>CM028134.1:288505000-291432500 GCA_016271365.2 Neoceratodus forsteri
GTGGATATAGTGTACTTATCCACACTTCTGGCAGACTCCTAGCAGTTCTCCAGGGAGGCAGAAGCCAGGCACACACCTCCTATTTAGGGAAGAGAGATTGAAGAACTGATGACCCAAAACCAGAACCCCAGCTTCACTCAAGCACCTTAACAATAGGCAAGCGCTTGCTACAGGTCCAAAGTATGAATCCTGCGCTTGGCCTCCGAGGTGTGGTTGGTGAAGAACACCAGGAGATTCATCACCTGGTTAAGGTGGGACTTCACACAACCTTCGGGAGGAATGTCAGGTTGGGGCAAAGGACAACCTTGTCCCTGTGGAAGACCAAATAAGGAGAGCACCTGGAGCTCACTGATCCTTCTGGCAGATGTGATAGCTACCAAAAAGGTAGTCTTCCATGGCAGGTGGAACATTTCATACCCGTGCATCTGTTCGAATGGCTTGTACATGAGCTTTGCCAACACCAGCAACAAGTCCCAAGATGGTGGTGATTCACTCACCAGAGGGGAAATGTAGTCAAGGCCTTTAAAAAGTACCAGACCACCTTGTCTTGCTTCACAATGGCATACCAGCCCACACCCTATATGCCAAGATGACTGCCAAGTGCAGCTTAAGGGTTGCTGACTGAAGGCCCGACTGTGAAAGGGACCAAAGGTAATCAAGAATGCTGGCCACTGGGAAGGACAAGGGGTCCAGCCCCTGGCCCCGGCACCAAATGGAGAACCACTTCCATTTGAAGGCACAGCATTTTGGGGTTGACTCCTTCCGAGAAACCACAACCACAGTGAGGACATCATCAGAGAGACCCAAAGCCTGGAACCCTAGCTGCTCAGGAACCAGGCTGTTAGGTGCAGGGACTGAAAGTCTGGATGGGATACCTTCCCTTGACTGCATGAGAGCGGGTCTGGGCATAGAGGAACATGCCAAAGGTGCCTGCAGCTGAGGCTGAGGAGATCGGGGTACCAGAACTGGTGGGGCCAGCTCAGAGCCACCAGGATCATCTGTGCCTTGTCCTTCCTGGATTTGAGCAGCACTTTGTGGATCAGTGGCAAAGGAGGGAAGACATATATGAGACCAGGGGTCCAGGGCCTCGAGAAGGCATCCCCCTGCAGCGTTCCCTACTGAGGAGGGTGGGCACAATACAGCCTCAGTTCTGCATTCTCCCTGGAGGCAAACAGATCCACCAGAGGGATGCCACACAAGAACAGACTATGCCCTACCTTCTGATGCAGAGACCACTTGTGAGACACCTCACCCACCCACTTGAGGGTGTCCACCAGCTGACTGGACATGCCGGCCACATGGATGGCCAAGAGATCTGTGTTTAGGCTGAGCACAAGGGTCCAGGTGCGGAGAGCTTCCCTGCACAGAGGAAGGGAGTGAGTCCCATCCTGTTTGCTGAGGTAGTACATGGTCGTGGTGTTGTCCCTCTGGACCCGAATGACCTGACCCTGAATGTGTGGAGCAAAGGCTGTCAGTGCCAGTTGAACTGTCTGAAGCTCCAGCAGGTTGATATGACATCAGGACTCTTTGGGGGTCCAGAGTCTGTGGACTCTGTGCTCCCCCAGGTGGGAACCACAGCCCATCAGGGAGGCATCTGTCATGATGGTGACCATTGGCTCCAGGTGGACAAATGGGATTCCTTCCTGCAGATGTTCCGATACTAACCACCACTGGAGGACATCCAACATCAGCTGGGTCATGGTGACTGGCTGGTCGAAGTGGCCTTTGTGCTGAGACCACTAACAGGCGAGCTCTCACTTCAGAGAGCGCATTCTCCACTGGGCTCAACAGACCACAATGGTGCATGCTGCCATGAATCCCAGGAGGTTCAGGAAATCCCGAGTGGGACACAGCTGCCCAACCTCGGTCAAGGGATACCTAGCCCATTTCTGGACGGGCTCCATCTGAATCCTGATTGATTCTGAAATGAGACAGAGCAAGCCCTTGAAGGTAGTGAGACAGTGCTCCACAGACAAATCCTCCCCCAATTCCACATTCACCAGACACAAGTGCAAGAAGGAGTCCTGAGACTCCAAGGATTTGCCAAAAAGCGGCTGACTGCCCAAGTCCCCAGTGACCCTGTGGGGTCTACAGGAAGTGACAGTGACCGACAGCCAACAAGGAAGCCCAGGAGCGGTATGGGCATCCTTAGGAGGGGAGACCATCCTTCAGCTGCCCAGGAGGTGGCTCCACTCTAATGGACGGGGAGGCTGGAACAGGCTAAGCCATGGAGCCAGCAGCCTGGACTGAAGGATCGACTGTAATTGAAACCTCCGAGGAAGCGTGGGAATCCGAGGCCTGGGAGTGCTCTTGCTCCCATAATCATGGATGAGACTTTTTCTTAAGTCTCTTTTTTTCTAGAGGATTTTGTGCCATCAGGGGTTCCATGCCCAAGAGTGGAAAGGGACTGGCACAAATCCTAAATGCATCCGCAAAGGTAGTGCCAAAAGAAAGTGGCACAAAAGCCAAAGCTGAAGAGGCATGCTCCGCGGCCTGAGCCACCACCTCTTCGAATGCCACAAGTTGCTCTGCAGAACCTGCAAAGCGGAGACCACCCAACAGGTGTCTTTCGATCAAACAGAAGGGTCCTGTTTATCTGGACATCCAAGAAGGAATTGAGTGTGCCGGTCCTCCAAAGTACTAGGATGTAAAGTGCGACAAAGGCCACAAGCCTGGGGATCATGATCGAGGCCTAGGCAGTAGATGCATAAGGTGTGCAGGTCTGTCTGGGACATCTACTGCCCACAGTTGCATTTTTGTAAACCGGGCACCAACTTCGAGTTGTCCATGCCAACAAGAGTGTCGAACTATTTTGAAAACCAACTTGAAGATGGATAGTTTGGGAATTTTTTGAAAGCAAATGACCTACTCAAAACACAGGAATATGGAGGGAACTTCTTCTTCCAGCGGAAAGGAAGATCTGATGTCACGGGGCAATGTCGAGGGAGTTACCACCCTGGTGGTTGGGAGAAGCCAGCTTGAAGACCTTCTGGCCAGAGCCTTAAAGACAAAGGATACTGCCAGAAGTGTGGATAAGTACACCATATCCATGTTCCTAGAAATAAATCCTTTATTTTCACACTGTTCATGGCATATCTATATATATTTTTTTTTTTGCAAGAGTGGGCATCCTGTAGGAGTGTCCTACTCCCTTTTATATTCTATAAGAAAAAGACACTACTTAGGGGAGTGCTGCAAGCGACATGCCCAAGCTGCTATGCTGCCAGCACCAGCAGGGTGAGCTTGCTCGAGAGGCTCTGTCAGGGAAGGGAATGGTGGGTGGGGTGTGGTATGGTAATCAATAATGAAGATATTCTGGAAGATCAACAACTATGGTAAGTACGTAATTTCCATATTTTTCAGGAATCAATCTTCACCACTAATTCCCTTTTATGGGTCTCAGTATTCCTCGACATCCACCTGAGGTAGACTGGAGGAAACCTCTCTGGCATCATACAATGCCCTTGACTGGTACCGAGCTACCTCCAGGCCCTGAGCAGAAAGGACAATGGCTTGCCTGACTAACTCGCTTTGAGGCACGACAGTTAACAGCTGACATAGCTGCAACTACAGGCAGTGAATGAAGGCTGCATAATGTACCTGGTACACGGATATGTACATGAGGGTGTGTGATGAGGTAGAAATCTTTGTACCAAAGTCATCCTTCTGAGCAGAATCTGCCTCTGGAAGTTGATTAGATATGAGGTGGCTAGGCCCCGATGGGGTTTGCAGTACTTCCAGCCTTGAAGAGGGATGTGAAGAACTAGACCTGCAGACCCTGTGAGTGTGCGATACTGGTGAAGGAAGTCCCTGGGGGCTGGTGGACAAGAGTAGGGATGCCTCCACAATGGCCTTGATGTGCCTCAAAGTCTCTAGCCCATGAAGTGATCAGTGGGAACCCCAAGGATTCCCAACTGCAGGGATGCCAGATCACAGCTTAAGCAGGAACCCGTGTCAAGTGCTTGGAGCATCGCCACCACAAATTGCTGGTACAGAGAGTACTCAGCAGCTGAGCACAAGTAAAAAGATGATTAACTGTATTCTGAAGAGGACATCGATAGAGATAAGGCACTGACCGCAGAGGCTGTTGGTGCTGGGGAGGAGGGCAGGAACTGGGCCCTGACAGGCTCTATCTGGAAGATATCTAGGGCCCAAATAAACTCTTTGTGTTGCTCCAATGTTAGTGGCCCCTTAGGGTCTATGAATGTGGGCAAACTTCCGAGAAAGCGATGAGGCCCCGGAGGAGACGAGACTCAGGATCTTGAGGGCCTCTGCCCGGGCTAGAGGAATGTACAGGAGACCTTGCCCGAGGGAAGTGCCTGGCAGTGTAGCCTGAAAGGGGTCCTCCTACATCAGCCGATCGGTGCCCATAGGGGGAACCCTTATGTTAAGAGAGAAGAGCTGGATAATCCCTGTAGGGCAACCCCAGTCCTTCCCAGTGGTGGTGTCAACCAGCAGATCCGGGGAGAACTCGGCCTCTGGGCTGCCATCAGACTCCAAGCTGGCACTGGGCCAAGGGCCTCTCCACTGGGATGAATGCTGCCCAGGGCAGACAGATAATGCGGGGTTCACAGCTGCTGTCGAGAAGGAGATGGTGGTCTACCAGACCCACCCATTACAGCCTCTGATGCCTCAACACAATGAGGTCGGGGAGAACACTGTGCTTCCTTGAACCAGAAGACTCAGGAACTTAACCAGGGAAAGGCCTAATAACCGTGCCTTGGCTGCACCTGTGCAGCACTGGTGGAGTCAGACGACCCCCACCTCATTGCGCAGATCTCCAGGATATGGAGTTCCACACAGAAACAAGCATCACACACATTCATATCATGCTAGGAGCCAAGGCAGGCCACACAGGACTGAAGCCAGTCGGTCGCAGTCATGTGCTTCTCACAGGGACACCGAAGCACAACAGGAGGCTGACAAACTTTCTTCAACTTCTTAGCCCCCCCTTCCTCTTGGACTTCAGCAACACAGACATAAAAATAACAAGGAGAGAAAGCACCATGAAGAAAAATAAGGCCATTACACACTTTAAATGATGACGGAACTCACTGAGGCCCTGTCGCTCCCATAGTGAGCATTTCATGGCAGAAGAACAGAGGTCAGGTGCATCAGGAAGCCAGCGGTGGTTATCGGCTGGCACACAACACCATGTGCAGGTGTGCAGGCACTGTCCTCAGTAGCTGAAATTGGCCTGGAAAGAATTTGCTCCTCTGGTCCCAGACCCATAAGCGGGAATCAATGGTGAAGACTGCCCCCCCCCCCCAAAAAAATACCAGTCCACTCAAAATTGCCCACCTTAACATCCAGAGCCTCTTAGAAAGAAAATCTCAGCTTGAAGCCTGGCTCTCTACCAACAGCTTTGATATTATAGCCCTCACCAAGGCCTGGCTAACCCATAAAATCCCCTCAAATGAAATCTGTCTCGAAGGGTACCCCCTTTTCAGAAGGGATAGGCAAGGAAAAAGAGGGGGTGGATGCCTCTTCTAGACTGCAAATCACCTTTTGGCCTCTGAATTTAAAACTCAGATTGCAACACCCAGCTTTGAATCTCTTTCTGTGAATCTCCTCTTCAGTTACAGCAAAACAATTACTATTAGTGTAGCTTATCCCCCGGCACCCCTCTAAATGAGCTGGATGCTTTTCTTAACATTAAAAACAACCTCCCTTGCAGAAGGGAGTGGATAATCCTTGGGGATTTCAACCAAAATTGTCAGTCCCCACAGACCAACATTGCCAAAGAAACCACTATCAACCTTGGCCTCCACCAGTTAATCTCTACCCCCTACCCGCACAGTATACATAGAACTGGTTATGAATCAGTCCTGGACTGGATACTAGTCTCAAACCCTTCCCACGTAACCGACTTGGGGGATCTCCCCGACTCTCTTAGTGCCCACTGTGCTGTATTCTGCTAAACCCCCCAAAAAATAACACAACTATATTTACTCTAGGCAACTAAAAAAAATTCAACACCGACGAATTCACAAATGCAGTACTAGCCACTGACTGGTCCTCCAGTGAATCTATCAATGACATTAATATCGCCCTTGACACATTCAGCATGAACTTCCTTGCTATCTGTGACATCCTCATCCCTCTTAAAAAACTCAGTATAAAAGGACACAGTCATGAATGGGTCTCCTCTGATCTCCTTAACCAAATGAGGAAGTGAAACAGGGCATGGTCAAAATACGATAAACTTGAAACTCCCCAACCTCTTACAGTGGTACAAAACACTCCACAATAGCTGTAAATCAGCAGTTCAAATGCAAAAATCAACTTCCTCCGAGAAAAACAGCAAAACTCCAGGGACAACCCTAAACACACCTAGAGGCTTCTAAATGACCTAAATGGGTGAGGAATCCACAGTGAATAAATCAACCTCTCTTTTGAGGGGCAACCAGTCACAGACCCTCTTGCAACTGCCACCCACTTCAACTCCTACTTCAGCGACCTTGACAAGTACAAGCTCAACCCTCTGCCTTACCCCAGTCCCACCTCATCCCCCTTAACCCAAACCCCCACCACAGTTTCCACTTCCAATACCTCACACCCCTGAAGGAGGTAAGGCTCATAAAAACAAATGACCCCAGGCCTAGCCTAGGACTGGACAAATGGAAATTACATACTTACCATAACTGTTGGTCTTCTTGGACAGTCCCATCACTCATTCACATTATTGGGATAGCGCCGGAGGTGCTAGGACCAAGCGGGAGCCAAAATTTTTCAGAAGGGTAGGCACCGACAGGACACACGCATGCGTGGCACCGCAAGACTACCTCGAGCCTGTGTAGGCTATCTCGGCATCGACCCTCCAACCACCTCAGTACATTTTCGACAGAGGAGTTGCATCGTAACTAATGAAAATAACTTATCCTGAGTTTCTGGGCCTGAGAGGGCCCAGATGGCCCTTGCAAGAAGGATCAAAGAACAATGTCTTCACAGCCTGAACCATAGGACCATGAAGACCAGGAAAGAAAATGAGTGAACCCAGGTGATGACGGGTGGACGTGTGAATAAGTGATGGAGACTGTTCAAGAAGATCAACAATTACGGTAAGTACGTAATTTCTATATCTTCCTAGACTAAGTCTCCATCACTCATTCACAATATTGGGACAGTAACAAGCTAAAATCAACAACCCTGAGTAGGGTGGAGGAGATAGGGTTCACTCAGAAAGGACGGTCAAGGACTGTCCTGCTAATAAAAAGAGGTGTCTTGGAAAGAGCATCTAGAATAAAGTGCTTACAAGATAAGTGCTTGAGTTATAACTCACCACTTTGCAGAAGACTGCAATGGACACAAAATGAAACTCTGCCAGGCAGTCGTAACCACTCTAGGACAGCGGTGAGACCCCGGCCTCACAATCTGGTATAGGACCAAAATTAATAGTGTCAAAGACATGTACTAATCTAATGTAAAAGGAACTCAGGAACTGAAAAAGAAGGAGATAAAGTCTACTGGTTCAGGGTAGACTGAAAAGCGCAGATGGAACCCCCACTACCAAGTATGGTTGACCTGCAAACAACTGCTCCAGGAGCACATGAACCCCTTACTTGGTGAGCAGAAGAAGGTCCAGGAACTGAAAGAGCCAGAGATAAAGTCTACTGGTTCAGGGTAGACCGAAAAGCGCAGATTGAACCCCCACTACCAAGTATGGCTGACCTGCAAACAACTGCTCCAGGAGCACTTGAACCCCTTACTTGGTGAGCAAAAGAAGGTCCAGGTGGGGTTAGCCCATCAAGGAGAATGGTTTCCACTTAGTCAATGAAACCTTCCTGATGGAAGGCCAAGCACAGAAGCCTCTTGTGGTGGTCTAGTAGAACCAGATCCTACCCACTGCATATTCCAAAAAGGAATCATCCTGCCCCTGTGTGTACAACTGTAGTAGCAGTCTCTGAACTCAGGAAAGAAAGGAAAAGTGTACAGGAGGACGTGTCCCCTGGGTAAAAAAAATTCAGACAGAAAAAAAACGGGCTGGATTTCTAAGGCAAATAGAGGCAGATGTGCATCGAGGAGGGTCACAGCAGGACCAAGTTAGGGCTAACCCATTTGTTGAAGTGACTGAATAGCGGCAAAAGTGACTCAATGCGGTGAGGCACTACTTACTCCGGCCTCCCTGAAAGGAGTAGGAAGGACTCTAGTTTGCTTTGCTGAAAAACAAACATCACAGCTCCGTCGCACACTCAGAGAGGATAGCTTTGTGTCCGACTGGCACGGTACCAGTGCGCAGGAACCGACAGTGTGAATATTTGAGAAGCCATCTCAGAAAAAGATCTACTTGACCCACGATGAAGAAAGGAGCATGTCATCTGTTAAGTTGAAGCAAGGAAGTAGGAAACTAAGTTCCGACTCGCTGAAGAGTCACTGCTGTTGCTGTGAGGCTCTGATCAAGAGAAGAAAGCCTGATAAAAAAGGAGGACCAACAAACTGGACAGTCACCTAGGTCTAGGAAATATCTCGGAATAAGAGAAATCTCTCTTGGAGAAAAGAGATGACCCATACCTCCGCTGGATCGGACTCCCCCTAGGGATAGAAGAAGTCAGGTACTCTTTACCGTAGTTTAGAGATGACCGCCTTAGGGGCTGAGGCGGAACCTGACCAGATCCAAAAGTGTGGTATCGGGTAATTTCGGCTAGGTCCTGTGCTGTGATAATTGTTTGGTTTTTTTTACCATTAGTCCGAGCCTGACAAGGTTTCAGGCTGCTATCTCACAAGGATTGCCTGATACAAAAATGATGAACATGTCATCCCTCTGAGGGGCAGAAGGAGCCTGAGCATCCATAACTGAAATCGTGATTGGACTAATAATCACAGCTGAAGAGATGTTAACCACCTGTGCCGAAGAAGCCACCGAAGGGGCAGTATCAGAAGGGGGCCATACACCCCTATCAAAGGAGCGGAAGAGTCTGTGCGGCTCCCAACCATTGAATTAGAATGTTCCACAGAGTGTAATTGTCTTGACGACTGAAAGAGTCTAGACGCTGAGGTGTATGGTCCACGGATGCAGTCTGAATACTATGGTGGACCCCATCACTGAGGAACTACTGAAAAGATCTTCCATCACGGACTCTGATGATGGAGACAGCGTGCCCTTCAGTATATAAAACGAGTCATCCGCTGTATCATTGACCAGAAGGGCAGGGAGAGACTCATCTAGATGAACTTCTACCCCAGAAAGACCCCTAATGGAGGTCTAGGTCAGAGCCACTAGAGACTCCGCCACTAGGAAGGATGTCGAGGAGCTTGGCACCAGATAGGGAGCTGAGAAAGTGCTGAGCAGAATGAGAGATTCCACTAGCAGAACAGTACAAAAGAGTTCCATCAGCGGAAAACCGCTGGATGTCACAAGATCCCACGCAGACCGCCACTCACTAAGATGTGTGGAAAAATAATTCGCAGAACAGGACTTCATTCTGTGGGAAACATCCTGCGGAAGAGGAGGTCTACAGAAGGAAATCCATCACTAGTTCTGCTGGACAGCACCAACTGGCACCCCTGCGGCACCAGCATCACTTGTGGCACAGGCAGGCACCAAGCAGTGCCTATGCCAACCTCGGTGACACCCGAGGGCACCCCGGCACCCATGGCAGCAATGGCACCCAAGGGCATATCCGACACCCATGGTACCATGGCACCCATGACATCCATGGCAGCAATAACACCCGAGGGCACCCATGTTACCATGGCACCCATGGCAGCACTGGCACCTGAGGGCACCCATGGACTCATGGCATCCATGATACTCATGGCACCCATGGGTGCCCACGGCACCAACCGCAGTGCCCATGGATGCCCATGGCACCACCCGCTGCACCCATGGGTGCCCACGGCACCACCCACTGCACCCATGGGTACCCGCGGGTGTGTGGTGCCACGGGTGCCCAACACCGACCACGGCACCCACGGGTGCCCGCGGCACCGCAAGACACCCATGGCACTGCCAACCAACGGCACCAACAACAGCACCCCCGCGGCACCACACAGAGCCATGGTGCCAACCACAGCGCTGACCCACAGCGCTGACTCCCGGCACCAACCCGAAAACCAGCTGTGCCACCTACAGCACCGACGCCAAAACCAGCGGTCATGGCACCAAACTTGCGGCGCCACCCATGGCGTCGGGCACGGTGCCAGGACAAACACCACCATGAGAATGTCAATGGAGAATCCTGAGAAAAAGGGGAGAAGGAAAAATGTGGTGCCTGTGCCAGCCCCTGCATGGAAGGAGAGAGGGGGGTAGGCACGAGGGGTTGACACAATGGCGAAGGCACCAAGAAGGCACTGTGCTCATCCTGATCCAATCAACATGGTCCAGCAGCTCTGAGGCCCGGAGGCCCCAAAATCTGGAAGACTGGATAAAAGTCGAACCCCCTGCTCCACAGGAGCGGCCCAGAGGTGAAACTGCTCACCGGAGCTCCGAGGACAGAGATGAGTCCGGAGTCGAAGAATGCGGCCATTAGGAGTGGGGCCAAGGGGAACCCACCAAAGTCCGTTCAGGCCTATCGCCCCTCCAAACTAACAATCCCCATGCAGACATACCAGAGGGCAACCTCGAGCAGCACCAATTCTTCTTCCACCAATGAGGAAAAAGAGCTCGAGGTTAAGCAGAGCCGGATCCCTGGAACCGCTAATTCGTGCTTCGATGGACTGTCCTACCCCCAGCACAGGACTGTCCGTAGTCAGCCCCCTATTTATCAAACAGCAGCGGACCAGACACAGCCCTCTGCCATAACAACTTTCAAACTAAGTCTTCCTATTGACACCGCCACCGCCTAAGGATGACTCCATTGACGGCAGGTGAGAATTTCTTTTTCTTCTTCTTCATAATCTTCTTTTCTTGTTCATAAAATAAAAAATTACTACTACTAAACTGTTAAATTAACAATAAAAGCTGCTGTCGTATAGACGAAAACTTTGACTCCGGCAGACGAGCAACGTCGACATCCAAGCGCACTCGACGGCGGGAGAAAAGGAACTGAGGCGGTTGGAGGGTCGACGCCGAGACAGCAGACACAGGCGCAAGCTAGTCATGCATGGTCCTGTCGGCGCTGACCATTCTGAAAAATATTGGCTCCCGCTTGGTCCTAGCACCTCCAGCGCTATCCCAATAGTGTGAATGAGTGATGTAGACTTAGACCAGGAAGATCGTCTTTTTTTTTTTTTTAATTTCTATTTATCCACCTCCTCGACAGAGCGAGCCCCACGATCTCTGGCCATCATGCCTACGCCCCCCCAAAGACCCAGTCGTGCGTGTGGGCCACACAAACCCACAGAACACAAGGACGGGCCAACATCATGCTGTACCCTGGACAGGCGCCTCTCTCAGGTCCGGGGGCACAGGGCACAGCCATTAGCCGCAGAGATCGCCACCCATATTTTCCGCCATGTTTTCAACCCCCGGAATGCAGCATGCAATGACCTCCACGTACTGACATACCGACGTGTTGCCGCACTCTGCCCCCTAACGTTGCCACCGGTCTGGTAGTGCCCCCGGTAATCACTAAGGGCCACTACAGAGCAGTGGTTCCCTGGTTCCCTCCCCGAGATAGGAGAGCATTTGATCCTATCCTTCCCCTGCCAACCCCTGGCGGTCCGGGTTCACGTCCGAACCCGGGTCGCCAGCGTGGTGCTCAATCCTCAGTGCCACCGGGCCGGCAAGGACTGGACAACATCGACTATCACATCCTTAAGCTGGTCTGTGAACCTATCGCTCTCCCCCTAACCAACATCCTTAACTACTCCCTCTGCACCAGTTCCTTCCCCCTAAAATGGAAATGTGCCACCATCAAACCCCTTAACAAATCCAGCCCCAAAAATGATGTCGTTAACTACCGGCTCATCTCCCTCCTGGCTCCTCTCTCCAGAATTACTGAAAAAAATCATCCTGGGCCAAACCATCAAATACCTAGAGAAATACAATTTGCAAACAAATGCACAGCACAGGTTCAGAGCTGGCACTGATCAGATTCATTCATTTCACTGATGAAGCCAAAGATGAAGGCCACTTCACTGGGTCATTGTTTGTTGACCTCTCAAAGGCCTTTGACCTTGTTGACCACAAGGTTCTCCTCCACACCCTCTCCAGTCTCAACTTCTCCACCAATGTTATAAACTGGTTTGCCAATTACCTAAGCCAAAGATCACACAGAACTGTGATCGAAGGTGTTGTCTCTGCCGTTTCCCCTACCAAATATGGAGTTCCTCAGGGCTCCATCCTGGGACCCCTCCTCTTCTCCCTCATGGTAAACTCCCTGTCCGAGATCTGCAGTCAAACTGAAATCATTCTCTACGTTGATGATGCAGCACTCTTCTGCAAAGACAAGGATCCCTCTACCCTTCGAGACAAACTCCAGCTGGACTTTCACTGGCTCCACTCCTGGTTCTCTTTCAGAGGGCTAGTACTTAACTCAAAAAAAAAAACAAGTTCATGGTTTTCTCGTGTTCCAGAAAATTGGCTGCCTTTGATTTCTCCCTGCAGGACAATGATGGTTTAAATACCTTGGCTTTGTCCTAGACTGCCACCTGACCTATGAACTTCAAGTCAATCAACTAATCAAGAAAACACACCAGAGACTCGGCATGTAATGTCGAGTCAAACCTTTTCTAGTCCCGGAATTGAGGATGCTACTTGCCACCAGCTTCCTGCTCCCCCTCTTTGACTATGGTGCTCTGCTCTACTACACCTCCTTCTCCAAAAATAATCTCAATACACTGCGTAGCACCTGCCACACTGTCATTCGGTTTGTCACAGGCCTCCCTAGACTGACCCACCACTGTGACCTTTACAAATTCGCCAGCCGGCCCCCTCTCGAAGACAGACTTGATAGTAAAATCCTGACCTTATTCCACAAACTCAAACAAGGTCATCTACCAAGCAGCATTACTTCCCTCTTCCCCACGTCTGCCATCATGCGGTCCACCAGACGGTCCTCTCCTTCTCCTTCCTGTTCTTACACACTACCCAAGGCCAAAACACCCTTTCCTACAAGGGTGCTAAACTGTTCAACAACCTACCCCCATTCCTTGTCCAATGTTTCTCCACAGCTTCCTTAAAGTACAACCTTAAAGGTCACCTTGCCAGTGCACAAGCTTGTAAATGCCCCAGGCCATGACTGTCCTTGAATGTTTGTCTTAAACCTGACGATACCTCCAAAATAGATTCTTTTCAATTGCCTGATCCTTGTAGCCCATTTATGACTATTATATTGCATTGCTGTATTCTCTATATGATAGCACTTAGTTCCTTACCATGTCAAGTCCTAGATTTCCTATGTAACGGCACTTTTCTGTAAACTCTGTAACCAGCTGTTGTTTGTCCTAAACTGGACGCTTGTGAAAACAGGTAACTTTTGCTCACATGCCTTTAGAGTATAAAAAAACAATAAACTTGAACGTGATTCTTAGAACATCTAATACTTCAAAGCATATGACAACCATTACACAATGCTATCCACTCAGATCAATTAAGACCAAACTGTATGTTAAAGGAGCACTGCCTTTAACTAGAAAGACAACTTTCTCCGTGGATTACAAAAGACAAGAACCCCCAGAGCAAAAGCCCTGAGGCAAGGGTCTGAGCACAGGAGATGTCCCAGAAGACTGGAGAAGGGCTCATGTGAACCCACTCCACAAGAGTGGTAGCAGGGAGGAGGCAGGGAACTACAGACCAGTTGGTCTTACCTCAGTAGTGGGCAAGATTATGGAGGCACTCCTTAAGGAAAGGATAGTGCAACACCTGGAATCCATAGGAGCACAGGATCCAAGACAGCATGGGTTTACAAAAGGAAGGTCCTGTCAAACTAATCTCATAGATTTCTTTGACTGGGTAACCAGAGTAGTGGACCAAGGGGGAGTAGCTGAAGTCGCCTACCTTGACTTCAGCAAAGCTTTCAATACTGTTCCACTAGAAGATTGATTAATAAGCTGAGTAGGCTCGGTGTGGGTCAGAAGTTGGTCAACTGCGTGGCAAACTGGTTGACGGGCAGAAAACAGAGAGTGGTAGTAAACGGTATACAATCAGAAAAGATGCAAGTCACAAGTGGGGTACCTCAGGAATCAGTTCTGGGGCCAGTCCTCTTCAATATCTTCATCAGTGACATTGCAGATGGACTGGAGGGTATGGTTTGTCTGTTTGCACATGACACCAAGATCTGCAACAGAGAAGATGATCCAGATGGGGTGGGCAGAATGAGAAGAGATCTGGATAAACTAGCAAAATGGTCAGAAGAGTGGCAACTGGAGTTTAATGCAAAGAAGTTTTGTATCAGTACCTATGCTGTCCAATGTATTCGAACTTGTATTTCCTGTACCCTCTCGGATCGTACCTGAAAATAGGTAAATGTATTGTGTAGTGTACCTACCCGGTTAACAAAAGCTAAATAAATAAATAAATGCAAAGAAGTGCAAGATCATGCACATAGGGAAGAGAAACCCTGAAGCCACCTATAGGCTGGGAGGGGAGTTGCTGGCAGTCACAAGGGAAGAAAGAGACTTGGGCATCACCATCACCGATGACCTGAAATCATCCAAGCAGACCACTAAAGCAGTAGGTAAGGCTAGGGGGATGTTGGGATGTATTAGTAGAGGTATCACAAGTTGGAAGAGGGAGGTAATAATCCCTCTTTACAAGACACTGGTTAGGTCCCATCTGGAGTACTGCATGCAGTACTGGAGGATACACCTTCAGAAGGACATTAACCAAATTGAGGCAGTCCAGAGAAGAGCAACCAAAATGGTGCAGGGACTGCATCAGAAAACATATGAGGACAGATTAACTGAGCTCAGTATGTATACCCCAGAGCAAAGGAGGGAGAGAGGTAATATGATCGAAACATTCAAATACCTTAAGGGCATTAACAAGGTGAAAGAGTCTAACATGTTTCAATATAAGAAAAATAGCAGGACAAGAAGACACAGCATAAGATTAGAGCATACCTCTCAACCTTTTGTCCCCCAAATGTGGAACATTGCCTCTCCAAATGTGGAAACAATGAGCAAAATGTGGAACACTTAATCAAATCTTTACCTAGGAGGCTCAGAACACTGTTAAAAGGTTTGCATTTATGTTCAGAAAGTCTGTTATTAATTGAATAATAAATGTTTTGCATCATTTACTATAGATTTTTGCTTTAAACTGTTAATACTGAATGTGGAACAAGTCCTCACAATGTGGAACAGGGAGCTTTTGTGAAGTAAAATGAGGAACGTTCCTCGTAATGTGGTACAGTTGAGAGGTATGGATTAGAGGGAGGCCGATTAAGGTGTAATGTGAGGAAGTTCTTTTTTGACAGAAAGGGTGGTGGATGCATGGAACGGCCTACCTCAGGAAGTGGTGGATATGAATACAGTGCAGGGCTTCAGACAGGCATGGGATAGGCATAAGGGAGCAATGCAGATGAGTAAGAATAGAAAGGGATTGACAGAGCAAAGGCTGATGGCCTATTCATAAGGCAGAAAAAGAAATGGGCAGACTGGATGGGCCTTGCGGTCCTTATTTGCCGTCAACTTCTATGTTTCTATGTAAGGGTTACTCTTGAAGGGCATTTGGCATACTGCCAAATTTAAAAGAGAAACACATTTGCACATACCCCAATAATGCAAAGCATCATGGGAAGCATATGGAAATCCCCATGAAGGAATTTAGACTGGCTCAACATTAAGCACTTTAAGCACCACTGTTTTCTGTGGATGCTTTGTTTCAAATACTGGTTCACATTCTGTTATGGTGCCACCTTTACAGGCCATTTTGTAAATTCAGTGAGTGTTTCGGATTTCTACACAGACAGTAAAAACTTCACTAGAACTGCAGTGATGTAATTTATGCCATTTATTTTAGAAGTTAATTAATTTCCATATAAACTACAGGAGTTTGCATCCTTATAACCGTTGAGTTCCTATGTCATTTCTTACAATCATCTGGTTCTGACGCAAGAACTCACAAATTATAAGGTTGTAAATAATGAACTGCTACATCTCTGCTGCCATGGGCACCACCCAACATCAAACGTTCCAGTAAAACAGAAACACTAGCAAATCAATCATTTCAAAAATTAGAACAAAATACACCGGAATTATACAGATGAGGCTGATACAGCAACTAGGAGCTCTGGTGACAAATTCAAACTACTCATTTAATGTCACTACAATCTCTCAATGCTATTACAGCCTTATTATGTTAACATACCCATACTGTATTCTTAGTTACAACTCTTCCATTGCTGTCACAATCAGCCCATGTTCAGCTAAAGGATGCAGTGGTCCAAAGGGACAAACTACATCACAGTTCTAAAAAGGTTCTACCACCAGTGTGTAAATCAGAAACACCCACTGAGTTTACTAAATGGCCAGATGCAACTATAACAGAATTAGAAGCAGTATTTAAAAAACAAAACAAAACAAAAACAGCAGCTTTGACGGAAATAATGACTTAAAGGTTCAATGCAGTTTTTCTTTAAGGGGTTGTGGTCTTTACATGGCAATTCTTGGTGAAAATACTGCATTAAGTATTACAATATAGATTTTTCAGTCCTAATGGTACAGGGAAAGGGGTCTTTATTTCCAGACTTGTCTGCTGTTCTGCTGTTTTCTCTCTCTCTCTCTTGTCAATAAAGCTTACCTCCCTGTTACTGTCTATCAAGGATTGTATGCAGTTATGAGGAACGCTGCCAAAATAAGGGGGGAAAAACAATGTGCCTGTATCACTGCACATACATACATAACTTGATCCTGTACCGTGGAAGCACTGGCACCATTCTCAGACCATCTAGTGTACTCATAAAACAATTGGCTTGGAAAGGGTAGTTTATCTAATATGACTTGCTTATCCTGCCTGTGTGTAAATACAGTAACTGCAATAAAATTGTTTTGTGTAAGTTTAGGGCTCTCTTAGAACCATCACCAGGGGTGCCAGCCCAGGTGGTAGGCATCAGTGGTGTGTGCCACAAGTGGGACCAAATTCAAGTCTTTCACCTCAGGACAGCTGGATGTCAGGGGGCACTATCGTGGAGATGCACTTAGTTGATGGGTCACTGGTGGTGAGCACACCGAGTGGTAGTGCTACGACACATTCAGTGGCTCAATCTAATGTTATGGTCTTCAGGGAAAGGTTACAGATGCTTTAACAGCTCAAGCAGACATAAATGATCTACTAAAAGGCTGGTGGCTGAGCAAGTTTGACCCCTACTCTGAACTATCAGCGAGTGGTCAGCTGGAGCTCTGGGTTACTTTTCTGGGGCTGGATGGGACCCAAAGCTGCAGGTCAGGACTGGGATTGTCCTCCAAGAAAAAGAAAGGACGGGGCAATACATAATTAAAGTATTAAAAATTTAAAAAAGAAAACCCCATTGAATTACATACAGTTCTTCAATTCAAGGACAATTGGGCACAAGGCAAGTGATGTTTCTAAAAGGAGAAAGATTTAAGGGAAATATTGGGAAGAACTGTTTCACACAACAAGTGTGGTATGAGGTGATACTGTGAGAACATTCAAGCTCAAAGTCAACAAGTACTTTAAAGAAAAAGGCGCGCCAGGGTACTACCACTGGGCTGATCGAAGGGATGGACCGATAGTCCCTCACCAAATCAAATATATGCTGGATATGTGAAACAGACTTTCACAGAAGGTAGTGTCATCCAACACTATTTTTTTATTTTTTTTTTAACTTGCCCAGGCCTCGTCCTTCAGAGGGGGCCCCGTAACCCACCCCAACTCCTCCCATCGGGTCCTCGACTTCAGAATCCTGGCTTCATTGTGCTCGGGGACCAGGGTATTTATGCATTTTACCTCAATTAGTCCCCTTCCCCTGAGGATGCCGGTGCAAAGGACATGTGTCCAGACGTGCGGCGTGCAGATGTACACCGCCAAGCACCAATTAGCGCCCTCCTCCCGACCGTAGAGTTGATGCCCCTACTGCCCGTGCCCACCGGGCAGTAGTACTACGGGTGCTCGCACCTGGAAGCCCACCATCCCTGAGGAGGACAGCATCCATTGGGACGCTCAATCCTTCTTCCCCCAGCCAACCCAGGCCTGTTCCCGAACCCGGGTCGCCGGCGTAGCGCGAGATGTGGCGTCCAGCGCCTCAACCCTCAGCACCACCAGGCCGGCTGAAGCTGATGTCTTTTGAGGTTTTTCACATATTCAATGAGTGCTGGCTTACCTGGCCTTTCTGCAGCCAGCTGGCTACTCCCCGGTACACGGGGGAAAAAACAAGCTAAAGAAATGAAATTGCTGGAAGATGGAAAATGTTTAGCAATGTGTACAGTGATGCTTTATTTTCAACAGATCAGGCAGAGGCACGGCATATATCAAATATGCCACGTTTCTTAGAAACATATGCTAGATATTCCAATTGTGGGCATCCCCCTCTCCCATCACCTTATTCGAGGCTATGCTTCACACTTCATCTCATGAAGCTGAAGGAGATGGCTGCACATTAATAAAATATCCAGCATATTTTTCTAAGAGACATAGCATATTCCTTATTTATCTATTTTACAGTTTATCTACTGTATCTGGGATACACTAGCTATGATGCAGCATCTCTTGTTCAGTAGTCCTGCTTCTACCCATTTCCATAGCTCAGAAAACAAGACCACTGGAATGTTGAAAGACTTACCCGTGGTCACACACTGAACATTTGGCTTTGGTGGAGTTTGAACCTGTGATCTAATGGTTTCCAAGCCCGTATTATAATCACTATGCAATACAGCTTTCCCATATAGTGCCTGTCATACACAGTGTCTCCGGACCTTTTATAAAGTATACCTTTAGACACTAGCAGTGTAGAGACAGTACACTGAGCTATCAGTGTGTGTGTGTGTGTGTGCTCAACTACGATCGACACACAAACATGAAGAATTTATTTATTTTATATTTACAGTCAATTCCGCTTGTATGCCTCAGCTGCGGACCACCACAATTTGGGCATACAAGCAGGAACTGTGGTTTGTTCATTAAACCACTTCAGCAATCGTCATCATGACTCTTCGTAACTGTCCCACTGACACAAGAGTGCATTTCAACAAAAACTTTATTGTACCTTATTTCATATTTAAAAAAAAGATTAATAGGGAGTGTAACTTTATTAAATACTGTACCGTGGGCTACTTTAAAAAGGTTAAAATAAGTAAAAATGATTTAAAAGAAGCATCAGTAATGCGACTCAAACAGTGAGTTAAAAATAATCAGCCCATTCTGATCACAGCTCGCTCTCAATGCTGTTTGCCTCATCATTTTCTGCTTTCTCCCCATGTATGCATTTGTAGCTGATATTGTTCCGCTCTTTCCATCGTGACAGCTAGCCAGCAGTAGGTTCAAACTGTACACCAAGTGACTGGGAGAGGGAGCGGGCTTTTTCCATGAGCAGATGGCCAAAGAGTGGAACCCCACGGTCCCTAGAGGCTGTAAACCAGTGTAGCAAAGCTTCTTTGACCTGTGGGTCCTTGCCATCTCTATTTCTCTGTTTTTATCCATGTCTCTGCCACAAAACACCCTGTACATCCCCATATAACTAAAAGAATGCAGATTTACTGCTAGGTGAAGCCGCACCTTTTTATATCGTTAAGCGCTTAAGCGCAGAGGGAGACTTCACACCTAATTAGCGGATTAGGCAGCCATCCAGACACCACTTGACACACAGGATGACTCAAAAATATGGGCATACAAATGGAATTACACAGGCATTCAACCAGAAAGTTTATCATTGAGTTAATAGACAAAAAAATGGGACCAGACTAAAAGTGGCATACATCCGGAAAAGGCATACATCTGAAAGGCATACATGTGGAACAGACTGTATTAGAAATTTTTTACTAGGAAGAACACATTGAGCTGATAACCTGTTTCCAGATGCATCCTGGGGGACAGGGAAAAAGGGGAACAATATGATAATCCATAAAAATTACATGTGGCCAAGAAAAATAATAAGGCATGCAAGTGATGGATAAACAGAATTGCTGCAGTGACTGTTTTACTGAGGGGGAACATTGGCAAAGACAATAGGATACTTCCATATTCTTTTTGAAAAGGGTCAATGGGACTTTAACTTCCACCTGGACAGCCATCTGGTACTGTAGCAGGGACCTTGGTATAATGTCACAGCTTAAAGGTGACGTATCCACAGTGCTGTATACCATCATAAAGTACAGTTACGTAAGAATTTACCATAACAGTGATCTTCCGAGAGAGGCTCTTGCAGTAGGTAATTACATACAGGACTGACGCCGGCAGGCGGCAGGACCCCACGGAAAAATTTCTAGCTAGCAGTCCCTGGCGAGGGACCTCCCCCACGTCAGGTGACCAGCATCAGGAGACGTCGGTATAAAGGGGCGGTCCCTCACGCCCGCCTTTCAGTTCTTTCCCACCTTTAGCTTATGCCAGCACCTCGCGGAAGAGTTCCCTGCTCGTCAGGCCCTTACGTCGGTTATTTTACTGAGTTTTTTCGCTTTTTCTACTATAATCGTCAGTCATCCGTCGGTGTATGTCGTCCCCGTCGCCCTCCAAGCACAAAAATAAGTGTGACTCGTGCGGCGCCCAACTCCCGCACAAGGACGGCCATTCCCTGTGCCTTTTTTGTCTAGGCCCCGACCATCAAGTCAAGAAGTGCCAGCACTGCCTGAGTTTCAACGCGGCCACCCGGAGAAGGCGGCAGCAGTCCCTGGCAGCCCACATTCTCAAGAAGAAGATGAGCTCCATGGAAAAGGAACTCAAAAAACTTCAGCAGGCGTCAACTTCCCCTGAAGGCCATCGCAAGAGAAAGGACAAGGAAAAGCACTGGGATAAGGGCTCCTCTCCCACCGCAACTCCCTTGGGGGTCACCGTGTTGAAGGTAACGTCCCCGGACCGCTCCTCGACGGCAGCCTTAGAGGTTTCGAAGGTGGCATCAACCCGCCCGTCTGGCTCACGTCGGGCCCTTCGGGCAACTCTGGGGCTTTTGGAGGCTTCCGTCCCTGGTCAAGCCGTGGTTTCCCAGCCTACCGGCGTGGGCGGCTCTGATAAGTCGCACGTTGGCTCCTCCGACGTTCGCATGGAGAAGGTCGGTAAGTCGACCGACCCTTCGGGGTGGCGCACAACCCCTCTTCCACCAAACCAGACTGCCCCTCCTTCGCAGTCTGCCTCTGGCGAAGGATCCATTAAGTCGGACGCGGGCCCCTCCGACGTCCGCCCGGATCCCGCTGACAAGACACACATCGGTCCGTTCGGCGTCCGCTGGCCGAATGAGCCCGGCGCCGGACCCTCCCGTCCATCGTTCCTGGCTCCCCGCAGCCTTCGCTGCCCTCCGGGGACCCTGAGTCTCCTCTGCCCGACCCCGGGGACTTTTCCCCTCCGTCCCCGGGCGAGGCTGAGGTCCTGGTTCCACCTCCGTCGGATTAACCTCCTGCTGATCTGACGTCTGTTCCCCCGACGCTGGCCCCGATGCCGGTAGTGCCCTGGGCATGAGCCCTGCCTGGTTTCTTGGTGTAAGTCTGGAATTTTAGCATAAATTTAATTTGCTTATGGTACTGCTAAAACAAAGAAAACTCCACTTTTTCACTCCGTTTTCTTATTACAGTGCTCCCTTGTTACAATGAATTTCATTATAACAAATCCTGGTTATAATGAACAGGGTGACTGCACCCCTTTAAAACCACCTTCTCTCACCTGCTGGTGTAACTGCTGAGAGGGACCAACATGAACATGCAAGCAATGAACAGAAATCCTGCCATAATCTGCCAGGCAGCGGGCAGCATTGCTGCTGTACAAGTAGGAACTGACTGTGCATGTACTGTGAATTATTTACCCCAGAAACATTAGGCTTGGGGCAAATAGGAAGAGAAAAAAAAGACTGCTTCAGTGCATCTCTCTCTCTCTCTCTCTCTCACACACACACACACACACAAGAGTGTACAAAGGATTTTAATACATCAGACTGACTGCCACTAGGCAGAAGAGAACAGCATTAGCATTTCAGGAAGTCTTCCAAAAAATGGTCATTACAAGTCATTTATTTAATAATGAATTAGTGAATAAATAGCTATGGAGTTGTGCAGTGCTTGAAACTTGCTCCTAAACTGATGTGGAATGTTTTTGGTGGCATGGACCGCCAAGAAATTACAGGTAACAGATTTACATCTGCAAGTGCAGTAGGCTGGAATTTAAGATGCCTTGCTGGCACAATGCACGTCAGAAGAGGCCACATTCAAACACTACTTCCCGGGTATCACAGTGTAAAGCATGAGACAAGAGGCAGTGGTTAACAGAATATATCATGGTGGTGGTGGTGGTGGTAAGTAGTAAATTATGTACAGTGTGTAATTTACTGCCAGCGGCCTGGATTTGTATCTCTGTGCAGCATGACAGCTGAAGAACATTTAGTGGCCTCAGCTTCATTGTGAGTTAATCAGCATGGTCAGGTAGTCCAGACTTGAGAAATCCATGGTAATGAATGTGGAGATAAAACACACACACAAACACTATTGTGAACCCACGTTATAACAAACTGGGCGGCTGGATCCCGAGGTGTTCATTATAACGAGGGAGGACTCTACTTAGATGCCAAGGCAGATCAATTCAGAGTGTGAAATTCACAAGTGTCCATATGTCAGTGGAGAAATTCGGGACTACAAACAGCTTGGCATCAAAAACTTACACCTACTCATAAATGAATGTCAACATTTTCTCAGAAAGACCGCTACAGTAGTAGCTATGGCAGCAGAAAGACAGAACAACAGAGGCAGACAGTTCTTTAAATTCATATTTACAGGCAGAAGGTGTGGCATCAGCGACACGTTTTGTAACTTTTTTTTCTGTATATATGTTATTATTCAGGGAAAAAATTGTCTTCCGAGTTTTACAGGACACTCAGGCAATAGTAACCCCCCACCCCTTTTATGTGCATTACCCCACTTAATCTGCATCTGAAAGAGTGAAAGATCTGAAGGTACCAAATGTGCTGTATGTGGGATCACATGTAAACTCAGTCAAATCCCCTCAAATTAGACATCCTTATTTTTATTCATACTACTACTTTGTCCCCAAAGAACAAGTCATGGCCTTGCAAGAACCGAGTACATTCCTAATACTGTATATTACAGTATGTGACCATTTCATCTACAGAACAGACCTGTCACTCCATCTGGTGGTGGCACAAGACAAAACACAACTTAGTGGAAGACCAGAAATGGTTCAGTCAATGGGTCATACATTCACAACATTTGTATATGCAATACGGTTGCTCCAGCAAATTGTAAAACCCTACTGGGTAGAAAAATGTCTGTCCATAATTGCGAGGGACATCCCTCTACATTTAAAACGGTAACAAACAGTAGTATTGTCCACGGACACTCCGGGTAGCCATTTCTTCCTGCCAAGAAAGTATTTTAAAATTTGCTGGCAGAAACAGCAGCATGCACAAGTGTTTTGAATATAAAATCCTGTAACTTCTGTTAGGCAAAATGGCCCAGGTATTCAATCAGTTAGTGCTGCACTAACAGGACAAGTGCTGCACTAAGTGTCAATAGTGTGGCTTACAGCATGTCCGACTGGCCACTGCTGCATTCAGACACACACTTGTGCTGATCAACCATCACTGGGATAGGCTTGGCTGGGTTGGGGGGGGGAGTCGAGTCAGGGCAGGCAGGGAAGGTGAAGGATTAAAACTAGACAACAGGATGAGTACAACTGAGGGGTGGGGTGGGCACAGGGTACCGGAAATTGGACCAGAAGGTGGGTCCACTAGACTACCAGGGTTACAATAATTCAGAAATGGGACTGGTTAAGGGAACGGGTAACACTGGCACCTGGTATTAATGCACATTATAATATGGATAAGGAAGAACAAGGCTTGTGATTATCAAGATGTGATCACATGACTGTACATTATACCAGCGCAAAAAGCACAGACCATAAATACTTAAAGAGCTAGTGCACTACCTAAAACTAATACTAATTTTTAAAAGCTGTCAACCATCACCGTTTATATATAAAATACTTTTTCTTTTCCCTTTGGTTAATTAGATGATTGTTTATCTGATGTTAGTAGGTGTGATGTGTGGAGCGGCACTCTGCCTGGTAGCTGATATATCTAGCTCTATTCCCCCCATTACATCATCAACAATGTGACCTCACTGACTGTGACATCACTGCTGCTGAGGAACAGCCACTCAGTACCTGCCAGGTCAGTCACCTGTGATGTCACAGTCAGTACGATCACAATGCTGATGATGTAGTGAGGTGGGATAGAGACAGATATATCAGCTGCCAGACTGAGCGCTATTCCACATATCCAGCACAATACTGTCACATAGAAAACTTTCTAATCAACAAAGTAAAAAGAAAATACTTCAGAAACGGAAAGGTACAACTGACTACTTCTTAAACTTTGCATCTTTTTCCTGTCTGCCAGTTTTGGTTCCACTAGCTCTTTAACTTTCTAACCATCACTATTCAGGGGAACCATTTTATAATCACAATAAGGCACTGCAGAATGTGCGTAACTGTGCGATAACAGCACTTCTCCGATGTGTAAGGTATTCAGCATTGCTTTGTGCTGGTGACCCGTGTTTGTGGTGCAAGCGGGTTGCAGGCGTCAGCAGGGAGGGGACGTCGGCGTCAAGGACAGCTCTCCTCTCCCGCGGAGGGTGGGGAAAACGGACCGGCACTTGCCTGACACCTAGCTTAGTGCAGTGTTAGTGGCTCAGCAGGTAGCACACTCGCCTCTGAAGCTGGGAGATCAGAAGACTATGGGTTCTAGCCCCATACCAGGCACCTGAGTTAATATCCCAATACTGACACTGCAGTGCAGCATGAGGGGGATGCTGCACTCCTGAGGTGCCGTCTTCCGGATGAGACATTAAACCGAGGTCCCATTTGCCTGTTCTGGTGGTAGTTCAGGTGGATGTTAAAGATCCCATGGCACTTCTCAAAAAGAGCAGGGGAATTTTTTATTTGAAACATAAAACAAAATCACACAAACAATAACATATCACATGATCATGTACAAAATATCGTAAAAAAAAAAGTAGAAAACCATGAAGAAAAATAGGATCATCACATGTCATGGGTATTACAGTGGAATATGAGGAAAATAAGGAAGAAAAAAACAATACCAAAGAAAACCCTTAATTGGCTGGCCAGCTGTCAGATTTAAACTAACTTCTGCATTACCCAATCACAATGTTTCCATGACGTATTAAATTTTGTTGTAGAAAGAGAAGTTCTTTCTCTTACATACAAAGCGTGTGAAAACAAAAATATTTGTTGAACAACCCCTTTTGGGGAGACTTCTTTTTGTTGCAGTAAAAGGACACAACGAGTTTGCCACATGCAGTATTTATAAGCAGCAAAAGTCACCCTTAGAGTACTCTTTTTATATTTCCAGAGAACATTGAGGTATATACCTAAGATCAAAATCTCACACGTTATAGAGGTCAGTTGAGGGTCTTTCCAAATATTTTGTAAGATGAGCCAAACTTGTTCAGCAAAGGGTCATGTTATGAGAAAATGTTCTAAGGTCTCCAAAATGTTATGGCATGGAGGCCTAGGACACCATCATTCTTCTAATGCCTTGTGTTTTAAGTCATTCCTTACCCCTAGTCGTCCGTGACAGGATAACCAAACAGCGTCCCACATCTGTTTTGGGATTCTGTTGTCTGTCAGTTGACAACAGGCTTCTGTTACATCCATTTCCGAACACTCCAGCAATATTGGTTGTTCAAAAAGGATATCTGAGATAACATGGACATAAAAGGCTTTTCAAGAGAAAGAGCCAAGTAACTGCAAAGTAATCCTTCACTGTCGTAATTTTGTTAGGCAAGGTTTCAGGAACCCAGGGATCCCTTTAGTATGAGTAAGCATAGGGACATTCAAAAGGCTAAACCCCATTTGACCTGTAAAGCCAAAAACCATGATAAACCAAAATTAAACCACTGTAACCTTTTGTCTGTTATCAACCTTGTTAAGTTTCTATAAATAAAAATACTATGAAAAAAATACTATGGAGTTAAGCATTCTAATCCCTCCTAGAGTATAATCATAGTATGTGTAAACCCGTTTAACGGGGTTTAAGCGACTGCCTCATAGTCCTTGAAAATATATTTGTAGTACACGTGGTTCTAGGGAAAAGGGAATTGGGAAAACATTTGACACATGTAAAAACTGTGGTGTTATTAATGTTTTCACTAAATAAACCCTTTTTTTTTTTGGGATATAGTTTTATTCGTCCAATGCTGAAGTAAACCTTGACATGTATCAAGTGCTTTTTCCCAGTTATAAGCAGCGTCATTCGCTGTGCCAAATGTGAGTCCTAAAATAGTAATGGGGTCTGTCTGTACTGGTATGATGGACTGACGGGCAGAGCAGTGTTGTCTGGATACTGTGTTAATTTGAAAACAACTGTTTTTATCATAATTTAATTTAGCTCCTGACACAGCTTCATATGCTTGAAGTGTCACTTCTATAAAGGGAATCACTTCTGTAGATTGTATACTAAGACAAAGATCGTCAGCATGTGCACTTATGGTGGTCAATTCAGGAAGTCCTGGACTTGTTATACCTGGGATACTACTATGCATTTGAATCTTCCAAATTTAGAGGGTCAATTGCAAAAAGGTACAATATTGGACTTAATGGGCAACCTTGACGGACCCCTCTCAGAATACAGAATGTTGTACCTATAGTTTTATTTATGCATGGTGTTATCGTAGCAGAGCTATATAGTAATTTTATCCAAGATGTAAATTTAGCCTGAATCCCATATGCATTAAGTGTATCAAATAGGTAATCATGATTGATCCTGTCAAAGGCCTTCTGTTGGTCAAGGGATAAGATCCACCCGGATTGGCCTTGTGTTGTACCTAAATCTATTATATCACGTAAAAACTGTAAATTATGAAAAATAGAATGATTCGGAATACTGCAGGATCGCACAGGAGAGATTATTTTCTGAGCAATGCATGACAACCTGTGGGTTAAAATGATGGAAAGAATTTTATAGTCCACATTTAACAAACTAATCGGTCTCCAATTTGATAAAATGGTACGGTTCCCTTTTTTATGTAAAAGAATAACCAGTGCTTGGGAGAACCTAGAAGGGATATGTGACGTCTGTAATAAAGAGTTAAATAATATAGTAAGGATAGGCTCAAATGCCCTTGAAAGTTTTTTTTTTGAAAATCCACAGTTAGACCATCTTGTCCTGGAGAAGTACCAGGCTTTAGTTTTGATATAGCCTGTGTTACTTCCTGTAGGGAAATATCTGTTATTAAAGAGGAGGTATCAGACTCAGAGAGATGCGGCATGGATAAATCAGAAAAATAATCTATGACCTTTATGGGGTATGTCGGTATCCCAAATTGATTATATAAATAATCATGTACCATCCTCTGAATTCCATTTTATCTGTCATTAGGTCAGATTCATCAGGAAGCAACAGGCTTTCCACCAAAGATGCTTTTACTCTGGCTGCACAGCTGCGAAAAGTGTCTAGTGTAGGTTGCCTACCCTGAGTGCCGAATTGGGATTCCAATTTGAGACTTAAAAATCTATTGTATTGGTATTTAGCAATTTCTATCTTAGTGTTCTGTATTTGAGCTGATAAATCAATACTGTGTTCATAAACCTGTGAAATCAATGTCTGTAACTGGTTACGTAGTGTAAGATACTGGGCCTGTTGTTTCCTATTTTTCAGAGATGCATAGCGTATGAATAAATTTCTAAAATCTTTTCTGGAGTCTAACCACCAGTCAATCATATCATCGTATGCTTCTATAACAGAAACACAGGCTTTTAATATTTCTTCCCATTGAGTTATGAGGTCCAAATTATTTAATAATGAAGCATTTAGATGCCAGCGAGAAGGGTGGGAAGAAAGATCAGTACCCGGAAAAGAGCCAATATAAGAAACTGCTAGATGATCAGATGTTTCTATAGGGGTAGTAGTGGCTTGAGAAATAATAAGATTCTTGGACGTAAATAAATAATCTATTCTAGAAGTAAGCTGACCTTTAGAAAAAGTTCTGCCTCCTGACATTTTTGCAGCTGAAAAAATTTCTTGAAGGTTTGCTGTAGCAATAACATCATTTAAGCAAGCCATATCGCCAAATATTTTCTGGGTCTTACATCCTCTATCCGAGGGGGAGAGGCCACAGTTAAAGTCTCCCCCAAGGATGACAGTTTTCTGTGTGTGGAGAAATGGTTGAATTAATTTGAAAAGAGACGTTCTACCAGCAATGCTCTGTGGAGCATATATGCAGATAAGATATAGATTGAAATTATAGAAAGAAACATCTATTAATATGGCTCTCCCAGGGTCTAAATCTATAATTCTTTGGGGATGAAATTCTAAACCTCTAAATAGAATAGCAACTCCATCGCAGAGGTCCTGTTCATAGGACCAAAATGACAGCCTCCCGGACCACATTTGTTTAGCCTGTTGTAGCTCATACGAGGTTTTGATGCATGTGTCCTGAAGAAAGAATATATTATTTGGCAGCTGTGACAGTATATGCAAAGTAGTACCCCTTTATTTAAAAGACTTACTACTGCTGACATTAAGAGTTAAGGGGCGTAGAACATGATCCATAACCAAACAAGACAAAGGGAAACAGAAGTATAATGTAAACGCATGTGTCATCCCTCCGGTTTCTGTTTGAACTTATATTTTCCTCTAACCTTTTTTTTTTTTATGCATTATTTCTTCTGAGCTCCCAGCTTCTCCTTCAGTTGTCCCCCAGTGCGCCTTCCCCTGAAGGTTAGACCCCCTCCCTTGTGCACCCGACGACTTACCCTTCGTGGCAGGGTGGTGGGGAGCGACTCAACCCACCCCAAACTGATCCATGCCAGGGAGGTGCCTTCTCGGAGGTGGCGTGCTGCGGGGCCCACGTCATCCAGCTGGAGCTTTTTTCCGCTTTTCTCCCCTTATGAGGAGGCAGGGCGTGCAATGATGCCTGCGGTGAGAGCATGCATGCTACCGTACGTACTCTCACCAAGCATCTGCCTGTCTCCTCCCCTTTAGCTGTAGCGTCGGTGCGCTGCCCTCCACCAGCCGCTAAGGGCCAGTGAAGCGCCGACAGCTAGTGTCCCCCCACCCCGGAGAAGGAGAGCAGTCCTACGGACGCTTGATCTTTCTCCTCCCGGCCAACCCCTGATGACCAGTGCTCGTTCCTGAACATGGGTGGCCGGTACGGCTTGAGGTAAGGCGTCCAGCGCCTCAGTTCTCAACACCACTGGGCCGGCTCCTCTAACCTTTTTTGATTTAGATGGTTCCTGTTGAGAATCAGGAACCTCATCTAAAATCCTCGAAGTAACAGATGAAGTATAAGACTCTGCCTCATCCTCCACTATATCACTCCATTGCTTACGTTTAGAAAAAATATTAAATTTGTTCCATGTAACAATGGGGGATACAGTGGTATGTGAATCAATTTTTTTCCGGGTTCGCTTAGACTTTCTGGGGGTACCAGTTCCATAGGCGTTTCTTTGGGAGGTAACATGGATTCAGAAGGATGTTCCCCAGGCTTCTCATGGGTTATGGACGTGCTAGCCATTGCTTCCCTTTTATCAGGAGCCAGTTCAAGGCCCATAAAGGAAGCTGTATGTACTACAATAGGGATGTCGGGATTCTGGTCTGACTGGGGGGGGGGGATACCTTCAGTGTGGAGTCCTGCTTCCTGCCTAGCTTGCATGACTTCAGACTGTTAAGCAGATATTAAAATATCTTGATCTTGCATGGCCCTGTCCAATCTGTTCCGAGCAGCCCAGGGGCAAAAATCATAGGTGTGGCCTGATTCCCCACACAGGTTGCAACGAAGGGGATTAGGACACCCAAGACTAATGTGGCCGTATTCGAGGCATAAATTACACCTGAGTAAATTACAAGTAGAACTGAGGTGGGTCCGGGCCCCACACTTATGACACGCCTTAGGCTGACCAGGATAAAAACAAATGCCCCTATCCCTGCCTATGTGGACGCTACTAAGGAGGTGCGAGATCCCTGTGTCAGTGTGTTGTAGCCTTACTTTGATATGCCAACCCCCTGTCCACACTAAATCTTCATCAAGAATAGGTACCAGACTCTGTAAAATTTCACATTTCTGCCTCAGCCAGTACTGAACATCCTCTATATTGACCCCCCCCATTCCTAAATAACAGGGTGATAGTTTTGACCATAGGTTTGGTCAAGGGGATAGCGAAGAAATCTTGCCAGTCAGGTAAATGCTTAAGTGCTGCATGCTTCTGCCAAAACTTTTTTAAAATAGCATTATTTCAAAAACAAATGTTTTTTTTTTTAATGTCATAAATAGCCCTTTATATGAATAAAGGCAAATAAATCACTTGCTGATATACCCATGGAAGTCACTAAAAGTTAATGCAAAACATATTTTCTGTCAGGAGAAATTTCATTAGTCCCTGTGTACTTTAGGCGGACTGCATTCCGCCGTTGTGCAGGTTCACCTACTTTTTAAAATAAATCAGCCATACAAAAAGAGGTTTCCGTATTAGGGTTAGTAGGAGTGTCATGTAAAGTGTCCAAAGGTAGAGAAAATGAATGTCCAGTCGTATCTTCAGCATGCACACTGTTGTGAGGCAGCCTCAGAACAAGGCCGCATAGTAGATTGTTGTGAAGACTCTGAAGCCAAAACCACACTGGGCTGAAAAGAGTCAGGATTTCCTTTAGATTCCGTTTTAGAAGTCAATGCATTAGGTACGTGTACTGTAGAAATTGAAGGGATAGAAAACGGAGTAACATCCACTGATGTAGTTAAGAAAGGTGTTAGAGAAGTTATCTTAGCCGGTTGCTGCAAAGTAATTTGAGCAGTCTGGATGACTTCTGCAGCTGAAATGGGCCCAGGTGAAGAACAGCCTTTATTTGGATTAGGTAGCCAACCTGCAGCGTGATGCGCTGAGGCTGGAGCCCAGGTAGTGTCAATAATAGGAGGTCCAGAAGGAAAACCAGAAGTGCTATCCTGCATAGTATTCGTAGTGCACTGAATCTGAGGTGCATTTAAAAAAGGCTCAGGGGATTTCACTGGAGAAGGTAGTTCCTGTGAAGTTTGGAATGAAAAAACTGGAATATGTACACCTTTATCTGAAACTTTAGTAGCTAGAGGTTCGACTCCTGGTTCAGCTAGAGGTGGAGTTTTAGCTGACTGAACCAACAATTTTAACAGAAAGGCGTTATTATTTAGGATAGCATTTTGTAACAATTGTTCCTCCTGTTCAGGTGTTAGGGGGTTTAAATCTGACACAACATCAGACACCAACCTTGAAGATGTATTGGGCTCCTGAAACTGTTCCTGCCCAGAGGTTTGAACCTTTGCAGGATCTTGAACATTTTCAGAAAGGTCATCCAGTGAAAAAAATCCACAATATCTTCTATGTCTGAATTGCTACATTCCTTGTCAACCTCTACAGTAGGAACATTATCCACCAATGTACTAGAAAAATAATCCCCCGCCTTCCTCACCTCAGTGTTGTCATCAGCATACTCCCTGTCCGCCATCTTGGAAAATGGCCGACAAGGGGTCCCCCTAAAGTTCAGTAGGGGAATTTCCCTGGTGCACTGGCCAAATTTCCCCCCATTCACTAAAATACCACCAACAACTTAATCTGGTTCAAAGTCACTTGGCATTCATCTGTATCCCCTTCCCCCGGGTCATGCCTGAAAATAGGCAGAACTTGTCTAGTGCACTTACCCAGTCAACAAAAACTAAATCAAATAAATAAATGCCAAGCCCCATACGTTGGGGCACAGAGGAGGAGAAGCCAACAGTGTGCAGTGTGCGGACACATACACTGCGTGCCACTGTCGGCATTGCACACTCCCCCTCGGCAAAAAGAAAACAGAAAAAGGTCCCAACCAAGTGGCATGAATCCGTCCCCCACAGGCACCGCCCTCGAAATGGCACCTCCCTGGTGCTGGATCCGTTCTCGGTGGGTTGAGTCGCGCCCCACCACCCTGCCAAGAAGGGTAAGTCATGGGGGTATGAAGGGACGGGGCATAATCCTTGGGGGACGGCGCTGGGGGAATGGAAGAATGAGCAACCATGCAATGATGCTCCTAGGCTCACTGTATGTGCTTCAGCATCCAGCATGCTGGCATCAGCCATTCCTTATACCCACTGTTGTGAGCTCCTGGATGGACTTACCTACAGCCACCGCTGAAGATCAGTATAGTGCCAGGAGCTGCACCCCCCGCCCCCGAGGAGGACAGCTTTCCTCTTCCCCCAGTGAACCCTCCGACAACCAATTCCTGTTCCCAAACCGGGTCACTGGTGTCACAAATGGTTAAGCTACTGCTTCACCAGCAGGTTGCCATGGCCAGCAGTGGGTTGTGCTTAGTACCTCAGAGCTGCACTCTAGGCCGCTATGTTTAAACATGTTAAGGGCACTCACACTGTGCTCAGAACTTGTCTGAATATAGCACATTCAGGCACTGTGCTAAACTGCACTCAGGATAGAGACTTTGCACAGTGCAATCTCAGACCTTATAATATGAAGCACCATAACTATATGTGGCTTCATGTAGTTAAGATATTTTGGTTAGAAAGCAGGTACTGCTGGTATAGTAACTTGGATATACACTGTGAGCATAAGTACTGCATTAAACATGAGGAAAAATTAGTTGCCCCAAAAGAAAGATATACTAGCATGTTTCAACATTTTGTACCCTGTTAGTTTTATAACAATCTACACTTTATAGCAATGTGAACTATTTATATCAATATTATCTTTTACAAATTCTGATTTATAAATGTACTTTTTACATCAATAAACTCCTATAATGACAAATGGTGGTCTTATATTGAAAAAATAATTTCTACTCATACACTCATTTTGCACTTATATATAGAAGATCGTAATAAAAAGCAAATTTTATTTAAATAGAAACATTTTACATACTGCTTATTTTGATAAATATTTATTTACAAAAATAAATTAACATTTCTTTATTATGCATTTATCTCCTGTGTGGTGCTGGCCCCCTTCAGCACCACACTGCTCACGGCTAGCACTCACCTCCCCAGGACTTACCAGCTTTGCATAGCTCCACGGATCATGCCCCCCCCCATTGCAGAGCTGGGAGATGAATCATTGTCCTCCCCCTTCCCAGTGACCTAATCCAGCAGTGGCCTTGCCTGTATGACAGTTCAAGTCTGGAGCAGTGCAGGCCTCATCCTGCTGCACCAAATTTTTTTTCGGCCTTCATTCCCCCTTCAATGACTAGCAGTGTACAATGGCACAGATGCACATGTGTGTACAGCTCACATGTACCACATGAAGGCAGCCTGCCGTTCTGGCAGCAAACACTGCCACACCTGCACGGCTCCACGTGGTGGCAGTACAGGAGTGGTGCAGTACAACCATTCCCAGAGGGAGAGGAGAGCTGTCAGGCAGATGCTCAATCCTCTCACATCCCTCCCCCACCGACCCCTAGTTACATGGATTCATTCCTGAACCTGGGTCATCGGTGTAGTGGGAGGCGTGACATCCAGCACTTCAACTCTCCACACCACTGAACTCGTTTAATGTTTACATCTTTAATCATTTTGGTTCTACTTCTGCAACATTTTTTTTAAGCAATAAGGCATGACCAGGGTTATGTTAATTACCCTCTAGAGGTGTAATGTGCCATGAGACAAAGCTGATGAGTACCACATGCCCCTATAGGGTTATTACTTGACTATTAACATGTCCCCTGGGAGTGGGCCTAGGCCAGCAGTCTAGTGTGGTACACGTTTTGCCCGAGCTCCATTTCAACTTCAAAATAAAACCTTTTAAATTTGTAAATTTGGGCACATTTTCATGCAAGATGATCTTTCAGCAAAAATAACTTGGCAGTGTTGGTATCTGGTATTTATAAGAGATGGGAAGGATGAGAAAACCTGGCAAACTGGACTCTTCTGGTGTAGGAGTGAGGCCTGCGAAACCACCAATAGGACAACAGCTCTTAGAAAGGGGAGGAAGATCAATTAGTGACCCTAGAGTCATTACAGACTACTGTAAATCTGTTTACACAGACTATTCAGAACTCTGATAAGAAATTAGATCAACAAACAGAAAGATTGGTACTTGTGGAGTAGAGGGTTGACATGATAGCTGGCTCTGTGGCAGATCTGGAGAAAGTGGGAAAAGTGCTGGCCGCAACCACTGCTACAGTTAAGGAACAGGGAGCAGCTAAAGGTACAGGGGATATCATGTCAGTAGGTTAATATACCCCTACTGGCAGTGGCGGAGCTAGAGGGCTGAAGGGGGGGGTCGCCCCTCTTGGCTGCCCCAGCGTGAGTAGTGATGCCCCACCACCATCTTTATTCAATGTTTAGTGCCCATTGTGGAGCCCATGATTGACTGAATGGCTCCCCCTGGCTCCCAAATGCTCCCAAACCTGGCTCCGCCACTGCCTACTGGGAATACTTGAGGGTACTGAAGAAGGGGACTTGCTGACATTTTTAGAAAAATGATTGCTGAAGGCAGCTGGCCTTGGTTTGTCTGTGCCCATTCTCAAAGCATACTGTATTACTCCACACCATGCCATTGCAAATGGAGAAGGGCCCTGTACCATTTTGTAATGAGAGACCTGGTTTTGCAAGCTGCCAATGACCAATTGCCGGTCATGCTTCGGGAGGCCACTAGATGAAGAAGAAAAAGCTTTGAGAGGGTAGCGGAAGGCTTTCAGGGTAGTGTACTATATTTCATTCTAGGCCCATACAAAGATAGATGTGTAGCTATATGAACCCAAAGGCAACAGGGAATTCTGCAGCTAAACTGACGAAACTGAATCTGAATGTGACAGACTAAGAGGTTAAGAATTAAAATCAAGGCTTTATAAACCCTTGGACTTGAACTGTTACTTTTTTTGTCACCACCCACCACTACTGGTATGCTGGAGAATAATTACTTATTTTTATTCATTTCCTTTTTTTTTTTTGTTTCCGGACCCCGATCCCACTGCAGGGGCTCAGCTCCTGCTCCCACTGCCTTCCCATGCTTACCCCCCTGGGTGGGGCCCCATCCCAAGATCCACGGTAGCTTGCCCTGGCTTCCTTCCCCCCCCGGATGGGGCCACGGGAGTGGGGGATCCACCTCGTGGACACGATAGGCAGTGGAGGTGGCAGAGCAGAGCTTCACGCTTCGGAGCTGACATTTTGTATGCTGCATCAGGGGCAGGGGCGTGCAATGACAACCAGTGTCCTCCCCTCTGATACAGTGGCTCCCTCGGCCTCCGCTAGAGTCCAGTAACATGCAAACACACATCCCCCACCCCGGAGAAGGAAAGCAGCCCTGGGATGCTCCATGCACTTCTTCCCCAGTTGTCCTCTGGCGCCGAGTCCGTTCCCAAACCTGGGTCGTCAGTATCGCAGATAGACACCCTGTCTCTGCGCCAACAGGGGGGAATAATGACTTTAAGCACATTGCAACTCTATGACTTGTACTACTAAATACTGGACTTCCTGTATAATGACTGCTGTAACTGTGTGTAATGTACTTAATACATAGGAATATCTAGGACATTGTGGATTTCAGAACGTTATGCCTCTAATTGGGCTGGACACAATGTTTTAAATATGTTTGCAGTTTTGGGCTATGTGTTTTAATGGGATCTCTGATAGGGCTTAACCACTACCTAAAGTTGCCAATGTAGAAGCAGGTTAAAATGGCTACTTCTGTAGCTCAGAGCAGTGCCATGTGTGCACCCGCAAGATGGTGGGATGGGCACTTTTTCCTTGCTGTCTCAGGAAACTAGGATGGCTGGCGAAGCACCATCTTGCCTCTTGTACTTTACACGCCACTATGGTGATATGCACTGAAGATGAGCAGCTCGGACCTCCCGCCTACTAGCCTACAGGTATGTTAACAGATATGTTTTATGGATTGATCTCCAACAGTTCCTCAAATGGTTGATTCTTCACTTGTTGGTTATATTACAAGCAGCTGTGACGTTTGGTTGCTAAGAGCTCCACAGCTCAACATACTGTAAATAGTTTTGTGCAATGCGGTTTGCAGTTTATATGTCATGCTTAAGGAAACGCTAACTTAATGCTGACGCTAATGGAATTATGTAATAGCCTAGAGGCATGTGAAATCTAGTGATTAATGTATACTTTATACATTCCTTTGGTGTACTGGCTGAATGATGGTCACACTGTACTTGAGATTAACTTATTACTGTGTGTTCTCTCCTTCTGGTTCCAAGAGAAATATAGTTATTTGAAGCTGTATTCATTTCCATGCTTTTTTAACAAGGTGCCTGATCATTTCTTGGCTGCATTACCAACATTTATTTTGCTTTAAAAGACAAGAAAAAGGAAAAAAATAACCCCTGGGCTTGCTTTATTACTATTATAATAAAATGTTTAGTTTTTTGAAATACTGTTGCATCTTGTTCAGCTTATGATTAGGCTCTAGATGTATGTTAACCAAAGAGTAACATAAGGCTGACAGAATGCTGGCAGCCAATTAGATAGCTCTATTTCTCAGACACTTTTTATAATCACTCATTTTGATAACAAAAGCTCCCTTTGTATCACATTTATATTTGCTGTTATCTTCTTTGCTCTTTTATATGTTGCATGCTTAGATGTCTGGAGATAATAAATCAAGAACAAGGTCCAATTTCACAACTTTGACAGCTTCCAAGTTTTCAGTTCAGACAATGTGTTTATGGTTCATTGTTTGGTCTACAACTGCTCCGGTCATGTACTCTGATTTACTGAAGCCAGCACTCTCTCCGACTTGAAGGTGTTGGGAAATATATTCCCTGCCACTTCATGACACACACAGACCACCTGTCAGCAGGGCAAAACTGTTTTAAAAGTGCAACAAAATCAGCTAGCATTTAAAAACAAAATAGTCTGCAATTTATTCACACAAATGTTTCTGGCAAGGAAGGCCCACTGATCCATACTGGACTAATTTCCAGGTGGGTTCTGGGGGGTGGGGTAACAGTGGGAGAAAAATATGTCACCACAGTACATGATTGTAGGCCAGCCTTGTAGTGTAGAGGTTATGTTACAACTCACTTCGCTGGCGACCAGAGTTATGAAGCAGACTTGAGTCGGCCAGGGGTGAAAGGATTGAGTATTCAAGGGATTGCTCTCCTCTCATACAGGGAGGGGGTGGATGGATCATGCCTTGCACAGTGTACCTGACAGCTAGCAAAGACTAGGTGTCACAGCTGTCGAGAGACCCAGAAGAGCGTGGGATACCAAGAGATGCACTGCGTCACTGTATGTCAGTTGTCCCAAGGGAGGCAAATGAAATTATGTACTCACTGTAATTCTTGGTCTTCTTGGACCATCTTCACCATTCATTCACACTGCTGGGTTCAAGCCAGAGGTGCTGGGACCCTGCGGGAGCCATAAATCCTTAGGAAGGCTGGCGCCGAGGTAGTCTGTGCGCATGTGTGGCACAGTGAGACTAGCTTACGCTACATGGCATATCTGAGCAATGGCCCTCAACCGCCTCAGTACCTTTTTTTTTTTACCGAGAAGATTCAGCGTAGCCTAACTAACAGAAACAGAATCTGACGGCAGATAAGGACCGCTTGACCCACCTAGTCTAACTGTTTCCCTACCTACTGTATAAGCATCAGATCCCATTTGATGTACAGCCTACCTCCTCCTTCCTAGCACTAGTGTTGCCTTCTGTCTGTCCCATGTATTCTTGAATTCACCTATCATTTTTGCCTCTACAACTTCCTCAGGTAGGCTGTTCTATGCATCTACCACCCTTTCTGTGAAAGTAAACAACTAACCTAGTAAGGGCAAAAGACAGCCCTTTGGACCCGTGTAAGAAGGGTCAACAACAAGAACAGTGTCTTCACAGCCCAAATGAAGCAAGGGAGGTGAAGACCAGGAAACAGAGAGAGTGAGCTTGGGAGATGGTGGGTGGGCGTGTGAATGAATGGTGAAAATGGTCCAAGAAGATCAAGAATTTTGGTGAGTATATAATTTTCATATCTTCTTGAACCTTATCTTCACCATTCTTTCACACTGCTGGGTTAGAGTATCAAGCTCAGACAAAAAATTCCCCCGAGCAGGGCAGTAGGATACAGAGCTCTCTCAGGACAGAAGTGCATTAAGGATTATCCTGCCAAAGAAAACGTGCTGACCTGGCCTGGTGGCACTGAGGGTTGAGACGCTGGACGCCACACCTCGCGCCACACCGGCAACTCGGGTTTGGGAGCGAGCTTGGGCGCCGGGGGGCGGCAGGGGAGGGTTGAGGATGTATGCCCTTGTGGTGTTCTCCTCCCCGGGGGGGGATAGGGGGTGGGCTGTCCTGGTCTGTTAATGGCCCCCGGTGGAGACCAGGGGTTTCACAACAGATCAGGCACACAAGCAACACCGAGACCGACATTGGCAGGGTTGCCATGCACCAGTTCATCAGGACGTGCTTCTCGCTAGGGGCGGGGGGACGGGCACAATAACCTCTAGCAGAGAAAATCCCTCCAATCGGTCTGTGGAGATGATGGGGACTTCCGAGGCACGGCCCACATCCCACCGCTGGCCCAGCTTGTTGGGAACTTCGCGGGCGCCAACCCGTAGGCTGCGCAGACTCCAGCTTGAGCCGGGGGCTAGGGTCTGGTCTGGGCAGTGCGGGTGGAGAAGTTCCACGGCATGAGGGTTCAAGCAGGGAGTTAGAGGCCCTAGCCCTGTAAAGTACCCCGGAAGGATGCCCAGACCATCAGAGTGCATAAATAGAAATGTAAAAAAAAAAAAAAGGAAGCTTGCTGTCTGGCATGGACATCCAGAGCACAGGGAGATGGTGGGTGGGCGTGTGAATAAATGGTGAAGATGGTCCAAGAAGATCAAGAATTTTGGTGAGTACATAGTTTTCATATCTTCTTGAACCTTACCTTCACCATTCATTCACACTGCTGGGTTAGAGTATCAAGCTCAGACAAAAATTCCCCCGAGCAGGGCGGTAGGATATAGAGCTCACTCAGGACAGAAGTGCATTAAGGATTATCCTGCCAAAGGAAGCATGCTGTCTGGCATGGACATCCAGAGCACAGTGCTTAACGAAAGTATGCACTGAGCTCCAAGCAGCCACTCTGCAAATATCAGCAATGGGGACAGAGTAGAGTTCTGTGAAGGATACGGCAACTGCTCTGGTGGAGTGGGCATGAACTTGGTCTTCCAATTTGACCTGGGCCACAGAGCAGCAGTGGCGAAGGCAGGCCACCATCCAAGCAGAAATGCACTTGATCGTAATCCACTGAATTAGTTGGGTCGGGGTGAAGGAGACAAAGAGCTGCTTGGACTGATGGATGTTTTTAGTTCTAGCGATGTACAACTTGAGGTCTTTTTTAACATCCACAGAGTGGAGGGTGAGCTCTCCCTCATTCTGGAAGTTGGGAAAGTAAGTGGGCAGCACCAAGGGTTGGTTTAAATGGAACTCCGAAATCACCTGATACAAAAGCTTGTGGGGGTGCGGAGGACCACTTTGTCTTTATGGAAGACAGTATAAGGAGGGTCTGTGACCAAAACATGCATATCAAAGACCCTACAGGCAGATGTGATGGCCACCAAAAATGCCATTTTCCAAGAAAGGAATTTGAGGTCACAAGTAGCCAGGGGTTCAAAAGGCTTATGAGTGAGTACGTCCAGCACAAAGTTGATATCCCAGGGAGCGACAGGTTTATGTACTGGGGCCTTGTGTGCAGGATGCCTCTTAAGAATCTCATGAAGAGGGGCAGCTGAGCTAGAGTAAGGTTCTGCACTGGCTTGTGATATGCCGAGACAGCACAAAGGTGAACCTTTACAGAGGAGTATTGTACACCTGCATCAGAGATATCTAGTAAATACTTCAAAACTTTATCTAGTGGACATTGGAATGGATCCATACGGGACTTGGCACACCATTCTGAGATGCACCTCCATTTGGCTGTGTAAGTCTTTCTGGTAGAGGGCTGAGGGCAGCCAAGAGAATCTCAGGGATCCCCTGAGAGACCTTAATCCTACTCACTTCTATCTCCTCAGGAGCCAAGCATGAAGATGAAGGGAACACAGATTGGGATGGACCAGGGATCCCTGTGTCAGGAGGTCCATTCTAAGAGGTAGAGGCCTCAGGGAGGTCACTGGTAACTTGTTGATCAAAGGAAACCAAATCTGCCATGGTCAAAACGGGGCAATCAGAATCATTTTTCACCTGTGGGCCTCCAGCCTGAGCAGCACCTTCTGAACTAGTGGAACACGAGGAAATGCATACAGAAAGTGATTTGTCCACTGCAGCCTGAATGCATCCTGACAGAAAATGCCAGATTCTGGATTTCTGGAGCAGAATTGAGGCAGTTTTGTGTTGACTGGGGACCCAAAAAGGTCCAGGTCTGGAGTACCCCACTTTTCAGAGAGAGATTGCACGATGTCTGGTGCTAATGACCACTCATGAGGATCCACTTCTGTCCGACTGAGTTGGTCTGACAGATTGTTCTGAGCCCCTGGCAGGTAAACTGCTTGAATCAGAGCATTCTGCTCCAGATACCACTCCTATATTTTCACTGCTTCCTTGCAAAGTGGGTAGGAGTGTGCTCCTCCCTGCTTGTTGATGTAATATATCACTGCCTTGTTGTCTGTCTGAAGAAGGATTATCTTGTGACGAATGAAGTCCACCAAGGCTTGAAGGGCATCAAGGATTGCCCTCATCACCAGAACACTGATACTGAGATGAGATTTATCTGAGTCCAGACCCCCTGGAAGTGATGGCCCTGACAGTGAGCTCCACACCCTTGGAGAGATGCATCTGTGGTGAGAGTTATCTGTAACTCTGGAGGAGTAAAGTGGAGACCTTGAAGAAGGTTGTACTCCTGTGCCCACCATGCAACTGACTGATGCAGGGGCATCGTCACCTCGATGGGGTGAGACTGAGGATGCATTGTCAGAGACCACTGTATACTGAGCATCCACTGAGTGCTCCTCATGTGTAGTCATGCTAGAGGCGCTGTGAAGACTGACAAGGCAATAAGGCCTAACATCCGCTACATGGAGTGAGCTCCACACTGGGTTGTTCCATCTGAAGGATGGCATTCCTTCTGTTCTCTGGGAGGAAGGCTCTCACCTTGGTAGTGTCCAAGAGGGCTCCTATGAAGAGGAGCTGCTGCTAAGGTTGAAGCTGTGACTTCTCCAGGTTCAGCAGTGCCCCCATGGAGGTCAGAAACTGAACTGCGGTGGTCACTGTCTCTTCTGTGCCTTGTCTTGACAGATATGCCAGGAGCCAGTTGTCCAAGTAGGGAAAGAAATGAAGCCCGAGCTTTCGAATATGTGCTGCAAGAACTACAAAGCACTTTGTAAAGACTCGAGGCACTGAGGAAAGCCCACAGGGCAGGACTCAGAACATACAGTGCTGACCAAATACCACAAAGTGCAGGAACTTGCAGTGGCTTGGGTGTACTGGAATGTGCTGGTAGGCGTCTTGCATGTCCAGGGATGTCAACCAGTCGTGTGGCTTGAGAAGTGGCAGAAGGGTCTCCAGGGGGACCATCTTGAACTTCTCACGGTACAGCAACTTGTTCAGCTTTCTGAGGTCTAGGATGGGGCGCATGGCCCCTGTCTTTTTTGGAACTAGAAAGTAATGGGAGTAGAAGTCTGTGTTGCATTCCGCTGGAGGTACTACTTCCTCTGCCCTGTTTCTCAGGAGGCGCGCTATCTCTGAAGTGAGAAGGTCCGTCTGGGCAGCTGAAAGAGAGTGCAGGGGGATTTCTGAGAAGTTCAGAAGGTATCCCTCCTGTATGATACTTAAAACCCACTGGTCGGTGGTGACAGACTTCCAGTGGCCATAAAAATGAGCTAGACCCCCCCTCCCCCACTGGGGAGGAGAGGTCTGTCTCGGGTAGCTGAGGCAGAGACAGGGCCAAAGACTCAGAGGGTGACACTGCGCGCTTTTGTGGCTTGTGTCTTCTGCTGTGTTTTCTTTCGTGGCTGAGGAGACTGGTGCTTAGGTGGGGCTCCTCTGCCTCTTCCAAGAAAGGACTGCCTGTTACGAAAGAACTGACAGCCTCTTCCTCTTTGAAGATGTAAAGAGGCCAGTCTTGCAGACTTTATCGCTGTACTAGTCTTCTGAGAGGCTTCCAAAGACTGTTCCACCTGCTGTGCCATTGAAGGTGACCATTCATAACCTGCTGCTGAGCGTCAGTGGAAAATCCTTAGGTTCGCAGCCAGCAATATCTTCTTATGCAGATTCTGGCAGTGGCAGTATGAGAAGCTGTATATATATGCCTCCATGGTCGTTTTTAACTGATGACTGTTGGACTCTATACCATGAGTGACAGTCTAAAGAATGTTTTGTTTAGTATTCGACTCTGATAAGAACTCAGTCAGAGACTTAAGGGAGGTCCAGAGGGCATACTCACACTGATAAATGGCCTTGGTAACTGGCTATTCACATGTTCAGAGTTGCCGCTGCAAAAGCCCTTTTCCCCATATTATCAATCTTACGAGATTCCTTATTAATAGGATGTGCCGTAACCCCTTGAGGAAGGACGACCTTGTCATTTTGTCATTTTCTGCAAGTAGGTCTGTCTTTAGGAGGAGTATACTTCCAATCTATCATCTTACAGACAGACGGCATAGAAGCAGGCCTAGCCCACACTGCCTCTGAAAGGGTTTCAAAGGCTGAGGGGACAGGAGACGTCTGGTTAACTGGGATGTTGGGAACATGGAACCACTCAAGACACACCCGTTTACCTGGGTTGAGTGCCAAAGTCTCGAGAGCTAAAATAGCCTGCATATTCCTCAATAAAGTCTGGAAGGAGACGTCCTCCTGAGGGATGGAAGTAGGAGCGGGAGGTTGACTCTCCAATATGAAAAAAGAGCCACCACCGCTCTCAGAAAGAATGAGGTCAGGGTCAGACTCGTGTCCCTCCAAATCTCCCTCAGAAAGAGGAACTGGGAGAAGACTGAACTTTGTAAGTCCTCGCCCAGGCCTCGGAGTCAGATAGACTTGTGACACTGGAACCGGAGTCAGCACCATACCTGGCACTGGGCCCAGATGAGCTGGCACTGGACCCCATGCTGGGTCCACAGGAACTGGCACTGGAGATGGCACAGGCCCCAACGGAGCCAGTGCCAGAGGCACCCCCAGAGAAGCCAGCGCCTGCAAAGTTCCAGAAGCATCAGCTGGCACTGAAGTGACCGGAGAATGTACCTGTGCAAATCCCTGCGATGCGACAAAGCAAGGGAGGGTGACAAGTGGAACTGGCATTAGCTGCACAGTCACCATCAAGGGATTTGGATCCGTTGGTGGAGCCAAATGCTCTACCCAGCCTGAAAACTCCAACCCCAGTTTCGAGGAGCCTAGACCAAGGCCCCAGCACTGGGTCTGCAAGGAGGGGCAGACAAGCCAGACGCTGCACTCACTGTTTCATAAGAGCTGCCCAGTGGTGAAACTGCCCATCGGAATCACCACAAGAGGACAGAGAGGGACTCCAGGACCGAGACCTGGAAAGACTGCAAACAGAAGCCATCGAAGAGTCAGCTGGAGCCAGTAAAGGCCTTCATTCCAGGACACAGGAGATCTCTTAGCAGACGTACCAGAGGGGGACCTCAATCGGTATTGTTTCTTCCCTTTCCAACGGGAGGAGGAAGATCCCACGGTTGAGCAGTGCAGAGTCCCCAACCTAGACCAGGAACTGGATCACTTCTTTTTGCTTTTAGGAAGACTTCCCCCAAAACGCAGGACTGCCCATGTCAGACCCCCCCTTCGGAGAGGGGAGTGGACTGGACACAGCCCCACTGCCAGCGCAGCACTCCAAAGGAAACTCCCTACCATCACCATCCATGGTCAAAGCCATTACTCAGTAGGGCTGAGAAGAACTGACGAAAAATCTTCTTGTTCCCTCTTTTTTTCCCCAAACGAACAAGAAAAATAACAAAAACGAGCTAAAGATCTCATGAACGAAACGCTATTGTCATACAGATGTGAATATCTGACTCCAGGCAGGCGTGCTATATCATCACTGAAGTGCACCCGATGGTGGGAAAAAAAGGGACTGAGGCGACTGAGGGCCATTGCTGAGATAGGCTATGTACTACAAGCTAGTCTCACGGTGCTGCGCATGTGTGCAGCCTACCTCCACATCAGCCCTCCTTAAGAATTTTGGCTTCTGCAGGGTCCCAGCGCCTCCGGCTTGAACCCAGTAGTATGACTGACTAGTGAAGATAAGGTCCAGGAAGATCCAGCAATAATACCCTTGCCAGGGCAGATGGCCCCTCACAGGCCTGGACACAACCAACTGGTCACCCAACTGGATCCTGTTTTAGAGAGTTAAGGGCAAGTCCTTCTGAGTCTGCCATGAGGCATACGACATGGGAGTTTCTGGGGTAAGTTCCGGGGATGATGGGTGACCTGGTTAGCGGGGTCATCCGGATGAGGCCAGCAGCATAGCACAGGAATAAACAGCTCACAATAGTACACATGATTATATACAGGATACAAAGGATAACAGCAAGTACCACAATACTATATACAGGATCCAATTCCACATTACACACATCCTACTAGGTAGGTATAAAGATACTGAACAGAGTAATGAGGAGGAGGAGGGCATCACCTATAGAAGTTTTGGTACACCTTGAGGGTTGGCAGCACCTCCTGTTCAGAGCAAAGTGAGTACACCAGTGTACATGCCAAGGAAAGGAGGGTTCACAGTTTGGGATCCTGTTTGTCTATTATTTATGTAGGAATGTCACTGGGTCAGAAATTCATTATGTAACTCCTGCCCCCTCACAATTAATTACCAAAGCATATTCTAAGTGAGGTCACTGTGTGTCTACTTTATTTTAATCTTAAAGTTTTTAAATTAGATTAACTGTTTCTGTTTGAACTCACTGCACTATTTCAAATGCTGCAGAGGCAACTGTAATGTCATGAGGTATTGCACTAGGTGCTCTTCCATTGGTTAAAGGGTCCACTGTGACCTATCCAAAAGCTGATGATGCTCCTACTGTAAAAAAATATCTGTCAATGACACTATGTTTGCAGAAAAAAATGAGGTACTTTCACAACAGGAGTGTCATTAACAGAAATTAACACTTTTGCTAGTGTTTCTTTTTCTCAGTCATTATATATCTCAAGTATACAGGACCCTAACTGAGTGTGTCATCCTCATTATATAAGCTCATGGGGCATCCTAAGAATGTCGCAAAAACACAGGTTACTCACCTGTAATAGTAGTTCTAGGAGTGGTATATGATGTTCAGCCACACTTTCTGGCAGTGTTCTTTCCCTTTAAGATGTGCCGGAAAGTCTTCAAGCTGGCTCCTCCCACCCACCGGGGTGGTAACTTCCTTGTCTCCGCCCCATGACATCATATCTTGCCTGCTGAAAGCAGAGTATGTGTGCGCCGAAGCAGGGGAGGTCGGGTGGGTCCATGTGGATGAACCTCATATACCACTCCTAGAACTACTGTTACAGATGAGTAACCTGTGTTTCTAGGGACGTGGATATGGTGTTCTATCCACACTTTCTGGCAGACTCCTAGCAGGTCTCCAGGAGGAGGAAAGCAGGCACACACACCCTATTTAGGGAACAGAGACTGGAGAACTGAGGCCCCAAAACCAGCATCCTGGCATGACTCTAGGTCCATGTGGTAATGGGAAATGAAGGTGTGTGCTGACCTCCAGATCACAGCCCTACAGATTTCCTGGATAAGGACAAACCCTGGAAGCAGCCACCGACACAGCGGTATGGCAGGTGGAATGAGCCCTTAGCCCTGCGGGAGGCTCCCTACCCACTAACCTATAGCAGACATCAATGCAGGATGTGATCCACCTGCCAATCATCCGCTTGGCTGCAGGTCTGCCAGGTGCGGCTTCAGCAGAGGTGACAAACAGCTGACAAACCTCACCTCGAACTCCAGCCGTGCGCTCTCTGTCATAAGTGAGCACTGCCTCAGGTCCAGAGTATGGAGCCTGTGCTCGGCCTCTGAGGTGTGACTGGTGAAGTACACTAGGAGATTAATCAAATGGTTAAGGTGAAACTCCAACACAACCTTCGGGAGAAACTTCGGGTTGGGGTGCAGGACAACCTTGTCCCTGTGGAAGACCAGATAAGGAGTCTCCACCAAAAGTACCTGGTGCTCCACAATCCTTCTGGCTGACATGATAGCCAGCAAGAAGGCAGTCTTCCACGACAGGTGAGACATCTCAAACCTGTCCATCAGTTCAAATGGCTTGCCCATGAGCTTTGAAAATAACAGCAATAAGTCCCACAGTGGTGACAGTTTACGCACCGGAGGGGAAATGTGGACAAGACCCTTGAAGAAGCGCCAGACCACCTTCTCCTGCGCCTGGTAAGCAGAAATGGCTGCCAGGTGCACCTTAGGGGTCACTGACTGAAGCCCGACTGAGAGAGGGACCAAAGACATCAAGGATGCTAGCCACTGGACAAGACAAAGGGTCCAACCCCTTATCCTGACACCAAATAGAGAATCTCTTCCATTTGAAGGCATAGCACTTCCTAGTCGACTCCTTCCAAGATGCCTGCACAGCGGTGAAGACATCTTCGGAGAGACACAAGGCCTGGAACTCTAGCTGCTCAGGAACCAGGCCGTCAAGTGCAGGGATTGCAGGTCCAGGTGGAGTACCTTCCCCTGACTGATGGAAAGCAGGTCCAGGTGTAGGGGAAGACACCTCGGAAGCCTACTGCTGAGGCTGAGGAGATTGGGGTACCAGAACTGGCATGGCCAGTCCGGAGACCCCAGGATCACCTGTGCCTTGTCCTTCCTGGCCTGGAGAAGCACCTTGTGGATCAAGAGACATGGAGGGAAGGCATAAAAGAGGCCCGTGGTCCAGGGCCTCGAGAAGGCGGGCACAAATCAGCCGCAGCTTTGTGTTCTCCCTGGAGGTGAAAAGGTCCACCTGAGGGGTGCCCCACTGGGAGAACAAACTGTAAACTACCTCTGGGTGGAGACCACTCATGAGATGCTTCACCCACCCAGCTGAGGGCATCTGCCAGCTAACTGGAAGCTCCTGCCACATGGATGGCCAGGAGATCCACCTCCAGGCTGCACACATGGGTCCAGACATGGAGAGCTTCCTTGCACAAAGGCAGAGAGTGCGTCCCACCCTGTTTGTTGAGGTAGTACATGGCCGTAGTGTTGTCTGTCTGGACTTGGACCACTTGTCCCCAAATGTGTGGAGCGAATGCAGTCAGCGCCAGCCAAACTGCTTGGGGCTCCAGCAGGCTGATGTGGCATCGGGACTCCTCAGGGGTCCAGAGCCCATGGACTCTCTGTTACCACAGGTGGGTATCCCAGCCCGTGAGAGAGGCATCGGTCATCAGAACGACTGTTGGCTCTAGTCAGACAAACAGGATCCCTTCCTGCAGATGTGCTGGGACCAGCCACCACTGGATGGCGTCCAGCATCCACTGGGTCACCATGACCGGCTAGTCGAAGTGCCCCTTGTGCTGAGATCACTGGCTGGCCAGCTCCCACTGCAGGGAGCACATTCTCCAATGGGCCCAACGGATCATGCTGGTACAGGCTGCCATGTAGCCCAACCGGCGCAGGAAGTCCTGAGCAGGGCGCAACTGCCCAACCAGAAATGATCGGGCAAAGGAGGAGATAGCCTCTGCCCTGTCCGCCAGGCTCTGGCTCTGCCCCGATGAAGCTGATCACCTGCAAAGGTATGAGTTCCGACTTGGCCTCATTGACCAGGAGGCCAAGTCTGACACTGGTCTGGAGGGCCAGGTCCCTGGACCACTCCACCTCCTGCCTGGAGGGACCTGTTATCAGCCAGTTGTCCAGGTAGAGATAAACCCGGACCCCTCGGCGCCTCAGGTAAGCTGCCATCACTGCGATGCACTTGTTGAAGATCCAGGGGACAAAGGAGAGGCCAAAGAGCATGGCCTGGAACTCGTAGAGGGTTCCCTTGGCTCAAAAGCAGAGGAATCTTCAATGAGACGGATGGATCGGGATGTGAAAGAATGCATCCTGAAGATCCAGGGAGCAAAACCACATGTTTTGCTCTAGAGATTGTATGATCTGAGACAGAGTTACCATCCTGAAGGTGCACGACCTAAAGAACTTGTTCAGGTCGTGCAGATCTAGAATGGGGCGCCAGACCCCAATCAGTTTTGACACCAGGAAGTACCTGGAGACAAACCTTGGGTGTTCCAGAGGATCCACGACAGGAACCACAACCTCCTTGCGTAGGAGCTGGGCTATGTCGCCTCTGAGAGCTGATAGCATGTCTGTGGAAACCAAGTCCTCCCGTGGGGCATGGGCTTGGCAAGGAGGGTACTGCTCGAACTCTAGAGGCAGACCCTGACCCACCACTTCTAGAACCCACCTGTCCATGGTGACAGCGGACCAGGCAGAAAGGAGGTGGTAGAGTCGGTCCCCCATGGGAGGACCCAGGGGAGGCGTGACAGGCATGAGGGAGGCATCCCTCATCCCATCACTCATCACTGGGCAGGCTTGGAGGAGGAAGAGGGCCCAGTTGAGGGGCCACCGGAGCCTCTCCTTCCTAGCTTACAGACAGCCGAGGCCACTGACTTGGGCCGAGGTTGTCAAGACTGAGCTTGCTGGCCAGCCGGTTGCTGGGCTGGCTTGGCCACAGGAGTGGAGGTGGACTGAAAGGGCTTCCGTTTCTAAAACTGCTTGGAGCCCTTGGGGTCTTTCTGGGCAGATATCACAGAGTCCAAGGTGGCACTGGACTTCTCGATGTGTGTGAGGTGACCCTCGACCACAGGCCCGAACAGGTCGATGCCCAGGAAAGGGACCTCTGTCAGCTTGTGCTGAGTATCCGCCGTGAAGGTCGAGATCCTCAGAAAAGCCCTGCAGTGCATAGCCACTGAGGCCACCACGGAGCAGGCACAGGAGTCCCCAATGTCCATGGCAGCCTGGAGCTGTTGCTTGGCCACAGCCCAGCCCTGGTCCCGGACCTGTTTGACCATGGTCTGAAGGTCCGCAGGCAGATGAGGTAGCACTCTAAGGTGTCCAGCAGGGCATGGGAGAAGTGGGCCGTGAGGAGGGCTGAGTTCACCTGGCGGAGCTCAAGCGAGGAGGCAGCACAGACCTTCTTAGCTGCATGGTCCAACTTCTTGGACTCCTTATCAGGCAGCTTGTCAACATCCCAGGTGTTGCCAAAATGCCGGAACGCAGAGTCAGCCACCAACCCCTTGGCCGAGGGGTGCTCTGTGAATCCCGAAAGGGATCCGGTGGGCACTGCATACTAGCGGACCATCCAGGCAGAAGGCGCAAGGCAAGAAACAGGGCACTGCTAGAGCTCCAGGGCAGGGCCAAGAATGGCTTCTGCCACTGAGGAAGCCTACATCAGAGAGTCTCCCCAGTTGAGGACCTCGGTCAACGGGTAACGAGCCCATTTCTCGATGGGCTCCATCTCTATACCTGTCAAATCAGAGATCAAACAGAGGAGGCCCATGAAAGAGGATGGACTTTTGTCTATCGAGAGATCCCTCCCCCCCCCCGAACATCAACTGGACGGGAGTGCAGGGAGGAACCCTCAGACTTCGAAGAGTTGTCAAAGAGCAGTCGACCGCCGGAGTCCGGAGTCCTCACTGATCCTCCGTGGACGGTCAGGGGTGACAGTGACTGACAGCAGATGGGGAAGTCCCTTGGCCGGCCAAGACTCCTTAGTCAGAGCACCGACCATCAACTGTTCAGTCAGCGGTTTCATCACAAACAGCGGAGAAGACGGAGTCGTCCGAGTCAGGACCATCTTAATTGGTTCCGTCAGAGGAGTCGGACATTCAGGCGACAGCCAGGTGATGGCCAGCATAGAAACTGGTAAATACCAACTGTTGCCACATCAAGTCCCCATAGCATTGACGCAAATTGTGTCGAAGCCTCTCCTCACCCGATGAGGACGAGAACGAAGAATAGCAGCAGCACCGCTTCCCATGGTGCCAAGAGCGGGAGCACCGATGATGGTGGGACTGGCTCAACCCATGGGAAGAAGACCTCGACCTTGGCTGCCGGGGGGGGGGGAACAGTGGCAGAGCTTGGAGGGAGTCAGCGATTGCCGAGGCTCCTCCTGGTCAGGGTCAGAGACCAGAGGTGGCGGGTCAGTGGACTGATCCATCCCTCCAACAGTCTGCGTCAGGACCTGGGTCCTAGACAAGGAAGTATCAGCCTCTTCAGTCGACAACTGGTCAGTTGGCTTGAGAAAAATCTCAGCTGGGACTTTGACCAGCGTCTTGGCCAACAGGCCCGACGGGGTTACCATGCAGCCAGCAGCCAAGACCGATGATTCAACCAAAGTCAAATTTGGAGAAACGCGGGAATCGGAGGCCCTTGACCAAGAGTGCTCCCGATCACACAATTGACGACAAGTCTTTTCTTTCTCAAGACTCTTTTTTTAGATTTAGATTTGCCAGAGGGTCCCTGACCAATGGTCGGCAGAGACTGGCACAATTCCTTGAAGGCGCCTATAAAAGTCAAGTCCAGCTGAAGCAGCACGAAGGAAGAAGCTGAGAAGGAATGGGCCACAGCTTGGGCTGCCACCTCTTTGAAGGCTGCAAGCTGCTTAGTGGACTGCACAGTGGTGGAGACCACATAATGGGCATCTTTGGATTTGACTGGCAGTTTCCGTTGTGCCGGGCGGGCCAGTTTCAGGCGGGCAAGACAGTCCTCCAGGATGGTCGGATGAAATGAACGGCAAAAGTCACAGGCCTGGGGATCATAGTCGTGCCTCAGGCAGTAGACTCACGTGGCATGCAGGTCGGTCCTGGACATCTTCTGCCGCAAGTGCAGGCGGAACAGGAGCAGACTTAGCAAATCCCATAGCTTGATCGTGATCGCGTTAAAGACAAAACTTGTGAGGTTGGTTTGGAAGTAATTCCGAAGAATTTAAGCATTAGAGCCTACTCAACGTGGGAGCGGTAAGGATGGAACCTGCTTCTTCCAGCGGAAAGAAAAATCTGGTGTCATGGGGTGGAGCACAGCGAGTTATCACCCAGGTGGGAGGAGCCATCTTGAAGACTTTCCGGCACATTTTAAAGGGAAAGGACACTGCCAGAAAGTGTGGCTAGAATATTATATCCACGTCCCTAGAAAACATGTTAACATGGCTACTTTGCTCGGCACTGCAGTCCATTCTGCACTCCTGTGTTGATTGCTGTGGGTGTTTAAACTGCCCCATTCAGCGCCAGTGCAAGCTGCACTGGAGCGGGGCCGTGAGTCTGGGGGCAGTCAGCAGCCCTTGGGGATGTTCAGAGGGTCCCTTATAAGCAGGAGAGAGAGAGCGGTGCAGCCTGTCCACACAGTGCTTACACCGTTCACTCTAGAACATGTCCCCAGACTTGCGGTGGCTCGGGAAGAGGTTCTGTGGTCAACTTACCACAATCGGGTAAGTGTCCACGTGGTCACATCTGCACTGCAGCAACCCAAGCGCTCAGGATGCTGAAGTGCAAATATGGCTGTCTAAACTTGCCTCTATTATAGTAAAGAATCAGCTTGTGAGATTTAGGCAAGAGAACTAGAAAGCCAAGCTGAGTGGATCTGGCAGCCCAAACCTCAGGAGGTTACTCTGTTATAAAATAAGAGACATCCCATGTGGGATCTAATAACTTAAACATCAAGGCCAATAAAATGTAACAGACCACAGTTTTTGGGGGGGTATTTAAAACAAGTTTAGTCATTGATTTTTCAGGTAGGTTTGACAATCTCCTGTTGCTTTCATTAAAGTGGTATAGTTAATATATGTGTAAGAAGGGGCCCCTAAGGTGTAGCAGAGTTAAATTTACAAAGCTTAAAGTTTTGGGTTCTGTGCCACAATGCTGAACCAGCGTTAATGTTTTAAAATGAATGAGAAAGTGTTTGAATCGGAGCAGCGGGAGCAGGCAGAGTGGCAGGAAGGGACAACTGAGTGAGTCTATGAACTGTTTACTGAGAGCTGCAGCAGGAGATGCCATCTGTACGCAACACATGAGGAAGGCAGCTGTTGGCATGTCATGCTCTTTGACTGACTACAAATGATGTCATGATTTATAATACTGATAGGAGAACCAGACCACAAAACAGAACATTCACTGTTAAATGACTCCATGATCCAAGACCCTCCTTACATTTTCAGGAGTGCCATTCTGACCAAATATATTATACAAACTGGTAGTCAAGAACAGTGGTGTAACTAAGAAAACAACATTTGTAAGCCAGAACCCTTTGGTGCCTCTTTTCCACAGCCCCTTCCCCTTTCTAGACATGCCCATATTTATTACTCAGACCCCTTGTACACCCCATATATTTCAGAAACTGCATAACAAGAGCAAGAAATACATTGGCACTTAGTTTTACGCTCTAACAATCTTATTACAGCACCAGAAGGGGGTGGATATCAGATAGCAGTAGTAGCAACCCAGAGAACCAAGCAGCACAAACATATAATCATAATAAATAACTCAGACATACACAATAATAATAATTATACAATGGCAAAAAAACGTCCTGGACTCTGATTGGTCAGTGTGTCCTGGAGACAGTTATGTTATTACACAATAACATCATTGTATGGATTTGCTCTAGGATATTGATTTTTTTTTTCAGAAACAAAGCTATATCACCACACTAAAAATCTACTAAAACCTTTTTTAAATATTTGTTTTCTTTTGTATAACATGGACATTGTATAATTGCAATAAGGCACTCCAAGCTGTGTGTTACACTTAATAGTACATCCCACTCCTGTGGTGGGAAGCACTCGGCTTCACCTTGCTTCCAACTCACCCAGGGTGGCGTTATTACACGATAACTACACCTTATCGTCTGCTGTAATTAGTATGCTAGACAACAGTGCCATTTACTCATTGGCACAAAAAGGCCAGAGCACGGAGATGATGTTTCAGCCCTTTTGAATGCTGCAGTGTGGGGGGGGGCTCCCTTAGTCTCTGAGGTAACTGGTTCAAAAACACAGGCATTGCTGCAGCAAAGGCCCACTCCCCAGATAACCTTAATCACAACCTGGGGACCCTCAAGAGATGCACCTCAAAAAAGAGGGCAGTCAGGAGCATAAGGACACAGGAGCTCTTTCAGGTAGCCTGGGCCCAGATCATGTAGGGCTTTGTATGGTAACAAACCTATCTTGAAGGAGACATGCTGCCACACTAAACCACAAACAATGGTCAGGCCCAGAATGCCCCCCCCCCACCCCAGAAATCAACTTTTAAGCCTTGTTTTAAATGCCATATGCATTCCTATATCCATGATCATGAAAGAAATTTGGCTTAGAAAAGTAGCACACCCACAGCCTCTCTGGTGTTTGATCTAAAGTCAGAAATCTAAATCAGATGCCTTTTGGTTACCCCAGGTTTATAGAAGCTACTAAACCAACTGAAAAGTTAATGGATTTTTAGGGTAGTGGCCTGAGGTAATTCATAGTCGTGTTAGTTGACATGGGCTAAGTAAAAAAAAAAAAAAACACAAATCCAAAAGATTAGTTCTTTACTGTAACAGTAAATCTTCAAGAGAATCTTCTCCATAAAACCACACCTCTGAAACTGTAAGCCGTCTGCATCTTGGCTACTCCATAACTTTTTCCAGCAGGAGTCGCTCATGTTGACATATGTCAGCATTGTCTATATAGCCTGGGTGGTCCCTTCACTCCTCAATTGTATCTCTCACCAGAGGTAAGTTTTAAAAAAATATAGCATGCCAGCAGAAACCAGGAACCCAGGTACAAAACGGACACATGGGAGAGGATATGGAAAGTAATGATATTATGCAGTTGTGCAGACATCCTGTGACAGACACACAAAGTCAGGAGGCCCGATTTTCTAAGAGGTTGCAGCCGCTGCAAGGGACTTGCGGCCGAGAGTTCATCACAACTGGCAACTTGTGGCAAACCACACCATAAGTGGGATTTTGGAAGAAGACTGCTGCAAAATCCATGACACAAGTCCCTGTAGTGAAGCATAATAAAGTTAGACCAGCTCCTCCCCGGGTCTAACTGCATCCGACATGGACCCCTTTTACAGGGCTTGAACCAAAGGTTTGGTGCAAGCTGCCATAAGAATGGGAAAATGTCGCAACTTGCATCCTTGGTTATAAAATAGGAAGCAAGTTGCGGCAGTCTCTTGGAAGAAGATGCGTAAAAGTTTGCATCGGACTCAGGGCTGGACACAAGCCCTGCATCCACCATTGAAAATCGGGCCCAGAGAGTCACCACATGTCCCTTGTGAGGATGCACAGAAGGGGCAGGCAGGGGAAGTGAGCAGTGGCTTTGTGGTGAAGATTCTCTGAAAGATCTACTATTACAGTAAGTAACTAACCCATCTTCTTTGAGCATAGTTCCTCCAAAGATCTGCACCTTTGGAACTAATACCAAGCAGCACATTACGTATAGCAGGAGCAAGATCCATTAAAAAAAAACAATAATCGGTGGCGCAGAGGGTTGAGGTGCTGGACGCGATACCTCAAGCCACGCCGGTGTCCCGGGTTCGGGAACAGACTCAGGGTGCTGGGGGCTGGCAGGAAGGAGGGATCAGTATCCGGAGGACTGCTCTCCTCTCCTGGGGTGGGAGTGGGATGGGTGGCAAGCCTCACTCTGTAGTGGCCCCGGTGGAGACTAGGGTCACTACAAGTACAGGAGAAGGAGGGACAAACCAGAAAAAGCAGAAACAACTCTAATGGCACGCGGATGGCGGCTGCCGTTCCTCACTACGGAGTCCTCCAGGGAGCCCTCTCTCTGTCTCAGCAGCACCCCAGACCTACTTAGGGTGCACTGAGTGCATCGCCCAGTGCCTTCCCCTCTGGGAGGGACCCGTACAAACACCAGTTTATGCCCAGGATACTTGGTCAGCTGCGATGTGGACTGAGGAGCAGCTCAAGAGGGGCAGTCGGGTGAGTCAGGAACATGGCAGCCCGAAAGAGTGGGGGTCACTGGGGACATAAGGAGGAAAAAACATCATACAAAAAAAAAACAATATACCCAGTGCCTATAGCCTGTAAATGAAACAGGGCAAAAAAAAAAAAAGTCTACTGGGGCCACAGCACACCCAGTTGGTCACCAATAAAGCCCCTTACCATGCTTTCAGGAAAAAATAACATACAGAGTACAATCTGATTTGGAAGGCAGCACCAGAAGAGAAAGAAAGGTCGCTGACCATCTTAGGGCACATGATCAAATAAAGGAAATTGCATTTAAGTCCAAATTCTCGTCCCATGGCTGGGATCAAAGAATAAAAAGAAAACAGGAGCCCAGTAGCATCTAGGAGACCCCAGGGAAGCAGGAACTCTGCCAGCACCAGAACCTCTAGCAGCATAGCATCTAGCAACATTGGGACAGGCACCCGAAGGGCCAGCAGGGGGGAATGAGGGGCTCGGACAAGAAATGGCAACCTTTCTTATAAAAATAGCAGCCATATCCTGCAGAAGACTAGGGGAAAAGGGACTTCACAGACTGGGTCTTTATTCGAGAGGACTGTAGATCCCAAAGAACAAGCTTCACATTGCGGCTGAACAATTTCTGGCCATAGAAGGAGGAGTTCAGGACTAACTGTTGTACATCGGGGCAAAGCCAGCGACCCATAGGAATAGCACCTGAGTGAGATGCCAAATTCGGCAGCATGGACAGAAGCACTGAAGACACCACAGGTTGAACACAGAAAGAGCTTTCGCAAGTCCATGCCACTGCAAACTGCCCTGTGCACCTCTGTCTTGAGAGAACCGTCAAGAGAGCATTTCAGCTACAGCAGACAGAGACTTACACAGGCCATTCTGAGTATGCCTGATAGTTGGGAGATGCGAAGACCCAAAGAGGCAGAGGCATAAGTCATTTGCCCATAACATCAAGCCTCCTATACACCTTGTCAAGCAATAAGAGAGCTCATTTGATGCAAGCCCTTTAACTGGTCACAGACAGCCATGACAGCAACTAAGTCTGTCTTGGGCTGAGAGGCATAATAAGATTTTGTGGAAGGGTACTCTCATCAGCTTTGCCAGCTACTGCAGTTAGGCTACTGGAGCTATACGAGGCAGCCATGGTGGCATTCTCCAAAGGATAAAGAGTGGGAACCCCCACAGACAACACAGTGGACACTCCAGGAACTCATAAAGAGCTCACTTGGAGGAATCCTCTTCCTCCGCTGTAAAGCTTAGAACCCCTGCATGAGCTTAAGCGATGCCTGGAAGGATCCATCTTCCGAAAGTGACCAAGGAGTATACAGTACAGAGTGCTTACTGCAGGAGGACAGTGTGGAGATAGATTCAAAACCTAAAGGCAAGTCCAGATCAGCTTCTTCACACTCATAACACTCGTTATTATGAATGAGACTTGGATTATACTCCACCTCATCATTATTAAGCCAAGGAAGAGGAAGGACAGGACCAACCAGCTGCCTTGGAGGCTTTGAATGAGGGGGCATCGGATTATCAGTATACCCAGTCCCAGAAGAACCCACAGCTGGCATCAACAGCATCAGCGAAGGGGGAAGATATGACATGAATACTATCGATAGCAGAGAAGGCATAATCTGCTGGAATATCTCAGATATAGTAGCCATTAGAGCCTAAGCATTGACAGTCCGGACAGCAGTGTTCATAAAACAGGTGACGGGACAGTGCCGGTTGTCAATGGCAGCACACTACCATTAGCGTGAGTGAAAGAGTCAGACTCCGACCTTGATGTCATGGTGACGGTTGGGAAGGTATCGACAGAGACCATCAAAGCAAATGAAGGCATTCCCATAACACTGGAGTGGCGTGGCAACTGGGAACAAGATGTGGATGTAATACCCTTCTCCTTGAAACACTTACTGTGGCTAAGATCTGATAACTAGCACTTGTGATGCTTTTCCTCTCATTTGGAAGAAGCGGACTTAGTAGGTGATAACAATATCGCTGCCTTATGAGAACTGCAGGACATCATCAAAACTGACTATTCAGAGCAGTATGGGGAAACTGGGCCACAGGGCAGCACTTTAAACTGGATATTCTTCCTTTTAGGTAGGAAGGCCTCCAAAGCCTCTGACGGCATCTCAGCATAGCCTGGCTGAACCATGACAAATGGCATGCTGCTTCACATCATGGGAGAAGCCTAGGCAGCAGACACACAGAGGGGAGTGTCGTCCTCTGCAGATTTTAACATTGCACCAACACAAGTGAAAAAGCCATTCTGATTTCTTTGCTGCACCTGATGACAGCATTTAACAATGAAGCTGGGGGGAAAATGGTCAAATAAAATGAAGTTATATGGTGTTGTTCCTTATGGAATCAATGAGTTGTTGACAGAAACATAGAAACTGTCAGCAGAAAAGGACCATTTGGCCTACCAAGTCTACCCAAAAGATTTCCTACCTACTGTACACCTCAGTGGAACCTAGCCAGTCTCAGAGGTCCCTCCTCCTCCTCCTTGTTTTTGTATTACTATTTCCATACATCTATCCCATGCATGCTTCAAGCCTGGTGCCGTCTAAGGCTCTATGGAGGAGATTTCCTCGAAGAACATCTAGTTTATATGCTGAAGTATGAGTTCATAATTATCTTCATATTCACAAAATCTGTTTCTTGGATCCTTAAACAGATCTTAGGATGCCACTTGTTAGGGGGACTGTGGGTCTGTGCATGTTTATTCAGATTTTATTCTATAAGATCATCATCTTACCAGAACATCATGGACCAAGGCTTGATACGTCCAGCTATGATGCAAAGGGGTGGCCAAGTCTACGTTTCTGTCAACAAGGACTAACAAAGGTCGTTGGAAACTGGAAATAAAAGCACAAGAATTCAGTTGAGGAGAATGGTAATGTGGACATGTAATTTCATAAAGGCACAGTATGCTAATCTTTTGTTGTTGTTTCACTCCCTCTTGTAACCCCCTCCTTGAACCTGGAAATTAGCTTTTGGCTCCATATGTCTATCCCAGTCACCAAATTTTAAATAAACTGTCTAGGTACCGACTGATTCAGCATCTGTTTTCCTGACTTATTACAAGTATTCTTACAGATAGCTAAAACACTGTTATAGTAGTGCGGTAGTACAGCTACAGTAAGGGGTCAGTAACCAGTTTAATGTTAAATCCCCTTGGGGACACTTACATTTCGGTCATCTTTAGTCAGTGACATGAAATTTGGCATACGCTCCCTTTGTGCCAGGGTCTTTTAATCTGCCATATTTGGCAAAAATCGGTTTAGCCTTTTTTGTTAGTTATAAGGTGGTGGAAAACACAAAATTCATTTTTGTAATACTTTTTGTTCACTAATAACTAAAAAAGGGAAGACAGACTTTCATTTTTGGTTTTTGAAAATTTATGTGGGAAATCCCATGTCTGCTGTATGTCTAGACATCAGCACAGCATCTGAAACTGTTCCATACTAAGGGCTAGTTCATAGACTCGAGAGCCTAGGTATAATGGGGGGGCAGGAATTAGTTCAAAACTGACTGCACGATAAGCTGCAAAGAGTCATAATTAATGGTGTCTGATAAACATGGAAGCCTGTGATCAGTCTGGCTCCACGTGGGTCCATTCTGGGACCTACAATGCTCAACATATTAATAAGTAATCTGGAGGAGGGTACTAGTAGCTGGATCACCAAGTTTGTCAAATCATTTGTAGGGAAACTTCCACGTCGCCATGCCCCACACCTCAGTGTGGGGCACCTGGCAATTAGCATTTTCGCACAGTGTTTATAACTTTTCACTTAATTGCTTTTGTGGTGTTTATAGTTTATCTGGTTGATCCTGCCATCCCTCCCAACAGCATTTTGATTAAAGTGCCTCTAGAGGTGCATCCACAATCTCCCAGCTGAAGTCAGAGCCAGGGAGTAGCTGCGAGACTGTATATAGTATAGTCTTGGTTGTAGCTATTAATAGTTCCTGTTTGTGAGTTATAGGTCCCGGTGCTAAACCAAATACCAAGTATTGACTGGAAGTCAATTTTTCCCTTATTTATTTATTGATTTAGTTATTTACTCAAATTATTTACTGAAACTGTTTCATCTGATAAACATACAGAAGTATAGTAAGACTCTAATTTACAGATGCAGCATAGTGGGAGGGAAAAGGTGGGAACACAACAATAAAATGAAATACAAATCTATTTTTAGGGCCTAGTTGAAGGCTTTAGTAAGTAAGGTAGCAGCCATGTTTGTGACGGAAGGTCAATTCTGGTTGTAGTGGGACTCATTTCCTCATACTGTGATATGGCTACAAACAAATCCAATCAGGTTTAGGGCCAGGATGACCACACATTATGCTTTAATAATGCACAGTCACCCTAACTGGCTTTACCCATTAAATTTCTTTGATTTTTAGCCCCATTTTATAAAAATCAATATGTATGTATGCTGTGCAAAATGTTACATAGTTATAAGTAAGAGGTGCAGAACCAGCAAGGTGAGAGTATAACATTTTCCATACAATCTGATTCAAAGGCAATTCACAATGAGCAGTCAAGTTCAGTTACAATGGGATGCAAGCAGAGCTTGAAGAACTGTTTACCAGGGGGCTACTGATGGGCAGGGCAGCTACCCAAGGCAAGGCTGATCCATACCTGTGGGAATCTGTGGCAGAAGGCAAGCTAACCGGATTTTTGTTTTTACCTGGGAATGAGGAACCAGTTCCCAGAGTAAGAACTAAGGCAGTGACTAGAGAGAGGAGCAGGGATGAGCAGGATGCTTTAATAGCTTGGAAAGTTGTTGAGCTAGTACTTAAACCTGTAAAGGCCAAGATGCTGCAACCGTCTACAATTTAAACTGGGTCACTTCTGTCGGTAATACAGAGTGCACTGATGAGTCCAACGAGGGCAGCAGAGAGTAAACTGGCAGAGGGAGTTTGAATGGGGTATCTAATTTGAACAGCTGACATTTCGGAGCAGTGGCACAGATGATGCAGCCATAATCAATGGATAGGATCATGAGCTCGACTAGACATTTCCTCATATTTGAGGCAGGCAGACCATTCTCCGTTTAAGGCTCAAACTTTTCTGTAGCATTTTGCAGCCAAGAACTGGACATATTATGAGAGAAATCAAGGGACTGAACCCGTATAATTCCAAAATACTTAGATACAGTTTTCAGAGTGTTCTCATCTACAGTTTTAATGCCCAGGTTCGGCCAATGACGCCAAGATGCGAACAGCAGTAACAGGATTTAAATGAAATGCAGAGATATAGACAGATATTTATTTCATTTATTTATTTAGTTTTTGTTAACCGGGTAGGTGCACTAGCCATAAAATGACTATTTTCAGGCACGACCCGGGAGAGTACAACAAAAGGAGAACAGTTGAACAACAGCAACATGGGTACAATAGTACAAATAGAGGAACATTACAGCAGTGCTACGAAAATACAGTGGGTAGAAACAACCAAAAATAATGGCAAGCATTATACAGATAATGGCAGTAAGATATACAATAAGTGCAGAAACCATGGACCCGACCTGTGGAGTGAAAGGGTTAATAAGATAGTAAGGTTATATAGAGAGAAATGTGAGGAATGTTCAAACATAACAAGAAAGACTGACAGAAGGAAGGTCAGGGGTGGTAATTGGCAAAACAACAGTGGATGGTCAGCAACAAGGTTCAAGAAGGAAGAGAGCTAGTAGTCAAGAAGTTATTTACAAAGAGAAGGAAAAATATGGGGAGGGGAAGAGGAGACAGTCTTGACAGGGCGGCAAATGTCAGATTATTTTCAATGTTGACAAAAAACAAGGTGATGCATTTAGGAAAAAAGAACAAGAATGCAAAATATTACCTGAATAGTACGGAGATTACGAAAATCAAGTGGGGAAAGAGTTATTAGTGCTGATGAGCAGCAACTTTGAGTGGGGGCAGCAATGTGAAGCAGCGACTAGCAAGGTAAACAAAGCCACGGCACGCACAAAGGGATGTTATAATGCCCTTATGTATATCCTTTGTCCTACGGAAAAAAATTACACATGCCTCCATAATACAAAGAATCATGGGTATATATATATATATATATATATATATATACACACACACACAGAAACATAGACAATGATGGCAGACAAAGACCGAAGGTCCATCCAGTCTGCCTGTGGCTGACTATCCTACCCCGAGACCTAGCATCTAGCTAGGAACTTATCCCTCCCTTTCAGCTCTTTCTTCCCCCTCTCCTCACTCAGCATACAGCTTGCTATTATTCCCATTATTCTGTCCCACCCATACCTGAAGCCCTCTACGGTTTTGGCACCCACCACATCATGGGAGATGGATCCCATGATGCTCTGCATTACTGAGGTGGGTGTGATTTTGTATTTCATTGACATCTGGCTTTGTTTTCAATGCCCTTTTTGGGTAACCCATGTCTCCATTCTTTTGTGCTTAGGTTCTGTGTCTATTCATTTAATTTCATTTGTTAATCAGGGTAGGACCCTGTAACAGGTCCTTTTTCAGGCCCGGCCAGACAAACATACAAACATCATATCCATTAGTCAAACAACATGATAAATATACAAATTTACAAGTAACAATCACAAATATCAACAGGCTTTAATATTGCTTAAAATTGACTTTAAACATATACAGCGAGGAGAAAGCACGAAGACAATCAGGCAGGTTGTTCCAGAATAAAGGAGCAGCAACAGAGAATGAGCATGACCCAGATTTAGGTTTATGAAAAATAGATTGTAGAATAATACTTTGAGATCTCAAAAATAACAGGGGAGTTCCAAATAAACACCAGATCAGCTAAAAGGAACTTCACTTACTTTCTTATTTTGGGCCACCAAGCCCTAAACCTTTAAGACCACATTAGGGCTGGTTCATTTTTTTCCTGGGCTGAGATACAGACAAGGTATACTGTTGAGTCCTGTGTAGGACACAATACATGCCTGTGCCTTCTGTTCTCACCGTCAGCAGACTGTGTGAGAGGCCCTTTAGCACCATGCATTGCTGTTTAAAGCAGAATCAGCCTGAATGTTCATGGTGAGCTGTATATAAATATTTCATGATGTTTTGCATTATGGGGTTATGTATGATTTTGTATATCTTTGAAACCTGCCTTTTTGGTCAACCCTTGCCTCAGTGCTTTTATGCTTAAGTTCTCTGTCTTTTTAGCTTCCTTTTTCCCTGCCCCACGTTGAGTACAGTGTGCAGTCTTCTGGTCCCCACATCTGAGGAAGGACACTGACATAACTGAGGTGGTACAGAGGAGAGCTACCAAGTTGGCTTGCGGCTTGGAGAACATGGCTATAAGGAATAACTGGCAGTACTGGGACTGTTCTACATGACAAGGGGAAGACCGGGAAGATATAATTACAGTACTGAACTCTATAAAAGGAAAAACAGCATCAGACCAGGTGCAGCTCTTCAAAATGCACAAGGATGAAAGCAAAAAGGGACACTCAATGTTGCTGAAGTGAGGCAGATTCAAGGGAAACATTAGAAAGAACTACTTCACAGAACAAGTGCTGAGCACTTGCAATAAACTGACACAGAATGCGGTATTAGCTGAGACTGTAATAACTTTCAAGATCAGACTAGAGAAGAACTTTAAAGAAAATGAAGTGACAAGAGTATTTCCAATGAACTAGTGGGAGAGGAAAGAAAAGTTACCTACCGTAACTCTAGATCTTTAAGAATATATTTTCTGTAAAGTAACACTCTTCGATCTTAGAGCCAGAAACGTCAGGTGTATCAGGGTATATAGCAGCAATGTCTCCAACTGCCTCAGTACCTTACTCAAAAAGAAAGACACTGCGGACAATGGACCATCACTAGAGGTGTTACACCAATGTAAGACCGTAACACACCAGAGAAAAGAAGTGGTACACACACCATGGCTGAATGTAAATTTGTTCCCTTACTAAGCTTGATTATGGCAGTGTCTCCATACGACAAACATCCCTACATAGCGTTTTTGCAGGCTTCATCGGGGGAGGTGTTTCTACATCCATCATGTGCTTAAGTCCACGTGTCATTAACATACAAATATTCATAAACATTTCTTCTGACAACCACATAAAATACAACAAAAGCACTCTTCTCCAGATGAGGGAGTAGGCCTTCAAACCGGGGGACAGACTGGGGAGGAGGTTTCAGGAGAAGCAGAGGGAGAATGGAAGTATAAGGAACCTGGGTAGGGTTCAACAAAGGAATCAGGGATAAGGGGTGGGGTGTTAGTAAATGCCAGGAGCTTGGGAAACAAGTTGCCAGAGTTCCAGGCCATGCTGTTCGGGGAGGGTGGATGTGGCGGCGTCACGGAAACGTGGCTAACAAAAACATGACCGGGACCCAAACGGCGGGGTACACTATGGTTAGGAAGGACAGAAAGGAGGGCAGAGGGGGTGGAGTGGCTATGTTCATTAGAGATGACATAGAAATTGCTAGGGTACAAGAGGCAGAAGGAAATGTGGAGGCCTTATGGGTCACCCTACGAACCCCGGCAGGAGGTAAGGTCAAGCTGGGTGTAGAATATAGGCCCCCCGGGATGGTTGATGTTCTGGAGAATGGTTTGCTGGACAACATCATTGCCCAATGTGGACCAAAAGGGGAGGGAGTGGTATTGATGGGGGACCTTAATATGCCAAGTACAAACTGGGGAGCCATGTCCTCGAAGGTGGCCAAGGAGCAGAGGCTGCTGGACAGCTTTCAGGATGTGTTCTTAACGAAGCATGTGATGGAGCCCACAAGGGAGGTGCATGTCCTGGACGTGGTACTGGCGGATGGGGATCTGGTAAGGGACCTGGCTGTAGAGGATCCCCTGACTGGGAGCGACCACAATACTGTCTGGTTTCAAATAAGCATGGAGGGAGGGGGGGGAAGAGATCTAGGACACTGGCAGTGGACTTCGGGGGCGGCAGACTTTGTGGGCATGAGAAATACTCTCAAGGATCTCTTGAAGGGATTACAACAATGATAAATGTGGAAAAGAAATGGGAGGTCATAAAATGGGGACTTCATGAGGCAGTCAGGACCTGCACTAAGTTGAAGCGTAAGGGAGCAAGGTCACATAAACCATGCTGATGCTCCAGTCAGGTTCAGGTAGCAGTCAGAGAAAAGAAGGCTGCCTACAAAAAATATAAAACAACGAGAGGGGATAGGGAAAAGGAAATGCACCATCTTGCATCCAGAAAAGCCACCCAGATGGTGCGGGGAGCAAGTCCAGTAAGAGCTGGCGGCACAGGGGATACAGGAGGAAAAGGTTCTTCCTATACATTGGGGAGCAGAGAAAAACTAAGGACCATCTCGTCAGATTGAGAGCAGAAGGAGGGTGTGTGGAAGAGGCGAGGGACCAGGCAGCGGTATTAAACGAGTACTTCGCCTCTGTGTTCACTAGGGAGGGGGATGGGATATCTACAAAGTAAGGTGCAATGGGGATAGAAGCGGTATTGAGTGGGATCAGGGAAGCAACACAAATGGAGCAAGAGGGAGGAAGAGGTACCCCAGGGGTGTCACATCAAGATAAGGATAAAAAGGCCAGTAAGGTGGAGGGGACAGATGATGCTATCTCCACCGAAAGGGTGTGGTTAGCCCTTAAGGCCCTAAAGAAAGATAAATCTCCTGGGCCAGATGGCATTCATCCGACAGTACTATGGGAATTGGCAGACATACTGGCTGCACCCCTGTCGGAGCTCTTAAACAGGTCGCTTGAGACAGGGAGGGTACCTAGGGATTGGCGAGAGGCACACATGGTGCCAATCCCTAAAGGGGGGGTCGAGGGAAGTGCCAGGTAACTACAGACCCATCAGTTTGACCTCGGTGGTGGGAAAATTAATGGAGAGTACACTAAAGGAACAATTGGGTGTGTACTTGGAGGAGGTGGGAGGTCTGGATAGTCAGCAACATGGGTTTGTGCCAGGTAGAGCGTGTCAAACCAGTCTTGTAGAGTTCTATGAATGGGTACCATCAGAACTGGACAGGAGAAAGCCTGTAGATGTATTATTCTTGGACTTCAGCAAGGCATTTGACTCTGTCCCCCACAATGGTCTGATGGAGAAACTGACGGGGTTGGGAGTAAGCCCTTTGATGGTCAGATAGATTGAAAACTGGCTAGCTGGACACACTCAGAGAGTAGTGGTCGGTGGGGAGCTCTCGAACCCTAGAGAGGTCGGTAATGGGGAACTGCAGGGCTCGGTCCTGGGTCCGATCCTGTTTAATGCATACATATCAGACATCAGGGAGGGTATAGAGTATGAAGTTAGTCTCTTCGCTGACGACTCCAAGATGGGAGCAGTAGTTGAGGGGGAAGACGGGAGGTTGGCCCTGTAAGGGGACCTGGACACCCTGGAAAGGTGGGCTCACACATGGAAATTAAATTTCAATATCACCAAGTGCAAGGTGTTACATCTTGGGTGGGGAAACCCTAAACACAGGTACACCCTGGGAGGGGAGGCGCTGGAGGCCTCAATAGGGGAAAAAGACCTAGGGGTCATGGTGGATGCATGTATGAATAACTCTGAGCAGTGCAGGAGAGTGGCTAGCAAAGCAAACAGGATGTTGGGATGCGTCGTAAGGGGGATCACCTCTAGGAGCAGGGAAGTGATTCTGCCACTGTACAATGGACTAGACAGACCACACCTTGAGTACTGTGTACAGTACTGGAGACCACACTTGAAGAGGGACATACATCTCCTGAAGAGGGTACAGAGGAGGGCAACTAAGATGATACGAGGACTAGGGGATTTGAAGTATGAGGACAGACTTGAGGAGTTCTGCCTGTTTTCATTGGAGGAGAGGAGAGACAGGGGACATGTTTGAGGTCTTCAAGTACCTCAAGGGAATAAACTGGGTAAACACGGAGGGGATTTTTAGACTAAAGCAGGGAAGTACCACCAGAGGGCATGGTTTGAAGTTGGAAGGTGGAAGGGTGGGGGGAGGGAAGGAGGAGGTTTTCACTGAGAGGGTGGATCCTTGGAATGCACTGCCTGGTGAGCTAGTTCAGAGATCCACAGTGGAGGGCTTCAAGAGAGGGTGGGACAGACACAGAAAGCAGATGTATCAGATGATGGCCTGGCCCACGGGGGTGGGGATGAATAATAGGGGTTTCTGGAACACAAGGGGGGGGGGGCTCGGTACACAACTAGGGATCTGAGGTTCGAGCAGACTCGATAGACCGTAAGGCCTAATCTGCTGGCAATTAGCATGTTGCATTCCTTTGTGGTTCATGATGCGTTGCAGTTGAAATTACATTTTATCTTTTTATGCTTTTTTAACCAAAAAAGTGCAGAAGTGAATTAAAAGCAACAGTACTGTGTTTCTGCTTAAAACCAGCTATAAAACTGGTATTAAACCTTTCATATTTTCATTCCACTTCAAACAACCCACCACATTAAAGCAGCAGTGCAACAAAATTGGGCAGAAAATTTGACCCTATGTTTTTTCTCACTATAAAAGATTCCAAGTGTCTTCCAGTTTTATTTGGTACCTGATTCCACCATAATACGAGTATTTTATAAATGTTTTAACTGAGTTTTTTCTCAAGAAAAAAAAGATTGCCCCGGCATTTTGCATAGGAATAGCACTGTATACCTGGCAGGGATTAGGACTGAAAAAATAAAAAAAAGACTCATGGTGCATAGCACAGGAGGTATCTAGACAAGTACATTTGACAGGTATGCTAATATGTTTCATAATGGTAGCTGAAACTAGCTTTTTTGGAGAAACATTTTTCATTGCACTGCTGCTTTAAAATATGGGTGGGGGCATAGAGGCTTTTTTGCCAGTATCCACATTTTATCCAAATAACAGATAGAGAAATAAATAGTTGATTTCATTAACTATATATCTCTCCATCATTACAAGCTATCAAAGGACATTCACCCCCCCAAGCAGGTTTGTTGTTGACTAAAAGGTTTATTCCTGGCTGATTTATCATTATGTTTCAGTTATTTAATCCAACAGTGAAACAAGGAAGCTACCAACAACCTTATAACTAGACCACATTCCTCATCTCTACAAGTCGATATTTACAAAAATGTTTTAAAGTCTATTTCTGTGTTTAACCCCAGTGGGTATAGGGAATTAAGTTTGTAAATCCATTTTGTTTTTCTCATTAGTAATATCATGAGTCTGTCTCCTCCCTTCACTCATCCAGAAATACATTCTAAGGCCTGAAACTTAAAAGAGGAGGTGGTGTAGTTATGGTCTTTCCTAAAATTATTCCCTAATGCACTCTCTTTACTCACTTTATACACTGATCTTATATGTTCTTGAATACATTCTTTTAGTGGGCATTTAGTACGTCCCACATATAGTAGCCAACAGCTGCACCACCCCACATATACCACGTACTGGGTTCTACAAGTCACATATTCCTTAAATGAATATGTATCTCCAGTGCCCAGATGTACAAAGTCTCTTCCTTCCTGTCCATATCTGCAAACAACAAACCTGGTATTTATGGGGCAGGGATGTTCTATGATAGCCTGCAAGGATGGAGAAATTTATACTTATAAAATTAACTTTTTATTTCTCTATCTACATCTGTTATTTGGATAAAATGTGCACATGGGCAAAAAAGCCTCCCCCCCAAAGCATATTTCAATATGGTGGGTTGTTTGATGTATAATGAAAATATGTAAAGTGTAATACCAGTTTTGTCTTTGGTTTTAAGCAGAAAAACAGCATTGTTGCCTTTGCCAATGCCAGTTTCAATTTTATTTACATAGTGCCCAATCCCAAGGGTTCTGATCGCTTTACAATAAAACAATTAAACAGTTAATTAAAATCTAATACAAATAAATTAAGAAGCCAGGCCAATTCATAAACTGAAATAATGAGTTTTCAATAATGTTTTAAAAGCTGTCTTTTAACTTATTTTTAAATTCACTTCTGCACTTTTTTTGGTTAAATAAGCACAAAAAGATAAAATGTCATTTAATCTGCAACACATCATGAACCACGAAGGACTGTACTTGAGTATTTAAATGGGGTATGCATTGACAAACAAGTACTACTGCATCTTCTGCGGTTGTCATGAAGAAAAGTTTATGAATATTTTGTATGTTAATGACACGTACTTAAGCACATGATGGATGTACAAACACCGCCCCCTGATGAAGCCTGCAAAGATGCTATGTAGGGGTGTTTATCTTATAGGGACGCTGCTGTAATCAAGCTTAGTAAATAAAACAAATCTGACTCCAGCCATGGTGAATGCGCCGCTTCATTTCTCTGATGTGTCAATACATTACTCATAAGGAAAGCAGGCCTTGTAATATAGCCAATCCAAAAACTGCATAGTGATTTTTGAAAGTGTGAACACTACAGGTAGCATACCTACATATTTCTTAAACAGGGATCAAATGGAGCGAAGCCACCGAGGTAGCCACTGCTCTGGTGCAATGAGCTTTGACGGAGTCCTCCAACTGCTGTACTGCCAAACTGTTGCAGTGGTGAATGAAACTGACAATCCTGTTTGACAAGCACTGATTGAACACACACACACAGCCCTTTTCTACTTGGGTCAAAAGAGACAGAGTTGAGAGGCCTGTCAGTAGACTTTAGTTCTACTGAGGTAGAAGCAGAGAGTCCTACTAGCATTGAAAGAATGCAGTGTCACTCCCCCATGTTCTCCAGCTTGGGAATGAAGGTCAGAAGCAACAAACACTGGATAAGGTGGAACTCCGACACCAACATTATCAGAAATTTAGGACTTCTGTGGAGTACCATCCTACCCTTGTGGAAAAACATGTATGGAGGATCCCTCACTAGGGCCTGTAGTTCAGAATCTCTGGGTGTAGAGGTAATGGCCGCTAGAAACACAGTTTTCCAGGTCAGAACCCTTATGTCACACATAGCTGCTTGCTCACAGGGCCGACGAGTGAGCATATCCACCACCAGATTGAAATCGCAATCGGTGCCTGGTTTCCTGAAAGGGGGGGGTCTTGTGCAAGATATCTCTCAAAAATGATTGGAAAAGAGGGAGTTAATCTAGGGAAAAAGTCCAAATTAGCCTGTGATATACTGAGATGGCAGTCAAGTGGACTTTTATTGAGGAATACTGATGGCCAGACCCCAAAAGGTCCAAGACATGTCGAGAACTCTCTCTGGAGGGCAGCAGAAAGGATTTTTGGAGATTTAGAACACCAAATGGAAAAGTAATTTCACTTTGAACCATAAGCTTTCCTGGTGGAAGGTCTTTGGGCTGCCAAAATAACCTGGGAGAGCCATTAAGACACTTGAAATGAGGGTGGGGGCACTGCTGAGCAGCCAAGAGGAAGCAGCATTTCACTGGAGCACCCAGGGAAAATATTAAAACTACATTTAAACTCTGGTCTATAGCAGCATAAAAAGTACTAATTAGCCCAAGAGTGTACTAGACATTGAAGAGCTATGATGGGCAAGACCAAGTGGGCTGGTGCGCCAGTTGGTAACTTTGTTGCTCCGAAGAAGCAGTCCAGAGAAAAAAGGCCTACCCAGCATGGTGGAACCAGACAGTCTACTAGTATTCAACCTGAGGAGGCCTCACTGTCGTCCATCCTTGCTACGGTCAACCAACTTGTAACATCGGTGCAAGACCTGGACAAAAAGTTTGACGCACTTGCCCCAAGAGTGTCGACTTTGGAATCCAGAATGGACCACTGTGAATCAATTGTACAATGCTACGATACCTCCATCTTTAAATTGGCGGACACAACTAATAAATTACTTAAAGAAAACGTGCATCTCCATCAAAGGTTGGAGACAGTTGAAAATCAGACGAGAGCGGAATCTCAGAATCATCGGGCTGCCTGAAAATGCTGAGGGGGGAAGACAGCTTGAGCTTCGCTAAAATGTTTCTGCCTACCTTGTTAAATCTTGAAGAAGCTGACTCTTCTATCTCCCTGAAAAAGGCTTACAGGATTTCCCCTCAGAGAGCTGCTATGGATGCCTTGACCCCGTGGACCATCCTAACTGTTTGCACATGGTTGGAGACAGAGACCGGGTCCTCGCAACTGCCAGACGCCGCAGGGTTCTGAAATATAGTGAGGACCAGATCTTGATTTTCCCAGACTTGTCATTCATCACCCAACAACATCGTAAGGCCTTTGATGGCCTGTGGGTCCAGCTGCGCCAGCTCAAAGTGCAGCATCAGTTGCTTCTCCCAATCAAGCTTCATGTGATGTGGGGCGGTCAGCAATATTTGTTTAATAAGCTGAGTGACGCAAGTAAGCTAGTCCAGCGGATTGAACTTGAGATGTCTGTAGGAGAAGAAGAAGCGGACCTTTCCGAAGACAACTGAGCCTTTTGGGCCATGCTGGTAATATAAATACAGTACACTAGGGCCGGAGTGGATGTATTTTATGGCCGGGACAGTTTCATTTAATGTTTTTGGTCCTATAGGATTGTGCAGCAAGTAACCGTCGATTTTCTTTTTGGACTACACTTTGAATAATACTGCTGGTGATCCTTGCCTGTTCTGGGACTTTATAAATGGCTCTACTACCACTCTCCTGAGTTATGACTGTTCTGGGTACTCTTGCTCAATGTACAAAATGTTTATCTTTACTTTATACTGGCTGTACTGTGGGATACTATATATGATTAGCGTTGTTTTAATCATTCTGCAAAAGTATTTGTGTTTCTGTCTCTGGGAGCACTGGGAATTAACTAGGCAATTTTATATATGGTTTGCAATGGGGGAATCATTTGACAATATTGTCACATTGGTAAAAGGGAATGTCTGTATACATCTCTTGTTTAGATTCCCTGTTAGCCTTCCTGGCTGCATGCTTTGGGTGAACTTCCTGTTATGTTAGTCTTTAAAGAGGGGGGATCCTCACTACGATGTACCTTAAGAGGGGGTGTCGTTCATTTGTCCTATATAAGATTTCATCATCTGTATTGTACATATTATATGTTATCCTCCTGTGTATTGCACTTTGTAAGTTTTGCTTACAAAATCAATAAATAAATAATAAAACAAGACACTTGAAATGTGCCCAATTCTGTCTCCTCAGGAGCCATACCTGGAGATGCAGGGATCAGAGGTGCACATGTACCAGATGACCCCGGAACTACATCAGCAATGTGCCTCAGGTAAAGTCTATATCTGCTAAAATGCGAGTTGGCACAGCAGTGAGTACCATATCTGCCTCAGCTAGCAAAAAGCTATAAGTATCATTTTGCCCCAGTGGGCCGTCATCTTGAACAGTGCTCTCCGGCTAAATGGGAGTGGTAGGAAGACATAAAGAAAGCAATCTGTCCACTGCAGCCTGAATGCATCTTGAAAACTCTTGATTTCTGGAGCACAAGCATTGCAGTTTTGCATTGTGGTGGTATGAGAAAAGTTCAATTCCTGCATGCCCTATTCATCGAACAGTGACCAAACATGTTGTCTGCAAGAGACTATACATGAGAGTCGACTACTGTTCGACTGAAAGTGTCTGCTATGACATTTTCTACCCTAGATAGATGGGCTGCTTGGAGAGAGAGAGAGAGAGAGCTTGTACTCTAAGCACCATTCCCAGATTCTCATTGTTTCTTTGCAGAAGATAAGAGCGCGTCCCTCTTGCTTCTTGAGGCAGAATATGACATTCTTGTGTCTGTTTGGAGATAATCTACCTTGTGGTAAACCAGGTCAGACAGTGCCTGCAGCCTGTACAGAACAGCTTTCATCTCTAGCACAACTTGTGTCTGTTTGGAGATGAACTACCTTTCAGCCTGTATAGAATGGTTCTCATTGCTAGGCTATTTTGTTTTTAATTTCTATTTATCCTGCCTGGTCACTTGTCCAGCTTTATGACTCTACTTCAGAACCCTGAACTGCCCCAACCTTATCACCCCGCTATCTCCTACAGCCTACCTGGTCCTCCTGGACAGTCACATGGTAACCCCTCCCCACTATGGAAACCTGTGGGCTGGACTAGTTCCCTCAGGATCTGGCAGGTTGGTGCCAGGGGAACTGCTCAGGTCGGCAGTTGTGGGGTCTGTGAGTAAGCCAGGGCAGTTATGCAGTGAAAGCCATGGGTTTTCCACTTTTTCCTCCACTTCAGAGGCGACAGTGGCTGAAATGGGCATGGACGCACTTCGCATCAAGGCTCATACAGCAAATTTGTGTCCTTCCCCCCCAAATGAGTGAACTCTCAGCTTGCGCTACCATTTGTTGTCACGTACATGGCAGCTGAAAGGCTGACTGTTCCCCCTCTCTCCCCAGAGGAGGAGTCTCTCCTGTAGGATGCTCAATCTTCCTCTTCCCGGCCAGCTGTCCAGTGACCTGGGCTAATTCCAGAACCTGGGTCACCAGCATTACAAGCGGTAGAACTACCACTGCTCCAAAACTCTACCACATTAAGATGGAGATGGTGTTTCAAGTCCGACCAACCCCTGGGTCTGAAGACCCTGGCAATGTGCATCCTACACAGTAAAGCGATGTCTGTGATAACAGTCACCTGCCACTCCAGAGAAGAAAAGGAAAAGTCCTGAAGAAGGTTCTTCTTGGAAAACCACCACAGGAGGAAGCAAGCCAAAGGCTCCGTCAACAGTACTGAGTCATTCTCATATGCAGCTTTACAAGAGGCACAGTGAAGACCGTGGCTGCCATGAGTTCAAACATCCTTTGCAAGGAGTGTGCTGTCACCTAAATGCATTCTCGGACATAAAAGAAAGGACAAATCCCACTCCACTGAATGAGTCTGTGCCTCGGTTTAACAGTACATAGCAGGAAGAAGCAAGAACCAGTACCAGACACTACCACGATATGCTGTAAAGGGATTTATTTAAGCAACATCAGTAAAAAATAAATAAATATAAATACCGTACCAATGCCCATAGTCTGGGTAACAAGCTCCCTGAACTGGTGGCCTTGATGGAAGAGGGACGCCTGGATATCATGGCAGTCACAGAAACATGGTACACAGAGAACCATGACTGGGATGTCAACATACCAGGGTACACATTCTATAGGAGGGACAGGGAGGGTAGAAGAGAAGGAGTATCATCTCTCTACATAAGAGAAGGGATCAAAGCAACAGAACAAAGAATAAACAGGGAGCAGAGGAGGCACTGTGGGTCACCCTGGAGACTGGAAATGGCACCACAATCCGCACGGGGGTTGTATACAGACCCCCATCTCAGGGGGAGGGAATGGACAAGGAGATGATAGAAGGCATCCTCAGGATGGCAGAAAAAGGGGAGATATTGTTGATAGGGGACCTGAATACACCAGATGTTAACTAAAGCAACTTTGCTGCAGCCACATCCAAGAGCAGGGTCATTCTCTATGCCCCACAGGGGGAATACCTCGGACAGCTAGTGTTGGAACCCATTTGGGAATGAACAATCTTAGACCTGGTACTCTCACATGGGGACGGAGAGAGGATCTCAGATCTAGAAGTGGGTAGCCATCTGGGAACACGTGACCACCGAACAGTGTGGTTCACGATAAACACAGCCACAGAGTCAAGCCATACAAAAGTGAGGGTATCGGACTTCAGGAGGGCTGACTTTGTCAAAATGGGAGAGTGTCTCAGAAAAGCACTAGCAAACAGGCAAGAAGGAGGGGTGGAGGAACAATGGGGAAACATCGAAACTGCCATCAGAGAAGCAACAAGCCTTTGTGTGAAGCAAACAAATCAAAACGAAAGAAAAAAACACTATGGTTCTCAAAAGAGGTGGCAGGGAGGGTCAGGGAAAAAAGATAGCTTTAAGGAAGTATAAGGAAACACAGAAGGTGCAGGACTGAGAATTGTACCAGTTAAAGCAGAAGGAAGTGGGGAACACAGTATTGCAAAGGGGCAAACAGAGGAAAAGATAGCCAACTCATTTAAGAAAGGGGATAAAACCTTTTATAGGTACATTAGAGAGTGAAGAAAGACCAAGGGAAGGATAGTGAGGCTTAATAGAGGGTGGGTGAGCAGAGAGTGACAGTGAAAAAGCAGGGATACTGAACAAATACTTCTGCTCAGTATTCACAAAAGAAGAGGAGGAGGAGGAGGTACCTAATCCAATCAATAGAAGCACTCTGGATGGGGGGGTCGATACCAGTCCTTTCACAGAAGAAAGGGTTCTGAAAGAACTCCTAAAACTGAAGGTGGACAAAGCAATGGGGCCTGATGGGATTCACCCCAGAATTCTAAAAGAACTAAGGGGAGAACTAGTGACACCATTGACTACCCTTTTTAACAAATTATGGGAGGATGGTGTGGTACCCAAGGACTGGAGGAGGGCGGATGTGATTCCCCGTCACAAAAGTGGGAGTAAAGCAGATGCAGGAAACTACATACCTGTTAGCTTGACCTCAGTGGTAGGGAAAATGATGGAATCACTTCTGAAAGAAAGAACTGTTGAGTACGTAGAGGCCAGTGGGGCACAGGACTCAAGGTAGTATGGATTCACAGCAGAAAGGTCATATCAGATGACTCTAATAGATTTCTTTGACTGGGTGATCAAAGCAGTAGACCAGAGAAGGGCTGTGGACATGGCATACCTAGACTATAGCAAGGCAATTGACACAGTCCCACACAAAAGATTAAAAAACAAATTAACCAGCCTGAGAGTAGGTCCCAGGGTGGTAGCCTGGTTAAAAAAATTGGCTGGACAACAGGACACAAAGGGTAATAGTAAATGGAGTCCACTCCGAAGAAAGGAGGGTTACTAGCGGGGTACCGCAGGGTTAAGTACTAGGTCCGGTCCTTTTTAATGTCTTTTTAAGTGACTTTGCGGAGGGACTAGAAGGAAAAGTATGCCTCTTTGCAGATGACATAAAGATCTGCAACAGAGATGATACATAAAGGGGAGTGGAAAGGATGAGAAAGGTCTTGGCAAGGTTGGAGGAATGGTCAAAAGCACGGCAGCTTAAATTCAATGCAAATAAGTGCAAAGTAATGCACCTGGGAAGCAAAATACCAGGGAAGAGTACACGATGGGGGGGGGCATTAACAACAACAAAAATGGAAAGGGACCTGGGGGTAATTATATCAGATGACCTAACGGTAAGCAAGTAATGTGAGAAGGCAGTAAGGAGGGCTGGGGGGATACTGGGATGTATAGGGAGAGGCATCACCAGTAGAAAACAGGAAGTTGTTATCCCTCTGTACAGACAGTTGGTGAGACCCCATCTGGAGCACTGTGTGCAGTTCTGGAGACCCCATCTCAGCAAGGACATAGACAGGATGGAGGCAGTCCAGAGGAGGCCAACTAAAATGGTGCAGGGTCTGCAACACAAACCATATGAAGAGAGACTAAAGGAGCTTAATATGTATACCCTCGAGGAAAGGAGGGAGAGGGGGGACATGACAGAAACTTTCAAGTACCTCAAAGGAATCAACAAAGTCCAAGAGAGTATCATCTTTCAGAAAAAAAGATGTGCAAGAACAAGGAGGATAGCTCAGAGGCAATGTGAGGAAGTACTTTTTCACAGACAGGGTGGTGAACGCATGGAATGGCCTTCCTTAGGAAGTCGTGGGGTCAAAAACAATGGGGAATTCAAGAATGCATGGGACAGACATAAGGCAATTCTAGTGGGGGGGGGTAGGAAGAAGAAGAAGTTGGCTGTTGGTTAACTAGGATCTGCAGCTTATCCAATAGATAGGAAACTGGGCAGACCAGGTGGGCCAAGCGGTCCTTATCTGCCATCAAAGTCTATGTTTCTATGATCTGAACACAAGGAAGGAGGGTATAAGAACACCCCAACTGGTTTTACACTAAGTGCCTCTGACACAGCAGGCTATTCTATCCTGTCTTCAGTATGAAGGTCCTTGCTTGAGTAACACTGAGGACTGCAACTATGAACTTCAGCTTCTGAGAGGGAATCTACTGTGATTCCTGGAGACTTAGCATGACTTCCACAGACATTAGTAAATGGCATGCAGAAGTAAATGCCATTTCAGTAAGATGTCTCGATGGGATTTATATGAGCCAACTGTCCAAGTAAAGGAAGACTTGCATTTCCTTCTTTCAGAGGTACGCTGCTAGGGCAGAAAAGCACTTAGTACAGACACACGGCACCAATATAAGCCAAAAGGCAGGACTCTCAACTGGTAATGCTGTAGAACTACACAAATGCAGAAGTACTGTATTTGCAGTGAGTGACCCTGACAGCAATACGCTAGTATGCATCCTGCATGTCACTGGATGCCAACCAATCCTGGGGTCTTGAGTACGGTAGAAGAGATCCCAGTGATACCATCTTAAATTTCTTGTGCCTCACATACTGTTCAGTGACCTGAGGTCTAAGACTGGGCCCAAGCTGCCAGACTTCTTGGGAATGAACAAGTAATTGGCATAGAAGCCTTACCTCAGACTGATTCTGGTACCCTCTCTACTGCCCTGTTTTGGAGGCGTACTGCTACCTTCAGAGAAAAGAGGTGTGCTATTAAGCCTGCCAGCTAACACAGTTTTCCTGGTGGAGGTTTCTCTGTACATTCTGGGAAGTAACCATCTCGAATAAGTCTTAAGACCCACTTGTCCATGGTAACAGTCTCAAATTTCCGATAACAGGACAGGGCTAGTCATCCCCCCCCACCAGAGAAGAATGATCCATCTCGGGCAGCAAGGTTGACATGGGACAAGAGTCTTGCAGACAGTAGCACTGGAAGACGTTGCTGTTTGTGCCTTCTGCTGCAGCTTTCATCTCTGTAACTGCTGCTGGAAGGGTTTAGGCTTAAACTGTTGGTGGAAGCCTCATTGAGCAGGAGTCATGGGACTGCCATAATAGAAGCTGGTTTGCTCCAGGCTGCTTCTGTAAGGGTCTCCAGGGCAGGCTAAATAGATGGCATTTGAAATACATGAAGTGAGGGTATATTAGGATATTCCATCTGTGTCTTCTTAGCTTCATCTATAGACACAGTCTTAAAGTTGAGAGCCTTATGCATATTCTTCTGCAGTATCTGGACAGAAAGATCATTCTAAGAAGTCCATAGTGTCTGGGCAGGCAGAGTTAACTCGGGTTCTGATGGATACTCCTCATAATCCTCTTGTTCATTATCAGTGAGATGTGGATTATACTTCTCATCCTCCATCAGGCAGGAAGAATCTAATAGCCCTCACATCGATGCTGAGGCTGGATCCGAGGTGGACTGCCTATCCATCACAAAGATCTGTTCTGGCACCAACAGTAATATGTGAAAGGGGAGTCACATAAGCACAGCACCTGGCCCCGGCCCCAGCACCACTAGCGGCATCAAAAACAGCGCGGGCCCCAAGGGAGATGTCCTGCACCGTACACAGCATCACTAGCAAAACCACAAGGGTGCAGAGAAGCCACAACTCTATTAGAGCTATCCATCAACAAAAAAACTGCTTATTCGAAACTCTCCTACAGTAAAGACAGCTGATGGAGACGGAGGAGTTGGCCCAGAGGGTGCAAAAAGATCTGGTGTCGTATCATCCCTCAGCGATGTCGACGAACAAGAGAACACCAGAATTCTCAAAACCAAAGGAAATGGGCTACCTCAGGACAGAAAGACAAGAACTTTATCTGGACCTGCACTGCCACTTATCTTTTTACTTTCTGTGCAAGAACAAGATACATGTCAAATGGTACATGTAACCCAATGCTGAGAACGAGTGGGGCTGGGATCCTTTATTTTTATGGCTACAAGAGGTCTGCCTATGTTTCTAGTCAAGAGATTGCCCAATACAAGAACACTCAACCCGAGAGGAGTGGTGGTCAGGCACCACCTTGTTGTCAGAGCAACTTGGCATATCAGTTGCCTTATCTGCCACAATGGTTTTCAAACATTGTTGACCGTTGTAGAGCTGTGCGAAAACTTGATATCCGAACTACAAAAATTTACTATAAAAATAATAAAGTTGGTTAACAAGATGATAGAAATGTGACAAACTAGACTAGAACACCATTTGTACGCAGATTGATGTAATGGTCCCCAACCAGGAAAACACTGTGTTTTGAGGGCGGAGAAAAACAAACTGGGGTTGTTGAGGCCGGAGTCTCTATACACACTGCAGACAAGCGGACAATGCTGTGTGTCGGTACTAGGTCCCGGTGCAAATGACCCCAAATGTCCTGATTCCCATTGGGGTCAGAACATTTGGGGAATGTTCCGATTCCCTCCGGCTCTAAGACCAAAGAGTGGTACTCTATGGGGAAGACTAACTGCTGGAAGATCTTGACCACTGGCCTTGTTTCCTAAGTATGCAGGGAAGACAAGGCAACTTCATTTCTATAGTGCCCTCCCCGAGGGCTCAGGTCACTGCACAATAAAACAACTACAAACTCAACAGTTAGACAAATAACATATGAGATCACAATAAAAGAAATTACAATTTTTGGAAAGCCTGAGTAAACAGAAAAGTTTTCAGATTAGACTTGAAGGTCTCAAACAAGTAGGCAGATCGAACAATCTGGTAGAGCATCCCATAAAATGGGTGCCGCCACACAGAGCGCTATGTCCCCAGACTGTCAGAGTCTAGAGGAAGGGATGGAAAGCAAGCCCACATCAGAAGAGTGGAGTGGGCAAGTTAGGCTGTAGAGAAATAGGAGTTTTTTAAGTAGTCAGGTCCCAATCCGTGTAGGGCCTTGAAAGTGATCAAGCATATCCTGAAGTTGTGAACCACCGCACAGGCAGCCAGTGCAGTGCATAGAGCACCTGAGTGATGTGATCCCTATGACAGGAGCTAACAACAAGCCAGATTATAGCATTCTGGACTGTCTGCAGGCATCACGATACATGTCCAGATAACTCTAGACATAGAGCATTGCAATAATTGGGCCAAGAAGTGACAAAGGCATGCACTACTGTTGCCAGGTCTGCAGGGGCTAGATAACATTTGATCCTGGTGATGTTACGAAGGTGATAAAAGCCAGCCTGGACAACTGCTGACACTTATTGATCAAGAGACAGCTTGCTATCCTGGATGACCCCAAGATTCTTAACAGCATTTACAACCCTGAGCAGTTGTCCGCCCAATGAAGGACACAAGGACAGTTCACTCACTGTAGCTGTGCCCTGCTTACTAGGCCCAGCAATCATGACCTCTGTCTTATGTAGGTTAAGACACAGACAATTTAAGGACATCCAGTCATTAATTTCAGACAAACATTTCTCCAACAACGAGACAGCATCAGAATTATCAGGAGTACCAGACGGTAGAACTGAGTGGTATCTGCATAACAGTGAAACTCAACGCCATACTGTCTAATGATCTCACCCAATGGCAATATACACATTGACAACAGCACGGGAGCAAGGATCGAGCCTTGACGAACACCGCAATGGAGTGTCAAGGCCATGGAAAGAAAATTTCCCAAGGTCACCTGCTGCATTCTCCCACGTAAGTAGGACTCGAAACAGCGCAATACAGTTCCACTGAGTCCCACATAGTTCCTCAGGTGATCCAGAAGCAATCTGTGGTCAAAAGTGTCAAATGCTGTCATAAGATCCAACTGGACCAAGATGGTACACAGCCCCTGACCCCCCGCCATGAGGAGATCATTTGTAACTCTGATGAGAGCAGTCTCAGTGCTGTGAAATGCCCGAAAACCCAACTGGACAGGTTCATAGATGCTAAACTGCTCAAGGAATTAAACAAGTACCAGTATGTATATATGTAAATAGATGTATTAATCATGCAGGTCCAGATATTTAGACCGCGCCAGGCAGTGGTGCAAGCCTGGGCACAGCGCAACTGTGATGCGCTGGGGCCAGGTCCAAGTGATATTTAACGGGAATGCACCGTGGTGCAGTACCGTTGAATATGGCAGGGTCAGGCACGGTGCAGTGGCACTGCGCCGGTGCAAGCCACAGATAGGGAGCACGGGGATGTGCCAGCACAAGTGCAGTTGTGCTAGGTGCATCACCCACGATATTCAGCAGGGGGCATGCAAATGAGGCCATAATATATGCAACGTGCAAATGGAGCCATTTGCATGTCATTATGGCCAAATTTGGATGCCTTGTGCAGGGCAGCCCAGTGACTTGCGCCTAGCACCCTGCACAGCATGATGTGTGCTATAGGGATCCCGGGGCATCCCCCACCCTGTAGCCACCATTGCGTGGCATCAGTGTAAAAAGAAATCCCTGGTAGTCTAGTGGCCCCCACCCCCAGTCCCAGATTCCTCGATGACTGTAATATATGACCTTCCCTGGTGGTCTAGTGGTCCCCCCTCCCACCCGAGTCCCCGATTCCCCGTTACATGTAAAGATGCCTGTCCCTGATGGTCTAGTGGAACCTCCCCCACCCGTTGCCACAATCGTGGTAAATGCATATTTATTACAGCATTCCCTGGTAGTCTAGAGGACCCCCTCCTTCCAGAGTCCCCGATCGTGGTAAATCACCCACACGGCATTTGCTGGTGATCAGTGGCACCCCTACCCGACCCACCCACACAGGATCCCCTGCCCACCCCGCTCCATCATTGGCGGGCGGCTGCATCCCACCCGCATACTGCCCGGCCGCCAAATGACAGTTACAGTATGGGCTGTAAGCCCATTGGTACCCTGTGTGGACCAATGGGCTTGCAGTCCAAACTGCACCTGTCATTCGGTGGGCGTCATGCGGCCGGATGCAGACGCTCACCGATGACAGGGATGGAGCGGGGTGGGCAAGGGGTCCTGTGTGGGTGGGTGGAGTGGAAAGCATTGATCACCAGGGAATGAGGTGTGGGTGATGTACTGTGATCGGGACTCAGAAAGGAGGGAGGAGGTCCAATAGACTATCAGGGAATGTTGTGATACACATTTACCGCGATCGCAGCAACGGGGGGGAGGGGGTCCACTAGACCACCAGAGATGGGCATCTGTACATGTAATGGGGACTCAGGTGGAAGGGGGGACCACTAGACCTCCCAGGGATGGTCATGTATTGCATTTATCAGGGACTCAGGGACCAGGGGGCCACTAGACTACCAGAGATTTCATTTTAAACATATACCACACGATCGCGGCTACGGGCGGGGGTTCCAGGGTCAGTGTGTGCTTGTGGACGGAGTTCTGGGTGGGCAGGCAGCCACCCATGGCTGGGCTGCTGTGTTGCGCCCTGCAATACTGCAGCCAGCCTTTGGGTGGCCGGGAGTTTTCCTTCTCTGCAAGGGTTTAACTTTGAGCCCCCCTATGCAGCGCAATGCAGGACTGTGCCAGCATATGCGCCACACATCCCGTGCTGAATATCGGGATGTGCTACATACGCATGGGCATGCCCGCTGCATCTGCACTGCATACCATTACGTTGCGCCCCGGTGCTTTGGGAGTTGCACTGTGCCAGGCAGCCCTTTAAATATCCCGCTAGGGCGCAATGCAGGGTTGCACTGGCGCAACTCTGTTGCGCCAGGTACAACCCCTTTGAATATCCGGGACGCAGTAATAAGGAGGACTAGCAGTACAGCAGATCATAATGGAATAAAGAGAGCTACAATCTTTTGGACTAATAAAGAGAAGTTCCTTGTTTAGTTAACACATATCCTTATGAAAAACATTACCGCATGTAAAACATTTTTTGTGCACTGTGAGGTTTAGTTGAAGAGTACCTGAATTGTCCAGTACCAAGGGTATCTCCCGTAAAAAGGCTATTTCTGGCATCCCTCAGGTTTTCTCTAAGCTTCTTGTCTAGTTTCTGAAAAATAATGTAGTTGTATGGTAAACACTGAAAAACAAGATTCTAATATAATCGAAACTCAACCCTTAGTTATTTTAATCATAACTGCATACATTCCGTTATATCAGTGTTGTTAAACTCACTCTAGTTAAACCACATCATACCATGGACATAAGTGAACAGCCAATGAAATTGTCAGACTGGCAGTTTACCACTGGTGTAAATCCTCTGATAACCAATGGCTGTTGATGAGTATATCCAATATATCATCTGCAGCATAGGAATAAATACAATAAAAATGAAAAAAGAAAGCAAGCTCTTTAATATTGTATTTTATTATAGTAAAAAAACGAACCATAGTATAATCGCAATAAGCCACTCGGAGGATGTGGGTTATCGGGGGGATTTACCATGGCTGGCTAGGATTTACTCACTCGGCTGCGCCTCATGGGCAAACCACTCCAGCTGTGGTAAATCCCCAGATAAATCACACCCCCTTGTGCCTTATTGCTTAAACAAAATGGGGACCACCTGAGAGCTTTACGCTGGCAACCTGAGTTGGAAAGCGAACTTGGAACAGTCATTCGGGCAACCTGGCTGGAAAATGTGTTGCTACTGTTACAGCATCCCAGACAGGGAGAGGAAAGCGGCAAGCTCCTACACCACAGTAGCTCCTATAGGCAGGTGGGGAACCTTGCTCTTCTGGCAGGAGCACACTGCAAGGATCCTAGGTATACTCCTCTTGTGCTGTGTGGCATGCCGCCTGGGCACAGGACAGAAAACATGGCGGAAAACCCCAACTGGCACAGGATGATGACCAGCCTTACAACACTGACCAGACACCATCCTCCACTGGATCTGGAGCTCTGGAGAGGTCAGGGCAACCCCAAAGACCCTACCACAGGGGAAACAGCCATGGGAGATGGAAGCTGGGGTAAATACCTGGATAAAGTGAGTGACAGAGCCGAAGGGGTTGGCTGAAAGGGGCAGGTTGGTGAGTATTAACACAAAAGAATAAATTAAAAAACATAAAAACAAACATCTTCAGTTTCATGACAGATTTGAAGATCAAAAAACACTCTGCATGCATTTGACTAATTATTTTCCAGGGCCTTAATATTTACTTAACAGGATCAGTAAAGTTGGAGTCAATTCAACATTGTAATAACAATTGTCTTCTTTTTTTTGTGATGACATATTTACTGATTTTTCAAATGCATAATTCATAAGGGAGAAGACTGTGTATAACTATGTACAATACATGAAGATGTAGGACTCTAGTTCAGATTACGAATACTGTACACTGTGCAATTTATACTGACAGACAGATACATTTGTGACAACCATACCGCTGTCATTATTTACCTGGACAAAGGAACAAGTACCAACCAATATTTAATTAGTGTGCTAAAGCCAGATAATTGCTTTTTTGGCTGCTAAAAAACAGGATCAGCATAAGTTTAAGTGACTGCCCCCACACTGAACATCTCTCAGGGGATACTGATAACAGTATCAATGATGGGGTCACCTCCCCAGGGCAGTTTACTTCCTCCCAGTCAGAGATTACTACCAGATAAAATGACTGGACCATGCAACAAAGCCAGAAAATGTAGTTACATAAGAACTTACGATAATAGTAGATCTTCGAGAGAAGCCCTTACAGCAGGCCACACCGGCAGGACTAAACCAACAGGTGCCAGAACCACACAGAAAACTTCTAGCTAGTAGTCTACCACTGGGAACCGCCCACCGCCAACAGCAGTCAGCTGACGTCAGCCTAGCCCATGTAGGTGGGAGGTTCCCCACACCCACCTCAGTTCTCCCACCGGAGACCCATACAGGCAGCGAATGGAGAATCGCGGAGGTTTTCCGAGAGCCAAAGGAAAGGCAGAAGTAGTGCGAGAGGAAAAACAGCAGCAGAGGAAGGAGGGAGGGAAAGCAGGGCCTGCTTCAAGAGCTTCTCCTGAAGATCTATTGTTACAGTAAGTTCTTATGTAACTGTACTATCTTACTTTGAGGAAGGTTCTTGCGGCAGGCCACATCGGTAGGACCGAGTCCCAAGCAGTACCAGATATCACCAGGAGATCCACACCGGGAAGACAGATCAGCAGCCAAGAGCTCAGGAGAGAAGACCCTTAAGTACTGCTAGGCCGAAATTTGACCTGCACCTAGAAGCAATGTCCAGACTGTAATGCTTGGTGAAGGTGTGGACAAAACTCCAGGTGGCAGCTGCACAGATGTCCGCAGCAGACATGTTTCTGAAAGAAGATGCTGAGGCGGCCATAGCTCTGGTGGAATGGCTCGTGACCACTCCCGGAAGGGGCTTGTTGTACTTGCGGTAGTAATAAACAACAGAATTTGCTAACAACTTAGACAAACACTGTTTGGAAACAGGAGCACCCTCTCTCTTACAGGTGAAACAAACAACTGGTCAGATTTCCTGAAAGGCTTTGTGCGGTTCGTGTAGTACTGCAAAATTCTATGTATATCCAAAGTATGAAGCAAAGCCTCCCCCTGATTAGAATACCCAAGAGAATAAACTGGAAGGTGGATGGACTGATTCAATGTAAACTCCAACACCACCTTAGATAAAAACTTAGGATTAGTATGCAAAGACATCCTGTCTTTGTAAAAAACTGAATAAGGCTATTTACACATAAGAGCCTGAAGCTTGGAAATCCTTCAAGCAGAAGTAACAGTAACTAAAAAGAGCACGTTCAATGACAGAACACGTAGCTCATAACTCGTGGCCAGTTCAGAGGGAGGTAAAGTGACTTTCTCCAATATAAAGTTGAGGTCTCATGGAGGGACTGGGTCCTGAATGGGAGGCTTCAGATGTAGAATGCCCCACAGGAATAAGTGGGACACTTCGAGCTAGATGACAGCTTTGCCCTCGACAGGTGCATGGTACGCAGAGATGGTGGAAAGGTGTACCTTGAGAATGGAGTACTTCAAGCCTGAATCTAAAGGGGAAAGAAGGTTCTCCAACACCTGATTCGCCGGGCAGGTGAAAGCATTCAAATGGCGAACAGCAGTCCAAAGGGAGAAGCGCTTCCATTTCATAGTGTAAGTGGCTCTGATGGAGGGCTTCCTAGCAGCCACCAGGATGTCTGCAACCCTAAAGGACACCCCTAAGCAGGCAACAGCTAGGTCCGCAGGAGCCATGCATGGAGATGCAGGGACTTTAGGTCCAGATGGACCAGGGTGCCCCAGTCCTGGGAGAGTAAGCTGGTGCACAGAGACAGGGGCACCGGAGGTTCCACCGCCAGTTGTTGCAGCAAGGGGAACCAAATCTGACACAGCCAGAGGGGGCTATGAGAATCATCACCACCCCCTCTAATTGGAGCTTGAGCAGAACCCTCTGAAGAAGCAGGAAGGGAGGAGAGACATGCAGAAACTTCCCCATCCAGGAGAGGGACAATGCGTCTCACCAGAAAACTCCAGGCCCGGGATTAAGCGAGCAGGAAAGCAGCAGTTTCGCACTGAGTGGGGATGCAGAGAGATCCAACTCTGGACGTACCAACCTGTTAAACAGATCTTCAACTACCAAGGTTAGAAGCCCCCACTCATGAGCTCGCAACCTGGAGCGGCTGAGACTGTCGGCCAAGTCGTTTTAAACAGCTGGAACACATACGGCTGAGAGCTCCAGACCATGCTCGATGGCCCAATACCAGCCTCTCATTCCCTCTCAACACAGGGGGTAAGAAAGAGTAGGTTCCTCCACAACTTGCTAATGTAATACACTATACAGATGTTGTTCATCCATACCAGCAGCGGACTAGGGAGGAGATGAGTCTGAAAGGCCTAAAGAGCTTAAAGGACAGGGGTACCCTGGGTCTGGTGATTGGCCAGATGAGCACCCCATCCCAAGCCAGATGTGTCCATCATGAGAATCTGACGGAGGGGGTCAAGAGTTGAAATGAGACTCCCTGAAGGAGGCTGGCTGGATCCAGCCACAATGACGGAACTCTCCAGACTGGGTTGTCCATGCGTTGGTCCCACTGGACCCTCAAGGTCCACTGAGGAACCTACACATGCAGGCGGGCCAGACGAACCAAGGCAATGGCCGCTGCCCTGTGGCCCAGAAGGCACAGGAACACTGGCAGGGACCTGCCGGCTGGAGGAAACCAGACAGGCCTGCTCCATCAGTCATCCACCCTGTCCTTGGGCAAAAAGGCCTTGCCCTGGCTGGTGTCCAGGACTGCCCCAATTTATTGAAGGTGCTGGCAAGGGCAGAGACAGGACTTCAGTAGACTGGCAGTGACCCCTAAGGCCTGAAAAAGGTAGAACATATAATCCAGAGTCTGAACCAGGTGATCCCTGGAGGGACCTGCTAGCAGCCAATCATCAAGGCAGGGGAACACATAGAAGCCCTGCCTTGTGACAGGGTTGAATAAGGCCTTGCCCCATTTATTATGCAGAAAGAGTTTAAACGCAAGGGTCTGTTCTATCCTCTCTTTATCTATCTCTTGTCTGTCTGGTTGCGCAACCGAATTTTCTTGTGAGACCTCGAAACTGATCACTCTGACGATTTTGCAATACTTCGCCTCTCCCTATCTCTCTGCCTTCCCTTGTTATTTCAGTCTTTTCTTCTCCCTAGCATATCTGCAGTTATAAAAAATATATATGAATTTCTGTGTACAACTGTATGTGATACTGGGATCCTTTGTTTAAAATGTATATAGTTATACTGTTGAAATGATTGCAAAAAGCTGTTTGGAACTCAAGGGTTAACCTGAGATGCAGTTTTTAAGCCTTTTGCAGTTCTGTAAACAATAGGTCAGTTTCTGGGTCACTGTGTTCTTTTTGCCAGCGTCGAAACTGACAAGAATATTCTGTAAACTGACAAGTACATTCTGTGAGAAGCAAGATGTCAACGAGTCAAAGACTTGTTATAAAAAGAGCAGCAATGCTTTTGCTAGAGAGACAAGGAGACAGAGACTGAAACTTGGAATTAAGAGACACTCTCAGAAGGACGACTTAGTTTTCTCTGTTTGTACTGCCTTTGTAAATAGTTATACTGAATAATTTTTATTTTTTATTTTGCTGTTCAGAAAAATAAAACGCTATTTGTGAATTTTGAAACTGCTCCTGGATTTCCTATGATTCCTGATCTGTGCCTTGACGACAGATGGTTCTAGAAGAAAAAATTATTCACCTTAATAATTATATTTCTTCTAATGGAGTCTTGCTGTATTCTGACATTTTTTTTATTTTTATTTATTTATTTATTAAATTCTCGGATTACAAATACCTTTGAGCAGAAACTGCTTGTTTACAAAGGTTCCATGTCAAAGGATGAGGGTCAACATACACACAGAGGTAGTAAAAGAATGCACAATAAATAACCAAAACAACTAAAACAAAAAATAAAGATACTCAGTTATAACATACTTTGAGATAATATTCATATAACGAGCAGCTTGAGTAGGCAGCTGGCTGTGGTAACAATAAGAGACAGAGGGCACCATAGGCAGTTAGTATTGCAGGCATACGACCAGGAGAGGAAGTTGGCAGGCTAATGGGCCACTGCCCGATGGTGGTGGAAAATGTCTTGTACCAGTGGAGATATGAAGCAGGAAAGGAGTCACAAGGAAGGCCCAGTGCCAGAGGAAATGAGACTGGGAAAGGGCGGGCCGTGAGACATGAGTGAGCTGGGAGGTGTTTAGAGAGATCTCTGTTCAGAGAAGCAGTCACATTGAGTGGTAGAGGTGAGGTAAAGTTTGAGATTCCTTTTGAAGGGTCCAAGTGTAGTAGAGGAAAGTGCTTCTTTATTGAGGGAATTGAACCATTGAGCGGCTCTATAGATAAAGGACCGCTGACCCATGGAGGTACGACATCTGGGAACCTGAAAAGTTAGAGACTGGGCACCACGTGTTTGTTGAGTGCCACTGTAGGTAGTAAGGAGTGAGCTAACACCAGGTGGCATGAGACCAAGAAGAATCTTTTCGATAAGTAAGCAGGTCTGGTATTGTATTCTGCTGCGTAGGGGTAGCCAGTTGGCCTGAGCATAGAGGTCACAGGTGTGAGTTTGTCAGGCTGCACCCATCAGTAGTCTACAGGCTTTGTTGAGAGCAACTGAGATCCTGTGGAGGGCACTTGTTGAGGCAGAGCCATAGATGGCAAGGCCGTAGTCAATGATAGAGGTGACAGAGCTGTAGATGGCTAGTTTAAGGGCTTCCACTTGGTGCATACGGTGCTTGTGTTTGTGCAGTAGTCCAATCTGTATATTGACGGTCTTGGCAACAGTGTCAATATGCCGAGTGTAGGAGAGGGTACTATCCAGGGTAATACCAAGGTACTTGAACTCCTTGACATGTTCGGAAAGTGGGTTCCCAGCTGGTTCTTGATGGTGAGGGACAGAGAGTTGTGCCTGCTCTGTCGGTTACAGAAGGACATGGCTTTAGTCTTGCTGTGGTTCAGGACAAGTTTATGAGAATTGAACCAGTCTTCATGTGCTTGAAGTCGAGCTGCAGCTGGGATTCAAGAACTGTAATGTCATGGTGGCTGGAAAATAGGACTGCATCGTCTGCGTATAGTAATATTTTTTGGTGGCAGGCACTGGGGAGATTGTTGATGAAGAGGGAGAAGAGTAGAGGGCCCAGAATAGACCCATGGGGGACTCCGGAGCGGACCGGTTTCTCATCCAAAGAGATCCCTGCAATCCTTATATGTTGCATCCGATTATCAAGGTAGCTGGTGAACCATGGAAGGGCATCGCTGGAGATCCCAATGGAGGACAGTTGCTTGAGCAGTCGGGGGTGGTTAACTGTGTCGAATGCCTTGGTAAGGTCTATAAATACTGCCCCTCCACAATTCCCTTTGTCAAGTGTGGCATGGATGAAGGTTGTAAATTCCAGTAGTGCAGTGGTGGTGCTGTGCCCTTTTCTGAAGTCATGCTGCTCTGGGCACTGTACATTGTACTTATCCAGGAATTCAACTAGTTGGTCCGACAATATTCGCTCCAGCGCTTTGGATAGTGGTGGGAGGAGTGAGATAGGTCTGTAATTGGTGTGCAGTGTCCTATCTCCACTTTTGTGAACCAGTGTGACAATGGCTTTCTTACAGAGAGAGGGGAAATGGCCCAATCTAAGCAAGAGATTAAAGATCTTTGTAAGTGGTTCTAAGATTTCATCAAGGAGTCGTGCCAGCAGTTTCAGGTCAAGGGAGTCACCACTGTACCCTTGTTTGCCGATGGCCTTTTGAATGTATTTTCTAGCTACTTGTGGTAGGACCTCCTTAAAAAAAAAAAACTTTGGGGTTGTACGTTCTAGTTGGGGGGTAACTTGGGAGGAGCTGGAGGGGAGGTCGTCGAAATAATTTGGTGGAAGGACACTGTCCAGGTTTGTAAATGCATTATTAAAAGTGCTGGTGATGGTACCTAGGTCGAGTGTAGGAGTGCCATGAAGGTTGAGCATAGTGGGTGGTGCTTTAGGATCCTTGCCTGTGAGTTCTATCATGTTGTTCCAGAATTTGTTTCCCTGGCCCCAAGAGTTGGTCAGAGCCTCTTTGTAATAGCTGCGTTTAGCATTCCATATTTTTCAAATACAATCATTTCTGGCTGCTTTGTATAATTATATGTTTACTTGCGTCAGAGTTGCACGAGCACAATGCCAGAGGTGGTCTCTGTGCTTGAGAAGAGTTAAAAGGTCAGTAGTAACCCAGGGGTTGGTCTGTCCTTTGACCGTCATCTTTTTCACTGGTGCATAGATGTCACAGGCTTCGTTGAAACGTTTGATAAATAGGTCCAGAGCTTTGTTGGTGTCATTGAGGGAGTCAAGCACTGCCCAGTTCAGCCTGGTTAGATGGGATTTTAACAGCTGGAGGTGCCCTTGTTTGATAACCCTGGCATAGATAAGCTTGGGAGGGGGCTTGTGGTATTTGTTTGAACAGGAGCAGATGACAGGTGAGTGGTCACTTATTGTATCCGGGAGTACAGAAACATTGGAGATGCATTCAGGGCGGTTAGATAGAATCCAGTCTAGAAGTGTAAAGGAAGCCTGTCCTATAGTTATACCCAGTGGGGGCACTGACCAGTTGAGTGAGGTGATGCGCTGTGGCTGCATCCTTATAGGTAGCGGCCTCAGCGGAGAGCCAGTTAATGTTAAAATCACCCATGATTATGGTTTCAGAATTATGTTGCTGGACCCTTAGATATTCCATGATGCTATGGAAGCCAGCAGCCTGGTCTCTTGGGGGTAGGTAAACTGAGATGACAGTGAGCTCCTTGTTATGTGCAGCAAGGAGGATTTTGATTGTCAGGACCTGAGAGGAGTTGCTCAGGCTAGGGGATGGGATGATGTGACCCATAAGGGTGTCCTTAAGATAGATGGTGCAGCCCCCGCCTCGTTTAGCAATCCTGTCTTGCCTGAAAATGCAGCAGCCAGGGATAGAGACTGAGGTATCAGGGATTTTAGGGTTTAGCCATGTTTCCACAACTGAGAGGACATCAGGGTTGTGCTGTAGGATCCATGTTTGGAGGGAATCAAGTTTGTTGAGGATGCTGCAGGCGTTGATGGATGCCATGGGGAGTGTCCCTGTCCTTCTGCTTGGTGCCACTGCTGGCTGCCCAGGTGGTCCTGGGTTGGGGTGACCATTTCCTGAGAGCAGGAGCAGCATAAGGAGAATTTGTAGGAGAAAGGATTTCAGCATCTTGTAGATACCTGGTGGTTAAGTCATAAGCCAAAAGAAATTTTCAACAGCTGAGGTCCAGAGTCACAGAATGTGTTAGAATTCCTACAGGTGATGAACTGTGCCTGAGCATATGCAGGATTTGAAATCCTTTTGTCTGCATGCTTCTTTGTCATTCAAAGAGGTTGTTGAAAAGCCCATATACAGATCATGGAGCAGGTCTGAGCTCTAGAAGACTGATGTGTAGAAGGGATTCTTGGGGGGACCACAGGCCCTGGGCAGTGAGGGACCCCAGGTGGGCTCCCCAGCCCAGAAGGGAAGCATCCATGGTAAGGACCACTGAACAAGGCTGAGCAACAAAAGGAACACCTTGCCTTAAATTGTCCTGATCCTGCCACCACTGGAGGGCCTGGATCAAGGTCGGAGTCACTGGAATCAGTTTGGTAATGGAGTCCTTTCTCTGAGACCAGTAAGCTCTCAGGTGGAACTGAATATCCCTCATCTGGAATCTTGCCCCTTGGACCACTGCTGTTGAAGCTGCCATGTGGCCCAAGAGCTGGAGGAAATGCCTTGCTGGTCGAGGTACCTGAAGACTGAAGGAAGAAGGTAGTTCCATAAGAGCCCTTGCCCTTTCTAGAGGAAGAAAGGCTCTTGCTCTGAGTGTGTCCAGTTCTGCCCTTATAAAGGTAAGGAGCTGGACTGGTTCGAGAACTGACTTGGGAAGGTTGAGAAGTAATCCTAAAGAAGTGAGCACTTGCTGGGTCACTTGCAGGTGAGACTTGACTTGGTCTGGAGACTGACCCACTAATAGTCAATCATCCAGATAAGGAAATATGGAAATCTTTTGCCTTCTCAGAAAGGCAACTACTACTGCCAGGCACTTTGTGAAAACCCTTGGAGTTGAGGTTAGGCCAAAGGGCAATGCTCTGAACTGATAGTGGCCTGAGGGAAACTTGAACCTGAGGCACTTTCTGTGGGAGCACCTGATGGGAATGTGAAAATAGGCATCTTTGAGGTCCAGGGAGGCTAGCCAGTCTCCTGGCCTTAGAGAGGGAAGGATTATTCCCAGAGTTATCATCTTAAACTTTGGTTTTAAAAGATGTTTGTTCATATATCTGAGGTCTAGGATGGGTCGCCACTCTCCTGTCTTTTTGGGGGTCAGGAAGTACCTGGAGTAACATAGAAACACAGAATTTGACGGCAGATAAGGACCGCTTGGCCCACCTAGTCTGCCCATTTTCCTACCTAACAGATAAGCTGCAGATCCTAATTAACCAACAGCTTACTTCCTCCTACCCCCCACTAGAATTGCCTTATGCCTGTCCCACGCATTCTTGAATTCTCCCACTGTTCCTGACTCCACAACCTCCTCAGGAAGGCTGTTCCATGCATCCACAACCCTCTCTGTGAAAAAATACTTCCTCACATTACCTCTGAGCCGCCTCTTATCTTCAAATTGTGCCCCTTGTTCTTGCACATCTCTTTTCTGAAAGATGCCACCCTCTTGGACTTTGTTGATTCCCTTGAGGTACTTCAAAGTTTCTATCATGTCCCCTCTCTCCCTCCTTTCCTCAAGGATATACATAGTAAGCTCCTTTAGTCTTTCTTCGTATGTCTTCTGGTGCAGACCCTGCACCATTTTGGTTGCCCTCCTCTGGACAGCCTCCACTCTGTCTTTGCGGAGGTGGGGTCTCCAGAACTGCACACAGTACTCCAGATGGGGTCTCACCAACTGTCTGTACAGAGGGATAACAACTTCCTGTTTTCTACTATTGATGCCTCTCCCTATGCATCCCAGTATCCCCCCAGCCTTCCTTACTGCCTTCTCACATTGCTTGCCCACCTTTAGGTCATCTGATATAATTACCCCCAGGTCCCTTTCCATTTTTACTGTTGTCTGTATCTCACCCCCGATTGTGTACTCTTGCCCTGGGTTTTTGTTTCCCAGGTGCATTACCTTGCACTTCATTGCACTGAATCTGAGCTGCCATACATTTGACCATTCTTCCAACCTTGCCAAGTCCCTTCTCATCCTTTCCACTCCATCTGGTGTATCAACCCTGTTGCAGATCTTTGTGTCATCTGCAAAGAGACATACTTTTCCTTCCAGTTCCTCTGCAATGTCACTTATAAAGACATTAAAAAGGACCGGTCCCATACTAAACCCTGCGGTACCCCGCTAGTAACTCTCCTTTCTTCACTGTGGACTCCATTTACTACTACCCTTTGCGTCCTGTTGTCTAGTCAATTTTTTATCCAGGCTACCACCTTGGGACCCACTCCAAGGCTGGCTAACTTGTGTATTAATCTTTTGTGTGGGACTGTATCAAATGCCTTGCTAAAATCTAGGTAAGCCATGTCCACAGCCCCTCCCTGGTCTACTACTTTGGTCACCCAGTCAAAGAAATCTATTAGATTCTTCTGACACGACCTTCCCATCGTGAATCCATGCTGCCTTGGGTTCCGTGCCCCACTGGCCTCTAGGTACTCAACAATTCTTTCCTTCAGAAGTGATTCCATCATTTTACCTACCACTGAGGTCAAACTAACTGGTCTGTAGTTTCCTGCCTCTGTCCTGCTCCCACTTTTGTGAAGAGGAATCACATCCGCCCTCCTCCAGTCCTCAGGTACCACCCCATCCTCCCATGATTTGTTAAAGAGAGTAGTCAGCGGTGTCATTAGTTCTACCCTTAGTTCTTTTAGAATTCTTGGGTGAATCCCATCAGGCCCCATTGCTTTGTCCACCTTCAAATTTATTAGTTCTTTCAGAACCCTTTCTTCTGTAAACGGACTGGTATCGACCCCCGTCTTCAGAGTGTTTCTCTTGTTTGGTTTAGGTACCTCCCCCTCCTCTTCCTTTGTGAATACTGAGCAGAAATATTCGTTCAGTATCCCTGCATTTTCATTGTCACCCTCTACCCACATTCCCTCCCCTTTATTAAGCCTCAGTATCCCTCCTTTGGTCTTTCTTCGCTCCCTAATGTACCTATAAAAGGTCTTATCCCCCTTCTTAACAGAGTTGGCTATCCTTTCCTCAGTTTGGGCCTTTGTTATTCTGACTGCCTTCCCAGCCTCTTTCTGCTTTAACTGATAAAGTTCTCTGTCCTTCTCCTTCTGTGTTTCTTTATATTTCCTGAAAGCCGGCCTGCTCATCCCCCTTCTACCTCTCCCTCTGAAGAACCCCCCCCTGCGAAAATGAAGAAGAAGAGGCCTGTGCTAGGTGAAAAGGCCTGCCCCTGCCCCTAGACTGCTGCCTTTGAGGAGTTGCATGCCTTTCCTTGGCCTGAGCACTCCTATAAGTGGTCCTGTACTTGTCCATTTTCTTCATGTAATTCTTTGTCTGCTCCCCAAACAGAGAATTACCCACAACAGGAAAATCCATATCCTTAGCCTGGGTGTCCTCCGAGAGGCTAGTACATCTGAGCCAAGCCATCCTCCGAAGAGCCGCAGATGTAGCCATGACTCTTGATGACACATCATTAGAGTCCACAGCAGCATGAAATTGCACTTTAGATGCCTCAATCCCATCTGCAGCCACCGCATCCAGCTCCTTGGCTAGCTGGGGGGAGGCCTGTTTAGCCAGTGCCAGTACAGTGTCCCACCAGGACTTCTGGTATCTGGCTGTACAGGCCACTTCATTCGCCTGCCTGAGTCCCAAAGAAGACGCCACGTACTGCTTCTTTGCCATGTCATCAATCTTCCTGGAGTCCTTGTCGGGGGGGGGGGGGTGTGAAGCCAAGGGAAAATTTGCCTTGTCACAGGCAGCAGCCTGCACTACCCCAACATGGCTGCATTGCTGATATAAGAACTCCGTGTCTGAGCCTGAGAGTGTATACCTCTTGTCCATCCTTTTATCCACAGGAGGTACAGTGTTAGGAGATTAAGATTTTTTGTGCCTGTTTCCCAAAAGATTTATGGAGGGGAATAGACAGTCTCCTGGATTCTGGGATATCCATCATCTCTACATAATCAGGCTCTTCTTGATCTTCCACAGCCTCCTCCATAGGAAGCTGGAGGGTTTCAGCCACTTTCCTGTAAAACATAAAATGGGAAGGGGACTCAGAAAGCCTAGGAGGGAACACCTGATGGTCTGTCTGGGGAGATGTCCGGTTCCACAGGCACATCCAGACCTTCACTTACATCATAATCCTCAAACTCCCCTTCCTCTTCAAACTCCGGTTCATAAAATTCTTCAAGGGTATACTCCTGAACCGGGGAAATCAACTGAACCGAACCCCTGCCAGAAGGAGCCAGATTAGTCAGAAATGGACGGAGCGATTCCACAATTTGAATCGCCCTGGCTATCTCTTCAGTGGTCAGAACATGAACCCCTGTATCCAAACCAGTCGATTTATCTTTGTGCTTTCTTTTTGTCGGAATCGATCCCTCGGAATCGGCTCTCCTTTTGCACGAAGAAGTATCACCCTGGTAAGAGGGCACTCCTTCTGGTTTGGTCGAAACCGAACCAGGCTGGCCATCCGGGTCAGCAGACTTCTCGGCCTCCTTTTCCCTCAGTCTACCTAATCTCTTCTCGAGGGTAGATTTGGGAAAATGTTTACATATTTGGCAGTCAGAATTGAGGTGGTCAAACCCCAGACAAAATAAACACAGGTGGTGTGGTGATCGGCCTTGGCAAAGACCTCCCCACACTCACTGCAGTGTTGAAACCCAGTGGGCCCAGTCTTTTTCTTGGGTTTCTCAGACACGGCCAACCTAACCAAACTTACCCTTTTTTCGGCAACCGCCGGGCAAGACTCCCTTATCGGTTCCTAACCGTGTCACGGGTATTGGAAAAAAATAGTTAAAACACGTTTTTTTTAGAACCGAAGAGAACCGGTAACCACACATTAAATATAGCAAAAATCACAATCAAATGGTCGAACTCACCGCACTTTTACAAGTTCCACACAGAAAAGTAAAACAATTCCTATCTAGTACTCACGGCACCACAGACAGAGACTGAACCGACTATGCGGATACTTTTTTCCGGTTTAAACCGACGAAAAACTGAAAACTTTAACCGACTTCAAACCGAGCTGAAGGAGAAATCTCCAGAGCGACCGTTCAGTGAGGCGGAGTAAACAATTTGACGGTTTAGGTTCAAAACACTCCAGAGACTTCAACCGAGCTCGAGCTCAGCGTTCCATGCCCTGCATGGAAAGTTAACCCTTAGTTCTCCGGGGCAGTTCAAAGGTTGGGAATCACTGCAATTGTCAGAATACAGCAAGACTTCATGTTGTTTGAAGTTGGATTTACGCTATGCATACTTTAAGCCAGGAGTTTTGTGCGTGGGTACTAGACCTAGTATCAAGGAAGCATAGCAGAAATGTATGGATTCTGTAGCACCAAGCCCAGGAGTCATTATCAGAAGAATGGCAACCAAACTAGAAGCAGAAACAAAAATCCAAACTGAGACTGTTCAGCTAGAACCAGAGATGGGGAAAAAAGAGCAGGCAGTGACAGAACCTGAAAGCCTGACTGCCTTTTTCAAACGGTGGGCTATACAACAAACAGACACGGAGAAACACAAAAGACAGGAGATGCAGCGGACAGAAAAAGAGATTCAACATTTAGAGGCACAGAGAAAAGAAGAAATGCAACAACTCGAGAAGTAGAGAAAAGAAGAGATACAGCAACAGAAGCAGCAAAGAAGAGAAGAGATGCAGCAATGGATGGATGCCTTGCAAGTTGGTCCAGCAGAGCAACAAGACACAAACAACTTAAAATACATTAAACTCACAAAGTTGTGTCCCTCGGATGATACTGAAGCATACATGACAACTTCTGAAAGGGTTGCCATGGCCTGCCAGTGGCCAAAGCAGCAATGGGCAATCAGACTGGTACCTGACCTGACAGGTAAAGTCCAACTTGCTTACAGCAATATGGACACTGCACAGTCAGAAAACTATGACCTGGTGAAAAGCGAAATCCTGAAAAGGTATGACATCTCAGGAGAGGCACACAGGCAGAGATTTCGGTTTCTGAAGTACAACTCAGTTGACAATCCTCAAGAAATCTTCACCCAACTCAGAGAACTCCTTATGAAATGGCAGACAACCTAGAGGACCACTAGATGTAATAAAAGAAACATGGGAAGATAACCCCCATCAGAAACAATCTATTACATCTTATATGTGTGCCCTGAGAAAGAAGCAGGGAGACAGCCCAGTGGTGCTGAGGGTTGAGGCGCTGGATGCCACACCTTGCACCATGCCGGTGACTTGGGTTCGGGAATGAGCCCGGGTTGGTAGGGGAGAGAGAGGACTGAGCATCTGGAGGACTGCTCTCCTCTCTTGGGGAAGGAGGGATTGCCGTCCTTCTCATCGATCTCGCTCTGGCGGTGGCCAGAGGAGATGCGAGTCAGGAGGCACGCTGCAGACGTACACTGTCGGTGCGGGGGGGAGGGCGAGGAAAAAGGAGCTGGCAGGCTCCGTGATGGCTCTCCTGCGCCTGTCCCAGCTCCCTAGATATTTGGATTTTGCTCCGGGGTGGGGAAAGTCAGAGTCCCTTCGCCTCGGCCCTGTCATGGGGGGGACCCGTGGGGGATTGCAGGGGAAGTCACGTGGGGAAAGGCAAGCCGGAGACCGAATCTCTTCTAGGAGGGACCGCAGCCGCCTGCCAGGCTCCCAAGGAGCATAAAAGAATAATAGAGAAAAAAAAGAGAAGCTAGCAAAATATGTTGAAATCACCCATAGTAATCAGGAAGAGGCCGAAAACCAGACGAAGGTGTATTATTACCATGGGTAAAAGAAAAGGTTTTTGAACCAGGTGAAAAGACTTGCTGTTACCCACTACAGAAAATAAACTGTTAATGAAGTGGCAAGGGCCTTATAAGGTTCTTAGACCTACTGGCACAGTTAACTATGAAACTGACACCCCGATAGGAAAAAATCCTACTAAGATATAGCCATGCTAACCTCCTAAGGAAATTGGTTGAAAAAACACCAAAAGCTGTTTTGCTAGTTTTACCAGAAACTGATAAAGAAGATACTGATATCTCTTATGACAGACTGGAACAAACTAACTGCTGATGCTGTAATGGTGAATGTTTCCTTAACCTCCAATCAAACCGCAGAAATTTGTAACTTGCTAATGACATTTAACAGTATTTTTACCACAGTACCAGGCCACACAAAAGGGGTCGAGCACATAATAGTGACAAGGAATGTTCACCCTACTAAACAAAGACATACAGGTTACCAGAACAGTTAAGAGCGGACATGGTTAAGGAAATACAAAAAATGAAAGAATTGGGTATCATAGAAGAGTCGAGAAGTACTTGATCATCACCAATGGTGACTGTAAACAAAAAAGAAGGGAATATAATAATCTGCCTTGATTTTAGAAAACTTAATCAAGTGTCAGAATTTGACAGTTATCCTATGCCCAGAATAAATGATTTTGTGGACAGACTGGGGAGTGCCAAGTATATCAGTACCCTCGATCTCACCAAGGGTTACTGGCACATCCCCCTAGCTGAAGAATCCAGAGACAAAACTGCATTTGCCATTCCTATAGGATTCTATCAGTTCACCATCATGCCGTTTGGTTTACATGGTGCACCTGCTACATTCCTGTAGTACATGGATGTAATTTTATCCCCTCACACTGGTTATTGTGCTGCATTACCTGGATGATGTCGTGGTATACAGTCCAGACTGGAAAAGCCACCTGTAACACTTATGAGCAGTTATCCAAATGATCAAAAAGGTAGGTCTGACAGTCCTACCAAGTGTGCATTGGGCATGCAGCAAACCAGAAATTTGGGCTATGTTTTGGGAAACGGAGAAGTCAAGCCTGAGCTTTCCAAGACAGAAGCATAGCCAACAGCCCTGTCCCCAAAACCAAGAAACATTCAGGTAATTATTAGGGCTGGCTGGTTATTATCGGAGATTTGTTCCCAGCTTTCCCAAGTTAGCTACTCTCCTCACTGAACTCACAAAGAAACGGTTCCCAAATAATGTGAAATGGACCCGAGTGTGACGAGGCTTTTTGGGCCATTAAGGCTGCATTATGTTCAGCTCCTGTTTTAAGAAGCCCAGATTCTGAGAAACAATTTCTGTTACACACTGATGCATCAGAGGTGGTCTAGGTGCAGTCTTGAGTCAGCAAACAGATGGGAAAGAACATCCTATTCTATACATATGTAGGAGATTGCAAGACAGAGAGAAAAGGTACTCCACCATTGAAAAGGATTGCTTTGTGGCAAAGTGGGCCATGGAGTCCCGTAAGTTTCACTTACTAGGAGCTTACTTCGTACTTATACCAGATCACAGTCCTCTCTGTTGGCTTAACCAAATGATGGATAAAAATTCTAGAATCATACGGTGGTACCTGGTACTACAGCTTTTTTAAATTTAAAGTGATGTACAAATCTGGGAAAAAGAAAGTCAATGTTGGTTTTCTGTCAACATATGGATCAGGAATTGAGAATTCTGAAGGTTGAAAAAATGTAAGTTGAAACGTCTCTCTTTGCTATGCTGCATATGCACTGAACTGTGAAGGTTATAAGCTAATGTCAGATGGTATTTTAATAGAACGTTTTGGAAACCTGTTTTTGTACAACAGGCTCCATCTTGGGGGTATGTGACAGGGTTCAATAAGGCCCTGCCCCATTTGTTATGCAGAAAGTTTAAATGCAAGGGTCTGTTCTATCCTCTCCTTTTCTGTCTCTTGTCTGTTTGGCTGCTCAACCAAATTTTCTTGTGAGACCTAGGAAAGTACAGTTACACAAGAACTTAGTAACAGCAGATCTTCAAGAGAGGCTCTTGCAGTAGGTAATAACCTTGAGAACTGTGCCCCATGGCATCAGGACCACCTGGAAACTTTAGCTAGCAGTGTCTAACAGGGGCCGCCCACCCGACATCACGTGACTGATGTCAGCGTGACACTATATAGTAGGCTGTTCCCATGCCCACCTTCCAGTTCTCCTGCCGGAGACCTGCGAAAAAGGAGCAACAGGAGGACAGAAAAAAGGCTCCTGGAGCTAAAATAAGCTCATAGAGGAAGAGCAGCAGAAGTTGGGGGAAGGAGGGAGGGAAAAAGGTTACCTACTGCAAGGGCCTCTCGCGAGCATCTACTGTTACAATAAGTTCTTTCATAACTGTACCATCTTACTTCAAGACAGCTCTTGTAGTAGGTAATAACCTTAAGGACAGAATCCCAAACAGTGTGAATCAGAAGGAACTGAAACACCAGCAGCAGGAAAAGTCTGCAGAGAAGCAGAGAGATTAGGTCAGAAGGCCTTGGAGGACACCTAGTCCAAAGCCAGCCCTGCACCTACAGGTAACATCCAGACTGTAATGTTTGGTGAAAGTATAGATGGATGTCAGCGGCAGACACATTCCTGAAACAAGCAGTAAAAGCAGCCATGCTTCTAGTGAAATGCCCTTTAACATCCCATGGAAGGGTCTTAGCAAACTTCTGGTAATAGAACACAATGCAGTTTGCCAACCACTTGAATAAACACTGTTTGGAAACTGCTGCACCCTCTCTCTTGAGTGCAAAAGAAACAAAAAGCTGATCCGATTTCTGGACAGACTTTGTACGGCTAGTGTAGTAACGCAAAATTCTGTGAACATCCAAAGTATGCAGGATTACCTCCCCCTGACTGGAGCACTCCGGTAATACACTGGTAGTTGAAAAGACTGATTCAACATGAACTCAGGAACCACTTTTGGTAAAAACTAAGGATTGGTAGGCAGAGCCACCTGGCCTCTGTAGAAAATCAAATAAGGCTCCTTACACATCAGGGCCTCAGTAATTGCAACTAAAAAAAGCGCTTTCCAAGACAAATAATGCATATCACAACTATCAGCCAGTTCAAAAGGAGGCAGGTTCAGTTTCTCTAAAATAAAATTCAGATCCGAAGGAGGTGCAGGATTGCGCACCGGGGGTTTCAGGTGGAGAATCCCTTTCAGGAAAGTTATGGAGACCTCACTGAGACTGAGCCACAACCTTGCCATCTACCAAGGTGTGGTAGGCAGAGATAGCAGACAAGTGAATGTTCAGCAAAGAGTAACTCAAGCTCAGGTCAGAGAGATGCAGCAAGTACTCCATGACCTGAGGAAGAGGACACAAGAAAGGGTCCCAACCCTTTGAAATGGCCCAAATGGAGAAATGCTTCCACTTCATAGCATAAGTCGTCCTCGTGGAAGGTTTTCTAGCCTCCACAAGGACTTGAGTCACTCTGGAGGAGACTCCATAGCACGAGGCAACTATGTCAGAGGGTGCCACATGTGAAAGTGAAGGAACTTCAGCCCTAGATGGACCAGCGCGACCCCTCTCCTGAGTCAGGAGGTTGTGGTAGAGGGGGCAGGGGAAATGGAGGCTCCACTGCAAGCTGCTGAAACCATATCTGGCGAGGCCAATACAGGGTGATCAGAATCATGTGGGCCCTCTCCACTTGAAGCTTGAGCAGCACCCTCTCCAGAGCTAGAAAGGGAGGGAAGGCATACAAAAACCTCCCTGTCCAGCGTCTCGCCAGAAAGCACCATGCCTGGGAGCGAGACAACAAAACCAGGGTAGTTTTGTGTTGAATGGGGAGGCGGACAGATCCGGGTCTGGATGACCCCACAGGTCGAATATGTCTTCGACCACCACTTGCTTGAGCTCCCATTCGTGGGTGCTTACACTGGTGCGGCTAAGACTGTCTGCTAGGACATTCTGCACACCCAGAACGTGAACCACTGTGAGGTGTATTCGATGCAGAACTGCCCAATTCCACATCTGCATCGCCTCCCTGCAAAGTGGATACGAGTGTGCACCCCCTTGTTTGTTGAGGTACCAGACTACACACATACTGTCCAAATGAATTAATAGTGGGCCCTGGCAGAGCAAGTGCTGGAAGGCCTGAGAAGTATACAGCACTGCCCTCATCTCCAACATGTTTATGTGCAAGGAGAGTTCTGACTGAAACCACAGTCCTTGAGTCCCGTGGGTCTCCAGATGAGCTGCCCAGCCCATCTCTGAAGCATCTGTAGTCGATCCTGACACAGGAGATCACACTGCATCGAATTGGAGACCATGACCATGTGGTTCATGCTGTCAAACCTCTGATCCCACTGCACCCTGAGTGTCCACTGCGAAATATGCATGTGGAGGCCTGGCCAGAGGCACAGTGGGGATGGCCACTGCCATAAGGCCAAGGAGCCGGAGAACCAACCTGGCTGAAATCCACCTGCTGGAGGCTATCAGGCGAGCCTGCTTCCACAGGGTTTCCGCCCTGTCCTGAGGGAGGAAAGGCATATCCTGGGCCGTATCCAGCACCGCTCCAATAAACTGGAGATGCTGGGAGGGGACAAGTTGGGACTTGGGGTAGCTGACCATAATCCCCACTTGCACAAAGAGGTCCAGAGCAGTGGAAAGGGAAAGTTCCAGCCACTCCCATGACGGGGCTGACAGAAGCCAGTTGTCGGAGGTAGGGGAACGTATAGTGGCCCTGGCATCCCAGGGCCACTGCCACTACCGCAAGGCACTTGGTAAAAAACCCAAGGTGCCAAGGACAAGCCTTTTGCAGATCTGTAAACAAGAGGTCAGTTCTGGGTCACTATTTTTTTTTGCTGCACCAGCATTGAAACTGACAAGCACATTCTGTAAACTGACAAGAACATTCGCTGAGAAGCAGGATGTCAATGAGGCAGAGACTTGTTATAAAAAGAGCAGCGATGTTTTTGCTAGAGAGACAAGAAGACTGAAAGACTGAAACTCAGAATTAAGAGATACCCTTAGAAGGAGGAGTTAGTGTTCTCTGTTTGTACTGCCTTTATAAATAGTTACACTGAACAATTTTTATTTATTTTGCTGTTATTGAAACAAATAAAACGCTATTTGCGAATTTTGAAACTGCTCCTGGTTTTCCTATGCTTCCTGACCTGTGCCTTGACAACGTTCCTCCTCAATGCAGCCGCCACTACTGCCAAGCATTTGATAAATACCTGGGGGGTTGAAGAAAGGCCAGAAGGGAGGGCCCAAAATTGGAAATGGGTTCCCTGAAAGTGGAAGCGGAGGAAGCACCAATGGGTAGGAAAGATTTGGATGTGCAGGTAAGCATCATGCATGTCCAGAGAGCAGAGCCAGTCCTTCTGGTGCAAAAGGGGTAACAGCCTCTGGAGAGAGTCCATCCAGAAGCGCTTGTACTTGATGTACAGATTCAGATGGCTCAGGTCCTGGATGGGCCGAAGATCCCTGGTCTTTTTGGGGACCAGGAAGAAGATGGAGTAAGATCTTCTTCCCCACTGAAACAGAGGGATGGGCTCTACAGAACTTTTTTGAAGAAGAGCCTGAATTTCTTCCCAAACCAGAAACAGATGGGTGGGAGGGTAAGTGGAGTTTACCAGGGGATTTTCTGGAGGCCACTCTAGAAACTCCAGAGTGTGACTGTGCTCTATGATCTGAAGCACCCAGTTTTCCATAGTTACCCCCTCCATCCTTCTAGGTTGAAGGAGAACCAACCCCCGACCACCTCCCTTGGATCCTTGGCTCGGGGGGAAAGGTCAGTTAAGGAGTCAGGAGGTGGGGGTGGGCGCAGGCGGGGGGGCCGCAGGGGCCCTGAGAGCTCTGGCAGTGGCAGCAGCAGGGGCCGCTTTAGACTTACGCTTGTGCTGACCCGTGGCAAGTTGGTTCCAAGGTTGCTTATGGGTGGACTTGCAAAAGGAATGACATTGGTCTGCTCTAGGTTGAGTGTGACAGAGCGAATGGATTGACTTACGGGCCTGCCCTGATTCCTGCAGAGTGAAAATTATGTCCTAGACATCCTCTCCGAAGAGGACTGAACCCCAGAAGGGGGTGTCCAAAATGCTGGCCAGTATGTCCAAGCTAAAGCCGGATATCCGGAGCCAAGAATGGCGCCAGAGATGAACCCTAGTAGCTGTTCCATGCTGGAGGTGTATACAACATTATAAGCAGCCTGGAAGATATGACTGTGAACATCTGAGCCCGATCTCAGGAGTTGGGCGAGCTGCATCTTGGTGGGGTCCTCTGGCAAGGTCTGCATCTAGTCCCTGGCTTGGTCCCAAAGAACATTTTGACACTGGATCATGTGGGCCAGATAATTTAGGGCCTGGATAGCCAGGGCAGTAGCAGCGAACACAAGTTTGCCCAGGTGATCCAGCTGCCTGGACTCCCAGTCCGGGGAAAGGGTACTGAGGGGCTTGGGCTTCTTAGTACAGTCATGCATCACATTAATTACCACAGAATCTACTTTAGGGTGGCCCCTACAAAGGGTTTGCTAGCAGGGGCATAGTAAAGACCATCTATCTTCTTAGGCAGAGGAGGGGTGGTAGATGGATGATTCCATGCTGCCCTAGTGACGTCCTCACAGGAGTCAATCAAAGGGGGCATCACCACAGGGACAGCATCCTGCTGCTGGAGGTAGATGGCCAGGTGGCATCTCTCCGGGTCTTGCTCCTCCGTCTCCCAGCCCATAATGGACTGGATGTGGCACATGACATCCATAAAGGTTGGATTGTCAGAAGGGGACTTGGGTACCTCCTTGGGAGGATTGTCCATATCTGAGGACTTCCCAGGTGAGGAGGAAGACTCCGAAGAGTCAGATTCATCCTCGGTAGTCTCACTATCTCGGGCCAACACCACATGTCGGGGTCCTCCGGCACTCATCCCTGTGAAAGCCTGAGCCAGCGTCAGGTCGAGCCCCAGAGGACCCCGACATGCGATGGTCCCTTGGCCTGGCCCGATCTGGGTTCTGGAGCAGGGGGTCCCAGGGAGGAAGGCAGGGAGACGCCAGAGGTGGCCCTTGAGGGGCAGGGGTCTGCCTCTGGACGAAGGACCACCACGTTGAGAAGAGGGTGTTATAATCCACTGGGGGCAGTACACTGTACACCAGTGGAAAAGAATAAGAGAGTGCTGGGTAAGGGTCTGACGGTGGGGGAGCCAGCATATGGTACCCAGGCGTAGGGCCGCCCAGCATCAGCTGAGGATCCGTCGTCGACCCAACAGGCATTGGCTGCAGCATACGTTGCGGCAGGGGCAACAACAGGGTTGGGCCCATAGGTTGGGGCAGTGGCAACACTGGCAGCAGCACAGCAGGCAGCGGCCTGGAACATCCAAGGGAAGGATCCGCCAGCGCCGACCTAGCCAGAGAAGCAGGCACCTGAGAGGAAGGAGACCCCTGAGGCAAAGGCAGATGCGACACCGTAGAGGAGGAAATGGCAGAAGCCTGCTCTGGGCACTGCCTAGAAGGACTGCCTTTGTGGAGATGTCTGCAAACATCCATGATTAGTTGTTGCTTGAGCGCCCAGACTGTGCTACCACACAGACACCTCCAGATGGCAGACAAGCAGTGGGTCACACTACCCCCCCCTCCCCCAAGGGAGTAGAGCCATCCACTGGGATGCTCGATCCTCCCTCCTCCAGCCAGCCCCCAAACGACCCATATCCATTTCCGAACCTGGGTCACTGGTGTGGCAGGAGGTACCGCGCTAAGCAGCTCAGTCCTTCATGCCACTGGACCAGATTCATCATGAACCATCTCTGAAGGGCATGCACCAAACCCAAGTACTGCTGCTTCTACTACAGAGCACAGTGGCAGACTGCCCGAAGCAAACTAGGGGTTCAAAGGTCCAGAAGCCTTGGATTGTGTGAAGAACAGCCTAAAGGTCTTTGTCTTTTACTGGCAGGTGAACTGCTGAAAGCTGCACCTCCAAAGAGTAAGCCAGGTTCCAGATCCTCACTTTTTCTGTACACAGCTTTGAGGATTGTGTGCCCCCTTGTTTGTTGATGCAGTGCATGGAAGTGGTGTTGTCTGTCCTGACCTGGACTGACTGCACCCTGATGTGAGGAGCAAAAGACTGCAGAACCAGGAAAACTGCCCTGAGTTTCAGCAGGTTTATGTGCTCTTGGGATTCCTGGGGGACCACATCCCACTTACTGTCAGGTTGGCTAGGTAAGCACCGCAGCCTAGGAGGGAGGCATCTGTTGTTAGAATGATGGTGGGTGACTGAAGGAAGGACACACCCTCCCTGGGGTTGCCTGCTTCCTTCCACCAGTCCAGTGATCTCAAGAAAGACTTTGTCACAGGCACTAATCTTGACAGAGAGTCTCGTTTTTGGGACCAGTGTGCCCTTAGGTGGTACTGGATGCCTCTCATTTGGAACCTGGCCCCTGCCACCACTGCTGTGGAGAAGGCCATGTGGCCTAACAGCTGGAGGAAGTCTCTTGCTGACCTGGGCTGACCCAGGATGAAGGACTTCACCAGACCGATGAGATTTCACCAGACTGATGAGACTTCTCACTCTTGTCTTGAGGCAGGAAGGCCCTCCCTCGAAGGGTACTCAATTCTGCTCCTATGAACTCTAGCACTTGAAATGGTTCTGTCAGGGACTTCTGGTGTTTATGGGAAACCCCAGGTCCTCCAGGGTACTCTGAGTGAGAAGAAGAAAGACCTTGGTCTGCTGGTAAGATATTCCTGTGACCAGCCATTCGCATAGGTAAGGGAAAACTTCTACTCCCTGTCTCCTGAGGTGTGCTGCCACCACGACTAAGCACTTTGTGAAAACTCAGAGCTAAGGAGAGTCCAAAGGGGAGGGCTGCAAACTGGTAGTGACCGCTCCGTACACTGAATCCTAAATACTTCCTGTGACTGGACCAGATTAGAAAATGGAAGTAGGCATCTTTGAGGTCCAGAGACCCAAGCCAGTCCCGTTGCTGCAGGGATGACATCACTGCAGCCAAGGTTACCATCTTGAAGTTTTCCTTTTTTTTTTTTTTTATATTCAAGTTTATTGCATATTTTGGCACAGATATCCATTTATCTCATTTCTTTTATCTTTATCTACACATCATTAAGCTATCTAGTAATTACAGATATTGATTTTAACTTTATCTAGTTTTAACTTTAATAGCTCAATCCATTTTGTTTTTCTTTCGAAATACTATATACAGGTCATTTTATTTTCCTCATTTATCCAAGTCCTTTCATATGGAGAGCGACCTGGAGGAAGTTCCCCCACCTTTTGTTTAGGTAGTTGTTTAATCTTTGTTTCTCAAACCCCTTCCCTTCTCCTTATTCCTTATCAGTTGTTCCTGCTGGTATCAACCAAGGCGTCCATCTTTCCCTCCATGTATTCATTCTTAAGTTTACCTTATACGTTAGTTCCTCCATATCTTTAATTTCAGTAACAGTTGCCACCCAGTCCTGAACTGTCGGAGGGTCTGGGACAAGCCATTTTCTGGTTAATGCCTTATGTGAGGCAACAATCAGAATGTTCCATAAATATGTTTTAGTTGCTCCTCTAATTTCCTCTGGTTTCATCCCTAGTATTAGGTGCATTGGACCTAATCGGGCTTGTATTGTTAGTATCTTTTTAATTTCCGGTTGTATTTTCTCCCAGTATTGTGAGATTCCCTGGCATGACCAGAACACATGCAAGTAGTTTGCCTTATTTATTCCACACCCCTGCCAACACCCTCCCGTACAATTTTTATCCCACTTACTTTGTGTTTCTGGGGACCTAAAAAATCTCACTCGTATCTTCCACTCGTACTTCCTCCAATGGGGTGAAGACGTAGTTCTGAGTGCTATTGCCAGGGACGAGGTCCATGCTTCCTCCTCAATGTGATCTCCTATTTCTTTTTCCCAGCTTTTCTTAATGTGTAGTGTTTGGTCCTCTTTTCTGTCCCTCAGAGCTCCATATATTGCTGAAATTAGGCCCCTGGTTTTTGTTGAGGATATTATTTCCGCTATGATATCCCTTAGTTTTGTTGATAAAATGGGGTCCTTATAGGTGGCCTGAAGGTTGTGTATATGGTATCTTATCTGAAGATACCTAAAATAATCTGTCTGTCTTAATGAATACTTTTCTTTAATCTGGGTAAACTCTTGTACATTATTTCCCTGGAGGAACTGCTTTAGGGAGCACAATCCCAGCCTGCCCCAATTCCTGAAGGTGAGGTCCTGTCTGGCTGGTGAGAACTCTGGGTCCCAGGCAAACCACCTCAGCATCCACCCCCCCAAATCTGTGTTTACTCCATAGTCTTTTAAGAGAGTTCAGGGTGTTTGGACCATCATTAAAGGGATGCTCTGATCCTTATTTAAATTTTCTGGTTGCATAACTCTGGCTTCTAATGGCTTCCCATCTGATAGGACTTGAAGTTTTCCTTTTGATGTGTTTGTTCAGATGCCGGAGATCCAAAATGGATCGCCACTCCCCTGTCTTCTTGTGAGTGAGAAAGTACCTTGAGTAAAGGCCCTTTCCCCACTGAGATGGGGGGGCGGCTTTTTCTGCTGCTTTTGCCTGCGGAAAATTTCTGACCTCTAACTCCAGCAGGATCTTTTCTGTTGGAGTGGAAGATGTAAAGTGTCTGCAAACCCGCAGTCTGGCTCTGAACTGCAGGGTGAGCCCCTGGTTTACTACTTCCAGGACCCACTTGTCTATGGTGATGTTCTTCCATTCCTGAAAAAAGTAAGCCAGCCTTCTCCCCACTGGCAATGGATGGGTGACCTGAACTGACTCGTCAGGGGTTCTGCTTGGGGTGACCCTTGGGTGCAGGGGCTGGGTCAGCACATTTGGATTTTCTGCCTCTGCCTCTGAAGAAGCCTCTCAGCTGAGAGAAGTCATAAGGCAGGAAAACACAGGGAAAATTACCCCTACCCCTACCTACCCTTCCATGAGGCCTATAGGAGGTGGAGGCCATTTCCTTCTCAGTGGTACTTTTAAAGGTGGCTTTATACTCCTCCAGCTTTTTCATGTATGCCTCTGTCTTATCACCAAATAGGAAATTTCTTTCACAGGGAAAATCCAAGGTTTTTGAATTTGGTATCTTGGGACAGGTTTGTAGTCCTTAGCCAAGCAAACCTTTTCAAGGATACTGCATATGCATGGGCCATGACCGTGGAGGCAGTGTCACTGGTGACCACTGCCATATGAAACTGGTACTTAGCATACACAACAGTTTTTGTGACCGCACCTAGGGTCATAGCCGGTTTTAGGCACCAGCGAACCCTGCGGTTGCTGGGAGCCCCTGCTCAAGGGGGCCCCTCAACCAGAGAAGTTTACCTTATTCATTTAAAAAAAAATGTTATCTTACTATATTTTTAAAACATCAGTAAAGGACTGTGCAGATCCTTCTGGTTATGTCATGAAATACCTCAACAAGCTGTGATCCAGTCAGTATGAGGTGGATAGGCATCAGTGGATGGGATGGGAGAAGAGCCAAAAGAACTGACAGTGCTGTGTCCTCCTAAAATTTTTAAAATACCACTGGTTATACTAAAGCTATACATAGAAACAAAGAAATAGAATTTGCCAGCAGATAGCTACTGCTTGACCCACCTAGTCTGCCCATTTTCCCTGCCTATAGTATCACCACAAATAAAATCTTGCACTTATGAGCTACAGTGAAACACATGGGCTAAAGGTGGGCCAAGTAGAGAGGCCCCATGACTTCACTAATTCTGCTGGGGGCCCCCAAAACCCTAAAGCCGGCCCTGCCTAGGGTAACCGTAGTGCCTGGTAATACAAAGGCTCAAGAAGAGCACAGTACCTTGAACACTGGCACCTACCGAAGGCCTGGAGTAACTCAGACTTCCAAAATCCACTTAATCCTGACAAAGCTTTGAGAAAGCACGAATCAGTGTGAAACATGTCAGCTGACAACTAGCCTCCTACTTGCAACTCAGTGAGTGTTTTCTTGTGGGACAGCATTCCTGTTCCTGTTTTATACAACCCTTTGACACTGTGTAGATTAATAAAAACCTTTCATTGCTCCATAAGGACATCCACAAGGTCTTCTTTTGGTTGTCAGGATTAAGTGGATTTTGGAAGTCTGAGTTACTCCAAGCCTTCGGTAGGTGCCAGTGTTCAAGGTACTGTGCTTTTACTTAGTAGAATCCAGGGCTAATTTTGCAGTATCTACTAAATCCTGCACCAGATCTCCAGAAGCTCTGCCACTCATAGCTAGGACAGAGCTCAATAAAGCTTTCTGATGCCGGGCAGTATAAGCCATATAGGCTGCCTGCCTAAGGAGCAGGAAAGCACTAGTACAGACTTTTTTCCCCATACTATCCAGCTTCCTGGAATCCTTGTCTGGGGGCTGGGTGGGGAGAGGGGAACCTTTGCATTATCACAGGCCGCAGCCTGCAGTACCCCTTCATGGTCAGGATGGGAACAGAGGTACTCAGTATCTCGTTTGTCAAGCTGGTACTTCTTTTCAATCTTTTTGTCAATGCCAGGGGTGGAAGCCGGAGTCTGTAACAACCTACCAGTTGCCTTCCTAAAGGGTTTATGCACCGGAAGAAGCAACCTCTTAGGATTAAGCCCATCGTGTCCAAAAACTCCACCTCATCCAGCACAGTCTCCAGGATGGAGAGGTAGAGGATGTTGACCATCTGTGTCACAAAAGCATAATGTCAGGAAAAATCATCCTGGCCCCAGGGAGGAGAACCAAACCCCTGCTCAGGAGAATCATCAAGCTCTATGAGCTCCCCTTCTTCCTCCTCCTCACTGTAACAGAATTTGGCCCCCTGATCCTCTGGAACTGGGAAAACCAGGACTGGAGGGGGAAATCGGCATGCCTATAAGTGACCCCATGGTCTGAAAGGCCCGGAAAAACTGCCGTGCGTTAGCCATGTTCTCCATTGAGGGCATTCTATTTCAGTCCACTGATGGTTCCTTTCCTTCCTCAGGAGGAGAGCAGCGACATGCTTTTCTTTTTTTTTCTTAGCAGGAACCTGTTACGAGGGTCTTTTATGTTTACTTAAAGGGGCACTGTCAGCTTTGCCCCTCGGTTTTGCCTCAATTTGAAATAATGATTTCACAAGCACATACCCCTAGCAATATGAGAGTAAAATGCAGCTACATAAGCAAAAAACTCAACTGGTTACCTGTTTTCGTAAAAAAAGCATTACTTCAGATAAATTTGACAGCAAACCCGCCCCACGGAAGAAGATTCCATGCGAGGAAACGCATGTAGTCGGCGCGCGGTGCCGAAGTGCATTTTTTATGGTCCCCATTAGAACAAATAGATCATTTAGTAGAACTCCGTAGTACAAAGTGCTGCTGGTATTTAAAACTTAAACCCAAGCACCGGTTCAGCAAAAAAACACTTTCAAACTGTGGCACCGAAATCCCGCGCATGCGCAATAGCAGCGGGAGGAAAAGATCTCGCGCATGCGCAGGCGTGCTGCGATTGCGCATGCATGGGATTTCGGTGGTGCCATGGTTTGAAAGCCGCTTTGTTGCTGAACCGTGCTCAGGTTTAAGTTTTAAATACCAGCAGCACTTTGTATTACGGAGTTCTACTAAATGATCTATTTGTTCTAATGGGGACCTATAAAATGCACTTCGGCATCACATACGACTACATGCGCGTTTCCTCGCATGGAATCTTCTTCCGTGGGAAGTGGTTTGCTTTCGGGCCGAAATTTATCTGAAGTAATGCTTTTTTTACGAAAACAGGTAACCAGTTGAGTTTTTTGCTTATGTAGCTGCATTTTACTCTCATATTGGTAGGGGTATGTGCTTGTGAAATCATTATTTCAAATTGAGGCAAAACCGAGGGGCAAAGCTGACAGTGCCCCTTTAACTCAGGGTTCCCTCGTTCAGAAACCCTGGACTCTGAGGCATCTTTAGCAGACTTTTACTTCAGATTACTATGAAAGGACAGGCCCTCATCAGTTTGTTTAGGTGATGTAGAGGCAGACGGAGAAGCCTTTAAGTCTTTCAATTTTTTCGCCCTTTTCTTAAGGGCTTTAGGGCAAAACTTAATACAGCACACGTAATCTGAGAAAAGATTGCTCAGGTAGAGAAATAAATCTGATGATAGAGGACAGAGTGCAGCTTGATCATGTGACATCACTCCATAATTTACATAAAATTCCACTCTCTGGAGCAGCTCAGACCAGCAGGCTGATTGCAACAGTATGCATAGAGAGGGATTTCTGGGGTTAGAAGGTGGCAGCACTGGTGAAGTTAGCTATGCCAGTTGCCAACCAGAGGGCTCTGTGACAAATGGGAAAACCAATAAATATACTGTGCTCCTCAGAGAATAAGGTCTTGTGCTGTGGTCTGTTTGTGCTAGAAATCTTGGTAAGCAGACAAACTTCTACAGTGGCTTCTATTCACAGAAGAGGTATTCTATTATTTGTTGTTACAATTTATTCTTTTTTCCACTGCCTCGTGAGCTCTTCACCCTGTCAGTTAGGCTCAGCCCTGTCCCTCTGCAAACCAAGCACTTTATCTCCATCCCCAAGTCCCCACAGGCTTAACCCACCCACCCTGTGTTGGGGTCACGCAGCATGACGCACCTCTCCAGCTGTTGTAGCTTATGAAGTCTCGACAGAGTCAAGAGTGACTGGCAATAAAGAGCGGGACTTGGGAGCACCAACTCTCATGCTTCTTGCATTAGACATTTTCTCCTCCCTTCTCCCTGATGTACCACCAATGAGTGCCCACAACACTAACCTGGAGGTGGGGGAACAGCAAACATGTATGGTCACCCACAGTATAAAGACAGCTCCCACTTCAAACCTGCACATGGTGATCGTTGAGCGGGATGCTGCACACACTCCCACCATGGTCGGTGCACGATGTCAAAGCATCATGGTCCGGATCTCACCGGCCAGGGTCAGGGGAGTTGGGCTCAACTCATGAAGCTCAGTCTCCAACAAATCAGTGCACTGTACCCCCAGAGAGCCTGCCCCCTCTGGGCTGGGCGGAAGAGGTATCTAGTAGTACTAAACGCTTGATTTTTTTTTTTTAATCAATAATCTTTATTATTGACATGCCTCAACAGATACAATATTCTTGTCCATAGGTTTTAAATCAGTTTATGTTTCTTATATGGTTCACAGGTTTTAAGCACAGCAATTGCCAGCAATTTCATAAGCACTTCAGCAGGCTTTATACTTGCAGACTATAACTTGCCACCATAAACTGAAATCTCCAATCCATTCATACAAATTTATTTTTACATAATAAAGAAATTCTTACCACTGCCACCATCTCGGCTGCATTTCCCCTTGGACATCTTATTATAGGAACAGCACCTGGGAGCAACACAGTTAAGCATATTACCCTGTTAGAGGCAACATATAAAATGAGAAAACTACCAAAATAGGTTTATTAGATACAATGTCTAGTGGACACTGCCTCATGGTAGCAGTCTGCTTGAATGCAGATTTTCAGTCGATAATGACTTTCACATCTGACTATGTAACAACACGCTTCAGTGGTAACATTCAGGACTTTTCACTTTTCTGTATCAAATTTAAGATTTACTGAACTTTTAAAAATCATGCAAATAAGTTAATGTAGGGCTGTCCCAATTCTCCCTTGCATACAGATGACCTGGGTTCAGGAGCAAATGCGAGGTCGCTGCACCAAGAGGCAGGCCAGGCTGGGTCAACTGCCATCAGGCAGTTAGCCATGGCTGGGGAGGGTCACTGGTGCTCTTCAGTGCCACAGCTACCCCTGCAGCTGAGAAAGGGAGTTTGTTCCTGCTGTAGGAGACAGACTGAGTGCATATTAGGCCACCAAGGAGGCAGCACTCACGTCGGGGGTTTGAGGTAGGGACCTATGAGGGGGGAAAAAAAACTCCATCTACATGACAGTCTAGGCTTCTGAGATCTCCTGGGTTCTACTGCCTGCAGGCAATGGATCCTAGTCCATACAAGTGACTGCCTCCTGGAGCACCTGCAATGGAGGGGAAACCACAGGGGTAACAACTGGGATACTGGGGTCTGGAGGGGATCAGAGGGTGCAGGCCTGAACTAGGTATATCCCTGGGAACAGGGAATATCCCTGAACGACGAGCGTGGCCAGTAAGAAAAACCTCTAGGATTTAAAAACAAAAAAACAAAGGTGAGTCGCAGTTGCTCCTCACTCTGCTGTACTAGAGTCCTTAGCTTTACCTCATTCAGTAACTTAAAGTCATAAAGCTAATGCTGCTTATTCGATTAAGGTCCCAAATTACAGCATTACATTATTTCTACAGTGTATACTCTAGACAGAAGGGCCATGGATAATCTTCTAGGATAGGACAAAAAAAAATGAGGTGCAGTGAGGCACTGCTGGACTCCTTGGTTTCACCATATTGTTGGCATCATTACTGGTAACGGAATGGTACTGCTATAGCCGTTCAAAGAAGCCCTGTTTTTACCACTGAGCACTGCTGTAACTGCTGGCACAAATATTGCTGACACTGTACCTACTGTACCTTCAAGGTCAAAGTGGGTAAGTACTGTCAACCTTTTTACCAACACTGTATCTACCTTCAAGGTCAAAGCGGGTACCATGAAACCATGTTGGTGAGAGAACTCAATGGGACAGTGGTCTTCTTTATATCCATTTCCTGAATTTGTATGATAGTACAGTATATGTGACACTCACACCTTTACATATATAAATAAAATACAGAAGAATGTATGGGAAGTAAAGTATGAGTTTTATTTACACACTTGTGTGTGTGATGTCCATAACCAAGCATATGACAGTAGGATGGAAAAAGTATTTAGCTTACAGAGAGTGTTCCCCACTCACTCTGTGGTAATACCTGTTTTAAGTTCCCTAGTCTCACATAACTTTCTACCCCCTTTTGAACAATTCAAGTATTTTTGCACAATCACACTACTTGATAGACCACTGTATATTTCCACTACACTTTGTGAAAAATGAGCAAAATCACCCTTAAACTGCTCCCCCTGGACTGGCTCTCATCCAAGTTGCCTTGTTGCTACCTCCCTTCCTTTTAGATTTAGTTTTTTATTGACGAGGTAAGCATACTAGACAACTTCTACGACCCAGGAGATTATACAATGAACAAATTATGAAAAAGACACATCAGTCTAGGGAAAGCATGGAATGAGCAAAAGAATACAAAGTTAAAATACAACAGGTAGTGCAATATCCACGGATTTGGGAATAACCAACAACTTTACAATACAACAACAATTCAACTCATGCAATTTTTAAACCTGGAATGTTTGGGAGGCAGTATAGCGCAGTAGTTTAAGGCTCTGCTGCAAATCTGGTGACATCCAGCAGACCACACCTGGGTTTGAATCCCACAGCTTCCACTTGCATACTGTGTGACCCCGAGCAAGTCACTTAACTTCCCTGTGCTCCCAGGTCGCTCCTGTAAAAAAGCTTTCAGCTTGGTGTGCTACTCCTAGATAAACAACTAAAAAAAAAAAAAAAAAAAACTAGGAATACAATACAATCATATATGAACGACAACTGGCAGTGCAGTAGCAACTGGCAGGGAGTAATGATGACAATAAAATCAGGTGCGAGTACAAGCAGAGTTATCCAAAAAGATCTTTTAAACTGAGGGTGCGGGGTGCAGCTACGAACTTCTATACACAGCCCCCAGCCCATCATGAAACCAATCATATAGTGCTATCATATGTACAGATATACCTTAATCTCAGTCTCCACGTGAATGCCATCAGCCAGAATATACACCACCCAAAACATGAAGCTCTGTACAGAAATAAAGCAGGTATCCAGCTACCTGCACACATAGAAATCATCTTGAAGATGATCTTCTCTACCTTTGATTACAGTGACACTGTTTACAGCTCCACTCCCAAATCCACCTTGGCCAGACTGGGTCCTCCATGTCACTTCTTCTGAAGATTTGTCCTGCACTGTCCATCCCCCCAATCATACCCTTCTTCTCAACTGTCTACTCCTATGATCCACTGTCCCCATGGGTCTCCCATTTCATGACTGTTGCTTCTGCAATGCTGAACTGGCATCATGGATATTGTACATATTGCACGGGTAGTCATTCTAATTATACTATTTTTAAGTTCGCCGTGCGCACACGCACAGCGAACTTCTTGCTAGAATAGTGGGTTTTGAAGAGTGTGACACTGTCTGTCCACTCTGCATTGGACACTGTCTGTCCAATGCAGAGTGGTCTGCAAGGGACGAGACAGTGCCTCACCAACCATCAACCAGGCTGATTGTGATACTGTTTCACCGATTGGCGGACACTTTGTCTAGTAGAAAGGAAAGAGCCAAACCAATCATATGGCAGATTTTTCCCTTTCATCTGCTGGACACCGCCCAGCAAACAGCTGTTTGGTGTCCTAATCAGCCTGGCTGACGTCAGCCCCGGCACCTAATTAGGTGTCGATTTTAGTGAGTTTTTTTTTATGCTTCTAAGACATAAGCAAAGGTAATACCGAATGACCAAGATATTACTTAATGTCTACAGCCCCTTTGGGAGCAGCAACCTGAGACCTGGAGGAAATGTGAAGTCCCTGTGGATGTGGCACCCTCCTTATATGTCATTTTGTGCAAATTCAGGAAATTAGCATAGTGTATGGTGGAACGTCATTCTCCACCGAAATCCATCATTCTCGAAACCTTGTAGTCACACAGTAGTGACGATCGCAGAGCATCAGAACGATTTGTCTCACTGCACTGTGCACGTCGCAAACCATGTCCTCGAGCACCATTTGACAGTTAGGGCTCATTCCCTTGACAGGACACGTAGCGTTAGCAGCAATGTTGGCAGCGGTATTTTAAAAACCACTTTCCGAGCAGGATACATTCATCCTCGAGCAGGAGAATAAAAAAACGGCCAAAAAAGGACAAATGACATGCAGCAGATACATAGCTTCCTCAGACAACGACGAGCACAGGGCAATACATGACATTCCCTCAACAGAGCTAAACCCACTGCTAGCCGATTTTACCTTTTCTCCGCTCTTCCCCACAGATTTGTGAATTCCTGTTCCGGGTGCTGCTGTATGTGAGTGTTTCAAAAGTTAAAATGTTAATCCTTAAAAGTTTAAAATCTAAAGTGATAAAACAGTAAACATGTTAAGCGTGAAGACGCAAAGAATGTAAAGTTACTGTAAGTCTTTCCTTCCAGTAACCAAGGAAACATTTTCTTAAGCAGCAATATGACATAGTTTTTTGTTTTTTTTCTCTCAGAGAACGATGTTCCACCATACACTATATAGAAAAGTGCATGGGGAACGGTTGACAACAGGGCATCTTCCACCTTGGCACTATGACGACAGATTACCTCTCGTAATCCGTCGTCATAGTGCCAATTCGGTGGAAAAACAGCCCTGTTGTCAACCGTTCCCTATGCACTATCCTATATATTGCAATACACAACTAGCAAAGTTGATTGAATCAAAAGAAAAAATCAGACGGCTAGCACAATAGCATCAAAGAAGAATAGCAATAAGTCAAAGATATATATATATATATATATATATATATAATCTCACCACCAAGTGCGAAACAATAAAATACACACATATAATCTCATACATTTTAGGATGTGGATTCTGTCTCCTGGTCTGGCAAACAGACCTTCCCAGGTTCAAAGATATCCCCTGCGGGGGGAGTAGATCACATTAATCTCCCAGACAAGAAAGCGGGGGTGTCAAGTCCATGGTGTTGATGAGGTCTCTGCTGTTTCGATCACTTTGCAACCAGTTGCAGGTTTCAGACCTGGGATATGCAAGCTATCCAGGTGAACATGTGAAATTGCCCGGGTTTCCCATGAAATGGACCTGAAACTGAGCAATGAACTCTCCACACTTCCAAGTGCCAAAAGCCCATGCTGCTCAGTTTACACCTGGCCTGAAACTCCAACCGATTAGCAACCAATGTGCACATCGGACACCAATTCAACCCTCAACTGTAAATTCAAAATTATTTAGAGTCCATGATGAACTGGTTGCAATTAGCAATAAAAAATCCACACTGTAACAAGGAGAGCTATGTGTGACTGCTTATTTCCTTTTTTGGATCTCTTCCGGAAAGACGACTTCCTTTGTCCCTGTGTAAATGGGATGCAGGATCTCGGGAAAGATCTGGTGTGGAACCTTCTCCTTGTTCCCCAGGGATGTCTGCTCCAAGTTCAGTAGTCAAGACATTTCCTTCTCTTTGTCCCCAAAGTGAGCTGCACAGTTTAATTTGTATAGATCACATCACACTATTCCAGACAGACAACTGTAGTCCTGCCGACCGGTGCTGTACAATACCAATACCAACGGTGAACTTTCGGCATTGAAAAATGCTCGTTTGTAACTAGTTTTACCTGTGTATCTTCATACGATTCTATACTATCTTTTTATTTATATGCACTCCTTATTAATGCATTGTTGTTTTTGCACTGTTGCTCCCCTGTACCCAGGATGAATCTTGCAACGAGCTGCTGCCAGTTCAGTATATCTTTGCTGGTAAAACACTTTAAATCAATCACTCAATCAGTAGGTAAATAAAAATTTCATAACTCATATTCCCCCTCTCATGCAATCATTTTGGATGCTCCCCTCTGGATCTTCTCCACCTGCCAGTATCTTTCTTGCAGTACAGAGCCCAGAACTGACAACAGTACCCCAGCTATAATTAATGTCTCCTAATTTACTAATTCAATTTTGCCTCATGCCCAGAATCTGTGATGGCTTTCTTGTGGTCACTTCACGTTACTGCCAATGTTTCAGATCCTTTGTTATAAGTTCCCTATGGTCTCTCTTCTCATCTCCTTCTTTAAGTATGGTACTCTTTAAATAGTATGTGGCTCCTATATTTTTCCTTACTAATTGCGACACATGTTCCCATATTAAACTTCATAACCCATTTTCCAGCTCAGAAGGCTACTCTGTCTCGTAGTTTTGTAATCTTTCTAATTTCTTTTGACTATCCACAATCCTTCCCAATTTAGTGTTGTCTGCAAACTTGATCACTAAACTCCTTAATACAGCTATTGAACAGCAGCAGATCTAATACAGAACTTTGTGGGACCCATTCTTCTCCGGGTATAAACCCATTTATTCCCACTCGCTCACCCCCCTACTAAGCTCACAAACCAGTTTACTTCATTACCGCTAATCCAGATTTCTTTTAATTTATATACAGTGCCATTTTTTTATGCAAAATTGTACTGAATGCTTTACTAACATCCAGAAATATATCAACTGGATTCCCCATATCCAGGTTTTTGTATATCTGCTCAAGGGAACAGTCAGTTAGTCAAGTTAGACCTACTTTTTGATTACCCATTCTGCATCACATTTACTAAACCCAACTCCTTTATTTCTAGCTCTATGTTTCCTTAATAAAAGATATTATAATATTAACAAATAAAATAGGTAGGGGATACAAAAATCATAAATGGCTTCAAACATGACTGGTACAGAGCCAAAGGTATGCAGCTACTCAGAGGGATGACGAAGGTGGAAACACAGCAAATAATAGGGAGAATAGGATACCAGGTCTCGGAATATGATAGGATAACATGGACAGACTAGCTAGACCGTCAATCTTTTCCTGCTGTCATTGTCTATGTTTCTATTCCATCATTTTACACACTACTGATGTTAGACTAACCAGTCTATGGTAGGACACGTACTGCTTCTACACTGTCTTTTTATCTTTTTTGGGGTGTGGAGTTCAGAACTGTGTACAGTACTCTCTTTGTCCTTTACACCCCCATCCTATTTATTCTGCATTCAGTTCTCAAGTTCTTTGCTCTGATGTGCATGACTTTCCACATCTTCACATTGAATTTCCGCTGCCATTGCTTGGACCACCTCTCCAACCTTCCCAAATCCTCTTTCATTATTTTTATGCCCTCCTTTGTGTCCAGACTCCCACAGAATTTTTGTTTCATCGTGAAAAAGGTGTATCTTACATACTAACATACTAAAAGCCAGTAGAATAGGCCTCATGGTCTATCGTGTATGCTTTCGTAGCCAGCCTCCTACCGGTGCCTCGCTTCCCACCCCCTACCCCCAGGAGGTTCCTCCCTGGCTCAATTCCCCTGTACCTGTCCCACCCCTTCTGAATCCCTCCACTGTGCCCTCTTCCACCAGACTCCTATGCAATGCATTCCATGGCCCCACCACCTTCTCAGTGAAGTAGTGTCTCCTACACTCCCCTGTAATTTCCCCCTCCAGCTTCCATTCGTGCCCCTTGGTTCTTCCCCTTCTTTAGCCTGAACACCTCCTTGGCCCCTTCCCTACTGAACCCCTTTACATACTTGAAGACCTCTATCATGTCCCCCCCTCTCTCCTTTCCTCCAGTGCATACAGCCGGAGTTCTTCCAGTCTCTCCTCATAGGCCCCCCCCCACCAATGCCCTGAATCATCCTGGTGGCCCTCCTCTGGACCCTCTCCAGCAGTGCTATGTCCTTCTTAAGGTGAGGTTTCCAGAACTGCACACAGTACTCGAGGTGTGGCCTGACCAGGATATTATACATATCTTGCCCTGAATACCTTTGCCAATGCTAAAATGAAGACATTAAAAAGTATCAGTCCCAGGAATGAATCCTGAGGTACCTCGCTAGTGACCTCCCTCATTTTCGAGAATTCTCCATTTAGCATCACCCTGAGATTTCCCTCTGAGCCAGTTTCTAACCCATGTGACTAGTCTCTCTTCTACACCCAAGTCTGACAGTTTTTTAAACAGCCTTCTGTGTGAGACAGAATCCAACGTCTTAGTGAAGTCCAAGTACAGTACACCCTCAGTCTGGTCCTTATCAATGGCTCAAGTCATCCAATCCAAAAGTCAGTTAGGTTGGGCCAGCCCACTGATGCAGCAATAGCGCTACCAGCTGCAATGCCGATGACCCGGGTGCGAAGCAGGGTTGTCGTGGGGGGGGGGAGAGAAGGTTTAGCATCTGTTGGACTGCTCACCTTCTCTGGGGAGGAAGGGGATCTAGCGCCTGGCACACACACCGACCCCTAGTGAAGGCTTGCAGTAGCTGAGCCAGGGACCAGTACTGAGGTCAGACTGACGAAGGCGGTGGACATCTGCACATCGGGGTAGGAGCGCGCCTGGCCATGTGCTGAGGTCACTGCATGTCTGCCTCCTTCAAGGAACAGCCACAGAGAAACCATACACCGGGGGGCATTGACGACAAGCAGCATTATGTTCAGCAGCCTTGCGGGGTACCCAGCTGACCGATGTGGAGTACATCACCTAGCTGAAGATAAGGTGAATAAAAAGATGCATTAAAAAAAAATCTGATTTATCTGGCAAGATCTTTCCCCTTGAATGAGTGCTGCCTACTGTCCTGCAACCCATTTACCTCCAGGAACAACACCAGCCTTTCCTTGATCATTCTTTCTAACATTTACCCACTACTGAAGTAAAGTTGAGCAAGTGGTAGTTACCTAGGTGTACTGTCCACTCTTCTGGTACCTCTCCTCTTTCCACTGAGAAACTGAAGAGGTTTGTCAATAGTGTCATTAGCACAAGTGCCATTTCTTTTACCAAATTTGGTTGCAGACCATCTTGTCCGAAAGATACATCTTTTAGAAGGTACAATAGAATATTATATTTAACAAATGCTATTATATACTACCATTTGCTATGTACTTGAGCCCAAGAGCTGCACGCATAAAAATCAATTACTATTGTAAAACAAACAGTATATTTACATTGTTTCATCATCCTGCAAGAAATCAAGAGGTACATGCTTTACCCACCATTGGTGCCCAAACAACAATTATCAAATATTTCTTACGACTTTATTAACATTAAACAATGAAGCATTCTGAACAGGCAACTGGATAGAAAGCCTGGATCATATTTACTAATAACTAAAGATCCTAGAATTATACCAATTATAAACTGTAGCAAGGTAGTCAGAACCCCAAACACCTCATTTAAGTCCCGAAATGTCACTGCCACCGATTCATGGTGTTTACTATAAACTGCACCACGATGGGTATCAGCGATTAAGACGAAACTGGGGACTGACAATCAGGCTATAAAAATGTGTCCCGTATAACAGCTATTGCCATTTTAAACATCATAATGGGGAGCAAACCACTCTCAAAAGTATGTAGCTCCACTATTTCAGATAGCAAACCTGACTGTAATAAACTCCAAGGTCATCAGCTTGGATCTTCTTTCTCTAATTCCGTTACTTCAGCCCTCCGAGAGGATGTTCTGACACGCTTCTGTATCCATTTTAATGCTTCTGAATTTCTGATGCAACAAAAAAGATGAAGATTTTGCCTTCATAGGCAATACGGAGTCGGGACGGGAAAAGCATGCCATGTGGTATGTCAGCTGAATGTAAAAGCACCCGGACACCATCAAACTTCTTTTTCTTCATTCTTATTGTATAGCTTAGATCCAGATATAACTGCACATGTTGACCATCGCACAGTAAAAACAGGTTACTCACCTGTAACAGTTTTTCTAGGAGTGGTATGTGTTGTTCATCCACACTGTCTGGCAGTTGCCTTTCCCTTTAAGATTTGCCGGAAAATCTCAAAAGCTGACTCCTCGCACCCACCCAGGTGGTATATCCCTTGGCTCTGCCCCATGACACCAGATCTTGCCCACTGGAAAGCAGAGAGTGAGCGCCAAAGCCAGGGATGTCGGGTGGGTGCGTGTGGATGAACAACATATACCACTCCTAGAATAACTGTTACAGGTGAGTAACCTGTTTTTCTAGGGATGTGGATATGTTGTTCTGTCCACATTGTCTGGCAGACTCCTATCAGTTCTCCAGGAGGAGGGAGGCAAGGTGCACACCCCCTATTTTGGGAACAGAGATTTGAGAACTGAGACCCCAAAACCAGCATCCTGGCATGACTCAAGGTCAATGTGGTAATGGAAAATGAAGGTGTGTGCTGACTTCCAGGTAGCAGCCCCGCAGATTTCCTGGATAGGGATGTCCCTAGCACCAGCCACCGACGCAGCAGTATGGTGTGTGAAATGATCCCTAAACCCTAAGGGAGGCTCCCTACCCACCAACCTGTAGCAGAGATCAATGCAGGATGTAATCCATCTGCCAATCATCCGCTTGGCTGCAGGTCTGCCAGGTGCGGCTTCACCATAGGTGACAAACAGCTGCCGAACCTCTCCCCAAACTCTGGCCATACGCTCTTTGTAACTGGCGAGCGCTCACCTCAGGTCCAAAGTATGGAGCCTGTATTCAGCATCCGAGGTGTGATTTGGGTAGAACACTGGAAGAGTCAGCACCTGATTCAGGTGAAACTCCGACACAACCGTCGGAAGGAATTTCAGGCTGGGGTGCAGGACAACCTTGTCCCTGTGGAAGACGGTAAGGAGACGCCACCGAAAGCGCCTGGAGCTTCCCAATCCTTCTGGCTGACGTAACAGCCACCAATAAGGTGGTCTTCCACAACAAATGTGACATCTCACAGTTGTTCACTAGTTCGAATGGCTTGCCCATTAGCTTTACCAGTACCAGCAACAGATGCTATGGAGGTGGAGGTTCAAGCACCAGAGGGGACATGTGATCTAAGCCCTTGAAAAAGCACCAGACCACTGTCTCCTGCACCACCAACCACTGACCGGTCTGCCCCCGGTAAGCGGAGATGACTGCCAGGTGCAGGGGTCGATTTTTACATTATATTACTGGCAAAGGCATAGTGCAAATTGATTTGGGCCAGTGCAATGTCCCTCCGACTTTCCCGGCTTGGCTAGTGCAATCTCGCCCATTTTTATAACGAGGCCCTTTAAGAAAATTACGCTGCCAGAAGAAAAAAAAATGCAGAATTTTTTTTTTTATTACCGAAATTGCAGTTTCGGAAAGCCATCTGATTTGGGAAAGGTTTGCCTCCTGTCTGATGCCTGCAAAAGAAAAAAAATGCAGTCCGTTTTTTTCCCCCCGTCGAATGCACTTTGCAGTCTAGCAACTGGCAGTGGAAATCCTCTGGTGAATGTTTGGCGCCTGTCTCCAGCCCATCCCCACTGATGATCTCTACATGTGCCTTTCAATCTGCAGAGTGGAGCTGCGAGTATGGTCGAGCAGGCAAGACAGAGTGACTGCTGTTGAAGAACTGCCAGGACTGAGAAGAGAGCTGTGCTGCCTGACTGCCCCCAAAACATCGGGTAAGCAGCCACATCACAGAATGAAGTTGGTGAGCTAAAAGCTGCTGCAGAGTTAAAATTGAAGGAAAGGCAGGGAGTTGCGATGTTGTGGCTACTAGTCACCTGGCGTTTCATGTGGGGCTGTGAGCCACAGAGTTTGAGCCCTTACAGGTTTTCATTTGGTTGGGGGGGGGGGGCAGCCATGGCTGTGACCGGACGTAGTTCTGACAAGTGCGGCTCTCAAGTGGAAACTGGCATCCCAACTCTTAAGGTGTTCTTGTCAGAAGTGAATGCCCGTTGTCTTTGACTGTGACTTGAGGCATGTAATATGCATAGAGTTAAGCAAGACAGAGGGGGGCATTCACTACTTCTGACTAAACAGTTTAGGAATTGTGATGCCAAATGGCAGTTATTCAGGAAAGCACATAGTGTCAGGATCACGATGGATCAGCGCTGCCAACCCCCCACCTCCCCGAAGCTGAGACTCATTTTTCAAGACATTAGGTCCAGTGTTTGTTTGGTGAGGTAGTTTGAGCAGTGGACAACTTAGCCAGGTAATTTTACATTCAGGGCTGATGTTTGTTTCGATGTGTGCCACGCGAGGTTTATTATGTAGGCGGGGGGGAGGGGTCATCGAACAGCATTCTGTGCTGCTTGGTGCTGGCAGGGTCATACTGGAGATATCAGGAGGTGGGAGGGTGCATTGTGGGAGGAAGTCACTGGACTATAAGCCCCCATACGAGTGCTGCCTATGTCAAGCAGTTTCAGTTCAGTGCAGGAGGGAGGAGAGTAGAGAATGTGCTGAGAGGTCCCTTTTAAGTGTGTGGTGCACAGAGAGTAGTCGAATGATTGGGCGCAATCATGTTTTATGCTGGCTAACTACCGTGTGCTGCTGCAGGTGAATTTGGTGATGGTGCTGCAGTTTGCTCTGCTGAGTGAGGCCGGGGGTTTTGTGGCCTGCTGGTGTAGGAAGGTGTCTGGGACCAAATGCATGTGGGTAAGTGATGGGGAAGGAGCTGCTCACTTAAAAGTATGGGGGTGGTGGTATAAGCAGGCAGGAGCTGGTCACTGCTGGTGCCACCCAAGCACTCATAGCTTGCTGACGTTGAGGATTAATTCTTTGGGGATAGCAAGAAGCCAGCAAAAATAATTCTGGGGCCCAAGTCACTGCAAGCCACTAGACCTTTCCAGCTCACTTTCAGGTTGCACATTATGATGATCAGGCTAACTGAGATTTTCTTTTTGGTGGTGTTTGGCCTAGTGTATTTTGTACGGAGGTCCAGGATTGCAATTCTTTGTGGCTTGCCTTCAAGCTTTGCAGTCTCCACCTTGTGTTGCCCTCAGACTGCCATTACAAGCTGGCTATACGTGTGCATCTGATCTGATCATTTTCTGGTCTGCTGGTGCATAAACTCGGGTGATTGGGCATGATGCTGTCTTACTGAACTTGTTCCAATGCAAACATAAAACTCAGAAATACATCTAACAGTAAAAGAACACTGTTAAAACATCTAAACTTTGTCACTGTGTTCTTTTCATAGAAGTTTAAATGTTATGTTGGGGCTAGTGCAATCTCTGGGGGGCCAGTGCAGCTGGGGTATCACTTGCCCAGGTGGAACAGTGCAAAAAAAAAGTTAAGCGTGACCCCTGCAGGTGCACCTTAAGGGTCATAGACCGAAGTCCCCCTTTGGAGAGAGACCACAGGTAGTCTAAAATGCTGGCCACTGGGCAGGTCAAAGGGTCCAACCCCTTACCCTGACACCAAATGGAGAATCGCTTCCACTTGAAGGCATAGCATTTTCTGGTTGACTCCTCCCGAGAAGCCTCCACTACTGTGAAGACACCTTCGAAGAGATCCAAAGCCTGGAACTTTAGCCACTCAGGAACCAGGCTGTCAGGTGCAGGGACAGAAGATCCAAATGGAGTACCTTCCCCTGGTTGATGGAAAGCAGATCCGGGCACGCTGGAAGACACCACAGGGGCCTGTTGCTGAGGCTGAGGAGATCTGGGTACCAAAACTGGCGGGGCCAGTCCGGGGCCACCAGGATCATCTGTGACTTGTACCTCCTGAACCTGAGCAGCATTTTGTGGATCAAGGGCAGGCATAGGAGAGGCCTGGGGTCCACGGCCTCGAGAAGGCATCCCCCTGCAGAGAGCTTTGCTGAGGGGGGCGGGCACAATACAGCCTCAACTTTGCATTCTCCCTGGAAGCAAACAGGTCCACCTGAGGGGTGCCCCACTGGGAGAACAGACTGTAAACTACCTCCGGGTGGAGGAACCACTCATGAGACACCTCGCACACCCGGCTGAGGGCGTCTGCCAACTGACTGGAGGCTCCTGCCACATGGATGGCTAGGAGATCCATCTCCAGACTGTGCACTAGGGTCCAAGTGCAGAGAGTATCTTTGCACAATGGCAGGGAATGCATTCCTCCGTGCTTTTTGAAGCAGTACGTGGTCATGATGTTGTCAGTCTGGACTTGAACCACCTGACCCCAAAAACTGGAGCGAATGCAGTCAGCACCAGCCAAACTGCCTGGAGCTCCAGCAGGCTGATGTGGCATTGGGACTCCTCGGGGGTCCAGAGCCCGTGGACTCTGTGTTCCCCTAGATGGGCACCCCAGACCAAGAGAGAGGCACTGGACATCAGGATGACTGTCAGCTCGGGCGGACAAATGGGATCCATTCCTGCAGATGTTCCAGGATAGTCCACCACTGGAAAGCGTCCCACATCCTCTGGGCCACCGTGACTAGCTGGTCAAATTGACCTTTGCACTGGGACCACTGACTGGCCAGCTCCCACTGCAGGGAGCGCAGATGCCACTGGACCCAATGGACCACGGTTTTGCAGGCCGCCATGTAACCCAGTAGGCGCAGGAAATCCCGGGCAGGGCACAAGTGCCCAACCAGAAATGACTGGGCATAGGAGGAGAAAACCTCCACCCTGTCCGCTGGGAGCCTGACTCTGGCTCAGAAAGAGTCGCGCTCTACCCTGATGAAACTGATCACCTGCTTGGGTGCGAGTTCTGACTTGGCCTCGTTGATAAGGAGGCCCAGGTAGATGCAGGTCTGAAGGGCCAGATCCCTGGGCCGCTCCACCTCCTGCCTGGAGAGACCTACAATCAACCAATCATCCAGGTAGGGGTACACCCAGACCCCTCAACGCCTTAGGTGGGCCGTCACCACTGATATGCATTTAATGAAGACTGGGGGCAGAGGAGAGGCTGAATGGCTTGGCCTGGAACTCGTACAGGTGTCCTTCCACCCGGAAGTGGAGGAAGCTCCGGTTGGACGAACGGATCAGGACATGGAAGAATGCAACCACATGTCCTGCTTGAGAGATAGGATGATCTGGGACAGAGTCACCATTCTGAAGGTGCAGGACCTGAGAAACTTATTCAGGTCATGCAGATCTAGAATGGGGCACCAGCCCCCTGTACGCTTCGGCACCAAGAAGTACCTGGAGACAAACCCTGGGTGTGCAGAAGGATCCATTACGCTGTCCACTACCTCCTTGTGAAGGAGTTGGGCTATATCGGCTCGGAGAGCCAACTGAGTGTCTGCAGTTACCAAGCCCTCTCGTGGGGTGTGGGCATGGCATGGAGGGTACTGCTCGACTTCCAGAGGCAGACACTGACCGACCACCTCCAGAACCCACCTGTCCATGGTGATAGCGGACCAGGTAGAAAGGAAGTGGTGGAGCCGGCCCCCCATGGGAGGACCCAGGGGAGGTGTGATGGGTATGGAGTTGGCAACCCCCATCCCGTCACTGTGCAGGCTTGGTGGAGGAGGAGAAACTGGTTGAGGAGCTGCCAGGACATTTGCCTCCAGGCTTTCAGGGCACCGAAGCCACAGACTTGGGCCAGGAGCGCCAAGACTGAGCCTGCTGCCCAGACTGAACAGAGTCCAAGGTGGCACTGGACTTCTCTATGCGCTGGAGGTGACCGTCAACGCCAGGTCCAAACAAGTTAGTCCCCAGAAAGGGAACATCCATCAACTAATGCTGGGTATCTGTCATAAAGGTCGAGATCTTCAGCCAGGCCCTATGGCACATGGCAATGGCGGTTGTCACCGAGCAGGCACAAGAGTCCCCAATGTCCAGGACCGACTGGAGTTGCTGTTTGGCTACAGCACGACCTTGATCCAGGTCTTGCTCGACCGTGGTCTGGAGGTCTGCAGGGAGATGAGGAAGCACCTCATCCAGGGACGCCAAGAGAGCATGGGAGAAATATGCCATGATGATGGCCAAGCTCGCCTGGCGGAGATCGAGCAAGGAGGCAGTGTAAACCTTTTCTGCAGAGTAGTCCAACTTCCTGGACTCCTTGTCCAGAGGTTTATCCACGTCCTTATGAAATGAACACCAGAACATGGAAATAGTCACTATCCCCTCAGCCGAAGGGTGTTCCATGAACCCGGAAAGGGAGCCGATGGGCACCACATATTTGCAGGCCATATGGGCAGATGATGCGGGACAGGAAGCAGGGTGCTGCCAAAGCTCCAGGGCCGGACCCAAAATAGCCTTGGCCAATGGGAAGGCCTCCGTCAGTGAATACCTTCTTAGCCAGGATATCATTAAGGTGGGGAACGGGCCTGCTTCTGAACGGGCTTCAACTGCATCCCCGTAGATTCGGAGATGAGATGGAGGATGCCCAGGGAGAACGAAAGGCCCTCATCTGTGGAGAAGTCCCCAACCGACTCCGCGTCAACCGGATGGGAGTGGAGCGAGGAGTCGTCATCAGACTCTGAAGAGTTCCCGTACAAGGGCTGACTGCTCGTGTCACCTTCACCCGCTGCGGACGGTCGGACGTGAGAGTGATAAACAGCTGATGGGGAAGCCCCTTAGCTGACCGAGACTCCTTGGATGGAGCCACGGATGGTGGCCAATGAGGTGGCGGCTCCACCATGATCAGTGGAAAGGCCGGTTTAGGCTGAGCCAAAACAATCTTCACCAGCTCAGTGGGTGGAGGGGTGGTGTTGACTGACACCAGAAACTCCAGAGGTGTAGGCAATGGCCAGGATGGTGACAGCCAGGTAATAGCTGGGGTGTGAGCCAGTGTCGGTTTCTGACTGGCCACAACCAACTGTTGCCACATGATGTCCTCATAGCACCGATGCAATCTGTATCAAAGCCTCCCCTCAGCCGAGGAGGATCAGGAAGAAGAATAATGGTGGCACCGCTTCTTATGATGCCAAGAATGGTGCCTGTGGGACTTGCATGACCCACTGGAGGGAGACAACCAAGACTGGGACCAAGACAATCGGGGGGACTGACGGGGTTGCTCGAAGGGAACCAGGGAGTGCCGCGGCTCCTCCTGGTCTACTGGAGCCTTTTGATCAGGCCCAAGGGGCAGGATCAGCTCGTCGGTCGGTAGGACCAGAGTCCTAAAGAGAGAACTGTCAGCCTCATCGAGAGAAAGCAAGTCAACTGGGTCGAGGAAAATCATGGGCGGATTGTCGACTCGCATCTCAACAGGTTGGCCCGATGGGGGCACTGTGAAGCCAACTGCTAAGGGCGTGGTTTCGACCACGGTCGAAAATGAAGTTTCTTGGGACCGAGACTGCTCTCTGTCCCAAGAACGTCAATGATGAGTCTTTTCTTTATCTTTTGACTCCTTCTTCTTGGAGCTCGAGCTGTGCAAGTCCGAAGGGCCCTCTCCCTTGGTCGGGAGACACTGGCACAACTCCTTGCAGGAGCCTAAAAAGGTAGAGTCCAGTCTAAGAAGAACATAAGCAGATGCCAAAGAGGACTGCTCGGCGGACCGAGTCACCTCCTCCTCGAAAGCCTTCATCTGTTCTAACTGCTCAGTGGACCCCGCGGCAGTGGAAAACACCCAATGGGCTTCTTCTGATTTGACCGGTGGGTTCAGTTTTTCCAGGCGGCCCAGCTGCAAGCGAGCGAGATGGTCATCAAGCACGTTCAGGTGAAACGAGCAACACTTGTTGCAGGCCTGGCTATAATGCTCGTGCCCCAAGCAATAAATGCACGTGACATGCGGGTCGGTGCACGACATCTTCTGCCCACAGGGGCACCGCCGGAACACGGGCAAGGACCTGTCCTCTATCGCGGTCGTGATCGAAGATCATGCAGCAGAAACTCTGATGAGTTTGAGATTTGGAAGAGAATCCGAAGATTTGAATGCCAGGACCTACTCAGTGTGGGATCGGTAAGGAGGGAACCCACTTCTTCCAGCGGAAAAAGAAGATCGGGGCAGAGCTGAGGGACATACCACCCGGGTGGGTGGGAGAAGCCAGCTTTTAAGACTTTCTGGTGAATCTTAAGGGGAAAGGCAACTGCCAGACAGTGTGGATGGAACAACATATCCATGTCCCTAGAAAGAGCCAATACAAAGTCCCGTGATCTCACCCCATCCATCACCAGAACTACTACACAAGAGGCATCCAGGTTCATCGGTCTGCCATGCTGTGCTACCTGGTAAGCCTTCTGGATTGTAAAGGGCTGAGCTGTAATGGGTTCTCCCAGCTGTTGTTCCAGCCACTCTCTCATAAAGAACTGAAGGTGATCATCTTCAGTGCGTTCCGACAATCCCACTACTCAAATGTTTGCTGATCTGACCTGGTTCTCCAGGGACTCCAGTCGAGCTTTTAGATGAATATTTTCTTTCACCAAGTTCAAAGTAGCTCCCAGTGCTGCCTCTGAAAGCTTTCTGTCATCCACCATCTCCATCTTAACCACGACCAGGTTGTCTCCAAAATGCCAACCCTATTGGTTAAAGCGTCAAATTTATCCGATGAGCCAGAAACGCTCTGGATCAGTTTGTTTATTTTAACTCCCAGGGTCTGAAGAATCTCTTTGGATTCTGCAGGCAAGGTCACATGTGAAATTCCCGCAGCCGACCTTGCGGCAGGAGGACCGGAGAGATTTTTATTAATATCGCCCTGACCTTGATTCTTGTCTTTATGTGGATTTCCCATGTCGTACCAATAGAATTCCCACAACGATTGCCTGTGTCAGTTTTGCTAACAATGATCCTAAAACAGCTTATTTATTTTCCCCAGTTACCAATGTTCAGTCATTTAAAGTCAAGCCGTCATACTGCTTGGTATCCATAGCACCCCCACCTTTATAAATTTTAATGATTATTTTATATGTAATCAATCTGTGACTCAAGTCTGTTTTAACTAGACACAGGTAACTCATTTTAATGTCTTATCTGTGTTCCGCTTCGGACAGCATGCTACCAAATCAAAGTGCAGTCACTTCAAGTACAGTAGCATGGCTACTAGTGACAGAAGTAAATTGGGTGCTTATGTCCAGACCTTGTATTATGTGGGCAAGTATATGAGTGGAATGAGAAGGGAAATAGCCCAGTGGTGAATTCGCAACAGACTAGACCAGTGACACTTTGGTATTAAAACTAGAGTACCAATTCACCACATAGCCAATCTGAAGTTTAATTTACAGCACTGCTCTTTTGGACAGGCAGAATACCAGATCCTGAGGTAGAATACATAAATTTGAGTTTTTGGTATGCCAGCATCCACAAATGATTTGGTTTATTAATTTTTACCCTTCAAACAGTGTCAAATTTAATGCTGATCATTCTGCAAGCAGGACATTTAAAACAAAGAATATAATAAATGGTTCACTCTTGTAATTCACAGATATCCCATATATTTCTGTTGTACTTCAAAGTTGGAACATCTGAAATATAATGAATCACAGTTGTAGTGTCAAATAGTCATAACTGTAGTTTTCAAAATACAAACACTGAATAGTGTAATAGTATATGGGTAAGGGTTATCATGCACTAAAGTCAGTGAATTCCCAGTGTTGCTGTACCCTAACAGTGAAGTCAATTTCTTGTTGTGCCATGTTGAATACATCACTACTAGGGTACAACAACATAGAATGCCCACATGCTCCACTTTCCCTTTCAGCATTGGCGACCACTCTTTTTTCTCTTGTCAGGTTCAGCTGTCAGTTGCAAAGAAAAAATATGAGTGATCAGCAATGGCTTGAGAACAGGACACATTTCAGCTACCAAGTAAGGTATAATACCAGAATAATACAAATTGTTACACTTGCCATTGTTGTTCAAAGGTGCCCATGTACTATAAAAGATAATGGATGGACAACAGAGAACAACGCTGAGTTTACTTCTCAAGGCTGTCATGACAACCAGAGACCGCTCGAGCTTGGCTCTTGAGGTCTAATGGTTGTCAAGACAACCTCTTGAAGCAAACACAGTGTTGTTGGTCACTGTTACCCATCTATTATCCTCTAAGTAATCACATTTTAGAATGTTTGTCTCATTCAAGCTGTCTGAACATTCAAACTGTCAATTGTAAGTCTTGCAGTTCCATCTTGGGGTACTGGTGCCATATATAAACCACTTGGGCGTCACACTGGTGGTCTATAAAGTCACCAGAAGTCCACAAAGGGAATTTGAGTCCTGTAATTCGATTGCCAGTCATTACTATACATACTGCTAGTCATTCTTACTGTAAAGCATGACTGTAAAATAACAATGCTATGACATTAAGTTGGCAGATATGCTGGTATGACGGGAAACAGTTCAACGTACAACAAATATAAATGTCTTACAGTGCTTAGCACATCTGAAGTTTACAGGCAACATGTGACTGTGCAGCTGAACATAAGTAAGTCTTTTAAAAACCTCACCCAGTGTAACAAAGAAGCAGAAAAGACTGTCAACGAGAGTGTCCATTATAACCTCCATTTCAGTGTCTGTAATATCAGCTTTATTGATGGCTAGAAAATAAAGAAAACAATGTTTCAGAATACTGTATAAATCCACAACTGTAAGCACATTTTCATTCAATACTGCTGCACAGAATAGAGACATTGTCAGCTCCCCATGGGATAATTCTCTTTTCAACTAAAAGGCGGAGCTTACACGGTCTTAAAAAACAGAACTGATATACCTCTGTGAAGAGGTCCTCTATACAATGTTTCAGTTTACTTTGAAAATATACAGAATAAATAAAATTATAATAGATTAGAGAGAAACATAGAATTTGACAGCAGATAAGGACCGCTTGGCCCACCCAGTCGGTCCATTTTCCCTACCCAGTGTAATACTGTAGCCCCTACCTGATCTCCGGCTTAGCCCTCCCTTCCCAAATGACTATGTTCCTGAGCATCTTTTTTTCTGAAAAAATGCTTCCCTATTGTACCTTATTTATACCTGTGAAGTATCTGAAAGTCTCTATCATATCCTTCTTTCCTCCAGGGTGTACATACTGAGGTCCTTTAGTCTCTTCTCGTATGGTCTTTGTTGCAGACCCTGCACCATTTTTGTTGCCCTCCTCTGGACTGCTTCTACTCTGTCTATGTCCTTCCAGAGATGTGGTTTCCAGAACTGGACATAGTACTCCAGGTGAGGTTTTACCAATGATTAATACAGTGGTACCACCTCCCTCTTTCTGCTGGTGATACCCCTCCCTATGCACCCTGGCATCTCACTGGCTCTCCCTACAGCCATGTCACATTGTTTGGCCACCTTTAGGTCATCAGATATGATTACCTCCTCTTTCCTGTTTGGTGGTTGTCAGTACCCACTCCCCCAACCTTGTACTCCGCCCCAGGTTTCTATACCCTAAGTGCACGATTTTGTACATTGAAACTTAGTTGTCACATTCTTCACCACTTCTCAAGCTTTCCTAGATCCCTATTCATTTTCTGCACCCCCCACCCCCCCAGAATTTCTACCCTACTGCAGATTTCAGTATCATCTGCAAAAAGGCACACCTTCCCTTCTAGTCCCTCTGCAATGTCACTAATAAATATATTAAAGAGGACCAATCCCAGTACTGATCCCTGTGGCACCCTACTGATCACCCTCCCTTCCTCGGAATGAACTCCGTTTACCACACCCTCTGTCGCCTATCCCCCAACCAACTCCTTATTTTATTTATTTTATTTTAGTCTTTGGTAACTGGGTCAGGCCCACTAGGCACAAGTGCCTGTTTTCAGGGGAGACCTGGGAGCACTGGGGAGGTTAAGTGACTTGCTCCGAGTATGAAAGTGGAGGTTATGGGAATCAAACCCAGGCCTGCTGGATGTACCAAGCTCATTCACAGCATGTTACTCTAACCTCTAGGTTATACTGCCAACCTCCAGTTTACCACTTTTGGCCCCACTCCCAGGCTGCCCAGGTTGTCTATTAGTCTCCTATGTGGAATGGTGTCAAAGGCCTTACTGAAATCTAGGTATGCCACATCCACTGCTCCATCCTAATCTACTTCCCTGGTCACACAGTGAAAGAAATCTATCATATTTGCTTGACCTCCCACTGGTGAATCCATGCTACCTCGGATCCTGTAAGTTGTTGGTATCAAGACATTCCACAAGCCTTTCCTTCAGCAGCAATTCCATTAATTTCCCCACCAGCAAGGTCAGGCTGACTGGCCTGTAATTTCCAGCTTCTTCCCTGCTACCACTTTTAGGAAGTGGGACTACATCTGCTCTCCTCCAGACCTCCAAGACCACTCCCATCTCCAACGACTGGTTGAACAGGACTGTCAAGAGGTACAGCCAGCACCTCTCTGAGCTCCTTCAATATCCTTGGATATATCCTGTCTGGCTCCACTGCCTTGTCCACTTTCAGATTTGTGAGTTCTTTCAGGACTCCCTCCTCTGTAAATGGACTAGTGTCCACCTCCCTTCCTTCAATGCTCCTGTCACTTAACTGTGGTCTCTCACCTTCCCCTTCCTCCATGAACACTGAACAAAAGTATTTGTTCAGGATGCCTTTTTCCTGGTCCCCCTCCACACAATCCTCCTCTTTCCTCCATAGCCCTACAATCCCTCCCCTAGTTTTTCTCCTTTTGCTTACATATCTGAGAAATGTCTTATCCCCTTTCTTTACTGCCTATGCCATTTTCTCCTCCGTTTGCACCTTTGTGCTTCTGACTATTTTCCCTGCCTCCGTCTGCATCCCGTGATACACCTCACTACCCTACCTCTCTCCTTACCCTTCCTGAATGCTAGCTTTTTTGACCGTACTTTCCCAGTCACCTCTTTTAAGAACCATAGCGGTCTCTTTTTCCTCTATACAGAAGTTGAGGTTAGCATTAATTCAGTCTATTATTAAACAATAATATATGGCAGGGTTGCACTGTGTTGGGATTTAGCCATGCCTTGTGTGGTCTGTCAGGAGGTGCAGCAGAGTGAATGAAACCATACGAGAAGTGGCTAAATTCCTACAAGAATAAATGCCCTGGAGTGCATTACTGCAATTCTAAAACAGACCATAAGAAAAAAAAAAGACAAACAAAAACCTACTAATTAGATTATGGCCAGGATGCAATGCAGTATCACAGATTCCTGTAAACCAAAAGGGATCAACTTCCATTGAAATTGAACAGTTTCCTACAGCAACCCTGCAGAATTCTGCAGTATTCTGTATTGCACCTGACATGCTCCACTGTAATTCAACATTACAGCTGATCCCCTGGAAGGGCTATTCAGAGGCTCATTACAGAAAGGGGCAGTTTTATGGCCTATTATAACATGGGTCCAAAAAATCCTGTATTCTGATTCGTCCACACAGGACACCTGACCATTGATTAATCCCCAGTATACCCACAGTTGCCTTGCTGGAGCACAAAATCCTGACTGACTGCAATGTAAACTGCCTTAATCAAATCACTTAACCACAGAGACATGTTAAAAAATAAGGTGAATTTCACCTTCAAATGGCAGAATTTTACCTCAGAGCAATGGAATTTCACCACATCTTTAACAGCAGTTGCATCCTCATGACAACAAATCCACCTAGTGAATAACTTCAACTACAGCATCCTCAACAGACAATATCCACTAGACGGAAGGACTATTTTATTACAAATGCGCGTTCACAGGGAATGGTTTTTATATTCCTTTAGATAAACCTCTAACATGATGTTGCCCATATTATAAGAGGATTAACCCACTCTAGGGCACAGGTTTACTGAGCACTAATCCACGCCTGGGTGGTTGAAGTCACTCGGCCTGTGGCCTTGTGCCCCCCCCCCCCCCATTAATGTTTAGTAAACCAATGCCCTGTCATGGGTTAATCCCTCCATATTGCCTAATCCCATTTTTCTCCTTTGGGGGGGGGGGGGCCTTGTTGATGCTGCCTTTAACAGGTCCAATATTCATGTCTTAATTATGAATCAGATTCTGAGTCCAGAGACATCAGCTGAATGGCAGCTGACAACTTGCTAGTCACTTTACATATGTCTGTAGGTTTAGTTAGGTTACACTATGTATTAGTTAGATCATAGTATGTTTGTTAGCACCTAGGTTTATGTGTGACAGATAATGTTTGCCTATACTTAGGTAAGATTCTGCTAAGAAACTCTGTATCACAAGACAAAGCCATTTCAGTCAGAGTAATCCCTGCCTGTAATGTATTCAACTAATAATGATTCTATCTACAAACACTTTGTAGCCTACAGCACCATCTGCTGTCATAACTCAGGATCGTAATTACTAATATAAACAGTAGTTGCTATTTTTATATAACGTTTCTGATATATTTGTGAGCTAGGCAAGCCATCTACAGCCAGAAAACACACTGCCATAGTCAGCATTATTATTTTACTGTTCCATTGTTCCATTATACCAATGTCAGCAATATTTGTATACAAAGTTTATACAATGTAATGTCCGAAAGGGCAAACTAAATATCAGTGAGCGTCCCACTGAACTGACCAATCAAGGTAATTAAGAATACGCATTTTATTCATACATGAACCTGTTGTTACGGCAACGGGACTTGATCATATCTCTCTATATAAGAGTTTATCATAACTTCCCCCGAGGGAAAACTTATGCGACGCCAGAGTGACAGAGAGCTCCTGCCACTCTTGAGGACCAACCTTTTCTTAAATCTATTGCAACAGTTCTTCTATTTCTTAGTCTATTCTGTCCTTTACAATTTCTAGTCCCTAAGGTTGGCCACCTATGGGCACCCCCCTTTCCTGACTATGCCATAGTGTCCTCTTTAATTTTCCTTTTCCCTCTCAGGTCCTCATACAGGGAGGGTACTGTGGTGACCTCCACGCGTATGTAAAGCAGGTTGTGTTTATTGTTGTTGGATTTAGTATGTAATAGCACTATGTCATAAAATACCTTGATGTGTATATACCTTATGTTTATAAAACCCATGAATGTTGAAAATACCATGGCACTAGGTGTTTTTGACAATGGTAAAAAGTTCTAGGTGACTATTACAGAAATTAAGTTAGTTGTGCTGTTTAAAATGCATGTAAATTGCTGTAAACTGAACAAGTCTAAATGTTTATTAGTTTAGTATTATTTCAGAAGACACCTTTGAGCCAAGGCTCTTTTACAAAGGTTCCATGTTGGGGAAACAATATAGAACATACCGAGGACAATAATAAGTACAGTAGTTTCAAGCAGCCATAGGCTTTGTCGGGTAAATTAAAGCTTTCATATGGAATTACTGTAATATGTGCAATGATTCACAGTATGTATGTTAAGTTACAGTAATTTGTGCACATCACTCAAGAACATATATACAATAAAAAAAACAGTTGTAATATGGTTCACTAGAATAAATTAGAAACTGCGAGGAGAGGTGGTAGATACATGTAGAGGAAGCTATGGGGAGAGAATGTAGATAATAGTGGGGAATAAAAAGGGAGAAGATAGGAGATAGTTGTGGGTAAAGGTGGGAGGGACTTAGAGGGGGGAAATTAGAGGGAAGGAGAGTAAGTTTAGTTAGGAGAAACATTCACAGGAGGCCATTGTGACAAGGTGCTGACACAGGTAGCACTTGAAAGTGCCCTGGGTAGTGTCACTGGTAACAGCAGGTGGAAGCAAGTTGTACCAGGATGAGGCTCTGAATGTAAAGGAGCATTGTCCTTGGGTAGTGCGGCAGTGTGGAACAGAAAAAGTAAGATATTCTGAGCTCCTGGTTAGGCAGGACCCGCAGCTGGGGGCTAGTAAGGATGGAACCCTTGAGGGTAGGAGATTTAAGGTAATCTTTTTTGCTACCATACAGGTCTGGTACTTGAGTCTGCCGGGGAGTTGGAGCCAGTTTGCTTGCCTGTAGATGTCACAGATATGTGAGAGGCGTGGATCAGAGGTTAGTAGACAACATGCCTTGTAAGGGCAATGGCTATTCGTTGAAGTGCTGTGTCAGTGGCAGAGCCGTAGATCACAAGCCCATAGTCGATTATTAATATAACAGAGCTCTGAATGGCAATGCTTAGGGCTTCAATGGTGAGGCAGCTCCTATGTCTAAAGGGAAGTCCTATGTGGGTGTTCACGATCTTGGCAATGCTCTCAGTGTGTTCAGAGTAAGACAAGGTGCTGTCGAGGGTAACCCCCAGGTAAACAGTTGAACATGTTCGAGCAACGCCCCTTCACTGATTGTGATAGACATTTTTTTTTATGCTGGTTATGGATGCCATGAAACATCATTGTTTCAGTTTATTTGCGATTTAGTATGTGTTTTTGAGATTTAAACCAAGTTTTCACTTGCGTAAAGCTCGTCTGCAGTTGTAGGAGGGAGGGGTCAGGGTGGGAGGTGAAAATAATTGCATCGTCTGCATGTAACAGGAGTCTATTAGGGCATGATGCAGGGAGATTGTTCAGAAAAATACTGAAAAGGAAGGGACCCAAGATGGACCCTTAGTGAACCCCAGAGCGAATCGAATGGGAGGGTGAGAGGGACTCACCAACTCTCACCTGTTGGGTTCGGTCGCTAAGGTAGCTTTGGAATCAACATGCGGCATCATCTGAGAGGCCAAGAAAAGATAATTGTTCAAACAGCAGGGAGTGGTTGGCAGTGTCAAATGCCTTTGTCAAATCGATGAAGGTGGCTCTGACAAAATGTCCCTGATCCAGAGCATTATGGATGTAAGTGATGAATTCAAGGACAGCTGTGGTGGTACTGTGTCCTTTTCGAAAACTATGCTGCACCTGACACTGCAGGTTGTGGTTAGCAAGGTATTCTATAAGTTGATCAGAAACTATTCTCCCCAGTGCTTTCGAGAGAAGGGGAAGAATGGAGATGAGTCTGTAGTTAGAGGTTAGGGTCTTAGCCCCACTTTTGTGAATTGGTGTCACAACAGCAGATTTCCATATTTGGGGGAACTAAGAACACATTAGGGATAGTTTGAGGATTTTGGTGAGCAGGGCCAGGACTTCGTCAATGGTGAGGGCAAGGAGTTTCAGGTCTAGGGAGTCGCCACTGAATCCGGACCTCCCAAGCACTTTGAGCAGTTGTTTTTTTGGCTAGGGCCTCCAAGATAGTTTTAAAGTAGAAAGGTGGATGTCCCTGTGTTATTCTTGCTTTGTACAAGCCTGGAGAGTCCAGTGGGTGATCAAAGAAGGTTGGAGGAAGCACATGACTAAGATCGGTGAATACCGCATTAAAAGCGTTAGCCATGGTGACCTGGTCCAGAGTGAGGCTGCCATTTACGTTGAGCATAGAGGGTGGTACTCTGGGAATATGCCCTATAACTTCAGAAAGATTCACCCAAAACTTCTTCCCATCTTTCCATGAGTTAGCGAGTGCACTCCTGTAGTATCTTGTCTTTTCGTTTCGAATTGCTCTAGTACAGGCATTTCTTGATGTTTTGTAAGCCTGTAAGTCAAGTTGGCTAGATGCCAAAGATAATCCTAGGACCTCAACTATTCCAAAAGATCAGAGTTAATCCAAGGGTTGTTGATGCCTTTAATCTTGCATTTTTTGAATGGGGCATGGACATCACAAGTGTTGTTAAGGCTGTGGATAAAATATTCAAGAGCAGTATCACTGTTGGAGGCCATGTCTATCAGAGACCAATCATGGTCCCGTAGGAGGGTTTTTAGAGACCCAAGACAACCAGGAATAACTCTCCTGCTGTTAATAGTTTTGGGAGGAGGCTTAGTGTATTTGTTCGACCAGGAGCAAAGGATTGGGAAGTGGTCGCTTAAACTGTCGAAGAGAAAGTACAGTTACGTAAGAACTTACCGTAACAGTAGATCTTCGAGAGAGGCTCTTGCAGTAGGTAATTACATATAGGACTGACACCGGCCGGCGGCAGGACCCCCACTTGGAAAATTTCTAGCTAGCAGTCTCTGGTGAGGGACCTCCCCCACGTCAGGTGACCAGCGTCATGCGACATCAGTATAAAGGAGCGGTCCCAGACGCCCACCTACCAGTTCTTTCCCGCCACAGGCCCGGACGAGAGAGAAGCAGATGTTTCCATTCCTGAAAAAAGAGCTGAAAAAGCTGAGGGGGACAGAGGGTGGGAAGGTATTACCTACTGCAAGAGCCTCTCTCGAAGATCTACTGTTACGGTAAGTTCTTACGTAACTGTACTATCTTACTTCAAGAGGCTCTTGCAGTAGGTAATTACATATAGGACTGAATCCCAAGCAGTCTGGAACAAATAAAAGGCGGAGGAGGAACTACTCCAGAAAGTAGAAGAAGCCTTGCAATCCTCAAGACAGGAGGCCTTGCAAAACAGCTAGCCCAAAGCCTGCTCTGCGGCAAGAGGCAATGTCCAAACTGTAGTGTTTTGTAAAGGTATGGACGGAAGTCCAGGTGGCGGCAGCACAGATGTCTGCCGCAGACACATTCTTGAAACAAGCCGCAGAGGCCGCTACTCCACAAGTGGAGTGACCTCTGACTTGACCCAGAAGGTTCTTGTTGTACTTGTCATAACAGAAAGTGATGTAATGAGCCAACCACTTCGACAGGCATTGCTTGGAAACAGCACTGCCTTCCCTTTTGTGAGCAAAAGAGACGAACAACTGATCAGTCTTTCTGAGATCCTTTGTCCTGTTGGTGTAGTATCTCAGAATCCGGTGAACATCCATGGTATGGAGTAAATATTCCCCTTGGTTGGAGTACTGCGTGAAAAAGGTAGGTAACTCTATGGACTGATTTAAGGTAGACTCTGCTACCACTTTAGGTAGAAGCTTCGGGTTTGTGCGAAGAGCTACTCGTTCTTTGTGAAAAATCAAATAGAGGATTTTACACATAAGGGCCTGGAGCTCGGAAATTCTTCGAGCGGAAGTACTGGCCACCAAGAAGAGCGTCTTCCACGAAAGAAACTTCAGATCTGCAGATGCCTCAGGTTCGAAGGGAGGAAGGGTAAGTTTCTTGAGAACAAAGTTCAAGTCCCAAGGGGGAGCAGGAGTCCGGACGGGGGGCCTCAGATGAAGGACCCCTCTAAGAAAGGTCTTGGAGACCTCTAATTGGGCAAAGGCTTTATCTGCGAACGGAACATGGTATGCTGAAATAGCGGCCATGTGCACTTTCAAGGAGGAATGACTGAGACCCAGATCAAAGAGATGACGTAAATATTCCAGCAGAATGGCCACTGAACAGGAGAAAGGCTCCACGTTCCTAGAGGCGGCCCAAATAGAAAATCTCTTCCATTTCATGGCGTAAGTGGACCTAGTGGAGGATTTTCTTTCCTCCACCAGAATCTCCAACACTTTTGGAGAGACACCAAAGCGAGATTGAGCTAGGTCTGCAGGAGCCATGCATGAAGTTGCAGGGACTTGAGGCCCGGATGGACCAGGGTCCCCTGATCCTGGGTCAGCAAACCTCGAGATAAAGGAAGAGGAAGAGGAGGAACCTCTGAGTATTGTTGTAGAAGAGAGAACCAGATTTGCCTGGGCCGGAAAGCAGCGAGCAGAATCATTCTCGCTCCTTCTGTTAGTTTCTGCAATACACGAGGAATCAGAGGAATTGGGGGAAAAGCATAGACGAATCTGCCCTTCCAGTTTAGAGATAAAGCATCACTCCAGAAAGCGCCTCGCTCTGGAATGAGCGAGCAAAAGGTGGGAAGTTTTCCATTTTGGGAAGAGGCGAACAGGTCTACCTGTGGAGTCTCCCAAAGTTGGAAGATGTAGTCTAGCACCTTTTGGTCCAATTCCCACTCGTGTGGCAGGGCAGAGGAGCGGCTTAGCTTGTCTGCCAGGGTACTGTCGACTCCTGGAACATGAATCGTAGTGAGGTGAAGGTTGTGTTGAGTTGCCCAGTCCCAAACCCTCATTGCTTCCCTGCATAGAGGGTAGAATCGAGTCCCTCCCTGCTTGTTGATGTACCACACCACACACATGTTGTCCATCTGGACGGCTAGGTGACCAGGAAGAATGTATTGGAGAAGGGCTTGGAGAGCATATAGTACTGCTCGAAGCTCAAGCACATTGATGTGGAGAGCTAGTCCCAATCTGGACCATAATCCCTGGGTTCGGTGAGGACCCAGATGGGCTCCCCAACCTTCGCCTGATGTGTCTGTGGTCAGAGTCTGGGAGGGGAGGATGATAGAAAGGACCCCGCGAAACAGGTTCTCTCAGACCATCCACCAATGCAAATCTCATGCCATAATGAGAGATCAGAACTAGATGATCTGGGTGCGTCTGAGATGATCCCACTGAGGCGAAGAGTCCACTGAGAGATCCTCATAGCCAGGCCGAGGCAGGGGAACCCGTCAGGAGGCGGCCGCCAGGCCAGGAGGCGGAGGACTATACCATGGAACCCTCCTGCATTCTGATAGCAGGAAAATCTGTGACAGAAGAACCCGCCCTGTCCAGGCAGAGCCTTGCTCCTCCATCGTTCGAGGATAGCACCGATGAACTGTAGTCTCTGGGAGGATCAGATGAGACTTGGAATGGTTGATGGTAATACCCAGGCAAGCAAAAACCTGTTGGGTGAGGGAGAGAAAATGCAGGAGCTCCTCCCTGGATGAGGCTGCCAGGAGCCAGTCGTCCAGGTAAGGGAACACCTGAACTCCCATCATACGCAGGTGGGCTGCTACCACAGCCAGGCATTTGGTAAATACTCGGGGTGCCGAGGAAAGACCAAAAGGAGCACCCGGAATTGGTAATGGTCCCCCTGAAACGCAAACTGAAGATACTTGCGGTGAGAAGGGCAAATGGGGATGTGCAGATATGCAACCTGCATATCCAGCGCACAAAGCCACTGGCCCGGGCGAAGGAGGGGAAGAAGGGTCTAAAGGGAGAGCATCCTGAACCTTTTGTATTCCACGTAAAGGTTCAAGGAGCTGAGATCGAGAATGGGTCTGAGATCTCCCGTCTTCTTTGGGACCAGGAAGAAATGAGAATAGTAACCTGTCCCTTGAAGATGAAGGGGAATGGGTTCTATGGCCTTCCTCGCGAGGAGGGCAGAGATTTCTTCCCGGACCAAAGGAAGATGGTCCCTCGTGTAGGACGACTTCAGAGGTGGGTGGTGGGGTGGTTTCTGAAGAAACTCTATAGAGTGCCCTTCTGCTATAATCTGGAGCACCCAAGAATCCGTTGTTATTCTCTCCCAACCCGGAAGGTGGAGGGAGATCCTCCCTCCTACCGGTTCCTCCAGTGTGTCCGGAGGCGGTGGGAGGGAGGAGTCAGGTGGTGTGGGGCAGCGCCGCAGCTGGGGCACCTGCTGCTTTTGTGGGTGGGTGGGGGCCTGGCATCTGCGGGGGCCCGATGTTTAGTGGCCCGCCTTCCTAGGGGTTTCGCTTGTGGCCGACTGCGTCTGCGAAAAGGACGGCGCTGTGGGTGATGGGGACGGTACATGGAATCCACGGATTTCAGAGCCGTCCCCCTTCTCCTGCAAGTCAGTGATGATGTCCTTGACATCACCACCAAAAAGCACCAAACCCCTGAAAGGTGCTTCCTGGATCGCGGACTGCACTTCCGGGACCAAACCTGACACGCAGAGCCAGGCATGACGCCAAAGACTCACGCTGAAAGCGGCGCTCCGCCCAGCAGTGTCCACTGCATCTTATGTCGTCCGCAGAATGTGGTGACTGGCCGAACGAGCAGAATGGACTAAGTCGGCTAACTCCTGCTTGACTTGAGAGTCAGGTAAGGAGTCAATCTTAGATTCCGCCTGGGTAAGGATGGCCTTCTGGTAATCCCCCATATGAGCAAAGTAATTCACGGCCCGAATTCCCAGTGTGGAAGAGGCATAAATTTTTCTTCCATACTGGTCCAGGAGGCAAGATTCCTTATCCAGAGGAGACGAGCTTAGATGTTTGGGATGCGCTGACCGTCCGTGAGCGGCGCTAATCATGACCAAATCTGCATGAGGGTGGGAGTCCAAATAGTCTACACCCTCTGGAGCCTGGTATAGCTTGTTAGACTTCCTAGGAAGCGGGGCTAATGCTGATGGTTGTTTCCAAATGGTGGAAACAAGGTGGGCGTGAGGCTCGATCCAGGGTGGCACTAAAGTTGGAGCTATCAGGGGCAGGTCCAGATGTTCGGCGAGTTTAACCCGCTGAGGATCTGGTCCCAAGGAGCGCCACTGATGTATTTCCTGGATTTTTCTGAGCAACTCCGTAAAGGAAGGGTCCTCTGGAGGAGACTTCGGAGAGGTCCTCGGCCGGGGCTTGGACGGAGATCTCTCTCGGAGCATCCATCGGAGGAATCCGAGAGGGAAGAAGAAGAATCGGAAGCAGAATAAGACTCCCTAACACAGCTGGGGGCAGGAACAGATTCCTTGGGGGGGATCCCTGGAGGCATGTCATGCCCCTCTCGGGATCCAGAGGGAAGGGCCCTGGAGTCCGGAGGCGGTGAGGGAGTGTGCTGTCTCGGGTGTACGGGAGCCGGGGGTGGCACCGTCACCATAAGGTGGCTCTCTACTTCCTTGGTGAGCTGAGCCTTGGCCTCAGCCCACCAGGAAGCCAGAGTCTCCTGCAGATCCAGTGGCGGCCGAGGGGGCAGTGGAGGTGGCGGAGGAGGAGGAAAAGAATACGGATTGTATCCGTAAGGCGAGTATCCGAAACCCGGCTGCGGGAAAACCGGCGCCGGGTATTGTGGCGTCAGGTACTGCAGCGTTGGAGGACCGGCATCAGGTACTGTGGCGCTGGATACTGCGGTCCCGATGCAGCGGCGCCCGGATAAGGCGGCGGTACCGGTGCGGAGGAGCTGCGGAGCAGACAGCCGGAAGGTGACCCCGGGAGGTCAACATTGAAAGCCGGGGGGCAGGGGCCGATGGAAGGAAAATCCCTGGCGGCGTCGGTGGGGCCGACTGGCGGGGCTGGAGTCGAGGGCGGCGTCAGATCCGGTTCCTTAGGAGAAGGGTCTGGCGGTGGAACATCCTCGCATCACCCAGGATGGGAAATCCCGAGGTAGGCTGGGGTGACTCGGGCTCCCCGGGCAGTGAAGGCTGCGGGGAACCGGGTACGACGGGTGTCAGAGGGTCCGTCGTAGGTCCCGGCGCACATCGGGGGAGCCGACGTGCAGGTTAGGGGCTAGTTCCAGGCAGGCGCCGGAGGAGCCAGTGTCCATCTTACGGGATCCCTCATCGGAGGCGGGCCGAGGAGGAGGAGCGGCCCAGTCCGAGGGGGACGAGGTCATGCGCCGCTCCAAAGGGTCGGGCGTCTTATCGACCATCTCCCGGCGGACGTCGGAGGCGCCGACGTCCAACTTATGGGAGTTGCCCACACCAGTAGGCCGCAAGCCTGCGGCCAAACCGGGGGCAGAGGCCTCCTTTTGCCTGGAGGCGCCTGCAAGGTGGACCGACGCCTCCTCCAAACCCTTGGAGGCTGCCGTCGGACAGTCCCCCGGAAGGGATGTTACCTGGGCCGCGACTCCGGCCGGAGTCGCGGGTCAAGGAGGCCTTCTCCGGTGCCTTTCCTTGTCCCGCTTTTGCGCTGTCCCTCCGGAGAGTAGACGCCTGCCTGAGCTTCTTCAATTCTTTTTCCATCGAAGACTTCTTTTCTTGAGAAGATGGGCTTCCAGGGACTGTTGGCGTCGTCTGCGGGTAGCAGCGTTGAAGTGAAGGCAATGCGGGCACTTGTCGACCGGGTGGTCGGGGCCTAGGCAGAAGAGGCAGAGGGAATGGCCGTCCTTGTGTGGCAGTTGGGCGCCGCACGAGTCGCACTTGTTTTTGTGCTCGCAGGGTGTAGGGGACGACATACACCGACGATGACCTGACGACAGAAGGAAAAAATACTTTTAATGTTCGGTAAAACTGACGAAAGAGCAGGGCTGACGAAGCACGAACTTTACCGAGAGGCGCTGCACGAGCTAACAGCAGGAAAGAACTGAAAGCGGGATCCCAGGACCCGCCTTTACCGACGCTATGACGCCGTTACCTGATCGTGCAGGCAGTCCTCGCCAGGGACTGCTAGCTAGAAATTTTTCTGTGGGGTCCTGCCGCCAGCCGGCGTCAGTCCTATATGTAATTACCTACTGCAAGAGCCCTCTCGAAGTAAGATCTACTGTTTTCATGATGTGATCTGGGAGAGTCGTGAGAACCCAGCCCAGAAGGGTGGTTGTACCTGTTCTGTAGTTCACCCTTGTGGGTGACTAGACCATTTGCGAGAAGTTAGCAGCAGTCAGTGCGTCCTTATATTTGTTTGCACTGGGGGAGGCCCAGTTCACATTGAAGTCACCAAGCTGAATTGTTTCTGCATTTTGATTAAATGAGTATATGAAGTGCAGTATGGGGTTTAGCCCTTGGTTGCTCAGCTTGGGGGGGGGGGGGAGAGAGATATAGATTGATGCCACTGACAGGTTTTTGTTTTGTGCTCCAAGCAGTATCTTCATGGTAAGGACTTGGATGTCATTCTCAGGGAGAGGCACACTGAAAACATGACCCTTAAGAGATTCTTTTAGGTAAAGGGCACAGCCTCCACCTCTTTTAGACAGCCTGTCTTGCCTGAAAACTGTATACCCTGGGATAGATATTGCTGAGTCCGGGATCTTTGGGAAAAGCTATGTCTCAATTACGGACAGAATATCAGGGTTGTGATGTGCTGTCCAGGCTGTGAGGGAGTCGAGTTTATTGAGGAGGCTACAGATGTTGATACTTGCCAAGGAGAGTGTCCCAGCCTTGACTTGTTCTTTGGCACCAATTTGTGGGGGAGGGCCCGGGTTAGGGTGTACGTTTCCTGACATAAGTAGTAGCAGCAGTATTAGACGTTTTATGAAGGTCAGTTTTGGTTGTTGGATAGATAGCCCTTAGAGACGAGTACATTAAAAGCTCATTTCAATTGAAAATGTTGATACCTGGTGGTTAAGTCAAAAGCCAAAATAAATGATAAACTGCTGAGGTCCAGAGCATACCTCTCAACCTTTCTTCATCAAAATGTGTGACAAGATGTGTGAAAAATGAGCAAAATGTGTGACATATCATCAAGCACGGCACTGCAAGCTCAGAACACTACGGCTATCAGTGCACTAATGCTCATAATGTTTGCTGATAATTGAGCACAATAGATAACTATGAATTTCTGCTTTAAAACCTCTGTGAGAAATGAGGAATATCACTACCTTGATGTGGGACAAAGGATTTCTGAGGGTTAAAATGAGTGACATACCTCGTAATGTGTGACAGTTGAGAGGTATGGTCCAGAGTCACAGAATGTGTTAAAATTCCTGAAGGTGATGAAATGTGCCTGCGCATATGCAGGATGTGAAATCCTTTTGTTTGTATGCTTCCTTTGTCATTCAAAGAGGTTGTTGAAAAGCCCACACACAGATAGATCCTTTAGGAGAAGGTCAGACGAAAATGTGGATTCAAGCAGGGCCCAGAGTCACTGAGTTTGTCAGACTTGGTTGATTGACTTATGTTTTGCTTGGGATAGATTCCAAAAAGTTGCTTTTAAAATGAAAATGCAGATACCTGGTGATGATGTTTTGCAGAAATCCAGTCCAGGAGACTTTCACGGATGTAGTGAGCAAGAATGGTGTAGTTACACCAAGCAGAAAACCATGTAAATCCACACAAACTAAGCTACAGGCACAAACACAAGCAGCCACCACACAGACCCAGGAGTATTGGATCCACATGTCATGGTGATTTGCATATATCCCATGTTGCTTTGCATTATGGAAGTATGTATGATGTTGCACTTCTTTGAAACTTGATTTGCTGCCTATGCCCTTTGGGGTAACCCTTTTTTCAGTGATTCTGCACTGAGGTTCTTTGTCTACAGCTTGTTTTGTTTTTTTTCTTTTTGAGCCCTTCTACCCAAGCAAACAAGGCCCGCATAGGGGTGGAGGCCAAATCTCAACTGCCAAGTTAGATCAGAGATCAGTAGGTGTTGGCTAAGGGCAGAGAAAGGACATACATAGTCTGTTGCTGCAAACTGATGTACTGAAGAAAAAATATGACATTGCAGAAACTTATTTCCTGTATTGTGAATAGAAGAGTTTTGGGCTCCTGGTATTTATCTTGTATTCCTTACTGTCTTCACTTACTAAGCTTATGGGAATAAAACCCTTCATAATTAACCTTTGTCTACTGATTTGGCACTGTCATTCCAGCTGGTCAGTACTTGCAGAAAGACTTTTTACTAAGTCTAATAAAATGGTGACCCTGACACAGACCAGAAGTGTCTAAACCAAACAGTTTAGGCAGAGTAAGTGGTTATGGGGGAGTGGGAAGGGGGGGGTCAGGTAGACTGGTGCCTGTCTGCTCGACCACTGTGGCATACTCAGCAGACTCCCTGCGCTGATAGCGAAGACACAGCACTTGATGTGATCAAGAGCCGCCAACTCGCTTGAGTAACCGAAATAGGTCTGTTGAGGCCCATAGCCCTTAATTGGTAAACTGTGTAGTTGGGGAAAGGATAGCGGATCGATACACTGTCAATTTTTCCACTGCACAGGTAGAAGGGAACTCTCAAAATGGCAATCAGCACTGAATTAAAATTGGACATTTCAAATTTTCTAACCTCTCATGAGGGTTGGGGGAATTTCGCGCTGGACATGAAAACCTATAGTGATCCACTACAGCATTTGTGCACACTGTATTCGGACACTAAGCATAAGGTGAAAAAGAGGCAGGGTCAGAAGAGATGGATGGTTGCTGCCCTGTTTACCACACTCAAAGCCACATTAAAGAGTTATTGTACTGCCTGGAAATAATATTAATGTGTTTTTTATTTATTTGTTTGTTTTTAACCAGGAGAGACATGGTGTTCAAAAGTAGCAAACTATTACTTCCTACATCTGAAGCATTTTTTTTATTTTCTGTTTTGCTAATTAAAAGATGTTCTACCCAACAGTACTAGATGTGATGTGTGGAACAGCACACTACTTGAAGGCTGACACAGTTTTATTCATTCCTACACATCATCAGTATTGTGACCCCACTTAGGGTGACATCACTACTAAACAAGAACCTACCACCTGCTGCTGCTTGACTAGTAACTTGTGACACATGTTACCAATCAGGCAGCTGGCCTTCTGATGCAACAATCAGTGAGGTCACATGCTAATGATGCAGTGGGAGGAACAGATCTAGATACGTCTAGTTCCAGGCATAGAGTTCTATATATACAGAGAAAGGCTACAGTGGGAACTGCCACTGGCTCAGTTGAAGCCACACGTCCGCCTTATTACCAGAGGACTGAGGTGCCAGCAGATATCAGGAAACCTTCTTGAAACGTAGATAGCAGCACACTGTTCTGACAGCAATCTGCTTATCTGTTTCAGTAAGAAGCACCACTGACAACAAGGAAATGATGAAGCAGACACACATTGTGGTGACAAAAGTAAGGTATGCTCATTTGTCCTTTGCTTGTATAAGTGGTGCGTTACTCGACTACTGACAGAACAGTGTGCTGGTGCTGCTATCTAAATTTCAAGCAGGGTTCCTGCTATCTGCCAGCACCTCAGTCCCTCCTGTAATATGGCAGACGTGCAGCTTCAACTGAGCCAGCATCAGTCCGCACTCTAGCCTCTATCTATAAAACTGTATGGTGCCAGGTAAAGCACTGCGTTTCACATCACATCCACTGACACTAGCAAGAACCCCATCTAATAAGTACACAGAAAAAGGAAAACACTTCAGAGATAAAAAAGCAATAAGGGACTACTTCTAAAAATCACTAACATTTTCTGTTCACTACTTTTTGGTGCTACTAGCTCTTTAAATGCACACTGAACAGTTGGCCTACAGTAGCTGCTCAGATGGGCATCGATGGAAATCACAGGGCCTCAATTCATTTCCCAGTTAGGCTACCATATTTCTTTCTCTGAAAGAAAATATTCCCTATGCCTTACGCTGAGATAATACTATATAAGTAAAAATATAGCCTTCCTTGCACAGATGAAGCATAATCATGAATCATTCAGAGGCATTCAAATAGCCCCACCTCAGGCAGTTTTATCGTGTGTCACATTTGGCAAAATGTGTGCTACTGGGAAGCATACAAAGCACATTTTTATAGCTGTTCTGTCAACTGTTTAACAACAACATCTGGTGACAACTAATAAACAGCTAATCTTTTTGCTGTGTTTTCCAGACAACAAAGTCTTTGCCAATTTGATTTATCACGTCTAGAGCATGGACTGTGCTACATATGCCAAGATGGCAAAAATTGTCAGACTGCCAGAGATGATAAGTCATCTTATCATACCCCAGCTAACATATCCTGTCATGTTCCAGCTAACATATCCTATCATGTCCCAGCTAGCATATGAACGTGCACTGCTACCGACAGGAAACTGCATGATGAGCTGTAGTGAGAGCCCACCCCAACACACGCACCCTTCACCTCTGGGTCTAATCAGAGTAAATTACAAGCACCCTTGCTGCTTTCACTGCTTAAATGCAGCCGATCAAGGAATACACAACATCCGCAAAGTTAACGGTGACTACTGAACTCGATGCAGTAATTATTTACACAGCATTTCCTCAATAAATACTAGGGAAGGCTGCAGGAAGTGTGGCTGAATCAAGTCCAATGTGAATAGCTTGTAGCCTTTTCTGCATACCCAAAATATTTATGCAAGATAAAAAAAAATTAAAAAGAAAGATACAGTTCAGGAAGAAGTAGCACCTTGTTTACCGAGGCAACCAGGCAATGTCAATGCAATACTATTTTCTGCAGCTTCTTTCATACTAAGTATTAAAAAAACACTGCCTAGATGCACAATGAGAAAAACATATACAGTAAAAATCTGGTAGTTGCCAACATAAACAAAATTTTTCATGCAAAATTAAAACAAAACGATAAAGATTTAAATGCAATTAGAAACAGATTGCTTGTCAGACGAGGAATAATGAGTGGAAGAGAATCAATGTATACAAAAAGATGTAGGCCACCTAGTTACCCAGTTTGTCCCACTCTGGGTCAGAGAACAAGGTAAATACTCACAGCCCAGGCAGGATGATGCCAGCATGCTTTGACCCCGTGTTGCCCACCCAACTGCCCAGCACAAAGAGCCCACCTGCCACCAAATTCAGGGAAGAGTGGAGGGGGGACTGGTCCACCCCTTAAAGGCCCCACCATGGGAGAGTTCGACTGTGGAGCAGGTAAGCGGTCCTGGAGATGATGGGGGCTAGACACAGTAGTAGCTATGCAGATAGGGCAAGGCTGGTCTCCTAAGGAGTACAAAGAATAAATAAAAAATTTGGCAGGTGCCAACAAGGCTTGTCTTCCTTTTTTATGTTATCTTTGTTTATTTTTGTAACAGACTGTACCGTCTCACCAGTCTCACTATTATAACTGCAGTTACAGGAGGACCACATCCAACATCAGTTTTACAGATTTTCTGTGTACGGTGCACACAAGGAGGGCTTTGACACAGCAGCACTGCTTTTCTGTGATGCTCACTATATCTGCACACAGTGGTTCAAGTTCACCCAACATCACGCAATTAGTTCCATTCCATATCTATATAAAAGTGTCCAGGTTGCTGCTCTTCTACTGAAGAAGCAGCTAGCTGTGGTCTTGGGTCACCCGCTGACTAATCAAACCAGTACTCCAGAAAAAATAGGATGACACCGTAAATTAAATCCATCTGATATGCCTTCATGCTATTGCTCAACACAGTTCAGTGGATAACGTTTCAGGGCCTATGACACTTCGTTAGACCCACTGTGTTCAATACCTGACAGAGCAGTAAAAACAATATTCAGCATAGCATCAATTAATATCATTATAACTACGCCTCTGTGCATGCTATACCCAGCAAACTGTGCTTCAGCACTCCAAACACTGTTTTATAATACAAACTTCAGTCTGAAATAGTGCTTTGCTCTCTCATATCCCCTTATATATTCATAACAATTAAGTACGACTTAAACGCCAGCATCATAATCATTATTTAGCGGTTAGGGCCACATCTTCATGCCACAGCCATTGCTTCTAGCATTTCTCACCCAGTATAATAATGCCACGAAGTAAAGTGCAAGCCTACATGAGAACATACAAAACTGCTGGCAGAAAAAGGCCCACGGGTCTGTCAAGTCTGCCCGATTGTGCAGCTCTTAGTTTCATATCACTACAGCTGCCCTACCCCAACCCAAACCCCTTCCTTCCTCCTACATGGCCATCAATCATTTATCTCCCTGGTTACTCCTCTTTATTCAATGATGCCTAAATACCCTTTCATACATGTTTACCTACTGTAAAACAAAACAAAAACAGTGCATAAAGTAAAATGTAATGTCAGTGTGCAGTGGCATCGGTGATGCTTTTGCACCATACTTGGAAACGCATTCACTTTACTTGGCTAAGAAACCCTGTCCTGTCCCTTGGTTCTGTATAGTAACCTGAGTCCATACAACTTTATCAAATTCCTGTGGAAACACATAAAATATATTGATGCATTTTACTGGCTTTAACTTCTCTGGTACATAGTTTACCAATGACCTCTCTGTTAAAGAGCTCACACTTACTGAGAAAAATCTGGGAGCTTGCTTCACTGTCCAGACATCTCCTGCAGGGTGTAGGAGCGGCTAGATCAAGGGACATGCACAGTTTATATACCACACTGCAGGGGGGGGGGCCTGGTCACTTTTTTGGTGACGAAACAGGATAAGTGAGACTTTATTTGGGACATTTAAGCCATCATTCAAAATCAATTTGAAGCCCTGTTGGATTTTGAATTTTATACATGATAAAGTAGAAAGCACCAATAAAATACCTTGTGACCAACTGTCCTATACACTGTAAGTAGCACCAATTTATTTTATCAGATCAGTTTACTATTTGTATGGGACCCTACACAAGTTACTCAGGTACTGTCTAGAAACTAAACTCTATTACTCACAACCCTCCTGCTGTATTGCAGATTACCGTATCCATTTACCTGCAAACATGGTATTTAGCAATAAAGGTTTTCATAAGGTATAACGTGTTTGGAGACAAGGGTGGATCACACTAGTAACAGGACTTTGTTAAATGTTTTACATCCATTAAAACACAAGTCGGATTTAACCTGGCTGGGGTGGGGGTGGGGGGCAAACCACTGAAATCTGCAGCTCAGCTAAGGGCAGGGAAGAAAAATTACTCACCTTAGAAATGTTGTTTCTTCTAATGGAGTCTTGCTATATTCTGACATATGCAGTGAGTCCCAACCTTCGAACTGCCCGGAGATGAAAGAGTTAACTTTCCATGCCAGGCATGGAATGCTGAGCTCGAGCTTGGTTGAGACTCTGTTTGTTGTTCTTCAAACTCAAACCGTCAGATCTTTACGAGCTAAACTCACTAAGGTTCTGTGTGGAAGCTGTAAACCTACACTAGCCAACTGGCTACTAAAACATAAAACACATTTTTTTGTCCCAACACAAAGACTCAAGTCAGGAGACCCAAAAATGAAAACACAACACCCACTCACCCCAAAAATAGAAGGGGCGAAACAAAAAGGTGGGCACCTACTAAGTGCCAACACTGCACTGCCCACACACATCCACAAAACAAAAGGTTCTGGGGGGCAGGCAGAGGGGCAGAATATAGCAAGACTCCATTAGAAGAAACAACATTACTAAGGTGAGCAATTTTTCTTCAAACAACATGAAGTCTTGCTATATTATGACATATGCAGACTATAAAGCAGTACCTCCATGGAGGAGGGACAGAACCTACTTAGGAAATAGGCTCTGAAGCACAGCTGTGCCAAACCGAGCATCACTCCTAGCCTGGATGTCCAGGGAGTAATGCTTGGTAAAAGTGTGAACTGTTTTCCAGGTAGCTGCTTGACATATCTCTAGAAAAGGGATGTCCCTGGCAGCAGCCAGGGAAGCAGCTGTACCTCTGGTAGAGTGAGCCCTCAGGCCTGAGGGAGGAACCTTACCCAGTTTTTCATAGCAAAATTGGATACAAGAGACAATCCACCTGGCAATGGATCTTTTAGTGGCAGGTTTCCCTTTACCAACCTCACCATAAGTGAGGAACAGTTGGAGGGAGTCAAACCTGTGACCCTTGGTATGCTCTATGTAATAACTAAGGGCTCTTTTCACATCTAAACTGTACAGTCTCCTCTCGCCAGAGGAGGGATGGTCAGTGAAGTACACTGGAAGAGATATAGATTGATTAAGGTGGAAATCTGAAACTACCTTAGGCAAGAACTTCCTGTTAGTCCTGAGGACCACCTTTTCTCTATGAAAGGAGATAAAATCAGGCTCCACTGACAAAGCTTGTAATTCACTTATGCGTCTGGCAGAAGTGATGGCTACCAGAAACACAGTCTTCCAAGTCAAGTACTTAAGCTATGCTGAAGACAAAGGCTCAAAAGGGGGTTGCATAAGCTGAGCAATGCAAACATTGAGGTCCCAGGCAGGGGCAGGATCCCTGAATGGAGGGTTGGTGTGAAGCAATCCCTTGAAAAACTTGGAGAAGACAGGGTGACCTGAGAGAGAAGAGGGCTTACCTGCTGAAATAAAAGCAGACACAGCTGCCAGATGCACTTTCAGTGTAGCTGGTCTCAGCCCCAAGTTATTTAAGTGAACCATATAATCAAGGACTGTGGGCAGGTCAGCAGATTCTGGGGAAATATGCTTTCCGGAGCACCATATGGAAAATCTTTTCCATTTAGAATTATAAGTAGTCCTGGTAGAAGGTTTTCTAGAAGCCTTCAAGATATCCATTACGCCTTGGGAGAGGTGTAAATCAGCAAACTCTAACTCTTCAAGAGCCAGGCCTTGAGATTGAGAGATTTGAGGTTCGGGTACCAAACCCTCCCCTGAGCACAGGTTAACAGGTTGCAACTCCTGGGAAGACACAGGGGAAGATGGACTGCTAAGGACAGTAGGAGTGGATACCAGGGCTGTCTGGCCCAGTCTGGAGCAATCAGGATAATCTTGCAGGGTTGAGATCTGATTTTGACTAGCACTTTGAACAGGAGAGGGAAGGAGGGGGGGAGAGCACAGAGAAACTTCCCTGTCCAATTGAGAACTAAGGCATCCAGGGGGACTGAGCCCAACACTGGGGGTCTGCAGCAAAAAAGGGGAAGTTGGTGATTGTCTGGGGCTGCAAAAAGATCTATCTGCGGGGTGCCCCATCTGGAGAAAATTACCTCCAAGACCGGGGGTCCAGTGACCATTCGTGATGGCCCTGGGAAATCCTGCTGACAGCATCTGCCAGGACATTGTCCTTGCCTGGGAGGTGAACTGCCATGAGGGAGGTGTTCAGGGAGTAAGCCAGAGACCACAACTTCATTGCTTCGGTGCACAAGGCCGTAGACCGAGTGCCTCCTTGCTTGTTGATGTACCACATTGTGGTGGTGTTGTCTGTTCTGACCTGTACAACTTTGTTCTGAACAGATTTGGAAAAAGCTTGAAGTGCTAGAAATACTGCTCTGAGCTCCAACAGATTGATGTGGAGCAGAGATTCTTGAGGGGACCACAACCCCTGGGTGGTGAGGTCGCCCATGTGAGCCCCCCACCCCAAGAGGGAGGCATCTGTAGTAAGGATTAAAGAGTGAGACTGAGTGACAAAGGGGACCCCTTGTCTCAGATTGTTCTGATCCTGCCACCACTGTAGGGCCTGGATCAGGGTTCTAGTTACTGGGATCAATTTGGTGAGAGGGTCCTTCCTTTGAGACCAAAAGGCTCTCAAATGGAACTGAATGTCCCTCATCTGAAATCTTGCTCCCTGCACTACTGCTGTAGAAGCAGCCATGTGCCCCAGGAGCTGTAGAAAATGCCTTGCTGGTCGAGACACCTGCAGGGTGAATGAAGAGGCCAGAGAGACCAGGGTCCTTGCCTATGAAGGTGAGGAGCTGGACAAGCTCTAGAACTGACTTTGGAAGATTTCGAAGGAAACCCAAAGAGGTGAGCAGTTGCTGAGTTACCTGTAAGTGTGACTTGACTTGATCTGGGGACTGGCCTACTATGAGCCAGTCGTCCAGGTATGGGAAGATGGCAATCTTCTGCCTTCTTAGAAAAGCAACTACCACTGCCAGGCATTTTGTGAATACCCTTGGAGCAGATGTGAGGCCAAAGGGCATTGCTCTGAACTGGTAATGGCCTGAGGGCAGCTCAAACCTGAGGTACTTTCGATGGGAGCTTCTGATGAGAATATAGAAGTAGGCATCCTTGAGGTCCAGGGACACTAGCCAGTCCCCTGGCCTTAGAGAGGGTAGAATAATTCCCAGAGTCACCAATTTTAATTTTGGTTTTAAAAGGAGCTTGTTTAAGTATCTGAGATCCAGGATGGGCCGCCATTCTCCTGTCTTTTTTGGGGTAAGAAAGTACCTGGAGTACAACCCTTTGCCCTGGTGTAGGGGTGGAACCCTTTCCACAGCTCCGAGAGCTAGGAGGGAAGAGACCTCTGCCTCTAGGGCAAGTGCCTCTGAAGGATTTGCAGGTGGAAAAGATCTGGTTCTCATCTTTGGAAACTTTCTGAAGCTGAGAACCAGTCCCTGGCTTACTACTTCCAGGACCCATTTGTCTGATGTCAGAGACTCCCAGTCCTGGACAAAGTAAGCCAGCCTGCCCCCTACAGGTAGCTGGGAATCGGCCCTGGCAACCCCATCAGGGTGCCTGCTTGGCAGGGGCTTTGGGCTGAGGGGTGGAAGCAGGCCTGCTTGTACCTCATCTGCCTCTCCCTCTAAAGAACCCCCTCTGGGCATAAGCAGAAGAGGAGGAGGCCTGGGCTTGGTAAAAAGGCCTATGAAAAGGCCTGCCCCTGCCTCTGGGAAGCTGCCTTTGAGGAGTGGCCTGCCTTTCCTTGGCCTGTGGATTCCTATAGGTGGTCCTATATTCATCCATTTTCTTCATGTAATTCTCTGTTTGCTCCCCAAACAGAGAATTACCCACAACAGGAAAATCCATGGCCTTAGTCTGAGTATCCTGTGACAGGCTAGTACATCTGAGCCAAGCCATTCTTCGAAGTGCCACAGATGTAGCCATGACTCTAGAAGACACATCACTGGAGTCTACTGCAGCATGGAATTGCACCTTGGATGCCTCAATATCATCAGCAGCCACCTGCTCCAGTTCCTTGGCAAGCTGGCCAGGGACCTGTTTTGCTAGGGCCATAACAGTGCCCCATCTGGATTTTTGATACCTAGCAGTATTGGCCATATAATTAGCCTGTCTGAGTCCAAAGGATGCTGCCATGTACTGTTTCTTTGCCATGGCATCAATCCTCCTGGAGTCCTTGTCCGGGGGTGTGACGCCAAGGGAATATTTGCCTTATCACAGGCTGCAGCCTGCACTACTCCAACATGGCTGCATTGTTGTGTAAGGAACTCTGTGTCTGAGCCTGACAATGTATACCTCTTGTCCATCCTTTTATCCACAGGAGGTATAGTGTTAGGAGTCTTTAAAATTTTAAATGTCTGTTTCCCAAAAGATTTGTGCAAGGGAATAGACAACCTCCTAGACTCTGGGATATCCATCATTTCCACATAGTCAGGCTTCTCTTGGTCATCCACAGCTTCTTCCATAGGAAGCTGGAGGGTTTCAGCCACTTTTTTATAAAACATGAAATGGGAGGGGGACTCAGAAAGCCTAGGAGGAGACACCCCTGAAGGTCTGTCTGGGGAGATGTCTGGGTCAATGGGCACATCCAGACTTTCAAATCCACATTCACTTTCCTCATACTCCTCTTCCGGTTCATAAAACTCCTCTAACTCATACTCTTGAACTGGTGGAACCGGCCGAACCGAGCGCCTGCCTAAAGGTGCCGGTTCGGTCAGAACCGGGGAAAGCGACTGAACAATTTTGATCGCTTTGGCTATCTCTTCAGCGGTTGGAGAGGAAAGTTTTGGCTCCACACCAGCTGATTTTTCTTTTCTAGTTCTTTTAGCCGGAACCGACTCCTCAGAATCGGCTCTCCTTTTGCCCGAAGAGGTCTCGTCCTGGTCAGAGGGTACTCCTTCTGGTTCGGTTTGAACCGAACCGGGCTGGCCATCTGGTTCAGCGGACTTTTTGGCCTCCCTTTCCCTGAGCCTACCAGCTCTCTTTCCAGGGTAGCTGCAGGGAAATTTTTGCAAATCTGGCAGTCTGCATTGAGGTGGTCAAACCCCAGACAATAAACACAGGTGGTGTGGGGGTCAGCCTTGGCAAAGACTTCCCCACACACACTACAGTGCTGAAACCCAGTGGGTCCAGTTTTTCTTTTGGGTTTCTCAGACATAGTGCCAGTCCTAACCAAACTTATCCTTTTATGGCAATCCGCCAGGCAAGATCCTCTTATCGGTTCCCAACCGTGTCACGGGTCGTGGAAAAAAACGTAATAAAATCCGTTTTTTTTTTTTAGAACCGATAAGAACCGGTAACCACACTCTAAATCACAAATTAAGATTCTTTAAACAACTTGTACTAGTACTCACAAACACCACAGACAGAGACTGAACCGACAGGCTGCGGTTTAAATTCGGGAGAAAAACGGTACTTTAACCGACAAAATGAACCGAATAGAAGGAGAAATCTCCAGAGCGACTGTTCAGTGAGGCGGAGTAAAGAATCTGACGGTTTGAGTTTGAAGAACAACAGACAGAGTCTCAACCAAGCTCGAGCTCAGCATTCCATGCCTGGCATGGAAAGTTAACTCTTTCATCTCCGGGGCAGTTCGAAAGTTGGGACTCACTGCATATGTCAGAATATAGCAAGACTTCATGTTGTTTGAATAGCTCCTATATCCCTGCCACAGGAGAGTTGCAGCAGCCCGATTCCCTAGGCTCCTGCAGTAACAGTGGGAAGCGGTCCCACTGTGACATCATCAGTGATGTCATGGGCCCCCCTCCAAAATGTGGTATATGAACCATGCATGCTTGTCGATCCAGCCGCACTTCTACACTGCAGGAGACAGCTGGACAGTGACATGAGCTTTCAGATTCTTCCCAGTAATTGGAAACTCTTCTACAGAGAGATTGTTTGTAAACTACACACCAGAAAAGTTAAACCAAGTAAAATACCGACAATATATTTTTTGTGTTTGCACAGGAATCTGATATAGCCTTATGGACTCAGGTTCCTATACAGAACCAAGAGACAAGGACGGGGCTGCTCAGCCTAGTAACTGAACGCCTTTTAAAGTATGGTGCAACAGCTTTACCAGTGCCACAACACATTGAGCTTAGAACATTTTATTTACGCACTCTTTGTTTTACAACAGGCAGGAAGTCCAGTATGAAAGGGTATTTAAGCATCATTGAATAAAGAGGAATAATCAGGGAGGTAAATAATTGATAGCCATGTAGGCTTGCATTTTACTTTGTGGCATTATAATACTGGGAGAGAAATGCTAGAAGCACTGACTGTGGCATGAGGATGTGGCCCTAACCGAGAATAATGACTATGATGCTGGCATTTAAGTCACGTACTTAATTAAATTGTTATGAAAATACTAGGTGATAGAAGGGAGCAAAGGACTATTTCAGACCAAAGTTTGTATCTGTAACCAAACACCGTTTGGAGTGCTGAAGCTCAGTTTGCTGGGTGGAGCACACACAGAGACATAGTTATAATGATATATGTTATTATTTATTTATTTTATTTTTAGTTGTTTAACCAGGTATAGCACACTAAGCTGACAGCTTTTTTACAGGAGCGACCTGGGAGCACAAGGAGGTTAAGTGACTTGCTCAAGGTCACACAGTATGCAAGTGGAAGCTGTGGGATTCAAACCCAAGTCTGGTCTGCTGGATGTCACCAGATTTGCAGCTCAGAGCCTTAGACCACTGCGCTATACTGCCTCCTATTATATCATACTATGCCGAATAGTGTTTGTAATGCTATAACAGGTATTAAACACAGTAGGTCTGACGAAGTGGCAAAAAACCATTTAACGTTACCTACCGAATTGTGTTGAGTAATCGAATAAGAGCATATATAATGGACTTGATTGATGGTGTTCATCCCATTTTTTTCTGGAGTAATAATGAGTTTTCCCCCCAGTGCCAAACACACTTATAGCACCCCCACCTCCATATTACCACTTTTTAAATTCTCTATGGTCTGGTTTGGACACCGGGCCTGTCAGGTAGTTGTGGGGAGAGGGCCAGAGTTTTTGTTTTATTCTCCGACGAGCCAGGTTGGGTATCAGACTTGTCAGGTAGTTTGAGGAAGGGAGAGAGACGTCTTCCTTCCCTGACAGGCCGGGTAGGGCTTGGGATCTGTCATGTTGTTGACAGTAAGGAAATTGCATTTTTGTTCCCTGACAGTCTAGGTTTGGCCATGGACTCATCAGGTGGTTGGAAGGAGAAGGAGGAGGAGGGATAGATTATTTTAATCTCCATCAGATCATGTTGGGCACTGGTCCAGCCAGGTAGTTGGACGAGAGGGCCAGATATTTTTTTTTAATTCCCTGATGAGCCTGCTTATGCACTGCCTACATCCATCAGGAAGTTTGCTGAAGGGTGACAATTGTTCTTTTATTCCCCAATAAGCCAGGTGACCACCAAACCTTTCTGCTGTGCAGCAGGATGGGTTGATGCATGCATGGTAATGTGATCCTATGTGCGTTTTAGGATGAGTACAAAGCTGAGATTGAGCACTGAGAGACGGAAAGAGCGAGAGAGGCAGAGTGGGGCGGTGTAGTCGGAATCGTTGGCACTTGAGGTTACAGCCTCGGAAGAGTATGCCACTTGTCCCCCTTGGCCCAGTCTCCCATACTTGCGCTGTGGGCCAGAATAGGGGAGATGGCTGAACAGGCTGGTAGCTGCAGCAGCTCCAAGCCTTACATGCAGTGTCTGAACCCCTTACTGTGACCTGACTCATCACCTTGTTGCTACTCCTCGTGATTGCCATCTGGCTAAATATACAGGCTAGACTGGGCACGAGACCCATCAGGTAATTTGAGGAAGGGGGACCGATCGTTTTATCCACTAACGAGCTAAGATGGGCACCAGACAGGTGAGACAGTTGGAGGGGAAGAGACAGAGTTTTTTTAATTCCCTGACAGGTGGGGCTGGGTACTGGACCTGTCAGGTTGCTGGGGAAGGGTCAGATTTTTTTTCTATTCCCTGATGGGCAAGGCTGAACACTAAACCTGTCATGTTGTTGGTGGGGCGATAGTTCTTTGTATTTACTAACAGGCCAGGTTAATCACAGGACCTGCCAGGTTCTTGGGGTAGGGTGACAGTTTTCATTTATTCCCGGATGGGTCAGTTTGGGCACTGGACCTATCAAGCAGTTTGGGGAAGGGGGATGGACTTTTTTCTTTTAATTACTCGATTGGCCACATTGGGCACTGGATCTGTCAGGTTGTTGGGGGGAAGGGAACATATGTTTTTATTCCCTGACAGGCTGGGTTACATACTAGACACATCAGGAAGTTTGGGAGAGAGGGGTCTTTTCTTGTTGTTGTTAAATTCCCTGATGGGCCAGGTAGGGTATCAGGCCAGTCAGGTAGTAGGATGGGGGAGAATGCTAGATTTTTATTTTTTTAAATTCCCAGATTGGTCAGGTTGGACACTGGATCTGTTAGGTTGTTGGGGAAGGGAAACAGATTTGATTTACTCTCTGAAGGGTTGGGTTGGGTATTAGACCCGTCAGGTAGTTGGGGAAAGGATGCAGATTTTTGTTTATTCACCGATTGCCAGCCCAGTCACTGGACCATTAGATAGTTGTGAGAGGGGGCCAGATTTTTTTTTATTTATTCCGCCGGACCAGGTTGGGCACCAGAAACTCTCCAATACCAGTATGAAACACCTGCTGTGCTTTGTAAAACAGTATGTATGAAAGTCATTATATAAAACAAAATCCTATTATGCTCTACAGTCCCTGCACTACCAGGCTCTAACTTGCTTGTTCTGTAAAGCATGAGACCTGTCATAGTTGGGAATGAGGGCCATTGTTTTCCCCCTAACAGACTGGGTTGGATTCCACATCCATCAAGTTTGGGGGGGAGAACAGATTTTATTTTTATTTCCTGGGAGGGAAGTATGGTAAATTGATGATGCCCACACCCATTTTGTTTTCCAAAAGACTGCTCCTGATGGGTGCTGTCAGCCCAGGGGCAGGTCCTCCACTGCACAGTATGTTAAGTAGGAGCACGCATGGCAACATGAACCCTATGTATATGTCAGGGAGAGTGCAGAGCTGAGACTGACTACCAGAGGAAAAAAGACAGCGAGAGGGGAAGCGTCAGGTAGCGGAGACTGGAATCATGTGCAACCTGGGATTACAGTCTCAGAAGTGCCTACTTCAGTCTCTCTCAGTTCAAGTCTCCCATGCTAATGAGCTGCAGGCTGCAAGTGACAGAGAAGCCCAAACTCACTGGTACCAGCAGCATGGAAGCAGAGGGGTACATATTTTGTTTTTATTCCCTGAAAGGTTGGGTAGCAGACCCGGCAGGTTGTTGGGTGGGAGAGGGGCAGATTTCTTTTTATCCCCTCATGGGCCGGGTTGGTCCCTGGACTCATTAGGTAGTTGAGGGAAAAGAGGGAGGACAGACTTTTATGACTGGCTGGGTTGGGCACCAGACCCATCAGAGAGCTGGTAGAGGGGGTTAGATTTTCTTTCATTTCCTGTTGGGCCAGGTTGGGCATCAGAAATATAATTCTGTTATACATGCCATGTGCTGCCAGTATTCCAGGGGCATTGTAAAACACTTTAGGAGATGCTGAGTATGCAAGTCATGATTTCAGACTAAATGCTTGTATTATACAGTCCATGTGTTAACAGAATCAAACTCCAGTGCTTTGTAAAGAATCAGACCCAGCACGCAGCTCGGAACAGAAGGACAGATTTAATTTATTTCCTGATGAGCTTGGAAAGGTACTGAATCTTGCATTTGAGGTTTTCAGTGTAATAGCAGTGTGAGCATTCATGGGATTTGATAGGCTGGAAATAACATCTCCTTGTAAGTAATCATGATGAAAAGCTTAAAACTGTTTTTTATGTCAGCTAAGAGCTGTTTTTAAAATTACCTCTTCCTAGACCCATCTAGCTCCAGCAAAACACCCCTCCCCATACACAGACACCTCTACCTGTTTTCTTCAGTCCCAGGCTACTGGGAGTGACTGGAAACTCGTGTTTTTTTTTATTATACTGAGAAGCTGAGAGAGAGAGAGAGAGAGAGAGAGAGAGAGAAGTCCTAGTTCCTGCAAGCATGAAACGTTGCCACAGCTCTATTTTTTGTCCTTCTGCATTGCAACAGTTAAGTAGCATGAATACTCTCAGTTTTAAATAGACAATTTAATTTTTTTCTTTGGAAAATGAAGGTCAACTTTCCACTTACAAAGTTGTGTAGAATAAGTTTATTAATACTTCCTCCCTGAGTGCATTCAATGTCATTCTTGTCATCACGGGGGGGGGCTAAGCTAAACAACCAGAGGACTTCTTCACTGTCATACTATTTTGCAATTCACATACTTAGCACCGATAAGTATGCCGCTGTCCATTACGAGAGTCAAATACTGACATAATTACAGAGTGCACACAGGATTTCTGCATATAGATACATAGAATTTGACAGCAGAAAAGGACTGCTAGGCCCACCTAGTCTGCCCATTTTCCCTACCTGCTGCAAAAACCAAAAACTCTACTTGATCTCTGACTTTGTTCTCCTACCTATCACTAGGGTACCCATATGCAAATCCCACACATTTTTGAATTCCCCACCGAATTTGCCCCCACTGCCTTTGCTGAGAGGCTGTTCCATGTATCCACCACCCTTTTTGTGAAGAAATACTTCCTCATGTTACCCCATTACCCCTTAATCCCCTTCCAGCCTCATGTCATGACCCCTTGTTCTAGAACATCTCTTTTTCTGAAAGATGCTATCCTCCTGTACCTTATTTATGCCCTTGAAATATCTGAAGGTCCCGATCATATACCCCCCCCTCCTCTCCTCCAGGGCGTACAAACTGAGGTCCTCCAGCCTCTCCTCGCATAACTTTTGGTGCAGACCCTGCACCATTTTTGTTGCCATTCTCTGAACTGCCTCCACCCTGTCTACATCTTGACGTAGATGTGGCCTCCAGAACTGGACACAATACTCCAGATCAGGTCTCACTACTGATTTATATAGAGGCATCACCACCTCCTTTCTTCTGCTGGTGGTACCTCTCCCTGTGACCCCCAGTACCTCATTGGCTTTCCCCACATTCTTGGCACATTGTCTGGCCACCTTTAGTTCATCGGATACGATTATCCCAGATCCCCCCTCCTGTTTGGTTGCCGTCAGTATCTCTCCCCCAACATGTAAGCCTCTCCTGGGTTCCTGTGCCCCAAATGCATGATTTTGCACTTTTTTGCACTGAATCCCAGCTGCCACACTCTTGACCATTCTTCAAATTTACCTAGGTTCCTCCTCATTTTTTCCACCCCTCCCAGAGTGTCTATCCTATTGCAGATCTTAGTATCGTCTGCAAATAGGCATACCTTTTCTTCCAGACCCTCTGCAATGTCACTTATGAAGACACTGAATAGGACTGGCCCCAGAACTGACCCCTGTGGCACCCTGCTGGTTACCCTCCTAGCCTCTGAACGAGCTCCATTACCACCATCCTCTGTGTTCTATCCCTCAACCAGTTTCTAACCCAGTTTACCACTTTGTGGCCCATTCCCAGGCTACCTAACTTGCTTACAAGCCTTTTATGTGGAACGATGTCACATGCCTTGCTGAAATCCCAGCCAGCGACCTTGTTTCAATGACGTCATTGAGTGTGACGTCTCTGCTATTTTAGGGGAAGATCTCAGCATCGGTTTTCTAAAGGGAGAGGGGTTTGTTACAAATTCCAAACGCTACAAAACCTGATTAAACTAATTTTACAGGCAAGAGCCACACTGTTTAAAAGAGCAGCCTCTGGTTAACAGATGCAAGGGATCTGTTTTGGTAATATTTACAAGATAAAACATGGGTTTAGATGTCCTTTAAAATAAATACCTCACTATATTATACAGGAGCCCATTTATGGTTCTATTTCTGTTACTTAAGGAGTAAACACTTACTGTTACTGGACAAGACATTAAATTAACACCATCACATGCATCCTCGTAGTAAGTTCAAAAGGATCCCACTAGAAATGTTCAACGTGACTGGGTCTGTACAGTGGCAGTGGAGAGCCCTATTTCTAGCCTACAGGCTCCTCACACCTCCCTCAGTTACCTTACAGTTGCACTGAACTAAGAATGCACTGTATTATGTATAAGACAAGGCCTCCCTGAGGCGGCTTACTACCAACTCATATCATGCATTGCTTTAGCTACCAATTGTATAGGTCTTAACCACTCACTAGGTAAATATGTCGATAGCTCTGCCCTGTTTTAGCTACCAAATGTATAGGCATTAACCAGTGCTCACTGTACTTATACTCTATATGATTGCTCATCCACATTTATTCTATGTATATACTGTATGAACGTCTATGTTTTATTCTGATGTGGAGCCTTTGGAAACAAGTCTATGACTCAAAGGGTTGTAATTCTGATTTCCTAAATAAATAAATAAAAATAAAACGTGCTTGTCACAGTAATCCTATCTACTGCGAGAATAACTAAAAAGACTACTCTATATTGAAAGTTTGTCACTATAGAATGTTCACACGCTGGATAGCCTCACTTAAGTGAAACATCTCTTTTTCAAAGGGTCCGGGGAGTAGTATCAATAGACATACAATACTTACAATCATAATTATGTGCATATACATAAAGTTCAATCACTGCTAATTTCACAGCTCTAAGCAGCGAGGGCTGGCATCCGGTGGGCATGCTGGCAATGTCTAGTAAAGTACATAGCTCAATGCAAAATCTTGAAGGAGAGATAAATTAGTAAGCTGGAAATGGTAGACTAGGTAGGCTGATACAAAAAAAGCACACAGGTGGCCTGCACATTGGTGCAGCGGCAGCACTACTGCTTGTGGCACTGACCCAACTTCAGGAACGAGCTTAGAATGTCGGAAGGTCTTGCCAGGGGGGAGGAGGATCAAGCATCTGTAGACTGCTCTCCTCTTCCAAGCCAGGCCCCCAAGTGCAGGCTAAGTGAAGACAGTTCAGGATAGCAGTGCGGGAGAAGGAGTGGCGGCTGTCAACCAATGCTGTGCAGGAGTACATGTCATGCGTTATGACAGCATTGCATGTCCACTCCTCCAGTGGGGAGAAATCCAGGGGAAACGCCAACAGGCAGGACGACTACGGTCACCTGCAGGACTTGCACCCGACGATCCAGGCAATGCTGCAAAACTGGACCTATGTCACGGCCAGAGTTAGGGAACCCTGCTAGGGGGGGCAAGTCCTGGGGGAGGATGTAGCAAGTAAGACCTGAGAGAAATAAGGGTGACAGGACCCAGGTACCTGGCAACACGGAGGCCACTTGGAACATGGAGATAAACAGAATAAATAAAAGAGCACACAGACACAGATAAAGTTCTTGAGTGTGGACCTTAGCAAATATTATCTATATGCCTGGTGGTGGTGGGGAGACAACCTGTGACGGCTTTAACTTCACATCAATGTTGTTACTATTCTGCTTATTGTTATGGATATCCCTTAGGGGGAAACAGGAGGAAGGTGTGTTACTGTCACTGTACAGTGACAGTAACATAAGAGTAGAACTCTGTTAGAAAGTTAGTATCTCACAGCCACTATGAGAAGGTAACACCAAGATCCCAGATACATATAGTATTAGCCAGATAGCCCCAACAGTTGAGGAACTCCGATCTTAAACAGTTAAAAACAGTTAAAGTTTCTCAGGTTAAGAGGGAACAGATGTTAGTTATAAAGTTCTGTACAGTAAGCAATTTATACCACTATAACTCCAGTGTAGGTCGAGTACAGCATTTTTATGGGATGCTGTTAGCGGGACCAAGTTTCCACATCTGCAGAATAACTTCAAAAAAAAAGTCTATTCTTTAACAGAATAAGCAGGCAGTATAGTGCAGTGGGTTAAGGCTCTGAGCTGCAGATCTGGAGACCTGGGTTTGAATCCCACAGCCACCTAGGTGCATACTGTGTGATCCTGAGCAAGTCACTTAACTGCCTTGTGCTCCCAGGTCGTATCTGGAAACAAGCTTCAGCTTGGTGTGCTACTCCTGGTTAAACAATGTTGCCTTCCCCTTCCCTAACAGTTAGAAACCACTCAAAAGAATGTGACATGGATGTAAATTACATTAAAAGTGTGTCTTATAATGTTAATGAATTAAATAATCCAGTAAAGTGTTTATAATACAAATAAAGATGAGAAAAACAGAACTAGCCTTCGTACAAGAATAGGGCTCACAGTAGCTTTTGCTTCTTGTGGGTCCAAGGCTCCCAAAATACAAAATTGGGTCCTGGACCAAATTCTGGAAGTCCAGCAGTGTTCCTCTGGAGTCACTTTGCTCCATACCACTACAGTGTGCGTGGTCAGAAGGCAGCAGACTGCACATCCTAAGAAGTCAGCTGTGCACTCAGGGACCTCCCCCCTCCCCCAACACTAATAGACAAGCATAAAAATGGACTGCTTGAGCATCAAGGACACAGGACACCATGTCCCTGAGACTCCAAAGAGACATACCTGAGTGACCACTAACTACATTTGGATATGATTATAAGTTGCACTCCTCATGAAGGGGAGTTAGCATTTTGGTGCACACACCGTTCATGAAAGATAAGGTGTGCACACATAGTGAGGGACAATAGGTTATTCTGAGGGTCAAAGCGTAGGACCTAATGGTGACATTTATTTTTTTTTTTTTTTTTTTAGTCTTTGGTAACTGGGTAAAGCCCACTAGGCACAAGTGCCTGTTTTCAGGGGCGACCTGGGAGCACTGATAAACATGTACTGTCCAATTAAAAGCAAAACCCAGAAAGTACTCTCACAGTATGTATGTGTGTGTGTGGGGGTGCCTGGACCTATCCTTAAATCAGAAACTACATAGCATCTCCCAAATCCCTAAGCAAGAAAACTGCAAACAGAGGACTCAGTGCACTTAATGGGGATTCTGAACTGCTTCCCTATCCACCATCCAGAACAAGCACTTTCCTGTAACCACATGGAGAGTATGGGTTGGGAACACATGATGGCTCTCCAAAGATCTCCTCAGAAAAATGAAGGCGTGGGATGCCATGCAGGCAGCTCACAAAGCCACTCCCTTACCTTCTTTCTGATACGAATACTGACAGCTGCACAAGCAAGAAGTAAAATCCCTCAAGGCCAAATATTTTAAAAGATCTACAGTCTTCGAACCCGGACAACCACAGAATTTTCTGGATAGAGAACTTGCTTATGAAACCTGGCATCAAACAAATTGCTATCAAGCTGGAAACTGGGGCTGGGTCCCTAACAGACCACTTTACAGTCGCCGAAGCCCTGAACACAAAATACACAGACCTGTCTGACTAGCTGGGTAAGCTTCATTAATTAACTTTCCTGTAGTCTTAACAGCCAGGCTGTTGGTGGCCCCAGCATTCCACCCTTTAACTTTAAGACCATCTCCCCACACAAGATCCATAAGCTCCTTGAGGCCCTCCCCAATCATGGTAGTGCCGGCAGCAAAGGACTCTGCCCAAGATTTCTTAAATCAACAGCCAATGTGATCACAAAACCTCTTGCCACCATCTTTAATCTATCCTTGACATCCTTATCCATATCCACAATCTGGAAGCAGGCCAGAGTGGTCCCTTTTTAAGTTTGGTGACTCTACCCTTCTTAACAACTACCATCCTGTTTGCATCCTCTCTCATCTGAGCAAAATCATTGAAAAAGTTGTCTTCCAAAAAGTCTCAGACCATATGTCTAGGTATAACCTTCCCTCTCCTCAGTGACATGGTTTCAGAGAGGGCCACAGCACAACCCCCGCCTTACCATGCCTTACTCACCAAACTAGCAGAGGTATGGATGAAGGCAAACTAACAGGTGCCATCTTCGTGAATCTAACCAGGGCCTTTGAGCTGCTAGACCACAGCATCCTAATAAGACAAACTGCATCTCATTAATACACTGCAATGACCACATCCTGGTTTTGTAATTATCTTTCAAGGAGAATCGAACTGGTCTGCACAGAGTGAGCTACCTCTAACACACTTGGTATCAAGTCTGGGGTACCTCAAGGATCCTTCCTTGTACCAGTTTTGTTTTCCTTGTTTACAGACTCACTCCCTAAGGACTGCAACATGTTGCTATATGCCGATGAACTGATCCTCTTCCACAGTGCAAAGACGTCGGCTGAAACATCCTCCACCCTCACAGAGGTGTTCTGTGCCACCCAGCAGTGGTTCCTAGCTCCTAGACTCCTACTCAATGTCAGAAAGACTTAGGCAGTGCTGTCCAGGTCGAAACTTAGGCTAGCTAAATGGGTGCCAGATGCTAATCCCCAAAAGAGGGCCTCCCCTAGAACAAGTGTCTGCTTAAAAAAAATTTGGGGGGTCACACTTGACCCCCCTTGACCTTTTCAGATCATATTGGGCTTACAGTTAGGCATGTGAACCAAAAAATGATGGACAGCTTAAGGCTTAAGGACCTGATAAGACCAGAAGTAAGACTTGCAATTGCTCAGGGTAAGTCACTCCCCCTTCTGGAATACTGCTCCCCTATTTATACAAAAACCTCGTCTTCCAACCTGTCCAGACTAAACACAACTTAAAACAACATCTGCAAGTTTGCCTTGATGGTCCCATACTCTACTCATCATTGCTCCCTATACCAGGCCCTGGCTGATTGTCCCCACAGGCCAGCCGTGAATACCTACTAGGCTGCCTCATGGACAAATCCCTTCGGTAAGAAGAGTGCCCCCCTCATCTGCTTTCTCCCTGTAGCCTCAGGTTAACCTCCAGCCTTCTCCTGGAGTGCCCATAAGTTGCCACCTGTATGGGACAAAAGGCCTTCTCTGCTGCTGCTCCAAACCACTGGAAAAGCCTACCAATTCCCCTCTGCCCTCTAGGTTCAAACTCGATATTCAAATTGCAATACAGGACTGCCCTCACAGCTGTCAGTGCCTGCAATTGCACCACCTAAAATAGAGTCCAGATACCCCTCATTTGGTTCTGACCAACTCTGCTGCCTTCTTTCTTGAATCTGTGGCATTGTGCTGCTTTGTATACTCTGTAAATTGTGTACAATGCTGTTATATATTGCTTGACTGCGCTCTCACAACCTAGTGTTCATCATCCTCTACAGCAACTGTTGTATTTATTGTCCTACATGAAAAAATTACTCACCATAGTAATTTTGTTCTTTCAAGGTATTCTTCTATATGATTAACTGTAGCACTCAGCCTCCTGTGATGAACTGCCTCAGAGGGAAATGGAACTTCTGCAAATGATGAAACATCCATTGGCTCGTGCCACCATTCAAACTGCTGCCCTTATCAACTGCTGCGTTCTGTAATGCACAGATTCATTGAAGCCTGCAGGGTAAGACCATCTAACTAAGCTATTCTTTAAACCTTAATAAATAATAATAATTCAATAACAAATCCTCTTTTAACTTGTCCCCTGTTAATGCCAGATAGGACCAACAACAGGAAACAGTAAGCCACCTGATCTTAAAAACTTACAACATAACAAGGATATGACAATCCTAACAATCAGAAAATCCAGCTGTGATGCAGAGGACAACTGGTTTGGGCAGGCAAGGTAGGGTGGCAGAGTTAATCATACTGAAGAATACCTTGGAAGAAACAAGATTACTACGGTGAGTAATTTCTTCTTCTAACCCCAGGAATTCTTCAATATGATTAACTATAGTAGACTATGAAGCAGTACCTTAGGAGGAGGACACAGAACCTTATTTAGGAAATAGGCTCTGCAGCACTGCTGTGCCAAACCTGGCATCACTTCTGGACTAAGTGTTTACACTGCAGTGCTTTGTAAAGGTGTGTACTGACTTCCATGTAGCTGCTTTACAGATTTCCAGCAGGGAAATAACCCTGGTAGCTGCTATTGTAGCAGCTGTGCCCCTTGTAGAATGTGCTCTCAGGCCTATTGGGGGCTACTTACCAGTTTTACTGTAGCAGAAGTGCACACATGCTACTATCCAGCGTGAAACGGTTGGTTTAGAAGCTGGTTTTCCTCTTCCCACATCCCCACAGGTCAGGAACAGCTGCTGTCAGTCCTGCCTCCGGGCCTTGGTGTGGTCAAGATAGTAACCAACAGCTCTCTTGACATCCAGGCTATGTAGCCTGCGTTCCCCTGAACTAGAGTGTTCAGTGAAGAAGACTGGCAAAGTGATTGACTGATTCAGGTGGAAATCAGAGACTACTTTCGGAGGGAATTTCCTATTAGTCCCGAGGACAACTTTATCCCTGTGGAAGGAGATGTAGTTTTTCTCTACACACAGGGCTTGTAGCTTGCTAATCTGTCTGGCTGAGGTAATAGCCGTCAGGAAGATAGCTTTCCAAGTTACAAACTTCAGATGTGCTATAGCCATGGGCTCGAATGGGGGCTCCATGAGCTTGGCAATACAGACACTGAGGTCCAAAGATGGCACCGGCTCCCAATGGGGAGGGTGCAAGTGAGCTAACCCCTAGAAGAATTTTTTGAAAGTAGGGTTAACAGCCAGAGAGCCACCCTTGCCTGCCAAGAGATAGGCTGAGACTGATGCCAAGTGGACCTTAAGGGTAGTGGGCTGTAGGCCCATCGAATGTAGGTGGGTGAGGTAGTCCAATAAGACTAGCAACCCTGCCTGGGAAGATACTATGCTGTTAGTATTACACCACATAGAAAATCTCTTCCATTTAGAAGCATAGGTTCTCTTGATTGAGATCTTCCTGGAGCCCGAGAACTCTAAGGACACCTTCGGTGAGGTGTAGGTCAGCATATTCTAGGTCTTCAAGAGCCATGCTCCGAGTCTGAGAGACCTGAGGTTCAGGTATAGGATCCTCCCCTGTGAGGAGCTCAGAAGATTGTGCCTCTGAAGGAGGTGTATGGGTTGGGCAACTGACTGGGAGAGCAGTAGTGAATACCACGGCGTCCTGGCCCAATCTGGAGCTATCAGAATCTTTGTAGTCGGTTGGGACCGGAGTTTGATCAGGACCCTGAGCAACAAAGGAAATGGAGGAAATGCATACAGGCTTCTCCCTGACCAGTCCAGCACCAATGCATCCAATGGGCACTGTGCCCTTTGCTGGTGACCCGTAGCAGAATTGGTTCTTATCTCTGGGGTGCCCCACCTTTCAAAACACCACCTCCAATACTTGGCTGTTGAGAGACCACTCGTGGTGTTTTTGGTTGATTCTGCTCAGTACATCTGCCAGGATATTGTCCTTCCCTTGGAGGTAGATGGCTAACAGGGACACCTGTAAGGAGTACGCTAGGCTCCATATTTTCACTGCCTCTGTACACAGCAGGTTGAACGTTGTCCCTCCTTGCTTGTTGATGTAGTACATTGTGGTGGTATTGTCAGTCCTGACCTGTACCACCTTGTTCCATACCAGGGATGCAAAAGACAGCAGGGCCAGAAGCACTGCCCTGAGCTCTAACAGGTTTATGTGCAAGAGTGACTCTGCAGGGAACCAGGTGCAGTGCACTGTATGCTCTTCCAGATGTGCCCCCCATGCTAGGAGGAAGGCATCTGTTGTATGTACCAACATGAGGGACTCCTTTTTGAATGGGCCCCCTTCCAGGCTGCTTCTATCTTGCCACCATTGCAGAGCCTGCAACAGCGTCCTTGACACTGGCACCAGCTTTGTGAGAGAATCCCTCCTTTGGTACCAGTGTGCCATGAGGTGGAAATGAATGTCTCTCATCTGAAATCTGCAACTCTGAACTGTTCCTGTTGCTGAAGCCATGTGTCCCAGCAACTTTAGAAAGTGCCTTGCTGGCCTTGGCTTGCAACCTGCAGGATATTGTCTATTCTGCCCCGAGGGAGAAAGGCCCGCCCTTGCAGGGTATTCAACTCTGCCCCTATGAATTTTTTTTTAATTATTCTCATCCTCCAGGGAGCCTGGCAGGTGGTGCTGGTCCCTCCCTCCCTCCTTCAGAGGGACTCGGTCTCTGGCCTCACCTTCCCCTGCCTGACTATCCCAGTGATCCCCTACTGGTTACCCCCCGTGACAGGGCCGGGGCGAGGACTGCTGACTTCCCCCCATCCCAGAGACCACATCCAGATTTCAGGTGTCGGGACAGGCACTGGCAGGGCCATCACAGAGCCTGCCAGCTCCATTTTACTGTTTTTCTCTCTACCCCCTTCCTCCAGCCATCGCTAGAGGGTGATCAATGAACAGGACAGTTATCCCTCCCTCCCCGAGAGAGGAGACCAGTTCCCCAGACGCTTGATCCACTTGCTCCCCTGCCAACCCCCTGGCGGCCCAAGCTCGTTCCCAAACCCAGGTCACCGACGTGGCATGAGGTGTAGAGTCCAGTGCCTCAACCTCCAGCACCACCGGGCCAGCTCTGCCCCTATGAAATTTAGTACCTGAACAGGTTGAAGTACAGATTTTTGGACACTGATAGGGAACCCCAATGACTCTAGGGTATCCTGGGTGAACTTAAGAGCATCTTTTACTTGTTGTGGTGACTACCCCAAGACTAGCCAGTCACCCAGGTAGGGGAACAAAGTGATGCCTTGCTGTCTTAGGTATGCCACTACCATTGCCAAGCACTTTGTGAAATGCCCTGGGAGCAGAGGTTAGGCTGAATGGCAGGGCTGCAAACTGATAATGTCTGAAGGCAAACTGAACCTGAGGTATTTTCTGTGAGATTCTCTCATGGGAATGTGAAAGTAGGCATCTTTCAGATCCAGTGATGCCAGCCAGTCTCCCAGCTAAAGAGTGGGAAGGATCACTGTCAAGGTCACCAATCTGAACTTTGGCTTTGCTAAGTGCTTGTTCAGTGCTCTTAGATCTAAAATGGGTAGCCACTCCCTGTTTTTCTTTAAGGTTAGGAAGTATCTTGAGTGGAATCTTTTCCCTCTTTGGGAGAGGGGAACTGGCTTCACTGCTTTTGCTACCAGCAGGTTGGACACTTCTGTTTCTAGGAGTGCCCTTTCTGTGGGGGATGCTAGTCTGAACAGCTTCGACCTTAGCTTGGGGAAAGATTTGAAGCTGAGGGCTAGGCCCTGACTCACTACTTCCAGGACCCACTTGTCTGTTGCAATGGTGTTCCAAGCCTGGAAGTAGTGAGTCAGCCGGCCCCCTACTGCTAGTGGGGAGGCAACCCTGACTAACACATCAGGGAGTCTGTTTTGGTTGGGCCATACCCTGTGAGATCTGATCTCCATGCCTAGAGCCCCGTTTGCCCCTGCCCCTGAAGTATCTTCTCTGTTGCTGATAGACAGGGCTGGCTTGGGCCTGGAAAAAAGATCTGCTGTAGTCTGACCTACCTCTGCCTCCCCTTCCCTATGGAGAAAGGCAGATTTGATTCCTCTTCACAAAAGTGGGAGCAAGACAGAGGCAGGAAACTACAAACCCGTCAGTTTGACCTCTGTGATAGGAAAAATGATGGAATCACTTCTGAAGGAAAGAACTGTTGAGTACCTAGAGGCCAGTGGGGCACAGGACCTAAGGCAGCATGTATTCACTGCAGGAAGGTCACGTCAGACAAATCTAATAGATTTCTTTGACTGGGTGACCAAAGTAGTAGACCAGGGAGGGGCTGTGGACATGGCCTACCTAGACTTTAGCAAGGCAATTGACACAGTCCCACACAAAAGATTAATAAACAAATTAGCCAGCCTGGGAGTGGGTCCCAGGGTGGTAGCCTGGGTAAAACACTGGGTGGACAACAGGACATAGAAGGTAATAGTAAACAGAGTCCACTCTGAAGAAAGGGGGGTTACTAGTGGGTACCGCAGGGTTCAGTACTGGGTCCAGTCCTTTTCAATGTCTTTATAAGTGACACTGCAGACAGACTGGAAGGAAAAGTATGCCTCTTTGCAGATGACACAAAGATCTGCAACAGGGATGATACACGGGGGGGGGGTGAAAAGGATGAGAAGGGACTTGGCAAGGTTTGAGGAATGGTCAGAAGTATGGCAGCTTGGATTCAATGCAAAGAAGTGCAAACTAATGCACCTGGGAAACAAAAACCCAGGGGAAGAGTACACAATGGGGGGAGGTAGTAACAACAACAAAAATGGAAAATAACCTGGGGGTAATTATATCAGATGACGTTAAGGTTAGCAAGCACTGTGAGAAGGCAGTAGGGAGGGCTGGTGGGATACTGGGATGTATAGGGAGAGGCATCATCAGCAGAAAACAGGAAGTTGTTATCCCTCTGTACAGACAGTTGGTGAGACCCCATCTGGAGTACTGCGTCCAGTTCTGGAGACCCCATCTCCACAAGGACATACACAGGATGGAGGCAGTCCAGAGGAAGGCAACTAAAATGGTGCAGGGTCTGCAAGAGAAGCCATACGAGGAGAGACTAAAGGAGCTTAATATGTATACCCTTGAGGAAAGGGGGGACATGATCAAAACTTTAAGTACCTCAGTGGAATAAACAAAGTCCAAGAGGGTAGCATCTTTCAGAAAAAGAGATGTGCAAGAACAAGGGGACACAATTTGAAGTCAGAGGGGGGATGGCTCAGGGGTAACGTGAGGAAGTATTTTTTCACAGAGAGGGTGGTGGATGCACGGAGCCTCCCTCCTGAGGAGGCTGTGGGGTCTAAAACTGTGGCAGAATTCAAGAATACATGGGACAGACATAAGGCAATTCTTGTTGGGGGCTAGGAAGAAATAGGCTGTTGGTTAACTAGGATTTGCAGCTTATCCAGTAGGTAGGGAAATGGGCAGACTAGGTGGGCCAAGCAGTCCTTATCTGCCGTCAAAGCCTGTGTTTCTATGTTAGACTTCTTTTTATTATAAGAAGGGATCGGCTGATTCGTTGTCTGATCATTCGAAACCAAAGGAGTGGTCATCTTCTTTTTGAAGTGTTCTAAACGTTTTCCCATGGTCTTGCAAATCTCACAATCAGCTTCAAAATGAGAGAAGCCTAAACAAAATAAGCACAATTCGTGCATATCCGCTTTCGCAAACACCTCCCCACACTTAACACAATTTTTAAAACCGGTAGACCCCGTTTTCTTATTCGGTTTATCGGACATAACCACAACTCTTAAAAAATGAGAAAATAAGAACTTGAGCTCGGTTCCTGAACCAAAGTTTTTTTGACTTGAAGACAAATACGGTTCCTGTCAGGCCACAGAGTGTAGCGGTCGGTTCCCAGACGGGGACAAAAAAATGCAAATCTGACAGAAATTAACCAATGACCCAGAAAGAACTCAGGAAGGGTCCGGTTTAAGTTTTTTTCAGTAAAAAATAAAGATAACAGAAATAAAGGCGGATCACCCAGTTCCTCAATGGTTTCGCGGAACCGTGAACTGAGTTAAAATAACACTAAAACTAGCGCTAAACTATAAAACCTAAATAAGGGCATCAGACAAAGCAGAAATAAAAAACATTTTACTTTTTTTCCACGAAAATAAATGTAAACTCAGTCACACTGAGAAGCAGTCTCCAAGGCGGCTTACTAGGCAGGCAGAGAATAAAATCTGAGCATTGTAGAATGCAGCAATTGGTAAGGGCAGCAGTTTGAATGGTGGCATGAGACAATGGATGTTCCATCATTTGTGTAAGTTCCATTTCTCTCCAGGGCAGTTCAACACAGGAGGCTGACTGCTGCAGTTAATCATACTGAAGAATTACTGGGGTTAGAAATACTCATTAACCGGATAAGTCAACTGTACTGCAACATTCTAATCTACCTCGACTCGTATGTGCTTTTTGTTATTACCTGTGAAACTGTGGTCTACATCTGCTCACTGAGAGACCATTTTTGATGCCTCCGGCTGATCTTGTTGAGAGAATCCCCCAGGGCATTGTCTTTCCCTGGCAGATGAACTGCTAACAGCTGTACCTCCAGGGAGTACGCCAGTTTCTGGATCTTCATAGCTTCTGTGCACAGCTTTGAGGATCTTGTGCCTCTCTCCTTGATGATGTAATACATGGTGATAGTGTTGTCAGTCCCAATTTGGGCTAACTGGCAATTTACCTGGAAAGCAATGACTGAATGTCAAGAAAACACCCACTAGTTTCAGGAGATTTATACACTCCCAGGAATCCTGAGAGGACCACGCTCCACTCTTTGGTCACCCAGGTGGGCTACTCAGCTTAGGATGGAGGCATCTTTAGCGAGGATGACCATGGGAAACTGTTGCTGGAAGGGCATTCCCTCCCTTTCATTCCACCAGTCCAGAGCTTGCAAGAGGTTTTTCACCACAGGTACAAGCCCTGAAAGAGGATAACATTTTTGGGACCAATGGGCCCTTAAGGGGTACAAGATGTTCCCCATCTGAAATATGACCCTTGCACCACAGCTGTGGTGGAGGCTATATGACTCAGAAGCTGAAAGAAATACCATGCTGGACTGGGCTGGCCTGGGCCGAATGAGTTTGCCTGATACAGAAGACTTTCCAACCTTTGTGAGGTAGGAATGCCCTGAACTGGGTAGCAACTAACACTGCCCCTATGAATTCCAGTATCTGCACTGGTTCCATTTGGGCTTTTGAGTACCTGTGAGGAATCCCAGTGTCTCCAAGGTGCTCTCAGTTAGCAGCAGGAAATCCTTTACTGCCTGGTGTTACTTTCCTGTGACCAGTTGGTTGGCCAAGCAGGGAATACCCAGCACTCCTTGCCTTCTGAGATGCGCTGCTACCACAGCCAAACACTTTGTGCACACTCTGGGAGCAGGTAAGAGACCGAAGGGAAGGGCTGTGAACTGGTAATGACTAGAAGATAACCTGAACCTTAGGTACTTCCCATGACTGGGCCTTATTAGGATGTGAAATTATGCACCTTTCAGGTCCAGGGATCCTATCCAGTCTCCCTGCTGCAGAGATGGTATTACTGTAGAAAGGGTGATCATTTTGAAATTTCACTTTTTTTTTTAGGTGCTCATTCAGAAACCTGAGATCCAAAATGGTTCACCACTCCCCATTCTTCTTGACAGTAAGGGGCACCTTTTTTTGGTTATTACTTTTTTCCTCCTTTGAGACGGCTATCCTCCGGAGGGTGCCCCCAGCCCCATCCCCCGGCATCCACCATCCAGCCCTGACCCAATCTCCCAGGGCTTGCCCCTTCCCTGGCAGGGCCGGCGGAGATTGGATTCAGTGGGCCAGTGCCATGGCTGGCTGGGAGCGGAGCCTGTGAGGCGCCCTCCACCACTGCGCCACGGCTTCACTTTTCCTGGTGTTCTCCCAGGAGCTGGGGCGTGCAACGACACCCATGGAGAGAAGCATGCACACATCCACATGCACTCCCTCCAAGCGTCTGCCCCAACCCCTCCCCATACTGCAGCACCCTGTCCCCCAGCCTCTGCTAGGGGGCAGGACAGCGCCGACCACTGAGGACCCCCCTTCCCCGAAGGAGAGCAGTCCATTGGACGCTCAATCCTTCTCCTCCCCTGCCAACCCCCGGTGGCCGTACTCGTTCCCAAACATGGCTCACTGGCATAGCGTGATGTAAGGCGTCCACTGCCTCAGTCCTCAGTGCCACCAGGACGGCGAGTAAGGGGTACCTTAAATAAAGGCCCTTTACCCACTGAGAAGAGGTAATACATCCTGCTGTTTTTGCCTGCAGGAACTTTTTTGACCTCCAATTCCTACAGCATCTATTCTGTTGGGGAGGGAGGTTTGAAGTTTCCGAAAATGAAGTGTGAGCAGATGATTCACTACCTCCCATACCCACCTGTCTGTGGTGATGAATTTCCATTCCTGGAAGACGTGAACCAGCCCTCTTTTCTAACAGAAATGAGTGGATGACCAGGACTGATTAATCAGGGATCTACATTCAGGCTGAGCCTTGGAAGCCGGAGTTGTCTTGGCCCATATGGAAGCTCTTGCACCCCTGCAAATAAAGTGACCTCTCATGAGACAGTAATTATAGGGCAAGAAATGAAGGTTTGAAGAAAAAGACCCCTATTTCTACTTCCCCTTCCCTTGATAGGATCAGGCATCAGGAGGGAGAGGGAGGTTATGTGTAGGAAGTGGAGGCCTTTTCCTTCCCAGCGTTACTGTTGTCTGGGTATTCTGGGATGGACTGATGGTCCTTTGGTAAGCAAGCCTCCACAGAGAAAAACTTGTGCCAAGACTCTGGCTGTGGTGTCATTGGTGCTCACTGCCCTGTAGAACTGGTACATGGTAGCATCCAGAGCTGCTTTGGCAATGTCTGCCAAGACCTATGTCAGGTCCTCTGAGCCTTCTCGCTCAGAGCTAGAATAGAGTTCCATAAGGCTTACTGGTACTGAGCAGTGCAGCCCATGTATGCCGGCTGTCTCAATGAAAGAAAAGCAGAGGAATACACTTCCTTCCCCATGCTAACCAGTTCTCTGGACTCTTTCTCTGAGTAGAAAGGGGAACCTTTGTCTTGTCATATGGTCCACCTACACCACCCTTCTATGGTTTGGATGTGAGAAGAGGTAGTCTGCGTTACACCCATCCAACTGGTGCTTACTGCAACCTTTTGATGACCACTATTGTGGAAAGGGGTCTGCAGCAGCTTGCTAGTTGCCTCACAAAAGCATAGTATGAGAGCAAATGCTCCGGTCCCCAAAGAGAGGAACCAAATTTCTATTCAGGGGCACCATGAGGTCCAATCAGTTTCCGGTTTTTTTCTCATTGTAATAAAATATAATAAAATGAAGCTTCAGGAACCGTAGGTAGAACAGACGCTGCAAAGGTACCTGCATCATTAGTCAAACTTTGGTCATCGTCTCCGGAGAGGGCAATTTTGTTTTGTCCACTGGCGTCTCCTTTTGCTTCTTTCAGCAGGAGGGGCAGTGACATTTTTTTTTGTATTGTGTCTTTTTGTACCTTTTTTAATTTCTTTATGTTTTAATTTTTTACAGGGGCTGCCTCTGGTGCCAACTTCAGAAGGTACAACACCACTGGCATCTCCTTTTGCGTCTTTCAGCAGGAGGGGCAGTGATAAGTTTCTGTCTCTGCATCTTTTTTTTTCCCCAGGGACGCATTTGGTGCATGCTTCTCCTAGTGGGGTACTCAATAGTTTGGGATACGGAGATAGGATCAGGCATCAGGAGGGAGAGGGAGGTTATGTGTCTCCCAGGAGGTAGAGCTCTGAGGGAGGGGGAGCAGATCCATAGGATCGCAAAGGCAGCAGTTGCGGGTTGGGGGGGCTGGACATCATTGTCCATCTGGGGACAAATGACCTAGCCAAAGAAAGAGCAAGTATTGAGAAGGTTCAGGAGAATTTTAGGGATTTGGGTAGGAGCCGGGGGTGGGGTAGCAAACTCTGGTTACATTCTCAGAGGTGCTACTAGTCAGGGGAAGGAGAGGGGAAAGAAACCAATATATCAAAACCTTCAACAACAGGTTGAAAGTCTGGTGCAGGGAAAAAAACTTGACTACACTGGGGACTGGGGCACCACCTGGGATGATGCACACCTTTACAAAAGACAACGGGCTGCATCCTTCTGAGGAGGGTACGTTTGTCCTCAATGAGCGGTTTACATGCTTCTTGAGCAAGCATTTGAACTAGCCATGGGGGCTGTCAGGAGCAGGGAGATTCCGGCAGCCCACCCCCACAGGTTAGTGCATACATCAAGCAGGATCAGGTTGTCAGCCTGGGGGAAGATAAACAGGTACCGCAGAGCGGGATAGGCTGCACTCAGGACATAATGATATCCCCACTAATGAAAGGACCTGGACCACAAACAACCAGTAAGGTAATAAAAAGGAAGCACCACATAGAACGCTCCAGGAAAAGGGACAAAACACAAGGAGGGAACAAAAAGATGCCACATTTCATGGAATGTCATGCACACAAATTCCAGCAGTCTCAGGAACAAGATCCCAGACCAGGTGGCTTCAATGATAGAGGCTGATCTGGACATAGTGACGATAACCTAAACATGGTATACCAGCAACCACAGCTGGGACATGACATAGTACCGGGCTATGCCCTGTTCAGAAAAGATAGGGAGGGTAAGTGGGGGGGGGGTGCCCTCTACGTCAAAGAGACCATAAAGGTGACTGAAATCAAAACAGGCATGAGCAAATGGAGGAAGTCTGGATCACCCTTGAGCCAGGCAATGGAATAGCCATTCGCACAGGGGTTGTTTACAGCCCCCCGGCTCAGGCCAAGGAAACTGACAAGCAGCTGCTAGAAAACATACATGAAATGGCAGCAAAGGGGGAGGTACTGCTAATGGGGGACTTTAACATGTAGAGGTAAACTGCTCCATCCCAGCAGGGGCCTCAACTAGGACAAAGGACTTTGTGGACTCCCTTTAGGGGGCTGGCCTTAGGCAACTGGTTTAGGAACCTACCAGTGACTGGGCAATCCTGGATCTAGTGCTGACCAATGGGGACAGGGTAGCAGATCTTAGGGTGGAAGGTCAGTTAGAGTCCAGCAACCACAATATGGTGTGGTTCAAAGTGGACACGGAGATCCAATCAACCCTTTCAAAGGCAAGAGTCTTAGACTTTAGAAGGGTGGACTTTACCAGTATGGGACTACAGCTAAAAGAAACCCTGGAAAAGAGGAGGATAGGAGGGGAAGTTCAGGAGAAGTGGGCACACACCAAGGAGGCTATACCGGAGGTAACAAAACAATGCGTTAAGTCAATAGACAAGAGTAAAAGGAGAAGAAAACCACTTTGGTCCGGGAGGGGCAGAAAAAGTAAGAGCCAAGAGGCTAGCCTTCAGGAAATATAAGGAGACACAAAGGGATGAGGACATAGAAATGTACCAGAAGTGTCTGGGAAAGGCAGTGAGGAGCGCTAAAGCACAAATGAATGTAAGAATAGCTCAATCAGTTAAAAAAGGAGATAAGACATTCTTCAGGTACATTAGCGAGCGCATGAAGACAAAGGGGGAGTAGCAAAGCTTAGAATGGCCAGGGGAGAGAAAGTGGAGGGAGACGGGGAATAAGCAGCGATTCTGAATGAATATTTCTGTTCAGTCTTCACTGTGGAAGGGGAGGGGCAGGGCCCACAGATGAACTTCAAAGGAGCTAAGGATAAGGAGGTCAATACCAGTCCATTCACAGAGGAGAGGATCCTAGAAGAACTGGCGCAGCTAAAGGTGGAAAAAAACATGGTTCCAGATGGCATACATCTCAGGGTCCTAAAGGAACTGAGAACTGAACTGTCATCCCCTCTGACAGCTCTGTTCAGTGAGTCCTTACGACACGGGAGTGGTACCACTATGCAGTCTGAGGTTGGGACTCAAGGTGGTGAACTGGATTGGAAACTGGTTAAAGGAAAGCTGTCCTTATCCCGATTCCCCATCCCGTAAGCCTTACCCCCCCGATTAGGGGTTTCGCAAATAAAGCGCCCTTTTCTGTCCAGTTTCACTTACTTTTTTTTATTTTTAAAAAGTCCAGCGTTTGGCAACATGGTGCGTGCTGCGCATCTCCATTTCATGGTAAGTACAGCGCCGCACCTCTCGGCTCCAATACATTTCATAGGCCAATCTGAGTAGGTGACTGCCTGCCTCTTGGCCATCAGTAGCTGTCCGCTGAGCCAATGGTTTATGTTGGCCTTCAGGAAATTTTTCAGCCACAGTAGCTACTGTCTTCCAAAGGCAACTCTAATATTTAATCGTATATGCCTGATAGTTAGCAATTCTTAGGCCTAGGATAGCTGAGGTAAAAGTCCTCTTACCCATTACATCCAGCTTCCTTGACTCCTTTTTGGGACTGAACGCGCTCAATTGTTTTGGAGCTTTAGATCTGTCTTACCACAGAGTCTGTCTCAGGCTGTGAAAAATAATATGGCTTTGCTGTAGGGGCAGAATATTTTTTATCCGCTTTCCTGGTAACGACAAGCAATTGTGCTGGCCTATACCAGGCAGCCAACATAGCATCTTTTAGAGGAGAATGTACCGGAGGAATAATCACTGTAGGAGAGCCCAAAACTTTCCAAAACTCATAAGGATTTTTCTTGGAAGCACCTTCTTCCTCAGCCTGGAACCACAGTTTGGCCTAATCCTGTTTAAGGAAGGCCTGAAATGCGGCATCATTAGGAGGTGATCCACGAGTATTTGCCATGCTCGCTTCTGAGTAAGATGACAGAATAAAGCTTGCGCCAACCACATCTATAATCATTTCTTCTTCCATGGCCTCTTCCTCCTCCTCTATGTATTCTGGATTATATTCCAGTTCATCATCAATGTCCATCTGTAGGTATAGGTATAGGGTCAACGGGACAGGGAGAAACATAAGAAGGAGCCGATGACAGGTGTCCCATTGATGGTGGCCTTTCCAGGCCCAGCATTAAAGCAAGGGTTGAATAAGGAAGCGTCAATGATAAAGGCATTGACAGTCCAGCAGGATGCACCAATGGTGTAAGCATCGACAGCACTGGTAGTAGGTGCTGAAACAGCTCCGACATTGATTGATACAATGCCTGTGGGTCAATGGAGCCCAAAGAGGTCACTTACAGCTGAGATGCCGATGGGACAGTGCCTGATGGAGAAACAGACTGTGAGTCCCCAGCTGGGGAGGATGAGCCAACGCCAGACCCTTGGTGATTGTAAGATAGCCAGGGAAGCGTGGCACAACCCATGGGCATAGCCTGGGATCAGTATTTTTCTATGGACTTACCCCGTCTAAATTGTGTACAGGAATTATCTGGAGAAGTATCTTTTTTCCATTCTGCACTCTCCTTGTCCAAATGGCGGAGTTTTCTGCAACTTTGACCTTTTCTTTGCTGACTCAGTGACCGTCACCATCAACCACTGTGATAGACAGGCCAACAGCAAGCTGGGAACAGGTGTCAACAGAGAAGCTGCCTTCGCCACAGCCTGTTTCTCCATTTCATGGATCAAAAGAAAGTTTTCTAAAGCCTTCTTGTGACACTCCTGGTTGCTTGGTTAAAGACCTGGCAAACTGCAAATCCTTCAACGTCATGGTTTGTACCAAGGCAACAAATACGAATGGAGTGGTTGTCTTTTATAAATTTTTAACATCACCACAATGGCAATCTCAGAACAATGCTTCTTTGTCCATTCTCAACATAAAAGGTAAAGTATTAAAATACAAGCACAAGAAGTATACAGTGACAGGGAATACTTGCAAAAGTTCAACGGCATTTTTCAGCAGCGGTGGACAGACAAGCGGATGATGGCGGGAGAAAAAATTGAGGCATGCTAAGGATGCCAATGTTATATAACACTGACAAGGTGCGTTGACATGGGTGGCCCCAGCCTGCAAAAAGCTTCTGGATGTTCCTAACACCAACGACTTACAGTTCCACGATGTGGCTCAATGGAGAGAGACAGTCTTGAAGAGGATCGACTGTTTTGGTCATAAAACAGTATACCAGATACCAGATTTTCATTCTTTTAACTGTAGATGGGGAATTACTGTTGGAATCTTTTTTTTTGTTTGTTTTTGAATTGATTCTTTTTCATATCCCCATTCAGCTTTCTTCCAACCGACCACCATCCAGCTCTGTCACCTTACCCAGACTCCATACAGACCCACTTATCTGCCCTGTGGGGGAACCCTCCAATGGTGCAGACAGTGGAGGCTGGGGGGTACTTTCCTACTCACAGTCCACAAATCTGATGACAACAGTGTTCTCCTGTGCACGGCACGTGCTGCAGAGCCCGAATGTTCCACCGTCATCCTGCCACACAGGGAATGGCTTTCCACCCCTAGGCAGTTCCTCTTTGAGACACTAGGTCATGAACGCACAATGCACAGCTAGGCATGCAACAGGTGTATGCACCCTAAGGCCTATTGCATCTCACTTCCCACTGCTACCCTTGCTGTGCTTGTGCCATCTGGGCACCCCTAGGTGGCCTTAAAGAGGCAAGGTTTGGACTAGAGCCCACCCGGAGGAGAGTTATCTCTGGGGCGCTCAATCCTCCTCCCCCAGCAAGTCTCCAGAGACTGAGGCTCGTTCCTGAACCCAAGTCGCTAGTGTTGCAAGTGATAACCATACAGTGCCTTCAGAAAGTATTCACCCCCCCCTTAGATTTTGTCACATTTTGTGATGTTGCAAACTCAAATGAAAATACATTTATATGGGATTTTTTTGCCACGTATCTACACAGATTACTCTATAATGTCAAAGTGGAATGAAACTTCTGGAATTTTTTGTACATGTAATTTAAAATAAAAACATGAAATGTCTTGATTTGATAAGTATTCAGCTCCTTTGCTATGATACTCCAAATTGAGTTCAGGTGCATCCAATTTCCTTGTGCGATCACTCTAAAACTTGAATGGAGTCCACCTGTGGTCAGTTCAAATGGTTGACATGATTTCAGAGAAAATACACCTGTCTATACAAGGTCCCACTGTTGACAGTGCATGTCAGAGCAGAAACTCTACCATGAAGATCAAGGAGCTGTCCGTAGAACTCCGTGATAGAATTGTGAGGAGGCATAGATCTGGGGAGGGGTATAACAAGATTTCTAGGGTGTTTAAAGTTCCCAGGAGCACAGTCAAGTCCATCATTAGGAAATGGAAAAAGATTATGGAACCACCCAGACTCTTCCTAGAGCAGCCACTGAGCAACTGGGCAAGAAGGACCTTGGTCAGGGAAGTGACCAAGAACCCAATGACCACCCTGACAGAACTACAGAGTTCCATGGCTGAGATGGAAGAACCTGTCCAGAGGACAACAATCTCTGCAGCACTTCACAGAAGTAGCCTCTATGGGACAGTGACTAGACGGAAGCCACTCCTGAGAAAAGGCCACATAATAGCATGCCTGGAGTTTGCAAGAAGGCACGTGGCAGACTCTGAGACCATGTGGCAATAGATTCTCTGGTCTGAAGAAACAAAAATTGAACTCTTTAGCCTGAATGCAAAGCGCTATGCCTGCCACAAACCGAACACAGCTCATCACCTGTGTAACACCATCCCTACCATGAAGCATGGCGGTGGCAGCATCATGTTATGGGGATGCTTTTCAGCGGCAGGGACTGGTGCACTTGTCAGGATAGAGGGGACAATGAATGGCGTCAAATACAGGCACATCCTTGAGGAGAACCTGCATCAGTCTGCAACAGACCTTGGACTGGGGCGAAGATTTACGTTCCAACAGGACAATGACCCCAAGCATACAGCCAAAGCAACACTGGAATGGCTTCAAAACAAGAAGGTGAATGTCCTTGAGTGGCCCAGCCATAGCCCAGACTTGAATCCCATTGAGACTCTGTGGAAAGATTAAAGATTGCGGTTCACCGACGTTCCCCATCCAACTTGACAGAGCTTGAGCAAATCTGCAAGGAAGAATGGGCGAAAATCCCCAAATCCAGATGTGCAAAGCTGATACAGACATACCCAAGAAGACTCAAAGCTGTAATTGCTGCCAAAGGCGCTTCTACAAAGTACTGACTCAGGGGGTGAATACTAAAGTAAACAAGATATTTCAATTTTTAATGTTTCATAAATTTTTGTTACACAATAAAAATATTTTTGCCCCTTTAAATTGTTGAGTATGCTGTGTGAATCAAGGGGGAAAATCATTTCAATGCATTAAAAATTCTGGTAGTAATACAACAAAATGTGACAAAATCCAAGGAGGGTGAATACTTTCTGAAGGCACTGTACCACTATGCTGAAGGCCGGCTCATGACCTAAGAATCCAGATGTGAGTGATATAAGGAAACCCAGACAACTACACTCAAGGAAGTCATTCCTTTCTTTTGAACAATGGAAATAATAATTTTACCTTGGAAACTCAGAATCTGGGGCTGCCCTTTGACCCAGTAGGTAGTGGGCTATGCTCCTGTGCCAGTTACCCGAGTTTTAAATCACTTGGGGAGTTAGCTGGGCATCCCAAGGTTGGGAGAAGGCTCTCCTGCATGGCAGTGCTCCCAGTCTGGAGTGAGATGGCACCGTGATCCTCCGCACACGTGACACTTTGTAGTGGGCCAAGGAGCCATCTGTTGCAAGGTGCGCCATTCATACCGAGGCCAGGGACAGGGCTGCACACTGCATTGGGGATGTGAGTGGGCAGAAAAAGGGAAAGAATGCCAATCAAGCAGTATGGCAGCTCAGTCTGCCACAGACCCTGCACCTGCTGACCAGGCACCCCTTCCACACACCAGACTGTGGAGTCATCAAGTCCTGGGGATAGCAGAATGACAGGGGTGGGCAGACTGTAGCCCAATTCAGGCCCGTCAGGTGGGGCAGAAAAATATTTATTGAAAAAGAAACTCCACATTTTTCTGACACTGTATCTGCTAATTAGGGACTATATCGTTTAGCAGGCTTTGAATAAACATTACGTGAATTGATGACTCAAAAAAAAAGATGTGTGACACTGCACTGTTTCAAGAACATCTGAATGTTTGAATGTTTAGAGGGTGGTGGACACTTGGAATGCGCTGCCAGAAGAGGTCATCTCGTTGAAGACAGTGGGCAGCTTTAAGAGAGGCTGGGATAGGCAGAGGGGGATGGTAAGGATCATGGGTAGAGAGGATGGGAGGAGTGGGGAGGGATGGCAGGGACATTAGCTCAAGCTATGAACCCTGCAATACGAGCAGACTTGATAGACCGAATGGTCTTCTTCTACTGGCTTCTTCGTATGTTCGTATGTAAGAAGTTAAATCAACTCTCATCGATGTAAAAGAAGATAAAATATAAAAAAAGGTATAATCTCAGTCACTTATTATGTAAGTGCTGGAGAATACAAAACCAGACTACTGATCAGCAAGTAAGGCAAAGTTGGAACACAAGACTGACTAAATAATATATGGAGACTGGGCAGACTTACTGGAAGCAGTTCATATACTGTTATTTTATACTCACGCAGCTGGCAGGAATTTGCGCCTGGAAATTGAGAGTAAGGATTTTGTGTCCCGGAAAAGCTTGCATCCTCCTACCAGCCACTGGGGAGGATGTAGAGTGAATACATCAAAACACACATTTTCTGGGACAGCTCCAATATGGGGAAATATTGGGGAGAACTTTAAGAAGTTCTGGGAGATACAGTATAATAAAGATTAACACCCCTATGAACTTTGCAAATATGGCACTGGGAATAAAACAAACAGGTGTGGGAAGGAGAGAAACTAGATAACTCTGGGATATTTTATAAAGTTTCGGCATCTAAACCAATTAGAAGAAAATGGATGTAAGACTCCACTCCAACTAGAAAAGACTGGACAGCAATAAAGTTTCAAAATATATCAGATGGAAAAGATTTCCTTCTTCCTCAGTCAGAAGTACATAGTATTTCAAAACAGTTGGCTGAAATGGATACTGTATTGCATATTACACCCATAATGGAAATTGTTACCTCTTGAGAAAATAAAGCTTAGACTGGCAAAGACATCTAAACGTAAACCTTCTCTAACAACTGGTTTTATGTGTACTTTGATATACTGCTAGGAACTACCACACTGAGAAATAAGTTAAGGAGTTTTATTTCATTATGATGTATGTGCAGATGGTCACTTTAGAAACATAGAAGTTGACGGCAGATCAGGACCGCAATGCCCATCCAGTCTGCCCATTTCTTTTTCTAATTTATAAATGTGCCATCGGCCTTTGCTCTGTCAATGGCCTATCTGTTCATACTTATCTGTACTGCTCCCCTATGCCTATCCCATGCCTGTCTGAAGCCCTGCACTGTATTCGTATCCACCACTTCCTGAGGTAGGCCGTTCCATGCATCCACCGCCCTTTCTTTGAAAAAGAACTTCCTCACATTACCCCTTAATCGGCCTCCCTCTAATCTCATGCTGTGTCCTCTTGTCCTGCCATTTTTCTTATATTGAAACATGTTAGACTCTTTCACCTTGTTAATGCCCTTAAGGTGTTTGAATGTTTCAATCATATCACCTCTCTCCATCCTTTGCTCTAGGGTATACATATTGAGCTCCATTAATCTGTCCTCATATATTTTCTGATGCAGTCCCTGCACTATTTTGGTTGCCCTTCTTTGGACTGCCTCAATTTGGTCAATGTCCTTGTGAAGGTGTGGCCTCCAGTACTGCACATAGTACTCCAGATGGGGCCTAACCAGTGTCTTGTAAAGAGGGATTATTACTTCCCTCTTCCAAGACTTGTGATACCCCTACTAATACACCCCAACATCCCCCTAGCCTTACCTACTGCTTTAATGGTCTGCTTGGATGATTTCAGGTCATCGGTGATGATGATGCCCAAGTCTCTATCTTTCCTTGTGACTGCCGGCAACTTCCCTCCCAGCCTATAGGTGGCTTCAGGGTTTCTCTTCCCTATGTGCATGATCTTGCACTTCTTTGCATTAAACCGCAGTTGACACTCTTCCGAACATTTTGCTAGTTTATCCAGATCTCTTCTCATTCTGCCCACCCCATCTGGATCATCTACTCTGTTGCAAATCTTGGTGTCATCTGCAAACAGACAAACCTTACCCTCCAGTTCATCTGCAATGTCACTGATGAAGATATTCAAGAGGACTGGCCCCAGGACTGATCCCAGAGGTACCCCACTTGTGACTTGCATCTCTTCTGACTGTATACCGTTTACCACCACTCTTTGTTTTCTGCCCGTCAACCAGTTTGCCACCCAGTTAACCAACTTCTGACCCCAACTTGAGCCTACCCAACTTATTAATCAATCTTCTATGTGGAACAGTATCAAAAACTTTGCCATAGGGAACAGTGGCATCCGTATTTTGTACTACCATCATTGTGACATCTTGATGATAGCACTCAGAGATTGGATGTTTTAAAAAATCTGATGCTAGCACAAGATGGCTTTTACTGTAACTGCTGCATATAGCAAACACTGACTGGCATATTGCAAGGCTCGACAACTGCACTTTTGACCTGAGAACTGTTATGAATAAACCCCTCTCTCTGATACAAACGTTTTCAGCTTCCTCTACAGATGTGACTACAGCAGTGCTGCCCATAAATCATGAACCATACCTAGTCAACCTACCACAAATAGTCTCCGCAACTGCCAGTACTGATGTCAGAATATTTAGTCACTTCCAGCAAACATTTTAACCTTTTCAGATAACACTGCACCATCTATGGAGGCCTTTCAATCCACATATTCGCAAAAAATCTGCACGCCTGCCAATAAACTTTTTCCCCCACAGCAGTATGTAAATCAGCTTGGATCAGTTTATTACAAGCCTATAACAACACTGAGAGGTGCTGGTAACAGAAACCTCGACAGAACACCACAACCTCATGGTGATGTTCGTCTCATAATACATAGCTGCATTTAAAATACATGGTTACTTCTTTTGCCCCAATGAAAAATCTATGTGATAGTTTTCTATATCACATACTTCTGAATCTGTATTGTATACTTTAAAAAAAGTTTTAAAATTAAGCCCTTTTCTGCTGACCTAATGTGTTATACAAAACAAACAGAAAACATGTTGTGTACAAGGAAATACTGTAGTACCATCTCGAGGGATGAACAGCTCATTGTGCCACTTGCCCGAATATATTCTGTGTTGCTTTTGCATGCCACAATTTATTTTCTTAATATGACCTAAACATGTTGGAGTATATAAAATGACAGGAGGAAATAAAAGTATTAAGTTTATTTTATTTATTTAAACTTTTGTTAACCAGGTAAGTGTTATAAGCCAAGGCCCTTTCTCAAACACGAGCCGGGACCATACAGTCAAGGTGTTACAAAATGAATAAGTTACAAGTACTATGTACCCTTGTGAAAAATCTATGTGCCTGATTATCAAATAAAGGAGTCTAAAAAAATGTATCACTGTAGCAATGCTGTTTCTTCCAAGGGATCCCTCACTATGCTTAACCACTGCAAATCAGCCTGCTGGTTTGAGCTACCCAAAGAATAGAATTTTATGCTAATTATGGAATCTTAGAATGAAATTAAAATCTCTGCTGTGTGGTCATGCTCCACTCTGTCTTCTAACATCAGATTTATTTCTGTAGCTAGGGAAGCATTGACCACTAAACTAGCTAAACTAAGAAAAAAAGGAATGGTACAAAAATGTTGAATTCCTGTGGGCTCATAACCATGGCAGATCAAGCTTTTTCAAACTAGGTCACTGAATATCAACTGTAAGGCAATGCAAGAAATAATGCTCAAGCAAGCACTCCTGAGGTGCCATCTTTCAGATGAGACATTAAACCGAGGTCCCATCTGCCTGTTCTGGTGGTAGTTCAGGTGGATGTTAAAGATCCCATGGCACTTCTCGAAAAAAGTAGGGGTACATTTTATTCAATACAAGAATCGTGATTACTTATAACACTGCAATATTCCATAAATCACAAAATCAGTTCATATGTTAGCTAGAATTCCCAACACTTCCCATACATCTTAAAGCTAGTCTACATTCGTCTCATTCCATACTCTTATTTATTTCCAGTTCATATTGTTCTTATGGGTTTACTTCTGTAACCCAAGGCATATTTTTCCAGAGTTCTGCTATCACGTCCTGTGGAAGCTGGGTACATTCTATCACCCTCTGGAATTCTCTACCCTGTCGGATAAGGGAGTGCGCGACTCTGGGGGGATTCAAACAGGCTTTAAAAACTTTCCTCTGGAATAAGGCTTATAGTGAAGATGTTGGCTGACATGTTTGTATTTATTGAATGCGATGCTGTTTCATATGTTTTAACTGTTCTGATTGTTATGCGCCTTGGTTTGGAAAGGCACACTATAAATAAAGAATTATTATTATTGTCATTATTATTATATAAATACTATTTAAATATTTTATAATTTTATTCCATACTTCAACATGAGAGGAATCCTTCTGCTGGAGAATGAATAGACATCCTGCCATCCAGACATTCCATTTTATCCCAGTAAACAAAAGACAGATTGTACATAGATTCCATTTGTTCCACCTTGCAGAGACATGTCCATACATACAGTAATATTCTCATATGTTATGGATTCCATTAGTGGTTCCTTCCACCTGTTTGCTATGTAGCTCCAAAACCCTTTAATAAAGGAACATTTGAAAAAAAGATGCTCTATTATTTCTGTTGTATTTATACATTGTAGTCTACTGCATATGCACTCTTGCGCTTGCTTATGTTTTTTGATTGTTTTTATATTTTTTTTATTTCGTGGCAGGATAGCCAGTGGAAATCCCAGATATGAGTCAGAATTCTTGTATTTTTTAAAAGTTCCCCCAATGATTGCCTGTACTGCACCGGACATTTCTCAAATACTATAGGTATTTCCCATAGTGTTATTACTAGATCTTTATATGATCCTTTATGCATGGGTGTCGAAATTATTTGTCTAGATGATACCTTCCAGTGTTTTACCTGGAGGAAAGTTTCTCTTAGGTACTGAAGGTGATCTGCACCTTTTTGGACTCGTGGTTTATTTGATTCCCAGTCATGAAACCAGGTCTTACAGTTGTCATATAGCCAATCTCCCCAACTTTTTCCCATATTGGCTAGTAAGGGTTTTATGTTTGCTATGAGGAAAATACTGTTAAAGAAAAGGATGGGGTTGACCATTCCAAGGCCACCCTCCTTTATAGATAAATATAATATGTTTATCTTTATAGGGTTTAACCAGCTGCCCCAGATTGCCTGAAAGAAAATGCTTAACAATGTAGTTTCCAACTTTTTTGGTGGGGGAAACACATAACTTAGGAAAAGAAATACTGGGACTAAAGGGTTTTTACTAAGTATATTCTTTTCTTTTTACCCATTTTACTTTTGTTCCATGCTTCCACCTTTTTCTTTCCCACTACTATTTTTTCCTCCCAGTTTACCAGATCAATGTCTGGGGTCCCAAATTTTACTCCCAGAATTGAAATTTGGGCCCTCTATTAGCTGTATGGGTTCAATATTGTCTTTATTCCCCTCTTAGGGTCCCACTTTTTCCCCCACAGCATTTTCCTAAGTTCAATAAAGCGCCAGATACTACACCAAAGGCTCTACATTCTGCTAATCCTGTGTGAACCGATTCTTTGTCTGCAACCAATAGGCACACATCGTCAGCATAAGCTAATGCTTTAAGAGAGACTTGGCTATTTGGCCCTGTAACTGGCTTAATGGATTGTAAAGTCTTTATTTTGTTTAGCAAAGGGTAAAAAAAAAAAAAAAAAAGCGTATAATAAGGGGCTCATAGGGCACCCCTGTCGTACCCCCCCACTTGATTGGAACCATCGGGCCTAGATTTCCATTTATTACTGGTACCACTGTAGCAGTTCTATATAATGTTTTTATCCATCCCACTAAATTTGGTGGGACCCCATAATGGTATGATACTTCCCACAAAAATTTGTGGCTTATTGAATCGAAAGCCTTTTTTTGGTCCAGGGATACTACATACCCCGAGCATGCCTCAGAAGCTCCATTTGCAAAGATCTCTCTTATCCAAATTAAGTGGTCTTGTATTGACTGGTTTGGTATTGCACATGCCTGCTTTGGTGAAATCACCTTTTCTGCTATCAAGGTTAACCTTTTTGTTAAAATTTTTGTTAAAAGTTTGCAATCTGCGTTGAGCATGCAGATAGGTCTCCAGTTGTCCAGATTCTCCTTGTCACCTTTTTTATATATATAAATTAATGTTCCTTTATTAAAGCTTAATTGAACCTGCTCAGACTGTAACATCTCATTATATACATTTGCTAATTCTTCACTTATTTGATCTCCTATTATTTTGTACAGCTCATTTGGTAGTCCATCTGGCCCAGGGGATATGTTGTTCTTTAATTGTTTAATACTTTCTCTTATTTCTTTTGAAGTTAATAGATGATTGGCCTCCACGGTGACCGGGGGGGGATACATACATTTTCTAGATAGTTCCTAATATCTTGCTTATTCGAGCAAATCTCTGAGAAGAGATTTATAGAATATTCAGTGACTATACTGGATATTTTTTCTGCTGAATGTTGTACCTCCCCTGCTTTATTTTTTAGTTTAGACATTGCCTTTTTCTCTATTTGGTGATTATTATGGCTAAAGGGGCATATATCCTGGGCTCTTCCTTGGGTTCCAAATCTTTGTTGTTGAAATATATGGGTTGATTTTTGTTTTAAGAATTCCCTCATTTCTTTTTGGATTAACTGTATCTGGTTATTCAAATTTTGGTCTGCAGCATACATTATGGAGAATAAATTTTGTAGCTGATGGCGTTGATGTACGTATGTTAAGTATGACTGGTTACATTTTCCCCAGCTATATTGCTTTAGCAGCAAGGTCAGGTCATACTTGGTGTCTTCCCACCACCTCACACTGCTTTCATAGCATTCATAAACTGATTTCCTTGCTGCTAATAGTTGGCTTAAGGAGAGCAGCAATTCCTGATCCAATAGTAGGGAGGTATTACATCTCCATACTCCTGGACCCTTCATCTCAGTTCTATTGTACCCCCAGAGATAGACACCCTTTTATAATTGGAAAACTTCAATGGGCTGACTATTGCTTTACAAAATCACAATATTTGATGAGACAAAAACATAGTCAAAGCGCATTGCTAAAGTACCTTTTTGAAAAGTGGGGGAGTGTAATTTTGTTAATTCTAAATGGGCATCTCTTAGATGTGCTGTATCAATAACCTTGCACAGTGATCTGGTGTCACAAAAGATCTTTTTTGTTGTAGCATGTGAGCTTTTATCCTGTAGACTAAGTCCACAATTAAAATCTCCTGCAAATATTACACGCTTTGAGGTGTGCAGGAAGGGTTGGATTTGGTTTAGTGTGTCCATTCTGCCTGCCTTCATCTGAGGGGCATATATATTTATAAGCCTGTATGCTTTATTTTGTATCACTGCATCTAATATTAATACCCAGCTGGGTATTAGGTCAAATAGTTTTAATAGTTTAAAATCAATGCCATGTATTAATATGCCTACCCCTGAGCATGTTTTCTGTCCTATGGACAAGAATGATGGTCCACTTAGCCAATGTCTCTAGGCTTGTTTAAATTCTGAATTAGTGTGAAACCTCATATCTTTCAGAAAGATGAGGCCTAGATTTAGCGTGGAAAGGAAGGTGAATACCTGATTTCTTTTCTCAATCCTTTTAACACTATTTACATTTATAGTGTGACATTCAAAGGTCGGACTAGCTGTGTTAGTTTGTCTTCGGGGAGCAGTGATGCTTGGCTACGGCCATTCTCTCCATTTTCTCCTACCTGTCCCTACACTCCTGCTGCATCCACATTGGCTGCTGTATGACCAACTACTCCTTACTGGCCTTGCACCGGACTCATCCCGCTGGTCCAGAAGCTACCTTGACATCCGCTCTCAGAGAGTAAAAATTGCCAGTGCCATCTCGGACACCTTGCCTGTCCGCTTCGGAGTACCTGAGGGGCCCATACTGGGCCCTCTCCTTATCAGCCTCTTTTTAAACTCCCTACCACAATCCTGCTAGGAACAAATCATCCTGTATGCGGACGATGCCGTTGTCTTTTCTACACACAAAGACCTTGGATTACTCTACAAGCACAGGCAGCACCTCACCCCAGAGGTCCTGAAGATTTCTGTCCAGAGCTCTGTGGTGTCAATTATTGATTATGGCCTCATTATCTATAGCTGCACCACGACGTCCGCCCTCCGACATATAACTGCACTTAACAAAGCATGCTGACTGACAACTGGTGCCAACCGCCTCACCCACACCTGTGCCCTTTATGAACAATCCAGATGGCTCCAACTCTCCAATCGTATAAAGTATCTCACATGTGCTATGGCGGGGAAAAATCAACCTTGGCCTCACACCCCCCCGGTGTTACTGCCTTGTTACATGAAAATACCAACCAACAGAACACCAGGAGCTCGACAACCCAGATTCTACAAGTTCCTCGCTGTCGAACTACGCAGGGCCAACGCTCCTTCGCCTATAGGGTTCCTCTATGGATGAATGGTCTCAGCCACACAATCTCCTCTGTCTCAACACTAGGTCTGTTCAAAACCAGGCTCCGGGGGGCACTATTGAGCAGCTAACCGAAGAGCCGCGTTTCCCGCTAGCTCCGCTGTAACAGCCGAAAAATAAAGATTAATAAATGGAATTTCCAACCCCGGAGCAAATAATACAGTGGTTTCGAGTATTGGAAGGTGCAATGGAGGAATACTTAACCTCAATGCCGTCGAAGAGTCAGCGGGCAGCTGGAAAAAAGGGTGTGGCAGGCCCAGGAGGAGAGAATGCAGGCCTTGTTTCGCTTTCGGCGGCAGAGGTGGCAGCTTTGGGGGAGGAGCTTACGGGGCAGGTGATTGCAGCTCTGGAGCCACATCTGATAAAACTGGAGGACAAACTAGATGGGAAACTGCAGGAGGTGTTAGAGCATCAGGCGCAGCAGAGCACTCGACTAACAGAAGCTGAAGAAAGAATCTCTAGACTGGAGGATGAGATACTACCAGTCCCAGGGCAGGTTCGTGCACTACAGAGGGAGTTGGAGGAGTTTAAGGAGGCTTTCGACTATCAGGAAAATTATCATCGGAGGCTAAACCTGCGTCTGAGGGGGCTCCCGGAGGGTCTGGAGGGAAAGGATGTGTTGGAATTTTGTAGCAGAGTCTTGCCTGAACTGCTGGGGCTGACAATGAAAAATGGGATGGTCAAGTTAGAGCGTGCACATCGAGCGGTGGTACCGAGGCCTCCAGCAGGACAGCCCCCTCGCCAGATAATTATGCGCTTCCATAACTTCCAGGATCGAGAAGCGCTGTTGAAGGCCTACAGGTCCAAGGGTCCCCTGAGTTTTGAGGGCCATAGATTATTCCTCTCGCAGGACTATTGAGCTCAGTTGTTAAAAAAGCGAAAGGCCTTTAATGGGCTGATGGCCCAGCTTAGGAGCCTTAGAGTGGAAAACTTTCTGACATACCCTGCCACACTCAGAATTAAGCATGAAGGAGCTACCTATTCCTTCTGGGAGCTCGAGAAGGCGGAGGAGTTTGTAAAGGGTCTGAAGAGGAGAGTGAGCTGAAAGGTGGTGGAGAGACATGAAGAGCTGGAAGGTGGACGGTAAGAAGTGCTGATTTTGTTGTTCCTGTGGACTTTTTGACTGTATGGCTATGGACTAAGTTTGTTGAAAGTGTTCCTAGTTGGCGCTGTTGCGCCCTTTGTTCCTGGAAAAGAAAGCCTCTGGAGGAAATGGAGGAGGGCCCAGCTGTGGTTGAAGGACTAAGGATCGGAGGGGTGTGAACAGCCTTGAGACTGGGACTGGATATGCTTTCCCCTCTGCTTTCCCAGAGGGCTCTCCCATATGGACTGGTGATGCATGGAGTCCAGATGGAGGCCTGAGAGTCGCTGCCAAGTGGAGAACTTTAGTGCAGACGAGGTAGGAGCGGGGGAGGGCCTAGCGTGTGTTTTTCTGATGATGCGGCCTGATCCCCTGCACCACCCCTTCGGTATTGCTAGTTCAAGGATGTCCTCATTTACTGTCCTGAATGGGGGAAGGGGGGTAGAGGGAGTATGAATTAGGCATTGGATTTGAAGGGATGAAGAGAGGGCCAGGGGAGGTCTGGGGGCTTCAATTGGGGTTAGACATGTTAACACAGAATGGGGAGGTCTCACGGGATGGTTTCAAAGCTTGAGACTTAGGGCCATGATGAGGACCTTGCTTTGGGTCGTGTGAGTGTGAATATCCTTGGGACCTCTCCAGAGGGGGTAGGGTGGGGAGCTAGGGGACGGAATATAGGAGGGGTGGGCAGCGAATGTGAGGGTGTAGGGCAGGTGGTCCAGGGTTTTTTTTTTTTTTTTGAGTTGAATGGTGTAGGGGATGGGAGCCACGTTATAGTCACGCTGACGGAGGTGGGTGAGGGTTTGGGAGAAATAGGTTGCAGCATGAGGATCGAGGAAGGTGCCATAGGTCCCTCCTCTCGTGCGAGGTGTAGATGGTCCTCCCACAAAAATGAATGTGATGAGGAGGGACGAGGATGGAGGCAGGAGTGAACAGAGAACTATTCTGAAGGGTAGGATAACAGTGGGGGGGGGAATCGAGGTTCAATTGGTGTGGAGACAAGGACAAAAGAGGGATAGGAGGGAGGGTGAGTCTGCTCAAGGGAGGAAATCCTATGGGGGGGAGCTGACTAGGACTGGGTGAACGGGACGGGGGGGACGATAAGTTAAGAGGGAGAGTAAAGAGGGACAGTTAGGGTAAAGGGAAAGATAGCTGGAGGGGGCACTGACTGGGATCGGGAGAGACGGACCTATATGGGATGTTTGGGAGTGGGACAGTTCCAGAAGGAAGTACAAGGCTGTGGGCAGGAGCGGCAGGGTGCACATTTCAGTTATGAGCGAGAAGTGTTGAGTGGTTTGTTCTGTATCGTCTTTAAATCTACACTTGTGCTATGTTAGCAATTAGTGTTATAGAGAGGAGGGGAGGAGGAGGAGAGTTTACAAAGGGGGTGAAGGAGAGGAGGGTGGGACCAGACGGGGTTTGGGGGACTAGTTCTAAATGTTAGAATGAATAGCTTTCTTATTATTATTTTAGTTAGAAATATAGTCGCCTGGTTATATCTTGGATGTGGTAGTCGAGTGTGCAAAAATCAAAGGAAGTATGTCAAGGTGCATATGAGTCATATGAAAAGATGGGTATACATAATGCAATGTCAAGTGAAAACAGCCCGAAAAAATGAAAAGTTGCATAGGAGGAGATGGGTGATTCTGTAAACCTAAATGTCATATCTTGGAATGTAAAAGGAATAGCAAGCCCAGTGAAGAGGACCGCACTTCTTACTGCGCTGAGGTGAAAGGGGGCACAAGTGGCATTGCTGCAAGAAATGCACTTGACAGAGCTGGAGCATGCCAAACTTGTGCGGAATTGGGTTGGGAAATGTCTAGCGGACCCTTATTCCTCACATAAAAGGGGGGTAGCAATACTTTTACATAAGAATCTGCCCTTTGAGGTAAAAAGGGTAGTGAGAGACCCAAAGGAGGGTAGATACATTTTTGTCACTGGAGTATGGCGAGGAGAGACACTGACATTTGGCTGCGTCTATGCAGCAGCAGTATATGACCCGGTTTTTTACTCCTCTTTGTTGGGCTTGCTTGTCAGGGAGCAATTTCCAGGACTCATCATGAGGGTAGATTTCAATTGGACAATGGACACGAAGATGGATCATTCTGAGGGTAAGGGGCGAGCAACGGAGGCCATGGGGCAGTGGCAAATTGGAATGGCGGATCTAGATCTTATGGATGGGTGGAGGGCGGTTAATCCCACAGGGCAGGAATATACATTTTATTCTAATCCCCATAAGACTTGGTTCCGGTTAGATTACTTTTTTCTTCCTAGAGGCTGGGTAGGGAGGATAAAAGAGATAATCCATAGCCCTATATACATTTCAGATCATGCTATGGTGCTGATGAGCATCTTGGGGGCTGAGAGTAGGTCGTCAATTTGGAGATTTCCTACATACTTAGCCAAGGACCATGCATTTAGGGAGTACCTAGCAGAACAATGGAAGCTCTATGGGGAGATGAATGACACGGGAGAGGTTTCCAGTGCCACTCTTTGGGAGGCAGGTAAGGCTTATATGCGGGGGGCTATAATAGCTTTTGTGGCCAGGATGAAAAAACAGAAAAGGGGAAAAAGGGAAGAATTGAAAAGGCAAGTGAAAGAGCTGGAGAAGCGGGTGGGAGGAGGAGAAAGGGGTGACGCCCCAAGATGCTGGCAGTGGCAAGGGAAGCCCTTAATTCCCTCTTAAGAGAAGAAACGGGGAAAGCATTTTTTTTTGCCAGAGGAGGGTTTTTGAGTGGGGGAATAAGCCCGGGCCCTTGTTAGTGAGGCTTATGAAGGGGGGCAGATGCCCAACTCGGATACTACGGATTAGGGGAGAGGAGGGGCAGGTTCTCACAAGCCCAAAGGCCATTGCAGAACACTTTGGGAGTTTCTATGAAAAGCTACATAGAGCTGAGTATATTGGGCAGAAGGAGCATATCCGGAAGTTTTTGGAAGGGATACATTTGCAGAAGGTCACAGATGAGCAGAGAGAGGTGCTGAGTCAGCCCACATCAAGATTAGAAATCTTGAGTGCAATACAGAAGTTACAAGAGGGAAAGGCATGTGGGCCCGATGCATCCCCTGTCGAGTATTACAGGATTCTGGGAGGGCAAATGGCGGATATGTTGCGGAGGGTATTTATGGTAGAAGAGGGGGGCAGACCCCAGTATTACCTGATTCATGTTATGAGGCCAATATTTGCCTAATACGGAAAGGGGGTCTAGATGAGACTGAATGTTCCTCCTACCGACCAATCTCTCTCCTCAATGTGGACATGAAAATCCTGGCCAAAGTCCTTGCCACCTGTTTAAAGAACTTTTTGCAGGAGGTGGTTCACCCAGATCAGACTGGGTTTATCAGGGGACGACAGTCCTACCATAATGTCGGCCGACTGTTAAACATTATATGGCGGGCTAGACAAGTGGGAACCAAGATGGGAGTGATCTCGTTGGATGCTGAAAAAGCGTTCAATAGGGTGGAATGGGGCTATCTATTTGAGGTGCTGACCCGGTTTGGTCTGGGGGACCCGTTTATAGGGTGGGTCAGGGCCATGTACCAAAAGCCAAGTGCGCAAGTTGTGATCAATGGGTGCCTATCTGGGAAGTTTGGCTTGGGCAAGGGGCCGAGGCAGGGGTGCCCTCTGTCCCCTTTGCTGTTAGCTCTGGCGATTGAACCCTTAGCAACGGCGATACATCAACACGAGGGTGTGGTGGGAGTGGGCGACAGGGAGGGACAAGTGCACAAGGTGGCGCTCTGTGCGGACGATATGTTGCTTTTTTTAGGAGACATGGGTGATTCTATGGGATGTCTAATGGAAATTATTGAAAAGTTTGCCGGTTTCTCTGGGTATAGGATTAATGTAAGGAAATCTGAAGTGATTGGGTTCCTGGAGGTTCACCCGGAGATACGGCAAAGGGGATTCAGGGTTGTTAGGTCAGATTTTAAATATCTTGGGGTCCACATTGGGTGGAGGTGGGAAGAGCTGTATAAGTTGAACTATCACCCCGATAAATTCAGTATTGGCAGACCTGAAGAGGTGGATGCAATTGCCCATATCTTGGATTGGGAGGATAAATCTCATAAAAATGAATATTATCCCGCGCATCCTATATCCCTTGCAAATGCTACAGGTGAGGTTTACGCAGAGAGATGTGAAAGTGTTAGAGAAAGGGTTCACGGACTTCATTTGGCAGGGGGAAAAAGTCTAGAGTAAGTTTAGCGAGGCTTAAGGTGGATAGAACTAGAGGTGGACTCGGCTTCCCAGATTTAGGGGCATATTACAGGGCGGTGCAGCTCCGGAGCGTGGCAGATTGGACTTACAGGCCTGAGGTGGCTAGCTGGGTGGGGCTGGAACAGGAGGAGACCCCAGGACGGCTTATGGCATACCTCCATAGTAGGGGTCTGCGGGCATACAGGGATGTGGGCAGTGGTAACCCACTTGTCCGTGAGACGTTGGAGACCAGGCACCACCTATGGCACCGGAAGGGGGGGCCCCAGAGGAAGACTGTCCTACTTCCAGTTGTGAGAAACCCCTTTTTTGTTCCTGGGATGGAGGATAAGGGGCTTTTAGAATGGGAGAAAGGAGGGGCAGTGTGTGTAGGTGCACTGTTGGAGAAGGGCGAGATGGGGGAGTTCAATAAGGTCAGGCATGACCTAAGGTTGGGAGCTTCTCATTTGTTTCGATATATCATCATCATCATCACCAAATCTTTATTTATTCAGGCGAACATCATTGAGCAAGGCTCATTTACAAGATGGACCTGATAAGGTCAAGGTTCAATAGTTGATACACAACAGATACATCATACACTTATATAAGACAGTTATACATACAGGGGAAAATAACGTTTATAAACACAGTGATGTACAGTAAATTCACATGATAAAAAATGGTTACAAGAAAGTTAAGCTAATATTTAAAGTATGCACAGTATATACATATCCCAGTGGGGGGGCATGGCAGACACTCAATATAATGTAATACTAGGATGGTGAAGGTATTACTGGGTGCCATAAGATGGGGTGTCTGTCTGGAAGGAATATGCCATATATGGTTTGGAAGGGAGATTTGTGAGATGACAATGCTAGCTCTAGTGGTAGCAATTGCATTTCTCTTTGAAGAAGACTGTACAATGCTGTTTAAAGGATGCAAATGGAATCATAGTGGACAGTTTTAGGGATTTTTGTAGGGTGTTCCATGCTATAGCTAGAGAATATCTGATTGCTGCCCTCCCTAGCCTGGTGCTGAATTTGGGCAATTTGAGCAGGATGATGATGTTGTTTCTTAGGGCATAGGAGCTAGGAGAGGTCTGGGTGAAGCAGTCCAAGATATAGTTTGGAAGGTTTTTTAACATATATGATATATATATATATATATATATATGATATATGCAGCTAAAAGCATACGTAGAACAACTGGGTATGGGGGGAGGGGAAGGCTGCACATAAATGGAATAGAGCAGGTGGTATGTCAGGCCAGGAAAGATGCAAAAGGGTTTATTGGGAAAACTGCCAAGCAAGAGAAGCAGAGCCTACCACACTTGACGGGCCCGACAAAGGCCCTTTGGGAAAGAGATCTAGGGCTGCAGATCTCGGAGGGAAACTGGGGTGTCATGCTAGGTTTGCCGGAGGGAATCATGATGTGCAATAAATTTAAGGAGGCCTTCTAAAAGTTCTTGCATAGAATCTACTGGCCCCCAGCGGCAGTACATAGGGCACACCCTGCGGTCTCGCCGAACTGCAGAAGGTGCGGTAGAGGGCTAGGTACCTTTTTTCATTGTTTTATGGTCATGCCCGGTTCTGGTAAGATATTGGGGGAATGTGGTTCAGGAAGTGAATAAGGGAATGGGGGGACAGTTGACCCGTGACCCCTTACTCTGTCTGTTCGGGGTGGAAAGAATAGAAGGGAAGGAAGAGTGCCAATTATTACCTAGATGGGTAAGGGTCTCGTTGGTGCTGGCTAGACACTGTATACAAAATACGTGGGTTACTGGGAATGAGCCTTCGCTGGCTGATTGGCGAAAGTTGATTATACGCACATTGGCTCTGGAGAGGCTCACATGGATAGTCAGGGATAGGGAGGAGGTGTTTTTGAGGGACTGGGCACCCTTTTTCGTGACTTTGAGTTTGTCCAAAAATGTAATGCTCCGTACAGGGCTGAATATTTAAGCATCAGGGGGCTGGATAGGTATAGGGGAAACACCCCTATGGGGAGGTGGTGAAGGGGGAAGAACATCCGGCAAACACTGGGCCAAAAGGGTTTCCTTCTGTGGACACTAATATCCTAACATCATATACATAGTTGTGGAACGAACGATGGCTCTGTGCACTATATATTGTATTAATAATAAGTAGGTGTTGGTGAGGATCTGAATGTATAGAAGCTGTTGGGGTAGGGCTGCACACCTATAAAGGCTATACCTTTCTAAGGGGATTATAGGGAATATATTAAGTAACATAACCAGGATTTGTATGTGTTTTATGTTTGTACTGGTTTTTTGCTGTAGGTAGTGTGTATGAGTTTCTGGTATTGATAAACTTCTAATAAATAGAACATGCGAAAAAAAACAGGTTCCGGGCCCAACTCATTGCCTCGAGCTCCTGTGACTGCCTCTCCAAAATGATGACCTACACAGCTTTAATCCTAACTTATATACTGCTTAACCCCAGGCCCCCCAGTCCCTCTCCTCCCAGCTCCTGAGGCGCCACTTCAAATCTCAGGTCTTCATACCACCTCATTAGTCTCTACTTGCCCCATTATAGCACTTATTTCCCCCCCTCACCCTGCCCCCTTTTTCTCTTCTATCACTCCTTCCCATTTATTTTTCGACAAATGCCTCCAGCTGCATCTTCATCCTCCCCCTCTCCTCTCATCCCTGTTTCTCTGCCACCCACAGGCGTCCAACCCTACCCATTCCTTGTGGGCACATGCATCCTAGCTGTTTTCACCATTTTACTATAGCTGCCTCTGTTAACTACCTACACTTCTCCTTCTCTACGCCTTACTCTTCCTATAACTGACCCCTTTCAATAGCACTGTTGTACAAGAAATGTTTACTGCTTTTTCACTGTTGCTTCCTTGTTGTTTGTTATTTCTGACGTGGAACCTTTGTAAAAGAGCCTTGGCTCAAAGGTACTTGTAATCCTAGAATAAATAAATAAATAAATAAACACTCCCTTTTGTTTTTGTCTTTGCTTTGCATTTTTGGGACCCTCTGCCTTTTGTGCCATTTTCTTGGTCTGTTGTCCCATCAGGCAGTGAAGAGGGGATAGAGGATGTTTCTGATTCCTCTCCAGACTCTCCTGAGGAGTCTTGTAGAATTTCATAGGGGTTGGAGGTTGGGATAGGAGAGGTTTTGACTGCTTTCGGTGGGGGAAGGGGGGAAGAGTCGTTTTCAATTTGTTCTGGTTAACCTTCTAAAGCCTACACGTGCTGGCTTTGGCGGGGGGGGGGCATTTCTTTATTAATCTGGGTTGTCTCAACAGGGCCTGTTGTCTCATCCTCCTGCACCTGGGGGGGGGGCTCAGCAGGGATGCTCGTGAGGATCCCTTCCTGACTGCCGAAATTTGAAGGACCTGATAAACTGGGATCACTCTGCGGTGGGTAATTATTTCCTCTGATTCTAGCCTTTTGGGCCTGGGTGATAATAAACTGTTGGTCTAGTCCCCCATCATGATGCTCTTGATTGTGAGCTGCCCAAATACAATTTTAAAATGTGTGGCCTTGTTCATCACACAAATTACATTTTGTTTCATTAAGACAGACTGAACTGATATGTCCCAACTCCCCACAAAGATTACACTTAATTTTATCACAAACACTTCTCCGGTGTGTAGGATCCCCACACCTGTAGCAGGCCTTCGGTTGGCCTGGATAAAACAACCGCCCTCCCCGTCTCGGCTGAAGAAGAAAGAGTTAGGGAGGTGTAGGAGACCATTTTCGCCAGACTTCAATAGTACTTTCATTTTCCAACCTCCTGTCCAGATATTCTCAGTATCCAAAATGGCTTCAGCGTCTTCCATAACTGTGCATCTCATTTTTACCCAGTATAGAACATCCGTAAGGTCCACACCTTCATTCCTAAAAGGCTGGTTTAGTTAAGGGTATGGCCACAAATGGGGACCACAAGGCCGTTTTCTTTAAGGAGTGATATTTTATCCAAAAACGTTCTAACCCTTGAATAGTTTTAAAGCTTATATCAAATGTTGATTCTCCAGAAATGTGTATTAAGGCACATAGTTAACGCGAGAAGAATTTCATTGAATCTTTCAGGAGGTTCCTTGTCACATACACCCAGTCTGGGGCTTCTGGCAGGCCTCCTATGTATGACAGTCTCACTGCGTTATGCCTTTTCACCAGCAACACTGGCAAGCGAAACGGAGATGAAAACATTTTTTTCTGTCTGTCTGGTATCAGGTTTAATGAGTCCTCCAGCTAGGCATGACGGATTTCTTTTTCAGTTATTACTGTTTCCATCAAGGGAATATTTAATACAGGATTCTGAGTCAGTTCGAAGTCTTTTGACATGTTCAGAGGCTCTCCTTCTGGCCCGTCTTTGTCTGTGTGTCTTTTCTATTATTTGGCACAGTTATCTCACGGCTTATATTTATGAAATCTTCCGGCACCGGCATTCTTATCGGGAAGGTGCCTGGGTTCCACTGTGTAGCACTGCTGTGTTTTTCCCAGCCTGCGCCGCGCATGGCCATCTCAACAGACCAGGGCTTACTTTTGGGAACTGTATTAACTTTTTAAAGACTTAGCCTCCGTATTCTTCCCATTTACATTTTTAGAAGGAAATTTTGTACTCACAGTTCCCATTTTGGGTCTTGCCGAAACACTCGGGGGCACTTCATTACTGGTTGCAGCCGACAGGCCTCTGCACTTCGCTGTGACATCCAGCTGATCTAGCTTGACAGTATTTGACAAGCTGTCATTTTGGATCCGTTGAATTTTCTGCATTAAAGCAGCTTTCCTCGCTCGGAACGTCCACTCTTCCATTTCTATCTGCTGCTGTAACTCTTGTGTCTCTGCCTGATTCACCTCCCCTTGCACTGCTGTCCCTCACTCTTCAGATGCTGTGGAGCACTCCTCTTCTTCCATTCTTTCATCTTCACCTGAGATCTCCTCCTTACCTTCAGTTTGTTTTTTTCTGACCACTTCCGTTTCTATTTCTTCAGTACAACGTTCGGCATGTTCCACGTTCGGTGAGCTGCTGGTCTCTAGCACCACCGAGGTGTGGGAGAAGACCGGCTCCCTCACCTCCACAACATCCATCCTCCTTCCAGGGCTCTCATCCGCCATCTTGGTTGGCCAGAGATTCCCCATGTGGTGAGTAGGGGAATTTCCCCGGTGCCCTGGCCAAATTTCCCCCATTCACTAAAAATACCACCAACAGCTTAATCTGGTTCAAGGTCAGTTAGCATTCATCTGTATCCCTTCCCCCAGGTCATGCTTGAAAATAGGCAGAATCTGTATGTGCACTTACCCGGTCAACAAAAAACTAAATAAATAAGATAAAAGAAAATAACTGTTTCTTGAACAGCCTTTCCCAGGTTCTGTAAGGTAAGGTGGGGTGGGATTGTTAAGTATAGTGAGGAATCCCTTGGTAGAAACAACATTACTACAGTGAGTCATTTTTTCTTCAAACCACAGGAATCCCTCACTATGCTTAACAACTGCAGACTACAAAGCAGTACTGTGGGAGGCTGGGTACAGAACCTATTTTGTGAAAAGGATCTACAAGACAGCAGTGCCAAATCCGGCATCCCTTCTGGACTGTACGTCCAAACAACAGTGCTTTGTGAAGGTGTGCACTGTTTTCCAGGTAGATGCTTTACAAATTTCCTGCAAGGGGATGTTCCTTGCAGCTGCCATAGAGGCAGAAGTGCCATGTGTGGAGTGCATTCTGAGGCCCTGAGGTGGCAGCTTGCCAGCCTTGCCGTAACAGAACTGTATGCAAGAGACAATCCAGCAAGCAGCTGAGCTCTTGGATGTTGGCCTGCCTTTGCCAATTTCTTCATAAGTGACAAAAAAACTGAGATTGTGAGGACCTGCCCTCCTTCGTGTAGACCAGGTAGTAGCTGAGTGCTCTCTTAACATCCTTACTGTGGAGCTTTTGCTCCCCAGAGCTGGATTTTGCTGTAAAGAACACTGGAAAGGTAATGGACTGGTTCAGGTGAAATCTGGATACCACCTTAGAGAGGAATTTTCTGTTTGTCCTTAAAACTACCTTGTTCCTGTAGTGATGTAATTTAGAACCGTGCAGAGGGCTTGCAGCTCACAAACCCTTCTGGCAGACGTCACGGCCACCAGGAAAAGTGTTTTCCAAGTGACATATTTTAAAATCAGCAGTAGCCATGGGCTTGAAAGGGGGCTCCATGAGCTCAGCAATGCACAGGTTCAGATCCCACGGAGGGACTGGGTTCCTGATTGGGGGGGGTGCAAGTGGAGAAGCCCTTTAAAGATTTTTTTGAAAATGGTGTGTGAAGCCACCATTTTCTCTTCACCTGCTGAAACATGGACTGACATTTCTGCAGGATGCTCGTTAAGGGTCTAAGATCCATGGACTAAAGGTGGACCAGGTAGTCCAGGATTGTGGGCAGGTCTGCTTGTAAGGGACTGAGTTGCTTGGGGGAACACCACAAGGAAAACCTTCTCCACTTGGAAGCATAGATATTCTTTGTTGCTGGTTTCCTGGAAACTTTAAGGACCTCAAATCTTTTTCACAAAGGTTAAAGCTTGAGAACTCTAGCTCTTCAAGAACCATGCACTGAGATGCAGAGTTCTGCAGTGTGGGAAAGCTATCCTGCCCCGAGATAAAGGCAGCAGATTGTATCTCAGGGAAAGGCGAATGGGATGTTTGATGGAGAGGGACAGGAGCAAGGAGTACCAAACCTGCCTGGTCCAGTCTGAGTTATTAGAATCATGGTTGCAGGCTGCCCCCTTAGCTTCAACAACAATCTCAGCAAGAGAGGGAAGGGAGGAAAGGCATATTGGAACCTCCCTGTCCAGTCCAGAGTTAGGGTGCCCAATGGGACTGAGCCCACTGCAGGGGACCTGCAACAGAACAGAGGAAGATGGTGATTTTCCCAAGATGCAAACAGATCTATCTCTAGTGTACCCCACCTTCTGAACACTGTGGCCAACACCTGCTTGTTCAGGTCCATTCATATTGTCCCTGGCTGATCTGGCTCAGGGAATCTGCCAACACAATGTCTTTCCCTGGCAGCTGAACTGTTGATAGCTGCACATCTATGGAGTAGGCCAGATTCCAGATCTTCAATGCTTCTGTGCATACCTTTAAAGGTCTTGTGTCTCCCTGTCTGTTGATGCAGTACAGGGTAGTGGTGCTGTCTGTCCTGGACTGACCCCCGATGTGGGAGGTGAAACCCTGTAGAGACAGGTACACTGCTCTGAGCTCCAGCAGGTTTATATGCTCCTGGGACTCCTGGGAGGACAACACCCTGCTTATGGTTAGGTCATCCAGATGGGCACCCCAGCCCAGGAGGGAGGCATCTGTAGTTAACACTACTGTGAGTGATTGCTGAAGAAAGGGTATGCCCTCCCTGAGGTTGCCCTCTTCTTTCCACTAGTCCAGTGCTCATAAGAGAGACTTTGACACAGGCACAAGCCTTGAAAAAGGGTCTCGCCTTTGGGACCAATGGGCCCTTAGGTGGTACTGGAGTTCTCTCATTTGGAACCGGGTACCAGTCACCACTGATGTGGACAAGGCCATGTGGCCTAACAGCGGAAGGAAGACTCCTGCAGGAATGGGCTGGCCTAATCTGAAAGACTATGCCAGGTCTATCAGACTGCACATTCTCTCCTGAGGGAGGAAGGTCCACTGTCAGAGGGCATCCAATGAAGTCCAGTACTTGCACTGGTTCTGTCCATGACTTTTGAGTGTTTATTATGATGCCAAGCTCCTCCAGGGTATGCGGAGTGAGGAGGAGAGAGGCCTTGGCCTCCTGGTGTGACTTCCCTGGGACTAGCTAGTCATCTAGATAAGGGAAGACCACCACACACTGCCTTTTCAGATCTGCTGTCACGAGCAAGCCTTTTGTGAACACTCTCGGAAATGAAGAATGTCTGAAAGGGAGGGATGTGAACTGTAGTGACCATTCCCTACCCTGAACCTTAAGTATTTTCTGTGACAGGGCCTGACTGGAATACATAAACAGGCACCTTTCAGGTCCAGAGACCCTAGCCAGTCCCCTTGCTGAAGGGTTGGGATTACTGATGCCAGGGTTACCATCCTGAATTTTTCAATTCTGAGGTGTTTGTTCAGATACCTCAGATCAAAAATGGGTCACCACTCCCATTTTTCTTGTTAGTCAGGAAGTACCATGACTAGAGACCCTTTCCACACTGTGACAGAGGGACCTTTTTCCACTGCATTTGCTTGCAGTAACTTCCTGACCTCCAACTCCAACAGGATTTTCTCTGTTGTGGTAGGACGTGCAAAGTTTTTGTGAATCCGCAGTCTTGGAAATCTTCTGAATTACAGGATCAGACCCTGGTTCACTACCTCCAGGACCCACTTATCTGTGGAGATGTTTTTCCACTTCTGGAAGTAGTGAGCCTGCCTTCCCCCACTGGCAATGGATAGGCAACCTGGACTAACTTGTTAAGGGTTCTGTTTAGGTTGGGCCTTGGGTGCTGGGGTTGAGCCAGCACACTTAGAGCCCTTTCTACCTCTGCCTCTGAAGAAACCCCTTAGCTGAGAGAAATCATAGGTGAGGAAATCATGTGAAAAGTATCCCCTACCTCTACCTCCCCTTCCATAAGGCCTGCTGGAGGTGGAAGCCTTTTCCTTCTCAGAAATGCTCTTGTAGGTGTCTTTGTACTCCTCCACCTTTTCATGTATGCTTCGGTCTTATCACCAAACAGGGAATTTCCCTCACAGACAAAATCCATTACCTTCGTCTGAGTGTCCTGGGAGAGGGTGGTGGTTTTCAGCCAAGCAAAACTCCTCAGGGACACAGCATGGGCCATAATTCTGGAGGCAGTGTCATTTACGTCCACTGCCATGTGGAACTGGTACTTGGTGGCATCCACAGCAGTCTTAGCAGTGTCTGCCTGATCTTGAGCCAAGTCATCAGATGCTTTCTCACTCATAGCCAGAATGGAGCTCCATAGAGCCTTCTGGTACTGGGCTGTGTATGCCATGTAAGCTACCTACCTCAAAAGCTGGGAAGCTGAGGTATAAACTTTCTTCCCCATGCTATCCAGCTCCATGGAATACTTGTCCAGAGGCTGGACAGAGAGGGGAAAGTACAGTTATGTAAGAACTTACCATAACAGTAGATCTTTGAGATGAGCTCCTGCAGCAGACTACACCATAAGGACTATGCCGTCTGGCACTAGGACTCCATGGAAAACTTCTAGCCAGCAGTACTCAGCTGGGGTCTGCCTCTAACATCGGCCCACTCGCCAACGTCACCAGCTGTATATAGGGGGCAGTCCCCAGCCCCACCTCAGTTCACTTGCCAGAGACCGGAAGGTTGCTCAGCAGGAGAGCTCTGAGGCAGGTGCCGAAGCAAATCCCAAAAACAGAAACTCAAAAAAGGGGGAAGGAGGGAGGGAAAATAGCCCCTGCTGCAGGAGCTCATCTCGAAGGTCTACTGTTACGGTAAGTTCCTACGTAACTGTACTATCTTACTTCGAGTAAGAGCTCCTGCAGCAGGCTACACCATAAGGGCAGAGTCCCAAGCAGTGTCCCTCGTGAAAACCAGGGGAGGAAGGATTTATAAAATATGAACTGTGAGGCCAACAGTGTCTCCAAACTGAATAGCTAAAACTTTTCAAGAAAGAAGGCCTTGGAGCACAGTGAGGCCAAATCCTGCTCTTCTTCTGGAAGCAACATCCAAGGTGTAGTGCTTGATGAAAGTGTGCACTGAGTTCCACGTGGCTGCCGCACAAATGTCTGCTGTGGAAACATTTCTGACGGCTGCAAAAGAAGCAGCCAGGCCCCTAGTGGAATGCCGCCTTACTGGTCCCGGCAAAGTTTTGTCATACTTTTCATATACAAAAGTAATGCAGTTGGACAACCATTTAGACATAGTCTGCTTCGTTATTGGCTTCCCCAAAGATTTGGGGGCGAACGAAACAAAAAGTTGTTCAGATTGTCTAATTCCCTTAGTCCTGTCCACGTAATATCTGAGAATTCTATGGACATCCAGAGTATGAAGGAGTGCTTCTCCTTTGTTGGAATACTCTGGGTAGTAGACCAGGAGGGAGATGTCCTGGTTGAGGGGCAACTCGGAAACCACCTTGGGAAGAAACTTTGGATTAGTACGCAGGGACACCCTGTCTCTGTGAAAAACTAAGTAGGGTTCTTTACATATCAAGGCTTGCAGCTCCGAAACTCTTCGAGTTGATGTGACAGCCACTAAAAGCAGTGCCTTCCAAGATAGGAAGTGTAAATCACACTGAGATGCTGGTTCGAAGGGAGACAAAGTTAACTTTTCTAGGACAAACAGTAAATCCCAAGGTGGAACCAGATCCCTAATGGGTGGTTTGGTGTGGAGAATACCATCAAAAAGGTCCATACTAGGTCCAGGTAAGCAACCATCTTGCCTAGTATCAGCGAGTGATATGCCGAAATGGCACAGAGATGCACCTTAATAGAAGAGTAAGCCAACCCAATGAGTACTAATGCCCGTAGTCTGGGTAACAAGCTTCCTGAATTAGTGGCCTTGATGGAGGAGGAACATCTGGATATCGTGGCAGTCACAGAAACATGGTACACACAAAACCATGACTGGGGCATAAACATACCAGGATACACTGTCTACAGGAAGGACAGGGAGGGTAAAAGAGGAGGAGGAGTAGTTCTTTACATAAGGGAAGGAATAAAAGCAACAGAACAAAAAGGTAAACAGGGAGGAGAAGAAGCACTGTGGGTAACTTTGGAGACAGGCAATGGCACCACAATACTAGAGGGTTAGACAGACTTCTTCAGGGGAGGAAATGGACAGGAAATGATAGAAGTATACTTAGAATAGCAGAAAAAGGGAGATATTGCTGATGGGTGATCTGAATATGCAGATGTTAACTGAGTGCAGTTGCAGCTGCCACTCAAGAGTGCAGTTATTCTAGATGCCCTACAGGGGCATGCCTTAGACAACTAGTACTGGAGCCCACTCGAGAGGAGCAATATGAAGACTGATTCTCTCAAATGGAGATGGAGAGGATCACAGATGTAGAAGTGGCTAGCCATCTGGGAACTAGCGACCATCGAACAGTATGGTTCACAATAAACACAGCAATAGAGTCAAGCCATACAAAGACAAAAGTACTGGACTTTAGGAGGGCTGACTTTGCTAAAATGGGTGAGTGCCTAAGGAATGCACTAGCAAATGGGCAGGAAGGAGGGTGGAAGAACAATGGGAATAATAAAAACTGCCATCACAGAGGTAATGAGCCTTTGTGTGAAGCAAATAAACAAAACAAGACGATGTAAGAAACCACTATGGTTCTCAAAGGAAGTGGCAGTGAAGGTTCAAGAGAAAAAGAAAGCATTCAGGAAGTACAAGAAATCGCAGAAGGAGCAGGACAGAGAACTGTATCAGTTAAAGCAAAAGGAGGCTGGGAAGGCAGTCAGAACAGCAAAGGCCCAAACCGAGGAAAAGATAGCCAACTCAGTTAAGAAGAGGGATAAAACCTTTTATAGGTATATCAGGGAGCAAAGGAAGACCAAGTGAGGCTTAATAAAGGGGAGGGAGGGTGGGCAGAGGGAGACTGTGAAAAGGCAGAGATACTAAACAAATATTTTTGCTCAGTATTTACAAATGAAGAGGGGGAGGTACATAAAACAAATTGTAGTAACACTCTGGATACAGAAGTTGATACCAGCCCATTTACAGAAGAAAGGGTTCTGAAAGAACTCTTAAAACTGAAGGTGGACAAAGCAATGGGGCCTGATGGGATTCATCCCAGAATTCTAAAAGAGCTAAGGGTAGAACTAGTGACACCACTGACTACCCTTTTTAACAAATCATGGGAGGATGGGGTGGATCCCGAAGACTGGAGGAGGGCAGATGTAATTCCCCTTCACAAAAGTGGGAGCAAGGCAGAAGCAGGAAACTACAGACCTGTTAGTTTAACCTCAGTGATAGGGAAAATGATGGAATCACTTCTGAAGGAAAGAATTGTCGAGTATCTAGAGGCCAGAGGAGCACAGGACCCTAGGCAGCATGGATTCACAGCGGGAAGGTCATGCCAGACAAATCTGATAGATTTCTTTGACTGGGTGACCAAAGTAGTAGATCAGGGAGGGGCTGTGGACATGGCTTACTAGACTTTAGCAAGGCATTTGACACAGTCCCACACAAAAGATTAACATACAAGTTAGCCAGCCTGGGAGTGGGTCCCAAGATAACAGCCTGGGTAAAGAATTGGCTGGAGAATAGGACACAGAGAGTAATAGTAAATGGAGTCCACTCAGAAGAAAGGAGGGTTACTAGTGGGGTACCGCAGGGTTCAGTATTAGGACCGGTCCTCTTCAATGTCTTTATAAGCGACATTGCGGAAGGACTGAAAGGAAAAGTATGTCTCTTTGCAGATGACACTAAGATCTGCAACAGAGTTGATGCACAGGGTGGGGTGGAAAGGATGAGAAGGGACTTGGCAAGGTTAGAGGAATGGTCAAATGTATGGCAGCTTAGATTCAATGCTAAGAAGTGCAAGGTAATGCACATGGGAAACAAAACCCAGGGAAAGAGTACACAATGGGGGTGAGATACTAACAACAACAAAAATGGAAAGGGACCTGGGGTAGTCATATCAGATGACCTAAAGGTGGGCAAGCAATGTGAGAGGGCAGCAAGGAGGGTGGGGGTTACTGGGATGCATGGAGAGGCATCACCAGTAGAAAACAGGAAGTTATTATCCTCTGTACAGACAGCTGGTGAGACCCCATCTGAGTACTGTGTGCAGTTCTGGAGACCCAGTCTCCAAAGACATAGACAAGATGGAAGCTGTCCAGAGGAGGGCAACTAAAATGGTGCAGGGTCTGCACCGAAGAACATATGAAGAGAGAGACTTAAGGAGCTTAATATGTATAGCCTCGAGGATAGGAGGAGAGGGGGACATGATAGAAACTTTCAAGTACCTCAAGGGAATCAACAAAGTCCAAGAGGGTAGCATCTTTCAAAAAATAGGTGTGCAAGAACAAGAGGGCACAATTTGAAGATAGAGGCGGCTCAGAGGTAATTTAAGGAAGTATTTTTTCACAGAGAGGTTGTGGATGCATGGAACGGCCTTCCGGAGGAGGTTGTGGAGTCAAAATCAGTGGTGGAATCCAAGCATGCATGGGACAGTCATAAGGCAATTCTGGGGGGTGGAGGTAAGAAGAAGTAGGCTGCTGGTTAACTAGGATCTGCAGCTTATCCAGTAGGTAGGGAAATGGGCAGACTGGGTGGGCCAAGCGGTCCTTATCTGCCGTCAAATTCTATGTTTCTATGTAACCCCTGATCTGAGAGTGCAATGAGGTATTCAAGAATTTGATTCACTGAACAGTGCATCAGGTCTAGGGAATGCGCTATTGCAGAGATGCTATAACATTTCCACTTCAAGGCATAAGTAGCTCCCGTAGAGGGTTTCCTAGTCTCCACAAGGACTTCTGCTACTCTCTGAGAAACTCCATGCCTGGATATGGCTAGGTCCATAGGAACCAGGCATGTAGATGCAAGGATCTCAGGTCTGGATGGACCAGAGTTTCTATATCCTGGAAAAGAAGGCTCAGACGAATTGGAAGCTGAATGGGGAGGTTCCACTGCCAGTTGCTAGAGCAAAGGGAACCGTATCTGTTGTGGCCACAGTGGAGCCACTAGGATCATTATGGCTCTCTCCTCCTGTAGTTTGAGAAGAACCCTCTGAATGAGAGGAAAAGGAGGAGACACATACAGGAACCTCCGTGTCCAGCAAAGGGACAATGTGTCTCACCAAAAAAATCCATGCCCTGGATCTAGCAAGCAAAAATTGGGCAGTTTTGTATTGCACAGGGATGCAAAGAGGTTCAGCTCTGGACTTCCCCATTTGTCAAAGAGGTCATCCCCCACTTCTTGAGACAACTCCCACTCATGGCTTTTGGAGTGTGAGCGACTGAGTTTGTCTGCCAGAACGTTCTGAACTCCTGGAACGTGGATTGCCATAATGGAAATCCTGTGCTCTATCGCACAATACCACACTCACATGACTTCTCTGCACAGAGGGTAGGAGTGAGTCCCTCCCTGCTTGTTGATGTAGAAGAGCACAGACATGTTGTCCATCTGAATAAGCAGGGGACCCTGGGATAGGTGAGCCTGGAAGGCTTGGAGAGCATACAGAACGCCCTCATCTCCAAAATGTTGATGTGCAGGGACACTTCTAGTTCCAACCAAGTGCCCTGAGTATGATGACTCTGAAAATGAACTCCTCATCCGAGACCCAAAGCATCTGTAATGAGGATTTGGGTCGGTGAATCTGACTGGAACAGAACTCCCGCTTCTAGTGTAGGTGAAGTCAGCCACCAAGAGATTTCCTGTTTGACAGCCTCTGACACCTTGATTGGATAGCCCAGGCTGTCGTCCGGTTGTTTCCACTGCACTCTCAGGTTCCACTGTGGAATTTTCATATGTAGACGTGCTAGCTGTACTGTGGATGTGGCTACTACCATATGCCCCAGGAGCTGCAACATGGTCTGCGTCATAACTGAGTTGGTTGTTGTCACTTGGGAGGCCTGGTCTCTCAGCCACCTGGCCCTGTCGGGGGGAAGAAAGGCTCTTCCTTGCTGGGTATCCAGAATTGCTCCAACATACTGAAGGCGCTGGGATGGCCAAGGGCAGGACTATGGGAGATTGATTGTAATCCCTAGTCGTGCAAACAGCTGAAAAGTATCTGAGAGGGTGTGAATCAGCTGTTCCTTCGTGGGAACAGTTAGAAATAATAGTCTAGTGAGGGTGAGCGAAATGATCCTGCACCTAAGTGAGACCACCGCCACTACCGCTAGGCATTTGGTGAACACTCTCGGGCTGAGGAGAGACCGGAAGGTAAAGCCCCAAACTGGTAGTGAGTCCCCCAAAAGGTGAATCGCAGATACCTTAAGGTGAGCTGGAAACACCGGGATGTGCAAGTATGTGTCTCGCATGTCCAGAGAGCAAAGCCAGTCCCCTGGTGTAATAAGAGAATCAGATCCGGCAGTGTGACCATTCTGAATTTTTTGTAAGTGATGCACTGGTTCAAGAAACTCAGATCTAGAATGGGCCTTAGGTCCCTGGTCTTCTTGGGAACCAGGAAGAAGTGGGAAGAATACCCGGTTCATTGTTGGTGAAGGGGGACAGGCTCTATGGCCCTCTTTTCTAGCAATAACTGAATTTCTTCTGCAATGAGAGGGATATGGGTGGGGTGGGGTCGAGAAGGGACTGCAGATCTGTCTGGCAGAATTTCTGTGAACTCCAGTATGTAACCCTTTTCGATAACATCCCTCACCCACCGGTCTGAGGTTATTGCGGTCCACCCTCCTGGGTAGAGGGAGAACTGACCTCCCACTGCCTCCCCATCTCTTCCAGCGAAGGAGGGGGAAGTGGCAGGGCATCATGTGAGGGAGCCCGGGGTGGGTGTGCACAGACTTGGGGTTTCTGGTGCCACCGACTCCTGGCTGTTTGAGAGGGAGCCTTCTTCTTGAAGGGACCTCAGGGCTGTTGCTGCTTTTGTCTCTGTTGGCCCGGATGACGAAAAAGCTTGCGCCTCTGTTGCTGGGGCTCTGATCTACACATATGGTGTACCGACTGGACTGCTTTGCTCGAGTCCTAAAGTTCGTTAATTATTTTTTGCACTTCTTCCCCAAAGAGGATGGACCCATGAAATGAGGCATCTGAGATGGAATTTTGTAGGTCCTGCCTGAATCCAGAAACTCTGGTAGCCGCTGCCCTGGCTGCAGTGTCTGCCAAGTCATAGGAAGCCCTAAGGACATGCACCCCTACGTCAAGGTCTGATTGCAGCACATCCAGAAGCTCTGTACCGGAAGGGGTGTCTGTCTGTTTTTGTGCCAGGTTGATAGCCTTTTTCCAGAGGGACTTCTAATACTGCACCATGTGGGTCAAAAAGTTCAATGACCTGATGGAGCAGGTAGAGGAGGCATAAACCCTTCTGCCAAAATGGTTGAGTTTCTTAGACTCCTTATGAGGGGGCTGGGAACTCATATGTTTTGGCTGCTTGGTTCTGCCATGAGCCGCTGTGAGAACCACAGAATCTGCCCTCGGATGTTCCCAGTCTTGCGAAGTCCTGAAAGGGGGAACTAAGGGAGGGATGACTAGTGACTTAGGATCACTCATCCCTAAGAAGGTATGTAACCTCTTCATCTTCCGGTCCATCTCCATTGTGTCCCATTGATTCAAATACTGAACATGATGTATAACATCCAAGAATGTAGGGTCATCAGGTGGGGATCCTGAAGAATTCCGAGGTCCTTCTGGTTCTGGAGAGAAACCCCTGGATGAATCCTGATGAACTAGAACAGCTTCTAGAGTAGTACGAGGAAGAGGATCTAGACCTTTTTTACCCTCTCCAACTCCTGTTCCTGTCCTCCGAAAATGATCTGTCGTAGGAGGACAGGCGACATCGGCTACATTGTCTCCTACGCCTGGACCAACCAGGGTCTGATCCCCTAGGTGTGGGAATTCTGGAGGGACAAGAGTCTATGGGGAGGTCGTCTGAAGGAATGGGCTTGTCCGGAACCGGCGTAGGGGGCACTGGAGGCTGCGGAGGAGGTGGTAGTGGGGGGAGTTCATCTCTTTTTAAGAGGTCCCCTTTTACTGTATTCCACTACAAGGTGAAAAGATTTCCCACCTCTGCCAGAAGTATCATAGGAACCTGAGGGGTTTTATCCTTGGATTCCACCATATTGGAAGGGGGGGGTGGCTGGGGCCTATAGTCTCCTCCAGAGACTTAAGAGGACTGGAGGGCGCTGCCCGGTTCAACATCAGGTTATCTGTCATCGGAGGGTCTGTCGCCTGGTCTGTTGTCTGGTACACCAGGGCTTTAGGCTTTAATGGCAGCCTGTCGACAGGTGGTCTGTTGTCGGGGTGATGTACGGTTTTATCTGATGGGCCTTGAGGCGACTGCCCCCAAGGCTCCTGAGGCTTAGTCGGGGCTGCAGGTGTCGCAGGATCCAACCCCCGGGGGGGGGGGCGCCGGTTTCTGACGGTCGCCCAATTTGTCTTGTCATCAGGTGCAGGTGTCAGGGTCTTCACTGAGGTAGCTGACTGCCTGTCCCTGGGGGAACGTTCTCTGGAGCGGGAATGATCCCAGCATCCCTGGCCGTCGCCAGAGGCTGATGACTGGCTGGACGAAGAGGACGCCTCAAACTTATCAGTCGATGTCCCTTTCTTAGGCCCTGAGGGATGCCAAAAGGGATGGGCCAGCCGGCCAGAGCCCCGAAGAACTGCCGCCAGGGGAAGCTGTGGTGGTGGTAGCCTTAGAAATTGATTGGTCCACTGAATGGCCTGTCAGCGGGGCTGAATCGATTCATTCGCCTGAGCGGGAGTGAGAAAGTTTCTCCCTTCTAGGATAACTGGATCTGACTTCCGACCTACTGTACTCCTTTTCCTTATGATGGTGCTTCCCTCCAGGATGTTTCTGCTTGTGGGAGGTCGGCGATCGTGAGGTCGAGGAACTGGCCTTCAACAGGTGGTGAAGGGCGGCAAGCTGCTGCTCTATTAAGTAGTCCTGCAGAGCCTTCTGGAGACGGATGTGGATGCGTTGATTAAATTGAACACAATCGGGGCAGGCCTGCACGTCGTGAGTAGGTCCAAGGCAGAATAGACACTTCAAGTGGCCGTCTTTCAATGGAATCTGCTGCCGCACAGACACTTGCACTTCCGTCACAAAGACGAAGGAGATGGAGATGACATACACTGAGTCGATGGAAAAATCGGGTAGAAAAAACTGACGAAAGGTTCTTTCTGACTGGAAGCATAATGGCGGTCGACGAGAGCAATGAGGTGTCCGAGGAGCTGAAGCGCACAGGTCGAAGGTGGTAAAAGAACTGAGGTGGGTCTGGGGACCCCCTTTATACAGCTGGTGATGTCGGCGGGCAGGCCGACATAAGGGTCAGACCCCAACTAGGTACTGCTGGCTATATGTTTTGCGTGGAGTCCTAGTGCCTGACAGCATAGTCCTCATGGTGTAGCCTGCTGCAGGAGCCCTTACTCAAAGTAAGATCAATAGCCTTGTCACAGGCTGCTGCCTGGACCACCCCCTTGTGGTCACGGTGAAAATACTGAGAATATAGGTACTCAACATCCTGTTTGTCCGCTTGGCATTTTTTCTCTTTTTATCGATACCAGTGGTAGAGGTGGGAGTTTGCATGAGCTTACAGGTTGGCCTTAAGGGATCTGTGAATGGGTAGAAGCAACCTCTTGGTAGGGGTAGCCCTATCATATTTAAGAATTCCACTTCATCCTCATCCTCAGCCAACACCTGGGTAGAGAGGTTGAGCGTGTTACCCATTTGCCTCACAAAGGAGTAATACAAGGAGAAATCATTCTGAGCATGAGGAGGGGAGCCAAATTCCTGCTCTGGGGACCCATCAAGTTCAACAGTGCCAGTGGACATTCTGTACATGGACTTTCAAAGGCATCTCATATCTTGCCCCACCAACCCATGATTATGAGCTTACAGGAATTCAAGTTAAATACTAACTTAATCAAATGGGTCTCTTCATGGCTAAATGGAAGGAGGCAAAGAGTGATTCTGGCGGGTCACCAATCTTCCTGGTTGGAGATTGCTAACGGAGTGCCCCAGAGTTCTGTACTGGGCCCATTACTATTCAGTCTATATATTTCACCAATAAAGACATCATTAAACAGCTGCTGCAATAAATTTGCCAATGATATTAAAATAGGAGCTATTGTAAATGATCTAAACTCTATTAAACATTTCCAAGATGAAACAGATAACATCGGGGAATGGGTGAAACAAAATCAACTCATCCTTACTTGGAAAAGTGTAAAATAATGCATATAGGAAGAGGAAACAGGTGTGCCAATTATACACTATTTGAGAATGAACTACCGGTCACTAATGAGGAACGAGATCTGGGTGTCTTAATAACCAATAATCTCTCCTCTTCCAAGCACTGCCATAATGCAGCTAATAGAGCTAACAAAATACTGTGATGCATCTTCAGGAACATCAAAAGTAGGGACAGGCAGGTAATACTCCCACTGCATACATCTTTGGTTAGGCTGCATCTCGAATACTGTCTGCAGTTCTGGGCACCAACTAAAAAGGGAGATATTGGAGTTTTGGAGAAGACTCAGAGAACAGCAACCAAAGGGATTGTTCAGACAACTGGTATGGCATATGGTGGCAGGCTTATAAACTTAGAACTATACTTCTTACAATACAGGAGATTAAGGGGAGATCTACGCCTAACATACACAGCATTTAGTAATAATGATTTATGGGAATGTGTAGGACTAACAAAAAATGATAACATCAGAGGAAGCAGATTCCACCCACTCCAGCTAAAGGATGAAAATTATAAATCTAATTGTCGAGCAAATTGGTTAAGTCAGAGAGTTGTGAATGTCTGGAATAGACTAATGAAGGAGGTAGTATTAAGTAAGACACTAGATACATTCAAAAACATACTTGACAAACACATGAATGATAAGAAAATTCACATACTTTGATTGATTGGTCAAGTCACTATGGCCTGGGCATCGGACTTATAATGACCCACGAACCTATGAACAGGTTCTCCTCCTCCTCCTCTTCATCATAGAAAAACTGAGCCCCTTTCTCCTCCAGTATTGGGTTAGGTACTGGAATGGGAGGCATGCCATGAAGATCCCACAGCCTGGAAGGCCTGGAAAAATTGCCATGCACTGGTCATGTCTCTAGTGAGGGCAGTTTATTCCTGTCCACTGGCGTCTCATTTCCTCCTTCAGAAGGAGGGGTAGTGACATGTTTTTCATTTTGTTTTTTGTTTGAAGGCACCGGCGCCAGAACCTGCTCAGAGGCCCTTTTTATACTTGCTGGTCTACGGGTTCCCCCATTCAGACACCCTTGATTCTGATCCATCTTTAGCAGACATATCCTTCTGCTTAATGTGAGAGGCTAGACCCTCGTCTGAGCCTTTTGGTGACGTGAAGGCAGACTGAGAAGTCATAAGGTCTTCCAATTTTTTAGCCCTTTTTTTAATAGTTTTGGGACAAAACTTGATGCAAAGCTCACAATTACAGAAATCATGATCTGGACCCAGGCACCTCAAGCGCAACTCATAGCAGTCTGCCTTAGCCAGGAGGTTGAAACAATTTTTAAAGCCTGTAGGTCTTGTTTTCTTTTTGGGTCTGTCAAACATGCCAATCGAGACAAGTCCAAATTCGGTTCAGTTCCAGACTGAAAAAACTCAGTTTGCAGTTCAGTTTCACCAAAAAGACTTAATCACTAACTAAAACAGTGTAAGAAGTTTGATGAAAGAAAAAACTCCAGTCGCATCTTGGTTCCCACAAAAAAAGGAACTGGGACAAACAGCAACCACAAAGCAGTAAAAAAAGAAATAAATAAAGTTTGGGTTTTTTGTTAAAAAAACTAGCAGTTCCCAGAGTGAGAAAAACCACGATTCAAAGGCCTTTCTCCAATTCCAGGGAACCAATCAGGAACCGAAGATTAGTAAATAAAAACAACTTAAAACAACTAAAAACAACCCTAACTAATGCAGAGATTTGAAAAACTAAATAATAAACTGCCAAGTAGGAAATAAATATTAACCCTGCTACTCTCAGGCTCAGGCTCATGTGACTGTCTTCCTTAAACCTCTCTCCAAAACCTTGACCTAACCACTTGCGCTTACTCCTAGCAACTTAGCACTTCTGCTATTAACCCATCCCCTATGTCTCCCCCTATCCCCTTTCCTTCACTTGTCCCCCTCCCTTTTTTCTACCTTTCCTCTCGTCCACCCTCCCATCCCCCTCCCTACCTCTCTTCTCATTCTCCTCCCAACCCCTCTCTCTTCCCATGCCCTTCTCTGCCACCCCCTCCTCCCTCTTTGCCTTGTGTGCCTTGACAATGCCTTCTAGCTGATATCGATTTGACTGTATGCATTATCATGTGCCTGTAGCTGACTGATTTCCATGTGTGTGTCTGTTTATTCACTTTACTGTCCCACTTATACTGTATTATCTTATGACGTGGAACCTTTGTAAAAGAGCTCGTAGCTCAAAGGTATTTGTAATCCTAGACCTAAATAAATTAAAAAAAAAACATGTTGTGCCATGGACTGATATATCAGTCCAGAATTCCTATACATTCTAATTCTGTCAGCAGCCTAAGGGTTAAAACAAAACAGCTACAGAATGAAGAATCGGGAGAGCTCTTCGGGGCAACTTCTTCCTCAGGCAGAGGAATAAATCGGATGTTAGAGGCCAGAGTGAAGTGTGACCACAAAGCAGAGATCTGAATTTCATTCTAAGATTCCACAATTAGCATAAAATTCTACTCTTCGGGGCAGCTCAAACCAGTAGGCTGATTTGCAGTGGTTAAGCATACTGAGGGATTCCTGGGGTTTGAAAAAGTGCTAGACATTTTCCCAGGGATAAACTGAAGCAGAGAGACTTGTAAAGTATGGGAAGAATGGGTTCTGTATAAGAAGAACGTAATTTTAGTCTACCAACAACTGAGTAGAAGGATATTTGCTTGCGTCAAATTCACCACAAGAACAAAGACAGTACACACAGAGGTACTGAGGCTGAAGGTGTATCTTGCTTATAGATTACTGTATCATTTGCATAAAAGTGGATGTTGCCACAATGCTCAGAATAACAGGACCAGTTATCCTACATATTGCAAACAACTCAATCCTATATATATGGTTCTCCTCTCATGCTGCAACGTTGAAATGGAGGGTTCAACGTCAGAGCTGGGGCAGGAAGCATTACATTCCCATTCTAAATGTAATAAATGCAACATGAAATTTGGAAAACACTTTAGCTAAATCGGCTGTATTCTAACATGGCAGCACAATTTCCTCTTTGTAATGGAGTGATTTAAGATACATTTTCAACGTTGTGAAATGTGTCTCATTGTATAAAAGCACCATCTTGCACAGTTTGAGCAGATGGAAACACTCAGCTTTGTGTCATGTTGTTCTCACCCAAGCTGCACAAAATGTCACTCTTATACAACACGAGATGCAACCCACCGCATACAAAAACTTATAATACTGACATATACGGAAGGGAAGGCTTCAGAAACAGGCTAAATGACAGCAGTCCAAGTATGGGTGTTTGGGATACTTCTAACTTAAAGCAAGTCAGGGGGTGAGGTTACACGCAGTACTTAATTACCTAGGCCGAAGAAGTAGTTCCAACCTTTGAGAAAGCCCTGCAGTTAGCCAGTGCAAAATGTGAAGAGCTTTCGGACTCCACCAAAGTTTATGTACGGCCCTTGTGCATAGTTGGTAACTAACAAATACTTTTTTATCTTCTGAATCATAAGCAAGTACTTTTTCTGGTGCGAGCAGCAGTTAGTTTTAACTTCATTTATCATGTGCGTTTGGTGCACCTGTTCCCCCCACCACCATTTTTTTAATTAGTAGTTTACTTTATAGTCTTCTTAGCCAAGTGCATCACTTTGCATTTTTCAAAGTTAAAGTTTATCTGTCCGCTTCTCGAGCATTCCCAGGTCCCTCTGCACTTCATGAGACTCCAGAAGAGATGCAACTAGCCTTCTTATTTTGGTGTCATCGACAATTTTGGTAACCTAGCTAATGGTGCCCACATGTAGACCACTGTAAATATATTGAACAATGCTGGCCCCAGTACAGAACCATATGGGACTCCAATGGTCACTTTTTTTTATTCTGAAGTTCCATGCTGAAACATTTACAAGTTAACAACTCCATTTACAAAAGGTGATGTTATGGACACCGACTAAGTCAGATTATACAGTATTTCTGAGATTGTAATTCTGGCTGGTCTGTTTGTGAGGATCAAATCCATGCATAAACCCTTTCTCAGATCTGCCCTTAACACTGAGGCAATTATCTGAGTCCAGTGATTTACAGTCACTCAGTCCCTAGTAGCAACATCTGTAAAGTTAAGCTCACATCATGATCATCATGGTTTTGTCATTAGTGATGAAGGAATACAGACATTTTGATATGCAGAAAGGATCTGGAGATATTTGGTTGTTTAAAGACACAGCATCGGTGTCAATACTTCTTCTTGTGTTCATTTCAAAGCTAACATGATATAACTAAGGCCCTAGCCATAGTGGCATAAATTGTGAAAAAAATGTTTTTATTACCATGCTTGAACTCGGCTGTCAGAGTGTCCACACTGCACTCTGACACCGTGCTTGCCTGTTTGAGTTCCCAGGCATGACTGTTGGAGTACCGGAAAGCACTGCAGGTGCCGTAATACATGCTGAGATACTCGCCATCAGGAGCAGCAACTGTACTGGAGGAAGATTACACTGCTCGGTCTGGGAGCTCACTGCAAACTCAGCAATGCCTGTGAGTCCTTTCCCACTCCTGGCTGCCCAAAAACAAGAAGACTATAGTGTGGCGATAGTTGCCTTAAATCGTGTTACAGCACGGCTGTTAACATGCTTTAAGGCAACTGCGCTGGTCAACAACAACATGCAAAAAACCTTTTAACACATTTTAACATGTTTTTGAACATGGACTGTAGCACAGTTTTACCACACTACAATCTGGATGCAATACTTTTAAACTGCGGTAAAAAAGTTAACATGGTTTAAAAAAACACGGAAAAAGTGATATTGTAGACAGACAGGGCTTAAAAAGCAGACTCGGGTAAACTAGGTAACCCTGTTGGGGCCCGGGATTGAAACTACAGAGAAGGTTAGGTAGGTACTTTAGGCAGGAGAGACAGGCTCAGGAGCAGACTCAGCATCAGGGATTTTATGCAGAACTTCAGGTCTTAGATCCTTCTGTAATCACTGTGATCGCTGATGCGCTCAATCAAGGTGTTGGGTGGAACTACATACTCAGTCCTCCTTTCTTCAAAGCTAGCTTGGATAAGCTAGTTGAAAATGCATTTTTAAAGAAAATGCAAATACCTGATAGTGAAGTTTTCTATGACTTCTGTTCAACAAAATAAAAATCACATATAAAAAGTATAAACTAAGGCAGATACTCCAAGAAGGACTAGTCAAGCAGGACTCTTTAAAACATATACACACAAAAATTTTATAGACCCAAACAATTACAAGCTTGCTGCTGCAACCCCCACCATTGTTGTGCTTGTTATTAACAACCGTTATAAATGTCAGCAGTGAATACCTCATAGTGAAACAGCAGTTGTGGACATTTCTCGGAGTAACAATTTCACCTACCGTGATAGGAGATGAGCTCTTTGTTTTGATTGCACAGGATGAACATGTCATCTTCCAAAGTAATAAAATTGAGATACTGATCAAAAACCTGCAAAGTGTGACACACACGTTTAACAGAAAGAATCATTTTAAGGAAAGTCCAATAAGGCTACAGACCCTAACTTCATCAGCTGCAGTGTCACCAACAAGCAAAAATACATCTTTTGGCAGTTCTTACCCAGTATTTAATTTTTGTATAAACAAAACTCTGGTGTCCCCAGTCAGACAGCCCTGGGGCTAAGGGTGATCAGGGAGGCCCTGATCCAGAGGAAAAAATATAGAAATTAATTATAGCTGGCTTAGAAACAAAGAGTATAAGAATTTATGCTCTAAGTGAACTAATAACAGTGCAGAGTACTACACCGATTACACTGCACTGCACATGAATAAGACTGGCATTTAGGCATATAACTGGGAGACAAAATACAAGGTTGTATACACCACCCATTACTGGGGTACCAAACTGGGTTATTTAGGTGTACTAACTAATGTTATTTTCCCCTCTACACCTCTGAGAAGGTAGGTAGGTAGGTACGTAGGTAGGTTTATTTATTAGCACCCCTCCAACAGGCTCAAAGTGCTTTACAGTGATGAGGAACAGATGTCGAAGAACAGACAAACAATACACAAAGCATTACATTCAGTGCATGATAGAACACTGTTCTGCATGGAAATCCATGCTTAGAACAGCGTTGTTATGCTGCCCAGATTGAATCACGATGTTGTTGTGCAGCACTGAGTACATCACTAGTGCAGCACAACAACATCAAATGTGGTTGCACATGCATGATGAAGCAGCTGGGGCGGTGAGAGTTGACATGGAAATTACCGGCACTGGAGAGAACACAACACAGTAAGGCAGTATAAAGTTATTTGGAGGATGCTTTTTTGACATTGTGGCACAATAATAGTTGCCCATATACTATAAGACACTGTGTATGAGCAACCATATACAAACAAGGCTGTTTTCTGATCTCGTGGTTTCCATGGTAATGAGATCACTTGAGCTGCGCTCTCGAAGTCTCTTGTCACCACGGATACCATGAGATCAAAAAACATACTTTTTGTGTATGAGTGCTCATGCACAATCCTCTATAAGCGTCCAGCCAATAACTATTTCAACAGCATAATATGGCCTAAAACACAGACTGTCCAGAATTGGGCTTAGAGAGGATTAATACAAAAAACACCAAATATACTGTAGAGGGCTACTCAGACCAGTACGGATAGGTTTGTACAAACAACCGATGCCCGACATTATATATGGAAAAAACTAAGGGATTGTGCCTGGCGTAAAGCTGTTGAAACAGCAGTCCAAATAACCGGGGCCACAACTGGAAAAGCTCTGTCCCCAACTTGTTTTAAACTGGAGAGACTACCAGCAGCCCACAGCCTATGAAACATAAAGATCTAGTGGTGCTGTAGAGGGCCATAGCTTGCAGAGGTAAAGGACAAAGTCCATTAAGGGCTTTAAAAGTCAATAAAAAGCCCTTGCAGTCAATCCTTGCCTTACAGGCAGCCCCCTTACAGTGCACAGCGTAAGTGTATTATATTCTGACCTATTTGCAGAGCTCAGAAGCCTTGCTGCTGCCTTTTGAACTACTTGTTGGATCTGCACACAAAGCAGGATCTTACAGAGTGTGTTGCAGTAATCTAGTTGAGCATAAATGTATGCCTTCACCAGGATTTTCAGATCACCAGGTTCTAAGAATGGGCACAAACATGTGGTATTCGTCTGACCAAAAAAAATAAAAAAATAACTGTTCCTGATGGCAGACAGCACTTGAAAGCCAAGGCCATCTTTTTGTCAAGAGCTGGAACTAGAGGACATACCTTCAAACTAAGAGGGGGAGCAGAAAGCGTCTCTTCATACAGAGAGTGGTTAGTATGCAGGCTAGCCTACCCAGTGACATTGTGGAAACTTGCACTACCAAAGCTTTCACAGCAGGACTAGACAGATTCCTGATGGAGAATGGCACTGAGGGCTGCACAGCATCAGTGTAGTAACATTCTGGCTTTTAAGCTTGGATGTGTGGTCATACTTAACTTAGACACTCACTGTTGTGCAGCAGGAGAGGCAGAAAAGTTGGACCCTAAATCCCTTCTGTCATCACAATATTATGTTACTATGCCCCAACTACAATAATTTTCAAAGGAAATACAATACAAAATTACACATAACCCTGATGCAAAACATCACAGGTAGCATACTGTATGCAAATCACAATAAAAGAAATCTAGCCAACTTGGCTAAGTCAGTCAGAGTATCTTCATGGTCATTTACATATGCTAACCATGATGCCTTGCATTAGAGGTGTAGTATGTGTGATTTAGTATTTCTTTGAAATTTGGCTTTATTACTGATGCCCTTCCCAAGTAGCCCTTGCTTCAGAGAGCTTTCATTACATTATTGTCTTTTAAATTACTTTCCTACTTTGGGTCACCATAATCTACACAACTGATATCATTAGGCTTGTTCCCCCTCCTATAGGACAACATCTGCTTCCACTCTCTTGTACACAGATCATAGTGCTGCTGAAGGGAGAAGCACTCCCCAGGCTTTCTAGAACGTCCACAAAGAAGCAGCTGCACTCTGTCCAGGGAGTGTCACCACTGGTTCAATCACTGTAGTTTTTGAATTTAAAGAGCTTGTATTCACATAATTTTTTCCCCCCTCACAGGGTTTTTACATCTGTGCAATAAAGACTGGTAATTTAATCAATATTGTTGTCATTATTTATCAGTTGGTTGCGTGACCAGAGCTGTACTGTTATACAGAGAATCCCAAGTGTTCCTGCAGAACAAGTAATCTTGGAAAAAAAAAAACATATCAAGAGAGACCCAAAAAGCTGAGTCTGTCTGACATCAAAGAAAACAGACTCAGGCTTCATGTGCTGATGAGTCTACAGCTGCACAAATCTAACAGTGCTCTTGGACGTGCACATCCATGATGAAGGAGTACAATCCGCTGTTGTGTCTTTGCCGCGCGAGCCAGCGCTATTGGCAGAACAGCTGATTGTTTCCTGAAAGAAACACAGTAGTGATTCTCATTGAGAAACAGTAGAAGAGGTCTACATAGGAAATTTGTTTTATTTGCAATCTGTTCAAGAGGTCATAAAGCAGTAGTTTAATTCTTCATGCCAAAGAAAACAATAATAATAAATATTATTCTGACAAGTTAGTTTTCAATGAATTCACTGAGTCACAGCAAATGTTTTTTACGGCAAGTCTGGTGCCAGTGTAAAGTTTTCATGAATGACTTAATAAGTATCAAAAGCTTTGAAAAGATATCAACGTCTATGATCCGGCATGGAGACTGCTGGAGTAAATATTGAGACAGAGAATGAACAACAAAAAAGTGATACTTTTGATCTCATACTGTATTGAACAAATGTAGACTTCTGACATCCAAAAAGAAACAGGTCTCTTGAGTAACTGTGAAAGATTGGGAAACTCATTTTGTTACCATCAAACTTGCCAAATAGATAAAAAAGGCACAGACATCTTTTCAAAGCTTATAATACTGATGCACCGAGTGCATACTCAAGACTGGACATCAGTGATAAGGAAGACAGTAGCAAGGAAACTGTGATCTCTGCATGAGACCAGCAGTATTCTCCTCACTACTGTCACTGCAGATAGGGTTGCGCTGCCGGCTAGAGTCATTTCAGTGAACCAGAGGCGGGCTAGATGAAAGGATGTTGTATGTAGGCTTTCTTGGGCTATTATTGTTTATGCTTGCGAGTGGATATGTGGGTACACTGTATTTGTACACAATCAAGTAATGTAAAAACATACAGAAACACACAGTAGGGAATGGACACAGCATACTTTGCTCATTCAAAAATAAAATACAGGATTCCTTTCTGGCATTAAAAATCACACGTCATCACTTTCATCTAACTAACCTTTTGAAAAATCATTTATAGAATAGAGAGGATGTTAATCCATTCATGAAAATTTTACACAGGCACCAGACTTGCTGTAAAAAAAAAAAAAAAAAAAAATTCACCGTGCCTCAGTGAATTCACTGAAAACTAACCAGTCAGGGAAATATTTATAGTGTATGATTTGGATTTATTGTGCATGGAATTCAAACAAATCAGAACCTTATTGTGCACATTCTAAAACCCTTATTGTGCATGTTCCATTTTTACCCACACCTGCGATTCCCTCGCACTCACTCCCACCAACTGCTCTGCATTGTTGCCTTCACTGTAGCTCCCAGTACCTCCAAAAAATCAGAATGGTGGTGCTTTAAAAAAAAAAAAAAATGTCATGCCGGCCTGTCGGCCCAGCAGTTGGATCTCCACTTGTGATGCCAGCGACCCAGGTTTAGGAATGGACTCGGCTGCTGGAGAGCCAGCCAGGGAGAGGAGGCTGAAGCGACTGCTCGCCTTCTCTCAGGGGGAGTTTGGGAATGCAACCCGACGATTGCTGACCCCAGGCGGAGGCTGGGGGGTCAGCAATGCACGGGGTCCCACTAATCAACAGGACTTGGCAAACGCTGGCGTAAGCCTGACATTAGTGGCACGCCACGTCCCTGGGGAGCAAACGGGAAAGAGCCCCGAGGCTGACCGGATGACAGTTGCCAGCTCCCGCGAGACCTTGGGCAGTGCATGAACCACCCTAACAGCACCCTGGACAAGTATGGCGCTGGCCACCTTCCCTGTGCCTTCCTTTCCGGAGCAGGTGTACCCACCCCGCGAAGCGTTACATCTGGGGGTTACCCGGGGGGGGAGGGGGCTGCAATATAGGGTGAAGAGGTGGCTGTACCGAGGCAGTGCGGTACAGAGGGCATAGGAGGAGCCTGAAGGACAGACCAGCCCATAGCTGGGAGGAGCAAAAAAAAAATGTCAGCTGCAGTTCACTCAAAACCAAAGTAGAAACATGAACAGTTTATCCTCGAACAGGAAAACAAGAAGACATGCCAAAAAACAGCCTTAGACATAAAATTCGTAAATTCTATTCTCCCTCCCCAAAAGGTAAAGCAACAGACATTTCAACCATACCTGTATCCAACTTAGATCCGCTCAAAACAGATTTCTTATTTAAAATTAAATGCATCAGCGATACAGAGTATGAGCCCACATCTAACAAGTAGGATCCTTCCTTTTTTCCTTTATGCACTGCTCACTATGTGCAGCAATTCTTAAGCATTGTTACTACTAAATTACTTTATTCATTTATTCATTACAAATCAGGTTTGCAACCTTTGAGTCAGAGACTCATTTACAAAGGCACCTCCTCGCAGGGGAGGGGCAGACATCAAGACAGTTATTACAGTGCAGATTAAAACAGAGGATAACATTACAAGTGCAGTAAAAGGAACATTTAACATAGATACACTTAGGTTACATAATGTAGTAGTTTGTATGTTACTTAGGAACATAATGTTACAAAATTGTGAGTTACACTCATGGATATAGTAGGTCCTCAGAGAAGACAGTGGGTTACATCCCTGTTTGGACCTAGTAGGGAAGGGGAAGGTCTGGGGGAGGGAGAGGCTGTCCAGTGGACGTTGTCGAGCCAGGGGGCAAGGTGGGCGGGAACCACAGGTTACAACAGGGGGTTAGTTGCACCTACAACAGCAGGTATCAAAGATATGGTTCAGAAGGGCTGTTTTAAAGGAGCCAATTTTTGGCAAGTTGGAGATGCAGCTAGGGAGGGAGTTGAACCAAGTGGAGGCTCGGTAGAGGAAGGATCTCTGGGCAAGAGAGGTCTTGGTTCTGGGTACCTTGAAAGTGGCCTTAACAGAGCTATGGGTGGTGACGGATGAAGATGGCTGCTGTAGGGAGGTGGAGACCCTTGGGGGGGAAGAGTCCTAGCAGAGATTTCTTAGCGAGAAGGCAGGTCTGGTAGAGCAGTCACTCCTCAAAGTTGAGAAGATTGGTGGTAGTATAGAGAAGGTAGGTGTGAGTTCGGCTGGGGGCACCGGTCAGGAGCCTACAGGCCTTACTGATGGAGAGTTGGATTTTGGAGAGGGCACTGTTGTCAGCTGACACGTAGATGGGCAAGCCATAGTCCACAAGGGACAAGACAGAGGAGGTGATGGCCAGCATGAGGGCAACCTGAGACAGGCAGTCCCTGTGCTGGTATAGCAGGCTAATCCGAGAGTTAATGGCAGCTGACAGGGCATTAATGTGGGTGTGGAAGGGAAGGGCAGTATCGAACGTGATGCCTAGGTACTTGTATGTGGTCACTTGTTCTAGCAGGTGCAGAGCGCTGGGGATAATCAAGAGGGGGGTATTTTTAGCTTTATTTTGGTGGTGGGAGAAGAACATTGATTTGGTTTTCTTTAGGTTAATGACCAGTTTGCGGTCTCCGAACCACCTTTCAGCTTGGTTGTAAGCTTGCTGGAGGGATAAATGGAAGGAGGTGGGATTGGGATGTGAGGCAACAAGGACTGCATCGTCAACGTAGAGGAGCATTTTACTGATACATGAGCTGGGGAGGGTGTTGAGGTAGAGACTAAAAAGTATTGGACCCAGGATGGAGCCCTGAGGGACCCCGGAGTGAACAGGAAGAGTGCTGGAGAGGGAGCCGCTGATCTTGACTCGCTGGGATCTAGCAGAGAGGTAGCTAGAGAACCAGGAAATGGGACCACCAGAGAAGCCAAGTTGGTGGAGAGAGTCGAGTAGAAGAGGATGACAGACAGTTTTAAAGGCCTTGGAGAGGTCAATGAACACTGCACCTGCAAGACTGCCAAAGTCGACAGCAGCATGCAGGTGTTGGGAGAATTCCAGGAGAGCCATGGTTGTACTGTGTCCTGGGCGGAAACTGTGCTGCTCTGGGCACATAATGTGATACTTGGTTAGGTATTCAGAGAGCTGGATCAACACCACTTTTTCAAGGGCTTTAGAGAGTGGGGGGAGGATGGAGATGGGCCGGTAATTATTGGGGGTGGATCGGTCCCCACTCTTATGTATGGGTGTGATTTCAGCAGTTTTCCAAGCACTTGGGAACTGACCCAGGCACAGAGACTGGTTTAGAAGGTCAGTCAGGGGCACTAGGACTTCGTCCAAGACCATAAGGAGGATCCTGGAGTCGAGGGGGTCACTGCTGGCGTTACTGCTGCCTAAGGCTTTCAGCAGGTGCAGCCTGGCTTCTTGGGGGGATAGGGTGCGCAGGTAGAATGGTGGGCGATGCAGAACCGGAGGGAGAGAGGTGGGGATTGGGTCAAAGAAGCTGCTGGGGAGGACGGAGCTTAGGTCAGAGAAGGCAGTGTTAAGGCAATCGGCTATTGGAAGTGGATCTGTGGTGGGGGTGCCACTGATGAAGAGCTGAGATGGTGGGGGGATCGGGACTTCCCATTTAGCTCTTTCATATAATCCCAGAAGGTCCGGGCTGAACCCCAAGTGGAAGTGAGGGTGGTCTGGTAGTGCTCTGCCTTGGCCGCCTAATGGCCCAAGTTCACTTATTGCGTTCTGCGTTGTAGGCCTGTCTGTCAGATGCCTTTCCAGATTCTACAGCAATGTGCCAGAGATTATCTCTGTTTTGAGTCTCTGGAGGAGAGGTGGGGTGATCCATGGGGCACTGCATTTTTTGGAACGGATCCTGGTGAGGGGGCCAAAAAGGACACAAGCCTTACAGAAGGTATCTGTGAAGTGGTCAAGAGCTGAGTCAATGTCAGGGGCGCGCTGGATAGGGGACCAGTCTAGCTGGGCTAGGTATTATTTTAATTTTCTGAGGCCGCTGGGGCATAAACAGCAGTGTAGAGTGGCCTAGGACACTGGCTTCAGAGTGGAGGATGACCAGAGACAAAGGACTGGGGAGTGATCACTAAAAGAGTTGGGGAGGACAGTGACATCCTGGATTTTGTAGGGACGGTTAGATATAACAACATCTAGGAGAGTGCTGGTGCCAGTACAGTGGCTGAATCTGGTGAGCTGGGTGACTAACTGGGACATATCCAGGGCAGCAAAGGAGTCCCTTATATGGGAGGCAGTGGAGGCAAGCCAGTTAACATTCAGATCACCTAGGATGACTTGCTCCACTTTGTGAGGGAGAGATGCGAGATAGTCAATGAGGGACTGGACTGCTTGGTTTTGATTCCTTGGGGGAACGTAGGAGACCGTGAGGAAGAGAGGGCCTCGGGCGGGGTCAGGTGCAATTTTTAAGGTGAGGGCTTGGGCTCCACAATCAAGTTTAGGAGCTGGGAGTGCCTGACCTATAAGGGAGTCCCATATGAGTAGTGCGCAACCACCACCACGTTTGCCTACTCGGTCTTCCCTGTAGATGGTATACCCAGGGAGACTGATAGCGGAGTCAGGGGTGGATTTGGAGAGCCAAGTCTCTCCCAGTGCAATTATGTCAGGTTGATGTCGAACGACCCAGCACTGGAGGGCAGCAGATTTCTTTAGGAGACTGCAAATGTTTAAGGATGCAAAGCGGAGGCCAGTTGCAGTGCAGGGTTTAGAAGGGCTGGAAGCAATAGGTCCTGGGTTTGGGTGTACATTACCAGATAATAATAATAGCAGTGTAATAATTCTGGTTAGTGGCCGGAGGCGATGGAGACCCTTGGGTCAACACCTAGCTGAGGACTTTAGAATCAGGGTGCATGGGATAGATAAAGTGCGATGGGTGGGAATGGCAGAGGACAGCTGGGTCCAGGTCAGGCCTTGGAGGGCGGAGGGAGTGAGGGTGTTGGCAGGGTGGGGGTGTTCGGGGGTCACAGGTGTGTCGAGGGTGAGGGAGGGCAGAGTCACTGTGGGGTAGTTTGGGGATGAGGTGCCTAGTGTGGAGGAAAGGTGCTCCAGTCTGTGTGAGGTCTGTACCAAGACAGTGAAGGAGAGCAGACTTAGTAATGGAGTATAGGTACCCATAGCAGCTGAGCAGTAAAGGAAGAGTGCCAGGAGTAGTATAGAGTAAGGAGATGTAGTGCAGCTTTGGAATGGTTGGGGGAAAACCCCTTTAGTGGGCAAAAAGACTATAAGCTGCAAATGGGAAAAATCAGTATCAATCAGTAGAAGATGGAGGGGCAAAGACAGATGAATAGTGACAGACTGACCACACAATAAGTGAAATGAGACGGGAACTATATTGTGTCGGATTGGGTAAGTGTGCTTATAACTGGGCCCTCTAGTGGCTAAAGGATATAATCTGCTAATGGAAAAGTCAGCACAAAAAAAAAGGCAGGCAGGGAGGTTCTGAAGCAAGTTTTTTTTTTGGGGGGGGCACTGCAGTAGCCTCAATGGGACACCGAGGTCAAGGGTGCAGCCCACAGACTTACAGCTCTAAGAGAAGGGGCACAGCGCTCAGGGCAGATAGCAAAATCACGGTACCTTAAGACCTCTCTCAAAATTTAAATCAACTCTTAAGAAATCTCTGCATCAGACTAAACATTACTTAAAGTGAGAAATCAAGAACATGTCAAGCAGAGGTCAGTCCTAGCATTAATTTCTTGGCAGCAGTTCCTAGAAGACTTCTGGATTGCTGCACAAAGTGTGAGAAACACTGGCAAACAGGGGCAAGTGATATTCCTCCAGGGGTAGATGCCAACAATGCTTTCACCTATTTAATCTTAGACAAAAATCACAAAACAATGCTGCTTATTTTAATATTATACTGTTCAACAGTTCTTGCCGATGTATCTCTTTATCAAGTCCTGTTTTTGCCACAGCATTTATTACAGTAACGTAACTAAAAAACGGTATTATACGGTTTAAGTGTTTACTTTTATAAACAATACACTATAACAAATATAATATGGATAACCATACACAGCTCAGAAACAACAACAGAACCGTTCTCCACACCAACGGTCCATGGTGCAACTAATTTAGTGATGTGCTATTCCCCTTACAAAGCGGAACCACAGTAGAACAGTGCACTCAAGGAAGGCAGACTAGGCGCACCAGAATCATTGGTGTGTTTTTACTGTGCTATAAACAGATTTTCTCTCGAGGTGCATACGCTGGTATCTCAACCCTTCGATGGAAACACAGGCTCATTGTGTTTGGTTGCCCATACATTATTCCTTACATTATTACTGTTTTCTTTGGAGTGATGAATCAAACTACTAGTAATGTGACCTCCTGAACTGGTCCCAAATAAAAATTACTTTATGAGTAGACCTTTTCTACTATTTCTCAGTTAGAATCACTACTGTGTTTCTTCCAGTCAGTGATCAACTGTTCTGCCAAGAGCACTGGTTCCCACTATGAAAGATGGCACGGCAAATGCAGAATAGCTGATTACGCTCATTCATCATGAATGTGCACGTTCAAGAGCACCGTTTCATTTATGCAGCTGCAGGCTCATCAGTGCCTAAAGCCAAAGTCTGTTTCCTTTAAATGACTTTAGACAGATTCTGACTTCTCGGTCTCTCTTACGTATCCCCAAAAAAAATGGTACATTCTGCAGGAACATTTACGATTCTCTGCATAACATCAAAGCTCTGATCATGCACCCAACTGACATACAATGACACTGATACTGAGTAAATTACCATCATTATTGCACAGGTGTGTTAAATCCCTGTAGGAAGAGAACAACTGAAGTGAAGACCTGCTTTTCAAATTACTTCACAGGAACTCTGTGTTAGACTTCAGTGTTTTATTTCACACAACATGCAGCATAGTGATTGCAGTGGAACACTGATACCACTCACTGGCGAAGCTCTAACTGAGTGAAGCACTGGGGCACCTGGTTGTGATGAATTGGTGGAGGTGGTGTCTGCATTCCACTGCAATTACTACGCTGTATATTGTGTGAAATAAAACTCTGAAGTCTCCCCCTCCTAGGCTGATCGACAACAATGAATTCTAACAATGAAACAACACATTTGTGATCTGCTGTTCTATGCCTCTGCATTCATTTGTGAGGCCTGCTGGCACCATACAGACCTGCCTAAAATCAACACAGACACATTTTCTTCATGATGATTTACATATGATACCCATGATGCTTTGTTTGCATTGGGGGCATGTGTAATTCTGTACCATTTTTTTTTTTTTTTTTAATTTGCTTTACTTCTAATGCCCGTTCAGTGTAATCGTTGCTTAATTACTTTTGCATTAGGGTTCTTGCGACTTAAACAGAAGTGATACTTCATCTAATGTCATTATCATGCCTATCAGCTGTTGTGTTCAACAGTACTAAAAATGTTCCAAATACTATTTGAAGTGATCTGCAGCTCTGAGAGATCCTGAAAGAGACTTCTCTCTATATGCCTGCCCAAGGAAAAGCTTACCTTTGCAACTTGGGTTACTGCACTGGCACCCAAGGCAGAACTTGCAATGTCTTCCAATTTACTTCTTGAGATGGCAGAGATGAAATTCAAATAGTAAGACTCATAAAGCTGGTTGCGTAGATCCTATTTAAAAGAAAGCAGAAAACATGTACGGCTTCAGGTTCATGAGCCAGTCCCTAGGTAAGACTGAAAATATGCAAACAATACATTAAAGGTGATAGGAAAACATTTTCAATATGTGGACCTTTAAACACACTCGTGTTTCTTTCCCTTCAACTGCTTCCACTCTTCTGATATGATCTGGGTACTTTTTTTTTGTTTCTGTTTTTTGTTCAAAGTAACTAAATTACTTTTTTCTTTTTTTTTTTCACTGTCACTGACTTTACCTTGTATCCTCCCTCTTCACCAATTACTTCCTCATGTTTTCCTGGACATTCAGTGATGTCATCAAATCACCTTCTACTGGCACTCCAAAACAAAAGTAAATAAAAGGCAAACACAGAGCACTAGCAAACTCACTAGAAGAAGAAGAATTCCAATGTTTCAACATAAAGACTTTTGGCTTTTCTGAAGATGACACTGAAACACTGGCATTGTTCTCCCCCCCCCCCATCAAGGTTTATCTCCCCAGCCGGTCAGCCCCGCTCTGCCAAAGCCCACCCCCAACTGACTGACGGCCTTCCCGAAACCTACCTGCCATGTTCCTCCACGGGATTCCTCCCCATGTCAAGGCCAGCAGTAGAGGTCTGCCGCCCCCCCCCCCAGCACAATCTGGTAGGGCAGGTGGAACAGGGAAGAGGCGGGCATCATCCGCTGGCTATTATTTCTCTTTCTTCCCTAAGACTGGCGGTGTGCAATGATGCAATGCACATAGAGGCATGCACACACCAGGGCCAAGTTGCCAACTGCACCACAGTGATGTCGCTGCCGCTTGCCCGGCCTCCACGTGGTGGCAGCACTGCAGCGGCGCAGCATTCCATATATTAAAAGAGACTGACAGTGGAGCTTGCACAGCTGTTTGAGCTGATGACCACAAGCAGAACTAGAGAGCATGTACTGAAAAGGGGTAGGGCATGGTTAGATTAAGGGAAATATCGGAAAAGCATTACTTCACATAGAGGGAGGTCAGAATGTGGAAAAGCCTGTCCAGTGAGTCACTGGAAGTTAGCGCAATTCAGGCTTTCAAGCAGAACTACACAAATTCCAAGGAAGAACAGCACTACAGATTACACGGAATGAGTATGGGTGGTATTCCGGCAGTTAATTCTGAACCTGTGTCCATACTCAAACTGAGGTACAACCTCTTTCTTGCGCCAAGAATGCCAAACAAGGCTGACCTGGTGGCATGGCGGTAGTGCTACCTGCCACATCAGCGACCTGCACTCCGGACCACACTCAGATCAGTAGGTGATCATAGGAGGAGAATGGATGGAACGCCCTAGGGCAAGTGCACCTCTCTTGGAGGGGGGGATTCTGCCGTTCCACTATTCAACTGTCATCTGGCAGAGGCCAGGTAATAGTGCAGCAGCACCACCTCAGCAGTGGGAGGGCTGCCATCAGATGCTGACAGGTGGGTGCAGAGGCACGCACTCGTAGTGCATCACTGCATGTGGGCAACCCTGTGAAGAAAGTGCAGGAAGAAAATCCTCAACGGGCTTGGTCACTTCCTGGCTGTATGCAGGCTCAACACCACCAACTTAGCAGGACTTTGTGACAATCCGGATTGTGCTCTGGGGGTGGAGGAGTACAGCCTTCTTTCCTCTGGCCCTGCCACAGGGGAAATCTGTGGGCGACTTGCCCAGAGCCAGTTAAGTCTCACAGATGGTGGAAGACGGGACTGGAGGCGACAGAGATGATGTGAGCAGGGTGGCACAGGAAGTTAAAAAGAAATTATGAAAAAGAACGAACAAGACTGGCTTTTTTTTTTTCACTACCACAGTAATAAGTTATGATAGGTATACTGGCACCGTGGTGTTCTATTATTTCTTTTTCTATGCAGTGTACCCATTCACATACACACACGTGCCTCTCGAAAGGAATTTGAAATTCAAATACACCTCTAAGTCATTAGGGGCACAAACATGCAGGGAAATCACAGGCCCCACAATATCAGACACATAAGAACCGACTGCAATCACAATTTGTACCCTTCAAAACAACCATGGAGGCTGCACAGCACCCCCAAAAAACAGGGCATCAAGAGAACACTGACACATGGCTATTAACTGATGTTAAGGCAAGAAATAAATCAACCCGAAATAAACAATCAATAAAAGCATAGTTCGGTTTTGTTGATTTTGACTGGGACAGTGCCAGTGGGTGATGATCCAGTGTTGCATGGTTTGCTCCTCAATGGCCCGCTGGGGCACCCTCACAATGTATATAAGGATCCTGGATTTATTTTAAAAGTTTCACCAGGAAAGATCTGCTGAGCTTGTAACAGCTCATTTCCAGATGCGGCCTGGAGGATGGAGGAAGGGGAGTATACAAGACAGGACATGCAAGTGAAAATAATATTAGGTGCAGTAGAAAAAAATACAATATAAATGTCAGTACACATAATATTGCACAGTCACAGATTACAGGCAGATTGTCAGTGTAACACAAAATAAAGATGAACACAATGCAAAATTAAGGTGCAAGTATTTGGAATACTGTACAGGGGTGCAAGTGCAAAACAGAACTGGGAGCAATGCTAGACAGTAGCAGATTACCACCACGCAGACTGCTAAGGTCCGAAAGCTAACAAAGCCAGTGCAGCAGGAAGGCTAAGGTGTTATGATTAACTGATTTATGTGCAGTTAGCGGGGGGGGGGGGTCATTGCTCACAGTGGAGGGGGCAGGGGGAACATCAACAACACGGGGAGGAGGGAACAGGGGTCAAAGTGTTAGCTTTGATCGTGTTACTCTAGGGATTTCTGATTTGATGATAACTTCACTGTTCAGTGCTATTTACTCAGCATTGGATCATTGTGTAACTATTTTTATTTATTTTATTTAGTTTTTGTTGACTGGGTAAGTACACTAGACAAATCCTGCCTATTTTCAGGCATGACCGGGGGGTGGGGAGATACAGATGAATGCCAACTGACCTTGAACCAAATTAAGCTGTTGGTGGTATTTTTAGTGAATGAGGAAATTTGGCCAGGACACCGGGGAAATTCCCCTGCTCTTTTCGATAAGTGCCATGGGATCTTTAACATTCACCTGAACTACCACCAATCCAGGCAGATGGGACCTCAGTTTAACGTCTCATCCGAAAGACGGCACCTCAGAAGTGCAGCACCCCTCTCATGCTGCACTACAGTGTCAGTACTGGGATATTAACCCAAGTGCCAGATGTGGGAACTAAACCCACAGCCCTCTGATCTCCCGGCCTCAGAGGTGAGTGTGCTACCTACTGAGCCACTGACACTGACAACTAGCATCAAAGCAACAGTCAGCAATAAAAAATGAAGGGGTGATCACAATGCAGACTCAATGACAGTAATAAAAAGTAATGCTAATTATTTCTGTAACAATAAATAGGCAGCCAAAGAATATCAGAAGAGTCGATACCACTAAAAGAAAGAAAAACGTTTTTTACAGCTGTTTCCCACCACCGTCGCTGGAGCATTATGAGTAATTTGCAAAGGCATAAATCATCTGGGAAACTCTTTTGCAAGTAAGACAATACTCCCAAATCTCTTTTTGTAATTTGTATTTTATTCCCGTGTTGACTTACATTCAGCAAAGTTTCATTACCTCTGGTCACACTGGTCCTTCTATATTGTTAAAACAAACTACTATGTCAAAATGTTTTCAGTTCTAATAACTTTATTCATGCTTCAATTTAAAATTTCCTCACATTATCATATTTGTGTGCTGGTTGCCAGTACTGACTCACCGCTCTCTTTATGTTTCTGTGCTTTACATGGGGCTGACCTCTGAAGCACCTCCTATAGTGCCTCATTTTCACAGAAGCTTGTTTTGGGAAGCTTTTTTTTTTTGTTTTGTTTTTTTTGTTAGGGTAAAGATACAGATGTGTAAGTGCTAAACTTTAAACATATCAGACAACCTTTCTAAGTTTTTTTTATTTTATTGGCATTAGGCAAATAGCCTAAGCACTGGAACAAGTCAACAGGAAGAGAACCAAACATCCCAGAGGAAGTGTTCTGCTTCCTGCAACAAGAGCCAGTGGGGACCCTACTGCAACAGCGTGACCACAGGTAGCAGTACAGATGACAGCACGTTAAAGGCGAGGGTGGACACAATGCAGCACACATCAGCTTTCTGACATGCTACGTTATGTGTCCCCATGATCAGGGTCCGTGTGGAAAAAACAAAACAGGAAAACTGACCCCGCCTCTCAGCAGATAATGCCATCTCTTACTCATACTGCCTCTTCGGGGCTATCTATGACTGCTGGTTCTACCTTCTCCTCCAATCCTGACCCTTATTCTGCCATGCAGGACCACAGCTAAACGTGGAGACACCAGCGGTGGGAAGAGGACCTCCTGGTCAAAGACTGGGGCCTTATCAAGGAGCGATTGTTCCCTGGGGTGCCTTCGAAAATAAACAGAGTATGGCGGTAACAGGACAGACCCCTTCAGTGACACTGGCAGAGCTGGGGATAAAAAAAAAAGCAGTGGCTGAGGGATAAGTGACAAGTTATAGAATAAAGACAGTTAAAAAATAGCAAACTATCCTTTCTCAAAAGTAGAGAGAATACCGTAGCGTACCAGAAATCCTGCTTTACAAAAACAAAATATAATCAAGTGGTATCACACATAATTTTTTTAATGACTACTATTTTTCACTACAGACACACAAACTGTTTCATTTAAAGGGACTAAAGAGCTGAATTACTGCCCTGTCTCTTAAGTGAGGCATTTTGTTTGGTCAGCTGCAATGACTTACTAGTGCTACATATTTTATCAAGGGTTGCTTTCAACCACCATTTCAGACAAATGGAGTGACATTCCTAGCCACCAAAAGCTCAAGTTGTGAACCACTGACAGATGGAATAAATGAATATTTATGTAATATTAAATCATTTATCAGAGCTTTATTATCTCAATTTTGTATTACTACACCACACTTGTGCAGCATTCATTGCTAATGTTATATATAGTAATGCATCACTTTTACAGAAGTTCTCTTTGAGAAATTCCAGGTACTTTAGATATGGCTATGACATAGAAACATAGAAAATATCAGCAGAAAAAGACCACTGTTCATCCAGTCTGTCCTGTTTTACCTACACTGGGACATGATGTCTAGTTGGGATTATTGCCCTTTGCCTCCCTTGCCCCCTGTGTAACTATTAAGCTTTCTACTTGGTCCCAGCCAAGTCTGAAACCACTAGTAGTTCTTGTGCACACCCGCTCTGCTGGTAGGCTGTTCCACAGCTCAACCACTCTCTCTATGAAATAAAACACATCTCTACTGAATCTCCCCCCCCCACCACCACTACTATCACCAGCTTCAACTCATTTCCCTGTGTTCTCGATATGCCAATGCCACTGCCACTAAATATTTCCCCACAATCAATCTTGTCCATTCCTTTAAGAAACATGAAGGTCTTGGAGGTCTCTAGCATATCTCTCCTCTCCCTTCTGGTCTCCACCAAGTACATATTCAGGGCCTGAGGCCAATCTGCCCTGGTGACCCCAAATAATTCTAGTTACCCTACGCTGTACTGTTTCTCGTCTGTCATTGTCAATATATATTTGTGCATCCTCATAGTTCACTATTTTCTACTGCCAGGCCATGTGGAGTACTTTTCCTTTTTTGATGTTCCTGAGAAATGTCAAAATCACAGAGCGCAGTGGGGCCTCAAGGCTAGCTGGTTTCAGGCCCAGAGCTTGGTGCGCTAATTCCAGCTCAAGTGTTAGGCTGGGGTTGGGGGTGCGCTGCAGTTCCAATCAGAGAATGGCAGGCAGAAAAGTACTAATGTCTGTACCCTCCCTCCCCTCCGGTAGGTTGTAATTTCAATAGATTATTTCATCGGGCCCTGAATTCAGCATCACCCGCTCTGTCTTGCAGGTCTTGAATTGAAGCATGGAGCTGAATCATGGCCCACTCTGTAACACCTATGCAGCCCTCTTGTTGACTGAACTGAGTGTCAACTCTGGACAGGAGTTTCTCCAGTTTATGTATGTTGGTTCGCAGAGTGGTGGTAGTTTCATTAATTTCCTTACAAAACCCTCAAAAGTTGGCCACATAACATCCATTTGACTCTGTAGGGCATGGTAGCCTGAAGGTGTGTTCCCCTTTCTCTTCTCCCTGGTGGTCTGCGAGGTCTGGGAACACTCACTCTCTGACCTGCTGAAGACGCATCTATCTCCATTCATGGAGTCAGTAGGAAAAAGTGCCCTGCCTGAATTTTTCATGAGGTGAGTACACCTGTCTGTTGTCTTTGTATTCAGTATTTTGATGAATGGAGCAATTTAAGATGTTTTAGGCAAAATTGGTCGGTGCGCTGCAGGCAAGCTATTCACAGCAGCATGACATCACCAGAAGTCCCCAATAAAGCTCACATAATTACTAGAACCTACTGTGGTTTTTGAAAACTTTCAGTGCCAGGTGCTGTGAATGATTTCTGTAAAAAAAATAGGTTCCAATCTAAACATGGAATGTGGCTAAGTATGAACTTTATGGCCAGAAAGGCTGCTACCAAAAACAATTTAGGGATGCATGCTTCCCGCACTCAGAAGTCGCTGAACAAGAAACCCTGACTCAATCTGTAGGGGGTACAGTGGATGAAATTATGGGACAGGCCAGGTCCTTTTCTGCTGTCAAGCTTCTATGATGATTCTATGATGACTATATAAAGCTACTGGACCATCTCATAGTGTCATCCACTGTACCCGCCTGTAGATGGATATCTATATTTATGCAATAGTGGTGGGCATAAATGAAGTGTGATAAATCTGTTTATCTGAGTAACTGTGTATAAATATAGAATCTTACATTTATGTACACAGTTACTACGTCACCATCCATTTATGTACACAGTTACGTCATGAGTTATCCCCACCCATGCTCGCCGGCAGTACTTTCCAAGCTTTTACTTTCATCTAACATATAGTCTGACATACACATGGTCTCTGCTCCTGTACAGCTATGTTCTTTTCTCAATCATTTCAAAGTTCTTATAGCTTTTACAGGTCTGTTTACTCCCCAAAAGAGAAATCTACCTTGTTTTTCACCGTTTCCTGGCACAACAAGCAGGATTCAGCAGCTGTTCCCCTTCACCTTTGATTTTTCACTCTTCTCACAATCACTGCACTACTGTCATACTGACACCTCACACGTACACACTGCACCGTGGCAAAATTGCAGACTTAAAAACAAACCTCAAGTCACTGGCACAGATTCAGCTCCTATGCTCAATAAGTAAGGATTAACCCACGGCAGAGTATGGGTCACCGGGGAATTAATTCATGCCTGGGGGGGCTGTCGCACGAGACTGCAGGCCAAGTGCCGACAACCACCCAGACGTGGATTAATTCTCCGTGTAACCCATGCTCTGGACAGGGTTAATCCACTTATACAATGGCCAGGGAAAATGGGGACTGTACATTATGGAGACAGATGGCAGGGATGGGTGATGTTCAACTGCAAGGGGATCACTATCAAAGAACACTGAATGGCATGCAAGAAAAAATTACTCACCTTAGTAATTGTGTTTCTTCTAATGGAGTCTTGCTGTATTCTGACAAACTGCAGTTAGCTCCAGCCTTTAAACTGCCCCGGAGAACATACGGTTAAATTTCTATGTAGTGCATAGAACATTGAGCTCGAGTTTGGTTGAGGTCTCTGTCTGCAGCCCTTTTGAAACCCAACCATCAGATTCTTATGAGAAAAACTCACTAACTATACTATGTGGAAATTGTAAAATGTTTTAACTAGCCAACTGGCAACAGAGAGTTTTGGATTCCCAAGGAATACTCATGTCAGGAAACCCAAAACCAAAAAACCAATCCAAAAGAAGGATAACAATACAACAAAACACCCAAATAAAAAGAAGGGTATGCAAGAAGCCCCTCTGGGGTGCAGCACTACACCTGCCCACCCACTTCCCAAAAACCAGGTTCTGAGAGGGGAGGCAGGGAGGGAGGTCAGAATACAGCAAGACTCTATTAAAAGAAACACAGTTACTAAGGTGAGTAATTTTTTTCTTCAAACAACATGAAGTCTTGCTGTATTCTGACAAACTGCAGACTACCAAGCAGTACCTCCATGGAGGAGGGACAGAACCTACTTTGGGAACAGGCTCTGAAGTAGTGCTGTGCCAAACCAAGCATCACTCCTAGCCTGGATATCCAGAGAGTAATGCTTGGTAAAGGTATGGACTGTTTTTCAGGTGGCTGCCTGACAAATTTCTAACAAAGGGATATCCCTGGCTGTAGCCAGGGAAGCAGCTGTACCTCTTGTAGAGTGAGCCCTGAGGCCTGAGGGAGGGATCTTTCCCAGTTTCTCATAGCAGAATTGTATACAAGACACAATCCACCTGGCAATAGTTCTCTTGGTGGCAGGTTTGCCCTTTCCCACTTCCCCATAAGTGAGTAACTGGAGGGAATCAAACCTGTGACCCTTGGTATACTCTATGTAGTAGCTAGGGGCTCTTTTAACATCTAAACTGTGTAGCCTCCTCTGTCCTGAGGATGAATGATCAGTGAAGAAGACGGGAACAGACACAGACTGATTTAAGTGGATGTCAGACCACTTTGGGCAAGAACCTCCTATTGGTTCTAAGGACCACTTTATCCCTATGGAAAGAGATAAAATCAGGCTCCACTGACAGGGCTTGCAGTTCACTGATACGTCTGGCAGAGGTAATGGCTACCAAAAACACAGTTTTCCAAGTCAAGTACTTAAGCTCTGCTGAGGACACAGACTCAAAAGGAGGTTGCATAAGTTGAGCAATGCAAACATTTAAGTCCCAGGCAGGGGCAGGACCCTAAAGGGAGGATTGGTATGAAGCAATCCCTTGAAAAATTTACAGAACACAGGATGAGAAGATAGTGAGGAAGACTTCCCCACTGACAGAAAAGCAGAAACAGCTGACAAGTGTACCTTGAGAGTAGCTGGTCTGAGGCCTAGGCCATTAAGATGGACCATATAATCCAAAACTGTAGGCAATTCAGCAGTGTCTGGAGAAATATGCTTCTTGGAACACCAAATGCTGAATCTTTCCCATTTGGAGTTATAAGACTCTTTGGAGGGCTTTCGAAGCTCTGAGAATATCCAGAACCCCTGAGACAGATGCAAATCTGCATACTCTAACTCTTCAAGAGCCATGCCTTGAGACTGAGAGACCGAAGATTGGGGAACCAAATCCTTCCCTGAGAGGAGGTTAACAGGTTGTAATTCCTGGGAAGAGACAGGGGAAGATGGACTGCTAGAGACAGCAACAGAGGGTACCAAGGCTGTCTGGCCCCGTCTGGAGCAATCAGAATCACTTTGCAAGGTTGTGACCTTATCTTGACTAGAACTTTGAACAGTAGAGGAAAGGGAAGGAAGGCATACAGAAATTTCCCTTCTTAGTTCAAAATCAGAGCATCCAGAGGGACTGAACCCAAGACTGGTGGTCTGCAACAAAACAGAGGAAGCTGATGATTGTCTGGGGCCACAAAGAGATCTATCTCTGGAGTGCCCCACCTTGAGAAAATTACTTTCAACACTAGGGGGTCCAGGGACCATTCATGATGGCCCTGGGAGACCCTGCTCAGTGCATCTGCTAGCACACTGTCCTTTCCCGGAAGGTGGACTGCTATCAGAGAGGTCTGCAGGGAATAAGCCAGGGACCACAATTTCATGGCCTCTGTGCATAAGGCTGTAGACCGAGTGCCCCCCTGCTTGTTGATTTACCACATGGTGGTGGTGTTGTCTGTTCTGACCTGAACTACCTTGTTCTGCACAGACTGAGAGAAAGTTTGCAGGGCCAGAAAAACTGCCCTGAGTTCCAGGAGACTGATATGAAGAAGGGACTCCTGAGGGGACCACAGTCCCTGGGCTGTGAGAGCTCCCAGATAAGCTCCCCACCCAAAAGGGAAGCATCCGTGGTAAGGACCACTGAATGCGACTCAGTGACAAATGGGACCCCTTGCCTTAAGCTGTCCTGATCCTGCCACCATTGAAGGGCTTGGATCAGTGTCCGAGTCACTGGAATCAGTTTAGTAAGAGGGTCCTTCTTTTGGGACTAAAAGGCCCTCAGGTGGAACTGAATGTCCCTCATCTGAAATCTTGACCCTTGGACCACTGCTGTAGAAGCTGCCATGTGGCCCAAGAGCTGAAGGCAGTGCCTTGCTGGTCAGAACACCTGAAGGCTGAAGGAAGAAGCCAGCTCCACAAGGACTCTTGCCCTTTCCAGTGGAAGAAAGGCTCTTGCTTTGACAGTATCTAGCTCTGCCCCTATAAAGGTAAGAAGCTGCACTGGTTTGATGACTGACTTGGGGAGGCTGAGAAGGAACCCCAGAGAAGATAGCACTTGCTGGGTCACTTGTAGGTCTGACTTGACTTGGTCTGGAGACTGACCCACTATGAGCCAGTCGTCCAGATATGGAAAGGTGAAAATCTTAAAAAGGCTACTACTACTGCCAGGCACTTTGTGAAAACCCTTGGGACTGATGTTAGGCCAAAGAGCATTGCTTTGAACTGATAATGGCCTGAGGGCAACTTGAACCTGAGGTACTTTCTGTAGGAGCACCTGATGGAAATGTGAAAGTAGGCATCTTTGAGGTCCAGGCAGGCTAGCCAGTCCTCTGGCCTTAGAGAGGGAAGAATTATTCCCAGAGTCACCATCTTGAACCTGTGTTTTAAAAAATGTTTGTTCAGGTATCTTAGATCTAGGATGGGTCACCACTCCCCTGTCTTTTTTGAGGTAAGGAAGTACCTGGAGTACAGACCTTTGTCCCAGTGTAGGGTAAGAACTCACTCTATGGCTCCTAGGGCCAGAAGAGATGAAACCTCTGCCTCTAGAGCAAGGGTCTCAGATCTGACTCTCAACTTTGGAAATTTTTTGAAGCTGAGAACCAGTCCCTGGCTTACTACTTCCAGGACCCACTTGTCTGAAGTAACAGACACCCAGTCCTGGATGAAGTAAGCCAGCCTGCCGCCTACAGAGATAGGAGAGTCGACCCGGGCAGACCCATCGGGGTTTCTGTTTGGCAGAGGCCTTAGACTGAGGAGTGGATGCAGCCCTGCTCATCCCTCTTCTGCCTCTCTCTCTGAAGAACCCCCTCTGTGAAAAGGGAGAAGAGGCCTGTGCTTGGTAGAAAGGCTTGCCCCTGCCCCTAGAATGCTGCCTTTGAGGAGTTGCCTGCCTCTCCTTGGCCTGTGCATGCCTATAAGTGGTCCTATACTCCTCTGTCTTCTTCATGTAATTCTCTGTCTGCTCCCCAAACAGAGAAGTACCTTCCACAGGGAAATCCATGGCCTTAGGCTGGGTGTCCTGTGAGAGGCTAGTACATCTGAGCCAAGCCATTCTCCGAAGAGCCACAGATGTAGCCATGACTCCTGATGACACATCATTCCAGTCCACAGCAGCATGGAACTGTACCTTAGATGCCTCAATCCCATCCACAGCCACCTCCTCTAGCTCCTTGGCCAGCTGGGGGGAGGCCTGTTTAGCCAGTGTCAGTACAGTGTCCCACCTGGACTTCTGGTACCTGGCTGTATAGGCCATATAATTAGCCTGCCTGAGTCCCAAAGAGGATGCCATGTATTACTTCTTTGCCAAGGCATCCATCCTCCTGAAGTCTTTATCAGGAGGGTGTGAAGCCAAGGGGATATTAGCCCTGTCACAAGCTGCAGCCTGCAAAACCCCAACATGGCTGCATTGCTGGTAGAAAAACTCTGTGTCTGAGCCTGATAAGGTGTACCTCTTATCCATTCTTCTATCAACACGAGGTACAGAATCAGGAGACTTTAACATTTTTTGAGTCTGTTTCCCAAAGGATTTGTGTAAGGGAAAAGACAGCATCCTGGACTCTGGGATGTCTATCATCTCTACAAAATCAGGCTCCTCTTGATTCTCTGTAGCTTCCTCCATAGGAAGCTGAAGAGTTTCAGCCACTTTCCTGTAAAACAAATAGTGGGGAGGGGACTCAAGAGAGCCTAGGAGGGGAAATACCAGAAGGTCTGTCTGGGGAGATGTCCGGTTCAATGGGCACATCCAGACTTTCTGCTCTATCATAGTCATCATCCTGTTCAAAATCCCCCTCCTCCTCAAATTCCGAATCATAAAAATCTTCAGGGGCATATTCCTGAACCGGTGGAACCGACTGAACTGAGTCCCTAGCCAACGGAGCCGGATCGGACGGAACCAGGCGAAGCGATTCAACAATCTGAATCGCTCGGGCAATCTCATCAGTGGTCGGAACATGAACCTCTGGATCCGGACCAGCTGATTTGTGTTTTCTTTCCCTTTTTGTAGGAACCGATCCCTCAGGATCGGCTCTCTTCTTGCCCGAAGAAGTATCACCCTGGTCAGAGTGCACTCCCTCTGGTTCAGTCAGAACCGAACCAGGCTGGCCATCCAGGTCAGCGGACTTCTCGGCCTCCTTTTCCCTAAGTCTACCTAATCTCTTTTCCAGGGTAGACTTAGGAAAATTTTTGCAAATTTGGCAGTCTGTATCGAGTTGTTCAAAACCCAGACAATAAACACAGGTGGTGTGGGGATCGGCCTTAGCAAAGACTTCCCCACACTCACTGCAGTGTTGAAACTCAGTGGGCCCGTTTTTTTTTCTTGGGTTTCTCAGACATGGCCAACCTACCCAAACTTACCCTTTTTTCGGCAACCGCCAGGCAACACTCCCTTACCGGTTCCTAACTGTGTCACGGGTATTGGAAAAAAAACATTTAAAATATGTTTTTTTTTTTAGAACCGATAAGGACCGGTAACCACACACTAAAGTAAAGTACAAGAAATCAATATAAAGGATCGGTTCAGCCGAACTGATCGCACAAACTTACAATGTCCACACAATAACCAGAAACAACTATCTAATGCTCACGGTAGCGCAGACAGAGCCTGAACCGACGATGCGGCATAAATTCGGAATAATTTTGGTTTAAAGCCAACACTTTAACCAATTTATGAACCGAGCTGAAGGAGAAATCTCCGGAGCGACTGCTCAGTGAGGCGGAGTAAAGAATCTGACAACTGGGTTTCAAAGGGCTGCAGACAGAGACCTAAACCAAGCTCGAGCTCAACGTTCTATGCACTGCATAGAAATTTAACCCAATGTTCTCCGGGGCAGTTTAAAGGCTGGAGCTAACTGCAGTTTGTCAGAATACAGCAAGACTTAATGTTGTCTGAATATCAATCAATCAAAGTCTTTATTTCACCAGGCGATCACCGTTGAGCAAGCTCATTTTCGAGGTGGACCTTGGTTTGTTAACAAGGAACAAGGGACAATATACATGGGATGCAACACACAGGAAAACAGTAATAATACAAATAAAGTGAGATACAATAATACAGTATATACAAATTATCAGCAGGTAGCATTGACAGTAGTATCTGTTTGGAACAGAAGATACAGCTAGTTTTGGGTAGGACACAATTGTTCGTAAAAGTAAAGAAATATACATAACAGGTGCACTGAACACAAATAAAACCTAATATAAAAAGATACATAGTGATATGGTATGGAGAATTTAGAGCTGTAACCAGGGTCAAAGGAATGTGGAAGGGACAGATAAGGGGGGGTAGAAAAAGGGAAGAGAGAGAGTCAATTATAGATGTGATCAGTCTTTTAACAGTAGTAATTAGAGTGTGCTTGGATTTATAGGAGTCACTGTTTAGGGTAGACAGGCACAGGACTCCTTATTATGATGTAGATATAGAGATTTATTTATTTATTTGTGAGAATCAGTTTACAACCTTTGAGCCAGAGGCTCGTTTCCGAAGGTACCTCGTCACATTAAGACATACATAGCATTTAGATTACATAGTACAGGTTTTCTTCAAGTAGACGTTTGTTAGAGGCGCCACGTCACACTGTGGTCAAACAACATACATTTAAGTTACAGGACACTTGTAATAGAAATAGGTCTGACACGACTGGTTTCATTTGCTGAGCAAACAACTGGCATGAGACAGCATGCTCTGGCCTGGTTATACATAGGAATGGCGTGCTGGGTAAGGGATGGGGCTGGACTAGGTGGGGAGCTGCCCGGTGGGCATTGTCACGGGTGGAGTGGTCGAGGTAGGGCCTTATTCAGAGACACGAACAGCTACAAGTGTTGAAGAGTTGGCTGAGAAGGGTGGTTTTGAATTTGGAGATTGTGGTGGCATTGGAGGTGGTGGAAGGGAGAGAGTTAAACCAGAGTGGGGCTCTGTACCAGAAGGACCTCTGACCATGAGTGGTTCTTGATCTGGGGACCAGTAGAGCGGTCTTGTTGGAGAACCGTGTAGCAACAGTGGGCGGGATCCGGCGGATGGATGGATGCAGTCACCCCTGGTGGAGAGAACCCGAGTAGGGTTTTTTTTATGAGTAGGCAGGTATGATAGCGAAGTCGCTCATCTAGTGTCAGGAGTTTAGCATCGTTATACAGTTGACAGGTGTGTGTGAGCCTGGGGGCACCAGTAATCAGTCTGCAAGCCTTATTTAGGGTTATGTGAATTTTTTTGAGAGCAGTTGTGTTAGCAGCACCATAGATTGGTAAGCCATAGTCTACCAGGGACAGTACTGAGGATGTGACAGCAAGCCGGAGAGCATTTGGGGGGAGGCAGTTTCGATGGCAGAAGAGGATGCCAAGCTGCATGTTGGCGGCGGATGCAAGGGCATCTATGTGTTCGTGGAATGTGAGGGCTGAGTCGAAGGTAATCCCGAGGTATTTGTACGAGCAGACTTGTTCCAGAGGTTGTTTGGTACTAGGAAGAATATGGAGTGGGTGGTTTCTGGCTTTGTTTTGAGTGTGGGCAAAAAGCATAGCTTTGTTTTTTTAAGATTAATGATGAGTCTGTGCTCCTTAAACCAGGCATCTGCCTCATTGAAGGACTGTTGTAGGGAATCCTGAAGGGAGATGGGATTGCGGTGGGTGGCAAAAATGACAGCATCGTCAGCATACAGAAGCATTTTGCCCGAGCACGCACTGGGCAGGGTGTTCAGATAGAGTGAGAAGAGGAGGGGGCCCAGGATGGAGCCTTGGGGAACTCCTGAGTGTATGGGACGGGTATCAGAGAGTGTTCCACTGATTTTTACACACTGTGATTGGGCGCTTAGGTAGCTTGAGCACCATGCCAGTGGGCCAGCCGCGAGACCAGTGTGACAGAGGGCGTTCAGCAGAAGAGGGTGGGAGACAGTGTCAAAAGCCTTTGATAGGTCAATGAACACTGCACCAGCTAGTGAGCTGGTGTCCAGGGAGGAGTGAAGGAAATTGGAGAATTCAATTAGCACAGTGCTGGTACTGTGGCCAGCATGGAAGCCATGCTGCTCAGGGCATAAGATGTCATGCTTGGATAGATATTCAGTGATTTGAATGGCCACGATTTTTTCCAGGGCTTTTGAGAGGGGAGGGAGGATGGAGACTGGTCAGTAGTTGTTGGTTGCAGACCTGTCACCACCTTTATGAATGGGCGTGACTATGGCTGTTTTCCAGGCAGAAGGCAATTGTCCCAGGCAGAGCGATCGGTTTAGTAGGCTGGTGAGCGGGGCTAGGACTTCATCTAGCACCAACCTGAGGATACTGGGATCCAGTGAGTCGCTGCCGGGATTGTTGCTATTTAAAGCTTTGATAAGGATGGGTCTGGCCTCCCGAGCAGATACCTTGCTCAGATGGAAGCTGGGATGGTGGCGGACGGGGGGGGGGGGTTCAAAGAAATTACTGGGGAGGACTAAACTGAGGTCAGTGAAAGCAGTGTTGAGTCAGTTAGCTATGAAGGCAGGATCAGTGGAGGTAGTACCATCACTAGAGAGCTGGGATGGGGGAGGGGACCGTGTCTTTCCATTTAACTGCTTAATATTATCCTAGAACTTGCGGGCCGAGCCCCTGGAGGAGGTGAGGGTGACCTGGTAGTAATCAGCCTTGGCTTTACGGACCGCCCAAGAGCACTTATTCCGGGCTGGATTGTAGGCTTGTCTATCAGCCAGCCGGCCTGTTTCAGTGGCATGGTGCCAGAGGTTATCCCGATCTCTAAGCAATTGTAGGAGGGCAGGGCTGACCCAGGGTGCATTCTGTTTTTTGGATCGGGTTTTTGTGAAGGGTGCAAAGAGATCACAGGCATTGTTGAACGTTTGGGAGGAAAGCGAGGGCAGTGTCAATGTTGGGTGCATGCTGAATGGGGACCAGTTTATCTGGGTGAGAAACTGCCTAAGTTTTTTCAGCCCACCGGGGTGAAGGCGCCTTCTGAGGGTGGTTTGTGCTTTGGGTTTGGGATTGGGGGCTGCCCATAGAAATAGGATAGGGAAGTGGTCACTTAGGGAGTCTGGTAGGACCTAGATGTTTTGGATTTTTTGGGGTCGATTGGTGATGAGTACATCCAGTAGGGTGCTGGTTCCTGTTTTTGGGTTTATTCTAGTGGGTTGGGTGACGAGCTGCTAGGCTGATGGCGTGAGTTAATTTCAAAGTTTTTTGCAGCTTGTTCCACAGTTGAGGGAGCACAAAGCTGATGGCTGCTCTGCCAATGCGAGATTTTGCTTTGTAAACATAAAGGAAGATATACGAGGTGCTTCTCAAGGCATACTTCCCCAGAGTGCACAAAAGTAAACAGACAGAGATATACTGGGGCAGTTTATTTGAGATAGCTTTGTAGGTCCAAACCACAGCATTTTTTTGCCGTCTGTAAGCAAGGGATGACCATCCCACTGCTGTGTACAATGCACAGTGGTGGGTTGAGTATGGAAGACCCGTGATAAATCTTATGGCTCTGTGATAAAGCGTATCGAGTTTGGCTAGGGTACCTGCAGGTCCCTGACTACATAGAAAGTCTACGTAATCTAATAGGGAAAGAAAGGTAGTTTGAACCAGTTTCAGTTTAGCGTCTCTTGTGAGGAGATTATTAATCCTAAAGAACAGACCAAGTCTTTGTCTAAGTTTCTTTGCCAGTTCTTCTAAGTGATCTGTGAAAGTAAGTCTATGGTCTAACCAGACCCCCAGGTACTTGAACTTTGGTACGTAGTCCAACCGCTCACCTAGAATGATAGTGATCTGTGGGAGTGTCCCAGCAATTGCAGGATTTATTGCATTTTGAAGGGGCGAGAGGAACATTGTTTTTTTTTTTATTTAAGAGCAGTTTCTGGTTTATAAGCTGATGTTGCAGCAGATTAAATTCATTTTGAAGGGCTTTACAGGCCGCTTCAGGTGTGGGGCTACTAGCATAGAGTACAGTATCATTCGCGGATAGGTGTATTTGTGCTTCTTTGATGGGGGCATCTACGTTGTTAATATAAATGGTGAAGAGCAAGGGACCAGAATGGAACTACGGTACACCCTCAATAGGGTTTTGTGGAGAAACTTCCTTCTGCCTTTACTTTTGAAGTCGTCCTGAGAGTAGTTGGAGAACCATTTAGGGATAGGGAATCCAAACCAATGTTCCGGAGGGACGACTAGAAGCAGTCTGTGATCAACGGTATCGAACGCCTTGCTTAGGGTCCAGAAAACTGCACAGTTTTTTTTTTCTAATTCAAGCTGCCAGTCGCTTGTCACCTTGGCTAGAGCAGAGATTGTACTGTGCTGTGCTCTAAAACCGGATTATAACGGGTTGAGCAATTTTTCTGATTCCAGGTACTTCTGAAGCTGGGAATTCACTATTTTCTCCAGCATCTTTGACATGATTGGAAGTAGGGAGATTGGCCTATAGTTACTGAGGTCACTAGGATCTCCTGACTTAAACAAAGGGACCACAAGTGCATTTTTCCAAATGGGCGGTAGGTCACCCTGGGACAAGGATAAGTTGAAGAGATGAGTAATTGAGACTGCGAGGACATGGTAGCCGACCTTTAAGAAGTACGGGTCAATGAGGTCGGCCCCAGCACTTTTCCTACTGTCCAGCTGAAGAAGAAGATCTTTGACTTCTTTCAGGGAGGTAGGCTGCAGAGAGAAGGATGGACTGGGGATGGGTTTTTCTTGTATATCCAGTCTAAGTTGTTGGCGGAGGATATTCGCAGGAGAGGAGTCAAAGGCTAGCCCTGCAGTGTCAAAATGATTATTGAGAGCATCGAGGATAGGCGGTCTGTCGGAGATGACAGTATTGTCGGTCGATAATTTAGTAGGTAGGGAATTTACAGTGGTGTGACCTTCAATGTCTTTGATAGTCCTCCAGAATTTGGAGGCATTTCTTGAGGAGCTCTCCAGCTGAGAGCAGTAGAAATTAGCTTTGGCTTCTCTGACCATTTTGGTGCAGAGGTTCCTCGCCCTCCAGAAAGAATTCCAGTCATTTATTAAATTAGTTTTCCTAGCAGTTCTCCAGAGTACATCCCTACTCCGCAAAGCATCTTTCAGGTCTTCTCTGTAAACCACCAACAGGATTTGTTTCTGGCACGAACTTTTACTATGGGAGCATACTTGATGAGAGCCTAGCACAATTTCTGAGAAAATATCATGTCGTAGTCAGGACTTGGCTAGACAGAAGTCCTGCCATTGCATGGAGTCTCTTAGGTCTGATATATACCATGGAGATCAAAGTTATGATGCACCTTTTAAAGGAGAATTTTGCTGGTTGTGGATTTAGAGTGGATCTTACAGCGATGAAGCAATGGTCGCTAATGTCAGAGAAAAATACGTCAGCATGGGAGAATAAATGGGGTTTGTTAACTAAAATGATATCCAAGAGAGTACTGTTATTAGGGTTGAGCTTGTTAGGATGAGAAGATTCATTTATTAGCTGTGACAACCCAAGGGAATCACAGAACATTTTAAGTGGTGTGGATGCACTGGAGAGCCAGTCTAAGTTGAAGTCCCCTAGTATGATACACTCTGAAGATGCCAAACCCAGGATGTTTCTGAGATGTTTTAACAACTGTAGTCCAGCTGATGGGGGTCTGTAGCATCCTATTATACATAATGAGACACTGGTGACAATTTCAATCTTTAGTGACAAGCTTTCAAATTCTTTTGGGACAGAGGTTGAGTGAATTATGGAGGCAGGGAATTTATCCTTGATGTAAATAGCTACCCCACAACCTCTGGTTTGCCTGTCGGCTCTGAACAAAGAATAAGAGGGGATGTTAACTTCGTTGTTACTGGTCGCCGGTCAGAGCCAGGTCTCCGTAATCACCAGAACATCTGCAGCAGTATGACATACCCAGGCCTGAACAGAAGTGATTTTTTTTTAACAGGCTACAAACATTAACATGCAAGAATGTAAGCCCCTTGAGGCTTTGTAGCTCTGCTGGGGATTCCATAGGTGCCAGAGGGCCTGGATTAAGCTCAACATTTCCTGAGCATAGTAAAAGCAGGAACAAGAGTTTCCTGCAGAGTCCTAGGAGAAGTGTGGGTGGCTGAGTCTTCTTTTGGTTACGTGATTTGTCTGCAGCAATATGGTGAGTTCTGAGGCTAGTTCCCAGTTTTCCTGATGTTGCATACAATAATACCCTGACCGAGAGAGTCAATGGGAGTAGGGGGAGTATGCAGAAGGTGGTGTAGCCCTGTGGGGGCAGGCTCTAGGACAGTTTCTGTATGCCGGTGCAGGTGAAGGACCAGCAGCAGGCTAGGGGAAGTTAGAGCACATACAAGTTCTTCTACTTGATAGGAAAAGTCCCGGTCGGGCAATGTAAAAAGAGAGCCATTCTCCACTCCAGGAGTTATTTTGTGATTCATGTTCGGGTCCAATACATGTAAGATGAGCAGAGACAAGCACAGAAGTAGGTAATATGCCCTCATTGTGAGACTATCACCCAATGGGCACTACAAGTAGAGGCAAGAGAAGGGATTCTCAACGGAGGAGAATTTCTTAATCCCCGCAGAATACTACTATAGACAGTGGAGCCTGAAGCAGTAATCCTTAACTACAGCTCCTAGTCAGGCTAATAAGAAAAGAGTTCAGCTGACTATAGAGTAGTACTAGGGACATAGAGGCTTTGAAGCAAATTTCTTAGCTGCTACTAAGGAGCAGACTAAGTACTAGAGAGATCACCTGACCTAAATCAACTGCCTTAGCAAGACAGGATATGCTAGTGAGCAATAAGCAAACCTAAAGTACCAAAATGGTATGCCTCAGCAAGACAGAATGAGATAAAGCTGCTAGAAGGCTTAGTTGCAAAAAAGGGGATGGGAGGAATTGCAGTTGTTGACAGTAAGTAACCAATAAATTGAAACATCAGATAGGAGTGGGCGGAGACTGTGTGCATTTAAAGGAGGCCGGGGGGGAGGGGGGAGACGAAAAATCAAGGGGAAGTTTGCAGAGCTAGCACTGAATCAGTGCACATACATCATCATCATCATCATCAAATCTTTATTTATTCAGGCGAACATCATTGAGCAAGGCTCATTTACAAGATGGACCTGATAAGATCAAGGTTCAATAGTTGATACACAACAGATACATCATACACTTATATAAGACAGTTATACATACAGGAGAAAATAACGTTTATAAACACAGTGATGTACAGTAAATTCACTTGATAAAAAGCGGTTTACAGGAAAGTTAAGTTATTTACTAGTAGGTACAGTATATACATATCCGGGTGCATAGCAGACACTCAACATAATGTAATACTAGGATGGTGAAGGTATTACTGGGTGCCATAAGATGGGGTGTCTGTCTGGAAGGAATATGCCATATATGGTTTGGAAGGAGATTTGTGAGATGACAATGCTAGCTCTAGTGGTAGCAATTGCATTTCTCTTTGAAGAAGACTGTACAATGCTGTTTAAAGGATGCAAATGGAATGATATTGGACAGTTTTAGATTTTTGTAGGGTGTTCCATGCTATAGCTAGAGAATAGCTGATTGCTGCCCTCCCTAGTCTGGTGTTGAATTTGGGCAATTTGAGCAGGATGATGTTGTTGCTTCTTAGGGCATAGGAGCTAGGAGAGGTCTGGGTGAAGCAGTCCAGGATATAGTTTGGAAGTTTTTTTGACAACGCTCTGTAAATCCATAGTGCTGCATTTCTGTTCCTTCTGAGGTGAAGGAAAACCCACCCAACTGCAACATAAAGAAAGCAATGATGAGTATTAGATGGCAGATCTGTAATGAACCTTATTGCTCTATGATATAAGGTATCCAACTTGTGATGTTAGGAGATGGGGCAGTGACTATAAAGGAAGTCTGCATAGTCAACAACTGATAGAAAAATGGCCTGGACTAACCTCATCTTTGAGTCTCTGTTTAGGAAGGGTTTTAATCTATAGAGAAGGCCAAGCCTTTGGCGAAGCTTTTTTAACAGTTCTTCTAAATGATGAGTGAAGTCAAGTCTGTTGTCAATCCACACACCTAGGTATTTGAAGTTTTCTACATACTCCAGATTTTCTCCAAGTATAGTGCATAGCTGGGGGAGAATGATTGGAGAGGATGTGCTGGTGGAGCTTTGATTTGTGAACATCATTGCTTTAGTTTTCTTTGCATTTAACAGAAGCTTTTTCTCGAGTAGCTGATATTGTAGCAAGGAGAATTCTGTTTGTAGGATTTCACGAGCAGCTGCAGTCGAAGGGTTGCTGACATACAGAACAGTGTCATCAGCAAAGAGGTGTACAGAGGAATTGGTAAGGGTTGAATCAATGTTATTTATATAAATGGCAAAAAGGATAGGACCCAGAATAGAACCTTGGGGGACTCCTCTTGACAGTGGTTTTAATGGGGATAGGTCACCTTCAGCTTTTACCTGCTGTGACCTACCGGTGAGATAGCATCTGAACCACTTAAGGAGGATGGATATAGGCCAATGGAGTACAGGATGAAAGTAGTAGCTCGTGGTCCACAGTATCGAATGCTTTGCTCAGGTCCAGAATACTGCACAGACATTATTCTTTTTATCTAATTTGGATTGCCAGTCATTTGTGACCTTGGCTAGTGCAGTGATAGTGCTAAGCTTAGCCCTGAATCCAGATTGAGCTGGGTTTAGGAGGTTAGCATTGTCAAGATACTCCTTAACTGATTACTCACTAATTTCTCCAGCATCTTGGATAGCACTGGTAGAATGGAAATGGGCCTGTAATTATTAAGATCCATGGGGTCCCCTGATTTTAGAAGGGGAACCACTTGGGCTGTCTTCCACAGTGTGGGAATAGAGCCAGAGTTTAGGGATAGGTTAAAGAGGTGTGTTAGGGGGACTGCAAGTACATGGCATGCAATCTTTAGAAAGTAGGGGTCCAGAGAGTCTGCCCCTGCGCTTTTTTTGGTATCCAGTTGCCATAATCGATCCTCTACTTGTTTCAACAGTATAGATTTGAAGCTGAAGGAAGAGTCAACTCTCTGATCACCAGTGTAATGGGAGCTTAATTGTTGCCTCAGCAGGTTAGCTGGAGAGGTGTCAAAGGCAAGGCCAGCCGTTGTGAAGTGGTTATTAAAGGCGTCCAGAATTTCCATTTTGCCAGTGATAGGGCCATAACTGTTGTGTAATTGAGTTGGAAGGGGGTGTTAGCGTCCTGCCCACCATACCCTTGATGGTGCCCCAAAACCTAGCAGGATTATGGTAGGAAGAGCTCGAGTTCGCCAAGTAGAAGGCAGCCTTTGTATCCCTAACTTTCTTGGTGCATCTATTCCTGGCTTTCCTAAAGATCATCCAGTCATTTGCATTCTTGTTTTTCTTGCCATTTTCCAGAGTTTGTCTCTCTCCAGCAGTGCAGCTTTGAGGTCAGCTGTAAACCAATGACAGGATTTGTTTTATTCGGATACTAGAGATTGGGGCATGGGTGTTAAGGGCATTTATTATAATGTTATTTAGCACCTGCTGAGCTTTTCAACAGAATGGGCAAGATAAAACTCTTGCCAGTGTGAGAGTAAGCTAGATCATGCAAATATCCTTCAATATTGATGTTTTCTTGGATCTCCTCATGAGGAATTTTGCATGGCTTGTTGTTATGCTGGTGGATCTTACCCTGCGATGGGGCAGTGATCACTTATATCGCAGAGAAGCACTCCAGTGTGTATGAATAGATGTGGTTTATTCACTAGCATGATATCAAGTAGTGTGCTGTTATTACTATTCCTTGCATTAATTCTTGTTGGTTCATTAATTAGCTGTGTGAACCCATATGTATCACAGAATGATACCAGAGGTGCAGCTTCCTGGGTAAGCCAGTTGAAATTCAGGTCACCTAGAATAATGACTTCTTCAGTGCTGGGTTTGAGCAGGTTCCCAGATGGGATAAGAGCTTGTGTTCAGCAGAGGGGGTCTGAAGCAACCAACTAGCTGAAAAGCTGCTGTATTGGGAGAGAGACTTTTAGGATAGGCATTCAAACTCCTTGGGCATAGATGTTGCAGCAATATAGGATACAGCTATACCAGATTTTGCATATATGGCTACTCCACCTCCTTGTTTGCGATCAGCTCTGAATAGCTGGTAATTAGGTAGGTTAGCATCCATGTCTGCTGTGGTGGGTTTGAGCCATGTCTCAGATACCACAAGAAAGTCTGGCAAGGTACGGGCAACCCAGGCTTGTATCAGTGTGATTTCTTTCAGCAGACTGCATACATTAATATGCAGGAAACTGAGGCCTTTAATTGGAGGTTAGGTCTGATGGAGAGGTGATACATTCAGGGGTCCAGGGTTGATTTCCACGCTACCAATACAGAGTAATAGAAAGAGCAGGAGTTTCATGAGGGCTGCCAGTGATAGGGAGAGGGGGCTGTCTTTGGTCCTCCTTCTTTTATTCTGTTGCCACTCTTTTGGGGTGCTCCCTGTGGGTTTAAGAGATTGTGTCGAGACACCAAGTAGCAGTTTGGTGGTTAGGCTTAGGGGGATCTGTATATCCAGCAGTGGAGCCTTGGTTGAAATACATGTGTGGTGGTATGTGTCTCTTTATGGTGATCACACCACTGTAGTCGATGCAGCAATGGTAGAGCATATGTGAGGGTTTGAGCGTCAGCCAAAGGAGATGGTTCAGAGAGACTGGGCGGATGGATCACCCTAGTTTGTGTGACAGGGACATCTTCTTTGTGGAACCCCATGGCTGACAGTGAAAGGAGTATCAGAAGTAAACTCCCCATTATGAGAGAGATATTGGTAGTTGGCTATCGGGGAGTAGTGAAGTTGCTGATTGGTTGGATCAGCAAGCCTAAATGCAGCCTGCCACACAGTGAATCAAACAAATGAGCCCACTTATAGCTACCAAAACAGGTTTCAAAATTCCAACAGCCCCAAACAATACCCTGCTAGCCCCTTAATAGTAACAAAGAAAACAAATAACCTTCTACCAAGATGAATCCACAAGAAACAATGTAAAACAACAATAAGCTATTGTACTGTAGATCTGACTCTGTCCCCCTTCTAGTTCCTTCTGAGAAGCCAAAGCACTGAGTTCCAAACTCTGTGATTTCCCTTGTGCTGCTTTCAAAATTAGACAGTTCCAAACTCTGTGACTTCCCTTGTGCTGCTTTCAAAATTAGACAGTTCCAAACTCTGTGACTTCCCTTGTACTGCTTTCAAAATTAGACAGTTCCAAACTCTGTGACTTCCCTTGTACTGCTTTCAAAACACAGTTCCAAACTCTGTGACTTCCTTGTGCTTTTCAAAACAGACAGTTCCAAACTCTGTGACTTCCCTTGTGCTGCTTTCAAAATTAGACAGTTCCAAACTCTGTGACTTCCCTTGTACTGCTTTCAAAATTAGACAGTTCCAAACTCTGTGACTTCCCTTGTGCTGCTTTCAAAAACAGACAGTTCCAAACTCTGTGACTTCCCTTGTGCTGCTTTCAAAATCAAACAGTTCCAAACTCTGTGACTTCCCTTGTGCTGCTTTCAAAATTAGACAGTTTTATTATATTTATTAGTTTTATTAAATTTATAATTAAAAATTATACAGCTGGAGAGAAACTGCAGCGGGGGGGGGGGGGTATGGTAAATTACTTTACACAGGCCGAGCAGAACAGGCTAAATTAAAATATATAAATTAGGGGCCGAGTACAGGGCTTACATTAAGCCACACGTCTCGGGTGCTCCTGTCTCAGGTGAATGACACCAGTCAATCAGGGAGCTCTAAACAGGCGTGGAGCCAATAGCGCTACCCTGAGAAGGCGCCGAAATTGAAAACAGCAAATTGCAAGTGATGATCCAGTTCAGCGCTCACACAGCCCAGAGAAATCGTGGCAATTTTTCAAGCGTCATACCTTATCTATCTCTTTGGGGGGTGGCTAGATCAGGCTCCTTGCACCGTAGAGGTGCTACAGTTGGATCGTAACCGCTGCCCGTGGGGGCAAGTGGCACCTTATCTATCTCTTTGGGGAGTGGGTGGATCAATAATTATCAAAACGCCAACAAGAAAGCACAATTGATGGAAATATCTGTGCATGAGGATCACTGCCAGCTGCAATTGATCCGCCCCTTGCAAAACTCTCAATGTTGCTTTCCTGTTGCCATTTCATAATTATTACATGCCGCTCAATTTATGCACGCAGCATAACAATTCTCTTTAAAATAAGACAGTTTCAATCATTCTATCCTGAGGTGAGACATTTCATTATGGAGACAGATGCCAGGGACAGGTTATGTTCAATTGTTAGGGGATCGCTACTGAAGAACACTGAATGGCATGTAATACTTATCAATATGACAACAAGAAAGCACGATTGATGGACATATTTCTGAGCAAGGATCACTGCCAGCTACAATAATATTACTGTCTTGTTGCCTTTTTCATAATTATTACATGCCATTCAATTATGCACACAGCATAGCAATACTTGAAAATAAGAGGATTTCAAATCATTCTGTCCTGAGGTGAGACATTTCACAGTCCATATAAAAGGGGAAGCAAAAGGAACTCTGGTAATAAAACATATCTATCATTGTAAAGAGCCAGACGGGATTGCATAGAAGCTACCTGGTGCATGCAAAATGCAATCACATGCCCTCTCCCAGTCTGAGCTGCTGGTTCGCCTATGGTTTCTAATATCTCGGTGAGAGGGGTGATTTTCTTGCTGTTTCTTGAATCAAACTGCTCTCTCCCAGGGCAAGCTGCTGGCTGCACTCCAGTTGGTCAAATTCCAGCGGAGGTGGAAACCACAGCATTGAGCTGCTACCACTCACTATCAGATAAGCAGGGAGCAACCATGGATTATTTGAGAATTAATCCACGGTCAGCTGACGGCTCCTGATGAAGTGGAGCGGGCCATTTTCCTGGCCACTGTAAAAGAAAAATTACTTGCCATAGTAATATTGTTTCTTCCAAGGATCCCCAGTATGCTGACTAATGCAGTATGCCAGCTGCTCAGCTGCCCTGGAGGTGGAGTCTATGCTAATGATAAAAAATGAATTAGCCAGTCACAATGCAGTAAGAGAGTGCTGTCTGCAGATCCTGCTGTAAGCCAGTCAGATTAATTTCGTAGCCTGAGGGCAAAAGGCCCCAATTCCAGAATCTAACCTAATAATATAGAAAAAGTATTTAGGGAAAAAGAACAAATAGAAAAAGGAAATCAACTACAGATGAACTATATACGCCATGCTAAACTGCGAAACATTACACATGCTGAAATCTAGTAAGAAATCTGGCCCACAGCAAGGACTGCAGGACCATTCTCAGAGAGGTTATGTGAAGGGAGGATGTGTGGGAGGTGAAGCATACTGAGGGATCCCTTGGAAAAAACAATATTACTATGGTAAGTAATTTTTTCTTCTCACCTGAGGAATCCCTCAGTATGCTTGACTAATGAAGACTACAAATTGGAAGGAGGGAAAAAAAAAACAACTTTGGAAATGGGTTCTGCAGGAATACGGTGCCACATTTGGCATCTAAATTGTACTGCACATCCAAGCAGTAGTGCTTCACAAAGGTGTTTACAGTATTACAGGAAACTACTTTGCAGATGTCAGGCAAGGAAATGTCCCTTGCTGTGGTTCCTGAAACTGCAGTGTCCTTAATGGGATGGGTCCTGAAGCTTTGAGGGGAGTTGATTGCTAGGCCTGCTGTAACAGATGTGAAAGCAGAAGACTACCAAACTTGAGGCAGTCCTATTAAAGGCTGGCCTAAGATTGTGTCCCTCACCTTAGATAAGGAAAAGTTGGGTGTGTAAGGACCTGAGCTACTTGGCATGTTCCAGGTAGCAGGTCAGTGCTTATTTGGCATGCAGGCTGTGAAGCCTTCACTTACCAGAAGCAGAATTGTCTGAAAAGAGTCAAGGAATGTAACAGAACGATAAGGGTGAAATTTAGATACTAGTTTGAGAAAGAATTTACAGATAGTTCTGAGAACTACTTCATCCTTGAGGGGTATAAAGTGGTTTGAATTAGTATGTAGAGCTTGCAGTTCTGACCTCCTTCTAGCTGAAGTGAATGGCACTGGGAATACCCTTTTTTCGAGGTGATATATTTAAAGTCTGTAGCAGTCCTGGACTCAGATGGAGACTGCTTGAACTTAACTATATAAAGGTCCAAATTTCAGGAGGGACAGGTCCCTAAGTAGGGACTGAAGGTGCAGCAGGCCTTTAGGAACTTCAAAATATGGAGTGAGAAATTACAGATTTCTCTTTGCCAGCTGAAATGAAGCAGAAATGGCTGTCAGACGGACACTCAAGAATGAGGTTCTAAAGCCTGATGCAAAAGTGTACCAAAGAGCTTAGTAAAGAGGACAGTTAGACATGCAGGGTCAGTCTTCTGCATTACACCAGAAAGAAATCTCTTCCACTTGGAAGCATAGTTCTTTTGCAGAAGTCTGAACTTGTTTAGAATATTGAGAGTGTCCCAGGACTAGGCTCTTGAATACCAAGCTTTGAGGTGAAGAGATCAGATGGTTGGGTATGTTATACCTGTCCCAGGCAGGTCAGAAAACTGTGGAAAAGCAGGAAAGTCAGCTCCACTGCAGCGTGCTGCAAACAATGGGTAAATCCACAAACAAGAAGTAGGAACATCATCCTACTGACAGGTTCAAGTACTGTATGGTTTATTATGATTAGCTAAATAGGCCGGGTGTTATTATCATGCCATTATGCTCTCACCCTCTTCTTAAGGCCCGGACGGAGCCTAGCATGTGCGCTTCAGGAACCAGAGGAAAGCACACATGCACAAAACCAGTCGGACCTCATAGGAGAGGGGAGAGCATCTGTGTGGCACTCGATGTGCACTGCTTTTATTTTGCTTACAGCACACAATAAGCTATAATGAATTTTGAACCTGTGTCAGTGGTGGTACTTCCTCCCACTTGTTTCAGGAACTGGGCAAGGGCATGCAAATAGGCTAGTGGCAGCCAGGGCAAGGGCAGAAGTACCAAGGCTTCCTTGTTCAGTACAGAGCCACCGGAAACGTTGTTGTTGGCTGTTCCTGAGTTGAGGAGTACCCTGAGAATTAGGGGAAATGCAGAGAAAACAAGGAAACTGCCTGTCTAGTTCAGGGACAGGGGATCCACTGGCACTGAAGCTAGGAGCTGGAGGCCTGAAACAGTACAAAGGAATCTGATAACTGTGTTTGGAGGCAAAGAGATCTATCCCTGGAGTGCTTCACCTTCTGAGGATTGTAAACAACCCTAACCTGTCTAGGGAACACTTATGGTAGCCCAGACTAATGCGGCTGAGGGGGTCTACCAGCACACTGTCCTTGTCTGGTGGGTGAAAGGCAATCCATTGCAAATCCAGGGGATATGCTAGTGGTCAGATTCCCATGGCCTCTGTGCAGAGGTTTGAGGGGGTTTAGTGTACCCTTGCTTGTTTATGTAGAACATGGCGACAGTGTTGTCCGTCCTGATTCGGAAAGGCTGGCTTTTCAGCAGGGGGATAAGAGCTTGGATAGCCAGGAACACAGCTCTAAGCATGAGAAGATTTGTGACTGTTGGACTCCCTGGGAGACCACACTTCAACTACGAACTAATCCTCCCAGTATGCTCCCCAACCCAGGATGGGGCAACTGTAGTGAGGACTGTAGAGGTTATCTGTTGAAAGGGCCCCCCCCCCCGAGGTTGTCCTTGTGATAGCAGTAGTACAGGGGCTGAAAGAGTGTCCTTGTGATTTGAACTAGCCTCTCTTGGAGCCAATCAACTGTGTACCCCTCATCCAAAACTTGGCACCTGGGAGTGCAACAGTTGCAGATGCCACGTGGCATAGAAGTCTGAGGAAGTGCCTCGCTGGCCTTGGTTGGCCAGAGACAGGCAAGTGTTCCAGGGCCTGGAGTTTCTTTAGCTCTGTCACAGGCTGCAGTCTGCATGACTCCTTCATGGTCTGGATATACGAGAAAGTACTCAGCAACTGTCTTATCCAGTTAGTACTTTTTGTCCACCCCTGGGATGGCAGAGGAATTCTGAAAGTTTGAAATAGCCTTGTGAAGGGACTTATGAACTGGAAGGAGTAAGTAATCTTCTTGGGGGAGGAAGACTTATGTTCGGAGTCTGCCTCCTCAATCTCTTCAGCGGTCCCCTGAATAGGAAGATCAAGAGAGGTGGGGAGAAGTACAATGAGAGTTAAAAAGTCCTCCTGGCCAGGGGTAGGAGATCCAAAATCTGGCCAAGGGAGTATATAAGTTTTGAGGGTTTACCTCCTTCATTATTACTTTTCAAGAAAAGACCCTGGCCAAGTCAGGTCAGGAGGTGTAGGTGAGGATAAATCAGCTGGGGAACTAGCTCACAGCTTAAAAAAAAATAAATATGTGTGTGTATATATATATATATATATATATATATATATATATATATACACACACACACACACAAATATTTATATATATTTATATATATATATATATATAGATATATAGATGTATCATTATATAGCTGCTAAGCTTTTGTAATTTCCTCCGAGAGGAAATATATTTGTTGTAACACTGCGCCTCCCTTTGCTTCTCAGCGGAGGGCAGTTATACAGCTTTCTTTTTCTTTTTGTTTTATATTTGGCTAACATTATTTTAACAGAGTTGTCTTTTTAAAGAGAGGAGGACCCCTCTTCTGAAATTGTATTGGAGCACGAGGGGCAGACTGAAAAGCTAACATTTGTTGCCTTAAGGCTTATTGTAACCATTCCTGAGCAATTTAGAAAAGCTCAAGGAAAGAAGAAGTGACTAGTCCAAATAGAAAAACAAGGCTGTGGCAGTCTGCCTTGACCACAATCTTAAAAAGCATTAACAATTTCAAAACAGAGGGACCAGTCTGATTTTAGGTCTATCTGACCTGCCAATCTGTAGAAGCCCTGAGGAAAACTGTTTCCAACAGGATAAAAGTGAAAGTAAAAAGCAGGTTTCCAGTGTTGTGGAACAGCAGTAAAACAGTTCCTAACTGAGGTAACATGAAGAAAATGTGGTAGAAAATGCATTTTTGTTCAAAAATAAAGAACTGTGGTAAAAAATAAGGTTACAATATAAAAGACCATGAAATTTTAGTGAGAGAAAGGTGCAGGAATTAAGAAAAAAGGGATGCAATCCGCAGATTCTGGAACAGTGGAAAACACACAAAAAGCACAAATGTTATTAATGAAACACATTAAAAGCAGCACAATTGTAAAATAACTATTAAAGTAAAAATAAACTACTTCAAGCAAAGTTATGAAGAGAGAACTCCGGGGCACACTTGTCCAGTGAGTGGAGAAATGAATCTAACTGGTTTACAGTCGCACCTGCAGGAAGCACTCTCTTACTACATTCTGACTGGCTAATTCTTTTTTCATCATTAGCATAGACACCGCCTCCAGGGCAGCTGAACCCAGCTGGCATACTACATTAGTCAAGGGATGAATTCCTGGGGTGAGAAACAAACAATACTCCTATCGCACTTTTTTTTTTTTTTTTTTATTTGTGAAAATCAGTTTACAACCTTTGAGCCAGGGGCTCGTTTCCAAAAGTACGTCATCACATTGAGGACATACATAGCATTTTAGGTTACATAGCACAGGTTTTCTCAAATAGGCGTAAATCAGAGGCGCCACTTCACACTGAGGTCAAACAAAATACATTTAAGTTACAGTGTACAAGTAATTGAAATAGGTCTTACACAAGTTGGTTTCATGTATTGAGCAATCTACTGGCATTACCAAAAAACCACTTAAAACTGCACCGAGTCTGCTACTACCACCACTCCCCTCTAGCACTCACATCTGGCCCCACTCCCAATATTCACCCTCCCACCAGCTCACTCACTGAAATACCACAGGTAGTGCACACAACACCAAGATGCATTCTTTATCTGACTGTATTTAAATGTTAAATTCACTTGATAATCTTGCCACAACCACCTCACTACTTGCTCTCTCTATCCTCTGCAGTGCACACCCACCACACCACTTACTAAGTAGCACACATCCAACATTTTGGACAGTTACAAAGATGGGGGTGCTGGCTCTACTCAACAACGAACAAGCCACTCCATGCTCGCACCCTCCACCTGATCACTAGAACAGCAAAAAAAAAAAATTTAAATAAAATTCCACACCTACTCTCTCTGCTCCAGGGATCCTGGCACCTTCTCCATTCCCCACTCCTCTGCTGGGCAATCTGCTTTCTCCTACCACCTTCTCCCTCTCTTTGGAATCTCCTTTCCTCTTCCATCTGCCTCTTCCTCTCACTCCCTGCCCTTAGATACCAGCTAAAGCACCTCAATGGCCCCCCTCCCCATCTCTCTCAACCCGATTCATGACTCTTTCCCCTACCTCCTGTCCTCCCTTCCTGAAATGTCCTCCCTTTTTTTACCAGGCTAATGTGGCTTAGCCTGCGGTCTGCTATACCCCAAAGCACTGTCACCTTCTCCAACAGTCACTGTTCACTTTATATAATTAGCTACTCACTTGTCCATATTTCATCTGCTAAGAGCAATGTTGTTGTTTATCTGCCCCTGTAAAGATGTCTGTGTAACTGCTGGTAGATATTTTGCAATTTATCTTCTTTCTGTACTCCTCCTCCTCCTCACTCCCCCAGGTCACACCTGGAAATGAGTCTTGGCTCAGTGTGCCTTTCCCAGTTACCAACTTTCAAATAAATAAAACTCCTTGCAAATAGCAAATATCCCACTCCAGCTCTCTCCTGATTTGCTTTCCGCACGGTTCCTCCCATGGCTCTCGATAAACAGGGATGCCATTTTGCCTTTGAAATTTTGTTTAGCCACTCATTGCACCAATCAGCAGTGACATGGTGCACATTGGCGCACATCCATGTCACATCCATACCAATGCCCTTAGTAACTGCACAGAAAAAGCACAAAGCAGCATGATTTTACAAAAGAAACCCATGACCTGTATTAAATCAAAAAAGAAAAATTAATACCTTTAAAAAAAATCACAATGACCACATCAGGTCTTGTCCTACTGCACAAATGAAACATGCGGGCGGGGACTTTGTGTGATACATGATTTATCTATGCTCCTGCTGGTTGACCTCAGACACCTCACTCATGGCGTATGCCACATGCTAGCTTACCCAAGGTCAAACAGCACTTGTACAGATAAATCATGTATCACACAAGTCCCCCCCGCATATCTCTTATATATACGCATATACGTACATACTTTTTCTTATCTTATATCTATTTTTTGAAATTGCAATTTGTCTCTCTCCTCTACACTGAAGCCCGCTTCTGTCGGAGTCGCTATGGGTATCACCCCACTGCTGCCTTACCTGAATCCCCCAGTAGAGCCCCATGGAGCTGCGGGCTATGTCCCCAGGCGTGAGTACGAGGTGGGGCCCATACACCTTGATCAATCAACTTCGCCGGGTCCCTCCAGCGGTCAGGCAGGCAGTCATCAGGGTCTATACCCAGCATTCCTCCCCTCGACACTCGGTGTCTTTTTTCCCCTTGTTCTAAGGGGAGTGGCTATGCCCAGGCGCCAAGGCGCACTACGATTTAATTCACTCCCAACCTCTCTGTCTGTTTCGTACTTGTTGTGCCTATGGTATCTGGCAGAGGTTAGACAAGTGCCAAGTCAGAACCCCCCTCCCTCCCAGGAGAGGACAGCTGTCCTCCAGACGCTGAATCCTCTCCCTCCCTGCCAACCTGATGGCCTGGGCTCATTCCCGAACATGGGTCGCCGGCGTGGTGCGAGGTGTGGCATCCAGCGCCTCAAACCTCAACACCATCGGGCCAGCCTCTTACCTTATATTTTATTGTTTCATACCAGTCAGTGTGATAAATCATTTCTCATAAAAGGCATACTAAAAGTACAGCAATGCATTTCAGCATTGCAGTTACAATTTACAATACTGATAAACATTCCTCTTTTATTGTACATGAGTACATGGGGAGTATACATCAGAAACATAAACTCAACAAATTATCTACAACTGACAGCCTCCACAAAGGCTTAGGCATTATACTAGCAGGGAAAATTAAAAGAGATCAACATGCAGTACTAAGACCGCTGCTTGACCTGCAATCAAGATTTGTTTGATGGGGGGGGGACTAACTTGTCCCTGTTATGGGGCTCCATAATCCAGTCACTGATTTTAAACATCAATATTTTATTTGGGAAAATTACCTGTTCAAGCTGAAGTTAACAAAATATTTAACTCTGCTACCACTGATTTGAACAGGATGAAGCACAGATGTATTATTTAAACCCTCTTGAGTACACACAGACCCAAAAATAGTGGATTTGAAGGCTGAGTTGTGCCCCATATGCCGCTACCCCTTGCTCAATGATTCATTTTTTCATTAACTGATTACGACCTCCCGATAATGATCCCGCTCTGTACTGAGTGAAACTCTATACCACAATATCTATCGTTTTGTGACTTCCAGTCATCCCCTAACACATCACTGCAATTATTAATTCACGCCATTTCTATTTTAGTCTGACATATCTGGTGACTGAAACAAGGTCCTAGCAAACTTAGTTTTAATAGTTATGTGTCTACTTCCTCATGTGCTCACTTAACAGTACTTTGAGATAAACAATGTCTAAGGCTCCTTATCTACAGAACTTTAGCTGGTCAGTGGTCATTTGTATATATTACTACTAAAGAATGGAAAGTATTACTTACTCAGTTTCATTACATCAACTCATACTCTGCATTTAAGGTCAATTTTAAATAATACTGTATTACTGAATCATATATATTGTTTTTGAGCATGACAGTTGGAGTTCAATGCCAAAGTGCAAAATCATGCACCAAGGCACAGGAACCCAGGAGATGAGCACAGGATGGGGGAGGTATTAACAGTCACTAAGCAGGAAAGGGACCGTACGGTTATCATATCTGATGACCTCGAAGTGGCAGGGCAGTGTAAAAAGCTAGTGGGTAGGGATAATGGGTGCACAGGGAGGGGTATCTGCAGCAGGAGGAACGAGGTGGTGTTGCCACTGTATCGCTTGCTGGTGAGACCCAACCTGGAGTACTGTGCCCAGTTTTGGATGCTGCATCTCAGAAAGGACATAGGGTGAAGGCAGTCCAGAGCAGGGCAACTAAAATGGTGCAGAGGCTGCACAAGAAGCCCTGGAGGAAAGACTGTGGGATCTCAACATGTACACCCTAGAAGACAGAACAGCGAAATTTGACATGGCAGAGATCTAAAAATACCTCACAGGGATGAATATGGTACAGAGGGGAGTCTCTTCAAATAAGAAAAGAGCCAGAACCCGGAAACATACAAGGAAGCTGGGGGAGCTTAAGAGAGATGTGAGAATATATTACTTCACTGAAAGGATGGTAGACACCTGGAACAGACTGCCAGCAGAAGTGGTGGAGGCAAAAACAGTGGAAGGGCTTCTAGCATGTATGGGACAGGCACAGGAGTATATTAGAAAATAGGCAGGGTGGCCGGCCCAGTGGCGCTGAGGGTTGAGGTGCTGGAAGCCACACCTTGCACCACACCAGTAACCAGGGGTCAGGAGCGACCTTGGGTCGCGGGGGGTCGGCAGGGGAGGGAGATGACTGAACGTCCAATGGACTGCTCTCCTCTCCCAAGAGAGGAAGGGCTGTCATCCCGCTCCGTGATTGCCCCCCCGGGTGGAGGTCAGGGGGCAGCGCCAGATTTAGGGAGGCATAGGAGCATGAGGATGTGGCGTGCACATGCCTCCAAATGCACACGCTCATGCCGCAGGGAGGGGGGCAAGGCAAAAACTGAAAATGATACGCGACTCAGGGCTCAGTGAGCTCCTGGCTGCCGCACTCAATCATTTATTTATTTATTTTTTATTTAGTTCTTGTTGAGCAGGTAAGTGCACTAGACAAATCCTGCCTATTTTCAGGCACGAACTCGGGAGGGGATACAGATGAATGCCAACTGACATTGAACCAGTTTAAGCTGTTGGTATTTTTTAGTGAATGAGGAAATTTGGCCTGGACACCGGGAAATTCCCCACTTTTCGATAAGTGCCATGGGATCTTTAACATCCACCTGAACTACCACCAATCCAGGCAGATGGGACTCTCGATTTTAACGCCTTATCCGAAAGACGGCACTCAGAAGTGCAGCACCTCTCATGCTGCATTACAGTGTCAGTACTGGGATATTAACCCAAGTGCCAGATGGGAACTGAACCCACAGTCCTCTGATCTCCCGGCCTCAGAGGCGCAGTGTGCTACCTACTGAGCCACTGACACTGCATCTGCCACCAATCAGGGCCCCCATTCTGGACTGTGCTCCGGTGGGTGGGGATAGAACTCCTCCTGGCTCTGCCAAGAAGGGGGTGGGAACCCAGGGGTTCCCCAGGACTCACCAAGGGCGTCATGGACCTGCAGAGTGGCAGTACAGGAGAGAGTAGCTGCTTAGAGCCGCCCTGGAGGAGGAAAAAAAAAAAGAAAATAAGCAGGGAGAAGGGAGGGTTGCCGGACACTAGTTAGGGTCTGCGGAGACACATTAGGCAGGGAACATCTGGGTGGCCCAAGAGATTATTTTATGATGACAAAGTCTATGTTTCTATATTGTTCATTTCTTTAATTTTTATTTATTTAATACCTTGGATTAACACCTTTTGAGCTAAAAGCTCTTTACATAGGTTTCATGTCAGAGGAATTTTTGTACAGGAGGGCAAACGATACAAGTAGGATGCCAGACATTACAATCTACAGATACATAAAGACAATCCTGGTTGTAGGCGTAATACAGACAGACTACTGAGAACATAAAGCAAAAATCCTTATGAGGCACAAAACTGTACCAGGGTACAGGTGTATCAGAGGTGGTTAACAGAGGCACAAAGGGCATGCAAGTTATGCACGCATGGCAATGTATGCCATGGGTTAGTAAAAAATAAAAATGTAATCAGTGGAAGACACAGGAGCAGGACAGAGGCACAGCAGGAGAGAGGGGAGAGGTAGACCCAGAGGGTAGGATTCGAGGTCAGATAGCATTTGAGAGTTACAGTCCAGAAGGCCAAGTCAAGGGTGAGATTCTGTGAAACAGAGGTGGATCCTGAGGGTAGGATCCAAGTTTATATAGCATTAGAGAGTTACAGCCCAGAAGGCCAAGTCGAGGGTGGGATTCTGCGGAACAGAGGTGGATCCTGAGGGCAGGATCCAAGTTCAGAGAGCATTAGAGAGTTACACCCTAGAAGGCCAAGTCGAGGGTGAGTTTCTTGGGGTAGAAGATGTGGGGAAGACCCAAAGGGCATGGGGGGTAGTTAGAGATTAGCAAGTCGGGTAAAGCCAGGGGAGCAGCCTAAAGGGCCAAGTTTAAGGGAAGGAGAGGTGAGGAGAGTAGGGTGCAGGAGGCAGGGAAGGCCTAGGGAAGAATTCTGCCCAGAGGGCCTGGTCAAGGTGAGGGAGAGGGAAGCAGGGGCCTACGACTGAAAGGGGTGGAGAAGGGTGAGGGATGCAAGGGAGGGGTGGGGTAAGGGAAGCAAAGGGCCCAAGGATAGTGGGTCAAAGGGTTTATATCAGGCCCCTCCCTTGAAAATGGGCAATCATGCTCTTGGTTCTACCAATCAACAAATTTTAAATAGTACCTACCTGCCTGCATTTTGGGGTCGTTAACTTAACAAGTATCCCACCATAAACAATACGCAGGCAGATGGGTAAGAGGAAGAAGTAGACAATACCTATTGTTTGTAGCCATTGCATCACTCTGTCAAACTTTTTCAAACGTGACTGGGTTTGAAACGAAAAATCGGGGAATATTTTAATATCTTTCTCTCTCCAACAGAGATGAGAATCTTGGTGCTGAAAGTATTGTCACAAATTTCAACCCCAAATGTACAGTGCAGTACAGTAACATGTTGGTCTTGGGTCAGTAGTGCTGAATGAGGGTTCACTCTATACACCCTTCTAAACACCTCCACACCAATGTCTTCAGCTAAGGAAGGTTTATCTGGAATCCAGCTTTCAGGAAGCCAAGCAGGTCAGTTCTTTTAGTTCCCTCTGACCAAATGCAGGTTTGTAGCCTTGGTTTCATTTTCAAGGGCCTCTTGTCTCCCACTCGTTTGGCTGTTTTCCTGTGTGAGGACAGTGATAGCAGAGATGAGATGGTGGAATGTTTGGCAGTCTCTACCACTGTTGTGACTAGTTCATTTAGCTGTACATCATGGGACTCGACATTCAGTTTTTGCGTCCATGGAATGGTTCTACAGGCTCATTACCTCCCTTTTCCAGGCTGCTGGCTCCGGCAAAGCCTCTTTGGCCTGCAGCTGCTGTTGTAACTGCGACTTGGGACCAACTCCTTGATGCTGCTGAGGTCGAAACAATTTAAAAAATATATCCTCCAAACACAGACACTGTCAGGAACACTTTAGTTCAGAAATCATGTCACAAAGTCCAAAACTAAAGTAGTTAAAACTTAGGCAAGAGCTTGGTACAGAGCCATGTGGAACACAACCTGCTCAGAGATGGCTCTCTAGCGACACCCTTCCATGTGTTATATTAATAATTTCAAAGAGCCATACCTCTTGACTGAGAGCTCCTCTGATTTATGAGACTAGTGCTCAGTCATTCAGACTAACTCATGGTATGTTGCCATTTTTTGAGTCAGAAGGACACAGACCAAGAAACAGTTTCAAAAGTGAAAGAGGGTATGAAACTACCTGAGATCACATATTTCAGAGCGCTATTCAAAGATAGTACCTTCAAGATTTAGCCTCGGTCAGATTAGATTTAAATTATTGTGTTTACTTCTGAGGTGTGTGTATGTGTGTATATATACATATATGTATACATACAAACACACACATATTTATATATACAGATGTAAATATATATGTACCCAGGGCTCCAGATAAGATTTTTTGGGATGAGTACCTGTACTCTCATTTTGAAAGTGAGGTGAGTAAATGAAATTGAAATGTACAAATGTCTTGCTAGAGTGGACTGAGGAGTACATTTATTAAAAAAAATTTAGCTTTTTTTCTAGATAAGAATCATGAATAATTGAAAATTGCAGAAGAACTACAGCCAAAGCAAACAGGAACTGGGCTGCATAACCAGGGAATTACATCCAGAAGGAGGAGGTGATCCTCCTCTGTATAATGCCTTGGTCAGGCAGCAACTTGAGTACTGTGTACAGTTCTGGAGACCCTCATCTGAAGAAGGACATAGCGCTGCTGGAAAGGCTCCAGAGGAGAGTGACCAGGATGATTCAGGGCATGGAGGGGAAGCCTTATGAGGAGAGCTAGAAGAGCTTGGGCTTTACTCACTGAAGGACAGGAGGGACAGGGGAGATAAGATAGAGATTTTCAAGTATGTAAAAGGAATAACCAGGAGTGAAACCAAGGAGCTGTTTAGGCTAAAGAAGTGGGGAACAACCAGGGGCCATGAGTGGAAGCTGGAGGGGGGAACTACAGGGGGGAGTGTAGGAAGCATTTTTTCACTGAGAGGGTGGTGGAGCCGTGGAATGCGCTGCCTGGGAGGCTGGTGGAGGAGGGCAAAATGGAGGGATTCAGGAAGCGGTGGGACAGGTACAAGGGGAAACAAACTAAAGACCCTCTTGGGGGCTAGGGGGTGGTAAGGCGAGCAGCCACTAGGTTGCTGGCTTTCCAGCAGACAAGACAGACCATTTGGCTTATTCTGCTGGCTTTTAGTATGTTATGAAGCACTATTCTTTGGCATGTGGAGTATTTACAAATGTTGGGTGAGTACTGGTACTCATTAAAAAATTTATGAGGAGTATTTCCTCAAATGAGGTGAGTAAAATAGGCTGGTACACACCTTATCTGGAGCCCTATATGTACCAGTATATACGTTTTTCTGATTGCACTGTTTAAAGGAGATAGGAAATTATTTTTCTTCTGTATTTTGTGTATAATAAAACCTTCCACAATACAGCAATTTGTATGTGTGTATTTTTCTGATGCAAAACTTTTACAGAGTGTTATTTATCCATTTGAAATGATCATACATTGAAAGAGTCTGTAAACCGGGAGCAGTTTTTTTTTCTGTCGTGTGTGTCTAGCACAATCTCAGCTCTCTAGCGTGACGTAAGAGACTCCCTACTTATGACAACGGCATTCAGTGTACAGCAGTTTCAGTTCTGTAGTATTTTAGATTTCCTGAATCGGATACATTTCAAAGTGTAGTCTGTATACCCAAGATTCAAATAATGGGTGTGTCATCTCCGCTTATGCAGTGTCCATTTGTTAGAAATACAGTCACTTTTGAAACATGCCACTTAGCTGAAGCAACAGTTGTGATTTGCAGTACTACTCGGTATTACTTGGTTTTGAAAAGGTGGAAGAAGGCTCTAGGCCCATCAAGACCACCTTCCCCACACCTATGGGGTGAATGGTCAACTAACCAGACCTAAAAGATATCTATCCAACTCGCTCTTGAATTTCTTCGAAACTTTTATGTCCACAATATGTTGTGGTAACCCATTCCAAAGTGTAGCGGCCCTAATATTGAAATAATGCTTGTGCTTACTTGTTAGTGCTCTGGGGATACAATTTTGTTTATTGTGGCACCTTAAATTTACTGGTTTGTCTGCCATGATGATGTTACTTTCATTTATAAGTAGATGGTCAATTAGTATATTAAACAGGAAGAGTAAGTCACCTCAATCACGAACATACGAAATTTGCCAGCAGATAAAGGCCTAGAGGTCTATCAAGTCTGCTCGAATGTGCAGCTAGCACCCCTTATTCTGCAGTTGCCCCTCCCTTCCACCCTTCCCCTCCATTTGTCCTGTCCCATCCCCTTTTGAAGCAGTCCACTGTTCTACTGGATACCACTTCCGCAGGTAACGCATTCCACCGCGTTACCATCCTCTCTGTAAAAAAGTGTCTCCTCATCTCCCTCCTGAACCTTCCTCCTTCCAGTCTCATATCATGGCCCCTGGTGTCCCTCCCCTCCCTTACTTTGAACAGCCCCTCTGTACCTGTCCTGTTTATTCCTTCCATGTACCTAAAGGTTTCAATCAAGTCCACCTTGTCCCTCCTCTCCTCCAGCAAGCATATGTTCAACTCCTTCAGCCTCCTCTCATATGATAAGTCCCCCCAGCCCCTTGATCATCTTTCTCACTCTGCGCTGTACCCCCTCCAGTAACTTAATGTCCCTCTTCAGATACGGGCACCAGTACTGCATGCAGTACCCCAGGTATGGTCCAACTAATGATCTACACAGTGGCAGAATCACCTCCTCTCTCCTCGAGGATACACCCCTCGCAATGCAACCCAGCATTTTGTGGGGCTTTGCAGCTGCCTTACTACATTGTGCCGAGTTGTTCATTGACCCTGTAATGAGCACCCCCAGATCCTTCTCCTCCTCCTCCTCCTCTGTCTGGGCTAGCTGCAGTCCCCCCAGCTGGTAACTCCTCCTTGGGTTCTTCACCACAAAATGCAGTACCTTGCATTTTTTGGCATTAAACCCCAGTTGCCAGGTGTCTGACCAGGTCTCAAGCTTTGCCACATCATCCTGCCATCCCCCAGGCCATCCACCACTGCTCCCATCTTGGTGTCATCAGAAAACAGACTGATCTTGCTCTTGATGTCCAATGATATTTATTTATTTATTTATTTAGCTTTTGTTGACCGGGTAAGTGCACTAGACAAATCCTGCCTATTTTCAGGCACGACTCGGGGGAGGGGGATATGTCTGCAATGAATATCCCAAACAACACTGGTCCCAACATCAAGCCCTGTGGAACACCACTTGTCACTACCCTTGGGTGTGAGAGCTCCCCCACCATCACCACCCTCTGTTGCCTTTCCTGAAGCCAGTTCCCTACCCATCTCACCAGCTTTGCACTCGCCCCTGTGCCTTCTAACTTACTTCCCAGCCTCTCATGTGGCACCGAGTCGAATGCTATTCTGAAGTCCAGATACAGGACATCTACTGCATGGCCCCTGTCCAGCTGCCTAGTTACTCAGTCATAGAACTCCACCAGGTTGGCTTGGCAGGATCTGCCATGTATGAAGTCATGCTGTCTGTTGTCCTGTAGTCCTTTGGCCTCTAGAAGGGCCACCAGCCTTTCCTTCAGGATTGTCTCCATCAGCTTACCCATGACGGATGTGAGGCTCACCGGTCTGTAGTCTCCCGGTTCATCCTTGGGGCCACTCTTGCGGAGGGGCACCACATAAGCCATCCTCCAGTCCTGAGGTACACACCCTGAGTGTAGTGAGACATTAAACAGGTCTGCGAAAGGTCCAGCAAGGACCTCTGCCAGCTCCTTGTACAATATATAAACCAAGCGAGGTTAGCCTGTCTTTATAAAGCAGATTTTTAATCCTGGGGATTAGCTTTGTGGTTCTCCTCAGCATACTTTCTATGACTGTTTTGTCTTTTTATTTATTTATTTTATTTAGGTTTTGTTAACCGGGTAGGTGCGCTACCCAAGACTGGCTATTTTCAGGCATGATACGGGAGGGTGCATACATAAATTGGGAAACACATACACTGCATTAATACAGGTAAGTTAGGTACAGATCAGGTCAGACAGTACTTGAGATAATACATATAGCCAGGCAGTGAAACATGAAGCCCAAAAGGAAACTGCATAGTCAGTATAGGGTTGAATAAATGATTTATAAAGAGGAATAATACAGTGTTTGTTTCTTGTAATGAATGCTGTTTGAGAACCCACTCGGGTTCTCAGACTTACACTCAATATTACTGTTTTCTTTTCTTTGAAAACAATACTGCATGTGGTCATTAAAATACTGCTTTTATAAATTACAACTGTTTATTTCATCATCTCATTACATTTAAATGCCACCCCCTCTCCCTCACAACTCAACCACTCACACATCACATTCACACAGCAAAACAGTCACACTCCTAAGCACTACCACTACCACCGATGTACTACTGTTACTGCTTGCAGTATGTTCAGTCCACAGATAACTGAAAAAAGTCAGTTTTGTGTGTAATGCATCTGAAACGTACATAATTACTGGAATCTGTTAATAGCTTTAGAAAGTCTGTATCTAAGTGTACAGAATCCGTCCAATCACAATCCCCTTTTAGATTGTCCTTAGTTATACTCCCATGCTGCCTCGTAAAATTTGACTGTGGCATCCTTTTTATTACATATACAGTACACCCTCGTTATAACGAAAATCTCTGGAGCCATGCCAATAGTTGGTTATAACAAGGATTTGAAACAGCGAAACTGCATTGCTTTGAGAAGAACTGCATTACCACTTTACCCACACAAGCACAAGAAAAGAAGGATGGACACGAGACAATTCATTTGCACGCTCAAATACAGTGCTGCATGTTATTAGTTGAAAACACCACAACCAGCCTGGTGATTGATTAAACTGACAATCATTTCCCAGCAGCTGCATAGCAAACGAGACTGCCTTCTCCTCGGTATTACACTGGAGAGTCGCTGACTGTCAAACCAAATCCTGACAGACTTGTCAATTTCTGCATTTCCAGCCAGCTGCAACTTTTATGCTTAAGTCCTTCTTTTCAGCACACTGATTGGCAAAGGAGCACAGGGAGTCTTCCTGATTTCTGATAGTGCAGACTGAAGATCTGGCAAGACAGAATTCGGCGGCTAACTTAGCTACTCCCTCACTGACCTTTATAGATCAACTAGGTTTAGTTTTGTGTTTACATCTAATGCCTTTTTCTTTTTTGCTCAGCCGTGCTTTGGAGTCTTTGCATCGGCAACTGTCACACTCAGTACTGAGCCACAGGGGTTTTAAAGGTAAGCACTCAAACATGTGTAACCCCTCACCCCTGCCTTTTTAGCAAAATGACAGGTGGCATGCTGTTGAAGCTGACAGCAGTACCTGGTGGGGACCAGGTTCGGGGAGGATGAGGTTACTCAACACAGGGGGCCTAGGTTTGGCTACTCTGCACAGAGGCATCCAAATAAATCCGAACACAGGAAGCAATAACTGTAATGTCCAGAACCAGGAATGGGATTTTTCAGTGTGGCTTTTATTCACATCCAAGCTGAACAAACAAAGCATAGACGGACCCCCACAGGGCTACATTCCTGGTAATGCAGATTAGAGACAACAGAACACTTTTTCACTATTTCCAGCCCTCAGGCTCTGAACCCAGCAGGCACACATCCCAGACTTGCACGCAGCTTTGGGTACACAGCCCGACTTGTACACTACTTGGGTTTTCCCCACTGGCCCGGCTCCCCCGCCGGCCACTTGATCTGCGGTCCATTTGGGGAAATGAACCAATTATCCTGTTGTGGCTCCCCAAACCACACTACAGCCTTCCACTCCTAGAGGGAATTTTCCTTCCAATCCCATGTCTGGGTACTTCCCTCATCACTGGCCAAGTGCCTGAGGCAAAGTAGAAATCCACAGAGCAAATCCCTAGAGGTGGACCTGGTCACTAAAGATGGGGGGCCTCCCACCTCCAGCTCCCACAGTCCATACCCGGCCATTTCTCTGGAAACTAAACAATTCCTTTACCGAAAACTTGCAAATGTAGATTCCTGGGTAGACGTATGTCACATCTCCTCTACATATCATTTTGATTCCCCAATAAGCACTGAACTTGAACCTACTTTTACTTCTTGGCTAAGCCTATTACTCTAGGCCTCCCACTATTTCAGTAGTCCAGTCCCCACATGTCACACAAGTCCCAGGGTGAAAAACATAGGCCCTTTCAGGAAGAGCAGACACTCACCCTCCGGTTGCAGGTGCCCCACAGGCGATTCACAAGTCTTCTTGTTCCCCCAAAAAACTCTGGAACAAATAGGCAGCTTCTCCATTACTAGCAGAACCAGGGGATTGCCCCAGGAATATGCAGGGAACCCTTTCCTGCGCCCATCCCCGGAGGGAGGGGGCACTGAGACCCGAAACAGCGGTCTCTACCACTTCAATTATATTCTGCGTCTCTCTTTTGGTGAAGACACACACCCTTTTACTTAAAAGTAGCCCTCTGTCAGGGCTGAGGCTCCAAGAGCCTACATTGAGCTGCTGTGCTGCTTTCACAGCAAGCTCCCCGCTCCAACTGACCACAGACTCTGTTCAAACCTCCCAAGATTCTATTCCAACACCCTTGCTGCAGATTCCATTGTGGCTCATGCAGCTGCGATAGTTCTATTGCTGATGTCATCCCTCAGTCTCAACTGAGACTGAGAACAGAGTGAGACAGTGTGAAATCCATTTAACTGGAGTTTCACAGCTGCCTTCCCTGCCTACCACTAGGTCTTACTAGGATTCTAGTAACCCGGGTAACAAGGGTTACACATGGGGTTTTCTGCCTTTTCTCACTCACTATTAGGAGCCACAGGATTTAAAAGTAAGCACTCACAAACATGGGTTTTTAGCGGTAGGGCTAACTGAAACAACTGTACTCTGATTGATTTCACTGCTGTTATTTGTGGGCAGTGTGGTGTGGGGGCTGAGCTCCTTGGTTGAAAGGGGGTGGTCTCAGCACCAAAGGGAAAAATAGAATGTTGCTGGGTCAGTTGAATCTGCATGGTTTGTGACAAAAGAATATTGTGGTAATTTATGTGAATGATACTTCCCCAACTAGCTGCATGAATCCCCTTTGGTGGCTCCTTTCTTTGTCATTCCATATACATGGGATATGATGTGACCAGTGTAAGCAGCCTGCACTTAAGGATACCAGGGTCCAGACTGCCAGTTCATTATATGCGGGTTTCATTATAATGACGGACGGCTGTATGTGGTTCACATTTTACATTTCATGATCAGTGACATATTGATACAAAACTGTTCATCTGAATCATATCACAATGAACACAAGTGCAATGACATGTGGACAATGCATGATATCTGGCTCTCACACAAAACAAACATCAAGTATTGGTTTTATCTTATGACATGCTCATCTGTTTGGCTGCAGTCTCCTTTCCACAGTCTTCATTTTTTTGATGTGCTCCCCGTCCCACCGCCCCCATAACCCTCTACCTACACACACGAAGAAGCCAGCAGAAGAAGACCATTTGGTCTATCAAGTCTGCTCATACTGCAGGGTCCACAGCTTGAACTACTGTCTCTGCCCTCCCTCCCCACTCCTCCCATCCTCCCTACCCACGATCCTTACCTTTCCCCTATGCCTGTCCCACCTCTCTCCCTCCTTTGCTCTAGGGTATACATATTGAGCTCTGTTAATCTGTCCTCATATGTTTTCTGATGCAGTCCCTGCACCATTTTGGTTGTCCTACTCTGGACTGCCTCTATTTTGTTAATGTCTTTGTGCAGATGCAACCTCCAGTACTGCACGCACTACTCCAGATGGGGCCTAACCAGTGTCTTGTAAAGAGGGCTTATTACCTCCCTCTTACAACTTGTGATACCCCTGTTAATACACCCCAACATCCCCCTAGCCTTACCTACTGCTTTAGTGGTCTGTGGATGGTTTCAGGTCATCTGTGACGATGATGCCCAAGTCTCTTTCTTCCCCAGTGATGCCAGCAACTCCCCCTCCCAACCTATAGGTGGCTTCAGGGTTTCTCTTCCCTATGTGCATGATCTTGCACTTCTTTGAGCTAAACCCTACTTCTACTCTACTGACCATTTTTCCAGTTTATCCAGATCTCTTCTCATTCTGCCCACCCCATCTGGATCATCTACTCAGTTGCATATCTTGGTGTCATCTGCAAACAGACAAACCTTACTCTCCACTCCATCTGCAATGTCACTGATGAAGACATTGAAGAGGACTGGCCCCTACGGTACCCCACTTGTGACTTGCATCTCTTCTGACTGTATACCATTTACCACCACTTTCTGTGTTCTCCACGCCAACCAGTTTGCCACCCAGCTGACCAACTTCTGACCCACCCCGAGCCTACCTAGCTTATTAATCAATCTTCTATGTGGAACAGTATTGAAAGCTTTGCTGAAGTCAAGGTAGGCGACATCAACTGCACCCCTTCGGTCCACCAATCTGGCTACCCAGTTAAAGAAATCTAAGGGATTAGTTTAAAAGGACCTTCCTGTTGTAAACCCATACTGTCTTGGATCCTGTGCTCCTATGGATTCCAGGTGCTGCACTATCTTTTCCTTAAGGAGTGCCTCCATAATCTTGCCCACTATTGACGTAAGACTGACTGGTCTGTAGTTCTCCGCCTCCTCCCTGCTACCACTCTTGTGGAGCGGGATCCCATGAGCCCTTCTCCAGTCTTCTGGGACCTCTCCTGTGCTCAGAGACTCACTAAAAAGTTCTGATAATTGCTCTGCTAGTTCCATCCTTAGCTCCTTTAGTACCCTGGAATGTATGCCATCTGGTCCCATTGCCTTGTCCACCCTGAACTTAGCAAGCTCTTGTAGGACCCTTTCTTTTGTGAAGGGACTTGTGCACACCTCCCTCCCATCTGTGTCCATGCTGCTAAGCTGTGGGCACTGCCCTACCTTCTCCTCAGTAAATACTGAGCAGAAGTATCTCTTTAGGGTAGATGATTTTCCTTGGTTGACCTCCACACACTCCCCCTTATCCCTTTGATCTTACCAATACCCCCTCTGGACTTTCTCCTTTCGCTAATGTATCTATAGGAAGTCTTGTCCCCTTCTTTTACTGTTCGTACTAGTGTTTCCTTGGTTTGGGCCTTTGCCTGCCTTACTGCCTTCCCTGCTTCCCTTCGGGAAGTTTGGCATGCCTCCCTATCTTCGTCACGCTGCGTTCCCTTACATTTCCTGAAGGTCAACATTTTGGCTCTGACCTTTTCTGCTACTGTTTCTGAGAACCAAAGTGGTTTCCTCCTTCTTTTGCTCTTGCTTTTCTCGCTAACACAATGGGATGTTGCTTCAAGTATTGCATCCTTAATGCTTGCCCACTTTGCTGTACCCTCACCTGTATTTCTTCTTGCCAGGGCTAGCTTAACTCTGTTGACCATCTTATCAAAGTCAGCTCCTCTGAAGTCCCATATTTTTGCCTTGGAATGGGATGAATTTGTTCTATTGGACAAATTGAACAACACCATGTGATGGTCACTGGCCCCCAGGTAACTTTCCACCTGTAGATCTGTGATCCTTTCCCCGTTAGTCAGTACTAGATCTAGGATAGCCCTGTCTCTTGTGGGTTGTTGTACCAGTTGTTTGAGGGCCCCCCCTTGCAGGGAATCCACTGTGTGTCTAGTTCTGGCGGATGTTCCTGCTGGTATTGACTAATTTGTATCTGGCATGTTGAAGTCTCCAATTATCAGACCCCCTTTAGCTGTCATGTTTTGTATATCTTCTGACAGTAATGTCTATATCCTCCCTTGGTCTGGAGGCCTGTAGACAACCCAGTTCTGTATGGCTGCCCCATTCCTGCTTCCAGGGTGACCCACAGTTCTTTTGGCTACTTATGTACATTCTAAATTTCTGTAGCTTTGATATTTTCATTGACATAAAGGCTACTCCCCAGCACCTAGGTCTCTCTTCTGAGACAGTACATAGCTAGGTACTGAAGTCTCCCAAGTCTGGTTACTGGTTAACCATGTCTTGCTAATGGCTACTATGTCCTGTTTAGTCTCTGTCATTGTTACCTGCAGGTCTGGGATCTTGTTTCCCAGACTGCGGGCATTTGTTTACATTATTTTCCATTGGCCAGATTTTTGGAGTGTTAGTTGTTGGGCGAGGTACAGCGGTTCCCCTATGCATCGTATGGGGAGCCAGACCTTTTTCCTTACCTGGTGATGCACATGAACCACAAACATGATGAACTCTTGTTTGATCACTAGCTGGGGGGAGGGGTGTTCTTCCCATTCTATGTACCAGATGCTGCAACCCTCTCCCCACTGGCTAGTTTAAATATTCTGCAAAGACATCAAACTTCTGCCTCAATGCACTGACTCTCTCCTTAGTCAGATGCAGTCCACCAAATTTAAAAAACGTTCTCTCCCAAAACTTTTGCCAGTTACCTACAAATTTATGTTCTTTTTCCTGGCACCAGCCCTTGAGCTACATGTTTAGCTCCCCATCTCCCCTTCTCTGACCTTCTGTCCATCTGCCCCCCTCTCCCAGACCGGCAGGATCTCAGAGAAGGAGATGCCAGATGAAATGGATGACAGTTTGTCTCCCAGCCTGGTCAGGTGTTCCTTGGTCTCCACAACTAACCGGCTGGCAAGATTGTTAGTCCCTATGTGTACCAGGACATCAATGTTTTCTCCTGCTTCCTGCACGATTTTAGCAATGTGGTCAGTGTCTTTCCACGCTGATGTACCTGGAGACATCTGACCATCACCCCTGGCTGGAGGTAGGTATCAACTCCTTGAATCATGGAGTTTCCTATGATCAGAAGTGTTTTGGATTTCCTTTTTGCCTTTTTTTTTTTTTTCATTTAGATCCCTGTTTTGGGCAAGTTCTGTAGCGCTAGCTTTTTTACAGCAGTGTCCTGCTCTGCAGTGACCTCTACTCCTTTGTTCAATTCTGGAGATAGAGGCAGATACCGCTTGTAGTTTTTATATGGTTTGTGGAGGTGATATGTTGGAGAGCACTGAGTGATGGGGCACTCGATTTGCCCCTCCTAACCACCTGCCAACCTCCCGGACAAACTATCCTCTGCGGTTGAGGTGCTTCAGTTGGATGTTGGGAAAATGGCAGGCAGTTCTTATACTTCCTCCTGAATATGTGAATTGAGGCATGCAGTTTATGCCCATGCTGCCTGGAGCTGAGCCCTTAGCTCTCCAATGGTCTAGCATGTAGGACAGCATCCTAAATCCTGTATAACTGCCCTTGTGAAAAGTGTCCTGCAGTGCCTGCAGTTATTAATATCCATTCCAGTTGAGCTGTCGAGTTTATAACCTGGTCCGAGTAATTAGAAAGAGGAAAATGAAAGCAAAAGACATTTTTTTTTTATTTTTTTGTTTTTTGTATATTTTTGTCTTTGTATAACTTGTTGTAACAAGTTAAATTACTTGTGCCCCTGTAAGTGAGGTCACTGTGTGGATACCCCCCTGAATCTCCCCTTCCTGCTTAGCTACAGGAAATGTCACGACTGTGCTACTCTATAAAAGGAGTGTAGCATGGGGTGGCTGGGGATGGGAGTGGGTGGCTGGGCCCTTCCCCAGATGGAAAAGGAAGAACCACGGACAAAAGACACAAGAAGGTAAGAGCAGAAACAATCAACTAACAACAAGTGCAGTAGCCCTGGACTTCCGGTGGAGCAATGGCGGCGTAAGCATACGGAGTACAAGCCTCCCCCCGTGGCACTGATTTAAAATAACACGTCTCTCCCTGCATACAGACAAAAACACTTTTGAAAAAGGTTCTTTTACTGCCAGACAACCTGGGAGAGACATTGCACATAAGAAATCTAGCCTCAGATGTTATGGCTCACCAGGAGAGAAACCGATTTCAAACCCTGCTGAACCTACCCGAGAACAAAGACGGCGGCCTACTCGACAGCGATACCTCCTCGCACTCAGCCTCCCAGATGGATAGAAAACAGGGAAAGAGGAGTGAAAAAAAAGAGCATCCACAATAGAAAACTTACCCTCAGAGGCCAGTCTTTCTGCTACTTCCGAATTTAGATCTAAAATGCAAGATGCTCTGCAGGACATTCACACTGATCCTGGGAAACTGCAAGTGAAGATAACAGAGGCTGATGCTCAGATTTCGGATAACACCTCCAAAATCACAGAGCTGGAACGTGTTGTTCATTCCTTAGCTGAAGAACAGTTAAATTTATCATTGAGACAGGAAGATCGCGGAAAATAGGGCGCCCGTAAAACATAAGACTTTCTACGGACTACCGGAGGGAGAGGCCACCACTCCAATGCCTTTATGATTATTTTCTACACTTAGTCCTGGATTTGGGCCCAGAATTTCAAATCGACATCGAGAGGGCTCATCGTGCACTTGGGCCTCGCCTCTAAACCAAATTCTAGGCCAAGATCATTAGTAATTAGATTGCAGCTTCTCCAAAAGGACCAAATCTTAACTAAAGCATGGCGAAACAGAAGGTCCTGCCGGATGCACACTGCATTTTGTTTGACAATGACTACGCTCCAGCAACTCAGTGATCTAGAAGGGAGTATTCCCCCTTGTTTCCTTTAATTAAGAGCTAGGAATTTGAAATTTCGCACTCCTTACCCAGCGAAACTGGCTATTCTTTTTCCTGATGGCCCAGTCACACACAATTCAGCGCCGGAGGCCAAATCAGATCTATTTCAAAAGTGAATAATATTGGACAAGGATCTAAAAGTTATGTCAAAGGCTGGGCGGCTGCTCACAGGACACGAATCTCATGACCTCAATCAAGCAAATACAGGGGAACAAAGGATCCAGTTATTACTTAATAAAGTGAAAGCTCTCAGAAATCCAACTTTATACCCAGCCTGAAAGCTAAGTACATTATGAGGAGCTTGATATTATTATATTAGGGGATGGGCTTTGGGGGGGGGACGCTGACTGTTCGCCCCTACTTATATGCTTGAGGGTTGAGAGCATGCTACAGTTCCTCTAAGGGTAACATTAGTGTACTAAACAGAGTCTGTATTATATAAGGCAACTATATATGCCCTATGGAATGCTCGGCTTTCCCTTTATTAGCCACGGGGTGTTTTGTTGGCTCCCTCCTCTTTCTCCCCCTAAGGGCTTACTCCCAGATCTGGTTCCCTTCTCCGTGGGGTTTCTTCCCACTCCCTTTTCTTCTTACCCAGAAGACTGCTTCGGCACCATGAATTAGTTGGGCTAAAATGTATATATATATATATATATATATACACACACACACACACACACACTATACATATAATCTTTTTCTTTATTTCATCCACAGCCCCTTGTGTTGCAATGACTCAACATGGGAACTTGTAGAAACTGCATATAAGATAATTGGACCGGAACTTTAGTTATAAGGAGTTGCAGTTGATTATGGGTTATGCCTTATTGTTTGGAGCCAAGGACTGTTTCTAAACAACTTACGTTCCATAGCTAATAAATAGATTGTAGGACAAATTTAGCCCTACCCATCTAGATCCCTAAACAGTGTTCAACTGACTATGCCTGTGGTTAAATACCCTTGTTCCCCCCCCCTTTTTTTTTTGCTAGTTATACATTGAGAAGCTGTATATTCAAGTTTTAATAATAATTTTTTGTTACATCCCATTCCTCTCCTACGATTATCCCTGCTGATATAAATTTTTAGAGTTTGGCCAGGTTTTGTACATCAACACTAGAGGGCACTGTGTGTAATTCCTATGGATGTATATAACCACATCTAAGGCCTATAAATAATCATTCTCCTTAATTTAGAATTGATGGGTTTTTCCTTTTCTCTTAATGAGGCTAGATTCATTAGCTTGATGTGCGGGGAGCTCTCCTCTGTCAATCTGGAGACTTACCTTATGGGCTGACAACAGTCTAGAGGTTATGTTCCACCAATCCAGGAATAGGTTCCCATAGGACCTAATTCCTTGAGAGGGAATTCCCTCTCGAGTGGGCGGAGACTTACATTTTGTGGATCGGTTCCCACTCACCTGGGAGGAAGCTTTTCTCCCCAGGACAGGGGATGGAGATGGACAAATCTCCCCCTACTGTGGAAGACTACTTGAACATAGTTCTTCCCTTGGGGAAGTTGTTGATTCTAAAGGTTGTTGTTTCTAAGTTAGTTTGCTTATATTACTTAGTTAAATTTTTATTGTTGATTTTAAAATGGATGATGACAATCTTTTTGTAAGGCTATTGGTTCCTGCAGTTCTGGATGGATAGGTTGCTCCTGACAGGGATGAAACTTTTAGGAAGCCACTCACTTCAGCTGTGGTTAGGGTCTTATAAGACCGCTGGACTGTGAGTGGAATACTGTACAAATAATTTTTTTAAGTTCTTCCTTTGCAGGTTCCAACAACTTCATCCCTTATAATTGTGCCCTCTTTTTTCAGGGAATATGGTTCATTTTCCAGTGAAAATTTTCTCCAGAATGTGAATGACTTACACTCACCCATTAAATGTTACAGGATCATGCAACACTTAGGGAAACATAGGGCAGATTTATATTTTTTACAGGAGTCTCACCTCTCAGTATTGGAACATTCCAAATTACATTGGGGAGGTAGATACTCAGTGTTTGCATCCTCCTACCCAAGGGGCCGTAAAAGGGGTACTGTAATTTTAGTTCCATCGTCTACCCGGCTTGAGATACAGGATTCTTATTTAGATCCTCAGGGAAGATATGTGATTCTAGTAGGTTCGCTTTATTCTCAAACAGTGACCCTGGTTAATACCTATCTCCCTTCCCCAGACGTCACTTCCAGTGGTACGAACATTTGTGCAGAAGGTGATGGAGAGGCTCAAGGGAATACTGATTATGGGGGGGACTTTAATACCCCTTTTCATCCACATCTTGTTTCCTCTCATCACAACCTAACCAGACTTTCTGGAACAGGCAGTATTTAAAGGGAATTTTGCCCATTTGGGCATTGAAGACACCCATGGAGACTATTTCCATCTGATCCAGGCCATACACATTTTCCAGCTAGACATGGCACCTACCCAGGCTGGACTATTTTTTTATAACAGTAGCACATCTCACACTAATTCAAGACATAATACTGGAGCCCAGGGTACTTTCAGATCATAACCCCTAATTTTAAAAATACATTTAGGTAAACAAACAGGTTCAGGCTCAGGTGTTTAACGATCCCTTCTCCGGGACCAAGAATTTCGGATCACTTTATGAAACGTATCCTCCAGCAATCCAAGAAAATATATCTCCGGAAACCTCTTGTTCTATACAATGGGATGCACTGAAAGCTGTTCTCTGAGGGAAGCTGCTGGAACATGCCTCCCGTAAACAAAAAAAAATGAATGCTAGACTTAAATTCTTGACAGATCTTCTAGAGTCATATCAACTCTTATATAGGGAGGGTGATTTGATCCTACAATGTAGAATAAGAGATTTAAAACAGGAGATTCAGCAAATATTAGATTACAGAACTTTCCAGAGCCTGAGTTATCTAAAACAATACAACTATGAGGCAGGGATAGCGTTAAGGCTTTGCTACAGTGTGCTCCTTTGAAATGGAGGAGCACACGTTGCCTAAATCAGGACTCAAAATGTGTGCTCCAGTCAATCACTTCTGTGCTCCTACATACTGATGTTTATTTTCTTCTGTACATTACTAATAATAGTATTTAAGCAAAAGCATACATATAATGTTTTCATAATAGTTTCCATACAAATACAATTATTGTTACATCTTTTAAATTAAGACCATTAAACAGTGTAAAATGTTTACTTTCTACCCATCATAAATCCCCTTTTAGACAAGAGCCTTCTTTCTTGATTATGCCTTAAAAAATGTTACATCACCACAAAAGTGTCTATAGTACAGTATACACTAAATCGTGGAGTTATACTTTAAAATGTTATTTGAACATGCACTGACACTGTCACTAATCCCCACCACAACTAATAAAGCAAATAATAAAGAAATGAATCCCATCTTTGCATTCCCCTTATTACTTTACATTTCCCAAAAGCAACAATTTAATTCACCCAGTATTCCATCCATACCCATCCGCTGCTTCAACTAACTGACCCCCAAATTGTTTTATTAAACCAGTTTAACAAAAGAAACATGTAAATTAAAATACCCCGCCCTTTCTCATTAAGCTCTCAAATAATTACAGCTCAAATAAGAAGCCAATAATGCAAATGATGGTATATGTGATAACTATGCATATGAAATTGTAAAAAAAAAAGTAACATCATATACAGATAAAAAGACAAGGGATTGACTCTGCACAAGTACAGCAGATGAGAATGCCATTGCCTAGTGCTTACAGAAGTGGATAGAGCTGAACCTACGGTAACCTCTCAAACTAGATGAGCATAATGCACTTACTGGGATCTCAAACTTCACTGTCTCAGACTGCACATCTGGACTATGCGACTGACATTTAAAACATGGTGAAATCTGGAAAATGTGGGACACTTAGTTTACTTCTCATGACGTGGGACATGAAAGTCCATTCATTAAACATACATGCTCACTGTGTCCTGAGGGAACAGTAGTGCAGAGGTTGGCAATACCTTTAGCATGCATGATCAGCATCATACAATATCAATTTTCAGAGCTGGTTCAATTTCAGAACAACACTATGCTCTCACAGACTGCCTTCGCAGTTCATCCACCATGGAGTTAACACTTAAGAATAATGGCCCGCTCCCCACCCCCTGGCCTTTTTTTCCACTTGACTGACCAGAGACCTACCTGCTCCATTCTGCATTCTGACTCAGGGAGTCTAAACCACTCCTGAATCTTGTCACTTCTAGCACCACATGGCCTGATTGTGAGTGTAATGCTGACAATAACGGCAGTACACAAGTGTTGTTACTTCCTGGATCTTCACCTCTCATCACTTCACAATTCCCCTAGGGAAAGACCCTATACTTTCTGACACAAAGCACAATGCCACATGCTCACGGGTGAGAGGGTGCTGCTATGAAACTAAAGCTAAGGCAAAGTAAACATAACAGAGATGCATTCTTAACAGAAAACGCAACTAAATCAGAAAAATGTCCTCCGAGTTTGATATTTATTAAATGAATAAGAACACAGCACCAAGCCCCAGCGCTTTCCTCGTTCTGTTCAAATAGAACGAGGCAAGCGCTGGGGCTTGGTGCGTGCTCTCATTCATTTAATAAATATCTAAATTCCAAAGACTTTTTTCTGACTTGTGTTTTTTTCTGTTAAGGATGCTGCAGCGTGTTGTGTTTGTGTTGCCATTATCTTCACTGGCATTATTCAGTGCCTGGAGCTCTCTCAGCTGGCTGACCTTGCTTAGACTTGGTTCCCGACCTCACACACCATGAGATGACTTGGTGATTTGCAGAGAAACAGAGTAACTGAGGTCAGTCATCCCAGCGACCCCAACAGCAGAAGCGGGAACATTTTAAACACAGCTGTGCCAGAAAGTACAGGAGGGAGGTCTGCAGGCTAGAGTTAGATATTCACATTTACGGTTATATGAAAGACGGTCACCACCATAGCAAAATATACGATGGGCGGGTGCAAGGTGAACAGACAGTGGCGTGCTGCACTCGACCCCCCACACACACACACATATATGCACACTTTCGAGAATGTATTTAAGTGTGTATAATTAGGCACTAAAAGAAAAGATACTTTACAATTCCAGGGTTTTAATTAAGCATTTTTGATTGATTAGCACTTTTGCATGGAAAAGTGCTACTCAATGTAGCAAATGTTTAGCAAAGGGATTGAACTGACTAGCAAAATGAAAAACGTGTCATATTTATATGAGACTGAATATATTGTGTTTTTCTCACCTGATAAGCATATTTAGGACTTCCTTTGGTGTATGGTGCATAATGTTTTAAAAAAGTTGTCAGAGTGCACCCCAGCTTTGTTTATTAGCAAGTTCCAAAGCTGGGGTACCCTCCTGCTAACTGTATTTTTAAAAACATTATGCACAAAGGAAGACATAAATGTGCTTATCAGATGAGAAAAAAAACATGCATATTCAGTCTCTTGGATGCCTGAATTCAAAGAACACTGACACATACATTTACTTAATCAAAGGGTTCCAACTGGCTTCAGAACATTAACAGCTAATCAATAATGGATAGTAGGCCTCATGCTGCTGTCTCGAGTGTTTTCAGTAAAAATGTCCACTAAATTGCATGGGTGGCTGGGAACAGTTTAAATGAGGTGCCAGTCATGAAATAATTCACTTTTGGGTGGCTGCCAATTAAGTGTTCCCAGACAGCTGAGCCACCCAAAAGTGAACTACCTGTATATTTTACAAACAGACTGGAACTATACTTTAAACTGATAGACCTATCCCAGGAACCCATGCAATTTACTTTTTACTAAAACACAAGTCAGCACCCTGAAACCTACTACTATTTTTGTGTCTCCATCAAGTTACCTTAAGTGCAGCACTTTAGTTTGCTTTCTCCAGTATCTATACACAGTGCACTGCTAGCTCTGTTCAGATGTTGTCTTAGCTTTACTGAACCTGCTCACATTTATGTTACTGCTTTGCTAATGGTCCAAGTTATCTTTTGGATAGCTAGACCATTAAGCAAGCAATAATAAGTATAACAGGTTCTGGAAGCTTAAGCGACATCAGAACAGAGCTAACAATGCACAGTGTAGAGATACTGGAGAAAACAAACAAATGCTGCAGTGTGGCTGTTCTAAGGTGTTTAGAGTATTAAGATGCTTAACGTCCTCGACTGTTTCCTCTGCTTTGTACCTTATTTATGCTTTTTTTGTTCACTGAGCTGGTTCCGGCTTGGGCTCCTTCGTGCCAAGTGCCCGCTTATGCTAAAGGGTTCCCACTGCAGTCAACTCCGCTCTGCACTCTGCCTGCTTCCTCCTATCCTCACTACTGGCCTATCTTTCTGCATTCCCCCTTCCCCGAAAATTCAGCCCATTAACCTGTGTTTGTACTGTCTCCTTTCCAAAGCACTCCTCACTCCTTTCTCGGCGGACCGGACAGCCAGGGGTGGTAGGGCACAATTACCTGCCCTCGTGACACTAAAAATCAGACCCTGTAATGTCAGTTGAGGGGCACTTTCGTGAACTACCACCCTGCACGATTTGCGCGGCAGACTGCTCAGACTGCCAACTTTATGATGGCGGTGGGTGACGTGGCAACCCTGGATCTGTCCCTTGACTCGCTAGCCACACCACATACACATTCCCATTGTCACTTCAAATGTTGCCTGCATGAGGGATGAAATGCAACTGGTGGCAAATACAAATGAATTGTGTTCCTCAATCACGTTGGAAAGAACGGAGCACAGCAAGGAAGGGTGACGGTGAGGCAGCCAGTGGGGGGAGACCACTAACTCACAAAGCTGAAGTCCTGAGTACCAGAAAGAGGTCTGGCTAAACACACTGAACTGCTGCCCTGGTTTCTTAGTCAATTAAACTGGCACAGTTAAAATATGATAAGTATTCACCTTCTGTCATTTGATAAGTTTCCCCTCGACAAGCTGAAGCCCATGATCCACTACTGTTCTCACCATGCCACTAATGGTTTTCAGCTTCTCCCTCACCGCCTGTTTAGGGAGCATGGGATGAAGCCAGCCAATAATTTTCTCAGATGGGCAGAGCTCTGGGGAAACTGATGCACCCATTTGAAGAGACAGACAGCATTGCAGCCAGGATTTGTCCATTAGACAATCACATTAAAATGAGTAAAAAAAGCACTGTAAAATAATTGCACTTTTTTGCAATCTATTCATCATACTGATTAGCATAACCAGCCACTATCCGGTGCAAAGTGGGATGCGATACCGGCTATTTAAAGCCCTGCAATTCCATGACGGGCCATCATACAAGGAACAAACTGACTTACTTTTAACTTTTTTTAACTAGCTATATAGCAAGGTGGCCACTAAGAATCTCAGGCTCTCTCAAGACAGAACACTCTCTTGTCTCATCGACTCCACACCACTCTGTAATCTCTTCTTAGCTGTTCTCCCTCATGTCTGTAGTGGCTCCGGCCTTGGCTGACAAGTAACCTGGACAACAGCCAATCACTGAGGCATCCATAGCAGCAAGTGATTGACTGCTCCCACCACACTGACTGACTCGTAGAATAGCCAGTTGTTTTCTTAAATAAAAACTCCCGCTCCCAAAGATTGAACAAAAATTATGCGCAGGACTCATTTGCACACGACTCCCTTTAGCAGCCCATTATAAAAGCCCTTCCTTCTCCGTGCTCCTATAATACAGCAGGAGCACACACAGCGTAAAAACAGGCATTTAAAACATGCTCCTCCAGAATCAAACTGTGCTCAGAGAAGAGAGCACACCCTTAACATAGGATAGCATAGCCCGGCTATGAAGGGGGAGCTAGGGCAGCAAGGGTCTTGACGAGAAAACTCAGGGTGTACAAACGAGCTTCAACCATTTTAAAAATAAGAACTAACGCCTCTAATTAAACCACCTATAAAGAAAACCTGGGATCCAGTGAGTCGCTGCAGGATTGTTACTATTTAAAGCTTTGATAAGGATGGGTCTGGCCTCCCAGCAGATACCTAGCTGAGATGGAAGCTGGGATGGTGGACGAGGGGGTTCGAAATTACTGGGAGGACTAAATGAGGTCAGTGAAAGAGTGTTGAGTCAGTTAGCTATAAGAAGGCAGGATCAGTGGAAGGGTACCAACACTCAGAAGAGCTGGGATGGGGGAGGGACGTGTCTTTCCATTAGACTGCCAATATTATCCTAGAACTTGCGGGCAGAGCCCTGGAGGAGGTGAGGGTGACCTGGTAGTAATCAGCCTTGGCTTAACGGACCGCCCAAGAGCACTTATTCGGGCTGGATTGTAGGCTTGTCTATCAGCCAACCCGGTCATGTTTCCGGCATGGTGCCAGAGGTTATCCCGATCTAGCAATACCAGGAGGGCAGGGCTGACCTTAGGTGCATTCTTCTGTTTTTGGACCGGGTTTTGTGAAGGGTGCAAAAGAGATCCACAGGCATTGTTGAGACGCTTTGGGAGAAAAGCGAGGCAGTGTCAATGTTGGGTGCATGCTGAATGGGGGACCAGTTTATCTGGGTGAGAAATCACCTAAGTTTTTTCAGCTCCACCGCGCAAGGCGCCTTCTGAGGGTGGTTTGTGCTTGGTTTGGGATTGGGGGCTGCCCATAGAAATAGGATAGGAGAGGTCATTCCTTAGGGAGTCTGGTAGGACCTAGATGTTTTGGATTTTTTGGGTCGATTGGTGATGAGTACATCCAGTAGGGTGCTGGTTCCTGTTTTTGGGTTTATCTTTAGTGGGCGAAGATGAGGCTGCTAGGCTGATGATGCTGGAGTTAATTTCAAAGTTTGCAGTTTGTCCCACAGTTGAGGAGCACAAAGCCGATGGCTGCTCCTGCCACGCAGAGATTTTGCTTTGTAAACATAAAGGAAGATATACTTGAGGTGCTTCACAAAAGTGGGCATACTTCCCCATAGAGTGCAATGTTAAACAGGAGATGACATACTGGGGCAGTTTATTTGAGATAGCTTTATGGGTCCAAACCACAGCATTTTTTGCCGTCCTGTAAGCAAGGGATGACCATCCACTGCTGTGTACAATGCACAGTGGTGGGTTGAGTATCAGAACCAGTGATAAATCCATGGCTCTGTGATAAAGCTGCACTTGAGTTTGGCTAGGGTACCCGCAGGTCCTGACTACATAGAAAAGTTCATATAACCAATAGGGAAAGAAAAGGTGTTTGAACCAGTTTCAGTTTAAACGTCTCTTGTGAGGAGATTAGTAATCCTAAAGAACAGACCAAGTCTTTGTCTAAGTTTCTTTGCCAGTTCTTCTAAGTAATCTGTGAAAGTAAGTCTATGATCTAACCAGACCCCCAGGTACTTGAACTTTAGTACGAAGTCCAACCGCTCACCTAGAATGATAGTGATCTGTGGAGTGTCCCAGCAATTGCAGGATTTATTGCATTTGAAGGGCGTAGAGGAACATTGTTTTTTTTTTTTTTGCATTTAAGAGCAGTTTCTGGTTTATAAGCTGATGTTGCAGCAGATTAAATTCATTTTGAAGGGCTTTACAGGCCGCTTCAGGTGTGGGGCTACTAGCATACGACTACAGTATCATTCGCATGGATAGGTGTATTTGTGCTTCTTTGATGGGAGGCATCTACGTTGTTAATATAAATGGTGAAGAGCAAGGGACCAATGGAACTAGAATACAACCCTCAATAGGGGTTTTGGTGGAGAAACTTCCCTTCTGCCTTTACTTTTTGAAGTAGTCCTGGAGAGGGAAGTTGGAGAACCATGTAAGCGATAGGGAATCCAAACCAATGTTCCGGAGGGACGCACAGAAGCAGTTCAGATCAACGGTATCGAACGCCTTGTTGTGGCCCGCAGAAAACTGCACAGTTTTTTTGTTCTAATTCGTTGCCGTCGCTTGTCACCCACTAGAGCAGATTGCATTGTGCTGTGCTCTAAAAACCGGATTATAACGGTTGAGCAATTTTTCTGATTCCAGGAACTTCTGAAGCTGGGAATTCTACTATTTTCTCCAGCATCTTTGACATGATTGGAAGTAGGGAGATTGACCTATAGTTACTGAGGTCACTAGGATCTCCTGACTTAAACAAAGGGACCACAAGTGCATTTTTCCAAATGGGAGGTAGGTCACCCTGGGACAAGGATAAGTCGAAGAGATGAGTAATGAGATCTGAGAGACATGGTAGCCGACCTTAAGACATGGGCCAATGAGGTAAGCCCCAGCACTTTCCTACTGTCCAGCTGAAGAAGAAGATCTTTGACTTCTTTCAGGGAGGTAGGCTGCAGAGAGAAGGATGGACTGGGGATGGGTTTTTCTTGTATATCCAGTCTAAGTTGTTGGCGGAGATTCGCAGGAGAGGAGTCAAAGGTCAGGGCCCTGCAGTGTCAAAATGATTATTGAGAGCATCGAGGATAGGCGGTCTCGTCGGAGATGAGACAGTATTGTCGGTCGATAATTTAGTAGGTAGGGAATTTACAGTGGTGTGACCTTCAATGTCTTTGATAGTCCTCCAGAATTTGGAGGCATTTCTTGAGAGCTCTCCAGCTGAGAGCAGTAGAAATTAACTTTGGCTTCTCTGACCATTTTAGTGCAGAGGGTCCTCGCCCTCCAGAAAGAATTCAGTCATTTATTAAAATTAGTTTTCCTAGCAATTCTCCAGAGTACATCCCTACTCATAAAGCATCTTTTCAAGGTCTTCTGTAAACCACCAACAGGATTTGTTTCTGCACCAACTTTTACTATGGGAAGCATACTTGATGAGAGCCCCTAAGCACAATTTCTGAGAAAATATCATAGCAGTAGCTCAGGACTTAGCTAGACAAAACTCCTACCATTGCATGGAGTCTTAGGTCTGATATATATACCATGGAGATCAAAGTTATGATGCACCAACAAAGGAGAATTTTGGACATGGATTTAGAGTGGATCTTCCTGATAAGGAAGCAATGATCGCTATCAGAGAAAATCGTCAACATGGGAGAATAAATGGGGTTTGTTAATAAAATGATATCAAGAAAGTACTGTTATTAGGGTTGAGCTTGTTAGGATGAAAAGATTCATTTATTAGCTGTGACAACCCAAGGGAATCACAGAACATTTTAAGTGGTGTGGATGCACTGGAGAGCCAGTCTAAGTTGAAGTCCCCTAGTATGATACACTCTGAAGATGCCAAACCCAGGATGTTTCTGAGATGTTTTAACAACTGTAGTCCAGCTGATGGGGGTCTGTAGCATCCTATTATACATAATGAGACACTGGTGACAATTTCAATCTTTAGTGACAAGCTTTCAAATTCTTTTGGGACAGAGGTTGGAGTGAATTATGGAGGCAGGAATTTATCCTTGATGTAAATAGCTACCCCACAACCTCTGGTTTGCCTGTAGAGCTCTGAACAAAGAATAAGAGGGATGTTAACCCGTTGTTACTGGTGCGCGGTCAGAGCCAGGTCTCGTAATCACCAGAACATCTGCAGCAGTATGACATACCCAGGCCTGAACAGAAGTGATTTTTTTTAACAGGCTACAAACATTAACATGCAAGAATGTAAGCCCCTTGAGGCTTTGTAGCTCTGCTGGGGATTCCATAGGTGCCAGAGGGCCTGGATTAAGCTCAACATTTCCTGAGCATAGTAAAAGCAGGAACAAGAGTTTCCTGCAGAGTCCTAGGAGAAGTGTGGGTGGCTGAGTCTTCTTTTGGTTACGTGATTTGTCTGCAGCAATATGGTGAGTTCTGAGGCTAGTTCCCAGTTTTCCTGATGTTGCATACAATAATACCCTGACCGAGAGAGTCAATGGGAGTAGGGGAGTATGCAGAAGGTGGTGTAGCCCTGTGGGGGCAGGCTCTAGGACAGTTTCTGTATGCGGTGCAGGTGAAGGACCAGCAGCAGGCTAGGGAAGTTAGAGCACATACAAGTTCTTCTACTTGATAGGAAAAGTCCCGGTCGGGCAATGTAAAAGAGAGCCATTCTCCACTCCAGGAGTTATTTTGTGATTCATGTTGGGTCCAATACATGTAAGATGAGCAGAGACAAGCACAGAAGTAGGTAATATGCCCTCATTGTGAGACTATCACCCAATGGGCACTACAAGTAGAGGCAAGAGAAGGATTCTCAACGGAGGAGAATTTCTTAATCCCATGAAGAATACTACTATAGACAGTGGAGCCTGAAGCAGTAATCCTTAACTACAGCTCCTAGTCAGGCTAATAAGAAAAGAGTTCAGCTGACTATAGAGTAGTACTAGGGACATAGAGGCTTTGAAGCAAATTTCTTAGCTGCTACTAAGGAGCAGACTAAGTACTAGAGATCACCTGACCTAAATCAACTGCCTTAGCAAGACAGGATATGCTAGTGAGCAATAAGCAAACCTAAAGTACCAAAATGGTATGCCTCAGCAAGACAGAATGAGATAAAGCTGCTAGAAGGCTTGTTGCAAAAGGGGATGGGAGGAATTGCAGTTGTTGACAGTAAGTAACCAATAAATTGAAACATCAGATAGGGTGGCGAGACTGTGTGCATTTAAAGGAGGCCGGGGGGGAGGGGGGAGACGAAAAATCAAGGGGAAGTTTGCAGAGCTAGCACTGAATCAGTGCACATACATCATCATCATCATCATCAAATCTTTATTTATTCAGGCGAACATCATTGAGCAAGGCTCATTTACAAGATGGACCTGATAAGATCAAGGTTCAATAGTTGATACACAACAGATACATCATACACTTATATAAGACAGTTATACATACAGGAGAAAATAACGTTTATAAACACAGTGATGTACAGTAAATTCACGTGATAAAAAACGGTTACAGGAAAGTTAAACTATATTTACAGTAGGTACAGTATATACATATCCAGTGGGGGCATATGAGACACTCAACATAATGTAATACTAGGATGGTGAAGGTATTACTGGGTGCCATAAGATGGGGTGTCTGTCTGGAAGGAATATGCCATATATGGTTTGGAAGGAGATTTGTGAGATGACAATGCTAGCTCTAGTGGTAGCAATTGCATTTCTCTTTGAAGAAGACTGTACAATGCTGTTTAAAGGATGCAAATGGAATGATATTGGACAGTTTGGGATTTTTGTAGGGTGTTCCATGCTATAGCTGAGAATAGCTGATTGCTGCCCTCCCTAGTCTGGTGTTGAATTTGGGCAATTTGAGCAGGATGATGTTGTTGCTTCTTAGGGCATAGGAGCTAGGAGAGGTCTGGGTGAAGCAGTCCAGGATATAGTTTGAAGTTTTTGACAACGCTCTGTAAATCCATAGTGCTGCATTTCTGTTCCTTCTGAGGTGAAGAAAACCCACCCAACTGCAACATAAGAAAGCAATGATGAGTATTAGATGGCAGATCTGTAATGAACCTTATTGCTCTATGATATAAGGTATCCAACTTGTGATGTTAGGAGATGGGCAGTGACTATAAAGGAAGTCTGCATAGTCAACAACTGATAGAAAATGGCTGGACTAACCTCATCTTTGAGTCTCTGTTTAGGAAGGTTTTAATCTTAGAAAGGCCAAGCCTTTGGCGGAACTTTTTAACAGTTCTTCTAAATGATGAGTGAAGTCAAGTCTGTTGTCAATCCACACACTAGGTATTTGAAGTTTTCACATACTCAGATTTTCCAAGTATAGTGCATAGCTGGGGGAGAATGATTGGAGAGGATGTGCTGGTGGAGCTTTGATTTGTGAACATCATTGCTTTAGTTTTCTTTGCATTTAACAGAAGCTTTTTCTCGAGTAGCTGATATTGTAGCAAGGAGAATTCTGTTTGTAGGATTTCACGAGCAGCTGCAGGTGAAGGGTTGCTGACATACAGAACAGTGTCATCAGCAAAGAGGTGTACAGAGGAATTGGTAAGGGTTGAATCAATGTTATTTATATAAATGGCAAAAAGATAGGACCAGAATAGAACCTTGAGGACTCCTCTTGACAGTGGTTTTAATGGGGATAGGTCACCTTCAGCTTTTACCTGCTGTGACCTACCGGTGAGATAGCATCTGAACCACTTAAGGGAGGATGGATATAGGCCAATGGAGTACAGGGATGAAAGTAGTAGCTCGTGGTCCACAGTATCGAATGCTTTGCTCAGGTCCAGGAATACTGCACAGACATTATTCTTTTTATCTAATTTGGATTGCCAGTCATTTGTGACCTTGGCTAGTGCAGTGATAGTGCTAAGCTTAGCCCTGAATCCAGATTGAGCTGGGTTTAGGAGGTTAGCATTGTCAAGATACTCCCTTAACTGATTACTCACTAATTTCTCCAGCATCTTGGATAGCACTGGTAGAATGGAAATGGGCCTGTAATTATTAAGATCCATGGGGTCCCCTGATTTTAGAAGGGGAACCACTTGGGCTGTCTTCACAGTGTGGAATAGAGCCAGAGTTTAGGGATAGGTTAAAGAGGTGTGTTAGGGGACTGCAAGTACATGGCATGCAATCTTTAGAAAGTAGGGGTCCAGAGAGTCTGCCCTGCGCTTTTTTTGGTATCCAGTTGCCATAATCGATCCTCTACTTGTTTCAACAGTATAGATTTGAAGCTGAAGGAAGAGTCAACTCTCTGATCACCAGTGTAATGGGAGCTTAATTGTTGCCTCAGCAGGTTAGCTGGAGAGGTGTCAAAGGCAAGGCCAGCCGTTGTGAAGTGGTTATTAAAGGCGTCCAGAATTTCCATTTTGCCAGTGATAGGGCCATAACTGTTGTGTAATTGAGTTGGAAGGGGGGTGTTAGCGTCCTGCCCCACCATACCCTTGATGGTGCCCCAAAACCTAGCAGGATTATGGTAGGAAGAGTCGAGTTCGGCCAAGTAGAAGGCAGCCTTTGTATCCCTAACTTTCTTGGTGCATCTATTCCTGGCTTTCCTAAAGATCATCCAGTCATTTGCATTCTTGTTTTTTCTTGCCATTTTCCAGAGTTTGTCTCTCCAGCAGTGCAGCTTTGAGGTCAGCTGTAAACCAATGACAGGATTTGTTTTATTCGGATACTAGAGATTGGGGCATGGGTGTTAAGGGCATTTATTATAATGTTATTTAGCACCTGCTGAGCTTTTCAACAGAATGGGCAAGATAAAACTCTTGCCAGTGTGAGAGAGTAAAGTAGATCATGCAATATCCTTCAATATTGATGTTTTCTTGGATCTCCTCATGAGGAATTTTGCAGGGCTTGTTGTTATGCTGGTGGATCTTACCCCTGCGATGGGGCAGTGATCACTTATATCGCAGAGAAGCACTCCAGTGTGTATGAATAGATGTGGTTTATTCACTAGCATGATATCAAGTAGTGTGCTGTTATTACTATTCCTTGCATTAATTCTTGTTGGTTCATTAATTAGCTGTGTGAACCCATATGTATCACAGAATGATACCAGAGGTGCAGCTTCCTGGGTAAGCCAGTTGAAATTCAGGTCACCTAGAATAATGACTTCTTCAGTGCTGGGTTTGAGCAGGTTCCCCAGATGGGATAAGAGCTTGTGTTCAGCAGAGGGGGGTCTGAAGCAACCAACTAGCTGAAAAGCTGCTGTATTGGGGAGAGAGACTTTTAGGGATAGGCATTCAAACTCCTTGGGCATAGATGTTGCAGCAATATAGGATACAGCTATACCAGATTTTGCATATATGGCTACTCCACCTCCCCTTGTTTGGCGATCAGCTCTGAATAGCTGGTAATTAGGTAGGTTAGCATCCATGTCTGCTGTGGTGGGTTTGAGCCATGTCTCAGATACCACAAGAAAGTCTGGCAAGGTACGGGCAACCCAGGCTTGTATCAGTGTGATTTCTTTCAGCAGACTGCATACATTAATATGCAGGAAACTGAGGCCTTTAATTGAGGTTAGGTCTGATGGAGAGGTGATACATTCAGGGGGTCCAGGGTTGATTTCCACGTTACCAATACAGAGTAATAGAAAGAGCAGGAGTTTCATGAGGGTGCCAGTGATAGGGAGAGGGGGCTGTCTTTGGTCCTCCTTCTTTTATTCTGTTGCCACTCTTTGGGGTGCTCCTGTGGGTTTAAGAGATTGTGTCGAGACACCAAGTAGCAGTTTGGTGGTTAGGCTTAGGGGGGATCTGTATATCCAGCAGTGGAGCCTTGGTTGAAATACATGTGTGGTGGTATGTGTCTCTTTATGGTGATCACACCACTGTAGTCGATGCAGCAATGGTAGAGCATATGTGAGGGTTTGAGCGTCAGCCAAAGGAGATGGTTCAGAGAGAGACTGGGCGGATGGATCACCCTAGTTTGTGTGACAGGGACATCTTCTTTGTGGAACCCCATGGCTGACAGTGAAAGGAGTATCAGAAGTAAACTCCCTATTATGAGAGAGATATTGGTAGTTGGCTATCGGGGAGTAGTGAAGTTGCTGATTGGTTGGATCAGCAAGCCTAAATGCAGCCTGCCACACAGTGAATCAAACAAATGAGCCCACTTATAGCTACCAAAACAGGTTTCAAAATTCCAACAGCCCCAAACAATACCCTGCTAGCCCCTTAATAGTAACAAAGAAAACAAATAACCTTCTACCAAGATGAATCCACAAGAAACAATGTAAAACAACAATAAGCTATTGTACTGTAGATCTGACTCTGTCCCCCTTCTAGTTCCTTCTGAGAAGCCAAAGCACTGAGTTCCAAACTCTGTGATTTCCCTTGTGCTGCTTTCAAAATTAGACAGTTCCAAACTCTGTGACTTCCTTGTGCTGCTTTCAAAATTAGACAGTTCCAAACTCTGTGACTTCCTTGTACTGCTTTCAAAATTAGACAGTTCAAACTCTGTGACTTCCCTTGTACTGCTTTCAAAAACACAGTTCAAACTCTGTGACTTCCTTGTGCTGCTTTCAAAACAGACAGTTCCAAACTCTGTGACTTCCCTTGTGCTGCTTTCAAAATTAGACAGTTCCAAACTCTGTGACTTCCTTGTACTGCTTTCAAAATTAGACAGTTCCAAACTCTGTGACTTCCCTTGTGCTGCTTTCAAAAACAGACAGTTCCAAACTCTGTGACTTCCTTGTGCTGCTTTCAAAATCAAACAGTTCCAAACTCTGTGACTTCCCTTGTGCTGCTTTCAAAATTAGACAGTTTTTATATTTATTAGTTTTATTAAATTTATAATTAAAAATTATACAGCTGGAGAGAAACTGCAGGGGGTATGGTAAATTACTTTACACAGGCCGAGCAGAACAGGCTAAATTAAAATATATAAATTAGGAGCCGAGTACAGGGCTTACATTAAGCCACACGTCTCGGGTGCTCCTGTCTCAGGTGAATGACACCAGTCAATCAGGGAGCTCTAAACAGGCGTGGAGCCAATAGCGCTACCCTGAGAAGGCGCCGAAATTGAAAACAGCAAATTGCAAGTGATGATCCAGTTCAGCGTTCACACAGCCCAGAGAAATCGTGGCAATTTTTCAAGCGTCATACCTTATCTATCTCTTTGGGGGGTGGCTAGATCAGGCTCCTTGCACCGTAGAGGTGCTACAGTTGGATCGTAACCGCTGCCCGTGGGGGCAAGTGGCACCTTATCTATCTCTTTGGGGAGTGGGTGGATCAATAATTATCAAAACGCCAACAAGAAAGCACAATTGATGGAAATATCTGTGCATGAGGATCACTGCCAGCTGCAATTGATCCGCCCCTTGCAAAACTCTCAATGTTGCTTTCCTGTTGCCATTTTCATAATTATTACATGCCGCTCAATTTATGCACGCAGCATAACAATTCTCTTTAAAATAAGACAGTTTCATATCATTCTATCCTGAGGTGAGACATTTCATTATGGAGACAGATGCCAGGGACAGGTTATGTTCAATTGTTAGGGGATCGCTACTGAAGAACACTGAATGGCATGTAATACTTATCAATATGACAACAAGAAAGCACGATTGATGGACATATTTCTGAGCAAGGATCACTGCCAGCTACAATAATATTACTGTCTTGTTGCCTTTTTCATAATTATTACATGCCATTCAATTATGCACACAGCATAGCAATACTTGAAAATAAGAGGATTTCAAATCATTCTGTCCTGAGGTGAGACATTTCACAGTCCATATAAAAGGGGAAGCAAAAGGAACTCTGGTAATAAAACATATCTATCATTGTAAAGAGCCAGACGGGATTGCATAGAAGCTACCTGGTGCATGCAAAATGCAATCACATGCCCTCTCCCAGTCTGAGCTGCTGGTTCGCCTATGGTTTCTAATATCTCGGTGAGAGGGGTGATTTTCTTGCTGTTTCTTGAATCAAACTGCTCTCTCCCAGGGCAAGCTGCTGGCTGCACTCCAGTTGGTCAAATTCCAGCGAGGAGGTGAAACCACAGCATTGAGCTGCTACCACTCACTATCAGATAAGCAGGGAGCAACCATGGATTATTTGAGAATTAATCCACGGTCAGCTGACGGCTCCTGATGAAGTGGAGCGGGCCATTTTCCCTGGCCACTGTAAAAGAAAAAATTACTTGCCATAGTAATATTGTTTCTTCCAAGGGATCCCCCAGTATGCTTGACTAATGCAGTATGCCAGCTGCGTTCAGCTGCCCTGGAGGTGGAGTCTATGCTAATGATAAAAAATGAATTAGCCAGTCACAATGCAGTAAGAGAGTGCTGTCTGCAGATCCTGCTGTAAGCCAGTCAGATTAATTTCGTAGCCTGAGGGCAAAAGGCCCCAATTCCAGAATCTAACCTAATAATATAGAAAAAGTATTTAGGGAAAAAGAACAAATAGAAAAAGGAAATCAACTACAGATGAACTATATATGCCATGCTAAATCGTAAACATTACACATGCTGAAATCTAGTAAGAAATCTGGCCCACAGCAAGGACTGCAGGACCATTCTCAGAGAGGTTATGTGAAGGGAGGATGTGAGGTGAAGCATACTGAGGGATCCCTTGAAAAACATATTACTATGGTAAGTAATTTTTCTTCTCACCTGAGGAATCCTCAGTATGCTTGACTAATGAAGACTACAAATTGGAAGGAGGGAAAAAACAACTTTGGAAATGGGTTCTGCAGGAATACGGTGCCACATTTGGCATCTAAATTGTACTGCACATCCAAGCAGTAGTGCTTCACAAAGGTGTTTACAGTATTACAGGAAACTACTTGTAGGATGTCAGGCAAGGAAATGTCCCTTGCTGTGGTTCCTGAAACTGCAGTGTCCTTAATGGGATGGGTCCTGAAGCTTTGAGGGGAGTTGATTGCTAGGCCTGCTGTAACAGATGTGAAAGCAGAAGACTACCAAACTTGAGGCAGTCCTATTAAAGGCTGGCCTAAGATTGTGTCCCTCACCTTAGATAAGGAAAAGTTGGGTGTGTAAGGACCTGAGCTACTTGGCATGTTCCAGGTAGCAGGTCAGTGCTATTTGGCATGCAGGCTGTGAAGCTTCTCTCTTACCAGAAGCAGAATTGTCTGAAAAGAGTCAAGGAATGTAACAGAACGATAAGGGTGAAATTTAGATACTAGTTTGAGAAAGAATTTACAGATAGTTCTGAGAACTACTTCATCCTTGAGGGGTATAAAGTGGTTTGAATTAGTATGTAGAGCTTGCAGTTCTGACCTCCTTCTAGCTGAAGTGAATGGCACTGGGAATACCCTTTTTTCGAGGTGATATATTTAAAGTCTGTAGCAGTCCTGGACTCAGATGGAGACTGCTTGAACTTAACTATATAAAGGTCCAAATTTCAGGGAGGGGACAGGTCCCCTAAGTAGGGACTGAAGGTGCAGCAGGCCTTTAGGAACTTCAAAATATGGAGTGAGAAATTACAGATTTCTCTTTGCCAGCTGAAATGAAGCAGAAATGGCTGTCAGACGGACACTCAAGAATGAGGTTCTAAAGCCTGATGCGTGCAAGTGTACCAAAGAGCTTAGTAAAGAGGACAGTTAGACATGCAGGGGTCAGTCTTCCTGCATTACACCAGAAAGAAATCTCTTCCACTTGGAAGCATAGTTCTTTTTGCAGAAGTCTGCGAACTTGTTTAGAATATTGAGAGTGTCCCAGGACTAGGCTCTTGAATACCAAGCTTTGAGGTGAAGAGATCAGATGGTTGGGTATGTTATACCTGTCCGAGGCTGGGTCAGAAAACTGTGGAAAAGCAGGAAAGTCAGCTCCACTCGCAGACGTGCTGCAAACAATGGGTAAATCCACAAACAAGAAGTAGGAAACACCATCCACTGACACAGGTTCAAAATTCGTATGGTTTATTGCGTGTTCTAAGCAAAATAAAAACGGTACACATCAAGTGCCACACAGGTGCTCTCACCCTCTCTTACAAGGCCCGACGGGTTTCCAGCATGTGCGCTTCCTCAGGAACCAGAGGAAGCACACATGCACAAAACCAGTCGGACCTTATAGGAGAGGGGGAGAGCATCTGTGTGGCACTCGATGTGTACCGTTTTTATTTTGCTTACAGCACACAATAAGCTATACGAATTTTGAACCTGTGTCAGTGGTGGTACTTCCTCCTACTTGTTTCAGGAAACTGGGCCAAGGGCATGCAAATAGGCTATATGGCAGCCAGGGCAAGGGGCAGAAGTACCAAGGCTTCCTTGTCTAGTACAGAGCCACCGGAAACGTTGTTGTTGGCTGGTTCCTGAAGTTGAGGAGTACCCTGAGAATTAGGGGAAATGCAGAGAAAACAAGGAAACTGCCTGTCTAGTTCAGGGACAGGGGATCCACTGGCACTGAAGCTAGGAGCTGGAGGCCTGAAACAGTACAAAGGAATCTGATAACTGTGTTTGGAGGCAAAGAGATCTATCCCTGGAGTGCTTCACCTTCTGAGGATTGTAAACAACCCTAACCTGTCTAGGGAACACTTATGGTAGCCCAGACTAATGCGGCTGAGGGGGTCTACCAGCACACTGTCCTTGTCTGGTGGGTGAAAGGCAATCCATTGCAAATCCAGGGGATATGCTAGTGGTCAGATTCCCATGGCCTCTGTGCAGAGGTTTGAGGGGGTTTAGTGTACCCTTGCTTGTTTATGTAGAACATGGCGACAGTGTTGTCCGTCCTGATTCGGAAGAGGCTTTTCAGCAGGGGGATAAGAGCTTGGATAGCCAGGAACACAGCTCTAAGCATGAGAAGATTTGTGACTGTTGGACTCCTGGGAGACCACACTTCAACTCATTAACTAATCCTCCCAGTATGCTCCCCAACCCAGGATGGGGCAACTGTAGTGAGGACTGTAGAGGTTATCTGTTGAAAAGGGCCCCCCGAGGTTGTCCTTGTGATAGCAGTAGTACAGGGCTGAAAGAGTGTCTCAGGATTTGAACTAGCCTCTCTGAGCCAATCAACTGTGTACCCTCATCCAAAAACTTGGCACCTGGGAGTGCAACAGTTGCAGATGCCACGTGGCATAGAAGTCTGAGGAAGTGCCTCGCTGGCCTTGGTTGGCCAGAGACAGGCAAGTGTTCCAGGGCCTGGAGTTCTTTAGCTCTGTCACAGGCTGCAGTCTGCATGACTCCTTCATGGTCTGGATATACGAAAGTACTCAGCAACTGTCTTATCCAGTTAGTACTTTTGTCCACCCCTGGGATGGCAGAGGAATTCTGAAAGTTTGAAATAGCCTTGTGAAGGGACTTATGAACTGGAAGGAGTAAGTAATCTTCTTGGGGGAGGAAGACTTATGTTCGGAGTCTGCCTCCTCAATCTCTTCAGCGGTCCCCTGAATAGGAAGATCAAGAGAGGTGGGGAGAAGTACAATGAGAGTTAAAAAGTCCTCCTGGCCAGGGGTAGGAGATCCAAAATCTGGCCAAGGGAGTATATAAGTTTTGAGGGTTTACTCCTCTTCATTATTACTTCTTTCAAGAAAAGACCCTGGCCAAAGTCAGGGTCAGGAGGTGTAGGTGAGGATAAATCAGCTGGGGAACTAGCTCACAGCTTCAAAAAAAAAAAATAAAATATGTGTGTGTATATATATATATATATATATATATATATATATATATATATACACACACACACACAAATATTTATATATATTATATATATATATATATATAATATATAGATGTATCATTATATAGCTGCTAAGCTTTGTAATTCCTCCATGAGAGGAAATATATTTGTTGTAACACTGGCGCCTCCTTTGCTTCTCAGCGGGAGGGGCAGTTATACAGCTTTCTTTTTCTTTTTGTTTTATATTTGGCTAACATTATTTTAACAGAGTTGTCTTTTTTAAAGAGAGGAGGACCCCTCTTCTGAAATTGTATTGGAGTACGAGGGGGCAGACTGAAAAGCTAACATTTGTTGCCTTAAGGCTTACTGTAACCATTCCTGAGCAATTTAGAAAAAGCTCAAGGAAAGAAGAAGTGACTAGTCCAAATAGAAAAACAAGGCTGTGGCAGTCTGCCTTGACCACAATCTTAAAAAGCATTAACAATTTCAAAACAGAGGGACCAGTCTGATTTTAGGTCTATCTGACCTGCCAATCTGTAGAAGCCCTGAGGAAAACTGTTTCCAACAGGATAAAAGTGAAAGTAAAAAGCAGGTTTCCAGTGTTGTGGAACAGCAGTAAAACAGTTCCTAACTGAGGTAACATGAAGAAAATGTGGTAGAAAATGCATTTTGTTCAAAAATAAAGAACTGTGGTAAAAATAAGGTTACAATATAAAAGACCATGAAATTTTAGTGAGAGAAAGGTGCAGGAATTAAGAAAAAGGATGCAATCCGCAGATTCTGGAACAGTGGAAACACACAAAAGCACAAATGTTATTAATGAAACACATTAAAAGCAGCACAATTGTAAAATAACTATTAAAGTAAAAATAAACTACTTCAAGCAAAGTTATGAAGAGAGAACTCCGGGCACACTTGTCCAGTGAGTGGAGAAATGAATCTAACTGGTTTACAGCTCCACCTGCAGGAAGCACTTCTTATACATTCTGACTGGCTAATTTTTTTCATCATTAGCATAGACACTCCCAGGGCAGCTGAACCCAGCTGGCATACTACATTAGTCAAGGGATGAATTCCTGGGGTGAGAAACAAACAATACTCCTATCGCACTTTTTTTTTTTTTATTTGTGAAAATCAGTTTACAACCTTTGAGCCAGGGGTCTTGCTTCCAAAGGTACGCTATCACATTGAGGACATACATAGCATTTTAGGTTACATAGCACAGGTTTTCTCAAATAGGCGTGAAATCAGAGGCGCCACTTCACACTGAGGTCAAACAAAATACATTTAAGTTACAGTGTACAAGTAATTGAAATAGGTCTTACACAAGTTGGTTTCATGTATTGAGCAATCTACTGGCATTACCAAAAACCACTTAAAACTGCACCGAGTCTGCTACTACCACCACTCCCCTCTAGCACTCACATCTGGCCCCACTCCCAATATTCACCCTCCCACCAGCTCACTCACTGAAATACCACAGGTAGTGCACACAACACCAAGATGCATTCTTTATCTGACTGTATTTAAATGTTAAATTCACTTGATAATCTTGCCACAACCACCTCACTACTTGCTCTCTCTATCCTCTGCAGTGCACACCCACCACACCACTTACTAAGTAGCACACATCCAACATTTTGGACAGTTACAAAGATGGGGGTGCTGGCTCTACTCAACAACGAACAAGCCACTCCATGCTCGCACCCTCCACCTGATCACTAGAACAGCAAAAAAAAAAAATTTAAATAAAATTCCACACCTACTCTCTCTGCTCCAGGGATCCTGGCACCTTCTCCATTCCCCACTCCTCTGCTGGGCAATCTGCTTTCTCCTACCACCTTCTCCCTCTCTTTGGAATCTCCTTTCCTCTTCCATCTGCCTCTTCCTCTCACTCCCTGCCCTTAGATACCAGCTAAAGCACCTCAATGGCCCCCCTCCCCATCTCTCTCAACCCGATTCATGACTCTTTCCCCTACCTCCTGTCCTCCCTTCCTGAAATGTCCTCCCTTTTTTTACCAGGCTAATGTGGCTTAGCCTGCGGTCTGCTATACCCCAAAGCACTGTCACCTTCTCCAACAGTCACTGTTCACTTTATATAATTAGCTACTCACTTGTCCATATTTCATCTGCTAAGAGCAATGTTGTTGTTTATCTGCCCCTGTAAAGATGTCTGTGTAACTGCTGGTAGATATTTTGCAATTTATCTTCTTTCTGTACTCCTCCTCCTCCTACTCCCCCAGGTCACACCTGGAAATGAGTCTTGGCTCAGTGTGCCTTTCCCAGTTACCAACTTTCAAATAAATAAAACTCCTTGCAAATAGCAAATATCCCACCCAGCTCTCTCCTGATTTGCTTTCATACGGTTCCTCCCATGGCTCTCGATAAACAGGGATGCCATTTTGCCTTTAAATTTTGTTTAGCCACTCATTGCACCAATCAGCAGTGACATGGTGCACATTACGCACATCCATGTCACATCCATACCAATGCCTTAGTAACTGCACAGAAAAGCACAAAGCAGCATGATTTTACAAAAGAAACCCATGACCTGTATTAAATCAAAAGAAAAATTAATACCTTTAAAAAATCACAATGACCACATCAGGTCTTGTCCTACTGCACAATGAAACATATGGAAGGGACTTTGTGTGATACATGATTTATCTATGCTCCTGCTGGTTGACCTCAGACACCTCACTCATGGCGATGCCACATGCTAGCTTACCAAGGTCAAACAGCACTTGTACAGATAAATCATGTATCACACAAGTCCCTCTCGCATATCTCTTATATATACTATTACACGCATATACTTTTTCTTATCTTATATCTATTTTTTTGAAATTGCAATTTGTCTCTCTCCTCTACACTGAAGCCCCGCTTCTGTCGGGAGTCGCTATGGGTATCACCCCACTGCTGCCTTACCTGAATCCCCCAGTAGAGCCCCATGGAGCCGTGGCTATGTCCCCCAGGCGGGTACGAGGTGGGGCCCATACACCCCGATCAATCAACTTTCGTCGGGTCCCCTCCAGCGGTCAGGCAGGCAGTCATCAGGGTCTATACCCAGCATTCCTCCCCCTCGGCACTCCGGTGTCTTTTTTTTCCCCTTGTTCTAAGGGAGTGGCTATGCCCAGACGTCAAGGCGTACCCGCCGACGACCTCACTCCCAACCTCTCTGTCTGTTTCGTACTTGTTGTGCCTATGGTATCTGGCAGAGGTTAGACAAGTGCCAAGTCAGAACCTCTTCCTCCTAGGAGAGGGACAGCTGTCCTCCAGACGCTGAATCTCTCCCTGCCAACCTGATGGCCTGGGCTCATTCCTCGAACATGGTCGCGGCGTGGCAGCGCAGGTGTGGCATCCAGCGCCCAAACCTCAACACCATCGGGCCAGCCTCTTACTCTTATATTTTATTGTTTCATACCAGTCAGTGTGATAAATCATTTCTCATAAAAGGCATACTAAAAGTACAGCAATGCATTTCAGCATTGCAGTTACAATTACAATACTGATAAACATTCCTCTTTTATTGTACATGAGTACATGGGGAGTATACATCAGAAACATAAACTCAACAAATTATCTATAACTGACAGCCTCTACAAAGGCTTAGGCATTATACTAGCAGGGAAAATTAAAAGAGATCAACATGCAGTACTAAGACCGCTGCTTGACCTGCAATCAAGATTTGTTTGATGGGGACTAACTTGTCCCTGTTATGGGGCTCCATAATCCAGTCACTGATTTTAAACATCAATATTTTATTTGGGAAAATTACCTGTTCAAGCTGAAGTTAACAAAATATTTAACTCTGCTACCACTGATTTGAACAGGATGAAGCACAGATGTATTATTTAAACCCTCTTGAGTACACACAGACCCAAAAATAGTGGATTTGAAGGCTGAGTTGTGCCCCATATGCCGCTACCCCTTGCTCAATGATTCATTTTTTCATTAACTGATTACGACCTCCCATAATGATCCCGCTGTACTGAGTGAAACTCTATACCACAATATCTATCGCTTTGTGACTTCCAGTCATCCCCTAACACATCACTGCAATTATTAATTCACGCCATTTCTATTTTAGTCTGACATATCTGGTGACTGAAACAAGGTCCTAGCAAACTTAGTTTTAATAGTTATGTGTCTACTTCCTCATGTGCTCACTTAACAGTACTTTGAGATAAACAATGTCTAAGGCTCCTTATCTACAGAACTTTAGCTGGTCAGTGGTCATTTGTATATATTACTACTAAAGAATGGAAAGTATTACTTACTCAGTTTCATTACATCAACTCATACTCTGCATTTAAGGTCAATTTTAAATAATACTGTATTACTGAATCATATATATTGTTTTTTGAGCATGACAGTTGGAGTTCAATGCCAAAAAGTGCAAAATCATGCACCAAGGGCACAGGAACCCAGGAGATGAGCACAGGATGGGGGGAGGTATTAACAGTCACTAAGCAGGAAAGGGACCGTACGGTTATCATATCTGATGACCTCGAAGTGGCAGGGCAGTGTAAAAAGCTAGTGGGTAGGGATAATGGGTGCACAGGGAGGGGTATCTGCAGCAGGAGGAACGAGGTGGTGTTGCCACTGTATCGCTTTGCTGGTGAGACCCAACCTGAGTACTGTGCCCAGTTTTGGATGCTGCATCTCAGAAAGGACATAGGGTGAAGGCAGTCCAGAGCAGGGCAACTAAAATGGTGCAGAGGCTGCACAAGAAGCCCTGGAGGAAAGACTGTGGGATCTCAACATGTACACCCTAGAAGACAGAACAGCGAAATTTGACATGGCAGAGATCTAAAAATACCTCACAGGGATGAATATGGTACAGGAGGGGAGTCTCTTTCAAATAAGAAAAAGAGCCAGAACCCGGAAACATACAAGGAAGCTGGGGGGAGCTTAAGAGAGATGTGAGAATATATTACTTCACTGAAAGGATGGTAGACACCTGGAACAGACTGCCAGCAGAAGTGGTGGAGGCAAAAACAGTGGAAGGGCTTCTAGCATGTATGGGACAGGCACAGGAGTATATTAGAAAATAGGCAGGGTGGCCGGCCCAGTGGCGCTGGTTGAGGTGCTGGAAGCCACACCTTGCACCACACCAGTAACCAGGGTCAGGAGCGACCTTGGGTCGCTTGGGGTCGTGGCAGGAGGGAGATGACTGAACGTCCAATGGACTGCTCTCTCTCCCAAGAGAGGAAGGGCTGTCATCCCGCTCCTGTGATTGCCCCCCCGGGTGGAGGTCAGGGGGCAGCGCCAGATTTAGGGAGGCATAGGAGCATGAGGATGTGGCGTGCACATGCCTCCAAATGCACACGCTCATGCCGCAGGGAGGGGGGCAAGGCAAAAACTGAAAATGATACGGCGACTCAGGGCTCAGTGAGCTCCTGGCTGCCGCACTCAATCATTTATTTATTTATTTTTTTTATTTAGTTCTTGTTGAGCAGGTAAGTGCACTAGACAAATCCTGCCTATTTTCAGGCACGACCCGGGGGAGGGGGATACAGATGAATGCCAACTGACATTGAACCAGTTTAAGCTGTTGGTGGTATTTTTAGTGAATGAGGGAAATTTGGCCTGGACACCGGGGAAATTCCCCTACTCTTTTCGATAAGTGCCATGGGATCTTTAACATCCACCTGAACTACCACCAATCCAGGCAGATGGGACCTCGATTTTAACGCCTCATCCGAAAGACGGCACCTCAGAAGTGCAGCACCCCTCTCATGCTGCATTACAGTGTCAGTACTGGGATATTAACCCAAGTGCCAGATGTGGGAACTGAACCCACAGTCCTCTGATCTCCCGGCCTCAGAGGCGAGTGTGCTACCTACTGAGCCACTGACACTGCATCTGCCACCAATCAGGGCCCCCATTCTGGACTGTGCTCCGGGTGGGTGGGGGATAGAACTCCCCCTCCTGGCTCTGCCGCAAAGGGGGGTGGGGAACCCAGGGGTTCCCCAGGACGACCAAGGGTCGTCGGACCTGCAGAGTGGCAGTACAGGAGAGAGTAGCTGCTTAGAGCCGCCCTGGAGGAGGAAAAAAAAAAAGAAAATAAGCAGGGAGAAGGGAGGGTTGCCGGACACTAGTTAGGGTCTGCGGAGACACATTAGGCAGGGAACATCTGGGTGGCCCAAGAGATTATTTTATGATGACAAAGTCTATGTTTCTATATTGTTCATTTCTTTAATTTTTATTTATTTAATACCTTGGATTAACACCTTTTGAGCTAAAAGCTCTTTACATAGGTTTCATGTCAGAGGAATTTTTGTACAGGAGGGCAAACGATACAAGTAGGATGCCAGACATTACAATCTACAGATACATAAAGACAATCCTGGTTGTAGGCGAATACAGACAGACTACTGAGAACATAAAGCAAAAAATCCTTATGGTGCACAAAACTGTACCAGGGTACAGGTGTATCAGAGGTGGTTAACAGAAGGCACAAAGGGGCATGCAAAGCTATGCACGCATGGCAATGTATGCCATGGGTTAGTAAAAAATAAAAATGTAATCAGTGGAAGACACAGGAGCAGGACAGAGGCACAGCAGGAGAGAGGGGAGAGGTAGACCCAGAGGGTAGGATTCGAGGTCAGATAGCATTTGAGAGTTACAGTCCAGAAGGCCAAGTCAAGGGTGAGATTCTGTGAAACAGAGGTGGATCCTGAGGGTAGGATCCAAGTTTATATAGCATTAGAGAGTTACAGCCCAGAAGGCCAAGTCGAGGGTGGGATTCTGATGAACAGAGGTGGATCCTGAGGGCAGGATCCAAGTTCAGAGAGCATTAGAGAGTTACACCCTAGAAGGCCAAGTCGAGGGTGAGTTTCTTGGGGTAGAAGATGTGGGAAGACCCAAAGGGCATGGGGGTAGTTAGAGATTAGCAAGTCGGTAAAGCCAGGGAGCAGCCTAAAGGGCCAAGTTTAAGGAAGGAGAGGGAGAGAGTAGGGTGCAGGAGGCAGGGAAGGCCTAGGGAAGAATTCTGCCCAGAGGGCCTGGTCAAGGTGAGGGGAGAGGGGAAGTAGGGCGCCGACATGGAAAGGGGGTGGAGAAGGGGTGAGGGATGCAAGGGAGGGGTGGGGGTAAGGGAAGCAAAGGGCCCAAGGATAGTGGGTCAAAGGGTTTATATCAGGCCCCTTCCCCTTGAAAATGGGCAATCATGCTCTTGGGTTCTTACCCAATCAACAAATTTTAAACAGTACCTACCTGCCTGCATTTTGGGGTCGTTAAATTTAACAAGTATCCCACCATAAACAATACGCAGGCAGATGGGTAAGAGGAAGAAGTAGACAATACCTATTGTTTGTAGCCATTGCATCACTCTGTCAAACTTTTTCAAACGTGACTGGGTTTGAAACGAAAAATCGGGGAATATTTTAATATCTTTCTCTCTCCAACAGAGATGAGAATCTTGGTGCTGAAAGTATTGTCACAAATTTCAACCCCAAATGTACAGTGCAGTACAGTAACATGTTGGTCTTGGGTCAGTAGTGCTGAATGAGGGTTCACTCTATACACCCTTCTAAACACCTCCACACCAATGTCTTCAGCTAAGGAAGGTTTATCTGGAATCCAGCTTTCAGGAAGCCAAGCAGGTCAGTTCTTTTAGTTCCCTCTGACCAAATGCAGGTTTGTAGCCTTGGTTTCATTTTCAAGGGCCTCTTGTCTCCACTACTGTTTGGCTGTTTTCCTGTGTGAGGACAGTGATAGCAGAGATGAGATGGTGGAATGTTTGGCAGTCTCTACCACTGTTGTGACTAGTTCATTTAGCTGTACATCATGGGACTCGACATTCAGTTTTTAGTCCATGGAATGGTTCTACAGGCTCATTACCTCCCTTTCCAGGCTGCTGGTCTGCAAAGCCTCTTTGGCCTGCAGCTGCTGTTGTAACTGCGACTTGGGACCAACTCCTTGATGCTGCTGAGGTCGAAACAATTTAAAAAATATATCCTCCAAACACAGACACTGTCAGGAACACTTTAGTTCAGAAATCATGTCACAAAGTCCAAAACTAAAGTAGTTAAAACTTAGGCAAGAGCTTGGTACAGAGCCATGTGGAACACACAACCTGCTCAGAGATGGCTTCTAGCACAATTCTTCCATGTGTTATATTAATAATTTCAAAGAGCCATACCTCTTGACTGAGAGCTCCTCTGATTTATGAGACTAGTGCTCAGTCATTCAGACTAACTCATGGTATGTTGCCATTTTTGAGTCAGAAGGACACAGACCAAGAAACAGTTTCAAAAGTGAAAGAGGGTATGAAACTACCTGAGATCACATATTTCAGAGCGCTATTCAAAGATAGTACCTTCAAGATTTAGCCTCTGGTCAGATTAGATTTAAATTATTGTGTTTACTAGGTGTGTGTATGTGTGTATATATACATATATGTATACATACAAACACACACATATTTATATATACAGATGTAAATATATATGTACCCAGGGCTCCAGATAAGATTTTTTGGGATGAGTACCTGTACTCCTCATTTTGAAAGTGAGGTGAGTAAAATGAAATTGAAATGTGTACAAATGTCTTGCTAGAGTGGACTGAGGAGTACATTTATTAAAAAAAAAATTTAGCTTTTTTTTTCTAGATAAGAATCATGAATAATTCTGAAAATTGCAGAAGAACTACAGCCAAAGCAAACAGGAACTGGGCTGCATAACCAGGGGAATTACATCCAGAAGGAGGGAGGTGATCCTCCCTCTGTATAATGCCTTGGTCAGGCAGCAACTTGAGTACTGTGTACAGTTCTGGAGACCTCATCTGAAGAAGGACATAGCGCTGCTGGAAAGGCTCCAGAGGAGAGTGACCAGGATGATTCAGGGCATGGAGGGGAAGCCTTATGAGGAGAGCTAGAAGAGCTTGGGCTTTACTCACTGAAGGACAGGAGGGACAGGGGAGATAAGATAGAGATTTTCAAGTATGTAAAAGGAATAACCAGGAGTGAAACCAAGGAGCTGTTTAGGCTAAAGAAGTGGGGAACAACCAGGGGCCATGGAGTGGAAGCTGAGGGGGAACTACAGGGGGGAGTGTAGGAAGCATTTTTTCACTGAGAGGGTGGTGGAGCCGTGGAATGCGCTGCCTGGGAGGCTGGTGGAGGAGGGCAAAATGGAGGGATTCAGGAAGCGGTGGGACAGGTACAAGGGGAAACAAACTAAAGACCCTCTTGGGGGCTAGGGGGTGGTAAGGCGAGCAGCCACTAGGTTGCTGGCTTTCCAGCAGACAAGACAGACCATTTGGCTTATTCTGCTGGCTTTTAGTATGTTATGAAGCACTATTCTTTGGCATGTGGAGTATTTACAAATGTTGGGTGAGTACTGGTACTCATTAAAAATTTATGAGGAGTATTTCCTCAAATGAGGTGAGTAAAATAGGCTGGTACACACCTTATCTGGAGCCCTATATGTACCAGTATATACGTTTCTGATTGCACTGTTTAAAGGAGATAGGAAATTATTTTCTTCTGTATTTTGTGTATAATAAAACCTTCCACAATACAGCAATTTGTATGTGTGTATTTTTCTGATGCAAAACTTTTACAGAGTGTTATTTATCCATTTGAAATGATCATACATTGAAAGAGTCTGTAAACCGGGAGCAGTTTTTTTTTCTGTCGTGTGTGTCTAGCACAATCTCAGCTCTCTAGCGTGACGTAAGAGACTCCCTACTTATGACAACGGCATTCAGTGTACAGCAGTTTCAGTTCTGTAGTATTTTAGATTTCCTGAATCGGATACATTTCAAAGTGTAGTCTGTATACCCAAGATTCAAATAATGGGTGTGTCATCTCCGCTATGCAGTGTCCATTTGTTAGAAATACAGTCACTTTTGAAACATGCCACTTAGCTGAAGCAACAGTTGTGATTTGCAGTACTACTCGGTATTACTTGGTTTTGAAAAGGTGGAAGAAGGCTCTAGGCCCATCAAGACCACCTTCCCCACACCTATGGGGTGAATGGTCAACTAACCAGACCTAAAAGATATCTATCCAACTCGCTCTTGAATTTCTTCGAAACTTTTATGTCCACAATATGTTGTGGTAACCCATTCCAAAGTGTAGCGGCCCTAATATTGAAATAATGCTTGTGCTTACTTGTTAGTGCTCTGGGGATACAATTTTGTTTATTGTGGCACCTTAAATTTACTGGTTTGTCTGCCATGATGATGTTACTTTCATTTATAAGTAGATGGTCACGTAGTATATTAAACAGGAAGAGTAAGTCACCTCAATCACGAACATACGAAATTTGCCAGCAGATAAAGGCCTAGAGGTCTATCAAGTCTGCTCGAATGTGCAGCTAGCACCCCTTATTCTGCAGTTGCCCTTCCCTTCCACCCTTCCCCTCCATTTGTCCTGTCCCATCCCCTTTTGAAGCAGTCCACTGTTCTACTGGATACCACTTCCGCAGGTAACGCATTCCACCGCTACCATCCTCTCTGTAAAAAAGTGTCTCCTCATCTCCTCCTGAACCTTCCTCCTTCCAGTCTCATATCATGGCCCTGGTGTCCCTCCCCCTCCCTTACTTTGAACAGCCCCTCTGTACCTGTCCTGTTTATTCCTTCCATGTACCTAAAGGTTTCAATCAAGTCCACCTTGTCCCTCCTCTCCTCCAGCAAGCATATGTTCAACTCCTTCAGCTCCTCTCATATGATAAGTCCCCCAGCCCTTGATCATCTTTCTCACTCATGCGTCTGTACCCTCCAGTAACTTAATGTCCCTCTTCAGATACGGGCACCAGTACTGCATGCAGTACCCCAGGTATGGTCCAACTAATGATCTACACAGTGGCAGAATCACCTCTCTCCTCGAGGATACACCTTCTAATGCAACCCAGCATTTTGTGGGTCTGCAGCTGCCTTACTACATTGTGCCGAGTTGTTCATTGACCCTGTAATGAGCACCCCCAGATCCTTCTCCTCCTCCTCCTCCTCTCTGTCTGGGCTAGCTGCAGTCCCCCCAGCTGGTAACTCCTCCTTGGGTTCTTCACCACAAAATGCAGTACCTTGCATTTTTTGGCATTAAACCCCAGTTGCCAGGTGTCTGACCAGGTCTCAAGCTTTGCCACATCATCCTGCCATCCCCCAGGCCATCCACCACTGCTCCCATCTTGGTGTCATCAGAAAACAGACTGATCTTGCTCTTGATGTCCAATGATATTTATTTATTTATTTATTTAGCTTTTGTTGACCGGGTAAGTGCACTAGACAAATCCTGCCTATTTTCAGGCACGACTCGGGGGAGGGGGATATGTCTGCAATGAATATCCCAAACAACACTGGTCCCAACATCAAGCCCTGTGGAACACCACTTGTCACTACCCTTGGGTGTGAGAGCTCCCCCACCATCACCACCCTCTGTTGCCTTTCCTGAAGCCAGTTCCCTACCCATCTCACCAGCTTTGCACTCGCCCCTGTGCCTTCTAACTTACTTCCCAGCCTCTCATGTGGCACCGAGTCGAATGCTATTCTGAAGTCCAGATACAGGACATCTACTGCATGGCCCCTGTCCAGCTGCCTAGTTACTCAGTCATAGAACTCCACCAGGTTGGCTTGGCAGGATCTGCCATGTATGAAGTCATGCTGTCTGTTGTCCTGTAGTCCTTTGGCCTCTAGAAGGGCCACCAGCCTTTCCTTCAGGATTGTCTCCATCAGCTTACCCATGACGGATGTGAGGCTCACCGGTCTGTAGTCTCCCGGTTCATCCTTGAGGCTACTCTTGCGGAGGGCACCACATAAGCCATCCTCCAGTCCTGAGGTACACACCTGAGTGTAGTGAGACATTAAACAGGTCTATGAAGGTCCAGCAAGGACCTCTGCCAGCTCCTTGTACAATATATAAACCAAGCGAGGTTAGCCTGTCTTTATAAAGCAGATTTTTAATCCTGGGGATTAGCTTTGTGGTTCTCCCAGCATACTTTCTATGACTGTTTTGTCTTTTATTTATTTATTTTATTTAGGTTTTGTTAACCGGTAGGTGCGCTACCCAAGACTGGCTATTTTCAGGCATGATACGGGAGGGTGCATACATAAATTGGGAAACACATACACTGCATTAATACAGGTAAGTTAGGTACAGATCAGGTCAGACAGTACTTGAGATAATACATATAGCCAGGCAGTGAAACATGAAGCCCAAAAGGAAACTGCATAGTCAGTATAGGGTTGAATAAATGATTTATAAAGAGGAATAATACAGTGTTTGTTTCTTGTAATGAATGCTGTTTGAGAACCCACTCGGGTTCTCAGACTTACACTCAATATTACTGTTTTCTTTTCTTTGAAAACAATACTGCATGTGGTCATTAAAATACTGCTTTTATAAATTACAACTGTTTATTTCATCATCTCATTACATTTAAATGCCACCCTCTCCCTCACAACTCAACCACTCACACATCCATTCCACGCAAAACAGTCACACTCCTAGGCACTACCACTACCACCGATGTACTACTGTTACTGCTTGCAGTATGTTCAGTCCACAGATAACTGAAAAAAGTCAGTTTTGTGTGTAATGCATCTGAAACGTACATAATTACTGGAATCTGTTAATAGCTTTAGAAAGTCTGTATCTAAGTGTACAGAATCCGTCCAATCACAATCCCCTTTTAGATTGTCCTTAGTTATACTCCCATGCTGCCTCGTAAAATTTGACTGTGGCATCCTTTTTATTACATATACAGTACACCCTCGTTATAACGAAAATCTCTGGAGCCATGCCAATAGTTGGTTATAACAAGGATTTGAAACAGCGAAACTGCATTGCTTTGAGAAGAACTGCATTACCACTTTACCCACACAAGCACAAGAAAAGAAGGATGGACACGAGACAATTCATTTGCACGCTCAAATACAGTGCTGCATGTTATTAGTTGAAAACACCACAACCAGCCTGGTGATTGATTAAACTGACAATCATTTCCCAGCAGCTGCATAGCAAACGAGACTGCCTTCCTCCTCGGTATTACACTGGAGAGTCGCTGACTGTCAAACCAAATCCTGACAGACTTGTCAATTTCTGCATTTCCAGCCAGCTGCAACTTTTTATGCTTAAGTCCTTCTTTTTCAGCACACTGATTGGCAAAGGAGCACAGGGAGTCTTCCTGATTTCTGATAGTGCAGACTGAAGATCTGGCAAGACAGAATTCGGCGGCTAACTTAGCTACTCCCTCACTGACCTTTATAGATCAACTAGGTTTAGTTTTGTGTTTACATCTAATGCCTTTTTCTTTTTTGCTCAGCCGTGCTTTGGAGTCTTTGCATCGGCAACTGTCACACTCAGTACTGAGCCACAGGGGTTTTAAAGGTAAGCACTCAAACATGTGTAACTCCCTCACCCCTGCCTTTTAGCAAAATGACAGGTGGCATGCTGTTGAAGCTGACAGCAGTACCTGGTGGGGACCAGGTTCGGGAGGATGAGGTTACTCAACACAGGGGCCTAGGTTTGGCTACTCTGCACAGAGGCATCCAAATAAATCCGAACACAGGAAGCAATAACTGTAATGTCCAGAACCAGGAATGGGATTTTTCAGTGTGGCTTTTATTCACATCCAAGCTGAACAAACAAAGCATAGACGGACCCCCACAGGGCTACATTCCTGGTAATGCAGATTAGAGACAACAGAACACTTTTTCACTATTTCCAGCCCTCAGGCTCTGAACCCACCAGGCACACATCCCAGACTTGCAGCAGCTTTGGGTACACAGCCCGACTTGTACACTACTTGGGTTTTCCCTCACTGGCCTGCGCTCCCCACGCCACTTTGATCTGCGGTCCATTTGGGGAAATGAACCATTATCCTGTTGTGGCTCCCAAACCACACTACAGCCTTCCACCCTAGAGGAATTTTCCTTCCAATCCCATGTCTGGGTACTTCCCTCATCACTGGCCAAGTGCCTGAGGCAAAGTAGAAATCCACAGAGCAAATCCCTAGAGGTGGACCTGGTCACTAAAGATGGGGCCTCCACCTCCAGCTCCCACAGTCCATACCTGCCATTTCTCTGAAACTAAACAATTCCTTTACCGAAAACTTGCAAATGTAGATTCCTGGGTGAGCGTATGTCACATCTCCTCTACATATCATTTTGATTCCCCAATAAGCACTGAACTTGAACCTACTTTTACTTCTTGGCTAAGCCTATTACTCTAGGCCTCCCACTATTTCAGTAGTCCAGTCCCCACATGTCACACAAGTCCCAGGGTGAAAAACATAGGCCCTTTCAGGAAGAGCAGACACTCACCCTCCGGTTGCAGGTGCCCCACAGGCGATTCACAAGTCTTCTTGTTCCCCCAAAAAACTCTGGAACAAATAGGCAGCTTCTCCATTACTAGCAGAACCAGGGGATTGCCCCAGGAATATGCAGGGAACCCTTTCCTGCGCCCATCCCCGGAGGGAGGGGGCACTGAGACCGAAACAGCGGTCTCTACCACTTCAATTATATTCTGCTCTCTTTGGTGAAGACACACACCCTTTACTTAAAAGTAGCCCTCTGTCAGGGCTGAGGCTCCAAGAGCCTACATTGAGCTGCTGTGCTGCTTTCACAGCAAGCTCCCCGCTCCAACTGACCACAGACTCTGTTCAAACCTCCCAAGATTCTATTCCAACACCCTTGCTGCAGATTCCATTGTGGCTCATGCAGCTGCGATAGTTCTATTGCTGATGTCATCCCTCAGTCTCAACTGAGACTGAGAACAGAGTGAGACAGTGTGAAATCCATTTAACTGGAGTTTCACAAGCTGCCTTCCCTGCCTACCACTAGGTCTTACTAGGATTCTAGTAACCCCGGGTAACAAGGGGGTTACACATGGGGTTTTCTGCCTTTTCTCACTCACTATTAGGAGCCACAGGGGATTTAAAAGTAAGCACTCACAAACATGGGTTTTTTAGCGGTAGGTGCTAACTGAAACAACTGTACTCTGATTGATTTCACTGCTGTTATTTGTGGGCAGTGTGGTGTGGGGGCTGAGCTCCTTGGTTGAAAGGGGGGTGGTCTCAGCACCAAAGGGAAAAAAATAGAATGTTGCTGGGTCAGTTGAATCTGCATGGTTTGTGACAAAAGAATATTGTGGTAATTTATGTGAATGATACTTCCCCAACTAGCTGCATGAATCCCCTTTGGTGGCTCCTTTCTTTGTCATTCCATATACATGGGATATGATGTGACCAGTGTAAGCAGCCTGCACTTAATGATACCAGGGTCCAGACTGCCAGTTCATTATATGGGTTTCATTATAATGACGGATCATTGTATGTGGTTCACATTTTACATTTCATGATCAGTGACATATTGATAAAACTGTTCATCTGAATCATATCACAATGAACACAAGTGCAATGACATGTGGACAATGCATGATATCTGGCTCTCACACAAAACAAACATCAAGTATTGGTTTTATCTTATGACATGCTCATCTGTTTGGCTGCAGTCTCCTTTCCACAGTCTTCATTTTTTGATGTGCTCCCCGTCCCCACCTCCCATAACCCTCTACCTACACACACGAAGAAGCCAGCAGAAGAAGACCATTTGGTCTATCAAGTCTGCTCATACTGCAGGGTCCACAGCTTGAACTACTGTCTCTGCCCTCCCTCCCCACTCCTCCCATCCTCCCTACCCACGATCCTTACCTTTCCCCTATGCCTGTCCCACCTCTCTCCCTCCTTTGCTCTAGGGTATACATATTGAGCTCTGTTAATCTGTCCTCATATGTTTTCTGATGCAGTCCCTGCACCATTTTGGTTGTCCTACTCTGGACTGCCTCTATTTTGTTAATGTCTTTGTGCAGATGCAACCTCCAGTACTGCACGCACTACTCCAGATGGGGCCTAACCAGTGTCTTGTAAAGAGGGCTTATTACCTCCCTCTTACAACTTGTGATACCCCTGTTAATACACCCCAACATCCCCTAGCCTTACTACTGCTTTAGTGGTCTGTGGATGGTTTCAGGTCATCTGTGAGCGATGATGCCCAAGTCTCTTTCTTCCCCAGTGATGCCAGCAACTCCCCTCCCAACCTATAGGTGGCTTCAGGGTTTTCTTCCCTATGTGCATGATCTTGCACTTCTTTGAGCTAAACCCTACTTCTACTCTACTGACCATTTTTCCAGTTTATCCAGATCTCTTCTCATTCTGCCCACCCCATCTGGATCATCTACTCAGTTGCATATCTTGGTGTCATCTGCAAACAGACAAACCTTACTCTCCCTCCATCTGCAATGTCACTGATGAAGACATTGAAGAGGACTGGCCTCACGGTACCCCACTTGTGACTTGCATCTCTTCTGACTGTATACCATTTACCACCACTTTCTGTGTTCTCCACGCCAACCAGTTTGCCACCCAGCTGACCAACTTCTGACCCACCCCGAGCCTACCTAGCTTATTAATCAATCTTCTATGTGGAACAGTATTGAAAGCTTTGCTGAAGTCAAGGTAGGCGACATCAACTGCACCCCTTCGGTCCACCAATCTGGCTACCCAGTTAAAGAAATCTAAGGGATTAGTTTAAAAGGACCTTCCTGTTGTAAACCCATACTGTCTTGGATCCTGTGCTCCTATGGATTCCAGGTGCTGCACTATCTTTTCCTTAAGGAGTGCCTCCATAATCTTGCCCACTATTGACGTAAGACTGACTGGTCTGTAGTTCTCCGCCTCCTCCCTGCTACCACTCTGTGGAGCGGGATCCCATGAGCCCTTCTCCAGTCTTCTGGGACCTCTCCTGTGCTCAGAGACTCACTAAAAGTTCTGATAATTGCTCTGCTAGTTCCATCCTTAGCTCCTTTAGTACCCTGGAATGTATGCCATCTGGTCCCATTGCCTTGTCCACCCTGAACTTAGCAAGCTCTTGTAGGACCCTTTCTTTTGTGAAGGGACTTGTGCACACCTCCCTCCCATCTGTGTCCATGCTGCTAAGCTGTGGGCACTGCCCTACCTTCTCCTCAGTAAATACTGAGCAGAAGTATCTCTTTAGGGTAGATGATTTTCCTTGGTTGACCTCCACACACTCCCCCTTATCCCTTTGATCTTACCAATACCCCCTCTGGACTTTCTCCTTTCGCTAATGTATCTATAGGAAGTCTTGTCCCTTCTTTTACTGTTACATTACTAGTGTTTCCTTGGTTTGGGCCTTTGCCTGCCTTACTGCCTTCCCTGCTTCCCTTCGGGAAGTTTGGCATGCCTCCCTATCTTCGTCACGCTGCGTTCCCTTACATTTCCTGAAGGTCAACATTTTGGCTCTGACCTTTTCTGCTACTGTTTCTGAGAACCAAAGTGGTTTCCTCCTTCTTTTGCTCTTGCTTTTCTCGCTAACACAATGGGATGTTGCTTCAAGTATTGCATCCTTAATGCTTGCCCACTTTGCTGTACCCGCTCACCTGTATTTCTTCTTGCCAGGGCTAGCTTAACTCTGTTGACCATCTTATCAAAGTCAGCTCCTCTGAAGTCCCATATTTTTGCCTTGGAATGGGATGAATTTGTTCTATTGGACAAATTGAACAACACCATGTGATGGTCACTGGCCCCCAGGTAACTTTCCACCTGTAGATCTGTGATCCTTTCCCTTAGTCAGTACTAGATCTAGGATAGCCCTGTCTCTTGTGGGTTGTTGTACCAGTTGTTTGAGGCCCCCTTGCAGGGAATCCACTGTGTGTCTAGTTCTGGCGGATGTTCCTGCTGGTATTGACTAATTTGTATCTGGCATGTTGAAGTCTCCAGTTATCAGACCCCCTTTAGCTGTCATGTTTTGTATATCTTCTGACAGTAATGTGTCTATATCCTCCCCTTGGTCTGGAGGCCTGTAGACAACCCCAGTTCGTATGGCTGCCCCATTTCCTGCTTCCAGGGTGACCCACAGTTCTTTTGGCTACTTATGTACATTCTAAATTTCTGTAGCTTTGATATTTTCATTGACATAAAGGCTACTCCCCATTGCACCTCGGTCTCTTCTGAACAGTACATAGCTAGGTACTGAAGTCTCCCAAGTCTGGTTACTGGTTAACCATGTCTTGCTAATGGCTACTATGTCCTGTTTAGTCTCTGTCATTGTTACCTGCAGGTCTGGGATCTTGTTTCCCAGACTGCGGGCATTTGTTTACATTATTTTCCATTGGCCAGATTTTTGGAGTGTTAGTTGTTGGGCGAGGTACAGCGGTTCCCCTATGCATCGTATGGGGAGCCAGACCTTTTTCCTTACCTGGTGATGCACATGAACCACAAACATGATGAACTCTTGTTTGATCACTAGCTGGGGGGAGGGGTGTTCTTCCCATTCTATGTACCAGATGCTGCAACCCTCTCCCACTGGCTAGTTTAAATATTCTGCAAGACATCAAACTTCTGCCTCAATGCACTGACTCTCCCTTAGTCAGATGCAGTCCACTAAATTTAAAAACGTTCTCTCCCAAAACTTTTGCCAGTTACCTACAAATTTATGTTCTTTTCCTGGCACCAGCCCTTGAGCTACATGTTTAGCTCCCATCTCCCCTTCTCTGACCTTCTGTCCATCTGCCCCCCTCTCCCAGACCGGCAGGATCTCAGAGAAGGAGATGCCAGATGAAATGGATGACAGTTTGTCTCCCAGCCTGGTCAGGTGTTCCTTGGTCTCCACAACTAACCGGCTGGCAAGATTGTTAGTCCCTATGTGTACCAGGACATCAATGTTTTCTCCTGCTTCCTGCACGATTTTAGCAATGTGGTCAGTGTCTTTCCACGCTGATGTACCTGGGAGACATCTGACCATCACCCCTGGCTGGAGGTAGGTATCAACTCCTTGAATCATGGAGTTTCCTATGATCAGAAGTGTTTTGGATTTCCTTTTTGCCTTTTTTTTTTTTTTCATTTAGATCCCTGTTTTGGGCAAGTTCTGTAGCGCTAGCTTTTTGACAGCAGTGTCCTGCTCTGCAGTGACCTCTACTCCTTTGTTCAATTCTGGAGATAGAGGCAGATGCAGCTTGTAGTTTTTATATGGTTTGTGGAGGTGATATGTTGGAGAGCACTGAGTGATGGGCACTCGATTTGCCCTCTAACCACCTGCCAACCTCCCGGACAAACTATCCTCTGCGGTTGAGGTGCTTCAGTTGGATGTTGGGAAAATGGCAGGCAGTTCTTATACTTCCTCCTGAATATGTGAATTGAGGCATGCAGTTTATGCCCATGCTGCCTGGAGCTGAGCCCTTAGCTCTCCAATGGTCTAGCATGTAGGACAGCATCCTAAATCCTGTATAACTGCCCTTGTGAAAAGTGTCCTGCAGTGCCTGCAGTTATTAATATCCATTCCAGTTGAGCTGTCGAGTTTATAACCTGGTCCGAGTAATTAGAAAGAGGAAAATGAAAGCAAAAGACATTTTTTTTTTATTTTTTTGTTTTTTGTATATTTTTGTCTTTGTATAACTTGTTGTAACAAGTTAAATTACTTGTGCCCCTGTAAGTGAGGTCACTGTGGATACCCCTGAATCTCCCTTCCTGCTTAGCTACAGGAAATGTCACGACTGTGCTACTCTATAAAGGAGTGTAGCATGGGGTGGCTGGGGATGGAGTGGGTGGCTGGGCCCTTCCCAGATGGAAAAGGAAGAACCACGGACAAAAGACACAAGAAGGTAAGAGCAGAAACAATCAACTAACAACAAGTGCAGTAGCCCTGGACTTCCGGGTGGAGCAATGAGCAGGTAAGCATCACGGAGTACAAGCCTCCCGCATGGCACTGATTTAAAATAACATCGCCTCTCCCTGCATACAGACAAAACACTTTTGAAAAAGGTTCTCTTACTGCCAGACAACCTGGGGAGAGACATTGCACATAAGAAATCTAGCCTCAGATGTTAATGGCTCACCAGGAGAGAAACCGATTTCAAACCCTGCTGAACCTACCGAGAACAAAGACGGCGGCCTACTGACAGCGATACCTCCTCGCACTCAGCCTCCCAGATGGATAGAAAACAGGGAAAGAGGAGGGAAAAAAAAGAGCATCCACAATAGAAAACTTACCCTCAGAGGCCAGTCTTTCTGCTACTTCGGAATTTAGATCTAAAATGCAAGATGCTCTGCAGGACATTCACACTGATCCTGGGAAACTGCAAGTGAAGATAACAGAGGCTGATGCTCAGATTTCGGATAACACCTCCAAAATCACAGAGCTGGAACGTGTTGTTCATTCCTTAGCTGAAGAACAGTTAAATTTATCATTGAGACAGGAAGATGCGGAAAATAGGGGGCGCCGTAAAAACATAAGACTTTACGGACTACCGGAGGGGAAGGAGGCCAACGACCCCAATGCCTTTGCGGATTATTTTCTACACTTAGTCCTGGATTTGGGCCCAGAATTTCAAATCGACATCGAGAGGGCTCATCGTGCACTTGGGCCTCGTCCCTCTAAACCAAATTCTAGGCCAAGATCATTAGTAATTAGATTCGGCAGCTTCTCACAAAAGGACCAAATCTTAACTAAAGCATGGCGCAAACAGAAGGTCCTGCCGGATGCACACTGCATTTTGTTTGACAATGACTACGCTCCAGCAACTCAGTGATCTAGAAGGGAGTATTCCCCCTTGTTTCCTTTAATTAAGAGCTAGGAATTTGAAATTTCGCACTCCTTACCCAGCGAAACTGGCTATTCTTTTTCCTGATGGCCCAGTCACACACAATTCAGCGCGGAGGCCAAATCAGATCTATTTAAAAGTGAATAATATTGGACAAGGATCTAAAAGTTATGTTCAAGGTTGGCGGTTGCTCACAGGACACACGAATCTCATGACCTCAATCAAGCAAATACAGGGGAACAAAGGATCCAGTTATTACTTAATAAAGTGAAAGCTCTCAGAAATCCAACTTTATACCCAGCCTGAAAGCTAAGTACATTATGAGGAGCTTGATATTATTATATTAGGGATGGGCTTTGGGGGCGGTGACTGTTCGCCCTACTTATATGCTTGAGGGTTGAGAGCATGCTACAGTTCCTCTAAGGGTAACATTAGTGTACTAAACAGAGTCTGTATTATATAAGGCAACTATATATGCCCTATGGAATGCTCCGGCTTTCCTTTATTAGCCGCGGGTGTTTTGTTGGCTCCTCCTCTTTCTCCCCTAAGGGCTTACTCCCAGATCTGGTCCCTTCTCCGTGGGGTTTCTTCCTACTCCTTTCTTCTTACCCAGAAGACTGCTTCGGCACCATGAATTAGTTGGCTAAAATGTATATATATATATATATATATATATACACACACACACACACACACATATACATATAATCTTTTTCTTTATTTCATCCACAGCCCTTGTGTTGCAATGACTCAACATGGGAACTTGTAGAAACTGCATATAAGATAATTGGACGGAACTTTAGTTATAAGGAGTTGCAGTTGATTATAGGTTATGTCTTATTGTTTGGAGCCAAGGACTGTTTCTAAACAACCTTACGTTCCATATGCTAATAAATAGATTGTGACAAATTTAGCCCTACCATCTAGATCCCTAAACAGTGTTCAACTGACTATGCCTGTGGTTAAATACCCTTGTTCCCCCTTTTTTTTTGCTAGTTATACATTGAGAAGCTGTATATTCAAGTTTTAATAATAATTTTTTGTTACATCCCATTCCTCTCCTACGATTATCCCTGCTGATATAAATTTTTAGAGTTTGGCCAGGTTTTGTACATCAACACTAGAGGGCACTGTGTGTAATTCCTATGGATGTATATAACCACATCTAAGGCCTATAAATAATCATTCTCCTTAATTTAGAATTGATGGGTTTTTCCTTTTCTCTTAATGAGGCTAGATTCATTAGCTTGATGTGCGGGGAGCTCTCCTCTGTCAATCTGGAGACTTACCTTATGGGCTGACAACAGTCTAGAGGTTATGTTCCACCAATCCAGGAATAGGTTCCCATAGGACCTAATTCCTTGAGAGGGAATTCCCTCTCGAGTGGGCGGAGACTTACATTTTGTGGATCGGTTCCCACTCACCTGGGAGGAAGCTTTTCTCCCCAGGACAGGGGATGGAGATGGACAAATCTCCCCCTACTGTGGAAGACTACTTGAACATAGTTCTTCCCTTGGGGAAGTTGTTGATTCTAAAGGTTGTTGTTTCTAAGTTAGTTTGCTTATATTACTTAGTTAAATTTTTATTGTTGATTTTAAAAATGGATGATGACAATCTTTTTTGTAAGGCTATTGGTTCCGCGGTTCTGGATGGATGGGTTGCTCCTGACAAGGCGGAAACTTTTAAGGAAGCCACTCACTTCAGCCTTACGGGGTAAGGTCTTATAAGACCGCTGGACTGTGAGTGGAATACTGTACAAATAATTTTTTTTTAAGTTCTTCCCTTTGCAGGTTCCAACAACTTCATCCCTTATAATTGTGCCCTTTTTTTTCAGGGGAATATGGTTCATTTTCCAGTGAAAATTTTCTCCCAGAATGTGAATGACTTACACTCACCCATTAAATGTTACAGGATCATGCAACACTTAGGGAAACATAGGGCAGATTTATATTTTTTACAGGAGTCTCACCTCTCAGTATTGGAACATTCCAAATTACATTGGGGAGGTAGATACTCAGTGTTTGCATCCTCCTACCCAAGGGGCCGTAAAAGGGGTACTGTAATTTTAGTTCCATCTGCTACCGGCTTGAGATACAGGATTCTTATTTAGATCCTCAGGGAAGATATGTGATTCTAGTAGGTTCGCTTTTATTCTCAAACAGTGACCCTGGTTAATACCTATCTCTCCCTTCCCAGAGCGTACTCCCAGTGGTTCGAACATTTGTGCAGAAGGTGATGGAAAGGCTCAAGGGAATACTGATTATGGGGGGGACTTTAATACCCCTTTTCATCCACATCTTGTTTCCTCTCATCACAACCTAACCAGACTTTCTGGAACAGGCAAGTATTTAAAGGGGAATTTTGCCCATTTGGGCATTGAAGACACCTGGCGGAGACTATTTCCATCTGATCCAGGCCATACACATTTTCCAGCTAGACATGGCACCTACTCCAGGCTGGACTATTTTTTTTTATAACAGTAGCACATCTCACACTAATTCAAGACATAATACTGGAGCCCAGGGTACTTTCAGATCATAACCCCTTAATTTTAAAAATACATTTAGGTAAACAAACGAGGTTCAGGCTCTGCGGTTTAACGCATCCCTTCTCCGGGACCAAGAATTTCGGGATCACTTTATGAAACGTATCCCTCAAGCAATCCAAGAAAATATATCTCCGGAAACCTCTTGTTCTATACAATGGGATGCACTGAAAGCTGTTCTCTGAGGGAAGCTGCTGGAACATGCCTCCCGTAAACAAAAAAAAATGAATGCTAGACTTAAATTCTTGACAGATCTTCTAGAGTCATATCAACTCTTATATAGGGAGGGTGATTTGATCCTACAATGTAGAATAAGAGATTTAAAACAGGAGATTCAGCAAATATTAGATTACAGAACTTTCCAGAGCCTGAGTTATCTAAAACAATACAACTATGAGGCAGGGATAGCTAAGGCTTTGCTACAGTGTGCTCCTTTGAAATGGAGGACACACGTTGCCTAAATCAGGACTCAAAATGTGTGCTCCAGTCAATCACTTCTGTGCTCCTACATACTGATGTTTATTTTCTTCGGTACATTACTAATAATAGTATTTAAGCAAAAGCATACATATAATGTTTTCATAATAGTTTCCATACAAATACAATTATTGTTACATCTTTTAAATTAAGACCATTAAACAGTGTAAAATGTTTACTTTCTACCCATCATAAATCCCCCTTTTTAGACAAGAGCCTTCTTTCTTGATTATGCCTTAAAAATGTTACATCACCACAAAAGTGTCTATAGTACAGTATACACTAAATCGTGGAGTTATACTTTAAAATGTTATTTGAACATGCACTGACACTGTCACTAATCCCCACCACAACTAATAAAGCAAATAATAAAGAAATGAATCCATCTTTGCATTCCCTTATTACTTTACATTTCCAAAAGCAACAATTTAATTCACCCAGTATTCCATCCATACCCATCCGCTGCTTCAACTAACTGACCCCCAAATTGTTTTATTAAACCAGTTTAACAAAAGAAACATGTAAATTAAAATACCCCGCCCTTTCTCATTAAGCTCTCAAATAATTACAGCTCAAATAAGAAGCCAATAATGCAAATGATGGTATATGTGATAACTATGCATATGAAATTGTAAAAAAAAAAGTAACATCATATACAGATAAAAAGACAAGGGATTGACTCTGCACAAGTACAGCAGATGAGAATGCCATTGCCTAGTGCTTACAGAAGTGGATAGAGCTGAACCTACGGTAACCTCTCAAACTAGATGAGCATAATGCACTTACTGGGATCTCAAACTTCACTGTCTCAGACTGCACATCTGGACTATGCGACTGACATTTAAAACATGGTGAAATCTGGAAAATGTGGGACACTTAGTTTACTTCTCATGACGTGGGACATGAAAGTCCATTCATTAAACATACATGCTCACTGTGTCCTGAGGGAACAGTAGTGCAGAGGTTGGCAATACCTTTAGCATGCATGATCAGCATCATACAATATCAATTTTCAGAGCTGGTTCAATTTCAGAACAACACTATGCTCTCACAGACTGCCCTCGCAGTTCATCCACCATGGAGTTAACACTTAAGAATAATGGCCCGCTCCCAACCCCCTGGCCTTTTTTTCCACTTGACTGACCAGAGACCTACCTGCTCCATTCTGCATTCTGACTCAGGGAGTCTAAACCACTCCTGAATCTTGTCACTTCTAGCACCACATGGCCTGATTGTGAGTGTAATGCTGACAATAACGGCAGTACACAAGTGTTGTTACTTCCTGGATCTTCACCTCTCATCACTTCACAATTCCCCTAGGGAAAGACCCTATACTTTCTGACACAAAGCACAATGCCACATGCTCACGGGTGAGAGGGTGCTAGCCGAAACTAAAGCTAAGGCAAAGTAAACATAACCGAGGATGCATTCTTAAAAGAAAACACAACTAAATCAGAAAAATGTCCTCCGGAGTTTGATATTTATTAAATGAATAAGAGCACAGCACCAAGCCCCAGCGCTTTGCCTCATTCTGTTCAAATACAACAAGGCAAAGCGCTGGGGCTTGGTGCTGTGCTCTCATTCATTTAATAAATATCTAAATTCCAAAGACTTTTTTCTGACTTGTGTTTTTTTCTGTTAAGGATGCTGCAGCGGTTGTGTTTGTGTTGCCATTATCTTCACTGGCATTATTCAGTGCCTGGAGCTCTCTCAGCTGGCTGACCTTGCTTAGACTTGGTTCCCGACCTCACACACCATGAGATGACTTGGTGATTTGCAGAGAAACAGAGTAACTGAGGTCAGTCATCCCAGCGACCCCAACAGCAGAAGCGGGAACATTTTAAACACAGCTGTGCCAGAAAGTACAGGAGGGAGGTCTGCAGGCTAGAGTTAGATATTCACATTTACGGTTATATGAAAGACGGTCACCACCATAGCAAAATATACGATGGGCGGGTGCAAGGTGAACAGACAGTGGCGTACTGCACTGCGACCCCCACACACACACACACACACATATATGCACACTTTCGGAGAATGTATTTAAGTGTGTATAATTAGGGCACTAAAAGAAAAGATACTTTACAATTCCAGGGTTTTAATTAAGCATTTTTGATTGATTAGCACTTTTAGATGGAAAAGTGCTACCAATGTAGCAAATGTTTAGCAAAGGGATTGAACTGACTAGCAAAATGAAAACGTGTCATATTTATATGAGACTGAATATATTGTGTTTTTCTCACCTGATAAGCATATTTAGGACTTCCTTTGGTGTATGGTGCATAATGTTTTAAAAAGTTGTCAGAGTGCACCCAGCTTTGTTTATTAGCAAGTTCCAAAGCTGGGGTACCCTCCTGCTAACTGTATTTTTAAAACATTATGCACAAAGGAAGACATAAATTGCTTATCAGATGAGAAAACATGCATATTCAGTCTCTTGGATGCCTGAATTCAAAGAACACTGACACATACATTTACTTAATCAAAGGGTTCCAACTGGCTTCAGAACATTAACAGCTAATCAATAATGGATAGTAGGCCTCATGCTGCTGTCTCGAGTGTTTTCAGTAAAATGTCCACTAAATTGCATGGGTGGCTGGGAACAGTTTAAATGAGGTGCCAGTCATGAAATAATTCACTTTTGGTGGCTGCCAATTAAGTGTTCCCAGACAGCTGAGCCACCCAAAAGTGAACTACCTGTATATTTTACAAACAGACTGGAACTATACTTTAAACTGATAGACCTATCCCAGGAACCCATGCAATTTACTTTTTTACTAAAACACAAGTCAGCACCCTGAAACCTACTACTATTTTGTGTCTCCATCAAGTTACCTTAAGTGCAGCACTTTAGTTTGCTTTCTCCAGTATCTATACACAGTGCACTGCTAGCTCTGTTCAGATGTTGTCTTAGCTTTACTGAACCTGCTCACATTTATGTTACTGCTTTGCTAATGGTCCAAGTTATCTTTTGGATAACTTAGACCATTAGCAAAGAAGTAACAAATGTAAGCAGGTTCTGGAAGCTAAAACGACATCAGAACAGAGCTAACAATGCACAGTGTAGAGATACTGGAGAAAACAAACTAAAATGCTGCAGTGTGGCTGTTCTAAGGTGTTTAGAGTATTAAGATGCTTAACGTCTCGACTGTTTCCTCTGCTTTGTACCTTATTTATGCTTCTTTTTTTGTTCACTGAGCTGGTTCCCGGCTTGGGCTCCTTCGTGCCAAGTGCCCGCTTATGCTAAAGGGTTCCCACTGCAGCCGGCAACTCCCGCTCTGCACTCTGCCTGCTTCCTCCTATCCTCACTACTGGCCTATCTTTCTGCATTCCCCCCTTCCCCCGAAAATTCAGCCCATTAACCTGTGTTTGTACTGTCTCCTTTTCCAAAGCACTCCTCACTCCTTTCTCGGCGACCGGACAGCCAGGGGTGGTAGGGCACAATTTACCTGCCCTCGTGACACTAAAAATCAGACCCTGTAATGTCAGTTGAGGGGGCACTCGATCGTAACTACCACCCTGCACGATTTGCGCGGCAGACTGCTCAGACTGCCAACTTTATGATGGCGGTGGGTGACGTGGCAACCCTGGATCTGTCCCTTGACTCGCTAGCCACACCACATACACATTCCCATTGTCACTTCAAATGTTGCCTGCATGAGGGATGAAATGCAACTGGTGGCAAATACAAATGAATTGTGTTCCTCAATCACGTTGGAAAGAACGGAGCACAGCAAGGAAGGGTGACGGTGAGGCAGCCAGTGGGGGGAGACCACTAACTCACAAAGCTGAAGTCCTGAGTACCAGAAAGAGGTCTGGCTAAACACACTGAACTGCTGCCCTGGTTTCTTAGTCAATTAAACTGGCACAGTTAAAATATGATAAGTATTCACCTTCTGTCATTTGATAAGTTTCCCCTCGACAAGCTGAAGCCCATGATCCACTACTGTTCTCACCATGCCACTAATGGTTTTCAGCTTCTCCCTCGCACCGTCTGTTTAAGGAGCATGGGATGTAGCCAGCCAATAATTTTCTCAGATGGGCAGAGCTCTGGGGAAACTGATGCACCCATTTGAAGAGACAGACAGCATTGCAGCCAGGATTTGTCCATTAGACAATCACATTAAAATGAGTAAAAAAAGCACTGTAAAATAATTGCACTTTTTTGCAATCTATTCATCATACTGATTAGCATAACCAGCCACTATCCGGTGCAAAGTGGGATGCGATACCAGCTATTTAAAGCCCTGCAATTCCATGACGGGCCATCATACAAGGAACAAACTGACTTACTTTTAACTTTTTTTAACTAGCTATATAGCAAGGTGGCCACTAAGAATCTCAGGCTCTCTCAAGACAGAACACTCTCTTGTCTCATCGACTCCACACCACTCTGTAATCTCTTCTTAGCTGTTCTCCCTCATGTCTGTAGTGGCTCCCGCCTTGGCTGACAAGTAACCTGGACAACAGCCAATCACTGTAGGCATCCATAGCAGCAAGTGATTGACTGCTCCCACACCACACTGACTGACTCGTAGAATAGCCAGTTGTTTTCTTAAATAAAAACTCCCGCTCCCAAAGATTGAACAAAAATTATGCGCAGGACTCATTTGCACACGACTCCCTTTAGCAGCCCATTATAAAAGCCCTTCCTTCTCCGTGCTCCTATAATACAGCAGGAGCACACACAGCGTAAAAACAGGCATTTAAAACATGCTCCTCCAGAATCAAACTGTGCTCAGAGAAGAGAGCACACCCTTAACATAGGATAGCATAGCCCGGCTATGAAGGGGGAGCTAGGGCAGCAAGGGTCTTGGCGAGAAAACTCAGGGTGTACAAACGAGCTTCAACCATTTTAAAAATAAGAACTAACGCCTCTAATTAAACCACCTATAAAGAAAACCAAACCAGACATGCTTCCAACTTTTTTATGAAACTTTATATAAAGCCCACCACCAGCCCTAAAACCACCCAGAGGCGATAGCGGTTTTTCTGGATAAACTTGCATTACCCAAGTCATTCGAACAACATATTAAACAGTTGGAATGCCCAATCAGACCAGAGGAAATTTTATTACAGGTCAAAGCGTTGAAACCATTGAAATGTCCAGGCCCTGATGGCTTCAGCTCGGAATGGTATAAGGCCTTTATACTGCAGCTACTTTCTAGCTTTCTTCCAGCATGCCAGGCAGTGACTGAAGGTGAGACCCCACCACCCTCTTGGAACTTTGCGGTTCTCTCCCCCCCTTGCTAAAGCCCGATAAAGACCCTACTCTCCCACAGTCATACCATCTCATTTCTATTTTAAATGTGGACTATAAAATATTCATGGCCATATGGGCAAGGCAGTTGGAACCTATACATCTTATACACAAAGATCAATCTGGCTTCATAAAATCAAGGAATACTTTTGACAACTTACGCTGAATTATGTTACTAATGGAATTTATACATACTAGGAAGATTCTTTCTACAATAATAAGTTTAGACGTGGACAAGGCGTTTGACAAGGTTAATTGGGAATATTTATGGGCCACCCTATCTAAATTTTCTTTTCCTAACATTTTTCCTTCCTGTATGAAAAATATTTACTCCCACCCCAAAGCCTATATACGAGTCAATGGCTCTTTATCTCAACCAATCACGATACAAAGGGGTACGAGACAGGGCTGCCCTTTATCCCCGCTACCTTTTGCCCTCTACATCGAACCTCTGGCCAAAGCAATTCGGAGTAATGCTCGGATAGATGGCATTCCAGTGGGTCAAACGCATAAGGTACTCCTGTTTGCCGATGACACTTTAATGTCTGCCATAGCTCCAGAAAGCTCCGTGGGAAACCCTGGATCTTTTTGGAGCAATTTCAGAATTTCAACTAAATATAGCCAAAACTGATCTTCTTTCATTATACTTCTCCCCGTCCCTAACCTTTAAAAAGAAATATCCCATAAAATGTCATCAAATTAAGATTAAATATTTGGGAATCCTTATACCAACAAATTTAGATAACTTGGAATTATTAAACTATGAACCATTATCAATCTAAATTCAATCAGAACTGACCCGTTGGTCTAAAGTACCATTAAGTTTTTTTTCAAAGAACTGAACAATTCGCATGATTATACTACCCAAACTTCTGTATTTATTCCAAAATGTCCCTACCTTTCCCTCCAAATTCTACTTCCAATCATAGGATAAAATAATTTTTGATTTTGTCTGGAATGGCCAACGCCCTAGAATCAGGATGTCACTACTGCAACTCCCGCTCTTTCAGGGTGGTGCCAACCTTCCAAACTTGAAATTTTATGCCCTGGCTGCTTTTTTCAGAATATTAGCTTTTTGGGTATCCTTGGCATATAAAGCTCCCTGGAAAGAGTTGGTGCCATTAATTACCTTTTTCGACATTACCAAGGTAACATTTTCCACGTGCCTAGAATAGCACCTATAAGAGAATACACTCCCTTTACAGCACATATTTTGAAATTATGGTACAAATTAAAAACACACAAAGGTTTTAGAGCACTTCTCTTCTTCTACACGCAAATTTCGGGAGATGATAGGTTTCTCCCATCTATGTTAGATCACAATTTTGTTAACTGGAGAAGAGTGGGTCTTCAATTTTTTAGACAATTCTTATGTCATACGGGCATCATCCCCTTTCAAACTCTAAAAGCTACACATGGCCTAACCGACACCAATATCTATGGGTATATCCAGGTTAAAAATTATATTTTAAGACAGAAAGAGGCAGTAACAAAACTGCCTGACCCCATCCCCATGGCATGGACTTATATGGAAGATCACATAAATGGACACTTATGGGGACATCAAGTAGGACATTTCTATAAAATTCTCAGGGAAGTAAGGGGTGATTCCTCACTTACTATTTTAAGTAGTTGGTATAGGGATTTGGCCGAAGATATATCAGACCAGGATTGGTTACGGGCATCTCCTTTAGCATGTAAAGTGACACACTCCATGAAATGGCGAGAGTTTGCCTGGAAATGCCGTAGTCATTTTTTTCGTTCACCGGCTATCCTAGCGAAATATTTACCGCCCAGTTATGGCAAATGCTGGAGGAATTGTGCTTGCACACATGCTGACCAGAGTCATATTTTCTGGGCATGTCCTCAATTGACTCCATTTTGGTATGCGCTCCAACAGGAGGTTTCAGAATGTCTGGGCGAACAGGTCGAATTTACGGCCAAATTGACTCTCTTATTTATATTTCCCCCTCACAGACCCTCATGGCACCGAACCTTGTTACCCATATATATTTTAGCAGCGAAAAAAGCTATTACCAGACAGTGGAGAACCACCGCTATTCCGTCTGTGGGGGATTGGAGGGGGGTGGTATTGGACATTTACTATATGGAATCTCTTACAGCTAAACTCTATAATAAATATCAGGCATTCAAAACCCTTTGGAGACCATAGGTGTTGCATTTGTCCAGCCAGGACCCAAGCTTTGTCCCTTGAGCCTCTCCACACCACAATTGTTCACATTACACAAAAAAGAATGAGAATCTGTAGAGGTTCTAGAGTGTTGCCACCACATCTGGTTGATCCTTAACCTTTCAGAATTTTTGGAAGGAACCGAATCCTCAAAGATTATCCATTGGGTGAATCACTTTTTAAGTCAATAACTTCAGTCCTTACAGAATGAAATACAAAGACAAAGGTTAAAACACAATTATTTTATTATCCTTATTACATTGTATTAAATCGGACAGCTCTGAATGTTGGCTATATGATAATAACAGTACTTCTTGTATATGTCACATCCTTGAATAGAAAAGAGAATATAAAAAAAAATGCAGTAGCCCTGAAAGCTCAGCCTCATGATAGATAAAACTGTAAACCCTATACACATCACCTGTAACAATTTCACAGAAGATATACCCTGCAAAAAACACTTTGCTACAGAGAAAAATAAAGCAGTAACAGAAGATATACCTTGCAAAAACAATTTGAACCAGAGATTACAGCAGTAATCTGTAAACACAAAACATTAACAAACCTGTGGTACACCCTGTAATAATGCAGCAGAAAGTATACCCTGCAACAGCAATTCGAATCAGAGAAGACTACAGCAGTAAAATGTAAGCAAAAACCAGTATTAAACCTTGTGAGAACGAAAGAAAATGGTAACAAACAGTAACTCTGCCGAGCAACAAGACGCTTTAATCTTGTTCCTTGCTTTGAAAATGTTGTTCCGTGCTCTGTCCTTTACAAGCAACCCTAGAAGAAAAGAGCTCAGGTGAAGCTAGGTGCCTTTGCCAGCAAACCTAGTCTTAACAGATTTGAAGATGGCTGATAAGACTGCAAAGGGACTCGCTGATTCGGGAAGCAGGCAGACCCTAGTGCATGTTGAAGTGCTGGGAAAACACTGTGCAAAAGGACCAGGTACTGGTGTCATCTGCATCCGCGGGGACACTCGATACTATCCCACCACCCAAGTGACTCTGACCATTAAGGGTGTGTCGCACCAAATGAAAGTGGGGGTAGTATCTAAGTTACCTGTACTCATGATTATTGGAAATGACTGTCCAGGATTTACTGAGTTAATCTCAGAGGAAGTGAAACCTGCAGTTTCAGCAGCAGTGGTAACAAGAGCTCAGGAAAACAAAATCTCAAATGGTGGGGATACTTTTCCTTTCAGTGACTTTGATTCGGACTTGTTTGAGTACAGCTCCAAGATCCAGAAATCCAGGAAAGAAAGACAATGCCTGAAGAAACTGTGGCAACAAATGACTGATGGACATAAAGGGTTAACAACTGAAAATGCTAAAACTAAACTGATCACTGGTTGTGATTTTTCTTCTGAACTAACAATGTTTCTCTCCAGAGTTATTTTAAGCAGCTGGGGGTGAAACCAAAACAGGGTGAACTAATGTTTAAAAACTGTAACAGGTTACAATATAGAGTTTGGGTTAAACCTCAGACACAGGAACAGACAGAATAATTGGTTATACCACAGAAGTATAGAAAATAGTTGTTACAGACAGCACATGATAATCCATGGGGTGGTCACTCAGGTAGGGATCGCACCCTTACCAGATTGCTGTATAGATTTTACTGGCCTGCAATTCATGAAGATGTTGCTACCTATTGTAATTCCTGTGCTGAGTGTCAGAAAGTAGCCCCAATCACTAGAAAAGACAAGGTGCCCCTACCCTTGATAGATGTGCTCTTTGAAAGAATTGCAATGGATGTGGTTGGCCCCTTAGACAAAAGCAAAAAGAGTAATAGATTTATCCTGGTAGTACGCGACTATGCTACTTGATACCCAGAAGCAGTTCCAATGCGTACTGTCACAGCTTCAAGAGAGGCAGCAGAGTGGGCATACCAAAAGAAATTATTACTGATCAGGGTAGTAATTTTGGTGCTGCATTACTTAAGAAGCTGTACAGACTACTAGATATTACTGCCATATGAACTGCCCCCTATCACCCTCAGACAGACGGTCTTGTTGAGCGTTTTAACCAAACCCTAAAACGCATGTTAAAATGAATAGCAAAAGGGGAAGGGAAAGACTGGGACCAGTACTTGCCTTACCTACTTTTTGCTTACAGAGAAGTGTCACAGGCATCAACAGGGTTTTCACCATTTGAAATGTTGTATGGTAGGCAGCCAAGAGGGCAACTGGATGTAATAAAAGAAACGTGGGAAGATAACCCCACTCAGAAACAATCTATAACGTCTTATATGTGTGCCCTAAGAAAGAAGCCAGCAAAATATTTATTTCATTTTTGTTAACCAGGTAAGCACGCTAGACAGTCAAGTACCTATTTTCAGGTGTGACCCTGGAGAATTACAAGGTACAGGCAATAACAATTCAGAGACAAGGTACAGCAATCAACAAGGTACAGTCAGTAACAAATACAATGGCAACTACAGAGTTAAGGCATGGCAACAGCAGAGGCAGTCAAGGAAGCAAACATACATCAGCAGGACATATTCAAGGTATAAACTATACACATGAGGCAAACTCGCATAGTCATTGGGACACAGGATCACCATACAGGGTGGGTTAGCTAAGAGCAAAGGCAGGAGGATGCTTGTTTTAAGTAGCCCCAGCGGGAGGACCTGAAACAAATGTGGGAAGAGGCAGCCCTTACATGAGCAGGAAGTAGGTTCCAGGCTGTGGGAGCAAGGGCTGCGAAGGTGCGATCCTCTACGAGGGAGCGAGTTTTGGGGACCTTGAGAGCCTGGGAGTCACTGGACCTTTAGCCAGTAGCCAGAGGGGGCAGACTTGAGCAGTTCGGCAAGTGCCGGTGGGGTGGACGATCGGATGATGTTGGCTATGAAGTTGCCCATAACGAAGGATTGGTGGTTACTGGGGGAGAGCCACCCTACCGGCTGACAGGTCGAAGCAACATACGTTATTGTATGCTGTGTCTCATTTTGTGAGCCAGATTTTTGGAGCGTTCATGAAGGAGGTGAGCCCATAGCTGAGCGTAGGGAGAAGAACCCCTTTTGCAAGGGCAAGTCGGGCAGCTGGGGTGAGGCTGCTTTTGGCCCTGTACGCCAGACCCAATTTACAGTTTGTGGCCTTGCAGGAATTTCGTTTGTGCAGGGAGAGGTCCAGCTGAGAATCAAGGGTTACCCTCAGGTACCTGAAAGAGTCAACCACCCGTACAGGGACGCCATCAGATCCAGCGACTTTGAGAGAGGCCGGGCACGCTCTAACATTGGCAAGGGAGACGAGTAACATGGCCTGCGTCGTCTGGAGGTTGATGATGAGCTTATTGGCCTTGAGCCAGGATTGAATGCAGTCGAAATCAGAGTTTAGACTGGTGTTGATGACACTGATATCCTGTGAGCTAGCAAGAAGCACAAGGTCATCAGCATATAGGGTGTCGTGCCCGGAGACAGGGACAGAGGGCAGCTGATTGATAAAGAGGGAGAACGGTATGGGGCCGAGGACAGACCCCTGAGGTACCCCACATGTAACCGGTGTGAGCCTGGAGAGGGCTTTCAGGAACTTGGTGTTCTGTTGCCTGCCCAAGAGGTAGTTGGAAAACCAGGCTAGGACAGGACGGGAAAGGCCAAGGGACCAGAGGGTAGCGCCCATAAGTGTGTGATCAACCAGATCAAAGGCCTTAGACAGGTCAATGAAAATGGCACCCGTGAGTTTGCCTTGGTCAGTCGCAGTTCTGATTTCGGAGGTGACCTGTGCAAGGGCAGTGGAGGTGCTGCACTGGGGAGAGGAGGCCGTGGGTTTGGAGGAAAAGAGCAAGCTGGGAGGCCACTATCTTTTCAAGCAGCTTGTTTACAGCAGACAAAATCGCTATGGGGTGATAGTTTTCACGTATTTTGGAGTCACCACGTTTGAGGACTGGGACCACACGAGCCACCTTCCATATATCTGGAATAGTCCCAGATATGTGAGAAGAGTTGAGAATGTGGGAGATAGGCCCTGCCAAGTAGGGGGTCCCCAGGCAGAGTAATTTGGGCTCGAGATTATCGTGCCCAGCTCCAGTGTGAGGGGAGAGTCCAGCTAGGAGCTTCCGTGTCTTACTGCAGGAGACAGCCTTACAGTAGAAGGAAGGGGGAGGATGAGCGGGCACAGTGCTACCAGTGGGGCCCAGTTCACTGGATACAGAAGATGTGGGGATATAGTCAGATAGGTCGGAGAACTGGATGTTAAAAGCATTGGCTATAGTCAGGGCATTGTTACAGCTGACTCCGCCGATTAGTATGTCGGAGACCTGGGGGCAGGCAGGACCACTTACCGTGTGTTTGATGGTGCACCAGAAGCTCCAAGGGTTCTTGGCAGATGCTTCAAGGGAGGATTTGCAGAATTCACTCTTTGCTGAGCAAATCACTCGCTTACAGGAGTTCCTGAGCTGCCTGTATTCCTGAAAGTCAGACCTGTCCCCAGTGTCCTTGAATTTCTGCCAGCTTTTATCCCTAAGCTTCATTAGAGTAAACAGGCCACCTTGCAGCCATTTAGTGACAGTGCCCCTCATCCTTCCTTTTAATGAGTGGGGCATGTCTATCTTGTAACGGGGTGAATATGGATAGGAAGCAGCCAAGAGCGGCAGTGGGGTCGCTGACAGCATAGACCAGGGACCGGTCAGTCTGGCAGAGGTCAGTGAGGAAGTTGTTGGTAGTTCAATTTTGAGTAGTCCCTCATCTGAATGACTTTTGGGGGGACCCTAGGGGTAGGGACTTTCCAAACACAGTAGGTAGGGAATGGTCCAAGATGGAATCTTGGAAGATGCCAGAAGCAGTGATACGGTCCGGCCTGTTACTCAGCATCCAGTCAAGAAGGGTACCTTTTACCCCTGAGGAAGAGGATCTGGTGGGCTCGGTGATAATTTGACATAGGGCAAGACCAGACAGGAGGGGTTCGTAAAAGTTTGGCGTTGCCACCCAACCAGTTTAGGTTGAGATCCCCAAACACTAAGAGTTCACTAGTTCCCACCTTAGGACTGAGGCAGTCAAGGAGATGGGAGAAGCCACGGACACCACCTTTCAGAGGATTATAAACACAGGCCAGGTGGAACTTTTTGGCGTTGCCCAACAGACGAAGGGCATGTAGTAACTCACAAGAGGGGAAGGGGGGTGAGGTATGACAGACACCTTAAGGTGGGGTTTATAGTAAACCAGCAGTCCACCCCCCATTTGTTTCCCACTCTCATGCCTGATGGCAAGGTAGCCAGGGAGAGTGCAGACACAGTCTGGAGAGGCTGGTTTAAGCCAAGTTTCAGAGATCCCCAAGCTGTCCGGATTATAGTGAGCGACCCAGGCCATTAGGTCTGAGAGGTTAGCAAGAAGGCTGCAGACATTCAGGTGGGCAATTTTTAAGCCCTTAGCATTCTGCCACTGGGGGGAAGGCAAGAGGGATTGCATGCTGAAGGGGGGGGGGTTCAGGGGATTAGGCTAACACGACAAGTCCAGACAGAAGGAAGGGGGAGCCTAGAACAGGAGAGCATATAACAGCTACATGGTAATACTGCTCCACGCAGGCAGATCAATTCTTAACTTAAATGCAATAATCAGCAGATAAGTTCCTAACTTAAATGCAGTAATCAGTCACCCTGGTTAGTTTAATGAGCAGTTCTACTGACCACCACCACCGAGTCAGCAGAGAGTAAGATCGGTCTGACGCAGGGTTGTATAGTACAGCATGGCATAGTTAGTAGCAATTAAGGTGAATTAATAAGCAAGTATAGTGACCACCATGAGGGAATCAGCAGAGTGTAGGAACAGGCAGGTACAATAATCAGCTATAGCATACACAGTGCAGTACAGAGAAAACTTAGTAAGATCCAGTAGGGCAGTCAGACAGTGCAAGGGAGTGTCACTAATGTCAGCTTTTAACACAGAGCACTAAGCCAGCTGAAACAGATGCAATAGGCCCACCAAATAAGTGGGAGGGGCTAGAGTGCATTTAAGGGGAGGAGGGAACGGGGCGGGAAAAAATAACCCCCTAATCGCTGTGAAGCCTCAGGAAACCGCTGCAGCCCCACTCCGGCGAGTACAGCTTGAAAGAGTCGTTAAGTTCAGCTCAAATGTTTCAAATTAAGAAGCCGGGGAGGACAGCATTGCAATTTTAAGATGAAAACACTACAGGCTAAGTAGGTAAGAAGGAAAGTTCTGAGGTATGTCCTTAGGCAGCAGAATCAGAGCATACAAGTCCAGCTGATCCGAGCGCAGGCACTGGCAATTGGTCCTCCCAAGGAAGTGGGCGGGGTTTGAGCGCATTTAACGGGAGGAGGAACGGGGTGGGTGGATGGGAAAATGTATGCCCCCAAAGATAAAATCAGTCCCGTGTAATCAGTCCTGGTAGAATCCTTGTAGGAGTCTGTTGCAGGGGAAGGGGAACCTGAATACAAGAGGTCACCCACTCCACCACCGCCTCCACGATGAATGCCTAGCTCCGTTGCTCAGATTCAGCCCTTTTGAGCTGACTAAGCCAGGAGTCATGACAGCAGGCAGCAGTATTTATTTTCAAAAATTGGCGCCCAAATCGGCAGACACAGGAGCTCCAGTCCCCGCCAAGCAGGGGAGCTACAGCTCGGGAAATACATATATACACAGATACATAGACAGTGTCGGCAGATAAGGGCCTATGGCCCACCCAGTCTGCCCATTTGAGCTTGTAAGTTCAGTTTGTTTTCCTAGAAGTCTGTTGCCCCTTACCCCTGACCTCCAGAATTCCTTTATATCTATCCCATGCATTCTTAAATCCCGTGATTGTTTCAGCCCCACCACTTCCTCTGGCAGGGTGTTCCACTTGTCCACCACCGCTCTGTGAAGAAATTCTTCTCATGTTTCCTCTGAATCGTCCTCCTTCCAACTTCATCCCATGCCCTCTAGTCCTGGAACATCTTTTTCGCTTAAAAATAGTGTTTTCTGCACCCTGTTCCTCCCTGTAAGATACTTGTATGTCTCTATCATATCCCCTCTCTCCCTCCTCTCCTCCAGGGAGTACATGTTCATTTCCTTCAACCTGTCTTCATAGGACTTGTGATGCAAACCATGCACCATCTCTGTTGCCCTCCTCTGAACCTTCTCTACCCTGTCTATGTCCTTACGTAGGTATGGTCTCCAGAACTGTACACTGTACTCCAGGTGGGGCCTCACTAGTGTCTTGTATAGTGGAATTATGACCTCCCTTTTCCTGCTGGTGATGCCCCTGCCTATACATCCCAGCATCCTATTTGCTTTACCTGCTGCCTTGTCACACTGCTTACCTACCTTGACGTCATCAGAGATAATAACCCCAAGATCCCTTTCCTGCTTGGTGCATGCTATATCCTCACCCCCCAACTGATATATTGTGCCAGGGTTTTTGTGCCCCATATGCATTATCTTGCACTTCTTTACATTGAATTTCAACTGCCAAACCCCTGACCATTCTTTCAAGTTTCTGCAGGTCCCTTCTCATTCTGTCTACACCCTCTGGTGTGTCTACTCTGTTACAGAGCTTTGTGTCATCAGCTTAACAGTGAAATTCTGCCTTCTAGGTCCCATGAATGTCACTGATGAAGATGTTGAATAGGACCGGTCCCAGCACTGATCCCTGTGGTACCCCACTGGTCACTCTTCCCTCTCGGAGTGACAGCCATTTACCACCACCTCTGTGTCCTGCCACCCAGCCAGTTACCTACCCACCACACTACTGTCCTGCCCACACCCATATTCCGCAGTTTGTGTAATAGTCTTCTATGTGGCACAGTGTCAAAGGCCTTGCTGAAATCCAGATAGGCCATGTCCACCGCCCTCCCTGATCCACCTCCCTAGTCACCCAGTCAAAAATTCAACGAGGTTGGTCTGACATGACCTCCCCTGGTGAAACCATGCTGCCTTGGGTCCTGTAGTCCATTGACAACCAGATGTTCTACCAATCTCTCCTTCAGTAGTGCTTCCATGATCTTCCCACTACCGAGGGTGAGGCTGACTGGTCTGAGTTCCCTGCTTCCTCTTTGTTCCCACTTTTGTATAAGGGGACTACATCTGCTGTCCTCCAGTCTTTGCGTACCTCCCCTGTTTCCAGTGATCGGCTAAACAGGATAGCCAGAGGTTCAGCCACCACCTCTCTTAGTTCTTTAAGGACCCTGGGGTGCACTCCATCTGGCCCCATTGCTTTATCAACTCTTATTACTTCCAGTTCCTTCAGGACCCTTTCTCGTGTAAAGGGACTTGTGTCCATTTCTGCACCATTCTCACCCCTTGTACTCCCTTCAGACCATTACCATCCTCTTCCTCAGTAAAGACTTAGCAGAAATACCTGTTCAATATGTCAGCTTTACTGTTGTCATCCTCCACGTGGCCCCCATCCTCCCCCTTCAGTCTCTCTATCCCTCCCTTTGCCTTTCTTTTTCCTTATGTACCTGTAAAAGGTTTGTCCCCTCTACCCACTGATTTTGCAATGTGCTCTTCTGTCTGAGCTTTGGCTTCCCTTACTGACCTCCCTGCTTCCCTTTGCTTCTCCTGGTACTTCTCCCTATCCCCTTCTGCCTGTGTCTTTTTGTATTGCCTGAATGCAATCTTTTTGGCTTTCACTTTCTTTGCTACCTCTTTGGAAAACCATAATGGTCTCCTCTTCCTTTTCCTCTTGCTAACCTGCTTAATGCATAATTCTGTTGTTCTTGTAATCCCCATTTTAAATACTGTCCACTGTTCCTCAACCCCTGATTCCTGTCCCATTCCCCTTAATGCCTCTTTCAAGTATCTCCCCATTTTCCCAAAGTCTGCCCCCCTAAAATCCAGGATACGTGTTTTTGTGTGGTTTGGTTCTGCTCTTTCTGTGATTTCAAACCACAATGACTGGTGGTCAGTGTTTCCCAGGTGCTCCCCCACTGTTACCCCCATCACACTGTCCCTGTGTGTGAGCACAAGGTCCAGTATTGCCTTCTGCCGAGTTGGTTCCATGACCAGTTGCTTGAGGAAGGCACCCTGAAGGGAGTCCAGGATAAATCTGCTCCTAGTTGATGCTGCTGCTGGGATGCTCCAGTCCACGTCTGGAATATTGAAGTCTCCAACCAGTACTACCTCACCTTGTCTGCCATCCTTTGGATGGCTAGCATCAACTCCTATCTGTTTCTTCCTCCTGTGCTGGTGGTCTATAGACCACACCTTGTGGATGGCTGTCCCCATTTTCCTTTCCAGCTAACCCACAGTATCTCTCCCCATTTTGTTCCTCCTGGATCTCTGTGGCCCTTATGTCATTTTTTCACATACAGTGCCACTCCTCCCTTCCTGCCTGCTCTATCTCTTCTGAATATGTTGTAGCCAGGTATGGCCATCTCCCAGTCGTGGTTATCATTATACCAGGTTTCAGTGATGGCCACAATGTCCAGGTCTGACTGCACCATGACAGCCTCCAGATCTTCCATCTTGTTGCTAAGGCTCCTGGCATTTGCACACATGGCTTTCCATGATTTGACCTCCTAGACTGTTTCACAGTTCTACTCCAGCCCTTCCTTGGTTGTCATTTATCCCTGGTTCTCCTTGCTGTCTGCTCTTCTGCTGAATTTTGCCCTTTCTGCTTATCCACCTCTTGGGCACTAATCTCCATCTTTGCACTGCTTTGCAGAGATAGCCACTCCTCTGGTTCATTGGTTCCACTGCTAGCTGTGGGGGTGAGCAAGTAGGTACCCTCCTTGCTGGCCTACCACCCTCTTTCTAGTTTAAATGCTTGTCAATGTAGCATTTAAACTTATCATTGAGTGCTTGATTCCCTCCAGGATGGATGCAGGCCGCCAGGCTTGAACAAACCTCCATCCCTCCAGGTGGGTCCCCAGTCACCAATGAATCCAAACCCTTCCTCACAGCACCAGTTCTTCAACCATGAGTTAAAGTTCCTGGTGCATGCTCCCTATGTTCCTTGCCTCTCACAGGTAGTACTTGGAGAAAGTGACAGAAGTAGCTACTTGCTTGAGACCCCTCCCAGTTTCCTAAACTCTTCCTGAACTTCCTTTGGCTCCCCATTTGCCAGGTCATTAGTACCTAGCTGGATAATGACATCCAGCTCACCCTCCCGCCTTGCCTTCCCAGTGATCCCCAGGATCTTCCTTCCATCCTCCATGCCGTGGCACCTGGTAGGCACCTCACCTCCCTGTCCTCCCCTCCTGTGTCCCTAGCTGGATCCCTCTTGATGGAGTCCCCACCAGGATTCGCTTCCTCCTCCTCTGGGGTCCACTGCTTTCCCGCTGAGGTCACCTCCTGGCTAAACTCCATCCTTTCCTTCCTTCTCTGGGTACCTCTATTTGGTTGTCCTCATTGCCAGTGTGGCATATGAGTTCTTGAGTGGAATAGGATCTGGGATGTGCCTCTGCCTGACCGCTCTACCCCCTGAGCCCACTATCATCCAAGTGCTCCTCGTCTCGGCATCCTTTGAGGCAGTTGCATTGGACTGGGTGGTCCCTGATAGGGGTGATGGTACTCCTGACCCAGTTTACTTCCACTCTGAGTCTGGCTACCTCCGCAGAGTCCAGAGAGATGCACGCAGATAGGCAGCACCTCAGTGTCCGAAGGTCTGCCTGAATATGGCTGCCCACAGCCACTGCATTGCACCACTCCCCACATTATACTGCAGTTCCACTACTTGTCTGCTACTGAGCTCTCCTAGTTCTCTTTTATTAATTTACTGTCCTAAAAATCCTGCCACTGATCCTCAGATAATTTTTTTTTTTTAAAGAAAAGAAAATAAATAAATAAATAAATGAATCAAAACACTTGTCGTGCTGAGGGTGGGCTTCTTCCCCCTTATGCCCCTCCTACTTCACACCCCTTACTATACCCTGTGTTTAGCTCCTGTCAATCAGATTTAACAGGGCATATAATTAAGAGTTGGGGAAGGGAGGGGGGTGAAAATTTGCATCAATTAAAGACAGCACAGAATTACACCACCACTATGTTTTAAATTTTCAACAGCCCAAAAACAATTATAAGTAAAGACAACAAAGAAAGTATAGTGTCACTAAAAGCCCACAATCTAAGTTTAAAAGAAAAATAGTAATTACCAGTTACTCTAAAGCACTGAATTGAATATGTTTTCTTCCTTCCCCTTCTGGCTTCTTCTGAGAAAATGAACTCTACTTGCTACTTCAACTCTGACTAAGCCCCACCTCCAGTTATCACGTAGCTGAGGTCAGAGGCCAGACAATTAACACCCTTCACCCAACTACAGGGCAGTCAGACAAGCCAAGATAAAATTTGCAGCAATTAAAGACAGCACAGAATTACACCACCACTATGTTTTAAATTTTCAACAGCCCAAAAACAATTATAAGTAAAGACAACAAAGAAATTATAGTGTCACTAAAAGCCTTCAATCTAAGTTTAAAAGAAAAATAGCAATTACCAGTTACTCTAAAGCACTGAATTGAATATGTTTCTTTCCTTCCCCTTCTGGCTTCTTCTGAGAAAATGAACTCTACTTACTACTTCAACTCTGACTAAGCCCCACCTCCACTCCCCACCAAATTCAGGTAGGGGAGAGATGCAGCCGGAGAAGGTGCTGCGGAGGGGAACCTGAATGCAAGAGGTCACCCACTCCACCCCCGCCTCCACGATGAATGCCTAGCTCCGGTGCTCAGATTCAGCCCTTTTGAGCTGACTAAGCCAGGAGTCATGACAGCAGGCAGCAGTATTTATTTTCAAAAATTGGCGCCCAAATCAGCCAACAAAGAAGCTCCGGTCCCCGCCAAGCAGGGGAGATACAGCTCGGGAAATCAGGTAGGGGAGAGATGCAGCCGGAGAAGGTGCTGGCTTTTTGGCCCCCGTTTCACAGGCAGAACAAATTACTTTTGAAGATCACGCTCAAAGATTCAGTCGTCCCACGAGCTCCGGCGCGACCGAGGTGGGAGGTTCAGCTGACGGCTATCCAGGGACGGGAGAATTCAGTTCAAATTATGCCCCCAAAGATAAAATCAGTCCCGGTAGAATATGTGTTGAAATTGCCCATAATAAACAGGAAGAGGCCTAAAACCAGAAGAAGGTATATTATGACCATGGGGTAAATGAAAAGGTTTTTGAGCCAAGTGAAAAGGTGTTGCTACTGTTACTCACAACAGAAAAACTGTTAATGAAATGGCAAGGCCCTTATAGAGTGCTTAGACGTAGTGGCACCGCTAACTATGGAATTGAGACTCCTGACAGGAAAAATCCTTTCTAAGATACACCATGCTGACCTCCTCAAGAAATAGGTTGAAAAAATGCCAAAAGCTGCTTTCCTAGTTCTACCAGAAACTGATAAAGAAGATATTGATGTAGCTTATGATAGACTGGAACAAGCTGTAACTGCTGATGCTGTAAAGGTGAATGTTTCCTTAACCCTCGAACAAACTGCAGAAATTCGTAACTTGCTAAAGACATTTAACAGTACTTTTACCATAGTAACAGGCTGAGCAAAAGGGGTAGAGCACGTAATAGTGCCAAAGAATACTCGCCCTATTAGGCAAAAGATATACAGGTTACCGGAGCAGTTAAGAGATGACGTGGCTAAGGAAATACAAAAAATGAAAGAACTGTGTATCATAGAAGAGTCGAGAGTGCTTGCTCATCACCAGTGGTGATTGTAAACAAAAAAGAAGGGGCTATAAGAATCTGCCTTGATTTTAGGAAACTTAAGAGTCCGAATTTGACAGTTATCCTATGCCCAGAATAGATGATTTGGTGGACAGACTGGGGAGTGCAAAGTATATCAGTACCCCTGATCTCACCAAGGGTTACTGGCAAATCCCCCCTAGCTAAAGAATCCAGAGACAAAACTGCATTTGCCACTTCTATAGGAGTCTATCAGTTCACCACCAAGCCCTTTGGTTTACACGGTACTCCCGCTACATTCCAGCGTTACATGGATGTAATTTTATCCCTTCATACTGGTTATTGTAAGTAAGTAAAATTTTATGTATACAGGGTACCCTTCCGTAGCTCATGGCACCCTTGCACCATACTTACAGACAATACAAATATAAGCTTATTAAAATTATACAACTGCAATCCACTTAAAAATCAGCTCATAAAATCTTAAAATCTTAAGTTCCTTCAAAAGCTTTTGGAAAAACATACAGTATGCTTTAAGGGAGTTGTTAAACCCTCCAACAGTCAGGCTTTCTTGTACCCAACGAGGTAGAGAGTTCCACAGGATACAGGCCATAAAGGTAAAAGATCTTCCTCCAAACATTTTCAAACATACCCTGGGAACCTCTAACAATCCCTTGTTGGAGGATCGAAGTGAGCAAGAGGGACGGTAGGGAGATAGGAGGTCTTGCAGGTATTGAGGTCCCTGATCGTGTAGGGCTTTGCAGGTCAGCAATGCGACCTTGAAAGGGATTCGTTACTGTATATGCAGCCAATGCAGTTCACGCAGCACAGGTGTTATATGACTGGATCTATGGGTTCCAGTTAACAACCTGGCTGTCGTGTTCTGCACTAGCTGCAATCAGTGAATATCCACTCCCAGAAGCCCTAGGTAAAGGGCGTAGCAGTAGTCAAGACGAGTGGTGACAAAGGTGTGGACCAAGGCAAAAAGATCCTTGGATGGAACCAGGTGCTTCACCCTGGCGATATTTCTTAGATGGTAAAAGGCAGATTTGACTATGACCAACACCTGAGCCTTCAGGGTCAGGCCTTCATCAAATACCACCACAAGATTCTGCACCTGGCCCGAGGCATTGAGCAGGTTCCCTCCAAGTTGTAAGTCGGAGGGTTTTTCCACCCATCCTAAGATCAGGGTCCACAACCAACACCTCCGTTTTCTCCGGGTTTAACCTCAGCCAGCTGACACTCATCCAGTTCTGTATCTCCAGTAGGCAGTAGTTAAACATTGAGACTGTATCAAACTCCTGGCCGGGCACAAACGACATGTACAGTTGAGAATCATCTGCATAACAGTGAAAACTCAACCCGTACTGCCTTATAATGTCCCCTAGTGGCAGCATATACACTGCAAACAACATGAGGGAAAGCACAGAAACCTGCTGTACCCCCACAGGGCAGGCCCCAAGGGGATGAAGAATAAATTCCCGCTACAACCCTCTGTGACCTGCCCTTGAGGAATGATAGAAAGCAATTGAGGATTGCCCCCTCCAGTCCACAAAAGAACCGCAGGTGTTTCAGCAACACCCCATGGTCCACAGTGTCAGATGCTGCTGAGAGAGCCAGCTGAACCAAAATGGAACGGGCTCTCCGATCTCTCGCCACCAGAAGATCATTAAGCACTCGAACCAGGGTAGGCTTGGTGCTATGCCTTTTCCTGAAGCCAGACTGGAGAGGGTCATAGACACTGTGGATGGATAAATAATCCTCCAGCTGCAGAGCGACCACCTGCTTGATAACCTTCCCTGTAAAAGGTAGGTTACAGACTGGTCTGTAGTTAGCAGGGCAGTCTGGGTCAAGGGAGGGCTTTTTCAGCAGTGGCCTAACCACTGCTTCCTTTAAGGGATCTGGAAAGATCCCTCTCTCCAATGAAGCCCAGACTATCTGAGCTAGGACCGGGCCGATGAACTCAACACACCCTACAAGAAAGTATGTTGGGCCCGGGTCCAAACTACAGCAAGTTGGTCGCAAAGTCTGGATGATCCTCATTATATCCATGACTACCAGCTGACTGAAGGCAGACCAGGACAACTGGGTATTAGTACCACTCGGTAGGCCACCACAAGGACGAATGGGGAGGCATTGGCTGATCTCTGTCTTAATGGTGGACACCTTATCAGCGAAGAACCGAGCAAACTCCTCACATTCTTCCTGTGACAACGCTCCACCAGACCGCAGGCAGACTGGATTGCACAGTCTGTCCACAGTCCGGAAGAGTTGGGCTGGTCTGTTCCTCGCTGCAGCAATTTCCCTGGACAGGAATTCTGCCTTCTTATGGGAAATTGCTGATTGGTAGACCTTATAATGGTCCAACAACCTAACTCTGTCCACCTCAAGTGAGTTTTCCACCAGTGTCTCTCCAACCTTCGCCCCTGCCTCTTCAATTCTTTTAGTGTCCCATCAAACAATGGGGCACCCGGGCGAGAAGTCAAGGGCCAAACACGAACTGGCGCAATGACATCCGGGGCCTCAGCTACTGCCTTGTTACAGGCCTGCACAAGAGTCCCTGGGTCACTGCTATCTAACGGAATACCCAAAAGGTCCAATACCATCATAAGGCCTTCAGGTGTTACCTGTCTTAAAGGACGGTACTCCACCATTTCCTTCGGGGCAGACCCATTTCGAGGGGTCACGAAACTAAACCTCAAGGTGTGATGGTCTGACCATCCAATAGGCTCCACCTCCAAACTGGAGCTCTCCATCCCCAGGTGGAACATCAAGTCCGAGTGCCCCCCCCATGCGTTGTGGTGGTAATAACCCGTGTCAGGCCAAATGATTCCATCAATTGAAGGAGGTCTTGTCCAAAATGCAAGAGTTCATCGTCGACCCTGGGCATTGAAGTCCCCCAGAATTAACCATCTGGGGGCCTCAATACCATCTCGGCGATGAAGTCGATACTTCCTTCAGGAATACCCTCCCATCCTTGGGTGGATGGTAGATGAGAAGGATCCTGAATCCTACACCCGCAGCTCTCATATACTCAAAAGAGCTGGCACTCCCCACTGCCACCTCCTTGAAGTTCAGCTCCTGTCTAAAACAGACTGCAACCCCCCCCCATGGTCCAGTCTCAGGTGGTGTATCACCGAGAACCCGGTGAGAATCGCAACTGCCAAAATAGGCCCTGCATTTTCATCCAGTCAAGTCTCGGTGATGCAAGCCAGGTCTGCAGAGGCTACTAAATCAGCAACCATTGCAGTCTTAATTTTTAAGAGACCTGGCATTGCATAACACCGCCCGAGAGGGACGAGATTCTGCAGATGACCGCAACATCTGCCTGAATCCCTCAGAGCTCTTGGTTATGGGCACAAGGCAAGGAGGCACTCACTCTTGGTCCTATTTAACCCCAGGGCGCTTCCTAGTCCCCACCGTCTCTATCCACTCACCCTTCTCCCATCCCCCACAGGGTCTCCAGGACCCACCAGTCCTCCACCTCCTAATTACATCTAGTGCTCTACATCTATAGTATACCTGTGGCGGAAGCGGAGGGCATTCAAAAGGTCACAGGTCCCTCAACCTCGAGGGAGAATACTGCCTGACCGCAGTAATCACCCCCCAACACATATCTAACAATTTACTTTACACCCTCAAACACATTTACATACTCTCACCCACACACACACACACACACATACATACCTTACTAAACACTACAATTCCAATTCCCCTTCACTACCTCACACACACCTTTAGTCTATCCACTCCGGAACTTATGCCCCTTTTCAATAACAAACAATAAATAATCCCACTAACCCCCCCCCCCTCCAAAAAGCATTTCAATCCAGTCCAATAAGAAGAGCAGATAAAAATTTGTACATTACATTAGGCAGCAAAAAATTCTAAAATGTTATTCAGTTTTGTCTTGTCTGCTGCGCTCTCACCACAGCAAACCCAAATCAACACCTCTATAGTGTATGGCGGAATGCTGATGTGGATGGAATCCACCCCTTCAACAACGCTGGTATGCTGCACTAGCTATGTCATCGTAGCCATTGTGCTGCACTAGCTATGAAGCTAGTGCAGCATAACACTTAGAAGGAGAGTGCACATGCGCGATTGGGCGACCGGTGATCCTCTGAGAATGGCCACGGTGGTGAAACATGCTGGGGGAGGCGAAAATTACCACATAAACCAGCAAGAAAGTAAGGCCAGTCTTTGTATGAGTGACCATACACTATAAAAGACTGTGTATGATCGCTCATACACAACAAGGGTATTTTTCAACTCTCAAGGTTTCCATGGTAACGAGACCTCTTGCGCTGCGCTCTGAAAGTCTCCAAGTTACCATGGAAACCTCTCAAGTGAAAAATACCCTTGTTGTGTATGAGGGATCATACGCAATCCTCTATATAGTCCCTCTCACAGACTATGATGATATTTCAAAATTACTTTACATGTACCAAGTAGATCAAGTGTTCTGGTTTTAATCCAGGACCAAAGTCCTATAACTGGCTTCAAATACAGTCAAGAAAAAAAATGTCTGACTTCATCGTTTGGCAAGAATACGCATTTTACTTAATTTCCTCCTGGTCGTGCCGTCAATGAGCTGGTGAATCCAGTGTATTACCTTGAATTTAAATGACTGTAGTGCATACTTGGATGATGTCATGGTGTATAGTCCAGACTGGAAAACTCACCTGGAACACCTACGAGCAGTTATCCAATCAAACAAAAAGGCAGGTCTGACAGTTAATCCTACCAAGTGTGCATTGGGCATGCAGGAAACCAGATATTTGGGCTTTGTTTTGAGAAATGGAGAAGTCAAGCCTGAAGTTTCTAAGACAGAAGCTGCAGCTAACAGCCCTGTCCCAAAAACAAAGAAACATGTCAGGTCATTTTTAGGGCTGGCTGGTTATTATCGGAGATTTGTTCCCAACTTTGCAGAGTTAGCTACTCCCCTCACAAAACTCACGAAAAAACAGTATCCAAATAATGTGAAATGGACCCCAGAGTGTGATGAAGCTTTTCAAGCCATTAAGGATGCATTATGTTCAGCCTTTGTTTTAAGAAGCCCAGACTTTGAGAAACCATTTTTGTTACAAACAGATGCATCAGTGGTAGGTCTAGGTGCAGTTCTGAGTCAAAATATAGATGGGACTCAACATCCTATTCTGTACATAAGTAGGAAGTTGCAAGACAGAGAGAAAAGGTACTCCACCATTGAAAAGGAATGTTTAGCTGCAAAGTGGGCCATGGAGTCCCTTAAGTTTTATTTGCTAGGAACTGACTTTGTACTTATAACAGATCACAATTCTCACTGTTGGCTTAACCAAATGAAATACAAAAATTCCAGAATCACAAGGTGGTAACTGGCACTACAGCCATTTAAATTCAAGGTGATAAACAAATCTGGTAAAAAGAATAGCAATGCTGATTTTCTGTTAAGATATGGATCAGGAATTGAGGGTTCTAAAGGTTCAAAAACAAATGTATGAGTTTAAACTTTACCATTTGCTGTACTGTTATAGAAAAAAGGATACTGCACATGTGCTTAATTTCTGAAAGTTAGAAGCTAATGTTAGAGAATTAATAGAAAGTTTTGGATACCTGTTTGATAAAGCAGGTTCCCGCTTAAGGAGGAGGGTGTATGTGACAGGGTTGAGTAGAACCCTGTCCAAGTTGTTATGGAGAGTTTGAATGCAGGGATCTGTTCTGTTCTTTCCTTTCCTGTCTGTTGTCTGTCTGGTTGCGCAACCAAATTTTCCTGTGGGACCTAGGATTTGATCACCCCGACAGCCTCGCAATTCTTTACCTCTCACTGTCTCTCAGTCTTACCTTGTTGTTTTTGTCTTTTCCTCCCTTGCATATCTGCTGGTATAAAAATATATGCAAATCATTATGTGGAAATGTAACTGATATTTGGATCCCTTTGTTTAGAAATTATATAGTGTTACTGTTGAAATGCATATAACGATAGTTTGAGATGATTGCAAAAAGCTATTCAGAACTCAAGGGGTTAACCTGTGAGCAGTTTTTAAGCCCCTTTTCAGAAACTGTGGAGTAGGGGCCTCAGTTCTGGGACATTTTGTTCTTGCTGTACCTGTACGAAATTTACAAGAACATTTTAGAAAAAAACAGGATGCTTGTTAAGGAGGGGGGTTGTAAGGACTTATAAAAGAGGGAGTTTCAATGTTTTGAGACACAGAAATTGAAGGAAAACTCAAATGGATCTTCTCTGTTTATTCTGCTTTTGTAAATAATTATACTGAACAAGTTTATTTTTTTATGTTACTGCTAGTACTAATAAACACTTTTTGCTAATTCTACAATTGCTCCTGGTTTTTCCTATGCTTCCTGACCTGTGCCTTGATGACACTGTTCTAATGAGCCACAGTAATTTTGGTTCCCCCTAAAGAGATAGGCATTCAGGGAAAGTACATTACAAACATCTTATAAAATGCCCAGCTTGATGCTGTGGTTAGCAGCACATCATGCTATCACATGAGACTTGGTTTCATTCCCTACACCACGTTTTTAACACTGGATCTGAGGCAGGCTAATGTGTGCAAACTGAGTGATGGCGGAGGGAAGGATTACATGACTTCTGTGGTGACCAGACCATGATGCAAGGAGGGTGCACTGCCAGGGCTTCACAATGGGGAAAAATCCTGACAGTTATAGAGCACCTTTCATGATGGTCCAAAAAGTTAAAGCTTATAGTCATTATATGCAGTACTAGACCTGAAAGGGTGTATGCATTTGTTATTTTTGGCCAAGGTTTATTCTGCCTTCCATATTTTGCATTTGTTTTTGAGCCCTGCTTTAGCCCTGCTGCACTCGCCTTTGCTGTTCAGCTGCTGGGCTGCTGACTCCCACTGACATCATTATATGGCAGAGGAGCGACTCACACTGTGCAGTACAGTGCAGTTGCAGCAGTTTTACAAGAGAAAACTACCAGAACTAGGTGCACATACTGTGTTCCCCCTTCCCCAAGACACCCTGTTAGCAAGGCATGATGCCAAAATCCATATGCCTTGGCAGAATATTTTTTTTTTTTTGTAAAATTGACTTATTTTTGCCTCTGTAGCATAGCATGGGGATTGAGAGAAGACTGAGGTGCTGCTATCAGCACCTTTCCCAGTCCTTTTGACTTTCATGCATAAATTACCCCTTCTTGCATTGATTCTGGAACTGTATTTCATTACTGTCCTCTGCAGTTAGATTTTACATTCTGAGTTGCTAAAAACTGCAGAGTGTACCAGAATTTCTGCAGCAAGCCTGGTGTTCCTGTGGACCCAGGGCTGTACTGCTGACATCACTATATGACAGAGGAGTGACTCACACTGCAGTACAGTGAAGTTTTGCATGAGAAAACTACATTGCTAGGTACACATACTGTGGTCTCTCTTCACCAAGACACCCTGTGATAGCAAAATGCCGAAATCCATATGCCTTGTCAGTATGTTTTTTTGTAAAACTGACTTACTTCTGCCTCTGTAACAAAGCATGAGGACCGAGAGAAGATCAAGTTGCTGTCAGCCGAGACAGGTGTCAGTTTATGCATCAGTGTGATTAGTGTCTATACCTTGATCATTTGAAAGCAGTAATGGCTCCTTACCCATGCCATGCTGGTGCCTTCCATGTCTTTCTGTAGTAAAGCGCCTGGCAGTCACTCCGATTGAAAATCCCTTACTGCGCCTCCTCAGCATCAGCAAGGCACCGCGGAATGCTGAAGACTAATTTTGGTACCATATAATACCGCTGGTCCATGCACACGCGGAATCCCAGTTTCACTTTTCAAACAAGAATTTCTCTGGAAATAGCCCTCAGTTTTTAAAACCACTTCTACAGTGCATACAGCACGTATAGCACATTTAAACACATTGTTTATATTATATGGTACCAAGATTAGTCTTCGGCGTTCCACGGTGCCATGCTGATGGGGAGGCGTGGGCCGGAGGAACAGTATGAGATTTTCGATCAGGATGAATGCCAGGTGCTTTACTACAGAAAGCCATGGAAGGCACCAGTATGGTATGGGTAAGGAGGCAGTACTGTTTTCAAATGATCAATTACCTGTATAAATATAAGGAGGCATTACTGCTTTCAAATTATCAACTACCTATATAAATGTACTAATGTTCTAGAATATGTTCACTGCTGTTAATGTAATCTCATGTACCTTTGTGCCATCTACATTATATTGTTAAGGGTTCTGGCATCCCACTTCCCGCCTCCGTGGAAAGCGTGGGAGGTAATGGGTTGCAAGACAGACCAGGCACTGCATGGGGCAAATGAAACAAAAAAGGCATTTAAAATAACTGCTGTAAAATATCAGTTACTTTTGGTATGTCTTTCTTAGATGTTTTGTTAGAAAAAGAATGTCTGCTTTCTTTGCGATATGTTGCCAAAACACACACACACACATACATACACACACACACACACCTTCTAGTTCTTAAAACACTGAAGGGATAGAAGGAGGCTTAGTGACTGAAGACAAAAAGAAATACCTGACATATCCGGTCAATGTTCTCTTCTGTTGGCATTACAAAGTATATCGCTGGAACATCTGGAATAGAGTCACGATCGGAGTGCAAAACACTGAAAGAGCAAGATGATGTAAGCTTAATTTTACCATGTTTATTACGTGTTACATTTGCTCTATAACCACTTTGAGACAGCATTTACTCATGTCAAGCCAACACATGTATGCAATGCAGCTGTAGAAGAAAAGTAGCAACACTTTAAAACAAATGAACAGGGGCTAACAAAAGCCTGTAAAAATAAGCCAACTGTGCCAGAACATCTCACCACAGCTACAAAATAATGATGTGTTACCATATTCAATCAAAAAATGCTACAACACCAGCATATTTCTAGAAAGTCTGGCCTTTCCAGGTGTTGTTGAACTGCAACATGGTGGACAAAAGTTACAAGGAGAGACTGGAGGCCCTTAGCATGTTCGGTGGCAACAAAGAAACTCCACACTACTTGTGGTGTTTGCAGTGTTCTCTGCTAGAGTTTCTGGAAGGGGCTGATACTGAATGTACCCTGGCATGTTTTGTAAGTAATAAACATTTACATGCTTGCATCTATCTTGCCTTAGTGATACACTATGTGGAACAGACAGCTGTGGTGCTGAGTCTTCTTTGTTGCCACATCGTTCTTTAGCTTTCAGCATACCATACAGTGAGGTGGGCTGTCTTGTTTTGGCTGGCCCAGTGGCATGGTGGGCTGAAGCACCAAGTGCCACACACACCACCTGCCAGACTGGCGACCCAGCTTCAGGAACAGGCAAGGGTCACTCAGGGGCTGGCTGCAGGAAGGAGGACTGAGCATCCAGAGGCAGCCCCCCCTCCTCCTTCAGGGTGAGGGGATAACACATGCTGCTGCTTGTCTGCAATACAGCAGAGGCTAGGAGGCAGTGCCGCATATGGCCACATCTCTGAATGCCAGACACAGTACGAATACATGCGGTGTCATCATGCTGCACACCCACACCATTGCACGCAGGCTGACCTCGGGGGACAAGGGAGGAAACTGAGGAAGAGGCTGACAGGATGACTCAGAACAGCCACAGGCCCCGCACTCAGTGACTCAGGTGATTCTGCAATATGGTGAGGTAAGCCCTGGGAGAAGTTGGGGCACAGGGCTGGGGCAGAAGGCACGACAGTGGTTAGCCAGGGTCAAGGAAAGTAAACAGCTCTACAAGAAAAAAAAAAGAAATGTTCATCCTGGAGAAAGGGAGACCAAGAGGGAGAGCATGATTACAGTCTTTTGCATACTTAAAGGTATCGACAAAATTGAACAGACAGAAATGTTTGATCTGGTGTCATGCAGCAGGATGCAAGGACATGTCCTGAAGTCTGGGTAACATTAGGAGGCACGTTTTCTTCCAAAGGATGGTGAACCTACTAAACAGCATACCAACAGAAACAAAGGACATTAAACCAGTAGAGGTCTTTAAGGCAATCCTGGACAAATTTCTGCTTACCAACAGAATCACATGGCAACCTGGGCAGTAAAGTGAGCAGGGAATCCCTATTAATTGGTACTGTTCATATCTGTATAGCATACTTATTTCATTGTAAAAGACAGAAACAAACGATGATGATACAAAAAGACTGATGGTTCATCATATTACCCAATCATACCACAGGACTCTGTGGGGTCTTTGCTTATACTATTCCCCCTTTTGTTCTCTGTATTTCCACCTCTCTCTTCCAACTGAGTAGCTACTATACCCTTGAGTCTATCCCAGCTGTGTTTGAAGTCGTTTATAGTTTTGGCATCCACCACCTCCGCTGGCAGACCATTCCATGACTCAACCACTCTTTCTGTGAAATAATACTTCCTCACATCCTGTGCTGTAGCCTCTCTGGCATGTCCCTGTCCTTATTCAGGTGGGGACTCCAGAACTGGGCATAGTACTCCAGCTGTGTCCTCACCTTCAAGGTTGCTGGCCCAATACTGTGGAATTTGCTCTCGAGGACCATGACGGAGGCCCCTCAGTGAAGGTCTATAAGGCCCTGTCCACACTACACCGCCAAAACAATGTAACGGTTCTAACCTGTTGCAGATGGTAACCGGCACAGTGTGTCCACACTGCCGGCAAACTGTCCCGGTAACGGTTTGGGACCATCACAGCCCGTCCACATTGTGGGTGCCCTGCAACCATTATGGTCGGCACCCTATCCCACGATGCAGTGCGCTCTGCACTATGGGTACTGGTGGGCTACACGCTCATGCATCCACACTACAGCCGGTAACGGTACAGAGGCAGTACCAGGTCTGTAACCATTGTTAAAACCACCTTGTAGGCAGTTTCGACAACGGTTACAGAAACGCCACCTGTAAAATTACAGGTGTAAATGCAAACCATTGCGGTAACGATTTGGACCCCCTGTAACATTACGGAGGGGTGATATCGGTGTAGTGTGGACAGGGCCTAAGAAGGGCCTTAGACAAGCTTTTCTGGAGTCTACTGATTCCATATTTATTGCTTCCATATTTATTTATTGAACAAGATATTTTATATAGTCTAGGCTAGTAGCCTTGGTTTAAGCGATTCATTTTATTTTTGTTTTATGATGGCCTCTCTGTTTTGCTTGTATTTTATATCTGATCCACCTTTTATGTATGATGTTTTGTAATGGCACCCTTAGCTTTCAGGTAAGGGCGCCAGATAAAAATAAAAACTACCACTACCACCAGAGACCTATGCAGTGATAAAAGTATCTTCTGCTTTCTACTGTCAAACCCTCTCTCGATGCACCCTAGCATCTTGTTACTGAAGGCCTTGTCACATTGGCTGGTTTGTTTAATGGAGTCACTAATGATGACTCCCAGGTCCCTTTCCTTTGATGCTGTGTCCAGTTTGACCCTCCCCCCCCCCATCCAATAGTCTGTTCTGGGGTTTTTGTTCCCTAAGTACATAACTTTGCACTTTTAGCCATTAAATTTCAGCTGCCAGAATTTGGACCAACTTTCCCACCTTTGCAGATCTCCCTGCAATTCCCTTATCCTCTCCCGTGCAGTTAACCCTACAACAGAGTTTACTGTCATCCATGATATGCCCAGGATTCCTTCTATGTTGCTGATGAACATATGGAAGAGGACTGGGCCCAGGACAGACTCCTGTGGAACTCCAGTATGGCACCGAGTTGCATGCACTGCTGAACTCAAAGCACAGTAAATCTACTGTGTGCCCCTTAACAACTACCCAGGTTACCCAGTCAAAGAATACTATGAGGTTGGTCTGACAACGGTGTTGGGTAAGTTACTTTTTTTACTACTTTCTATTACTATTGGAAACTCATTCCCAGGAAGCTCTGTGCAGTCACTAGCAAGGATGGAGAAGTACTAGAAAACATAATACACCTTACAGGTACCGTTACTTATTTATTTTCACACAAAAACAATACAAAAGTAATAAGTAACTATAACAGATTACATTTATTCGAAAGTAATAGGTTAGTTACTAGTTACTTTCAAATAAATATAATCTGTTATAGTTACATATTACTTTTGTATAAAAAGAAATAAGTAACTACAACTATAAGGTGTATTACATTTTCTAGTAATTCTCCATCCTTGCTAGTGACTGCACAGAGTTCCTGGAACAAGCTTCCAAAAATAATAGAAAAAGTAACTTACCCAACACTGTCTGACAAGACCTCCCTGCCCTTAACCCAAGCTGCTGTAGGCCAGCCCAGTGGTACAGAGGGCTGTGGCACCCAAAGTGCCTTACCTCTTACCACGCCAGCGACCCAGGGTCGGGAGCATGCTCGGGTCATCAGGGTTGGCCGGGGAGGAGAGGACTGAGCATCTGGAAGACTGCTCTCCTCTCCTCTCTTGGACAGGGTGGGTTGTGATCTCCTGGCCTTCAGCGACTCCCTGTGGAGACGGGGGTACACTTGCCGGGATCACGTCAGGCAAAGGGGGAGGTGACGGCAGATGTCCTGTAGGAGGGTGCAGAAGCATGCCCGCGCTGGACGTCGCTGCACATCAGCGCCTCGGGGGGGGGTACCAAGGAAACAGGAAAAACCCCGCTGACTGGGAGGAAAATGCCACTCCAGCCAACCACGTCCACCAATGGATCCTGCTTTCTGGCCCGACTGCCTCCATCCTTCGCCTCTGCCTGTGATGGCATCAAATGAGAGGAATGATCACTGTGCCACTGATGGCAGCCCCACTGGGTCATGACCAGGGGGGGTGCCACATAGGTGAGTCGCAGGTGGGTCTGGGGAACAGGGACACCGGCAGAGAGGATCCAAGCAGGATGGGATAAACGGTGGAGATGGCCGATGGGGCCCCAGCAAGTGGTGACAGAAGTGAAACAAAGTGGGGGGGGGGATTAACCCAAACTGCTTAGTATCCTGAAGCTGGTTTTACTCCAGGTATTCTACTATGTCCTCCTTGACCAGTGTCTGCATCAGTTTCCCCTACCACGAAGGTAAGTTTGACAGGTCTATAGTTTCCCAGCTTCTCCTTGTCCTCTCCTTTGTGCAGTAGAACCATGTTTGCCATCCTTCAGCCCCTGGGGACTGTGTCGAGACAGACCTATACCACTTTATTAATGTTCATATTTCATGTGTTGTGATGTGCTCCAGAGTTTAAAACACTGTCCCTTTAAAGGCAAAGGGAGATTTTAATAAATAAATACTGTTTTAACACTGAAGGTCTCAGCCTAAAAGTGCATTTCAAAGGCTGATACATTACAATAGGATTTTACAACCCAGGAAGCTGGCAGATGAACATTTAAGGTCTTGCAATTCAACTATGAATGAGCCAGACAGGGTATGTGTATTTCAGTAGTCATATCTCTCACATCAAAGGGGCACTTAGCCATTTCAAAAAGCTAAAGGCTCAGTGGGAGGTCGGCTTAACATAGAATTTGACTGCAGATAAGGACCGCTAGGCCAACCCAGTCTGCCCATTTCCCTGCCTACTGGATAAGCTGCAGATCTTAGTTAACCAGCAGCCTACTTCTTTCTACCCCAACCCCCTAGAATTGCCTTATGACTGTCCCATGCATGCTTGAATTCCACCACTGTTTTTGACTCCACAACCTCCTCCGGAAGGCCTCTCCATGCATCCACAACCTTCTGTGAAAAATACTTCCTTAAATTACTCTCTTTTGAAAGATGCTACCTCTTGGACTTTGTTAATTCCCTTGAGGTACTTGAAAGTTTCTATCATGTCTCCCTCCCTCCTTTCCTCGAGGCCACACATATTAAGCTCCTTAAGTCTCTCTTCATGTCTTCCGTGCAGACCCTGCACCATTTTAGTTGCCCTCCCTGGACAGCTTCCATCCTGTCTATGTCTTTGCTAAGACTGGGTCTCCAGAACTGCACACAGTACTCCAGATGGGGTCTGACCAGCTGTCTGTACAGAGGGATAACAACTTTCTGTTTTCTACTGGTGATGCCTCTCCCTATGCATCCCAGTATCCCCCCCAGCCCTCCTTGCTGCCTTCTCACCTTCCTGAGTTAAGTTCGTTAACTCATGCCCTAAGAAGGGCTGGGCACCTGTGAAACAGGAAGAACCATACATGATCAAAAGACATATGTTCAACATGGAACCACAGTGACACCTGCAGGAAAAGATGAACTGTTGCACCCAAGTCTTTGTATAGCCATAGCATTCACACCCATCCAAAAAAAGGGGCTGAATATGACATTACTCAGACTTTAAACTGGACACACATCTTGAAATCAGGGCATTCTCTTTGAGGTTTAAGCTTGAGAAGGACATGGTCCTTCATAGTCTCCAGCTGAGAAGAAACTTACTAAGCTGTTATATACTTTTTAAAGTATATGGTCTGGGAAAACCCCTGAAAAGATCTGTGTTTGTGAAAGCGGACTTCTACATTTTGAATAGAAATTCAGATTTTTAAGTCAGAATTTGGGAACAAATACTTTGCACCAAGACAACCCTGAGTTTTGCAACAGAAGAAAATTCAGAGACCAATTTTCTTCCAACAATCTTGTTTTCTAAAGAACTTCATCAATTACAGAGAGAATTTCCTCTCAAAAAGGACATCTGATGCCGGTCCGGTGGCTCAGAGGGCTGAGATACTGGATGCCTTGCCTCACGCCACACTTTGGCAGGGGAGAATGATTGAGCGCCCGACGGACTGCTCTCCTTCTCCGGGGGGGGGTCACCAGTTGGTGTTCAATTGGCCCCTAGCATTGGCTGGGGGGCAGTACACCAACGCTCTAGAGACAGGGAGGAGAGGAGGCAAACGCCTGAAGGGAGCATGTGCGGACACGTGCGCGCTCCCTGCATGGGCGTCACTGCACACCTCATCTCCGAGGGAGAAAAATGCAGGAGGAAAGTGTTCTGGGTGCGGCTGGATGACAGTCGGTCCCTGTAGGCACTGCTCCACGAACAGGCAGTAACCCTAGCACCGGATCCGTAGCAGCAGGTTGAGGGGTCCCCACCACCCCGCTATGGGGGAGGGGGGGCAAGCCGTGGAGGTAGTCAGAGGTAAGCTGTGAGCGGGAGACAGGGCTGGGGGGACCAGCTAGAAGAAACGCCATCCAGGACAAGGTGGCAAAAAGAAACTAACTATAAAAAAAAAAAAAAAAAGGACATCTGAGCTTTCTGGACTCTAAGCATCAAATCAAAGTATAATTTTAGAAATAACAGTAAATAGTGTTTTTTTTTGTATAACCATCCAAAAGTTATTTTGCATTGTCTGCATTTCAAATCTTTCAAACTGTAGAATTTACTGTGTTGTTTTCTTAAGTAAACTTTTATAATTTCTTATCAACTCTGTCTGGGGTCTGGTTGTGTGATTAAAAATGTTAACAAAAGGGTTTTGTAAGGACTGTACGCCTTGCTAATTAAGACAGAAATCCGCTTAGCTGTCCTACAAACCATATTAGCACAGGACTGCCAGCTGGGAGTGGGGATTCTAGCCCAAGAACGTGGTGCATGAGTCAGGAGGACTCGAGACTACGATTCCACCCTTCCACTGAGAAAAGGAAGGTTGGTGACATTTCTTGAACCCCATAACCACTCATGAGCTCCACAAAAGGGAGACCTCCCTATGAACAGGAAGTCCTGCTGTGTCCACGGGGCTGGGCTCGTGACAGATTTGGTGCCAGCTACTGGGATTGTGAACAGTCTTACAAAACCATCACAACAGAGGGCAGCATTTGAAAAGGTGAAAAAAGAAATTTACTCGCAGACAATAAGACGCTATCCTGTTTGATTTTTTTTTTTTTTAGCATAGTAGTGTAATATAGAAGCAGAATATCTTCCCAGTACAACACCATGAATATGGAACAGCTGAGGAAGATATGTGTAGAAAAGGGAATTCTCAGTGAGAACACAAATAAAAAGCAACTCACAGAGGCCCTTATGACAGCTGAGACTAAGGAAGCCACACTGAGCTTGGAGCTACAGGTGGCGACTCAGGGTGCCCAGAGCCCAGAAGTGCAGGGGACAGTGAGAGCCAGGAGCCATACACAGACAAGGAGCTGGAGCTGAGCAGGCTGCAGATACAGGAGAGACAGTCTGAGCTGGAGCAACAAAGGTTTGAAATGGAAATAGAGGAAAGACGGCGACGAGGAAGGGCAGAGACAAGGCAAAAGCAGCGCCAAAGAGAGGCCGAGATAGAGGAAAAGCAGCGCCAAAGGAGGCAAATGAGAAACACCAGAGGGAGGCAGATGAACAGCAATGCCAGAGGGAGTTCGAGCTGGAAAAGCTGAAGCTCCAACAGACAGCAACCCTAACAACACCCGAGCACGTAAGTGGTGGGGGTGGGTCTGAAACGCCAGGGCTGGGGTACAAATTAAGTTCAAAATTGATGGTGGAGTAGAGGGGGAGGATATGGACGTGTTTATGAATTCCTTTGAAAAGGTCTGTATCCAGGCCAATATACCCAAAGAGGCCTGGAGCTTTCAACTATCTCCACTGCTTACTGGAAAGGGCCAGGAAGCACCGGGAGAGATGGACAATGTGGACAGTAAAGACTTTGATAAGTTAAAAACTTCATTGTTAAAAAAATATGATCTGAACTCTGATGCACACAGTGTGAAATTCGAAACTCCTGTGAGGCCCAAAGGTGAGCTTTAAGGAAATAGCCACTAAACAGCATCAATATTAAAAGCTTGGTGCGAGGAGGTTACAGCAAATTCTGTTGAAGCTATTGAAGAGGTGGTATTACTTGAACAGTTTTATTGGATTTGCTCACCCAATCTAAAGCTTTGGCTGGAGGATCGAGATCCTAAGACTGCCAAACAGGCTGCAGAGATGGCGGATCACTATGCTAGAAGCAGGCCTGCTCTCAAGGGATATGGGGAGCAGAGAATACAGGGCAAAAGGAAAAGTGGATATTTTGGACAACCAAAAACATGGTGCCTCTGCAAAGAAGAGAATCACCTGATGCCCAAAGAGATTTTGGGGACAAGAAAATGATGAATGCTGGTATTGTAAAAGCCAGGTCATATTTCTAAGCAGTGTCCTAAGAAGGCCCAAAATGTGAAAGGGCCTGAGCAAACTGAGCTGGGTGCCAAATGTATCCTTAAAGCTATCCCTGAAAATATGAGGGCACACAGTCACCTAGTTAAAGTGAATGGGGTACAGACTAGAGGGTTAAGGGATACTGGAGCATCTCTTACCCTGGTAACAGGGCATCTGGCGGGGGCTGAACAAATACCGCCACTCGGTTTGTCTCTGAGCGGGATTTCACTGCGGCAAAAAAAACCTACCCATTAGCCAGTGTTATCCTGAATTGGGGAGATGCAGGTGAAGGGGTAAGAAAGGTGGCTGTAGCCAACAACCTCATTATGGATGTTATTGTGGGGAATGATGTTCCACAGGGGGTGGTCTGTGTTGTGACCCAGAGCCAAAAGGACAGGGGCTCCTGTGATCTTTGGGACCCCACGGAAATTCAGATAGGAGAGGTTGGGAGACAGGCCAGCCAGCCTGTGGCTCTTGTAAAAGAGAGAGAGATGACAGGGGGCTGGAACATCCCCTAGTGGCAGTTAACCAAACTGCTACTGGAGTTTGCTCTCAGGAGGAAGAGGTGACACACAGCCCAAGGGAGGGGGACGGTTGTGATACCGCGTCCCCTAATGCCACAGTTACGGACCTCAGCATGGGAACTCATGGGGACATGCCCCATGCTCTGAGTAAGTGGGAAGATGTAGCAGCAGCAGAACAGACAGACCCTAGCTTAGAGCAGTTGACGGCCTGTGCAGAGTCCAGTGGGACACAAGGAGGTGCCAGAAAACATAGGGTATATTGGGACAAGAGACCGTTATACACACAGGACATCAGGACAGAGGGAGGGATGATCAGCAGGCAGCGTGTTGTTCCCCAGGGCTATCATGAGTTATTGCTCAAGGTGGCTCATGATATTCCCACGTCCGGACATTTGGGCATTGCTTGTACTACGCAGCACTTTGCTTACAATTTCTATTGGCCCAATTTTACCAAGCAGGTGAAGGAAGAGAAAGGCACTTACCATAGTAACCTTGTTTCTCCCAGGGGATACTCCAATATTCATAACTCTTCTGCAGTATACCTTTAAGGTCAGATCTGCCCGGAGAGGGAATGCTATGCAAATGATGGAATCATTAACATGAGCCACTTTTCAAATGCTGACACCTATCAACTGCCTACATTCTAACCCTCAGATTTCGTGGATGCCTGCAAGACAGGGCCCAAAATTTAAATATATATCAAATTCTAATTTTAAAATTCCCTACCCAAAAAAACTCCAACTGGAGGAAACATGAAGAGAAAAGATCATCATTAAAAATCCCCACAAGCTCCTATGTTATAATCACCTGAAAAAGGCAAAACACGTTTTAATAAAAGTGTGGCATGCAAACACTATGGTACAGCATGGAATACAGATGCCACTGATTCTTAAAACGGGGAGGAAGGGAGGGAGAGTTATGAATATTGGAGTATCCTCTGGGAGAAACAAGGTTACTATGGTAAGTAACTTTTTCTTCTCACCCCAGGAATACTCCAATATTCCTAACTCTTCTGCAGACTAAAAAGCAGTACCTTAGGAGGCGGGAACAACCTATTCTGGAAACAGGCTCTGCAGTACAGCTGTACCAAACCTGGCATCAGCTCTTGCCTGCATATCCAAGCTGTAATGCTTGACAAATGTGTGTACTGTTCGCCAGGTTGCGGCTTTACAAATATCCACAAAGGGTACATCCCTTGCAGCTGCCAGTGTTGCAGCTGTACCCCTTGTGGAGTGGACTCTAAGCCCTGCTGGAGCTTCCTTGCCCACCTTTGAATAGTAAAATTGGATGCACTGAACAATCCAAAGAGAAATGGACCTTTTAGATGCTGGGTTAGCCTTTCCCACATCCCCATAAGTGAGGAAAAGCTGTGTTCTATCCTGCCTATGGGGCTCAATGGCTGTCATGTAGTAGCTCAAAGCTCTTTTTGACATCCAGGCTATGCAACTTATGCTCACCAGAAGAAGAATGGTCAGTGAAAAACACTGGCAAAGTAATGGACTGGTTCAAATGGAAGTCTGAAACCACTTTAGGAAGAAATTTCCTGCTTGTTTGAAGGACTACCTTATCCCTGTGGAAGGCAATGTAGTCCTTTTCAACACATAAAGCGTGGAGCTCACCAATTCTTCTGGCTGAAGTGATAGCCACTAGAGACACTGTTTTCCATGTGACAAACTTCAGGGGTGCTGAAAACATAGGCTGAAAGGGGGGAGCCATGAGCTGAGCAATGCAAATATTAAGGTCCCAAGCTGGCACCGGTTCTCTTACTGGTGGATACATATGCGAGAGACCTTGGAAAAACATTTTAAAAATTGGGTTTGATGCTAAGGAAACAGGCTTGCCTGCTAACGCAAAGGCCGAGACTGAAGCTAAATGAACCTTTAGTGTAGAAGGCTGTAAACCTAAGGAAGGTAAATAGATTAGGTAGTCCAGTATCCCTGGCACTCCTGTCTGGGTTGGCACCATACTCCTGTTACAGCACCAAACAGAAAACCTCTTCCATTTTGCAGCACAGGTTTTCTTAGCAGAGGATTTCCTTTATCCTCTTAAAACATCCATAACTGACTCAGAAAGATGTAAACCAGCATACTCTAGGTCCTCAAAAGCCAAGCTTTGAGTCTGAGTGACCTGAGGTTCAGATACAGAAGCCTCCCCTAATTGAAGGTCAAAAGATTGTGCCTCCTGGGAAGGTGTACTGGTTTGTCCATTGACATGGACAGCAACAGGGAGTACCATGGCTGCCTGGCCCAGTCTATGGCTATCGGGATCATTATTGCTGGCCAAGACCTGAGTTTCAACAGCACCCTGCATACCAGGGGAAATGGGGAGAATGCATACAGGAATTTCCCTGACCAATCCAGGACAAGGGCATCTAGAGGAATCGTACCCACTACTGGAGGTCTGCAACAGAACTGAGGTAAGTGATGACTCTGATGAGAGGCAGAGAGATCTATTTCTGGGGTGCCCCACCTCCTGAATAAAGTCTGTACCACTTGCCTGTTCAAGGATCATTCATGATGGTCCTGGCTGATTCGGCTCAGGGCATCTGCCAGGCAGATGAATGGCCTATAGTGAGGAGCCCAGTGAGTAAGCTAGAGTCCAAATTCTCATAGTCTCTGTGAAAAAGAGGCTTGACCTTGTTCCACCTTGCTTGTTTATGTAGTACATGGTGGTAGTGTTGTCTGTCCTGACTTGCTGTACCTTTCCCTGTATTAGTGATTTGAAAACTTGCATTGCCAGAAACACTGCCCTGAGCTCCAACAAGTTAATATGTAAAAGAGTCTCTGCACTTGACCAAGTGCCCTGGGTAGTGTGCTCTGCTAGATGACCCCCCAGCCCAGGAGGGATGCATCTGTTGTGAGAATCAATGAAAGAAGCTCTTTTTGGAAAGGGACCCCTTCTCTGAGGTTGGCTTCCTCTTTCCACCACTGAAGAGCTTGGATAAATGTTTTTGTTACAGGAACAAGCTTTGACATGGAGTCCTTCTGTTGGCACCAATGAGCCCTTAAGTGAAACTGGATGTCTCTCACCTGAAACCTGGATCCCAACATTGTGCCTGTTGCAACTGCCATGTGGCCCAGAAGCTGAAGAAAATGCCTTGCCGGCCTTGGGACATTGAGCCTGAAGGAGGCTGTCAACTGCAGGATACTTTTTACCCTGTCTCTGGGTAGAAATGCTCTGCCCACTCTGGCATTCAATTCTGCTCCTATGAACTGCAGAAGGCGAGAAGGAATTAGAACCGATTTCTCCAGGTTTAAAAGAAACCCCAGAGACTCCAGCAGCTGCTGAGTGAGTCCGAGATGCTCTGTTAACTGTTGTGGTGATTCTCCCACCACCAACCAGTCATCTAGATAAGGGAATACAGAGACACCTTGCCTTCGCAAGTGTGCCACTACCACAGCCAGACACTTTGTGAACACCCTTGGTGCTGAAGTGAGACCGAAGGAAAGAGCTGAGAACCGATAGTGTCCTGATAGGAGTCTGAACCTGAGAAACTTTCTGTGAGACTCCCTTATGGGGATGTGGAAATAGGCATCTTTTAGGTCCAATGATGCCAGCCAATCTCCTTTTCGGATTGCTGGCAGAATCAGAGACAAAGTTATCATTTTGAACTTTAGTTTTGTTAGGAACTTGTTAAGGACCCTGAGATCCAAGATAGGCTGCAGCTCTCCATTTTTCTTTGGTGTGAGAAAATACCTTGAATAAAGTCCTTTTCTCCTTTGATACAGAGGCACTGGCTCCACTGCCTTTAGTGAAAGAAGGCATTTCACCTCTTTTTTCCAGCCTTTTGCTTTCTAGGTGGGAAGCTGGTTTGAAAGCTCTGTTTCTTTGAACAGAGGAGGACTTAATGTTTAGAGACAGGCCATAACCCATTATTTCCAGAACCCACTTATCTGTGGTGATGGCTTTCCAGTTCTGGAGAAAATGAGTCAGCCTGCCCCCTACTGGTAAAGGAGCGGCAGCCTGAATGATGAAGTCAGGAATCCTGCTTGGATTGGGGCTGAGACTGGGTACCACGCCTGGCACGTCTTCTACCCCTGCCCCTGAAGTACACCTGCTGTGGGTATTTGGGTGCCTGAGGGAGTACCATGGCCTGGTAAACAGGCTTGGTATGAAACTGTCTGCGCCTGCCTCCCGTACTGAAGGGTCTAGAGGAGGTGGAGGGTCTTTCCTTTGTAGAATTACAACGGAAGGTGGCCTTATACTCGTTCACCTTCTTCATGTAGGTCTCTGTATGGCTGCCAAATAGGGAAGTGCCCTCCATAGGAAAATCCAGAGTCTTATTCTGGATATCCCGTGTGAGGTTTGTGGCTCTCAACCAAGCAAACCTTCTCTGTGCGATGGTATTTGCCATCCACCTTGCAGCAGTCTCACTGCTGTCTGATGCCATCTGGAACAGGTATTTGGCAGCTTACAGGCCATACCTAGCAGTTTCAGCTAGGTCTGCCGAAAGAGGAAGAGGAGATGCTTTCTCAGCCATGTCCAAAACAGACTGCCAGAGAGCCTTCTGGTTCTGTGTTGCATAGGCCTGATAATTCGCTTGCCTAATGGCCAAAGAGGCTGACAGGTAACCTTTCTTGGCCATACTTTAGATTTTTCGAGAGTCCTTCTCTGGAGGGTGAGAGGCCAGAGGGATTTTAGCCTTATCACAAGCTGCAGCTTGCACCATCCCCTGGTGGTCAGAGTGTGAAAACAAGAATTCAGCCCTCGTTCTGTCAAGCTGATACTTTCTGTCCACCCTTTTTTCTAAAGGAAGGACAGACCCAGGAGCTTGGAGGAGTTTTAAGGTATCCATTTAGAAGAATTTATTGATGGAGAGTGAAAGTTTTTTAGTAGGAGTCAGCCCCATCATGTCCATATATTCAGCCTCCTCCTCATCTTCTATAGCTTCAGTGGTAGGGATGTCTTAAGCATCAGCAATTTTCCTAATGAAGGAAAAATGGGAATAGTCTTCAGTGGTCCTGGGAGGAGAGGCAAATTCCTGTTCAGGGGAGATCTCAGGCTCTATAGGCTTACATTCTTCTTCTTCCTCCTCCTTCTCACCACGCTGTTCAGGAAAACAGAGTGGGTTGGAGGGTGCAGAAGTCTGAACTGGAGATTGTGATACCACAGGTAGCAGACCCTGCAAAGTTTGCACAATCTTTATTACTTGTGCAATCTCAGAAGGAGAAGGCACAGTGGCAGGCACCACAGAAGTCCCCTTTTCCACAGGGGGTTCAGGGTGATTTGTCTTTTTTTGTTTTTTAACTGGAACCGGAGAGCTAGCCAGTTCAGAAGGTCTCTTTTTATCCGTATCAGGGATAGAAGTAGCAGAAATTGTGGTGACCCACAGAGGCTTTGTGGCTCCCACCTGAGCCCATTTGTAAGATATATTGGTGTTCGTGACTGTTTTTCTATGTGTGGAAGTACTGCAATAAATTAAAAGTTTTTCAACGTGTACAACACTCGTTGATTTGATTATTTATGGGTGGTATTTATTCATCTCTGCAGTGAGTGGTGCTGGAGTTTTCTGTTTTATGGTTGTCTCTACTCATATTAGCACACTCTGCAATCTGGGGCGGCTTTTTAGTTTGTGACTGTGTCACACACAGACCCTGAGGGTTTCGGCTGGTCAGAGCCAGAGGGACCCTTGAATGTTTTATTCAGTCTGTCCAGATGTTTTTCCAAGGTTTTGTCTGGAAAAGATTTACAAATAGCACAGACTTTAAATGGTCAAAACCCAGACAGAAAACACAAGCAGAGTGTTCATCTGCCTTGGCAAAGACCTCACCACACTCAGAACAATTCTTAAAACAGGATTCACCGGTTCTCTTTTTTAGGTTTTTCTGACATGATGGAGAAAACCCACAACCGCAATTACTACAAGCTTTAAAATTCAAAAAACAACAATTTTCTTGGTTGCGGTCGGTTCAGGCACCGATTGGAGAAACCGTGCAGAACCGTGAACTGATAAAAATTAGAACCAAGAGTAGCAGTTCAGAACTGTAGTTATCGGTTCTATAAAACAAGAATAAAACACACAAATATAATAAATGGGGGGGGGGGCGCGAAATTAACTAGAAATACCTCAGTTCCTCAGTGGTTATTCCAAACCGAGAGGAATCGAGAAAACAATACAAAACTAACTAAATAAACTAACGGTTATTAAAAAAACACTGATAAGAGAGAGCAAATGAAAGTAAACAAAAAATACTTATGTATTTGTGAATAATCAAGGCTTCTTTGACTAGATGTTGAGGAGGAAATCTCCAGGCGTCTGGTCTTGACAGGTTGAGAGAGAGAAATCTGAGGGTTAGAATGTAGGCAGTTGATAGGTGGCAGCATTTAAAAAGTGGCTCATGCTAATGATTCCATCATTTGCATAGCATTCCATCTCCGGGCAGATCTGACCTTAAAGATATACTGCAGAAGAATTATGAATATTGGAGTATCCCCTGGGAGAAACAAGGTTGCTATGGTAAGTAACTTTTTCTTCCTTCACCTGCTTGGTAAAATTGGGCCAATAGAAATTGTGAGAAAAGCGCTGCGTAGTACAAGCAATACCCAAATGTCCGGACATGGGAATATCATGAGCTACCTTGAGCAACAACTCATGATATTCCTGGGGAACAATAAGCTGCCTGCCGATCACCCCTCCCTCTGTCCTGATGTTCTGTGTGTATAACAGTCTCTTGTCCCAATACACCCTATGTTTTCTGGCACCTCCCTGTGTCCCACTGGACTCTGCACAGGCCCTCAACTGCTCTAAGCTAGGGTCTGTCAGTTATGCTGCTGATACATCTTCCCACTTACTTAGAGCCGGGGCAATGTCCCCATGAGTTCCCATGCTGGGGTGAGAATACTGTAAATCATGTCACCGGTGTCAGGTTATAGGGAAGGCCTGAAGCAAAGCCAAGGCTGCCCCGATTCCATTACCAATTGTGAAGGAGCCATTTCAGAAGGCTGGAATGGATATTTTGGGTCCTCTGAATATCCAAGTTCCTCTGGGAAAAAGTATAGATTGACAGTCATCGATCATGCTACCCACTATCCTTAAGCCATCATGCTGTCCTCCATTAAGGCGGACAAGGTGGCAGATGCTTTGTTGGGGATTTTCTCCCGTGTTGGGTTTTGGCAAGAGGTTATCTCTGATCAAGTGGGTAACTTCATGTCGGACCTGATGAAGTGTTTATGGGAAAAGTGTGGTGTCGTACAGAGGCGCACAATGCCTTACCACCCACATAAGCCCCACGCCACAATTGAAACCACAGCGAGCCTGTATCATCATTTCTGCCACAGGTGAGAACTGAGTTTGGCAGAGGAGGGATACTGTGAACATTTCTGCACTGTGACTGCTCAGTTTAACTGCTACCTGCACTCGGTGTGCTTTGCACTTTGAATACATCTGAACTGATTGGAAGAGTTCTGGCGGCAGACCACACGCAGAGCTAGCTACCGAGGGGGTGGGGTGCTTTGATTAGATTTAAGCCCCCGGCCGCATGGTGCGAGCAAAGTGAGTGGCACAAGCGCCACGCAGTCTTAGAAAACACATAGGTTTCCTAAAAATTTTGCAGGCTTTGATGACGAAATTTTAGGAAAGTCTGTTATACAGCAACTGTTAGCTTGAAAAGATTTATGATACTGGGGTTTTAGTATTTTAATAATTTCTTGTGGACAGGGATTTTTATCTTTAGTTTGGGGAACCCTGAATTTTATTATTTGTTTCTTCTTTTGGAAATGTATCCTAGTACAATAATTCTGGGGATAGTTTTCCTGATGGGGAACTTTTTAGAAGTTGAGGGAGGTGGGTAGGACAGCTGCGAAACACACTCTGCTTTAATGAAGTATGCTTTAATTAAGCACTGTACGTGGTCAGAGGGCAGCTTTGCTTGTCGGACACAAGTTCTAATCAAGGTCAGTTTGTTATCTAACTTGTTTAGATTACACTGTTTATTAACCAACACTAGACTGGGCCTGTGACGATAGCCATCTGCTTGTTACTATTTGCATTATATTTCTGATATAAATACATGTTTAGACTTCTGCTTAGCAATACAGGCCAAGCAGCAAAACCATATGGAATTTTTGAACAGAGAGAAAAGCGGGGATCTGCACTATCCCTGACCCAGTGGAAAATCCAATTAAGAGCTTCCTTTAAATACCAGGTTGTAACAGGTTGTAAAACCAGCATTTACTTTGAATCTATTAAACTGGCCATAACAGACTACATTTTATGACATATCAGGAGGAAAGCAACTTCTGACAGATACCTGTGAAAATCCTTACACAGGTAGGAGAAATAGCTTTCAGGATGTCCCTCTGGAGATCAAATGGGTAATTCTGACCTGCCATAAAACTGTGTCTCACTAATTAAAAAGTATATATATTTTTTTAAGTTGGCCTCTTAGTAATATGCAGATGCCTGTGACCAATTCAGTATGCACAAATGAGAGTGACCTCACAGGCAGCATCACCACAGAGCTGTGACCTCACAAGCCGGGTGGGACCTTCCCCCCTCAGGATTTGTCAAGCTGCAGAGGGAACAATATATACTTGTGTTTGGACTTTCAAGAGACACTTTTTACTTCTGGACTCTTAAGAAGCACTTCTACTAAAGATAGATCATTTCTGCACCACTATTTACTAACTGAAACTGGGGTAGAACCAGTTACTCAGTAAAAAGGTAGCTTGTTTATACGTGTCCATTTCTTTTTATGACTGTACCATTAATGTTATATGTTCTGTGTTTTGTATTTTATTTACTATTTTTAATTCTAGTAAACTTGGGTTTTCCTTGAAATCCTGCCTGAGCCATTTTCTCATTTTGAGTGTGAATGCTGGGACAGTGTTGATAATTCTGACAGAACTCTCAAGCGCTTACAGTGTGTTACCATATGCAGCAAGGTAAGAAAAACACCAAGGTCTCAACTGAGTCAGAATGGGGACTGTGAACCAAGTGGTTTGCCTGCTGGGTTAAGTATTGCACTGCATTCCCGAAGAGGGTATGATATTTGGACCTGTCACCTGGGTGTGCTAGCAAAAAAAGGTTCATATTTGACCCCAGGACTCAAGACTGGTAGTGATCAGACCCAAAACAGACAGGAAGGTTACCCAGTTTGTCTCCTATTAACATATTGCACTTCGAGGTTGGGCACTGTGGGGACACAGGGCCTGACCCCAGGAGTGCATTTGTGACAGGGCCCACATATTGACCCTGGGGTTGTATCTTGGTTACTTAAGGTGCCACATAAATTCAAATCTACACAAACAATTATTCTTGATATGCCTCCTACTTACTGGAGACATTCACCCTAACCCTAGGCCTGCAGTATTTAATTTGCAGACTCATGGTAAAGAGCTACAGGGATTTTCAAGTGTTTTGTCAGGTGCAAATGAGTTTAAAAAATAACAGTTATTAAAGGGCAGGAGTCTGGTTTTACTTTGATTCATTTTAATGTATGTAGCATGTTTCATAAGAGGGACTTAATGTTTGGATCCAGGAAAAAAAAAAACAGTATTGTCATAATAACCGAGACATGGCTGAATGACAAAACTGAGGATTATTTCTTGAGTATCCCGGGGTATAACTTGTGGAGGACGGACAGGAACAAAAAAGGGTGTGGGGTATCTTGAACAGGATTGGGGGGACTACAGATGTTGTTTCTGGAGCGAAGACTGCCTCGCAGTAAAATAATTCTGTGGGCGGGGGCCTATCATTCTCCCAAGGCAGATCCCTACATTTCTGACCTGCTTTACGATCAACTTTTTGAGTTTGTTAATAGTCATGAAATTTTAATGGCAGAGGACTTTAACTCTGACTGGAAAAATGTCAATGAGGTGCACCCATTGGTTGAGCTCCAGAAAAATTTGGGGCTCACTCAATTGATCCAGGAACCAACACAAATCAATATGGCTAACCCGACCTCCTCTACAATTCAGGACTTAATTTTTATGAATGTGATAGACAACGTCTCAGAGAGTGGTGTAATGCCTGACTCTTTCTCAGATCACCAACTTGTGTTCTGTTCCAGTATTAAACCTTTGGGGAAGGAAGGTAGTAAAATAATTCACTGGCATAGTTACAAGTATTTTAATTATATTAATTTATGCTAGATGTAAGTAATATAAAGTGGGATCCACTACAACTAATTCCAACAGTAGATGATGCATGGGGATTTTTTTTAAGTTAATTTGTGGCAGTATGTAATAGGCAAGCTACTCTCAAATCTAGGGTACTGAAATACAATAATGCCTTATGGTACTCAACTGAACTCAAGAAGTTAAAATTGAGTAGGGACACAACATGGAGAGCTAAAAAGAGAGGGAAAATGCAGGATTGGGTTCAGTATACGAAGCTTCGCAACCATTATGTTAAACAAGTCAGGATTGCAAAACAGACGCATTATGGGGATATCAGTATACAAAACTTTACAACCATTATGTTAAACAAGTCAGGATTGCAAAACAGAGACATTATACCCAGATACTGGACAGAAATCGTAATCCTACAGATTTCTGGAAAACAGTAAATACCTTGCTGAAGGGCCAGGGGAAATGATCTATCAAATGCATTTAATATAAAGGATGAGTTAGTTCCTGCATCTCACAGGGTGGCAGAAGAGTTTAACATATATTTGGCCAACTCAGAGTTAGGAAAACCTTCAGATGATCCAAAGAGAGCGGTTAGTTGCCAAGGGGGAGATTCAGGTTTAGTTAAACAGTTTTTATTTGCAGAAATAAACATTTGTTCTGTAATTAGGGAATTGTTGAGGTTAAACATTGCCAAGTCAGTTGCCTTGGACAATGTTCCGTCTAGGCTATTAACGTATGCTACTCCGGTCATTGCCTATCCCTTGACATACATTTATAATTTATCCTTGAGTTCAGGAATCTACCCTGTTGCTTGGAAACAAGCAAAGATTATACCTATTTTTAAGGGGGGAAATAAATTGGATTTGGGCAATTATCGCCCAATCTCATTGCTGCCCCAGCTTTCAAAATGTTTTGAAAGACTGGTGGCAGCACAAATAAAAGAATATCTTGATTCTCAAAATTTTCTTAACATCATGCAATCTGGCTTTCGAAGCTGTCATGGGACAACTACAGCTTTAGTGAAAGGGGTGGGGGATGTTCAGGAGGCCCAGGACAGGAGGATGTTAGTAGGTGCATTATTTGTTAATCTGTCCAAGGCCTTTAATTCCTTGGATCATGACACCCTCCTGTCCAGGGTGGCATCCGTTGGCCTGGGTGGATTGGCATTTGAGTGGTTGACCTCCTATTTGAGGGGTAGATCCCAGATGGTGTCATTAGGATGATGGGGTTCAGGATTGCTTCCTGTTGGATCGGGGGTCCACCAGGGATACATTTTGGGCCCTTTATTATTTAACATTTATGTTAATGGAGCGCAGTTTTCTGATACATCTATTTCCTAACATTTGTGTGCCGATCATACAGTAATTTACATTGCTGATAGTGCCACGACTGTTGTACAGACTAGGCTGCAGGGAGCATCTGATGAGCTGCAGTCCTTTCTTGACAAAGGAAACTGGTGCTGAACATGAAGAAAACGCTGTCCATTTTATTCCACAGGTCGAGTGGAATACCTGGGGTTATGACATTAGACTTGGTTGCCTTTGGGGAATCCCCGAACCTGCAGGTTCAATCCTACAAATATTTGGGCCTATGGTTGGATGCTTCCCTGTGTTGGGACATCTATATAAATACCCTGATCTAAAATAAAGGGAAATGGTTGGGTGCCCTATACAGGGTAAAAGCATGCATGAGCCCAGAAGCAAGAAAGCAGGTTGTGGATTACATGATTTTACCCCTGTTTAATTATGGGAATATCCTGTACTCAGGAGGATTAAAAAAGATCTAGCCAAGTTGGACGTTTGTCTTGGCAGATTGGCCCCTTTTTATATCGGAGGCCCCTCGCCTGACCCATAAGTGCTTGTTATACAGACAACTGGGGTGGAAGTACTTACATGAACATCGTAAAGAACATCTTCTAGCCTTTGTCCACAGGGGATTAATTGGTAAACAGCCTATTTAAGTTATGGATAAACTGGTTCCCTGGGAGAAAACTGATTCTCTTAGATCTGTGGGTACGTTAGATTTAGTTCTGCCCAGATGCAATATGGAAATTGGGAGAAAGTCAGTATTTAACAGAGGACCATTGATGTGGAATGGTCTGCCTACCACTCTACGATCTATGGGTAAATATAAATTTTGGAGGAGAATAAAACATTGGTTAAGAGATACCCGGGGGGGACCTTTAGGTATTGTTGTACAGCCCATAGAGTTTTGGAATGGATTGTAACTTAGTGCAGCTCATCGAATTTAGGAATTGAATGTAACTTAGCATAATGTTCGAGCCATATTATGCTTGTATATTCATCTTTTTTTATGTGTCATTTCTATTTATTTTTGAAGCTGTATTATGAATTTATATTACACTGTTGTATAATATGTTGTTGGTATTCATGGACCTCGTTGTAAATGAGTTTTACTCAATCGAGATTATCCTGATTCATAAATTGATTTATGAATAAACATTTTACTACTACTACTACTACAGTACACACAATCCAAAGGCCTCATAGAGAGTTTTAATGGGACCCTAAAGGCTAGGCTTATGGCGTTTGCATAACAGCATGGGCGGGACTGGGAGAGATACCTGCCCCACCTGCTGTTTGCCCACAAGGAAGTGCCACAAGAATCAACTGGGTTTTTACCCTTTGAGCTCTTGTATGGACGCTGGGTGAGGGAGTCCCTACATTTAATACGAAAAGACTGGGAAGGTAAGCATGCCACCCAGGGGACTTCCATAGTGGAGTATGTGTTAAAATTTAGGGGGACACTGAAGGAGCGTATGAGCATGGCCCAGAGCAACATGCCCAGCAAAAATGAAAGACCTGGTACAATCATGGAGCCAGAGCTTGCTCTTACGGGGTAGGACAGGATGTAATGGTTCTGATCCAAGTCCGGAAGGACAAGCTGCAAGCTGAGTGGGCAGGGCCATACAAGGTAGTCTGGCTTGTCAATGATGTTAATTACATTGTGGAGATACCTGACCAAAGACACACTCACAGGATGTATCATGTAAACATGATGAAGCCATATTTTAATAGGGCTGACATGGTACAGTACTTGCGTTTGCAGTCCTGGGGAGAAGCTAGATGAGGAGGATTGTGGAGACCATCACGCTGTAATCCCAGCTGACACCTAGACAGGCCCAAGAAATGCGGACTGTTTTGCAGGAATCTGACCCTTTATTTACGTCCAAGCCGGGACAGACACCGCTAGCAGTGCATGACGTAGAAACATGGACCCAAGCACCCATACATAGGACAGCCTACTGGGTGTCTGAGACAGTCCTCAAGGACATTAGGAAAGAAGTGGGGGAGATGCTGGATCTAAGAGTGATCCAGAAATCCCACAGCCCCTAGGTCTCACCTGTAATTATTGTACAAAAACCAGATGGGACTACATGGTTCTATGTAGATTACTGTGGGCCTAACACCATCACAAAATCTGACGCCCACCCACTGACATGCATGGACGAATTGTTGAACAAACTGGGGGGGGCAACATGCTTAACCACAGTAGACCTGAAAAGGGGCACTGGCAGGTGGAACTCACTGACAGGACTAGGGAAAGGCCCGCTTTCATCACTCCAGTCGTCCTGTTCAAGGTCATGCTCTTTGGAATGAAGAATGTCCCTGCTACATTCCAGTGGTTAGCAAATTAGGTGTTACAGGATACGGATGACTTTGCAGTCACCTACCTTGATGAAATTGTTATAGCTGGGAGAAGCACCTGACACCTGAGGGAGGTGTTTGGCCAAATACAGGTTGCAGGTCTGACTATCAAGGCAGAAAAGTGCCAGGTGGCCATGGCAGAGGTCACTTATTTGGGGACATGTGGTGGGGCAGGGCCAGCTCCGCCCAAACCAAGCAAACATAGAGGCGATTGTGGCATGGCCCTTGCCTGAAACAAGTCAGGAGCTTTCTTGGGACAGCAAGGTATTACAGGAAATTCGTACCCAACTACAGCTCACTAGCAACTCCTTTATCTGGGTTGTTAAAAAAGAAGCAGCCTAGGAGGGTGAAATGGTACCCAGCCTGTGAGATGGCCTTCACACAGCTGAAAACCTCGCTGTGTAGTGCCGCAGTGCTGGCCAGCCCAGACTACACTAGGCCATTTGTTGTGCAAACGGCCGCCTCAGGTATGGGAATAGGGGCGGTCCTCAGCCAAACATCCAATAAGGGGAGAGAGCACCCCATTGTATACTTAAGCCCCCATGAGCAAGCTTATTTGACAGTAGAAGAAAAATGCCTCACCTTAGTTTGGGCATTGAAAAAACTGGAACTATAGGTTTATGGGAAGCATTTTATGGTCCAAATGGACCACAACCCGTTAGTATGGTTGGGCCAAATGGGAAACTCCTGAGATGGAGTATCGCCTTACAGGCTTATCACATGGAGGTTACACATAGGCCTGGGTCTGAGAATGGGAACGTAGATGGCCCATCTCTCATACTAGTTCAATAACAGAACTGGGAAAAACGCTGCCGTCAATACGGGCGCGTTCCACAGGTTCTGTTTTAGGAGAGAGGGATGTGACGAGATAGACCTATACCACCTATTAATGTTCATATTTCATGTATTCTGATGTGCTCCAGTGTTTAAAACACTGTCCCTTTAAAGGCAGAGGGAGATTTTGGAAAAAAAAAAAGATACTGTTTTAATACTGATGGTCTCAGCCTAAAAGTACATTTCAAAGGCAGATACATTACAATAGGGTTTTACAAGCTGGGAGATGAACATTTAAGGTCTTGCATTCTAGGATTCAATGCAAAGAAGTGCAAAATAATGCACCTGGGAAACAAGAACCCAGGGGAAGAATACACAATGGGGGGGAGGTAGTAACAACAACAAAAAAGGAAAGGGACCTGGGGGTAATCATATCAGATGACCTTAAGGTTAGCAAGCAATGTGAGAAGGCAGTAGGGAGGGCTGGGGGTATACTGGGATGCATAGGGAGAGGCATCAGCAGCAGAAAACAGGAAGTTGTTATCCCTCTATACAGACAGTTGGTGAGATCCCATCTGGAGTAATGTGTCCAGTTCTGGAAACCCCATCTCCACAAGGACATAGACAGGATAGAGGCAGTCCAGAGGAGGGCTACTAGAATGGTGCAGGGTCTGCAAGAGAAGCTGTATGAGGAGAGACTAAAGGAGCTTAATATGTATACCCTTGAGGAAAGAAGGGAGAGGGGGGACATGATAGAAACTTTTAAGTAACTCAGTGGAATCAACAAAGTCCAAGAGGGCAGTATCTTTCAGAAAAAGAGACGTGCAAGAACAAGGGGACACAATTTAAAGATAGAGGGGTGGTACAGGGGCAATGTGAGGAAGTATTATTTCACAGAGAGGGTAGTGGATGCATGGAACAGCCTTCCGAGGAGGTTGTGGGGTCTAAAACTGTGGAGAATCAAGAATGCATGCACAGACATAAGGTAATTTTGTGGGGTGGTAGGAAGAAATAGGCTGTTGGTTAACTAGGATCTGCGGCCTATCCTGTAGGTAGGGAAATGGGCCGACTAGATGGGCCAAGCGGTCCTTATCTGCTGTCAAAGTCTATGTTTCTATGCATTCAACTATGAATGAGCCAGACAGGGTATGTGTATTTCAGTGGTCATATCTCTCACATCAAAGGGGCACTTAGCCATTTCAAAAAGCTAAAGGCTCAGTGGGAGGTCAGCTTCCTGAGTTAAGTTCGTTAACTCAAGCCCTAAGAAGGGCTGGGCATGTGTTAGACAGGAAGAACCATACAAGGTTGTAAGACATATGTTTAACATGGAAACACAGTGACACCTGCAGGAAGCGGTGAACTGTTGCACCCAAGTCTTTGCATAGCCATAATATTCACACCCATCCAAAAACACGGAGGCTGAATATGACATCACTCAGACTTTAAACTGGACACACATTTTGAAATCAGGGCATTCTCTTGGAGGTTTAAGCCCAAGAAGGACATGGTCCTTGGGAGTGTTATATACTTTTTGAAAGTATAGGTAGGTCTGGGAAAACATCCTGAAAAAGACCTGTGTTTATGAACGTGGACTTTTCACATTTTGAACTGAAATTCTGATTTTTAAGTGAGAATTTTGAGAACAAAGACTTTGCACCAAGACAACCTTGAGTTTTGCAATGAAAGGAAATTCAGAGGCTCATTTTCTTCTAGCAGTCTTGTTTTCTAAAGAACTTCATCAACTACAGAGAGAATTTCCTCTCAAAAAGGACATTTGATCTTTCTGGACTCTAAGCATCAAATCAAGGTATAGTTTTAGAAATAACAGTGAATTGTGTTTTTTTTTTCTGTAAACCATCCAAAAGTTATTTTTGTATTGTTTTCATTTCAAATCTTCCAAACTGTAGAATTTACTGCTTTTCTTTAAGTAAACATTTATAATTTATCAACTCTGCCTGGGGTCTGGTTGTGTGATTTAAAATTTAACAGAAAGGTTTTGTAAGGACTGTACGCCTTGCTAATTAATATAGAAATCCGCTTGGCTATCCTACAAGCCGTATTAGCACGAGGCTGCCAGCTGGGAGTGGGGATTCTAGCCAGAGAACGTGATGCAAGAGTCAGGGGGACTCGAGACTACAATCCCACCCTTCCACTGAGAAAAGGAAGGTTGGTGATTCTTCTTGAACCCCATAACCGCTCACTGCGAACAGGAAGTCCTGCTACGCCCATGGGGTTGTGCTTGTGACAGGGACTACCCCCTGCTGCATAGAGCTACTTAACAGCCTTGTCAGTGGTTTAGCTAACATCAATACTACTTCTCTTTGTGTCCTGGAATGCATCCCATCTGGCCCTGGGGCCTTGTTTACCTTCAGGGCTGCTAGCCCCTTGTTTTTTTTGTAAGTCTTTCAGCAGTAAATACCTGCAGTTTCATTTTCTAGACCGTTCTATCAGCTGCCTTTATGCCACTCTCCCTCAAAGGCCCACTGTTCTCCTTAGTGTATACTGAGCAGAAGTATTCATTTAGTACGGCTTCTTTCTGCTTGTCCTCCTCTATAACCTTGCCTCGTTCATAAGCCTGACAATTTTCCTTCTTCTCTTTCTTCCCCCCCTTATAAACAACTGTTTTTCCCCCTTCCTGACCCTCTCCACAATGCACAGCTGTATGTCCGAATTTGGTGTCCTGACTGCACTCTTGGCCTCTCTAGTTTTTCCAGGTACTCATCCCATTCGTCATCCCTGTTTCTCTTTGTACCTTATAAAGGCTTTTTTTTTTGCCCTCACTGCCTCCCTGACCCTTTCAGAGAACCAAACTGATCTCCTATACTTGTTTCTATTTATAACCGTTCTCATGCATGCTTCTGTTGCTTCGAGAATGGCCCCTTTTATAACCCAGCATCTATTTTTCACGCCCCAGATACCATCTACCCCAACTGACCTGCCCAGTACCATTTTCTTTATATGGGTTAAATCTGCCCTCCTGAAATCCAGCACTTCAGCCTTAGACGAGGGTTTAGTAGTACCCAGGGCCATCTCAAGCCATATAGTATTGTGGTTGCTGAACTCCAGTGGTTCCCCGACCCATATACTGCCTACTCTTTTCAAGTTGGTGAGTACCACATCTAGACTGGCTGAGTGTGTAGTGGGATCCTTGACCTGCTGTACCATCATGTAGTCCTACAGGATATCAAACAGGGCCTGGTTTCTGGTGCTCTTGGTCAGTGGTCACTGAGATGTCCCAGTTGATATTTAATAGGTGGAGATCTCCCACTATTACAACCTCCCCCTCTTTGACGCTGCCATTCCTACTTCAGCACCCAGTTCCTTATCTCTCTCTTCTTACTGCACCGATGGTCTATAAACTACCCCATGCGAATCTTCCTAACAGCTCTGTAAACTGAAACCACAGGGATTCTACCTCCCCCTTCACCCAAATGGCAGCATCCTCTACTGCCTCAATCCCTTTTCTGATGTAGATGCCCACCCCACCACCTCTACCTGTTGCTCTATCAATGCCCCAATGGTTGTTCACACTGGCCTAAGTTTCTGTATCAGCCACTAGATCCAGTCCAGAGTCTGCCACCAAAGCCTGGAGTTTGTTAATCTTATAACCCCAGACTCCTGGCACTGAGGCATACCACCGTCCAACAAGAGTCTGCACCTCGGTTGCGTCTTGCTCTCCCTCCCCCATCAACTTTCTGTAGTATCTTTGGTGTCTTTATGTTTCCCCTTCTATCATGTCTATTGTGCCTACCCTGCCCTGTCTCCTGGACTCGTTCTTCCCTTGTATTATTCCCTGAACACCTTGTCCCATTCCCAGGGGAGTTCTGTCTAGGTTCCCCATTGCACCTCCCTCAACAGGGGAATCCCCAGCAACAGCCTCCCCTGCAGCTAGTTTAACTGTCTCACATCAAACTTCTAGCCTAATCCCTACTTATGAAGCAGATGGGTGGACATAATAGACCAAGAGTCCCATCTTACTTTAAATTACTATGTTACTATGTATGAATGTTAACCTTATGTACAGTACCACTAAAGGGATACAACTAGCCCCTTCCTAGGCCTGAAGAGGGTTAGTTAAAAAGAAGAGACAAGCAAAATCACTAAGAATTAAATGCACCCCCGTTTGTTCAACTTAGGAACAATGTTTTCAAATGAAGTCATCTAGTTAAAAAAAAAAATAGCACTGTATAAAACTCATTACTGAACTTTAGTGGTTACCCATAAAAACTGCTGATTGTTCTTTTCCACAAATTTTTGCATGAAAACTTTCTTTTAAGCAGGCAATTACAGTAAAATACACTGTGTTCTAAGGAGAAATTTTCTTTAAAATTGCCTTTTTGGTGCCAGCCTGTCAGTGCACTGGTGGTGTTGACACTCATGATGCCAGCAACCTGGGTTCAAACTCCAAGTCCAGGAGATCTGGAGACCTGGCATGAGGAGGGTTGAGGACATTTTCCTTCTCTGATGATGGTGGATAGTGCAATCTTCTACGACACTGCAACTTTGGTGACCACAGGTGACAATGCATCTGGGACATCACTCAGGAAGGGTGAGGCGCATGTAGGGTGTGTTCTGACATATGCACACACCCCTTCGTCTTAGAGGGAGGAACTGGGGAGCAAAAACAGTAAAAGGATGTCCCATCCCAATCTATTAAGCTGCCCCACTGACTGGCCACACAGTTGGGACATTCACCCCATGAGCTCTTCTCCAGCACCACCTCTCCACTCCTAACACCGAAATCCCCCTAACGGAAGGCACAAGGTGCTAATGGCTGGCCTTAGAGAGGGCCCACTCTGATTGGTGATCAGAGACCCTATGTGCACAATAATATGTCCTGCAGCTCGGGACAGAGGCGCGAACTGCTGCTAAATGTCACTCAGTTACATGTCTTAAGCTTGAGACATTAGGAGCAGACTGACAGGAGTGGGTACAAGTCTTCACTTGAACACTCACCTCCTTTAGGCTGGCTGAGGACAATATGGCACCACCTGACTGTTCCCTGGTGGAAAAAGGAGAATGGAAAACAGTGCAAGGCAGGACACAGATCCTAGGAGGGGATGCCTTCGAGAAGGTTTAATGCCAGAAGTTATGTCACTGGATATAGTTACTCAACAGCACTGGGAAGGGAATAGCAGGTTGAATAACCAGGAGTAAACACTGGAGCAGTGAGTAAGGATAATACCACCAGCAGGCCCCCCAATGGAATATTCCACTGTCTGGGCCCAGCCTCCTCCCTATAGGGAAGCAGCCTCTCGCACTACCAGAGGGGGGTAGTATTTCTTGGGATGTAGGGAAATCAGTAGCAGACCCAAGAAAGTGAAGCTCCCAACAGCAGCTATTAAGGCTTGGACGGACCTAAGGAGGGCCCAATAACTTCTTCGGTGTAAGGAGTAAACAAGGTAATTGCTCACTTAAACAGTGCCACCATAAAACTGCTGCCTAATTTCAGTATGAGAGAACAAGCTCACTCAGTGGTACAAAACAGGACTCAACTTTCTGTCAGAACAGAGGTAAGCTGAGTCATGTAGGTGATGTACCTTGTCTAGGGGTATGGGTATCGGCCCCTTCCCCACAGCATGAACGCCCTTCAAAGGATATGAAATGACTACGGCAGTGACTGTTCCCCTTACCATTCTGGCTACTGCAGAGGCAAAGTGTGGCCTGCTAGCCACCACAGAAAAAATTGAGTCTCCTGTGGAGAGTACCCAAAAATTACTTTACAGAGATTAAATGCAAACACTCTTGCTATTTTGTAAAAACAAACTAAACAAACTGATGTTTTTTGAATTTTAAAATTCTGGTGACATCTCTAGAAATACTGAGCACCTGTATGTCTACCAGAAAAATGGGAGCAAGCAAACTCTATGGGCACCTGTTTTGGATTGCTGACTCTTAACTTTTCTCATTTAGGTTTTATTTATGGGTGACCAAGCTCTCTACACAGTTCACAGAATCATAGAATCATGCCGGCAGAAAAGGACCTATTGGTCCATCTAGTCTGCCCATGCCCTCCCCTACTCATACTCTTTCACTGACCCTCCCCTTACCCCCCCTTCCCAACCCCATATGTCTGTCCCATGCCCTCTTGAATCCCTCCACTGTATCAGCTGTCACCACCTCTTCTGGCAGTTTGTTCCAGGCCTCCACCACCCTCTCAGTGAAGAACTTCTCCCTTACATTTCCTCTGTATCTTCTACCCTCCAACCTTAGACTGTGTCCTCTTGTTTTTGCCCCCACTTTATTTTAAGTAGACTTACTTCCTTTACCCTGTTGATCCCTTTTACATATTTAAAAGTTTCAATCATGTCCCCCCTCTCCTTTCTGGTCTCCAGTGTGTACAGATCCACCTCCTTACACCTCTGCTCATATGGTTTCTCCAGCATTCCCTGCACCATTTTGGTCGCTCTTCTCTGAACTCTCTCTAAGTCCTCTATATCCTTGCATAGGTGCGGTCTCCAGAACTAAGTGTGCTCTCACCATGGCTTTGTAGAGAGGCATCAGTACCTAACCCTTTTTTTTTTTTTTTTTATCATTTTATCTCCCTTGTTACACGGCCCTCAATCAGGAGGGAGCCCCAGTCCTGCCCCCCGACATCCACCAGCCAACGCCGACCGTCTACCCCCACGGCTTGCCCCCCCAGTGGGTCAGCGGGGGTATCTCAAGCCCCCACCAAAGACCGGATCCAGTTCTGGACGGTGCCATGGCTATTCAAGGGCGGGACCTGTGAGCTCCCTCCGTCTTCCAGCCAGGAGCTTCCTTTTCCGCCTGTTTTCTCCCTCAGGGCAGAGTATGCAATAACATCAGCAATGGTACTGCACACATTCCCATGTGTGTCCCATCAGGCATCTGCCCTGCCTATGACCCCTTGTCGGCAGCATCGGTGTGCCAGCCCCCAACCTCCGCTAGGGGCCAGGCATGTAGTGACAACTGATCGCCCCCCCCCCAGAGAAGGAGAGCTGTCCCTGGGACGCTTGATCCTTCTCCTCCCCAGCCAACCCCCAGTGACCCGCTCGCACCGCGAACACGGGTCGCAGGTAAGGCAGGATGCCTCAGCCCTGCACGCCACCGGGCTGGCCGTGCCTCCCCCTTCTGCTGGTGATGCCCCTCCCTATTCATGCCAGCATTCACTTTGCCTTTCCCACCGCTTTGCTGCATTGGTTCCACACCTTGAGGTTGCTGGGTATTATGATCCCTAGATCCCTCTCCTGCTCTGTTTTCTTGATTTCTTCCCCCCCACTAGTTATAAAAGGACAAGAACTCTTTCTCTCAACACACCTTGCTGCATAGAGCATCCACTCTATGCTAAAACAACTCTGAAGAAAAGGAATATGGAGCCAGTCCAATGGCCCAGTGGGTAGTGCATCACGCTCCCTTGACAGCGACCCAAGATTTAGAGTGGACTCAGGAGCCAGCTGGGCAGACGGGGGTGTGGGAAGTGCTGCTGTGCAGTGGCATTCCCAGCTGGGAGGATGAGGCATCATTTTCAGCTGAACTAGCAACCCTTGCAGTGGGCCTGGAAGCATGCTGCTTCGCTATGTGGGGACAGGGCCTGCAGGGGTGCTGCCTTTTGCCATGCAGGTGGTAGGTGGTGTATGGGGTGGAAACTAGAAAAATTCTATGCACACCGCCTGCCATATATGATGGCATTGCCACTTTGGACCCTGCCCACATGGATCCCTGCTGGCATGACAGTGGGGGTGAGGAAGTGACAGTAGGGACTGGGAGACCAGAGGAAGCCTGAGGCAAAATTAAAAAAAAAGTGATCAGTGCCCATTTAAATATTGCCTCACTACTGTGTGATTGACAGGAGAACACAGATGTATTGAAGAAGCCAGATTACATGAAGTTTGGATTGAAAGCATGCAAGAAAAACCAAAAAGCATACAGAACTACCAGATCACATCGCACAGAATACTATGAACTTCAAATCTGCATGAAAATGCACATATTAAACAAATTATCCTTACAGGTGCAAAGTGATTCCCATGTCCCTTAGCTCTTTCACAGACAATAACGGTGAGATTATATCTTGGCCAAATCGGTCATATACGAGAACCTGCAGGAACAACAGAAGTATGTCAAGTGGTGAGCTGTTTACAGATACAGTAATAAGACAAACATACAATCCTAAAGCACTGAGAGAGCAAATCCCATACTTATAGTCCTACTGATATACTGCAACACACCATCTGGCAGTCCTTTGGCAAACATAAGACTTTGATCTAGTAAAGGCTAAAGGGTGCGGTCAACTTCACTTAGAACTTTTATATCTTAGAGAAAATATTTTCTAATACTTTTTTTACTTACTCATTTTGAGCCCCAACACTTCAGCACAGACCGCCCTCAGGAGCTCGCATGGCACATTTCTGTGCCCAGACACCACTTCAGAGAGTGCCCGCACCCTCCATGCATGCTTGGCAATACCCCCCTAGGCAGGGACAGAAGTAGGAGGGGAAGAATCCAGAGTCAGAAGGTGCCATCAGAGCGACGCCATCCAGTGGAGCAGGGCACCAGGATTAACTGGGGTCTGTCATCCGCAGGTCAGGGGCCCATTTTCCACGTTGCTGTGTCTTGCCCTAAGGACATCCGCATGCACAGGACTTAAGAAGGGATGCATGCAATGGTGCGACAACCTTGAGCCTGGCTGATGTCCTCCCGCCCACTCTGCCTGTGGCTGTGTTTCCATCTGTGGTCACCCAGGTGGCAGCATTAGACAGAGGCAGTGACCCTTCTTCCCTCAAGGTAAGCATGCTGTGGGACGCTCAGTCTTCCTCCTCCTCCGTGGCCCTCCAGTGGCCCAAGCGCATTCCTGAATTTGGGTCGCCAACATCACGAATAGAAGACATACCACTGGACCAGCGGGCCAGCACCCCCCACTTCAAATAATCCTAATCACATTAAAATGAAGTTCTGAATCTACTAGCTAGTAAGGCTAGTAACTGGAAACATCCAGTCGTCTCATAGACATTCCGCTAGCCAAACTAATGCACTTACTGAAATGTTACCTCCTCCCACAAATGCAAGCAAGGCTAAAGGAAAATGCTGCTCCCCGATCCAAAGATTGCAGATTTAGTGCCAGTGGTGCCAATCATACCTTCTGCTAACGTATTGGGAGTCACCATAGAGAACAGCCAATTCTGGGTCTCACTTTGGATCTGTCCAGCTCACCACCACCGCAGCAGACAAAAAAAATTACTTACCACAATAATGCTGTTTCTTCCAAAGGGATCCCTCACCTTTCTAGATAACTGCAATCATTCCCCTAGAATGAACCCTCCCAAGAGCTTTAGAATTTTATGCTAATTAGAGAGCTTAAAATGAAATTGTAACTCTGCTGTGTAGTCACGTTCACCCCTGCATTCTAAAGTCAAATTTATTTCTAAAGCCAAGGTGAGCAGCAACCACAAAAACTAGCTAAATGGCTACCAAAATACATCAAAAGTTTTTTTTAAAGTTTGTAAAACTGTTTCAACATGGCAAGACAATTTTAAAATGTTCTGAAAAATTAAAATAGCTGACATCACTGAGTATCAATTGTAAGGCAATGTAACAAGTAATGCTCAAGCAAACAGAAAGAACTGATTCCTGTATAAATCTTTTACCAGGTTCTGGAAGGAGAAGTAGGGACTGGGGATTGTTAAACCTAACATTACTACTGTATTTTTTTTTTCTTCAGACCCCAGGGATCCCTAATTTATGCTTAACTGCAGACTCCATCACAGTACCTTGAGAGGCTGGGTACAGCACCTATTTAGGGAGAAGGATCTGCAAGACAGCAGTGCCAAAACTGGCATCTCTTCTGGACTGCACGTCCAACCAATAGTGCTTTGTGAAGGTGTGTACTGTTTTCCAGGTACCTGCTTTCCAGATTTCCTGCAGGGAAACACCTCTTGATGGTGACGCAGAGGCAGAGGTACCACTTGTGGAGTGAGCAGTAAGGCCTTCAGGTGGCAACTCGTGCCAACTTTGCCATAATAGAACTGTATGCAGGAAGTTATCCAATGAGAAATGGTTCTCTTGGATGCTGGTTTACCATTCCCCACATCACCATCGGTGACAAATCAGTAAGCATTAATCCACGACAAAGGAGGGCTCTACTAGGGGGAAAGAATGTCTGGTTTTGGGGGTAGGGCACGTGGCCACAGGCCGAGTGCCTCCAGCCACCAATCAGGCATTAATTCCCTAGCAGAGCCCGACATTAGAGTTGATTAATGCGCTTGTAACATGGGATGTGAAAGTGAGGTATTGTTTAAATAGTGTGTAATTCACAAAGAAAGAATGAGGAGGATAAAAAGTAATTTTACTTCAGAAACTTTGTTTAACTTTTGTCCATCTGAAGCGCTGTATAGAACTGGAAACATGCGCGTGCATTAATGTAGTGCCTGACAATTTTTAACATGTAGCAAGTTTACATTAATTTGGAAAACAGAGAGAAACGTGAACGTTTCCTAGTTGCAATCCATGGTTCTAATGTTTTGCCGTCCATTGCTAGATTATACTGATGCATCTGAATACTGCATTGTGGGGAAAATGTACAAGATTTCCATATTTAACTATCCCCCCAAAAAATACGGCGACAGACAATTACAGTGTACTTGTTTTAGCAGTGTAGCTATTTCCTTTACTAACTTACAGTGACCACCCCAGTGCTTGAGGTCCATTGAGCGGCTGGGTGGGAAACGATGGTGTGCCAAGAAAGCAACACGGAGAGCACTGAGCGGAGTTTGAATCACCTCAGCGGCGGGTGGGAAGGAGATAATCCACGACAAACAGCAGTGAGCGGAGGGTTAATTACCTGGCTCCCGACAGCGATCTGAATGCATTTGCTCATGTTGGGCACAAGTGCAGTGCCCATGGTAGGCAAATGATTTCTGCTGCATGCACCCAATACCAACCATGGTCTAATTCTTTGTGTAGCACGCTCCCAACTTCACTACTGTGCACTAGCGGGCATTACTAAAGGATTAATACCCACTTCAGTTTGTGTCACGTGTTGTGTTTCGGTGATTGGAATTACTGTATTCTACTATTACATTTATTGCCATGTTACAACTAGGTATTAGTGGACCATACATTCTCTGTATGGTCCAGGTAGTAGCTCTGAGCTCTCATAACATCCAGACTGTGGAACTTTTATTCTCCTGAGTTGGACTTTGCTGTGAAGAAAACTGAAAGTGTGACTGATTCACATGAAATTCAGACACCACTTTAGGGAGGAATTTTCTATTAGTTCTTAAGACCACCCTGTCCCTGTAAAATATGATATAGTTAGGATCTGTGCAGAGGGCTTGCAACTTGCTCACCCTTCTGGCAGATGAGAGTGCCACCAGGAAAATGGCTTTCCAGGTTACATACTTGTTTGTTTATTTAACAGGTAAACACACTGGGAATTAATTCCTTTTACAGGTGCGACCTACAATCAGCACAAACAATACAATACAGACATATTTTACAGTAACATTAGCGTACAAATACGTAAGAATAATCATTCCATGTCTTTACATAGTGTAAAAATTCAGTTTAAAAAACAATTGCATCAAACAAAGTATCATAAAGCTGTAGCAAAGTGCTTCAAAAAGATTTTTAGCTTATTATCTTCTTAATCTTAGATGGTATAGTATTCCATGTACTGGGTGCAACATAGGCAAAAGCACGCTGCCCACTGAATGTTCGCATCAAAGGGAGTTTTAAAGCAGTACTATTATCCAGGGATCATAAACAATAATTTGGATTATACATCTGTAAATATTTACATAAACTGGGAGGGCTACCTGTCATTTTAATTCTATATGTAAACCCGGCCAAAGCCGCAGTTGCTACAGGCTGGAAAGAAGCCTCCATCGGCTGGGCAATGCACAGATTCAGGCCCCACATGGGGACAAGATCCCTTACAAGAGAGTACAGGTGATTAAGACCTTAAATAACCTTTTGAAAATGGGCTGTGAAGCCACTGACCTGTCCTTGCCAGCTGAAGTGTAAGCAGACATTGCTGCCAAATTAATCTTCTGGGTTGAGGGCCCGAGACCCAAGGACTTGAGATGGATGTCGGTTTGTAAAGTCCAAGATTTTAGCTAGACTTGCTTGCAATGGGTTGAGCTATGTAGGGGAGCACCAAAAGGAAAATATTTTCCACTTTGAGGCATACATTTTTCTTGCTGCTGGTTTCCTGGAAACCTTATGCACTTCCATAACATTCTCAGAGAGATTCAGCCCAGAGAACTCTAACTCTTCAAAAATCATGCTCTGAGACAGTTTTCTCAGATTTGGGAATGTTATGAGACAATGAGACAATGACAGCAGACTGTATTTCAGGGGCAGGTTGATAGCATGTTTGTTGAAGAAGGACAGGAGCAAGGAGAACCAAATCTGCTTGGCCCAATCTGGAGCTATGAGAATCATTGTTGCTGACTCCCTTCTCTGTTTTAGAAGTACTCTCAGCAAAAGTGGGATAAGAAGGAAGGCATACAGAAACCTTCCTGACCAGTTGAGGACTAGAGCATCCTCTTGGACTGTACCCACTGATGGGGGTCTGCAACACAACAGTGGAGGCTGCTTGTTCTCCCAAGATGTAAACAGGTCTATGACTATCTCTGGTGGACCCCACCTTCTGAACACTGTCGCCAGCACATGCTGGTTCAGGGTCCATTCGTGATTTCCCTAGCTGATTCTGCTCAGGGAATCTGATGGCACTCTGTCCTTCCCTGGCAGGTGCACTGCTGAAAGCTGACCCTCCAGGGAGTATAAGTTCCAGATTTTCATGGCTTCTGTGCATAGTTTTGAAGATCTGGTTCCTCCTTGTTTATTTAATACTTAGCTGTGGTGCTGTCTGTCCTGATCTGGAGAGACTGACCTTGTAAAGGCCTATGGCACATTCATAAGGCCTATGGCACATTCATAAGGTAGAAAAAATGGGCAGACTGGATGGACCTTGTGGTCCTTATCTGCTGTCAACTTCTATGTATGTTTTTTTTTTTTTGCAGCTATTCATTTTTGTGCACGCCGGCTTACATCCAGAGGGCGCCCCCCCGTCCCCAGACATCCACCACCTAGCACTGACCCGGCCCCAGGGCTTGCCCCCACTGTTGGAGCCAGCGGGGTTCCCCAACCCCCACCAGAGACCAGATTCAAGGGGCCAGTGCCGTGGCTGGAGCATCACACTGCTGCGGTGCCAGCCCAGGAAGAGGCATCTGTTGTGAATATGGCGATAGGGGATTGCTAAAGGAAGGGGACTCCTTTCTGAGATTGCATTCCTCCTTCACTTCCAGTGCCCTTAATTTTTTTATTTAGTTGTTTAACCAGGAATAGCACACTAAGCTAAAAGCTTTCTTACAGGAGTGACCTGGGAGCACAAGGAAGTTAAGTGACTTGCTCAGGGTCACACAGTATGTAAGCGGAAGCTGTGGGATTCAAACCCAGGTCTGGTCTGCTGGATGTCATCAGATTTGCAGCTCAGATCTGCTACCCTTGCCTGGGAAGGAATGCCTTCCTCTGCAGGGTATCTAGTTGTGCACCTATAAAGTCCAAAACCATAACGGAGTTTGTTTGTGACTTTTGTACATTTATGTGGAAGTTCAAGTCCTCCAGGGTGCCTTGGGTCAGAAACAGGGAGGTCCTGACCTCCTGGTGTGATTTTCTTGAGACTAGCCAGTCGTCCAGATCGGGAAAAACTACCACTCCCTTCCTCCGTAAATGTGCTGCCACCATGGCTAGATACTCTGTGAACACTCCTGGTACTGAGGACAGGCCAAAGGGAAGGGCTGAGAATTGGTAATGGTAATTTCCTATCCTAAATCTGAGGTACTTTCTGTGACTGGGCCTGACTGGTATGTGAAAGTAGGCTTCCTTCAGATCTGGTGACCTCAGCCAGTCTCCTTTCTGCAGTGATAGAATCAATGAGCCCAGTATTATACTATCTTTTTTAACATTTTATTTTTACTAATTTTCTGTATAATCAGACATTGTACAGTCACATTTCTCAAACAAGGGTAGGTATTACTTCAGACAGTTAAACTGCCACAACAACAAAGATATGGAAAATACAATGTATAGTTGCCCTGTATTCTGGTACAAGAGGAATGAGGGGGTTCCTATAAAGTTCATATATCAAGTCCAACATTTTTCCAATATTTGCTAGCCTCTTCAGTGGCAAAAGGTATTTCCTTTAGGGAGAAATTAATACAAAGTGAGCAACACAATATATTCGATTGTTATTTAACCTGGTTTTGAACTAAATAGAAAAACATACATGTACAGTAATTATACCCCCTTGAAATACTCAGTTCCCCAGAGTGCACTTATTTTCATTTTTTATCTTTAACACAACATATACATATAGCAGTAGGAAGTAATTATATTATACAAGAACAGAACAGAACTTTAACTTTGCTTCAACTGGGAACATCAATATCATGATGAACTGTAGTCGCCATCTCCAACAGGCTGGACTACTGCAGCTTCCATAACTATGGGGAAAATAAAAATCAGACATGGAGCCTACAAAATGGTGGGGATTCCCACCCACACTCTACCTCGTGAGCACTATCATTTTACAAAATAATATATTTATTCTCTCAAGCTTCCCGCGATTCTCCCATAGAGTCCAGTAAAGTTTCTAATATTCCTGTCTCCCTTACAGATCCAGGGGGACTGGCGACAAATAAACATAATATGCTGCAAATAAATCCAAACCTGCTCCGATACGCTTACTGCAGTTCACAGTTCAGTCCTCCATATCTGAAGCCAAGTCAGCCTGGTCAGGTACTTCACTACGCCCCGCAAACTCCTGCTCGACTTTTTCAATCTACTGGCCTGTGTCCTGGGGGCTGCTAAACTGCCATGTCTTTCCCCCATACACCACTCTGAGACAAGCTGGCAGTAAAAAGGAGTGGGTGATCCCCAGTGCTCACAGCCACTGTCATACAGCATCAAACGCCTTCCTTCTTACAAGAGTTTGGAAGGACAAATTGGGGTATAGCTTCATGTCGGATTTCAAAAGAATAGGCTGCTCATGCTGCAAGAATGATTGCACCTTGAACCTCCGATGCTGTAGATTTGATAAGAATTGTGCATGGCTGATTTGGTGTGGCTGGTCGAACTCAAGGATTCACTTGATATGCTTTAGTAAGCACCGATCAGGTAAACCCATCTGGTAACACAAGCTTGTCCTTTAACCAGGCGACCAAGTACTGCAGTAGAGTAGTTCCCTCAGGGACTCCAACAATACGTATATTTCCTGAACAAACTTCATTTTCAATAGTTTCCATATGATTCCGGAGTTGGGTGTTCTCTTTGGTGAGGGTGGCTACAGTCGTAAGATTAGATACCGTACGATTTTCTGCTTCAGCCACAGTCCCTGATAACTTTTGGATCACCACATCATGAGTCTCTAATTTTTGGAGAGTCTTCTCCATTCTTGAGTTCATTGCCTTCATGTATTCAATCATGACCTTGTATGGCAGATCAGATGTGTCCTGGGATCCAACGCTACTACTACTACCACCCACTCGTCCCAGGGCTTTACTGGTGCTAGGTTGCGGCTGATCTTTCGATGGCCCCTGCTGTTATGCTTTCTGCCGACCCATTCTTGAAATTTAGATCAATCAACTCCACCAATCGTTGTCTAGCAAGTTCTGGTATAATAATTACAATATTTTATACTTCTGACTGCTTCTTATTGTAAATTTGGCACCCCGAGGTGAGGAGTTTCAATGAGGTGTATCCAGCCTGGAAGATGGCTCTCTAACGCCCCCAGTATAACCATCTTGAACTTTTCCTTTTAAGTGTTTGTTCAGATATCTCAGGTCTAAAATGAGTTGCCACTCCCCATTTTTCTTGTGTGTCAGGAAATATCTTTTTTATCATATAATATTTTATTAAATTTCTTTTATCTTACATCAAGCAAAAATGAAAAATCAACATCCCATTATAAAATAAAATACACTACTATCATACCATGCATTGATGTCGACGTGACTAGAGTAAACATATGGGGGCAGAGTCTTAAGAAAAATAAAGTAAGCCACAGATACTAGCTGCACTACTAAGGAATTTCATGCATAATTTCTACATAAAATTCAATATATATATATAACAGCAATACCCCTAATTTTTAAATCTTTATATCTTATCCAAAAATATTAATGATAAGACACTAACCCCATCCACAACCCCACTTGACATTTTTTTCAAAATTAACCAAATTAACCTTAAACAAAAATTAGAAGTCAAATTTTTTTCCTCTTTTTCTTTTCTGTTTACATGTACACAAATATTTTTCACATATTTATCGTTTCTTCTTCAGACAGTGTAGGGGATTCTGTATCACCACTGCACTCCATAAGATGACTACGAATAAAAGATGCTGACTGATCTATTTCATAAAAAAGATACTGTACACCTTTATATTTAATCTTAACTTTTACTGGGGCTAAAAGCTGAAATTCCACCCCATTTCCAAAATCTCTTGACGGAAGCCCAGGAAACACCTTCTTCTTTGTTGAGTTGCATAAGCATAATCAGGGAAAATCAAAAACTGAAGAGTTTTTGTAAATCAGTGGGGCTTTGATCCTGGATAGCCACATTATGAGGTTTCTCACTGAATCGAATGCAAAAGCAACAAAAATGGTAGACTTCTTAAAGGATTCTGTTTTTTTCTTGTGATTCTTGAATTGTTGATATTTTGTTCTGGGGTTTTGGTGTTATACGATAAGCTTTTGTAATGAACGGAAGATTATCAAGAGGTAGTTCAAATAGGAAAACGAAAATATCTTTAACCAAGTCACAAACAGAATCAAATGATTCATCCAAGGATTGCGGCAGTCCTATAATTCTCAAATTTTTAAAGCGTTGCTGATTCTCTAGAACTTCAATCATTCTCATCACATTGAGATCTTCTCTAATGACATTTGCAGTAGTAGCCTCCAATCTGGTGATTTTACTGGAATTTGTGTTAATTTCAGCATTGCTTGCTTCCACATCTTTCACTATCCTGTCAACCTTTTCCCTGTTTTGCTTCACATCAGCCTGTAAAAAAAATCTACCTTTTCCGACAGTGCCTGGAATTTCATATCGAAAAGCTGAGACCATCGAAACAGCTTATCAAGAGTTTCCCCAGTAGAATCCAGTGAATGTCTAGACGTCTCGACCAAAGCTGCCATTACTTCTTGCTGCTTTTTTAACAATAAGCTATCAGTAACCGCAGTTCCTGATACCGTTTCCGAGGTTGGAAAATTACAGTCCAGCAGAGGAACTGAAGTAATTTTAAATCCTGTTTCAGGGTTCGAAGGGAAGGTATCATAGGGCCCGATGTTGTCAGACTGGCTTACTCACTCCGGGGAAATGTGCTGCTCGGCAACCAGCATTTCTGAGTGAGGAGCTCGACTCTTTTCCCTCACCCTACCGCCGCTTTTGTTGCCAGGCTCCAGCCAAAAATACTTTTCCAACAGCTTAATTCTCAGCGACGTGTATTTCTCGGAAGAGGTGGATGATAAAACCTTGCATTTATCCGCCATCAGTCACAACAAACAAAACTTCTCACAATGGAGATAACTCTTCTCGTAGCAACCTGTCATCATGTTGGAACCACCCCCTGAGTCAGGAAATATCTTGATTAAATTCCTGTTTCCCATTGTGAGGAAGGTACCTTTTCCACAGCATCTGCTTGCAGCAATTTATTCACCTCCATCTCCAACAGGATTCTTTCTGCTGGAGTGTGAGAGTGAAAGCCTTTGTTATTCTGAAGTCTTGGGAATATTCCGAACTGAAGTGACAGACCCTGGCTCACTATTTCCAGAACCCATTCATCTGTGGTTTTGTCCAATCCTGAAGACGGCAAGACTGCCTTCAGAGGCCACAAACTAGTATAGGGCTTATAGGCAGACTGGATGGGCCTAGTGGTCCTTATTTGCCGACTATTTCTATGTTTCCCCCACTGGCAATGAATAGGCGACCTGTGGAGACTTGTCAGGGGTTTTGCTTAGCATGAGCCTTGGGGACAGATCGTGCAACTGCACAACTGGTGCCCCTTACAACCCTATCTCTGAAGAAACCCTTCTTGGGAGAATACTCACGGGTGATATAAGCATGGGGAAAGCATCCCCTATCTGTATCTCCCCTTTCCGAAGGCCTGTAGGGAATGGAAGCCTCTTCCTTCTCATTGTTGCTCTTGTAGGTTGTCTTGTATTCATCTAATTGTTTCATGTAAGCCCCTGTCTTGTCACCATTTGAATTCCCCTCACAGGAAAAATCCACTGCCTTTGAGTGTCCAGGGACAGGATGGTGGTTCTAAGCCAGGCCAACTTTAAGAGCACTGCATGGGCACTGACCCTGGATGCAGTGTTGTTTGTGTTTACTGGCATATGGAACTGGTACTTAGCGGCATCTATGGCTGATCTTGCTGCATCAGCCAACTCTACTGCCAAGTCAACAGTAGCTTTCTCGCTCAATGCCAATACTGATTCCTAAAGGGCTTTTTGGTACACAGCCATGTAAGCCAAGTATGCTGACCACCTTAATAGCAGGGAAAGTGAAGTATAAACTTTTCTGCCTATGCTATCCAGTTTCCTGGAATCTTTCTCATGAGTCTGGGAAGAAAGGGATACCTTGGCCTTGTCACAGGCAGCAGCCTGGACCACTTCCTCATGATCAGGATGAGAATACAGGTATAGAGAACCCTGTTCCTCCACCTAATACTTATTATAAATTTTCTTACCTATGCCAGCAGCTGAGGTGGGTGCTGACAAGATTTTATAGGTGGCCTTCCTGAGGGATTTGTGTTGGGCAATAACAACCCCTTTGTGGGAGTTAAGCCCATCATATCCATAAGTTCCACCTCCTCCTCCTCTTCAGTTTCATGTGAGGTGATGTTGAGTGTCTTTAACACATTCCTCACAAAAGTGTAGTGTGAGGTACAGTCATCTGAGGGTCTTGGAGGGGAGTTAAACTCTTGTTCTGGAGAACCATCCAGTTCTATGGGTTCTCCTTCATCCTCCTCTTCCTTCTCATAATACAATTCAACCTCCTCCTCCTCCTCCTCCTCCACAGGCACTGGGAATGGAACTGGAGCCTGGGGGGCAGGCATATTTATGAAATTCTCCAAAGACTGGAATGCCTGGAGGAACTGCTGTGCCTTACCATGTCCTCTACTGGGGGCATTTTATTTGTGTCCACTGGCAGCTCCTTTTCTTTTTCAGAAAAGGGACAGCAACATGTTTTCCTTTTTGCTTTTTCTTGACAGGCACCATCTCCTGTGTCTGCTCAAAGGCTCTTCTATTTTTGTTGGACTCAAGGTTCCTTCTTTCACACACCATGCATTCTGAACCATCTTTTGCAGCTTTTCCTTTTTTGTTTGTCCTGTTTGACAGGGACTGCTGTTTGTTTTGAGGGGTTGGACCCTCATCTGAGCCTTTAGGTTACACGGAGGTAGACCGAAAAGTCATAATGTCCTCTAATTGTTTACCCTTTTCTTTTGCGTTTTGGGGCAAAACTTGACATAAAGCTCACAACTGACAAAGTCCTGATCTGAACCCAGGCACCTTAAATGCAACTCATGGCAGTCCACCTTAGCCAGGAGCTGGAAACAAACTTTACAGTTTTTAAAGCCTGTGGGTCCCATCTTCTTTTTGGGCCTGTCAGTCATGCCAAACCAGACAACCCTGGGAAGAAATTCCAGTTCCCAAAAATAATACCTTACAATAATAAAAAAACCCTATGGAAGTTAAAAGGGTTTAAAATACAGAAAATACGATTTGGTTCCCTTTTAAAATAGAACCACGACTGTAAAAGAACACCTAATGGTGCCTAAATTGTAATTTTAAGTCAGCTGCTGCCTCAGTTCCCTGAAAAAAGGGAACCAAGAATTAAATCATAAGAATACCACAGAGCGGTGCAATTTAAACAGAGAAAGACATTTTGGTTGCTTTTTTTTGTTGTTGTTAAATGAAGCAGTTCCCTATAGACAGGAATCATGCCACAAAATGACCTTCTCCAGTTCCCGGAACAGATGTGGAACCGGAGAAAAGCTAAACACAATGTACACCCTAACGCAGAGTATAACTAAATAAGTATAGCTTAAACTGAAACCTTAAAAATATTAAAACAATGAACTATAATCAGTCTGAAGTTGAAGAGAAGACTTCGGGGGGACTGTTTTCTTCAGGCAGAGAAATAAATCTGATGTCAGAATGCAGGGGTGAGAGTATGACCACACAGCAGAGTTTGAATTTCATTCTAAGTTCTCTAATTAGCATACAATTCTAAAGCTCCGAGTCAGCTCATTCCAGGGGAATAATTGTAGTTGTTAAGCATAAGTGAGAGATACCTAGGATTTGATCCAAGATTTCGCTACACCCATACATACTGAATACAACTTAATGTTAAGCTAGATGATGCATGGCAGGAAAAAAAGTTGCGCATTCGGAGTGTTCTAATCACTGTAACATGGCACACCATTCACACACCCCAAACTATGCAGTAAAGAAAGCTAGAGGATTACGAGAGAGACAGCCTCCTAGAAGATACACACTGGAACTGAAGCTTGGACATGCAGACCCTGATCCCTGGGTACTTGTAGAAAAGGTGGACAAAACAATCTCTAGAGCAACAAGATAAAGTCATTTTGTATCCGTAAAAGGGAAAACTCTGGGGGATTCCTAAGAATGCTTTACAGTATTGCTTTGAGAAACTATTTCTGCATTACTATATATGTACGCAGTATCATAAGATCTTCAAGGGGATCTCAGTCATCAGGTAATGCTGTAGGAACTTCACTGTCGGTGAAGGGGAATCCACATGAAAGATTTTCAGCAGCACAACTGGGGCCGCCCATGCCGTCAACATCCCTCGATGTCATCAACCCTATAAGGGCATGAGTGGCCCCGCTCCCTCCTCAGTTCTTTCCCCCGGAGACAAATGGAGCATAGCTCTAGTCATGGGGGATCAAGGAGAGAGAGACAGGTGCCCAGATCTATGTGGAAGGCTGGATACACCACACAGCCAGTTCCTAGACAGGAACCCCAAGAAGGGGGGTGGTGGGAGGGAAAGCATGCCTGATGACTGAGATCCCCTCGAAGATCTACTGTTACGGCAAGTACTTATGTAAGTGTTCTGTCTTTTTCGGGGGTATCTCATTCATCAAGTAACACCACAGGAACAAGTCCCAAGCAGTTACAGGTGCAAACAGACAGTGTGGAAGGAGGACTCTCCATAAACTTAAGACAGGAGGCCCTGCAGCACAGCCCTGCCAAAACCTGCACAGGATCTACAGGTAATGTCCAGACTGTAGTGCTTGGTGAAAGTATGGACGGTACTCCAGGTGGCAGCCACACAAATGTCAGTGGCTGAGACCCCTCTGAAACAGGCCACAGAGGTAGCCATGCCCCTTGTGGAATGAGCTTTGACAGTACCAGGCAGCTCTTTGCCATACTTGTAGCAGAACACAATGCAATCAACCAACCATTTGGATAAACATTGCTTAGAAACTGCAGTGCCCTCTCGACCTGGAGCGAAAGAAGAAAAAAATTACTTACCAAACTAATCTTGTTTCTTCCAGGGGATCACACAGTATGATTAAACTAATGCAGTCAGCCTTCAGTGTTGAACTGCCACGGAGAGATAAAATTTACGCAAATGATGGAACTCTTGATTGGCACGTGCCAGTTTCAAACTGCTGCCTTTAGTAACTGCTGCACTCTGAGTGCTCAGATTCGTTACGTAGACCAACAGGGTAAACATCCTCTAACTAACTGACTTATGCAGATTAAGCCCCCCTTAATCACATCCCCATAAACCAAACAAGTACCAAGTAGGGACAACAGTGTGAACCAACTGGTTAAAGAAACTTAAATATTTAGTCATGAACCATATAAAAATCAAAGAAGAGATGCAGAACCAAAGTCTGTCCCTTTGTCTATAGGTTCAGGTAGGGGATGAAGGGTGGGAGCTTTGTGATCCCCTGGAAGAAACAAGATTACTATGGTGAGTATTTTTTTCTTCTAACTCCAGGAATCACACAGTATGATTAAACTAATGCAGACTACCATGCAGTACCTTTGGAGGTTGAGCACAGAACCTACTTTGAAAACAGATTCTGCAGCACTGCTGTACCAAATCTAGCATCACTTCTGGACTGTATGTACAGGCTGTAATGCTTGGTAAAAGTGTGTACTGTTTTCCATGTAACTGCTGTGCAGATTTACAAAAGTGGGCTATCCCTTGCAGCTGCTACTGATGCAGCTGTACCCCTGGAAGAATGTGCACTGAGGCCCAGGAGAGCTTGTTTGCCAACTTTACTGTAACAGAACTGTACGCAGGTCACTATCCAGCATGCAATGGTCCATTCTGATGCAGGTTTTCCTTTACCCGCTTCCCCATAGGTGAGGAACAGCTGGGTATGCTCTGACCTATGCGCCTTGATTTTGTAGTGACTTAATGCCCTCCTGACATCCAGGCTATGCAGTTTCTGCTCAGGTGAGCTGGAAATGTCAATGAAGAAAACAGGCAAAGTGATAGTTTGATTCAAATGGAAGTCTGAGACCACTTTATGGAGAAACTTCCTGCTGGTCCTAGGTACCACCTTGTCCCTGTGGAATGAAATGTAGTCCAGATCTATACACAGGACTTGCAGTTCACTCATTCTCCTAGCTGAAGTAATGGCAACCAGGAAGACGGGTTTCCACATGACATACTTCAAGTCTAAAGTTGCCATGGGATCAAAGGGTGGCTCCATGAGCTTGGCAATACAAATGTTAATATTCCAGGCAGATACTGGCTCCCTAAAGGGAGGATGAAGGTGGTTGAGACTCAAAGAATTTTCAAAAGACAGGATGAGAGGCCATGGACCTGTCTTTACCAGCTGAGACTGCAGACAGATGTACCCTCAGTGTTGAAGTTCTAAGGCCCAATGTGTGTAGGTGGGTCAGACAGTCCAAGAGTACAGGAAGACCAGCCCTAGAAGGAACAATTTTCTTTCCTGAGCACCAAATCAAGAACCTTTTCCACTTTGAGGAGTAGGTTTTCTTGGTGGATGGCTTTCTGGATCCCTGAGCACTGCCAAAACCTCCTCTGAGAGGTTTACACTAGCAAACTCTAGGTCCTCAAGAGCCAGGCCTTCAGCCGAAGGAATCTAAGGTTGGGATACAGGATTCTGCCCAGGGAGGATGTCAGAAGGTTGTGCCTCTGGGGCAGGTGAATTTGGGTGGGGGGGGGACAGACAGGAGTGAGTACCATGGCTGCCTCGCCCAGTCTGGTGCTACCAGTATCACTGTTGCTGGCTGTGACCTGAGCTTCATCAGGGTCCTGAGCAACATCAGAAAAGGAGGGAAGGCATACAGGAATCTTCTTGACCAATCCAGTGCAAGTGCATTTACAGGGACTGTGCCTTTGCTGGGAGGCCTGCAACAGAACTGTGGCAGCTGATGATTGTCTATGGAGGCAAAGAGATCCATCTCTGGTGTGCCCCACTGTCTGTAGCACTTGTAGATTTCAGTGCCCATGCATGATGATCCTGGCTGATCCTGCTGAGGAAGTCTGCCAGGATGTTGTCCTTCCCTGGCAGGTGGATGGCGGACAGGGACACCTGTAGGGAGTAGGACAGATTCCAGAGCTTCACTGCCTCTGTGCACAGTGGGATGGATATGGTTCCCCTTGTTTGCTGATGTAGTACATGGTGGTAGTGATGTCTGTTCTGACCTGTACCACGTTGTTTTTTTAAATGAGGAGCAAATGCCTGAACAGCCAGGTATACTGCCCTAAGCTCTAAGAGATTTATGTGCAGATGTGATTCTTAAGGGGACCATGTTTTGCTGGCTATTAGATCCAACATGTGTGCCCCCCACCCTAGCAGGAAGGCATCTGTTGTGAGTACCACTGAGAGATGCTCCTTTAGGAAGGGAATTCCTTCCCTGAGGTTTTCCCTGTGCAACCACCACTGCAGGGCCAGCAGTAGGGTGTTTGTGACTGGCACCAGGTTGGCTAGTGCATCCTTTTTCTGAGACCAGAGAGCTCGTAAGTGGAACTACATGTCTCTCATCTGAAATCTGAATCCTGTAACAACTGCTATGGCAGCTGCCATGTGGCCCAGCAGGTGTAAGAACTATCTTGCTGTTCTGGGACTGTTTAGCTGGAATGATTCTGCTATCTGCAGGATACTGTTCACCCTGTCCTGAGGAAGAAATGCTTTGCCTTGGCTGGTGTCCAGCTCTGCCCCAATGAAGTCCAGAAGCAGAACTGGTTCTTTCTGGGACTTCTGTACATTCATGAGGAATCCTAGAGACTTTAATGTGTTCCTCGTAAGGGCCAGAGCTTCTCTGGTATGCTGCAGGGACTGACCGACTAGCCACTCATCCAGGTAAGGAAGCACGGTCACTCCCTGCCTTCTTAAATATGCCATCACCATGGCCAGATACTTTATGAATGCCCTGGGTGCTGATGTTTAGCCAAATGGCACTGCAGCAAATTGGTAGTGGCTTGAGGGTAGTCTGAACCTCGGGTACTTTCTGTGGCTCATTCTGATAGGACTGTGGAAGTATGCATCCTTTAGGTCTAAGGATGCCAACCAGTACCCTTTTTGCAGTGTGGGGATGATCATGGCCAGAGTCACCATCTTGAACTTTGGTTTTAGTATGTGCCTGTTTAGGAGTTGCAGATCCAAATCAGGTCCCCAGTTCCCATTTTTCTTCTGAGTGAGCAAATATCTTCAGTAGAAGCCCTTTCCCCTCTGCAACAAGGGTACAGGCTCCACTGCTTTGACTGCTAGCAGGTTTGCCACCTCTGCTTCTAGATTTTGTCTGCAGAGGTTGTTGGGGCAAAATTTCTGGCTCTCAGTTTGGGGAGAGATCTGAAGCTTAGAGACAACTCTTAGCTCACTACCTCCAAGACCCACTTGTCTGTGGTGATGGCATGCCAAGCTTGGAGGTAGGAAGTCAATCTGGCTCCTACTGGTAGGGGGGAGGCAACCAGTACCAGCCCGTCAAGGGATTCTTTTTTGACTGGGACTGCACTTAAGGTACCTGGGCTAACCGTCTCATAGTCCTCCTGCTCCTACCTCTGAAGTACCCCTTGGACTGCTGGGTAGTCTGGCATTGCTTGTGCTTGAAAAACGGGCATGGAGTAGGATCCCCTACCCCTGCCTCACCTGTACTGGGACCTGAAAGAAGTAGAGGGCTTTTCCTTGGTGGAATTGCTTCTATAGGTGGCTTTATATTCCTCCACTCTTTTCATATAGGCTTCAGTTTTGTCCCCAAAAAGGGAGTCACCCTCACAAGAAAAGTCCATTGCCTTGGACTGTGTCTCCTGGGTCAAGTTTGTGGCCCTAAGCCATGCAAACCTTCTCACAGAGATATAGACAGCCATGAGCCTGGCTGTGGTATCATTAGTGTCCACAGCCATATCAATCAAAACCAATCAAAATCTTTATTTAACCAGGCGAACACCGTTGAGCAAAAGCTCATTTTCGAGGTGGACCTGGGTGGAACAAGTACAAGAAAAACAAGATAATACACGACAATTACAGTACACTAATATGAACAGCAAAGGGCATGAACAGCAATAGAGTGAAGTAATACAGGTTAAGTACAACAATATTATACAATCAAGCAAAATGTAAGACAAATAATGCAAGAAAACAGGATAATACACAACAGTTACAGTACATTAGCATGAACAGCGAAGGGTATGAACAGTAACAGAGCGGAAGTAATGCAGGTTACATACAACAATACTGTACAGTCAAACAGTGTGCAAACAAACAGTGTTGCAGATGAATTCTACAACTAAGATGCATATTTAGGGGACACAAGATAAAGGGTGAACCATCTGGAACCACAAGAAACGAACCAGAGGATACACCAGGGGCAGGAGAAGGATGGGGTATAGGGAAGGAATATGAAGGGAAGGGAAGGGACAGCGGTTATGGAATAGGAGTGCGTGAATTCATGGAACTAATATTTGGAGGCATCCAGTGCCACCCTAGCTGTTTCCGCCAGGTCCGCTGCCACATCACCTGGTACTCTTGTCAGTCAGTGCCAGAACAGTATTCCATAAGGCCTTTTAGTACTGTACTGCATAAGCTATGTAGTCGTCCTGTCTCACAAGGAGTGAGGCAGCCAGATGCCCTTTCTTCCTCATACCATTCAATTTCCTGGAATCTTTCTCCGGGGCACGAGATGACAAAGGTATCCTAGCTTTGTCACAAGCTGCTGCCTGAACCACTCCCTCATGATCTTGGGTGGTGACATAAAAATGCAGCAGTGGCCCTGTCAAGTACATATTTTTTTTATCAACTCTTTTGTCGACCCCTGGGACAGTAGTGTTTTTTTTTTTTTTAAATGTGTAGCACTGCTTTTCTCAGGGATTTATGCATGAGGAGCATCGAATGTTTTGGTGGTGCTAGCCCCATCATTTTTAAGAAATCAGCTTTCTCTCCATCTTCCTCAGTCTCCTGGATTGGGAGATTCAGTGTGTCTACCATTTGCTTTATTTATTTATTTAGCTTTTGTTTACTGGGTAAGTACACTAGACAAGTTGTATGCCTATTTTCAGGAACGACCCGGGAGAGTACAACAAGTAATACAGACAACATCATTACACCAGGTATTACAGACCACATCGTAACAGGTGAACAAGTGCAATATCGTAACTTAGCACAATAAGTGTTACAGACCTCATTGCAACAGCGTAGCAGGTGACCCAGTACAGTACTGCAACTAATACATTGAGTCAGCAGAGCATACAGAGGAAAAGCAACAGTAAATATAAACAGACAAGGGTAAGGTACATAATGAGCAAGCAGTCAGTAGCATTGAGCCTACAAGTAGCATAGGCAAGTACTTGGGAAGGAGACGTCCGAGGTCAGCAATCGTCGTGCAGTGAAGTGTTCCATGTGGGAGAGTGCTAGAAGTTACAGTACTAGGGCATGGAGCAGGGGTGGCTAAGGGTACTGCAATGAGAAGCCAGCTTTAGGTGCTCCCACAGGGATTTCCGGAGACACGGGTGGGAGGGGGCAGAGCGAACCAGCTCAGGAAAGGAGTTCCAGAGCCTGGGAGCCCATACTGTGAAGTCCCTGTCCCCCATAAGGGTGCGGGTTGGGGGTACTTTTAGTATCCCAGGACCATGGGATCTGAGGGAGTAGGAGGAGCGGTCAGCAGGAGAGAGGAGCAGAGCCAGCTCCAGGGGGGAGCCAGTACTGATCACCTTACTCACAAAGCACCCTAGTCCAAAGTTTAGGTGATTAGTCGGGGAAAGCCAACCAAGCTTGTCATAGAGTTCACAATGATGGGTAAGCCGGGGAGCGGCCAGAGCAAAATGACAAATATTGTTATACGTCGTGTGCCATCGGGTGAGGAGGGCTTTCGAGGTTCGAGCAAAATGGTGGAGGCCATAGTTGAGGGAAGGGAGTAGTACACCCCTAGCAAGTGCCAGACGAGCGGCAGAAGTTAGGTTGTATTAGCCCTGTAGGCTAACAAATGAGTAGTGTGAGTTATAATCTTCTGGACCCCAGGAACCAGGGTAGGAACCGGTACCACAGCTTGTAGGACCTGCAGAATCAGAAGTGCTATTGCACTGTCCTCAGCAGAGGACACAGGTGTTTTGCCTGCTGATAGCTCCTTATCTTTCTCATCCGGAGACAATAGTGGTGATGGTGGATGAGTGCCTCGATATTGTGGCTATAACAGAGACCTGGTGGTCAGAGCATCACTCCTAGGAAGTTAGTGTTCCGGGATACAGGCTGTTCAGAAGGGATAGGGTGGGGAGAGTGGCATTATATGTCAAGGAGTCTGAAGGACAGGATGAGCAGAGTGAGGCAGAATTCCTGTGTGTCGCATTAGAAAAAAAACCTGGAGCCATAGTAAGAATAGGAGTGACATATAGGCCTCCAAATCAGGGGGAGGAGTTAGACAGGCAAATGATGCAGGTGATTCAAAGGGTGTCAAACAAAGGGGAGTTTGTACTACTTGGGGACCTTAATATGCCAGACGTAGAATGGGGAATCCCAAAGGCAACACTGGCCAGGAGCAGGGAGATACTTGAAGCACTGCAGGGATTGTTTCTACATCAGCTGGTTAAGGCGCCTACAAGGGGGGAAAATATTTAGGACGTGGTACTCGCAAACGAGGATAGTGCTGAAGAGGTTATTGTGGGAGACCGTCTGTGTACAAGTGATCACAACACAGTAAGTTTCAAGATACAAATAGGGAAGATAACAAATAAGACCAGTACAAAGGTTCTGGACTTCAGGAGGGTGAACTTTAATAGAATGAGGGAGATTTTCAGTGAGGGGAAATGAAATACGGTGACCAGATAGACGATGTAGAGGAATTTTGGAAATGTATTAAGGAGGTGTTATTAAAAGCAACTGAACTATGCATAAGGAGAGTAGGGAAAAACAAGAAAAGAAGGTGGCCTCCTTGGTTTAATAGGGAGGTTATAAGGGCAATAAGAGATAGAAGGATAGCTTTCAGAAGATATAAGAAAACTCAAGAGTGTGATAAACAGAGTAAATTATACAGCGAAACTGAGACAAGCAGGGAAATTGATTAGAAGCACAAAAGCAGAAACAGAAGAGAGAACTGCTAAACATGTCAAACAAGGAGATAAAAATTTTTTTTAGATATGTCAGGGAAAAGAGGAGGACAAGACAGGGGATTGTGAGTCTGAGGGAGGAGGGGGCACTAAGGTTGAGGGGGACTTTGAGAAAGCTGAGGTTTTAAATAAGTTATTTTTGGTCTGTATTCACAGTGGAAGGGGATGGAAAGGGATCAGAGTTAAAGAAGAAGGGAGGAGATGAATGTGGGGTGCATCAAAGCCCATTAACTGAGGAAAGAGTTAAGGAAGAACTCGGAAAATTAAAGGTAGACAAAGCAATGGGGCCCGGATGGTTTGCATCCAAGGGTTCTTAGGGAATTGAGGGATGAGTTGGCAACACATTAAATGAAGTTATTTAAATTGTCCCTAGATACAGGGTGTGTTCCAAGTGACTGGAGGACGGCAGATGTAGTACCACTGCACAAGGAAGGCTGCAAGGAGGAGGCAGGAAATTACAGACCTATCAGCCTCACATCAGTGGTGGGCAAGGTGATGGAGGTGTTAATAAAGGAAAGAGTGGTAAAATATTTCATAGAATCATAGAACTTGATGGCAGAAAAAGACCCCATGGTCCATCCAGTCTGCCCTTACCCCCCTAGACCACCTCCTCCCTCCCTGAGAACCCAACCCTCCCCCCATAGCCCTTTATGCCAGTCCCAAGCCATCTTGAATCCCGGCACGGTCTCCGCCCCCACAACCTCCTCTGGAAGCCTGTTCCAAGCATCCACCACCCTCTCCGTAAAGAACTGCCCCCTCACGTTCCTCCTGCAGTGTCCCCCCCTTCCAGTCTCAGGCTATGCCTGCTAGTAGCGGTGTTCTTCTTCATTTGGAATAAACGTTCCGGGCCCCTTTGTTTAACCCCTTGACATATCTGAAGGTCTCTATCATGTCTCCCTTCTAGTCTCCAGGGTGTACAGCCCCAGCTCGCAGCATCTCTGCTCATATGGTTTGCCCTTCATCCCTAGCACCATATTTGTCACTCTTCACTGAACCCTTTCAATCAGGTCCATGTCCTTTCGCAAGTGAGGCCTCCAGAACTGGACTCCGTACTCCAGGTGCAGTTTCACCATAGCTTGGTACAGGGGCACTAGGACGTCTCTCCTCCTGCTGGTGATTCCCCTGCCAATACTAGCCAGCATCCCATAGGCCTTCCCCACTGCCTTAGTACACTGTTTCCCCACCTTAAGGTCACTAGAGACTACCATACCCAGGATCCTTCTCCTGCTCCGTTGCCCTGATTTCCTCCCCTCCCATTACGTACTCTGTCCTCGGGTTACCATGTCCCAAGTGCATAATCGCACACTTCCCAGGGTTTTAAATAACTGATCAGCATTTTTTTTTCCTTGGGACAATACTAACTGTACAGAAAGTATTTATATAGGTTTTCTAAAAGTGTTATGTTTGTTAAACACAGTCAGGGAAGTGCTATGCATTTTCACAATGTTTTAGCACTTTTATGAGCAAAACGCTAATCAGCTTTTAAAGTTAAATAAACCCCTGCTTCCTGATGTTGAATTTTAGTTGCCAGGTCTCTGCCCACTCTTCTAGCGCCCTTAGGTCCTGCCTCATGTCCTCCACCCTGCCTTCAGTGTCCACCCTATTGCAGATTTTCATGTCATCCGCAAAGGGCGCCACACATCCTTTCAGTCCATCCATGATGTCGCATATATAAATGTTGAAGAGGAGCGTCCCCAACACTGACCCCTGGGGTACCCCGCTTATCACTTGCCCCTCGCTAGAGTGCTCTCCCTTCACTACCACCCTCTGGGTCCTGTCAGCTAGCCAGTTTTACACCCATCTAGTTATTTTGTCCCCACCCCCATACTTCCTGGTTTATTGACCAATCTTCTGTGGGGGATGGTGTTGAAGGCCTTACTGAAGTCCAGGTAGGCCACGTCCACTGCCACCCACCTTGGTCTATTTCCTGCATCACCGAGTCAAAGAATTCAATAAGACTGGACTGGCATGACTTCCCCCTTGTGAACCCATGCTGGTTGTTGTTCAGCAACCCATTCCCCTCTAGGTACTGTGCCACCCTCTCCTTGATGAGTGCTTTCATGACCCTCTCCACCACTGTGGTAAGGCTGACTGGACGATAGTTCTCATTTGCCTCCCTACCCCCCCTTTTGTACTGGAATGACTGTGGCTCTCCTCCAGTCCTCCGGCACTTTCCCAAAGTCCAAGGACAGGTTAAGTAGCCTTGCCAGCGGGGTGGCTAACTCCTCCCTTAGCTCCCAGATCATCCTCGGATGTAGTCCATCCAGTCCCATAGCCTTGTCCACTTTCACCCTACCTAGTTCTTCCCTGACTCTCTCCTTACTAAAGGGACTCATTTCCACCCCTACCCGCTCTTCCTCATCCTCGGCCCCCCACCCCCTCATTCATAAAATTTGAGAAGTACCTGTTCAGCTCTTCTGCTTTCATGTAGTCAACCTCCAGTGGCTCCCCCCCCCCCAGAGCCATGCGATCCCTTGACTAGTCTTTCTCCTTTCCCTCATGTATCTAAAATGTCTTTTGCCCCCCAGCCTGCCTCGCAATCCATTCCTCTGTGTCAGCCTTTGCCTTCCTAATCTCTTTCCATGCTAGCCTCCTCGACTCCCTGTAGGTTTCCCTGTTCTCCTCCTCCTCCTGCGTTTTCTTATATTTCCTAAATGCCCTCTGTCTGCCCCCTACCACCCTAGCTACACCACTGTTGAACCACAGAGGACTCCTGCTTTTTACTCTCTTCCTTACCCTCCTTATACATGTTTGTGGCCTCCTTGACCCGGTCTCTAATAGCTCCCATAGGTCTTCCACTTCCCTTATATCCCCTATACCACCCATTGCTTCCCCCACTAACCTTCTCATCCCGTTAAAGTCTGCTCCCCTGAAGTCCAGTACCACTGTGCTGGTCCGGGCCACCTCCCTGCCCTCACCTTAAACCTGATGGTACTATGGTCACTATTACCCAGCTCCTCTACGTTCTTCCCATTTGCTAGAACCACATCCAGCAGGTTGCTTCCCCTTGTTGGTTCCCTGACTAACTGTTGAAGGAACGTCCCCTGTAACACTTCCAGAACTTCCCTGCTTCTAGTTGAAACTGCATCAGGGATGGACCAGTCAATGTCTGGGAGGTTCAGGTCCCCCACTAGTAACACGTCCCCTTTCAGAGCTACCTGAGCTATGTCCTGCGTCATCTTCCTATCCTGCTCTTCCCCTTGGGTGGGTGGTCTATACACCACGCCAAGCCTCATCGACTCCCCTGTCCTTCTGCCTACTGTTGCCCACACTAATTCAGTCTCCCCATTGCCCTCCCTCTCTTCCAACACCTTCACATCTTCTCTTATATACAAGGCCACCCCCCCTTCTTGTCCTTGCTGATCAGTCTGAATCCCGGCACCTCTGTCTCTCATGTGTGGAGCTCCGTCCACCAGGTCTCCGTAACTGCTATTATGTCCAGCCTATCGTGTGCAGTGGTGGCTATTAACTCTGGTATGCCCCCCCACCAGCGACACCAACACAGCAATCTACCAACCCGTCAACAAAATCGACAGGTTGGCAACAGGTTGCTGTGTTGGTGCACCCAACACAGGGGCACACGGACACCTGGTCCTGCACCCCCCTCCCTGAATAAACTCCAACTGTAGTTAACAATCCTAATTATGGGTGGTGCGGGGGGCAGAGCCCCTGGCATGGGGGATTCAGGTGGCAAAGCCCCCCGATGTAAAAATAGGACCAGGAGTCAAACGGGATTTGTGTCAACCGCAACCTGCGGTCGACATAAATCCTGTCGATGAGATGCCGGTCGACAAACGTGTTGTTGAACCAGCATCATAGAGCCTTTAACTCCTCCATCTTGTTTGCCAAGCTTCTAATTTTGACTACCAGGCCCCTCCACCGTTGCCCCCCTTCCACATTTTCCCCCACTGGCCTGCTAGAGCCCCCATCTTCAGTTTTGTCCTGGAGGGACCTAGGGTCCCCTGACTCGGCTGTGGAACTGCAAGGCTCCACGTCCAACCCCCCCACTCAGTTTAAATTATACTCCTTCTCAAAGAACTCCCCTGGTCTGCACCTCAGTACGAGTGACCCAATCCTGCTGAGGTGCAACCTGTCCGCATCATACAGGCTCTCATCCACCCAAGTTGCCCCCATCACTCCATACCCCATCTGCCTGCACCATCTCTCCAGCCAGTTGTTGAATTCTTTTACCCTGTGCTTCCTCTCCGTGCTGGCCCCTGGTACTGGCAGTACCTCTGAGAAGGCTAGAGACTTAAAGCCTAGCCCCTCCCCCACAGAATCTAGCCAGAGCCTTAAATCGCGCCTGTACCTCCATGAGACTGTTGCCACCCAGGTTGTTTGTACCCGGGAGGAACACTAGGTGTACATTCTTATCCTGGCCCTTGCCCCATGACGGAATGTGGTGGATTACCTCCAATTCCGTCATCCCTGGTATGCACTTCACCCACACCGTGCTTCCTCTGCCCCCCCCCCCACTCGATCCCCTTCAAGATACAATCCCCTATCAGGAGTATCCTTCCCCCCTCCTTTCTCTGGTTTAGCTGTGTCCCAGTTTTCCTGCCCCATGGCGCAGGTGTCTGAACTACCTGCCTGACTCTTGTCTTCCCCCATTCCCGTCCCTATGCCCTGGTCCCCTACCCCCTCATGCACTGCGTCCTCTCTTTCCCTTTCCCCATTCCCTTCCTCTGCCCCCCCGTTCTCCCACCCTGCTTCTCACCTTCTGCCTTCAATCCTCTCCGTGGCCTGGAGACACTGGCAAGCTCTACCTGCTCCTTCTTGCTGTTCTCATTTACTCCAGTGTTACCCTGTTCCTCCATTTGTCTTTCCAGTGCTCCCTGTACTACCCCCCACCTTCATCCATGATAATGTCCTTCTCCACTTCTGCTGCTTGCTGATCCCTTTTTTCCCCTGAGATTTCTCCTTCCACCGACCCATCCTCTACCCTAACTTGGCCCACCCGACCTTCAGCTTCTCTTTCCATTCTTCCTCTGGACCCTCTTCACGTCCTACTGTCCCCCCTCCCAGTCCTCCATTGCTTGCCACCTCCTCCTCCTCCCCCTTGCTCCCTTTTTGCCATGGTTGCTTCCAGTGGCAGGTACCTATTCGATACCATGATCCCTTTAGTGTGCTTACCTTCTTTCTGTGATTTTGGGCTCCTTGTCATGGACCCCACAATCCCTCTCCTCCTATTCCCTATAGCACCTACCATGTGCCACTGTTCACCTTCTCCCCGGTCCATCCCCCCTGGCCCCACTTCTTGTTCCCTCCCTCCGGGCTGGCCTGGCCTTCCCTGGTTCCAGCTGGTCCTGCACCCCCTCAGAGTTCTCCCCCCCCCGCCTCCTTCCAACTGTTGTTATAAATCCATCCCCAACCCCTTGCCCTTCATCCAACTCTCCAGCTCAAACCTCAGCCTACACAACTCTGTCTCCAATCCTTTTAATCTGGCACATATGGGGCAGTGGCCTATCCTCCATAGTGTATTCATGGCCATAGCCGCCCCACTCCCACTGCATCCCACTAGCCTGCTCCTCCCCCATCCCATACCAGCAGTCTCACGCCTGGCCAGTAGCAGCACCGCTCACCCAAACCGCTCCTGTTAGCCTTTCCTGCCTGTTCCCCCTTTCCCTGCCACTGCCCCCCTCCCCACCCCACCCACCATCCTCTTCACCTGAAGTTCCCCATCCATTCCGGCCATTTGGTCCCTCAAGTAGCACCTTTCCCTGAAGAGATGCACCTTTAAATGTGTTCCCTTCCTGCCTAGTTATGCCTGTACATAGTTCCAACTACTGGCAAAACTTGGTGATGTAAGCAATTCAGTCCAAGTAGAACCCCGACCACCCTGTACCCTCCCCCACAACAAACAGCTCACAACAGTAAGCAATTCAGTCCCAAGTAGAACCCCAACCACCCTGTAGGGGAGGCAGTATAGCACAGTGGTTTAAGGCTCTGAGCTGCAACTCTAGAGACCTGGGTTTGAATCCCACCGCCCCCACTTGCATACTGAGCGACCCTGAGCAAGTCACTTAACTTCCGTGTGCTCCCAGGTTACACCTGTAAACAAGCTTTCAGCTTAGTGTGTCTCACCTGGTTAAACAATTGGGAAAAATAAAAAAATAGAACCACCAGCCACCCTGCACCCTCCCACACAACAAACAGCTGCAAACCGTTCACAATAGTGGCAGATTTTAGTGATGTAAGCAATTTCAGCCCTCAAGTATAAGCTTGAACCACCCTGTTTACCCGCCCCCCACCAAAATGAAATTCTTTTATATCCCTTTATCTAATTAAGATGGCAGATCTACAGGTTCTCCTTGGGAATCAAACCTCTGACCCTTTGCTTATAAGGTAAAGACACATCCTGTGTACCACCTGAGACCTTAATGAACAATAAACTATTACATGAAAAGCAACATGGATTCACTAGTGGGAGATCTTGCAAAACAAATCTGATATAATTTTTTGATGGGGTAACGCGAAGGTGGTTGATCAAGGAGGGGCAGTTGATGCTGCCTACCTGGACTTCAGTAAGGCCTCTGACTCTGTCCCTCACCATAGGCTGGTAAATAAGACAGAGAGCCTGGGGGTGGGACAAAAAATAACTAGATGGGTGGAAAACTGGCTGAAGAATAGAAGTCAGAGGGTGGTGGTAAATGGTGTACATTCTGGGGTAAGAAAGGTTTCGAGCGGGGTTCCTCAAGGGTCTGTACTAGAACAAATCCTTTTTAACATATATATTAGTGATATATCAGAGGGAATTGAAGAGAAAATGTGTCTGTTTGCAGATGATGCAAGGTTATGGAATAGGGTCAACATTGAAGGAGGGGTTGAAGCCATGAGATGGGATTTGAGTATACTAGAGAAATGGTCAGAAAAATGGCAGCTGAAGTTCAACACAAAGAAGTATGATGCATATAGGGTGTAAAAATCGACTGGCCAAGTACTCCTTGGGGGGACAGCAGATAAAGCAAACAGAACAGGAAAGGGATCTAGGGATTATAATATCAAACAACCTTAGGGTAAGTGACCAATGTAGTAAGGCAGTTGGCAAAGCTTATACTGTAGAATGATGGCGTGCATAGGAAGAGGCATAACTAGCAGGAAGAGGGAGGTGCTGATGCCATTATATAAGACCATGGTTAGACCACTCCTGGAGTACGGGGTACAGTTCTGGAGGCCTCATTTAAGAAAGGACATAGATGTAATAGAAAAGGTTCAGAGAAGGGCAACAAAGATGACGCAAGTATGCAAGGGAAACCACATGACACAATACTGAGAGAATTAAATCGGTATCCGCTGGAGTTTAGAAGAGACAGGAGACATGACAGACACATTCAAGTACATGCAGGGGATAAATAAAGTGAGGGAAGAAAGTCTACTTAGAAGGAAATTCTGAGTTTAAACAAGAGATCATACTTTAAGATTGGAAGGAAGAAGATTTAAAGGTAATGTAAGCAGGTGTTACTTCACTGACAGGGTGGTTGAACCCTGGAACATATTACCTGAGGAGGTGGTAGGTGTCGAAATGGTGGAGGGACTCAAAAGAGCATGGGATAGACATATAGGGTTGGTCAGAGGACAGAGGATAGGCTCCTTGTGCACCAGTGACAAGAAGGGAAGGGGGGAGATGGGCACACTGGACGGACCTTTTCTGCTGACACATTACTATGATAGGTGCAGAGACATGTTTTTCTTCGCATTTTTTCTTAGTTGGAACCAGTTCATTAGCAGGATCCACATGCATTTTAGTGTTACCAGTGTCCGTTTTTTCTGTGGATTTGGGGTCCACTGATTCCTTGGGCCTGTCCTTTTCTTTTTTAGAAGAGGAGGTAGATGCGATATCCTCAGAAGAAGTAGCAGTTGTTGCCATTTCTTCTAAATTTCTTGGCCCTTTTCTTTACAGTTTTTGGGCAAACTGTCTTACATGTAGCCCCTCCCAAATTGGGGGCTTACCTTATTGCCCATCTCCCGGTTTGCTCCCAATCCTCGGTATGCTTTCCTTATGCCTGCAGGTCCCCTGGTGTCTTGTCCCCCATGCTCACTGCCATGGCCCCAGGTTTGATTGCCCTCCATGGGATGATCGGAGCAGCTGCCGCCTTTCCCTCCTCCTCTTCACAGCGGGTGGACGGCTCCTACACTCCAATCATGCCCCGAGCTCTCCCCAGTGGCTCTTGTGCCTTCTTGGCCCCTCCTGGGCTCGCAAACCAGGATAGTGAGCCGCCAGCATTCCTGGGTCAGCTGGCAGCCTCACTCACATGCCAAAAAGTGTGCTTTGGTTTTGGACTGCGACTGCAGTCGTCTGGTGGCTTCTCCAGTGGTCCCAGACCTCGTGGGCTGCTTTGCTGGGGCCGGTGATTTGACACACACCTGAGCGAGCCGAAAGTTAAATTAAATAAGGAGTGCCATGCGCGTTACCGGAGCTGGGCCCTGTGTCATGAATATTAATGAACAGGACCATTAATATTCATGAGCAGGTTTGGTCTTCATTAAGGAGCTGCAAGTTTGGAGGTTGCTGCCCATGTAAAAAATGTGAATATTAGGCAGTAAGGACAACACCTCCATAGGTAATGAAAGGACCATTAAAGAATGGGGAAAATAAATAAATAAAATGCGTTTCTGGCTGCACCAGCTTCCAGACATTGAGACTCTGCTACCATGCCTATCTACTGCCTGGGGCACCTAATTACGGCACCAGCAACAGGTGAAGGACTGAACAGAAATGCTAAAGCTGGGCAGCACTGAAGAAGACACAAAAGGAGCTTTTGGACAGTGGGGCAAGAAAGTAAAATAAATAATTATTCTGGCTGTACCAGGACTTTTATTCGGGACTGTGTTTAATCTGCAAGGGGACTGTGTGTATTAGCAACCATGATAGTGCAGCAACAGCCAATCAGAAAGCAAGGATTTCAAGCCAGGACTTGTGGGACAATTCCAGTGATTCATGGCACATTGCAAAGCACTTATGGGAAATCTGCAGGGGCAGTAGCCAGTGGTATAACGGCTCCAGGGTTACATACAAATAGCACAATTTGAGAAAATATGGCTAGTTCCCAGGCAGAAAATACACAGGTCATGCCTGTCTGCTTTGGACACTACCTGGTCACAACTAATACAGTTTTTAAAAACAGTGGGTCCCTTTTTTTTTTCCTTAGGTTTTAGAACCTGTGACACTGATTTAGATTTTAAACCACTACGTTTACACAAAGTGATCAGTTCCCCGAACCGATAAATTTAACTTAAAATCCATCCGATCACTTCCCAAAAGCAAAATGGAACTAGACGCTTATCGGTTCACTGACAGGAAAATGAACCACAAACTAACTAAAATAAAAATAAAACCACAACAACTATACGGCTCCTGAAAGGAACCGTAAAAAAACAGTAAAATACAATCGAAATAAGAGGTAAAAACCTCTGAAAGAGCAGTTCCCTTTGGTTCCACGGAACGATGAGGAACCAAAAAACAAGTAAAAATAACCCAAATAACGATACTAAACTAAACTATAAGGGCAGCAATTTAAAAAGAATGAAGTCAAAATGGTACTTATCGACGAAAACAAGTAACTGAAGAAAGTTGAGGATAGCTCTCCGAGGCATTTTAACTGGTAGGCAGAGTAAAGAATCTGAGCACTCAGAGTGCAGCAGTTACTAAGGGCAGCAGTTTGAAATTGGTACGTGCCAATCAGAGTTCCATCATTTGCATAAATTCGATCTCTCCACGGCAGTTCAACCCTGAAGGCTGACTGCATTAGTTTAATCATACTGTGCAATTCCTGGGGTTAGAAACAAACGGCTGCTTCGATTTTCTAGACTCCTTGGTCCAAAGCAGGTAGTATTTCAAAGTTCTGCGCACATCTAGCGTATGGAGCAGTGCTTCCCCTGGATTGGCACACTCAGGAAAATAAACAGGAAGGAGGATAGACTGGTTGAGTGTAAATTCAGAAACCATCTTAGGGAGAAACTTAAGATTTGTGTAGAAAGACACCCTGTCTTTGTGAAAAATCAAATAAGGCTCCTCACACCAGAGGGCCTAAAGCGCTGAAATTCTTCGAGCAGAAGTAATAGAAACTAAAAATAACACTTTCCAAGAGAGAAAGCGTAAATTGCATGACGCGACTGACTCAAAAGGAGACAGGGTCAGTTTTTTCCAAAACAAAATTCAAGTCCCAAGCCGTGACAGGAGAAAGGATTGGGGGTTTCAGATGAAGAATACCCTTTAGAAAGGTACAGGAGACATCTGGCTGAGCAATCATGCGGACACTAGGGTTACCACCAGTCCCTATTTTCACAGGACAGTCCTGATTTGGGCAGCTGTGTTCTGCAGAAAAACATGAAAAATACTACATGTCCCGACATTATAGCAGAAAAAAATATTTTATTTTCCTCTAAACATTGCAAAAAAAATACAATACCCTAACTAAAATACCTTAAAATAATAAGAAACACTAGAAACAACTAAAAAATGACAACAATTAGTCTTAATTCCGATTATTTAGAGAAAACAAGTCTGTTGCATTGTTCGAGGTTACATATTGTCCTGCGAAAAATCACTTTTCAGTAGGAAATGTCCCACTTTGGGCTTCTTAAAAGGTGGCAACCCTAGCGGACACCCACAGGCTCATGAAAGGCAGAAATAGCCAAAAGGTGCACCTTCACGGAGGAGTACTGGAGACCTGAGCTGGACAGAGATCAGGTAGTACAGAACGTGGTTCACCAGGCAAGTGAAAGGGTCCAAACTATGTGTGGCAACCCAGATGGCAAACTGCTTCCCCTTCATGACATACGTGGCTCGAGTGGAAGGCTTCTGGGCAGCCACTAGGACGTCCACTACTCTGTTAGATATCCCGAACGTGACAATGGCTATGTCCTCAGAAGCCAAGCATGCAGATGAAGGGACCTCAGGCTGGGATGGAACAGGGTCCCCCAATCATCTGTCAGCAGGTTCCAGCAGAGGGGGAGAGGAACCGGAGGTTCCTCCGCCAGCTACTGAAGCAGGGGAAACCATATCTGTCGAGGCCAGAATGGAGCTACCAGGATCATGCAGGCCCTCTCCATCTGTAGTGTGATTAGCACCCTCTGAATCAGATGAAACGGAGGGAAAGCATAAAGGAATCTCCCGTTCCAGAAGAGGGACAATGTGTCTCACCAGAAAACTCCAGACCCTGGATCTAGTGAGCAGAAATTGGGCATTTCTGCATTGAGTGGGAGCACAAAAAGGTCCAATTCTGGATGACCTCTTCTGTCAAACAAGTCTTCTGCAATGGATAAGAGGAGCTCCCATTTGTGCATGCTGGACTAAGTCCGGCTGAGACTGTCCGCCAGAGTGTTTAACATGCCTGGCACATGGACTGCTGAGAGTGACAGACCATGGTCCAGCACCCAGTACCACACTCTCTTGGCCTCCTGCACAGGGTACAAGTGGGTCTCCCCCGTTTGTTGAAGTAACATACAGCACTCAGACTGTCTGACTGCACTAGCAGCTGACCTGGAGCAAGGTGCCTGAAAGGCCTACATGGCATACAGCACCGCCGCTCTCATCTCCCGAACATTGATATGCAGGGAGGCTTCCCACTGGGACCAAGAGCCCTGGGTCTGGAAGGGACTCAGGTGTGCTCCCCAGCCCAGACCAGACCTGAGGCATCCATAATAAGGATCTGTTGTGGGGAGGAGATCTGCAATGGAACACCTTGAAGCAGATTCAAGGGATCCATCCGCCACTGTAGTACCCTACATATTGGGGAGGAGACCGGGGCTGGCTGATCTAACTTGTCTGTGCGCTAGTCCCACTGCACCCAGAGGGTCCACTGGAGGATGCACATATGAAGCCAGGCCAGTGGAACAGTGGGTATGGCAGCTGCCATTAGGTCCAGCAACCTGAGGTATACCCTGGCAGGAATGTAGTGACTTTGGGCGACTGCCTGAGCTATGAGGCACTCTGCCCTGTTTTGGGGCAGGAATGCCTTTCCCTGTGCAGAGTCCAGAACTGCCCCTATATACTGCAATCGTTGAGAGGGTACCGGAACTAACTTGGGCAGATTAACAGTGATGCTCAGAGAGTGTAAGAGCTGAAGAGGTCAGTCCAGAGTCAGCAAAAGCTGTTACCTGGACAGGGCCTTTAGAAGAATAATAACAATCAGCATTTATATAGCGCTTTTCATACACAGTGTATCCCAAAGTGCTTTACAAGCAATGCTAGACTGGTAGCGAAGTGACTGTATGTGTAGTGGTGGCCATATGGGACATCAACACCCACACACAGCCTGGACAATTGCATGAACCAGCTTATGGGAAGGGGAATGTTGGCCAGGACATCGGGAATGTCCCCTACTCTTTGCGAAGTGTGCCCTGGGTTCTTTTACTTCCACCTGGACACCCAACAGGACAGCACCAGAATGGGTAGACGGGAGCTTGATTTAACATCCTATCCGAAGGACCGCACACCCCAGCAGTACAGCACCCCCTAATACTGCACTCAGATGTCAGCGTTTTTTTAGGTGCAAGTCCAATCCCGGTGTGGGACGAGAACTCACGACCTTCTGGTCCAGAGGCTGATGTGCTACCAACTGAGCCACGAAGACAGCCAGTTGTCCACTTAACAGAAAACATACAGTCCCTCCCTTCTGACGGCTGCTGCGACGACTGCTAAGCACTTGGTAAAGACTTGCGGCACAGAGGACAAGCCAAAGGGCAGCACTTTGAACTGATGATGCTCACCCTGAAAGGCAAAACAGAGAAATGTCCGGTGAGAAGGAAAGACAAAGATGAGCAGGTAGGCATCCTACATGTCCAGGGAGTAGAGCCGGTCCCCTGTTTTGAAGGGGGCATCAGGCCAGACAATGTTCTAGCAGAACTTTTTGTACTGGACATACAGACTGAGGTCCTTTAGATTCAGAATAGGCCTCAGATCGCCGGTATTTTTGGGGACCAGGAAAAATCTGGAGTGAAATCCCTGGTTTCTCTGGTGCCTGGGCACTGACTCGATGGCCTGCTTGCGCAGGGGGTAACAGAAGGACAGGGTAGGATTCCTGGAGGCTGCTCGATGGGCTCCAAGGTATGTCCCCTTTCTATGATCTGCAGAATCCATGCATCCGAAGTTATGGTTCTCCACTGGTTCAGACAGAGAGAGAACCGACCTCCAGGACCAGAAGAGGGGTCCAGCAAGGTGTCAAGCAGAGGTGCAGCCAGCTGCAGGGGCTGGTCCCACACTTCTGGGGTGCTTGGCCGCTGCTCCAGCACTGGAGGGTCAGGCAAGGTAGCCTGGGCTCTGCATTTTCCTTCGGGCTGGGGAGCTGACCTGGACCTGTTGTTCATTTTGCAAAAAAGGAGGGCACCCTCTACCCCTTTGTTGTGTGTGGTAGAGGTAGTGGACAGACTTGAGGGCCCTGCCCAAGGCTTGCAGATTAATGATGCCCTGGGCATCAAGGCCAACCAGCTTAGTACCATTAAAAGGGCATTAAGTACTTTTTGCTGCACATCGGCCGCTCATATGCCCATGGCAGTTGCCCTGGCAGTGGTGTCATACAGGGCTCTGAAGAGATGCTTACTAACAGCCTCCACAGCTTAAAGGCACTGAAGCAGCTCCTGCTTCTCAATGCCATCTGGAAGGGCTTGGGCTGCAGCCTTGCCCTTCTTCCAGTTGGCATTTTGGTATTTTATCATGTGTGAGAGGTAGTCTGCAATTCTCAAACCCAGGGTAGAGGAGGCATATACCTTTTTACCCGAAAGGTCAATTCTGTGAGACTCTTTGTCTGGGGGAAGGGAACTAAGTTGCTTAGGTGCCTTAGACCTGTCATGAGCTGCCTGGATGACCACTGAGTCTGTCTCAGGATGGGCAGCATAGCAAGGGAACCCTTGAGGGGCATGATAAAGTTTGTCCGCCCTGCAATGCATAGCTGGCACAATGGCTGGTCCATGCCAGGCTGCTGTGGCTGCATTCCTCAAGGCTTGTAACACTGGAGGAATTATTTTTTGGAGGAGATTCTGGGATCTCCAGGAAGTCCACCAATTCTTTCCTGGTGGCATCCTCTTCCTCAGTGTGGAAGCCCATAGGTGAGGATAGCTGCTTCATCACATTAAAAAATGCAGGATCCTCAGGAGGAGACCTAGGTGTGTGCTTCACCAAATCCTCACTAACAGAGGAAGCAGCTGACCTGTTAGAGACCAGGATTTATTCCTCTTCTTCCTCCTCATCATCATCAGGAAGAATACAGTCTGGATGGTACTCCTCCTCTATGTCAACCTCCTCTAGGTCTGGGTCTAGCGTCAGTTGCATTGATGGCGGCCTACGGAGGGTTTCCCGCGGCCAATGAGTAGACGTCAACGACGAAGCTGCCATCGACGGCATGGACGATGAGGGCCTAAGGGCACCCAGCTGCTGTACAATCACATTGGCAAATCTGACCACAATTTTGTTTAGGTCGACGATGTTCGTCGACAGAAGGGGGGGGGTCGACAACTGACTAGCTGGGCCCTGAGAACCGCAGAAGCCTGTAGCCCAAGTAGGAGAAGAGGCAGGCCTTAACGGGAGAGTCGTTAAGGAAGAGCCTATAGTTAACGAAGGAGGGGCCGAAGACCCAGACATCGACGGCTAACCGCCCTGGGAATCGGGCATGGAAGCTGTCGGTATGGGTCTGGTGGGCACAGAGACCTGGACAGTGTATTTAATCAGCGGTGCAGCCACAGCTGATAAAGATCCCCCAGAAGAAGAAGCTGATGGGGAACAAGACTGACACCAGGAGGCAGCGGTCGCAATCTCGGTCTTTTTTGTGACTTTTTCCTGAAGACTTGTCTCGGGCCTTGGAGGCCTGGAAGCTCGAAGATCCAGTGGGTGACTGGGAGGCTGGGACCCCGGAGGACCCCTGCTCAGAACTGGCTACCTGTTGATCCATCAGGAAATTTTTAAGAGCCTTTCTGCATCGCCTGAGGGTTGTTTTGTTAAACTTCTGGCTGAATGCACAGTCAGAAACTTTGTGGTCAGGCCCAAGACAGCAGACACAGAGAGTGTGTTCGTCTGTGGAGGCAATTTTCTTTCCACAGTGACAGCGACAAAAGAAAGAAGTCGAAGGATTAACTCTTGGCATAAACAAGTCATGGGAATCTCTTTAGAAAAAGAAATTCTGAAAAATAAAGTTAGAAAAGCCGTAGGCTAAAAAAGGCACAAATACTGCGACGAAGCTTCTGCGGAGACTCATGCAAGCAAGTCAACGGTGGGAAAGAACTGAGGAGGGGAGCAGGGCCGCTCACGCCTTTATAGGGTTGATGACGTCGATGGCGTGGGCAGCCCCAGCTGTACTGCTGAAAATCTTCTGTGTGAAGTTCCTACGGTGTTACCTGATGGCTGAGATACCCCCAAAGAAGATCAGACATTTACAGCTGCTGTTTCACCAACCATATTGTATTCATACCAGCAAAATAAACAAAATGCTGGGCACAGGGTTTTAAATAACTGATTAGCATTTTTTTTCTTGGGACAATACTAACTGTCCTGAAAGTATTTATATAGGTTTTCTAGAAGTGTTATGTTTGTTAAACACAGTGAGGCAAGTGCTATGCATTTTCACAATGTTTTAGAACTTTTATGAGCAAAACGCTAATCAATTTTTAGAGTTAAATAAAACCCTGTAGGCAACATCCATATTTAATTAGTTCCTATGCATTCTTATCCTAAACTGACTGAACAACTCTCAGAAAACCTTGGCAAGTTCTGCTCTGCTCTGCTGCAGAGTGCCTCACACAGAAGTGTGTGTGGGGGGGTCCATACATTTTATCAAAGTGTTTTCAGTAACCTTTTTTAATTATAATTTGTACTGAATTTTTAATAAAAATGTTTAATGAATTTGTAATAAGAACAATCATAAATCACAACATAAATAAAATGATAAAATAATACACAAAAAAATATATAAAATAATAATGAAGACAACTATATACAAGTTTTTCCCAAGTGTATGAAATCTAAAAGTCATAATTCGATCAGGATATATATTACTACGAGACTCTATGAAAAGTAAAACCAATGTAATCGGTTCTTAACACAGTCCAGAGAGGGGGACCAGACACTGATGGAAAGATCCAGTTTATCTGCCATGGTGTAACTATTTCGTTCATTGGCAGCAGCAGTACTCATTTTAGTCCACCAGTTTTTTTTCATAAGTTTGGGCGGTTTTGTTTTCCAGTTAAAGAGAATTAACTCCTTTAGGCATGTAGAAGCGACTTGTTTACATGTCTTTTCATTATAACTTTGTTCGAGGTAAAACTGAAAAATCACCCAGTATCCACATTTAAGGGTCTGATGGAAGAACTTTCGCAAGAATAGATGAGCATTCTTGTTTAACTGAAGTCCATGTTTGCTTTACTAGGGGACAAAACCATAACATGTGACCATGATTTGCTTGTGGACTGTCACACCTCCAGGGTTTACCATTTTTTTAAAAGACCCATTCCATCTAGTATGGCTGGGCTCATCTAATAATAACGTAAAATTTTGAACTGAATGAGCCTACTATTTGGGTCCTTACTCGCCCTGTATGCATTTACCCAGTGAAAATACTGAAGTTTCCAAATCAGCTTCCCATTTATTTTAGTATCCAATGTACTTACAATGCTATTGTCAATCACCTGCTTATATAGCACGTTTACACCCTTTCTGAGACTAATAATTTTAAGGAATCACTCCCCACTCATTATTAATTGGAATAGTATAGTTGGGGAAAAAGATGGTTTTACCAAGTGTATCTCTAATTTGCAGGTATGCACTGAACTGAAACGTCTGCATTCTATAGAGATTCTTTAAGATTAAAATGCATACAGAGTTTTGTTTTGGGGGCCTAAAAATTCTTTATGTTCCTTGTGTGCCATGTTACAGTGTCCAAGGTTTTTGATTCTAAGTCCAAGGTGGGGTTGTTCCACAGAAGGGTTAGTTCTAAGGGGAACGATTTCCTGTTGAAGGTGGATTTTATTTTGTTGAGAATTTTAAGGGTACTGGTTATGGTACGATGGGAGTTTATGCCTTTAGGGGGGGAGGTATGAGTAATAGATTAGTGATTTTATGAGGTGAAAGTAATTTGTGTTCTGTCTGCACCCATAGAGGGTCTTGATCATCCGTTTTATTGTCAAATCAAAACCTAGATTGTTTAGAAATGAACGATTGATGATACTTTTGGCAGTCTGGTAGTTTAAAACCTCCCAATCTCTGGTTTACGGTTCACAATGATTTCTAAAAACTACTAGCAACCTAAAAAAAATAAACAATGTGGAGCTGCAATTCTTTCATGGAGTGATCTGAATATGATCGGATATCAATGGGTAGGTCTCTGTGAGGTTATTGGTGGGTTTTGCTGAGGTTTTTAGTCAAGATTATGAGTTAGAAGGAATAGCTGAATATCTAGGCAGTCATCATGCTAGTGGGGTGCGCCCATCTACCCTGTTTTCAGTAACCTCATTTTCATTCCGTTTTCTGCTTTGGTAAGTGATTTAGTCCACTTTTTAATCAAATTTTAATTTGTTTCACCCAACACGCATACACACGGTCACCTGATATAGGCCGTGAGCAGACATGTGATTTGCGGCAGAAATCAAAAGTTCAAATGTAATGTTGTGTTGGGTGGCCTCCCCAGAGACACTCAGCCATTGCCGCCAAACTCAGCCACAAATCTATGAGACCCAGAGATGCTCAAATTGTTACTCACTATTAGTAGATGAGGAACTGTATATAGCATCATTTACCGATCATTTATTATATTTGTTGTAATATTTCAAAACTTTAATAAAAAAAGACCCAGAGACGGACTGTGAGCCCAAATCTAGAGAGCCTGATTCACGCTTCCCCCAGCACTACCACTTCAGCAGCACTAAGTGGGCTCTTGCTGGACTCCCCTTCCCATACTGCTGGTTAACAGGCTCTTACTGAGGTCCTTCTACAGAGACACACACACACACACACACACACACACACACACACACACACATATATACACACTTTGCTGCTTTGGCAGTTCTTATCAGGCTACAGCAAAACTTCCTCCACCTCCACTGCCGCCTCTCTGCCACAGCACCTAAAAGAACTCAATTGTGGTGGAGGAGAGAGAGGCATTGGGAACTCCAGGCATGGTGTGGTCAGTGTGAGACATCACAAAGCAAATGGTGGCCAGACAGCATGGTGGTGCCATTCCAGGGCTGGCAGCCAAATGAAGATAGTGGTGGCAGATATTCCAGAGAAGGCACTACCTTCGAGAGCCACCACACCATGGAAAGCCATCCAGTTAGCATGGCAGTGGCAAACAACCTAGAGCAAGAGACAGAGAGGCAAAAGGCAGGCAACACAGTGGGCTAACATGGATGATAAAGGTGCTAAAAAAAGAATGGGCCACTTATTTTTGGCAAGTCACCACTAATGGTGGTATCAGTTAGGGGAGAGTGATCAGAAGGGTTTACTGGAGTGGCTGAACGGCATGCAGAACAGTGGGGCTTAGGCTGCACTCATGTGATGTTACTGGGGAACAAATCATCAGATTAGTGCTGTTATGATGTATACTGTGGGAGTTTCCATGTATACCAGATAATTTTGATACATTGGATGCTGGTTGTCTATTTCACAAAACGTAATCTGGATTACACCAGAAAATATAGCCTATTGTCCAGGTTAATCAACATTGACTGAAACGGCAGTATTTCTATGGCAATAATGTTATAGTATGGCATTTACAAGAGGTCATAAGTGAACTGGGGGCAGTAGATAGGCTAAAGGTCAAGGTTTTCATCATGGCCACTCACTGCAGTTACGACTGTGTGCACTGTAACTTTATCGCCGCCATAATCTCTCTGCACCAATGGAGGGTCTTTATCCCTTTTTTGGATTGGGTCTCAAAATTTTAATTTACTCAGGGAGTTAGGGATTTTATTGGCTAACAGGGTGTCATCTTAATATGATAAAAAGATAAAACGACTGAGCAGTAGAGAACTGTCAGGATAAGCTACATAGCCTGCTTCCATTGTGACCTGCCACAGTATGTCGCTATGTACTTAAATCCTTAAATAAACTAAAATTAAGGGCCCAATCCAGAAAGGGAAAAAGCTCCTGCGGCGGTGATAATGCGATAGTGCAGCAATTATAGTTCACTAAGACAAAAGCCCAATGAATGGCAATGATAAAAACCTCAGCCTTCATTTTGTACAGGCTACAACTGCAGTCAAGTGGATCACTTAACAGCTGGGAGCGAGGCTTTTTTCCGAGTAATACATTTAAGAACAAGCCATTTTGTGGGGATACTACTCAGCTACACCAGTTTTCTTTTGTTCTCTTTAATTTAAAAACACTGGTCTGCACAACAACCTAATCTTCTATTATAATAACAAAAAAGGGAAGTGTGAAAAACAGGTTGTTTGTGACACTTCAGAGCTACTGAGACATCATAGACCCACTCAGCTTCACTCTTGTGGTTCCATAAGATCACATTAGCCCCTTGGTGTTCCAACAAGCCTGTTCTTAACCCTTCGATCTTAATTATCCTAGATGTACAGTACATCACGTGAGTTTCCTACAGTGAACTATACAGTATGTTAAAGTTATTTATTTTAACAAAGAAAGGGATTCAAGTCCCATTCGCAAGGGACTGACAGTAAATCACTGTGCCATGATTTATCCCCTTGTGTGTGACCCCCACACCCATATCTTTAAAGTGGGTTGCACCCACCTTCCGTGCAAGTGCACATCAAAGTGCATTGGTGCACTGCCATCTTCAAAAGCATGGTGACCTCAGCCCAGCTGGTCCCACTTTTGTGACCAACACCCCCCTAGAACTTTTATGGGCAAGCAGGAGGAGCACTGCAAAAAATATGCTTCCCCATTTCCAGCTGGTGAAGGATGATGATCAATGAGGACACAGACTTGACAAGGGACTAAACCCTAGCACAGTTTTTTGTGGAGACTGGTCCCAGCGAGAGAGGATCCAATGGACTTCCAAGACAGAATTTGAGCCATGGTAAGAGAGGGGGCCACCAGACTCCCAGGGAAGCCAACAGCGAACCGAATGATGGACTCGGGCACTGGGCCAAGGCAGGCTGACGTGTGTACCCGTTGCACACCACCATGCACATCTGTACATCGCACTGCACCATGCACAAGCATGCATGCGTGCGTAATGTGTGCTGTTAGGGTTTGTACACAGTAACAGCTGGAAAGCTCAATTTGCATTTAAGGTGTATAACAATTTCATGGGTCGGCACAACAGGGCATAACTTCTGAGTCTATGAAACAACGGCTGAAAATCGGGCCCAACATGTCCAGCTGCCTCCCCATACAGCTAAAGTGGAATGTTCCCCAGTCCCTCCCTCCGTACAAGACAAAAACTGTAGGCCCTTTTATCATTTTTATAATTATTAGCCTTCCTTTCTCCCATTTCAGCAGTTACTATCATAACCAAAACAGCCCCTGATCTACTCTCCCCCATAAACTCATTTATCTGCTGAGAGGGTGAGCACCTACAGAAGCCCCACCCATAACCTGCAACCACATCAATGGATCAGCTACTGATGGCACAATTCTTTTTTGCTTTAAGCTTTTATCAAAACTGCTCTGTTCTGCCATTCCCAGAAGAAGAAAGAAAAAAAAAATACCCGATACTCAATTCCAGTACAGGAGTGCCCTCTGTTGGATACAGCAGATATTTCAGAAAAGAATGACTTTTTTTTTTTTTTAATTAAATGTGTGTAGAACTGAATGCTATGTAACAATTAATTTGAACAGTAGGCAAAAGGTACATTACCTATTTCTCCATGATTAGAGAAAGCACACAGTACACATTATTGAATGTAACATAACTGTTGTGACCACTATCAGCAGAAAACTGCACTGGAAGCAAATATGAAAGTCATACTGTTTTGTGCAGTAGCTAATACAACAGCTGTATACACAGTGTAAGCAACTCACATAGCGGGGGGCAGGCATGGCCATAGCGTCACCATAACTGAATTCTTGCCAAGACAGCACCTATCCTGCTCTTCACTAAATATAACTTAAACATTTTAAATTCTGCTTACCTAAGTAGGACTGTACGTCTGAATTTTTATCTACAGAATGGTTCTACTTTTATCAATAGGGTTACCACCTTTTAAGAAGGCCAAAGTGGGACATTTCTTACTAAAGCATGATTTTTCACAGGACAATATGTAACCTCGACCAATGCAACAGACTTGTTTTCTCTAAATCATCATAAGTGTTGTAGTTTTTTTTTTTTTTAGTTGTTAGTGTTTCTTATCATTTTAAGGTATTTTAGTTAAGGTATTATGTTTTTTTGCAACATTTAGAGGAAAGTCAGCAAATATTTCTTTCTGCTATAATGTCAGGACATCTAGTATTTTTCATTTTTTTTTTTGCAGGACACAACTGCCCAAATCAGGACTGTCCTGCGAAAATTGGGACAGGTGGTAACCCTATTTGTCAAGGTTAATGGGAGATAAATAAGGGAAGAAGACAGATTCCATTATAGCTCTGGAAGACTGCGACTCCATCCTCTGCTGAACTCTTAGCAGCCACTAACTCACACACTTAGTCAAACTGTTGTCTAAAATGGAATCGGGGGAGTCTGTCACAAAACTCCTCCTGGAAACTGTGCACTCCCATGAAGATACCTACCTAAATGAGGTGGCAACTCGCATTAGGGATTCAAAAGACACCACTGGGGACTAACAAGAGCTGTGTTAGTTGAACCCTGGCAACAATCTGTACCAAAACCTGATTGAAAACTGGGAAATTAACTTGCAAATAGAAACTCCATTGATGTGAAAAGAGTGCGCCCCCATGCGTTCCCTATACTGATGTCACAAAAGGTCGGAGAGCGGGGACGAAGCTGGCTATTAGGAAGTAGAAATGGATCATGCAGCGAGCCCCTTGGAGGTAAATTACAAAGCATTCCCTTTAGGGGGTACATTAAAAAATTCTTCAGTAGCACATAGGAGCTCCCATTCAGATAAGAGAGCTCTGCCTTTAGGCTTGTAAGCACCAAGCAAATATCAAGAATGGTGCTCTGTAAGGATTATAAAGACAGGTAGGTTGACTGAAGCATATTCAAAAAGACAATTCATTTTACTCTTCCCCAGGCTGAGGTGCTACGCTAATCCATTTCCTGGCCTTTTCAGTTCTGACCCCACACACACACTTTTTGGAATGCTCCACTGCCACTGGTATTAAACAGGCTTTAAAGGATACCAGAAAGGAAGACGAGAGAGAGAGACACAGACAGACACATACACGCATGAACGCACGCCTACACACAAACACAAAGCAAGGAAGAAGGATCAAATACAGCGATGGACATGAAGAAAGTTAACAGAAAATTAGGAAAAGGAAAAAATAGCAACACCTTAGCACAAATGTAAAGTTTTCTTTTCCTTTTTTAATTTACTATACTTTTTGCTCGCTACCAACCGCCCGGTACCTCAGCCTGGTCACGGAACCTATGGCTCTCACTCTCACATTGGCTGCGACTCCATGATACCCCCTGGCTCGCCCCCCCGGGAGGGGTTGCGGCACCGGCCCTGAGTGCTGCATCCGACGAGATAGGTCAGGGAGCTGGCCTGAGAGCTAACTGAAGCAGAGGGCGGGCTTCATCAAGGGTGGCTGGCAGCGCATTTTCTAGACTGCTCCAGGGGCGGGGACATGCAATGACATCCAGCGTCCGCCCCGTCTCTCTTGCATCTTGGCACCAGTTGTCTGTGGCTCCCCCAGCCTCCGCCAGGGGTCCCTTGGGCACCAGATGCTCACCCCTCCCTCCCCCAGAGAAGGAGAGCAGTCAATGGGATGCTCGATCCTTCTCCCCCGGCCGACCCTCTGACTCCCCGGGTCCGTTCCCGAACTCAGGTTGTCGGCGTCGCAAACAGAAATCCAACTGCTGCACCAGTGGGCCAGCTTACAAATGTAAAGTTAAAAATTGCTAAACAAGTGGTGTGGCTTACAGCCAAGCTTAGAGGACGCACATCTTTTGAGCCTCAGTGCCTACATAACAGACCACTTTTTGGTTAAAATAACAGATATAATTGCTCTTTTTAGATTTATTTGGAAAAAGGTTGAAAAATATAGTGTTCCTGATTAAAGTTTAACACTGAAATGAGCAAGAAGCACAGAGAAATGAAAGGTGACTTTTTCACGCCGCATGGTGGGGCCTCCAAAATCAGGAAAGTGCAGCAGGCCTTGGTGCTGGATTCGGCAGGGAAAGATGGGCAATCTGCTTCTCCTGACTTACTCCAAAGCACAGTACAACTACTTATGAACACTATACAAAGCATAGATAAAAATGTGGATACTTTTTCAATGGACTACTTACCATGTAACACAGGATGGATGGCACAGCAGGGGCACTTAAAGTGAGAGAGTGTACTGGGAAAGCACTGATGGTGGACACAACGGTAAAGGAACAAAGCCTAGGCTACAACACCTAGAAAATTCTGTGTGGGCTGCAATGTCAAAGTGATGGGTCTCCAAAAAACAGCTGAAGAAGACTCGCCAATGGACTTTGTAATCCAGTGGTTTTGGGGAGAGAATGGTGTGGACATCAATGGAATGGCCAAAAAGGCCTACTGCATTACCCCGAGGTGTGCAACTTCGGTTGAGGAGGGATCGCGAATGCTCCTGCTTGTGAAGGCATCAGTGGCCATCAGGGGCACACTTCTCTGAGCAGCGAAGGCAAAGAAACAAATGAACTACAAGGGGGCCTGAATTCTTTTGTTTCCCAAAAAAGACATTTGATGGAATTAAGAGGACACTCTGAAACCTAGAAGTGCCACATAATCTATTCTTCCCTGCGAGGCTCCATGTCACAGTTCGGGGGGGAGGGAGAACAAACAAACACATATACTTAGATGCGGTGGAAGCAGGCAAGTTAGTGGCCAAATTAGAAGGGGATGTGCAGTACTATAAGGGAATCAGACAGGGTAACTGGATGAAGAAGGGAATTTGCAGAGTGATGTTCTTCAGAGAACTTCAACTTGGAATGAAGTACGTATCCTGACTCCCGATGGAGTTGCAAAGTAAGACACGGGACTGGTACATGGGGACTTTTTTGGGGGCCTTGTTTGATGCTTAATGAGATGCAACTGCTAGCTTCCCACTTCCTTAAGGGGGATGTTTTGGCTAAGACTGCATTACTGCCTCCAAACAGTATGAAGAAACACAGAATTTGTTGGCAGAAAAGGACCACTTGTCCAACCCAGTCTTCCCAGATGTTCCCTGCCTAATCTGTCTCCGCAGACAATCTGGTCTCTGGTAACCCTCCTGCTTCCCTGCCTGTTTTGTAATACACCCCTATGTCTATCCCACAATACTTTGGGGATAATAATAGACTCTCTGCATGTTGCATTAACAATGACTTTATGTGGGTTAAAAAAAATCTTGCTGGACATGTGCCGGAAGTGTACAGGTGTACACTATAGTATACTACCCCCTTTACATGTACAATTACTTAGAAATGTAAATAAACGCATAAAAAGACCATCGCTGCTTAGAAACCTATTAGACACCTATTAGTTACAATGCAGCCCCTTCCCTACCCTGCATCATCATAACACATTTTTAGGGGCAGGACTGCAGCTTGCGATCGTCGGCTTGGCCAAACAAGGAAGTACTGCTGACAAGGTACTACATGAAATATCTAAATAATACCCTTTTAAAACTTTTTTTAAAAGTGGCTCTATTAGGTACTCGGGCAGGTAGCTTCTTGTCATGAGCTGTCCGCCTCGAGGATGTCAGTTGCTCTTTAACTCTAGCCATGAGGTCTCTACATAACTGGTTTCAGTGGCCATGCTAATTTCGTCCTAAGTCCTGGAAAATAGCTGGTACTGGTTCTGTAATGCAAATAATTAGCTATCTGCAGGTAACCCAAAACTAGCAAATGCATTATTATTCGAAGCTGGACTTGAATCTACAATAGGTCTCCAAAGGTGAAAGGCTAGGGCATTTATCTACTGTAAAGTTCAACTTATATCTCATTGCCATTTCTTAAAAAAGTACACCAAGAATGAAATCATGTGCCCTAACCCCAGATGCCCACAATACCATCTAGGCATTCCACCACTGGAAGAATGTCCAACTGTTTTTTTGTCCCTTACCTTCCATACTGGCTCAGTTGTGCTGTTCTGTACAGGGGGCAAGTTGAAGTTTAGCATCCGCTTCAAAGCAGCTGAAAAAACAAGGATGACATATTTTAATGCACACATTTCCATTATAAAAGTTTAAATCAAACAGACAAATATTGCACAAGTTCTGTGGTAAAACACAAATGCCAACTGATTAGGATGCAAATAAATTTTACAAGGAAAAATCACTAATAAGCCTAACATTTATCAAGTACCTGTAATCTTTGGCACAATGCAGGGCTTCAGATCTTTTTTTTTTTTTTTTTTTTGGTGGAAGTCAAATACTTCCATGGTTTGAAATTTGGAAGTAATTTTAGTTTTACTGGAGTCAAAATACTCCAGCTGTCAGTTCTTTGGGAGTCAAAATAATTCCAGTCGACAAATTTTGGCTGTCAAAATACTCAAACTCCTATAGTTTTAGAAGTCAACTCATTGCCTTCTGAATACATCATTGTAATCCATGCTACATCCACATAAATACATTTCTTAATGTTAAGAAAGAGAAACGTACAGTACACAGTAATCATCTGCAGACAATATGTGTTTATGTCATGAATTGTTTATTGTTTTGGAAGTTCCATCAAGTAACTTCCATCATGCTAGTATGTTAAGTTGCTTGCAGACAGATGCCTGCTACATTCAAAGTCTGGTAGATAAATCTCTCTCTCTCTCTCTCTCTTTCCTATTAAAGCTGACCAGCCTGACTGTCATGTTTTAATATCAGATCTCATTTGTATTATATAGGGAATACATAATGGACTGCACAACTCACCAACACATCTAGAGTACTATGTGCCCCATCAGCAGCAACATAGAAGAAATGAGCTGCCTGCACACCACTTGGTACCACTACCTCCTCTGTTGTGTGCAGGCACACACACCCGCCCCAGCAGATAGGCCATCCACTGCTCTCCCTTGATACCTGGTGTCCAGTGGATACAATCCCTAGCCCAAGCACAGGTAAAGATGTCAGGACTCCATTGGTTCTCCTCCCTAGCACCAGCTCAAGTAAAGGTCAATGGTATCTTCTAGCGAATCACCTTTTCTATCCAACGTACAGGTAAAGGTCCTTTGTTGTGCCTAGCAACCGCCCTCCCCCCAACATCAACCCTAATAAATGTCCAGGCTGCCCTGGTGTCCAGAGGTTCCCTCCTTAGTCCCAGCTCAAGTAAAGTCTCTGATGTCACTGTCCAGTGGCCCCCCTGAGCCTCCCTACCACAGACCAAGTAAAGGTCCCCGGTGTCCAGCATCCCCCATCCCTAACACTAGACTTTGTAAAGGTCCCTTGTGTCTTGTGGATACCCCCATTCCTAGCCATCACAGCCCAATTAAAGGTCCCTGGTGTCTAGTCACCCCCTCCTTAGCTCCATCACAGGTAAAGGACCCGGTTGTCCACTTAGTGACCCACTCCCTATCACCTGCCCAGTGAAAGGTCCCTTCCAGGTGTCTAATGGCCCACTCCCTAGTCCCAGCACAAGAAAAGGTCCCTGGGGTCCAGTGAATCCCCATCCCTATTATTCCAAGTGGTTGCGGCCACCTGTGCTCTAATCACTGCCCCCCACCCCCAATGGCACTGTCAGGCACTCTGTAATGGCACCCTTTAGAATTAGTTTATGGTACCACTAATATATAATAAATAATGTAACGGCACTTTGTGAGGGACACTCTATTCTCTGTGAACATCCCTAGGGAGCAGTTGCCTGGCATCCCCTGCCTGCCCACCCCCTTTCCCAAGCAGTCACAAGGCAGCTCCAAAAACACAGTCACACTCACAAGTTTGTTCGTCACCATGCGAGGAGGGCTTCAACCTCATTTGGGGATGAGCAGGACCCATTTTACTAAACCACATGTGGAGGAGCAGCAGCACCTGCCACCGACCATCCAGGCACACGCACTAGGCAAGATTTTACTGGGGGTGGATAAGGATCAACTGTGCAGTATTTTACCTCCCATTCCTGAATCCCAACAGATATTGCTGTAACGATTTAGTTACACAAATGCTCTCCTACCAGTGCACATGCCCCAATTAGGGTTTCTTCTGAGTAAACGAACAATTTTTCTAACTGCATTTTTGTATTAAAAGTTACATTTTAAAAGGAGCCCTTAAACTTCCATTTTGCAATGCTGAAGGCAGCTATCTCATGGGAGCCACTTACTCCCTCACCTGGGATATGCTAATGCACCACTGCCAGCCCACACACATGCACTGAGTAACATTAGCATATCACGGCCGGGTGAAGCAACAAGCAGCACCTCCAAGATGACTGCCAGCAGCATTGCAAAATGGAAGTTTAAGAGCTCTTTTAAAATGTAATTTAACAAAAAATGCAGCACTGCTAATCAGGAGAGTATGAACTGATGGAGAGCATCGGAAGGTAAGCAGTGTTTTCATTTCAAATTTTTTAATTTTTTTTTATTTCATAGTTCGGAAATAACCTTTGAACATAATGCTCTTTTTCAAAGATTCCACGTCAAGATCATGAAACAAGATTAATACAACAGGTAAAAAGCAGTGACTAAGGTTCTCAAAAACAGTAATATGTACATTAGGGACAACACAAAAATGCAGCTACAGTTACGGTACACAATTCAAGTGCAGGAGGAGATTCTGTTACAGTTGGATCAGAGAAGGGTTGAGGTCTAATTTAGGGCACAAAATTGTAAGGAAAAAACTGGGGGGGGGGCTCAATAGGCGATGAGAGCATAAGCAGACAATGCAAAGGGCCCAGGAGGGATAAGAGTGCTCCCTGTGCTCCCAAACTTTACCAAGACAAGTTGCATCCAGTGCAGGAGCCGCTTACTGTCAGTCAGCTTAGCTCACAGAACCATGCATCCTGAGAACAGCAACTGCACTAAACATTTTTCTCTACAGGGTGAAAACAGTAAAAATAAGGAACAGATAATCTACCTAAGCTACCACATTAATGATAAACATGATTAGCCCTTTCCTTTCCCTTTAATAATGGCAAATGTACTATTTTATTCTCAATTTAAAGTACATTAATATATACTTAATAATGGTCTAAGTTGAAATGTAGCAATTGGGAAAAGATCAGATGGGCAGAAGACAGGGTGGAAAAAGTTGTGAGGTAAAGTACAGTTGGAGGACAGAGATTTATGGAGAGCAAAACTTGAGGTTCGTTTGAAACTTGAAAGAGTTCCAGGAGCACAACACAACAAATGCATGTGGAAAGAGGAGCAGCGATTATGGTTTGGTGACTTCTGAAGTGACTACAAACTGGAAAGGACTACTGCCTTAAAAGGCCTACTATGTGGGGGGGGGACAAACCAAGTGGTATAGCCTATAGGATGGGGGTGGATGTGAAAGTGTGATGATTGATTCAGCACATAAATGAGCACACTTCTGGCCCTGGGTGGGGTCTGGTCTGGAGTGGTGCTGGCGGAGGAATGGAGCCCGACTGCCCTGAAGGATAGCTGTCCTGCTGCTCCTGTCCTGGCCACTGTTTTCTCTCATTTTGTTGCTATTACAGAGTAGCTGGCTGCCAAACGAGGAGTTAGACTGTGGCTGAGTGAATTTATTATCAGATGTCTCATGTCTTCTTCAGGGTTCAGCCCTTAACTCAATCTGGTGAGCTTTCTTGGACTCCAGATCACATTTGATTCATCAGTGTGCCCCTGGACAGGAATGCACTTGGATTATGGGTTCCCAGAATGCATCCCTTGGACCAAACACGTCAACATCTTACTAGTGAAACGCTCCACAGACCATGTCTCCTCAAATGTCATGGTAATACTCTGACCCATGTAGAGGAACCCTTACCTTCTTTTTTGGTCCCAGGGCCAAGTGTCAGAAGCAGAGGATGTGAGCAACACCTCTGCTGGCAGAATTTAACAGGCTTGAAAATCCTTGAGACAGCCTCTTTGAGGGAGAACCCCTTCCAGGTCCTCACTCCTCATTTTTTATCTCCAAGATGATCTCATCTAAAATGGCACCAGGCAGCACTTCTTATTTGTACTCCACCCGAAATCACATGACACAAGAACCAGCACACTGAGCAGTTAACTCCTTAACAGCATGTAGTGCTGCAGCTAGCACACCCTACGGGGGGCGGGGGGTGAGTGAGGGTCGTAATAGAAAAGTACAACATCAGTAACAAGAAAATAATCCCATCCTGTGGTGCTTGTGATGTTCCAGAAACCACTGAAGTATGATGCCACATTGCCACCAGAACCCCAAATAACTAGTTCTTTTGTAATTCATTGTTATATATAATACCTCTGTTATTCGATATGCATCATCCATGCCACAGTTACATTTGCAGTTTTATCCAGGTATCACATGGAATTTCTCTTTGCTGATAGGAAATGGTGTACACCTTGCTGGACTGCTAGTTGCTAACCTCAGAGTCCTGCATTTTCAGACAGTATACCAAAAGAAACTGCCTGACTGAGATAAGTCAAAATTAAACACTTAGATGAGAAAATGAACTTTTTTCTTTTTTCCATAGAACATTTACCTGGGCTTGGCCCTTGAGTCACTTGCAGTGGCTCCTTTGCCCTCCTGCAGGCTGCAACTCGACTACCTCCCAGCTTCGGCACTCCCTCTTCCAGACAATGCCTCGGCTCAACAGGCAGGCAGGCAGAAGCAGCACACTCCTCTCCGACGCCACACGGTCCAGAGTCCACCTTCGGACCGTCACTCATGGCATGGCCAACCGTAGGCTGCTCCAGACTAGTCCTCAGCAGGCTTAGGCTCCCTCCCAGACAGTCCCAGTCAGACAACTGTCCACCCAAAGCTCCTCCACTCAGTTCAGCCTCCGCCTACGACCACCGGGCCATGGGCGGCCCGCACTGCCATTGCACGTGTGAAGGTTCGACTTTTCGGCCCACAGCCCTCTCCCTCTTTACCGCGGTCGGATCCTTGTCAGCCCAGGCCACAGACAGTCAAAAAATATCTGTGGGTCAGTGTGTGTGGCCTGGCTGGGAGTCCCTCCCGAGAGTTCAGAGTCACGGCCCTCCGCTTCGCTCACTACAACTAGCTCGGAGCTCCTGAGGCTGCTCACAGCTCACTCCATCTAGGTTTCTCACTCTCCTCTACACTGTCGTCCTCATGCTGACTGAAGGCGCCAAACAGTCTGCGTAGACTGTGCATGTGTGAAATGAATGCTGCCAGGAGTTTGAAAGGAGGGGGCCAGCACAAGAATTGTGAAGAAGAAAAAAAAAAAAAATGATTGCCATGGCAACTGGGAAGTTTGGCAACCCATCCACAGGACTGAAACAAAAAAAAACTTAAACATATGACGTCCACACAATGAAAAAAGGATGTCAGTCTTCTGCAACATAAATGTTACTGGACGTCAATGACTCCAGAGGCTACATTTGTGGACATTCTGAGCTAATTCTTGGAAGTAAAATACATCCAAAATAGACTTATCTGACGGTCTGGTACAATGTTAATAAAAGACGACAGCAGATGGTGTATGTGAGTTGCCTTCCGTCAGATTAATGTATTAGGGCTCCGCTTAAATTTGGAATTTTTCAGAAGCTTGAAGCTAATATGATGTAGAGTACATTGTCACAGAATCAGGAACATGAAGACAAGAAGAAGCTGAAAACAAAGAAAAACAACAGCTGCCTGTTGCATCTATGGCTTTAGACAAGTCTGTGAAGATCAACAGATGTGGTGGGGGGGGGGGGGCGGAAGCATCAACCAAGCCTGAGGCAGAGAAGGAATCACGCTCATATACTGCATATAAGCTCCCTTAACTTCAGACTGGTGTAAGTCAAGTAAAACAAAACAGGAATATGACTTTACAAATAAGAGGCACAAAGATTTCTACAACTACAGTTGGTTTAGAAGAGAAAGTGGAGGGTTTATCAAGGAAAATTATCTAGCTTCAACAACAACAAATGGTGGTTTGCTGTTCTCTGTCTAAGCTTCAATAATGTAAAAGCATGATTCAGGTAACTTTTGTTCCCGTGAAGCAACATCAGCCTTGACACAGAGACCATATATAACAAAAAATTAGATGGAATATCATATGGGAAAACAAGGTCTTTTTATCCTGACATAATGCAAGTGACCTACACAATTATAGACATTCTATACAAAAACTACAGGGGACATCACCTGGAGTACTAGGGGTTTTCATCCCACTGTATGCAAATGGCCTACACTATGTCTATGGGGGTTATATGCACAAGTGGAGGGTCATGTGATAACTTTAGTTTTTGTATACAGGATCTGTATGCATATAATCTCTATGGGGCTGTTATGCAACTGAATGGAGGGAGTCGCATGATGACCCCCTCTAGTTTTTGTTACATATGTTCTCTATGGGCATGCTGCCCTACACAAAGATTTGCTTACTGCTACCCATGATGCTTTGCACTGGGTTTAAGACTTTAGAATATATGTACATGGTGGAGAGAGGAACACAGAAACCAAACAATTTGGACATCTGTTCCTTCCCCGCATCTTTTATGGATCTCAGACAAACTGACCTTTTACAAACTTCTGTAATGTACTGTACGTCCAGGTGTACTAAATGCCTGTTTTAAAGATAATGTTGGGTCAGAGCTATCCACAACTGCATATGTAAAGAGCTTAAAAGGGAAAGTGGAAGACTGTTAAAACTAACTAGTTTCAACAACAAAAGGATTCTAATGAAGAAACAAAAAGTAGCTTTTACAGTAAGTCAGAGGTCTCAAAACACAAACAGGCACACTGCAAGCACTCTCCAAACAAGGACATGTTACTTATGAAGGTTATAGATATACAGTAGAAACTTGACTCAAGAGTTGGAATTTGAGGACTTGACCTACTTCAAATTTTACCAACTGAGAACACGCTAGGCTTCATGAGAAAATTGCTTGTAGACTTAATTCTGGTTCCAATCTCCCACTGAACTTGACACCTAGTACACCTTTAGCAGGGTTATGACCGGTTATGATATGACCAGAAATACAGGCCTTTCCCCTTAAAAAAAAAATTCAGTGCCCCACAAAAAAGTTCACTGGGTTCTGCCTGCAAAAATGGCCAGTGGGCCCTACCACGAAAGTGGTTCACTGGGTACCCCTGCAAAAAAGTTCAGTGGAAAGGTGAATGGCAGACAGTGAAAAAATAAAATTCATATTTTCCCAGGCCTCTGCCAAATCTTACACCTGCTTTATTGCAGACAGGACGCAAAAATTATTTATATCAAGCTAAACGGATAGCCAAATTGGAAGGACGTGTATACTTTTTAAAGATGCTGATGTGATAAGCCAGTTTGTGGAGTCCAAATGTCCATTACTAACTCTACGCATGAGTTTGGGATTGACATAATTGAACCTCCTCCTAACACCAGCTGTTAATTTGAACTTTGAAAAAGAAACATTTCCAGCTATGGTGTGAATCTAGTAAACTCCCTACTGCTTGCAACTTGGTGCACAGACAGAGTTAATATTTTTAAACTAAATGTTTTCCAGCAGCTTCCAGATGAACACAAATGTAGACACATCTCTGTAATACACAAGTATAGAGTAATACTGTATGATGAAGTAAAGAAAAGGGCAAACTTCACAGACGTAAACGCTATTCCACAGGCAAATAATTGTAACAGTGGAGGACTCTCCCTTCACTGATGTCCCTGCATACGAGGTCTGGAGTCGTTTTAGGCTCTGACTGCAACAGCAGTTTTGCAGACCGTGGTTTGTTTACAATATTTAAATGTATACAGCAGTCATCAAGGTACAGCACATCTGCTTTGTATGCCACCATTCCAACTGCCTTATCAGAAGGGAAGAAAAAACTGTTCATTCTGTTTTTCAGTGGGTCCAGTGGTGCATTGCTACCATCTTATATTCAGCTAGGTGCATAAATTAGGGACCTGCGTAAATCACAGAGTTTAGCTTTAGCATTAAGCTTCCAAAAGCAAGTAGACAGTGGCTGGTAAAAGTACAGCGAAGCATGCTTACTGTGAACTCCATCTCACACGGGAGTTGTACTAGTAGTGCCAGTTCTTATGGTCTCTGTCATCCTGCATTGAAACCTTCCTCCACCAAGCTCCAAACATTGTGAATTAAGGACACTGTGTCCAACAGCTAAAACGGCAAATGCATGTCTCCTCCGTACTGCAGCTGTGGTCATGAGGTATCTGGCTCTTACAGGTGTTGGTATGTCAGTGGCAGAAAAAAACACTACTGGACATGTTAATATTGTAAAAGACCCTTAGTTATTTCAATACAGCAGTTTCCACAATGTCACATCTCGCAACTACTATAAAAACGATAAAGATGCAGAGTTCATTTCAGGTATTTGTTCACAGAGGACCCTGACCGACTTTGCAAAAAATTAGGGGTTACATGGAAAAAACATTGTGTCATAACATTCAAACGGATCAATATTCCCAAAGAAACAGTGGAAAACCATTACAACAGTGAGTCAGACTGTCCCTAAGGGAGAATAAGTGGGTTATAAATTGAAACTGTGTGACATTTGTCAAAGCTCCCACTTAAAAATGAAAAAGGTGATGGTGTGGAGCTTCTTGTGGACTGCATCCATATGAACAGAGAAATCAAGGTGAAGGTCCACCAGACCCTGAGGTACTTAAAGGAGGAAACATCTTCACAGCGCTGTAACATCAAGGGTATGAAAAGAGGGACAATGGGAGACCAGGGCAAGCCTCTGCCTGATGCCAAAAGCCGAAGAGACCATTTTCTTTACACTGAAGGATAACTGGCTTTCACAGAACCAGTAGTGGACATTGTTACGGTCCAGCTGGAGCTGATCTGTGAAGTCAGGGCTGAAGAAGATAGAGGTACAGAGCACCATGTCATCTGCATACATGTGAATGGACACAAGAGGAGCAGACAGCGGGGAGGTCCTTCAGAAATAGGGCGAAAATAATTAGGACAAGGATAGACCCTTGGGGGGATGCCTGACCAGACTGGAAGTTGGGGGGAGAAAGTATCCAGACAGCTCACGATCTGTCCTCAAGATAGGATTGGGACCACTCAACTGAGGAGGCAGAGTTCCAGCTGCCTTAAGCTTATCCAGGAGAACAGCAACGGTGTCAAAAGCTTTGGCTAAGATTGACAAGCCTTGATTCATGCCAGACAGCATAGCAGCCGGGAAGCAAGATTGCCTAGAGGATAGAGATTCCGTTTGGAGAAGAGAAGAATGGATGAAATGAGCCCTTTGCGCAGAAGGTGTCATGAATGAACAAGATACTGGTGAGCTTAAAAATTTATTTCATCAACTTAAAAAAAAATTAATTTCTGCACATAACAGTGGAGGACTCTCCCTCCATTGATGTCCCTGCATATGAGGTCTGGAGTTGCTTTAGGCTCTGACTGCAACAGCAGTTTTGCAGACCGTGGTTTGTTTACAATATTTAAATGTATACAGCAGTCCCCAAGGGTCAGCACATCTGCTTTGTATGCCACCATTCCAACTGCCTTATCAGAAGGAACCACCACTTTGTCCTACAATAAAATAACCCTAGAGCAATACTTAGAGAAGGAGTGGTCACCTCAAGGCCTCAGGCTCGGCAAACAACCAGCATGTGGATTGTCAGATGAAATATTAAGAAAGGAGTGGGAAACAGCTTTTGCGAAATGTACTGATGAGTTAATAAGAGCTCTCATTAGAAAAGAAAAGAGAGATTTAAAAAACATAGAATCAGAAATCAAAAACATACAGGATAAGATAAGACCACATACAGACAGTCCTGAGTTCCCTGACTTGAACAAAAAGTAGACTGCCAACACTTACAGGTTTGACACAGAAGTTTTCAGTAGAAAAAAAAATGTAATTACAATAGGATGCAGGATATTACAAAAGAGGGGAAGTCTTCAAATGGGATAGGCCACAAACATCACCTATAAGAGGCTGTTCCAGAAGTCCGTCTAAAAGCTGGCACAAGCAAAGATTTGGGTCCAAAACTAACAAAAAACAAGCACAAACAAGCAAAAAAGCGATTATCAATACGGACTCTGAACAAGTGTCTAGTTTTGAACCAGCAACCTCTACTGCTGCTTTTTTAGAGGAAACAGAAGGAAGCCCAGTAAGGCCCAAACACTAAACCAATCAGGGAACAACCGAAAAAGATAAAGAACCGAAAAAAAAAAAAAAGGGATACAGAGGCAGAAGGCACCACAAGACCAAAGAGGGCTTTGAGGGAGACAAAAAAAACAAAACTATAATTACACTTTCTGCTATTAATCTTACTGAATCCCAAACAAAAATTTTGGAACAAGACTTTACCTTCTCCCCATCCCCAGCTGTGAACTAGTTTCAATATTAAAGTGGACATTTTCAAGTTGATCTGCAAAATCCTGGCAAAATACTTTACTACAGAGCAAACATGGGCCTTACAAATTTTCAGCATATACCAATTGACATACAAACTAATGTTGTGCTGGAACTGCCTGTAACGAATATTACCTTGGATTACTGGAACATGGAGTTTACTCCTCAATCTTTTGTCACTGCAAGAGAGACACGGACACTCAAAATGAGGGACAATGTGGGACACTGGCCCTCAGAGTGAGCGACACGTCATCATACATAAAGATGCAAGCTGAAAACACTGTGAAAACCAATGCTTTATTTTGTTCAAAGTTTCATTTTGCTTTAGTACCACAAAATGTTAAGAATTTCTGCTTGAAGGTTTGAATTAACAGCATCTCCTCTTTGTCAACAGCACCTTTTAAATGTGGCCCAGAGCACAACAGAATTGTATAATGAGGGACAGTTGAGAGTATGATATGGAGTCACAGTCAGATACATCCATATCCAGCCACATGGAGGAGACCAACAATGAAATGGATCTGACTGACTGTGGACTTACGTGACTTGCTGCCTAACAATGTTAACCCTGTACAGGAGGAGGAAAATGTGATGGATTTACAGGGACAACAGGGAAAATTTAGGCCCAAACCTGTGTTCCTAACTGCTATTAATAATGCAGCTATAAATACTGTTGAAGACATGGTGCTTAAGGAAATAGAAAAAAAATCTGCAAAAATTGTCATTTATGACAATACAAGAAAGAGTGGCCCTACAACGACTAAGGGAGCTCAAAAACATAGTTATCAAACCCTTTGATAAAGAGAAGACTATGGTTATCATGGATGAAAGCTTTTATGTAATCAAGGTATGGAATTGTTACAGCATAATAATAACTGTGAGTGCTCAAAAGGTGACTCCAGTTCCAGACATGAGCTGGAACTCTGATTTGGTGGAAACGCATATAAGAATGAGTAAATTACAGGGGAGGAGGCTGACTTCATCAAACTAGAATTCCCCATAACTGCCACCATTGTATGCACTGCCCAAAGTTCATAAGAACTTACTGGATCTACCCATGAGGCCCATTGTCTCTGGTGTGGGACTGCTAACCCAGAACCTTTCTGAATTCACTGACTTCTTCCTGTAGCCTTTTGTTCTGGGCCTGTGATTTCACATCAGTGACACTATGTACCTACTAAACAAAATGGAGGAATTTCAATGGCAAGAAAACTATGTCTACATCACTATTGATGTCAACAGTTTATATGCCTGTATAAATCACTCGGAAGGACTTGAAGCCATCACACACTTCCTAGGTACGTTCACCTTTGATGACAGCATCCCAATTAATGTTTTGATTCACACCCTAGAGTTTGTGCTAGAGTACAATTATTTTACATTCAACAGTAAATTCTACAAGCAGAAGTGTGGCACTGCCACTGGGGCCTCTATGGCCCTCAGCTATGTCAACCTTGTCATGGGCAAGTGGGAGGAGATTTGCATACATACACAGGGGCTGACAATAAATATCTTGAAAAAGTGGTTACATGGAATCGCTTTATCGATTATATTATTTGTATATGAAAAGGCACTGAGGATGAGATTCATGACTTCATTCAGTATTTAAACATCACCAGTCTTAAATTCTCATATGAGTATACAAACAAAAAATTACATTTCTCAATGTGGCACTGGCATTAGTCCTGGCAACACAGTACTATGTAAACCCACCACTGCCAACAGCATCTTTCATGCTGGTAGTGCACATCTGCACAAACTTCTCAATTCCATCCTGTACAGCCAATTTCTGAGGCTCAGGAGGAACTGCTCCAACTTGCATGAATAAGCTGTTCCTGGAGTTTAGCCAGTGTGTGGGGGGGGGGAGATAGGACGGAAGTTACAAAGGGAAGAGGTCACCCCCTTTAGGAAGGGGAATGACTGTAGCCAACTTCTAAGAGTCAGGGACAAAGGATAAGGAGAAAGAGAGGTTGAGGAGGCAAGTGATACGGAGGGCAATGGCATGAGTAGAGAGATACAGGAATCTGGGGTCAAGACCATCAGGGCTCCCACTCTTGTATGGGTTTAGAGCCAAGGAGACCTTAAAAGCAGCAGCAGGGGTATTGGGTGAGAAAGAAAGAAAGAAAAAAGGGTGGAGGGAGGCAGTAAGACAAGGTAGAGCAGGAGAGTGAGAGTCCAGGGTCCAAAATACTGCTTTTCCGGATTTCCATGGAAAAGCAGGTCTAGTCCTGGAAATTTATTTTTACAATCAGCATTTCCGTCTGGAAATGCATTTGCTGCAATGTCCTGGCTTGGTTGCTTAGCTGTAGTGGCAGAAGCGAGTCTCTGTATTGTGCACCATGCCTGAGGTAGATGGAGGGCTTTAAAAAAACAAAAAAATCCTGGAGATAGAAAGCAAACTGTGAGCTGAAGCAGGCGGAGGGAGCTACAAGCCAGCAGTCAGAGTATCATGCGCTGAGGAGGTGGAAAGCGTCATTCAGCTAGGGATATACAGTATGCATGAGCATGTCATGTGCTGAACAAGGGGGGCAGGAAAGAGAGCCTGTCGGTGGCTGATTTGGCGTGCGTCATGCACTCAAGGAGGAGGAGGAGGGTGCCATGGGTCACTGTGATAAAGTGGAGAGGCATGGATTATGGGCTGAACAGGAGGCTACTGACAAAATAATTAAATTTCAAGTCAGTCATTTCATGGAAAGATGTGTGCAGGACCAAAATAAAAATTAAGAGTAATCTATAAAGCAGTGAGCCAGAAGGAAAGAACTTGGTTGAAGGCTCAGACACCAGAAAAAACAGGAAAAAATATACAGAGCCATAGAAAAAGCAGAATGAGCAAGGCAATGAAAGAAAATGATCAGTGAAAGTATGTAAGGAAGAAAAGAAGGCATCATGTGATACAAAGTGAGTAGAATAAACAAGAAAAGGAATATACAACAGCGGGAAAGGAAACATAAAAAAGTAAAATATGAAGATAGTAGAAAGGACATACAAAACCAGTGCTTAAAACCATTTTATGTCACAATATTTTATTTATAAATCATAACTGATAAGACACCATTTTGCAGACACAGTGTGTTGTGAGTCTGGCTTGATAGCAAGATGTAAAATACCTTCTAGAGTGAAAATGTGAACGTGCCCGAGGAGATGCAGCAGCCCTACCATTATTTCTAGCCCCAGTGAGAGGGTAGCGAAGAAGAGCAAAGCAGAGAGGAGGACGAGAGGAGGGATTAGGCACCGGAGGTGAAAAAGGAACTGAAAGGTGAGGTGACTGCAGCGGGGTCAGAGATACGAGTGTCGCCCAACTTGAGAGCAGGAAGAGGGGACTGAGTCATAGGGAAGAAGAGGACATGGATTACCTTCCAGAACTCAGAGGGATGATTAAGGCTGTTCTGGAGTCTGGATGCAAAGTGCTCAGACTTTGCTAGCCTAGCAGCTCTAGTACAGGCATTACAATGGGTCTGGAAATTTATAAGATCGGAAGTGGAACCAGAGGTCTTGTAGGTCCTCCAGGTAAGGTCACATGCATGATAACAAGCCAGCAACTCTGCTGAGATCTATGTGAGGTGAGATCCTCAAACCCTTGTTCTACTAAGGAGGGTATGATGATCCCAGAAAGACATGAATTTGAAGGTGAAGAATTTGAAGGCATTGCCAAAGCTGCCCGATGTAGAAATAGGGCACAAGTCAGTGACTACCAGGTCTGCATGAAGGTGGGGCAAGTCCAGCAATCCGAAGGACCGGATCTGGATGGATCTGGGGGGAGCTTTGGGATGATGAACCTTAAACACACAGCAGACCATATGGTAGTCACTGAGAGCATTGGGGAAGGTACCAGCACCCACAATGCGACAGGGATGGGAGGAGGGAACCCAGTCGAAGACAGAGTGATTTAGGGATTTGAAATTATAGTAAGTGGGGACAGATATGAGTTGGGTTAGAATGAGGGACTTAACGTTAAGGTAAAATTTATGAAGTGGGGGGGGGGGCGCCAATTTTAGCTGAAACCAGCTAGTATGAGTAACTCTCCAGAGGAGGCCTGCAAGGACATAGTGGCATGTAACTGTTACTGAAGGTGGGAGCAGCTACGGCAGTAGCAAACACTGTCAATAAATATGTGGAGTATTAAGGGGAGGGAGAGTTTATTTATTTATACATCATTTGTAATTTTTGACCAGGAAAGGCACACTAAGCTAATATAGCTTGTTTCCAGGTACGTCCTGGAGAGTGGATTGCATGGAACTGTTTTACTGACAGGAGGAATGTTGGCTGTAACACCGAGAAAATGCCCCTGCTCCTCGTCAGTAAGTGCCATGGGAGGTGTCAGCGTGGCTCAGTTGGTAGCACATCCACCTGTGGACCAGAAGGTCGTGAGTTCTCGTCCCACACCAGGATTGGACTTGCACTTAAAAATTGCTGGCATCCGAGTGCAGTATTGGGGGGTGCTGTACTGCTAGGGTGTGCCGTCCTTCAGATGAGACATTAAACTGAGGTCCTTTCTGCCTATCCTGGTGGGTGTCCAGGTGGAAGTAAAAGAACCCAAGGCACTCTTTGCAAAGAGCAGGGAACATTCCCGGTGTCCTGGCCAACATTCCCCTTCCCATAAACCGGTTCACGCAATTATCCAGGCTGTGTGTGGGTGATGATGTGTGATATGGCCACCATCACACATTCAGTCACTTCACTATCAGTCTAGCATTACTTGTAAAGTGCTTTAAGATACTATGTATGAAAAGTGCTATATAAATGCTGATTCTTCTTCTTCTTCTTCTACTTCCACCTGACAGCTCACCTGGAAATCAGTGGTAACAGGAGTTGCATGTTGTGCATAATATGTGATTTAATAAAAACATAGACATTGCTGGCAAAAAAAAAAAAACAATGTTACATCCAGTCTGCTGGAACAGGTAATCCTACCTCACCCCCAACCTAATATCCTGACAGGGTTTCTACCCCATCCCTTGGCAGGACTATCAGACCCCCTTACTCTGTCTCAGGGTGCTTGACACCATTTATAGTTCGTGCCCCACAACCACTACTGGGAGACTTTTCCATGGCTCAACCACTCTTTCCGTGAAGTAAAACTGTCTCACATCCCTCCTGACAGCTTCCTTTCATCACTGCCCCCTATTTCTACTGAATATGTCCTCACATTTCACTCCGTTTATTTCTCTGAAGAACTTGTAAGTCTCTGCCATGTCACCCCTCTCTCTTCTGGTCTCCAGCAAGTACATGTTCACAGCCTCTATCTGCTCCTCACAGCTCTGAATCATTTTGGTGGTCCCTTGCTGCATGGACTCTAGCCTATCCTGGTAGTTCCTCAGGTGCAGACTCCAGCACTGGGCACAGTACTTCAGATGGGCCTCACCAATGACCTATACAGGGGCAATATTACCTCCTTTCTCTTACCATCGAAATCCCTCCCAATGCACCCCAACATTCTAGCTGCCTTACTGTGGGCCTTAAGATATTGAGTGGTTTGTTTCAGGGAGTCACCTACAATGATTCCAGACCCCATTCCTCAGTTGTAATGACCAACTTATCACCCTCAACCTGATACAACATCTTAGTGTTCCTCTTCCTTATGTGAATTACCTTGCACCGTTTCGTCAGGAGCACGTCAATTCCAAAGCACCAGGGTGTCCTTGTCTCATTGTATCTGGAGCAACTGAATAAACCAGGAGTCTGATATTTTTTGTGCCTTTTCTTTATTTTTTGTCGGGAGTGCAGCTTTCTGTGTTCTGTTGCTATCCTTCAGCCCTCTGTCTGCCAGGTAGGTCACTAGGCTTTTCTTGGCTAGGGTCTCCATCAAATGACCTGCAGTGGAGGCAGGATTGACAGGCAGGGCTACAGATAAGGTGAGTACCAACCAACTCACTCACCTAATTTTCAGAACATTTTTCATGAGTACCAATACTCATCCAATATTTCTTAATGCTCCACACCCCATAGAATAGTACTTCATAACATAACTGGTGATTCAAAAGGAGCAGTTTTTTCCAGATTTACAGCACTCGTACGCATCCCAATGTTGTTTTGCTCACTATATTTTTTAAAACTTGTGAGTAAATTATTCCTACCTGCCAACGTTATTTGGAGCATTGTTGGCACTTAATTCTTATCTAGGAAAAAAAAAACTACTCCATTTTTAAAAATGTATTCCTCACTCCACTCCATCCAGACATTTGTACACATCTGAATTTGGTTTTACTCACCCCATTTTCAAAATGATGAGTACAGTATTCATCCCAAAACAACTCTTATCTGGAGCTCTGTTGACATGTCTATAATTGCATAAATCCTCCCTATCTCCTCCCGTGCAAAGTGGGAATACATCTGCAGTCCTCCAGTCTCTCTGAATCACTCCATGCAGAAAGCTACTGAATAGTTCAGCCAAGGGTTCAGTCAGTTCTAAAGCCAGTTCCCTGAGCACTCTCGGGAGTAATCCATCTGGCCCTGGTGCTTTATCTACTTTCAGAGAAGTGATATATTTTCTTACCCTATCCATTGCAATCTCTACCTGCTCTATTTCTTAAACTCCCCTTGCTGATGCTTTAATCCCACTTTCCAGTAGAGGCCCACTGTCTTCCACTGTGAACAGTGCAAAATTAGTCATTTAAAACAGTTACCTTCTGCTGATCATCTTCTACTACCCTCCTCTCTCTGCTCAACTAATAATTCCATCCCTCATCTTCATTTTTCCCCCCTGATGTATCCGAAGAATTCTGATTCTCCTCCCTTGACACACTGCGATTCTCAGCTCTGTGTCTGCATTTGCACTTCTGACAACCTTCTTGGCCTCCTTCAGCTTGCTCTGGTGCTCCCCCCTCCTCCTCCTCCCCATTCCTTGTACTTTGTAAAGTCTCTTTTTTTGCCCTCATCTCCCTCCTTGCTTCTTTTGAGAACCAGATCAGTCTCTTGTATTCGTTACTCTTGGTGACCATCCTCAAGCATGAGATAGTTGCTTTGAGAATGGCCACTTTAACTACTCCCCACTTTTCCTTTACCCCCTTGGCCTCATCCGCACCTACAATTTTCTCCCCGACCCTTTTCCTCATCTGGAAAACAAAAAAAATCTGCTCTTCTGAAATCGAGAAGCTCAGTTTTTGATGAGAGTTTGCCTTTATCCAGGGCCAGTTCAAACCATATGGTATTATGGTCATTGCACCCCAGTGGTTTCCCAAATGCCACATCACCCACCATCTCAGAGTTGGTAAACAACAGTTCCAGAATGGCAGTTTGTTTTGTGGGCTCCCTGACCAGCTGTACCAGTAAGCAGTTGTGTAGTGTGTCGAGCACAGCCTGACTTCCAGTGCTCTTTGCTGTTAGGGTATCCCAGTCTATTCCCAATTTGTGGAGTAACTGTTCTGGGGAAGCCTCCAGTGAGCAAGTAAACAGCATACCCCTTGATACGGAAGGTAACCCTGGGGCCATGCCATAAACCATGGGTACCACCTGGCACTCAGAGAAGGTTATCACAGAGTGTCAGCCCTCAGCTGATAAAAGAAGGCAAGGGGTAATCAGCAGCTGCCACAGCTGGGGAGACTCTCAGGACGTCCAGCCATCTACTCCAGGAGTGGGGAACCCAGAGAGGAAAGATGAGGGCATGTATATCAATAACAAAGGTGGCACTACTCTTCAACTGTTCTCAGTTTAACAATTTTAAAGTGTTAGAATATGCAGTAGGTCGCTGGTTGTCTGAGTTTAATGCATTTCCAGGTGCTAAAGGCACTTGGTGCAAGCACGCTGTGCCCCATTATGCATCTGGGTATGCATTAACCCCAGACAACCAATGCCCTATCCTGTCTTACTGCTTACCTGCCCTCTGATATATTGCTATAGGGTCTCTGGTTTGCAAGTTAAGACAATGGCTGGCTGAGTTGGTGTGGGAAGGGCTGTGCCGGTTGCCATACTACTGGGGTGTGTTGAGTGTTTTTCGCCATGATATACGGGTAAGGCTGCAGAGGAGGAAGGAGGGTGGGATGGGTCCAATGAGTGTGGGAGGAAGGTACTATCAATACAGTTTATTTCCTGGTGGGGTGAACATCTCTAGCAGCTTACATGCCTAATACTATGGACACTTTACCATTAAAGAGACAAGTGTACTGCCTGACATTAATATCCTTCTATATAGTACTTTTCTGTATTTCAGTGTCTCCGACCCTTGACCCTGCAACCCCCCCCTTCACAGACCTTCTCATGGATTTACCAGTTATCCACCAATTTGCCAGAGACACACATGGTGACAGGTGGCCTCCATTGTCTGCTGTGCATGGGCTTGTGACGTGTGCCAGATCAGACTGGGACGTTTTTCCTCCAGTTTTCTTCTGAGGGTGCCAGCCTAGAATGATGTGCACAGCACATACGTGTGCATGGTGTCCAGCAACAGTCCTTTCCTGACCTGTGCAATTGCCTGCACTACCACACTGCTTCCACCAGGTGGCAGTCAAGTAGTGAGACACAATGTCCTCCAAGGGAGAAGAGTTTATTTATTTATTTAGTTTATTTGTTTACCGGGTAAGTGCGCTAGCCATAGAGATGACTATTTTCAGGCACGACACGGGAGGTTACAGGGTAAACATTACAGATATACAACAAAAGGTGGTTACAGCAAGGTATTAATAATAGAGTTACACAGCAGGTTCAGCATCAGAAATTAAGATACAAGATGTTGAGCACCAGATACAGAACATATTTTTACAGTTATAGCATGGTAATGAGACAGATTTGCAATGGAGTAATACAGTGTGGGTCACAAAAATAAATAAATAAATCTAGGTCAGAGTACACAGTGAGGCAACAAATACAAAAGATAGACAAGGCAGTAGATATGACAGTGAAAGAAGGCACTTAGACAAGTAGGATAAGGGAAACAGAGATGAATAAGTGCTAAAAGGGTAGATGTAGGAGATGGGCAACTGGGGTATACACGTTTAGAGTCAGGTAAGCTTCAGAGATATCAGCCAAGGCAAGTAGTGGGTGAGCGGGACATGCGAAAAGGGGATATATCTCGCAAAGGTAGATAGACAAGATAGTACTGATTCAGAGAAGATGGGCGCAGGGGAAATACGTGCAAAGGGGGATTGATGCAAAGGAAAGGCTAGCTGAAGGTTGGTGAGGTTTAAAAATGCAGGACTGACGAAAAGGGGTCGCCGGGGGAGGAGCATAGGGGGAGGGACGTAAAGTGTTATCATAGCAGAAACAAGTTAAGAACTGCAGCCACGAAGAAGGACAGGGTGCTAAGGAGGTTTAAAGCAGGAGCACTGGTCAGATAAGATGAGGTGGTGATGGAGCGATTTGCCCTGGGATGCTTGAGCCTCCTTAACCCCTCCATCTGACCCCCAAGGATCTGAACTCATTCCCTAACCAGGGTCACTGGCATAGCAAACAACAGCCCAAAGAGTGCACCAAAGGGCCGGCTCCTGAAAATGATATTAACTTTCAGAAGTACTGAACCAACGCCGGTGACCCGGGTTCGGGAACGAGCACAGGTCGCCAGGGGTCGGCCGGAGAGGAGAAGGATAGAGCGCCCGATGGCAGCTCTCCTTCTCCGGAGGAGGGGGTGACTGCAGGCTCCCGCTGCAATGCTACCACCTAGGAGAGCCCAGGTGGATAGCGCGGTACATGGAGAAACGGCAAGGGGATTGGGTGACTGTCGGCAGAGGGGCGGAGCAAGAGGTACGTTTCAGCGTGCCTCCCAGCTCACAGTCCCTCACTGCACGCCGACATCAGGGTGGAAGAAACCGGAAAAACAGCTCGTCCTTCCTAGGCGACGACACCTCCCTAGGACTTCTCAGACCACTCGTCAGGGCAGACTCCGCTGTGTCAGATCTACATGCACACACATAGAGTGCTAGTTTTGAGAGGTAAGCAGGGGGGTGTCCCCTCTCCACCCCTACCCAGGGGGTATACCGGGGCTCTTCAAGGGAGTGAGTGTGTGTGTGTATGTATGTGTGTGTGTGAGATCGAGGCACTCTAGGGGCAGACCATGGTGGGGATCGGGGGGTCCAATGAGGATGTCCGAAAGAGTGGAGGGATGAGGCAGGTCAGGCAGAAAAATATAAGGGTTAAAAATTAAAAAAAAAAGAAGTACAGAACCAGGGCCGCCCGATGACCCAGTGGGTAGTGAAAAGCAATCCCACACTGGCGACCCAAGTTCCGGAGCAGACTCTGGGAAATGGCTGGGTGGCCCAGGGGCTGCTGAGGCATTTCTGTGTGGCAGTGTTCACGGGGGGGGGAGCATCAGGTTCTACTGCACTAGCGACCCACGCTACTTGCTAGCACGGCTTGATGGGTAACGCCTGGCGCCGTGCGAGTAGCGAGCACGGACACACAAGTAAGAGAAAAACTCTATAAGCACCAGCAGCCAAGCATGACAATCGTGGCAATGGCGCCGTCAGGTCTTATTCCATGTGGATTCCTGTTGGCTCCGTGGTGGTGGGGGGTGGCGGCATATGTGACCGAGAGACCAGGAGTACATTACTAAAGGCACAGACAATGGCCAGGGTCCACAAAGTTTGATTAAACAGAAAAAAAAGTAGTAATCTATGCAGCATTAGGGCTGCCATTTGCAATACTAGTGACCTGGGATCCTGAAGGAGCCAAGGATGGCCAGGGGCAGGATGACCAAACATCCTGCAGGACTACAAGCTACACTGTAATACCATCACTTCAGTGAACACAGGTGGTGGTTCAGTCACAACAGTAGATAGGTGGAAGGACACCAGTTACATCAGAGTACAGGTATGCTTAGCGTGCTTGCATATTCCCTGATGCCTTGCACTCTGGCATCATACAGGGCGCAACACAAGGTGGAAAAGCCCTGATGCACACAGCGTGACACGGGGGCCACTCAGGGCCTACCAACCCAACTGACCTTTCTGACTTCTGCATATCAGATGAGCCATATTGGTTGGGGGGGGGGGAGACCCCACTGTTACCTCTACAAGAGATGCACTACTGATGCAGGATCTGCACTGTGGACCCCTCCACCCCCCTCCCAGGGTCGAGGTATGAGCCAGGGAAGGAAAGAATGGGGCTAGGGGCAGCTTGTCAGAGGGGAGAGCCACACTAGTGAAAGGAAGCTAAAATTAAAAAAAAAAGTAGTAAAATATTACTTCTATCTGAAATATTCCCCTTTTGCGAATTAGTAGATGTTCTGCCTGACAGTACTTATTGTGGAAAAGTATGCTACCTGGAGGTTGACGCGGCTAGTTTTCTTCTCATGCACTGCCTACCCTGTGACTGCATTGTCTGAGAAATCACAACTGACCAATAAGGGCAAAATCCCCTAATGCAAGATTGGTCACTTGTGATACAACCATAAGTGAGGTCACAATGCTGATAATGTATGAAGAGGAACAGACCTAGATGTGCCAGTTTCCAGTTAAAAGCATTCTTTTTACATCACACCACCTAATACTATCATAACTGCATGATGAGCAAACAGGAAACGAAAAATACTTCAGAAATTAAAAGTAGCAAAGGACTACTTTTAAGGAACAACTGACACATTTCTATGCTCCAGACAGGCGAATCATACCACATACAGTAGCTGCCAGCCTTAGAAGCTATTTTAGCTATAAAATATTTTTTTTATCCACAGAATAAAAAGTATTTTACCTTGCAACGCTCATCTCATAACTTCCCCGATACAAGCTGAGCAGTTTCCGAGCGCTCAGTGCAGCCTCACCTCTAAAAATAGCATTTTTAATGCAAATAGTGCCCACTCGGCTCGTATCAGGACGCTATGAGCCAAGCTTTGTAAGGTGAACTATATAGATCGAGGGAGCACCCCTTTCCTCTGCGCATGAGACAATTATTCTGTGAAGAGTGTACTGTGTGCAGTTGTCCTGGAATCAGGTACGTTATGGGCTTTTTTTATTTTTAAAATATTAATATATTACTGATTTATCTTGATCAAACATATATTGATACAGCCACCGGGATCACTCTTACAGTTGTAAGAGTGGTCTCACTGACATCCTTAGAGTATCAAGATGATTACCTTCGGCTAGCAGTTCTCCTACCCTACAAATATGCATGAGACCACTCTTACAACCATTAGACTGGTCTTGGCAGTGGTATTAACATACGTAAGAGTACCTGCAATTTTTAGAAATAAACAATCCTGTTGGCTAAGAATGATGTCATGATTACAAAAATTCTTGACAGGCAAGTTCCATTGGAATCATTTCACTTGCATGCACTTCTCTCTGGGCACAGTATATAGTTTGCAGCTATTTTTGTTCCTTTTCAGACAGGGCAGGACTCTGATGCGACTGGCAGCTTACCTGCCAGCATGTCAGGGACAGGATCTTGACATGGCCAGTGACAATCCATTTACATCAAACAGTATTGTTTGGGTTGGATGCATCTGGAAAAGCTGATTTGTTAAAGTGCAGATGCATGAAAAACAGCAATGGAAGAACACAGAAGTATAATCATAAGAGTATTTTTACCATGTTTGTTACGTTAAAGTGATGAAATACTGATTGCCACACAAATAAAAAAAAACTTACACTAACACTGATTAAAATTACCACAATAACTGGTCAGCAATTTTCTCAACGGGCTGGACGGTTATAATCTACCGTTATACATGGGGTTCTTGGCGAAACATCTGATCAGTCAAACAGCCATTCCCTCATTGGCTGTTCATCTCCTCTCATGGCTAATCACTTTTCAAACATGATGCCTCTTAACGCGAGTAGCGAGGAGCCGCCAGACGGAGAGAGTTTACGTAGCTTTTCTTTTTCTTCTTACGAGCTCCACGGTCCACCGACACCGGGGAAGGGATCAGAGTCCGACTTGGCTGACTGGGGTAAGCGTTGATTGTGATCGCAATCTAAACTTTCCACTGTTTAGCAAGAAAGCACAAGCTGAATTAAATAAAAAACACCTCTACAAAAAAAAAAAAACCTGGAGAACAGAAAAAGTGTGTGTGTGTTTCTCTCAGTATCAGTGAGACAGGGGCACAGTACAGAAAAATAGGAGAAAATTGCTGACCAGCAATTATAAATAATAAGAGATGGGGAAGTGTCCTAATTTTGAAATTGATGGTTGCCCTCTGTGTGGGATGCCTTAATAAACCTCTCGGGGTTTATGCAGCATCCACACCTCGAGCAACTCATTAATTCTCATCATCACCTCCCCATCCATCATTGTATGTGTGTATATGTATGCATGTGTATATATATATATATAAATACACACACACACACATATACAGTATATATATATATATATATATATATATATATATAAATATATATACACACACACACACACACACACACACACTATTTTATAAACCGTATGTGGCAATAAAATTACCCAAAAAGACAATACATGCACACTATATTTTTTTTTTCAACATGTAGGTGACTGGAGTTTGGTGCATGTAACTGCATACTGTACCTTACCAGCAGGCATGCTATGTCCTGCACCAAAAAAAATGTATTTTCTATTCCCATTAGTTGTCAAACTCAAGAGCTCTCTCTCTCATTTGAGGTATGGTGACTTGGAGCCTCTGCCAACGTATAGGCTGGGAACCAAACTTTAATCTCAACAGAACTGACATTTACTTTTTCTAAAAATGGGCCAGACAAAGACTTTATTTTTTCCTGCTGGTGAAGGCAAGAAACACAGAAAACCAGGAGACACTAGTAGAAATCCATACTACAGGCTGCTGAAACTGGTATTGTTATTTTCAAGATAAATGTCAATCAAGAAAAATGAACAAAAAAAAAAACGACGCCACAAGTGATTCTTCTGAAACAATTGTAGAAATGATACAGTGGAAATCTCAGAGGCATTTAATCCCCAGACAAGTTATCCAAGTCTGAATAAATAGGCACCCAACTAAAATGGCATGGAGAATTGAACAAATTACTTTGTGCTGAACAGCAGAAACCAACTACCATTCAGTATAGGATAACTCGAGAACATTTAAGGGGACACCGTCAACCTGTTTTGCATCATATTATTTCTAGTTAAAAACTCAAAATTTATGATTCTTACCTGCTCTAAAATGCACTGATGTTGCTGTTTGTCTTGTCTGTCTCTGTATTTAGTAGAACTTAAATGCATGCCAATGTATATTTATAAACAACTTTGTTTTGTTTTAAATTCTGAATCTATTTTTACCGAATACTTCCTGAAGATTAGAAGCACCCCCAAACAGTGCACTCACTCATGAGACAGTAGCCACCTAAACTCCCACTGCATCATGAGTGGCTAGACTGTGTTGGAGGTGTTGCCAAGTCCAGGAAAGATGCAGTGGGAGTTGATCAGTGAATATAAACAAATCTGTTTTTGTGTGGTAACACCAGCATGGTGGGCAGTCTGTTTTTCACATAAAAAAAAAAAAAAGAATCAGAATCAAACTACTAGCTACATCAGCAATCTTTACAGAATGTTGGCAATCATAAAATGTGTTTTTTAAACTTTAAAGACACTTTCCTCAGCATCTGGGACAAACATGCCCTGCTGCGACGTACGAGGCAACCATCTGCCGTGGATCACCCAAGAACTGATCGCATGTCAAACTGCCCATGACAAAGCCTGGAAAACGCATAAATCCTCACGCCTCCCACAACATCTCTCCGCATACCGCATGCTCCGAAACAAGTGTATCAGAGCCACTCACCTAGCTAAAGCAGAGTACTTCAGCAGCTCCCTACAGTCCAACCTAAATAACCCCTCAAAATTCTGGAAGGTCATTTGCTTCCTCTTCACCCCACCAGCTGCCAATCCCACTCCAATTCTAAATATTAACAACTCCATTCTCGCTGAGCCAACAGCAGTCGCTACTGAGTTCAACATATATTTCTCCACTTGTGCTGCCACTCTCCTCTCTGCCCTACCAAACCCTGCACCTATCGCACCCTCTACAGACGTAATGAACCTGACTAGGCCTCACTCCTTTTCTCTCAATGACATCTCTGCAGCGGATGCCCTAGATGCACTACTTTCTCTCAACCCTTCAAAAGGCAAATCCCCAGATGGCTTGAACTCTAAACTCCTCTACCTCTCCACCACCGCCATAGCAACTCCGCTTGCCAAACTCTTAAACCAATCCTTTGCCGCCGATGCCATCCCCAAAGCATGGAAGCACACCACTGTCATCCCCCTCCCAAAAGGAGGTACCCCAACCCCCCCCAACTACCACCCTATTTCCCTCCTCCCAGTACTAGCAAAACTACAAGGTCACCTTGTGCTCACCCAACTTCCTTCCTCACCAACTCTAATTTTTCACACCTACCATTCAGGTTTCAGAAAGGGACACTCCACTGCATCCTCCCTGATAAGGCTCACCGACTCCATCCTGACTGGTATGGACAGTGGGCTGATCACCTCAGCCATCTTCGTCGAGCTTGCGAAAGCCTTTGACACCATCTCCCACCCCATATTGCTCTCTTGTCTCACTGAATCAGGCCTCTCTGTTGCTGCCACCAACTGGTTCAGATCTTACCTCACTGGCAGAACCCAGTTCATTAGAGCCGCAAATGCTATCTCCTCCCCCTTCTCTTAACTACCGGTGTCCCCAAGGGGTCAGTTCTGGGACCCATACTGTTCTCTATATTCCTAAACGACTTACCGTTCATCTGCTCTACTACCTCAATCCACATGCATGCAGATGACGCTGTACTCTTCTCCTCAGGCCCCGACCCTGAAGTGGTACAAACTAACCTCCAAGCCGACTTCAACAAAGTACAGCAATGGTTCAGCTCTCACCGGCTCTCCCTAAATGTAAAAAAAAAAACTGTCACGATGACTTCTGGCACACGACAACGCCTGTCCAGACTCCCAACCCTTCCCTAATTCCACACCCTGGATGGCCAAATACTCGAAGATGTCTCCTCATTCCACTACTTGGGGTTATGGCTCGACTGCCATCTTTCCTTCTCAGACAAAATTGATGCTATTTCAAAAAAAACTACGCCCCATGCTCAGTGCACTTTATAGGAACCGCAGTAGCCTCCCCCCCCCCCGTCCGACGTGAACTGGTCCAGATGATGATACTTCCCTCCTTTGATTACTGTGACATTGTTTACAGTGCAGCCCCTAAACCCACCCTATCTAAGCTGGACACACTTTTTAATGCCTTCCGCTGCTTTGCTCTCGATGCCTCACCCCTTACTCACCACTGCGACCTTAACCATTCCCTGGTACTAACGTCCCTCGGAAACCACCGCATTTCACACTGTGCTAAATATGTATCTAATCTATGGCTTGGCACCATCCCTTCCTACCTCTCCTCCGTGCTCTCAGCTGCCCCCGCCCACTATCTTAGATCCTGCAACTACCGCCAACTATCAATCCCTAGGCGGAAGACTTCTCCTGGGCAAGCCACCCTCTCACACCAGTTACCCAAGCCATGGAATGATCTCCCACCTCAAATTCGGCATTCCTCCTCTGCCCACTCTCTTTCTACCACCCTAGCTAACTTCCTCACCGCTAACTGTTCCTGTACCTGACTCGGCCATGCGCCAATTGCTCCCCTCCCCACTGCCCGACCAGCGGCCTTAGCTTTGCTATAAATGCTGACATATAGCCCCAACCTGTGCACTTTTGTCCTGTGCCTTTTTGTCCTGCACCATCATGTGTTCTATGTCTCCTGTTGCTTATACTTGTATATTACTGTGTGCTAAATTTTCCCTTGTATTGCTACTATATGTCAAGTCATTGTTATATGCTCCATACAATATCCAATGTACTCCATGTGTTGTTGCTTGTCATTTAATGCAATTGTATCCATATGCTGCTACTTTCCTCTGTTATTTGCTCAGTTGATAACCTGCGTGTTATCCAACCCCCTTGTACCCCCTCCCCCAAGGTCACACCGGGAGACGAGCATCTTGTTGCTCAGTGTGCCTTTTCTGGTGAAACTATTTCAATAAATAAATAAACAAGGAACACTTTGAGGCTGAAGTGGGTTGATAGTGTCCCTGTAAGGGAGGAACAGACTCTAGGTCCATTAAATCCTCCCCCTCCTCCATCCACTTCCTGGGTTCATAAGCATAACAAAAAACAGAAACATAGAATTTGACAGCAGATAAGGACCGTTTGGCCCACCCAAGTCTGCCCATGTCCCTACCTAATGGATAAGCTGCAGGTTCTAGTTAACCACAGCCTACTTCCTTCTACCACCCACTAGAATTGCCTTTTGTCTGTCCCATGCATTCGTGAATTCCCCCACTGTTTTGACTCTACGACCTCCTCAGGAAAACCGTTACATGCAACCACAACCCTCTCTGTGAAAAAATACTTCCTCACATGACCTCTAAGCCCCCCCCCCCCATCTTCAAACTGTGCCTCCTTGTTCTTGCACATCTCTTTTTCTGAAAGATGCTACCCCCTTGGATTTTGTTGATTCCCTTTAGGTACTTGAAAGCTTCTATTACGTCCCCCCTCTCTTCGAGGGTATACATAGTAAGCTCCTTTTGAACATATACTGTTCAAGCACATACTAATTTATAGGGATGTTCCACACACCTTGACTTGCCCATTGCTTAAAAATATGCTGCTAGATTCCTTTTTAATTTGTTATTCATGGATTGTGAAGTGCAACAACAAATAAATTGCAGAATGGACATAAAAATCCTTTACCAGATTAGCCAGCTAAACTCTTTATCTGTGGATAAATCCTACAGTAAGCCACCGCTTAGGAAGGAGATTTATAAACAAAAAAACAAACAAAAAAAACATTGTAACATTTATTTTACATACGAGTCCACTGTATAATCACAATAAGGCATCCAGGTAATTGAGGGATTACCCACTTCTCGTATGGTTACGTCATTCAACCACGCCTCACGACACACTACACGAGGTCTGGATAAATCCCCCAACAATCCATGCTCTGCTATGCCTTTCTGCTTAATCAAACACTAACAACACACCAGTAATATTGAGAAAGTACAGCTAGATGGTCGGGGGGGTACTGTCATTTGCTACTACTGTATGTGGATGATCTGGGTTCACATCTCCGGGCTGTTTAAACAGCAATGGAAGCTTTTAATTGTGTCACTGTACGAGCCCCACCTTTGGTGGGGACTGCCAGGGCACTAACATTGTGGCTCATCATAGAACGTTAGCTCTCCCAAGATGAAAGTTGGGCATATTGGTGTTGGGACAGTTTGATAGTAGGGTGGTGACTGAGGACATAAAGGGGGAAAACCATATGAGTAACAGAGTAGCATGGCACTACCAACTACCCATGTTCCAGTGACCTCAGAGCAGTATAAAAGAGCAAAGGAAGCCACAGAAATGAAATGGGGGTCAACTAGTTTGGATTCCTGAGATGACGGTCTGGTGGTGCAAGGCTAATGACAGATTCTGCCTCGAGTGTCCAAGACTCCCAAAATAAAAAATAAAATAAAATTGGGTACTCGACCAAATTCTGGAAGTCCAGCAGTGTTTCTTTGGAGCTACTTTGTTGCATACAGCAGCAGACTGTGCATCCTGAGAAGGCAGCGGTGCATTCCAGTTCTCCACATTGAGAGACAAGCTTCCCAATTGCCATCGCAAGCATCAACGATGCAGGGCTCTGCTGCCTCCCAGAGCCTCCCTGTGATGGGACAGCACAGGAGCAGCATGCTCAGTACTGCAGTGGTTCAGTGCGGCCCGGGAGGCCAACACCAAACCACAACAGAGCAGAACAGGAAGAGACCGCACTCAAGATAAACACAATTTTCATACCTTAAAAAACATACTGAAGGCATAAAGTCCAGCGTAATACCTTTATTGCCAGAAAGTTTTAGGTACTGTAGTGCCCACAGTCAATACAGCAAAAGTGCTCTACCTGGGTGAAGCGCCAAGGCACCTGTTCTGTGGTGTATTTCCATGTGTGTTTCATTTCATACCTATGCAATTATTTTGTGTTGGGTGCACTTTTGCTGTATAAACTGTGGACACTGCAGTACCTAAAACTTTCTGGCAACAAAGGTATTATGCTGGACCTGTTGTGCCTTTAGTAAATGTTTTTTCAGGGTTTGAAAGTTGTATGCTTTATCTCGAGTGTACCTGCTTCCTGTTCTGCTCTGCAGTGAACAGGATGCAGATTGAGGCCACGGTAATGCAGTCCACTGGGTGGATAAACAGTGAAAAAATCACTAGAAAAGATGTACACAGACCCGCTCAGCCTAGACACCAGAGCAAACAAAGGACATGAAGGACACATAACCTAGGAAAGAACCTGGTTTTGCATTCTGTATCCATCCATCGGGGAGGCAGTATAGCGCAGTGGTTTAAGGTTCTGAGCTACAAATCTGGAGACCTGGGTTGGAATCCCAGAGCCCCCACTTGCATACTGCATGACCCTGAACAAGTCAATTAACTTCCCTGTGCTCCCAGGTCACACCTGCAAACAAGCTTTCAGCTTAGTGAGCTCCTCCTGGTTAAACAATTGCAAAAAAAAAAAAATCCAAGGGAACAGATAAGGGTAGTAAAGGTGTATTTTGCTCTGATTTTTGCATGATTTAATCTCACTTTCTGATTTTAAGAATTTGTTTCCCACCCTGCACATTTAAATGATATCTGGTACACATGCACAGAAATTGCAGCACCATGAGCTGCAAGCAGACGTGTTGTCACAAACTGGAAACCATGGGGTGGGGCAGAAAAAAAAAAATACCTGCACTATCAATGTGTACACTCTGTGCAGGACAGTGTCATGAGGTGCTCAGTGGCTGGCCAGAAGGTTTGCTTTGATGTAACCTAGCTATTACTACACAGCAGCATCGTAGTCATAGACCCTTCGGCAGTATCAGGCAAAAACAAGCAAGTAACTGGCTCAGGTGCCCAGTGGGTGTGAGACTTGGTTTGGAGTGGGGCCAAGCCTGACCTATGGATGGCATCACTATCAGTTAGATGAAAATACTATCAGGTTGACAGTCCTAAAAATTATCTGGACACCCATATGCATCCTCTTAAGCAGAGGTTCCTTCTTTTTCTGATGGCTATCTAGATGGATGTCAATAGACCCACAGAGGCTTTCAAAGAGTACAGGGGGTATATCTTCCTGTCCAAGCCAACATATCCTCTGAATAAAACCGGTTCTACTGCCATTGCTTATGACTGTGTGAGGCAGAGGTGGACAAATCCTACTACCTCACATCTATACCGAGCCTTTTGGGGGTGTTGGAATACAATAAATAAAAAAATAAAAAAAGTGCTGCTGTGGACAAACACATGGAGCATTGCAGACATACAGAACTACTACCGCTCATCTCTAGCAGTGCGGATGTTACTGAGAACTGCTACTCCGTTTGCCAGATTACATTCACTGCACTGCCAATATCGTACTCATTGCTTTATGAAGAGCTTTGCCAAGCATCCAGTAAAACTATAGAAAGGGTCCGTGAACCCCTGTCTTTCACTGGAGACTTGATCAGAACAGTGAGGAGAAGCATTGTTCTTTTTGGTACTTTCCTGCCCATTTTATCTTAGAAATATTAGTACTTTTTTCTGAATCAGGCTTCCTTATATTTTGCTTGGGACCCTTAAAAATCTGCAAGGGAGGTTCTAGACTCTTGAACCTAAGGGCCCAATTCACAGTTGTCAGATGTTAGTGAGCTCAAATGGAGTTTGCACCCAGTAACATACTGGTTAGCAACACCTACGAGCTCTGTGCATGCCACACCAACAGTCGCAGGATGCAATGCCATGTACAGTGATCGTGGGCACCAGTGTTGCCATCAAAAATGTCCCCCCCACACATAAACGCACCCACCTTGCATCTTTAGGCCCATCCGGGGCCAATGTCCTATTGTGTATATCCTGGCCACCACAGCCTGGTCGTGGTGGTGCAATTACAAACACCAGTCCATAACTGTTCTTTGGCATCCAGTATAACCCTTTCAGTCCATGCTACCATTTTTCCACACAACACATTCCAAATCCTGGTCTGTTGATAATGTTGGCCCATAGCAATCTCCAGACTGTTCTGCCATCGTGACCTGACTTCGCATAACAATTCTAACACAAGCACAAGGGGCAACTCCAGGAAGCTGGTGGGTGACAAGTTTAAGTAGGATATAAGGACGTTTTTCTGTTTGTTTTTTGTTAGTTTGTTTATTATGGAAAGGTGGTAGAAGGATAAAATGAACCACTCAAAAAAGTGGACTATGCAAAATTAGTGGAGGGATTCAAACAGGGTTGGGGCAAATGCATGCCAGGCCCAGTAAAGACGGTGCCAAAAGGGGAGGAGGTGAGGAGGAGTGAAGAGCCACTAGGGCTCTAGAACTCTAAATTTGATAAGCAGGACTGAGCAGACAATACATCAAAAGGTCTTTTTCTGCCAACAACTTCTTGGTTTCTAATAATAAGGGGTATAAGAGTCCTATCCGTTGGACAGCAAGGTGACCCCCTTCCCAGCATGTTCACAAATGGCTTTGGGAATGCACACAGGTAGGCTTATCTGGGCAGAGTGGGTGCACAAAGCAGCCCCTTTCTGCTGACAAATTCTATGTTTCTATGCTTGCAACCCTCACGAGTACAGCTCCGTGGGGCTACAAAAACAGGACTGTAACTAAATGGACATTGTAATTACTTGGTGACAGACCCTTGCAACTGGTAATCAGGTTAAAAATGTCTACACGTCTTTTTTACCCCACTGTAAGGATCCCAAGACCCCTAACTCTACGGTTCTTTTCACCCATGTTTTAAACTTCCCAATAATCATTTCCATGCATAAGTTTGTTTTTTTTCCTGGAATGGAACTAATGCAACAAGTTTATGTGGGAACCTTAAAAATGTGTAAAGAATTAAAAATACTCAAAGGCTGTGGTGGGGAACTACTACCTGGCTAACATACAGTACTTCTTTTCAGGACTATACATTTGATAACCAAACTCCAAAGGAGAAAGAAAACATTGAGCTGTTAAGGGAGCTGTGGCAGATCTTTTAAACAAACCTGGTAATCTACACACCTGCAAAGAATATAATACAATAAGCACAAGTCTACCTCACACAAGACGTCAAACCTAGAATGCAAGAATACAGTTATGGCATCACACTAGCATACTAACAACGTAAGGCAGGAAAGGATATAGGTCCATCACATCTGCACCCCACCCCCGCTTCATAACCAAGGACCAACAAGTATTCTTTCCAAATATGCTGATTCATAGGGATTTCCATCCACACTACTAGTCAGGGTATCCTGTGATTCTCTTGGTAAGCAGAAATCTACCAAGGCCTGCACTGTCATCATGATCACTTCCTCATGTTCACTGTCTCTGTTGGAAGGCTGTGCAATTGGTTCACCACTCTCTGGAAGAAATGTCCCCTACTGTTACAGCTGATTTGAACTTACCAACTTTGAACCTTTAGAGTGTGTCCCTAAGTCCTGCTGGAGCACAACAGTATGCAGAAGTTCATTCTGTATTGGGGAGCCCCGAAATTCACACAGTACACCACGTGGGGCCTGACCAAGGCAATGTAAAGTGGTATGATTACTTCCCCTGCTCTGCTAACCACCCATTTCAATTATGCACCCTTGTATTCTTACATCACTCTTGCCACACACTGACTGTCATGTTCTAACCTCTTGTCTATTACGATCCACATGTATTTTTTCTCCTCCACTGCTGCAGGATGGGTCTATAGTGCCAGTTACTATTGCTGTTTCGACTCAAATGCATAACCATAATGTGTGCTTCCAATTGTGCCTACACCAAAACATAGAAACATAGACTCTGACAGCAGATAAGGACCACTTGGCCCACCCAATCTGCCCATTTCCCTACCTATTGGATAAGCTGCAGAGCCTAATTAACCAACGGCCTACTTCCTCCAACCCCCCACCAGGATGTCTGTCCCATGCATTCTTGAATTCCCCCAGTGTTTGATCCCACAACGTACTCAGGAAGGCAGTTTCATACATCCCCCACCCTCTCTGTGAAAAAAATACTTCCTCATGTTGCCCCTGAACTATACCCCCCTATCTTCAAATGGTGCCCTGTTCTTGCACATTGCTTTTTCTGAAAGATGCTACCCTCTTGGACTTTGTTGATTCCCTTTAGGTACTTGAAAGTTTCAGTCATGTCCCCCCTCTCCTCGAGGGTATACATAATAAGCTCCTTTAGTCTCTCTTCGTATGGCTTCTGCTGCAGACCCTGCACCATTTTAGTTGCCCTCCTCTGGACTGCCTCCATCCTGTCCATGTCTTTGCGGAGATGGGGTCTGCAAACTGCATGCAGTACTCCAGATGGGGTCTCACCAACTGTCTGTAGAGACTCTTAACCTCCTGTTTTCTACTGGTGATCTCTCCCTATGCATCCCATTATAAAATGAGCATGAAAAAATAAGCTCAGTGATTGGCTAGAAAACCAGTGTAATATCTGTATTACACACAGAATAAAAAAAGTACAGGCAAAGAAATCAATGCTCCTAAATGAAAAGTTCACAGCTAGGCATGGAACGTTCGTTTTTTAAAAGCCACCATTGTTTTTAAGTCTCGGTAAGCGAGGGAGTGAATGTCTTGCTGACAATCCCGCTCCCAACCCGCCACAGTTACTGTACTAATAATGCCTGCATTTGTGATCTCGCTGAGAGTCCTGCTCCTGACCCGCTGCAGTTAGAAATCTTAATTTCAATGCTTTGCTGACAATCCCGCTCTTGTTGAATGAGAGAGAAAAAAAAATCTCTGCACAATATTTACTCAGAAAGCCAGACCAGAACAATATTCTATCTGATCCCACCCCTCTGTCTGTGGGATGTGAACCCCAACAGTAGTACAGAGAAGCTCAGAAGACGGCTTGTGTAGCAAATGTGAAGGAATGTATCCATACAAACTGCAGTCTGACACAAATCCGAGGTTGAAACCGCTTAGGGATATAACTTTGTTCAAACACTAACTTCTACCTAACTGTGAGAAATTATCAAAACAGTAACTGCACACCATGATACGTACGTATATCCCGTCCCTCCAACTAAGTTAAAATCAGCAATGGTCACTCTTTACCTTAAAGCAAATGACCCATTCTGGAAAGCTCGGCCTATAGTCACTGAAAGTGTTTTTCTCCCTGTACCTGCAGCTCACTGCTTACCTCCAGCGTTTTCATCAGGATTTTCATGTAGAGCCATGTAATCCAGAGAGAGAGATTCCAAACATTGACAGCAATAAGATAAACACTACCACGACAGACAAGAACACTGCAAACGCATTGCAAGCTATTCTCCCGAACTCCTCGGCCGGTGGCCTCGTGACTTACTACTCCCCAGCCGTGCGGTACTATATGTTTAACACATACCTCATCGTGTCTTATTGCTTACGTATCACCACAGCCTTCCTTACTGCCTTCTCACGTTGCTTGCCTACCTTTACGTCGTCTGATATGACTACCCCAGGTCCTTTTCCATTGTTGTTAGTCCATCCTCCCCAATTGTGTACTCTTCCCCTGGGTATCTGTTTCCCAGGTGCAATATTCTGCACTTCTTTATACCAAATCTAAGCTGCCATACTTTTGACCAAGTATACCGCATTGATGCAAAGTGGCCAGTAGGGGGCTGTAGTTTGTGAGGAGCAAACCAGTGCTTGATGCTGTGCTTAGTTTCAAGTAGATATATTCTAGCATATTTATGGCACTTGCAATGTGCCCCATCCATGGTCAAGTATATCAGAATTACCTCCAACCTGCTTACCCTGGATGAACGGCTCCGATACCAGACCTGTCTCCTCGCCAAAAAAACCCTACTCGGGCTCTCCCCCCCTGGGGTAACAGCATCCATCCACCAGAGCCCTCCCACCATTGCAACACGGTCTTCCTACAAGACCACTCTAAAGGTCCCCAGAACAAGAACCAGCCGTGGCCAGAGGTCCTTCAGCTATAGAGCCCCAACCTGGTTTAACTCTCTCCCTGCCACCATCACCAATGCCATCACCATCTCCACATTCAAACCGCACTGAACCACATCTTCAGCACTGTGAATGCTCCTGTCTCTGAACATAGCCTCCACCTCTTTATTTCTCTCCTGACAATGCCCCCGGCAGCTCTCCACCCAACCATCCCCTCCACCACTTCCATGTCCACCATGCCTAGGTTTAACTCTGGCCAGTGCCAGCTGTTTCAATGTTTATCTACCAGAATTGCTCACTTGATACCAACTTGTTTAATACCTGCTATCGCTATATGTACCCTGTACCCAATTGTATCTGTCTGACCACAATGTGACGTGGCACCTCTGGTGAATGCCTACTGATTTTTGGCAAATCTTTGCTATGTAACTGAAACGCAATGTATGTCTTTATGTGACGAAGTACCTTTGTAAACGAGCCTCTGGCTCAAAGGTTGTAAACTGATTCTTAAATAAATAAATAAATAAATACTTGGAACCCAGACTTTAGGGGAAGTAATTTTAGTGTTTCCAATATCCTTGCCCCAAAAGAACAACCAATTGCCTAGCTTGTACAGGTCCTCATGAAGTATGTCCCCATGCTGAAGGGTGTCCACCACCCTGGCCATCCTAGCATTGTCAGCTAACTTAAAGCACTTTGCTGGAGATTCCAGCTCCCAGATTGCTGATAAAAATATTGTCAAGCAGTAACCCTAGCTTCAGTTCCTGAGGGATACCACAAAATACCCCTCTCAACTTGTACTGTCCATAATCTGCAATCTTGTTTTCAATCGCCCAGCCAGTTAGCAAGCCATCTTGTGTATGCATTGAGTATTTATTGAATTTTGTTGACCCGGTAGGCCCACTGGGCTTAGAAGTCCCTTTCAGGGTGGCCGGGGGAATACAGATGGTAACCAACAGAAATTGAACCAGATTAAGCTGTTGGTGGTATTTTCAGTGAATGGGGGAAATTTGGCCAGGACACCAGAGAAATTGTCCTACTCTTTTCGATAAGTGCCATGGGATCTTTAACATCCACCTGAACGACCACCAATCCAGGCAGATGGGACCTCAGTTTAACGTCTCATCCAAAAGACAGCACCTCAGAAGTGCAGCACCCCCCTCATGCTGCACTACAGTGTCAGTATTTGGATACCAACCCAAGTGCCAGATGTGGGAACTGAACCCACAGCCCTCTGATCTCCCGGCCTCAGAGGCGAGTGTGCTATCTGCTGAGCCGCTGACACTAACGGAGTATACCGCATTGGTGTACTTTGACCAGAAACTTAAAATGCACCAGTGTCAACCACCTTGCTGAAATCTAGACATCTACTGCCTTCCCTCTGGCCATCTCTCTAGTCACCCCTTAAAAGAATATGAGCAGGTTGGCTTGGCATGATCTGTTCCTCATAAAGCAATGCTCAGAGGCAGGGCTCAAACTGAAGAGATAAGTAGGGGTATGCCATGTTGGCAGTTTTTTTGTTGTTTTGTTTTTTTATCCTTCTTCCAGCCCCTATGCGTCCATATCAGGTTCTAAAGTCTCATGGTGCATCAACCCCCCAAAAAATATAAACTTCAGTCCGAGAAAACCTTTATTTCAGTCAATAAATCTATTATTTTAGCCTTGTTAAAGGACTTCAGACTCTCACCCAGCAATATCAGGCTGGCCATACTGTAATTGCCAGTGTCCAGTCGTAACCCCTCCTTGAAGATATGGACCACCACATTGGCCACTTCCATTCTTCAGACACACCTATACAGACTAACTCATGAACGATTACAGCAACATGCCCCAGTCGTTCCTTCAGCTCCACTATGATCCTAGGGTCTAGCCTAGCCGCCTTGAGCTTTGCCAGGTAGTCAGCTACGAGAGTGGGCGAGAGATGAGTGCAGGTTGAATCATGGTTACCCTCAGTGTGTTACTTAGTCGTACTGTGCTGCTGCATAACCCGTTTATAATTCATAGGCACAACTATTCTAGCTTCGAAACACCTCCTACAATACATATCTTCGCAAAACTTTCTTACACTATCCAATCTCTGCAGCAGGTAGCTCAGATGGATCAGCTTGTCACAACGTCCAGATTTGAGACAGGCGTTTATGAATATACTAAATTACTACCCCTACTGGGAATAGTAATAGTCTGCATTATGTTTATACCCTGCATGATATTTTTTTTTTATAACGTGACCCGTTCTCATGTTGAGCATGTCGTATTGCTACTTTCACTTACCAGTCTGTTTTTCTCTGATGGACGCCGCCATGTTTATTCCGTGTCACTACTATTCGGCGATGACGTAGCGCCGGGAGACGTGGCGCACGGAAGAGCGCACGGAACGAGAAGCGAACTCTGGAACTGCAACGCCCCCTTTCGAGACACGTCGACTTGGTGAATATGTTGGTGGCGTATGAGTGTACGTTGAGGAGAACGTTTTTACTTGCAGGTTATTTAGACTTGTTTTGTTTTTGTGTTGCAGCGTTGGCCCATCTAAAGCAAGCCAAGCGCTGGACTTCTGAAACGTGTTTTATGGACGGGGACCGACTACCGGCTGCAGCGAATAAAAAAACACAATTCCTTTGTTCTCAGTTTAAAGAATAAGACGTCTACGAAATAGCGGACCCCATATATTTAATGGTTCTATCAAGTTAATTCAATGATGTAAGAGGGTGTGTGTCCAAAACATTAGTAAGAACAGTGTTTACATTGGACATTTTTTTTTGGGGGACTTCTATCTAGATTTATAGGTGGTGGAATTCTATAGTAGCCAATGGAGAAAGATGACAGAGGTGGTGGACCTGTCATAGGGTTTTTAAGAGGTGGTGGAACTGGCTTCCTGTGGGCTCCTGCCCAGTTTAACCCATACCTCCAAGGTAGTTCTGCAGCTTTGCTGGACAATTTGAGTAATTTTGCTGGAGATTTACACATAATGATGGAGAAAATACTTATTAATGCCGGGGTCGGCCCCCAGAAGCTCTGGGATTTTAGATGCTCCCTGGTGCATTTAAGTGCTTATTTTGAATGTAAACTGCACTACTGCCACCGCACCTTGCTCCATGTAAATTATTTGTCTGTTCTTTATGTTATTCTGTTGGTAGCACTGCAGATCTATTGTATTACTCAGTTCACACATGGTAGTATTTATTTTTTTATAAGGTATGGTAGAACGTTGTTATAGGTAGAATTCTACCTTTTTATAACAATGTTTTACCATCAGTGTGATGTCATGATGTTGTTAACCCATCGATGGTATGTCACATCTATGGGTTAACAACCGGAAACAGTCTGGGCATGCATGCAAATGGATTGGATGGGTTTGAAACGGCCGTGGCAGTGAGGGCAGTGCAGTGGCAACATAAAAAACAAAAATTTGTCAATGCCAAATGTTGACTGCGCTGGTGTGTTGTGCTCACTCACTGCCCCTCTGTCACTCGCTCAGTCTGTTTCTCTTGGTGCTGCAGGCTGCTGTTTTGTACTGGGCTCCTGCCTGCATTGGCACCTTGTTCTGCCCACTAAGAAATCCGCTGCTGTCCCAACAGAGCTGCATTGAGGTGGCTTACTCTCCCCCCCCCCCCACTCACTCATTCTGTTTCTCCTGGCGCTGCAGACTGCCCTTTTGTACTGGGCTTCTGCCTCTGTTGGTGGCTTTTTCTGCCCACAAAGAAATCTGCAGCAGTCCCAACACAGGTCTGTTAAGCCTGCTGAGTCCTCCCCTCTTACTCAACATAAAAATACAGTCAGGAACTGCTTTCTTTTGTAAAAAACCAAATTACACCATACACTATAAAATGTAATGTATAGTACATCGATGGGTAACCTTTTTTAACTTGTCTCGAGGTTGCCATGGCGACCTAAACCTCTCGAGCTTTGCTCCTGAGGTTTACATGGTCACCCTGGCAACCTATTGATGGTTAACAAACCAGTTAACCATTGATGACCATACATTATCCTCTATATAACAAACCCTACATTGTGGTGATGTTTTTCTAAATGCCAGTTTTACTGAACAGTCAGTTATTCCACTTTTACTACTATATAATGTATGTTAGAACGCTGTTAACCTTAGGAAATCATCATTTCCTAAGGTTGTTAACCTATCGATGTGACGTAGATATGTTGTTAACCTATCGATCCCTCGTCACATCGATAGGTTAACAACTTATGAGTGGTTCGCGCATGTGCGCCGCTTTTTTTTTCGTACGGAAACCCGACTGAAGGGAAACCGCCGGGAAGGACTGAAGGGCAGCGGCGGTGACTTTTTAAAAAACGTAAGCCCTTTTTTTTTTTGATAGTGGGACCATACACTATAAAAAATAATGTATGGTCCCTCTATCGGCAACCGGTCAATTTTAACCGTCTCGAGGTTGCCATGGCGACGTAAACCTCTCGAGCTTCGCTCTCGAGGTTTACATGGTCACCCTGGCAACCTCTCGACTGTTAACTGACCGGTTAACGATAGAGGACCATACATTATCCTCTATATACAGACACACACATTATGACAGCTGTCGCACTTTTCAAAACTTTCCTCCATTTATGTTTGTTGACTTAGACAGTGTATATATACATATTTTATTGTATACCGGAAAAGCATAGCTTTCCAATAAAAATAAGACTGAAAACACATAATCAAGGAACATACGTATCTATACACTGGAATTAGGATCATAAATATACAAATTAGTAATTTTAAACAGTACACTGAAGATATTTATAATGAACTACTAAGCATGAGTAAATCTCTATGTGCAGTTATGAAATCCTAACAATAACATATTTATAAGCATTTTTTCTTATGTTTAGCATAGTATTTTGGGGGGCTGGGGAAGCAGAGAATCCAACAAGAGTAATTAAAAGTATATGTAGCCATTTTGTAGCTAGGGCCTGATTAATAATGGAACACATATATTTAAATGTACTCAATTTTTAAAGGAATTTACAATAACTTGAATTCAGAGTAATGCCGTAAAACAATTTTATTGCTCTGTTTCTAAATAGTTTAAATAGTATTAAAGATTGAAAAGTACAATGTGTTAAAATGGCTTGAACCATTATTAGAAATGTATGAAGTTGTTGAAGACACTAAGACATGAACTGTACACTGTTTGGCATTGTATTAGTCACAATAAAAACAAATTTAAAAAATGGATGAAGTTGAAAAGTTCATTCAAGAGATATATTCATCCAACACAAGTGCAAGCTAACAATACAGGAGCTCTGCTCTAAACTCATTGATGTACAAAACAGTCACATAAAGGTCTAGAATAAACATTCTTAGAGGAAATATATACAATGGAACGTTTCTAATGACAGACTGTTTTTTGTAAACTGAAGTTTTTTTGTTTTGTTTGTACAAACTGGAGATGCTTCGAACACATAGGTGCATGCACTGGCATTATCATTAAACAGAGTCAGTTGCCTATGATCAAGTGCATTGGCAGTACAGTTAAATTCAGGTTACTGGCAGTGACTTGTTTTTATGTTTCAGTTTGTGTTTTCTGCAAGTTTGTTTCTTTTTCACAATACATATTTATTTCACTTTGCTATACTGTTTTGCTGCGTTGTTTTTCAATTATGCTTTCCTTCACACACACACACACACTCTCTCCCCATTTTTTTTTATATGCCAACCATATTTGTACACACTGTTTCCAGTTATTTCCAGCAAAAGATGTTTCTTGTAAATGCATCGTAATGGGGATCACCTCTAGGAGCAGGGAAGTGATACTGGCGCTGTGCAATGGAGTGGTTAGACTACACATTGAGTAGTGTGTACAGTACTGGAGACCACATTTGAAGAGGGACATACAGCTCCTGGAGAGGGTACAGAGGAGTGCTACCAAGATGATACGAGAACTGGGGGATTTTATGTATTTGATGTGCATTGAACTGTCACACATAGAAGGACAAAAAGGGGCAGCAAAATGTGAAAGTTCCTTTGGGGTTTCTGGTATTAAACTTGTTATTTTGGCCCCTGTATGTGTAGCTTATTATAACACCAAGTAGCTTTCTTGGCCTTAGCCAATAAATCAGTTGTTGGTTGGTAGTCATGGCAAGCAGTTTTTGAAAACAAATTGATTTTTGCACAAAGAATATTAGATAGTGTCTCATCTTTCAGACTGTTGCGCATAGTGGTCTTATTTTCCTTAACCATGCTAAATACCCTTTCACTTTCAGCATTTGAATGTGGTAGCGTAAGTACCAACTTGGCCACTTGAGCAAGGTTAGGACAGGTTAGCTCTCCTGAACATTTTTTCAGGTTTCCTAATAAATACCATAATAGATCCATGGAAAATAGATCAATTACCCCCCTCATTTGTTACCTGGTTTGTAATGTGAGGTGGCAAGGAGAACAAGCTATACTCCACAAATTCTTCATGTAAGGCATCTAAGTCGACATGTAGGTTTTGTGAAAACCGGTTTACAAAGTACCCAACATTCTCAAAAGAAATACAGTGTTTTCTTCTGTAGTCAACAAATACTGCATTATCTAATACAGGATCATCAAATGGAAATGCTCTTTTAAAATAGTTAACAGCATCAACATAGAACGCTCTTACTGCATCATAAATCTGGTCTCCTTTTCGTATGTCAACATCACCACTTACTGTCAGCTTTCTAAGTAACTGTTTTGTGATCATTCCAACGAACAACTGAGAATCAGAAACTTGAATCATGTGTTCTTCATAGTTAATCTCAATTGGATTACATGTCTGAAGCTCTGACAGTTTAGCAAACTTTCCTAAGATTTTTCGGACCAGTTCAGTAGAAAGGTTTTTCAACATAAAAATGCATGGCGATTCATGTTCAAGAGCCAAAATAAAACTAGAAAATGCAGGAAAAACAGACTGCATATATAGAAGATACACTTCTGTCATATCATCATTAAAAGAAGCCTGCAGACATTTAAACCTTGCTTCTCTGAAAGATTCAGACTTAAAGTATGACTTCAGAGCGGGAAAACACTTAAAGCATGCTGAACACATGACTCCATACTCATCCATCTTGTGTTTGTGGCTTTAATAGTTTTCGACTCTCAATGTCACAAAATTCATAAAATTAATTCAAGCAGGCCTTTCTTTTTGATGAGTGGTGAAACCAAAAAAAGAGATCAGTGAGGAAATCATCCAAGTCAAAATCTATCCTCGACATGAACTGTGAATAATGCATGTCTGCAACAGTTATGTGCCATATGACATGCACAGCCATTGACATACACATGTGATGCCTTTGCTAACACCCTTGTCATGAGTGAATTATTTTTTCCTATGTTGACACTAGTGTTGTCAAATGCCAACCCAACACAGTTGTTCCAAGGTATACTGAGCTCTTCCATCACACCATCAACAGCATCAAAAATATCTTGCACTGTAGCACCAGCTGCCATGGCAAATTTCAAAAGATGAGGAAAAACATTTCCTCTGTTCACATCATAAATACAAACTGACACAGGATACATCTTCTTTATATCATTATCATTTCCACCATCAATGGCAATAGAAAATGGGTTGTCGCGTGCAAAATTCACAACAGGTTCCACAGTGCTTGGACCTATCACACCGTTAATCAATACAGATGACTTAGTATGTCCACAGCTAAACGCCTTGGCTATCTTACTGTCTGAGAACATATTTCTAAATAATTTTCCTGTATGGTCAGAAATTTGAAATGGGAGGTTGTGCTCCAGAAGAAATCCTACGAACATTACTTCAGCTTTCATAACCTGAAACCAGAATAAATATAATTAACGGTGATCCTATCACAAATCTACAGATTAGCCAAGTTAACATACAAGTCGTTAAAGTGCAGGTAGCCCCAAGATTATCCGACAGTAAAATGTTGACAAGTCAGTATTACTGTATGTATGATGTGAGCGCTGATTTGTCTGGCAGGTACCACATCTAGATCTATGCATCTTCATATTCCCTCAACATTATTATGTCCCTTACTTTGCCAATATACAAGTAACCAGCCTTGCATCTGTTGAGTGACTGTTCCTGAGCTGCTTAGATGCTGGAGTGAGTTCAGAGGAGGGCAATAAAGATGGCAAAGGGGTTCCTGTGAGGAAAGGTTAAGGGAACTGAACATGTACTCCCTGGAGCATGAGGGAAAGAGAGGGACATGACTGGGACATCCAAGTACCTAAAAAGTATAACCCAAATGTCATTGGAGAGCATCTTCCAACTGAAAGGAAATCAGATGACTAGGGGGCATGGTTTGCACTTTGTTGGGGAACGGTACAAGGGGATCATTAGGAAGTACTGTGAGATGGTGGTGGATAATTGGAAAATGATCCCTGAGGAGTTGGTTGGAGAACCAACAGTGGAAGGGTTCAGAGTTGCATGGAACAGACACAGGGGACTGTTGAGTGTGGGGGTGGGCATGTTCTAGCAGATAACTAGGCAAATGAGCAGACTATTTGGACCCGTCAGTCCTCTTCTGCTGTCATATTTCTTGGAACTATATAGGACAACTGTCAGACTAAGAGCTGTTTCACACATCCAACATTATATTATTATACAGAAGTATTTCTGCTAAGCAAATAAGGAAAAAGGATGTAGTTCATAATTAAAAACGCTACAGCTGATCACTTTTTAAAATTTGTATTATTTACCTATCTGCCATTTTTGGCTCCACTAGGTCTTTATGTAGTTTCTCATTCAAAATTTAACATAGCTACTGAACTTTGCTATATAGAGCAATCTAGCTTCTAGATGCTTACCTGTCTGTCTGTTGCATTATTAACTGGCCTGAAGAACTGAGTGACTGAGGTATTTTCTTCTTTTTCTTTCACTTTTTTAATATGACTTGCACTACTCATGTGCCTTTCTACATCTCTCTTTCCTTGGTGCCCAACACCAAAACATTTGTCACAAACTGTACACTTAGCTTCATAGTCTGAACTCCCTTTTATGATGCATGGATACTTGTGACTAATTTCAGGTCTGAACTTTGTCTTATATCTCACTACTTGAAATTTTGTTTTCTTAGGTGTAGAAGGTCCACTCTCTTGATCACTGTCACTTGATGCCATCTTCCAATATGGTGTCACTAAAAGCTCCCTCTAAATAATGGAAACATTCAAAAATTATACTATTATTTTGGAATAATTTTTTATAACATCAACTAGGCACTCACAAAAATTAGATTAAAGCAGCAGTGCAAGAATCTGATGAAAATTTTGACCTACACTTTTTCATGGTATTTTACATTGCTACTTATTTCCTGTCTTGTATGAAACATTTTTTTTTTTGTACTTTGCCTGGCTCCCATGGTTTTCAGAATTATTAAACTGAGCGTTCATTTTAATGTTGTTCGGACCAGGTCTTCATCAGTATTCTCAGTAGTTTTTGTCCATTAGTTGTTTAAATATGACTTCTGTTGTAACTAAAATTAACCATCTTGCAGCAGACACTGCTCTCTGACCTTATGGAATAATAGGTGATCAGTACAGCTGCACATACTGATGATAACCTGGTCTAAGCCATATTAAAAGGAGCGTTTGTGAATAAAAGTACTGCACTAAAACAGACTCAGATTGTGGACAGAAGGGTATCATACAAGTCAGAAGGTAAGTGTCGATCTCAAATAGTATAAAAAGTATAGGTCAAATTTTTTACCGGATTCTTGCACGGCTGCTTTAACAGTCAGTCACCCCATAGAGGCAGTATGGGATTATGCTGTGCCTTGTGCCACATTACACCCAAGGGCGTAGCTACTGATACTCCAAATAAGCCATGACGTATCAAGTTCAGTAGCAGGGGGTAGCAAACCAGCTGGCCAGCATTGCTCTGCCCTCTCTAGTCCATCGTATTTAAATTCTTTTGTTTGGCTTTGCAGCCTTTTTCTTTTCTGTTTCAGTTTGGGGGGGGGGGCAGAGTGGACCATAGACATTGAAGCTGAAGGTCTCAATTAGGTCTGCTTGGTACACCTGCATAGTGATTGGCTGTGGCATCTGGTAGGGGATGTGGCAAGTCTGGAGCAGCGAGTTTAAATGCCCCAGCAAAGTTAGATGCCATACTATTAGTTCAGTTGTACTGGGAGCAAGAGAAGCAGTAGAAAACTGAGGAGCAGCAGATGGAAGAACAGACTCGGAGCCAGCTAAAAGAAAAATTACTTCATGTGGAGTGGCAAGTGAAGCGATTCTGCCTACCTGTGTGGGGGGGGGGGAGAAATTTGTGCCATGGTCTTGGACTTGTGGTGCAGTCAGTGGTGTCTACCAGCAGGCAGCAAGCACCACACTAGCAGTGCAGACAGACAGCAAGTCTAGTGTGGGAATTGTGATTGGACCAGGAACCTTGGACTCGAGTCATGGGGGGGCAGGCATGAACAACAGTAGGGGAGAGGTATTATGAAAGCTATTCTTTTTAACCAAAAAATATATATATTGGTCCAACACTTCCAGAGTTGGCAGAATTTAACAGAGCCACAACCTAGAAGAATAAGTAAAAAAAAAAAAAAAAAATGCTGAGATCTGGTGGGCGCAGGAGACAGAAAATCATTATAAATAGGGTGGCATCAGGAGAGGGCATGATCACCAGTGAGATCCCTCAGGGGTCAGTGTTAGGGCAACTACTGTTCAGTCTGTTCATGGGGACATTGCAGATGACCTTGAAGGGGATATGAGTCTGTTTGTGGACAATACTAAAGTCTGCAATAGGATGGACACTCAGGAAGTGTAGAAAGAATGCAAAGGGATCTGGGGAGGCTCAAGGCATGGTCCAGGACATGAAAACTTTCATTTAACACGGACAAGTGTAAGATCATGCATCTTGAATACAAAAACCAGAGGATGGGGCACTGTATGGGGGGGGGGTGAGATCTGGAAGTAACAGAACAGGAAAGGGACCTAGGCATCACTATAGCGAGGGACCTGAAAGTGGAAAAGCACTACAAGGGATCAGTGGCTAGGGGCAGCAAAACGCTGGGCTGTATCGAAAGGGGGATTACTAGTAGGAGGAAGGAAGTCATAGTACCCTTGTACACCCATCTAGATAGGCCACAATTGGAGTATGGGGTCCAGTTCTGGAGGCCATATCTCAGGAAGGATGTGGGGAGTCTGGAGCAAGTTCAGAGGAGGGCAACAAAGATGGTTAACAGTTCAAGGGTAACATTAGGAAGTACTGTTTCACAAAGAAGGAAGTGGATAAGTGGATTTGGGTCCCAGAGGAGTTGATTTGAGAAACCACAGTGAAAGGCTTCAAAACAGCATGAGACAGACACAAAGGATTTTTGAGTGCGAGGGGCATGTCCTAGCAGATAGGTAGACAAGTGGACAGACTAGGTAGGCCTGGTGGTCCTTTTCTGCTGTCACATTTCTATGTATCTATATATCTGAAAACTACTGTGATTTTGTTAATGTGTCACAGACTATGAGTTCCAATAGCGACCATGTCATTCTGCGCCAGATGTGCGAAAACACAGATCGGGCAGCATGTGAAAAATGAAAGCTGTACCTTTCATAAGGAGGTGTGAAGGGAAGGCAGTATAGAACATCTGAAGTGAAAATATTAAAAATGTTCGAAAGTACGAGCATACATGGAAACTGCACAACGTACGCTCATAAGTCATTTAGTGGAACAAGTTCACTAAATTGTCAACATCGTCATTTTGTGACCTCTGCTCATGAACAGTATCACTGTCGTTTTCTTAATCTGTCCCCAACAGTGATTTCCCACAGCGACCGCGCTATTCTGTGCCGGAACTGCAAAAACACATTTCGGCAAGGATGTGAAAAATGATAGGTGTACTGTTCATGAGGAGGTGTGAATAATTTGCAATCTTGAAAATCTGGAGTGAAAATATTACAAATGCAAAATATTACGAGGGTGAGTGGAACCTGCGCAACGTATGCTAGTAACACAGTCATTTTATGGACTTTTGTTACCAAAGTTTCAATATAGGCATTTTAGGACCTCTGCTCATGAACAGTGTCACTGTGATTTTATTCATCTGTCCCGAACGCCGATTTCCCACAGCAACCGTGCTATTCTGCACCAGTAGTGCAAAAACACATTTTGGCCAGGATATGAAAAGTGACAGCTGTGTGAAAAATGTCAATGTTGAAAAGCTGGAGTGAAAATATTAAAAATTTGGCGGTTACAAGCATGCTAGAAACTGTGCAATGCACCTGCATATGTAACACAGTCATTTTGGAATGTTTTCACCAAATTAGCAACATAGACTTTTTGCGAGCCCATTTCATGAACTGCGACACTGTCTTTTCCTTACTCAGTCCTGAAAGATGGTTCCATGCACAGACCGTGAAATAACCTTTCGGGACTGAATAACCAGATGACAGTGACTGAATTCATAAGATGGGATCCCAAGAACCCCACATTGAAAATTTGGTGTAAAAATTCAGAAAAATGACCAAGATATGGACCAAAGTTGAAAACAAAAGCTATTTATGCCATTATACAGCTTACCGGCATTTCTTCGGTTCACGGTCAGCTTTGAAGTGTGCAGACGTGTTCCCACTCCACTGGAGATCATTGTGCCGAGCTCCGAAGACAAGTATATGGTGAGAGGGGGTTCGGAGAGGTGGGTGCACAGAGGGTGGGTGCAGGGTGGGGGAGAGGGGCAAAGGACTACTCAAGGAGAGACCTTTTTCTTTTTTTAGATGAGTAAAACTTTTTTTTTTAAGACTGTGGGACGCTTTTGGTACACTAGGGTGGGCTCCCAGCATGCCACCTCGGTGTTTGGGGGGAATGGAGCTGAAGGGGATTGGGCAAACCAATAAGTATACTTCGGTAGACCATAGGATGAGAGAACACATTCTGAAAATTTGAGAAGTTGAAGTGACAGGACCGTTTCCAGAGGATGACATCAAGGGAGGAGTTTGGGGGGGGGGTGAAATTATTTAGAACCCTGCAAAATCCCTCCTTTAGGACAACTAGAAATTAAATAATGCAAAGCAAGTAGCAGACAACGGAATAGCTGGAAAATATGAGAAAGAAAGTGACTGCTCTTAGTCGGTTCTTCCGACCACACCTCTCAACCTTCTGCCTCATAAATCAGGAACAAGGTTTAAAAAAAAATCAGGGACAAAGGACCAAAATCAGGACACATTTTCAAAATTGGTGTTATTCATTCAGGAAGCTGGTAGAATAAAGGGCTTAGTGTAAAATGCATTTTCTAAGGAAGAACAAGTTTGTAGCTTTAATGCTTGACATTATTTTGTGCTTACAACCCCTACTGTTTGGTCACAGAAACACAATTTTTAGGAGGGACACAGTAAAATTTTGAAGCAGAATCAGGGACGTCCCTGAAATTCTGGGACAGTTGAGAGGTATGCTTCCGACTCTCATTGAATGACTGCTGTCATCAAGTGAAACCCATGCTAAACAAAACAAGCATAACTGAACATTTTGGCAAGAAGAACAAATCTGCCTCAGGACAAGTGGATAAACATCCCACAAAATTCCTCTTTTTCAGTCAAGCAACTCACTCACTGTACCACTAACTTGTGAAAATTACATTGGACGCCTGATCTTTACTTACGCGCCAGATAGCAATTAGACACAATGATGACAACAGACTTTATCCTGTAAAGCAGCCGCTTGGGCTGACAAGGAGCCAAAACCAAATTTTTGACTGCCACAACAACACTGCAACCGTGAAGAAGTTTTCACGGCAATTATTCTGTCAAAGGCAGCTCTGCTCAGAGAAGACAGCGGGGGCTAACTCGGCGAATTGCCGTCTGTAAACAGCTGAGAGGAACTGTGACATCACCACATGCAATTGCCTGACAGTAACTCGTGCTGACCGCATAGGTGCCAATCTGATTGGCCATAAGTAATCGGCGGCTGTAAGACTCAATCAGTGAGTCAGCCCCTTCAATGCCTCACGTGCTAGGACTGAGTTAAATGGGAGCATGACCAGTTTATTCAGTGGCTATGCAATGCAGCTTGCCTTGCAATAGCCATAAAAGTTACATAGGCAGGTAAAAAACTGACGGGAGGTCCTGAACTCCAGCACAAAAAGGTGCCTCGATTTTAAGCTTGCGGGAGGTCTGAGAGTGACGTTGGAATGCGGCAGACTCCCGCAAAATGTGTAAGACTTGGAGGGGATGTTAACCTCTGATTAGGAACATCAGTAAACCTTTGTGGGACAAGGGTAAATGTAGTGTAGAAATAATAGCATGAAGTAAAGAGGGTGTGCACAAGAGTGGTGCTCTCAACAAAATTCTCAAACTACAGACACCAAAGTTAAGGCACACACCACCAAATATTAGCTGAACACCGATAAAGTAAAAAAAACAAAAAAAAACAAAAAAAGTATTTATTCCATAAAATAATGCCTGACGCATTTCTGGTCTTTTACTCGACCAAAGGTTAGCCTTTGAGAAAGGGTCGTGTAAAAGACCAGAAACGCGTCAGGCATTAGTTTATGGAATAAACCCTTTTTTTTAATTTTGTATCGGTGTTCAGCATAACATGGTGGTGTGTGCCTTAACTTTGGTGTCTGTAGTAAAAATAATAGCACTACACAAAATTTATAGCATTTGAGAAGCATGGTCAGCAGAAAAGGACTGCTTGGCCCACCAAGGTGGTCCCTGCCTAGCTTATCTCTGCAGACACTAAGTAAGGACCCAATCTCTCATCCCTACCTGTTTATTAGTATTCCCCTATGTTTAGCCCATGCATGCTTGAAGCCCCCTGCTGTTTTCACGTCCACCACATTTACTGGCAGTCTTTTTCCAGGTGTCCACCACTCTTTTAGTGAAGTAGTACTTCCTCGCATCCCTTTTAAACTCTGCCCCTTCCCCCAGCTTGATCACATGCCCTATGGTCCTGGTGCTCTGCACCCTGCTTACCCCCCAGGTACTTGTAGGGGTCTCTCCCCTCTCTTCCAGGGTGTACATGTTGAGATCCCTCATTAACTCCTCATAAGGCTTTTGATGCAACCTCTGCACCATTTTAGTTTCTCTTCTCCTAACTGCCTTTACGCTGTCTATGTCCTCTTTGAGGTGCGACCTCCAGAACTGGATCCGATACTGCAGGTGGGGTCTAACAAGCAAGCGATGCAGTGGCAAAACCACCTCCCTCCTGCTGGAGATACCTCTCCCTATGCATTCCACTGGCCCTACCTACTGCTTTGTCACAACACTGCCCTGCCACTTTGTGTTCAACCGATATTGGGTCCCTTTCCTGCTTAGTGACTGTCATCCCCCCCCATCCTTATTTATTGAATTTTGTTGACCGGGTAAACCCACTGGGCCTCAGAGGGGCCCCTTTTCAGGGGCGACCCGAGATTAATTATATGAATTATACAATAGGAATACAGTATAGGGAAGATACAGACAGCAGGTAGTATATTTCAGAATAGATTACATGACAGTAATAACTTGATAGTTAAACTTACATTTTGACTACAGTATGAGTTCACATCGATTTCCATATGAGTATAGTAAAATTAGCCATTAAACACAGACAAGGACAAAGTGCGGGTCTGTCAATACCAAACAATCAGCATATTTGGGATATAGGTAAAGGTTTATCAGCGATAAATTTCTTTCTATAATATGGGCTTTTAAGCCCTTCCTAACTACCCCCCCCAAAAAAAAGAGAGTACCTGCAGTGCATTTGGAAGGGCATTCCAGATAGTAGAGATATATTTTGCAAAGGATCTACCCCCAGTAACAGTTTTAGGGACCAGAAGAAGCTTTCTACTAGAGGATCTGAGGGGTCGTTTGTCAGGTTTATACATTAACATACCATGTAGGTCGGAGGAGCATGTGGGCCCATCAACTTAAAGGCCAGGCATAGCGATGCTTATTCAAGTCTGCCTAGGAGTTAGGGGTGTAGGAGAGAATCTAGAACTTTACAATGGTGTTTCCTGACTGAGGCACCAGCAGCAGAGTGAGCTATCGTATGGTTCAGTGATTTTAATTTTTCTGTTTCAGAGCATCTTACTGAGAGTAGGACAGGAGAACCATAGAGGAGGGTTGGTAGAAGGGTTGAAGTGGCTATACATAGGCGGGAATTTTTTAGAGAGGCAGGGACTCGGACAGTAAAGCAATCCAACTTTTTGGTGAAGAGTTTTTATGAAATATTCTGTATGGGCTTTAAAGGTGACATCCTGGTCAAGATGAACGACCAGATAGTTGAAGGAGTCGACTCTCTCGATATTTATTTCACTTGAGAAGGAAAGGGTGAGCAGATTACCCCTTTGGGGGCCTAAGCTCTTCAGGCCGAAAAGAATGGAGTTAGTCTTTTTACTATTAAGAACCAACTTATTTGTTAAGATCCAGTTCTCTAATAAGTGTATATCAGAAGTGAGCAAATTATTAATTTCAGTGCTGCTGTTAGAGCTGCGGTATAGTATCAGCATAAAGTAATAATTTTGCCACCCCCCCCACAGTTTGCTTTTATTTCATTAATATGAAGTGAAAATAGGAACAGACCCAGTATAGACCCTTGGAGGACACCATCCCAGATTGGACGCTTATCAGACTCCCCTTCCATGTTACAAATTGAAATCTGTTTAACAGGTAGTTTGAGAACCAGCTTAAAGATAAACTATCAAGACCCAGAGAGTTAAACTGGTTAACGGTATCTGGTGATCCAAAAGGTCAAGGGCCTTGGTTAAGTCTATAAACACAGCTCCTGTCATCAACCCATTGTCAGTCCCTTCCAAGACATCTGTGGTCAATCTGACTAGGGCAGTATCTGTTCCATGTTTTTTACGAAAGCCATGCTGGACTGGGGTGAGCTATTTATGCTGCTCTACATAGTCTGTGATTTGGTTATAAACTATCCTGTCTAGTAAACTGCTTAGGGTACAAAGGATAGAAATTGGCCAGTAATTTGCCACTAATGTTTTTGCACCCCCCTTATGTACTGGGGTCATGAGCGCCACTTTCCACACAGAAGGAACTACCCCTTTCTGGATGGACCCATTAAAGAGTAGCATGATAGGATATGCAATTACAGGGGTTCCCAGATTAAGGAGCTTCGGGGTCAAGCTTATCCTATACTTGGCTTCTGAGTTCCTATGCCCCAAGTGCATGATTTTTCACTTTTTGGTACTGAACTCCAGGTGCCATGCCCTCAACCACTCCTCAAGTTTTCTAACGTCCCCACTCATTCCCTTTGCCCCCTCTTGCATATCAGCCCCGTTACAGATTTTGGTATCATCTGCAAAAAGTCCTACCTTCCCTCCCAGTTCTTCTTCTTCTCCACCTGCTCACTCCACTCAGCTGACGAGGGGTTGTTAGAGATTCCCAGGGTACAGTTGAAAACCTCTGGCTCGCGTAATTTTATGTTTGCAGGCCCAACCCTGTGGAATTCTCTGCCTCATCAGATTCGAGAGTGCCAGACCGTGGGGAGCTTTAAAACAGCTTTAAAGACCTTTTTATTCCATCAGGCATTTGGTGACTAGTCTTGCTGTACGCTCCTGCTTGTTTTTATATTTTATTACCTGATCTTAATTGTTTTTGATATCTATATTTTGTTCATTTTAATTGTTTTTATGAACTATACAGCGCTTTAATTTTAGAGATTGCGCTCTATAAATAAAATTATTATTATTATTATTATTCTGCAGTGTCACTTATGAAGACCTTGAAGAGGACAGGTCCCATTACTGAGCCCTGCAGCATTCCACTTGTCACTGTCCCCTCATTAGAGTGAGTATCATTAACCACCAACCCCCTCTGTTGCTTAGGCAATAATCAGGTTCTTACCTAATTCACCACTTTGAATCCTACCCCTAGGCTGCTCAATTTCTTTATCAGGCTCCTGTGTGGCACAGTGTCATAGCCTTGCTAAAGTCCAGATAGGCCACGTCCACTGCCCTACACTGATTTATTTCCCTGGTCTCCTAGTGGAAGAAATCGATCACATTCATCTGACTCTCTTCCCCCCAATGAATCCATGCTGCCTTTATTCTCGTAGCCCACTGGATTCAAGGTACTCTACCAGCCTTTCATTTAACAGGGTTTCCACTAATTTCCCCACCACTGATGTGAGACTGACTGGCCTATACTTGCTACCCTCCTCTCTGCTGTTGCTGCTCTTATGGAGAGGGACATGACTGCTGTCCTCCAGAATCACACCTGTTTCTAGTAACCTGTTAAATAAGGCCGTCAGTAGAGCAGTTAGCACCTCCCTGAGTTTCCTTTTTTTTTTTTTTTTTTGCGTCTTGCCTCTGGCCCCATCTGATCGACTCCCCCAGCCCCAACTCCCAGAATCACTGGGGCTTACCTTACACTCGGTCCAGGAACGGTGCTTATGGGGAGTCTTATCTTCATCCTGCCGCCAGTGTGAATTTCCCCTCCATTTTCTTCCAGGGGCCCCAGGAGTAGGCGTGCATGCACGTGGAAGCGTGCATGTGCCTTACAGCCCCAGTAATGACCCCTATCCCCCACCCCATTGTCCTAATGCCTAGCATCCTGTAGGCCTGAGCTGCCCCTGACCCCCACCAGCAGGTGGCCATTAGCTTAGGGTAGCCACCACACCTCCCCAGAGAGGACCATCCAGCTCTGCCCCCCTCCCACTGTCAACCTCTGATGGCCCGGACTCTTTCCCAAACCCGGGTCGCCAACGTGCTCCAAGGTAAGGCATCCAGCTCTTCAGCCCTCAGTGCCACGGGGCTGGCTGAGTTTCTTTAGTAGGAGCCTTATCGGGTGGTTGGCACATGGATCAGGGGCTCGAATCACACACAGGTTAAAAGTCCAGTGTTTTGCAGCTGAAGGGAGGTCTGAGTTAACATATGAGGATGGGCTCAAAGTTGGGTGGTTGGCAACTGGGTAGGGACATCCAAAATACATGGGGTCTGTAAGTTGGATAATTGGCAGCAGGGAGAGGGGAGGGATGCTTGGATAACACATGGGGGGGTCTGAAAGTTGTTTGGTTGGTTTGTGGGAGAATGGGGTAGATCTACACATGTCATAAAAGGGGGGTGGGGTCCTACACATTTTTAGTGGAACCCAAAAGAACATCTCTCTAATTTTCAAGAAATGGAAATGAAAAGGAGGGGTTCTGACCCCCTATTCCCTCCTCTGGATTTACCAGTGAAGGGGATAATGCATAGGAGGTGCTGAACACTGAGTGGTCGAGATGGGGTGGGATAACACATAGAGGGGGTCTGTAAGTTGGGTGGTTGGCAGCTGGGAGGGGGGTCTAAGATACTTCATGGGGGTCTGAAAGTTAAGTGTTGGCAGCTAGAGGGGAATGTTGTTTTTTTCATCTCACTAAGTTTAACAATTGCAGTCATTCCCCTGGAATGAGCAGCCCCAGAGCTTTTAGAATTTTATGCAAATTATGGAATTTAGAATGAAATTGGAATGGTGAATGAAATTCAGACTCTGCTGTGTAGTCATGCTCACCCCTGCACTCTAACGTTAGATTTATTTCTAAAGCTAGGGTGAGCTGTGACCACTAAACCTAGCTAAGTGACTAGCTAAAATTCTAACATTTTTATCAAGATTTTTTTAAGTTTGTTGAAACAAGGCAGAACAAATGAATGTGTTATGAAAAAAAATAAAGTCGCTCAGACCACTTAGCAACAGTTGTAAAGATACTGTAACAAGTAATGCTCAGCACGTAGAAAAGGAATTGATTCTTATCCAAACCTTTTTCCCGGTTCTGGAAGGCGAAGCAAATATTAGGTATTGTTAAACTTAGTGAGGGATCCCTTTGGAAGAAACATTACTTTGGTGAGTAATTATTTTCTTCAAACCCCAGGAATCCCTCTCTTAAATTTTTTTTTTTTAATCCAAATTATTTATTCCATAACAAGAAGAAGTAACAACAAGAACAAACACCATGTAATGAATACAGGCAAAAATCTTACCCTATGTGGGGTCAAGCCCCATAGATGTACAATTCCAATAGAAACAGAAGGCTATCAAGTGTTATAGTACAATATCAGATCGAGAATGTTGTCTAAGCACATATGCACATACTAAGGAAGATCGATAAAGAGGAGCTATGCAGGTAGGGTACTGTCAACACACTGCTTGCCCCTAAGTGGGTTCTGTGTGCTCAGAAAACCATAATCCACACTCGTGGCTCCAAAGGTAATTTGTCACAGATGGAAACCATCCAGGGAGGTGATGGGGGAACTCCAATGTGGGCATAGTATGCTGACGAGACACATATGCCTCTTGCTGTGCCGAGGGAGGGAAGTAGGTTCACAGGCTGAAGTGGCCAGGCTTGTAATAGCCCTGCGGGACCTCGCAGAAAGTTAATTTTAAGTACGGGCCCCACAACTGCATGTGTGTATCCAATTTATTCTGGGTAGCATAGTGCACTCTTTACAAACTTGCCATTTTCCCCAGTTCCTGGAGCCATTTGGCAATACAGGGTGTTTTCTGTTCTTTCCAGTGCCTTAGTATGACCTCTTGGCTGAAATGAGGGTTCCTAGAAGTCATCTCTTTGCCATGAGGTTTGGGCCTGGTATTGCGTTCTCCCAGTTAGGCAGCCCTAACATAAGGTGTCAGAGTGGTGGTATCTGGACCTAATAGGGTGCCCAGCACTGTTTTTATCTCCTTCCAAAAGTGTCAGAGCCAGGACATTCCCAAAGTATGTTGGTGATGCTGCCTGTATCAGCGTGGTATCTCCAACATTTATCCATGTTTTGGAGTCCCCAGTTGTGAAGCTGTAAGGGGGCTTTGCTATGCCACTTATGGAATACCTTAAACTGGGTAAACCGAGTTTGGGTGTCGAGGGCTACCAGCCAGAGTTGTGTCCAGCATCTGTGCTAGTCTTTTTGAGTGATGCCCAGATCTAACTCTGTGCACCATCTTGAGCACGGACTTTGTCAGGTCTACCCCTAGGGCCAACAGACCTTTATAGATTCAAGTAGTTGAAGGAGGTCTGCAACCCTGTGGGGTCAACAGTAAGACAAGCTTATTTGGCTTCTTGATTCTGTATTGGGATCCCAGGCAGGTGCCTAGCACATGCTGCAACTGTAGATATTGCCAGTGCTTATGCTTCTTCAGGACAAAGTCTGCTTGCAGTTGCCTGAAAGATTTTAAATGACCCACGTGTGTATCCAGCAGTTGAGAGATGCTGCAGATGCCTTTCGAGATCCACGATCTCCAGTGAATTGGTGCACCCTCTATCTTAAATGCTGGATTTTGCCACAGTGGAAAGAGGGGCGCAGAGGAGGGGAGCTGGTGTCTGGCAGTGGCATGCTGTTTCCAAGTCACCATGGTTGGAAACAAGGTTGGATGGGAAGATAGGGATGGGGTAAGTTTGCTGAACATGATTGTTTTGTATATGTTCTTTCCCAGCAGATGGGCTTCGCATAGAGCCCGGATGGGCCATTCCTCCTTATTCCTCTGAGGAAATGTTTGTGTTAGTTGTAATAGCAGGTGGGCAGTGCATATGAGTGCAAAGTCTGGAGGCCACCCCTTTCCTGTGGTTGCTGCCAAGGCTTCAAGGGAGCTTAGGATGGCACACGGTATTAGAGATGGAGAAAAGGATTTCTTCAAGTACATAATGGAGAGAAGGACTTGCAAAGATCAAATTGTAAAAATCAGGAAATGTGATGGGTGGGCGGTAGGCGGACCAGGCAGAAGCACTAGATGAATACTTCTGCTAAGTGTTTACAAAGGAGAAGCAGGAACCAGTGCCACAAGGGGGCGGGTACGGTGGGGCAGAGATAACAAATGGGGAAATCCTGGTGAGCAGGGTGCTGGAAGGCCAAAGAGCCCTGCGGGTAGACAAGGAACCCGGACCAGACAGAATACACCCCAGGGTTCTGAAGGAGTTTGCTGAGGTCTTGGTGGAGCCACTAGCAGACCTGTTCAGTACCTCTCTGGAAACGGGATGTGTGCCCCAGGTCTGGGGGTGGCACATGTGGTGCCGTTCCACAAGAGTGGTCCCAGGGACAAGCCGAGCAACTATAGACTGCTCAGTCTCATGTCAATTGTGGGGAAGCTGATGGAGACTATCCCAAAGGAAAGGTTGGTGACTTTTCTAGAAGTGAATGGCCTTCAGGATGACATGCAACATGGGTTTGCCTCCGGCAAGTCCTGTCTGACCAACATGGTTGACTTTTACGAGTAGGTGACTAGGGCACTTGATGGGCCAAGCGGTGGATGTCCTGTATCTGGATTTCAGCAAGGCCTTTGATTCAGTGCACATGGGAGGCTGATTGGCAAATTGAGATTCCAGGGAACAGGTGAGAAAATGGTGTGGGTCAGGAACTGGCTGCAAGGCAGTCAGAAGAGTAGTTGTAGGTGAGGAACTCTCAAATCCAAAAGCTGTAACCAGCAGAGTACCACTGGGCTCAGTACTGGGTCCTGTGTTGTTTGGCATCTTTATTGCCGACATCTCACATAGGATTAAGAATAAGATCAGCCTGTTTGCTGATGACATGAAGATCGGGGCTATAGTGGAGGGTATAGAGGGGTGGCAAGGGCTACAGGGTGATCTGGCCAAACTTGAGCACTGGTCAGATACATGGCAGTTGGGGTTCAGTGCAAAGTCATACACTTGGGAGCAAGGAACCCAAGGAATTGTTATCGGCTGGGAAAGATACAGTTGTCCACTACAAAGGAAAAGAAGGATCTCGGGATGCTACTAACAGGGCAAGTGAACCACTCAGTACAGTGCAGGAAAGCGGTAGCTGAAGCCAATAAGATGCTGGGGTGTATTGCAAGAGGAATCACCTACAGGAGGGGAAAAGTTATCCTGCCACTATACAGGTCATTGGTGAAGCCTCACCTGGAATACTGAGTGCAGTTCTGATGCCTCTACTTAAAGAAGGACATCAAATTGCTGGAGGGGGTCCAACGCAGAGCAATCAGGATGATTCTAGGACTGGAGGACAAACCCTACAACGGGAGAGAGAGAGAGAGGGAATTGAACATGTACTCCCTGGAGGAACGGAGGGAAAGGAGGGACATGATAGAGACCTTCAGATTTTTGAAGGGCTTAAATAAGGCTGGAAAAGAGAGTATAGGCTAAAGAAAGAGAGACAATGGGGGTCACAGTCTGAAATTTGAGGGTAGTAGATTCAGCAGGGAGATGAGAAGGCATTACTTTACGGAAAGAGTGGTGATGGGGAATGCACTGCCAGAGGAGGTGGTATAATTAAAGTCGGTAGTCAGTTTTAAGAGGGGATGGGACAAGGTCAGGGAGGGTCACCAAGAAGATACTGGGGGGAGGGGTGTCGGGAAGCAAGGGGATGAAGGACAGCTGCAGTGTAATGGACTGCTAGCTGCACACTCGAGCAGACTTAATAAACTGTATGGCCTGTATCTGCTGGCAGTATTCGTATGTTTGTACTGTCTTTCAGCAGCCAACCCATTTTGGCCCCTTTCCCAGACAAAGTCCAGCATTTTCTGCTCCACATCTCTCAGGAAGGCAGGCCATAATTTTCAAGGACATACATAAGTTTTCGAGCCACCATCATTCTGAAAGCATGCACTCAACCCCAGTGAGAGAGAGGGAAGGCACCCCCCATCTTTCCATATCTTTGTCTGTTTCTGCAAGTAGCAGTAGCAAGTTAAGGCAGACCAGGCTGTGGACATCCCAGGAGAAATTGATCCCCAAATATCTGAGACTATCTCTGCTGTCTGTAACTCTCAGGGATAGTTTAGAAGGGATGTGGTGCTGGCACCTGAGGGTAATATCGGTGATTTAGCCACACCGGCTTTGTATCCAGAGTTTACCATATTTGTCCAAGAGTTTCAAGACCGCTGAGACAAATTCCTTGGGCTTTGTTAGCATCAGCATTATCAGCATACATGAGTACTTTGTGTTCCCTTTCCATTTAAATGCCATGAATGCGGGTACTCTGCCTGATAGCTTAGAGGAGAGGTTCCAATGCTAACATAAAGAGGAGGGGACACCCTTGTTGGGTGCCCCTACCTAGTGGGAAGGATTTGGAGGCAAGTGTTTGATAATGTTAGAAGCAGAAGTACCGTGATAGAGGGTAGACACCCATCTGATGAAGTTTTCCCTGAAGCCAAACATCCTGAGCACATGGAAGAGATATCTCGCCTCCACCCTATCGAATGCCTTCTCTGCCTCTAGTGAGATAAGCACCAACGGAGACTGAGGGGGTGTAGCTGCCTGAGATACAAGGCCTCACTTAAGTTTAACAAGTGCAGATTCTGTAACAGTACCTGGGGAGGCTGAACACACAACCTATTTAGGGAAAAGGTTCTGCAAGACAGCAGTGCCAACACTGACATTCCTTCTGGACTGTATGTCCAGGCAGTGGTGTTTTGTGAAAGTGTGCACTGTTTTGTCGGGTAGCTGCTTTACAAAATCTCTTGCAGAGAGATACCCCTTGATGCTGTCACAGAGGCAGAGGTGCCTCTTGTAGAGTGTGCCCTGAGCCGTCTGAGTGGCAGTTTACCAGCTTTGTCATAACAGAACTAAATGCAGGAGACTATATAGTGAGAAATTGATGGATGCTGGTTTGCCTTTCTCTACTTCCTTGGGTAACAAACAGCTGAGTCTTAGTGGACCTTATGTCCTCTGTGTGGTCCAGGTAGTAACTCAGATGCCTTTTTCACATCCAGACTGGGAAGCTTTTGCTCACCTGTACTGGATTTTTTTCTGTAAAGAAAACTGGAAGGATAGTTGACTGATTCAGATGGAATTGAGACACCACTTTGCAAGGAATTTCCTATTTGTCCTTAGGAGTACCATAGAAAATCATGTAGTTGGGCTCAGTGCAGAGGACTTGTCACCCTTCTGGCAGATGTCACTGCCACCAGGAAAACTGTTTTCCAGGTGACCTACTTCAGTGCAGCAGTGGCCATGGGCTCAAAAGAGGCCTTCATCAGCTGGGCAGTGCACACATTCAGATCTCAAGGAGGGACAGGGTCTCTCACTGAAGGGTATAGGTGACTAAGGACATTGAAAACCTTTTTGAAAATGGGTTGTGAGGCCACTGATTTGCAGCTGATGTGTAAGTTGATAATGCTGCCAAAAGGATTGAAGACCTTAAGCCCAAGGACTGAAGGTGAACTAGGAAGTCCAGGATTGGAGGCAGGCCTGCCCAGAGGGGACCAGTCTGTCTAGGAGAACACCAGAAAGAGAATCTTTACCACTTTGAAGCTTACGTTCTTCTTGGTGCTGATTTCCTTGAAACCTTCAGCACTTCCATTACTTTTTCAGAAGGATTTAGCCCAGAGAACTCTAGCTCTTCAAGAACCATGCTCGAAGGCATAAAGTTCTCAGATCTGGAAATGTTACCCTGCCCTGAGACAGTCTTAACAGATTGTATCTTGGGGGCAGGTTGATTGGAGGTCTGATGGAGAGGGAGAGGAGCTTGGAATACTAGAGCTTCCTGGCCCACTCTGGAGCTGTGAGAATCACAGTTGCCAACTCCATTCTCAGCTTTATCAGAACTCTCAGGAAAAGTAGGAATGGAGGGAAGGCATGGAGATACTTTCCTGACCAGCGGAGGACTACAGCATCTTCTGGGACTGAGCCCACAGCTGGGGGTCTGCACCAAAAGAAGTGGGAGCCGACTGTTCTCCCACAAGGCAAGACAGGTCTATTTCTGGTGTACCTCACCGTCTGAACACTGATTCCAGCACCTGCCAGTTCATGGTCCATTTGTGATTGCCCTGACGGATTCTGCTCAAGGAATCTGCCAACACGTGATCTTTCCCTGGCAGATGTACTGCAGAAAACTGAACTTCCGGGGAGTAGGCTAGGTTATAGATCTTGATAGCTTCTGTGCACAATTTTTTTTTTTTTAATTATACTTTTATTGATTTTCTTTTCAGACTAAAACACAGTACAGACAATGAAAGAAAGTGGCCTGATGACAAATCATTACCACATTGATCAGATGGTGTTTAACGTAACTCATGGTATAATCCTGAACACAAAATCTAAATCAATATCCAACCCCAATCTATGTACTATTCCATAAGAATTCGAAAATCAGTCAAGAAACTAGTTAAATAATAAAAGGGAGAAAGAAATAAAAAAATAAGTAGAAGGACGAGACAAAAACAAATTAAAAATCAGAAACAGAGAGGGACATGTTACAGGTTATATACGTTCATGTCAATCTGTGCCAGGTGAGGGCCAGTTAAGTAAACAATACATCACCCAGTAAATGTACTGGATCTGCTCACTAGTTAATCTGTCCCCTTTTCCCGGTTTCTGCCCTATTGTAAGACCCCCCAAGGTCAGTCTAGAATAACTAAACATACCTAGCCAAAATCTCTAGGACATTTAATTGTTTTCTTTGTGCCTGGAGGTAGAAGAAGGGAAGCCAGCATGCCTTGAATTTCTCCTTTTGTAACCTCACCGTAGCTGTAAGTTACTCCATTTCCAAGATAATTAAACAATTCTTGTACTAGGCCTCGATTGAAGGAGAGGTCAGGGTCATCCAACCCTGTGTAATAGCCTTAAGGGCTGATACCACTAAGATATATAGGTAATGTTGAGCTTTATTCCTAATCATCTGAGAGTAATCTCCCAGAACCCAATATAGTGGGTCATTTGGAAGCCCCGAAGACAGATTCCATTGATGCTAAAATTTGATTCCAATAAATCTGAATCTTGGGGCAAGACCAAAATATATGTAAATGGGTACCTCTGTCCCCACATTTCCTCCAACAAAGATCTGAAGGATATTGGCCATAGTGTTTCGTAATTACTGGCATACGAAAATATCACATGGTCACCTTCCACCTGAACTCCCACCAGGTATTAGATGCCATCGTAACATGAATGGCTCCCCATATTTTGTCCCACGTAGATTCCTCAATTACCCTCCCAAGGACCAGGATTGTTTGATACCCTCCAAAGGGTCTGTCTCCAGACCTGAAAAAAAAAAAAACAACCAATCTGGAAATCTGACCCCTAGACTCTATTGTGAGTCTCTGTCATCATAAAATCTACAAGTGGGCCATTTCCTGATTCAGAAGGTCCTTCTTTTTAAGAAATGTCTAAGCCGTAGGTATCTAAATAAATCACTGGCAGGGAGTCCAAAGCTAAAGGAGAGCTGTTGGAAAGATTTAATATTAGCATCATTAGGCCTTTCCTGCCCCATCGATCGAAGCCCAGATCCCATGAAAGGAGCATAAAATCGAGGCAGGCCTTAATTGGGTCCCAGCTCCAGCCTAAGGCGCAGCTTCTTGTTAATCTCTACCCAGGAGGATACAATCACCCCAGTCCAGGGACTGTGTACGTGTAGGCCCTTGATTCCTTCTTTATCCTTATAAGTCAAATCTCGAATGTCACCTCGGGAGGATTCCAGCCTCTCTGTCTCTACCCACAGTGGGGGGCCTCTTCTAAAGCCATGACGGATACCAAAGGCTGGAGCTGGGTGGCCCAATAATATTTTTTTTAAATCAGGCAAACCAATTCCATCTTTTCTCTTGTCCCTAAGAAGGGAACTCCACTTCATCCTGGGTGGCCTACCAGCCCAAATAAACCTCGACAAGGATGACTTAAGGGATTTCCAGAAATCAACAGGCGGCTGGAATGGCAGAGACTGAAACAAGAATAGAAAACGCAGAAGCATGTCCATTTTGACACAATCAATCCTCCCAAACAAAGAAAGGGTCAATTCCTCCCATCGTTTTAGATCATCTTGCACTGTTTGAAGGAGCTTCCCATGATTAATATTATATAATTTACGTAAGTCTCTGGGGAATCTGAATCCCTAAATACTTCAGACTTTCCTTTACCCATATATAATTGCCCACTGGTGGGAGAACCCCTTGCGGGGTCTGCCCTATAGCCATAAGATGTGTTTTATTGTCATTAACTTTAAACCCAGACACTTTACCAAAAGCTTGAAGTAAGGAATTGATCAGTGGCATCTGTGCCACTGTAGCAGTAATATACAGGAGGGTATCATCTGCATAAAGGGATACCTTAATTTGTACCCTCTTCACTTAAATGCCGTTGAACCCATCCATCTGCCTTATGAGGGCTGCCAGGGGCTCCATACACAAGGCAGACACGCCACTCCACTCCCCTTACTCACCGAGCTCTTATCTAACAAAGGATTTTCAATGCAGTTTCAATCACCTGCCATGACTATTCTGCCTGGTGGAAGGGAATCCATGGTAGAAGAAAGTTTCTAATGAAAGTACCGGATGGTGACGTTGGAGCATATGCTGAGGGCAAGTGGAGGGGGTGACCCATATACTCTCCTGATATTAATACATAATGACGTGATCCCTCCTCCTTCACATTGTGGACTTTAAATGGTAGACCCTTACGTATTAAAATAGCAACCCCTGATTTAGAGGCATCCAGATGAGAGTCTGAATACACTCCCCCCACCCACATTCTTCTCAGTTTAGAATGTTCTATCCGTGACAGTTTTGTTTTTGAATACATGCCAAGTCACATTTTAATATGCCTATTTCTTGAATAACCCTCGCTCATTTAACTACCCCATTAATACCCTTGACATTTATAGAAACTATTTTAAGTGATGTTATGGGGAAGAGTATAATTGAGACCAACACCCAGATCCTCCATAAGTCATACTATTATAGTCCTCATCTAAAATACCAAAGATACCTAACCGTAACTATGTCCAAAAAATTAAAACATAAGGGCGCATAAAAAAATATAGTAATCAGAAAGGCCAACTATAAGAAGGAAAATACAGGCTGGGTTAATTTCACTCAGCATGATCCACAGTTGAGTCAGGGATGGAGAGGAGAAAAAGAAAAAAAACACTTGAGGGCCCTAGTTACTTCACTAGATGCCGGAAGGCTCAAACAGAGCCTGGAAACAGGGGCTAGGAGTGGAAAAGCCCTCAAAGGCTAGGCGCACCAAGCCCTAGACAGGTAGAAAAAAGCACCAAAATGCACTAGAAGATGAGCCCCTGGAACCCCGGGGGACCAGACCCTCTCCTAACTATGGAAATCCGGTTAAGGTGGCATCACCCCGGCTGACGGGTGGGGGTAACTACATAGTCACCCTACACTAAAAACATTCTTTGGTCGCCACCATGCTAACGCCCCAGGTGATAGGGGTACACAAAACAGGGCGAGACTATTTCCATCACATCTCACATCTTGCCCCCAAGATGGAGTCCAAGGTGAGTCAAATAAACCTTCAAGGGAGGGTTCAAGAAGGTATTTGGAAGCAACCCAACAGGTATAGGGGTTAACCAGGTGGGGCTAGAAAATTGCCCCCTCCATATCCATTCAAACAGAACATAACTGCCACTCAAAGTGGTTAAACAGTGCCCCATAACAATCCCACACACCCCACACTGACTTATATTGTACAAATCGTGCTAAGTATAACACAACTAGCAAGTAAACTTCTGTTAATCATAATCTAAACTAAATTAGAAAGTCAATAACAGTGTAAGAGCATAGGTTGGAGCTTATCTTCAGTCCCGATCCATGCAATTCCTTTATAAGACTGGCCAGCCCATGGGAAGAATTAATTGCTGCACCACCGAGAAGTTCCACCTCCAGATAAGCCCATTGGAAACAGCTGCTGATGACAAGAAGGGCCGCGTAAGCTCCATGTGTACAGCGCGAATTAAAGCAAACCAACTGTGCAGTTCAAAACAGGAGCAGCAAATCAGCAGTACTGAGTTTTTTCAATATGGGCACTGCAGATCAAATGAATTAAATCATGACTACTCCCCTCAGTAGCATCACCATGTAAGTAGAGATCCTCCAAGGAGGGCACTCCAGGAGAAAAATATAAAACCTTCCAACCTCCGTAAAAGCTCAGGTCTTTTTAGACTGCAACCATTTAGATTTGTCAGCATGCAGGGGCAAAAGGGTATCTCCTCGTCTCCCCACTCATCTCTTTGATCCAGGTGTGATCGACCAAAGCAAGTCTTCAATCTCTTGCTCAGCCTGTTCCTCCTTCGTATCTGGATGGGGGATCCCCTGGGACTCTAGATATGTGGTGACCATCAAGGGAGAATCGAATAGATCTTACTTCGAGAGGGGTTTCTGCAGTTGGTCTTCACATATAGGAATGTGCCCCCTGGCATCAGATCTGCACAGCAAACTTGTAGATAACAATCATCATCAGGACACATTACTGACGTCGGGGTGTCGTGACGTCAGCCCGACTATAAAAGGGGTGGTCCCGCGCCCGCTCTCCAGTTCTTTCCCGCTGTCACCTCAGTCACGTCCAGCTCATGTCAGAACAATAATCTAACGTCCACGTTATATTTTGTTGAAGTTATCCTTCGCCTCTTACTAGTATTTCTCTCAGATTTTTCTTCAAATTGATGTCTTCTAGACAGAAGAAAAAGCGCTCTAAGTGCGGCGCTCAAATCCTACATGGGGATGACCATTCCCTTTGCCTCAGTTCAAAGCACGACGTCCAGGAGTGTTCAATTTGCCAGGCCTTCAACCAGGCGACCAGAACCAGGCGCAAGTGGTCCCTTGAGACCCATCTTTTGACCCAACGCTTGGCATCTATGGAAAAGGAGCTCCAAAAACTCAGGGAAAGGTCGTCATCGCCGTCCCCGAAAAAGAAGAAAAGTAAAGAGAAGCGTCGGGACTGGAGTCCATCGCCGCATGAGAGGCCTGCAACCGTGAGTACTTTTTCGGGCACTCCGTCCACTTCTTTGGGCCAGACCCCTCTCCTCCTCCTGCCGAAGTGAGCAGGCAGCCCGGGGTTGCCTCTTTAGAGGTGGTAATTTCATCGCCTTGTCCTGCCTATAAGTCATCCCTCGCCTCCAGTGAAGGGCGCACGGCCTCTGCTGATCAGACTAGCGGCAGCCTTCAAGCCATCTCTAGCCTGTCTGGATCTGTTGTTTCGGACGCCGGCTCCTCTGACGCCCGTCAGGATCTGTCCACTCTCCCATCGGGCTCCAGTTTGGCCCCCAACGTCGGACAGAGTGAAGGACAAATTGACCCATCGTCTCCCAGGGTTCTCCACCCTGGAGACTCGCCACCTGATCCTTTGCTTTTCACTTTAGCAAGATCACACTCAGACCTGCCGTCAGGGGCCCCTCGAGTTCCCCCCCTCCGCCAGGCCTTCCACAGTCGCCGGATTTCATTCCGCTGCCGAGAGGGGATCCTGTTATGGAGCCTCCACCCTCCACCAATTTGGGCGCGCTCCCGGATCCGACACCACTTTCTGGCACCATGGCACCTCTCCCTGCGGGCCTTCGACTGGGTTCATAGTCCCGGAACCCTCTCTCCCACCTGCGGGCGGCCCTCCTTCAGTCACTCAGTACCCAACGCCAAGCCAGGTGCCTCCGTTGCTGGGCTTTCTGACGACTGGTTATCCAATGATGGGTTATCAGATGCTGGGCTACCCGACATCGTCCTTTCCGACGCTGGGATATCCTACTCCAGGACATCCCACACTGGGTTATCCAGGGTACTCGTCAAACTATCCGTCCTGGCACTATCCTCAGTACACGTGATATCCGAGTTACCAGCCACCCCTCCTACTCTGGTACCGGACCATGAGTCCGTCCCCTCGGTGGTGGAAAGAGGCTCGAGCACAGCTTGTGTCAGAGTTAAGGCAGCCAGTGAGAGAGGCACCCACCCCCAGGGTTGCCTCTCCATCGCCTCCTCGAGCTAGAGCATCGACCTCTATCGCTGTGGACATTACAGAGCCAGACTCTTCTGTACCTAGTGGCTCCGAGCCCTCTGACACCGACTCAGGCATGTCAGACCCTAGATCTCCCATAGAGGTCCCTCCAAAAGACTCCCCAAAGTTACATCCGGAGGATCCCTCTTTCGGAGACTTGTTGCATTCGTTCAGGCAGCTGGTGGATGGCCATCCAAAGAGGTTGATCCACAAAGAAAACATCTTGCGGAGCACCTGGATCTGGCCAGCTCAGACCCTGTCCCCATCCCTCAGTGTTTGGGGCCACGTGAGGACCTTGTGACCATTGTTTGGCAGCAACCGTCTTCCATTCCAGCAGTCTCTCGCAAAGCTGACCGCACCTATTGTCCCCCGGAAGGGATATCTCATCTTAACTCCCATCCCAAGGCTGACTGTATGGTCATCACGGCCACTCACAACCATTCAGCCCAGCCCAAACATCTGAGCTCCTCGTCTCCCGACAAGGACTCGCATCAACTCGACCAATTTGGGCGTAAAATATACTCTTCTTCTGCTTGTGTGATACATTCCCTTAATTACATCTCACACATGGTTGCCTTTCAAAAAGCTTCTCTTTTAGATTTGGAAAGAGACCTCCAGAAAGTTCAGGATGAAACCCCGAGGAAGAAGCTGTTGGAAAAAGTTAGGATGGGGAAATCCTCGTGTCGTCACGCCCTTCGGGCTACCTACGACTCAGATTCGGTGGCTAGAGCAGCAGCCATGGGGATCTGCCTTCGGCACCTCTCCTGGCTCCGTATAGTGGGACTGGCGCAGGACATGCAGTCCTGTCTTTTGGACACCCCTTTCAGGGGTTCTGTCCTCTTTGGCGGTGACGCTAAAGATATTATTACGGGGCTGCAGGATAGCGGACACTCCTTGTGGGACATCCATTCCTTATACAAGACGGGCCAGAAAAAGCAGCCTTTTCGCCACCAAAGAAGGTGGAACAAATTCCAGGCTAAGCACCAGACAAAGAAATGCGCACCTGGATCTGGAGCTCAAACCCCACAGGCCAAATTTCAAAAACAGGCCTCTGGGGCAAAAGCTCCCCTTCCCTCGGCATCCTGACTCCTTTCCCCTCCTTCCACTCCCTTCAGTATCTCAGGAGGAACCGGTCGGAGGGAGGTTTGGCCTCCACCTGGAAGGTTGGAGGTTGGTCACCGCAGAAACTTGGGTGCTTCAGCTCATCCAGCGAGGTCACTCAATAGAATTCAGTGAAATTCCAGCCCCATAACCACCGGGATGGTCCTTCTATCCTTGGGATCAGGTCCCCATAGTCTCTCAGGAGATCCAGGCACTACTTCTAAAGAAGGCCATAGAACCCGTCCTGTCAAACCAAATAGGAAGGGGATTCTACTCCCAATTCTTCCTGGTTCCGAAGAAAACAGGCGACCTGAGACCGTTCCTGGACCTCAGCACACTAAACATCTTCGTCGAGTACAAGAAGTTTCATATGTTGACCCTTCAGAGGCATCTCCCCCTGCTCCACCCCAGTTCTTGGCTGTGCTCCCCGGACATGCAGGATGCTTACCTGCATATCCCTATCCTCCCGGCCCACCACTGTTTTCTCTGTTTTGTTTTCTTGGGGAAGCATTTCCGATTCACAGCACTTCCATTTGGCCTGTCTTCGGCCCCATGAGTGTTCACCAAATGCCTAACGATGGTGGCAGTGTTTTTGTGCCATGAGGGCATTTATGTCTTCCCATACCTGGATGACCAGCTTCTCGCAGCACCCTCTCCTACCAGCCTGAAAGACAGGGTTCGACAAATCCTATTGCCCGACGTCCCGGGCTACCAGATACAGTGCAGGGACAAGCACTTTCTGTTGTGCCACCTGTCCACGGGCTAGCACTGATTTAAAAATCTTTGCTGCAGTTCTACCTTCCACCAGTAGGGTGCTCACTGCTTCGGCTGTGCACCTACTGGTCGGGAACGAGCGGTGAGTGTATGAGCTTGCCTCAGCCTATGGAAGCCCACGGAAGTCGCAGATCAGGAGCGAGCGCAGCAGCGCCTCATCGGAGGAAAACGGAGGAGGAGCAAGCTGTCGGACTGGCAGGCGAATAAATGAGGAAGACAATCTTGAACTGTAAGGATACAAAGAATGCCCATTGGCGCGGGTGATTTGCTAGAGGGAGATGAGTGTAAAGACATGCATTGCGTTAGAGCCCTCATTTCACTGTCTTGTTGAGGATACTAGAGGATACACAAATTAAACAGTCCGTTGTTGTGATATCGGGAGTGGGGACTGCGAGTGTGACCTTTCTTTGTGTGTGTGGAGTGGACTTGACTACTCGGGAAAACAAATTTAAAACTGAATTAAGGATAGAGGGTTGGTGAGAGTGAAGAGCGGGGAGGAGGGAAGGCAGGAGCTAGGAGGACTAAGGAGTGGGCAACGTGGCTGAGCACTGTTGACTGCACACAAGTGCATTAGTGCAGCAGACAAGCAAGCCATGCCAGTTTTGCCAAAATTAATGAAGAAGAGACTAATCTGAGTAAATAAGGAGTGTGCAGGCAGGGTAAATAAAATATTGAGAAGGGTTAGTTGGGCATAACAGGGTGAAAGCAAACCAAGGCGCTTATAAAATAAATTAAGTAGGCAGTATAGTGCAGTGGTCTAAGGCTCTGAGCTGCAAATCTGGTGACATCCAGCAGACCAGACTGGTTTGAATCCACAGCTTCCACTTGCATACTGCCTGAGCGAGTCACTTAACCTCCTTGTGCTCCCAGGTCACTTAGCTTAGTGTGCTATACCTGGTTAAACAACTAAAAAAATAATTTAAACAAGGAGAAAGGAAACAAAACAGAAACTTGGGAGGGGGGACTGTCTGGTACTGTCTGCCGTCTGTGACAACTGAGAACTAGCAGCAGCATAAAGTGTCACTGACTACAGAAAATAAAAAGGAAGAAAGCAAGGGACGGGGACTACTGCTGGGAGAGGAGCTTTTGTATTTGCCCAGTGCCCCCTAGTAAAAACTAGCAGTTTATTTGACTACTAGCTGCATAGACAAAGAAAAAATAAATAATAAAAAGAAAGCAAAAAAAAAGAAAGAAAATAAGGAAGAGGCTGGTGGGTTGTTGGGAGAGGAGGCAGATATAGAGATTTGTGTAAAGGAGTGAAGGAGGAGCTTGGAGAGGAGGGGCGTAAGGAAAGGACTGACTTGAGAAAAGTTAGATAAAAAAAAAAGATAGTATAGTAAGAAATAAACCTATAACTCAAACTGTGTGTGGTGGGGCTATGCAATGGGCTTGGTTGGGCTGTTGGGAGAGATTTTGTGAAAAGGAGTGAAGGACCCAGTGTCCTGCAGCCAGTTGGTTGGCTTTTGGCTTGAAGTACCCAAGAAACAAAAAGAGAAATATAGTAAAAAAATATATATAATACAAGTGTAATTAATAGTAAAATAAGGGAGCCTAACTGGGGGGTGGGCTTGGGCTGTGCTGGGAGAGAGGAGCGTGAGTGACTGTGTGGAGAGTGTTCTGCAGCCAGCTGCCTGACTTGTTACAGGACAAGACAACTTGCAGTGTATAGAAAGAAAAACCCAACCCATGAGCCCACCAGTGAAAAAAGGACACACAGACACCAGTGTTTAAAATAAGTTTATTATTATTGGTTCCATTAGTCTTTAAAAAAAAAAGTGACCACCAAATTTATATGGACAATATGCAGACGAACAAAGCCAAACAACAAAGTCTCTTGTCTCTGGTCAGCAGCAGCACCATTCTTTACTTAGATAAAACACAGTCTGGTACTACTTCCATAGATAAAAGTCATGAAACTGAATCTGCATCTGTGGTTCTGGATATAATTGCTGACCAGGTACTTGATGTAAACAGAGAAGCCCTAGTAGCCTTATCTCAAAAGCCCTGTGTCACTTGCTAAGAAACGTAGTTTACTGCTTGATAATGAGGTGGCAGTTGGGAGTAGTAAAGACAAGAAATATGACCAAGAGAAAAGGGCCAGACTATTTCAGTGTCATTGGCTGTCCACTTATAAATGGTTGAGATACGATGATAAAAAGGCTTATGTACCTGCACACTATGTGAAAGGTATCCCAGTATTGCAACTCCAGCATTTTCAAAAACAAATGTCTTGCCACAGGCTCTAAATAACTTTCAGATTGAGTCACTACGGCACATGAAAATCCAATCCACATGTGCTATGCCAGAATCAACATATTCTGGAAAGTGCCAACGAAGCAGTATGTTGTGAGATTAGTGAGTCACCACTTTACCAAGCCTCTTGCACAGTTGGAAGAGGCCACAAAAGCAAAGATGAGACGCCTGTTTAACACAGCGTATTCCATAGCCAAAAATCTTCGCCTTTCTCAGACATGGAGTGGCTCTGTGAATTACAGGAAAAAATGGCATTAAGCTAGGTTCTAATTATACTAACGATAAGCGAGCCAGGGACTTTGCAGTGCTATTTCAGCAGTGATATCCAGAACCCAGATGCAGACTCTGCTAATGTTAAGTATGTGACAGTTCTTGCTGACGGCAGTACTGATTACAGTATAACTGAGTGGAAAAATGTTTTCTTAAGGTTTGTTGAACCTAATTCAAAACAGGTGCATACATTGCTTATCCAAGCTGTGCCACTGGAACATGCACATGCAGAAGGTGTATTCCATGCAATATCAACTGCATTGAGTCAGTAAATCTTCCTCTCAGTAATCTACAAAATGTTAACAATCCAGGACAGCTTCTTATTTCAGCAAATTTTGATGGGGCCAGTGTCATGATGGGCGAAAGAGGAGGAACCATAGCAAAGTTGTGGAACACTGCCGTCCTGAAATAATTGTGCGCACTCTGCTGCCCATAAGCTAGAGCTGGCAGTTCTCAATGTGTTAAAAAATCCATTTGTATCAAAGCTGGAAAGTACTCTCAAGGGAATATTTAAATTTTATCACTATAGTCCCAAAAAATGAGAGAGCTCAAGAAATTGCTAACGTGATGGATACTGATCTGGCGACTTTACTGCAATTAAACAAGTGAGATGGTTTGCCAGTAGGTCACGTTCGGTACATGCAGTTCAGGTTAACCTACCCACTGTTGTACAACACCTACATGCATCTTTGACTGCTGGTGGTGGTGAAAGTTCAAAACAAAGAGCCTCTTAAAGAAACACAGAGTGTGCAGTTTGTAAAAGCTATCCATATACTGCAAGATTTCCTGCCAATACTAAAAAACCTGTCACTGCAGTTTCAACGTAGATGACATAGTAATACTGGAAGTTCCACAGCTTGTTGAGACCTGCCTACCCAGCTTATGGAACTGAAAACCATGCCAGGGCAATACATGGCAGCTTTCCTCAGCCATTACAAAACCAGAACAGAAATGTATGGAATATGTTGTGACAAAGAGAGGAGGGAGGAGAAGACTGTTCATTTCCCATTCAGAGGCAACTGCCCAGAAATCAATTTTGTGACAGATGGACAACTGCAGACTTTAATAGATGCAGCAATAATGTATATTGACAACAGATTTAAAATTTCTCAGACGTGCTTCTCAAATGGTTCAACTGCTTAGATTTTAAGCAGTTTGATCTGCCAAGAGACCAACTAGCTGTGTTTGGGACCTCTGAACTTGCAAACCTGGCAGAATATTTTCACTTTTTACGGAGGAGCAGCAGGAACATATAAAGTCAGAGTATGCTGCATTTAAAACAATATTGAAATCTGCCATTGAAAACCCTATTTGCAGGTATATACCAGATTACTAAAAGAAAAACACCCAGATTATACACATTCTTGACTTAGTTGAAATACTCATGGCAATGAGTGTATCGACTGCAAATGTGAGAGAGTTTTTCTGTTCAGAACCTAATCAAAACAAAATCAGGACAAGGCTGGCTGATGATTCACTACAGTCTTCCTGCAGATAGCAGTAGAAGGTCCTGAACTGCATGACTTTGATCCCGATCCAGCAATTAACCACTGGCTGCTCTCTGGTCCAGGCACTCACATGTTCGTGGGCATGCTGTTACTGCTGATACATTATCTTCTGGTTTAGCTGCTTCTGCTGCTGATGATCTTCTTGATGCTAGTACTCCTGCTCCCAGTGCCCCATCATCTTCTTCCTGGCCTAGCCCTTAATCACCATTTCATGTTCTTCTCAACCAACGGCCTAACTGGTTTTGGCTTGTCCTTAACTAATTTGTATCATTTCTCCAATCTCTTCTAATACAGACTTCTGCCTGGGTGTCTTAGTGTCCGGCCTGTACTACTCCTGGCCTGTATTAACAAAAAAATATATGAAAATATTGTTTTTCCTGATTTATGAAGTTCTTCTACATCTCTCCATCCATCCTATGAAATAATAGTACAACATATAAGCCCTGCCACACAGCCACACCATTTAACTTATTTCTGTTAAGTCGGTTTAATATTTCAATTGAAATGTACTGGACTACCACTCGGAACTCGAGGACTACCATTTTTGTCAAGGCCACTTGTCCTGGACTAGCATGAGATTTTAAAATTTGTCGATCCCTGCTGAAAGAGTCTCTCTCTTTCACTCTGAGCTTGTTTGCTTTACTGGGCATGACAGTCAATTTTCCCAAGTCCCAGCTAGTACCTTCCCAGAGGCTCCAGTTCATTGGAGCTGTACTAGACACAGTTCAGGGCAAGGCTTTCCTGCCATCGGATCAGGCCGAGACCCTAGCTTCTCAGGCCACCCTCGGGGCACATGTCTGATGGATCCCAGCACACTTAGTGCTTCATCTGTTGGGACTGATGGTGGCTGCCATTTTGACAGTCCCAATGGCTAGGCTTCACATGAGAGTCACCCAATGGTCTCTTCGAGTCCAGTGGGACCAGAGGACGAACAACATGAACCAAAAAGTCATGATCTCCAACAGCCTTCAGAGAAATCTTCGCTGGTGGCAAGATCTCTCAAACTTATAGAAGGGAATTCCTTTCCTTCATGTAGTTCCAACCCAAACTCTCACTATGGCGCCTCAGATCTGGGCTGGGGAGCCCATCTGGGAACTCACAAGGTTCTTGGTCTGATCAGGAGTTGATGCTCCACATCAATGTCCTGGAGACCAGGACTGTTCTTTACGTGCTCCAGGCATTCCAGTCGCTGCTGGTTCTGGTATCTCTCTTGGTACAGATGGACAACATGTCCACTGTCTGGTACCTAAACAAACAGGAAGGAACCCGGTCATACCCTCTCTGCAGAGAAGCCATGAGGGTGTGGTACTGGATGATTCAGCACAGCCTTTACTTGACAGTAGTCCACGTTCCGGGCGTCACCAATGTCCTGGCGGACAGTCTCAGTCAATCGGTGGCCAGGGCCCATGAGTGGGAGCTAAAGTCAGAGGTAGTCGAAGATCTCTTTCTTCGATGGGTCGGCCAGAGATGGCTCTGTTCACCTCCCCATTCAATGCAAAACTACCCATCTTATGCTTGCTCGTTCCCGGGCATGGTGCTTTTTGGCGAGAGGCACTGTCTCTTTCATGGACAGGGAAGTTTCTGTATGTCTTTCCTCCCTTTCCTCTCATTCAGAAGGTTCTGGTGAAACTTCAACAAGAGGGGCCCATGCAATCCTGATTGCGCCTCTTTGGCCACGCCAAACTTGGTTCCCTCTTCTGCAACACTTGGCACTGGAACCCCGGTTCCTCTGCACATTTCCCATGACCTTCTGACTCAGGACCAGGGCACTCTGGTGTATCCGAGCCTTCAGTCTCTCCACCTTCATGCATGGCACCTGTGGACATAGCGATTTGTCGCTGTGGGGTCTCTTCGCAGGTTGTGCACATTTTAGTGGAGGCCAGAAAACCCACCACTAGATCCACTTACGCTATGAAGTGCAAGAGATTCACAATATGGGCCCAAGCAAGGAGCTGGGATCCATTTTCATGCTCGGTATCCCAGGTTCTAGAGCACCTCACACACCTGTCTGAGGCAGGCCTTAGCTATTCCTCCATTAAGGTAAATCTCTCTGTGGTGTCAGCCTACTGCCTCCTGGTGGAGGGCAAAACCTTGACTCAGCTGGAGGTTGCCAAAACCTTTTTGAAAGGCATCCTTCATTTGAAACCTCCGATCCAGAATCCTTGTCCTCCCTGGGACCTGAATTTCATGCTCGAGAAGCTGACCTTACCACAGTTTGAACCATCTTCTTCTTGTGACTTACACTTCCTTTCCTGGAAGACTTTATTTTTAGTCGCTGTCACTTTGGCCAGAAGGGTTTCTGAATTACAGGCCTTTGTTTGTAAAGAACCTTATTTGATTTTTCATAAGGACCAAGTAGTCCTTCGGACTAACCCTTCTTTTTGACCAAAGTAGTTTCGGAAACCACTTTGAACCATAGCGTTGAATTACCGGTGCACTATCCACAGTATTCCAATGGGGGGAACACCTTCTGCTCACCCTCGATGTGCACCAGATCCTGAGGTACTGCATGAACAAGACTAAAGAGGTTAGGAAATCTAGCCAACTGTTCGTAGCTTTTGCCCCTCAGTGCCAGGGCAAGGCTATTTCCAAGCAGACCATCTCTCGATGGCTTGCTAACTGCATCCATTTTACTTATATGAAATATGGGAAGTCCCTTCTGGGGGCAGTCAAAGGCCACTCCACCCATGACAACTTCCACCGCCTTTTTTAGGAATGTGTCCATGGCAGAGATCTATGCTGCGGCCACCTGGTCATCTGTTCACACCTTCACTAAGCATTACAGTCTGGACATTGCCTCTTGGCGCGGAACTGGCTTTGGTCTTGCAGTCCTGCAAGGCCTCTTGTCGTGATTCCTCATGGCGACTTCTCCTCCTCCCGGATGCACCTACGTTTTTGCTTTTCTTTGGGACTGCTTGGTATTCAGTCCTATATGTGAAGACCTACTGCAGGAACCCTCTCGAAGTAAGATATTTCAGTTACATAAGAACTTACCGTAACAGTAGATCTTCAAGAGAGGTTCCTGCAGTAGGTCTAGTTTCCCTCCTTCCCCCAGTTTTTGGATGCTTTATTTTCCATCCTATCTAGTCCTGTAGGACTAGAGTGGAAGCAGGGTCTCTGGAGTTCACTCAGGTTTTCTCCTTACCTATCTTTAGGTCTCCATTGGAAAAGAACTGGAGAGTGGTCATGGGACCACCCCTTTTATAGTCGGGCTGACGTCACGACACCCTGATTTCGGGGGCAGTCCCCGCTGATGATTGCTATCTACAAGTTTGCCGTGCAGACCTGACGCCAGGGGGTGCACTCCTGCATGTGAAGACCTACTACAGGAACCTCTCTCGAAGATCTTCTGTTACGGTAAGTTCTTATGTAACTGAAATTTTTGCCCCGTCATTATCTTGCACTCACAGTTTTGCAGGATATCGTAAGTATGCCTTATGACCCTTGTCTCAAAGTGCCTTCACCACAAGTAAAACTTTTTTATGTTTAGCAAGCATTAGAGGGGGAGAATCCTGGTCAGCATGAAGCTTCTGGCTGTCTAGATTGAGATCTCTTTTCCCCACGCCAGCCTAAGAATTTTCTCTTTTGTTGTGTATCTCAAAAATTTAACAATAACCAACCTGGGAAGAGCACCCTGTTTGGGTTTGGGTGCAATAGCACGATGTGCACGTTCGATCTCTATTTTAAAATCCTCTCCCAGGTCTAACTCTGTTTTTAGCCAGGTATCTATATAATCTTCCATACAAAGGGGGTCCACCCCCTCTGGGATACCAAAGATATGGATGTTGCGTTGGACTCTAGCCTATGCATCCTCCGCCCCGGCAGTTAACTCTCTCTCTCGTCTGTGGAGGTAGGCAAGGGATCTACTAAACACTATGTGCTCTGATTGAATGCCCTCCATCTGTGTCTCCACTGCCGATGTATGTGCTTCCAACTTTTTAAAATTCTTTTGTATGCCAGAAATTCTGTCATCAGTCTGGTGGAGAATCTTCAGCGTTCTATGGCCGTCCGCTTTAGTAAAAGTTGAGGTAGCTTCTAAGCCTGAGCCCTCCGATTCTTCTCCCAAGGCTGTTATCAGAGAGGATTGAGACAGAGCTGGGCTTACAGGCCATGGAACATTCCGGTCTCAAGAATGACTCCCCGCGTCCACAGGAGTTTTTTGTTTTATACGACCCATGGTGACCGTGGTTGTAGGACTCTAATTTACTCCTGTATAGTTTGGAAATCCACGTGATGGCAAACAATTCAGCCGAAAATTGCACCCGAGGTGCAGGAGCTCCAAACCAAGCCGCCATCAATTGTGTGACATCACCGGAAGTGCTTCTGTGTGCAATTTTGAATATCTTCTTCCTCCCTGTTTATGTAATACAGTGCTCCCTTGCTATAGTGAACAAAATGGGGGCCGTATAATGTGTTTGTTATCCTGGTGTGTTCATTATATCAAGGGACGCTATTATACAGTGCTGCCATACAGTGCTACCTGCTATAACATGTGTACCACCTAAAAAGTACTTTAAATCCTCTCCCAGACTCACATTCTATACCAATTTTCAGATCTCTATTCATGTTTTTAAAACAAATACAATTTGTATTGCCAAGTCAATACTGTACTGTATTCCTCTGCCAACACTTCTGACTGCTCCTAGCGGTATCTCAGCCAATCAGACTGCCACACTTTTTCCCCATCGGCACTCCTTGTTTTATTTACAAAAAACTTTCCAGCTAGGGCGAATTAGTGGTTACTAGATACACTGCTCGGCTTTGATCAAATAAGCTTTTACCTTAAAACAAATACAGTTTGGATTGCCAAGTCAATACTGTATTCCTCTCCCAACACTTCTGACTGCTCTTAGCAGTGTCTCAGCTGATCAGACTGCCATGCCTTTTCCCATCATCACTCCATATGTTTTATTTACAAAAATAAAAAGTTTCCAGCCAGGGTGAGTTAGTGGTTACTAGACACACTGAGCAGTTTTGATCAGATCAGCTTTTACCTTATAGTGTATGGTGGAGTGCAGTTGTGTATGGAAATCCATACACCTCAAAAGTCGTTCTGCTTCAGTAGTGATGTCCTCACGCAAAATTACTTTTTGTTCTGCATTTAGTGAGGACGTCACAGTGCAACAGCCTGCTTCAGCACTGTTCATAGGATATGGGGCGGTTGGCAAGTCCTGTGCACGAGCTGGCTGGTGGGATGAAGAGAAGAGCAGTGCGGATCTCTAGCAGCAGACACTGCCTGGAAAATGTAAGGGATCCTGTTTTGGGGCACTACATACTATATAGAACAGTGTATGACCTCCCAAACAACTCGGCAACTCTTCCCCCTCGTGTTTTCTATGACAGCAGAGGGACCTCTCGAGGTCATCAGCTGTCATAGAAAACACTCGGGTTATGAATTGCCTTGTTGTGTATGGGAGGCCATACACTATCCTATATATATGCTGCCCTGGTGCCCGCCCTGTCACCCACTAGCAAACGGGGGGGGGGGGGATGCGGTATTCTTGTTTAAAAACATACTGAACTCCGCAGAGAGAGAGAGAATATGTAAGTACTTTGCTGAGTGGTGATGTGGGGAACAGTGGTTTATTGGCACTGCAGGAGGTCAGGATGAAACATTAAAACAGCCGGGAGCCACAGCAGGCATTCGCTATAACCGAGTTTTCGGTATGGGGGTTCGCTATAGCGAGGGAGCCCTGTACATTGTTGTGGTATTGTCTGTTCTAATTTAAACAAACTGACCATGAATATGGTAGAAGAAATCCTGCACTGCCAGGTAAACCGCCCTGAATTCCAGGAGATTGATGTGCTCTAAAGTTCCTTGTGTGCTCTGCCATTCACCAACCCACAGTAAAGTCCTCTGTGTGGGCACCATTCCTGGGAGGGAGGCATCTGTTGTGAGTATGACTGTAGGGGATTGCTGGAGGAAAGGAATTCCCTCTCTGAAGTTGTCTTCCTCCTTCCACAATTCCAGTGTCCTTAAAGATTTTGTAACAGGCACAAGCTTGGACAAAGCGGGCCTGAAACTAGAGAGCAAAGGACATCTAGGATGAGTGGTCCCCTGAGTGATAATGAAGGTCCCTCATTTGGAACCTGGCTCCTGGCACAACTGCAGTGGCTGAGGCCATCTGGCTCAGTAATCGTAGAAAGTGCCTTGCAGCCTTGGCTGACCTGCCTTGAAATATTCTACAGTTTTAAGTAGGCTTGTTACCCATGCTTGAAGGAGGAATGCCTTCTCTTGCAGGGTATCTAGCTCTGCACCGATAAAGTCCAGAGCTTGAACTGATTCTGTTTGTGAGTTCTGAAGTTTTATGAGGAAGTCCAGATCCTCCAAAGTGTCCTTTGTGAGCAATATGGAAAATTTGCTTCCTGCTGTGTTTTTCTTGAGCTCAACAAGTTGTCCGGGTAGGGAAAAAATACCATGTCTTTCCTTCTCAAATGTTCTGCCACTGCAGCTAGACACTTTGTGTATACTCTTGTAGCTGAGGTGAGGCTGAAGGGAAGGGCTGTAAACTGGTAATGGCAGTGCCCCAACCTGAACTTGAGGTATTTTCAGTGACTTGGCCTGACTGGTATGTGAAAGTAGGTGTCTTTCAGAGCCAGTGATCCTAGCGGGTCTCCTATTTGCAATGATGCAATCACTGAGCTCAGTGTTATTATCTTGACCTTTTTTTCTTTAAATGTTTGTTTCAGCTATTTCAGATCTAAAATGGGTCACTACTCCCCGTTTTTCTTGTGGGCCACGAAGTATTTGGAATAAAGTCCCTCCCTTGCCCCATTGTGAGGCAGGCACTTTTTCCACTGCATTTGCTTGCTACAGCTTCTTCACCTCCATCTCCAATAGACTTTTATCTGCTGGGGTGTTTGGCTGAAAAAACTTTGAGTTCTGCATTTGTGGAAATTTTCTGAACAATAGGGAGAGACTCTGGCTTACTGTTTCTGGGACCCATTTGTCCATGGTGATGTTTGTCTATTCCTGGAAGTAGTAAGCTAGTCTTCCCCCCACTGGCACTGGATGGGCGACCTGGGCAGACTCGTTAAGGGGTTCGCTTTGTCTGAGATTTGGTAGCTTGCTGCATGCCTAGTGCCCCTTCAACCCCTGCCCCATTGTAACCCTTTTGTGGAGGGTACTCAAAGGAAACATAAGCATGAGGGCAGTATCCTCTACTCCTACCTCTCCTTTCATAAGGCCGTATAGGAAGTGGAAGCCTTTTCTTTCCCAGTTTCGCTCATGTAGGTGGCTTTGTACTCATCCACCTTTTTCATGTAAGCCTCTGTCTTGTTACCAAAGAATTTCACTCACGGGAAATCCATTGTTTTTTTGTTTTTTTTGAGTGTCCTGGGGTAGGTTAGTTGTTCTAAACCAAGCAAATCTTCTTAAAGATGCTGCATAGGCCATGACCCTACATGCAGTGTCATTTGTGACCACTGCTATATGGAACTGGTACTTTGTGGCATCTATGACTGATCTTGCTATGCCAGCCATATCCTGTGCCAAGCCTGCAGTAGCCTTTTCACTCAGTGCCAGAACAGAAATCTGTAAGACCTTCTGGTTGTGAGCCAAGTAAGCTGCCTACCTTAGTAGCAGGGAAGCTGACGTATAGTCTTTTTTGCCCATACTATCCAGTTTTGTGGAATCTTTCTCAAGAGGCTGGGAGGAAAGGGGCACTTTGGCCTTGTCACAGCATCAGTATCGACCATTCACTCATGATCAGGGTGGGAGTACAGAAACTCAGCGCCCTGTTTGTCCACCTATCTTTTTCCAATTTTCTTGTGTATGCCAGCAGCTGAGGTAGGTGCTAACATAATCTTGCATGTGGCCTTCCTGAGGGATTTATGGATGAATCAACCTCCTTGTGGGTGCCAAGCCCTTCATATCCATGAATTCTACCTCGTCTTCGTCTTCCTCAGCCTCATGGGAGGAAGTGTTGAGGGTCTTTACCATATGCCTTACAAAGGTATAGTGGGCAGTGTAGTCCTCTGAAGGCCTAGGAGGAGTTATTCCTCATTGGACAGAGTCTGAAATAAACCCCCATTTATGCAGCTTAAATAAGTTTTGATGTATGGTTACTTCATCTGCTGAGTGCAACATTATGTTGTTTTCATTGAGAATTGGCTAGCCACCCTGGACTTCACTACCTCATTAACTCTGAGACACGCTGTTTCTTTTGGTTTATACTCCAGGAGGGGAGCCAAATTCTTGCTTAGGAGAACTGTCTAATTCTGTTGGTTCTACTTCCTCCTCATCTTCATAGTAAATTTCAGCCTCCTCCACAGGCATTGGGAATGGAACCGGAGCCTGGGGAGGGGAGCAGACATATTCGTGAAATTCCCCATAAGCCTGGAATGTCTGGGGGATTTGTCATGTCTTTGTCATGTCCTCTACTGAGGACATTTTATTTATATTCGCTGGTGGTTCCTTTCCTTCTTCAGGAGGAGGGACAGCGACATGTTTTTCTTTGTTTTTTTTTTCTTGGTAGGCACCATCTCTAGTGTCTGCTCTGAGGCTTATTTATTTGAATGTCATCTTTATTGAAAGAAGACTTGATTACACAAGGTACCATCACTTCCATGTTGGATTCTGGTTCCCCCGTTTGGACATCCTCAGTTTTGATCCATCTTTAGCAGCTTTTTCTTTTCTTTCTGTCACCTTTGACCAACTGCTGCTTACTCTGAGGTGCTTGACCCTTCTATGAACCTTTTGGTGATGGAGAGGCATACTGAGAAGTCATAAAATCTTCAATTCTTTTAGCCCTTTTCTTTTGCATTTTTGGGCAAAATGTTCTAGAGATCACAATAGGAAAAATCATGGTTTGGACCCAGGCACTTTAAATGCAGCTCGTGGCAGTCTGCCTTTGCCAGGACTTGAAAACAAACTGTATCATTTTTAAAAACCTGTAGATCGTGTAATTTTTTTGAGTCTGTCAGTCGTGCCAAACACTGAAGACCCTAAAAACTTAATTGGTTCCCAATATGAGAAATACTGCATTTTAAAATAAGCCCAAATAGCCTTTTAAAGAGCTTTTTAATAATAAATGTGGTTTGTTTCCAACTAGAAGTTAAGCACAGTAACAATTTCACCTCAGTCGGAGAGTTTAATAAATTGAAAAAACCCACAAAGTTAGTCTCAGTTCCCAAGAAAAGCAGAACCAAGAGTAAATAAATGTAAAACCGCAAAGTGTTTAGTCAGAGGGGCCAGATATTCAAACTGCACCAGTCTGTGGCGCAAGCCCTTGCGCTGCTCAAAGAAGTTGGCGCAGGGGTATGGCCAGGGCGATATTCAACGGAGTTGTGCTATTGAACAACTTCTTTGAATATCACCCCCTGGCCACAGCCACTGTGCATGGTGCAGTGGAACTTGTGCCACTGCAAGTGGTCAGAGTGGAGCATTCAGATGCGGTGGCGCAAGTTCCATTGCGCCATGTGCAAACCTGCGATATTCAAATGGTGACATGCAAATGGGGCCATAATTTATGCAAGGTGCACGGGGGGCCATTTGCATCTAATTACGGCCCCATTTGCATGCTCATTATCATGGTGCGTCAATCCCCGACGACTTGTGCCTGGCGCCTGCCAGACAGCAGCCGTCGGGACCAATGCCCCTGTAGCCCAATCACGGGCAGAAATAGTATTCCGCCCCCAGCAGCCCAATCGGGCATAATGTAACCCCCAGTAGCCCGATCGCGGGCATAACGAAATCGCCCCCACCCCCTCGACTAGCCTGATCGCGGGCATACATCACATCCCCTACCCCCGACTAGCCTGATCACGGCATACATCACATCCCCACCCCCGACAGCCCAATCGCAGGCATACATCACATCCCCCACTCTCAACCAGCCCGATCAAGGGCGTGCATCCTCAACTCCCCCATGTCCAGAATCCTGGTGATCTAGTGGTCCCCACCCTCCCGCCCACAGAGCCCCACCGCCTGCCCCCCATCAGCTGGCAGGCGGCACCCACCCGCCTGCCCATCCGATTGACAGCTCGGTAGGGCTGCACGCCCATTGATTCAGAGCATGAGCCAACGGGAGTGCAGCCCATACCATACAAGGCAGTCCAGATATATGAATGAATTAAAGTATAATAAAGTGTACAAAAAAAGGTGGTGGAGAAGCAGTTGTAGGGAGCACCTGCATAGCCTGGACTGACAAGGGCATCACTGGTGACTGCTAGGTGATCGGCAGTCAAGGGAATACCTCACGATGGCCAACTGTTGCCAGAGGAGTTCCTTATAACACTGGTGCAGCTTGCAATGGTGCCTCTTTTCATCCGAGGGTGAGGAGGTCAAGAGCATAAACATCAGACTTCTGGTTCCGGCATGGCTCCTTGAACTACATGGTACTAAGAGCTCCCACTGCAAAACATAAAAAATGATCCCCTAACTTTATAAACAGAAAACACAGACTAAAACTGTAACAAGGGGTTCTCGGCAGCTAATCAGTCGAGTCTCTAACATTTAAATGTCAAAGCAGCTTCAAAATCACTATCAACCCTTGGCAGATTTACCAGATATGGACGAGCAGGGGCCTGCAGATGCAGAGCAGCCTGGCAGACGTCCTCGCACCATGCAGCAGCAGCCTCAGTGTCAGAATTCTGAATCGGGAGAAAAAGAAATCAAGCCCAAACCAATACTGCAAAAAAAAAAAGGTACTGAAGGGACATTACCTGAAGATAATATCTTAAATGCAATTACTGAATTTAGAGGTGAAATGAGAGAAGCAATTAAAGATCTGAGATCAGACATTGGGGCTCTACAAAATCGGATGAACGAGGCTGATACACAGATAACAGAAAATACCAACAGATTAGATACATTGGAAGCAGCCTTACTAACCCTTACCAGGGAACAGTTACAAAAATCTGTTAGACAGGAAGACGCTGAAAACCGTGGGCATTGTAAAAATATCAGAATTTTTGGTATTCCAGAAAGGGGGAGATCCCACAGCATTCGCAGATCATCTATTGCGATCAGTCCTTGAACTAGGCCCTGAATTTCAACTGAACTTTGAGCGAGTGCATCGGGCACTTGGGCCTAAACCCACGGCCAAAGGAGCGAGACCCAGATCCCTTGTGGTGCATTTCACTTTGTATCAAACTAAAGAAACACTATTAAGAAAAGTGTAGCAGAGAGTGAAAATAATGCTGGGGACACACAGATTAGTAATGGACAACGACTACGCTCCATATACACAGGCAGAGAGGGGACTATGTGCCACTTTTTCCCTTGCTCAGGGCTCAGCAGATCAAGTTCCGTACTCCATACCCAGCTTGATTTACAGTCATGCTATCAAGTGGGTCCATAACTTATATCACAGCAGAAGAAGCCACAATGGATGTACTGAAAAGGGGGATAATCACTATGGAACTACACTAGCAGACATCAACTAAGGAATCCAGCGCTACCTATGTAAAAACTGTAAGCTAACAATGCCTTTGCTATATGTTTCCCTAGCCCTGGCCGTAGTTTCTTGCATCCTGCTCTGGTGGGACAGGGGAGTGGGGGGGGGACTCAGGGCCCGAGCTGGGAATGAAGCCTGATAGTGGAAACCCAAGTAGTATGTATAAAGAATAAATAATGACAGAAATTATCCTACTGCATTTTGGGCTACTGTTAGACCTTCTCGATGGCAGGCGTTTCGCCAGGCTGGTGAGACTGATTACGGACAACACCTGGCTTGGGCCTGACAGGGCCCTTCTTCTTCTCTCTCTGACTCCCACCTTTCCTCCTGATCTCTGCGGGATTCTCTGAGGCCAACGGGGACTTGGGGAGAGGGGATCTGATCTCTGCTGGAGCGGGGGGGTACCACATGGATGGAGGTGAGGGGAAAAGAAGGAAGGAGTTGAGAGGAGAAAGATTAAGGGACATGGATGAAAAGACTGCAATGGTTTCATACCCAGACACAAAGACTTAACCCAGGAGAGAGGGAGAAACAACATTGCTCTGTCCTCCAGGACTAATAGGGACTGGTATATGCGGCAATCATACGAATTTATGAGACGTTAATTGTGGACCTAAAGAATGTCATTATAGAATATCTTTCTAATTCTGGCTGTGACTGATCGCTTCCTGTTATGATTGGATGGAGGAACCAGGGGAGAAGAGGATTGGGGATGCGGATGGGGGATGAAGCCTGATGACGAGACACCAAATGACATACTTGATTTTGGAAAGGAAAAAAAAGATGGGTAATGTGGGGTATATTATGGTGCTACATGCTGGACTAATGCTAGCCATTCTTGATGGCAAACGCTACACTAGGCTGGAGCACTGATCGGAGGGTGTCTATTTGGCTTGAGCTTGATGGGGATTTCTCACCCCTCTTGGGCCCAACCCTTCCCCTCGGCTTCCATGGGACTCTTGGGGATCAGAGATGGGCAAGAGAGTTGCATTGTTTTGAGTTAAGGCATGAGAGATGGGATCTGCTAGTGGCGAGGTGGGGTGAAGTAAGGGGGTGATGGGGGGGGTCCAGTGGATGGGAAGGTCATGCAGGTAGACATCTGGGTTAGGTGAGCTGGGTCAGGAGAGAGGTGGGGGGAGGACATGATTTGTCTCTGGGGATGCAATGTGGTGGTTGCTGGGGAATCACATATGCAGCCCCTGCGGTGTTGTGTTGTGGGGGAAGGGGATAGCGGAGGACGAGAAAAGACTGAGCCTCTTCTTGAAGGTGGGGCCAGGGAAGAGAGTGGAATAATAAAAGCCATAGAAACAGAGGGAAATTCACTAAGTACCAACAAGAAGAGAATATCGGCCCCATAAAAGATAGCAAGCGGGAGCTAAGAAACAGTAGATGTATAAGTGTGTTTAATGTCTGACCATTCCGGGAATTTCTCCCTTATTGGGAGAGTTATCCTGGTTGGGATACTCCTTATCATGGAGGGAAACATGACCTTCCTGATAGCTAGGGAGATCCCTGATCTCAACCAACCCCCATTAGGGGATCTGGAGGGGAGAGAAACAAGATGGTTAAAAGATACCACCTCACATGTGGAAGTCAATAGATACATAGTTAATCAAACAGTTAATTTAGTGTATGTAGTTAAAAATCAAGGTTATAATTTAGTATTTACAGGAGTAACAAGTTTATATGTTACTCTAGTTTATTTATAGAAACTATCAACAGAAACTAATCACAAGATTTAGTTAGAAGTACTAAATGGGCTAAAGTGCATTTAGATGGTTTTGTTAGAACAATAATCACAGCCCATTACATCAGACAAAGTGTAAGAAGACACGGGACACAAGTCAGTAGAAATTGTATAATTCTTTTATTATTGTCAAATGATGTTCAGATTATAACAGAGATGTTACAAGGTGATGAAACATGGTAAAATCGAGTTGTTTGAGATCCAAGCTGTTCTTTGACTGGGGTGAATGATGGGGAAATGACCTGGAGGTCGGGAAAGACTCGAGGGAGAGTGGTCCGGATGGAAAGGGGGGGGGGGGGGGGGGTTGGAACCTGAGAGAAAGAAGGAAATAGAAAAACAAAACCAGGTTATATTAAACATTACTGGGAGGATGATTAATAGAAAATAAGAATGCACACACAACCAGGTAAAATATATTCTTTAAACATCAATGGATTACTCAGTCCCATTAGAAGAGCACGTTTTATGCAACATATAAACAAACAAAGAGCGGACTTCCTGTTTATACAGGAAACCCATCTATCAGAGACGGAACACCAAAAATTAAAATGGGGAAATCAATACAGGATATATTCCTCATCCCATCCTAGTGGTAAAAAGAGAGTAGCAATATTAATCCCTAATATCACCCAAATAGAGATTAAAAAAGTTTGCGTAGATGGACAGGGACGGTATGTCATTTTACAGGGAACCCTATATACTAAAGAAGTCACCTTGGTGAATATATATCTCCCCCCACAAACTAAAATATCAGCGTTACGTCAAATTTTGAATGAAATACTTGATTCTCTTAAGGGGCAATTAATAATGGGAGGAGATTGAAATATAACCATGCAACCAGGAAAGGATACCTCTAATCCAACCAGATATCGTCAGGGGAGTGCGGCAAAATTTTTGAGAACACAAATGGAAACCTTAAGGTTGACTGATGTCTACAGGAAGATGTTCCGAACATCCCCAGGCTACACATTCCAGTCAGGTAAGTTCCACTCATACTCGAGGCTAGACTACTTTATAACAACTTGTGAGCACTTTTCATCAGTAATTGATATTACTATTAATCCAAAATTTCTATCAGATCACCATCCACTACTTCTCCAGATTGAGTTAGGTAAATAACCAAAACATACGCTGTGGAGGCTCAATCCAATTATATTATGGTATAGGGAATTTGTAGAAGAAATTAAAAAAAGAATCCCACTCTTTTTTCAGGAAAATACTTCCCCCACTATGCCAGAGGCAATGGTATGGGATGCCATGAAAGCAACCATCAGAGGCGCGATTAAGGCATATGCTACAAAAAAAGAAAGGGAGAAGAAATATACATATCTGACAAACCAATTACAGAACTACCAACTATTATATAGAGAAGGAGATGACGAATTAAGGAGAAAAATAAGAGACACTAAAGCAGAATTACAAAAACTAATAGATAAGATTCAGCAATCTCTAATTTATATGAAACTTCCTAATTATGAAGGGGGTATTAGGGGAACCCGTAGATTAGCATTTAAATTAAGAGCTAGAAGGAATACAATAATTATACTTAAAATGAGAAACCCCATAACTAGACAGACTGTGCATCGGGAAGAAGATATAAGATACATATTCTCAAGTTACTACCAGCAGCTCTATAAAACAGAAGAAGGAGCTATGCAGGAACAGAGACAAGCATTTCTAAAACAGTTACACCTTCCTAAACAAACATTAGCCCAAATTAAAAGATTGGAAACCCCTATAACAATAGAAGAAATCACTTTAGCATTAAAAAAGCAGGCAAAAGAATTGCTGCCCGGGCCCAGATGGATTCACTAACGAATGGTATAGACTTTATCAGCCGAAACTACTAAACCAAATGCATTCCCTATTTAGAGAAATAGTGGAATGATCTTCTCCTCCATCGTGGGATTATGCCATTATATCAGCTATACCCAAACGGGGGAAAAATAAATTAACCCATCATCCTATCGATCTATCTCCCTATTAAATACAGATTATAAAATCTACACTTCCATAGGGGCCACCAGATTGGAAACAATTTTTTCACAGATAATTAATCCAGATCAGGCTGGATTTATAAAACAACGAAGCACAGCAAATAATATTAGAAAAACATTATTGCTGATAGAACATATTTAGCATAGGAAAATCCCAGCAGCTTTTCTCAGTTTAGACGCTGAAAATGCATTCAATAGGGTGTCCTGGCCTTTTTTATTGGGATACCCTATCAGCTTATCATTTTCCAAATTCCATGTTAACATGGCTTAAACATCTGTATATATATCCCCAAAGGCATACGTTCAAATTAACTGCGGCCTATCATCATCCTTTACATTGAACAGAGGAACTAGGCAGGGATGCCCTCTGTCCCCCCCTCCTCTTTGCATTATATATATAGCCTTTGGCAACAGCTTTAAGAGAGACCAATAACATTGAGGGAATCCCACTCCACCAAATAGAATACAGACTTGGCCTTTTTGCAGATGACCTTCTAACTTTGTTGAACCCAACACAATCTATTCCAGAGGCTTGGGGTATTTTGAGGAAATATGAAATATTGGCAGGATTCAAAATAAATATGACAAAAACAAGGGTTCTGATCTTTAATTATACTCCTCCTCCTCCAACTATTAAACAGATCTGTCATCTTAAATGGAAATCGATCAAGATGAAGTACTTAGGGATATTTATTCCTCTATACTTAGAGGTAATGGAGCTGATCAACTATGAACCTCTCTCCAATGCTATCCAAGGGGATATGGACAGATGGGGAAAAGTACCATTATCATTCTTCCAGAGAATAGAAACAATCAGAATGAACATCCTTCCCAGGCTTCTTTATTTGTTTTGGAATATCCCCTTTTTCCCATCCAAATACTATTTCAGATCATGGGATAATCTAATATCTAGATTTGTCTGGGGTGGTAATTGCCCTAGGATTAGATTAAAAATCTTAAAACTGGCATTGGCACAAGGAAGGGTTAATCTCCCAGACTTAAAGCTGTATGCTGAAACAGCATTTTGGGTATATATTTGCTGTGGTTATCTAAAAACTACCATGCCCCATGGAAGACCCTGGAGTTTCACATAAATGATCTCCATGATAGTCACAAAATGTTGTTTTCCCCTCCCAGCAGGACTCCCCCTTTAAAATTTTTTCCAAAAACAACAGCAAAAGTATTAAAAATATGGTATAGAAACAGGAAGAAGAATCCTCTGCAGCCAATATATGAATATTGCAAACTGATCTCAGAAGAAGACCTCTTTTTACCAGCACATTCAGATTTAACTTTCGCTCGCTGGAGATAAGTAGGACTGGGACAGATATTCCAATTTCTGGGTCCAGTGGGAGTTGTATCTTTTGAAGAACTGATTCTTAAGTATAGTCTACCACAGACTGATCGATTTAGGTACTTTCAGATACAAGACTATATATTAAGGAACAGAATAATATCAGCTAAAATACCACACCCCATCCCTCCTCTTCTCAAATTGTATTTACAAACATACGAACATACGAAATTTGCCAGCAGATAAAGGCCTAGAGGTCTATCAAGTCTGCTCGAATGTGCAGCTAGCACCCCTTATTCTGCAGCTACCCCTCCCTTCCACCCTTCCCCTTCATTAACCCTCCCCCTTGTCCTGTCCCATCCTCGTTTGAAGCAGTCCACTGTTCTACTGCATACCACTTCAGGTAACGATTCCAGCCAGCCAGCACCCTCTGTAAAAGTGTCTCCTCATCTCCCTCCTGAACCTTCCTCGTCCAGTCTCATATCATGGCCCCTGGTGGCCCTCCCCTCCCTTACTTTGAACAACCCCTCTGTACCCGTCTTGTTTATTCCTTTCATGTATTTAAAGGTTTCAATCATGTCACCCCTGTCTCTCCTCTCCTCTCCTCCAGTGAGTACATGTTCAACTCCTTCAACCTCCTCTTGTATGATAAGTCCCCCAGCCCCTTGATCATCTTTGTCACTCTGCGCTGCACCCCCTCCAGTAACTTAATGTCCCTCTTCAGATACGGACACCAGTACTACACACAGTACTCCAGGTGTGGTCTAACTAATGACCTATACAGTGGCAGAATCACCTCTGCCCTCCTCGAGGATATACCCCTTGCAATGCAACCCAGCATTTTGTTGGCCTTTGCAGCTGCCTTCCTACATTGTGCCAAGTTGTTCATTGACCCTATAATGAGCACAGAGCCCAGATCCTTCTCCTCCTCTGTCTGGGCTAGCTGCACTCCCCCTAGCTGGTAACTCCTCCTTGGGTTCTTCATCCCAAAATGCAGCACCTTGCACTTTTTGGCATTAAAGCCCAGTTGCCAGGTGTCTGGCCAGGTTTCAAGCTTTGCCAGATCATCCTGCAACCCCTGCCATCCCCCTAGGTCATCCACCACCGCGCCTACCTTGGTATCATCAGCAAACAGATTGATCTTGCTCTTGATGTCTCATGATATGTCTGCAATGAATATCCCAAAACAACACTGGTCCCAACACCGAGCCCTGTGGAACACCGCTCATCTGTCAGCTAAAATAACAGATAGAGAACAGGCATTTAGAACAAAATGGCAGAGATGGATAATATATTTGATCGGAGTTGATCCAGATTTTGGCCCTTAAATAGCCATGAGAGGAAAGTGAGAGAGAGGGGAAGAAGAAAAGAATAGATAAATACCTTAAAAAGGGAGGGGGAAGGAACATAAAAATTAACCAATATGACAAACTAGAAACAAGTAAGAAATATATATATGTATTTGACAACTAATTACTGACGTAGTGACATTGTGAAATTGTCTTGAATGCATGTAAAAAATGATTTAAGAAAACTGAAAAATAAATATTATTTAAAAAAAAAGCATAAACAGCAGTGCCTCCCAGTAGAGCTGGATTGAGAGCAGGAACACCTCAACAGTGACTTCGACCATCGACCAGACGATTGATGGGGAGAGGAGCCTTCCAGCAGGTTGTAACATACCATATGCCTGCCCATGTTAAGAAGCACAGGCATGGAAGGCTGAACCACCAGTGGAGGCTGGTCCCACCAAGGACCAGACAGGAACACCAACCAAACCATGTCCTCTTGAGTGAGGACTGGTAGCACCGGGTTCTGCGAGATTGATTCCTTGACCTCGTCTGACAACTGGTCAACAAGCTCAAGGAAAATTTCTGTGGACAGGTTCGAGGAAACTTTTCGTGGTCTGCCTAACCAGAGTCCAAGTTGACTGGCTTGATGGGTGTACCAAAGAACCCTCAACCTGCCCCATGACCAAAGGAAGTTCAACCACTGTTGAGTGGTCAGGTGAGGCGAGGGACCAAAAGGACTGCAATCTCTCCCAGTCCTACAACCAGTGGCACTTGTGCTTGGAACTGTGGTATGCAGGGCTCTGCCTCAGGGTTTGGAGAGCCAAACACATATCCCAGAAGCCTCTGGTAAATGATCTTCCCACGCTTGTCCCATCTGGGAACAGTGCTGAGATCAAAGAGGGGCTCACCGTGGCAACCACTGCTTCCCTCTCAAGAGCCACAAGTTGCTGGGCAGACCTGGCCACAGCCGAGGCCTTCTTGCGTCCCTTGAGGGGGGGGTCCTTCAGATCCCATTCTGAAGGCCAACCCAACAAGAGCCAGAGCTCTCTGTCCTTTAACGACTCAGGAAGCATGCTGAGACAAAGACCACACCCAGCAACATCGTGCTGCTTGCCCAGACAATACACACACATGTTGCACAGGTCAGTGAATGACATCTGCCAGCACTGAATGCAGAATTTAACCCCCAGCTTCCCTTGCTTCATCTGTGATCTATGAGGGGAGTTGAGGGAACTGAAGAAATAAATCCAAGAAACTAGAAAACTTCAAAAACAAAGTTTGCCAGTGGTGCCCTAAATCCTAAGTAAGAACCGCAAAGGAGGTGACCTAGTCTTCCAGCGGAAAGAAAGATCTGATGTCACGGGGCGAAGCTGGGGTATATGCTACTTGGGTGCTAGGAAAAGCTTAGTTTAAAGACATCTGTCATATTAGCATATTCCAGTGGAACTGTCAGAGTGTGGTTGGTAAACCAAATCCATGCCCCTAGAATAAACTCCTGCTGCCCAGAAACCTTCTGATCCAGGCTGATTGCCACCAGAAAAGCATCTTCCATGAGTGGAAGCTAGACTTAAATTAAGGTCCCAGATCGGACTTGGGTAACAGACTGGGGTGCAGATGCAGGAGACCTTGCATTTCTGTGTACCTACTATTGAGACTTGGATTTATGTAACTCTTAGTGTTGCTTTGAATTTCTGCTCTCCTCTTGTCTCATGTTCATTTTCCTCCTCCCCCCATTATAGTACCTTCACTAGTACATCCCAAACACTTTTCTTAGCACCTTTCCCTCCTTGTTTTATGGAATTTATTTTATTTATCTTGTCAAAAATATTTAAAAGTGAATAAGTGCTTGAAATAGTTATAAATGTTTTGTCACTTGGATGTAACCAATCAAATTGAAGTGGTATTGTGTCTTTAAGAGCTATGAATAAGAGAATGAATTCATTCACATATCTGGACTGCCTTGTACGGTATGGGCTGCCGCGCCCATTGGCTCGCTCTGCACCAATGGTGCAGTGCAGTTCAACAGGAACAGGCGGGGCGGCAGGCGGGTGATGCTGCCGCCCGCCAGCTGCCAGCGGGGAGCATGGTGGTGGGGCTTCATGGCAGGGTGGAGGCGACACTAGATCACCAGGGATCTGGTCTTGGGGGGTTGCCACATTTTGCAGCCCATGATCGGGCTTAGCGTCCACTGGACCACCAGGGATATGTCCTTGGGGAGTTGGACTCTGTGCTGCCCGCGATCGGGCTGGTGGGGGGTATTATACAATTATGCTGGTGATCAGGCTAGTGGGGGGGTTTATTAAGGCTTATGCCCGCGATCGAGCTGGTGGGGGTTATTTAACCTTATGCCCGATTGGGCCAGTTGGGGAGGGGATTTTACGCTTTTGCCCGTGATCGGGCCAGTCAGGGGTGGGGGATTTGTTACACTTTGCCCGCGATCGGGCTGTGGGGGCACAGGGAGTAGGTTGAGGGCCAGCCACAGGTGGCAGCTGCTGTGTTGCACCCTGCAATGCGGCAGCTCACCTGTGGGTGGCCCCACTTCTCCTTTTTCTTTGGCTCAAAGTTGTGCAGGTGCAGGTTGGGGTTGCACCTGCAACTCAGCACAGCCCACTGAATATCGGGCTGTGCAGTTTATGCATGGTTCCTCCTCTCAGTTCAGCATGCATTCATTTGCATTGGCTGTTACTCAGCTTGACTTGGGGGGCGCAACTGCCTCCTGCTGAATATGGCAGAATACCGCAATTTCGGACTTGTGCAGGTGCAACCCTATTGCGCATGGCGCAACCCTTTTGAATATCCAGCCCATTGTGTTTACCAAGTACATGAACCTGCATGATTTATCTGTAAAGACAATTAAAAATGTATTTCTAAATGCATTACTAACTCCAGTGCTTTCAAGATTTTGAAACTACTAAAAAAAACTAACTCTATATATATATATATATATATATATGGATAGAATATGGTAAACAAATATTAATTCCAAAAGCTGAACTTTGTTTTTAGTATATAAATGTTTAAGAAATACCTGAAAGCTGAGTCTTTCCTTTTGAGAGACCAGGTGACTCTGATAATCATTTGTTTCAAGGATTTTTAAGTCAGTTTGAAGGTATCAAGTATTATCTTTTTTCCTAGTCCTTAACAAAATGCAGGGACTCCACACATTTGTTCTGTTCCTTGGCCAGATACCAAACTAGTGACTCTTCTTTCAGCCTGATAGCTCCACCTCATTCCCCTCCCACATGAATAAAAAAAAAAGGTGAGCCAGATCTTTAGGAGCTTCTTGGTGGAGGTGGGTTGGATCTTGCTTCCCCGCCAGAAACAATGCTGCCTCCCACTACTCAGGTTCCAGTTCTTGTACCACCCATTTAAGAAAGAAAATAGTACCCAGCAACCATGGACTAACATGAAAGCATATTTATTTGAGGGTGGAAAACATTTCTTGGAGGAGGGTAAGGTGGAGAAGACTACACCTTCAGTCAGTTCCACGGACAGAAAACATGACATCACTCCTTTTGTACATGCAATACTCCTGTTGGCTCCGCCCACAGTTGTAAAAAGCACTTTGTACTAATGAAACTATGGACAGCAATGACAGTGGTGAGTTAAAGGATCTCTTCACATGTCTGGAAAAAGCCAGAGTTGTGGAATTGAATAAATTTCATAATAAAGCCACTTTAGAGCAGTATCTTAAAAAGGGTTGTTCCCACGGGGTTTGAGACTTGACAAACCTTCTTGTGGCTTTTCAGACCCCATTTTAAAAAGAGAATGGGAAGTTACATTAACTTCATGTACTAACATCAGAAGATTCTACTTCACGGAAAGGGTGGTGGATAACTGGAACAGACTCCCAGAGGAGGTGGTGGGGGCAAGGACTGTGGTGGGATTCCCGAGAGTGTGGGATTGACATAAGGGGCTGTTAGAGTTGGGAAGGGAGGCAGGGGGTGACAGTGAAGTCCTAGTGGCATGCTAGGCAGATTGGGTGGTCCTGGAGGTCCTTTTCTGCCGACACATTCTATTTTTCTATGTATGTTTCGAATGAACTTACGCAAACATTAATTAGGAAGGATGAGAGGGACTTACAAACACCTGATTCTGAAAGTAAAGAAATTCAGACAGCTCTGAGACCCTTTAGAAACCACCCAGAGTTTCAGGAATTTAATAAAAAGTACACCAATAACATTTCTAAAGTGAAGAATGATTTTAAAGGAGCTTAGAGAGGTGCTTGTGGCATCACTGACAGCCCTGTTCAGCAAATGGCTGGAAACAGGAGTGGCTCCAGAGGACTGGAGGAGGGCAGATGTAGTCCCTCTCCACAAAAGTGAGAGCAGGGAGGAGGCTGTGAATTACAGCCCAGTCAGCCTGACCTTGGTGGTGAGGAAATTAATGGAATCACAGCTAAAGGAAAGGATTGTGGTATATCTTGAATCCAGCAGATCATGGGATCCTAGGCAGCATGGATTCACAGCGGGAAGGTCATGTCAAACAAATCTGATAGATTTATTTGGGTGACCAGTGAATTAGATCAGGGAAGGGAGGTGGATGTGGCCTACCTGGATTTCAACAAGGCCTTCAACACCATTCCACATGGCCTTGTAAACAAGCTGGGCAGCCTGGAAGTGGGTCCCAAGGTAGTAAACTGGGTCAGAAATTGGTTAAGGGATAGAACACAGAGGGTGGTGGTAAACTGAGTTCATTCCGAGGAGAGGAGGGTGACCAGTGGGTTGTTACAAAGATCAGTTCTCGTGCTGGTCCTCTTTAAAATCTTCATAAGTGACATTGCAGAGGGGCTGGAAGGAAAGGTATGCCTCCGTGCAGACGACACTAAGATCTGCAACAGGGTTGACGCTCCGGGGGGGGTGGAAAAAATCATGAGAGTCCTAAGCAGGCTTCAGAAGTGATCAAGAGCATAGCAGCTAAGATCCAATGCAGAGAAGTATAAAATCATGGACTTGGGGCACAGAAATTCCAGGGGAGGAGTATACAATGGGGGGGTACTGACGTCCACCAAACAGAAAAGGGACCCGAGGGAATTCATATCTGATGACCTAAAGGTGACCAAGCATTGTGAACAGGCTGTGTCGGGAGAGCCAATGGGATGCTGGGGTGAACTGGGAGAGGTATCACCAGCAGAAAAAGGAGGTGATGATGCCACCATAAAATCATTGGTGAAACCCCATCTGGAGTACTGTGTCCAGTTTTTGAAGCTGCATCTCCAGAAGGACATAGAGTAGAGGCAGTTCAGAGAAGGCAACAAAAATGGTGCAGGGTCTGCACCAAAACTTGTATAAGGAGAGACTAGAGGACCTCGATATGCATACCCTGGAAGAGAGGAGAGAGAGGTGGGATATGATACAGACCTTCAGATACCTCAAGGACATAAATAAGGTACAAGAGGGTAGCATCTTTCAGAAAAAAAGATATTCAGGAACAAGGGGTCATGGAACAAGGCTGGAAGGGGGTAGACTTGGGTACTGTGAGGGAGTATTTTTTCACAGAAAACATGGTGGATGCATGGAACAGCCTCTCAGCGTAGGTGGTGGCAAAAACAGTAGGGGAAGTCAAGAATGCTTGGACTATGCACAAGGGAACCCTAGCAATAGGAAAGACGGTAAAAGCCAGAGATCTAGTAGGATCTGTGGAAAATGGGCAGACTAGGTGGGCCAAGCGGTACTTATCTACTGTCAATTTCTATGTTATTTAAGAGAAAGAAAGTCACAATTATTAATGGACTATGCTGATTTTGTGAAGGGGGAGGTTTTCAAAAGGGACAGGCCTGAGCAGTCACCCAATGACATTTTCAAAGCCATTCTAGATCTAGAACTTGGAATAAAAGAAATAGATCTAAATCTAGCAGTAGTAAATTGGTACTAATAATAATAAGAAAACTGCTACCTTGGATTTGGACCCAGAAGTTATTTCAAGTCCTGAACCAACAGCATCCTCCTCAGATCATTTTTTAAAGGAAAACTGTCCAAAACAGTGCTGGCAATTACCAGGGTTGCAAAAATTCCCGATTAGCACGACCTGTATATTTTAACATTATAGCTAACCTTTGCCTAGTAATTTCTTCTGTTTCTTGCCTGTATGGTGGTTTCTTGAACTGTCCTAAATGTGCCATTTGGAAATTGCCACCGCACCAGAAGACAGAGTATGACCTTAGTGACTTGGTGATCTTCCTGCTGTGTGCTGGAATGCTCATTCATGATGAGTGGGGCACATTTTCACAGACTAAAAATAAATAATGTGCAATATAGAACTCCTTGAGCTGTACCTCTAGAAACAACTCCAATTAAAAATGGAGCAGTGTAAGGTAGTTAATTTTATAATGAAAGTTGTCACTCCAATTTCGAGCATGTGCAGTAGCGCCCAAGCTCCGAGTTCGGGCATGCTACTGCGAATGCCCAAACTCGGAGCCACAATTTTCATTACAAAAATTAACTACCTTACACTGCTCCATTTTTAACGGAGGTTGTTTCGTGAGGTACAGCTCAAGGAGTTCTACATGGCACACTATTTCTTTTAAGTCCGTGAAAATGTGCCCTGCTCATCATGAACGAGCGTTCCAGCATACAGCAGGAAGATCAGGGAGTTCATTTATACATAAGTTGCGGCTCTGGCTGCTACCATCTATGAAATGGCGCCACTCACTCTGGAACTTAAAATATTAATTCCTAATGAAAGACACGACCTACAACAGAAATGCCATTCTCTCACTGCAGGTTGTCAGGTGAGTAGACGCTGGGAGGAAAAAGGGGATTATGACAGTTTTCCTTTAAAGAAAGTCAGCCCCACCAAAAGCAGGGGCAAATTGCAACAAATCAGACAACACAAAGAAAAAAAAAACAGGAAAAGATGAACCAGAAGAGGTCAGAGAGGAAGGGGAAACAGTAAAACCAAAGAAACAATTACAAAGCAACATAACAAAACACACTGATCAGTCTAACAACTTTGACTCTAACTGATGCACAAATTAAAGTTTTGGAAAGAGGTCTCTCATTTTCTTCTCTTCACCAGTCAACCTATTTAAAATCAAAAATGGAAATTACCTACCTACCATAATTCTTGATCTTCTTGGATGAAGTCTCCACCATTCACTCACACTGATAGGATCTACACCGGAGGCGCTAGGACCCAGCGGGAGCAAACTTTTTTTGCAAGAGGGTCGGGCACCAGAGATAGAGCCTAGGCTTGCACGGTAATGACCGTCTCGGCATCAACCCTCCAACCACCTCAGTACCTTTTTTTTCCCCCGAGGAGGTGCAGCATAACTAACCTAGAGGGATAGCCTAACAAAAACCGGACATAAGATAGCTCGGACAACCCATATAAGAAGGGTCAACAAAGAAGTCTTCACAGCCTAAAGATTGAGGGAGTGAAGTCCAACAACAGAGGTGAGCTTGGGGGATGGTGGGTGGGCGTGTGAATGAGTGGTGGAGACTTCATCCAAGAAGATCAAGAATTACAGTAGGTATGTAATTTCCATATCTTCCTGGCCATAAAGTCTCCACCACTCATTCACACTGATGAAAGAGTACCAACTAATAATCCCTCGAGAGGGTGTCAGGAGAGATCAAGAGCTCACAAATTTAAGACAGAAGTCCGTTAAGGATGGTCCTGCCAAACGAAAGATGTCGCCTAGCATGGACATCCAGGGCATAGTGCTTGACGAAAGTATGCACTGAGCTCCAGGTAGCCGCATTGCAAATGTCTGCAATGGGCACGTTGCGGATTTCCACCAGGGATGCCGCAACTGCTCTAGTAGAGTGAGCGTACACTCTGCCCTCCAGCTTAACTTGTGCCATGCAATAACAGTGGTGAAGGCATGCCATCAGCCATGTTGAAATGCATCTGATAGCGACAGGTTGACCTAGCCAGGTCTCACTGAAGGAAACAAACAGTTGTTGAGCTTTGCAAATTTGTTTTGTTTTATCTAAATAGAAATGCAGAGTTCTTTTGACATCTAAAGAATGAAGGGTATGCTCTCCTTCATTTTGGAAATTCACAAAGTAAGTAGGTAGGACTAAAGGTTGGTTTAGATGGAATTCTGAAACAGCCTTAGGGAGAAACATAGGATGGGTCCTAAGAACTACTTTGTCCTTATGAAACACAGTATACAGAGGGTCTGTGACCAAGGCATGTATTTCAAAGACCCTGCAGGCCAAGGTAATGGCCACCAGGAAGGCTGTTTTCCAAGTGAGAAATTTCAGCTCACAGGTAACTAGAGGCTCAAAAGGCTTTCGAGTGAACATGTCTAGTACAAGATTAGTGTCCCAGGTTGCGACTGGACATCTGATAGGAGGTCTGGTATGCAGAATACACTTAAGAAACCTCTTAACTACTGGTAACTGAGCCAGTGACAAGGAAAGTACTGGCTCATGATAGGCTGAAATGGCACAAAGGTGAACTTTGACTGTAGAGTATTGTAGACCTGAATTTGAGAGGTTTAAAAGGTACCCTTGAGCTTTACTTGGTGGGCAGGAAAAAGGATTCAAAGAAGATTTTGCACACCAGAGAGAAAAACACTTCCATTTGACTGTGTAAGTTTTTCTAGTGGCTGGCTTGTGCACAGCCAAAAGAATATCCCAAACTCTGTGAGAGACACTGAACCTATTCACTTCTATCTCTTCAGGAACCAAGCGTGAAGGTGAAGCGACCTCAGACTGGGATGGACCACAGGCCCCTGAGTCAGAAAGTTCATCCGAAGGGGAAGTGCTTTCGAAGGGGTTTCTGACATACTGTTGAGCAATGGAAACCATATCTGTCAAGGCCAGAAGGGAGCAATGAGGATCATTTTGTCCCTCTGGGACTCGAACTTGAGAAGTACCCACTGAATTAGAGGAAGAGAAGGAAAGGCGTATAGAAAGCGTTTTGTCCATTGCAGCCTGAACGCATCCTGACAGAAAATGCCAGGCCCTGGATTTCTGGAGCAGAAGAGAGGCAGTTTTGTGTTGAGTGGGGATGCAAAAAGGTCCAGGTCTGGAGTTCCCAACTCTTCGAATAGTGACTGAACTACGGTTGAGTCGAGAGACCATTAGTGGGGATCTTTCTCCGTTCTGCTGAGACGGTCTGCCAGTTCATTCTGCACTCCCGGCAGGTAGACCATCTGGATTAGAGCCTTGTGCTCTAAACACCATTCCCACACTTTCGTCGCTTCCCTGCATAAAGGGTAAGAGTGTGCACTGCCCTGCTTGTTGATGTAATACATCACTGCTTTGTTGTCCATTTGAAGGAGAATGTTCTTGTGAGACAGATCATGTCCTTCAAAGCACAGACTGCTTAAAGGACAGCTCTCATTTCTAGGACATTTATGTGAAGCTGGGACTCGTCCTGAGTCCACATACCTTGGGTGTGGAGATTCTGACAGTGAACTCCCCACCCCATCAGGGACATGTCCGTGGTAATGGAAATCTGATGATCCAGGGGGAGCAAAGGGATACCCTTCCAGAAGATTGTCCTCTTGCGACCACCAGGTGAGTGACCTCTTCAGAGGTTCTGTCACCTTGATGAGAAAGGACTGAGGGTGAGTGGTTGGAGACCACTAAGTACTGAGCATCCATTGAGAGGTTCTCATGTGGAGGCATGCTAGGGGTACAGTGAACACCGAGGATGCCATGAGACCCAACATCCGTTGCATCGAGATAGCTCGAACCGAGCTGCTCTCTAATGTATCAGGCCATCTGTAGGATATACCTTCGTCTGTCCTCTGTTAGAAAAGCTTTTGCACAGGAGGTGTCCAGAAGAGTTCCTATAAAAAAGGAGCTTCTGGGAGGGCTGCAACTGCAATTTCTTGAGATTTAGCAGAACTCCCATGGATGTGAGAAAGTCTGAGGCCATGGTTACGGCATCAAGAGTTCCTTGCCTGGAAGGACTTGCTAGAAGTCAGTCGTCCAGATATGAGAACACTTGTATTCCGATCTTTCTGAGATGCACTGCGAGAATTGCACAACAGTTTGTAAAAACTCGCGGAGCCAAGGATAGCCCAAAGAGCAGGACTCTGAACTGATAATGCTGGCCCAAAGCCACAAACCTTAGGTATTTGTGATGCCTTGGGTGAATAGGAATATGTTGGTAACCATCCTGCATGTCCAGGGAGGCTAGCCAGTGGTGTTGATGAAGCAAATGTAACAGGGTTCATAGTGATATCATTTTGAATTTCTCCTTGGGAAGAAATTCGTTCAATTTTCTGAGGTCCAAAATGGGGCACATGCCCCCAGTTTTCTTTGGAACTAGAAAGTAATGGGAGTAGAACCCTGTGTACCGTTGATCCAGCTGAACTATTTCTACTGCCCTGTTGTTCAGAAGGCCTTGTATCTCGGAAGCGAGAAGTTCTGACTGAAGTACTGACAGTCTGGGCTGTTTGGGGGGATGATCCAGAGGGGTCTCTGAAAGATTGAGGGAATACCCCTCGCGGATTATCCGGAGGACCCATTTGTCTGATGTTATGGACTTCCACCTGTTGTAGAATTGAGTCAGATGACCTCCCACCACTGAGGAAGAGTCCCCTTTGGGCAGCTGAGGTGGGATTTGGGCCAGAAACTCAGAAGGTGGCACTGGGCACTTTGGGCCCTTGTGCTTTCTGTTGTGTTTTCTTTTGAGGCTGGGGGTCTTGGTTTTTATTAAAACCTCCCCTGCCTTTCCTCAAAAGGACTGATGCTTGTGAAATTGACACTTATTAACACCCCCCCCCAAAGAAGGGGCGGGAGCAGGTTGAGCCAATTTAATGGCAGACCTAGTCTTTTGTGTGGCCTCTAGAACTTGTTCTACTTGAGGACCGAAGAGATACATACTGTCGAAGGGTAACACGATGACCTGTTGCTGGGCATCATTCATGAAGCCTGACGTGCGCAGCCAAAAGTGACAGCGGGTACAAATGTCCGCCGCCGCCGCTCAGGAGGCAGTATTGAAAGCGTCCATAGCTCCTTTAACCTACTGGTTGTTGGACTTGATACCCCTGGTTATGGTTTGAAGAAGCTCTGAATTAGTGTCTGACTCTGGTAGAGCTACTAGCTTTTGTTTGAGTGAATGCCAAAGAACATACTCATATTGAGAGAAATAGCCCTGGTAGCTGGCAATACGTATACCCAGGGTGGATGCAGCAAAGACTCTCTTACCTAAATTATCTGTCTTATGAGAGTCTTTGTTTATAGGTCGGGCTGTAGTAGCCTGAGGGAGGACAACCTTATCATTCTCTGCCAAGACTACAATAGGGGTCCGCAAAGGTTTGGGAGGCCAAAATGGGTCGATCCTTGGGAGCAGCATACTTTCTATCTATGGACTTAGCCACAGAAGGAATTAGAGTGGGATTATTCCATACCATTTGAGAAAGCATCTCAAAGGAAGGCTGTACTGGGTGAGTTAAATCCATAGGGATCTCCTGGACATGAAGGTATTGGAGCCTTAAAGGCTTCCCAGGATCGATATCTGTAGTCTGGAGAGAAAGAGTGGAATTCAAATTTTTCAGCAGAGACTTAAATGACAGGTCCTCGACCACAGGCTCTGCAATAGGATTAGATCCTGTTCCTTCCATGTCATCATCCAGCCTAAGGTCTGGGTCAGGCTCAATATCATCTCCTGACAGCCCAGGAGGGACTGTATGGACAGGAAAGGAGTGAAAATCAGAAGGAAAAGGGTTCAGAATCGAGAAGCCCTGAAGAATGGAAGACGTCACACCAAGCCTCGGCACTGAAGAAGAGCACAGCGCCGCCTGACCCAGCACAGCGCATGGCACAGACAGAGCCCTGGCACCGAGGATGGTGCCAAAAAGCTGCATGGCACAGAGGATGGCGCAGAAAAGCTGCATGGCACAGAGGATGGCACCAACAATTCTGACGGCACCGAGGACGGAGCTGACAGAAGCATCGGCACTGAGGATGGCGCCAAGTGACCCATCGATGGCGCTGAAACCAACACAGGGCTCCGAAAACTAGGATTTGAGGGGAAATAAGGAAGAATACCAGGAGATAGAGGCATCGGTGTGGCCTCTGCGCCGCAGCCATGTGAGGGGGAAAACACGAGCACGAAGTCGACGGCACCGAAGAAGGCACCGCATGACTAGGGAGCCCCAACTGCCCTACCCGATCCCCCAAAGGGTCCAAGAGCCCCTGAGTGACCAGGCCAGGCAGCTGGACCAACATCCGAGCCCATTGCTCCATCAGAGTGGCTCACTGATGAAACTGCTCCTCTGAAGCCCTACCAGAAGACAGGGAAGGGCTTCGATGTCGAAGAGGTTGGTGACCAGAAACAGAAACCAGCGACTCCGGAGGAGGAGACCGGCAACTGACCCCAATGACCGACTGTCGACGCGCAGACATACCAGAGGGCGACCTCAAGTGATGCCTTCTCTTTTTTGACCTGTGGGCTGAAGAAGAGCTCGAGGTCGAATGGTGCCAAGAATGTGACCGTTTTCTTTTATGCTTCAGGGGACTCGCCCTCCTCGGGCGATGGACTGCCATTGTTAGACCTCCCTCCAGAGGGTGGCAGACTGGACCCAGCGCGGCTGACTGAACAGCTTTCATACAAAGTCTCCCTACCATCACCTGACCCACTCATGGTCGACTCCGTCAATGTAGGCTGAGACTTCTTTCCTTAATAAGAATAAACTATAGTAAGCGGAACTTATTCGAGAAATACTACAAAATAATAAACTGAAAACTATGCTGCTAGTTTGAAGTTTGACTCCCGGCGGGCGAGCAACATTTTCACTGTAGCGCACTTGACGGCGGGAAAAAAGGAACTGAGGCAGTTGGAGGGTTGACGTCGAGATAGTCATTGCCGTGTGAGCCGAGGCTCGTGGCACAGCTCCTCGGGGCTCATCTCTGGCGCCAACCCTCTTGCAAAAAAGTTTGCTCCCGCTGGGTCCTAATGCCTCTGGCGTAGTTCCCATCAGTGTGAATGAGTGGTGGAGACTTTATGTCCAGGAAGATCTGATATTTTCAGACTTTTAAGAAAAATCAAGCTGAAGTATTTTTTCAACACCAGAGGTAACTTGGGCTTCATTAGACCAGAGACTGTTCAACATTCTCCAACAGGCCTGCAACTAACATCCTCATTATTAGAGTTTGAGGACCAGGAAGATTTAGTTACTACAGACTGGAACAATGAACTGCATTTAGAGTCTGAGCACCTGGATATAATTGATTATTTAGATCTTGACAAATTATTGGGCAGTCACACAGACACACCTGAGATAGCAAATTCAGTAATCATTACAGGGAGAACAGGTAGAGCTAAACCTAAATGTGTGTTTATCCGGGGGGGGGGGGCATGACTAGTTGCTCAGCCATCAAGGCACTCTTTCTGAGAGCTCCCAAAGATTTCTGTCTAAATAACTATAAAAAATAAACTTGTAACCTATTTGATGGCATAGAAATATAGACAATCTACTACTGAAGATTTGCTCAAGGTGGACTTAGTTATCATGGGTCAGAAGAATTCAGAGAACAGAGCCAGTTTCTTTGAGCCTCATGACGGGGCCGCAAAAAACACCAACTGTATCCTCGGAGCAAGTGTTGGAGTAGCCCGACAAGGAGGACTCCTGCCCGGCATCCCTTGACTCGCTCCAGCAGGCTATTTCCACTCTCACCAGAACAGTCCAGTAAATGGACAACAAAATGGACTCGTGTTACGATTACATGCTGGCTATAGAACAATGGATGGATGGCCTGGTCGAAGCTGCGGTAGGCGCCGAAAATAACTCAAATAAAGCACTGGCCACAGCAGCGACGTGTGTGAGAGAACACACACTTATGTCTAGCCAAATGGAACAGCTAGAGAACACAGTGAGGGCCTCGCATGTTCGGGTAATTGGAATTCCGAAGAAAACGGAGGGTGACGACCTGTGTGCATTTATGATATCATGGCTGGATCAGACGTATGGGTTGGATCTCCAAGATGTTATTCTCCATGCTTACCGAATTACACTATGGAGAGCTAGTGGTCAGAAAGCGGAGCCTTATACTATTCTGATAGTTACAGTGTCTTCGGTGATTCGGGACCGCATTTTGCAAGCTGCCAGAACTAAGAGGAACGTACAGTACATGTGGATGGGTCCCGGGTGATGCTATTCCCAGACCTTTCTTACACAACCCAGATAAAAAGAAATGGTTTTAATGCTGTGAGGTGGCGATTCCATGACCTGTAGGTTCCTACGAGCATGCTGATGCCGGCAAGACTCCACGTTAACATTGGGCAGAAGACCTACACATACACTGACCCCAAGGAGGCAGGAAAGATGGCCGAATAGTTCGAGGTGGAAAGGGCAGCCCCAGCGGGAGAGAACTCTTCAGAGTTGGGAGAGGAAGAAGAGACTTAAAAAGGGTTTCTCGTCTGGAACATTTTGTCTAACGCGAAAGCTACTTTGCAGTAATTGCTCCATTTGCTGAGATGTAGTGTTGGGACTCTAAGATAAACATTACAAAAGATGCAATGGAGCTCATCCATAAAAATGATGAACACTGATTTACATTTTCTGACTTTGGGGATTGTATGTTATGGCTTCCTAGTTAAAATTAAGCAAAGTCGCTATCCTCGTATTTTTTTCTTTTGTGGATGCCTCCCTGAGTTATCCCACTAAAAGTGGATATTTAGTCCTTTTAAGCAGTGCTGCACATGGTTAAAATGGTGGTTTTGTCTTCATATTTAGTTGGGGAGTAAATTGTTCTCAAGTACCTGAAGACCTGTGATTTTATTTTAATAAATGTTAAAAGATCTACCTATAGTAATAGGAGTTTAAAGTTATAAAATCAAAATGTTACTGCCGAATAGGCTCAGGGAGCTATGGAGAGGGGCATTTTCTCTTTATATCTTTTATGGGCTATATAAATTAAGGCTAAATAACTATTACTTTTATTGTAAAAATTCTTATATGGTAAATGTAGTTTAAGGCATTAGCAGCATGTAGCCTTTCTGTAAACTATGACAAAAAGTTTGGTATCCCCCTCCATCTTGTATCAAAGGTATCACTGACTCATATACCCTTACATCAACTTTTATTGGAAACATGATGTATGCTTTGTTCCAAGTGAAATGCTTGTACTGTATAGTATAAAAATATAAAGAAAAAATATAAAAAAAAAAAAATCTGTGTTTATCCCAAATATTAACAGTCCCGCAATTTCCACCCTTGAAAAATTATTTATGCAGGATTTGGATCAGTTGGTTAAAACACAACACTCAAAAAACATAGCAATCTTCAGCCTACTGAAAGGCAAGCACTGCATGAACTATCTGAATTAAAGAATATTGTTTTCAAACCCTCAGACAAAGGTGGTAATGTGGACATAATGTATGAGACGTTTTACATGAATAAAATTCTGGAGCTACTTAATGATACAGAAAACTATGAACAGCTTATGGGAGATCCCTTAAAATATAGTCTAGAGTTGTTCACTGATACTGCATACATAAATGATTGGATTACAGGTGGTGAGGCAAGTTTTCTCAAACTGAATTTTCCCATGACTCCTACCTTATATGGTTTACCAAAAGTCCATAAAAATATCAGTGACTCTCCCATGAGTCCCGTTGTATCTGGGATTGGGTCACTGACCCATAACTTGAGCCAACTCACTGATTTATTTTCTTAAAACAATTTGTTTTAGATCTACCGTTCTATGCACTTGCTTAACAAACTAGAAACCTTTATGTGAAAATACAGTGTGATTATTGCTGATTCACCATAGACATTACCAGTTTATACACTTCCACCAACCATCAAGGGACTTGATGCTGTCCAATACTTTCTATCTAAACCTACATCAGGTGACAGTGTACCCTCTAGCTTCATTTTGCAGGGCCTAGATTTTGTACCGGAACATAATTACTTTATTTTCAACAGCATGTTTTATAGACAAAGGTGTGGCACTGCAATTGGTGTGTCAGTGGCCCCACCATATGCTTATCTTTTTATAGGTAGATGGGAAGAACAATTTAAATATGACAGAACTAACACTCCTTTTTTTCAATACAGTGATATATTGGTACCGCTTTATCGATGACATACTATGTATTTGGCAGGGGGACCATTCAGACATTGATAAATTTATGAATTATATTAATAGCACTAGTGCCAGCCTTACATTCACACATCAATGGATTCCTGGATCAATTACCTTTTTAAATGTAGAATTAAAACTGGTTTCTCAGCCGGCCCAGTGGTGCTGAGGATTGAGGTACTGGACGCCACACCTCATGCCTTGCCGGCAACCCAGGTTCGGGAACAAGCCCGGGTTATTGGGAGTCGGCAGGGGGGAGGGCGAAGAGCAGGATTGAGCTGCCGCAAGGCAGCTGTCCTTTCCCAGGGAGGGATGAGAGGTTTTCCCAGCCCTTGGCTGCCACCTGGTGGAGTACGGGTGGCAGTTCAGGCAACGGGGAGCCCAGTGACAGCCAGGGGTGGGGCAGAAGAGCCGAGACAGTACCCAGTGTGTGTGTGCATCTCCACGCATACACATGTCTGTGTCTGCTGGGATCCCAGGATCGGGGAGAAAATGCAAAAATTACAAAACAGAAAATTGGTTTCTGATCAAATTGGAAGCTCACTATGATACAGAAAATCAACTGCTGCCAACAGTGTTTTACATGCAGAGAGTTCCCATCCAAAAAATTAATAGATTCAATACCTTATGGCCAGTTAATCCGTTTGAAAAGGAATTGCTCCAACAACTCTGAGTTTATGGTTCAGGCAGAAGAAATGATTGAAAGGTTCAGAGAAAGGGGCTATGATGAGCATACCTTGGAACAGGCATTACAGACAGCCAGTGGTATAGACAGCCAAACTGGAAATTAGAACTGATTCATATAGAACCACCTTCTCCATGGAATACAGTTGCTTGGCTGGAAAAGTGGGCAATATTCTATACAGTCATTGGCCTATATTACACACTGATGAAATTTTGAAAAATGAAGTAGGAGCCCGCCTATGTATCACCTTCAAAAAAATAAAAACCTCGGGAGAGTTTGTGGTTTCTAGCCACTTTGAACCCAGTAAAAAGACAAGTATACATAACTGGCTACCACCTAAACCCATGGGATTCCACAGATGTGATAACTGTGACATATGTAGATATGCCCAGGAAGGGTAACTATACATACACCCTCACAACAGAAGGGTGGTGATAAAACAGTTCATATCTTGTACCACAGTGTTTGTCATGTACATTGCTTGGTGCCCCTGCAACAAATATTATATCGGAAGAACAGTCCATTCACTCAAAACTCATATACAGGAACATGTGAGGGCCACTGTTAATAGCCGTGATAGAAGTGTTCTGAGCACTCACTTTGCAAATTCACATGATTCCAGTCCATCAGTATTTTAGTTTACAGTCTTGGAAAGTGTTTAAACCTTTGCAATGAGGTGGAGATAGAGGGAACAGACTTCTCCAAAAGGAAACATGCTGGACTGTTTTTTTAAACACCATCTCACCAGTAGGCCTTAATGAAGAAGTTAATTTTCCCCCATCTCTAAAAAAATTAAACAAAAAATAATATCTTAAGAATAATATCTGCTCAGTGACCATACATTTGATCACCTGTGTCTGTCTACTGTCCTTTTCCTGTTATGTGTCTGTTACATGTTACTTAGTGCCTTTTTGCAGTTTTGTAGATTATCACAGGATCCAGTCCAGAACTGCAGTTTAGTTGTATATTAGCCCTCTTGACCAAGAAGGACACTCATACAGTACTTTAGGATGGCTTTAATGATTAATTATAAAAAGTGTGATCCACTGGGATCTTCTTTCCTGTGTACCTACTATTGAAACTTGGATTTATGTAACTCAGTGTTGCTTGGAATTTCAGCTCTCCTCTTGTCTCATGTTCACTTCCCTTCCCTCTCCTCATTACAGTACCTTCCCTAGCACATCCCAAACACTTTTTTTAGAACCTTTCCCTCCTTTTTTAGGGAATTTATCTTTTACTTGTATTGTTAAAAATATTTAAAAATTAATAAGTGGTTGAAATATTTATACACTGTTTGTCACATGGATGTAACTAATCCAATTTTTTTATTTATTATTATTTCTATTTTTCTGCCCTCTGCCGGCAGTTCCTATCTGATCGGCTCCCCCAGCCCCATCGCCCAGAATTAGCGGAGCTTACCTTAAGCCCGGCCTGGGAGCAGCACCTGCAGGGAGTCAATCGTCATCCTGCCGCCAGTGATTTTTCCTCCATTTTTCTCCTGAGGGCCCCAGGAGAAGGACGCATGCACCTGGAGGTGCACATGCACCTTACAGCCCCGGTACCGACCCCATACTGCCCACCCCATTGGCCAAATAGCTGGTGCCCTCACAGCCTGCGCTGTCCCTTGGCCTCCTCAAGGGAGCAGCCATTAGCCGAGGGATGCTGCTTCACCCCGGAGAGGAGAGTTGCATGCTGGCACCTCCATCCAGCTCCGCCTTCCCCCGTGCCAACCTCCTACAGCCTGGGCTTGTTCCCGTACCCAGATCGCTGGCATGCTGCAAGGTGTGGCATCCAGCGCCTCAGCCCTCTGCACCACCGGGCTGGCTGATAACCAATAAAATTTAAGTGGTACTGTGTGCTTAAGGGCTAGCATTTTTTAGAGTGAGGGACCAGTGAGCTGACATACACCCCCCTGACAAAGGCCTAATTGTTTGGCCGGAGTGCTGGGGAACACAGGTCCTCAAGGTCATTGTCTATGGATTGTAACTTGGTATGATAAAAAGCTAATTCAGCATTAATTTTGGTTCGTGTTCCTGAGTGTAGGATTTCTGTGTCTTTGCTCTCTAAGATGGCATTATAGTAGATGTGGTAGCACCTGGCAACCATCTTACTTGTAGGCAATTTGTAGTCCTTGTAGTTTCCTGTCATGCTCATTTCGAAGCCCTTTAACTCTCTGTAGTGTCCTTTGTCTTCAGTCAGAGTAAAGCTGGCAACCTAGACACATCCCACCTTAGGCAGAGTCTGAAAAGGAAGAAAAATAGTTCAAAATCTGCTGAACTGGACAAGAAAAGGAGGCCAAGGAGCAAGAGACACACAAAATAATGAGATGTTTCCATTTCAAGGACTACATGTGTCAAGTAGACAGCTTCCTAACCACCAGGAAAACGACAGGACAACTGAAGAAATTGCAAACCAGGACAGTTATGTGTCATTAGGAGCCATGCAGAAAGGTGCAGTACTGAAATGTTCAGCCACAATAGGCTTCTGTGGTCCTGAGACCAGAGCCCCACCTTTAAAGGGATGGGGACTGAAGGTTCAACTGTGGTATAGCAGTGGAAACTAAATTTGTCTGACCAAGAATGAAACCAACAGAAAGAGTGACATGTTCAGCACTGAGCTTCACAAACTCCCTGTGGATTAGGGGAACTGGCGGGAAAACTTAGAGGACCCCCCTGACCAGAGAAGGATAACATGTCTTACCAAAAAAACTCTACAGTGTGGAGCAAGCAAGCAAGCAAAAACATGTCAGTTTTTCATTCTGTCGGAACACAAAAAGGTCCAGCTCTGGTTGACACCAGCAAGTGAAGGGTTGTTCAACCACATTGTCCAGGAGCTCCAACTCACTGGACAGTGCAACCATACTGTTGTGAGTGTCTGTCAGGACATTCAGAGAGCCAGGCAAAAAAGTGTTCACCATGTGCATTTCATGAACAGAGTCCACTCCCAAACCTACATTGGTATTCTATATGTAACCCCTAGATGGCGCTATCCCAGGGGCTACTACCCCTGCCTGATTTGCCACTAACAGGCTGAGGGGCCTGGATCCAATGGCGGGTGCCTCCACCCAGAGGTCAGGGTTTGCAATAGTTAAACTAACTTGGTCACAGCCCTCTGGGACACTGCAACCCCCCTTTCTTCCCACTAGTGGCCCACACAATATATCAAAATTACCTTCACAGTATACACTTACCCCCAGGTCTGGTTCCGGCACTGGGACCTCCTGTGAAATGAGATACAGTGCAACAATCACAGTACAGTACTTTAACATAGACAAATACCTCAGGCAGTATAACTTTGCTGAAACAAGCAGCTCTGATTTATTTAGGGGATATAACAAGGACAGGGGAAATCAGGTTAATTAGCTTATCACTCAATAATCTACCTATGGCTCTGTGCAAGGCCTATCCCTATCAGTTACTGTCCCTGGGTACCCAAGCCCTAGTGGCTAGTCAAACCGTGGCAGCTGGTGGGGGCCCTTTCACACAGAGAAAAGGAGAATTAAACAGTCAGCAGTACAGTAATTCCATTTGGATTTAATGTGGCAATTCAACAGGGAGCGACCCTGAATTAGTACTCACGACCTCCAAATAAGATAGGGTCCTTCAATGTCAGCAGGGCTCACTTGAGGTATACAAACCTCTTCACACATCCATATAAAAGAGCACTATACCAGGCAGGCTGCATCTGTATCCGATCGTAATTACTGCACAATACCCAGGAGAACACACAGCAGATTCAGTTCCTGACAGACCGAGTGTAATTTTCAGCAATTCCTCCAGTCTTCTACAGGGTGAGCCTGGTTTCTCTCTTCAGAGATCCTTTGATTCTTTTCACAGGACGGATTCAGTCCTAACAAACTGCAGACCGGAACTCTGGGCCTTACACACGTTTTTGACTAAAACTGCACACTGAAAAGTACAGGGCTCCTTCCTTCTTCACTGCCAAAGCTCAACTCAACTCCAACCGACAAAAACGGCACTTCCTTTGAGTTCCTCCCAGTTCTTGACTGGATTGGCTGTCACTCACAATAGACTGCTGCTGTTGGTCCAAAAGGCACTGAAGTCTAAACTACATCTCCCAGAGTCACTGCCCATACAATCCTCTTGTGGCTGGCTCAGATTATGAGTCCAAGTTCTGATTCGTCAAGGCACCATTTTAGAGCTAGCTTACCCCACACTGATTGGTCCAGTTCAGCAGTTCAAAACTAGAATGGGAACTAGCAGACACAGTTCTGACTGCAAAGAAAGCAGGTTAGACAAACTGTAATTTCATTATTACTCTAAATAATTTCTGGTAAACAGTTACATCTTTCAGATAGGTTCCTTTGCACTCCTAGTGACTGCAAAATTAAGTGAATTGGCAGCAGCTCGAGTGGTACTCAGAAAGCACACAGTCCCCATACAAACTAATTATGTCTGCAAGCAGACAGCTCTTAAAGACAGTACCAGAGGCTCTAAAACACTCACTGATAAATGGCTTAAATGCCAAACACCATTCAGGCTTGGAGCATTCAAGCAAGCTCCTGGAAGTCTTTGGGAACCCCATTTGCAGGGGGTTACACCTTCCTGGTTTGGGAAAGCTTTGACGTCTGCGCCAAGCAAGTACTATAAGTTTAACTGCAACCATATACATTTGCATTAGGCTCGCACATGTAATCATCAGTCAATATATCATTTTACCAAGAACACATTTCTGAAACATTGCAGTACGTCACTCTTTACACAGTATTACATACACATTGTACCATAACTCAAGTTATTACCTCTTGTACATGAAACCTGAAGAGAGGGCCCTTCCTATCAGTTACCTTGGGGCTGGATGGGGCAAGGGCACCATACTAGAGGCAACACAAGTAACTTGGAGTTAGCACTGATGCTCAGTTTGGGCAGTGAGCTCGGGGACACATACACTCCTTTATGGACAACATTGAGAGGCAAGTCCACAGGCCCCAAGTGAATCATAACTGAGGTGCACCACAGGCTTTACAGCTCGACCAGTCTTTCTAGGGGAACTGTTATAGTCTCTGCACTCTGAGCCTCATTTTCCATTGTCCTCACTTGTCAGAGGAGTCTCCATGGGGGTAGAGAGGCTAGAACTTGGGGCACTTTCAGCTCCAGGAGTTACAGTTTCTGAGTCCACAACATTTGGCTCGCATGGAGAGCTTTCGGACACTGGCAGTGGACTGTCAGGGCACTCAAAATACTCTTCTTGTTCGGGTGTATCACCAGTCTGCCCAATCTATCATTTTCCTCCCTAAGCTCAAACAGTTCAACCATGCACAATGATTCCATTTCATCTGATCTGATGCTTTGCACTTCACTTTCTGGGAGCATTGGCTCCAGGGATGAAGCTGGGGGCTTAGACAGTCCAGAAGGCCCAGCTTTGTCTCCAGTATTGACTAGGGATTGCCCGAAACAATTGACTCAGTTCGTAAGAAGGATAGTATTCAAAGTCACTCTCACTTTCTTCCGATATGGACTGACAGTCATGCTCAACTGGGACTTGTGGAGGGAACACTTTAACTTTGCTTCTGTAGGTGCAGACTTTCTTGATCTTTTCTTAGCAGCAGCTCTAGTCACTGGTCCAGAGGGGCATCTTCTAGGGCTCAGACTCAATTAAGATTTGTCCAATGGGCAGTAAATGATTTCTATGTATTGTTTTACATCTTTTGAATTATTCTCAGGCCTTACTTTGTACACTGGCAGATCATCTAGTTTGCCCACTACAATGTGAGGAGATGGTGCCATCGGTCAACAATCTTGTGCTTGCCATGCAGTCCCAGATTTCTTAGCAATACCCGATCTCCCTCCTGGAGTTCCTGTGCTTTCACCTTTTTATCATGCCTTTCTTTGTTGGCCAGATTTCTTTTGGCAGCCATGGTTTGAGCCAGTTGGTACGCATGAGTTAGCTGGGCCTTTAACTTTTGCACATACTGTAAATAGTTGTCAGCTTGAACCCCATCAGGAGACCCCAAAACACCACATCTACTGGTAGTCGAGCTTCTCTTCCAAACATCAGGCGGTGAGGGAGAATCCAGTGGCATCACTTTTGGTGCAGTTATAAGCATGTACCAGGGTGCTAATTTGTTGGCTCCATCTAGGCTTGTCCTTTGGGTGCAGGGTGCCTAGCATATCTAGCAAAGTGCGGTTGAAACGTTCAGGCTGTGGGTCCCCTTGGGGGTGGTAAGGAGTGGTTCTGGACTTTCGCACTCCCCACAGAGAAAGCATCTCTTTGATCAGACGACTCTCAAAGTCTCTCCCTTGATCAGAATGGATTCTTTGTGGAGCCCCATAGTGAACAAAAAGTTTTCTAAAGTACTTTGGCCACAGTGGATGCTTTCTGGTCTTCGTGGGAAAGCTTGGGCATATCTCGTAAATGGTCAGTGACCACCAGCACATTACTGATATTTCTTTGATCTGACTCCAAACTCAGAAAATCAATACAGACCAGCTCCATGGGTGCACTGGTGGTGATGTTAACAAGGGGCAGCCCTCTGGGGATCAACTTTTCCTCTGTAATAGCGACTACAAGTTGAATGTGTTGCTCCACATCAGCCCCCATCTTAGGCCAATAGAATCTGGATCTCACCAAGTCAAGTGTTCTGTCTATACCAAGGTGCCCCATGTGGTTGTGCAAGGACCTCAGTACTGAGTCTCGAAGGCAGTGGGCAGCACTAGTTGTTGTTTGTCTACTTGTCCCCTCTGTCTACTGTTTCTCTGTATAACAGTTTATTGATCAGTTTCAACTTAGGACCTTCTTTGTATAACAGTGCAGTTCTCAAATCAGTGGAGCGTAATTTGGACACATCTTTTCCTGCATAGAGGGCTTCTAAAGCTGCTTTGATCATGGGATCGCGGGATTGAGCCCGCGAATACTGTCATTGTCCAGCTGAGGCAGTGCACCAATGTCTATTGCAGAAAAGTGGCAATAAGCAGGTATGCAATTCTCAGAGGGTCCCAAGCAATCCACCATGCAGTCCACTTCGTCCGTGGGACATTTGTTCCTCCCTGTCAAACTTCCGGCAGAGTGCCGAATGTCAGGTTCTGCCAATCGGACCCAATCATTCTGGGGAACAGGCCTCCGGGAGAAAGCATCAGCATCTATGTGGTTCAGACCTGCTCGGTATTCGAGAGCATAGTCATATGTAGATAATGCAGAAAGCCACCTATGGCCAGTGGCATCCAACTTAGCTGAGGTCTGCACATAGGTCAAAGGATTATTGTCAGTTTTACTAGTATTTTAGCTCTATACAAGTACTCATGGATTGGTCAACAATAGCCCACTTCAAAGCTAGGAACTCTAACTTATGTACAGGATAGTTCTTTTCGGATGGGGTCAGGCTTCTACTGGCAAAGGCCACTGGTCTCAGGCCATTCTCGTGCTCTTGGTACAACACAGCCCCCAACCCTTGCAAGCTAGCATCAGTGTGCAGGACGTAAGGTTTTCTTGGATCGGCATAGGCCAGCACTGGAGCATGGGTAAGTTGATATATGATCTCATGAAAGCAGTCTCACAATCAGAGTCCAGCGGGCCCCAAATACTTCACTCGGATGAAAATACACTCTTTCAGTCTTGAGGGAGCTGACTTTTGGTATTTTGTGGGTTGGGGATACCCTTGAGTAAGGTTAAGTAAAGGCGGATCACTCTTGAATAGTCCTTGATGAAGGCGCCGATAATAACCACAGAATCAGGAATCTTTGCAGTTCTTTTAGATTTTTGGGCTGTGGCAGGTAGTCAAGGCCTCAACTTTACTTGGGTGGTCTCTATTCCCTCGGTGGATACTATGAATCCCACATACTTTACTGATGTTTGAAAGAATTGACACTTATCAATGGACAGTTTAAGGCCAAAGTCCTCCAGTCGGTCCAATACCTTAAATAATCTGTCTCATGTTCCTCCAGTGAGCTGCCAAACACAATAACATCATCTAGGTATACCAGGCACTCTAGTAAGTTCATGTCCCCCACTGCACGCTCCATCAATCGTTGAAAAGTGGCTGGGGCACCTGAAATCCCTTGAGGCATCCTCATGAATTCATAGAAGCCAAGCGGACAGATAAAGGCCGTCTTCTCACGGTCCTCTGGGGCCATCGGGATCTGGTAGTACCCACTGCGGAGATCCAGCACAGAGAACCACTTGCTCCCGTTTAGGCAGTCCAAAGCATCCTGAATGCAGGGCATTGTGTACTGATCAGGGATAGTCCGCCGGTTTAAGGTGCGATAATCCACACACATCCTTACTGTTCCATTCTTTTTCCTCACTACCACAATGGGGGAAGCATAAGGGCTTCTGGATTCTTGTATTACACCAGCAGCTAACATCTCTTGCAGATGCCGTCTCACATCATCTATGTCAGCAGGTGCCAGGCGTCGAGGACCTCTCACGAAATGGTCTTTCGTCATGCAGCGGATATTGTGCTCAGCTCCTTGCACGCATCCTACATCCCATTCCTTTAAAGAAAACACCTGGTCTCTCTGGGCAAGCTTCTCACTGATCCTCACTTTCCATTCAGCTGGCAGCGGGGAGTCGCGAAATCAAACAAGTCAGCGTTACTCTGTCATTCTTCCTTGAACTCTTGCTGCTGGGTAGCACTGCAGTGTCTGCACAATGCACATTAGCCAGGATGCAACCTCTGTTTACTCGAATGTCTCTTTCAGACACATTATGAACTTGGACCATTACCCTTCTGGCATAAGCATGGGCTCTAGCGGGCAAAATACTAAAGCTTGACCAGCAGTCCCTCTGGCAATTTTCCATCGCCTGGTGCATCCAACATTAATATTTTATTCTTAACATCCTTTCTATACGGACCTCTCCCTGTAAGGTACACTGGGCATTTGGCGCCAGGATCAGAGACTCAGGATCCTTCTTCCATACAATTCCGACCGGTTCCTCTGGTTCTGTTTTTCAGCATCTCTCTGTGCCTCATAGGCCTTCTTAATTAAAGCGGAACTCTTAAGCTCTACTAGTCTTTGACCCTGTTTTCATAACACAACTGTGCCAGCCTTCGAACATATGAGCATTTGTTCCAATCAACAAAGGGACACCATCATACAGTCCAGTGGGGGACACACTAAGGCTAGAGGTCTCTACTTGTTCGGCCACTCCAGCCACGGAGGTGGGGAAAGACAGCCAAATTCGATATACCCGGAATAGGGTAGGCCTTCTCACTTAACCCCCATACATGCAGTCCTTCTAATGGTTGTAAGGGTACTTCTGACAAATGCTTCTGATACCAATCCTGGAACATAATTGTCACTTGGGGAGCCACTGTCTAATACAGCTCTTGTAGACACTCCATTCACCTTTACAGTGGTCTCCATGGAGGGACCCACTATTCTGGACCAGTCTGGAGAGGCGGTAGTGGGGCCTGGGCAACTGACCTTGCCACAAAGGGCGTGAATTAGCATTTTTGGTGCCCTCACTGGGATCATGTCGTGCACCTCTTAACCACTGATTTCTTCTCCAGAGCTCTCCTTGTAGCCTATATGCAACTTTGTCAGTGTCTTTGGGGACTGGCATTCCTTTTCATGTGCCCATCTTTCCCACAATTATAGCAAAACATACTTTCTGGAGTTTGAGCTGCCGAGGTGCCACACTGGGAGCCAGGGCGGGGTATTACTAACTGGAAACCTGGTGCCATCTCTGTCTGCGCGTGATAAGCATTTGGAGACATCTCGTCAGTTTCTGCACTTCCATGGTCAAGGAATTGAGTTTGGAGCTGTTATCAGCAGGAGATACATGGGTGGGTACCCCCACCCCCATAGCAGATGCAGTCGGATATAGGTCAGAGCCCGTACTTGCAGGCGTGGCCTTCATAAAGGACTGTTTTGAATTCCCGGATCTCTCTCAACAGTTCGCCCCATTGTGGCATATCTTTTCCTTGTCAGAGCACTCATTGACTGTCAACCTCTGCCCTGAACTTCACTTGATGGGTCATCCTCAGTCACTCGGTCGTAGCCACAGCTGTTGGTGCAGGTACCTCCGAGGTCGCCTTTTCTCAACTCCTCAATTTCTCTCATTAACTCATCATAGGAGGGTGGGGATTCCAGTCGATTTGCCAGGCGTAACTGAAGCAACAGCAGTTCTGAGAAGGGGGCAGACTTAAGGATTCTGTCCAGTCTGGTTCGGTCTAGTTCAATCGCTGGCAAACTACCCTTTCTGAGCCATTCTTGCAACAATTTTTCCAGCCGAGAGACATACACAGACAACAACTCCCCTTGGTACTGTTGTGCATTTCTTACTCTCCACCACAGGTCCTCATCAGAATCTGGGCTCCCATACACATTCTCCAAGGCCTCAAGATAGGCCTGTGCAGTCGCTTCAGGGTTACTGGCCCGTTGCTTCGCGGATGGTAGCCAGGGCAGGACCTCGGAGGCTCTCACTAACCCTCTTTCGCTTTCGCTTCCGAGCATTGCCATTCTAGCACTTGGGGGCAACATAGTCTATCCAGGTCTCCCAGTCATCCTCCCTTGGGGGTGGGAGGGTGCCAGAGAAGATCCTCAACCTTCGGTAAGAGTCGTGACTAATGGCAGGTGCAGAAATAAGGACTGCATTGGTTCAGCCACCATTACGGGCACTGGAGCAGGAGAGGTGTTGGGGAGGAACACCCCAGGTGGCAAGAATAGTTTCTTCAAGTCCTCCACAGTTTTCCTCTCCCAGCAACCATTCAGCAAATTTCTCCTCAAAGTTTCAGATAGTGGTGGGGCTGATTCCCCAGGTCTTTACTGTCCTTAGTTATCACTCTCAAGCAGTGAGGGCTCCTCTGAGGTAATGGTCTGTGGCACTTTGGAGCTATCTATGGGATCCTTAAACTCTACTAGGGCCAGGAAAGTGTGGGTGAGCAGATTAGCATGCCGACCCACCACCACAGGGTTTTAAACCTTCCACCTTGGAAAGTACTCCCTGCACAGTGTCCGTATTGATGCAGGGATGTCCAGGATAAGCATAGCATTTGGGGTCGATCTCCTCCCAGTACACCACTCCACCAGCCGGTGCACAGCCACTTCTGTCGGGGTACCCATTTTTTTCTTAACAGTGGTTGCAAATATGGCCACTAGAGGACACACAATCCCAGCGGTGAGCCTCCAAGATGTAACCCCTAGATGGCGCTATACCAGGGTACTACCCCTGCCTGATTTGCCACTAACAGGCTGAGGGGCCTGGATCCAATGGCGGGTGCCTCCACCCAGAGGTCAGGGTTTGCAATAGTTAAACTAACTTGGTCACAGCCCTCTGGGACACTGCAACCCCCCTTTCTTCCCACTAGTGGCCCACACAATATATCAGAATTACCTTCACAGTATACACTTACCCCCAGGTCTGGTTCCGGCACTGGGACCTCCTGTGAAATGAGATACAGTGCAACAATCACAGTACAGTACTTGAACATAGACAAATACCTCAGGCAGTATAACTTTGCTGAAACAAGCAGCTCTGATTTATTTAGGGGGATATAACAAGGACAGGGGGAAATCAGGTTAATTAGCTTATCACCTAATAATCTACCTATGGCTCTGTGCACAGGCCTATCCCTATCAGTTACTGTCCTGGGTACCCAAGCCCTAGTGGCTAGTCCAAACCGTGGCAGCTGGTAGGGCCCTTTCACACAGAGAAAAGGAGAATTAAACAGTCAGCAGTACAGTAATTCCATTTGGATTTAATGTGGCAATTCAACAGGGAGCGACCCTGAATTAGTACTCACGACCTCCAAATAAGATAGGGTCCTTCAATGTCAGCAGGGCTCACTTGAGGTATACAAACCTCTTCACACATCCATATAAAAGAAAGCACTATACCAGGCAGGCTGCATCTGTATCCCGATCGCAATTACTGCACAATACCCAGGAGAACACACAGCAGATTCAGTTCCTGACAGACCGAGTGTAATTTTCAGCATTCCTCCAGTCTTCTACAGGGTGAGCCTGGTTTCTACTCTTCAGAGATCCTTTGATTCTTTTCACAGGACGGATTCAGTCCCTAACAAGCTGCAGACCGAACTCTGGGCCTTAACACGTTTTTGACTAAAACTGCACACTGAAAAGTACAGGGCTCCTTCCTTCTTCACTGCCAAAGCTCAACTCAACTCCAACCGACAAAAACCGGGCACTTCCTTTGAGTTCCTCCCAGTTCTTGACTGGATTGGCTGTCACTCACAATAGACTGCTGCTGTTGGTCCAAAAGGCACTGAAGTCTAAACTACATCTCCCAGAGTCACTGCCCATACAATCCTCTTGTGGCTGGCTCAGATTATGAGTCCAAGTTCTGATTCGTCCAAGGCACCATTTTAGAGCTAGCTTACCCCACACTGATTGGTCCAGTTCAGCAGTTCAAAACTAGAATGGGAACTAGCAGACACAGTTCTGACTGCAAAGAAAGCAGGTTAGACAAACTGTAATTTCATTATTACTCTAAATAATTTCTGGTAAACAGTTACATCTTTCAGATAGGTTCCTTTGCACTCCTAGTGACTGCAAAATTAAGTGAATTGGCAGCAGCTCGAGTGGTACTCAGAGAAGCACACAGTCCCCCATACAAACTAATTATGTCTGCAAGCAGACAGCTCTTAAAGAGACAGTACCAGAGGCTCTAAAACACTCACTGATAAATGGCTTAAATGCCAAACACCATTCAGGCTTGGAGCATTCAACAAGCTCCTGTAAGTCTTTTGGGAACCCCATTTGCAGGGGGTTACATATATAGAAGGTTAGCATGGTACTTTTTGTTGAAAAAGTACGACACATTGTCCGTCCACACCAGAAGGGGGTGGGCCTGAATGTGTGTGTTGGGGGTGAGCCCAGAGGCCAAGAAGAGGAGCCTTGTATCAAGAATATTAATGTGAATAGAGTAGTTGATCAGGGAACAAACACCATGGGCCTGGAAGGAACCCAGGCAGGAACTCCACAGCACCCTGGATGCATTCTTGGTGAGGACCAAGTAAGGTGAAGGATGGAGGACCAGGGTTCCCTGTAGGAGACCGGAGTGGTCTTGTCACCAGCAAAGATTTCTCTGTGACACATGATGTGATAAACAAACCTGGTGATCCAGCACTGGAACAGCATGGGTTCACTGAACATGCTGCATCCCTTGGAGAATCTACATGTAGAGATGGGCCCGTGGAGCAGTCCAAATGGCAGCAGCAATGAGGCCTAACAGTTTGAGGATGTGTTTGGCAGTGACCTATTCCCTGGATGCAATCATATGAGTCTAAGCAATCACAGTAGAGAGACTGTTCTCTGAAAGAAATGCTTTAACCTGTGTGGCTTCCAAAACTGCACCTATAAACTACAGCCATTGGCAAGGGATTAGAATCAACCTGAGTTCATTGACCAGAAGATTGCTCGCCATAGTAATGTTGTTTCTTCTAATGGAGTCTTGCTGTATTCTGACAATCTGCAGTTAGCCCCAGCACTTGAACTGCCCCAGAGAGGAAAGAGTTAACTCTATGCAAAAGCATAGAATGTTGAGCTCGAGCTCAGTTTTCAGACCTCTGTCTCTGGTACATATCAATGTACCCATCAGATTCTTACAAGCAATACTAACTAACTAGCTGATTAAGAAATTGTTTTAAATTTTAAGCCATAGGCAACCAAACTTGGGTCCACTAGACTCAAGTCAAGAACCCAAGAATAAAACCATGTAGGTAGTGAAAACAAACCATATATTAAACAAAATTTAAAGAAAAAACACCCCACCTGGCAGGAGAGGCCAAGGTACACCTCTAGGGTACAGCACTGTACCTGCCAAGTCACATCCCAAAAGAGGTTTTAAGAGGGAGGGAGGGTGAGGTCAGAATACAGCAAGACTCCATTAGAAGAAACATTACTATGGTGAGTAATTTTTTCTTCAAACAACATGAAGTTTTGCTGTATTCTGACAATATGCAGACTACCAAGCAGTACCCCCTTGGAAGAGGGGAAAGAGAACCTTACTTTGGGAACAGGATCCGCAGTACTGTCGTGCCAAACCTAGCATCACTCCTAGCCTGGATATCCAGAGAGTAATGCTTGGTAAATGTATGAACTATTTTCCAGGTGGCTGCTTTGCAGATTCCTACCAAGGGAATATCCTTGGCAGCTGCCAAGGAAGCAGTTGTACTCTGTGTCGAGTGTGCCCTCAGGTCTGAGGGTGGCTCTTTTCTTAGTTTTGAGTAACAGATCTGGATACAGGAGACAATCCACCTGGCAATAAATCTCTTAGTGGCAGGTCTACCTTTCCCTACTTCACCCATAGGTAAGAAAATGTTGGGTGGTATCATTCCTGTGGGCCTTTGTATGGTCTGTGGAGTAACTAAGTGTCCTCTTTACATCTAAACTGTGTAATCTTCTCTCCCCTGATTAAAAATGATGAGTGAAAAAGCCAGGCATAGACATAGATTTGTTCAGATGAAAATCTGAAACCAACTTAGGTAGAAACCTCTTGTTTGTCCAGAGGACTACCTTGTCCCTATGAAAGTAGATGAAATCAAGTTCCACTTCCACTGACAAGGCTTGCAATTCACTGATTCTCCTAGCAGAAGTGATAGCTACTAGGAACACAGTTTTCCAAGTCAATTATTTAAGCTCAGCAGAAAATAAAGGTTCAAAGGGAGATTGCATAAGATACTCAAGTCCCAAGATGGAGTAGGCTCCCTAAAGGGAGGGTTTAGGTAAACCAAACCTTTAAAGAACTTACTGAAAACAGAATGAGATGCTAGGGAAGAACCCTTCCCTGCTGAAAGAAAAGCAGAAACAGCTGCCAAATGGACTTTCAGGGTGGCAGGCTGAATGCCTAAGCTATTGAGGTGGACCAGATAGTCCAGAACTGTGGCAATGCTTGCCACATCTGGTCGTATGTCTTTGAGAGAGCACCAAATGCTGAACCTCTTCCATTTGGAACTGTAAGTTTTTCTGGCAGAAGGTTTTCTAGAAACCTTAAGGATATCCAGTACCCTTGGGAGAGATGCAACCCTGCGTACTCTAGCTCTTCAAGAGCTAAGCCTTGAGCTTGAGGGAGTGAAGGTTGGAATACCAGATCCTCCCTAGAGAGGAGGTCAGCAGGTTGTGCCTCCTGGGTAGAATCAAGGGAAGAAATGCAGCTAGAGACAGAAGCAGAGGTTACCACAGTTGCCTGGCCCAATCCAGGGTCACCATGATCACTGTGCAGGGTTGAGACCTGATCTTGACCAGAACTCTGAAGATCAGAGGAAAGGGGGGCAAGGCATAGAGAAATCTGCCTGTCCAATCTAACAGGAGAGCATCCAGGGGAACAGTCCCCAAGATTGGGGGTCTGCAGCAATATAGGGGAAGCTGATGATTGTCTGGGGCTGCAAAGAGATCTATCTCTGGAAAGCCCCATCTCCTGAAGATTACCTGAAGTACCTGGGGGTTCAGGGTCCATTCGTGGTGACCTTGAGAAATCCTGCTTAAGGCATCCACCAGGACATTGTCCTTCCCTGGAAGATGCACTGCTATCAGAGCAGCCTGAAGAGAGTAGGTTAGAGACCATATTTTCATGGCCTCTGTGCACAAAGCCATGGACCGAGTGCCCCCTTGTTTGTTTATGTACCGCACTGTGGTGGTGGTGTCTGTCCTGACTTGCACCACCTTGCCTTTGACTGTTTCCAAGAAGGCCTGAAGGGCCAGAAACACTGCCCTGAGTTCTAGAAGATTGATGTGAAGGAGGGACTTCTGCTGAGACCAAATGCCCTGTGCAGTTAGGACTCCTAGATGGGCTCCCCATCCCAGGAGAGAGGCATCTGTGGTCAGTACCAGTGATGGTGTCTGACTGAGGAAAGGGACACCTTGCCTGAGATTGTCCTGCTCTAAGGGCAAGGCAAGGCAAATTTTATTTAAAAGATACCCATCCCAGAGGCTCTGGGCACCGAACATAATAAAAATACATACTGCACATCATAATAAATACATAACAATACACGGATAAACAAAAACATACAATAATTCAACAATTAAACAAAATTTAAATAATATCCTGAAAATGACAACTACTACTTAGAAAACCAAAACTAACCTAAACATACGCAAGGACTATAAGCAAGGCCACTGTTTTTCGGTTTTTACCAGAAAACCTGGTAAAATTCCGGAATTAGGGCTGCCTGAAAAATGGTAAAAACACAGAATTCATGGAATCTGGCATTTTATATCTGATCAGTAAATCTACAAAACTTGCATTTTTCTTAAATTCCTTCCTGTACTAGTTTCAGTTTGCTTTATTTAAGGCTCTGTATATTAAGCTTTCTTTAATTCTGATTCTTTATGCACATACTAAAAGAATGATAGCAGAATCCCGGTAAAATCCGGAAATTAGAGTAACAATCACCGGTGCAATTCCGGAATCTGAAGTCCTGAAAATGGAATTTCATTGTTTTAGTCACCGTAAATCAGTGGCCTTGACTATAAGATATAGTCTGGGAAAGCCTGATTATATAAGAAGGCCTTGAGGCGGGCTTTAAAAACTTCCATGGAAGGGGCCTTCCTAACAGCTAGAGAAAGCAAATTCCATAAGACGGGAGTGGCTACACTAAATACTCTGTCACCAGCTGTTTTTAACCTCGTCCTGGGAATCACAAGGAGGCCCATAGAGGAAGAGCGGAGGGAGCGGACCAAGACAGCAGGTGTAAGGAGGTCCTTCAGGTAACCAGGGCCCAGACCGTATAGGGCCTTAAAGGTGAGCAAGCCCACCTTAAAGAGGACCCTCCACCTCACTGGCAGCCAGTGCAGTTGATGCAGCACCGGAGAAATATGACAAAACTTAGGCTGTCCAGTCAACAGCCTCGCTGCCGCATTCTGCACCAGCTGCAGTCGGCGTAGGGTACCCCCAGAGACCCCGAGACAGAGCACATTACAGTAGTCAAGCCTGGGCATCATGAAGGCATGCACCAAGGTTGGGCAGTCCTGCGGCGGAACTAGGGGCTTTATTCTGGGGACATTCCTCAGATGGTAAAAACTAGTATGGACAACGGACACCACCTGAGACTCAAGTGTCAGTCCGCTGTCAACAATGACGCCTAGATCCCGCACCCTAGAGGAGGTCTTCAGTGGTACAGAACCAAGAAAAATCCCTGTCTTGGCACCAGAGGCCAACCTATTATGCCCTCTGTTTGACTCCACCACCAGTACCTCCATCTTATCGGGGTTCAGCCACAACCAACTGGAGGCCATCCAGTCATTGATCTCGGCAAGGCAGCTATTCAGCACTTACACTGCGCAAGATGTTTCGGGGCAAAGGAAAGATACAGTTAGGTGTCATCAGCATAACAAAGAAAACCCAGACTGTACTTCCTAATGAGCTCTCCCAGGGGCAGCATATACATGGCAAACAGCATCGATGACAAGACCGAACCTTGGGGAACTCCGCAAGACAGGTGACCGGGGAGGAGGAAAAATTCCCCATCACTACCCTCTGCCTCCTGTTAGAAAAGACTCAAACAAGCAGATGACAGTGCCGGTGAGTCCACAGCATTCCCGTAGACGGTCAAGTAACACTCGATGCTCCTCAAGCTGAAGCGCCACCACTTTCTCCACAATCTTACCTAAAAATGGAAGATTGGAGATAGGACGGTAATTTGCCTCAATCTCAGGGTCCAATGACGTTTTTTCAGGAGTGGTCTCACCAATGCCTCCTGCAAGACATCGGGAAAGATGCCCTCTGACAAGGAACACCGGACAGTTGAGGCAAACACCGGGCCAATGGAGTCAACGCATCTCATTAAGAAAGGAGTTGGCACCTGGTCCAGTTCACAAAAGGTGTGCTGAAGCTTGGAAGCAATTTCCGTGACCTCATCCACCTCCACCAGTCTAAACTCACCCCAACCAGGTGGAGTGCTCGCCTGTCGCCCATAATGACCACTGTCTGCCAAACTCTGGCCCACTGGCAGAACCCCCTGCCCAATGACAGACACCCTGTCCGAAAAGAACCGAGTAAACTCTTCACACAATGCGTCAGAAAAAGCTACCTTCGACTGTAGACAGGAAGGATGGAGAAGCCTGTTCACAGTCCAAAAGAGCACAGTTTGTCGGCTCCTCCTGGCGGCTGTCTCCCTGGATAGAACTTCTTCCTTCTTACAGTTGATTGCCCCCTGGTATGCACCATAGTGCACACGTAGTGCCAGTTTGTCTACCTCCAGGCCAGACTTCCCTCAGCAGCATTCTAATCTCCGACCCAAGGTCTTCATCACCTTGAGCTCACCATCGTACCAAGGGGACCTCAAGTGAGAAGACCTGGGTCATACATGGACTGGTGCGAGGGAGTCGAGTGCACCAGCCAGCGCCTTATTATAGACATCCACCGCCATGCACACACCCCCAACGCATGCACTGTCCACACTAGATAGGTCAGCCACTGCCAAAAAACTCTCAGGGGTCTACAAGCAGAATTCTCCCTGTTACAACATCAGCTTCTCGAGAAAAAGCTTCTGCTAAATGCAAAGAAAACCAAAGCAATGATGTTCACAACCCAAAACTCCACCAACACATCCTCTTCAATCAGTCTCCCCCAGATATGCACTATACTTGGAGAAAATCTGGAGTATGTTGAAAATTTCAAATACCTAGGTGTGTGGATTGACAACAGACTTGACTTTACTCAGCATCTAGAACAACTGCTGAAAAGCTTGCCTAAGGCTTGGCCTCCCTACAGATTAAAACCCTTCCTTAATAGAGATTCAAAGATGAGATTAGTCCAGGCCATCTTTCTATCAGTCATTGACTACGCAGACTTCCTCTATAGTCACTGCCCCACTCCCTACCTTCAAAAGTTGGATACCTTATACCATAGAGCAATAAGGTTCATTACATACCTGCCATATAATACTCACCATTGTTCTCTCTATGATGCAGTTGGATGGGTTTCCCTTCATGTCAGGAGGAGCAGAAACGCAGCTCTATGGATCTACAGAGCTTTATCAAAAAAAACTCCCAAGATATATCCTGGACTGCTTCAACCTGACCACTCCCAGCTCCTATGCCCTAAGAAGCAACAATATCATCCTGCTCAAATTGCCCAAAGTCAACACCAAAATAGGGAGGGCAGCAATCAGCTATTCTCTAGCCATAGCATGGAACACCCTACAAAAATCCCTAAAACTATCCATTATCATTCCATTTACATCCCTTCAAGCAGCACTGTACAGCCTTCTTCACAGAGAAATGCAGTTGCTACCGCTAGAGATAGAATAGTCATCCCACAAAACCATATTCCAATCACATATGGCATATTCCTTCCAGCCAGACACCGCCAGTATATGGCACCCAATATTCCCTTCACCATCCTTGTACTCATTATGTGAGTGACTGTCATGGCCCTCATTGTGATATGTATGTACTGTACATATTGTAGATGTTAGTTTAACTTTCTCTTGCCAAGCTTTAACATGTGAATTCTCTGTATATTATTGTGTTATAAATAACATCTTCTTTTTTCTGTATGTATAACTGTCTCATAAGTATGTGATGCAATTGCTGCGCACCAACTTGAACCTTGACCTTATCAGGTCCATCTTGTAAATGAGCCTTGCTCAATGATGATCACCTGAATAAATAAAGATTTGACTGATTGATAACCACCACTGGAGAGCCTGGACAAGAATCTGAGTCACTGGAATCAGTTTTTGTGAAGAGTCTCTTTTCTGGGACCAAAAAGCTCTTAAATGGAATTGAATGTCCCTCATTTGGAATCTTACTCCCTGAACCACTGCAGTGGAAGCTGCCATGTGGCCTAGGCATTGAAGAAAATGCCTGGCTGGACGAGACACTAGTGGTTGAAAAGAGGAAGCCAGTTCTATCAGTGCCCTTACCCTCAAGAATGGGAGGAAGGCCTTTGCTTGAATAGTATCCAGCTCTACCCCTATGAAGGTGAGGAGCTGAACTGGTTCGAGGACTGACCTGGAAAGATTTAAAAGGAACCCCAGAGAGTTGAGAAGACTCTGGGTAACCTGTAGAGCTGACTTGACTTGGTCTAAGAACTGGCCTACAATTAACCAGTCATCAAGATATGGGAAGACAGAGATGTCCTGCCTTCTGAGGAAGGCTACCACCACTGCGAGGCACTTTGTGAACACCCTTGGAGCTGAGGTAAGGCTGAATGGCATAGCTCTGAACTGAAAATGTCCTGATAGCAACTCAACCCAGAGGAATTTTCTGTGGGAGCAACGAATAGGTATATGGAAATAGGCATCCTTGAGATCCAGGGAGGCTAGCCAGTCCCCCTGGTCTCAGAGAGGGAAGAATTATTCCTAGAGTCACCATTTTGAACTTTGATTTTGTGGTATGTTTGTTTAGATATCTTAGGTCTAGGATGAGTCACCACTCCCCTGTCTTTTTTGGGGTAAGGAAGTACCTGGAATATAGTCCTTTGCTCCTGTGATGTGGAGAAACCCTCTCTATAGCTTTGAGGGTTAGAAGGGAGGACACGTCTGCCTCTAGGACAAGTGTTTCTGAGATTGATATAGGAGGAAAAGACCTGGCCCTCATTTTGGGGAATTTTGAGAAACTGAGAGGCAGTCCCTGGCTTACCACTTGCAGTACCCAACTGTCTGACGTGATAGACTTCCAGGCCTGGAAGTGGTAAGCCAGCCTGCCCCCTACAGGAATAGGGGAGGTGACCCGAGCTGACACATCAGGGTGTCTGTTTGGCAGGAGCCTTAGGCAAGGAGGAGGATGCAGCTTTAGTCATCCCCCTTCTTCCTCTCCCTCTAAACAACCCCCTCTGCTGAAAAGGGGAAGAAGAGTCCTGGGCTTGGTAAAAAGACCTTTGAAATGGCCTGCCCCAGCCAGCCCTAGACTGCTGCTTCTGAGGAGTGGCCTGCCTCTCTTTAGCCACAGCACCCCTGTAAGCCATCCTATACTCATCCATATTTTTCTTGTAAGACTGCCTACTCCCCAAACAGAGAATTACCAACCACAGGGAAATCCATAGCCTTAGCCTGGGTATCCTGTGAGAGGCAAGTACATCTGAGCCAAGCAAATCTCCGAAGAGAAACAGATGTAGCCATGACTCTTGATGCCGTATCATTAGAGTCCACAGCAGCATGGAATTGTACCTTGGATGCCTCAATTCCATCAGCAGCCACCTCCACCAGCTCTTTGGCTAGCTGGGGGGATGCCTTTTTAGCCAGTTCCAGCACTGTATCCCACCTGGACTTCTGGTACCTGCCTGTATAGGCCATGTAGTTGGCTTGTCTGAGTCCCAAGGAAGATGCCAAGTACTGTTTCTTGGTCATGGCATCCACCTTCCTGGAATTCTTGTCTGAGGAGTGTGAAGCCAAATAAATATTTGCCTTGTCACAGGCTGCAGCTTGCACTACCCCAACATAGCTGCAATGCTTGTAGAGAAATTCTGTACCTGAACCTGACAGCATATACCTCCTATCCATCCTTTTGTCCACAGGGGGTATGGAAGAAGGCATTTGCAACAGCTTTTGAGTTCTTCTGTTTCCTTAGCAGCTTCCACAACCAGTAGCTGGAGAGTGTCAGCCACTTTCCTGTAAAACATAAAGTGGGAAGGGGGCTCAGAAAGTCTGGGAGGGGAGACATTGGTAGGCCTGTCTGGGGAGATGTCTGGTTCAACAGGCTCATCTAGGCCTACAAAAACATCCTCATCTTCCTCTTCCTCTGTGTAATCTTCACCTCTCTCCCATTCTGTATAAAAAGTCTCTGGATCAAATTCCGATGGAGTCAGATCCATCCAAACAAATCGCTTTCCTGAAGGTGTCGGTTCAGATGGAACCAGGCGAAGCCATTGGACTATGCTTATCACTTTAGCTATTTCTTCAGCGGTTGGATCATGTGGTGCCTGATCCGAACTGGCTGACTTCTTTCTCTTCTTCAGTGGAACCGATCCCTTGGAATCGGATATCCTCTTGCCCAAGGGGGTATCACCCGTGTCAGCAGGTACCTCCTCAGGTTCATCCGAAACCGAACCGGGCTGGCCATCTGGATCAGCGGATTTCTCGGCCTCCCTTTCCTTCAGCCTACTTAACCTTTTTTCTAAAGTGGGTTTAGGAAGGTTTTTACAAATTTGGCAGTCTGTTTTTAGGTAGTCAAACCCCAGACAATACACACATACAAGGTGGGGATCAGCTTTAGCAAAAGCCTCCCCATACTCGATACAGTGTTGAAACCCAGTGGGACCGGTTTTCTTCTTGGGTTACTCAGACATGGCCTTTCTCTTGAAAAGTTACCCTGAATAGCTTTCAAGCCAGGTAACACTGTCCTATCGGTTACCAACCGTGTCATGGGCTGTGGAAAAAAGAACAAAAATGTGTTTTTTTGAAACTGATATGAACCGTAACCCATAAGAGAAATTCAAGCAAGACTAATTCACAGAAAGATTTTGGTTCCCAACCAGACCAACCGCTAGAAAGCTGAACAAAAACAATTTCTTCACAATTTTAATTTACTATCTACCTACTTACACTACCTGTACCTTAGACAGAGATTCGACATCGAAAAAATAATGAAACGGTGGAGAAAAACTGACCGATTTTTACTTTTAGCGACGTAAAGGGGAGATCTCCGGAGCGACTTCTCAGGCGGAGTAAAGAATCTGATGGTTACACTGATATATACCAGAGACAGAGGTTTGAAAACCGAACTCGAGCTCAGCGTTGTATGCTTTTGCTGGGGCCAACTGCATATTGTCAGAATACAGCAAGACTTCATGTTGTTTGAATAGCCAGTTGGTCCAGAAAGTGGCGAGTGTGGTGCAACTTCTGTGTAGCCACAGCCCTGGAAGAGGCCTTGAGTAGGGAGTCATGTGATGGAGTGCTAAAGAGCAGCAGCTTTTCAGCTAGCTCTCCAAGCTGCATTTATTTTGTGCCAAAATGAAATTAACTGCTCAAAACACATTTTATTCAACAGAGCTAAGCCTAACATGTCAATAGATACCTCTATTACCAGCCAGATGACAGCAAGACCTGATAGAATGGAGGCTGTTAATACACTGCTGCCTCTGCCAGCAAGATCCCAGGATAGAAATGCCACACCGACGATGACGTGCCACTACCCACCCCAGCTTGGGCAGCCCACCCAGATGCACGTGTCAAGTTTTTCAGTAGCTTGGCTCTGTAATGGACACCTTGTTAGACCTTTGCTGGAGACTTTGAAGCATTTAAACCTGCCATTGCTGGCCTGGTGGCACTGAGGTTTTAGGCGCTGGATGCCATACCTCATGCTATGCCAGCGACCGGGTTTGGGAATGAGCCTGGGTCGGCCAGGATGGGAGGGAGGGAGGGAAGAAGGGAGCAGAATTGAGCAGCCATTCGGCAGCTCTCCTGACTCAGATGGATTTTGTCACCCTCTGTAGGTCCCACTGCCCCCAAGTGGAGGCCTGAGGGTAGTGCAGGCAGGGAGGCGGCATGTATGGGAGGGTGCCGCAAAACTGTGGCATGCGCATGCCTCCACATGTGTGTGCACAGCCACGACATGGGATGGGAGAAAAAGTGGAAAATTGGGATCTGGCAGGCTCTATGACTGCCCGATGTGTTCCCCACGGCTGTCCTGACTTCTGGATTGTGTTCTAGGGAGGGGAGAAAGTCGATGCTCCTCTGTTGCCCTGTCACAGGGGGAAATCTGTGGGGGAATCATGGGGTTGCCGTGCGGGGGCAATCGGGTCCAGAGGATGAGCCCTCCTAGGGAGGGTCTGAGTCGCATGCCAGCTCTGTGGAGGAGCATAAACAAATAATAGAAAAAAAACTGCTATTGAAGAACTTACCAGGTGGGCCTCTGAAACAAATACCCACATAAGCTCCCTCTAGGATTGAATAGAAAGGTCGAAGCCTGAAATTATCAGATTTGGCAGGAAAATCAAAGTTGATGAACTAGAACAAATCTGGTCCCCTTGGCATATTTATATAGGAGAGAGAGATATTTAAGCAATATAAATACCTTGAAAGAGAGTCCAGCTGATAAAGCATAAGGGAAATAGTCCAAATTGATAAGCAACATTTGTTTTTAGTTACTTTTTGTTGTACTAAGATTATCTTCGAAGTATAAGGTTTACTCACATCTTAATCTAAAGAGAATGTATTAATATGTTAAATCTGTGGGAAGTTGATTCCTAGTTTAAAGGTTATAATGTTGTTATTTGCACCTATATGTACATCAGTCATCAGTGGTGAATGGTTTGAAGTACTGAACTGTAAAACCTATCTGATATCTAATGATAAAAAGAAGTTATATAAAAAAAAAGTTGATAAACTAGCTGGATGATCAGGAAGGCTGCAGCCAATGAAACAGTCTGTGGTTGTTCACCTATTAGAAAGAGAATGGGGCAAAATGCTGCCCAATTCACACAAAAAGTGCTGGAGAAAATAGTCCTTCTCCACATAGCCCGCACTACATAGTGCAATGGACCCACAGAGCACTATGCCCAGTGTCAAATCCTGAGAACAAGCCACGTCCCATAGTTCCAAGGCACCTCAGCTACTTCATGCCTTCACTACAGCATCTGAACTCCCTCATCAATGCACATTTCTCCTCAACCTGTTCTTGTGGCTAGGCGTAGTTGTCCACCTAACTCCTTGGCCTAGTTACACTACCCTGACATGGCACTCAAACTTTTTTGTTGCTTACCGTCTGACATTGTTTACCATATCTAGAACTGTTGTGCTTACTTATTTCTGCCATTGTACATAATGGGCTAGATATTCAAAGGGGTTGCATCTGGTGCAACCCGGAACTGTACCGAGCTATATTCAAAGGGAATTATGCGAGTAATTCTCAGCACTGTGGCGCAAGATAGCCGAGATACAATCTTTTGCACCGGACGCAAAGATAGTGTGCAGCACATCTCCAGGGGGCGTGCCCATGCATATGTGGCACATCCCGATATTCAGCCCAGGATGTGCGGCGCATATGCTGGCACAACCCTGAGATGTGCTGCATATCTGGGCTCAAAGTTGAGCCCATAAGAAATGGCTCAAGTACGGGTCACCCACCAGCAGGCCGCTGTATTGCAGTGCACAACACAGCAGCCGCTGGCCATGGGTGGCAACCCCCTTCCCCAACACCATGCACAAGCACACACATCAGGCCCTGGTGGTGCAGTGGTACCTCCTCCCCTCCCGTAGCATCGATCGCCATAGTTTACTATAGTTAATATTCCTGATGGTCTAGTGGTACCCCCCTCTCCACCTGACCCTCTGATCACCATAAAAAGCCAAGGTTAATATCCCTGGTGGTCAAGTGGTCCCCCCCCCGCCCGTACCTCCAATCACTGGCCCGAGTAGCACAGTACATGTCACTGGTGGTCCAGTGGTAACCCCCACCCACACAGGACCCCCAGCCTCCGCCTAGCTCCCTCTGTCATCAGCAGGCAGATACCCGCCGCGATACCATCGTAGCTGCTTGTCGAATGACAGGATATAGTAGGTGCTGCAAGCTCATTGGTCCACACTGTGGACCAATGGGCTTGCAGTGCATACTGTACTAATTCACAACTTTGTGAATAGGTGCACTTGACCATGTGCCTTGGGTGGTGTGAACCCCCATGTGGGTGCCCCACTCTAGTAGAGATGCATCTGTTGTTAGAACAACTGATGGGGACTGTTGCTGAAAAAGGAACCCCTTTCCTTTGGTTGGATTCCCTTCCACCATTGAAGGGCCCATAACAATGTTTTGTTATTTTGTTTTGTTTTTCTTTACTAGAATTAGTTTTGAAAGAGGGTCCTTTCTCTTGACACCAGTGAGTCCTGAGGTGAAGTTGGATGTCCCTCATCTGTAAGCTGGATTCCTGGACTGTGCCAGTGGCAGGTGCCATGTGGCCAGTAGCTGAAGAAACTGTCTTGCAGTTTTTGGTTTATTCAGGTTGAATGAGCCCTCTGTTAGTGGAATACTTCTTGCCTTGCGTAGAAGCAGGTAGGCCCTGCCTTTCAGGGTATTTAGCTCTGCTCCTATGAACTGTGGTGCCTGAGCAGGCTAAAGGACAGACTTTCTTTAAATTTATCAGGAACCCTAGAGACTCCAGGAGCCCCTGGGTGAGTTGCAGATGCTCCCACTTGCTGGGGTGATTTTATAACCACCAGCCAGTCCTCTAGGTATGGGAAAACTGTGACACTGTGTCTTTGAAGATGCTGCAACCACTGTGTACACTCTTGGAGAGTGACCTGATGGGAGTCTGAACCTGAAGTACTTTCTGTGAGACTCCCTCATGGGCATCTGGAAATCATTTAAGTCCAGTGATGCCAACCATTTCCCTTTTTGGAGTGTTGGCAGAATCAGTGACAAAGTTATCATTTTGAACTTAGACTTCAAGATAGGCCACCACTCCCCATCTTCTTTGTGGTACCTTTTGCTGTACTAGGACAGGCTCCACTGTCTTTGACAGTAACAGGTTTTGAACCTCTTCTCAGGAGTTTTCTCTCTCTGCATCTGTAGATGGGTTGAAAACTTGTGTTTTTACTACTGGAAGAATTTGAACTCCAAGACAATCCCTGACTCACTATATCCGGGACCACTTGTCTGTGGTGCCTGAAGTACCCCTGCTGTGTGCCATGGCCTGACAAAAAAAGCGCTTGCAGTGAATTGATCTGCCTCTGCCTCCCCTTCCCTATGTTTTAGTGGACAGGGAAGTTATCTTTTGCATAATTGCTACTGTAGGTGGTTTTGTATCCATCCACCTTTTTCATCGGGAACCCGGAACTGAGGTATAATGAACCGAGGCTATCGGTTCTGGAACCGGACTTAATGGTTCTAAAACAAGCTAAATTTAATAAAATTAAACATAACTAATGGAGTTTTTTAGTCAGAAAACTCTGATAAATACAAAACAAACCTTTGTTTGTCCCCAGTTACACTGAACCGGAAGAAACCGGGAAAACTTACGATTTAAACACTAAAACTACGGATTTACTTAAAATCACAAAAAGTAAAAGGCAGCAAATGAAATGTAAAGAATACTTATAATATTTTATAAAGTTTCTTATGTCAGAACAAGATGATGAGGAGAGGATCTCCAAGCATCTAGTCTTGACAGGCGGAGAGAGAAATCTGAGGGGTTTAGAACTAAGGCAGTTAGTAGAATGCAGCATTTGAAAAAATATCTGTTGCAAAAGATTCCATCATTTGCATATGTTCCATCTCTTCGGCAGTTCTACCTAGAAGGCTTATTGCATAAAATTATGAATACCTGAGTATTACTGGAGTTAGAAGAGCCTCTCTTCAAGTTGCTTTGGTGACACTGAGGTGGAAGCAGAAGCCATTTCCTCTAATCTTTTGCCTCTTTTCTTTACAGTTTTAGAACAAAAGGCACTGCACTTCACAGAGAAAATATGACTGGGACCCAGTCACTCTAAACACAAATATTGGCAATCAGCCTTAGCAAATATCTGGAAACACTTAATACAGTTTTTAAAACCTGTGGGTCCTGTCCTCCTTTTAGGTCTTTCTGATATGCCAAATGTCAGTAGAATAAGCAAAACGTTCTCACAATGGGTAAAAACCAAAAATCGTGGTCGGTTCCTTGATTAAAAAGGGAACCACGATTTAAGAGAGATTTCTAAAGTTAAATGCAAAATGCACTTGGTTCCTAACTAAAAATGGAAACCAATTGCAAATAAAAAATAACATTTTGAATTTATGCTTAAACTGCAAAATGTGAAGAGAAAAGCCAGCGGTATGAACCACAACAAACAGCAGTTTAAAACTGAAAACTCAGCTCCAGGGAACTGCGAGAGAACAGCTAAGAACGAGTAAAATATACCAAATTAACTAAACTTTTTTACAGAAATAAACAATCTTGCAGTGAAGTTACTGTGAGCAGCTATGAGGGCGTCTAGTTGTCTGAACGGAGAAAATGAATCTGGCAGTTAGATGGAACACAGCCCACCTAGAGGCAGCAGTTTGAATGTAGCATTCTAAGTTCCATGATTTGCATACATTCCACATTACATCAGAGCTCCTGGATGGGGGCGGGGGGCAGTAAGAGATTCTGAGCTGACTACATATGTCTAATACTACTACTGGGATATTCCTGGGGTTTTAACGAGATATAAATCACCATTATGTATTTTATTTTATTTTATTTATCAAGTCTAGGATTACAAATACCTTTGAGCCATGGCTCTTTTACAAAGGTTCCACGTCAGAGAAATACAAATTACAGGGAACATCAAGACAGGCATTACAACAATGTGGACATTGCCAACATAGTACAGATTAATACAGTTCAAGGGTAGCATTGTAACAAGGCCGCCAGCGGCATTTGTCAGAGAAAATAGACAACAGATAAGAAGTGCCAGAGTCATAGGGAGAGGGAAGAGGGTGGGGGGGAGAAGGAATGTAGGAAGGGTGGCAAGAGGCTGAAAAGTGCAGCATTGGGTATACCAAGATGTGAGGGTAGAATCCAGTGGGGGGGACAACTACAGCAGAAAGGGAAGTGGAGAAACAAGGTTAAGTTGGGCAGTCACCGGAGCTGTTGGTAGTGAGATAGTCCCGGAGCCTAGTTTTAAACATACCAATAGTTGGGGCAGAGGAGATGGTTGGGCTGAGGCCATTGAACCAGAGTGGTGCTCGATAAGCAAAAGAGCATTGTACCTGTGAAGTGTGACAGTGGGGGACTTTCAGTAGCTGTAGCATGGATCTCCTAAGGCACCATTTGTTAATTCTGTGTTGTAACAGAGTTGAGACCCCAGAAGGTGCAAGGCCAAGTTAGATTTTTTTGACCATGAGGCAGGTGAGAAACTTTATGCGGTTTGATAGTTGGAGGCAGCCGGTCTGAGTGTACAGGTCACATGTGTGGGTGAGACGGTGAGCACCAGTGATGAGCCAACATGCTTTATTTAAGGCAGTTGTATTAAATCATTGAAATCTTTTTCAACATTCAGAATGGTATTGCTGATATGTATAAGATGAATATCTTGCCTATCTAATAGGATTTAAGATTCAGGGCGAGTGTGTTGATATGCAGATTACAAACTGGTATGTACTGGTCTATAGCATCCAGATAAGGTCACTGTCAATATAGTCCTGTTCAGGAGTGGGTACTGGGGTGATCATGGATTGATCAAAAATGGTTTGTTTATGTTGCACAAAGCAGAAATTAGGAATGTCAGCACAATTGATATGTCCATAAGAAAAGATCTCACTTCAAGGGTGACCTCTTGCAGCAGGTAATACCATTAGGACTAAAGCTGCCAGGCGTTAGGACCCTATGGAAACATTTTCTAGCTAGCAGTCTGTGGCGGGGGACCAGCCCTGACGTCGGCTCCGCCTGACGTCAGAGGTGGTATAAAGGGGCAGTCCTCCGGCGTCACCTCAGTTCTTTTCCTGCCATCAACTTGCGAACATCGGATCTACAGACACCATAGTTGCAGTCGGCCACCTTTTTCTCGTGATTTCACGCAGCATATTTAAAAAAAAAGTTTACATGACGCCTTTTCGTGTTTTTCATGCCTTCATCGTCTCAACGACAAAAATTGAAGTGTGCGTGTGGGAAGTACATTCCGACGAAAGACAGCCATTCTGCCTGCCTCATCTGCCTAGGCCCAGACAACCAGCCTGACAATTGCCCACACTGCACTAAATTTAACAAGACCAGGATTTGTCGCACCAACACCTTGAAGGCCCATCTTCTCGAGCAGCAAGTAGCCGCCATGCAGAAGACCCCATTGGGACACAGTTCATCCTCTTCCACCAGGGAGTCTCCCCCCAAGGAGAAGAGATCAGGAGGGAAACACCACCAGCACCAGGAGAAGGAGAGGGCCAGACCAGAGTCCTGCCCTCACTGGGCTTCGGCCACTTCCAACTCCGGCGGGAGTTCGGAGTCAGTTCCCGCAGGTACCAAGGCAGTTTCAGGGGACACCTAGAGGAAAGCTACTGCCTCTAACCAGTCAAAAGGTAAGGAGTCTTCCTATTTGGACAGCTGTCCACTCAGATCCCCTTGGCCCATTGACCCCATAGACATGGGTCGACCCATGAAGGACAGGCTTCGGTTATGGGAAGATCAACGGTATCCATGCCCATAAGCCTTCTGACTCGTCCAACAAGCAGAAGAAAAAGGACAAGCCAGAGAGATGCCGGGAGATCATCAGGTACTGGACATCTCCTCCACGCAAGCACCGGGCATCATCTGTCTCCCAGATGATGGGACACTCCAAATCGATGTCAGATAAGAAGGCATCTCCAGCGATGGAGAGGTCATTGGCCCCCAAGGACCGGCCATCAGCCCTCAAGGATCGGCCACGGCGACCAGTCTCCTTGATGAGGGGGTACCGGACACCCCACAGCCTCCATTAGAAGAGCCAGATGTCAGGCCACCAGATACAGAAGATCTGACACCCATTGTACCCATAGACAAAGAGTTCGAGGACCAGGTTACCCCTCCTTTGGACCAGACGCCCGGTCCCTCTGGCACTCCAAATCCAAACCCTCCACCAGTAGTTCCTCTAGCAGAAGTGGGGGTGCTTTGTCAAACTTGGTGAAATACAGTAAAAGGAGAGCTCCTCCATCGACCCAGGGATTCATCCCCAATATGTCCACCACATAGAGACCTCAAGCCTGAGCGGCCTTTGCCTCCGAAAGACAGGCCGCAGGATAAAGAAGACAGGCGGATACCAGGGCTGAAGGGCCGCAAAAGGCACCCTTCATCCATTCCCTCATCCAGCGGACGCCCACCCTCAACATCAGGTGATGACACAGGTGACTCCTCTTCAGACTACCCTTCAGAGGACGAGCTCTCCATTCCATCTGCCAATCTGAGGGACTTACCGAGGTCACTCCGGATGACCCATCTTTTTTAGATATCATATGCCATATTCAGGCGCTTTATCAATGGGACACAGAGAAATTGGCCCAGAAAGGCGCAGAATGGCCAGATTCTTAGGGTCCACGTATCCAAAACCTTTGGTAATCCCTCCTTTAATGGAGCCATTCCAAGATGTGACCAAATCTACCTGGAAACATCTGTCCACTACAACTGCAGTTTCTCATAAGGCTGATAGGCCCTACAAGACTCCAAAAGAGGAGTCTTTTCTAGGAGAACACTCAAGGGCAGACTCAATGGTCCTAACAGCTGCTCACGGCAGGGCACAACAATCATGCCACATGAGTGCCTAGCCACCAGACCCAGAATCAAAGAAACTAGACCAGATGGGACGCAAGTTGTACTCTTCAGCAATTTGCACTGTCAGGTCACTCAATTTCCTGGCCCTCATGGTCGCTAACCAAAAATTCCTGTGAGCAAAGGCAATGGACCTGGCTAAAGCTCAACCAGATGTGGAGGGTAAGGTGGATCTCCTTGCTGTACTTCAGTCTGGCATGGGCGTGGATAAACATGTCCTCAGGAGTTCTTATGACTCTGTGGACACAGCAGCAAGAGCAGTAGCCACCAGCATTTGGCTCAGAGTTTCAGGCTTCCAACAGGATCTTCAGGGTGCTATCTTGTATGCTCCTTTCCAGGCACCAGTCCTGTTCGGTCAGGACACAGAAAAGCTGATTACCAGATTTAAGGATTAAGGGAAAGCTGTGTCCAAAAACCACAGAATGTACCATTCAGAGCCACAGTCCACACACCACCGTCCCTTTTGGAAAAATCAGGGAAAGCAAGGAAGGCATCAGATGCAAAACAAGGGAGGCTTTAAAAGAAAAGGCCACCCTGTCCCTTCAGGCACCCAGGGCCCCAAAAACACCAAAGTGCCAAGACCTCCCCTGCCTACACCCTTCAACACTGCATGACTCCCTACCAACCCCCCTTTACCACAGCCGGTGCATCGGACCAGTGGGCCCTCCAGATGGTAAAAGGGGATACTCCCTAGAGTTCACCCAGTTTCCACCTGCTCCCTCTCTCATGCACTACTCTTGTGGGCAGATATACGGGCCTTACTGGACAAAAGAGCCATACAGGAGGTTCCTTTTGCACAAAGGGGAAAGGGATTTTATTTCCATTTCTTCCTCATCCCGAGAAAGATGGGAGATCTCCATCCCATTCTGAATCTGAGTCAACTGAACACTTTCATTGAATACAAGAGGTTCAGAATGGTGACCTTGGTGAGCCTATTGCCTATGCTCCACCAAGGAGGCTGGCTGTGCTTTCTGGACATGCGGGATGCCAACATGCACATCAAGATCCTGCCATCCCACAGGAAGTGCCTATGCTTCACCTTCCAGGGAGGACACTACCAGTTCAGGGTGCTGCCATTCAGCCTATCCTTGGCACCAAGAGTCTTCACTGAGTGCCTGGCAGTTGTAGCGGTGGCTCTCAGGAGAAGGGATCACTTCATTTACCCTACCTGGACGATTGGCTTCTTATGGCATCAACAGAAGACCAGTTGAACAGGACCTTGGAGGACACATTCAGTCTATTCTAGACTTTAGGCATCACCCTAAACCTGTCCAAGTCACAACCATGGCCAGCTCAAAGGCTGCAATACAATGGAGCAGTCCTGGACACAGTCCAAGGAGAGCCCTTCTACCTGCAGACAGGGCAGAGAGGTTAAGAGAGGTCACTCGCAGGATACAAGACTCGGACTTGGTCTCAGCAAGAGTGGTCCTACAGTTGTTGGGTCATATGGCAGCAGCTATCATGACAGTTCCATTCTCGCATCTGAACATGAGGGTTCTACAATGGCACCTCAAGGTTCAATGGGATCAAGGTTTGGACAAGCTGGAAGAGCCCATTCGGATCTCCAGTGCAGTCCGACAGTCCATGACCGGGTTGCTCACCTCAGCCCATCTGAGCATAGGGGTTCTTTTTCAAAAACCCAGTCCTCTACAGGCCCTTACCACTGACACATCAGAACTGGGATGGGGAGCACATCTTGCTGCACATCAGACAAAGGGCTCCTGGAATTCAGTGGAATGAGCTCTTCACATCAATGTTTTGGAAATGAGAGCCATTCTATATGCCCTTCAAGCTTTCCAAGGGGTGCTCCTTCCTGGACCTTTACTGGTCCAGTCAGACAATACCCTAGTAGTCTTCCATCTCAACAAGCAAGGGGGTACGAACTCCTATCCCCTATGCAGAGAAGCAATGAGAGTTTGGTCCTGGGCTGTGGATCACAAGCTGGACATGACAGCGGTTCATGTTCCAGGAGTCCACAACATCCTCACAGACAGCTTAGGTCACTCTTGATCTCAGAATCATGAGTGGGAACTACAGCAAGAAGTCATAGAAGACCTCTTCGAAAGGTGGGGTCAGCCAGAACTGGACCTCTTTGTGTCCCCACACAGCGCCAAACTGCCCAGTTTCTGCTCACCGGATCCACGTCCCAGTGTTTTCTGGTGAGATGAATTGTCCCTCTCTTGGACAGGGAGGTTTCTGTATGCTTTCCCTCTCTTCCCTCTGCTTCAGAGGGTCCTGTTCTAGTTGCAGGCAGAGGAGGCAAGGATGATACTGGTAGTGCCATTCTGGCCTCATCAGATTTGATTTCCGTTGGTTTCCACTGTTGCAACAACTGGCATAGGCCCCACCAGTTCCATTGCCCCTCTCCACTGATTTGCTGTCCCAAGAGCAAGGGACGTTAGTCCATCCAAACCTCCAGTCCTTGCACCTGCATACTTGGTTCCTGTGGACTTAGCCAGGGATAGGTTTGGAGTATCCTTTAGCATGGCAGAGCTACTCATGGCAGCGAGAAAACCCTCTACCAGGGTGACTTGCACCATGAAATGGAAGTATTTCTGCTTATGGGTGATTCCACGTTCTCTGGATCTCCTAGGTTGTCCGATGGAATCTGTGCTGGAGTATCTTCTCCACCTGTCAGATTTGGGTCTCAGCTACTCATCTATAAAGGTGCACCTCTGTACTCTGTCAGCTTACCTTGTGCCTCTAGATGGGATGACTGGCACAGCTGGACATCTGCAAGACCTTCCTGAGAGGTATCTTGCATATGAAACCCCCCAGGAGAGACCCAGTACCATCCTGGGATCTCCTGTTCATTTTAGAGAAGCTCATCTTACCACCCTTTCAACCAGCCACAAGTTGTGAGCTCTGCCTTCTCTCTTGGAAGGCATTGTTTTGAGTTGCTATCACTTCAGCACAGAGGATTTCCGAGCTGCAGGCTCAGATGTGTAAAAAGCCTTGCCTAGTTTTCCACAGGGACAGAGTAGCCCTGCACACGAACCCAAAGTTTTTACCAAAGGTAGTGTCTGAGTTCACGTTGAACCAGGACATTCAACTACCGGTTTACTACCCAGAGTACTCGAACAACAGGGAGGCATTGTTACATACTCTGGATGTACACAGAATTGTACATTACTATCTGGCTAGGACTAGATCCCGCAAGACAGACAGACCAGTTGTTTGTCTCCTTTGCCCACAGGAAGCTTGGAGCACCGGTCACAAAACAAACCCTAAGTGGCTGGTACACTGCATTACTTTTTGCTACCAGCAACACAACAAACCCCTACCAGGACTGGTGAGGGGTCATTCTACCAGAGGGGGTGGCGACATCTTTCGCTTCCCTGCGGAATGTTTCTTCAACAGACCTCTGTGCGGCCGCTACTTGAAGTTCAGTGCATGCCTTCACGAGGCACTACAGTCTGGACATTGCTTCCAGAAGGAGAGCAGGTTTTGGCCAAGCAGTCCTCCAGGGACTCCTCTCCTAATCTACCACAGTGTTTATTGTCCTCCACCTTCTTTGATCTGTGTCTGTCCTTTGGCATTACTTGGGACTCGGTCCTAATGGTATTATCTGCTGAAAGAGCTCCCCCTCGAAGTGAGAGATAGTACAGTTATGTAAGAATTTACCGTAACAGTAGATCTTCGAGAGGAGCTCTTGCAGCAGGTGGCTTTCCCAACCATCCACCTGCACCTGGAGACATAACATTACATCTTCTCTTTGAGGATGGGAGATCCTCCTCAGTTCTTCATCTGTATTTTCAGCTGGTCTCCAGCAGGAGAACTGAGGTGGCACTGGGAGACCACCCCCTTTATACCACGTCTGACATCGGGCGGAGCAGATGCCAGTGGTGGTCCCCTGCCTCAGACTGCTAGCTAGAAAATTTTTCCATGGGGTCCTAATGGTATTACTTACTGCAAGAGCTCCTCTCAAAAATCTACTGTTTGCTTGATGCTTGTTACAGCATAATATTGTCCATCCATATTGTATTTTATTTTGGCTTGTGGCAGATGCCACTTAGTGAGTTGTATTGGACATGTGACAGAGGCAAAGCTCTGGAGATAGCCATGTTGCTGGATGGCTGGATCTGTTGAGTTGCATTTGTCATTTCAGTGGCATTTTGAGAAGGTACAGTAACATTTTGCTCATTGAGTCCGTTAATGGAGTAGCCACACACCGGTGTAGCTACATGGGAAACATCACACCTGCACAGGTCTTGATAGCCTTTTATGGAACAACAGTCTGTATGAGGTGCCAGCCAGGCTTGTAGATGAAGGTGAAACACCAACAGTGGAGGAAGATTGATGCGTTGCTTGTAGATGTCTTCTTCTAGGTATCCAACAAAGTACACACGTGCCAGTCTGTTGAAGACTTAAGATTTCTTTTCAAACACTGGTAAATATGCAGTAAATGAAACATACATGCCTTCTTGAATGGAGCAATGGTGAGTTGAATAGCAAAGTCCTTGATTAGGGTGTGGTGTGACAAAGCCTAAGTTTCTGGCAGTTGTGAGAGAAAAAGCGAAGGAGTCGGCCATACATTTGGAGGTGCAGGCCAAGGTCTGACAATGAGGGCAATACCATTTGGCCATTCATGAATCCTTGACAATGTTGGGGATCTGCCCTGCTTCCAGGTCACGGAAGAGGTTAGTGACAGTGGTTAAAACATAATTTCACTGCTTATGTGTTGCTGTCTGACCTAATCTTGGCCTGTGTGTTATTAAATAAATGTGCAATATTGTACGTTATACACTGTGAAAATTTTTTCCATGGCTAGGTCATCAATACCATGTAGCATGGGCTTTAGCATATTTTCAGCTTGTTGATTTTGAAAATAACTAACGTCTCTCTTAATTAGTTGCATATCCCCCTAGTCCAGATTGACATACCCGATCCAGGTGAACCTGATATACTCTCCACCAGGCCTGTTACACTCAAATCTCACTTAGGGTGTTTAGAGCAGAACATCCCTTAATGTGGAGCAATTTCCTGCCCAGCTACAGGGTCGTGAGCTTGTATTTGATAAGCTGCAACAATATTTAACAACCTAGTAGCATGAAACCTAGATACATTAGTAATGGAACAATGACCATATTGGGCCATGTTCCAGTGCAATATATTTAAAACTACAGGAGCATGCATAAATTGAACATTGCTAATAAGTGTCCCAGATATGGAAACTGCAGTTAGGCCACTAGGTGGACCTGGCTTCAAGGTAGGGCACTGTGACAGCTGTGGTGGAAAAGTGGTGGTCTCAGAATAGGTGAAAACAGTTGTGTTGGGCACAGTAGTGGGATGAGTTGCAAAGGGAATTAAGTTTGTGGAACTAAATACTGTTCAGGAAGTTGCATTATGATTTCAAAAGTCCAAGTCCCTTGGTCTGGTTGTTATATGGTCTTTATTAAAAGAAAACTGTCTAAGTATCCCACCAGTCTGTCTTTGTAGACCTGAGAAGGGCCTGGCTGTCCCTGTTGCCAGATGTTATGGCCAGGATTGGCAGATCCTTTTCAGGATACCCCATTGGGAACCATGGTACCTTGAAGATGGTAAATCTTGAGGATCTCATTTGTGCCTGGAAAAGTGAATATTTGCATCCAAGCTGTCAGCAGCCATTTGCCTTTTGGCTAGTTGAAGTATTCTGCTTTGTCCTGAAATGACAAAGAAATAGGTGAAGGTACACCCTTCCCCCCAGCTCAGTGGATCACTTATTGAAGGCCATCAGAGCACTTGTGCAGTTTGAGCTGATTGGCCTGAAACCATTTGTCAGTATGTTTCCCTGTGGTTTGGCAGCTGCACCTGCTAGAGAGAAGAGCTGAGTTTGTTCACAATATCAAAGTATATTTTGGACTTTTGGTGGGCCAAGGTTTGAGCATGTACTAAATAGATACTGATTGGGTAACCCTAATTGCCATCAAGAGTAAGGGCAACAGAGTATCCCAATGCTTTGCGTTCTCATTGGCCAACTTCAACAACATTGCCTTGATTTAGTCTGTAATCTTTTCTTCACTCTAACTTGTCTGTCATACTGACGTGGAACCTGTGTAAAAGAGCTGATAGTGCAAACGTTTAATCCGATATCTAAATAAATAAATTTGCCTATTGGTTCTTTTTACAGCACCAGAAGACTGAGGATGGTAAGTAGACCATCCATGGATATCTCCCCCGCAAGGGCAAATCTCATAACTTCCAGCAAGGCATCCTCTGTGGACAGAGACCATTTTGTCACTGATCGGCACCTTCATATTCCTGAAAGACAAAAGAAAAATGAAGAGGAGGGCCTCAGGACCCTCCCTCTTTAGTGTGTTAGTGTTGACCTTTTAAAATGCTGATGCATTATTTTTATACAGATGTGTGCTTTTGGAAGTATTGTCCAACATCTGCTGCTGCCACTGCCAAATTTGCCATGGGTAGGGTAGGAATGTAAATAGTCCTGTAGCTGCCACCCACATATTACTTGATTTCTGAAAAAAAAAAAACACAAAGAAAAGGCGTCCCCTTCCTTACTGGTAGGTTAGAAAACAGTTTCAACTGATTTACATGAAATCCTGATTAATGCCATGTCTCCTACTTTTAATTGTATTTCATGGACTTGTTTTTCTATGAACATTTTATTTCAATGTTGATTCACACCAATATCATTAACAGAGGAAAAAGTTAACATTAATACCCACTCCCACACTCTCTGGTGAACCATGAAAATGTCTTCTACCAGAGTGAGTTTGTTTTTGTGGGAGCAGTGTGCATTTACCACCATTTCTAGAGTGTTAGCCTTAATTAGAGCAGACTGCCATAAAATCATTAACAAAGTAACTGACACTCAAAAATGGTTGTCTGCCTCCCGTGGACACATCCAGTATCAGGGCTCCCAGAATTACAAGGAAATTCTTCCCATAGACTTGCATTGGTTATGCAGGATAACAACGCAGTTCAGCTGCCATAGGAAATAATGCAAACTACAGGAAAATTGCCCTGGAGTTACAGGGAAAATTCCAAATCACTCTGGGAGTACTGCTGTATTTTCCTTTATGCTCTTTTTTTTATTTGAAACAGTTGTGGATCAGAGACTGCTGGAAAGCATTAAGTAAAGGGGGGGGTGTACGGAGGATCCATGTATAACCCCCCACCACCACCACGATCTCCTGTTATTCAAGGAGATTGACATAGGTATTGCATTGGGCAAAGGAAGCCATGTTAAAATGTGTTTTATCTGTTTTGTTTGTTTACAGTTAAACTGTCTAGTAAATCGGATTGATTTGTTTTACTGGGAAGCTGCACATTTCTCCACCCAAACTGCATGCCATTGCAGAAAGGAAACTGGTGTGAGCTTTTGAACCACGTAATCCCATTTACATAAAATCAACTGACTATAAAAATAGCCAGAACAACACTATACACACTAGATACACAAACAGATAAGTACATAACAAAGGGCAAAATCTCGTGCATAACATTTCAAGAAACATTCAGATTAGTCTGAAAACATGAATTTCATTTCCCTGTGATTCCTGAAAAGAAAGGGTGTTTGATTACAGTGTACATCATCCCAGCCAGTCATGCCCTGTCAGCAAGGCTAACGTGCCATTGGACTCTAAGGGGATACGTGATGGCAAGGTGTTTGATAACTGATATATCTGAATGAGTGGCAAGTGAGCTCGGGGAATTTCATGAGTGGCAGAGCGTAGCAGAGCCAGGAGTGGTCGTTCCCTGAGCTCACTTGCCACTCATTCAGATATATCAAACACCTTGCCATCATGTATTCGTTTTATATAATAAGGTTTTTTATTTTTTATGTCTTTAGTTTACTTATATTTTGAGTTATTAGTTTGGTTTACCTGTAAACAAAAGGCAGAGCCATACACAGGAATTTGGTGCTCTGTGATACAGTATGACTTGGTGGCAAACGTAATCACGGCACTCCAATTATGCAAATTTATACTTGGGATTCTGGGAGGAAGGGGTGGTGTGGGACAAAAACTCCAACCCCTTTTGGACAAAAATTGCACTATGGAAGCATTATATTGATGATGTTTTTATGATTTTGTGGGGTGACAGCTGCAAACTTGCAGAATTTGTTAACTTTCTGCATAAATCAAATCCACATCTTAGGTTTGTGTACAAAGAAAGCACAGAGGAGATTCCATTTCTGGATCTTAACATTAGAGTGTTAGAAACGGGAGATGGGAACTTCCTTGTACAGGAAACCCACTGACAGAAATATAATTCTGTTGGCAAGCAGCTGCCACCCCCGCCACATTATAGAAAACATACCAAAGAGCCAGTTCTGTAGAATTAAAAGGAACTGCAGTGATGAAGTGGACTTGGTTAGAGAACTGGATAATCAGGAGTGTCACATTAAGAGTAGAAACTATTCAGAAAGCACTCTACTAAAAGCAAAGGAACCAGGTGACAATATCAGCAGAGAAAGTCTTAGGGCAATCAGATACCCAAAGGGAGAAATGGGGACAACCAGATCATTTTCATTACCACCTATAATGTGCGATCAGGTGCAATAAGAGAGATCATTATGAAACACTGGCATGTGCTTGAGGTGGACCCGAGACTGAAGGAAACGGCCTGCACACCCCCAGAATGGCATATAGGAGGGAAAGCAATTTAAGGGACATCTTGGTCAGTTCAGTTTTAGAAACTGAAAAAATGAAAAGCTAGTTGCCACTGCTACCTCATGGCTTTAGGAAATGTGGAAATTGCACATTCTGTCAGAATATACAAGAGTGTAGTATGTTTCTGAACCCATTTGACAAAAAATGTGTGACATCAAGCAGTTTATTAACTGCAATACTATTCATGTTGTCTACATGGCTATTTGTGCATGTGAAGCCTACTATGTAGGCAAGATGAAAAGAAAATTTAAAGAGAGGATGGGTGAGCACTCGAGAGCAATTAAAGATAACTTGGAATATGCATTAGCGGTACACATGGACAGAGTGGAAAACAGAAAAGACCATGCGGTTAAATTTATTAGCCTAGAACAAGTCACACTAGGCCCAATGGGTGGAGATAGGGAAGGATTGCTCAATATGAGAGAAAATTGCTTGATATATACCCTGGAGCATATATGAGCAAGGGGTTGAATTGACCATAATAAGTTAAAACCTTTGCTAAAAATAGAAGATAATAGGTGTCTGTTTTGTTATTTCTAGGTATTCAAGGAGGAGAATATAAGAGTGTCTGAAGTAGCTGTTTCCATTTCTTTGAGTACACATCCTTTTAGCTCCGTAGGTCAGAATAATCAACTTTTGAGACTGTTCTAGGACACACCTGCAACCTCTCATCGTCCTAGTTCCAGCACTTCTGGAGTATGTTAATCTGCGCCTGGCCTCGGTATAGGCACCCCTTCCATCAGGTTTCACTACATGCTCTATAACATTATATGAGGCTTCATTTTTGTATTAAACCCTCCTGCCCACCCCTTCTCCAAGTACCTAGGACCTCTGAGTAACTGAGCTATTTGATCCTCGAATCTAAACCCATACATGTAAATATGTAAATTTGTAAATGAAATCATAAGTGATGCTACTGGTTTGCATACCAGCTGCATGGGACCACTGAGTAACTGAGCTTCTCGAGTCTAAACTTCACACATGTGAGTATGTAAATTTGTAAATTAAATCATAAGTGAGGTTCCTGGTTTGCATCCCCCCTGCTTCCATGGACTCTGAGGCCACTTGTGGCAGCACAATTGCATTCTTCAAATAGACTTTCCTTTTTTCTCCATCTGCCCTTTATTAATTTGTATAGCCTGTAAGGGAGCAAGCCTCACAGAATAGGTGACATGAATTTTTGGACTGTAAACTAAACACCAAAGATAAAGTTAAAAGGCATGAACAAAATAATTGGAGGAAAATGTTTTTAATACATTTTAGGTGTAGGATCCTCACTGAAGGGTGATCAATTAATTGATTCTATAAGCACTAATGTAATGTATGCACTTTATTTGATATGCACACAGAAAGGGAAGGATCCAGATTCATTTCAGTGCAGTTACTGTTCATTGTTGCTTTTGTTTTAAACCTAGATTTGTGTGCTTTTAGTGGTGCTATTATTTCTTTGCTGTCTTTACTTGGAATTACTTTGGAGCTGTTGAAAATTTGAAACCTAGTTTGGTGTGCTTTTAGTGGTGCTGTTTTCCTTTGCTGTCTTTTCTTGCTGCACATTTTCACCCTCACTCTTAATTAAATGCCCTGTTAAACCTGATTGACAGGAGCCAAGCCCAGGGAATAGCAGGGGTTGTGGAGTAGGAGGGGCCTAAGCGGGAGGAAGCCTGCCCTCTGCACAAGTGTTTTGACTCATTTTTATGTTGCTTGCACGCATGTGCAAGAAACATAGTGCCATCATCGGAGATTTCGGAGGTGTGTCACCTCCTCCTCCAATTCAGGCAGTGTGCTGGCAGGCGCGGCCCCTGTAAGCCAATGCATTTTGGAGCTGTCTATGATACGCTCCAAAATGCAGTGGCATACAGTTGAAAGGGGGAGCTACGCTTGAGTGAGCAGATAAGATAAGGCTGCTCACACGCAGCTCCCCCCCACGCGTGCACGCCCCGCACATACTGTATAGCCGACGAGGTGGCCAATCCCCGTCGGCTGACCTGCGTCGTCTCCCCCCCAGTAGTTGGTGCCACGCTGGGAGCCCACCCCAGCATGGCAAGCAATTCATAGGCCGACAGGGGTGCCCAATCCCCCATCGGCTGAACACCCCTCCCAATGTCCTTGTGCCACGCTGGGAGCCCACCCCAGTGTGGCAATAATTTCCATGGCCGACGGGGGTGCCCAATCCCCGTCGGCTGAACGCCTCAATGTCCTTGTGCCATGCTGGGAGCCCACCCCAGCGTGGCAAACGTCCCACGACGCTTTTTTTACCTGTAAGACGAAAATGGTCCCGCGGCACGCCTCCCGACCCCCCCACAACCTGCACCTACCCATCATGCGACCCAGTTTTCCCACACCCCCACCCCATACTTACCTCCGACTCGGCGCGACGATCTTCGTGAACCGAAACACGCCTGCACTCTTCAAAGCCGACCGCAAACTGAGGAAATGCCGTAAGCTGTATAATGGGCTAGATAGGGGTTTCAACTTATTGTATATCTCAGGTATTTTTGATGGATTTGCATCACTGGGAGTTTGGGGACCCCTCTCATGAGTGATGTCACTGTCATGGCGTTATTCGGGCCCGAAGGTGATTTCGCAGATGACTGTGCAGTGACTGCAAAATCAACCTTCGGCCCAAATACCACCATGACAGTGACATCATTCATGAGAAGGGGTCCTAAACCCCATGTTGAAAATTTGGTGCCAAAATTTCAAAAATGACTGTTTTATAAGCATGCGTTGCACAGTTCCTACACAGGCTCGTAAGTTCGCGAAATTTCAATATTTTCACTCCAGATTTTCAACATTGCCATTTTACCACACCTTCTTATGAGTAGTACAGCTGTCATTTTTCACATCTCACCCAAAATGTGATTCCGCCCATGTAGCACACAGAATGGCGCAGTCGGTGTGCGAAATCAATGTACGGGACAAATTAAGAAAATCATAGTGACACTGTTCATGAGCAGAGGTCTTAAAATGGCTATGTTGAAAATTTGGTGAAAAAATTCCTAAAAATGACTGTTTTACTAGCGTGCATTGCGCTAGTTCCTACGACGCCTGAGGGTTTGGCGAATTTTCAATATTTCCACTCCAGATTTTCAACATTGCAATTTACCACACCTTCTTATGAGCAGTACAGCTGTCATTTTCACATCCTGCCCAAAACGTGTTTCCGCACTTATGTAGCGCACAATGGCGCAGTCAGTGCAAACTCAATGTATGGGACACATTAACAAAATCACAGTGACACTGTTCATGAGCAGAGGTCTTAAAATGGCTATGTTGAAAATTTGGTGAAAAAATTCCTAAAAATGACTGTTTTACAAGCGTGCGTTGCGCAGTTCCTACGCACGCGCGTAAGTTCGCAAATTTTCAATATTTGCACTCCAATGACTTCCAAATACCTAAACAGCACATAGAAGCAAGCAACATTCGGCATTGACAAATGCTTGTTTGTTGTGGTTTCCTTCTTTAAAAAAAAAAAGCTATCAGGATCAGTGGCAGGAGTTTCAGGACAGTAAATTAATAAAGAGGTAACTAGAAGGAGCGCTTCAGTAACAGACAACTACTGGAATAGCAGTGTAAGTGCAGTATAATGTGGGGGAGTGGTGCAATGCAGTGGATGCAGGGCAGCTGTATTCAGGCAGACCTTCTGGATGCTGAGGTGCTGCCCTATCTGCGGGCATCTCTCTGGACTGTGGGACAAGGTAGCCAGACTCAGAGTGGTAGTAAATTGGGTCAGGAGTACCTTCGCCCCTATCCAGAGACTACCCAGTCCAATGCTGCTGCCTCAAAGGATGCCAAGAATGAGGAGCACTTGGATGACAGTGGGCTCAGGGAGGGTTAGGGTGATCAAGCAGAGGCTCTTCCCAAATCCTATTCCACTCCAGAACTCATATGCTGCACTGGCAATTGTGGACAACCAAACAGAGGTACCCAGAGAAGTGGAAGGGAAGGATGTGGAGGTCAACCAAGGAGGTGACCTCAGTGGAGAGAGCAGTGGAGGAGGAGAAGGAAGAGAATCTTGGTGAGGGACTCTATCGTAAGAGGGATCCAGCTAGGAACACACTAGGGGAAGGACAGGGAGGTGAGGTGCCTACCAGGTGCCACAGCATGGAGGGATGGGAGGAAGAGCCTGCAGATCACCGGGAAGGCAAGATGGGAGGGTGAACTGGATGTCATTATCCACCTAGGTATGAATGACCTGGCAAATGGGGAGCCAAAGGAAGTTCAGGAAAAGTTTAGGAAATTGGGGAGGTCTCAAGCAAGTAGCTGTATCTGCCACCTTCTCGGAAGTACTACTGTGGGAGGCACAGGAGAGTGTAGGGGAGCATGCACCAGGCACTTTAACACATGGTTGAAGAACTGGTGCTGCGAGGAAGGGTTTGGATTCATTGGTCACTGGGGACCCACCTGGAGGGATGGGAGCTTGTTCAAGCCTGGCAGCCTGCATCCATCCTGGAGGGGAATCCAAGCACTCAATGATAAGTTTAAATGCTACATGGACCGGCATTTAAACTAGCCAAGGGGGGGGGGGTGGCAGGCCAGTAAGGAGGGTACCTAATTGCCCACCCCCCATAGCTAGCAGTGGAACCAGTGAACAGGAAGAGGGGATATCTCTACAAAGCAGTGTGCAAAAGATGGAGATAGGCACCCAAGGGGTGGATCATCAGAAAGGGGGCAAAATTCAACAGAAGAGCACACAGCAAGGAGAACCAGGGATAAAGGACAACCAGGGAGGGGGCTGGAGTAGAACAGCTAAACAGTCCAGGGAGTTCACATCATAGAAAGCCATGTGTGCCAATGCCAGGAGCCTTACCAACAAGATGGAGGATCTGGAGGCTGCCAGGGTGCAGTTGGACCTGGACATTGTGGCCATCACAGAGACCTGGTGTAATGATAACCATGACTGGGAGATGGCCATACCCGGCTACAACTTATACAGAACAGACAGGGCAGGCAAGAAGGGAGGAGGAGTGGCACTTTATGTGAAAGATAACATAGAGGCCACAGAGATCCAGGAGGAACAACATGGAGAGAGATACTGTGGGTTGAGCTGGAAAGGAAAATGTGGTCAGGATCCGCATAGGGGTGGTCTACAGACCACCAGCCCAGGAGGAAGAGACAGATAGGGAGTTAATGCTAGTCATCCAGAGGCTGGCAAACAAGGGAGAGGTGGTGCTGGTTGGAGACTTCAATGTTCCAGACATGGACTGGAGCCTCCCAGCAGCAGCATAAACCAGGAGCAGATTTATCCTGGATTCCTTTCAAGGTGCCTTCCTTAAGCAACTGGTCATGGAGCCAACTCATCAGAAGGCAATACTGGACCTCATGTTCACAAACGGGGACAGTGTGATGGGGTAACAGTGGGGGAGCACCTGGGGAACAGTGACCACCGGTCATTGTGGTTTGAAATCGCAGAAGGAGCAGAACCAAACCACACAAAAATACATATCCTGAATATTAGGCAGGCAGACTTTGGGAAAATGGGGACATGCTTGAAAAAGGCACTAATGGGAATGGGGAGGGAATCAGGTGGATGAACAGTGGGCAATATTTAAAATGGGATTACAAGAACAACAAAATTATGCATAAAGCAGGTTAGCAAGGGGAAAAGGAAGAGGAGGCCACTATGGTTTTCCAAGGAGGTAGCAAAGAAAGTGAAATCCAGAAAGATTGCGTTCAGGCAATACAAAAAGACGCAGGCAGATTGGGATAGGAAGAAGTACCAGGAGAAGCAAAGGGAGGCAGGGAGGTCAGTAAGGGAAGCCAAAGCTCAGATAGAAGAGTGCATCACAAAATCAGTGGGTAGAGGAGACAAAACCTTTTACAGGTACATAAGTGAAAAAAAAGGGCAGAAGGAGGGATAGTGAGACTAAAGGGGAGGACAGGGGCTGCATGGAGGATGACAACAGTAAAACTGACATACTGAACAGATATTTCTGCTCAGTCTTTACTGAGGAAGAGGAGGGTAATGGACCTGAAGGGAGTACAAGGGGTGGGAACAGTGCAGAAATGGACACAAGTCCCTTTACATGGGAAAGGGTCCTAAAGGAACTAAAAGGAATAAGAGTCGATAAAGCAATGGGGCCATATGGGGTGCATCCAAGGGTCCTAAAGGAACTAAGAGAGGTGGTGGCCGAATCTCTGGCAGTCCTATTTAGCTGATCACTGGAAACGGGAGGTGCCCAAAGACTGGAGGACAGCAGATGTAGTCCCCTTATACAAAAGCAGGAACAAAGAGGAATTGGGGAACTACAGACCAGTCGGTCTGACCTTGGTAGTGGGGAAGATCATGGAAACACTACTGAAGGAGAGATTGGTGGAACTTCTGGTTGTCAATAGACTACAGGACCCAAAGCAGCATGGTTTCTCCAGGGGGAGGTCATGCCAGACAACCCTCATTTAATTTTTCGACTGGGTGACAAGGCAGGTGGATCAGGGGAGGGCAGTGGACATGGTCTATCTGGACTTCAGCAAGGCCTTTGACACTATGCCACTTAGAAGGCTATTAAACAAACAGGAATATGGGAGTGTGCAGGACAGTCGTGCGGTGGGTGGGTAATTGACTAGGCGGCAGAACACAGAGGGTGGTGGTAAATGATTGTCACTCGACAGAGGGAAGCATGACCAGTGGGATACCACAGGGATCAGTGCTGGGACCAGTCCTATTCAATGTCTTCATCAGTGACATTGCGCAGGACCTAGGATGCAGAATTTCCCTGTTAACTGATGACACAAAGCTCAGTAACAGAGTGGAGCCACCAGAGGGTGTAGACAGAATGAGGAGGGACCTGCAGAAGCTTGAAGAATGGTCAAGGGTTTGGCAGTTGAAATTCAATGCAAAGAAGTGCAAGATAATGCATATGGGGCACAAAAACCCAGGAACAACGTATCAGGTGAGGGGGTGAGGATACAGCATGCACCAAGCAGGAAAGGGACCTTGGAGTTATCATCTCTGATGACCTCAAGGTAAGGAAACAGTGCAACAAGGCAGCAGGTAAAGCAAATAGGATGCTGGTATGCATAAGCAGGGGCAGAGAAGGTGGTGGACGCATGGAACAGCCTTCCTGAGGAGGTTCTGGGATCTAAAACTGTGGGAGAATTCAAGAATGCATGGGACAGACATAAGGCAATTTTTGTGGGGGGTAGGAAGAAATAGGCTGTTTTTTAAATAGGATCTGCAGCTTATCCTTTAGGTAGGGAAATGGTCAGACTAGGTGGGCCAAGCGGTCCTTATCTGCCATCAAAGTCTACATAGATACATAGACAGTGTCGGCAGATAAGGGCCTATGGCCCACCCAGTCTGCCCATTTGAGCTTGTAAGTTCAGTTTATGTTTTCCTAGAAGTCTGTTGCCCCTTAGCCCTAACCTCCAGAATTCCTTTATTTTTATCTCATGCATTCTTAAATCCCGTGATTTGTTTCAGCCCCCACCACTTCCTCTGGCAGGGTGTTCCACTTGTCCACCACCCGTTCTGTGAAGAAATTCTTCCTCATGTTTCCTCTGAATTGTCCTCCCTCCAACTTCATCCCATGCCCTCTAGTCCTGGAACATCTTTTTCACTTAAAAATAGTGTATTCCTGCACCCTGTTCCTCCCTGTGAGATACTTGTATGTCTCTATCATATCCCCTCTCTCCCTCCTCTCCTCCAGGGAGTACATGTTCAGTTCCTTTAGCCTGTCTTCATAGGACTTGTGATGCAATCCATGCACCATCTTTGTTGCCCTCCTCTGAATTCTCTACCCTGTCTATGCACGTAGGTATGGTCTCCAGAACTGTACACTGTACCCAGATGGGGCCTCACTAGTGTCTTGTATAGCTGGAATTATGACCTCCCTTTTCCTGCTGGTGATGCCCCTGCCTGTACATCCCAGCATCCTATTTGCTTTTACCTGCTGCCTTGTCACACTGTTTCTCACCTTGAGGTCATCAGAGATGATAACCTCAAGATCCCTTTCCTGCTTGGTGCATGCTATATCCTCACCCCCCAACTGATATATTGTGCCAGGGTTTTTATGCCCCATATGCATTATCTTGCACTTCTTTGCATTGAATTTTAACTGCCAAACCCCTGACCATTCTTCAAGTTTCTGCAGGTCCCTTCTCATTCTGTCTACACCCTCTGGTGTGTCTACTGTGTTACAGAGCTTTGTGTCATCAACGAACAGTGAAATTCTGCTTTCTAGGTCCTGTGCAATGTCACTGATGAAGATGTTGAATAGAACCGGTCCCAGCACTGATCCCTGTGGTACCCCACTGGTCACTCTTCCCTCTCTGGAGTGACAGCCATTTACCACCACCCTCATGTTTCTAAGTTTCTGTCATCAGCAGGAAAAGAGAGGTCATAATTCCACTATACAAGAGTCTAGTGAGGCCCCGCCTGGAGTACAGTGTACAGTTCTTGAGACCTTTCCTACGTAAAGACATAGGGTAGAGAAGGTTCAGAGGAGGGCAAAAAAGATGGTACAGGGATTGCATCACAAGTCCCATGAGGACAGGCTGAAGGACTTGAATATGTATTCCCTGGAGGAGAGGAGGAAGAGAGGGGGGATATAATAGAGACACACAAGTACCTTACAGGGAGGAACAGGGTGCAAAAATACACTATTTTCCAGCGAAAAAGATGTTCCAGGACTAGAGGGCATAGGATGAAGTTGGAGGGAGGGCAATTCAGAGGAAACTTGAGGAAGAAAAAATTACTCACCTTAGTAATTGTGTTTCTTCTAATGGAGTCTTGCTGTATTCTGACTATCTGCAGTTAGCTGCAGTCTTTAAACTGCCCTGGAGAACATAGGGTTAATTTTCTATGCAGTGCGTAGAATGTTGAGCTCAAGCTCGGTTGAGGTCTCTGTCTGCATCCCTTTGAAACCCAACCGTCAGATTCTTACAAGCAAAAACTCACAAACTACACTATGTGGAAATTGTAAATTTTTTACTAGCCAACTGGCAACAAAGAGTTTTGGATTCACAAGGAAGACTCAAGTCAGGAAACCCAAAACCAAAAACCAATCCAAATAAGGATAAATACAACAAAACACCCAAACAAAAAGGAAGGGTGTGTAAGAAGCACCTCTGGGGTGCAACGCTGCACCTGCCCACCCACTTCCCAAAAACCAGGTTCTGAGAGGGGAGGCAGGTCAGAATACAGCAAGACTCCATTAAAAGAAACACAGTTACTAAGGTGAGTAATTTTTTCTTCAAACAACATGAAGTCTTGCTGTATTCTGACTATCTGCAGACTACCAAGCAGTACCTCCATGGAGGAGGGAGAGAACCTACTTTGGGAATAGGCTCTGAAGTACTGCTGTGTACAAACCCATCACTCCTAGCCTGGATATCCAGAGAGTAATGCTTGGTAAAGGTATGGACTGTTTTCAGGTGGCTACTTGACAAATTTCTAAGAGAGGGATATCCTGGCAGCAGCCAGGAAGCAGCTGTACCTCCTAGAGAGGAGCCCTCAAGCCTGAGGGTGGAATCTTTCCTAGTTTCTCATAGCAGAATTGTATACAAGACACAATCCACCTGGCAATAGTTCTCTTGGTGGCAGGTTTGCCCTTTCCCACTTCTCCATAAGTGAGGAACAGCTGGAGGGAATCAAACCTGTGACCCTTGGTACGCTCTATGTAGTAGCTAAGGGCTCTTTTAACATCTAAACTGTGTAGTCTCCTCTCTCCTGAGGAAGAATGATCAGTGAAGAAGACAGAAAGAGACATAGACTGATTCAAGTGGAAGTCTGAAACCACTTTGGGTAAGAACCTTCTGTTGCTTCTAAGGACCACTTTATCCCTATGAAAGGAGATAAAATCAGGTTCCACTGCCAGGGCTTGCAATTCACTGATACGTCTGGCAGAGGTAATGGCTACCAAAAACACAGTTTTCCAAGTCAAGTACTTAAGCTGTGCTGTGGACATAGGCTCAAAAGGAGGTTGCATAAGTTGAGCAATGCAAACATTTAAGTCCCAGGCAGGGGCAGGATCCCTAAAGGGAGGATTGGTATGAAGCAATCCCTTGAAAAATGTACAGAACACAGGATGAGATGATAGTGAGGAAGACTTCCCCACTGACAGAAAAGCAGAAACAGCTGACAAGTGTACCTTGAGAGTAGCTGGTCTGAGGCCTAGGCCATTCAGATGGACCATATAATCCAGAACTGTAGGCAATTCAGCAGTCTCTGGAGAAATATGCTTCTTGGAACACCAACTGCTGAATCTCTTCCATTTGGAGTTATAGGTCTTTCTGGTGGCAGGTTTTTGAGAGGCTTTGAGAATATCCAGAACCCCCTGAGACAGATGCAAATCTGCATACTCTAACTCTTCGAGAGCCATGCCTTGAGATTGAGAGACTGAAGATTGGGGTACCAAATTCTCTCCTGAGAGGAGATTAACAGGTTGTAATTCCTGGGGAGAGACAGAGGAAAATGGACTGCTAGAGACAGCAACAGGGGGTACTAAGGCTGTCTGGCCCAGTCTGGAGCAATCAGGATCACTTTGCAAGGTTGTGACCTTATCTCGACTAGAACTTTGAACAGTAGAGGAAAGGCAGGGAAGGCATACAGAAATTTCCCTTCCCAGTTCAGAATCAGAGCATCCAGAGGGACTGAGTCCAAGACTGGGGGTCTGCAATAAAACAGAGGAAGTTGGTGATTGTCTGGGGCTGCAAAGAGATCTATCTCTGGAGTGCCCCACCTTGAAAAAATCACTTTCAACACCCAAGGGTCCAGGGACCATTCGTGATGGCCCTGGGAAATCCTGCTCAGTGCATCTGCTAGCACATTGTCCTTCCCTGGAAGGTGGACTGCTGTCAGAGAGGTCTGCAGGAATAAAGCCAGGGACCACAATTTCATGGCTTCCGTGCACAAGGCCATGGACCGAGTGCCTCCTGTTTGTTGATGGTACCACATGGTGGTGGTGTTGTCTGTTCTGACCTGAACCACCTTGTTCTGCACTGACTGAGAGAAAGCTTGCAGGGCCAGAAAAACTGCCCTGAGTTCTAGGAAATTGATATGAAGAAGGGGATTCCTGAGGGGACCACAGTCCCTGGGCAGTGAGAGCCCCCAGATGGGCTCCCCAGCCCAGAAGGGACGCATCCATGGTAAGGACCACCGAATGAGACTGAATGACAAATGGGACCCCTTGCATTAAATTGCCCTGATCTTGCCACCATTGAAGAGCTTGGATCAGAGTCCGAGTCACTGGAATCAATTTGGTTAGAGGATCTTTGCTTTGGAACCAAAAGGCCCTCAGATGGAACTGAATGCCTCTCATCTGAAACCTTGCCCCTTGGACCACTGCTGTAGAAGCTGCCATGTGGCCCAAGAGCTGAAGGAAATGCCTTGCTGGTCGGGATACCTGAAGGTTGAAGGAAGAAGCCAGATCTATAAGAACTCTTGCCCTTTCCAGGGGAAGAAAGGCTCTTGCTTTGACAGTATCCAGCTCTGCTCCAATAAAGGTAAGAAGCTGCACTGGTTCGAGAACTGACTTGGGAAGGTTGAGAAGAAATCCTAGAGAAGTTAGCACTTGCTGGGTCACTTGCAGGTCTGACTTGACTTGGTCTGGAGACTGACCCACTGTGAGCCAGTCATCCAGATATGGAAAAATGGAAATCTTTTGCCTTCTAACAACTACTGCGAGGCACTTTGTGAAAACCCTTGGAGCTGATGTTAGACCAAAGGGCATTGCCTTGAACTGATAATGGCCTGAGGGCAACTTGAACCTGAGGTACTTTCTGTGGGAGCACCTGATGGGAATGTGAAAATAGGCATCTTTGAGGTCCAGGGAGGCTAGCCAGTCTCCTGGTCTTAGAGAGGGAAGAATTATTCCCAAAGTTACCAGCTTGAACTTTGGTTTTAAAAGATGTTTGTACAGGTTTCTTAGATCTAGGATGGGTCGCCACTCCCCTGTCTTTTTTGGGGTAAGGAAGTACCTGGAGTACAGACCTTTGCCCCAGTGTAGGGTAGGAACTCTCTCTATGGCTCTTAAGGCCAGAAGAGATGAAACCTCTGCCTCTAGGGCAAGGGTTTCGGAGAGACCTGCAGGTGGAAAAGATCTGGCTCTCATCTTCAGAAATTTTTAAGCTTGAGAGCCAGTCCCTGGCTTCTTACTTCCAGGACGACTTGTCTGAGGTAATAGACATTCAGTCCTGACAAAGTAAGCCAGCCTGCCCCTCACAAGAATAGGAGAGTAGACCCGGCAGACCCATCAGGGTGTCTGCTTGGCAGGGGCCTTAGGCTGAGGAGTGGATGCAGCCCTGTTCATTCCCCCTTCTGCTTCTCCCTCTGAAGAACCCCCTCTGCGAAAAGGGAGAAGAGGCCTGTGCTTGGTAAAAAGGCCTATGAAAAAGCCTGCCCCTGCCCCTAGATTGCTGCCTTTGAGGAGTTGCCTGCCTCTCCTTGGCCTGATTATTCCTATAAGTGGTCCTGTACTCATTTATTTTCTTCATGTAATTATCTGTCTGCTCCCCAAACAGAGAATTACCCACCACAGGAAAATCCATGGCCTTAGCCTGGGTGTCCTGTGAGAGGCTAGTACATCTGAGTCAAGTCATTCTCTGAAGAGCCACAGATGTAGCCATGACTCTTGATGACACATCATTGGAGTCCACAGCAGCATGAAATTGTACCTTTGATGCCTCAATCCCATCAGCAGCCACCTCCTCCAGCTCCTTGGCCAGCTGGGAGAAGGCCTGTTTAGCCAGTGCCAGTACAGTGTCCCACCTGGACTTCTGGTACCTGGCTGTATAGGCCATATAGTTCACCTGCCTGAGTCCCAAGGAAGATGCCATGTACTGCTTCTTTGCCATGGCATCCATCTTCCTGGAGTCTTTGTCTGGGGGGTGTGAAGCCAAGGGAATATTTGCCATGTCACAGGCAGCAGCCTGCACTACCCCAACATGGCTACATTGTTGATATAAAAACTCCGTATCTGAGCCTGATAGTGTATACCTCTTGTCCATCCTTCTGTCAACAGGAGGTACAGAATTGGGAGACTAGGATTTTCTGTGTCTGCTTCCCAAAGGATTTGTGAAGGGGAATAGACAGTCTCCTGGACTCTGGGATGTCCATCATTTCCACATAATCAAGCTCCTCTTGATCCTCCATTGCCTCCTCCATAGGAAGCTGGAGGGTTTCAGCCACTTTTCTGTAAAACAGATAGTGGGAAGGGGACTTAGAAAGCCTAGGAGGGGAAACACCAGAAGGTCTGTCTGGGGAGATGTCCAGTTCCACAGGCACATCCAGACTTTCACCATCATTACCATCATCCTCGAACTGCCCCTCCTCCTCAAACTCTGGTTCATAAAAGTCTTCAGGGGCATAATCTTGAACCAGGGGAACCGACAGAACCGAACCCCTGCCAAAAGGTGCTGGATCGGTCGGAACCGGGCGAGGCGATTCCACAATCCGAATCGCACTCTCTATTTCCTTGGCAGTCGGAACATGAACCTCTGGATCCGAACCGGTCGATTTCTTCTTGCGTTTCCTTTTTATAGGAACTGATCCCTCAGGGTCGGCTCTCCTCTTGCCCGAAAGAGTATTGCCCTGGTCAGAGGGCACTCCTTCTGGTTCGGTCAGAACCGAACCAGGCTGGCCATCCAGGTCAGCGGACTTCTCAGCCTCCTTTTCCCTAGGTCTACCTAATCTCTTCTCAAGGGTAAACTTAGGAAAATTTTTACAAATTTGGCAGTCTGTATCAAGGTGTTCAAACCCCAGACAATAAACACAGGTGGTGTGGGGATCGGCCTTAGCAAAGACCTCCCCACACTCACTGCAGTGCTGAAACCCAGTGGGCCTGGTTTTCTTCTTGGGTTTCTCAGACATGGCCAACCTAATCAAACTTACTATTTTTATGGCAACTGCCAGGCAAGACTCCCTTATCGGTTCCTAACCATGTCACGGGTATTTTAAAAAAACTTTCAAAACACGTTTTTTTTAGAACCGATTAGGACCGGTAACCACACTGTAAAGTAAAATACAAGAATTCACTATAAGTGATCGGTTCAGCTGAACCGATCAAACAACTTTACAATTTCCACACAGAATTCAGACAAAAACCTATCTAGTACTCACGGTACCGCAGACAGAGACTGAACCGGCTATGCGGAATAAATTCGGCTTAAAACCGACAACTTTAACCGACACTTTAACCGACTTTTGAACTGAGCTGAAGGAGAAATCTCCGGAGCGACTGTTCAGTGAGGCGCAGTAAAGAATCTGAAGGTTGGGTTTCAAAGGACTGCAGACAGAGACTTCAACCGAGCTCGAGCTCAACGTTCTATGCACTGCATAGAAAATTAACCCTATGTTCTCTGGGGCAGTTTAAAGGCTGGATTTAACTGCAGATAGTCAGAATACAGCAAGACTTCATGTTGTTTGAAGAATTTCTTCACAGAAAGGGTGGTGGACAAGTGGAACACCCTGCCAGAGGAAGTGGTGGGGGCTAAAACAATCACAGGATTTAAGAATGCATGGGATAGACATAAGGGAATTCTGGATGTCAGAGGTAAGGGGCAACAGACTTCTAGAAAAACATAAACTTACAAGTTCAAATCAGGCCATAGGCCCTTATCTGCTGACTGTATCTATGTATCACTTTAATTAGCCTGCTATAAAAGGCTACCTACACTTGAGGGCATTATCTTTGTCAAAACCCTTGATAGGGGGACACATAAGAAGCTTTCTGCACTCCATGTACTGTACCCAGATAGGACTTTTACCTCTTTACTACCAGTAAACAGACATCTTTTTGCAGAGCAACTGAACTGGTTTGGACATTCATTTCTGTGGGGGAAGTGTGTGGTGAGTGCCGTGATTACTTTTGCCACTAAGTTTGCTTTCCTTGTGCAATGTTTAGTTGTTTTTTGGTGTTCTTCCGTGGTCTTTGATCTGTTTTGTGAATGGGTGGTCATAGTCATTTTTCATTGCATGCTTCATTGAATGGCTTGTGGTATTTAATTTTGATTGGTTGTAGTGTCTGGTATGTGGCTGTGGTCTTGTGTCTGATTGGTTTGTGGGTGTGATATTGTGGTTGGTAGGTTGCTGTTTATGCAATTGGTTAGTTTTTGCTGTACTGTTTTGGGATTGGTTATTTTTGGACATGGGCAGGGTGTTTGTTTTCCATGTCAGTGTTTTTGGTTTGCTGCATTATTCCCATAGAAGTTTTCTGTTGCGGTTCGTCTTTTCCGTAAGTGGATTTCTAAGTTTTTATTTTTAAATGGTTTGTCTGCACATTCATTGTATTTGTTCTACTTCTCTCTGCTTTCGTTTTGCGCTGCTCAGGGCATAAGAAATGCAACCCTTGGTTTTATATTAATTTGTAGCACCTGTGTTACTGCTTTTTTTTTTTCTTGGGGATGTAGTTCGGTACCTTCGAGAGTTGACATGTACACAGTACTGATAATGTTGGTGATGTAGAGACCGTTTAGATAACTTGAGTTGCATTTCATTGTGTGCACATCGTGTTTGGAATGACACTCTGGAGTGTTGATACAAGAAATTATGTAATGAGTTATTGTTTCACCCCTATTGTATGAAGAAGGCAATTAATCCTCTCTGTCACTTTTCTCTCCTTGCATTTGAGAAGAAAAAAATACTTATCATAGTAATATTGTTTCTTCCAAGGGATCTCCCAGTAGGATTAGACATATGCAGTTAGCTCAGAATCTCTGACTGCCCCCGGAGCTCTGATGTAATGTGGAATGTATGTAAATCATGGAACTTAGAATGATATATTCAAACTGCTGCCTCTAGGTGGACTGTGTTCCATCTAACTGCCAGATTCATTTTTGCAGATGAAAAAAACACTAGCCTATCCAAATTAAATAATTATAACTTAACAACCATAACAATAATACCCTCCCCTTGGTAAGAGGACAGGTACCGACAGGAAAAAGAAGAAACACGAAAAGGAGAGCCACTGCAGGTGCCCTAATCATACTTGTGTGCATCAAAACATTAAGTTAAGCCAATGAATAATGACAATATTAAGAGCCCCCATAAAAGTATTGCTGAACCTCATTCAGGTTATGTAAGGGGAGGTAAGGATGGGAGGTCTAATCCTATTGGGAGATGCCACTGAAGAAACAATATTGCTATGGTACATAATTTTTTCTTCAAACCCCAGGTATCTCCCAGTAGTATCTGACATATGCAGACTACCAAGCAATGCCTTGGGAGGCGGGTACAGCACCTATTTAGAGAAAAGATTCTGCAATACTGCAGTGCCAAACCTAGCATCACTCCTGGACTGGACATTCAGGCAATAGTGCTTTGTGAAGGTTTGGTCTGTACTCCAGGTAGTCACTTTACAGATTTCCAAGCAAGGGAATGCTCCTTGCAGCTACCACAGAGGCAGCAGTTTCATGAGTGGAATGTGCCCTGAGGCCCTGTGGTGGCTGTTTCTCAGCTTTACTGTAGCAGAATTGGATGCAATATACTATCCAACATGCAACTGACCTGTTTAAGGCAGGCCTGTCCTTTCCAACTTCACCATAAGTAAATAAGTAATGAACAGTTGTGAGTGGGAATCCCTGAGGTCCTCAGTGATGTAATAGCTGAGAGACCTTTTTACATCTAAGCTATGAAGTTTCAATTCCCCTGAGCTGGATTTGACTGTGAAAAATACAGGAAGGGTGATGGACTGGTTCAAGTGAAACTCAGATACCACCTTTGGAAGGAATTTCCTGTTAGTCCTAAGGACCACCTTGTCCTTATGGAAGATAATGTAATTAGGATCTGTGCAAAGAGCTTGGAGCTTGCACACTTTTCTTGCTGAAGTGATTGCCACCAGGAAAACAGTTTTCCATGTGACATACTTCAGGTCAGCCATAGCCATTGGTTCAAAGGGAGGTTCCATAAGTTTGACTATGCACAAATTCAGATCCCAAGGAGAGACTGTTTCCCTAACGGGGGGAACATATGTGCCAATCCTTTAAAAAAAACTCCTAAGAATGGGGTGAGAAGCCATTATTCTCTGAGCACCTGCAGACAAGTAAGCAGATACTGCTGCTAAATGAGCCCTAAAGGTTGCAGGCCTGAGACCTAGAGCTTGCAAATGTACCAGCAAATCAAGCAATGTAGATAAGCTTGCCTTAAGGGGATTGATTTGCTTTGACACGCACCAGATGGAAAATCTTTTCCACTTGGAGGCATAAGACTTTCTGGTAGACATTTTCCCAGAAACTTTCAGGACCTTAAGGACTTCTTCTGATGAGTTAAATTCATAAAATTCCAACTCTAACTCCTCAAGAACCAGGCCTTCAGGTGAAGGCTCTCAAGTTCAGAAAAACTATCTGACCCTGAACAGTTGTTTGGAGATTGTATCTCTGGGGCAAACTAATGGGTTCCTTGGTGGACAGGGTGAGCAACAGAGGGTACCATGGCTGACTGACCCCTCAACTGAGAAGCAAAGGCCTTTAGAGCAAGGAGGACTACTCTCAACTCTAAAAGACTGATGTGTAGCTTGGACTCCTGAGGTGACCAAATTCCACTGATGTTGAGGTTGCTTGTGTGTGCCCACACCTTAGGAGGGAGGCATCTGTTGTTAGGATCACAGTTTGTTGCTGAAAAGGGATGCCCTGTCAAAGGTTGCCCCTTTTTTCCACCATTGCAGAGCCAATAACAGAGTTCTTGTAACTGGCACAAGGTTTGAAATGGGATCCCTTCTTTGGGACAAATGAGATCTGAGGTGATATTGAATATCCCTCATCTGAAACCTGGAGCCCAGCACTACTGCAGTAGTCAAGGCCATGTGTCCTAGAAATGCTAGGAACTGTCTTGCAGTTCTGGACTGACCCAAGGCAAAGGAATTTGCTAGGATCAGTGTATTTGTCACCCTCTCCTGTGGGAGAAAAGCTTTTCTCTAGATGGAGGCTCCAATGAATTCTAGTGACTGAACTGGCTTCTTCTGGGTCTTTTGAGGACTGATAAAGAAATATAGTGGCTCTGGGGTACTTTGAGTCACCCTGATGGAATCCTTTACCTGCTGATTTGAGCCCATTATGACTAACCAGTCGTCCAGGTATGGACATACAATGATTTCCTGCCTTCTGAGGTAAGCTGCCACCACTGACAGACACTGTGTGAATACCCATGGAGCAGAGGTGAGCCCAAAGGGAGTGTTGAGAACTGGTAATGACGTGAGGGTCGACAGAAAGTACAGTTGTGTAAGAACTTACCGAAACAGTAGATCTTCAAGAGTATTTCTTGCAGCAGGTCGTAACACATGGGATATCAGCCACAGGCATTATTTCCTCTCGGATGATTTCTCAGCAGTGGACTCTGGGACCTCCCCCTAATTGGAAAGGCTGTGCCTGGAGTTCAACGGCCAAGCAGCCAGCCACTCCCACTTCCTGAGCTATATAACCAGTTCCTCTCAGCCTCATTGTGAAGCACTTTTTCTTTGTCCCACCATTCTCCCCTCCTCCTCCAGTGGCAGCACTCTCTCCTTAGGGGGATTCCTAAGGCACTTTTAGCCACCGGGATCGACCTGTGGCACCTCTAGGGGTGGAACCCTCTGACGGTTCCTTGCCTTTCGTACCCCTACAGGGTGGTAATTCCTCTGGAACAGAGAGTGCAAACAGCCAAAAACAAACTAACACATTTGCACTTGCATAACACTATACTGGCTGTGCAGGACATTGAATGTTACCACATGGTGTCAGTCTGGCACGTATAAAAGGGGGAGGTCCCAGCTCCTCAGTTCTTTTCTATCATAGCGACCGAAATGAGAATACTCTTCTCAGGCCTTCAGTGGGAACCGAAGAGTAAAAAGGGGCAGCAGCTCATGGTGTCAAAGAAAGACAGGAGCAAGGCACCCTTCTGAAGTAACAGCAAGGGGGAAGGTGAGTGGGGCAGCATGATGTGCTGCAAGAGATACTCTCGAAGATCTACTGTTATGGTAAGTTCTTACGCAACTGTACTATCTTCTTTGAGGCAATCTCTTGCAGCAGGTCATATCACATGGGAAGATTCCCAAGCAGTTATAAATGCCAGGGGGAGGAGGAAGCGAACCATTAAGACTTAGAACAGGAGGCCTTGTAGAACAGCCAATCCAGAATTGGTCTACTCCATGGAAGCGATGTCTAGACTGTAATGTTTTGTGAATGTATGTACAGTAGACCATGTGGCAACTTCACAAATTTCTAAGGCAGAGATGACCCCATAACTACCCCATGGAGGCAGCCATGCCCTGGTGGAATGGGGTTTCACAACCCCTGTGAGAGGTTTTTCGTATTTTGTATAGATAAACGAAATGCAGTTAACCAACCATGTGGACAAGCACTGCTTTGAACTCTGAATGCCCTGTTTTAAAAGAGTGAAAGATACAAAAGGTTGCTGAGTTTTTCACAACTGTGAGGCGCGGTGAAGATAATATCTCAATGTTTTATGCACATTGAGAGTATGGAGCAGGGATTCCCCCAGATTCGCTGGCTCCACATAGTACACTGGTAAGTGGATAGTCTGATTTAAAGTAAATTCAGAAACAACCTTTGGCAAAAATGACAGGTTTGTGCATAAAGATGCCCTGTCGTTATGAAATTGTTGGTAGGCAGGTTTGCACATTAGTGTATGTAACTCTAAAATACATCTAACCGACATAATGGCAACTAAAAATATAGTTTTCCAAGAAAGATAACGGTGCTTGCTAGAAACAGTGGGCTCAAAAGGACTCAAGGTCAATTTTTCAAGCAAAAAATTCAAATTCCACACAGGGACTGGATCCCAGATAGGGGGATAAAGGTTCAGAATACCTTTTAAAAAGGTTCTAATCAAAGATAACTGGGAAATGGTTTGTTGCCCACTGGTAAATGCGGGCTCACCAATATCCTCTCCCTTGAGGAAAGACTATTATACCAGACCTGTCTCTTCACCAAAAATATCCACCTGGGTTTAACTCCAATAGGTGTCATGGGTTCTCTTCAGGCAGCCACCATCTCAGCATCCACATGGGCTGCCCCAAAAACTATCTGGAAGGTGCCTTTGGTCAGGACCACCCTGGCCCAGTAATCCTTCCCCCTTAGAGTTCCATCCTGGTACAATGCCCTCCCTCTGGCTGTCACATCAGTCACCAATCTAGGTCCTTTTAAAGCTGCCTTAAGGGCCCATATCCTCTCCTCACATCAATGCCAGTGAAACCGGTAACCTGTGGATCCTGCACCACACCGCTAGGCCATGCACCTGCTGTTGGCCAGGCAGTGGTGAGCCCTCACTATTTCTAGCCTACAGGCTCCTCACCTCCCTCAGTTACCATATAGTTGCACTGGACTATGAATGCATTGTATTTTGTATAAGACAAGGCCTCCCTGAGGCGTTTTACTACTAACTCATATCATGCATTGCTTTAGCTACCAATTGTATAGGTCTTAACCCGTGCTCATTGTACTTATACTTTGTATAATTGCTCACCCACATTTATTCTATGTATGAATGTCTGTGTTTTATTCTGGTGTGGAGCCTTTGGATACGAGTCTATGACTCAAAGGGTTGTAATTCTGATTTCCTAAATAAATAAATGCGGCAATTGCCAAAAGGTGGACTTTGACAGAGGAATATTTCAGTCCACGCTTCGACAAGGAGAGCAAATAGTCCAAGATGCTCTGAGGGGAACACTCATAAGGATCTAAGTCCTGCATAGATGCCCAAATGGAGAAGTGTTTCCACTTCATAGAATAGGAAGACCATGTAGACAGCTTTTTGGCAGCCCTTAGGACTTCCGCCACCTCTGGGGACACCCTGAAGCATGAGAGGACTATGTCCTCAGGAGACAGGCATGTAGTGAGCAAAGGTCTGGGTGTAGCAAGGATCCTTGTGCCTGGGACAACAGAGCCAGGTAAATCGGTATAGATAGGGGATCCGGTTCTGAGAGCTGTATAAGCAGTGGGAACCAAATCTGTCTTAGTTAGAATGGTGTTATGAAAATCATAGATGCCTTGTCCCTGATCAATTTGAGTAGTACTCTATGAACAAGATGAAAGAGCAGGAAAGTGTAAAGAAATCTTCCTATCCAGGAATGAGATAACGTGTCCAGCCACACACTTCCAGGACCTTGCTTGTGAGAGCTGTAAAGAGGCAATTTTGTGATTTGCGGAGAGGCAAATAGGTCCAACTCCAGCCAGCCCCATTGGCAGAAGATTTTTTTAGGATGTCCAGTAGAAGTTCCCACTCATGGGTCAGGACAGTGGATCTGCTTGGGGCATCCACCAGGGTGTTGGACACCCCAGGGATGTGGACCGCCAGAAGATGAATACTTCTCTGGATCGCCCAGTACCAAACCCTCATTGATTCTCTGCAGATAGGGTAAGAATGGATGCCTCCTTGCTTGTTTAGGGAGTGAACTACTGCAGAATTGTCTGATTGTACCTGAAGGCAACCTGAGGGAAGGAGAGTCTCAGAAGCCTGTAAGGTGCAGAGGACTGCCCTCATTTCCTGGACACTGATGTAGAGATGGGCCTCTACTGGCATTCAAGATCCTTGGGATCAGACGTGCAAGAGATGAGCTCCCCACCCTGTCGAGGAGACATTTGTGGTCAGAATGAGACATGGGGTCTTCCAGTGATGTCAGCATCTCAATGGTAGCATAGACTTGGAGCTCCCACCCAGTGTTAACAATCTGCTTCTTTTTTGCTGGCAATCCTGCTATCTAAGGAAAATACAGCAGACTACATGATGTTCACCAGACAGGGTAAAGATCAGCCACCAGACCCTCGTCGCAATCCTCAAAGTATAAACTAGATGACCTGCCACAGGTCGCAACATGCTTCCCGAGCTGTACTCCAGCTCAGACCCCCCCCCAACTAGTGACTCCGAGGAGCAGGAATGTATGATCACCTCAAAAAAATTATGTACGGCCTTACAGCAAATAAATACTACTCTGCAATGTTTGAAGGCAAAGGTCTCAGAAGATCAGAGGGACATTAACATTTTAGGAAAAAGACTGGGGACTTTGGGCAATGCTTTACCGAGTACTCCACAATGACAGATCTTCATAACTCTGCCCTGCTAGACCTCCACCACACAGAACAGGCACTTGCTCAGAAATTAGAAGATCTGGAAAACCGTAACCGTAAAAGCAACATTAGGGTTCACGGTATCCCACAAGGTACAGAAACAGGAAATATGCTGCAATTCATGGATTCTTTCCTCAAAGACATCTTAAACTTATCCGTAGAAAAAGAACTTATTATTATCCAGGTTCATAGCTCCTTAATTCCCCTCCCGAAGGACCCAAATGCCTGACCAGGTTCTGTGGTACTGGCTTTCCACGATTTTTGAGTGAAGGAAGAAATTCTCAGGTTGGCATGGGCCAAAAATTAAATCATCTTTGGAGACAAAAGACTTTTTTTTGACAATGACAACACCCCACAGACCATGCAGTGGAGACAAGGGGTGTTTGCGGTAATAAAGAAACTAAAGCTAGCGGGCCACCAAGCTTCAATTGAATACCCTGTAAAAATAAAAATTACCTCACCCATAAGTCTCTAACATTTTCCTGATCTAACAGCAGTGGCAAGCTACCTTCAATCCTTGGGAATCGATGTCTCTGACAATGAGTCTTCCAAAAGGTAGAGGGCACTCAAAGTGAGAGAGTGGAAAAGGGTGGGACTGCACCAGCCAGGAAAATCATTACACCCAACCAACTTTAAATTGTGGGACACAGTGGCTACCAAAACATCCGCCACTCATGACCAACAGAAGGAAAGCACTGAACGTGGCTCGAGTAGGTTGGACTCTTCTCTTGCTCAGCAGGATTCCACGTGAAGAGCTGAGATCTCCAACATGTTACAAGTCTGTCTGTATATGGCACGTATACTCTAATTATGACTGCCGTGATGTGATGATTCATTCCTCTCGGGGGATGCACGATTCTGTCTGCTACACATAGTCACTCAGGCTGGAGCCAGTCGGCTCGTAGGATGTTACAAATTTACATTTTCTGTGGAAATAGGTTGTTCTTAAGGTCTAAACTGGTGCACCATGATCAGACGGGTTTCATATCAGGCAGGTATTTGCAAGATAACATTTGCAGGTTTCTTAATATTATCACGTCTCAGAGCTCCACATCCACTTTCCAGCTGGTGGTCAGCATGGATGCTGAGAAGGCTTTTGACAGGGTGGATTGGGCTTTTATGACTGCAACCCTGAGGAAGTTCAAATTGGGCCCTAAATTCAGATTAGCAATTCAACTACTATATAGTTCCCCAGAAGCCCAGTTTAAAGTAGACAGGTTCCTTTCAGACAGAATCCAACTACGAAGAGGTACAAGGCAGGGCTGCCCTTTGTCCCCACTACTTTTCACCCTGTCCCTAGAGCCACTGGTGACTTCCATTCATCAGGATGCCCACATAGTGGGGGTTATGGCAGGAGGAATAGCGCAGAAAATGGTTTTGTTTGCAAATGACTCCCGTTTCTTGAGAGACCACCTATTTTCCATACCACATCTCCTACGTCAGTTGGAGGAATTTGGGGCTTTAGCAGGCTACAAGATTAATTATAATAAATTGGAGGCAATGGTGCTAAGTGGGCACCCCCTATGACTTTTAAAAATTCCTTTCCATTCACTTGGGTGAAGGGTAATACTTTTCGATATTTAGGCATCCTTGTTTCCAAACACACCTCCAAATTATAGAAGAATAACTACCTTAAATGGGACAGGAAAGCAGTTATAGAGGTAAATATATGTTTTTTTCTATGCTCCATATGTAACAACAATATTTCAAACCAACAATTTTGTGTCATGTCTTTTTTGTTCTTTTTTCTATTTTTCCTTGTTTATGCTGGTGTGCCATTCCTCAGTGTTCCATTTATGCACGCGCTGTTGTTAAGATGTGCCACCAGCTGCTGATGCCCTTATTTGTACAGACTTTGTGCATGCACAGGTCTGGGTTGTGCCCATCGAGTCTCAGCATCAACTTTAGAGTGGCAGAGATTGATAGTGGATGAGAGAGAGCTGGCACCATTGAGCAGCGTGTTGCTCAATGAGATTATGGTAAATCAGGGAAGCAGCCACACAGAGCCACGGCTCCACTCCGAGTGCCTGTGCTTGGTTTAAAAAAACTGGCTTCACACAACAAATACCTACAAAGAGCAATGGGCAGTCTAATCTGTAAGTAGTTTATGCACAAACAGCCAGCTTTTTCGCTCTTGCATCCTCTACACCGCTTTGAAGTTACATATTTGTGAGGTTTTTTACTGTTCTGTGACTAAAGTAGTTACAGATTAGACTGTCCATTGCTTTGTGCTGTTTTTTTTTTTTTTCGGTGTGCAGACAAGGTACCAGAAAACAAATAGCAGCACCACTGCATTCAGTATTTAAAAAGTTTACTATAGCAAATTCTTGGATATAAGGAATGGGTACTGTGGCTCCCGATAAATAGCAATCACTATAATCACAAGTACATTATAACATAGAGAATACTGAATGGGCAACTATGCACAACCAATGTGTTCTGCCACAGAGGGGTTCTGATTACCCCTGACCTCAAGAGCGAAGCTCGAGGTGTCCATGGGAATCAGAACCCTGCAGTGACAGAACACACAGGTTGTGCATAAAGTTGCTCATCCTGTATTTTTTATAGTGTATAGTAGTATTACATGAATTGTGTGCATTGTGTTTTTTTTTTCTCTTTTTCATTATGAAACTCACTTGAAAAGTCTCTAGAGGTTCTAGAATACTGTCACCACAGAATTAAATAGAGGAAAGTAGCAATGTGCCGGCATTCCAAGTGGTTCTGCTGCAGTAGTGACATCACTACTGCAGCAGAACATCATAATGACATCACTACTGCCGCAGAACAAGCATATTCCAGGCATGGAATTTCATGCATAACAGCATTCCACTATACACTATAATCCAATAGAGACCTCACCCCCGCCACCCAATCTCATTCCCGTTTATTCCCTGCATCTGCTACATGACAGGGAAACAAGTGGCAGTATTACCAAAACTTAGAGCCTTGGATTTAAAAAAAATAATACATGAGGCAAGTGCCAGTGACAGAGACAGTAAATAAAGTGTTAGCTTTTACGCTGTAAGCTTTTAGCTTTTGCCGAGACAGGTAGACAAAAATTATAATAGGCAAAAATGAAAATAAGTTAAAAAACTGACCTAGTCATTTCTCCTCTCTCTTCCTATGGTTACAGTGCTGCTACTTACCATAGTAACTCTGACGGAGTGGGGGAGCATAGGAAGTTCTGGCTTTATCTTTACTGACTGCTTGATAGAAGAAGCATGATTTCTTACTGGGCTGACGTGAATAATAATGTAGCAGATGCGGTAAATGACGGGAACGGGGTTGGGCCAGGGGCACGGTCATGAACTAGAACTGAATGTTAATAATTCTGCTAACTCAGTGTCCAATATGGATATAAGTGCTGATGAGAGCTTTTTTTAAAAAAAGATGCTGGATGAATAAAAATGGAAACTGGTTGAAATGATTGCTGAAGAGTATGTGAGGTATTTGCACTGGAAACTGAACGGGACCAGATCAGAGAGCCTTTCATTCTGATACAATTTTCTCTCACATGCCGTCAATCGTCAGTCTCTCAACACACCCCAGCTGTTCAAAATGTACCCGAGTCTGGGTAGTTTTCTTAAACAAAAGCCTGAAATGAATTTAATGACATGGATGTGTTGATCTGGTCCTGGACGAGGGTGAGAGCTAGCACAAGACTTTGGGGAAGGGGGGGTCTGAGCATGATAGCCTGAGGTGAGATCACATTGTTTTAAATTTCAGATTTAGTTTCAACGGCTGTAGCATAATATGTAATAGAAAGAAACTAAATCACTAGTAGAAATACATCGTTCGGAAGGATGAGAGAGCACAGTAACAGACAGTGCAGATTCAGCAATGATGTATTCTAGTTGTGATCAAGCGCCCCTCCATGTAACAAACGCAGAGCTATATGAAATAATGCTGACTTTAGTGGTGATGATTAATTGTTTGCTGCTCCTTCTTTTGCTGTGTTAAGAGCACACTACTTGTAATGGAGTTTTTGTTTCAGTCTGTGTCAGTGAAGTACGGAGATGTGACGGCCATACAGGAAGGCACGCTGAGGACAGCAGGAATGTGTGCATGCTGAAGTTACAGCCAACAGACATGCCAGCTGGGGGAGAAAAGAGGTCAGCTCCTTTAGTGTACATACTCTTTCAGGTACACAGAACATGGATGTATTTTTGTAATGTTCAAACTAAAGGCGGCTCAATCAAAAATTGATAAGTGGTGTGCAGCTGGGTGACATAGGGTGATGGGCAAGGGAGGAAGGAAAGTGCAGGAGTTCTGGTATCCTGTCGGGGGGGGAGGAAACAAAAAAACAAGAGTTCGGATAAAACACATGGCTCTTCACTCACTCACCTTCAAGTGTCTGTTAGCTGTGAACAAATGAATGAATGCTCAGCAAGTGGACCACAAAAGATCACAGATGAGCACGTCTTAAGTCAAACTGGCACACTCAGTTTTCTGAGCTGAAAACTGGAAACCTGGATTTATCAGCTCAAAAATCAGTTAAAACACAAATAAAATAGAATAATGCTGGCCCGGTGGTGCTGAGGACTGAGGCACTGGACACCACACCCCATGCCACACTGGCGACCTGGGTTCAGAAACATGCCCGGGTCAGCAGGAGAGGGATAGGATTGAGCATCCAAAGGACTGCTGTCCTATCCTGGGGAGGGTTGAGGGTTCCCACCACTCTGTAGCGACCCCTGGTGATGACTGGGGGGACACTACCAGAGCTGGTGCACTTAGGGGGTGGAGTGCGGTGGACGTCATCACGTCGTGCCTCAGGACATCATTGCACATCAGCAGTCCAAGGGGTCTACAAGGTGAAAAATGGCTGGGCACAATCATGCTGCCTGATGACCGCGCTCTGCACTGCCTGGAGGACTGTTGTGGAATCACGCTGGGGGGAATTTGGGCCTGACCTGACTCGGAGTGGCATGGGGAGGCTCTCCAGCGGGTCAGTGTATGGCCGCACTGTATCCCCCATCATGCGAGTGAGCCTGCTGCTCTCTGGGCAGGCAGAGCCAGCAGCCGGATGCCCCCACCAGTTACACCGCAGTTGGTGTATAAATAGAAAAGAGTAAAGAAAACAGAATAAATCATGAAATGTTTTTTAATTGTAATGGTACTCATTATATTAATAATAAAACAGAACACGTTTAGGGGTTCAAACTTCTTGTTTTGTTTCCTGTCCTCTTTAAACTCCTGGATGCTCGTCAGGCAGATACAGCCCAGTGGAAGCTTCTGCCCCTCACTCTTTATGGTAAAATACAAGTTATAAAGATGAACGTTCTTCCCTGCCTCCTATTCCTATTTCAAACCCTCAACATCCCAGTGAAGAAAACTTACTGGAACATCTTCCATAAGGCAGTTCACATGTTTGTCTGGTCTGGAAAACATCCCAGATTGTCTGTCGCTATCCTACAGGCCCCAAGATATTTGGGTGGGTTGGCTCTCCTGAATCTTCCTCTATATTACCTAGCTGCACAGGGGGCTCAGCTCTGTACTTGGGCTAGGAGACGAGAGAGCTCTGGGTGGTACAAAATTGAAGCTGCCTTGCTGTGGGGCTGGGCCCTGTAGACTCTCCCCACCTGTATGATTCCTGCACATCTTTGGTCAAGAATAGATAATCCTTAGATCGGGCATTCTTTCTGTATACTACTAAGGCTCCGGAAATTGACTCCCCGAATGCACTTGGCCCACTGTGCCTAATACGACATGAGGACAGCTTTCTTCCCTCCAGACTTGACCCAGGATTCATGTATTGAGAGATGCAGGGTCTTACCACATTTAAACAATACACTGATGATATGGGTGCCTTCCTTTTAATAAGCTCCAAACTTTATATTCTCTTTGTAGAGAAGATCACTTTCGCTTCCTACTAGTCCGACATTTTATATTAACCCTGAAACTCCTCCTGGGGGTAAGACGAAGCCTTACAGACCTGAAGGACTTTTTCTATAACAGTATCACATTGTCACTAAAAGTCACTATTTGACAGAGCTTTACAAAGTCTTAGCAACCTCAGTCCCCCCTTGCCCCCCCGATAAGATTAAGTAAACCTGAGAACAGGAATCGGGACTTATAATTTCTGCAGAACAATGGTCACAATGCCTAAAATTAGGTTGACCAGTTACAACTTCCCCCACCTGGAGGGAATTCAGTTCAGAGACATGCTGGCATAACTGTAGGGGAGTCAGAGGCACTCACTTTCACGTATTTTAGGAATGTTCAGTCATTCAGGGATTCTGGACCCTGGTTCACAGGGGGATCCATATATTTACAGGCATTGATGTCCCTTTTTCATTTCAGAAACTGGTCCTAGGATTCCCAGCTTTATTGGCTTGCCTCAGCACTATACGTTGGTTGGGCCAAATTATGAGGGTGGCGGCATTAAAATGTATAACATTAAACTGGCTGTCTGCATCTCCCCCTTCACTGGAACAATGACAGAACAAACTTAGAGGGATTGAACAAATGGAGTTTATTACCAGTATTTCACACTTAACTAGAGAAATTTTAAACAATTTGGCAACCATGGAGGATGGCGGAGGCAGCCACTAACATATAGTGGGCATGGCCCTGGTTTACAATATTGAGATTATATTTGGGAGGTTGGACAAAAACACCCAGTCAATCACAAATGTGATGGGGGGGGGGAGTAACTGCCACATTGTTTTATACTGTTTTTTGGTTTGTTTCAGAAAGAATTCTATATACTATTGTTGTTTATATCTGTGGTATATATTTGGTGCTCTGAGAGGGATATACAAAGTCTAGAAGGCAATACTTTAAGTTATAAACAACCCACCTATCCTAACTCCTATATCTGTGAGTCCTCATCTTCTGTGATGAGAGATGGAGATCCTTGTTGGGCTGAAGACTGAAGATTCTGAATGGGCTTTATTATTTGAAAAACTTGATTATGCAGAGGAAAACAAGGACAAATGTCTCTAGTGCTTTTCTGTTAGTCATATTTCTGAAAGTGCTGTCAAAGCTTGACATCATCTGGTATTATTTCTTTGTTTCTGCTTTTTTATGTTTGCTTGCACGCATGTGCAAGAAACATAGTGTGACAATCCAAAATGCAGTGCCGTACAGTTGAAAGGGAGAGCACCGCTTGAGTGAACAGCGCTCCCCCTCCCCACACACAAATTGCGTGCTCATGTGCTCCTACCTCCCCCACGCACACACTGTATGGCTGATGGGGGTGCTCAATCCCCCATTAGCTCTGCTGACCTCCCCCAGTCTGTATGGCCGACGGGGGTGCCCAATCCCCTGTTGGCTCTACTGTTTCCCCCCCCAGACTATCGGGTGCCACGTTGGGAGCCCACCCCAGCATGGCAACAGGTCCTATGGCCGATGGGGGTGCCCAATCCCCCATCGGCTCCACTGCCCCCCCAACAGCCTTCCAGCTGCCACGCTGGGAGCTTACCCCAGCGTGGCAAACATCCTGCGTAGTCCAAATAAAAAAATAAAAACCTGAAAGAAAAAACCTTCCCTTGCTGCTGTCTTCACCCCCCTCTCTCACCCGTGCTCACCCACTGCGCACCCTGCCTCCCCACACCCCTACCTCACCCCATACTTACCTCCGGAGCTCGGCGCGATAGTCTTTGGTGGACCAGGAACACGTCTGCACTCTTCAAAGCTGACCGTGAACTGAGGAAATGCTGGTAAGTTGTATAATGTAATGAATAGGGTTTTTTCAACTTTGTTGCATATCTCAGGCATTTTTGGAATTTTGGCACCAAATTTTCAACATGGGGTTTTTGGAACCCCTCCTCATGAATTCTATCACTGTCATGGCGTTAATCGGGCCCGATGGGTGATTTCGCGGTCATTGCGTGAAATCACCTTTCGGGAACGATTAATGAAATTACAGTGTCAGTGTTCATAAGGTGGGCTCTCAAAAAGCCTATATTGAAAATTTGGTGAAAAAATTCCTAAAAATGACTGTTTTATGAGTGTGACTTGCGCTGTTCCTACGCACGCTCGTAGGTTCGCCAATTTTCAATATTTTCACTCCGCATTTTCAACATTGCCATTTGACCACACTTCCTTATGAGTAGTACAGCTGTCATTTTTCATATCTCTCCCAAAATGTGTTTCCGCACATGTGGCGTACAATGGCGCAGTCGGTGTGCGAAATCAATGTTTGGGACACATTAAGAAAATCACAGTGACACTGTTCATGAACAGAGGTGTTAAAATGGCTATGTTAAAAATTTGGTGAAAAAATTCCCAAAAATGACTATTTTACGAGAATGCGTTGCGCTGTTCCTACGCATGCTCATAAGTTCACAAATTTTCAATATTTTCACTCCAGATTTTCAACATTGCCATTTTACCACACCTTCTTATGAGCATTACAGCTGTCATTTTTCACATCTTGTCCAAAACATGTATCCGCCCATGTAGAGCACAATGGCGTAGTCGGTGTGCAAAATTAATGTATGGGACACATTAAGAAAATCACAGTGACACTGTTCATGAGCAGAGGTCTTAAAATGGCTATTTCGAAAATTTGGTGAAAAAATTCCTAAAAATGACTGTGTTACGAGTGAGCATTGCGCAGCTTCCATGCACCCTTGTAAGTTCATGAATTTGTAAAATTTTCAGTCCAGATTTTCACCAGTGGCATTTTTCCACACTTCCTTATGAACAGTACAGCTGTCATTTTTCACAACGTGGCCGAAATGTGTTTTCACACTTTCAGCTCAGAAATGTGTGATCGCTGGAGAAATCATTGTTCGGGACAGATAAAAAAAATCACAGTGACACTGTTCATGACCGGAGGTCCCAAAATGCCTGTGTTGACAATCTGCTGTAAACAATTCCCAAACTAATTACATTACTGGTGCATGTTGCACAGTCTCTATGCACGCTCGTGACTTCACCAGTTTTTTTAATATTTTCACTGCAGATTTTCAACTTTGCCATTTTTTGCACCTCCCCATGAACAGTACAGCTGTCATTTTTCACATTCTATTCAGAATGTGTTTTTGCACCTGTGGTGACAAATGCCGTAGTCGCTGTGCAAAAGCAGCTTTCGGCTAACAAACTGATATTGCCACTGTTCATGAGGCGGGGTCACAAAAAACCCATGTTGAAAATTTGGAGTGAAAATACCAATGAATGCCTGAGGCGTTAGGGTTTCTGACCATAACACCCCACCCTGTAGAGAATGACAGGCATCAGGGCTGTGACTTGGGATTGTCACCTGCAATGCTCATACCATTCCACCCCCACCCACACCCTGCAGCCACTGAGAGGCATCGAGGTGTGCCTTGGACTCTTCAGCCCCAAAGTTCACCCCATTCTCCTATACCACATCCATCTCACAATATTTCCTGATAGAATGGGGTGCATATAAGGGCCAAAGACCCCAAGGCACATCGTGACACTTGTCGGTGTCTGCACGGTAGGGTGTGGTGAAATGGCATGGCCGTTATGCCTGATGACCCAAAGGCACACCCCAATGCCTGTCACTATCTGCAGGGTGGTGATGGGGTTGGCTTCAGTTCAATTCAGAAGAAGCCAGAAGGGGAAGGAAGGAAACATATTCAATTCAGTGCTTTAGAGTAACTGGTAATTGCTATTTTCCTTTTAAACTTAGATTGTGGGCTTTTAGTGACACTATACTTTCTTTGTTGTCTTTACTTATAATTGTTTTTGGGATGTTGAAAATTTAAAACATAGTGGTGATATAATTCTGTGCTGTCTTTAATTGCTGCAAATTTTATCTTGGCTTGTCTGACTGCTCTGTAGTTGGGTGAAGGGTGTTAATTGTCTGGCCTCTGTCCTCAGCTATGTGATAACTGGAGGTAGGGCTTAGTCGGAGTTAAAGTAGCAAGCAGAGGTTTATTTTCTCAGAAGAAGCCAGAAGGGGAAGGAAGGAAACATATTCAATTCAGTGCTTTAGAGTAACTGGTAATTGCTATTTTTCTTTTAAACTTAGATTGTGGGCTTTTAGTGACACTATACTTTCTTTGTTGTCTTTACTTATAATTGTTTTTGGGCTGTTGAAAATTTAAAACATAGTGGTGGTGTAATTCTGTGCTGTCTTTAATTGCTGCAAATTTTATCTTGGCTTGTCTGACTGCCCTGTAGTTGGGTGAAGGGTGTTAATTGTCTGGCCTCTGACCTCAGCTACGTGATAACTGGAGGTGGGGCTTAGTCAGAGTTAAAGTAGCAAGCAGAGTTTTATTTTCTCAGAAGAAGCCAGAAGGGAAGGAAGGAAACATATTCAATTCAGTGCTTTAGAGTAACTGGTAATTGCTATTTTTCTTTTAAACTTAGATTGTGGGCTTTTAGTGACACTATACTTTCTTTGTTGTCTTTACTTATAATTGTTTTTGGGCTGCTGAAAATTTAAAACATAGTGGTGGTGTAATTCTGTGCTGTCTTAAATTGCTGCAAATTTTCGCCCCCCCTCCCCTTCACCCAACTCTTAACTCCCTCCCTTCACCCAACTCTTAATTATATGCCCTGATAAATCTGATTGACAGGAGCTAAACACAGGGTATAGTAAGGGGTGTGAAGTAGGAGGGGCATAAGGGGGAAGAAGCCCACCCTCAGCACGACAAGTGTTTTGACTCATTTATTTATTTATTGGTTTCTTTTTCTTTAAAAAAAAATTATCTGAGGATCAGTGACAGGATTTTTAGTACAGTAAATTAATAAAAAGGGAACTAGGAGAGCTTCAGTAGCAGACAAGTAGTGGAATTGCAGTATAATGTGGGGAGTGGTGCAATGCAGTTGCTGTGGGGCAGCCATATTCAGGCAGACCTTCTGGACACTGAGGTGATGCCCATCTGCATGCATCTCTGGACTGCGGGATGAGGTAGCCAGACTCAGAGCGGAAGTAAACTGGGTCAGGAGTACCATCACCCCTATCCAGGGACCACCCAGTCCAATGCAACTGCCTCAAAGGATGCCGAGAACGAGGAGCACTTGGATGACAGTGGGCTCAGGGAGGGTTAGAGTAGTCAGGCAGAGGCACATCCCAGATCCTATTCCACTCAAGAACTCATATGCCACACTGGCAAATGAGGACAACCAAATAGAGGTACCCAGAGAAGTGGAAGGAAAGGATGTGGAGGTTAGCCAAGGAGGTGACCTCAGTGGGGAAAGCAGTGGACCCCAGAGGAGGAGGAAGTGAATCCTGGTGGGGGACTCCATCATAAGAGGGATCCAGCTAGGAACACAGGAGGGGGAGGACAGGGAGGTGAGGTGCTCTAATAGGTGCCACGGCATGGAGGGATGGAAGGAAGATCCTGGGGATCACTGGGAAGGCAAGATGGGAGGGTGAGCTGGATGTCATTATCCACCTAGGTACTAATGACCTGGCAAATGGGGAGCCAAAGGAAGTTCAGGAAGAGTTTAGGAAACTGGGGAGGGGTCTCAAGCAAGTAGCTATTTCTGTCACTTTCTCAGAAGTACTACCTGTGAGAGGCAAGGGAGAGCATAGGAGTGCATGCACCAGGAACTTTAACTCATGGTTGAAGAACTGGTGCTGTGAGGAAGGGTTTGGATTCATTGGTGACTGGGGACCCACCTGGAGGGATGGAGGTTTGTTCAAGCCTGACGGCCTGCATCCATCCTGAAGGGGAATCCAAGCACTCAATGATAAGTTTAAATGCTACATTGACAAGCATTTAAACTAGCAAAGGGGGGTGGCAGACCAGCAAGGAGGGTACCTACTTGCTCACCCCCCACAGCCCCACAGCTAGCAGTGGAACCAGTGGACCAGAGGAGTGGCTATCTCTGCAAAGCAGTGTGCAAAAGATGGAGATTAGTGCCCAAGAGGTGGATAAGCAGAAAAGGGGCAAAATTCAGCAGAAGGGCAGACAGCAAGGAGAACCAGGGATAAATGACAACCAAGGAATGGGCTGAGTAGAACAGTGAAGCAGTCTAGGGAGGTCAAATCATGGAAAGCCATGTGTGCAAATGCCAGGAGCCTTAGCAACAAGATGGAAGATCTGGAGGCTATCATGGTACAGTCAGACCTGGACATTGTGGCCATCACTGAAACCTGGTGTAATGATAACCATGACTGGGAGGCGGCCATACCTGGCTACAACATATTCAGAAGAGACAGAGCAGGCAGAAGGGAGGAGGAGGCACTGTATGTGTAGAAAATGACATAAGGGCCACAGAGATCCAGGAGGAACAAAATGGGGAGAGATACTGTGGGTTAAGCTGGAAAGGAAAATGGGGACAGCCATCTGCACAGGTGTGGTCTATAGACCACCAGCCCAGGAGGAAGAAACAGATAGGAGTTGATGCTAGCCATCCAAAGGATGGCAGACAAGGTGAGGTAGTACTGGTTGGAGACTTCAATATTCCAGACGTGGACTGAGCATCCCAGCAGCAGCATCAACTAGGAGCAGATTTATCCTGGACTCCTTCAGGGTGCCTTCCTCAAGCAACTGGTCATGGAACCAACTCGGCAGAAGGCAATACTGGACCTTGTGCTCACAAACAGGGACAGTGTGATGGGGGTAACAGTGGGGAGCACCTGAGAAACAGTGACCACCAGTCATTATGGTTTGAAATCACAGAAAGAGCAGAACCAAACCACACAAAAACACGTATCCTGGATTTTAGGGGGCAGACTTTGGGAAAATGGGAGATACTTGAAAGAGGCATTAAGGGAATGGGACAGGAATCAGGGTTGAGGAACAGTGGGCAGTATTTAAAATGGGATTACAAGAACAACAGAATTATGCATTAAGCAGGTTAGCAAGAGGAAAAGGAAGAGGAGACCATTATGGTTTTCCAAAGAGGTATCAAAGAAAGTGAAAGCCAAAAAGATTGCATTCAGGCAATACAAAAAGACACAGGCAGAATGGGATAGGGAGGAGTACCAGGAGAAGCAAAGGGAGGCAGGGAGGTCAGTAAGGGAAGCCAAAGCTCAGACAGAAGAACACATTGCAAAATCAGTGGGTAGAGGGGACAAAACCTTTTACAGGTACATAAGTGAAAAAAGAAAGACAAAGGGAGGGATAGTGAGACTGAAGGGGAGGATGGGAGCCTGGAGGATGACAACAGTAAAGCTGACATATTGAACAGGTATTTCTGCTCAGTCTTTACTGAGGAAGAGGAGGGTAATGGGTCTGAAGGGAGTACAAGGGTGAGAATGGTGCAGAAATGGACACAAGTCCATTTACGAAGAAAGGGTCCTGAAGGAACTGGAAGTAATAAGAGTTGATAAAGCAATGGGGCCAGACGGGTGCACCCAGGGTCCTTAAAGAACTAAGAGAGGTGGTGGCTGAACCTCTGGCTATCCTGTTTAGCCGATCACTGAAAACAGGGAGGTACCCAAAGACTGGAGGACAGCAGATGTAGTCCCTTATACGAAAGTGGGAACAAAGAGGAAGCAGGGAACTACAGACCAGTCAGCCTCACCCCGGTAGTGGGGAAGATCATGGAAGCACTACTGAAGGAGAGATTGGTGGAACATCTGGTTATCAATGGACTACAGGACCCACAGGCAGCATGGTTTCACCAGGGGAGGTCATGTCAGACCAACCTCGTTGAATTTTTGACTGGGTGACTAGGAGGTGGATCAGGGAGGGCAGTGGACATGGCCTATCTGGACTTCAGCAAGGCCTTTGACACTGTGCCACATAGAAGAATATTACAGAAACTGGGGAATATGGGTGTGGGCAGGACAGTAGTGTGGTGGGTAGGTAACTGGCTGGGTGGCAGGACATAGAGGGTGGTGGTAAATGGCTGTCACTCCACAGAGGGAAGTGTGACCAGTGGGGTACCACAGGGATCAGTGCTGGGACTGGTCCTATTCAACATCTTCATCAGTGACATTGCGCAGGATCTAGAAGGCAGAATTTCACTGTTCGCTGATGACACAAAGCTCTGTAACACAGTAGACACACCAGAGGGTGTGAACAGAATGAGAAGCGACCTGCAGAAACTTGAAGAATGGTCAGGGGTTTGGCAGTTGAAATTCAATGCAAAGAAGTGCAAGATAATGCATATGGGGCACAAAACCCTGGCACAATATATCAGTTGGGGGTGAGGATATAACATGCACCAAGCAGGAAAGGGATCTTGGGGTTGTCATCTCTGATGACCTCAAGGTAGGGAAACAGTGTGACAAGGCAGCAGGTAAAGCAACAGGATGCTGGGATGTACAGGCAGGGCATCACCAGCAGGAAAAGGGAGGTCAAATTCCGCCATACAAGACACTAGTGAGGCCCCACCTGGAGTACAGTGTACAGTTCTGGAGACCATACCTACGTAAGGACATAGACAGGGTAGAGAAGATTCAGAGGAGGGCAACAAAGATGGTGCACGGATTGCATCACAAGTCCTATGAAGACAGGCTAAAGGAACTGAACATGTACTCCCTGGAGGAGAGGAGGGAGAGAGGGGATATGATAGAGACATACAAGTATCTCACAGGGAGGAACAGGGTGCAGGAATACACTATTTTTAAGTGAAAAAGATGTTCCAGGACTAGAGGGCATGGGATGAAGTTGGAGGGAGGACAATTCAGAGGAAACATGAGAAAGAATTTCTTCACAGAACAGGTGGTGGACAAGTGGAACACCCTGCCAGAGGAAGAGGTGGGGGCTGAAACAATCACGGGATTTAAGAATGAATGGGATAGACATAAAGGAATTCTAGAGGTCAGGGGTAAGGGGCAACAGACTTCTAGGAAAACAAACTGAACTTACAAGCTCAAATGGGCAGACTGGGTGGGCCATAGGCCCTTATCTGCCGACACTGTCTATGTATCTATGTAATACTTCACTGCCATTCCTATTATGCAGCTCTGTAATTCCTACACTACCAATGCCAATGCCAGCAAGCAAACATTCGGCATTGACAAATGCTTGTTTTCTTCAGCACAAGTACCTATGATGATCTGGATTAACTCAGTAATATCTAGTTGTGGAAAAGTGGATGTGAATTGTATTGCACCAATAAAATCATTTATGAGTTAAAAAGAATGAGCACGGGACAGGAGAACGGAATGGCATGCCTCACATTAAGTTGTCCGTGAACTTCCACCATTGTACAGATCGAAGAGGCCGGGGAAGACATCAGGACCAGGGCATCAAAATCATTATCCCGCTGGCCCCATTGGACTCTCAGGGACCATTGAAGAACCCTCATATTCAGCCTGGCATGGGGGCCATTTGGGATTGTGGCTGCCAAATGACCCAGGAGGTGCAGGTAGTCCCATGCTGAAACATATCTGCTGGACTCTAGTCTGCACGTCAAAGCAATCAGGGCATCCGCTCGAGCCTTGGGCAGAAATGCCATCCCCAAGGAGGTGTCTAACACGGCACCAATGTAGAGGAGGCATTGTGTGGGGTCCATCTTGGATTTTGGATAATTTACAGCTGTCCCTACCCAGTCGAACAACTGAAGGGTTTGAGAAAGCATGAACACCAGCCTGTGGCAAGAAGATGCTTTCAGAAGACAGTCGTTCAGGTGAGGAAAGACATAGTGGCCTTTCCCTACAGAGGGCCACTGCGACCACCGCTAGACATTTTGTGAACACCCTCAGAGCAGAGGAAAGGCCAAATGAGAGGGCTCTGAATTGGTAATGATGACCCTGGAACAGAAAAATTTAAATTATGTACCTACCGTCATTCTTGATCTTCTTGGATGAAGTCGTCACCACTCATTTACACTGATGGGACTATGCCAGAGGTGCTAGGACCCAGCAGGAGCCAAAATGCTTCAGGAGAGCTGGCACCAGGTAGGGTTGAGAGGAAGTGGCACCACAAGCTAGGCTCATGCCGTAAAGGCTACCTGGTGCCGACCCTCCAACCGCATCAGTACCTTTTTTATTGAGGAGGTGCAGCGTAAACTAACCAGATGAAACTAGCCTATGTTGGACATAAGATAGTCCGAATGACCCATGTAAGAAGGGTCAACACAACAGAGTCTTCACAGCTCAGCCATCGAGGGAGTGAAGACCACAAACAGATAAGTGAGCTTGGGGGATGGCAGGTGGGCATGTGAATGGGTGGTGGAGACTTTATCCAAGAAGATCAAGAATTATGGTAGGTACTTCGGCCCGGTGGCACTGAGGGTTGAGGTACTGGACACCACACTGGTGACCCAGGTTTGGAACGAGCCCGGCTCGCTGGGGGTCGGCAGGGAGGGAGAAGGCTTGAGCATTCTAGTGACTGCTCTCCTCCGGGAGGGTGGGATGGGGATCTGCGGCTCTGCCAGCTCCTAGTGGTGGCTGGAGGTCATTGCAATGGGGCTGTTCAGCGTGGGGATGACATGGGCAATGTCTGACGTATGGTGCATGGGAACACACACTACAAGCGACAATTGGCATCATTGCACGCCCATGTCGAGGGAGGGAGCACTACAGAGAAAAACACCTCGGCACTCTACTTGATGGCCGGTCTGGCGCGCCACCAGGCTCTAACTCTGGATGCTCCCCCTGGGATCTGGACCCCTCCAGCTTCCGCGGTGGTGGTTGTGTACCCGCCATGAGGGAGCCGCTGTGCAGGACCAGAGGAAGGGGCAGAGCTTGAAGCGTGGTGTTGAGCGGGGGCTGTGAGGTCAAGCCAGACTGAGGAGAACCATAGGTAACACCCCCCCAGCCGCAGAGGAGATATCAAAAATATATATATATAAAAAAAAAAAAAAAAAAAGAATCACGGTAGGTACATAATTTACATATCTTCCTGGGCATAAAGTCTCCACTACTCATGCACACTGATGGGAGAGTACCAAGCTAAAATAATCCCTCAAGACAGGCGGCAGGAGAGAGGAGCTCACTTTAGGACAGGAGTCCATTAAGGATTGTCCTACCAAAGGACTGATGCTGTCTGGCATGGACATCCAAGGCATAGTGCTTTACGAAAGTGTAATGGACACGTTCCAGATTTTTGCTCTGGTAGAATGAGCGTATACTATGTCTTCCAGCTTAACCTGTGCCATGGAGTAGCAGTGACGGAGGCATGCTACTAGCCATGCTGAAATGCATCTGATAGCAACAGGCTGACCCAGCTGGGTCGTGCTGAAGGAGACAAACAGTTGTTTTGACGTGCAGATTTCCTTAGTTCTGACTAAGTAGAACTGCAAGGCTCTCTTCACATCCAGGGAATGTATGGTACGCTCCCTCTCATTCTGAAAGTTTGCAAAGTAGGTAGGAAGAACCAAGGGTTGATTCAGATAGAAATCTGAGACAATCTTGGGCAAAAACTTAGGGTGAGTCCTAAGGACCCCTGGTCCTTGTGAAATACAGTATACTGGGGGTCTGTGACCAAAGCATATATTTCAGACACTCTACAGGCGGAAGTGATGGCTACAAGGAAGGACGTCTTCTAAGTCAGAAATTTCAGTTCACATGTAGCTAGAGGCTCAAAATGTTTTCGGGTGAGCATGTCTAGCACAAGGTTAATATCCCAGGCTGCTACTGGTCATCTGACCAGTGACCTGGTATTAGAATGCCCTTAAGAAACCTCTTGACCACAGAAAGCTGAGCCATCGACATGGAGTATACAAGCTCTTGATATGCTGAAATTGCGTAGAGGTGAACCTTAACAGTTGAATATTGTAGGCCTGTGTTTGAGAGATCTAGAATATACTCTAGGATCTTGTTTGCTGGACAGGAAAAAGGATTCCAGGAGGATTTTGCACACCAGACAGAGAACTGCTTCCACTTAGCTGTGTAAGTCTGTTGGGTAGCTGGCTTGCAAGCAGCTAACAGGACATCTGAGACCCTACGTGAAACATTAAACCTGTTTACCTCTATCTCTTCAGGAACCAGGCATGGAGGTGAAGGGACTTCAGGTTGGAATGGACCACAGGGCCCTGGGTCATTAGGTTCATAAGAAGTGGAAGCTGTCACAGAGAAGTTTCTGATAATCTGTTGATTAATGGAAACCAGATCTGACGAGGCCAGAAAAAAAAATTACTCACCATAATAATGTTGTTTCTTCTAATGGAGTCTTGCTGTATTCTGACTATATGCAGTTAGCCCCAGCACTTGAACTGCTCTGGAGAGGAAAGGGTTAACTCTATGCTGCACGTTGAGCTCAAGTTCGGTTTTCAAACCTCTGTCTCTGGTACATCTCAGTGTAACCGTCAGAGATTCTTATGAGCATATACTAACTAACTAATAGCTATAGAAATTGTTTAAAAACTTTAAGCCATAAACATGAAACAGAAGACCTTGAAACTGATCCGACAGAGGAGTTTATAAACTTAAGACAGGAGACCTTGCAGGCCGACCCAGCCAAAACCTCTGCCTCGTCACTAGTGCTATCAAACAGGCACAGCAGGTTGTTATTGTAGACACTCTCCACATTCTCCAATTTGATTGCTCTGCGCTCTTTACCATGTTCTGAGACAGTCTCGGGATGATCTCTCTGGAGGTTCTAACAATCTCCGGCGGTTCTAACGATCTCTGGGACGTTCATGCACAGTCTCTATAATAGAAAAATACAGCCATATCTTTGTACTGCGAGTCACACAAACTTGCTGCATCCCACATCAGTTCATTCTACAATGCTCCGTTACCCAGCACAATAAAAGACAAATCGCAGGATGTTTTACTGTTGGGGGGGCCACAAGCCATGGAATCCATTTTATGTAATGTTGCTGTGTGTTTGGAGGTGAAAGTCAGGACACTCGCACCATGGAATCCATTCTGTGCAATGGTGCCAGGTCTCCTGGGGTAAGGGGGCACACAGACAACACGTAATGCTGTTTGCTGGATGGTGCGGGTGTTGGAACACTAGGCACCATCCCACCAACAGCAGTCCCAGTTGTCGGAAGGCTCCCACCACTGCCTGAGACCCATTACCATCGCACAAAATGGATTGCCTGGTGTCAGGGGACCTCCTTCCAACCAGCAAACATGCAGCGCCATCACAAGAAAAGGATTCCCAGGTGTCTGGGTTCTCCCACCCCAATGTAAACCTCTGTCACCATCCCACAAAATGGTTTTCGGGTATACAGCGGTTATCCACACTCTCTGTTACCAGGCACAATAAAAGACAAACCTTCCCTGGTGTTCAGTGGTCCCACCACCACCCTCTGAGACCCAGCAAAATCAACAAAAACAAATTTTCCTTGCCTGGCAGCAACACAAAATGGCATTATATTCATAGCATGCCTTTCAGAAACACCCAGCTGCAGGTGGGAGACCGCAAGACTCCAGGGAATCCATTTTGTGTAATGGTGCCTGGTGTTTGAAGGTGGGATGGAGGACCCTGACAGCATGGCAACCATTTTGTGTGCTGGTGTTAGGTATCTGAGGGAGGGGGATCACCCAGACAGCAGGTACTGCTCTTTGTTGGATGGTGCCAGGCCTTGCATCACCCGACAGCATCCCACGAACAGCAATGCCTGTTGTCTGGGAGACCCCCCTCCCTCAGAGACCTGACACCAGCACACAAAATGGTTGCCATGCTGTCAGGGTCCTTCAAACATACGACACCATCCCACAAAATGGATTCCCTGGTGGTCTGTGGTCTCCACACCCTACGGTATCCACCAACAAATCAGACAGCATCCCCCACGGTGTTCAGTGGTCCCTCCCTCCCACTACCCCAATGTCTGGCAGCAACATAAAATGGCATTCTGTTTATATCACATCTCCTTTGTAAACAGCTAGCCGCAGGTCGGAGACCATGAGACCCCATGGAACCCATTTTGTGTGGTGATGCTGTGTGTTTGATGGTGGGGGCAAGAACACTGACACCAGAGAAACCATTTTGTGCGATGGTGGCAGGCTTCAGAGGGCATATGGGCACACGAACACCAGATTATACTGTTTGTGGGATGGTGCGGCACCATCCAACAAAATTACGTTGCCTGTTGTCACTGGCTCCCACCACCTTCTGATGACCATTGTCATCACACAAAATGGATTCCCTGGTGTCACGGGCCTCCCTCCAACCAGCAAACACACAGCGTCATCACACAAAATGGATGCCCAAGTGTCCGGGTTCTCCCACCCCAACCTCGAAACACCAACCACCATCGCACACAATGGATTTCCTGGGATCCAGTGGTTCTCCATACCTGGCAACATACAAAAAAACCCTCACTGCTGTTTAGTGGTCCCACTCCAACAATCCAATATCCAGCACAAATAAAAGGCATTTTTTTTTCATTTTGCACACTCCATCCCACATCCCCCAAAAAGCAGAACCATAACAGAATGGCATCGTCTTTGGTACATTCTCCCCCAACGGCAAACAGATGCATTTTCTGAAATGATGCCGGGTGTTTGACGGGGGTGGAGGCCCTGACCTGAGGGACTCCATTTTGTGAAACATTGCTGTGTGTTTGACAGTGGGGCTGGGGACCCAGACACCACAGAAATCATTTTGTGTGATGGTGGCAGGCCTCAGAGGGCATGTGGGCACACAGACACCAGATTACGCTGTTTGTTGGATGGTGCCGGGTGCTGAAACACCCGGCACCATCCCACAAAACCATGCTACCTGTTGTTAGCGGCTCCCACCACCTTCTGATGCACATTGCCACCACACAAAATGGATTCCCTGGAGTCACGGGCCTCCATCCAACCAGCAAACACACAGCGTCATCACACAAAATGGATGCCCAGGTGTCCAAGTTCTCCCACCTCAACCTCGAAACACTAGTCTCCATACCCAGCAACATTTGCTGCTGTCCAGTGGTCCCACTCTAAACCTCACCCAGCATAAACAAAACATCAGTCACCCAGTCCCAAATACCCACCACGAGACACTTGGGGATAGGGAGAAGATCCACTGGATACCAGGGATTGCATTTTGTGAGATGATGCACCAACCCACAAATGGTACTGACTTATGTCTAGGGGCTCACATCCATCCTACAACAAACGAAACATGCAAAAGCATCCTCTGATGCCACTCTGCAAGACCCAATCCCATCTCACAGAAATATTCCCTGGTGTCCAGCAGGCCTTACCCATGTCCTCCCCCCACCCCAGATCCACTCACAAAATATTTATACAGCTCATGGGGAAACTGCTAGAAAAAAAAAGCAGCCCAGTAGCAGCCTAGTTTGAGACCCCCCCTCCCCAGCCGCACACACACGCACACAATGCCAAAAAACGTTACCGGGACTCAATGGCACACACAGACGACAACTCCATGGTCGCTCCCCCATATCAGAAATCAGCTTTTTGCGTAAATTCTTCATAAAAAAAAAAAATAAGCAGCACAGTAGCAGCATTGTTTGATAAACTCCCCAACCCCCCCCTCCACCACCACAGAAAGCCAACAGCATTACCCTGTGCCAGAAATCAGCTTTTTTGTGGGTAAATTGAAAAACAAACAAGCAGCCCAGTAGCAGACTTGTGTGATAATCTCCCCCCGCCGCCACAGAAAGCCAACAGCACTACCCCGTGCCAGAAATCAGCTTTTCTGTGAGTAAATTGAAAAAAAATAGCAGCCCAGTAGCAGACTTGTGTGATAAACTCCACTCCCGCCACAGAAAGCCAACACCATTACCACGTAAAGCTTCCTATTGCACCGTTACCTGCACTGAAAGGCTACACGTTCTCTCCCAGGGTAGCTCAAAAAAACAAGGATGCTTCCATAGTCGTTCGCCCGCTCCACTAACAAGTAATATTACATCTACATTTTCCACCGAAAACAAGAGAAAGTGAAGTTGGAGAGTCGCATCACCAAGAAGCAGTACTTCTGGTATTTCAGACTTCTTGGTAACACGCTCTCATAAACACAGCTAGCTACAGAGAAAATAAAGAGAAATAGAAATAGAAAATGTAAATATCTATGGAAACGATAGTTAGGAGGTAATAGCAAGTGGACAGAAAACACTATAATCACACTTGTAGGCAGCTCGATCCAGCTCTCCCTGCACGCAGCAGCAAAGTGAAGATGCCAACACAAAAACGGTGTTTTCTCTGAATTTTCAAATGGGAAGCCAGCACTTGCCGGCCAATCCTAGGAGGCGTAAAATGTGGGGCATCACCCAGAGAGGGTCAATAAGCAGTATCAGGATTGGCTGGCAAGTAATATTACAATATTTTGCTGACGTCTCCAGACATAGCAAGAGCACACAGGGACTATACAGCTGACGTCTGTATTCGTCCTCGGACACACTGGAGCACTTGATCTGCCGACTCCAGGTGGTGGCTAGGACACAATGAGTTAATGGCACAGAACCCAGGAATAACCCTGTTGCTGCGCCCGAGGCTATCCTATCACACCTTCTGTTCGACATCACCACCAGTACCTCCATCTTATCGGGGTTAAGTCGCAACCAGCTGGAGGCCTTCCAGTCATTGATCTCAGCAAGGCAGCTGTTAAGCACTTCCACTGCACTGGGTATTCCAGGGGCAAAGGAAAGATACAGTTGGGTATCATCAGCATAGCAATGAAAACCCAAACTGTATTTCCTAATGAGCACTCCCAGGGGGCAGCATATACATGTCAAACAACATTGGCAACAAGACCAAATCCTGAGGTACTCCACAGGATAGAAGGCTAGGGGAGGAGGAGGAGAAATTCCCCATCACTATCTGTTGCCTCCTATTAGTGAGACAGGGCTCAAACCAGGAGATGACAGTGCTGGTGAGTCCACCAAATTCCCTCAGGCAGTCATGTAGCACCCAGTGGTCTACCGTGTCAAATACTGAAGAGAGATCAAGGAGAATGAGAATTGCCCCATCTCCTCGATCTCGAGCCCTAAGGAGCCTCCTGTGTTTTAACTGCAGGTTTCAGCATGTCCTGTGTCTGAGTGAACTGAGTGCTGGTGGGTGGGTTTTCAGCCTGTGATGCAGATTCCTGTGTACCGTGGTCAGAACATTGCATAATTTCCTGTTGCTGTTTGTCAGTGTTGCAGTTTCAGTTTTGGGAGTAAGAATGCACAGTTTGTTTGGGTTTGGCTGTGGTGAGTAATTTTTTTTAATCAGGGCTAAAATATCTGATAATTTCTTTCGGTCGTCATTCGTTGGCCACCAGTAACCTTGCAGGCTGGATTCATTTCTGTGGCCAGTCACTTTCATTATTTCTCTGCTGTCCAGTCTAGCATTGGAAAGTAACTGGACAGCAGTGGCACGCAGGCACTGATTGGTGTACCTGCGGGATAGTTCGGCTTCCTGGCTCAGTCGAGACATCATCGTGGCCAGAGAATTTATACCCATCGGCTCTGAACTATACCACACCAGGAGATCATTTAGCTTGTCTTGTGGCAGTCTACATGGATGCAGGTACAGGGCCTTTGGGTCAGATGGGAGTTTACTTATGTAACCCCTAGATGGCGCTATCCCAGGGGCTACTACCCCTGCCTGATTTGCCACTAACAGGTTGAGGGGCCTGGATCCAATGGCGGGTGCCTCCACCCAGAGGTCAGGGTTTGCAATAGTTAAACTAACTTGGTCACAGCCCTCTGGGACACTGCAACCCCCCTTTCTTCCCACTAGTGGCCCACACAATATATCAGAATTACCTTCACAGTATACACTTACCCCAGGTCTGGTTCCGGCACTGGGACCTCCTGTGAAATGAGATACAGTGCAACAATCACAGTACAGTACTTTAACATAGACAAATACCTCAGGCAGTATAACTTTGCTGAAACAAGCAGCTCCTGATTTATTTAGGGGGATATAACAAGGACAGGGGAAATCAGGTTAATTAGCTTATCACTCTAATAATCTACCATGGCTCTGTGCAAGGCCTATCCCTATCAGTTACTGTCCCTGGGTACCCAAGCCCTAGTGGCTAGTCCAAACCGTGGCAGCTGGTAGGGCCCTTTCACACAGAGAAAAGGAGAATTAAAACAGTCAGCAGTACAGTAATTCCATTTGGATTTAATGTGGCATTCAACAGGAGCGACCCTGAATTAGTACTCACGACCTCCAAATAAGATAGGGTCCTTCAGTGTCAGCAGGGCTCACTTGAGGTACACAAACCTCTTCACACATCCATATAAAAGAAAGCACTATACCAGGCAGGCTGCATCTGTATCCCGATCGCAATTACTGCACAATACCCGGAGAACACCAGCAGATTCAGTTCTGACAGACAGAGTGCAATTTTCAGCAATTCCTCCAGTCTTCTACAGGGTGAGCCTGGTTTCTACTCTTCAGAGATCCTTTGATTCTTTTCACAGGACGGATTCAGTCCTAACAAGCTGTTACACAAGCTGCAGACCGGAACTCTGGGCCTTACACACGTTTTTGACTAAAACTGCACACTGAAAAGCACAGGGCTCCTTCCTTCTTCACTGCCAAAGCTCAACTCAAACTCCAACCGACAAAACCGGCACTTCCTTTGAGTTCCTCCCAGTTCTTGACTGGATTGGCTGTCACTCACAATAGACTGCTGCTGTTGGTCCAAAAGGCACTGAAGTCTAAACTACATCTCCCAGAGTCACTGCCCATACAATCCTCTTGTGGCTGGCTCAGATTATGAGTCCAAGTTCTGATTCGTCAAGGCACCATTTTAGAGCTAGCTTACCCCACACTGATTGGTCCAGTTCAGCAGTTCAAAACTAGAATGGGGAACTAGCAGACACAGTTCTGACTGCAAAGAAAGCAGGTTAGACAAACTGTAATTTCATTATTACTCTAAATAATTTCTGGCAAACAGTTACATCTTTCAGATAGGTTCCTTTGCACTCCTAGTGACTGCAAAATGAAGTGAATTGGCAGCAGCTCGAGTGGTACTCAGAGAAGCACACAGTCCCCCATACAAACTAATTATGTCTGCAAGCAGACAGCTCTTAAAGAGACAGTACCAGAGGCTCTAAAAACACTCACTGATAAATGGCTTAAATGCCAAACACCATTCAGGCTTGGAGCATTCAAGCAAGCTCCTGGAAGTCTTTTGGAACCCCCATTTGCAGGGGTTACACCCTTCCTGGCCTAGGAAAGCTTGCGTCCGCGTCAAGCAAGTACCCATAAGTTTCAACTGCAACCATATACATTTGCATTAGGCTCGCACATGTAATCATCAGTCAATATATCATTTACCAAGAACACATTTCTGAAACATTGCAGTACGTCCTCTTTACACAGTATTACATACACATTGTACCATAACTCAAGTTATTACCTCTTGTACATGAAACCTGAAGAGAGGCCCTTCCTATCAGTTACCTTGGGGCTGGATGGGGCAAGGGCACCATACTTAGAGGGCAACACAAGTAACTTGAGTTAGCCACTGATGCTCAGTTTGGGCAATGAGCTCGGGACACATACACTTTATGGACAACATTGAGAGGCAAGTCCACAGGCCTCCCAAGTGAATCATAACTGAGGTGCACCACAGGCTTTACAGCTCGACCAGTCTTTCTAGGGGAACTGTTATAGTCTCTGCACTCTGAGCCTCATTTTCAGCATTGTCCTCACTTGTCAGGGAGTCTCCAGGGGGTGAGAGGCTAGAACTTGGGGCACTTTCAGCTCCAGGAGTTACAGTTTCTGAGTCCACAACATTTGGCTCGCATGGAGAGCTTTCGGACACTGGCAGTGGACTGTCAGGGCACTCAAAATACTCTTCTTGTTAGGGTGTATCACCAGTCTGCCCCAATCTATCATTTCTCCCACAAAGCTCAAACAGTTCAAGCATGCACAATGATTCCATTTCATCTGATCTGATGCTTTGCACTTCACTTTCTGGGAGCATTGGCTCCAGGGATGAAGCTGGGGCTTAGACAGTCCAGAAGGCCCAGCTTTGTCTCCAGTATTGACTAGGGATTGCCCAAACAATTGACTCAGTTCGTAAGAAGGATAGTATTCAAAGTCACTCTCACTTTCTTCCGATATGGACTGACAGTCATGCTCAACTGGGACTTGTGGAGGAACACTTTAACTTTGCTTCTGTAGGTGCAGACTTTCTTGATCTTTTCTTAGCAGCAGCTCTAGTCACTGGTCCAGAGGGGCATCTTCTGGGGCTCAGACTCAATTAAGATTTGTCAATGGGCAGTAAATGATTTCTATGCATTGTTTTACATCTTTTGGATTATTCTCAGGCCTTACTTTGTACACTGGCAGATCATCTAGTTTGCCCACTACAATGTGAGGGAGATGGTGCCATCTGTCAGCAATCTTGTGCTTGCCATGCAGTCCCAGATTTCTTAGCAATACCCGATCTCCCTCCTGGAGTTCCTGTGCTTTCACCTTATCATACCTTTCTTTGTTGGCCAGATTTCTTTTGGCAGCCATGGTTTGAGCCAGTTGTACGCATGAGTTAGCTGGGCCTTTAACTTTTGCACATACTGTAAATAGTTGTCAGCTTGAACCCCATCAGGAGAGACCCCAAAACACACATCTACTGGTAGTCGAGCTTCTTCCAAACATCAGGCGGTAGGGGAGAATCCAGTGGCATCACTTTTGGTGCAGTTATAAGCATGTACCAGGGTGCTAATTTGTTGGCTCCATCTAGGCTTGTCCTTTGGTGCAGGGTGCCTAGCATATCTAGCAAAGTGCGGTTGAAACGTTCAGGCTGTGGGTCCCCTGGGGTGGTAGGGAGTGGTTCTGGACTTCGCACTCCCACAGAGAAGCATCTCTTTGATCAGACGACTCTCAAAGTCTCTCCCTTGATCAGAATGGATTCTTTGTGAGCCCCATAGTGAACAAAAAGTTTTCTACAAGTACTTTGGCCACAGTGGATGCTTTCTGGTCTTTGGTGGGAAAGCTTGGGCATATCTCGTGAAATGGTCAGTGACCACCAGCACATTACTGATATTTCTTTGATCTGACTCCAAACTCAGAAAATCAATACAGACCAGCTCCATGGGTGCACTGGTGGTGATGTTAACAAGGGGCAGCCCTCTGGGCAAAGCTTTCTCTGTAAGCAGCGACTACAAGTTCGAATGTGTTGCTCCACATCAGCCCCCATCTTAGGCCAATAGAATCTGGATCTCACCAAGTCAAGTGTTCTGTCTATACCAAGGTGCCCCATGTGGTTGTGCAAGGACCTCAGTACTGAGTCTCGAAAGGCAGTGGGCAGCACTAGTTGTTGTTTGTCTACTTGTCCCCTCTGTCTACTGTTTCTCTGTATAACAGTTTATTGATCAGTTTCAACTTAGGACCTTCTTTGTATAACAGTGCAGTTCTCAAATCAGTGGAGTAATTTGGACACATCTTTTCCTGCATAGAGGGCTTCTAAAGCTGCTTTGATCATGGGATCATGAGATTGAGCCATGAATACTGTCATTGTCCAGCTGAGGCAGTGCACCAATGTCTATTGCAGAAAAGTGGCAATAAGCAGCAGTATGCAATTCTCAGAGGGTCCCAAGCAATCCACCATGCAGTCCACTGGTCCGTGGACATTTGTTCCTCCCTGTCAAACTTCCGGCAGAGTGCCCGAATGTCAGGTTCTGCCAATCGGACCCAATCATTCTGGGAACAGGCCTCCGGGAGAGAGCATCAGCATCTATGTGGTTCAGACCTGCTCGGTGATTCGAGAGCATAGTCATGTAGATAATGCAGAAAGCCACCTATAGCAGTGGCATCCAACTTAGCTGAGGTCTGCACATAGGTCAAAGGATTATTGTCAGTTTTACTAGTATTTTAGCCCCATACAAGTACTCATGGATTGGTCAACAATAGCCCACTTCAAAGCTAGGAACTCTAACTTATGTACAGGATAGTTCTTTTCGGATGGGGTCAGGCTTCTACTGGCAAAAGCCACTGGTCTCAGGCCATTCTCGTGCTCTTATTTTAAGCACAGCCCCAACCCTTGCAAGCTAGCATCAGTGTGCAGGACGTAAGGTTTCTTGGATCGCATAGGCCAGCACTGGAGCATGGGTAAGTTGATATATGATCTCATGAAAGCAGTCTCACAATCAGGAGTCAGCGGGCCCCAAATACTTCACTCGGATGAAAATACACTCTTTCAGTCTTGAGGACGCTGACTTTGGTATTTTTGTGGGTTGGGGATACCCTTGAGTAAGGTTAAGTAAAGGGCGGATCACTCTTGAATAGTCCTTGATGAAGCGCTGATAATAACCACAGAATCCCAGGAATCTTTGCAGTTCTTTTAGATTTTTGGGCTGTGGCCAGGTGGTCAAGGCCTCAACTTTACTTGGGTCGGTCTCTATTCCTCGGTGGATACCATGTCCCACATACTTTACTGATGTTTGAAAGAATTGACACTTATCAATGGACAGTTTAAGGCCAAAGTCCTCCAGTCGGTCCAATACCTTAAATAATCTGCTCTCATGTTCCTCCAGTGAGCTGCCAAACACAATAACATCATCTAGGTATACCAGGCACTCTAGTAAGTTCATGTCCCCCACTGCACGCTCCATCAATCGTTGAAAAGTGGCTGGGGCACCTGAAATCCCTTGAGGCATCCTCATGAATTCATAGAAGCCAAGCAGACAGATAAAGGCCGTCTTCTCACGGTCCTCTGGGGCCATCGGGATCTGGTAGTACCCACTGCGAGATCCAGCACAGAGAACCACTTGCTCCCGTTTAGGCAGTCCAGCATCCTGAATCACGGGGCATTGTGTACTGATCAGGATAGTCCGCCGGTTTAAGGTGCGATAATCCACACACATCCTTACTGTTCCATTCTTTTCCTCACTACCACAATGGGGAAGCATAAGGGCTTCTGGATTCTTGTATTACACCAGCAGCTAACATCTCTTGCAGATGCCGTCTCACATCATCTATGTCAGCAGGTGCCAGGCGTCGAGACCTCTCACGAAATGGTCTTTCGTCATGCAGCCGGATATTGTGCTCAGCTCTTAACGCATCCTACATCCCATTCCTTTAAAGAAAACACCTGGTCTCTCTGGGCAAGCTTCTCACTGATCCTCACTTTCCATTCAGCTGGCAGGGGAGTCGCAAATCAAACAAGTCAGGCGTTACTCTGTCATTCTTCCTTGAACTCTTGCTGCTGGGTAGCACTGCAGTGTCTGCACAATGCACATTAGCCAGATGCAACCTCTGTTTACTCGAATGTCTCTTTCAGACACATTATGAACTTGGACCATTACCCTTCTGGCATAAGCATGGCTCTAGCGGCAAAATACTAGGCTTGACCAGCAGTCCCTCTGGCAATTTTCCATCGCCTGGTGCATCCAACATTAATATTTTATTCTTAACATCCTTTCTGATACGGACCTCTCCCTGTAAGGTACACTGGGCATTTGGCACCAGGATCAGAGACTCAGGATCCTTCTTCCATACAATTCCGACGGTTCCTCTGGTTCTGTTTTTCAGCATCTCTGTGCCTCATAGGCCTTCTTAATTAAAGCCGGAACTCTTAAAGCTCTACTAGTCTTTGACCCCTGTTTTCATAACACAACTGTGCCAGCCTTCCGAACATATGAGCATTTGTTCCAATCAACAAAGGGACACATCATACAGTCCAGTGGGGGGACACACTAAGGCTAGGGTCTCTACTTGTTCGGCCACTCCAGCCACGGAGGTGGGGAAAGACAGCCAAATTCGGATATACCCGAATAGGGGTAGCCTTCTCACTTAACCCCATACATGCAGTCCTTCTAATGGTTGTAAGGTACGTCTGACAAATGCTTCTGATACCAATCCTGGAACATAATTGTCACTTGGGGCCACTGTCTAATACAGCTCTTGTAGACACTCCATTCACCTTTACAGTGGTCTCCATGGAGGACCCACTATTCTGGACCAGTCTGGAGGCGGTAGTGGGGGCCTGGGCAACTGACCTTGCCACAAAGGATGTGAATTAGCATTTTGGTGCCCTCACTGGGATCATGTCGTGCAGCTCTTAACCACTGATTTCTTCTCCGAAGCTCTCCTTGTAGCCTATATGCAACTTTGTCAGTGTCTTTTGGGGACTGGCATTCCTTTCATGTGCCCATCTTTCCCACAATTATAGCAAAACATACTTTCTGGAGTTTGAGCTGGCCGGCGCCACACTGGGAGCCAGGGCGGGGTATTACTAACTGGAAACCTGGGTGCCATCTCTGTCTGCGGTGTGATAAGCATTTGGAGACATCTTGTCAGTTTCTCCACTTCCATGGTCAAGGAATTGAGTTTGGAGCTGTTATCAGCAGGAGATACATGGGTGGTACCCCCACCCCATAGCAGATGCAGTCGGATATAGGTCAGGCCCGTACTTGCAGGCGTGGCCTTCATAAAGGGACTGTTTTGAATTCCCGGATCTCTCTCAACAGTTCGCCCCATTGTGGCATATCTTTTCCTTGTCAGAGCACTCATTGACTGTCAACCTCTGCCCCTGAACTTCACTTGATGGGTCACCCTCAGTCACTCGGGTCGTAGCCACAGCTGTTGGTGCAGGTACCTCCAGGTGCCTTTCTCAACTCCTCGAATTTCTCTCATTAACTCATCATGGGAGGGTGGGGATTCAGTCGATTTGCCAGGCGTAACTGAAGCAACAGCAGTTCTGAGAAGGGGCAGACTTAAGGATTCTGTCCAGTCTGGTTCGGTCCAGTTCAATCGCTGGCAAACTACCCTTTCTGAGGCATTCTTGCAACAATTTTTCCAGCCGAGAGACATACACAGACAACAACTCCCTTGGTACTGTTGTGCATTTCTTACTCTCCACCATAGGTCCTCATCAGAATCTGGGCTCCCATACACATTCTCCAAGGCCTCAAGATAGGCCTGTGCAGTCGCTTCAGGGTTACTAGCCCGTTTATGCCGGATGGTAGCCAGGGCAGGACCTCGGAGGCTCTCACTAACCCCTTTAAGCTTTTCGCCTTCCGAGCATTGCCATTCTAGCACTTGGGGGCAACATAGTCTATCCAGGTCTCCCAGTCATCCTCCCTTGGGGGGGGAGGTGCCAGAGAAGATCCTCAACCTGGTAGAGTCGTGACTAATGGCAGGTGCAGAAATAGGAGTCTGCATTGGTTCAGCCACCATTACGGGCACTGGAGCAGAGAGGGTGTTGGGGAGGAACACCCAGGTGCAAGAATAGTTTCTTCAAGTCCTCCACAGTTTTCCCTCTCCCAGCAACCATTCAGCAAATTTCTCCTCAAAAGTTTCAGATAGTGGTGGGGCTGATTCCCCGGGTCTTTACTGTCCTTAGTTATCACTCTCCAAGCAGTGAGGGCTCCCTCTGGGGTAATGGTCTGTGGCACTTGGAGCTATCTATGGGATCCTTAAACTCTACTAGGGCCAGGAAAGTGTGGGTGAGCAGATTAGCATGCCGACCCACCACCACAGGGTTTGTAAACCTTCCACCTTGGAAAGTACTCCCTGCACAGTGTCCGTATTGATACCAGGGGATGTCCAGGATAAGCATAGCATTTTGAGGTCGATCTCCTCCCAGTACACCACTCCACCAGCGAGTGCACAGCCACTTCTGTCGGGTACCATTTTTCTTAACAGTGGTTAGTAAATATGGCCACTAGAGGACACACAATCCCAGCGGTGAGCCTCCAAGATGTAACCCCTAGATGGCGCTATCCCAGGGCTACTACCCCTGCCTGATTTGCCACTAACAGGTTGGGGGCCTGGATCCAATGGCGGTGCCTCCACCCAGAGGTCAGGGTTTGCAATAGTTAAACTAACTTGGTCACAGCCCTCGGGACACTGCAACCCCCTTTCTTCCCACTAGTGGCCCACACAATATATCAGAATTACCTTCACAGTATACACTTACCCCCAGGTCTGGTTCCGGCACTGGGACCTCCTGTGAAATGAGATACAGTGCAACAATCGCAGTACAGTACTTTAACATAGACAAATACCTCAGGCAGTATAACTTTGCTGAAACAAGCAGCTCTGATTTATTTAGGGGGATATAACAAGGACAGGGGGAAAATCAGGTTAATTAGCTTATCACTCTAATAATCTACCTATGGCTCTGTGCACAGGCCTATCCCTATCAGTTACTGTCCCTGGGTGACCCAAGCCCTAGTGGCTAGTCCAAACCGTGGCAGCTGGTGGGGGCCCTTTCACACAGAGAAAAGGAGAATTAAACAGTCAGCAGTACAGTAATTCCATTTGGATTTAATGTGGCAATTCAACAGGAGCGACCTGAATTAGTACTCCGACCTCCAAATAAGATAGGGTCCTTCAATGTCAGCAGGGCTCACTTGAGGTACACAAACCTCTTCACACATCCATATAAAAGAAAGCACTATACCAGGCAGGCTGCATCTGTATCCCGATCGCAATTACTGCACAATACCGGGAGAACACACAGCAGATTCAGTTCCTGACAGACAAGTGCAATTTTCAGCAATTCCTCCAGTCTTCTACAGGGGTGAGCCTGGTTTCTACTCTTCAGAGATCCTTTGATTCTTTTCACAGGACAGATTCAGTCCTAACAAGCTGTTACACAAGCTGCAGACCGGAACTCTGGGCCTTACACGTTTTTGACTAAAACTGCACACTGAAAAAGCACAGGGCTCCTTCCTTCTTCACTGCCAAAGCTCAACTCAAACTCCAACCCGACAAAACCGGGCACTTCCTTTGAGTTCCTCCCAGTTCTTGACTGGATTGGCTGTCACTCACAATAGACTGCTGCTGTTGGTCAAAAAGGCACTGAAGTCTAAACTACATCTCCCAGAGTCACTGCCTACAATCCTCTTGTGGCTGGCTCCAGATTATGAGTCCAAGTTCTGATTCGTCCAAGGCACCATTTTAGAGCTAGCTTACCCCACACTGATTGGTCCAGTTCAGCAGTTCAAACTAGAATGAGGAACTAGCAGACACAGTTCTGACTGCAAAGAAAGCAGGTTAGACAAACTGTAATTTCATTATTACTCTAAATAATTTCTGCAAACAGTTACATCTTTCAGATAGGTTCCTTTGCACTCCTAGTGACTGCAAAATGAAGTGAATTGGCAGCAGCTCGAGTGGTACTCAGAGAAGCACACAGTCCCCCCATACAAACTAATTATGTCTGCAAGCAGACAGCTCTTAAAGAGACAGTACCAGAGGCTCTAAAACACTCACTGATAAATGGCTTAAATGCCAAACACCATTCAGGCTTGAGCATTCAAGCAAGCTCCTGGAAGTCTTTGGGAACCCCCATTTGCAGGGGGTTACCCTTCCTGGCCTGGGAAAGCTTGGCGTCCGCGTCAAGCAAGTACCCCATAAGTTTCAACTGCAACCATATACATTTGCATTAGGCCACATGTAATCATCAGTCAATATATCATTTTACCAAGAACACATTTCTGAAACATTGCAGTACGTCCTCTTTACACAGTATTACATACACATTGTACCATAACTCAAGTTATTACCTCTTGTACATGAAACCTGAAGAGAGGGGCCTTCCTATCAGTTACCTTGGGGCTGGATGGGGCAAGGGCACCATATAGAGAGCAACACAAGTAACTTGGAGTTAGCACTGATGCTCAGTTTGGGCAATGAGCTCGGGACATACACTCCTTTATGGACAACATTGAGAGGCAAGTCCACAGGCCTCCCAAGTGAATCATAACTGAGGTGCACCACAGGCTTTACAGCTCGACCAGTCTTTCTAGGGGGAACTGTTATAGTCTCTGCACTCTGAGCCTCATTTTCAGTATTGTCCTCACTTGTCAGGGGAGTCTCCATGGGGGTAGAGAGGCTAGAACTTGGGGCACTTTCAGCTCCAGGAGTTACAGTTTCTGAGTCCACAACATTTGGCTCGCATGGAGAGCTTTCGGACACTGGCAGTGGACTGTCAGGGCACTCAAATACTCTTCTTGTTCGGTGTATCACCAGTCTGCCCCAATCTATCATTTCCTCCCTGAAAGCTCAAACAGTTCAAGCATGCACAATGATTCCATTTCATCTGATCTGATGCTTTGCACGTCACTTTCTGGGAGCATTGGCTCAGGGATGAAGCTGGGGCTTAGACAGTCCAGAAGGCCCAGCTTTGTCTCCAGTATTGACTAGGGATTGCCCCAAACAATTGACTCAGTTCGTAAGAAGGATAGTATTCAAAGTCACTCTCACTTTCTTCCGATATGGACTGACAGTCATGCTCAACTGGGACTTGTGGAGGAACACTTTAACTTTGCTTCTGTAGGTGCAGACTTTCTTGATCTTTTCTTAGCAGCAGCTCTAGTCACTGGTCCAGAGGGGCATCTTCTGGGACTCAGACTCAATTAAGATTTGTCCAATGGGCAGTAAATGATTTCTATGCATTGTTTTACATCTTTTGAATTATTCTCAGGCCTTACTTTGTACACTGGCAGATCATCTAGTTTGCCACTACAATGTGAGGGAGATGGTGCCATCTGTCAGCAATCTTGTGCTAGCCATGCAGTCCCAGATTTCTTAGCAATACCCGATCTCCCTCCTGGAGTTCCTGTGCTTTCACCTTTTTATCATACCTTTCTTTGTTGGCCAGATTTCTTTTGGCAGCCATGGTTTGAGCCAGTTGGTACGCATGAGTTAGCTGGGCCTTTAACTTTTGCACATACTGTAAATAGTTGTCAGCTTGAACCCCATCAGGAGACACCCCAAAACACACATCTACTGGTAGTCGAGCTTCTCTTCCAAACATCAGGCGGTAGGGGGAGAATCCAGTGGCATCACTTTTGGTGCAGTTATAAGCATGTACCAGGGTGCTAATTTGTTGGCTCCATCTAGGCTTGTCCTTTGGGTGCAGGGTGCCTAGCATATCTAGCAAAGTGCGGTTGAAACGTTCAGGCTGTGGGTCCCCCTGGGGGTGGTAAGGAGTGGTTCTGGACTTTCGCACTCCCCACAGAGAAAGCATCTCTTTGATCAGACGACTCTCAAAGTCTCTCCCTTGATCAGAATGGATTCTTTGTGGAGCCCCATAGTGAACAAAAAAGTTTTCTACAAGTACTTTGGCCACAGTGGATGCTTTCTGGTCTTTGGTGGGGAAAGCTTGGGCATATCTCGTGAAATGGTCAGTGACCACCAGCACATTACTGATATTTCTTTGATCTGACTCCAAACTCAGAAAATCAATACAGACCAGCTCCATGGGTGCACTGGTGGTGATGTTAACAAGGGGGCAGCCCTCTGGGGCAAAGCTTTCCTCTGTAAGCAGCGACTAAGTTCGAATGTGTTGCTCCACATCAGCCCCCATCTTAGGCCAATAGAATCTGGATCTCACCAAGTCAAGTGTTCTGTCTATACCAAGGTGCCCCATGTGGTTGTGCAGGACCTCAGTACTGAGTCTCGAAAGGCAGTGGGCAGCACTAGTTGTTGTTTGTCTACTTGTCCCCCTCTGTCTACTGTTTCTCTGTATAACAGTTTATTGATCAGTTTCAACTTAGGACCTTCTTTGTATAACAGTGCAGTTCTCAAATCAGTGGAGTAATTTGGACATCTTTTCCTGCATAGAGGGCTTCTAAAGCTGCTGATCATGGGATCGCGGGATTGAGCCCCCGAATACTGTCATTGTCCAGCTGAGGCAGTGCACCAATGTCTGTACAGAAAAGTGGCAATAAGCAGCAGGTATGCAATTCTCAGAGGGTCCCAAGCAATCCACCATGCAGTCCACTGCGTCCGTGGACATTGTTCCTCCCTGTCAAACTTCCGGCAGAGTGCCCGAATGTCAGGTTCTGCCAATCGGACCCAATCATTCTGGGGAACAGGCCTCGGGAGAGAGCATCAGCATCTATGTGGTTCAGACCTGCTCGGTATTCGAGAGCATAGTCATATGTAGATAATGCAGAAAGCCACCTATGGCCAGTGGCATCCAACTTAGCTGGGGTCTGCACATAGGTCAAAGGATTATTGTCAGTTTTACTAGTATTTTAGCCCCATACAAGTACTCATGGAATTGGTCAACAATAGCCCACTTCAAAGCTAGAACTCTAACTATGTACAGGATAGTTCTTTTCGGATGGGGTCAGGCTTCTACTGGCAAAGGCCACTGGTCTCAGGCCATTCTCGTGCTCTTGGTACAACACAGCCCCCAACCCTTGCAAGCTAGCATCAGTGTGCAGGACGTAAGGTTTTCTTGGATCGGCATAGGCCAGCACTGGAGCATGGGTAAGTTGATATATGATCTCATGAAACAGTCTCACAATCAGGGTCCAGCGGCCCCAAAATACTTCACTCGGATGAAAATACACTCTTTCAGTCTTGAGGACGCTGACTTTTGGTATTTTTGTGGGTTGGGGATACCCTTGAGTAAGGTTAAGTAAAGGCGGATCACTCTTGAATAGTCCTTGATGAAGCGCCGATAATAACCACAGAATCCCAGAGAATCTTTGCAGTTCTTTTAGATTTTTGGGCTGTGGCCAGGTGGTCAAGGCCTCAACTTTACTTGGGTCGGTCTCTATTCCTCGGTGGATACCATGTGTCCCACATACTTTACTGATGTTTGAAAGAATTGACACTTATCAATGGACAGTTTAAGGCAAAGTCCTCCAGTCGGTCCAATACCTTAAATAATCTGCTCTCATGTTCCTCCAGTGAGCTGCCAAACACAATAACATCATCTAGGTATACCAGGCACTCTAGTAAGTTCATGTCCCCACTGCACGCTCCATCAATCGTTGAAAAGTGGCTGGGGCACCTGAAATCCCTTGAGGCATCCTCATGAATTCATAGAAGCCAAGCAGACAGATAAAGGCAGTCTTCTCCACACGGTCCTCTGGGGCCATCGGGATCTGGTAGTACCCACTGCGGAGATCCAGCACAGAACACCACTTGCTCCGTTTAGGCAGTCCAAAGCATCCTGAATGCGGGGCATTGTGTACTGATCAGGGATAGTCCGCCCGGTTTAAGGTCGATAATCCACACACATCCTTACTGTTCCATTCTTTTCCTCACTACCACAATGGGGAAGCATAAGGGCTTCTGGATTCTTGTATTACACCAGCAGCTAACATCTCTTGCAGATGCCGTCTCACATCATCTATGTCAGCAGGTGCCAGGCGTCGAGACCTCTCACGAAATGGTCTTTCGTCATGCAGCGGATATTGTGCTCAGCTCCTTGCACGCATCCTACATCCCATTCCTTTAAAGAAACACCTGGTCTCTCTGGGCAAGCTTCTCACTGATCCTCACTTTCCATTCAGCTGGCAGCAGGGGTCGCGAAATCAAACAAGTCAGGCGTTACTCTGTCATTCTTCCTGAACTCTTGCTGCTGGGTAGCACTGCAGTGTCTGCACAATGCACATTAGCCAGGATGCAACCTCTGTTTACTCGAATGTCTCTTTCAGACACATTATGAACTTGGACCATTACCCTTCTGGCATAAGCATGGGCTCTAGCGGGCAAAATACTAAACTTGACCGGTCCCTCTGGCAATTTTCCATCGCCTGGTGCATCCAACATTAATATTTTATTCTTAACATCCTTTCTGATACGATGACCTCTCCTGTAAGGTACACTGGGCATTTGGCACCAGGATCAGAGACTCAGGATCCTTCTTCCATACAATTCCAACCGGTTCCTCTGGTTCTGTTTTCAGCATCTCTCTGTGCCTCATAGGCCTTCTTAATTAAAGCCGGAACTCTTAAAGCTCTACTAGTCTTTGACCCCTGTTTTCATAACACAACTGTGCCAGCCTTCCGAACATATGAGCATTTGTTCCAATCAACAAAGGGACACCATCATACAGTCCAGTAGGGGGACACACTAAGGCTAGGGTCTCTACTTGTCGGCCACTCCAGCCACGGAGGTGGGGAAAGACAGCCAAATTCGGATATACCCGAATAGGGGGCACTCTCACTTAACCCCATACATGCAGTCCTTCTAATGGTTGTAAGGGTACGTCTGACAAATGCTTCTGATACCAATCCTGGAACATAATTGTCACTTGGGAGCCACTGTCTAATACAGCTCTTGTAGACACTCCATTCACCTTTACAGTGGTCTCCATGGAGGGACCCACTATTCTGGACCAGTCTGGAGAGGCGGTAGTGGGGGCCTGGGCAACTGACCTTGCCACAAAAGGATGTGAATTAGCATTTTTGGTGCCCTCACTGGGATCATGTCGTGCAGCTCTTAACCACTGATTTCTTCTCCGAAGCTCTCCTTGTAGCCTATATGCAACTTTGTCAGTGTCTTTTGGGACTGGCATTCCCTTTTCATGTGCCCATCTTTCCCACAATTATAGCAAAACATACTTTCTGGAGTTTGAGCTGGCCGGCGCCACACTGGGAGCCAGGGCGGGGTATTACTAACTGGAAACCTGGGTGCCATCTCTGTCTGGTGTGATAAGCATTTGGAGACATCTTGTCAGTTTCTCCACTTCCATGGTCAAGGAATTGAGTTTGGAGCTGTTATCAGCAGGAGATACATGGGTGGGTACCCCACCCCATAGCAGATGCAGTCGGATATAGGTCAGGGCCCGTGCTTGCAGGCGTGGCCTTCATAAAGGGACTGTTTTTGAATTCCCGGATCTCTCAACAGTTCGCCCCATTGTGGCATATCTTTTCCTTGTCAGAGCACTCATTGACTGTCAACCTCTGCCCCTGAACTTCACTTGATGGGTCACCCTCAGTCACTGGGTCAGTAGCCACAGCTGTTGGTGCAGGTACCTCCCGAGGTCCTTTCTCAACTCCTCAATTTCTCTCATTAACTCATCATGGGAGGGTGGGGATTCCAGTCGATTTGCCAGGCGTAACTGAAGCAACAGCAGTTCTGAGAAGGGGCAGACTTAAGGATTCTGTCCAGTCTGGTTCGGTCCAGTTCAATCGCTGGCAAACTACCCTTTCTGAGGCATTCTTGCAAACAATTTTTCCAGCCAGAGACATACACAGACAACAACTCCTTGGTACTGTTGTGCATTTCTTACTCTCCACCATAGGTCCTCATCAGAATCTGGGCTCCCATACACATTCTCAAAGGCCTCAAGATAGGCCTGTGCAGTCGCTTCAGGGTTTACTAGCCCGTTTGTACGGATGGTAGCTAGGGCAGGACCTCGGAGGCTCTCACTAACCCCTTTAAGCTTAGCCTTCCGAGCATTGCCATTCTAGCACTTGGGGGCAACATAGTCTATCCAGGTCTCCCAGTCATCCTCCTTGGGGGTGGGAGGGTGCCAGAGAAGATCCTCAACCTTCGTAAGAGTCGTGACTAATGGCAGGTGCAGAAATAGGAGTCTGCATTGGTTCAGCCACCATTACGGGCACTGGAGCAGGAGGGTGTTGGGGAGAACACCCCAGGTGGCAAGAATAGTTTCTTCAAGTCCTCCACAGTTTTCCCTCTCCCAGCAACCATTCAGCAAATTTCTCCTCAAAAGTTTCAGATAGTGGTGAGGCTGATTCCCCCGGTCTTTACTGTCCTTAGTTATCACTCTCCCAAGCAGTGAGGTCCCTCTGGGGTAATGGTCTGTGGCACTTTGGAGCTATCTATGGGATCCTTAAACTCTACTAGGGCCAGGAAAGTGTGGGTGAGCAGATTAGCATGCCGACCCACCACCACAGGGTTTGTAAACCTTCCACCTTGGAAAGTACTCCTGCACAGTGTCCGTATTGATCCAGGGGATGTCCAGGATAAGCATAGCATTTTGGGGTCGATCTCCTCCCAGTACACCACTCCACCAGCTTCACAGCCACTTCTGTCGGGTACCCATTTTTCTTAACAGTGGTTCAAATATGGCTACTAGAGGACACACAATCCCAGCGGTGAGCCTCCAAGATGTAACCCTAGATGGCGCTTATCCCAGGGCTACTACCCCTGCCTGATTTGCCACAACAGGTTGAGGGGCCTGGATCCAGAAGTGGTGCCTCACCCAGAGGTCAGGGTTTGCAATAGTTAAACTAACTTGGTCACAGCCCTCTGGGACACTGCAACCCCCTTTCTTCCCACTAGTGGCCCACACAATATATCAGAATTACCTTCACAGTATACACCTTACCCCCAGGTCTGGTTCCGCACTGGGACCTCCTGTGAAATGAGATACAGTGCAACAATCACAGTACAGTACTTTAACATAGATAAATACCTCAGGCAGTATAACTTTGCTGAAACAAGCAGCTCTGATTTATTTAGGGGATATAACAAGGACGGGAAATCAGGTTAATTAGCTTATCACTCTAATAATCTACCTATGGCTCTGTGCAGGCCTATCCCTATCAGTTACTGTCCCTGGGTACCCAAGCCCTAGTGGCTAGTCCAAACCGTGGCAGCTGGTAGGGCCCTTTCACACAGAGAAAAGGAGAATTAAACAGTCAGCAGTACAGTAATTCCATTTGGATTTAATGTGGCAATTCAAACAGGAGCGACCCTGAATTAGTACTCAATGACCTCCAAATAAGATAGGGTCCTTCAATGTCAGCAGGGCTCACTTGAGGTACACAAACCTCTTCACACATCCATATAAAAAGCACTATACCAGGCAGGCTGCATCTGTATCCCGATCGCAATTACTGCACAATACCGGGAGAACACACAGCAGATTCAGTTCCTGACAGACAGAGTGCAATTTTCAGCAATTCCTCCAGTCTTCTACAGGTGAGCCTGGTTCTCTTCAGAGATCCTTTGATTCTTTTCACAGGACAGATTCAGTCCTAACAAGCTGTTACACAAGCTGCAGACCGGAACTCTGGGCCTTACACATTTTTGACTAAAACTGCACACTGAAAAAGCACAGGGCTCCTTCCTTCTTCACTGCCAAAGCTCAACTCAAACTCCAACCGACAAAACGGGCACTTCCTTTGAGTTCCTCCAGTTCTTGACTGGATTGGCTGTCACTCACAATAGACTGCTGCTGTTGGTCCAAAAGGCACTGAAGTCTAAACTACATCTCCCAGAGTCACTGCCCATACAATCCTCTTGTGGCTGGCTCAGATTATGAGTCCAAGTTCTGATTCGTCCAAGGCACCATTTTAGAGCTAGCTTACCACACTGATTGGTCCAGTTCAGCAGTTCAAAACTAGAATGGGGAACTAGCAGACACAGTTCTGACTGCAAAGAAAGCAGGTTAGACAAACTGTAATTTCATTATTACTCTAAATAATTTCTGGCAAACAGTTACATCTTTCAGATAGGTTCCTTTGCACTCCTAGTGACTGCAAAATGAAGTGAATTGGCAGCAGCTCGAGTGGTACTCAGAGAAGCACACAGTCCCCCCATACAAACTAATTATGTCTGCAAGCAGACAGCTCTTAAAGAGACAGTACCAGAGGCTCTAAAAACACTCACTGATAAATGGCTTAAATGCCAAACACCATTCAGGCTTGGAGCATTCAAGCAAGCTCCTGGAAGTCTTTTGGGAACCCCCATTTGCAGGGGGGTTACACCTACATATTTTTTAAAGCTGGCTACAGGGCACAGGGGGTTGCCGGGCTGTGAATACATATTGCCCCTGTGTCCTTGTTTGCCAGTTCCGATCAGGTTCCCATGATGTTTCATGTGCTCATTAAAGTTGAGCACAATGAATTCCAAGCCATTTTCATCTAATTTCAGGCTGACATTTTCTGGTTTCAAATCTTGGAGTCTCTCACGGCCACGCCTGGCCATGTAAATTTTCACATCAGTCCACACTTTTCTGACAAGGCCAGGTGCCGTTAGAGGGGAGAGGGCTGGTGATGTTCTTAATTTGTGAATATCAGAAGATGTTAGTGGTTCATGGTGCTGCGAGGTATCTTTTTGCGCTCTTCGGTACTACTTCATTCTGGCCATAAACATGGCATTGCTTGATTTAAATTCTATATCCATGATGATATTTATGGCTCGGCTAATAGCTGCTGATCCTAGGTGTCGATTTAGAGCTGCACAGAGTCCGCAGAAGCTCACAATGACATATTCATGCCCATCTGTTATTCGAGCTTCGGCGGAGAAGTATCTGAATATTTAATTAAGTTTTGTTTTTGAGGCCGTTTTCCAGTTTATTTCATTGCTTGTGGCAGCTGCCCAGTCCCCGATTACTTAAAGAGCCCAAGCAGTGGCTCTTTAGGTATTCTTTTCATTTTCTTTCTTCTTCGATATTGTCTAGTTTATTATCTGTGTAGATTTTAAAGTGCTTACTCACACTTTTTTCTTAAACTGACGGTTGGCATGGCAGGTTGGCAGCTGGTATGTTACTTGGATTTTCATTTGTTTTTTCTTCCGTAGGCTCGTTTTCAGCATTCAGGAAAAACTGCATATCCTCATCACTGATGCTGACTTCAAAAATCGATTCCAGATGATTAGACATAGCTGTGGGGTATTTCTTTTTTTTTTTTTCACACCTTCCCCCTACATATGGTCTCCACTCCTTCAGGAGACACAATGTGGTATCCCCACACACACGGCCTACCTGATCTCCCGGTTGGTCTCCATGGAGCCTTGGCTGTACCCCCAGGTGGCTACGGGGTGGGGCGGGATGCCCCAAATACTTCTGAATTTTGTCAGACCTCCAGGTAGTCAGGCAGACGCATGGGCAATCAGGGTCTCCACTGTGGTGCTCCGTCATCTAGGAGACCATACGTTGTTTTTCCATTTTCTGTGGAGGAGTGGCTCTCACCCGACGTCATGACATCACCGCCGACGTTGCCACTCCTCTGCCACCGAGCTAGCTCCATGCTTGCAGAACACCAGGCCTCCACCAGTGGCCAGCCAAGCGCTGAGCACAATTCCCCCACCCACCCGGGAGAGGAGAGCTGTACATGGATGCTCAAGCCTCTCCCTCCCCTGCCGACCCCTGATGACCCAGGCTTGTTCCTGAACCCAGGCCACCGGCATAGCACAAGGTGTGGCGTCCGTCCAGCACCTCAACCCTCAGCATCACCGGTCCGGTCCAGCATTTCTTTTTTTTATACTGCTTTTCAAGAAAAGTGTTTACTTTGCTGGAGATTCAAGATGGCTGAAATATTTTTCTTAACATTCTATGGGGGACTTATGACTGAAATCAGTACGCAGGTTAGAAGCTGGACTTTTTCCTGTATGTTAGAAATAATAACACATGCCTATTGTCTAATGAGATTGTTTTAAATGAGGCACCCATTTCATAAGTAAACACTTAACCTAACAAGGGCATAAAACAGCCCTTGGGACCAATTAAGAAGGGTCAACAACAAGAACGCTGTCTTCACAGCCCAACCAAACAAGGGGGAGGTGAAGGCCAACAACAGAGGAGAGTAAGCCTGGGGGACAGTGGGTGGGCATGTGAATCAATGGTGAGGCGTCCAAGAAGATCAATAATTACAGTGACTACATAATTCTTATATCTTCCTGGACTATATCTTCACCATTGATTCACACTGATGGGTTGAGTACCAACTTCAGACAATAAAATCCCCAGGCAGGCCAGTAGGAACAGGAACTCACTCAGGACAAGAGTCCATTCAGGATAGTCCTGCCAAAAGAGGCATGCTGCCTGGCATGGACATCCAGGGTGTAGTGCTTAACAAAAGTGTGCACTGTGCTCCAGGTAGTAGCTCTGCAAATCTCAGTAATAGGGGCAGACCGGATCTCTGCCAGAGAAGTAGCAACTGCTCTAGTGGAATGGGCATGAACTTGCCTTTTCAGCTTGATCTGTGCCATGAAATAACACTGTCATAAGCAAGCAACTATCCATTCAAAAATGTATTTGAATATTTATTTATTCATTTATTTAAAAGTTGGTAACCAGGAGAGGCACACTGAGCTGAGGCTCATTTCCAGGTGTGACCCGGAGGAGGATGGAAAGAGGATGTGCAGTAAATCAAGTACATGGTGAGAAGCAGAAGACAATGATACACATCAAAACATTATAATGGGCGGCACTAATGAGCAGCTAACTGAGTGGTCATATTTCTTGCTCGCTTTGTCTGGGTAGCCATTAATTAAAGATAAATTTAAGAAATTACTCTCCCCAGAGCGGCGAAAACTGTATCGGCGGGTGGAGGAGGGCACGATGGACGAATTTTTAACCCCCATGCCATCTAAGAGTCAACGGGTGACCAGGAAACCCGGAAAGAAGTGTGCACCGGCCTCGTTGGGGGAGAATACAGGCCTAGTCTCGCTTTCAGCTGCTGAGGTTGCGGCGCTAGGGAAGGAGCTAACGGGGCAAGTGATTGCAGCCTTAGAGCTGCGCTTAATAAAGCTGGAGGATAAGTTGGATGGCAGGCTGCAGGAGGTTCTGGAGCAGCAAGCGCAGCATGGCGCCAGGCTGGCAGAGGCAGAGGAAAGAATTTTCAGATTGGAAGATGAGGTGTTAATGGTCTCTGGGCAAGTCCGAGCCCTCCAGAAAGAGCTGGAGAAATTCAAGGAGGCATTTGATTACAAAGAGAATTACCACAGGTGATTGAATCTGTGCCTGAGAGGACTTCCAGAGGGGTTGGAGGGGAATGATGTCCTGAACTTTTGCAGCAGAGTTTTACCAGAGTTGCTGGGCCTTAGTGTGAAGAATGGCTGAGTGAAAATGGAAAGAGTGCATCGGGCAGTCATGCCACGGCCGCCGGCAGATCAGCCTCCCCGCCAGATCATCATGCACTTTCATAATTTTCAAGACCGGGAGGCGACCATGAAGGCATACCGGGAGAAGGGGTCCCTGAGTTTGGAAGGCCATAGGCTGTTTCTTTCACAGGACTACTTGGCATGCCTGTTAAAGAAGAGAAAGGCATTTAATGGGCTCATGGCTCAGTTGAGGACTTTAAAGGTGGAAAATTTCCTTTTATACCCTGCCACACTCAAAATCAAACATGACGAGGCGACATACTCCTTTTGGGAGCTTGAGAAAGCGGAGGAGTTTGTGAAGGCCCTAAGGAGAAGAGTGAGTTGAAGGACAGTACATGAGCTGGGAAGAATTGGATGATTGGGCTGGAAGAAGCCTGTTTTTTTTATCGTGCAACATTCCTGTTGGTTCCTGTTAAAAGTTTGAAATTGGTTTCGTGTGAAGTGTTGGCGCCGTTGCACCCTATCCACCTGAGGAGTTCGCGAGGGAGGAGAAATGGCCTTTGACCTGGCCGATGCCGGCATCCATCGGGCAGTGGGAGACAACGAGAGCTGGAGACGGGGCCCGGGTGTGTCTCCCTTTGCCCCGCTATTTGACTGTTTGACTCTCTTTGGCACACGGACCTTGGGAGCTCATTGGAAGATTTAGATTGTGGAGAGAGAGGCCCTTGAGTCAGATGCCTGGTACTGTAAGGTAGGAGTGGGGCAGGCCTAGCGCATTTAATTGGATGGCGCAGCCTGGCCTTCGTGTCCTAGGTGTCCCTCTGTACCTCATTCTTTTTGCTGCTTCTGCCAATTCGAGATCTGGGGGGGGGGTACTAGCATGATTTAGAGGGAAGAGCCTGGGGGTTAAAACTAGGTAGTGGAAGGGAGGCACGGGGGTGGTGGGTCGCATGGTCAGGTACTGGAAGCAGGGCGTTTGCACCGTGAGAGCAGATTATCCAGGAGAGTAAAGTCTGTGGCGCACTGTTAGGCCTCTGGGGTCCTCCTCCCGTCTGTATTGTATACCTCTCCCCCTCGTTGGTATATACGCTATTGGGGCATTCCAGGGAGATGAGATCACGGAGCGAGGGGCCCGGAGCGGGAGGCCTGCCATATATGAGATGAGGGCGGGAGTGGACTGGGCGCATCTCAGTTGATAGCGTGGTCTGGTTTGGGCTCTTATTGTCATGAGTGACTCCGGATAATGTGTACTGCCATGCGCGCCGTCATTCTCTTGAGTGAGGGGGGGTTAAACTGTGGGGCAAAGGTGTAGGGCGGTGATAGACCTGCCTCCAACTCGAGTTGGGGTGAATTGCTTATCCTGGGAGGCAACGTTGGAGGGGGGGACATAGGGAGGGAAGAATAGATAGCATATCCTTTCGCCTGGGTAGATTAGGGATGGAGGAGCGGGAGATGGGCTCGAGGAAGGATGGTGAGTAAGGAGACGAAATAGCCTGAAAAAGCGAGATGTTGCCCTCACTTCTCTGGGGGTGGGGGTAAAAATACCAGAATTTTTTTGGGAAAGTAGGTTATTATATAGGGCGAAAAACTAGGGAGAGTAGCACGGGGGAAGTTGGAGAGGTCCTATGGCTGAGAACTAGAAAATAGTGCCCAGAAGAATGGAGGGGATGCATGATTGACTACTTAAAGAGGGTGGGAAGAGGGGGAGTGATGGAGGATAGTAAGCAGATAAGAGTGAGGGTGCGGGGGGGCAGAATGGACCGTGGAGGGGAGGGACAGATGGGTGGCTCGGGCCTGCGAGCTGTTCTAATGGGGCCGTGTGGGGAGGATTCCAGGATGAAGGGAACTTGGCTGTTGGGAGGAGCAGCGGGACGCGCATCTCAGTTGTTGAGGAGTATATTTGATTGTTTGTCTTTTCTGAGTAAACACTTGTGCTATGTTAGCAATTAGTGTAGATAAGGGGGGAATATGGAGGGGAGAGTGAGTAAGGAGGAAAGAGAAAAGGAAAGGTTGGGGGGAAGGTGTGGGGGGGATGTGTCAGGGTTGCAAAGTTAAAAATGTTATTCTAGATAGGATTATCACTGTTGTTGTTGTTATTGTGGTTATGTGGTTATAGACCACCAGCCCAGGAGGAAGAAACAGATAGGAAGCTGATGCTAGCCATCCAAAGGATGGCAGACAAGGGTGAGGTAGTACTGGTTGGAGACTTCAATATACCAGACGTGGACTGGAGCATCCCAGCAGCAGCATCAACTAGGAGCAGATTTATCCTGGACTCCTTCAGGGTGCCTTCTTCAAGCAACTGGTCATGGAACCAACCGGCAGAAGGCAATACTGGACCTTGTGCTCTACAAACAGGGACAGTGTGATGGGGAAACAGTGGGGAGCACCTGGTAACAGTGACCACCAGTCATTGTGGTTTGAAATCACAGAAAGAGCAGAACCAAACCACACAAAAACACGTATCCTGATTTAGGGGGCAGACTTTGGGAAAATGGGAGATGCTTGAAAGAGGCATTAAGAGATGGGACAGGAATCAGGGATTGAGGAACAGTGGGCAGTATTTAAAATGGGATTATAAGAACAACAGAATTATGCATTAAGCAGGTTAGCAAGAGGAAAAGAAAGAGGAGACCATTATGGTTTTCCAAAGAGGTAGCAAAGAAAGTGAAAGCCAAAAGATTGCATTCAGGCAATACAAAAAGACACAGGCAGAAGGGATAGGGAGAAGTACCAGGAGAAACAAAGGGAGGCAGGGAAGTCAGTAAGGAAGCCAAAGCTCAGACAGAAGAACACATTGCAAAATCAGTGGTTAAAGGGGACAAAACCTTTACAGGTACATAAGTGAAAAAGAAGGACAAAGGAGGGATAGTGAGACTGAAGGGGAGGATGGGGCAGCGTGGAGGATGACAACAGTAAAGCTGACATATTGAACAGGTATTTCTGCTCAGTCTTTACTAAGGAAGAGGGGGTAATGGGTCTGAAGGGAGTACCAGGGGTGAGAATGGTGCAGAAATGGACACAAGTCCCTTTACGAGAAAGGGTCCTGAAGGAACTGGAAGTAATAAGAGCTGATAAAGCAATGGGACCAGATGGGGTGCACCCCAGGTCCTTAAGGAACTAAGAGAGGTGGTGGCTGAACCTCTGGCTATCCTGTTCAGCCAATCACTGGAAACAGGGAGGCACCCAAAGACTGGAGGACAGCAGATGTAGTCCCCTTACAAAAGTGGGAACAAAGAGGAAGCAGGGAACTACAGACCAGTCAGCCTCACCCTCGGTAGTGGGAAAGATCATGGAAAGCACTACTGAAGGAGAGATTGGTGGAACATCTGGTTGTCAATGGACTACAGGACCCAAGGCAGCATGGTTTCACCAGGGAGGTCATGTCAGACCAACCTCATTGAATTTTTGACTGGGTGACTAGGGAGGTGGATCAGAGGGAGGGCAGTGGACGTGGCCTATCTGGACTTCAGCAAGGCCTTTGACACTGTGCCACATAGAAGACTATTACACAAACTGGGGAATATGGTGTGGGCAGGACAGTAGTGTGGTGGGTAGGTGGAACTGGCTGGGTGGCAGGACACAGAGGGTGGTGATGAAATGGCTGTCCTCCACAGAGGGAAGAGTGACCAGTGGGGTTTCCACAGGGATCAGTGCTGAGGACGGTCCTATTCAACATCTTCATCAGTAATTGCACAGGATATAGAAGGCAGAATTTCACTGTTCGCTGATGACACAAAGCTCTGTAATAGAGTAGACACACCAGAGGGTGTAGACAGAATGAGAAGGGACCTGCAGAAACTTGAAGAATGGTCAAGGGTTTGGCAGTTGAAATTCAATGCAAAGAAGTGCAAGATAATGCATATGGGGCACAAAAACCCAGGCACAATATATCAGTTGTGGGGTGAGGATATAGCATGCACCAAGCAGGAAAGGGATCTTGGGGTTGTCATCTCTGATGACCTCAAGGTAGGGAAACAGTGTGACAAGGCATCAGGTAAAGCAAATAGGATGCTGGGTTGTATAGGCAGGGCATCACCAGCAGGAAAAGGGAGGTCATAATTCGCTTATACAAGACACTAGTGAGGCCCCACCTGAGTACAGTGTACAGTTCTGGAGACCATACCTACGTAAGGACATAGACATGGTAGAGAAGGTTCAGAGGAGGGCAACAAAGATGGTGCATGGGTTGCATCACAAGTCCTATGAAGACAGGTTGAAGGAACTGAACATGTACTCCCTGGAGGAGAGGAGGAGAGAGGGATATGATAGAGACATACAAGTATCTTACAGGAGGAACAGGGTGCAGGAAAAACACTATTTTAAGCGAAAAGATGTTTCAGGACTAGAGGGCATGGGATGAAGTTGGAGGAGGACGATTCAGAGGAAACATGAGAAAGAATTTCTTCACAGAACGGGTGGTGGACAAGTGGAACACCCTGCCAGAGGAAGTGGTGGGGGCTGAAACAATCACGGGATTTAAGAATGCATGGGATAGACATAAAGGAATTCTAGAGGTCAGGGGTAAGGGGAAATAGACTTCTAGGAAAACAAACTGAACTTACAAGCTCAAATGGGCAAACTAGGTGGGCCATAGGCCCTTATCTGCCGACACTGTCTATGTATCTATGTATTGTGGTTATGTGGTTATTTTTTTTTAGATGCAGTCGACTGTGTGGAAACCAAAGACAATTTGTAAGCCTGTTTCAAAGTGTTATGATAAAATGGAAGTGTGCAGGGAAACACCAGATAGAAATGGGCTGCAATCTGACAAGACGCTTAGGGTGGGATGGGTGATGCAGTAAACCTTAATGTCATCTCTTGGAATGTAAAAGGTATAGCGAGCCCAGTAAAGAGGACAGCGCTTTTGACCGCACTGAGGTGGAGGGGGGCACAGGTGGCGCTGTTGCAAGAGACCCATCTGATGGACATGGAGCACGCTAAGCTGGTATGGAACTGGATGGGGAAGTGCTTAGTGGCTTCTTATTCCTCCAATAAGAGGGGAGAAGCCATACTCCTGCATAAGAGGCTGCTTTTCGAAGTGAAAAGGGTAGTAAGAGATCTAAAGGAGGGCAGATACATCTTTGTCACGGGAACGTGGCAGGGGGAGACACTCACGTTTGGCTGTGTATACACACCGGCAGTGTAAGACCCGCAGTTCTATACCTCTTTGCTGGGCCTGCTTATCAGGGAATAATTTCCTGGGCTTATTTTAGGAGGGAACTTTAATTGGACCATGGATGCATGCATGGATCACTCTGCTGGGAAGGGGCGGGTGACAGAGGCTATGAGCCAATGGTTGGTGGGCATGGCAGACCTGGATATGGTGGATAGCTGGAGAGCAGTCAATCCCAGTGCGAGAGAATACACGTTTAATCTAACCCTCACAAGACCTGGTCCCGCCTGGACTATGTTTTTTTACCCAGAGGATGGGTAGGTAGGATAAAGGAGATAGCCCACAGCCCCGTTTTCATATCAGACCATGCCATTGTTGTCTTAAAGATTTCAGGGAGGGGGTTGGAGAGCAGACCTGCCACTTGGAAATTTCCTACATACCTGATCAAAGACTGGGCATTTAAGGAGTATCAGTGGAAGCTATATGTGGAGACGAACTCCACAAGTGAGATCTCTAGTACCATTTTCTAGGAGGCAGGAAAAGCCTTCATGAGGGGAGCTATAATAGCTTACGTAGCCAAAATCAGGAAACAGAGTAGGAGTAAGAGGGAGGAACTAGAGAGGCAAGTGAAGGAGCCGGAGAAACAGGTAGGCGGAGGAGAAGGGGGAGATGCTGCCAGATCTTTAATAACAGCGAGGGAGGCTCTCAATGCCTTATTAAGGGAGGAGGCTGGGAAAGCATGGTTTTATTGCCAAACAAGGGTGTTTGAACGGGAGAACAAGCCAGGGCCCATGCTGGTGAGGTTAATGAAAGGGGGCAGGTGCCCTGCACGGATACTGAGGGTTAAGGGTGCGGAGGGACAGGTCTTCACCAGCTCAAGAGATATAGCAGAGTGTTTTAGGAGCTTTTGTGAGAGATTATATAGAGCGGAGTATAGCGGGAAGGAAGAATGCATACGGGAGTTTTTAGACGAAGTTCCTTTGCAGAGGATTACAGATGAACAGAAAAAGCTGCTAGGTCAACCCATCTCTAGAGCGGAAATTTTAAGAGTTATACAGAAATTGCAGGAGGGTAAGGCCAGTGGGCCAGATGGCTTTCCCGTTGAGTATTACAAGATCTTGGGGGGACAGCTGGCAGATACTCTGAGTAAAGTATTTAAGCAGAGAGAGGAGGGGGGAGCCTCGGAGCTACCGGATTCCTGTTATGAGGCAAATATCTGCTTAATACATAAGGGGGGACAGGATGAGCTAGATTGCACAGCTTACCGGCCCATTTCCCTCCTCAGTGTAGATATGAAAATCTTGGCCAAGGCTCTGGCCACCAGACTGGAAAATATTTTACTGGAGGTGATTCACCCAGACCAGACCGGGTTCATCAGGGGGGCGTCAGTCCTATCATAATGTGAGAAGACTGCTAGATGTCATATGGCGGGCTGGCCAGATAAGAGGAAGTATGGGGGTGATCTCCCTGGATGCTGAAAAAGTGTTTGATAGGGTGGAATGGGAGTATCTTTTTGAAGTGATAGCCCGGTTTGGTCTGGGGGATTCGTTTATAGGTTGGGTCAGGGCTATGTACCTCAGGCTGAGTGCGCCTGTTACGGTAAATGGGTGCCTGTCCAGGAAATTTGGATTGGGGAGGGATACAAGACAGGGGTGTCCGCTATCCCCCCCTACTGTTCGCTTTGGCGATCGAACCCTTGGCAGCGGCAATACACCAACATAAAGGCATGGTGGGTGTAAGGGATGTGGAGGGGAGAGAGCATAAGGTAGCACTATACGTGGATGACATGCTGCTGTTCCTGGGAGATCTGTATAGCTTCATGGGGCACTTGATGAATATTATTGAGAGGTTTGCAGATTTCTCCGGGTATAAGATTAATATCAGGAAATCCGAAGTCATGGGATTCCCAGATGCTGGTCAAGAGGCACAGCAACTGGGATTTAAGGTAGCTCAGACAGACTTTAAATATTTAGGGGTCCGGATAGGACGAAGATGGGAAGAGCTATATAAGCTGAACTATTATCCCCTGATAAAAGTGGTCCTGGCAGATCTCAAGCAATGGACGCAATTCCCTGCATCTTGGATTGGGAGGCTTAATCTCATAAAAAAGAATATTATGCCCCGTATCCTATACCCCATGCAAATGCTCCAGTTGAGATTAACAATGGGGGATGTGAAACGGTTAGAGAGGGGGGTTTCGAATTTTATTTGCCAAGGCAAGAAGCCCAGAATTAGTTTGAAAAGGCTCAAGGCGGACAGGACTAAGGGAGGGCTGAATTTCCCGGATTTGGGTACTTACTATAGAGCGGTGCAGCTTACAGGGATAGCTGACTGGGTTCATAGACCAGGGGTGGCAAACTGGGTAGGACTAGAACAAGGAGGGACCCCAGGGAGACTTACAGCTTACCTTCATAGTAAGGGATTATGGGCATATAGGGCTTTGGGGGGGGGTGGGAACCCGTTAGTTAGGGAAACATTAGAGGCTTGGGACCACCTGTGGTGGTGGAGGGGATTGACTCAGAGGGAGACTGTGCTACTCCTGATCGTGAGAAACTCATTCTTCATGCCGGGGATGGAGGATAAGGGGTTCTTAGAATGGGAAAAGGGAGGAGTGGCATATATAGGGGCTCTGTTGGAGAAAGGGGAGTTAAGTGAGTTTGATAGGATTAGGCGAGATATGAGGTTGGGGACATCCCAATTATTTCTGTACCTGCAGGTGAAGGCATTTGTAGGGAAGATGGGAATGGGAGACAGGGGAGGACTGCACCCAAACAGGATAGAGCAGATGGTATGTCAGGCTAAAAAAAGATCCATAAGGATTTATTGGAAAAGTGGCTAAAGAAGATAAGCAGAACTTGCCAGACCTAACGGGGGCCACAAAGGCTCTTTGGGAGAGAGATATGGGGCAACAACTATCGGAACAGAACTGGAAGTTAGTTTTAGGGATGCCAGAGGGGATCATAGTGTGTAATAAGTTTAAGGAGGCCTTCTATAAATTTCTGCATAGAATATATTGGCCCCCGGTGGTGGTTCATAGAGCACATCCTGCGGTATCACCGCTGTGCCAGAGCTGTAACAAAGGGTTGAGCACTTTCTTTTATTGCTTCTGGACATGCTCGGTCTTGGTTAAATTTTGGGGGGGGGGGGGTAGTGCAAGAGGTGAATAAGGTGTCAGGAGGGCGGCTGTTCCGGGACCCCCTGATTTGTTTATTCGGGGTGGAGATAGCAGAAGGAGAGGAGGAGTGGTTGCCATTGCCGAGATGGACAAGAGTTCTCTTAGTATTGGCCAGGCATTGTATACAGAACACTTGGGTCACTGGGAATGGGCCTATGGTAATTGAGTGGCAGAGAATGGTTATCCGCTCTCTTGCATTAGAAAGGCTTACATGGGCTGTAAGAGATAGGGAGGAGGTGTTCTTGAGGGAGTGGGCCCCCTTTCTAGTATCCTTGAGCATATCTGATAATCTAATGCTCTGCACAGGGCTGAATATCTAAACCTCAGAATAGGTACATGTTTAAGGGGATGGGTTATTCTTGTTGGTTGCTGACTTATTACTTCTTAGTTGTGTTTTGGCACTTTTATTTCGTACAGAATGAAATGATTCTCCTGGATATCATATCATGTGGGTAAATGTAGATACCTGACTATGTATGGCAGTATAGATTATAATGCACACTCGATTACATCTATTTGACAATATGTGATATGTGTTAATATGTGATACGTATTCTTAGTCTACTTGGGATGTATGTCTGTTTGTTTATTTCATTGTCTGTAGCTGTATGTCATACATGTGCTGTTTGTAAGAGAAAATTCTTAATAAACAGAGTATTAAAAAAAAACCATTATGAGTACAGTTCAGGGTCAGTTTACAATACAGCAAAACAATACATAAATACAATTCAGGAACAGGTTATAAGGTAAGCCCAGGTATGAGGCTGAAGCATGAAACAAGGTGCAGGTAGACATACAGTGTAAAACAATCGCAAAACAAGAGAACAGTGAACAAAACACCAGGGAGGTGCGGCAAGTGCGAGGTACAGGTTTTCAATTCAATGAAGCGCTGTGTTCACAAGTAGGTTTTCACCTACTAGGAGGCTTGATAAGTTGCAATGCAGTCAGCAGGTATGGAGCTAGCACCAGGTGTAGGAGTTGGGGGTTGCTGTTTGGGACATAGGAGTTGTACAGTTTAGGCAGTGAGTCAGTCAGGTAGGGGGCATGAGCAAGGTGGAGTCAGCGAGTAATAGAGGGTTCTTTTAAAGAGGTTAAATGAAGGTAGCATACGGAGTCAGGAGGGGAGGGAGTTCCACAAATTCGGGAACCGGAAGGAGAAGGCAGCTTTTCCAGAACTGGTGGAAGGTCAAGGAAGGGCGAAGGAGTGGGGGTCCTGCATGCGGAGACTGTAGAAGTGAGGGGCAGGGGATAAGAGGGTGGCGAGGTAGGGAGTGAATGTGCCAAACCAATACTTAGCAGAGATGATGAAGATGTGAAAGTTTCAGCAGGAGGATAGGGATGAAAGTGATAAGGAAGAGTAGAGGGTGCAGTGATAAGTTCTAGGAGGAGCATTTAAGGTGAAATGTCAAAAGGCATTGAAAAGGATGTCCAATCTGGGAAGGGTAGCTGCAGAGGCAGATCTGTATACCACATCTGAATAATCAAAGAGTGGAATGACTGTCCTTGTGAGAAGGATCTGGCAAACAGTGAAAGAGAGGGCATCTTTGTTATGGTAAAGGACACCAAGTTTAAGGTGGAGCTTGGCATGAATGTGGTTGATGTGTGTGGTGAAGTCTAAGCAGCTGTCGAACCACACTTCAAAATACTTGTATGCTGGGGCTACAGCTAAGGTAGTGCCATCAAGGGTGGAGAAGGGGGGTGAGGAGTTGGCACGTTATTGGGGTGTGCCAAAGTTCATGGAGACTGTTTTAGCTGTGTTGACCTTCAGCTGGTTGTCCTGGAACCAGTTCAGGACGTGAATGAAATCAGACTGTAGCAGGGAGAACACCTCAGAGGCTGATGGGCCAAAAGTGTAGAGGATGATATCATCAGCATAGAGGTGAATGTGGAAGTGAGAACACATGAGGGGTAGGTCATTTAGGAAGATGGAGAAGAGAATAGGACCCAGGAAAGAGCCTTGTTGTACACCCACTAAGACTGAGAGGGAGGGGGGGAGAGGATATCGCCAATCCAGTTGCATTGGGATTGGCCCAAAAGGAAAGAGCAGAACCATTGGACTGATAGGAGGGGAGAGTCCAGCAATTTTAAGTTTGGTGAAAAGGAATGAATGAGAGACAGAGTCAAAGGCCTTGGCTCGGTCTATAAATATGGCTGATGTAAGGTGGGGCCTAGGTTCATGTCAGTCAGGGTGGCATCTGTCACCCAAAGTAAAGAGGAGACCATGGAGTGATTCTTTCTAAAAAATGATTGGTAAGGGGACAAGACATTCGAAGAGGTGAGCAAATGGGTGAGTCTAATAAGGATGAGGGACTCCTGGAGTTTGGCCAAGACAAGGAGGAGGTAGATGCGGGGGGTAGTTTCCTGGTTGAGCCCGGTCACTGCCTTTATGAAGGGGGATAACTTTGGCAGATTTCCAGGCCTGGGGGACAGAACCAAGGAGAAGGAGAGGTTGAGTAGATGTGACAGAGGGTGGGCAATGGCTGGGGCAGGGATCTGAAGGACGAAAGGGTCAAGCCCATCATGGCTGGAGTTACGTGAGTTTAGAGATTGGAGGGCATGGAGTGCCTCCTGGGCAGTGACAGGGGAGAATTGAAAGTCAATTCGGGAAGGGGAAGGAGCTGCTGTGGAGGGGTATGCAGGGGGCTCAGGTGATGGGGCAAATGACTGGGGAGAGGAGGGATGGATTGAGGTGGAGGGTAGGGTAGGGTGCATGTCGTAAAGAAATTGTTATGGGTGGAGACAACAGAGAGAGGGTCAGAGACTAAGGTGTTGGTGATGAGGAAGGAGGGGCAGGAGCAGGAGAAGCTAGTTGAGGGGTTGAGAAGGGAAGAGAAATAGTGAGATTTAGCTGCCCTATTAGCTTTGGTGCATGCATTTCGTAGGGCACAATAGATTGAGAGGTTATTAGGGGATGAGGATGCTTTGTGATGAGCCCAAGTACGGTCACGTTTTTTGCAGTTTGATGATATCTGGTATGATCCATGGGTGGTGAAAATGTCTCATCCTGCGTCGATGTGTGGGGGTGTGTGTTTGTTCCAGACATTATATAAAGTCTGGCAGAAGAGGGAGAGTGATGTGTTGATATCGGTAGAGGTATAGGAAAGGGACTAGTCTGAAGATGCAAAATTATGTAGAAGATGGGAGATGTTTAGGGAGTGTGTGGAATGCATCCAGTGTTAGGTGGGGGGAGGGTAGCAGGTAGCTGAAGCTTACGAGCACAGTAGGTCTTGAAGTGGTCACTGAATTAGTCAGGGAGACTATCAGTGGTAGAGATATGATGCGGGTGTGAGGACAGAATCCAGTCCAGGAGGGTGTGGTTAAGGGAGTGAGGGTTGGGTTTGGTGGATTCAGTGATGAGCTGGTGCAGGTTAAGAGACTCTATTTGTTCAGTGATTGGTTTTAGGGCAGGGGAGGACCAATTCAGGTTAAAATCACCTAGTAGAACGAGTTCACCAGTGCTGGCAGAGGAAGAAAAGGTGGAGGTGGTGTTGATCACAGAGGAGGGGGAAGCTTTGGGGGAGGAATAAAGCACATCTATGAAGATAGGGAAAGAGGACAGGGATAGCAGTTTAATGAGGAGTAGATTTGTGGTCTTAGGGACTGCCTCACTGGTAATTGCCTCTTCCTCCTTCGAACCTCATTTGCTTCTGTTCTAAGCACTCTACCCCCCAGATACTCCATCTCTTACTGCCCTCTGCTCCCTGCACTCACTCCCAGTCCTTCACACCTATTGTTTCTGACCTCTCACTCTCATCATCATTACTGCTGTCTACCCCTACTTTTCTCTCTCCTCTCTGTGGTTTGCCCCCAGTTACCTGATACTCTTTCCAACCCATTCGCTTCTGGCCATTCTTTGTATCCCCCCTTTTCCCCTTGCTCTCACCCTTTCTCATTTCTATTAGTGATAAAATGTGTGCTGACAATGCCTAAGTACAGGGCTGCTCTTTACTTCTTTTCTGCATGATCCTGAACCTTTGGAATCATATTGTAACTACATTGCTCATATTTTACCAATCCAGTTGTTATGTTTGCTCGGTTGGCTATGTATTTTTCGTGACCAAGTATTTATGATTTGTATCTATGGAATTATTTTGTGTTATTGATGTGGAACCCTTGTCAATGAGCACCTTGCTCAAAGGTTGCATCTGAATGAAATAATAATCATAAGGGAGATAGGAAGATTTTGGCGGCACTAGATAGCAACACCACCACCTCTCTTAGAGCTGTCCTGCTGCAGGAGGTGGTAGTCAGGCAGGGAGACAGAGGTGTCAGGGATTCTGCATGATAGCCATGATTCAATGACACAGAGTATGTCTGGGGAGTGCTTTATCACCCAGACCTTAAGGAGGTCTATCTTGGGGAGTAGACTCCTGGCGTTAAGATGGAAAATGGTTAGGCCTTTTGCGGAAGTAGGGGTTTCAGGGGTTGGGCTGGGGTTAGGCTGGATGTCTCTGCCAAGTAGGAGGAGGAGGAGGATGTAGAGGAAGAAGAGTTTGCTTGAGAGATTATAAAGTTTACGCCTGCAATGATGAGTACATTGGTGAATAGTTGTAAGGGTGAAATGGAGCCTGTGAATGAGCTCCAGGTTAAGAGAGGGTGACAGTAGGAGGCCAGGCAGGGGGACTAGAAGGGAGGTGGGTGTGGAGGGGGAGTTACAGTGTAGGGGAGAACTACTTATGGATGAAGGTCTTGGGGGTTGTATGCAAAGGTGGGGTAGGGAATGGAAAGTGAGAGACTGGGGGAGAGGAGGAAGAGGGTGAAGAGAGCATGGAGGGAAAGGAAGAAAAGGGGGAGAGAGAGGGCTGTTACAAGCAACCAGGTATGTATAAATTGCATTTTTATTACCTGGGTGTGGGTGATGTTTAGTGAAAGTGGTGTGCTAAGGGAGGGCAGAGTAGGTACTGCTGTTTGTTATTAAACAGCTGGTACAAACCAAGGAGGAGATAATGAGATTAATCATCTAGGAGTGTAAGAGTGAACTGATTTGTTCAGGTACAACAATGGAATGTACCAAGTGTGTGTGTGTGTGGGGGTAGGTACTATAGGATCACTTGGTTGAAAACAGTAACAGGCTGGTGTCCTAATGGACAGGGCCGTGGACTACCGAGTATGCTGGGCGTACAGGCTAGGGTTCCATTCCCATGGGGAGAAACAAGCACAGAGTGACAGGAAGGGGGGGGATAAACTGGGAGAGTAAAGGGGAAAAGGAGAAGGGGATATAATGGGAGGGCAGGTTAGGGGGTGGAAGGGGAAGAGGTGGGGTAAGTGGAGGGACGGTTGGGCGAAAAGGCACAACAAGTTCAAAATGTATAATACAAATGGGGGAGAATGCAGCACCCCCTGTGGTAAAGCAGTATAAACTGCTAAGGGGGAGGTGAGGAAATTGAGAAAAGGCTGTCACATGACACAGTCATGTGACCCTTCATACTAATAAGAGAAATGCACTCCCAGGGCAGGAGGGTGGGTGGAGCAGCTGCCACGTGAGCGGTGGCAGGCTACCCTGATCAGCACAACAGTGTCCCTCTGAAAGTACCTGAAAATATGGAGAATTCAGCGGGTTCATCTGTAAATGGGAGGGCGGAGGGGAGCATCTGGGGTTCTGAAGCAGTGGCCCAAGGAATAAAAAGGATTCAGGTTAAAGGAATTAAGGGGTCATACAGCTACACAAAAGACAGGTCAGGGTGGGAAAACAGACAAAGAAAGCGGGGGGGGGGCTATGGCAGATGCCTGCAAGCAACAGTCTGGTGAACACAATCCCTCAGCCAATCTGCGCACTGAGCATGCTATTAGGCTCCTAAACTGGAAATAACATGTACAAACACAGGTGAATCTCCCTCTAATACAGGCTTACATAGTGGGCAATACAGAGTATCTCCTCTAGTACAGGTCATTAAAGTGCCCTCCAAATAAACAGCCAAATCCCACAGAGCAAGAATTCATCCTAAAGCACACCCTAGATGCAATCCGAAACACATGCTGGAGAACAGGTGCACTGCAGTGCACAGAATCAATCAGTCAAGGTCCTCCACCCAAAACCGTGGTACATTCACAGTTTAATTTGCCTCCTGTTACCCTGAACAGCATGGAGCACCACAACAGTGTCCTCGGAAAGTACCTGAAAATATGCAGATGGGAGTGTGGAGGGGAGCATCTGGAGTTCTGAAGCAGCGGCCTGAAAATATGGAGAATTCAGTGAGTGCATCTGCAGATGGGAGGGTGGAGGGAAACATCTGGAGTTCTGAAGCAGCAGCCTGAAAATATGGAAGATTCAGCATATCGGTCTGCAGATGGGAGGGTGGAGGGGTGCGTCTGGGATTCTGAAGCGGTGGACTGAAAATAAGGAGAATTCAGAGGGGAATATAACCTGCTGACCCAGCCTGTTCAGGTTGAAAGAGATGAAGAGCTAATTGGACTGACGGATGTCCCTGGTCCTATCAATGTAGTGCTTGTTTAACATCCAGAGAATGGAAGAGTGTGCTCTCTTTCAGTCTGGAAGTTGGAGAAGTATGTGGGTAGCATCAGTGGTTGGTTCAGATGGAACTCTGACCACCTTAGGCAAAAACTTGGGGTGTGTACGAAGAACCACCATGTCTTTATGGAAGACAGTATAAGCCCAAAGAGAAAATCTTGGAATCTTGAATAGTCTTGAGAGAAGATAAAAGAAGCTCTGTCTCCTTTCAATGGCAGAGGTGAACTGGGAAGTTGCTACTGCTTGGAATCCTCATGTGCCTAAAATTCTAAAGCCTGGGCTGTGCCATTTCCCCTGGTAGGGGTGTACTATACCAAGCTATTCTGATTACCCATTGACAATGTGGAATGCTACAGAACGCCATTTTCCCAGTCAGGAATCTGAAATCACAGGTAGCCAGAAGTTCAAATGGCTTACAAGTGAGCATGTCCAATACAAGGTTAATGTCCCAGGCAGTGACAGGCCTATGCACTGAGGAACTGGTGTGTGCAAAATACCTTTCAAGAATCTCTTGAAAAGAGGCATTTGAGCCAGAGTAAGATTTAGGACAGGCTCACGATATGCTGAAAGAGCACACAAATGGACCCCAACAGAGCAGTACTGTAGGAGCATCTGAAAAATCAAGTAAATACTACAACACCTCGTCAGGTGAGTATCAGAATGGGTCTAAACAGGATTTGGCACACCATTCTGAGAACCGTCTCCATTTGGCAGTATAAGTCTTTCTTGTAGAGGGCTTGCAGGCAGCCAGAAGAATCTCAGAGACCCTCTGAGAGACCTTGAACCTGTTCGCCTCTATCTCTTCAGGAGCCAGACGTGGAAGTGAAGGGAGTGCAGGTTGGGATGAACTAGTGATCCCTGCATCAGAAGGTCCACCTGTTTTTTTTTTTAGCTGTCAGTTGGTACTCCTGTTCCTGCGGTCCTACCTCTGGACGGAGCCCCCAATCCCGTCCCCTGGCATCCACCAGCTGGTGCTGACCCTTACCCCCAGGGCTTACCCACCCCAGTGGGGCTGGCTGGGCTTCCCTACCCTTGCCAAAGACTGGATCCAGTGTGGCCAGCGCCGTAGCTAGCCAGGAGCGGGACCTGCAAGGCGCCCTCCGTCACCCACTGCAACAACCTTTTTTCTCCTCCATTTTTCTCTCCTTCAGAGATGGAGCGTTCAATGATGCCAATGGCAGCAGCGCACATGGTCCCGTGTGCATTCTTCCAATTGTCTGCCTCATCTCTGCCCACATCGACAGCGTTGGTGTGCTGCCCCCCAGCCTCCACTAAGGGCCAGTCATACGCCGACCACTGGCACTCCCTGACCCCAGCAGCCCGTGCTCATTCCCGAATACGGGTCGCCAGCGTGGCGCAAGGTGTGGCATCCAGCACCTCAACCCTCAGCGCCACCAGGCTGGCCTCAGAAGGTCCATCTGTAGAGGCCTCGGAGGGGCAACTGACGAGTCATTGAATAGAGGAAACAATACCTGTCAAGGCCAGTATGGCGCAATGAGAATAATTTTGCCACCGTATGCTTCCAAATTGATCAGTAGTCTCTGAATTAGAGGAAGAGGTGGAAATGCATACAGAAAATGATGTTTCCACTGCAGCCTGAATGCATCCTGACAAAAAACACCATGTTCTGGATTTCTGGAGCAGAACTGAGGCAGTTTTGTGTTGCATGGGGACACAAAAAGGTCCACCTTTGGGGTTCCCAACTTGTCGAAGACAGCCTGTGAGACATCTGGAGCTAGAGACCATTTATGAGGACTTGCTTCTGTCCAACTAAGCTGGTCTGCCAGAGTGCTCTGATCCCCTGGCAAATAGATCGGCTGGATCAGAGCACCATGCTCTAGATACCACTCCTACACTCTCATAGCTTCCCTGCAAAGGGGATGAGTGTGTGCCCCATCCTGCTTGTTGATGGAGTACATGACAGTTTTGCTGTCCATCTGCAAGAGGATTACTTAGTAGCGGACATAATTCCATTAATGCCCGGAGAGCATAAAGGACACCTCTCATCTCCAAGATATTGATGTGCAGATGAGATTCCACAGGACTCCAGACTCCTTGAGTATGGTAGCTGAGACGATGGGATCGCCACCCTGACAGAGATTCATCTGTGGTGAGGAGTATTTGAGGCTCTGCGGGCGAGAAGGGGTAACCCTTATTTTTTTTTATTCTTTGATAACTGAGTAATGCCCACTAGGCACAGGTGCGTGTTTTCAGGGCCGACCCGGGAGCACTGGAGAGGTTAAGTGGCTTGCTCAGAGTCACACAGTATGCAATTGGAGTTTGTGAGAATCAAACCCAGGTCTGTCTGCTGGATGTACCAAGCTCTTTCATGGCTCATTACTCTAACCTCTAGGCTATACTGCCAGACTGTTCTCCTGAGCCCACCAGGTAAGTAACTGGAGGAAGGGCTTTGTCACTTTGACACAGTAAGACTGAGGATGTGTTGTCAGAGACCACTGAGCATCCACTGAGCTGTCCTCATGTGCAGTTGCACTAGAGGCACTGTAAAGACTGAGGAGGCCATGAAGCTAGCATTTGCTGCATTAAGAGGGCTCTGATGGAGCTGTTCTCCATGATGAAGCATGCCATCTGAAGGATGTCCATTCTCCTGTCTTCTGGGAGACAAGCCCTTGCTTTGATAGAGTCCAAAAGGGCACGGATGAAGAGAAGTTGCTGAGAGGGTTGAATCTGTGCCCTTTCCATATACAGCAAAACCCCATGGAGGTAAGGAACTGGTGTGCTGTCAAAACAGCTTGTTCCATGCCCTTCTTGGATGCGCTGACTAAGAGCCAGTTGTCCAGGTAAGGGTAAACCTAGAACTCAAGCTTTCGGTGTGCCACTGGAACAATGAAGCACTTTGTAAACACTCGAGGCGCTGAGGATAGCCCAAAGGGCAGGACTCTGACTTGGTAATGCTGACCCAGGGCCACGAAGGGAAGAAACCTGTGGTGACCGTGGTGCACCAGAATATGCTGATAGGCATCTTGCATGTCCAGGGAGACCAACCAACTCTGGGACTTGAGAACTGGTAGTAGGTTTCCCTGAGAGACCATTCTGAATTTCTCCCAGAAGAGGAACTTGTTCAGTTTTGTGAGGTCTAGGATTGGGCACATACCGCCTGACTTTTTCGGAATGAGGAAGTAGTGGGAGTAGAAGCCTGTGCTTCAGTTTGACTCTGGGACTACTTCTGCTGCTCAGTTGCTCAAAAGGCCTGCTATCCCTGAAGCGAGAAGGTCCGCCCTGGCCATGGATAAGGGTTGTGGCTTTGCGGATAGGGAGTCCGGGGGGGGTGTCCATGAAATTCGGTAAATGACTCTATCTGATGATCTACAGGACCCATTTGTCAGTAGTGACAGATTTACATTGGCTGTAAAATTGGGTCAAATGCCCTCCCACTGGAGAGGAAAGGGGTACCTTGAGTAGTTGAGGAAGAGCCAGGCCTAAGCTTCACGGTGCCACTAGGTGCTTTCAGCGCCTGTGCCTTCTGGTGCATTTTCTTCTGCTGCTTAGGAGATTGGGGTCTAAGTTGGTGACTCCTACCCCTGCCACCAAAGGACTTCTTATTACAGAAGAAAGCCCTATCCCGACCTTTCTGAGGATGGGCTGGGGTTGGGTCTAGCAGATCTGATGGCCGTACAAATATTCTGAGAGGCCTCAAGAGATTGCTTCACTAGCTGATCGAACAAGTAAGGGACATTAAAAGGAATATTCATGATTTGCTGCTGGGCATCATTGGAAAAAACAGATGACTGGAGCCAAGAATGTCTCCCAGTGCAGATACTGGCGGCAGTAGCACCGGAAGCAGTATCATTTTCATCCATGGTTGCCTTCAACTAGTGACTGATAGACTCTATATCATGGGTAACAGTGTGCAGGATCTTCTGCTTAGTGTCTGACTCTGGCAGTGTCTCAGCAAAAGACTTGAGGGTGGTTCAAAGGGTATACTCATATTGTGAGAAATACCCTTGGAAACTGGCTAGGCGCATGCCCAAGGTAGCCACAGCAAAGACTAGCTTCCCCATAGTATCAGTCTTATGAGATTCCTTGTTAATGGGGTGAGCTGTAACTTCCTGAAGAAGGATAGCTTTATCATTTTCAACCAAAAATGACAAGTTTGTCAGCAACAGGCTACGAAGCTAGGATAGGTCTTTCCTTTGGTGCAATGCACTTTCAGTCTATCTGCTGAGAGATAGAAGCAATGGTAGTAGGCCAAGCCCACACTGCCTCCAAAAGCATCTCAAAGGCTAGAGAAATAGGGATGTGAGGTTAACTGGAATGTTAGGCACATGAAGCCACTCGAGACATAACCGCTTATCTGGATCTGGGGCAGAGGTCTTGAGTGCCAGGGTAGCATCTATGTTGCAGAGCAAAGTCTGAAAAGAGAGGTCCAGGAATCCAGGGTATAGAAAGATTCATCTTTGCCATCCTCAGAAATAATGATGTCAGGATCAACTCCTCCTCGAACTCCTCTAAGGGAAGAGGGATAGGAAGAGGAGTAGACCTTGAGACAGCTAACCTGATCCTCAAGATTTGGGTAAATGGGTGAGGAGTTGGCACCAGCAGAAAAGGAGCCGGCACTGGACCCACCCCCAAAGATGTCAGAGTCGGTGCCAAATCCAAAAGAAGGGGATGCAGCACTGAGGAGATCCCCAGCACCAGCTTTTTTGCTGGATGTGGTGCTGGGGACTGCACCAGCACAGGCCCCAGAAGGCCCAAACACACCCAACCCAGCCAATGCCTAGCCAGCACCAAAGTGACCATCAGTGGCACCTGGGCTGATCCCTGTGGAGAGACAGAGTGAGAGGGAATGTCTAGTGTAATCAGCATTGGTGGAGCGGTCACAGCCAAGGGATCATGATCTGTTGGCAAAGCCAAACGCTCTATCTGGTCCGAAAACCCTGATAGTGGTCCCAGGGACCCCAGCCTCAAAGGGCCTGGAACCAGGTCCACGGGAAGGGGCAAATGGGCCAGATGCTGTACCAGTTGCTCCATAAGAGCTACCCAATGGTGAAAATGCCCACTGAAGTCCCCACAAGAAGACAGTGAGGGGCTCTGGGCCCGAGACTTTGAGCAGTCATGAGCAGGAGAGGCCGGAGAAGCTGGCACTGGAGAGGGCCTCCTGCTCTCAGCACTCAAAGATTTTGTAGCAGACATACCAGAGGGCAACCTCGAGCAGTACCATTTGCTTTCCTTCCGGCGGGAAGAAGAAGAACTCAAGGTCGACTGGTGTTGGACCTCTGACTGAGATCAGGATTGGGACCATTTTTTTGTGCTTACGGGAGGACTGTCTTTTCCCCCAAACATGGCGCCATCTATCATGTGAACCCTCCCCAGGAAGGGGGATGAACTGAACATGGCCCCACTGCCACAGCCGCCTACCTGAAGAGGCTCTCCACCATCACCATCACCGTCCATGGTCGTAGGCCGTTGTTTGGTAGCGCTGAGAATAACTTTTTCTTTTTCTTTTATTTTTTTTAAACAACAAACACTAAACTAAACTGAAACTAAAATGACGAAACTGTAATGCTATGTCATATAGACGTGAAGGTCTGACTCCCAGCAGGTGAACGTCATCATCACTAAAGTGCACTTCACGATGGGAAAAAGGAACTAAGGCGGTTGGGGGCCACTGCCGAAGTAGGCTATGCAGTGCAAAACTAGCTCTTGCAGTGCCACGCATATATGCAGCCTACTTCTGTGCCGGCCCTCCTGAAGATTTTTGGCTCCCGCAGGTTCCTAGTGCCTCCGGCCGAGAACCTATCAGTGTGAATCAATGGTGAAGATATAGTCCAGGATGATCTGTGGTTGCAGGTGAGTAATCTATTTTTCTAGGGATGCGGAAATGGTTCACTTGTCCACATGAATGCAGACTTCCAGCAGTTCTCCGGGAAAAGGGGGCAAGGCATGCACCCCATATTTGGCAAATAGAGACTGGAGAACAGAGGTCTTAAAAGCAGCATCCCGTTGTGACTCAAGGTCGATGCTGTAATGGGAGATGAAGGTGTGTGCTGACTTCCAGGTTGCTGTCCTACAGATCTCCTGTATGGGGATGTCCCCGAAAGCAGCCACCGAGGCAGCAATATGTCTGGTGGAATGAGCCATAAGCTCAATGGGAGCTCCCTACCAGCCAACCTACAGCAGAGGTCGATGCAGGAAACAATCTACCTGACAAACGTACTCTTAGCTGCCAGTCTGCCAGGTGCAGCTGCAGCTGCAGCGTGTATTACAAAGAGCTTGTGAGGCTCACCCCAAACTCCAGCCGTACGCTCCTTATAATAAAAGAGCACCCGTGGCAGGTCCAGGGTATGGAGTCTATGGTTGGTTGGCCTCCGAAGAGGGGTTAGTAAATTATACTGGGAGGTTAATTACTTGGTTAAGATAAAATTCTGATACAACCTGCAGGAGGAACTTTAAAAAGAGATTCCACTGAGAGCACCTGGAGCTCACGGATCCTTCAGGGCAAAATTGACAGCCAATAAGAAGGTGGTTTTCCATGACAGGTGTGACATCTCACACCTGTGCAGAAGCTCAAAAGGCTTGCCCATGAGCACTGCCAGACCCAACAACACATCCCAAGATGGCAGTGGTTCACGCATTTGGCATGTTCAGCTGGTCAAGGCCCTTGGAAAAAAAAGCACCTGATCACCTTCTTCTGTGCCACCATCAGCACATTAGCCCATGCTTGGTATGCAGAGATGGCTTCCAGGTGCACCTTGAAGATTGTCAACAGCCCCAGCTGGCAAAGGGACCACAGATAGTCAAGGATGCTAGCCAAAGGGCAAGCCAGGGGATCAAGCTCCTTGCCCTAGCACCAAATAGAAAATCTTTTCCATCTGAAGGCATAGCACTTACCATTTAACTCTTTTCTGGATGCCTCCACAACACGGAGCACAGTATCTGAAAGCCCTAGAGCCTTGTACTCTAGTAGCTCAGGGACAATGCTGTGAGGTGCAGGGATGAAGACCCAGGTGCAGGATCTCCCCCCCGATGACAGGAGAGCAGATCCAGATGCAGGGGCAACTGCCATGGATGTCTGCTGCTGAGACCGATGAGATTTGGGTAACAGAAGTGGCGCGGCCAGTCTAGGGCTATCAGGATCATCCATGCCTTGTCCCTCCGTACCTTGACCACAACCTTGTGGATCAGGGGATGGGGAGGGAAGGTGTATAGAAGAGGCCTGGGGTCCAGGACCTCATGAAGGCATTCCCCAACAGTGTTCTGGACTGAGGAGGTGGGCACAAAACAATCTGAGTTCTGCAATCTCCCTAGATGCAGAGAGATCTACAAGAGGAGTGCCCCACAGGGGAGAACAGGTGGTGTACCACTGCCTGATGCAGAGACCACTCGTGCAATGTCTCATCCACCCAGCTGAGGGCATCTGCCGGCTGGTTGTTGGCTTGACATGAATTGTCAGGAGATCTGCACCCAAGCCGCACATGAGGGTCCAGGTGCAGAAGGAATCCCAACACAAAGGAGAGGAGTGTATGTCACTCCATCTGTTCATGTAGAACATGATTGTAATGTTGCCCATCTGGACTTGCATGACCTGACCCCAGACCAAAGGATTGAATTCTATCAGAGCCATGCACACTGCACAGAGCTCCATCAAGTCTGTGTGATGATGGGACTCCCTGGGGGTCCAGAGCCCATGGGCACTGTTGTTCCCCAGGGGTGCTCCCCATCCCACCAGAGATGCATCTGTTGTCAGGGTGACAGATGGCTCTTGGCAGACAAATAGGACTCTTTCCTTTAGATGTTCTGGGACAAGCCACCACTGGATGGCATCCCACATTGGCTGGGTCACAGAGACTGGTAGGTCCAAGTGCCCTAGGCACTATGACCTCTGATGGCCCAGCTCCCACTGAAGGTGATGCATCCACCAGTGGGTCCACTGTACCGTGCTGGTGCAGGATACCATGTACCTTAGCAGCCTCAGGAAGTCCCATGCAGAGCACGAGCACACAACCTGCAATGATTCGGCAAAGGAGGTAAAACCCAGTGCCCGGTCTGCAAGGAGTTGGGCTTTGGCCTGGAGGGAGTCTAGCTCTGCCCTGATGAAGTGAATCACCTACAAGGGGTTCAGTTCGGACTTGGCTGGATTGACTAGAGGAGCTGAGCAATGTCCTCTCCTGAAGGCAGACGTGTCCTGCGACACCACAAACTCCCTTTGGGTGTGAGGATGGTAAGGTGGGAGAGCCTTGAAGTTGAGGCAACCCTCCATCCACCACCTCTAGGACCCACTTGTCCAAGGTAATTATGGACCAAGTATGCCAGAAGTGGCAAAGTTAACCCCCACAGGGAGTTGCAGCAGGGACTGAATGGGTGGGAGGTAGACATCCCCCAATCTGTCAGTGGGCAGCTTTGGAGGGGGGCACAGGTGCCTGCTTGTGGAGGGGCACCACTATCCCTACTCCCCCATTTTTGGAGCCCTGACTGGGGAACTTGGTCTTGGGGTGCCAAGCCTGTGAAGGCCCTTGCTGGGGCTGCTGCCTAGGCTGCTGAGCCAGAAAGGGCCAAAACTGAAAAGACTTCTTCTTCTTCAGCCTCTGCCCCTTTGAATCCTTCTGTGAGGAGGCCACAGAATCCAGGATGGCATCAGGCTTCTCTGTCCTGCAAAGATGCCCCATCACACCTGGACCAAAGAGGTCAGTGCCCAAGAAGGGGGACATTGGCCAACAACTTGTGTTGGGTGTCCACCGTAAAGGTGGAAATCCTCAACCAGGCCCTGCAATGCATCACGATGGTGGCTGCAATGGCACAGGTGCAGGAATAGGCTACATCCAAGGCTGTCTGAAGCTGGTATTCAGCCAGCATTTGACCCTGGTCTTGGTCCATTTTGACCACCAGCTGCTTACCAGTAGAGAGGTGTGGGAGGACATGATGAAGGACTCCCAACATGGAGTGACCAAAATGGGCCATCATCAGGGCAGAGCTGGCCTGACAGAGACCAAGTGAAGATGCAGCATGGACCTTAGGTGCATGGTCAGGCTTTTTGGACTCTTTATTGGTGAGGGGAAAGGGGAGGGGGCTTGTCCATGTCCCTGGTATGCCTGGATTTACAGACAACAGAGTCAGCAACCAGACCTTCAGCCAAGGGGTGGTCTAAAAATCCAGACAAGGTGTTGGTAGGGACCTCATACTTGCAGACCATGTAGGAAGAGTGTGCCGGGCAGGAAGCTAAGTGCTGCCAAAAAGTACAGTTACATAAGAACTTACTATAACAAATGATCTGCGAGGGGATCTCTTGCAGTAGGCCACACCTATGGAACTATAACTGACAGGCACTAGGACCATACAGAAACTTTTCTAGATAGCAGTCTACCAGGGTGCCACCAACTCTGACGTCATATGCCAATGTCGACCTATCCTACAGTATAAGAGTGGGCGGCCCCTGCTCCCTACTCAGATCTCCTGCTGGAGACCATAAGCTACTGTACTTAGTCCCAGCTGAGGTAACTGAGGAGAAAATGAAGGTACCCATCAAAAGACAATAATGGGAAAGAGGCAGAGGCACCAAAGGGTCTCCCAGGTTCAGGGAGAAGGAGGGAGGGATAGCATTGCCTGCTGCAAGAGATCCCCTCACAGATCTACTGTTATGGTAAGTTCTTATGTAATTGTAATGTCTGACTTCAGGGGTGTCTCTTGCAACAGGCCACACCTTTGGAAAGAGTTCCAAGCAGTTCCATCAGTAGACAGGGAAGTCTGGGTGGAGGAAACCTCAATCCAAAGAAAGTTGGCCCCCGAGGACAGCTAGGACAAAGTTGGCCCTACGCCTAGAGGCAACATCCAGACTATAGTGCTTGGTAAAGGTGTGGACAGAACTCGAAGTGTCAGCAGCACAAATCTCTGCAGCTGACATATTCCTGAAACGAGCCACAGAAGTGGCCATACCTCTAGTGGAATGGCCACAGACCACGCCAGGAAGATCTTTGCCATACTTCCTGTAGCAATACGTGATATAGTTGACCAACCATTTGGACAAGCACTGTTTTGAAACAGGGATGCCCTCATTCTCAGGGGCGAAAGAAACAAACAGCTGTTTGGACTTCCTACAGTCCTTCGTACGGTGTGTATAGTAACACAGAATTCAAAGCACATCTTAAGTGTGGAGCAATTCTTGCCCTGGATTGGCATGCTCTGGAAAATAAACAGAAAGGTGGATGGACTGACTTAACATAAACTCAAGATAGCACCTTAAGAAGAAACTTAGGGCTAGTATGCAAAGACATCATTTCTTTATGGAAAATCAAATAAGGTTCCTAGCATATGAGTGCCTGTAACTCTAAAATCAAGTTCTTCAAACAGAAGTAATAGCAACTAAAAACAGTGCTTTCTATGACAGAAATCATAGCTCATATGTCACAGCTGGTTTAAAAGGAGCCAAAGTAAGTTTTTACAAAACAAAAAATCAAGTCCCAAGGTGGGACTGGATTGCGGATAGGAGGCTTCAGGTGGAGAATGCCTCACAAAAAGAAGGGGCACTTCTGACTGTGCCACCATACGTCCATCAACAGGCACATGGAAGGCAGAGATGGCAGACACGTACACTTTAAGAGAAGAGTACTGCAAGCTGGAGTCTGAAAGGAAAAGCAAGTACTCCAGAATCTGATTCACTGGGCAAGTGAAAGGATCCAAGTGATGTGAAGCAGCCCACAGCACAAAGCATTTCCACTTCATTGACTAAATGGCCCTAGTGGACAGCTTACTAGCCACCACCAGAAAATCAACCACCTTGCATGACACCCCAAACCGAGCTATGGCTATGTCCTTAGGAGCCAGGCATGGAGGTGCAGGGATTTAAGGTCCAGATGGACCAGGGTGCCCTGGTTCTGGGAGAGCAAGCCTGTGCCCAGAGGATGAAGTACTGGAGGTTCCATTGTCAGCTGTTGCAGTAAGGGGAACCAGATCTGACAAGGCCAGAAGGGGGCAAGGAGGATCATTGTGGCTCCTTCCATCTGGAGCTTGATCAGAACCCTCTGAAGCGGGGGAAGGGAGGAAATGTGTGCAGAAAATGAAAATTACGTACCTACCGTAATTCTTGATCTTTCTGTGTATCTTCACCATTCATCAGTGGTGGGTACTGGCTGGAGAATCAGGACCCCACAGGAGCATTTTTTTTGTGTGTGTGTGCATGTGGGAGGAGCCAGTGCTGAGCCGGCATCACCCTCGAGACCAATGTACTATGTGGCGCTCCCTTACCTCAGTTCTGCATGGCTGGAGAGTGTTATGAATACAGGGAATAGGGAAAAGAAAAGGGAGGCCAAGAGAGCCAAGGGATAGCTAAAAGGAAAGGAAAGGATATAAAATAAAAAAAAGGTAAAAGCCAAAGGAAGAGGACAGGGCAACCCTATGGGTGTAGAATGTAGGGCCCCATCCTCTGGGCATATGAGAATCGACAGAAAGAACAGGGAGGAAAGAAGAAAGGAAAAGGGAAAAAGGAAAGGAAATGAGGGAGAAGACCCTCCAAATGACTTCTCACAGGAGGACAGAGGCCAAGGGAAGGACACACAGAGGACTCCCTTGAAGGGATTACCTTCTGTAGGCACTAAGCAGCCCACCTTCAGCAGGAGTATATTACCTCCTGAAAGGAGGTAGATTTGAGAAAGCAGAAGGTTATTAGTGCAGGCCTCTTCCTCTAATTCAAAACCAAGAAATCAAGGGGTCTTCTTCCCCCACTCCCAATACTATGGCATGAGGAGTGCCATAGGAGATTTCAACCTACCTCCTTATGGGGAAGGTCTAGAAAGACTACCCCCATCCTTAACTAGGGGGGAGGAGGAGGGAGGAGAAGAAGGTAAATTATTGAATTTAACAACCACTGAAGAGTGGTAAGGAAAAAGGGGAAAGGGGGGGACACCAAGGCCCTACAAACCCACAGCCCAGGTGAAGATCTTCCCACTCCCCAATCAAGGGGCAGGGGGAACCCTGACCTTAATGGAGCTATGGCTCCCAGGGGAGATCCACACCCTGGTCCCAGGAACAGAGCCCCAGGAACCCCCCCAGGAAGGGCAGTTCCGCCTGCCCCTCCCTCCCAAATAGGGTGTGATCTTTTCTAGAGGATCGAAGCACCGAGGTACCAGGTGAATTCAGCACACCCCAGTGTGGAAGAGGCAGGGGAGGAGGCACAGCCCAGAGCCTGAGGCCACAGAGGGGATGGTGGGAGGGAAGCAGTGATGAATGGTGAAGATACACAGAATGATCAAGAATTAAGGTAAGTAACATAATTTTCATATCAATGTCAATCTTCACCATTCATCACTGGTGGGTGATTACCAAGGCCCCTGAAGGGAACTTGGTACTTCCCTGAGGGAGAGAACTCCCTCAGCCTCCCGTGGGGGGGGAAACACAGGAGGAGGACCCCCTCACAGGTCAAGTTAGACCTGGGACTCATCAGGGTAAAGCAGGTCTCCCTCTGCCTGGGAGATGGAAATTGCCCCATAAGTTCCTGCCTCTGTGGGGAAAAAAGGTGGCTCCCCCAGAAAGAGGAGGTGATCACCCTACACTGGGCCATGGGTGATAACCAGGAAAGGCAAAGCCATGCCGTTCGCCTAACACAGATCGCTGTCCCCACTAGCCTGGATGCCACCTCGTTGGCATCATAGGATGCCCTTGCTTGGTGCATTGCAAGCTCCAGGCCACGTGTAGAGAGGGCAATGGCTTGCCTGGTTGCCTCCATATCAGGCATGGATGCTTAGGATTTGCCCCAGCATGGACCATAACTGCCTATTATAGGCAGCGTGATGGGCCTGATGTGCTGCAAGAAAAAGAGAGAGGCATGCCGAAGAAAAGACTCTCCTCCCCCAGTGGTCAAACTCCGCAGAGTCTGCCTCCGGGGATCAGTCATGCCTTGGGCTTATATGCCCAGAGGGAGTGTCCAGGAGCGTCACGCAATAGATGGGTGAGGGGGGGTGAGGAAGATCTCCTGGGATCCCTGGAGTGCACAATACCTGCTCTGGCAGTCCTTCAGGGCTGGGGAGGGGAATGATGGATGTTGCCAGATGCGGTATAATGCCTCCCTAAAGGGGGATGGCCAGGTGGGAACCACCACATGGTCTGCACTGTATTCGCTTAGAAAAGCATGCATCACTCACTCAGGATTGTGCCTTGCCAACTATAAAATGTGGAGCTCATCAACCTGCCCTGAAAGGAAATGCTAAAAGTTGGTCTGGTCAGCATCTGAGGACAAGTGGATGGAAGCATCCTCCTTCTCGGGTGAGGAGGACAGGGAGGCAGATGAGTCCAAGGTGTCAGAGTCCAGCTGATGCAGGGGAGACTGGTGAAATACCTGCTCATCCATGGATCTGACATAAACTGGAAAAGGAGCAGCTGTGGCTCTGAACTGCTCCCAGGTTAGAGGCCCCGTAGGACCAGCATGACCAAGAAGAGGGGGTGGGGTAAGCAGAGGTAAGGGGTCTGAATGCCTCTGAGAAACAGGATGCCCTCTGCCAGGGCTAGATGACCATACAGATGATCCAGCACCCCGGAAGGACCCATCGGTCGAAACAGTCACTGGCCGTTCAGCCATCCTGAAACAAGCCGGCCCGTCAGTGCAATGGTTGGATTTCCACTTGCGATGCTGGTGATCCTGGTCCGGGAATGGACCTGGGTCATCAGAGGGCTGGCTGAGAGGAGAGGGATGGAGCATCCTACGGACAGTTCTCCTTCTCCGGGGGGGTTGGGGCATATGCTCGGTGCATGGAGGACTCCTGGTGGAGGCTGGAAGTTCCATCGCAACTGGTGTCAGTCTGATCCAGGAGGTGGGGCAGATGCTGCATGTCATTGCACGTCCCCACCTCCCAGAAACACACACACACAAAAAAAATTGCTGCCCGTCCATCTATGTGAAGCCCTGCCCTGGCCTCGATTAGCCTCCTGAGCTGGGCTCCCTCGACTAGTCCCAGTTTGGTTGGGGAACAGTGCCGTGACCCCACTCTCTGGGTGGCAAGCCAGGGGTGACTGGGGGAGTCACCAGCAATACAGGAGGTGGCGGCTCAGGGCACCATGGCCAGGGCTGAAAAATGCTGATGACCGGTGTGGCGCATAAAGAATAGAAAGAAAAAAAAATCCTGAAACAGTCATGACTGAGCCCTGAAGGAGATTGCCCCCTGTGAGGTGATCAGGGCCATGTGGATCCAGAAGGGTGGCCCCTAGCCTCACACAACAAGATCCCCCCGGGGAGACCTCAGGGGAGAAGAGATGCCAAGCACTGCGGCTCCTCCCCAAGCCTTGTGAGCTGCTAGGGAAGGACACTGTTCCTGGCCTTGTTGCTTCAACCCCTCAGACCCCGAGAGGGACCTCTTCCTCAACACCAACCAAGAAGACTCCACCTCACCTGCCAGCCCTCAAAGGGCAGCTGCTGAGGGAACCTCTGTCCCAGCTCCAGATGTCTGAGCATCCCCAGAAATGGGTCCAGCCTAGACACCCAGGTCATAGGACTCACCTCCTCCAAGAACAGAGGCCTTAACAGCTCCAGCAAGCCCTGCGGTGCTGCCCCCAACACTGGAAGGCTTATTGGTGCCACAAGTGGCCCCGATGCCAACACCAACCGGAACCATGTCTTCGAAGGGGGGAAAGGCTTTCCGGGTGCAGGAGTGCTGGGTGGAGGACAGCCATGAGACTTCGAAGAGTCAGGAAGTCAATCCGGGTCTGCCTCCAAATTGTCCTCCTCAAAAGAGGAGTTGATCTGGAGGATCTCAAGAGAAGCCACCCCCAGGGCCCTCCTGCTCCTGGTGCCACAAGCAGCATCGCAAGCTGTCCCAGCACCACCCTTGGCACTGCCCCAATCACCAGCACCACGAACAGCTCTGGGATCCCAGGTGGCGTGAGGAAACCACCAGGCCAGGCCTGGCAGACACAGGCCGTGACACTGAGGGAACACTTATTTCTGTGGTGATTGCCAGAATGGTGCCTTTGGCCCAACCCCCGGAAGAGTCAGACCAGGCCTCTGGCACCGTAAGAGAGGCCTCCGCCATGGCAAGGCTAGAAGAAGTGGAGGCCTCCTCCTCCACGGTCCATATAGAACTAGGAGAGGACCTGGAGGAAGGGTTAAGGACCTGCGTCTGGCATCCCTAGTGCGTGACTGTCCTCTGAAAATCAGCAGCATACAGCAGACTTTAAACACGCAGCTTTCTAAAACTCTGCAGTCCATGGAGAAACAGGTGTCACGACGGTCCATGTCATGATTGGGACCCAGGCAGGTCAGGCAACGATCATATTGGTCCGAGATGGAATACTGCTGGCTGCATGGACACCACCGCAAAGAGGGCTGGCCTGTCTTAGATTACTCTTTGTCCCTGGATGAGACATGATGAGACGGAAACTTAAAACACAGTAAAAGGTCTTGGCGCCAAAAGTAAGGAAAGATCTTACCGACTCCTGCAGAAAAACGGCGCCAGGTGTGACAGGGTTGAATAGGACCCTGTCCCAGTTGTTATGGAGAGTTTGAATGCAGGGATCTGTTCTTTTCTTTCCTTTCCTTTTTGTCACTTGTCTGTCTGGTTGCGCAACCATATTTTCCCGGGAGTCCTAGGACTTGATCACCCTGACAGTCTCGCAGTTCTTTGTCTCTCAGTCTTTCCTTGCTGTTTGTGTCTTTTCCTCTTTGGATATCTGTTGGTATAAAAATATATGCAAATCTTTGTGTGGAAATTTAACTGATTTTGAGATCCTTTTGTTCAGAAATTATATAGTGTTACTGTTGAAATGTGTATAATTATAGTTTGAGATGATTGCAAAAAGCTATTGGGAACTCAAGGTGTCAATCTGAGAGCAATTTTAAGCCCTTTTTCAGAAGCTATGGAGAAGAAGCCTTAGCTCTGGGACATTGTGTTCTAGCTGCAGCTGCCTGAAATTTACAAGAACGTTTTAGAAAAAAACTGGATGCTTGTTAAGAAGGGTGTTGCAAGGACTTATAAAAGCAAAGCTGCAATTTCTTGCGAGAGAGAGAGAGAGAGAGATGCCATGTTTTGGGGGACACAGAGATTGAAAAAAAACTTGGATGGATCTTCTCTGTTTATTCTGCCTTTCTAAATAGTTATACTAAACAAGTTTATTTTTTATGTTACACTTACTGCTAGTGCTTCTAAACACTTTTTGCAAATTCTACAACTACTCCTGGTTTTTCCTATGCTTCCTGACCTGTGCCTTGATGACAGATGGCGTCAGCCTAAGTAGGATTTATGTCATGCATACTCCAATGGCCAAAGCAGCAATGGACAATCAGACTGGTGCCCTACCTGACAGGGAAAGCCCAACTTGCCTACAGCAATATGGACACTGCACAGTCATAAAACTATGACCTGGTGAAAAGCGAAATCCTGAAAAGGTATGACATCTCAGGAGAGACCTACAGGCAGAGATTTCAATCTCTGCAGTACAATTCAGTTGACAATCCTCAAGAAGCCTTCACCTGACTCAGAGAACTCCTGATAAAATGGATCCAACCAGAGGGCTAAACAGTCCCACAGATCATTGACACATTTGCCATGGAGCAATTCATCAACATCCTGCCTACAGATGTGCAGCTTTGGGTAAAGGAACACTGACCAGAAAGTGGGGGAAAGGCTGTTTATTTGGCCGAAGACTACCTAATAGCTAGACAGAGGCCACAGCAGCGAGGTAACAGTCAAGCATCAGTAAGACACTCTTTTTCCCACTTAAGCTCCAAGCCTGATAAGAACTCTGGTGGGGGTAACGAATCTGTGCCCAAAGATGTTATTTGCAATAATTGTAATAAGTCAGGTCATATTGCAAGAAATTGCCTTAAGAAGAGTGACACTGGAGCAGATTTGTCCTTGGCAAATTGGAGCAAGTACTTAACAGATGTGAAGGTGGGGGATAAGACTGTAAAGGGACCCATTGATTCTGGAAGCAGACAGACCCTAGTGCATGTTGAGGTGCTGGGAAAACACTGTGCAAAAGGACCAGGTACTGGTGTCATCTGCATCCACGGGGACACTTGATACTATCCCATCACCCAAGTGACTCTGACCATTAAGGGTGTGTCGCACCAAATGAAAGTGGGGTAGTACACAAGAAAAAATTACTCAGTTGTAGTAATCTTGTTTCTTCCCAGTGATGCTCAGATATTCATAACTTTATGCAGTAAGCCTGAGGGGTTGGACTGCCTGGAGAGATGGAATACATGCAAATGATGGAACACTTTGCACGTGAGCATCTTTCAAACACTGCCTCTACCAACTGTCAGTGTTCTAACCATTTCGGATTTGTAAAGGAGCCTGGAAGTCAGGGCTTAAAGAATTAATACTACAATTAAATAATTAAAATTAGGGTTACCCCAAATTTAGAATTTTAATCAAAATAACCTCCAAGTGGAGGAACAGTGAGTACAATAAATTCAGAACAAATACCAAAAGAACTCTAAAATAGAGAACCAGAATAAACTCTATTTAAAACTGTCAATCAGTGTAGAGAATATACACCTGTAAGATATAATGTAATTCAGTGGCACCAGCATGCAGAGTGCAGAGGCTGAAGTTCTGGAAGGGGAGGTAGGGAGGGAAGATATGAATATCTGAGCATCACTGGGAAGAAATAAGATTACTACAGGTGAGTAATTTTTTTTTCTAACTCCAGTAGTGCTCAGTATATTCATAACTTTATGCAGACTACCAAGCAGTACCACAGGAGGTGGGCACAGAACTTACTTTGGAAACAGACTCTACAGGACTGCTGCACCAAACCTAACATTACTTCTGGATAAAAGGTCCAAAATGTAATGCTTTGTAAAGGTGTGTACTGTTTTCCAAGTAGCTGCTTTGCAAATATCCACTAATGGAACCTCCCTAACAGCTGCTAAGGTATCAGCTCTTCCTCTTGTAGAGTGTGCCCTCAATCCTCTTGGGGGCTCTCTACCTGCTTTAGTGTAGCAGAATTAAATACACTGGACTATCCACCGAGAAATGAAACGTTTTGAAGCTGGTCGTCCCATTCCCACATCCCCATATGTCTGGAACAGTTGTTTTATGTAATTTCTGTGGCCTTTGGTGGCAGTCAAGTAATAGCTGAGAGCCCTTTTTACATCTAGGCTATGACACCTTCTTTTACCAGAGCTAGCATGGTCTGTGAAAAAGACAGGAAGGGTGATGGATTGGTTTAAATGAAAACCAGAGACCACTTTAGGGAGGAACTGTCTGTTAGTTCTAAGGACTACCTTATCTCTGTGAAATGAGATGTAGTCCTGGTCGATACAGAGAGCCTGCAGCTCGCTAATTCTTCTTACAGAAGTAATTGCCACTGGAAAAATTGCTTTCCATGTAACATATTTTAGATGGGCTGTAGCCATGGGTTTGAAAGGAGGGCCCATGAGTTTAGCTATGCGCACATTAAGGTTCCATGCAGGTATTGGTACCCTATGGGGTGAGTGCAAATGAATTAATCCCTTAAAGAATTTTTTGAAAATGGATCCTGAAGCCATTGACACCTTTTCTCCCACAGAAAGGTAGGCAGACAATGCTGCCAGGTGAACTTTTAGAGAGCTGGGTTGTAAACCCTGGGAATGCAGATGAGTAAGATAGTCTAAAACAACTGGAACTCCAGACTGATCTGGCACTAAACCCTTGGTTATGCACCAAAAAGAAAAATGTTTCCACTTGGAAGAATAGGTTTTTTTAGTTGAAGGTTTTCTATAACCTTTCAGTATGGTTAACACAGCATCAGAGAGGTTTAAATTAGCATATTCTAGTCCCTCAAGAGCCAAGCCTTGAGATTGAGGGACTTAGGGTTTGGATGCAACAGTGTTCCCTGATTGGAGGTCAGGAGATTGTGCCTCTGAGGAAGATGTATTAGTTTTGTTACAGACATGGAGAGCAGGAGAGAGTACCATGGCTGCCTGGGCCAGTCTGGAGCTATCAAGATCAGAGAGGCCGGATGAGATCTGAGCTTCAGTAACACTGTAAATCAGAGGGAAGGGAGGAAAAGCATACAGGAACTTCCTTGACCAATCTAGAGTCAGAGCATCCAGAGGAAGTGTGCCCTGACTTGGTGGTCTACAACAGTACTGAAGGAGGCTGTGGTTCTGGTGGGATGCGAACAAGTCTATCTGTGGGACGCCCCACCTCCTGAAAAGAACTTGTACCACCTGCTTGCTCAAGGGCCATTCGTGATGGGCCTGATTTATTCGACTCAATGCATCTGCCAGAGTATTGTCTTTCCCTGATAAATAGACTGCCTGTATGGATACTCCCAAGGAATAGGCCAGAGCCCAAATTCTCATGGCCTCTGTACAGAGGAGGCCTGATCTGGTGCCTCCCTGCTTGTTTATGTAATACATTGTGGTGATATTGTCTGTTCTGATCTGTACCACCTTGTCTTGCACTACAGAAGAGAAAACTCATAGAGCTACCAACACTGCTCTGAGCTCCAGCAGATTGATGTGCTGGAGGGACTGTGCTACTGACCAGGTGCCCTGGGTTGTGTGATCCCCTAAATGGGCACCCCAGCCCAGAAGGGATGCATCTGTTGCGGGGATCAGTGAGGGAGTGTCCTTTTGGAATGGAATCCCTTGTCTTAAATGGGATTCGTTTCCACCAAATGAGGGCCTGTAACAATGCCCTTGTTACTGGAATGAGTTTTGAGAATGGGTCTTTTCTTTGATCCCAGTGCTGTCTGAGATGAAACTGGATGTCTCTCATTCGAAACCTGGCACCTTGAACTGTGGCTGTGCAAGCAGCCATGAGGCCCAGAAGCTGCAGAAACTGCCTTGCAGTTTTTGGCTTGTGAAGTCTGAAAGAGTTTGCTACTGACTGAAGACTTTTTATCCTGTCCAAAGGCAGGAAGGTTCTGCCCTGCAGAGTGTTTATCTCTGCCCCTATGAACTGCAATATTTGTGCAGGTAAAAGAACAGACTTTTTCTGGTTGATGATAAAACCCAGAGACTGGAGGAGATCCTGGTGATTTTTAGAGAAGGTTTGAGGTGGTCCGGTGATTTGCCCACCACCACCAGCCAGTCGTCCAGATATGGAAAAACGACTTCCAGTTTGAGCACCTCAACTATGGCAGCCTAATTTCTGGGTCTGAAACTGAGCAGCAACAATCCGCTTACATCAGCCTAATAAACCAACCATCCTGTTGGCGAAAAGAACCATCCCGGCTTATTTCATGGCCCCAAAGCAATGTTACAAGGAAACTGTGGCAAATAACCAAAATAAACAGTTAAAACTCATCTCAGGAACTATGCCTCAAGCAGAGGCCTGTGGCCTGCCGAAGGCCTCGGTCAACGGTGCAACTCATGAAGAAGTGGAGGAGGAGACCAAATGTACTATTACTTCTCGACAACTATGCCAAACTTTAAAACAAATGACAGAAACACTACAACGTTTAGAATCAAAGGTTACTGATCAGAGAAAAGACATAGATTTATCTCACAGAACCGACGACCTTGAAAATATAATTACAGATTATTCTCAAACGACGGATATACACAATACGGCTTTGTTAGACCTCCACCAGCGTATAAGCGCATTGGAGCAAAAAATGGAAGAATTAGAGAATCGGAACAGAAGAAATATTAGGATACACGGGCTCCCGGAGGGGACTGAAACGGGAAATATGGTGGCATTCATAGACTCATTTTTGCATGAAATATTGAGTGTCCCCCCGGAGAAAAATTTAAATATAATAAGAGCGCACAGATCGCTGGTCCCGAAGCCAAGAGATCCAAACGCGAGACCAAGATCGGTCGTCTTAGCATTCCTAGATTACAGGACGAAGGAAGAGATCTTGCAGATGGCATGGGCGAGGAAAACAGTAGAATTCGGCGACGTACGATTATTTTTCGACCATGATTTACACCCCAACTATTGGCCTGGAGACGTACTGTGCTTACTGTGGTCAGACAGCTACAACAACAGGGAAGAGATGCCTTTGTGGAATACCCGGCCAAATTAAAGGTGCTTACTGAGAAAGGCCCCAGGAGATTTCAAGAGATAGAGGAGGCTGCGGAGTTTCTTGGGCAGATCAGAATTAAGATATCGGATCAGGCGCCTTCCCAGAACATTCAACAACAAATGAAAAAAAGAACCTGGAATATAGTGGGACCTAAAGAGCAAGGTGGAAAACTGAACTCGAGCAATTTCGGTCTGTGGGACTTTATGCGTACCAAACGACGTATTATATTTGAAGGAGGAGATGAAGGCAATGGCTCAGTGGTAAAAGACAGGACATTGACCTCAGCATATACATGAGGGGTGACAAGTAAGAAACTTCTTGAGCCACAATGTGGGACTGTATAAATTAAGCAGAGGATGATCTGCAATATGGACCTTGAAAGACTAAAGAGAGGCAACCTGACTGTGGGTGGTAGCCTAAGGAGGTGGCAGGATGGAAGGATTGGTCTAAATGGGACAAAATCAATAATATTAAGAAATGGCAAAGCGGAATAGTATAAAAGGAGTCTGGATGGGACTGGCAAGGTGTGTGGGGGGGTTCCCGCTCTGGCATGGTTCCTCTGCCTGAGGGTTTGGGGGGGCAGGATCCCCAGCAGAATGCAGAATAGAATGAGTCACTGTCACAGGGGGCCTGTGCTGACCAGATAAAGGAGTTAACAGGAAACAAGTTAACCTGAGTCATGGGTGGACACATCTAAAATCTGAGATCCAGATAACGGAGGCTACAGCATAATGGGATAGAGCCATAGATCGCGGGGGGTTTAATTAACTTCTTTGTTTATAATGAAACTGTGGATTATGGAGAAGCCGAATGGTTGGGGATCTGGCCACGTATACTTCCTCTGGACTCTCGAGGGGTGGGCGGTGTTGGGGAGGGTCCTCAGCAGATTCTGTAGGCGTCAGCTGGCCCACCCAGCAAGGCGAGGGGTTGTATAAACAATAAGGAGCTCGGAAATTCAGGGGTAGATAACACGCTATTACTTGGTTAATCTTAATCTTTGGATTTATAATTAAGGTGTCCAATCCTTGTGCTGCCAAACAGGAACATACGAATATCTAGTTCCAGTATTGGCAGGGAGCTGAAATTTACTACACACATAAGCTTATGGGTGGGGGGCCTCTTGGTGAAGAGGTGTGAAATAACCCTCTATACCTCCTAACCCCCTTTTCTTTTTGGGGTTAGAGGGGGAAGGGACCCATAATTATGGGTCTCCAGTGTTGGAAGTCACAGTTGATAAGGTACTTGTTGCTCCTGTTGGGGCTATTGATGTTTATGGTTCTTTCTGTTAATGTTGCAAGTTTTATGTGGATGTACCAGGAAAAGGAGCTCTGTGAAAGGATCTATCTGGGCAAAATGTTTAAAACAGAGTCTAAGATCGGGGACGGGGGAACCCGCTTAAGATGAACAAGTATTGGGCTATTTTTCTGAGACAATGACTAATAAGGCTATGACCATATGCTCCTATAATGTACACGGACTAACTAGTCCGATTAAAAGGAGCTAAATAATCCCACAGATGAAAAGGGCCTCGGTTGACTTTTTGATGTTACAAGAAACGCATATGACAAAACAGGAGCATGAAAAGTTTTTGAAGCTGGGTTTTAAAGATATAGTAGCCTCTTCATATAAAAAGGGAAGGAGAAGGCGCACGATCGTTCTGGTCCCTGCTCGTACCCAATTTGAAACAATAGCAACGAAGGTAGATAAGGAGGGACGATATGCACTGTTGAAGGGGAAATTTAGAGGGAATATTATCACCCTAGCTTCGGTGTACTTTCCTCCAGATACCCCATTTCAGGAATACCGTGCCTTCTTGATGATGTTGCAGGCATGGGGGGAGGGAGTAATAATATGCGGGGGAGATCTGAACTTAACCCTTAACCCCCAGCTGGATTCAACTTCACAGGCTCCTAGGAAAATGCATCAAGTAGCTAGAAAGGTACAGAGGTTGTTAAGGGATCTGGGAATGGTTGATGTCTGGAGGCATGGCCACGGGAGGCAGAGGGACTATACCTACTTTTCGGCTGCGCATGGCATGTACTCCAGACTGGACTATTTTCTGTTACCCCAGGATGAGATGCAGAGAGTTCAGGATGTTTGGAATGGGGATTTTTTACTATCTGATCATGCGCCCCTATATCTTGAGTTAGACCTGGGAGAGATACGTAGAAACACATTTTGGCACCTTAATGTCTCACTGCTCAGAGATAAGGAGGTGAGAGAAGCAATCATGAACATGTATAAAATGTATTTGCAAGAAAATCAAGGACAGGGTACCACGCACTCGTTAATATGGGACGCTGCCAAAGCGGTGCTTAGGGGTAAATTTACACAGTTAGCCTCAAAGAAAAAAAGAGAGAGAGAGGCCCGGAAGGAGAGGTTAACGAGGGAAATTAGGGATTTAGAGCAACTCCAGAAACAGAAGGTAGACAGTGAAAGGACGAGGCAACTTATGGGGTTAAAAAGAGAACTGGAGGGTATCCTGGATTATCAGGTGGAGCAGAAGCTCCTCTTTCCGCACCATAGATATTATGAGGGAGGTTCACGTTCATTAAGACTCTTGGCAAGTAGACTACGTGCGCAGAGGGCTAAAGCCATGGTCGCAGCGATTTGGAACCCGCAAAAAAGAAGATTAGAGCAGGGGGTGCATGAGGTGGGGGAGGTTTTTAGATCCTTTTATAGCAAGTTATACGCAGAAGAGATACACCCAAAACAGGAAGAGATTGGAGACTATCTGGGAGGCATAAATCTACCAGGGCTGACTAAGGAGCAGGGAGAATGACTACTGACCCATATAGGAGAGAAAGAGATAAAGACTGCAATAGGAAGGCTGAAGGTGGGGAAGTGTCCAGGCTCAGACGGTTTTCCCTCTGAGTTTTATAAAATTATGGGAAACCATTTTCATGCTCTAATGTTTCGGGTGTTCGCAGAGGTAATGAGCAGAGAGAAGAGGCTACCCCCTTCATGGACAGAAGCGGTGATATCTGTGGTGCCCAAGCTGGGGAAGGACCCCTCTAGGTGTGCCTCGTATAGACAGATCTCCCTATTGAATATGGACTATAAAATATTTGCCTCAATTATAGCAGAACGTTTAAAACAGTACATACCCTCCCTTGTGAGCATGGATCAGTCTGGGTTTGTGATGGGCAGGCAGGCTCAGGATAATCTTAGAAGAATGGCCCATATTATTGATCATATAAATAAATGTAAAATCCCCTCTATGATAATGAGTTTAGATGCTGAAAAGGCATTTGATCGTGTTTCGTGGCCCTTCCTGGGGGTGTCCTTTCTCAGCTTGGGTTCCCGCAGTGATTTATTGGGATCCTCTTTAGCCTGTATGAGGCCCCTAGGGCATATGTTAGGGCCAACGGACATATATCTGTAGCACTGAGGTTAGAAAGGGGCACAAGGCAGGGCTGTCCCCTATCTCCACTATTATTCACCCTTTACATAGAACCGCTAGCGCAAAGGATTAGACAGGACCCTAATATTAAGGGCATTAATTTAGGGGGGGATACACACAAATTGGCCCTTTACGCAGACGACGTGTTGCTATATGTCTCAGAACCGGAGGTTTCATTGCCAGGAATAATGCAACAAGTGAAGACATTTTCAACACTGGCAGGTTTTAAATTGAATCAGGCCAAAACAGAGGTGCTATGCCTCCACTATAACCCCACTAAAGAAATAAGAGCTATATATCCTATTAAATGGGACTCATTGTCCTTGAAATATTTAGGTATTCAAATAGGAACAGAGTGCAAAACACTATGGGACCTAAACTACCCCAAATGGTGGAGCAGCTTAAAAATGACCTCCAAAGATGGCAACTATTACCTCTGACTATAACGGCTAGGATACAAGTGTTAAAGATGAATGCCCTCCCTCGCTTACTATATCTATTTCAGTGTGTGCCGTGCAAGGTGCCAATAGCATAATTAAAGATTTGGCAAAACATGTTTTTCATTTTATATGGGGGTAGGGGACCAGGATACGGAAATCTGTATTGTATCTTCCTAAATCAGAAGGGGTTGGTGGTACCTCATCTGCAGGGATACTGGGTTGCAGCCCAAATGCGTATTGCCTTATTGTGGGGTAACCCAGGACATGGCTCCCATTGGAAGGAACAACAAAGTCCTCCCATGCTGGCGCTCTTATTTAAAGAAGGGGGCACTAAAGAGATACAGGGGTTTTCCAGCACATATGCAGCATTAGAGGGATGGGAAAGAGGTACAAGGAGAGGAGCCACATATAGACAAATGCGGAGGTATAGATGGTGGGCTTATGACCCATGTTTTGACCCTGCCCGGCTGGACTTTTGGTATCTAAAACAAGCAAGAAGGGGACTGCACTCTCCCTACCAAATGTTGGCAGGTGATACTGTAATGTCATTTGAAGCAGTACAACAGGCCTATGGGCTACACATCACGGACAGATTTCGGTATTATCAGATGCGAGATTATTTATATAAACAGTTACATAACTTTACAAAGACACAGGGCGTATCAACTGAGACATCTATATTTCAGAGAATTAGGGGCATAAATGGGGTAGAGAAAGCAATTTCGGTATTATATAGGAACTATATAGGAGACTTAGAAAAAACTACCCAACACCTGAAAAGCAAGTGGGAGCAAGATTTGGGTATAACTATCTCGATGCAACAATGGTCCCTAGTTTGGAAATGTACCTGGACAGCAACTGGGTCCTTGATCTGGAGAGACTTCTGCTGGAAATAAGAGCAAGATATTTCTTAGTACCAGCACAGGTTGCATATTATATACAAGACGCTAACCCAGCGTGCTGGTGGGGATGTGGAGAGATTAGAGCCACCCAGGCACATGTTTTCTGGACCTGCACAAAGATCGGATCATTTTGGCAGGGAATTAGTGAACATATGGCACGAATTGTGCAGATCCAGACACCACTGGGACCGAAACACATGATCCTGGGTCTCCTCCCCAAAGATGTTAAGGGTAAGGATGAGAGGTACTTGTGGTTAATTATGTTAGCCGCAGCATTAAAATCTCTGACAAGGAGATGGTTGCTGAGCGATCCCCCTACTATATATGATTGGGTTCAACAAATGGAAGCTGTCCGTAGAATGGAGAAAATTACATTTTATTTAAGACAACAAACTTTGGTATACCAAAATAGATGGTCAAGATGGTTACTTTACAAAGGGATTCGGCATCTGGACTAACTAGACTAAGTTTTAATCATCTTGCACTGATTTACTAAGCTAAGAGGGACAGGATTGAAAGAGATGAATAAGAATGTAACATAAAGTATACAACATACACAGAGTTTTTACTAAACCAAAATCTGATGAACAGCTACTTGAAGGCAATAAATAATGTAAGAGAGACCAGAAGGATAGATCCACTTGTAATTCCTGGTACAACACTGATTTCTTGGTACTTCTAGTTAGGACTTTTAGCTCTGGTTATGAAAACTTAAATATTTTTAGCAAACAAATAGATAAAACACCTTAGAATGCCGGTATAGGATATGATATAGAGGATGACAGTTTAACTCCCTTTTTTTTTCTCTTTTAGATAACAAAATTTTGATTTAAAGACACTGTTTGAGATATGATAGTAAGAATTTGCTGAATAATGGATAGTTAAACAAAGAGTTCTTTCCTAAAATGTAAAGCTGGAAAGGGGAAAACGCTCTTGAATACTTGATGTATAATATTTAAACAGTGCCATGTTTTAATTTTGAGAATATGGACTTAAGATGTGTAATCAGATGTAAAGAATAATAAATAAACTTCAAGTATAAAAAAAAAAAAACAGATATGGAAAAACAGTTATTGCTTGCCTTCGGAGATGTGCCACTACAGCTGCTAGGCATTTTGTGAAAACCCTTGGGGCCGAAGAAAGACCAAAAGGCAGGGCTGAAAACTGGTAATGACCTGAAGGGAGTCTGAATCGGAGATATTTTCTGTAAGATTCCTTTATGGGGATGTGGAAATAGGCGTCTTTCAAATCCAGTGATGCCAGCTAGTCTCCTTTTTGGATTGCTGGCAGAATCAAGGCCAAAGTTACCATTTTGAACTTTGTTTTTTTTCAGGTGTTTGTTTAAAGCTCTGAGATCCACTACTGGCTGCCACTCCCCATTTTTCTTTGTCATTAGGAAGTATCTGGAATAAAAAACCCTTCCTCTCAGGGTGGTAGGAACTGCTCTACTCTGAGTTGTAGCAAGTTTTGAACCTCTGCCTCTAGCAGTGCCCTTTCTGCTAGGGAAGGTGTGCTGAAAACCCTGGTTTTTGGAGGGGGAAGGGATTTGAAATCCAAAGACAGACCCTGACCCACCACCTCTAGGACCCACTTGTCTGTGGTGATACTCAACCAAGCCTGGAGGAAGTGGGACAGTCTGCCTCCAACAGGAAAGGTGGAGGCAGCCAAAGCTTCAGGGATTCTGCTTTTGTTGGGGCAGAGGTTGGGGCTGAGATCCCCGCCTGGAGCACCTTCTACCCCTACCTGTGGAGTATCCTTGCTGCAGATACTGCTGGTATTGGGGCAAGACCACTGGTTGCAGGAAGGGCCTGGGCGTGAAGACCTGCCCCAACCCTCCCTTCCATAGGGTCTGGTGGATGAAAAAGCTCTCTCTCTCTGGCCAAGTTGCTTCTCTAAGTGGCCTTGTACTCATCCACCTTTTTCATATAGGCAACAGTGGACTCCCCAAGGAGAGAATTACCTTCCAGAGGAAGATCCATGCCTTGGACTGGGTATCTTGAGTGAGGTTGGTGGCCCTAAGCCAAGCAAACCTCCTCTGTGATACCGTGTTTGCCATCCATCTGGCTGCAGTGTCACCGGTGTCAGCAGCTATTTGGAATTGGTATTTAGCCACCTCTAGCCCAAACCTGGCAGTTTCAGCCAGGTCATCTGACAAGGATGAGGGGGCTTTTTGAGACATAGCCAGGACAGACTACCACAGTGCCTTCTGGTACTGGGCCGCATAAGCCTGAAAATTAGCCTGTCTCATGGTCAGGGAGGCCGATAAATAGCCTTTTTTTAGCCATGCTATCTATTTTTCTGGAGTCCTTGGGTGGGTGAGAGGGCAGAGGGACTCTGGCCTTATCACATGCTGCTTGCTATATTTGCCCCTGATGGTTTGGATGAGAAGAAAGGAACTCAGCCCCTTCTCTATTCAGCTGGTACTTTTTATCCATTCTCCTATCGAAAGGAGGAATGGAGTTGGTATCTGCAGGAGCTTCAAGGCATCTTTCTTGAATAATTTGTAAACTGGGAGGAGGAGAGCTTTTGTGGGTGTTAATCTCATCTTTTCTAAATACTCTACTTCCTCTTCATCCTCAACCAGCTTGGATGTGGCAATGTCTAAAGCATCTGCCATTCTCCTGATAAAAGTGAAATGTGAGGAGTAATCCTCAGACACCTTGGGGGGAGCCAAAGTTCTGCTCAGAGGACACTTCTGGCTCTATAGGTTCATCCTCCTCCTCCTCCTCAAAATCATCATCATCATCATAAGGTTGTTCACCTAGTAAGGATGATACTTTACTGCCAGCCTGGGGACCCTGAATAGGGGCAGGAGGCTCTTGAAGAGGCATGATATTCTGCAGTGTCTGAATTATTTTAACTGCCTGGGCAATCTCCTGGGCCAAAGGCATAGTGGGACCCTGGGCAGAAGTTCCTGGTTTAGAGGGAAGGGTTCTGCCTGTATGAGTTTCCTTGATTTTTTAGATGGAACCGGAGAGTCAGCCAGTTCATTAATTATTTTTGCCCCTTTTTCGCCCGTATTAGGGGCAGGGGTAGAAAAAGATGTGGGTTAATCCACAGTTATTAAGGGTGTCAGCTGGTCAGAGCCAGAGGGATCCACAGGAAACTTTTTCTTCAGCCTTTCAAGGTGTTTTTCCAACAGTTTTTTCTGGGAATGTCTTACATATTTCACATTCCTCTTTAAGGTGATCGTAATCCAGACAAGCCACATATTAGGTGTGTTTGTCTGCCCTTGCAAAGACATCTCTACACTTTGTGCAGTTCTTAAAACTGGGTTCACCGGTTCTCTTTTTAGGTTTCTCTGACATTATGCTTTTAAAAAGAGAAAAACACCAACCGCTAATAAAGAAGCTTTTTTTTTTTTGAGGTTGCGGTTGGTTCCAGAACTGCTAGGGAACCGAAGGAACCGAACCGAGGAGATGTAATATGAACCGGTTCAGCGGTTCAGTAACCGATAAAAAACGGTTATGATATTTCAAACGTAACAAAAAATTTAAGTATTAAGTATTTTATCAGAAGAAGGTTCTTTAATCAGAGAACCCCAATTTTAAGTAAAACTAGCCCGGTTTCCTCACGGTTATCCCAAACCAAGAAGAACCAGGAAAAATAACAAATTTAACTGTAAATAATGCTAAATAACTAAATAATTAGTAGAGGCAGTATATGAAATAAAATATACTTATTTTAGGTAGATCATAGATTTCTTTGTAACCCCCAGTCAGCGCTAAACTGAGTGGGCTACTACCCCTGCCTGTATGGCTAGTGAACAGGTTGAGTGGCATGGGTCCTATGACGCGGTGCCTCCATTTTTATAAGTTGAAATTTTGGGGAGAAAGGTGTCACTCGGCATGGTGACTAGGTTTGACTACTCTGCACAGGGGCACCCAAATTAATCCAGAGACTAGAAGTAATAACATAATGTCCAATACCAGGAGATGGGATTATAAAGTGTGGCTTTATTCAACAACACTGAATGAAAAGCATAGATGGATCCCCACAAGGCTACACTCCTTGTAATGCAGATAAGGTGATGACACAGACACATATCCATTCTTGGATCCTAAACTTCCATATGTCATGGACTCTTTAACTAGTGGCACACTACCACCCTCTACTCCATCCCAACATCTGGGCACCCTCTTCAGTCACTGGCCAATACCTGACAGAAAGGTGACTGGTGTCTCAAAGCAAATCCATAGAGGTGAGCCCTGTTACGCCAGATGGGGAGTCTCCCACCTATTGTTCCATAGACCCATACCCGGCCATTCCTTTGTTTACACACACACATCCTTGACTACTGTAGTGCAGACTGTACATGGCTTTGTAATGCAGTAACTGTCTTTCTCTGAAGATCCCCCACATACAACAGTCATTACATCTCACTGTTCCATAAGCCTTTTCGTTGGCTACTATAGTGCAGACTGTACATGGCTTTGTAATGCAGAAACCGTATTTTCCTTGAAGACCCCTCACATACAACAGTCATTACATCTCACTGTTCCATAAGCCCTGGACTTGGCATCCTGACTGACCCACAGCCCCAGAGACTTATTTACTCACTGTTTTGGTGAATGACACTGGCCTTTTGTCAAAGCTTCATCCCCCTCATTATTGCAGACGTCCAAAACTCTGTATGAATCTCATTCCACAAAAACTGTAGTGACCCAGCACTCTTCATCAGGCAGCTTCTTCCTTTTCCCAGGCCAGGGGGTTGCCCCTGGGAGTTGGTTCCTTGTGCCTCTCTCATGCTGGAAGCACACACCCCAAGGTAGCTCTGAGTCAGAGCTGAGAGCAGGGGGGCCTGCCCCTGCAGGGCACCCCCTCAATCCACTGTACTACAGGATCTACATCCTTCTCCCTCTTGAGCCTACTTCAGACTGACTTTGAAATTCCCCAACGTTCTATCTAACTCCCAACTGCAGCATTCCATTGTGGCCTATGCTGCTGCAGAATTCTAAATGATGTCATAGCCCCCAGCTCAGCAGAGACTGAAAACAGAGCAAGACATAGTGAAATCCATTTAACTGGAGTTTCACTAGATGCCTGTCCCTGCCTGCCACTAGATCTAACTAGGGTTCTAGTAACCCCGGGTAACGGGGGGGGGGTTACATCTTCATGCAGGAGAAAGTGGCCGAGCAAAACTCCGAGTGACCAGACTTTCAGGCAGAGAGAAAAAATCTGAAGTGGTTAGAACACTGACAGTTGGTAGAGGCAGTGTTTGAAAGATGCACATGTGCAAGGTGTTCCATCATTTGCATGTGTTCCATCTCTCTGGCCAGTCCAACCCCTCAGGCTTACTGCATAAAGTTGTGAATATATAAACATTACTGGGGTTAGAAGTTGCCTGTACCTGTGATAATTGGAAATGACTATCCAGGATTTATTAAGTCAATCTCAGAGGAAATTAACCCTACAGTTTCAGCAGCAGTGGTAACAAGAGCTCAGGCAAAGAAAATCTCAAATGGTGGGGGACACTTTTCCTTTCAGTGACTTTGATTCAGGCTTGTTTGAGAACAGCTCCAAGATCCAGAAGTCCAGGAAAGAAAGAAGACATCTGAAACAACAGTGGCAACAAAAGACTGATGGACATAAAAGGTTAAAATATGACAATGCTGAAGCTAAACTCATAACTGATTGTGGTTTTGTTTCAGAACAAGCTAATGATGTTTTTTTATAGGATTATGTTACGCAGCTGGGGGTGAAACCAAAACAGGGTGAACAAATGTTTAAAAAATGTAATGGGTGGGACTTCCGGTGATGTCATGTGACTAATGGCAGCCTAATTCGGGACACGGGCACTTCGGGCATACTATTTCAGAGAATCTGTCCTCATCGAGTGGTTTAAAAGCTGTCCTAGCTATATTGTTGAAGCTTATAAGCATCGTACAGAATGGGGAGAATGAAAAAAAAACTCCTTGGAGAGGAGAGGAGAGGAGACGATCAAGCAGCCGGTCAGTCGAGAGGCCTTTGAGTCCGTCTGGATCCCGCTCATCGGTGACTACGGCCTCGGGGGAAGACTCAGATGGTTCAGGGTCTGAAGCCACATCCACCTTTACGAAAGCAGATGGTCACAGGATGCTGAAAATACTGCAGGGAATTGATGCCAGAATTCTGGGCTTACAAAACGATTTTAAAAAGCTAGAGACACGCACGACATCGGTAGAGACGCATGTTGAAATGATTCAACTGGAGCATATGGCTTTCGGCAGATCACTAGCCTACCTACATAGAAGAGGAAAGAGTTGACTGCGGGCAGAAGGCATGGGCGAGGCCATCACTTAATAACATCAGAATCTTTGGTATTTGAGAAGGGTGGACCCCCATGTATGGAAGATTTCACTGATTCTTGGCTAAAACTGAGTTAAACCTAGAAGAGGGTTTAACACAGATATTGAAAGAGCCATAGGTCCATAGCTCCCAAGCCAAAGAAGGGCGCCTCGAGATCAGTAATTGTAAAGTTCCTGAGATACACAACAAAGAAGATTATCCGACTTGCATGGGCAAAGAAAAATCTCAACCTAGATGGCCAGAAGATATACATAGATCAAGATTTTCCACCTTTAATGCTGGCTCAAAGAAAGAAAGTGTTGCAAGTAGTAAAAGCCCTGAGAGATAAAGGCCTTAAAGCGTACCTTAGATACCCCGCAAAGCTCTGGGTGCAGAATGAAGATGGGGTTAAAGTTTTCGACTCCTGCTGGCTGCTACTCCATTCCTCCTAGCATAGAAGATACCGATCCCAGACACGAAAGAAAGAAGGACGGAGAAAGAGATCAAGATTTGCTGTGGTCGATTGCCCCTGGTCCAAGGAAGCGTGTGAGGAGACGAGAAGAGGCTTTGTTACCACTACACGCAGACATAGCGAGATGGATACATGTGAAGGAGACATGAAAACTGTTTAAGACTTTGTGGATGTGCGAACTCAATAAGTGCTTAACCTCGGTCAGAGTTCTCATCGATGAGGGTAGAGATCGAGAATGGACTGAGTTACATACCGGGGGGAGTTTTCCGTTTTTGCTTTTTTTTTCCTCTGATTGCTGAGTGTCATGTTGTGAGCTCCACTGTGGTTCTTAGATGGGCCCATCGTGAAGGGCCTAATTTGGCTGGTTTGAGTCTCCAGTGGGAAGCCTTACAAGTGGGACTACGCTCATGGTAGCACTGATTAGGCTCCCCCATGTAAACAAAACACATCTACTCGGTATGTAGGGCAGTCAAATGTGCGGTTTATAGTTTTTGGTTAAATATACAGTATATAGTATGTTTAGGCTACAATTTGAAAGTGTCGACCGAACTGGGTTGAGGATTTCGGGGGTGCAAAGGTAAAGGCAGGAATTAACTTGATTCTTCGGGTTCCTTGGGGGGGGGGTTATATTTAAGTACGGCTGGAAAATACCGAATTCCAACTGCATTGGGTTCCCCTCTTAAAAGGTTTGCTTCCTCCTTTTAGTGTTAACTGAATATAGGAGGCTTGAATTGCAAGTTTGTTAAGCGCCCCTGGCAATCCTCGACCCATCATATTAATTAAACTGTTAGGTGCTGTGTCCGAGGTGCTCAGTTTCGCTGGCTAGCCAGACTGGAGCCATCTTAGGTAGGAGAAGGCTGGTCCCTTGGGTCTACCGAGAGCCTGGCCTTTGGCATAGTTTGACGCCTTTTCTCCTACTAATCTAGGCCTCTACGCACCTAGTTCTGGGGAGCTTACACCACAACCCCCAGGTACTTAGCTCAGACTGAGCTAGTGGGTACCCTGTTATGGTTACCCGATTTCTTGTTTCACATATTTGGGGCTGTGTTTCTCTCACCCTAGTTGAGAAGGGTGGGGACATTTCACCAGTGGTTAACTTGAATTGGGTGTTGTTTATAGATGTTGTAGTTCTTTGTTCTTACTTTTCTATCTTTTTATTACCGTTTTAAGGGGTTCTGATTCCTTTTACAGACTGGCATACTGGTGTACGATTTACTGTAACCATATGGTGTGGTGGGAATGATGTGGATGTTTATGGGTCTTTCTGTACTTATAAAAATGACGTCACTTAAAATAATATCGATCAATGTCAAGGGGATTGATGGGGTGGTTAAACGAGCATGAATCCTTCGGGAACTGGGGAGGTTAAAATGTGACATAGCTTGCCTTCAGGAAACCAAGTTATCAGACTTTGAGCACTCCAAATTACAGAGAACCTGGGTGGGAGGGGTGTATGCAGATTCCTGTCTGGGAGCTTCTAGAGCAGGGGTGGCTATACTGGTTCGTAAGGGGCTCCCCTTTACAACCCACCAAGTGCAGACAGAAGGGTCAGGTCATTATGTAGTGATTTCCAGAGAATATATGGGACATACCCTCCATTTGGCGTCAGTATATGCCCCCACACTCCCCTCGGGTAGTTTCTTTAGACAGTTTTTTACCATGATAGATTCCTTGTCCCCAGGGAGAGTATTAATGGTGGGGGACTGGAATTGTGTAGAAAACAGTGTCCTAGATAGGAGCTCAGGGGGGAGAGGTAGGCGGATGGCGTGCTCTAGACTCCTCAGAACATCGATAGCAGAAGGAGGTTGGATAGACCCGTGGAGGCAACAAAACCCCCTAGTCAGAGATTTCACTTTTTTTAGCTGCGACAAAAACGTATTCTAGACTCGATAGATTTTATACTCAATTAAAGTATGCTAATGATTTGATGGATGTAACAATTCATCCCGCGACCTTCTCGGACCATGCAATGATTAGCGTCAATGTTAGATTGTCTGGGGTAAAAACTAAGGGGAGTTGGAGGTTCGATTCTGGTGTTCTGAATGACTCAGGGTTTGTTAACCAAATGAAGGAGGCCATTAGGCTTTATATATCGGAGAACAGAGAAGAGGATACACATATACGGTTCATTTGGGATGGTTTAAAAGCAGTCCTGCGAGGGCAAATTATTAGCTACTCCTCATACAAAAATCTTTGTACCCAAGCTAAGCTACATGGTTTCCTGGATAAAATAAACGCCCTGGAGGAGGAACACAAAAAAAACAAAGATGCTTTGGTGTTTAAGAAATTGCAAGAGACCAGAGAGCAATATAACAGGGAGATGAATATTAGAACTGAGAATGCCCTGCGGTACACCAGACACAGATATTATGAAACAGGGGGAAGGGCAAGCCAGTTACTGGCTCTTAGACTCAGAAAACAGGAGACGGAAAGATACATCCTCAGCTCAAAAACATGGGACTCAGACTATCTCCTCTGACCCAGTACAAATTGCAGAAGTTTTGTAGTTATTATCAAAATTATATGCTCAAGAAAGAGGGCGGACCATCCCACCCAAATCCAGAACTTCTTGCATAGTATTATACTACGGGGCTCAGGTAAATCAGAGATAAATTAGACAAGGCAATTTCTGAACAAGAGGTAAGGAAAGTCATTAAAAACCTTAAGGGGGGGGGAAGGCCCCTGGGCCAGATGGGTTTATGGGGGAGTTTTATCGAGCTTTCGCTGATGACCTGGCCCCTTTATTTACCAGAGTCTGTAATGCAGCACAGGAGCAGGGGGGGTCACCAGCCTCTTGGGAAGAAGCATTAATTACCCTACTGCTTAAACCGGGTAAAGACCCGACAGAATGTGGAAGCTACCATCCTATCTCACTGATTAATCAGGATGCCAAAATATTTGCCAAGATTCTGAGCTCTCGATTACAGGAATTTATTCCAGAACTAATACACAAAGACCAGACGGGGTTTATCCTGGGTCGCCATATCCAAGATAATATAAGATTATTAGTCAATGTTTTGTCCGCCTCCGGGTCATTTCTGCCCGATACTCTTAGGGTGGTGATGGCACTGGACGTGGAGAAAGCATTTTATCGGTTGGATTGGTTGTTCTTAGAACAGGTTATGAGGAAGTTTGGCTTTGGGGATGGATTCCGAAAATGGATGGCAAACTTATATAGGAATCCTTGGGCAAGAGTGAAGGTAAACGGGATAATGTCGGATAGAATTGTAATTAACAGGGGGACTAGACAAGGATGCCCACTTTCACCTTTGCTATTTGTACTATGTATGGAACCCTTTGCTGCCCGTATAAGGCAATCAGAAGAGTACAGGGGGATACAGGTACAGGGGAATTGAGGTCAGGGTATCGTTATATGCAGATGATACTTTATTATATATAACAGATCTAGAAAGACAGCTACCCCTGCTTAATTCTTTGATTCAATCATTTAGCGTAGTATCCAGATTTAAAATTAATGATACTAAATCAGAACTCATGCCCATAGGGAGGTTGCAGGACGGTGAGCTTCCAACAATAGGTAAATATAAATGGGCGAAGGAGGATATTAAATATCTTGGGGTTAGAATGTCTAGAGACATCTCTGAACTATATGCCCTTAACCATGGCAGATTGCTACAATTGGTTCAAGAGGATTTACACAGATCGGTGGAGTTACCCTTTACATTATTCGGTAGGATAGATTGTGTGAAGATGAACATACTCCCCCGCTTTCTGTTTTTGTTTCAATCATTGCCGATTAAACCCCCAGTCTCTTTTTGGAAGGCAATCAAATCCTCACTAACTCGATTTATTTGGGCTGGCAGATCCCCCAGAGTAGGATGGAATGTCCTCCTAAAGGATAAAAAGAAGGGGGAGCCAGGTTTGCCTGATCTTAGAAAGTACTACTGGGCGGCGCAGATCTAGCCATTAACTCTCTTAATGAGAGAAGAAGACTCTCCGGTATGGGTAGAGATAGAGAGACCGGAGTCTTCTTTAGGTGATATCAGAGACTTGATTTACATGGACGGCAGTGGAATACAGCAGCTACTCGGCTGCAATCCCTCGTCTAGCTTAGTGATTTCTTCTTGGCAGGAGATTAATAAAAAATTAAACATTGAGGTGGCATTGAAGATGGATTCCCAGATTAAAGCCTGTCTAGATTTCCAACCGTTAGTATGGGACCTGGGATTTAAGTGATGGTACCGGAGAGGCTTAATTAAAATTGGCCAGCTATATTCAGGGGAAGGGCTTAAATCCTTCTAGCAGTTATCTCAGGAGTTTTCCCTCCCGGCCTCTGATTTTTATAGATATATACAGTTTAGGCACTTTTTATTAGGCAAGGATTGTAAAAAAGATAGACCTGGTGATAAGGATTCTAATCCATTGGTGGATGCCATGAAAGCTGAAGTAAATAGATTAGAAACAAAAGGATTTATATCTCGGATGGTGGGGTGTATCTCTGAGTTAGAGCCAGACTCTATGATTGCCATAAAGACAAGCTGGACACTAGAGATTGGTAAGGAAATTGCAGCTCCGGCTTGGGGCTTGATATGGCAAGCTATACATTCAACCACAGCTTCTAATAGTTGACGGGAGTTCCGGTGGAAGGTGGTCTCTAGATATTTCCGTACCCCAGTAATCACTAAACATTTTTGTAAGAATTTCACAGATCTATGCTGGAGAGAGTGTGGGAGAAAAGGCACGCACCTACATATATTTTGGGAGTGTCCACATATCAATAATTTTTGGTTACAAGTAAGGGATCAAGTGAGTACAGTTCTGGGGGTGCTTATACCGGACAATCCCATACATTGGGTTCTTGGGCTATATCCTATCCAGGTTAAGCTAAAATCTCAGCGGTATTTGTTTAATATATTGGTGGCCTCAGCTCTCAAGGCAATTACCCAATGTTGGTTGTCCAAAGTTAGTCCTACCTCTATGCCTGGTACAAGAACTGTTTGTCTATCCTGGAAATGGAGTGCCTCACAGCTAAAGTGAGACTTCAAAGAGATAGATTTAAATCACGATGGATGCCTTTTTTTAATTTTCAGGCTCAGAGAGAATAAATCAATGTATTAGAAGTGTTAGCTAAATATGCTTGTCAGTGAAGGGAAGATTTAAAGCCCTTTAAAGGGTTTTTTTTTTTTTTGTCTTTTCTCTTCTCTTTCCTATCTCGTTTATTTCTCTTATCTTTCGTGTGTTACCTTATCTGTTTTTTTTATTAAGGTTGGGTGCAATATATATTAGACTTTAGTTAAAATGTTGTATCTCTATATTCGGATCTAAATGTGGTGATTATATGTCCAAATGTATATCAACTCTTGATGTTGGCAAGAATGGAATTTGTAAGGTCTGTATTGTTGCATCTTATAATACAATAAAATTGTTATTTCAAAAAAAAATGTAATGGGTTACTGTACAGAGTTTGGGTTAAACCTCAGACACAGGAACAGGCAGAACAATTGGTTATACCACAGAGATATAGAACAGAGTTATTACACATAGCACGTGATAGTCTTATGGCTGGTCACTCAGAGAGGGATCGCACCCTTGCCAGATTGCTGTATAGATTTTACTGGCCTGAAATTCATGAAGATGTTGCTACCTATTGTAATTTCTGTGCTAAGTGTCCCAGTCACTAGAAAAGATAAGGTGCCACTATCCTTGCCAGATGTGCCTTTTGATAGAATCGCAATGGATGTGGTTGGCCCTTTAGATAAAAGTAAAAAGGGTAACAGATTTATCCTGGTAACATAGAAACATAGAATTTGACAGCAGATAAGGACCGCTTGGCCCACCTAGTCTGCCCATTTCCCTACCTGATTGATAAGCTGCAGATTCTAGTTAAACAATAGCTTACTTCCTCCTACCCCCCACTAAAATTGCTTTATGTCTGTACCATACATTCTTGAATTCTCCCACGTTCTTGACTCCACAGCCTCCTCAGGAAGGCTGTTCCATGCATCCACAACCTTCCCCATGAAAAAATACTTTCTAACATTACCTCTGAACCGCCCCCCTCTATCTTCAAATTGTGCCCCCTTGTTCTTGCACATCTCTTTTTCTGAAAGATGCTACCCTCTTGGACTTTGTTAATTTGGTAGTATGCAACTATGCTACTTGATACCCAGAAGCAGTTCCAATGCGTACTGTCACAGCTTCAAAAGTGGCAGCACAGCTTGCAAACATTTTCAGCAGAGTGGGCATACCTAAAGAAATTATTACTGATCAGGGTAGTAATTTTGGTTCTGCATTACTTAAGGAGCTGTACAGACTACTAGGTATCACTGCCATACGAACCTCCCCCATCATCCCCAGACAGACAGTCTTGTTGAGCGTTTTAATCAAACCCTAAAAAGCATGTTAAAAAGGTTTGTAAAAGGGGAAGGGAAAGATTGAACCAATACTTGCCTTACCTACATTTTGCTTACAGAGAAGTGCCACAGGCATCAACAGGGTTTTCACCATCTGAAATGCCGTATTGTAGGCAGCCAAGAGGACCACTGGATGTGATAAAAGAAACATGGGAAGATAACCCCACTCAGAAACAATCTATAACGTCTTATATGTGAGATCTAAGAAAGAAGCTGGCAAAATATATTGAAATTGCCCATAAATCAGGAAGAACCCCAAAACCAGCAGAAGGTATATTATGACCATGGGGTAAAAGAAAAAGTTTTTGAGCCAGGTAAAAAGGTTTTGCTATTGTTACCCACAACAGAAAATAAACTGTTAATGAAGTGACAAGGGCCTTATAAGGTGCTTAGACGTACTGGCACCATTAACTATGAGATTGAGACCCATGACAGGAAAAATACTACTAAGATATACAATGCTAACCTCCTCAAGAAATGGGTTGAAAAATTGCTAAAAACTGCTTTGCTAGTTTTACCAGAAACTGATAAAGAAGATATTGATGTACCTTACGATAGACTGGAACAAACTGTAACTGTTGATGCTGTAAAGGTGAATGTTTCCTTAACCTCAGAACAAACTGTAGAAATTCGTAATGTGCTGAAGACATTTAACAGTACTTTTATCACTGTACCAGGCCGAGAAAAAGGGGATGAGCATGTAATAATGCTAAGGAATGCTTGCCCCATTAGGCAAAAGACATATAGGTTACCAGAGTGGCTGAGAGCCGATGTGGTTAAGGAAATACAAAAAATGCAAGAATTGGGTATCACAGAAGAGTTGAGGAGTGCTTGGTCGTCTCCAGTGATAACTGTAAACAAAAAAGAAGGGTATTAGAATCTGCCTTGATTTTAGGAAACTTAATCAAGTGTCAGAATTTGACAGTTATCCTATAATACTAATAATAATAATAATATGCTTTATTTTTATCGCGCCTTTCTAAAATCAATGCACCTTAACAGTAAAATAGAAAGAGAATAAAACAGAATGCAATAAAAAACATAAATACAATAAAGACAGGGTTTCATAAAATTCAGTAAAATACCATCAGGTAGGGTAGATTTGAAGCCATAGGTGAGTCTTTAGGGCTTGTTCAAATCTCTCCATGGTCATGCACTCCCGGAGCTGACAGGGTAGAGAATTCCAAAGGGCTGAGGCCGCGCACATAAATGCATGGGCCCCTGAAGATTTAAAAGAAACCCTTGGAATCTCTAGCAACCCTTCATCAGCTGAACGGAGCGATTGCCTGGGGCAGTATGGCACCAGAAGCTCTTTCAGGTAGTCCGGGCCCAGTCCATGTAGGGCTTTATAAGTCAGAAGCCCGACTTTAAAGGTGATCCACCACTGTACCGGGCTGCAGCATTCTGCACTAGCTTCAAGCAGCGGATATCAACCCCAGGTAGCCCTAGACAAAGGGAGTTGCAATAATCAAAGTGCGAGGTCACAAAGGCGTGGACCAATGTAGGCAGCTCACCGGACGGAACTAGGTGCTTAATCTTGGAGATGTTCCTCAGATGATAAAGAGAGGATTTAACAACTGCTGACACCTGCGATCACAGTATCAGCCCATCATCAAAAATCACCCCCAGGTTTCGCATCCATTCAGAGGTAAGGAACTGGGAACCATCAAGAAAAAGTCCCAAAGATAAACCAGCTCCCACCCTCTCTATCTGGTGACCTGGGTCCACAACCATCACCTCAGTGTTCTCTGAGTTCAACCTCAGCCAGCTCGAATTCATCCAATCCTGGATTTCAACAAGGCAGTTGTTAAATACTGAGAGAGCTCTATCCTGGTCGGGTGCAAAAGATAGGTAGAGCTGGGTATCATCAGCATAGCAGTGAAACCTCAGCCCATACCTTCTTACAATGTGTCTGTGGGGCAGCATGTACACTGTGAACAACATGGAGGACAACACCGAACCCTGAGGTACCCCACATGACAGGGAGACTGGGTCGGAGGAATAAATCCCTGACACCTCCTTCTGAGTTCTGCTAGTGAGGAAGGATCTAAACCACCTGAGGACTGTACTAGAGAGACCACAGATGAACCTCAGGCATTCGAGAAGAACTCCATGGTCCACAGTGTCAAATGCTGATGAGAGATCAAGAAGAATCAAGATGGAGCGGCTCTTTTGATCTCTCACCATCAAGAGATCATTGAGCACCCAAACCAGCGCAGTCTCTGTACTATGCCTCTTTCGAAAACTGGACTGGAGAGGTTTATAAATGTCATGGATGGTCAAATGGTTCTCCAATTGTAGGGCCACTACTTTCTCAATGACCTTGCCCACAAAGGGAAAGTTAAAGAATTCCCAGAATAGATGATTTGGTGTACAGACTGGGGAGTGCAAAGTATATCAGTACCCTCGATCTCACCAAGGGTTACTGACAAATCTCTTTAGCTAAAGAATCCAGACACAAAACTGCATTTGCCACTCCTGTTGGATTCTATCAGTTCATCACCATGCCATTTGGTTTACATGGTGTGCCAGCTACATTCCAGCGGTACATGGATATAATTTTATCACATCACACTGGCCACTTAGACAAACACTGGAAACAGAAGCACCCTCTCTTAGGGGCAAATGAAACAAACAACTGATCAGATTTCCTTAAAGGCTTTGTGCAGTTCGTATAGTACTGTAAAATCCTATGTACATCCGAAGTATGGAACAAAGCCTCCCCCTGATTGGAGTACTCAGGAAATAAAATGGAGGGTGGATGGATTGATTCAAAGTAAACTCCGACACCACCTTGGGTAGAAATTTAAGATTAATATGCAGACACTCTGTCTTTGTGAAAAAAAAAAATAAGGTGCCATACACATAAGAGCCTGGAGCTCAGAAATCCTTCGAGCAGAAGTAACAGCAACTAAAAAGAGCACTTTCCACAACAGAAAGTGCAGCTTGCAACTCATGACTGGTTCAAAGGGAGCTAAAGTGAGTTTCTCCCACATAAAACTGAGGTCCCATGGAGGAACCAGGTCCCGAATGGGAGGTTTCAGATGCCAGATGCCCCAAAGGAAGGTTCGGGACACTTCCAGCTGGGTGACAGCTTTGCCCTCGATAGGTGCATGGTACGCAGTGATAGTGGAAAGATTCACCTCGAGTGAGGAGTACCCCAAGCTAGAGTCCAAAAGGGAAAGAAGGTACTCCAACACCTGAGTCACCGAGCAGGTGAAAGGCTCCAGTTGGTGAGCAGCAGCCCAAAGGAAGAAACACTTCCATTTCATAGCATAAGTGGCTCTGGTGGAGGGCTTCCTAGCAGTCACCAGGACATCTGTGACCTTAGAAGACACTCCAGTGTAGGCAATAGCTAGGTCTGCAGGAGCCATGCATGCAGATGCAGAGACCTGAGGTCTATATGGACTAGAGTGCCCTGGTCCTGGGAGAGTAAGTTGGTGCACAGGGGCAAGGGCACCGGAGGTTCCACTGCTAGCTGCTACAGCAAGGGGAACCAAATCTGACACAGCCAGAAGGGAGCTATGAGAATCATCTCCGTCCATTCCAATTGCAGCTTGTGCAGAACACTCTGTAGAAGCAGGAAGGGAGGAAAGGCATACATAAATCTCCTCTTCCAAGAGAGGACAATGCATCTCACCAGAAAACTCCAGGCCTGGGATTGAGCGAGCAGAAAAGTGGCAGTTTTGCATTGAGTGGGGATGCAAAAAGGTCCACATCTGGGCAACCCCACCTGTTGAAGAGATCTTTGACCACTGAGGTTAGAAGTTCTGACTCGTGAGCCCGCGACATGAAGCGGCTAAGACCATCGTCCAAGACGTTTTTGGTCACCTGGAACATGTATAGCTGAGAGCTCCAGACTGTGCTTGATGGCCCAATACCAGACTCTCATCGCCTCCTGAAACAGGGGGTAAGAATGGGTCTTCCCTGCTTGTTGATGTAATACACCACACACATTGTCCGTCTGCACCAGCAGTGGCCAGGGGAGAAGACAAGTCTGAAAGGCCTGCAAAGCATAATGGACTGCTCGCATTTCCAGGATGTTGATATGGAGACCTTGTTCTATGTCTGTTCAGGTACCCTGAGTCTGGTGATTGGCCAGGTGAGCACCCCAGCCCAGGCGGGATGTGTCTGTTGTAAGAATCTGATGGAGCTGGCCTGTCAGCTCAGCGGTTGGATTTCTGCTTGTGATGCTGGTGACCCAGGTTCGGGAACAGACTCAGGTGCCAGAGGGCTGGCAGGGGGGAAGAAGGCTTGAGCGTCTGATGACTGCTCACCTTCTCCCAGTGGGAGGGAGGGTGCACAGCCCGATGCTTGTCAACTCCTGGTGAAGGCCAGGGGAACAGCAATGCAGCGGGCCCCAGCCACATCGGGAGCATGGCGGACGTCGGCATGTGCCTTGACGTCAGTGGCACGCCACACTCCCGGGGGATAAAAGCAGGGAATGGAGCTCTCTGGCTGGCCGGATGATGATTGCTGGCCCCCGCCACCACAAAGCCTCAGACTGCCTGGACCACCTCAGCAGCACCCTGGGCCAAAGGTAAGTGTGCACTGGCCAGCCCCCACTGGTGCCTTCTCCCTCGGGGGGGGCAGACCCATCCGGTGAAGGGTTACGCCGGGCTACCCAGAGAGGGCTGTGATGTGAGGTGGTGGTTGGCAGCGGAGACTGAGAGCGAGCAGGATCCTTGGTGACCTGAAGGAAGTGCTCAGCCAGGGGCAGGGAGGAGCAAAAAAAAAAAAAGAATCTGATGGGGAGGTAAAAAACTGAAAGGAAATTCCCTGAAAGAGGTTTCCCGGATCCAGCCACCATGACAGAACCCTCCGGACCAAGTCAGAAACCAGGATCGACTGGTCCAGATTGTCTGTGTGTTGGTCCCACTGGACACGCAAGGTCCACTGAAGAACTCACATGTCCAGGTGGGCCAGGGGAACCATGGCAATAGCTGCTGCCATATGGCCCAGAAAGTGCAGGAAAACCCTGGTGGGGACCTGCGGACTGGAGGAAACCAGATGGGCGTGCTCCATCAGTCGCTCTGCCCTGTCCCTCGGCAAAAAGGCCTTGCCCTGGGTAGTGTCTAGGATCTGCCCTATGTATTGAAGGCACTAGCAAGAAGAGAGACAGGACTTTGACAGATTAACGGTGATCCCCAAGGCCAGGAATAGGTGAAAGGTGTAGTCTAGAGTCTTGAATCAGGCAGTCCCTGGAGGAGGTTGTAAGTAGCCAGTAATCCAAGTAAGGGGAACACGTAGAAGCCCTGCCTCCTCAAAGCTGCCGCCATGAACCCAGGCACTTGGTAAACACCCTGGAAACCGAAGAAAGGCCAAAAGGGAGGGCCCAGAATTGAAAATGGGGCTCCCTGAAAATAGAAGTGAAGGAAGTGGTGATGGGCAGGAAAAATCTGAATGTGCAGGTAAGCATCCTGCATGTTCAGAGAGCAGAGCCAATCCCCCTTGTGCAAAAGGGGCAACAGTCCCTCAAGAGTGACCATCCTAAAGCACCTGTACTCGATGTACAGATTCAGATGACTCAGGTCCAAGATGCGCCGAAGATCCGAAGTCTTTCTGGGGATGAGGAAAAAGTGGGAGTAAAACTCCCTTCCCCACTGAGCCAGAGAGACAAGCTCTATGGCTTTTTTGTAGGAGAGCCTGAATCTCCTCCCAGATGAGGGACAGGTTGGCAGGGGGTAAGAGGAATGTACTGGAGGATTTCCTGGAGGCAATTCTAGAAACTCCAGCATGTGCCCATGCTCTATGATCTGGAGCATCTGATTGTCTGTGGTCACTCCCTGCCACCCATACAGGTGGAGGGAGAACCGACCCCCGAGCATGTCCTCCAGAATCTTGGTGGGGGGGTTGGCTAAGGAGTCAGGAGTGGGTGCTGGCAGGGCGGTCGTAGGTGCCAGAGGCTCTGCAGGGGTTGCTGTGACCTTTCGCTTGTTCTGACCTTTGGCAGACTGGTTTTGGGACTGCTTATGGGAGGGCTGAGGAAATGACTGACAGGCCGCTCTAGGCTGGGTGTGGTACAGCGAATTAACTGACTTTAATCATGCAGGGTGGAGATGATGCCCTGACCATCCCTCCCAAAAAGGACCAAGCCGCAGAAGGGCTCAAGATGCTGGCTTGCACATCTGAGACAAAGCTGGAGACCCAAAGCCAAGAATGGTGGCAGAGGCAAATTCAGAAGGCGCCCCACACCCAGAGGCATCCACAGCATCATAAGCAGCCCAGAGAATGTGGTTACCAGCATCTAAGTCTGACTTCAAGAGCTGGGCGAGCTGTGTCTTGGTGAGGTCTTCTGGCATCACCTGCACAGGTCCCTGGCCTAGTCGCAGAGGACATTCTGATATTGGACCATATGGGCCAGGTAATTAATGGCCTGGACAGCCAGGGTAGTAGACGTGAACACGCGCTTACCCAGGTGGTCCAGCTGCCAAGACTCCCTGTCTGAGGGAAGTGCACTAAGGTCCTTGGGCTTCTTGGTATGGTCATGTGCTGCATTGATGACCACTGAATCACCCTTGGGGTTACTCCCTAAGAAACTTTTACTAGCAGGGGCATGGTAAAGATGGTCTGCTTTCTTGGGCAACAGAGGGGTGGAAGAGGGGTGATCCCATGCTACCCTTGTGACATCCTCGTAGGAGTCAATCATGGGTGGCACCACCACAGGGAAGGCAGCCCACTGCCTTAAATATATGGCCAGGTGACGCCGCTCTGGCTCCTTCTCCTCCATTTCCCAGTCCATAATGGACTGGATGTTGTGTATGATGTCCATAAACATTGGTTCATCGGGAGGGGGATTTGGGACCTCCCTAGGAGGGTCCTGCCCATACAAAGACTCCCTGGGAGAGGAGGAAGACCCTGAACAGTTTGAGTCATCCTCATTGGTCTTGTTGTCTGGGTCAGACGCTGGTGGCATGTGCTTATCCTGGTGAAGGCCAGAACTAATGTTTGGTTGAGACATGGAAGACCACAACCTTTGGGGTTCAGTAGACCCAGCCCAGCCCAGGTCCTGAGGTGGCGGATCCCAGGGCAGATGCTGCGGGGATGACGGAGGTGGTCTCTGAGGAGTGGGGGTCTGCCTCTGGACAAAGGACCACCACATCAAAAACAGGGCTTTATAATCCACTGGAGGTAGGAGATTATACACTGGTGGGTAGAGACAGGAAGGTGCTGGGTAAGGGTACGACAGTGGTGGGGTTGGTTTTGGGTGCCCAGGGGTAGTGCCACCTGGCAGTGGCTGAGGATCTGGCATCAGGCCAGCGGGCATCAGATGTGGCGTGAGTTATGGTAGGGGTGACACCGGCGTTGGACCCACAGGCTGGGGCAGTGGCAGTACTGGGGCAGCTCAGTGGGTGTTGGCCAGGAGCATCCAGGGTAATGACCCGCTGGCACAGGCCTACCTGGAGAAGCATGCATTTGGGGGGAAGGGGATGCCCTTGGCAGAGGTGATGCTGGAGAAGAAGTGGCGGTAGCCTGCTGAGGGCACTGCCTAGAAGGACTAGCATCAGTCCCAGAGGTAGGGACCGACAGTGGCAGCGCTGTGGCTGGGGGGGGGCCACGGTGGAGGAACTGACACCCAAAGAACCAAGACCAGCCAAGCCACCTGGTTGAGAGCCCATGGAAGATATGGGTCTGAGCAAAAGGGGCTGGGGAGCTGCCATCCGAAATAGCAATGGGGGTTGGCAGCTGAGACACTGGGAACCCGGTAGAAGAGAGGGCTGGCAGGGCTGTGGGAGCCAACCCCCCCACTCCCACAGGAGGATGACCCCGTCACAGTCAAGGGTTTGCAGGGTGACAACGAACGGGAAGGAGACTGGTCCTGGTGTTTTTCCCATTGCTTGTGCTTCCAACCCAATTTCTGAGAAGGAGAGAAGGCTCTGTAGGACTGTACCAGTGAGGCCGAAGAGCTCCTGGCGTGCTGCTCCTTTTCCATTGCAACCAACTTCTGCTTCAAAAGGTGGCTCTCCAGAGTTTTAAGATGACATTTCTGAGTGGCATGATTGAATTTCTGGCAAATCTGTCTGGCTTTTGTGTCATAGCTGGGGCTTAGGCAGATGAGACACACAGAGTGGCTGTCTTTTTCAAGAATCTGTTTGCCTCAGGTACACTTAGTGGAGCGGTCGGAAGAAGAGGCTGATGGAGAAGACATAAACTGACAAAAACACCAAAAATTCAATGTTTAACACTAAAGAAAAAATAAAAATTAAAAAGCGTGGCAAGTGCGGGTAATGGCAGTCGACTGTAGCTGCGGCGTTTGCTCAGGTCCGATGAGTGTAGGTCAATGGCAAGAAAGAAACTGAGGTAGGTGTGGGGGACTTCCTACCTTTATAGGACAGGCTGACATCAGTAGCTGATGGTGGTGGGCAGTCCCCCACTGTAGACTGCTAGCTAGAAGTTTTCCGTGTGGTCCTTTGTCACAGTGAGTGGGAATAAACTTCAGATTAGACACATTTGCAGGTTTAAAATGCCATGGTGTCATATATATTTTTCAAAAGTTTAGAAAATTAATACGAAGATACAAAACTGCCAGCAGAAACAGGCCTCGGTCTAACAAGTCTGCTCGAGTGTGCAGCTAGTACCCCATCTCGCAGCTGCCCCTCCCCCCTTCCCAGTATCCCTTACCGTTACCCTGTCCCAACCCCTCTTGAAATTGCCCTTCTTACAGGACACTATCTCTTCTGATAAGGTGTTCCATTTGTCCACCACTCTTTCTGTTACAAAATGTCTCCTTATCTCCCTCTTGAATCGTCCCCCCCCTTCAAATCTCAGTCCATGCCCTCTCATGTCCCTCCCCCTCCTCATCTGAAAAATCTCTTCTGTGTTGGTCTTGTTTATCCCCTTCAGATACTTAAAGGTCTCGATCATATCCCCCCTACCCCTTCTCTCCTCCAGTGAATACATATTCAGCTCTCCCAGCCTGTCTACATAGGGCTTGCTCTCCAATCCCTGCATCATCTTTGTGGCTCTTCATTGCACCCCCCTCCAACAATCTGATGTCCTTCTTCAGGAATGGGCACCAGTACTGCACACAATACTCCAGGTAGGGCCTGATCAATGACCTATACAGGGGCAGGATAACCTCCCTCCTTCTGGAGGAGATACTTCTTGCAATACACCCCAGCATTTTGTTGGCTTTTGCTGCCACCTTCCTGAAATGAGCAGAGTTGTTCATGCTCCCCGTAATGATCACTCCTAGGTCCTTCTCCTCTGTGGAACTCTCCTGCTGTACCTCATTCAAGTGATAATCCCTCCCCTGGTTCCTTGCTCTGAAGTGCAGAACTTTGCACTTCTTGGCGTTAGTCCCCAACTGCCATGTTTCCACCCACTCATGCAGCTTAGTCAGGTCCTCCTGCAACCCCTTCTATCCCTCCGCATCATCAAACACAGCTCCCATCTTGGTATAATCTGCGAACAGACTGATGTTGCTCCAGATCCCGTGTGAGATATCTGCAATAAAAAATCCCAAACAGCACAGGTCCCAGTACTGATCCGTGTGGTACTCCGCTTGTCACTGCTCTCAGTGACGAGAGGTCCCCCACCACCACCCTTTGCTGTCTTCCCTTTAGCCAGTTTGTGATCCAGTTCACCATTTTTGGTCCCACCCCCACATATTCCAGTCCCCCCCAACCTTCCATGCAGCACTGAATCAAAGGCTTTGCTGAAGTCCAAATAATAAATGAAAGCCAAAAATAAAATACCAAAGAGAATCATTACTTAACATCAGTAGTTTCTTATATAATACAGTCCTTGATCTTAGAGCTCCTAAGACCCTTTTCATCTACATTCAACAGCTTGTCTACAGTAGCACCGCTCTCCTTCACTCTCAAGACTGAACTCTACTGAAGTAAACTCAGTGAAGAGGTTTTATATCTTTTGGTGGGGTCACCTGACTGAGCCCTTTCTACTTACATGTCTGGACATTTTGTTTCAAAGCCAAAGGTGGAGAGGGGGGTTGTTTCAGGGGGACTTCCTGGTTCAGTTGAAGGTACAGTGTATATCTTCCACAGATATTAACTCTCTATAGCTCTGATCCACAGTGACTAAGCACTTTTATAAAGCATATCACATTCTTTTGTTCAGCCTCATACATAGAACTTTATACAGTAACAGGTTTATAGTGTGAATTTATGAAAATACCTTAACAATTTCTTATAACTGTACTAATCATGACATTATTATTGTTTTATATGGTTTATGAATCCTTTTTATTTAAAAAGGTTTTATTAACTGTATGTATTCCTATTTAAAATAGCCTTCATGTTTTTTCTGTACACAAAATGCACTTATGCACTTTACACAACACCTCTCCTGGTGTTTGGCATCATTCCAGAGACTGAATGGATGGACATGGAAAAAGAATGAAAAGAGAGAACTAGTAGGAAGTTTAGTATGAACAGTAAAGAGCTACACTAGGTGGCCAACCTAGTATTGGGGGGAGAGAAGCAAAGAGAAAAGTATTAACTGTTGCGCAATAGAAGATTTGGTAGCTAGGAAATAAGGAGATAGAAAAGTGGTCAATCAGTCACAGCCGAGGGTGTAGCCTAACTCTGCCACACACCTCCCTCCTTAAGAAAAAAAAAGTTCTCAAAATTATATTGTTTTTTCAAGAATCCCCTCTCAGTCATACATATACTACCAAAACAGTAGAATGGGGGTTGGTTGAAACTTTCCCTCACCCACTATGAGAGCTGCACCCCAGGATCCCTTAATCATAAACAAACGAAGGGTGACAAAATGTCATAATACTGACATCCTTCTTAAATACATACCCTGGGGCTTAATTCACACAGATACTGCCTAGTATCCTAAGACTAAACATAACAGTTTTCACATTCTGTTTCATAACTCCACATTCATTGCTCTATGACGGGCCAGGAAATCAACATTCTTGTATAAGGTTCCAGATCTATGTCGAACCACAAAACTAAATGGCTGTAGGGCCAAATACCACCTCATTATTCTAGCATTCTTATCCTTCATTTGATGGATCCAACATAAAGGATTATGATCAGTAACTAAGGTGAATTTGGCGCCCCACAAATTAAATCTTAAGGCTTCTATTGCCCATTTAGCTGCCAAAGCCTCCTTCTCTACAGTGGATTACTTTTGCTCCCATTCGTGTAGTTTTCTTGATTTGTACAAAACTGGGTGTTCTTCCCCATCAATTGTTTAGCTCAACACTGCCCCTATTCCTGTGTCCAAGGCATCCGTATGTACCTCGAAGTCCATTTCAGAATTAAGGCTCTTTAATACAGGGGCTGAACAGAGGATGACTTTAATGGTTTGAAAGGTCTCATTACACTTAGGATCCCACTGTATCTTGTTGCTACACCGTTTCTTTGTCAGATCTGTCAGTGGTGTAGCAATCAACACAAAGTTTGGGATAAAGTGTCGGTAATACCCTGCAAACCCTAAGAATGACCTCACGTTTCTTTGTAGTGGGGATGGGGCACTTCGCCACAGCTTATCTATTTCGGGCTTGACTTGTCCGTTACCTAATAGAAAGCCTAGATAGTGGGTCTCAGTTATGGCAGCCACACATTTTTGGGGGTTAATGGTAAGCCCTGCTGTTTTTATTGATTTAACCACCTCAGCCAAGTGTGCCAGATGTATACTCCAGGTAGGACTGTATACCACCACATCATCCAAGTAGGCCAAACAGTATCCAGTATGTGGTGCCAGTATACTGTCTGTGTACCGCTGAAATATAGCTGGAGCTCCATGCAACCCAAACGGCATTGTAACATATTCATACAACCTACAGGGGTACTAAATGCATTTTTTTCCCTTGCCTGTGGGTCTAATGGAATCTGCCAATATCCTTTGGTCAAATCCAATGTTGTGATGCATCCTGCATTCCCTATGCAGTCTATGATGCCATCAATGTGAGGCATCGGATATGCGTCAAACTGGGACACTTGATTCAACCTTTGAAAATCTAAACAAAGGTGGGTTCTACCCTTTTTCTTTGGGACAACCACTATCGGTGACCCCCAAGCACTAGTGGACGGTGTTATGATCCCCAACTGTCTCATCTTGTCAATTTCTTTCTTGACTTCTACCCTGACTCTTTCAGGTAACTGGTAAGGCTTTTGCCTGATGGGAGGGGACTCAGTCCTAATACACTGTTTTACCCCTATTGCTCCTTCCAGGCACACTTGTAAAGGTTGTTGGAAAAGAATTGATCAGAGTCTCTACTTCCTTTCTTTGGGTGTCTGACAGTGCAGGGTTTATTTTTATATCATTGTGTCCCTCATGACTCTCCAATCTCTTATAGGCAGTATCCAGTTCAGATTCCCTTTCTGACATTACTGTCATACCCATGTGTACTGCTAACTTGTCTTCCAGTTTCTCATTCCACTTTTTCAGCAAGTTGGCATGGTAAATCTTTCTACCCGTACGCTTCTCTGGGGTCTCAATCTCGTACATGATGGGGTCTGCCTGATGTATTACAGTATATGGCTCTTGCCACTTCATTAACAATTTCTGCTCTGAAAAGGGCAACAATAATAGCACCTTCTCCCCTGAGGTAAATGTCTCGTCTCCCACCTTCAAGTCATATTGTTCCTTTTGGATCTTTTATGCCTCCACACAGCTTTGACGGGCTTTGGTGGTATAGGTGATCAACCTCTTTAGCAATTGTCCCATATATTCAACAATGTTTAAATATCACACATCAGTCCCTTCTTCCCCAAATTCTTTAATTATATTTAATGGGCTTTGGGGATTGCACTCATATAACATCGAGAATGGGGAATAACCTGTCGAGGCCTGGGGCACTTCCCTATAGGCAAACAAAAGAAATGGCAAAAATGTATCCCAGTTCATCCTTTCCTCGTGCACAAACTTATGGAGCATTCACTTCAGTGTTTGATTGAACCACTCCGTTAGTCCGTCTGACTGGGGATGATAAGGGGAGGTTTGAACAGCCACTATCCATAGTAACGTGTAGACCTCTTTTAACAAGGTTGCATTGAAGTTTGTGCCCCTGTCTGTAAGTATCTAGTTTGGGATGCCGAGGCGACTAAACACCTTAACCAGCTCCTCGATTATCCTTGGTGTAGTGACTGTGTGCATTGGCATGGCTTCCAGGTATTTTGTGGCATAGTCACATATCACCAAGATGAATTGGTTCCCTTTAGAACTTTTCCTGTCCTTGTATATTTCAGGCAGGATAAACACAGTAGAACTCAATGTGTTTGATGCCCCTTTTGCACAGCTTTTGCAAAAGGCTTAAAGATTAGTGCTCTTGAGTTTACAATAGCTTTCTGCAATCATCTCAAAATATAATTATATTCATCTCAACAGTAACACTATATATTTTCTAAACAAAAGGGTTCCCAATATCAGTTACATTCCCATACAATGATTTGCACATATTTTTTATATTAGCTGATATAGATATCCAAGGGAGAAAAAGACAGCAAGAGAAAACTGAGAGACAGTGAAAGACAAAGAACTGCAAGACTGTTCAGGGTGATAAAGCCGGACGTCTCACAGGAAAATTTGGTTGTGCAACCAAACAGAGAAGAGACAGAAAAGGAAAGACTAGATCCTTGCATTTAAACACTTTCTCCGTAACAACTGGGGACAGGGTCCTATTCCACCCTGTCACACAGCTATATCAATGCTATTAAACACAGACTGGATTTTTGTTTTAGGAAGTCCATTTACAGTCTGGTTCCATTGTTTTTGCTGTTTTTTCTTCTGGTTCAGGGGTTCCTGTCCTTACTAGGGTCCTCAATAACATTCCCTTCAAAAGGGAAGGTCTCTCCCAAAGTCCACTCTTTCCAGTATTGGGCCCTGGTAATCACGGCTATGACCATCCCTTGCTCAGTTATCAATGTTGGAACATTTGGGAAATCATGATCTATAACCATAGGCACCAGTAGGTTTGGCACCAGTCCTGCTGTGACCACTTGGTTCTGTCCTTCAACATCCCTCCCAGGCAGAAAGCCCCTGGTCTTGACTCACTCATGAAATGCCTCAGCGAGCTCAGTCTCAAAAATGAAACAGTGCTACTGGGAGACTTTAATGCTAATGGACTCTCTCCAGCCGCTGGACCATATAGAGATGCCATCACAGCTGTAAATTTCACCCAACTAGTCGACTCGACTGTTAGGACCAACTACAAGACTGGTACTTCCACCATGCTAGACTGGGTCTTGTCCAACCGACCAGAGCACATCTACTAGACCACGGTCCTTCCAGATGCCTACAGTGACCACTCACCTGTTCTGTTCAGCTGGTCTAATAATTTCACCAAACCCCCAGGCAGAACAATCACAAATAGGGCCCTTAGGCCTGGACACCTTGAAATGCTAAAAGCAGATCTCAGACAACAGAATTGGGACAATGTCTACTTCACCAAGTCTGTCGATGTGGCTGTCAATCAATTCATCCAACTATTTAATGGCGTGTGCGATTGGCACGCACCAGTTAAGACACAGAAAGTCAAAGGCCATAGTAACTGGTGGTGCTATCCTGATCTCCTTGAGCAAATGAAAATCAGGGATCACCTGTGGCAACATGCCTTTGCCTCTGGAAAACAGGCTGACATTCAAAAGTACAAAAAAGCATGCAACGACTGCACTAGGGCTATACACTTAGCAAAAAATAATTACTTCAAGAAGCTCTAAAACACACCTGGAGGGATGGCAGAAATTTCTGGGCCAACCTCAGTGAACTCACAGGGAAAGAACTGAAGGCGGCACTGATAATGCTCAGTACTGATAGTATTCTCACCACAGAGCATAGTGCTATAGAAAATTCATTCAATAATTCCTTCACTGACCTCAGTGGTGTACTCTGTCCTGACGTTTTCCTCCCTGCTCCCACCCCCCTGACTAACAGCTCTGTTAACCGGTCAGTGTCTCACCCACCCTTCCACTTCAGAGTTATCACTACAGGTGAAGCTAGAAGCTGCCTCCAAAAGTTCCTAGGCAAGGCACGATCAAGTGGCGACTCCCTCGACCTTAAATTTGTAGGGCTCACCATAGATGACATTCTTCAACCTCTAACGCACATCATCAATACCTCTCTATGTCTCTCCCAATTCCCACCCCAATGGTAGGCTTCTCTAGTGACACCCGTGTTCAGGAGTGGAGACAGAGCACTACGGGAGAATTACAGTCCCATCTCAATTCTCCTGCCACTATCCAAGGCCCTAGAAAAAATAGTTGCGGACCAACTAACTGAATACTTGGACAAGTATAACCTCCAGTGTCCTCCACAGCATGGTTTTCGGAGAGGGCATAGTACCACAAGCACCCTATTAGAGTTCACAGGGTACATCCATAACTCTCTTGATAATGGAGACCTTATTAGAGTACTGTTTATAGATTTGTGGAAAGCTTTCAACACAGTAAACCATGCCCTGCTGCTTGAAGAGCGGGCATAGATTAGACTCTCGCAGGACGTCGTTAGATGGTTCAAAAGCAACCTCACCAATCAGTCACAACAGGTGAAGATAAATAGAACCGTGTCTCACAGTAGACCTGTCCTTTCTGGCGTGCCCTAGGGCTCAGTCCTGTGGCCCCTACTGTTTGGGCTATTCCATAATCAGTTTCCCTCTGCCAGTCACTGCTCTATTCTGCTCTATGCGGATGACGCAGTACTCTTCACAAGTGACAAGAACCCTCAGTCACTCGAGTGGTCCCTCCAGAATAATTTCTTGGTAATTGTGAACTGATTCAAGGACCACAAACTTGTAATAAGCTACAAGAAAACCAAGACCATGATGTTCCACACCCCTCAAAACAGACATAGAAATTTCCCTCTCTTAGCCGGCTCACTGGCGCTGGGGCAGGTTGCGGGATGTCGGCCACCTGGGGGAGAAGGATTGAGTGTCTGAGGACTGTTCTCCTTCTCCATGGGGGGTAGTGTGTTCAGCACAACACGGACATCTAGCGGAGGCTGGGTGTACTGCATATGCTGATGCAAAAGTGTTTGGGGGGGGCGAGGCAGATGCTGGCCATCATTGCACATCCTCTCCCCCATACACTGGGGAAAAAATGCCACCGCCTGCCCCGAATGAAGCCTGCCCTTGGCTTCCATCGCTCCCAGGTCAGCCTGTCAACCTATCCTGATACTGAAGCATCTTAGGGGGCCAGTGCCATGACCCCGCCCGGGGGGAAGGCAGGGGGTATCGGTGAGGTGCAACTGATTTGGGAGCAGAAGCAGGGGTCCATGACCAGGCTGAGGAACTGGGCAGCCGGCGGCAGGAAAAAAGAATTTTAAATAAAAAAATTAATAATTTCCCTCTCAGTATGAAAAATAAAACAGGGACACCGCTAGAACTAGTTCCCAGTTTGAAATACTGGGAGTCACCCTGGACAGTACCATGTCTTTCGACACTCACATACTAGACACTACCTACCTGCATTGGTCTGCTCTACAGACACAGGTGGAGACTTACACCCCAATGCTCTCAACCTGGCAAGACTTAGCTCTAAGTCAAAAAGTAAAAGGCAGCACAAACACAAGCGAGGGGGTGCTCAAGCAGGAGGTAGCTAACCTCTGTCAGTCCAGTAGACAAGCAAACAAGTGAGCACTCCAAAACGGAAAGAGAAAATACCAAATCACGAAGTAAATACTTACTGTTTTATTCTAGTTCAACAAGATATTGGACCAGGACCTCTGCGCTTCTGCAATCCAGCCTTTTTAAGGGGGAACTCCCTTAAGAAGGCTGGATTGCCAAAGCGGAGGGGTCCTGGTCCAATATCTTGTTGAACTGGAATAAAATGCTACTATGTATTTACTTCGTGATTTGGTATTTTCTCTTTCCGTTTTGTAGTGCTCACTTGTTTGCTTGTCTACATTACTTAGCTCTGTAGTGTCATTAGTGGACTATGGGCTAGTAGTCTATGGACCAGCAATGGACTCAGCTCTTTTTCATATCTCTTCCACTTTGCACAAAGCATGCCTCCTCCTCATGGGGGCAACAAGACTGACACATACCTGTGATCTATATGCTTAGTCTAACTGACTCCAACTCACAGGCAGACTACAGTACCAAATCTGTCTCTTAGCTAAGAAGGTTACGCTGGGCCTTATGCCACCAGGGGTGCTGAAACTCTTCACCCCCTTTGACAGCAGCCGCCCAACCAGAGAAGTTTGGATTCTATGACCTTTAAAGTACCCCACAGTCACACAGCCCTTGAGCAAAGAGCTTTCACCTACCAGGCCTCCAAATGGACTAACAATCTTCCTCCAGCTCTGACCTCAGAAACCAAGACTGGCACTTTCAAATGTGAACTTAGGAACCACCTCGTCCCCCTTGTCCAGCTGTGACTGTTTTATCTAATACTTGACTGCCTTGCCATGCTACGGCCTCCCCTTTCTCCTGATCAATTTGTTCCTTTTTCTGCACATGCTTAAACTACTTATTCTACTAACCCCCCTCCTCTTACCAATTCCATCAAACTCTCCCCCCTTACCTCAATTCTTCATTCACTACCAATTTTACTCTGCTACGTAGCTACCCTATTTGAAATAGACATGGCCTACCTCTGGCTCGACTCTCTCTCCCTGTCCACTAGTACTTCCCTAAGGCCCACTGGGTACTTACTCTCTCCTCCCATAGCATCTTTCCCTGCTCCCTTCTCTACTGTTGCCCCTCAACTCACCCTATTGTTGTATACCTTAGAATCACTAATCTTTGTAGGACTGCTGCTATTCTGATTGTACATATAGGTTTATTTAATGTATTTACAATTATCACCGTTTTACTGTTATTTTTTACTATCTGTTCAATTTTGTATTAACTCTGATATGGAACCTATGAAATGATCTTGTTCTCAATGGTTTTTCTAGATCACAATAAATAAATAAATAAAACATCCACCACTATTGCAGCAGTTGGGTAGTGGTATGTCCCCCCATGGACACATACAATTCTCGTGTCTGGCCCCCATGGTTGTATCATCAGTCACCAGTTCTGGACGAATCAAAGTATTCTTACTGCCAGTATCAATCAGGCCCAACACAGTTCAATTGTTAATAGAAATGTCTCTCACAAGGTAACCATCAATTAACAAGGAAAAGTGGGTGGCATCAGCTCTAGGTTGGGTACAAAACCTAGCAAGGTGTCCTTTATCTTGACAATTCCAGCAGAGGGGGTCTGGATTATAAGGTCTGGCTTCTTGATTTGGTCTTCCCTCTGTCCTACTAGCATATTTATTGGAAGCTTGATTAACAACATGGGCTTTCGCTCTTTGGGGGGTAGGTGCAATAAGGTCAGTTCTATAACCTTTTCACAGGGGCCGCCGTGCAGATAAAAAGTCTTCCACCAAAGTGATGGCTAACTTGGCTGTCTCTGGGTGATTTTCCCTCACCCATATTTGTACTTCTGTGGGCAATATTTGGAGATATTGCTCAACTACTAAAGTCTCAATAATATCTATGACAGATTCCCCCTCAGGCTGTATCCATTTTAAACATAGTTCCCTTAGCCTGGTAAAGGTTTCCCTTGGGGCATTGTTCTGATAGTGTTTAAGGGAAAGAAACCTCTGCCTGTAAGTCTCTGCATTTATATCATGTCTTTTCAGAATCTCCTTTTTTACTAGGCCATAATTTTTAGCATGCCTGCTGTCCATATTGCTGTACATTAACTGTGCTCACCCAGTAAGGTATGGAGCAAGGCATACTACCCACTGTCTCTGATCCCACCCACAGGCTCTGGCAACCCTCTCAAATGTAGTTAAATACACTTCTGCATCATCAGTTGCTGCTATTTTAGTCAATTTAATGTCTTTTGGATTATTACCTGGTGGTCCTGCCCCCCCCCGTGGTCCTTGTCCAGTCAGTTGGAGAGCTCACAAGGTATCCATCCCCCACTGGTCCTGCCGTCTCCATTTCCACACTCTTTCTCTGTTCTCTTGCTCCCTTTGTCTCTCCACATCCAGTTGCTTAACCGCCAACCACTTCAGTATTCCTCCGATGTGCTCTGGTGGTTCTTCATATGGTGTCTCCTTATATGGGGTTTCCTCCTCTTCATCCGTCATTCCTGCACCCGTCATGTCCAGTGCTGTCTTCCTCCGAGTTCCATCGAACTCTAAACCAGTTAGTAATTCCCCTCCAGTCCTCCTCACCTGGGATCTGGTATATGCACCGGGAAGCTCCTCCTTCTCCAGAACCTTATCCTCCAAGAGATCCTGTAGTATGCCATCCTGCTCTTTGCCCCATGTCTGGATACCAGGGCTGGTATCTTGGTACTGGTCTCCCCCTTGTTTTTCTGGACAACCAGTACTAGCCCACTTCTGACACCAAGTTTGTCTCAGCGAGTGGGAATCAACTTCAGACAAAGCACATTTACAGGTTTAAAATGCACCATGGTGTGATATTTATTTTCCAAAGGTTAGAAAAATAATAAATGAAAACCAAAAAAAACAAAATTGCTAAGAAAATCATTACTTAACATCAGTAGTTTCTCACATAATACTGTCCTGGATCTTAGAGCTTCTAAGACCCTTTTCATCTGCATTCAACAGCTTGTCTACAGTAGCACCTCTCTCCTTCACTCTCAAGACTGAACTCTACTGGACTGAAGTGAACTCAGTGAAGAGGTTTTATATCTTTTGGTGGAGTCACCTGACTGAGCCCTTTTTATTTACATGTATGGACATGTTTCAAAACCAAGGGGATTTTTGTTTAAGGGGACTTCCTGGTTCAGTTAAAGGTACAGTGTATATCTCCACAGATATTGACTCTCTATATCTCTGATCCACAGTGACTAAGCACTTCTATAAAGCATACTCCATTATTTTGTTCAGTCTCATACATAGTACCTTACACAATAACAGGTTTATAGTGTGAATTTATGAAAATACCTTACAGATTTCTTATAATTGTACTAATCATGAAATTATTATTGTTTTACATGGCTCCTGAATCCTTTTTATTTAAAAAGGCTTTATGAACTATTTATATTCCTCTTTAAAATAGCCTTCATGTTTTTTTGTACACAAAATGCATGTATGCACTTTACACAACACCCCTCTGGGTGTTTGGCATCATTCCAGGGACTGAATGGATGGAAATGGAAAAAGAAGAAAAAGAGATGACTAGTAGGAAGCTTAGCAGAGATAGTAAAGAGCTACGCTAGGTGGCCAACCTAGGGTGGCGGGGGGGGGGAGAAGAAAAGCAAAGAGAAAAGAGTTAACTGTTGCACAACAGAAGTTTTGGTAGCTAGGAAATAAAGAGATAGAAAAGTGGTCAATCAGTCACAGCCAAGGGTGTAGCCTAACTCCACCACATCCTTGTGGAGGGGTTGTGGGATAACAGACTGCCCAGATGCAGAACTTCAGGCTCAACACAATCTCTGTGTGATGTTTATTCAAAATACAGAGATAACCTTCAACAATGGCATATCCCTTCTTCAAAACATCAGTTTGCATCAACAAACTATGCATGCCCTTCCTCTGCATTTAGTTGGCATCTATTGTCCCACTGATCTACTGATCTAACTTTTCAGTTGAGATTCAGCTTCCCCTGTGTGGGCCTTGTTTGCTTGCATGGTGGGGCTTAAATAAAAAAAAAAAAAAAAAAAAACAATCTAAAGACATGGAACTTCAGTGCAGAAGCACTGAAAAGTACAGTTACGTAAGAACTTACCGTAACAGTAGATCTTCAAAAGAGGCTCTTATAGTAGGTAATTACAAATAGGACTGAAGCTGGCAGGTGTCAGGACCCCAGAGAAACAGTTCTAGCTAGCAGTCACTGGCGGGGGACCGCCCCCACATCAGGTGACCAGCGTCAGATGACGTTGGTATAAAGGAACGGTCCCCCATGCCCGCCTTCCAGTTCTTTCCTGCCAAAGGCCAAAAAGGCAAGATGAGAGAGAAGTGGCTCTTTCCCCATGGAAAAGGATCTGAAAAAGCTAAGGGGGAAGGAGGGTGGGAAGGCATTACCTACTGCAAGAGCCTCTCTCGAAGATCTACTGTTACGGTAAGTTCTTACATAACTGTACTATCTTACTTCGAGAGAGCTCTTGCAGTAATAATTACAAATAGGACTGAGTCCCAAGCAGTCTGAAACAAAGAGAAGCACATGGGAGGAGGAAAACTACCCATCCATAGATCCTCCGGCTGTGAGGGTCTCAAGAAAGGAGGCCTTGCAGAACAGCCAGCCCAAAGCCTGCTCTATGGCGAGAGGCAATGTCCAAACTGTTGTGTTTCATAAAGGTATGGACAGAAGTCCAAGTTGCGGCTGAGCAAATGTCAGCTGCAGACACATTCTTAAAACAAGCCACAGAGGCATCGACACCCCAGTGGAGTGGCCTCTGACTTGACCCGGCATGGTCTTGTTATACTTGTCATAACAGAAAGTGATACAATGAGTCAATCATTTAAATAGACATTGCTTGGAAACAGCATTGCCTTCTCTTTTGTGAGCAAAAGAGACAAACAGTTGCTCAGACTTTCTGAGATCCTTTGTCCTGGTGATGAAGTATCTCAGAATTCAGTGAACATCCAAAGTATGCAAGAGGTACTCCCCTTGATTGGAGTGTTGTGTAAAGAAAGCAGGAAGCTCAATGGATTGATTCAGCAAAGATTCAGCTACCACCTTAGGGAGAAACTTAGGATCGGTGCACAGAGCCACCCGGTCCTTGTGAAAAATCAAATATGGGATTTTGCACATCAAGGCCTGAAGCTCAGAAATCCTTCAAGCTGAAGTAATGGCCACTAGGAAGAGAGTCTTCCAGGACAGGAACTTCAGGTCTGCTGAGGCTGCCGGCTCAAAAGGAGGCAGGGCAAGCTTCTCAAGAATGAAATTCAGATCCCAAGGAGGAGCAGGAATGCGAATAGGGGGTCTCAAGTGGAGAACCCCTCTAAGAAAGGTCTTAGAGACTTCCAACTGTGCGAAAGTTCTGTCCCCAAAAGGAACATGATAAGCGGAAATGGCCACCATGTGAACTTTCAGAGAGGAATGGCTGAGACCCAGATCAAAGAGATGACGCATATAGTCCAGAATTCTCCTGACAGGACATGAGAATGGCTCAAAATCTTTGGAAGAGGCCCAAATAGGAAACCTTTTCCATTTCATGGTGTAGGTAGATCTAGTGGAAGGTTTTCTGGCCTCCACCAGAATCTCAGCCACAAGCGGGTAAACCCAGAATCGGGCTTGAGCTATGTCTGCAGGAGCCACGCATGCAACTGAAGGGATTTGAGACCCGGATGAACCAGGGTCCCATGATCCTGGGTCAGCAAAAGTTGTGACAGAGGAAGAGGAAGACGAGGTTCCTCTGAATACTGTTGCAGAAAAGAGAACCAAACTTGCCTGGGCCAGAAAGGAGCAATTAGAATCATGCGAGCGCCTTCTGAGCTGAGTTTGTGTAAGACCCTCGGAATTAAGGGGATCGGGGGGAAGGCATAGACGAATCTGTCCTTCTAATCTAGAGACAGAGTGTCTCTGCAAAAAATGTCTCACCCTGGAGCGAGCGAGCAAAAGGCGGAAAGTTTTGCGTTGTGAGAAGACATGAACAGGTCTACCCGAGGTGTTCCCCAGTGTAGGAAGTTATCATCTGCCACCCCCTGATCCAGTTCTCACTCATGAGCCTAGGCAGATGACCGACTGAAGTGGTCTACCAACATGTTTTCGACCCCCAGAACATGAACCGCCATGAGGTGAAGGTTGTGTTGCACTGCCCAATCCCAAACTCACATTGCTGCCCTGCAAAGAGGATAGGAACAAGTTCCTCCCTGTTTGTTGATGTACCAGACCACACACATGTTGTCCATCTGGACCGCCAGATGACCAGGAAGCAGATACAGATGCAGAGTTTGAAGAGCATACAGCACGACCCTGAGCTCAAGCACATTTATATGAAGAGTCCACTCGAGCCTGGACCTGGAGCCTTGAGTCCTGCGAGACCCCAGATGGGCTCCCCAACCCTCTCCCGAGGCGTCTGTTGTCAGTGTTTGGAAGGGAGATATGAGGCAGAAGGGAACTCCCCGGCAAAGGTTCTTCTGAACCATCCACCATTGCAAGTCCCACACAATAGGGTTGGAGACCAGGACTTCTTGGTCTATGTCGTCCACCAATTGATCCCACTGAGACCGAAGCGTCCACTCAGAGATCTTCATATGGAGCCGAGCACAAGGGACTGTCAGAATAGCAGCCACCATGAGCCCAAGGAGGCAAAGTACTGACCTGTCACTGCCCTCCTGCGACTGGACAACAAGCTTGCATGAGCCTGGATGGTGGCCACCGTGTCCGGCGGCAGGAATGCCATGCTGGAGGTCATGTCCAGGATCGCCCCAATGAACTGGAGCCTCTGAAATGGGATCAAATGGGACTTGGCCTGGTTGATGGTAATGCCCAGGCTGGTAAAATCCTGCAGGGTAAGGGAAAGGGAGCACCGGAGTTCCTTCCTGGATGGGGCTGCCAGGAGCCAGTCATCCAGGTACAGGAAAACCTGTACTCCCTGGGTGCGCAGGTGGGCCGCTACCTCGGAAAGGCATTTGGTGAACACTCGGGGTGCTGAGGAAAGACCAAATGGGAGGTCCTTGAACTGGTTGTGGTCCCCTGAAATGAAAAATGAAGGTATTTGCAGTGGGAAGGGCGAATAGGGATATGCAGGTAAGGCATCCTGCATGTCCAGTGCACACAGCCACTGTCCCAGTCGAAGTAAGGGCAAAAGGCTCTGCAAGGAGAGCATTCTGGGCCGTTTGAACTCCACAAACAGGTTCAGGGAGCTGAGGTCTAGGATAGGCCTCACGTCTCCCGATTTCTTCAGAACCAGGAAGAAATGGGAGTAGTAACCTGTCCCCTGAAGGTGGGTAGGGACAGGCTCTATAACTGCCTCCAGCAGTAGGGAGGATATTTTGTCCCGAACCAGAAGATGATGTTCCAGGGAGTAAGATGAGTTGGGAGGGGTTCTGGGTGGTTTCAGTAGAAACTCGACTGAGTATCCTGCTGCTATCAGTTGGAGCACCCAAGAATCTGAAGTGATCCTCTCCCAACCCATAGATGGAAGGAGAACCTCCCTCCTACTGGTTCCTCTGGAAGGTCCAGAGGCTGTGGGAGAGGAGAGGAGTCATGAGGTGTGGGGCAGCGCCGCGGCTGAAGCTCCCGCTGCTTTTGTGGGTAGGGGGGCTTAGTAGCCAGAGGGGCCCAATGTTTGTTGGCCTGCTTGCCCTGAGGTTTCACTTTGGGCTGAGAACTTCTGCAAAAATGGCAACACTGACCCTGAGGGGGCCTGTACATAGAGTTGACAGACTTTAGAGCAGTACCCTTCTCTTGCAGATCGGTGATGATGTCCTTGACATCTCCACCGAACAGCCCGAACCCCGTAGGGTGCGTCCTGGATAGCAGACTGCACCTCTGGGACCAAACCTGACACTCGGAGCCAGGCATGACACAGCAAACCTATGGCCAAAGCCGAGTTCTGACTAGCGGCGTCCACTGCATCGTACATGGCACGAAGCATGTGCCGAATGAGCAGAATGGACGAGATCTGCCACTTTCTGCTTAGTCTGGGACTCAGGAAGGGAGTCCAACTTTGATTCCACCTGACTCAGGATCACTTTCTGGTAATCCCACATATGTGCTACATAATTTAGGGCCCTTATTCCCAGAGTGGAAGAAGCATAGACCTTCTTCCCATACTGGTCTAGAAGGCGAGATTCCTTGTCGGGTGGAGACGAGCTAAGATGCTTAGGGTTAGCCGTAAGGCCGTGAGAGGCGCTAATCACAACTGAGTCAGCTTTGGGGTGTGTATTCAGGGAATCCACACCCTCCGGAGCCTGGTATAGCCTATCTGCCTTCCTCGGAAGGGGGACTAATGCTGACGGTTGCTTCCAAATAGTGGAAACCAGGTCCACATGAGGCTCGATCTAGGGTAGAATCAGTGTTGGAGCGGTTTCAGACAGATCAAAATGAGCAGCGAATTTCTTCCGCTGTGGATCTGGCTCCAAAGATTGCAACTGGTGAACCGCCTGGATCTTTCACAGCAACTCCAGAAAGGAGGGATCTTCTGGAGGTGACTTTGGAGGAGTCCTAGGCCTGGGCTGATCTGGTGTGCATGGCTCATCGTCTGGATCAGAGCACCTGTCAGAATCATCTGTGGTCTCCGAAGAGGAAGAAGAAGACTCCTCCCGATGCGGATGAGGAACAGACCCCTTGGGCAACCCTCGGGGAAGTGTGTCCTCCCCTGCCCTGGCACCTGAGGGCTCGCCTCCAGTGTTGGGAGGGGAGAAGGAGTCTCTTGCCTCCGACAGTGGGAGTCTGAAACTGGGTCCAGCATCGGTAGATGGCTCTCCACCTCTCTGGTGAGCTGAGCCTTGGCCTCAGCCCACCAGGAAGCCAGAGTCTCCTTCAGGTCCACTGGCAGCTGAGAGGGTGGTGGAGGAGGAGGAGGACATGGGGGATATGAATATTGGGGATATCCGAACAGCGAATATCTGTAGCCCGATGGTGGGAAGCCCAGTGTCGGGTACTGGGGCACCGGGTACTGCAGCGTTGGGTAGGCTGGCTTCGGGTACTGCGGCGCTGGATACTGCAGTCCCGGTAGGATGGCATCAGATAAGACGGGGTCGGATACCCGGGCACCAGGGGCTCTGATGGAGCAGATGGCCCTGGGAAAGGCCCAGCAGGCAGGTCAGGCATAGGAGGCCTGGCGGGTGTTGGGTCCGGCGTAGGGACGGCGTCCAGCAAGGGAATATCGCCCTGCATCAGATAGGCTGATGTCAGAGCCAGCGTCTGAGGGTCTGACATCAGGTCATCCGGCCCAGTGGGAGGTAAACCTGATGGGAGCATACCTGCGTCCTCGGTGTCGCCCGGGGAAGGAGGGCTAAAATCCCTGGGGTCCAACAGTGGAGATGCTGGAGCCTTGGAAAGCAATGGTGAGCACTGTGGTGAGCCGCGGACTACGGACTGATCAATAAGGTCTGGCGTAGGCTCTGACGCCATGCATCTGTCGGAGGAGCTGACGTCTGCCTTACCGGCGGGGTCCGGGTAGGCGTCGGAGGAGCTGGCGTCTGACTTATCGCAACTGACTCCCGACTGAGGCCGCACGGAAGGAGCGGTCTTGACGGACATTTTGGAGGCCGTGCATTGCCCCGAAGGGTCGGGCGTCTTAGCGGCCTTGTCCATGCAGGCATCAGAAGGACCGACATCCAGCTTACTGGAGCCGCTCGACTCAGAAGGCCGCACAGTGGTGGGCTTCCCGGGAGCAGCTGCCTCCTTTGCCCTGGAGGTTCCCGATGGGCCAGAGCATGAGCCCAATGGGAGGGGCACCACTGCCTTGGAAGCCTCCAAGATGGCTGTTGATGAACAGTCCCCTGGAGGGGACATCACCTTTAGCACGGCAACTCTGGGCGGAGTTGCGGTGACCGTGGAAGAGGAGTCCCAGGCCCAGTGCTTCTCCTTCTTTTTACAGTGACCCTCAGGGGAAGTAAAGGCCTGCCGAAGCTTCTTCAGCTCCTTCTCCATGGAGGACATCTTCTTTTTCAAAATGTGGGCCTCCAGGGACTGCTGCCTCCATTTGCGGGTGGTGGCGTTAAACTGTTGGCAGTGCTGGCACTTCTCCATGGGGTGATCCGAGCCTAGACAGAAGAGGCACTGGGAGCATCTGTCCTTGTGTGGGAGCAGGGCGCCACAGGAATCGCACTTATTCTTATGCTCAGAAGGAGTAGGGGACGACATACATGGCAGATGCTGATGATATTCTGATGAGAAAATCGAATAATCAAAAAAGAGAACAGTAATAAAACCGATGATTGACCGACAAAGCAGTGAACTTAACTGCGAGGCGCTTGCATGAGCTAACGGCGGGAAAGAACTGGAAGGCGGGCATGGGGGACGACCCCTTTATACCAATGTCATCTGATGCCGGTCACCTGATGTGGGGGCGGTCCCCCGCCAGAGACTGCTAGCTAGAAATTTTTACGTGGGGTCCTGTTGCCTGCTGGCTTCAGTCCTATTTGTAATTATCAACTGCAAGAGCCCTCTCGAAGTAAGATCAAAGTTTACCACAAAGGGCATTGGCAATAAAGCCAAGTTTCAAAGAAACACAACATCACACATACCCTACTAATACAAAGTGTCATGGAATGTATATGAAAATCACCATGAAATCTCAGACTGGCTCAGTTTACAGCAGGAATGCATGGTACCAATAAGGCTGTCAAACAATCTGCAATTTACATGCATTTAATGGCACAACAGGGGGTTTTCTGATATCTCTACCCTAGTAACTTAATTTCTTTTTTTTTTTTAAACTCAACTTTTATTTCATACTTCATTTGTACAACTCTTACATGACATTGTCACCATAGTACATACCGGGAAATTAATTTATAGTACAGTATTCCTTTTTGCATCTAGATATTACAATCTTATCACTTCTAGAGGTAAGGATACAATGTTCTATTGAGACGGAGTGATCGTTGCTTAACCTCCCTCTCCTCAAATTTAAATTTTTCCCCTGGATGATCTCTTATGTCTATACTGAGGTGTACATTTTCTTAAGAAACTCCAGTGTCTTCTAGCAGACAGTAGCTCTCACTGGTCTATCAGATATTACTTGGCACAGCTTTAACAAAATAAACTAAGCAGGTTTCATTGTTTGTACATAGAGAACAATGGTTAGGCGACTGTGTGTTATGAAGTTTTTTTCACACACCCAAGGTGTGTGATGACCCATAAACCTCGAGAGCGAAGCTCGAGAGGTTTATTAGGCCTTGTAACATGGCAAAATAAATAGTAGCTAAAAGTAGCAAAACAATTGGTTAGAACGCATCAGGTGGTACAAGAGCAACACAGCATTATGGCATGATAATGCCGTGTTGCTTGTGTAATCCATAAAGTAGCCGCAGGTGAGGAAAGAGCAGTGTAGAGAAAGACAACACGCAAAAGAGGGCAGCGATCAAGTTTTGTGACATGAAGTAGGGAGATAGGATGGGGAGTTGGAGAAGTATAAGGGAGACACAGAGAGAGAAACTGTATTGGAGATAGAGGACGAAGAGACGAATAATAGATGTTGTCAGAAAGTGCAAAACAGGTTTGAGACTACAAGGGTAGGAGAGGAATCGGAAAAGTGTGACGCAGAAGGGGTAGAGTGACAGACAGACAGATGCGAGGAACCTGTTGTCAGACAATGTAGTGCAATGTCGGAGGAGAGGACTCAGAAGAACGTGTGCCAGTAACCAAGGGGACATCCATTTCATTTGTACTCAGTCACGGTGTATCACAGCGTGGAGTGTAAATATTGGGGACAATTCGTGGACACCGAGATAAAGAATTAGCTGGACAAATAAAGAATGGGAGAAAAGAACTACTAATGTGAACAGGAGGTTCTCAGGTAAAGAACAGACGGGTATTCAGCAAACGGGCTAATGGGGTATGCAAATGAGGAGGTGATGCTGAATTTGGCAAGCGCGGTCCTCCTGAGCACGGTAGAACAATAATAGCCGTCAGAAATATGAAGAAAGTAATACAAATCATCGAGGCATGCATTGTAGTAGTTACCTGTAAAAATTGTAAAAAGACACATATGTATGTAAGAGCATGTGATCTTAATGTGTGAAAAGTACAGTAAACTTTACTGTCTTATTGGAATGCTGTCAGTGTCTGATTCATTATAACACTACGCAGTTATGCATGACACATCTAGCAATCTACAGACCATGTTACAAGCGCATTAATCCACTCCGAAGGTGGCATCTAATGGGGAATTAATGCATGGTTGGTCTGTTGTAGGCACTCGGCCGCAGCGGTCCCAACCATGCATTAACTCCCCATTAGATGCCACCTTCGTCTTGGATTAATGCTTACATCACACACCGAGGGTGTGAAAAAAAAATTCATAGATGCACAGTAGGCTAGACATTATTTTTTATAATTACTGGTGCAAGGAATCAATGCTGGAAAGTTAGTGAGGCAGTCACGTTTTTGATCCCTGATCCTGCTCAGTCCGCTACGTGAGAGAGACACACACACACACACATATGTTCTCCATCTCTTGCACTCTAATACATCTAGCTTATGTAATTTTTTCTGTTAAGTTTCAGTGTGGAGTGGAGCAAGCGGTCGGTTACCTGAGGTGAGAAGCTACATTTGTGTCCTCGGTAACCGAAGAAACCTCCGTCATGGTTGTTGCCGTGCTTGTCCACATGGGCATGTCAGCTATTACGTTAGGGGACACCCAGTCCCTAGCAACCACCCAACTCTATCTCCTAGCGAGGGGAGACACCAATTTCTTTATCTATGATATAAATAAAGTCTGGAAACCTAAAAAGATTTACAAAAAATTTGAGGGGCACCATACACTATAAAAAATACAGTATGGGTAACCCCATGCAGAACCGTGTATTCCTCGGGGTCTGATTCCCAAGGACCTCTTGAGCTTCGCTCTCAAGGTCTCAAGGAATCAGACCTCTCTGTGGCAGAACACACTGGTTCTGCATGGTTACCCATCCTGTATTCTCTATGTTTTTAAATTAAACAGTCAACACATGGGCAGAGGTCCTTCTGGTACAGAGCCCCATCCTGGTATAACTCACTCCCTGCCCCCATCTCTGATGCCCCCATGATCTCCAACTTCAAAACCGCACTTCAGAGCCAACTATTTAACACTCGCAGCTGCTCCTGTCTCTAAATGAAGCATAGCTCACTTCGTAACTGACAAAGCTCACTGGTCGGCACCACACCTCACCTCTCGCAATCTTGCCCCATTGCCTACTGCCACTGTTATTATCTAGCTGTTTTGCTCTCCCCTTCTTTTAAGAATGTACCATTGTAACTAAACTGTTTAACTGTGTAAATAAACGTAACCACCTGTGCTTGCTAAGCTATGTAACTAGTAACTTGTACACTGTAACAAAATGTCTGTTTCTGTATTGTCCTCAATGTGACGAGGTACCTTTGGAAATGAGCCTCTGGCTCAAAGGTTGTAAACTGATGTACAAATAAATAAATAAATAAATAAACAAACAGTTGGTATAACAACATTCATATCAACATGTTTAGATGAAAACTGCACAATGTTTGGCTATATGGTGTTACCTGAAGACTAAACACTTGCAGAAAACAATCATATCAAAAATTGTAGTCAAACATAAAATAAATTTTTTTAGCTTCAGACAGCCCAGTAAAACTCAAAATTGAAAAAAAAATAATCACAGTGGGTTAATCATCTGTCCTATCATTTCACATTGGGTTTTAAATAGTAATCTTAGGAAAAAACGAAGAAAACTTATCTACTTTCTTTTTACAACAGATGCAGATTCAGTTCTTCAGAAGCTAGGGTTAAAGGAGTACTATGGGGTAACTGGAAGCCTTGACTGATGCACAGATCAGGGCTTCGGTACCCCGATTCTCTCTGCTGGCACCATATAAAATAAATACTTTTACATACCACATTACTTGGAAAATTGTAAGATCCCTCTATTCCAGCTGGCATATTATAAGTGTTGCAGTGCCAGCTGGGTGCCACCCCCCCCGAGATCTTGTGTATTATAATGCAAGATGATGACACGTCGTTGCCTCAGCCTATCATATGCCCCTATGTACGGAGCTTTAATAAACTCCATTTCTGTTGTTCCCCACTTTATTTTTACATAATCAAACTATGTCATGCTCACTTTGATAACCTGCAGGAGGAATGCTACTCATACTCACTCCTATGAGACAGAATAGAGAACCTTCCATAAAGACAGTGTGATATGACACCTGACAAAGGGATCTATTTTTTTTTCCATTTAACAGTTTTTACCTCCTTGCAGCCACAGTCCCTGCTTCCAATCCAGCCACCGCTCCACTCCACCACCGACCCTGAAGCTCGCATGCCCAGCTGTCAGATGCAGCTACACCTATGAAAGGGGCCCCCCCATGGCCCCCACGCCCGGCGAGGAAACCAGTACAGGCACATGCCTCCAGGCATCGTTGGCCAGCAGAGCTGTGTCCATCAAGCTGCTGCAGAACCATGCTGCCATATTTTTTCCCTGTTCTTTCTCCCATAGAGAACCCGGATGTGCAATGACGTCGCATATACGTGCAGACGTCTGCTGCGGTTCCCCCCCAGTTACACCATTGCTTGTGGTACCTATGGGCGTCCCCTGGGGTCACCTCAGCATGGTGTAAAGTCCCCAACCCACTCCAGGACTGAGAGAACTGTCTCCTGACGCTTAATCTTAGTCCTCCCCTGCCGACCCCCAAAAACCAAGCTCGTTCCCAAACTGGGTCGCCGGCGCAGCACGAGGTGTGGCATCCAGCACCTCAACACTCAGTGCCACCAGGCCGGCTCTGACAAAGGGATCTATGAGTATTGTAACATCTTTTCACAATGTGTACATGTATGTCGGCCCAATAAAAGGTTTCAAGCTATTCAACAGTTCTATTTGGCAATAATTCCCTTAGGAATATCATCAAAAGTGAGCTACTGCAACTGTATTTTTCTTCTGATGTCACTCACTACAAAGGGAACCATTTCACATGTTATGTTTAATAGGTTTCTGCCAAAAATGAGCATCTAATTCAACAAGGTCAGCTAACAAAATATGGAAATTACATACCTACCATAATTCTTGATCTTCTTAGATGAAGTCTCCACCACTCATTCATACTGAAGGGAATCTACGCTGGAGGCGATAGGACCCAGCAGGAGCAAACCTTTTTGCAAGAGGGTCAGTGCCAGAGATCGAGCAGCGAGGAGCAGCGTCACGAGCCTCGGCTCGTGCAGCAATGACTATCTCGGCGTCGACCCTCCAACCGCTTCAGTACCTTTTATTTTCCAAGGAGGTGCAGCATAACTAACCTAGAAGGATAGCCTAACAAAAACAAGACATAAGATAGTCCAGATGACCTGTATAAGAAGGGTCAACAAAGAAGTCTTCACAGCCTAAAGACTTGAGGGAGTGAAGACCAACAACAGAGGTGAGCTCGGGGGATGGTGGGTAGGCATGTGAATGAGTGGTGGAGACTTCGTCCAAGAAGATGAAGAATTACGGTAGGTACGCAATTTCCATATCTTCCTGGACATAAAGTATCCACCACTCATTCACACTGATGGGAGAGTACTGAGCTAATAATCCCCCAAGAGGGCAGCAGAAGAGACCAAGAGCTCACAAATTTAGGACAGAAGTCCATTAAGGATGGTTCTGCCAAACAAAAGATGTTGCCTGGCATGGACATCCAGGGCATAGTGCTTGACAAAAGTATGCACTGAGATCTAGGTAGCCGCATTGCAAATGTCTGCAATGGGCACATTGCAGATTTTTGCCAGGGATGCTGCGACTGCTCTAGTAGAGTGAGCATACACTCTGCCCTCCAACTTAACCTGCGCTATGGAATAACAGTGGTGAAGACATGCCATCAGCCATGCTGAAATGCATCTGATAGCGACAGGTTGACCCAGCTGGGTCTCGCTAAAGGAAACAGTTGTTGAGCTTTGTGAATTTGTTTTGTTCTATCTAGACAGAAACGCAGAGCTCTTTTGACATCTAAAGAATGAAGGGTACACTCTACTTCATTTTGGAAGTTCGCAAAGTAAGAAGGTAGGACTAAAGGTTGGTTTAGATGGAATTCTGAAACAACCTTAGGGAGAAACTTAGGATGGGTCCTAAGAACTACTTTGTCCTTATGAAACACAGTATACGGAGGGTCTGTGACCAAGGCATGCATTTCAGAGACCCTGTAGGCCGAGGTAATGGCCACCAGGAAGGCCGTTTTCCAAGTGAGAAATTTCAGCTCACAGATAGCTAGAGGCTTGAAAGGCTTTCCAGTGAGCATGTCTAGTACAAGATTAATGTTCCAGGCTGTGATTGGATGTCTGATAGGAGGTCTGGTATGTAGAATACCCTTAAGAAACCTCTTAACTACTGGTAATTGAGCCAGTGACAAGGAAAGTACTGGCTCATGATAGGCTGAAATGGCACAAAGGTGAACTTTGACTGTACAGTATTGTAGACCTGAATTTGAGAGGTCTGAAAGGTACTCTAGAACTTTATTTGGTGGGCAGGAAAAAGGATTCAAAGAGGATTTTGCACACCAGAGAGACAAACGCTTCCAGTTGGCTGTGTAAGTTTTTCTAGTGGCTGGCTTGCGCGCAGCCAAAAGAATATCTGAAACTCTGCGAGAGACATTGAATCTGTTCACTTCTATCTCTTCAGGAGCCAAGTGTGAAGGTGAAGCGACCTCGGATTGGGATGAACCACAGGCCCTGAGTCAGAAGGTTCATCTGAAGGGGAAACGCTTTCGGAGGGGTTTCCAACATACTGTTGAGTAACGGAAACCATATTTGTTGAGGCCAGAAGGGAGCAATGAGGATCATTTTGTCCCCCTGGGACTCGATCTTGAGAAGTACCCTCTGAATTAGAAAAAGAGGAGGAAAGGCATATAGAAAGCATCTTGTCCACCGCCTGAACGCATCCTGACAGAAAATGCCAGGCCCTGGATTTCTGGAGCAGAAGAGAGGCAGTTTTGTGTTGAGTGGGGACGCAAAAAGGTCCAGGTCTGGAGTTCCCCACTCTGCAAATAGTGACTGAACTATGGTTGAGTCGAGAGACCATTCGTGAGGATTTGTCTCCGTTCTGCTGAGACAGTCTGCCAGTTCATTCTGCTCTCCCGGCAGGTAGACTGCCTGGATTAGAGCCTTGTGCTCTAAACACCATTCCCACACTCTCATCACTTCCCTGCATAAAGGGTAAAAGTGTGCACTGCCCTGCTTGTTGATGTAATACATCACTGCTTTGTTGTCCATTTGAAGGAGAATGTTCTTGTGACAGAGAATATCCTTCAAAACCCGGACTGCATAAAGGATGGCTCTCATTTCTAGGACATTTATGTAAAGCTGGGACTCGTCTTGAGTTCACGTACCTTGGGTGTGGAGATTCTGACAGTGAGCTCTCCACCCCATCAGGGACACGTCCATGGTAATGGAAATCTGATGATCCAGGGGAGCAAAGGGATACCCTTCCAGAAGGTTGTCCTCTTGCAACCACCAGGTGAGTGACCTCTTCAGAGGTTCTGTCACCTTGATGAGAAAGGACTGAGGGTTAGTGGTTGGGGACCACTGAGTACTGAGCATCCATTGAGAGGTTCTCATGTGAAGGCGTGCTACGGGTACAGTGAACACCAAGGATGCCATGAGACCCAGCATCTGTCGCATCGAGATAGCTCGAACCGAGCAGTTCTCTCTGATGTATCGGGCCATCTGCTTGGTCTGTCCTCTGGTAGAAAAGCTTTCGCAGAGGAGGTGTCAAGAAGAGTTCCTATAAAAAGGAGCTTCTGGGAGGGCTGCAACTGCGATTTCTTGAGATTTAGCAGAACTACCATGGACGTGAGAAAGTCTGAGGCTGTGGTTATGGCATTGAGAGTTCCTTGCCTGGAAGAACTTACTAGAAGCCAGTCGTCCAGAAATGGGAACACTTGTTTTCCAATCTTTCTGAGAAGCGCTGCGAGAATTGCACAACACTTTGTAAAAACTCGCAGCACCGAGGATAGCCCAAAGGGCAGGACTCTGAACTTATAATGCTGGCCCAAAGCTATGAACCTTAGGTATCTGTGATGCTTTGGGTGAATAGGAATATGTTGGTAAGCATCCTGCATGTCCAGGGAGGCTAGCCAGTTGTGTTGATGAAGCAAAGGTAACAGGGTTCCTAACGATATCATTTTGAACTTCTCTTTGGGAAGAAATCTGTTCAATTTCCTGAGTTCCAAAATGGGGTGCATGCCCCCGGTTTTCTTTGGAACTAGAAAGTAATGGGAGTAGAGCCCTGTGTTCCATTGATCCAGCTGAACTATTTCTACTGCCATGTTGTTCAGAAGCCCTTGTATCTTGGAAGTGAGAAGTTCTAACTGAAGTACTGACAATCTGGGCTGCCGTTTGGGGGGACAATCCGGAGGGATCTCTGAAAGATTGAGGGGAATACCCCTCGTGGATTATCTGGAGGACCTATTTGTCTGATGTTATGGACTTCCACTGGTTGTAGAATTGAGTCAGATGATCTCCCACCACTGAGGAAGAGTCCCCCTTGGGCAGCTGAGGTGGGACTTGGGCCAGAAACTCAGAAGGCAGCACTGGGCACTTTGGGCCCTTGTGCTTTCTGTTGCATTTTCTTTTGAGACTGGGGGGCTTGGTTTTTATTAAAACCTCCCCACCTTTGCCTCAAAAGGACCGACGGTTGTGAAATTGGTGCTTATTAACACCCCCCACCGAGAAGGGGCAGGAGCAGGTCAAGTCAATTTAATGGCAGACTTAGTCTTTTGTGTGGCCTCTAGATCTTGTTCTACTTGAGGACCGAAGAGATACACACAGACGAAGGGTAACACCATTACCTGTTGCTGGGCATCATTCGTGAAGTGCGCAGCCAGGAGTGACGATGGGTACAAATGCCTGCCGCTGCCGCTCAGGAGGCAGTATCGAAAGCACCCATAGCTGCTTTAACCTGCTGGTTGTTGGACTCGATACCTCTGGTTATGGTTTGAAGAAGCTCTGAATTAGTGTCTGTCTCTGGTAGAGCTTCTACCACTTGTTTTAGTGAATGCCAAAGAACATACTCATATTGAGACAAATAGTCCTGGTAGCTGGCTATACGCATACCCAGGGTGGATGCAGCAAAGACTCTCTTACCTAAAGTAGCTGTCTTACAAGATTCTTTGTTTATGGGTCGGGCTGTAGTAGCCTGAGGGAGGATGACCTTATCATTCTTTGCCAAGACTACAATAGGGTCTGCAAAGGCTTGGGAGGCCAAAATGGGTCAATCCTTGGGAGCAGCATACTTTTTATCTATGGACTTAGCCACAAAAGGAATGAGAGTGGGATTATTCCATATCATTTGAGAAAGCGTCTCAAAGGAAGGCTCTACCGGGGGAGTTGAATCCATAGGGATCTCCGGGACATGAAGGTATTGGAGTCTTAAAAGCTTCCCAGTATCGATATCTGTAGTCTGGAGAGAAAGAGTGGAATTGAAATTTTTCAGCAGAGACTTAAATGACAGGTCCTTGGCCACAGGCTCTGCAATAGGATTAGATCCTGTTCCTTCCACATCATCACCCAGCCTAAAGTCCGGGTCAGGCTCAATATCATCTCCTGACAGCCCAGGAGGGACTGTATGGACAGGAAAGGAGAGAAAATCAAAAGGAAAAAAGGAAGGAAAAGGGTTCGGAGTTGAGAAGCCCTGAAGACTGGAAGACATCACACCAAGGCTCGGTGCCAAAGAAGAGCATGGCGCCGCCTGACCCAGCACAGCATACGGCACCGACAGAGCCCTTGGTGCTGAGGACAGTGCCAAAAAGCTGCACGGTGCTGAAAGGTCACACGGTGCTGAGGACGGTGCTGACAATCCCAATGGTGCTGAGGATGGTGCCGACAGATGCATCGGCGCTGAGGATGGCACTGAGCAACCCATTGATGCTGATGGCACCGAAATCAACACAGGGCTCCAAAAACTAGGATTTGAGGAGAAAGAAGGAAGAATACCAAGAGATAGAGGCATCGGTGTGGCCCCCTGCGCCGCAGCCATGTGAGGGGGGGAAACACCTGAGCGCAGAGTCGATGGCACTGAAGAAGGCACCACACAACTAGGGAGGCCCAACCACCCTAACCAATCCCCCAAAGGGTCTGAGAGCCCCTGAGTGACTGGGGCAGGCAGCTGGACCAACCTCTAAGCCCATTGCTCCATCAGAGTGGCCCATTGAAGAAACTGCTCATCTGAAGTCCTACCGGAAGGTGGGGAAGGGCTCTGATGTCGAAGAGGTCAGTGACTGGAAACAGAAACCGAAACTCCGGAGGAGGAGACCGGCAACTTGACCCCAATGAATGACTGTCAATGTGCACACATACCAGAGGGCGACCTTGAGTGATGCCTTCTCTTTTTTGACCTGTGGCCGAAGAAGAACTCGAGGCCGAATGGTGCTGAGAATGCAACCATTTTCTTTTATGCTTCTGGGGGGACCGTCCCTCCCCTCGGGTATTGGACCATCCATTGTCAGACCCCCACCCTGGGGAGGGCTGCGGATCAGACCCAGCCCGGCTGACTAAACAGCTTTCATATGAAGTCTCCCTACCATCACCTGGCCCGCTCATGGTCGACTCCATCCATGTAGGCTGAGACTTCTTTCTTTAATAAGAATAAATTATAGTAAGCGGTACTTATTCGAAAAATACTACAAAATAATAAACTGAAAACTATGCTGCTAGTTTGAAGTCTGACTCCCAGTGGGCGATCGACATCGTCACTGTAATGCACTTGACGGCGGGAAAAAAGGAACTGAGGCGGCTGGAGGGTCGACACCGAGACAGTCATTGCCACATGAGCCAAGGCTTGTGGCACCGCTCCTGGTGGCTTCATCTCTGGCACAGACTCTTTTGCAAAAAAGTTTGCTCCCGCTGGGTCCTAGTGTCTCCGGCGTAGATTCCCATCAGTGTGAATGAGTGGTGGAGATTTTATGTCCAGGAAGATATTGCAAGTTGGCAAAGCTTTTAGTTGAGTTCTGACTATTTAAAAAAAAATTGTTAAAGTACAATGAATATTGCTTATTTGTTAAACTACAATCATAAATATTTGTGCACTGAAACATTAATGTACCAGCACACAAAAAAGGAGTGGCATACAGTTCACATCCACTCTCTGGCAGTTCCATCAGAACTGTTTATTCATTGGACGTCATTAGCTAAGCTCCTCCCACTACCTGGGTGGTATATCCTGCTGACTCCACCCCATGATGTCAGTTCTTTGCATGCTGGAAGCATGGGTCCGTGTGCCACTTGCCAGGAGCCAATGTCCAGGTTTATTAGAAACCGTTAAGTTGAGATATACTGTGCTGAGAGTACTACCGACCTACAGGAAAATTAGCTCGTAATTTACTCCCACGTGTATATGTATGGCAGCTCTTTGTAGTGCTCGGATCTTAATTACTGTAATCATTTAATTATATTATTCCTGAACATTCACTATGGGGGTCTGTGCACCTCAATCTGATTACTTTTATGTAATGTGCAGTTCACATTGTATGATCATAAAATCTCATTAAAAAAGTACGTTTGGCGATGGTGCACTAATCCTAAGTGGAAGCTATGAAGGAAGGGACTTCTTCCTGTGGAAAGAAAGATCTGATGTCACAGGAGAATGTCAGGGAATATACCACTGGGTGGTGGGAGGAGCTTGGCTTAAAGATGTCGAACGAATCAGCGATTCCAGCGAAACTGTCAGTGTAGATAGTGAACTATATCCACATCCCTAGAAATATTATTGCACTTGCTTTTTTTTCAGCTTCTAAGTACAAAGTCATGGTTATTTTTAAATAGTAAGAAATATATGTTCTTTACTTCAGAATATACCGTACAAGCTTTTAAAACTTTGCAAAATCAGTTCTTGTACTATGATCAAAAACTATATAAACAGTTATTGTAAAACAATGACCATCAACTTAATTTATCCCAGGGCACTAACATTTTCAAGAGAAGAGGGAAAATGTGCTAATTAGCAACTGTTTGTAATGTACTAGTTTCAGAAATGATCTGTTATTTAACTGTACCAGAATAAAAGTTGATGGAGAAGTGTAAAATAAGTCTACAATTTTTTTAATGACCAACTGCCTGTACAGTTCTTTTTTCAGAACCACAAATTTGGAATTCTGACTAAGCCAAAGTTTGTATATAGAACTCTGATCACTGCCCAGATAGGCCAGTAGCTTGTGCAGAGGTCTGTAAGCAAGCAGTAATATAGTCAAAACACCAAACTCTTGGGAAACTTAAATAAATTGCATAGAATGTTGTCCAACAAGAAAACAATGTTTATTGAGGTTCAGTTAAAAATCATTAGAAATATCTTTTTTAACAACAGGAACAGTACAAACAGCTGCAAATTAACACAAGTTTCCTGTCCCCTTTTACTTTTTAAAAGTATACATATAATCTGAGAAATAGAGTTCTTTACATATTAATATGACAAGAGTTAAGATCTACACAAATAGAGGACTTCCGGTTCCGCCACGGAAAGCTAGGCAGCTTAGCAGTACAGTTCCCTCACTATTTGGAAATAAACTCCATCTCAAATTCCTCTAACACAAAAATGGAGAAGACAATAAAAGAAACACGTAAGAAGGACAGGGGAGGAACTACAAGGGGAAATTTCTCTCCCAAACTGCAAGATGCAGAGAGATCCTTCTCTGACCACAGGCGACAAGGCTGCAGTCGCTCCCCAAGCAATACTCGGGGCTCTGAATACGACACAGAGGGAGAAACAGACCGGCTCACACGTTCTTGATATGAAATAATACTTCGAGAGATATGTAGCTCAAGAGCGGAAACGAAAAAAGAACCTACAGAATTTGTCACAGCAGATGAGTAAAATAGACAACAGGCTGGAGGAAGCTGAAACAAGAATTGCAACAGTAGAGGATGCGATGACCTACCTGAATCAAGCGGTCAGGGCTCTGATGCAGCAAACCCAGGCACTGCAGGTAAAAAGCATAGATATGGAGAGCCGGTCCAGATGAAATAACCTCCACTTGTACGGGCTAAGAGAGGGATCTGAGATAGCCCCAATGGCAACATTTTTAGAGTACCTCCTAAGAGACATATTGGAACTGCCCCCAAATTATGACCTCACAATAGAACGAACACACCGATCATTGATGCAGAAACCCCAGGACTCAAAGGCGAGACCACGATCGGTGGTATTCATGGTAGCCAGCTATAAAACAAAAAAGGATCTGTTAAAAAGAGCCTGGTCCAAAAAATATATAACATACCTGGATTCCAAACTATCGCTAGACCATGATTATCCGACAGAAATAGTGCAAGCTCGACAACAGTACGCCTCAATCTTGCGTATATTAAAAGAAAAGGGAATCTGTTTCCAAACTCCCTTCCCAGCTAAACTGCACATTTTTGGGTCGGAAGGAACTCACTCAACTTTACCTCACACCACAAAAAGCAGTTGAAGCCCTAAAGCGGAAAGGGATACAACTAAAGGCTGAAGATATGGAACGATGGGCTAAAGGTAAAGGATGTCACATGGAATGGTTACAGAATGCACCACAGCATCGCAGAATGTCCCCATTAAAGACCGTGTGAGAAGCCTGTGCGAAGTTGAAGAGCATAATGCAGTTTACCAGTGAATAAGTGACTGCACCGAGTTCTGCAACGGAGGGCTGAAGAAGCTGAATGGCTCAAGTAAGAACGGATCACCATTTAATACGAGAACTTATCTCTCGTAATGGGGGTATTTAGAGGGGGTTATTGGCACATTGAAAGGACAGAGGATCGCAGCTAAACTTAAGATGATGCGAGGGGAAAAAGGAAGGGGGAGGAAGGCGAACAAACATGCACTAACCTAAGGCGAATTGAAGAAATTGAAAACCTGACTGTCTACATAGGACAATGAGGTTAAAGACAAATATATGTGTGAAGGAAGCAGAGTCAGAATAACCTGGCTGGAAGCCCACTGTCCTCTTGAAGAAAGACATTGAAGGCCTGGCTAAGAAATGCGCCCCCACCCCCTTTCTAATGTAAATAAGGAGATGGAGAAAATGTGTTACTCCCTAAATAAATACCAAACTGAACTGTATAATACTATATAAACAAAAGAGGAGAACTCATACCTAAATTTCTTTTTCCTTTTTCCAGGTAAAGGGCGAGGGAGGGGGGAGGGAAAGTGCTCTATTGTAATAAGAAAACTACAGAGTACTGCCTAGTCTGTTATAGGCGATATGAAATTAGAGGGCTCCTACTAGTTCGGAGTTCTCTGAGAGGAGGCTCCATAGATACGGGGAAACAACTTTTCTCAGCTGTCCACTCCATAAAAATGAGCGGACAGCCCTAGGGACCCACTGTGTTGGGCTCCCCCACCTTGGAAGTAACAAAGTTCATAAGTAGTACGTTATAGCAGAACGTTACTCTGCTAAGTTTAATTTGGTAAATGTTGATAAAACAAGTTATGTTGTTGTTTTTTAAAATTAGATTGTTATTATGTAGAAAGCATCAGAAAATGGAGATAACTAGGAAAATGTCTACTATCTGTAGAGGTGGGGGAAAAAATGCGGAGAAGGAACAAAGGGAGGTAACTGTTTTGCCTAATGGATAAATCAATGTTGATATGTTCATACAGTGTAAATGGGCTAACCAATCCAATCAAACAGAGCAAGATCCTTGCTTCTCTGAGAAGGATTTCTCCTGACTTTGTCCTATTGCAGGAAACTCATCTCTCCCCTCAAGAACATATGAAACTGGGGAAATTGGGCTTTAACCTTGAAGTTAGTGCCTCATATCTAAAGGGCAGGCGAAGAGGAGTCTTTATTTTAATACCTAAGAAGATAGTATTCGAACCTATAGGCAAATTAGTGGACAAGGAGGGGAGATATGTCTTTCTTAAGGGACTTTTCCAAGGACAGAGATTAATTCTGGTATCAATCTATATTCCCCCTGGTTCGCCATTTATGGTTTATAGTACTATTCTCCTAAGACTGCAGGAATGGGCTGAAGGAACGGTGGTAGTGGGAGGAGACTTCAACATAGTGTTGAACCCACAATTAGATAGTACTTCCCAATGAACACACAGAGATAAAACAACCAGTAAGAAAATAATTAAACTTCTGGAAGAGATATGGTACATAGATGTGTGGCGACACACGCATGGAAAACACAAAAACCTTACCTGCTACTCCCCACCTCACAAGACCTATTCCAGGCTTGATTGCTTCTTTCCTGCCCAAGGAATCTAGGGAAAGATCAGGGACAACTGGATAGGGGATATGTCCTTATCAGATCATGCCCCCATTCTCCTTAAAATAGCTTTAGGGGACTTTCAAAAAAGAACATTCTGGAGGTTTCCCTCCTCCAAGATAAAGAAGTCAAATGGCAGGTGACAGATACTATTAAACAGGCTCTAGTAGGTAATACTTCCCCTGAGATAGCAGCAGCCTTGCTATGGGACACTACGAAAGCAATACTTAGAGGGAAATTAATATCAATATCTGCATATAAAAAAACAAAGAGACAAAAAAATAGAGGGGTTGCAGCTAGAGATAGCTAAATTGGAAGCAGGTCTGAAAAAGAAATATGATAGACAGGGATTTAAAACACTAACCCGCCTTAGGAAAGAACTGAACGAGACCTTAGAATACTATATAGAACAAAAGATACTCTTTCTTAGACAGAAACATTATGAAGGTGGACCTAGAGCCTCTCGCTTATTGGCTGCAAAGTTACGCATACAAAGAGCCCGGGCTCATATTGCAACATTGAATCACCCATACACCCAAGAAAAACAACAAAAAACACAGGACATAGTGGAGGCCTTTAGGGATTATTATGTAAAGCTATATGAAGCTCCCCCCCCCCCAAATCAGACAGATATGGAGCACTACTTAGAAAACATCACACTACCTAAGATTACTACCCCACTAAATCAGCAGTTGATAGGGCCAATAACTAAGGACGAACTGAAGGCTGAGATCGCCCATTTGAAAAATAATAAGCGCCCAGGAACTGATGGTTACCCAGCGGAGATATATAAGCAATTTCAGACACAACTTTCCCCAATACTACTTAAGGTTTTCAATGAGGTGATGTCTCCTGATGGGCTTCCACTGGAGTCCTGGTCACAGGCCATTATCTCTGTTATACCAAAGCCAGGAAAGGACCCTAAACTTTGTCCCTCCTACCATCCTATTTCTATACTAAATACGGATTATAAACTATTCATGGTAATACTTTCTCGTAGGTTACAGTACAGCCTACCCCAGCTCATCAATTTTGATCAAGCAGGATTTATTCCTGGGAGACAGGCCCAGGATAACCTCAGGAGGACAACCCATATAATAGAACATATTACTAAATCTCAACAATCTGCAGTCCTTCTCAGCTTAGACACTGAAAAAGTATTCAATAAAGTCTCATGGATTTTCCTTAGAACGGTCCTGACCAAATATGGATTTCCAAAACAGTTTATTGCTTTAATAATGAAAATATATAAAACACTTAAAGGCTTTATTCGAGCAAATGGCCATCACACCACTGCATTTACCTTAGAAAGAGGTACCCGACAGGGATGACCACTCTCTCCACTATTATTCACGTTATATTTAGAACCGCTGGCCCAGGGAATTAGGGACAATCCAAACATAAGGGGAATTCAATTAGGGGGTACACAACAGAAGTTGGCCCTTTATGCGGACAACATTCTGCTTTATTTGACCTCTCTGGAGGAAACTATTCCAGTACTATTTCAACATCTCAAAGAATTTACAAAGTTCTCTGGATGTACATTGACTACTACTAAAACTGAAGTACTAAAATTTTACTTCCACCCTTCCACGGACCTTAAAAGATTATGTCCCATGAGATGGGAAATGTCGGCAATGCAATATTTAGGGATTAAACTAGCTACAAAAACAACAGAACTAACTCAACTTAATTATGTTCCATTGGTGAAGCAAATATCAGATGACATACAGAGATGGTCTTTGCTCCCTATGTCATTGCATTTTAGAATTCAGGCAGTTAAGATGAACGTGTTGCCTCATTTCCTTTTTCTTTTTCAATGTGTCCCAAGTAGGATACAGCCTAGACAGATAAGAAAATGGTAGACTATGATCTTAAATTATATATGGCTTAATAAAAAACCAAGAATTAGAAAACAAACTTTATACTCAACTAAAAAGGAGGGGGAACTGGCGGTCCCTCTTCTTACAGGATACTGGGTAGCAGCCCAAACAAGAATAATACTCCTTCTACATCATCCAGCATATACAGCTGGATGGAAAGATATTGACCTTAATACCCCTTTAGAGCCGCCTATACAAGCACAGAGCACCACTCGAAATCCTAAGGAAAATTGGATTCCTACACCCTATACGGGGACGGAAACTGCCTTGATAGGATATAGAATGGGTATTTCAAAGGGATTAACGTGTATATTCAACTGGAAATATCAATGGTGGACTACAGACCTGGAAAGGTACCCAGCAGCGGATGACCCCTGGTACAAAAGACAAGAGCACCTAACATGTAGGGCCCCTTGGCAACTTCTTAAGGGGGACAGAATCATATAATTTGAGGAAGCACAAAATAAGTTTGGGTGGAGCTCAGGAGTACTGCTACACTATTGTCAGATAAGAGATTTTATCGGTGAACAACTTAATAGTGCCCTAATGAAATCTAAGGGAGTACCTGGACCAGAAGTCTTTGAGGTAATATGGAACTCAGATGGAGTGGAAAAGGCAATAACAATATCATACCAAAATTACCTCAGAGGTCTTCAATATTCGACAGATTATCTCAGAATTAAATGGGAACAGGACCTTACCATTAGAATAAATACAATGGAATGGTCCAGAATATGGCAACATACATGGCGAGTTTCCTCCTCACCTCAATGGCGCGAGTTCGCGTGGAAACTGAGAATACAGTATTTTAGAGTACCGGCCCAGGTAACAAAGTAGCAAAAAAAAATCTCTAGCCATTGTTGGAGAAATTGTAAGGAAACAGTAGCCACATAGGCACATATATTTTGGAAGTGTCCTATCCTTGTGGAATTCTGGTGAGAGATAGGACAAAGGGTTCAAGCTCTCTTCTCTCTTACAGAACCACTGGGCCCTGAACACTTATTTCTGGTTCTATACCCAGCTGGGGTTAAAGGGGCTGAGGACAGATATCTTTGTAATATTTTAACAGTGGCAGCCTGCAAATTAATCACCAGGAAATGGTTTTCAACCTCTCCCCCAACTATAGAGGAGTGGTTAGAGTTAGTAGGGACAATTAAACAATATGAGAGAACTACTTTCTCCCTCAGACAGGCTATGCCCCAATACTTAAATAGATGGACAAGGTGGGACCTTGCCATGGATACCAAACAGAAAAGGCCACATATGTGCTCTAGTGCCAGAAGATAATGCCCAGCTATTGAGACCCCCCCACCCCCTCTTTTCATAAATGAAAGCAATATTTTGGAAGGATAGACATAAATAAACTGACAACAAATGACAGAACAACAAAATATATAAAAAAGGTTTATTGTTAATAAATAGAATGTAATGAAGTCAATGATTTAAAATATTTCACCCCTACCTCTACCTCTGGGAGGGAAACAGGAACCGTAAAGAAAAAAAAAAAAAGAAAAAAGAGACAAGAGAAGGAGAGAAGAAAAAATTACTCACCTTAGTAATGTTGTTTCTTCTAATGGAGTCTTGCTGTATTATGACTATTGCAGTTTGCCCCAGCCTTAGAACTGCTCCGGAGGTGAAAGAGTTAACTTCCATGCAGAGCATGGAGCTTAGAGCGCGAGCTCAGTTCAGAAGCTCTGTTTGGCTGGTTTCAAACCGAAACCGTCAGATCTTTACGAGCAAAAACTCACTAAGGTTCTGTGTGGAAGCTGTAACTTACACAGCCAACTGGCTACTAATATATTAACACATTTTACTGGTCCCAACACAAAGACTCAAGTCAGTGGACCAGAAAATTAAGATAAAATAACTAAATGAACACAACACCCAAACATGAAAGAGGGCATCAATAAATGCCAACAGAGGACTACCCACCCCATACCCCAAAGTAGGAGTTCTGAGAGGGGCAGGCTGGGGGGGAGGTCATAATATAGCAAGACTCCATTAGAAGAAACAACATTACTAAGGTGAGTAATTTTTTCTTCAAACAACATGAAGTCTTGCTATATTATGACTATTGCAGACTACACAGCAGTACCTCCATGGAGGAGGGACAGAACCTACTTAGGAATAGGCTCTGGAAGCACGGCTTGAAACCCGAGCATCCCTCCTGGCCTGAATATCCAGGGAGTAATGCTTGGTGAAGTGTGTACTGTCTTCCAAGTAGCTGCCTGACATATCTCCAAGATAGGGATGTCTCTAGCAGCAGCTAGAGATGCAGCTGTACCTCTGGTAGAGTGAGCCCTCAGGCCTGAGGGGGAACTCACCCAGCTTTTGATAGCAAAATTTATACAAGAAACGATCCACCTGGCAATGGATCTTTAGTGGCAGGACTCCTTTCCCAGCCTCACCATAAGTGAGAAACAGTTGGAGGAGTCAAACCTGTGAACCTTGGTATGCTCTATGTAGTAACTTAGGGCCCTCTTAACATCTAAGCTGTGCAGCCTCCTCTCACCAGAGGAGGAATGGTCAGTGAAGAACACTGGAAGTGAAATAGATTGGTTAAGGTGGAAATCTGAAACCACCTTAGGCAAAAACTTCCTGTTAGTCCTGAGGACCACTTTATCCCTGTGAAAGGAAATAAAGTCAGTTTCTACTGATAAAGCCTGTAACTCACTTATACGCCTGGCAGAAGTGATGGCTACCAGAAATACAGTTTTTCAAGTCAAATACTTAAGCTCTGCCGAAGACAGAAGCTCAAAGGGGGGTTGCATTAGCTGAGCAATGCATACATTAAGATCCCAAGCCGGGGCAGGGTTCCTGAATGGGGGATTGGTGTGAAGCAATCCTTTAAAAAACTTGGAAAATACAGGATGAGCAGAGAGAGAGAGGGCTTCCCTGCTGAAATGAAGGCAGAGACAGCAGCCAAGTGCACTTTCAGGGTGGCTGGTCTCAGTCCCAAAGAATTAAGATGGACCATGTAGTCCAATACAGTAGGTAGATCAGCAGATTCTGGGAAACATGCTTCCAGAACACCATATGGAAAACCTTTTCCACTTGGAGTTATAGGTAGCCCTGGTGGAAGGCTTCCTAGCAGCCTTCAGGATTTCGAGAACACTTTGAGAAAGTTGCAAATCAGCAACTCTAACTGCTCAAGAGCCAAGCCTTGAGGTTGAGGGATTTGAGATTCGATACCAAACTCTCCCTGAGCACAGGTTAACAGATTGTGGTTGCTGGGAGACACAGGGAAGATGGACTGCTAAGGACAGAAGGAGTGGGTACCAGGGCTGCCTGGCCCAGTCTGGAGCAATCAGGATAATTTTGCAGGGCTGAGACCTGATTTTGACTAGTACTTTGAACAGGAGGGAAGGGAAAGGCATAAAGAAACTTCCTTCCCAATCGAGAGAAAGGCATCCAGGGAACTGGAGCCCAACACTGGGGCCTGCAACAAAACAGTGGAAGTTGATAATTGTCTGGGGCTGCGAAAAGATCTATCTGAGGAGTGCCCCATCTGGCAAACACTATCCCAGTACTAGGGATCCAGTGACCATTCGTGATGGCCCTGGGAAATCCTGCTGAGGGCATCTGCCAAGACATTGTCCTTGCCTGGGAGGTGAACTGCTATGAGGGAAGTGTTCAGAGAGTAAGCCAGAGACCACAACTTCATTGCCTCGGTGCACAAGGCCGAAGACCGAGTGCCCCCTTGTTTGTTGATGTACCACATTGTAGTGGTGTTGTCTGTTCTGACCTGTACCACCTTGTTCTGAACAGATGCAGAGAAAACCTGAAGTGCTAGAAAAACAGCTCTGAGTTCCAACAGATTGATGTGGAGCAGAGATTCCTGAGGGGACCATAATCCCTGGGTGGAGAGGTCGCCCAAGTGAGCTCCCCATCCCAAGAGGGATGCATCTGTAGTAAGGGTCAAGGAATGGGACAGAGGGATGAAAGGCACCCCCTGTCTCGGATTGCTCTGATCCTGTATCCACTGAAGGGCCTGGATCAGGGTTAGAGTCACTGGGATTAACTTGGATAGAGGATCTCTTCTTTGAGACCAGAAAGCTCTCAAATGGAACTGAATGTCCCTCATCTGAAATCTTGCTCCTTGCACCACAGCTGTGGAGGCAGCCATGTGCCCTAGGAGCTGCAGGAAATGCCTTGCTGGTCGAGAAACCTGCAGAGTGAAGGAGGCGGTCAGGGCCACTAAGGTCCTTACCCTTTCCAAGGGAAGGAAGGCTCTGGCCTGCTTTGTATCCAGTTCTGCGCCTATAAAGGTGAGTACCTGGACAGGTTCCAAAACTGACTTTGGAAGATTGAGAAGAAATCCCAGAGAGGTAAGCAGCTGCTGGGTAACTAGCAGGTGTGATTTGACCCGGTCTGGAGACTGACCCACAATGAGCCAGTCGTCCAGGTAGGGAAAAATGGCAATCTTTTGCCTTCTTAGGTGGGTGACTGCTACTGCCAGACACTTTGTGAACACCCTTGGGGCAGAAGTGAGGCCAAAGGGCATTGCTCTGAACTGATAATGGCCTGAGGGCAGTTCGAATCTGAGGTACTTTCGATGGGAGCTTCTGATAAGAACATGGAAGTAGGCATCTTTGAGGTCCAGGAGGCTAGCCAGTCCCTGGCCTTAGGGAGGTAAAATCATTCCCAGTGTCACCATTTTGAACTTTGGCTTTAAAGGTGCTTGTTTAGATATCTTAAATCCAGGATAGGCCGCCACTCTCCTGTCTTTTTTGGGGTAAGGAAGTACCTGGAGTACAGACCCTTGCCCTGGTGAAGGGGAGAAACCTTTTCTACAGCTCTGAGAGCCAGGAGGGTTGAGACTTCTGTTTCCAAAGCAAGAATCTCTAAAGGGTTTGAAGGTGGAAAAGATCTGGCTCTCATGTTCGGAAATTTCTTGAAGCTGAGAACCAGACCCTGGCTCACTACTTCCAGGACCCACCTGTCTGAAGTTAAAGACTGCCAGTCCTGGACGAAGTGAGCCAACCTGCCCCCTACAGGTAGTGGAGAGCCGACCCTGGGCATCCCATCAGGGTGCCTGTTTGGCAGAGGCTTTAGGCTGAGGGGTGGGAGCAGGCCTGCTCGAACCCCATCTGCCTCTCCCTCTGAAGAACCCCTCTGTCGTAGGCTGAAGAGGAGGGGCCTGAGTCTGGTAAAAGGCCTGTGAAAAGGCTCACCCCTACCCCTACCCCTGGGTTGCCCTGAGGAGTGGCTTACACTCCTGTAAGTGGTTCTATATTCATCCATTTTTTCATATTATTCTCTGTCTGCTCCCAAACAGAGAATTTCCCACCACAGGAAAATCCATAGCCTTAGACTGGGTATCCTGTGACAAAGTAGTACACCTGAGCCAGGCCAATCTGCGAAAAGCCACAGATGTAGCCATGACTCTAGAGGATACATCATTAGAATCCACTGCAGCATGGAATTGCACCTTAGATGCCTCAATACCATCAAGAGCCACCTGCTCCAGCTCCTTTGTGAGCTGGCCAGGGACCTGTTTGGCTAAGGCCATGACAGTATCCCATCTAGATTTCTGGTATCTTGCAACATAAGCCATATAGTTAGCTTGTCTGAGTCCCAAGGATGCTGCCATGTATTGTTTTTTGGCCATGGCATCAATCTTCCTGGAATCCTTGTCAGGAGGATGTGAAGCCAGTGGGATATTAGCTTTATCACAGGCTGCAGCCTGAACTACCCCAACATGACTGCATTGCTGTGAAAGAAAATCTGTATCAGGACCTGACAAAGTGTACCTCCTGTCCATCTTTTTATCCACAGGAGGCACAGAATTAGGAGCTTTTAAAATTTTTACTGTTTGTTTTCTAAAGGATTTATGTAAAGGGATGGACAACCTCCTGGACTTTGGGATATCCATCATCTCCACATAGTCAGGCTCCTCTTGCTCATCCAAAGCCTCCTCTAAGGGAAGCTGGAGGGTCTCAGCAACTTTTTCTAAAACAAAAAATGAGAAGGGGACTCAGAAAGCCTAGGGGGAGACGTCCGGGGAGATGGGCACATCCAGACTTTCAGAATCACATTCACACTGATCATAATCCTCATCCCCCTCCTCTGGTTCATAGAGCTCTTCTATATCATAATCCTGAACCACTGGAACCAACCGAACCGACCTTTTGCCAGACAGTGGCGGTTCGGAGGGAACCGGGGACAGGGACTGGACAATCTGTATTGCCCCGGCTATCTCAGCAGCAGTTGGAGAAGGAATTTTGGACTCCAAACCTGCTGATTTTTAGATTTCTTTGCTGGAACTGGCTCCTCAGAGCCAGCACTCCTTGCCGAGAAGTCTCGCCTGGTCAGGTGGCACTCCTCCGGTCCGGTTGGCACCGAACCGGGCCGGCCATCCGGGTCAGCGGACTTTTTGGCCTCTCGTTCCCTGAGCCTGCCCACTCTCTTGTCCAGGGTGGCTGCAGGGAAATTTTTACAAATCTGGCAGTCTGAATTGAGGTGGTCAAACCCCAGACAATAGACACATGTAGTGTGTGGGTCAGCCTTGGCAAAGGCTTCCCCACAGACACTACAGTGTTGAAACCCAGTGGGCCCGGTTTTTCTTTTGGGTTTCTGAGACATGATGCCAGCCTAACCAACCAACTTGCCCTTTTGATGGCAGTGCCAGGCAAGACACCCTTATCGGTTCCAAACCGTGTCACGGGTCATGGAAAAGAACGTAATGAAATCCGTTTTTTTTAGAACCGATAAGAACCGGGAACCGCACTCTAAAAAGCCTTAAAAGGCTTTAAACTTATATTTAAATACAACTCGATCGGTTCAACCGAACCGATAATACTCTTACAAGTTCCACACAGATAAAACCCTATCTATTACTTATGATTACCATAGACAGAGCCTGAACTGATCAGTTTTGCGGTTAAAATGATGAAATCGCGGTTAAATTAAACCGAGAAATAGCGCTTTAAACCGAAGAAATGAACCGAGCAACAGGAGGAATCTCCGGAGCGACTGTTCAGTGAGGCGGAGTAAAGAATCTGACGGTTTCAGTTTGAAACCAGCCAAACAGAGCTTCTGAACCGAGCTCGCGCTCTAAGCTCCATGCTCTGCATGGAAGTTAACTCTTTCACCTCCGGAGCAGTTCTAAGGCTGGGGCAAACTGCAATAGTCATAATATAGCAAGACTTCATGTTGTTTGAAGGAAGAACTTAGTAGACATGAATCGATGGTATAAAATTGATTGTAGAATTCATCTCGGAATGATTCTGTGAAAAATACAGAAATAAATTAGTTCCTGAAAACGATAAGAAATGTATTAAAATTGTAATAAAATAAGGCATAATGTAGCAAAACTAATATGAAGATGCTAGATAAAGTTGATTGTAAAATGTTCTTTTTTGATTATTTTACTGTTCTTGATACAAATAATGAAATATTATAAATGTAAGTGAAATGTATGTTGGTTGATATGAATGAAGCAAATAAAGTTTTGAAGTATAAAAAAAAAAAGATCTACACAAGTAAGCAAGCAATAACCCATGACAGGGTGTGCAGTTATTGGGGATTAATCAACACTCCGGGTGCATTGTGAGGCAAGAGGCCTCAGAACATTAATCAAATATAAGCTGAACTGTGTCTAAATACTGTATTCCAGAAAGACTTCCTGGATACTGGGAAAATGCTTCAAAGCTCAGTCTCCTGTAGTAGATTTAATTCTGGATTTCAAACTGGTCACATAAAATCCAATGAACGGGGGCATGGCCAGCAACCGAGCTGTGAACAGCTTACCATCACATCTCCACGCCTAGATAACTATAATTATCAAAATCAACTTCTGTTGCAGGGAGATATCTTTTTCACTGGCCTTACTCAATAGAACATCATAAAAGCTACTGCCAGATATAAAAATTTCAGCTGTGCGTTCTGGGGTGCGTCGACCATGGGCCGAACAAATAAAGCGGGGATTCCGCCAGCTGGAAACCGTCAGACAGACCTGAAAGCCAGAGGCAGCAAAGATTCCCTCCACGATGCTCCTGACCTCGAAGGGCCTCAGTCATCTAATGCAGCACTTCTGCGTGCGATTCAAGGACTGGATCGCAAAATCGAAGAGTTCAGTTCAGAGCTTAAGCAACTCCACTCAAAGGTGGACATAGTTGCTGAAGATGTTAAAGGAGTAAATAAAAAAGCTGATAAGGCTCTAGTAGCAATGGCCGGCCTAGTCGAAGAAAATGAGGTATTATGGAGACGACTACAGAATCTGGAAAATACAGCTAGAGCTACACATCTTCGTCAACTGGGGCTACCAGAAAACACAGAGGGAGAGCACCCGATATCGTTTTTGTAGACATGGTTGAAGGATTTATTAAATGTTGAACAGCCCTTCAAGTTAATTAAAACTTATCGGATCAACCCTCGTGGTGGCCGTCATAAGACAGTATCGGGGTCATCATTCCCTCGTACTCTCATGCTGCAATTCCATACCACATCTGAAAGGGACTTAATATTGCAACAAGCCAAAAATCTTGCACCTCTTTCGTGGGATGAAATCAGAATACACCTCCCAGACTTAAGTTTTGCTACGAGGATGAGACGCAAAAGTTTTGATGGCATAAGGGAATGGTTACGTGCATTGGGGGTGCGCCATGTGCTTTTGATGCCTGCCAGTCTCAGGATAGTGTATGGTGGAAAGACTTATCAATTTTCCGAACCATCTGAGGCCTCAAAGCTTCTGAAAAAAATAGAAAGCCAATTTGCCGCATGGAAGGAAGCCACAGACTCTGAAGAGGAGTTAGACACCTGAATCTGTCACCACTAGTGGCGATTAAAACTTAGGGGGACAGAGAAGTGTCAAAAACACTGGTCCCACAAGTTATAGAACTGGTTGAAATATTACTTCTGTTCCCCACAAATTCCATTTCATGAACAGTAGCAAAACAAACATTTGAGATGAGTATTTTTCTTTTATAAATATGAGATGGACTGGGTTGGGGAAAAGTTTGTTTAAAAGTTGTTCTGGTTCTATCAGTTGTCCTCTTCCTCTGCGCTCATCAGCAGTTCTAAGTTAGTAGCGCTTATCGGAGGTAACATTAAGGGCAAGTGATTAAGAGGGCTCTCTGTATTAATATTTAGTTAAATTAATACTTAGTTAATTATAGAAATATAATTTTAAGGATGCCCTTTTTTTGAGTAAACTAGGAGTGGTTGTTTGTGGGGGTGACTGCACCTGTTTTCTTTTTACAGCAACCGATTATAGATGGGGATGTATACCCTTACATGGGGTGAGCGATGAGGATACACTATTTTGGGCACCCCTGCTCATGGTTGTATGTGCCAATTTAGATAAAAATAATCTAGCATGGACTTAGAGGAATTTTTATTGAGGTTTTAAGTGAAATGTCATATAGTGATAACCCCCATATGTAGCAACACATGCAATGTTACTGTAAAAAATGATGTCTATAAATTGTACATCAGAACGCCTGCCTGGAGGGGCTGAATTGTAATGCTATGTGTTACAGTAAACTAATAAAATATAATTATAAAAAAAAAAAAAAATGAACATAGAGCTAACTGCAACTTCATTTTGTATTGTTAAATCTCCATCAAATGGCCCAGAAGCACAAGGGGCTGAGGCGCTGGTAATGGCCCAGTAGCACAAGGGCCTGAGGCGCTGGTAATGGCCCAGTAGCACAAGGGCCTGAGGCGCTGGTAATGGCCCAGTAGCACAAGCGGTGGAGGTGCTGGTAATGGCCCAGTAGCACAAGGGGCTGAGACGCTGGTAAAGGCCCAGTAGCACAAGGGGCTGAGACGCTGGTAATGGCCCAGTAGCACAAGGGGCTGAGACACTGGTAATGGCCCAGTAGCACAAGCAGCTGAGGTGCTGGTAATGGCCCAGTAGCACAAGCAGCTGAGGCACTGGTAATGTCCCAGTAGCAGAAGGGGCTGAGGCACTGGTAATGGCCCAGTAGCACAAGGGGCTGAGGCACTGGTAATGTCCCAGTAGCAGAAGGGGCTGAGGCACTGGTAATGGCCCGGTAGCAGAAGGGGCTGAAGCACTGGTAATGGCCCAGTAGCAGAAAGGGCTGAGGCAGTGGTAATAGCCCGGTAGCACAAGGAGCAGAGATGCTGGTAATGGCCCTGTAGCACAAGGGGCTGAGGGGCAGGAAGAAAAAATTACTCACCTTAGTAATTAAGTTTCTTCTAATGGAGTCTTGCTGTATTCTGACTATTGCAGTTAGCCCCAGCACTCGAACTGCCCCGGAGAGAAGAGGGTAAGATTTCTGTGCAGAGCATAGAACGCTGAGCTACAGCTCTGTTCAAACCTCTGTCTGCTGCACTTAGAAGCACAACCGTCAGATTCTTATGAGCTAATACTAACTAACTACTATGTGGAAATTGTAACATTTTTTACTAGCCAAATGGCAACCAAATCTTTTGGATCCCCAAAAGACTCAAGTCAAGAAATCCAAAATCAAAAACCAGGTAGTGAACAACTTAAGACTGTTAAATTAATAATATAACCCACTCTCCCTCTCTAAAAGGACGGAGTGCCCAAATGCACCCCTGGGGTGCAACACTGCACCTGCCAGCCCACTTCCCAAAAACAGGTTCTGAGAGGGGAGGCAGGAAGGGAGGTCAGAATACAGCAAGACTCCATTAGAAGAAACATAATTACTAAGGTGAGTAATTTTTTCTTCAAACCACATGAAGTCTTGCTGTATTCTGACTATTGCAGACTACCAAGCAGTACCTCCATGGAGGAGGGAATCGATCCTACCTTGGGAATAGGCTCTGCAGTACTGCTGTACCAAACCGAGCATCACTCCCAGCCTGGATGTCCAGGGAGTGATGTTTGGTAAATGTATGGACTGTTTTCCAGGTGGCTGCTTTACATATCTCTAGCAAAGGAATATCCCTGGACGCAGCCAGGGAAGCAGCTGTACCTCTAGTCGAATGAGCCCTCAGACCTGAGGGAGGTATTTTGCCTAGTTTCTCATAGCAGAATTGAATGCAAAAGACAATCCACCTGGCAATAGTTCTCTTAGTGGCAGGTTTGCCCTTCCCCACTTCCCCATAAGTGAGAAACAATTGGAGGGAGTCAAACCTGTGAGCCTTAGTACACTCAATGTAGTAACTAAGGGCTCTTTTAACATCCAAACAGTGTAAACTTCTTTTTCCTGAAGAAGAATGATCAGTGAAGAACACAGGGAGAGACATGGTTTGGTTCAGATGAAAATCTGAAACCCCTTTATGTAAAAACCTGTTAGTTCTAAGGACCACCTTATCTCTATGGAATGAGATAAAATCAGGCTCCACTGGCAGAGCTTGCAATTCACTGATACACCTGGCAGAGGTAATAGCTACCAGGAACAGTTTTCCAAGTCAAGTACTTAAGCTCTGCTGAAGACAAAGGCTCAAAAGGGGGTTGCATAAGATGAGCAATACAAACATTAAGATCCCAAGCAGGGGTAGGATCCCTAAAGGGGGGATTGGTATGAAGCAATCCCTTGAAAAATTTACAGAATACAGGGTGAGAGGACAGTGAGGAAGGCTTTCCCACTGACCGAAAAGCAGAAACAGCTGACAAATGTACTTTGAGAGTAGCTGGTCTGAGGCCTAGGCCATTAAGATGAACCATATAATCCAGAACTGTAAGCAATTCAGTAGTGTCTGGGGATATATGCTTCTTGGAACACCAAATGCTGAATCCTTTCCATTTGGAGTTATAAGTTTTTCTGGTGGCAGGCTTTTGAGAGGCTTTGAGAATGTCCAGAACCCCTTGGAATAGATGCAAATCTGCATACTCTAACTCTTCAAGAGTCATGCCTTGAGATTGAGAGACCGAAGTTTGGGGTACCAAATCCTCCCCTGAGAGGAGGTTAACAGGTTGTAATTCCTGGGAAGAGACTGGGAAGATGGATTGCTAGGGACAGCAACAGGGGGTACCAAGGCTGCCTGGCCCAGTCCGGAGCAATCAGAATCACTTTGCATGGTTGTGACCTTATTTTGACCAGAACCTTGAACAGTAGAGGAAAAGGAGGGAAGGCATATAGAAATTTCCCCTCCCAGTTCAAGATCAGAGCATCCAGAGGGACTGAGCCCAAGACTGGGGGTCTGCAACAAAACAGAGGAAGTTGGTGATTGTCTGGGGCTGCAAAGAGATCTATCTCTGGAGTGTCCCACCTTGAAAAAATCACTTTCAACACCAGAGGGTCCAGGGACCATTCGTGATGGCCCTGGGAGAACCTGCTCAATGCATCTGCTAGCATATTGCCCTTCTCTGGAAGGTGGACTGCTATCAGAGAGGTCTACAGAGAATAAGCTAGGGACCACAATTTCATGGCTTCCGTGCACAAGGCCGTGGTCCGCGTGCCTCCCTGCTTGTTGATGTACCACATGGTGGTGGTATTGTCTGTCCTGACCTGAACCACCTTGTTCTGCACTGACTGAGAGAAAGTTTGCAAGGCCAGAAGGACCACCCTGAGTTCCAAGAGATTGATATGAAGAAGGGATTCCTGAGGTGACCACAGTCCCTGGGCTGTGAGAGCCCCCAGATGGGGTCCCCACCCCAACAGAGAAGCATCCACGGTTAAGACCACAGAGTGAGACTGAGTGACGAATGGAACTTCTTGTCTGAGGCTGCCCTGATCCTACCACCATTGGAGAGCCTGGATCAGAGTCTGAGTCACTGAAACTAGTTTGATTAGAGAATCTTTCTTCTGAGACCAAAAGGCCCTCAGGTGAAACTGAATGTCCCTCATCTGAAATCTGGCCCCTTGGACCACTACTGCAGAAACTGCCATATGGCCCAGAAGTTGAAGGAAGTGCCTTGCTGGCAGACAGACCAGAAGGTGAAATGAAGAAGCCAGCCGTACAATAGCCCTTGCCCTTTCCAGGGGAAGAAAAACTCTTGCTTTGACTGTATCCAACTCTACACCTATAAAGGTGAGGAGCTGTACAGGCTCGAGAACTGACTTGGGAAGATTGAGAAGAAATCCTAGGGAAGTGAGCACTTGCTGAGTCACTAGCAGGTCTGACTTGACTTGGTCTGGGGACTGACCCACAATGAGCCAGTCGTCCAGGTATGGAAATATGGAAATATTCTTTCTTTTTAAAAAGGTCACTACTACTACTAGGCATTTTGTGAATACCCTTGGAGCCGATGTCAGGCCGAAGGGCATAGCTCTGAACTGATAATGGCCTGAAGGCATTCAAACCTGAGGTACTTTCTGTGGGAGCACCTGATGGGAATGTGAAAGTAGGCATCTTTTAAGTCCAGGGAGGCTAGCCAGCCCCCTGGCCTTAGAGAGGGATGGATTATTCCCCAGAGTCACCATTTTGAATTTTGGTTTTAAAAGATGTTTGTTCAGGTATCTTAAGTCTGGGATGGGTCGCCACTCCCCTGTCTTTTATGGGGTGAGAAAGTACCTGGAGTACAGACCTTTGCCCCTGTGCAATGTAGGAACTCTCTCTACAGCCTTTAGAGCCAGTAGAGATGAAACCTCTGCCTCTAAGGCAATGGTTTCGGAGATGCTTGCAGGTGGAAAAGATCTGGCCCTCAGCTTTGGAAATTTCTTGAAGCTGAGAACCAGCCCCTGGCTTACCACCTCCAGGACCCACTTATCTGAGGTAACAGACATCCAGTCCTGGACGAAGTAAGCCAGCCTACCTCCTACAGGAATGAGAGAGTCGACCCGGGCTGACACATCAGAGTGTCTGCTTGACAGGAGCCCTAGGTTGAGAGGTGGATGCAGCCCTGTTCATCCCCCTTCTGCCTCTCCCTCTGAAGAACCCCCTCTGAGGAAAAGGAGAAGAGGCCTGTGCTTGGTAGAAAGGCCTATGAAAAGGCTTGCCCCTGCCCCTAGCTTGCTGCCTTTGAGGAGTTGCCTGCCTTTCCTTGGCCTGTGCACTCCTATAGGTGGTCCTATACTCATCCATCTTTTTCACGTAATTGTCTGCTCCCGAAACAGAGAATTACCCACCACAGGGAAATCCATGGCCTTAGCCTGGGTGTCCTGTGAGAGGCTAGTACATCTGAGCCAAGCCATTCTCTGAAGAGCCACAGATGTAGCCATGACTCTAGATGACACATCATTGGAGTCCACAGCAACATGGAACTGTACCTTAGATGCCTCAGTCCCATCAGTAGCCACCCCCTCCAGCTCAGAGGCTATCTGGGGGGAGGCCTACTTAGCCAGTGCCAGTACAGTGTCCCACCTGGACTTCTGGTACCTGGCTGCATAGGCCATATAATTAGCCTGCCTGAGTCCCAAAGTGGATGCCATGTACTGTTTCTTTGCCATGGCATCCAGCTTCCTAGAGTCTTTATCTGGGGTGTGTGAAGCCAAGGGTATATTAGCCTTATCACAGGCTGCAGCCTGCGCAACCCCAACATGGCTGCATTGTTGATACAAGAACTCTGTACCTGAACCTGATAAGGTGTACCTTTTGGCCATCCTTCTGTCTACAGGAGGTATGGAATTTGGAGTTTTTAAAATCTTTTGTGTCTGTTTCCCAAAAGACTTATGAAGGGGAATAGACAGTCTCTTGGACTCTGGGATGTCCATCATCTCCACATAATCAGGTTCCTCTTGTTCCTCCATGGCTTCCTCCACAGGGAGCTGGAGGGTTTCTGCCACTTTCCTGTAAAAGTGGGAAGGGGACTCAGAAAGCCTAGGAGGGGAAACACCAGAAGGCCTGTCTGGGGAGATGACCGGTTCAATGTGCTCATCTAGACCTTCCCCACCATCGTCATCATCATAATCTTCATCCCCCTCCAAATCTGGTTCATAAAAATCTTCAGAGGTATAACCTTGAACCAGAGGAACTGACCAAACTGAGTGCCTGCCAGAAGGTGCTGGATCAGACGGAACCATGCGAAGCAATTCTACAGTCCTTATCGCTTTGGGAATTTCTTCGGCGGTCGGAAAATGGGTCTCTGGATCCGAACTGGACAATTTTTCTTTTCTTTGTCTTTTTGTAGGAACCAATCCCTCAGGATTGGCTCTCCTCTTGCCCGAAGAAGTATCGCCCTGGTCAGAGGGCACTCCCTCAGGTTTGGTCGGAACCGAACCGGGCTGGCCATCCTGGTCAGCGGACTTCACGGCCTCCTTATCCCTAAGCCTACCTAATCTTTTTTCCAGGGTAGACTTAGGGGAATTTTTTACATATTTGGCAGTCTTAATCAAGGTGGTCAAACCCCAGACAATAAACACAGGTGGTATGGGGATCAGCCTTAGCAAAGACCTCCCCACACACACTGCAGTGTTGAAACCCACTGGGCCCGGTTTTTCTTTTGGGTTTCTCAAACATAGCCATCCTAACCACAAACTTACCTTTTTTATGGCAAACAACAGGGCAAGACACCCTTATTGGTTTCTAACTGTGTCATGGGTATTGGAAAAAAAACACAAGAAAATGTTTTTTTTTTTTTTTTTTTTAAACCGATAAGGACCGGTAACCACACTCTAAGTTTAGAAACAAAGACAGAATATGTAATTCACTAAACGGACGGTTCAGCTGAACTGGTCAAAAATCAATTTTTACAATTTTACTATGTCAAGTTCACTACCTAGTACTTACTGTACCACAGACAGAGGTCTGAATCGAAACTTGCGAAAAAGTAATCAGTAAAACAGAAGCCTTTAACCGACTTTCGAACTGCGAGCAAAGGAGAAATCTCTGGAGCGACCATTCAGTTAGGTGGAGTAAAGAATCTGACGGTTGTGCTTCTAAGTGCAGCAGACGGAGGTTTGAATTGAGCTCAAGCTCAATGTTCTATGCTCTGCATAGAAAATTAACCCTCTTCTCTCCGGGATAGTTCGAGTGCTGGGGCTAACTGCAATAGTCAGAATACAGCAAGACTTCATGTGGTTTGAAATGGCCCAGTAGCACAAGGGGCTGAGGCACTGGTAATGGCCCAGTAGCACAAGGGGCTGAGGCACTGGTAATGGCCCAGTAGCACAAGGGGCTGAGGCGCGGGTAATGGTCCAGTAGCACAAGGGGCTGAGGCACGAGTAATGGCACCGTAGCACAAAGGACTGAGGTGCAGGTAATGACCCAGTAGCACAAGGGGCTGAGGTGCAGTAACGGTCCAGCAGCACAAGGAGTGGAGATGCTGGTAATGGCCCAGTAGCACAAGGGGTGGAGGCGCTGGTAATGGCCCAGTTGCACAAGGGACTAAGGTGGTGGTGCCACACCTACTGCCATACCAGCACTCCGGGGTCAGTGACAGATTCAGGCTGCTAGAAGATTGAATGTCTGCAGACTGTTGTCCTCTCCCTGGGAGGGGGGACCTGCCACACTGTTCAGATACTGCCACCATGTGAAGTCATGGTGACAGACCAGCGGATAGCGTTGAACACTTGGGGCTACCTTATGATCAGTAAGTAGTGCATGTGCAATGCCATGCGCATGCACACCTGTGTCAAGCACGTCACCAATCAAGGGAAGAAAAAGCCGGACCTGTCATCATGAAGCCCAACTCCTTGATTTGGCCTGCAGCATTGCCCTGAGACTCCTGCCTCTGCAGAACTGGGGTGGTGGGGTGGGGAGGAGGATATCTAGTGCAGTCTGGGGCTACTGAGATCATTATTGCAGGTTCCCCCTCTGAGCTTCAGGAGGACTTTCTGTGTGAGTGTGAATGCATGCAGCAACCTCCTTGTCCAATCCAAGACTAGGGCATCCTGTTAGACTATCCCATTGGTGGTCTGTAACAAAGCAGTGGGAGGTGACTGTTCTCCCAAGAGGTGAAAAAGTCTCTTTTGGGTGTGCCCCACCTTTGGCAAACTGTGGCCAGGACCTGTCTGTTCAAGGCCCATTCGTGATTTCCCTGGCCGATTCTGCTTAACGAGTCTTCCAGGACCTTGTCTTTCCCTGGCAGGTGTACCGCAGAAATGTCTGCTTCTAAGGAGTATGCCAGGTCCCAGATCCTCATTGCTTTTGTACGCAGTTCTGAGGATCTTGTCCCTCCCCGCTTGTTTATGTAGTACATTGTTGTAAAGCTGGGAGGAGACTGACTGACTGCATTACTAGCAGCTCTACCCTAAGTGCCAGGAGGCTGATGTGCTCCAGGGACTCCTGCAGGCTCTATGTGCCACTCACTGTGAGGTCTGTATGGAGGTGCTCCACCCCAGGAGTGAGGCATCTGTAGTAGGAATACTTGCCGGTGTTTGCTGAGGAAAGGGAATGCTGTCTCAGATTGCTTTCTTCCTTCCACCACTCTAGTGACATCACCAGTGCTTTTGTCACTGGCACTGGTTTAGAGAGTGGGTCTCGTTTCTGAGACCAACTGTCTCTGTGTTGGATATCTCTCATTTGGAACCTGGCCATTAAATCATGGTTGTGGATGCAGCCATGAGTCCCAGTAATTGTAAGATGTGAAAGACCCTGCTGTAGCTATGAAAGCTGCAACTCTGGCCAGCGGGAAAAAGGCTTTCCCCTGTAGGGGGTATAGCTCTGTTCCTATGCCATACAGTACTTGAACAAGTTCTGCTTGAGACTTCTGCATATTTATCAAGAATCCCAGACTCTCCAAGGTGCTTTTTTACAGTCTAAAGTAAGCATATTGTCTCATGTTCTAGCCAGTTGTCCAGGTAGGGGAAAACCACACCTTGTCCCCTCAGGTGTGCTCCCACCACAGCCAAATACTTCATAGATACTCCTGGTGCTGAGGTGAGTCCAAAGGGAGGAGCTGCGAAGAAAAATTACTCACCTTAGTAATTGTGTTTCTTCTAATGGAGTCTTGCTGTTTTCTGACATATGCAGTTAGCCCCAGCACTAGAACTGCCCCCGAGAGGAAAGAGTTAACTCTATGCATGAGCATAGAATGCTGAGCTCGAGCTCAGTTCAAACTTCTGTCTGCAGCACTTCAAAGTGTAACCGTCAGATTCTTACGAGCAATACTAACTAACTATTCTATTTAAGTGGAAACTGTAAAGAAAATAGCCAAAAAGGCAATAAATGTTTTGGGTCCCCTAAAAGACTCAAGTCGAGAACCCAAAATAATAACCAGGTAGTGAACCAACAGAAATAGCTACCAAAAAACAACATAACAATAAACCCACTCCCCTTTTTAAAAAAGGAGTGCCAAGTATACCCCTGAGGTGCAACACTGTACCTGCCAGCCCACTTCCGAAAAACAGGTTCTGAGAGGGGAGGCGGGGGAGGGAGTCAGAATACAGCAAGACTCCATTAGAAGAAACACAACTACTAAGGTGAGTAATTTTTTCTTCAAACAACATGAAGTCTTGCTGTATTCTGACATACGCAGACTACCAAGCAGTACCGCCATGGAGTGGGGTACCGAAGCTATTTTGGGAATAGGCTCTGCAGTACTACTGTTCCAGACCTAGCATCACTTCTAGCCTGGCTAGCCAGAGAGTAATGCTTGGTGAAAGTATGGACAGTTTTCCAGGTGGCTGCTTTGCATCTCTCTAATAAAGGTATATCCCTGGCAGCAGCCAGGGAAGCAGCTGTACCCCTAGTCGAATGAGCCCTCAGGCCTGAGGGAGGTGTTTTGCCTAGCTTTTCATAGCAGAACTGTATACAAGAGACAATCCACCTGGCAATAGTTCTCTTAGTAGCAGGTTTACCTTTTCCTACTTCACCATAAGTAACAAACAATTGAGGACAGTCAAACCTCAGTGCCTTAGTATGTTCTATGTAGTAGCTAAGTGCCTTCTTAACATCCAAACTGTGTAATCTTCTTTCTCCTGAAGAAGAATGATCAGTGAAAAACACAGGAAGAGACATGGACTGGTTCAGATGAAAATCTGAGACCACTTTGAGTAAGAACCTCCTATTGGTTCTAAGGACCACCTTATGTCTGTGAAAAGAAATAAAATCCGGCTCCACTGGCAGAGCTCGTAATTCACTAATACGCCTGGCAGAAGTGATAGCTACCAGGAACACAGTTTTCCAAGTCAAGTACTTGAGTTCTGCTAAAACCAAAGGCTCAAAGGGAGGTTGCATGAGCTGAGCAATGCAAATATTAAGATCCCAGGCAGGAGTAAGGTCCCTAAAGGGAGGGAAGGTATGGACTAAACCCTTAAAAAAACTTACAGAAGACAGGATGAGATGCCAGGGAAGGAACCTTCCCCACTGACAAGAATGCAGAGACAGCTGCTAGATGCACTCTCAAGAGTGGCTGGCCTCAGGCCTAAGCCATTAAGATGAACCATATAATCCAGAACTGTAGCCAATCAGCAGCATCTGGTAGGACATCTCTATTGGAACACCAAATGCTGAATCTTTTCCATTTGGAATTATAAGTTTTTCTGGTGGCAGGTTTTCGAGAGGCTTTAAGAATATCCAGAACCCCGAGACAGATGCAGACTTGCATACTCTAACTGTTCAAGAGCCAAGCTTTGAGGTTGAGAGACCGAAGGTTGGGGTACCATATCCTTCCCTGAGAGGAGGTCAACAGACTGTGCTTCTTGGGAAAAGATAAGAGAAGATGGACTGCTAGGGACATCAATAGAGGATACCAGGGCTGTCTGGTCCAGTCTGGTGCAATCAGGATCACCTTGCATGATTGTGACCTTATCTTGACCAGAACCTTGAACAACAGAGGAAAGGGAAGAAATGCATACAGGAATTTCCCCTCCCAATCCAGAACCAGAGCATCCAGAGGAAATGAGCCCATGACTGGGGGTCTGCAACAGAAGAGAGGAAGTTGATGACTGTATTGGGCTGCAAAGAGATCTATCTCTGGAGTGCCCACCTTGAGAAAATTACTTTTAATATGAAGGGGTCCAGGGACCATTCATGATGGCCCTGAGATATCCTGCTCAGAGCATCTGCTAGCACATTGTCCTTCCCTGGAAGATGGACTGCTACCAGAGATGCCTGCAGGGAATAAGCCAGACACCATAATTTCATGGCTTCTGTGCACAAGGCCATAGACCAAGTGCCTCCCTGCTTGTTGATGTACCGCATGGTGGTGGTGTTGTCTGTTCTGACCTGAACCATCTTGTTCTTTACTGAGTCCGAGAAGGTTTGGAGAGCTAGGAATACTGCCCTGAGTTCCAGAAGATTGATATGAAGAAGGAACTTCTGAGTGGACCACATCCCTTGTGCTGTGAGAGCTCCTAAGTCAGCTCCCCAGCCCAGAAGAGACACATCTGTGAGTCTGACTGATGAATGGGACTCCTTGTCTGAGATTGTCCTGATCCAACCACCACTGGAGAGCTTGGATCAGTGTCTGAGCCACTGGAATCAATTTGGTTAAAATATATTTTTTCTGGGACCAAAATGACCTCAGATGGAATTGGATGTCCCACATTTGAAATCTGGCTCCTTGTACCACCGCAGTGGAGGCTGCCATGTGGCCCAGGAGCTGAAAAAATGTCTTGCTGGTCGAGACACCCGAAGATGAAAGGAAGAAGCAAGGTCTGTAAGGGCCTTCACCCTTGCCAAGGGAAGAAAAGCCTTTGCTTGGACAGTATCCAACTCTACCCCTATGAAGGTAAGGAGTTGCACTGGTTCGAGAACTGACTTTGGTAGGTTGAGAAGGAACCCTAGGGAAGTGAGTAACTGTTGTATTACTTGTAGATCTGACTTGACTTAGAAACATAGAAACATAGAATTTGACGGCAGATAAGGACCGCTTGGCCCACCCAGTCTGCCCATTTCCCTACCTACTGGATAAGCTGCAGATCCTAGTTAACCAGCAGCCTACTTCTTCCTACCCCAACCCCCCAGAACTGCCTTATGACTATCCCATGCATGCTTGAATTCCACCACTGATTTTGACTCCACAACCTCCTTCGGAAGGCCGTTCCATGCATCCACAACCCTCTCTGTAAAAAATACTTCCTTAAATTACCTCTGAGCCGCCCCTCTATTTTCAAATTGTGCCCTCTTGTTCTTGCACACTCTTTTTTGAAAGATGCTACCCTCTTGGACTTTGTTGATTCCTTTGAGGTACTTGAGCGTTTCTATCACGTCCCCCTCTCCCTTCTTTCCTCGAGGCTATACATATCAAGCTCCTTAAGTCTCTCTTCATATGTCTTCGGTGCAGACCCTGCACCATTTTAGTTGCCCTCCTCTGGACAGCTTCCATCCTGTCTATGTCTTTCGGAGATTGGGTCTCCAGAACTGCACACAATACTCCAGATGGGGTCTCACCAGCTGTCTGTACAGAGGGATAATAACTTCCTGTTTTCTACTGGTGATGCCTCTCCCTATGCATCCCAGTATCCCCCCAGCCCTCCTTGCTGCCCTCTCACATTGCTTGCCCGTCTTTAGGTCATCTGATATGACTACCCCCAGGTCCCTTTCCATTTTTGTTGTTGTTAGTATCTCACCCCCCATTGTGTACTCTTCCCCTGGGTTTTTGTTTCCCAGGTGCATTACCTGCACTTCTTAGCATTGAATCTAAGCTGCCATACATTTGACCATTCCTCTAACCTTGCCAAGTCCCTTCTCATCCTTTCCACCCCACCCTGTGCATCAACTCTGTTGCAGATCTTAGTGTCATCTGCAAAGAGACATACTTTTCCTTCCAGTCCTTCTGCAATGTCGCTTATAAAGACATTGAAGAGGACCAGTCTTAATACTGAACCCTGCGGTACCCCACTAGTAACCCTCCTTTCTTCTGAGTGGACTCCATTTTTACTATTACTCTCTGTGTCCTATTCTCCAGCCAATTCTTTACCCAGGCTGTCATCTTGGGACCCACTCCCAGGCTGGCTAACTTGTATATTAATCTTTTGTGTGGGACTGTGTCAAATGCCTTGCTAAAGTCTAGGTAGGCCATGTCCACAGCCCCTCCCTGATCTACTACTTTGGTCACCCAGTCAAAGAAATCTATCAGATTCGTCTGGCATGACCTTCCCGCTGTGAATCCATGCTGCCTAGGGTCCTGTGCCCCTCTGGCCTCTAGATACTCGACAATTATTTCCTTTAGAAGTGATTCCATCATTTTCCCTATCACTGAGGTTAAACTAACAGGTCTATAGTTTCCTGCTTCTGCCTTGCTCCCACTTTTGTGAAGGGGAATCACATCTGCCCTCCTCCAGTCCTCGGGTACCACCCCATCCTCCCATGATTTGTTAAAAAGGGTAGTCAGTGGTGTCACTAGTTCTACCCTTAGTTGTTTTAGAATTCTGGGATGAATCCCATCAGGCCCCATTGCTTTGTCCACCTTCAGTTTTAAGAGTTCTTTCAGAGCCCTTTGTTCTGTAAATGGGCCGGTATCAACTTCTGTATCCAGAGTGTTACTACTGTTTGTTTTATGTACCTCCCTCTTCCTTTGTAAATACTGAGCAAAATATTTGTTTAGTATCTGCCTTTTCACAGTCTCCCTCTGCCCACCCTCCTCCCTTGGTCTTGGACTTGGTCTGGAGACTGTCCCAAGATGAGCCAGTCATCCAGGTATGGAAAAATTGAGATATCCTGTCTCCTGAGAAAAGCCCCTACAACTGCTAGGCACTTTGTGAACACCCTTGGAGCTGATGTTAGGCCGAAGGGCATTGCTCTGAACTAGTAATGGCCTGAAGGCAACTCGAACCTGAGGTACTTTTTGTGGGAGCACCTGATTGGGTTGTGAAAGTAGGCATCTTTGAGGTCCAAGGAGGCTAACCAATCCCCTGGCCTCAGAGAGGGAAGAATTACTCCCAGAGTCGCCATTTTGAATCTTGGCTTGACAAGGTACTTAAGTATCTTAGGTCTAGGATGGGCCGCCACTCCCCTGTCTTTTTTGGGGTAAGGAAGTATCTGGAGTACAGACCCTTGCCCCTGTGTCGAGTAGGAACTCTCTCTATGGCTCTGAGAACCAGCAGAGAGGAAACCTCTGCCTCTAGGGCAATGGTTTCGGAGATATCTGCAGGTGAAAAAGACCTGACCCTCAGTTTTGGAAATTTTTTGAAGCTGAGGGCCATTCACTGGCTTACTACCTCCAGGACCCACTTGTCTAAGGTAACAGACTTCCAGGCCTGGAAGTTGTAAGTCAGCTTGCCTCCTACTGGGATAAGGGAGTCGACCCGGGCTGACACATCAGGGTGTCTGCTTGGCAGAAGCCTTAGACTGAGAGGAGGATGCAGCCCTGCTCATCCCCCTTCTTCCTCTCCCTCTGAAGAACCTCCTCTGAGGAAAAGGAGAGGAGGCCTGTGCCTGGTAGAAAGACCTGTGAAAAGGCCTGCCCCTGCCCCTAGACTGCTGCTTCTGAGGAGTTGCCTGCCTTTCCTTGGCCTGTGCACTCCTGTAGCTGGTGCGATATTCATCCATCTTTTTCATGTAATTCTCTGTCTGCTCCCCAAACAGAGAATTACCTACCACAGGGAAATCCATGGCATTAGCCTGAGTGTCCTGTGAGAGGCTAGTACATCTGAGCCAAGCAAATCTCCGAAGATACACAGATGTGTCCATGACTCGTGATGACACATCATTTCCCCAGCAGCATGAAACTGAATCTTTGATGCCTCTATAGGGGGGAAGCCTGTTTAGCCAGTTCCAGAACAGTATCCCATCTGGCCTTCTGGTATCTGGCTGTGTAGGCCATATAATTTGCCTACCTAAGTCCCAAGGAGGATGCCAAGTACTGTTTTTTGGCCATAGCATCCACCTTCCTAGAGTCTTTATCTGGGGGGGTGAAGCCAAAGGTATATTAGCCTTGTCACAGGTTGCAGCCTGCACTACCCCACCATGGCTGCATTGGTGGAACAAGAACTCTGTACCTGAGCCTGAAGCATACACCTCCTGTCCATTCTTTTATCCACAAGAGGTAAAGAATTTGGTGTTTGGAGAATTTTTTGTGTCTGTTTCCCAAGAGATTTATGGAGGTGAATAGACAGCCTTTTGGACTCTGGGATGTCCATCATTTCAACAAAATCAGGCTCCTCTTGTTCCTCAACAGCTTCGACCAGAGGAAGCTGGAGGGTCTCTGCCACTTTTTTGTAAAACAAATAGTGGGATGGGGACTTGGAAAGCCTGGGAAGGAAACATTAGAAGGCCTGTCTGGGGAGATGTCTGGTTCAATGGGCTCGTCCAGACCTTCCACACCACCATCATCATCATCATCATCCTCCTCCTCTTCGTCCCCTTCCCATTCTGGTTCATAAAACTCATCCGGACATTATTCCAGAACCAGGGGAACAGACCAAACTGAGTGCCTACCGAGAGGTGCCGGATCGGACGGAACCGGACGGAGCAATTCTACAATGCTAATCACTCTGGCTATCTCTTCAGCGGTTGGACGTTGTGGTTCTGGATCCGAACCGGCCGATTTCCTCTTTTTCTTTGACGGAACCGACCCCTCAGGATCGGCTTTCCTTTTGCCTGAGGGAGTATCGCCCAGGTCAGTGGGCACTCCCTCAGGTTTGGTCGAAACCGAACTGAGCTAGCCATCCAGAATAGCGGACTTCTCTGCCTCCTTTTCCCTAAGCCTACCCAATCTCTTATCCAGGGTGGCCTTCAACAAACTTCTTGCAGATTTGGCAGTCTGAATCGAGGTGGTCAGACCCCAGACAATAAACACAGGTGGTGTGAGGGTCTGCCTTAGCAAAGGCATCCCCACACTCACTACAGTGTTGAAACCCAATGGGCCCATTTTTTTCCTTGGGGTCTCAGACATGGCCAGGCTAACAACTTACCCTTTATAGCTCAAAAGCCAGGTAAGACCCCCTATCGGTTACCAACCGTGTTACGGGTCATGGAAAAAAAAAACGTCTAAAATTCAGGTTTTCTTAAACCGATAGGAACCAGTACCTCACACTAGAAAATTAGAAAATAAAATAACCCTAATACAATTGGTTTCAAAACTGGACCGATTGACAGGTTTTTACAATTTCCACAGAATTACCACAATAAACTAAAGTCCACTACCTACAACACTTACTGTACCACAGACAGGGATCTGAAGCTGAAAAAAATAAAGCAAAAAATGTTTTTTAAACCAACTGTTTTTACCGAACCGAGCAAGTGAAGGCGCAGTCTATGGAGCGACTGTTCAGTTAGGCAGAGTAAAGAAACTGATGGTTACACTTTGAAGTGCTGCAGACAGAGATTTGAACCAAGCTCAAGCTCAACGTTCTATGCTCATGCATAGAGTTAACTCTTACATCTCTGGGGCAGTTCAAGTGCTGGGACTAACTGCATATGTCAGAATACAGCAAGACTTCATGTTTGAAATGAAAATTATGTACTCACTGTAATTTTTCATCCTCCAGAATATCTTCACCTTTCATTCTCATTAACGGGTCTTAGAGGTGATAGGATCCTGCAGGAGCAAAGCTTGAGATGGACCGACGCTGGTGCTGGCACTGCCCACAAGGCCAACGTACCGACGTAGTGCATGTGAGCCAGCAAGTAACTAATGCAGGCCCCCTCCCTTCCTCAGTTCTGTTTGCCAGTAGAAAAGAAATAAGTGGGACAGAAAAAAAAGGGGGGGCTATAGACTCCTAAACCAAAGGGATAGTAAAAGGATGCAGGCTATAAAAATAAAATAAAACCCAACTATCAATTTAAAAGAGTGAAGGCTTCGAACTACAGGGTGGCACAAAGGTAGCAGGTCTGAGACCAAGAGTGTTATCAGCTACCTGGACAGGAAGGGTAGAGATATGGGGCGGCAGTCCTGGTGTATGGCTCTGTCTTGTATATAGTGGGCCAGGAAAAGACCTCTATGAAATTAAGATGGCAAAATGCCAACTTAACTAAAACAGCCTTTAGACTCCCAAAAGGACAATAAAATTTAGTAGGGCAAATACCCAAAGCTCAACAAGATGAGCACGGCAGCAGGTGTGACTGGGCAGAGTCAGAGAGCACAAATCCTATCTTCTTGTCACTCCAAAAGGAGTGTAGGAAAAGGAAAAAGGAAGATAATGAGCATGAAAAATGTGAATGTGAAAACATGAATTCATTGGGCTGAGGAGTATAGTGCAAAAATCCTACTGCACCTGCCGCTCCCTGAAATACATGGAAAGAAGGAAGAGTGGCACCGTGTCCCAAGCAGCAGGTACTGTCACATGGCAGAAGCTCAGAGGTATGGACAAGGTGGACCACTGTTGTAACAGCAACAGGAATATATCCCTAGAGATATTTCTAGGGAAAGGAAGGAAAGATGAAGGAAATGAGAAGAAATACTGCAAGGATTTCTTTTTAAATCTTTTTTTTTGGGGGGGGGCTAGGTATGGGTACCCTCATCACAGTCTTGTGTTTTATGAAGAACAGCAATAAATCTCATCCGTAGAAGGGGGGGTACACCTCCTGAGAAGGAGTGGCAAGAACAATGCCAGTGTGCAGAGGCACAGTAGGGTGAGTTGCCTAGAGGCCCTGGATCTTATGCGAGTGGCGGATGGTGGGCAGGCATGTGAATGAAGAAAACATTACTTACCATAGTAATCTTTGTTTCTTCTAAGGGAATCTTACTGTATTCTGACAAATGCAGTATGGTCTCACCATAGGACTGCCACCGAGCAAAAATGGTTACTAGAACCTATGCTAATAGTGGAATGTTAGGCTCGAGCTCGGTTTTCAAATCACTGTCCCTAGTTGCACTTCCTGCAACCGTCAGATTCTTATGAAGTATGCAGAAGCTAAATACAAACTAAGTTTACTACCCCTAAATACCCCTATTAGGGGAACAGAAACTCCAACAACAGGAGGCATCTCTAAGACTCAAGTCAACAGATGCCCAAAAACCTAATAGGTACCCACAGGTTTCCAACATCAGTGACACAGGAGTGAGAAGAGCCCTGTAGGTCTTAGCAGGGGTGGAAGGGTGGGAGCTCAGAATACAGTACGATTCCCTTAAAAGAAATAAGATTACTGTGGTAAGTAATGTTTTCTTCAAACCCCAGGAAATCTTACTGTATTCTGACAAATGCAGACTACCCAAGCAGTGCCTTTGGAGGCGGGCAGAGGACCTATTTAGGAAACAAGCTCTGGCATCACTTCTGGCCTGGGTGTCCAGGCAATAATGCTTGGTAAATGTATGAACTGTTTTCCAGGTAGCTGCCTTACAGATTTCCAACAGGGGAATGTCTCTGGAAGCTGCTATAGATGCAGCAGTCCCCCTAGTAGAATGGGCCCTAAGCCCTTGTGGGGGCTGCTTACCCACCTTGTCATAACAGAATTGGATGCATGAGACAATCCACCTTGCTATGCATCTCTTTGTGGCAGGTTTACCCTTGCCGACCTCTCCATAGGTTATAAAGAGTTGGGTTCTATCCCCTCTGTGACCTTTCGTGTGCTCTAGATAGTAGCTAATAGCCCTTTTGACAACCAGGCTATGTAGCCTACGCTCACCTGAAAAGGAATGTTCAGTAAAGAAAACTGGCAAGGTGATGGACTGATTAATGTGAAAGTCAGATACCACCTTAGGAAGAACTTTCTGAGTACCGCCTTGTCCCTGTGGAAGGCCACATAATTGGGCTCCATGGACAAGGCCTGAATCTCACTAATCCTTCTAGCAGAAGTAATAGCCACTGAAAACACAGCTTTCCAAGTTACATACTTAAGGTCAGCCAAAGACATGGGTTCAAAAGGAGGCTGCATAAGCTGTGCTATGCAAATGTTTAGATCCCACACAGGGGTAGGGGTTCTATGAGGAGAGTGCAAATGCAGTAATCCTTTAAAACACTTTCGGAACACTGCATTAGAGGCCAAAGAGGATGGTTTACCTGCTGACAGGTAAGCAGATACTGCAGCCAAATGAACCTTCAAGGTAGAGGTCCTGAGGCCTAGGGAATGAAGATGGGTGAGATAGTCAAGAACTACTGATAAGCCAGCCTGGGTATGGTCTAAATTTTTGTCTCTGCACCAGAAAGCAAATATTTTCCACTTAGAAGTATAAACGTTTCTGGTAGCAGGTTTTCTGGATACCCTGAGGACCTCCATTATCTAGGTCCTCAGAACCAGGCTTTGAGTCTGAGGGACCGAAGGTTGTGATAGAGGATCCTGCCCTTGGAGGAGGTCAGCAGATTGTGCCTCCTGGGTAGGCTGATTGGCTTGTCTACTGATAGGGACAGGACTAGGAAATACCATGGTTGCCTGGCCCAATCTGGGGCAATGAGGACCATTGTGGCTGGTTGGGACCTGAGCTTGTTCAGAACTCTCAGTAATAGTGGGAAGGGAGGGAAGGCATACAAGAACTTCCCTTTCCAATCCAGGATCAATGCACCCAGTGGTACTGTGCCCTTCAGTGGAGGTCTGCAGCAGTACAGAGGGAGCTGGTAGTTGTCTGGGGAAGCAAAGAGGTCTACTTCTGGAGTACCCCACCTTCTGAACACCAGCTGCAGTACTTGCTTGTTTAAGGACTATTCATGATGGTTCTGATTTATTCTGCTCAGTGAATCTGCCAGCACATTGTCCTTCCCTGGAAGGTAGATTGCTGACAGCACAATGTTTAGGGAATAGGCCAGGGTCCATATTCTCATAGCTTCTGTGCACAGGGGTGTGGATCTTGTGCCTCCCTGTTTGTTGATGTAGTACATAGTGGTCATGTTGTCTGTCCTGACCTGGACCTCCTTTCCCTGCAGCATGTTGGCGAATGCCTGAAGTGCCAGGAACACTGCCCTGAGCTCCAACAGGTTGATGTGCAGTAATGACTCCTGTTTGAGCCACGTACCATGGACAGTATGCTCCCCTAGATGTGCTCCCCACCCTAGAAGGGATGCATCTGTAGTGAACACCAGAGATGGTTGTTCTTGTAGGAATGGGACCCCTTGTCTGAGGTTTCCCAAATCCTGCCACCACTGGAGTGCCTGTACGAATGTTTGAGTGACTGGGACCAACTTTGACAATCTGTCCGTTCTTTGATACCAGTAATGCTTGAGGTGATATTGAACATACCTCATTTGAAATCCTGCTCCAGACACTGTGGCAGTTGAGGCTGCCATGTGGCCCAACAACTGGAGAAAATGTCTGGCTGGCCTGAGGCTGTGAGGTTTGAAAGAACCTAACAGCTGCCCGAGAGTGTCTGCCCTCAGCTGAGGAAGAAAAGCCCTTCCTCTGACTGAATCCAATTCTGCTCCTACAAATTCCAGGAGCTGTACTGGTTGCAGCGCTGACTTCTGTTGGTTTATCAAAAACCAAGGACTGTAACAGTTCCTGTGTTAGGCCAAAGATTGCTTGACCTGTTGGGAAGACTGCCCCACTAAGAGCCAGTCGTCGAGGTATGGGAAGACTGCCGCTCCCTGCCTCTGTAGGTGTGCCACAACTACTGCCAAGCATTTTGTGAACACCCTTGGGGCAGAGGTAAGGCCAAAAGGCATAGCTCTGAACTGATAGTGGCCTGATGGAAGCCTGAACCTCAGGAACTTTCTGCGAGAGTGCCTTATGAGGATATGGAAGTAAGCATCTTTTAGATCCACAGATGCCAACCAATCCCCTTGCCTTGAAGTTGGCAGAATCATTTTTAAGGTGACCATTTTGAATTTTGGTTTCAGTAAATGCCTGTTTAGGTACCTGAGATCCAATATGGGTGGCCACTCCCCTGTTTTCTTGGTTGTGAGGAAGTATCTTGAATAAAAGCCCTTTCCTTTCTGTAAGAGAGGAACTGGCTCCACTGCTCCTAGTGACAGTAGATTTAACACCTCCTTTTCTAGTAACAATCAATCAATCAATCAATCAAATCTTTATTCAGGCGATCATCATTGAGCAAGGCTCATTTACATGATGGACCTGATAAGGTCAAGGTTCGAGTTGGTGCACAGCAATTACATCACATACTTATGAGACAGTTATACATACAGAAACAAGAAAATGTTATTTATAACACAATAATATACAGATGACATATAACAATGTCTCGGGGGGGGGGGTTGAAAAACTCTTGCCCTCAGTCTTGGTCTGAATTTGAAATGAGTGCAAGGCCCTGACCCACTACCTCCAGGACCCACCGATCTGTAGTGATGGATTGCCATTCTTGAAGACAGTGGGTCAGCCTGACCCCTACTGGTCCTGGGGAGGTGACCCAAGCAGATCCGTCAGGATGTCTACTTAGTCTGATGTGCTGACTGGATGCTGGGGCTAGTGCGGTTAGTGTCTCTCCTGCCCTGCCTCTAAAATAACCTCTCTGCTGTTGATAATGTGGGTATTCCTGAGGCTGGAAGAATAACCTGTAAGGTCTGCCCCTATGACCCCTAGCATGCTGCTTTTGTGGAGTAGGAGCCTTTTCCTTAGCAGTGGCACTTTGATATGCTGTTTTATATTCGTCCGTTTTCCTCATGTAAGCCTCAGTCTGCCGTCCAAACAGAGATGAAGGCTCACATGGGAAGTCCATGGCCTTGGATTGTGTGTCTTGGGTCAGATTGGTAGTCCTGAGCCAAGCAAATCTTCTCAATGATACTGAAGAAGCCATCTGTCTGGCTGCAGTATCATTGTTATCCACAGCCATTCTGAACTGGACTTTGGAAGCCTGTATCCCTCTCTTGGCAGCTTCCTCCAGGTCTGTTGCCATTTGTATTGGCACTGACTTTGTAATCTGTAGCACAGTGTCCCAGAGTGTCCCTTGGAATCTGGCAACATAGGCCATGTATGAAGCCTGCCTAATTGCCAGGGAGGAACCCAGATATATCTTTTTTGCAATAGAATCCAGCTTTCTGGAATACCTGTCAGGAGGATGGGTTGCCAGGGGAATACCTGCTTTATCACAGGCTGCTGCCTGTACCACATCCTCATGGCTAGGGTGGCCAAACAGAAACTCGGCCCCACCCTTAGCCACCCAATATTTCTTATCCACCTTTTTATCAACTGGTGGAATTGAAGTTGGGGTATGCAGGATTTTTATTACCTGGTTTTTCAGGGACTTATGGATGGGGAGCAAAACCCTTTTTGGAGCCTGAACATCCATCATGTCCCTATAGTCCTGTTCCTCCTCCTCATCAGTTGATTTCTGGGTGGGGAGTCCAGGGACAAAGCCACCTGTTTCACAAATTTAAAATGAGAGGTAAAGTCCTCAGTTCCCTTGTCAGGGGAGTCAGGACGATGAGGATCTGGTGAAATGTCCGGGTCAATGGACTCACCGTAGTCCTCATCCTCAAAATCGTAAACATCATCATAATAATCCTCATCAAAAGTGTCCACTTCTGGTTCCAATGAACCAGAGTGGCCCTTGAAGCATCCAAACATGGCTGCTTCTGAACCTGAACCGGTGTTACCGGTTGAAGTGACTGAATTATTTTGATAGCGTTAGCTATTTCCTCAACAGTTAGAACCGCAGTACTCGGTTGCGCTTCAATCACCAAATGCTTTTCTTTTCTCTTTCTCTTCCCTGCAGCTGCTGGGTTAGCGGCAGGGTCAGCAGGCTTCTTTTTGGTGGAAGAACCATCACCCTTGTCTGAGGGCTGATCATCCGGTTCATTTTGAACAGAAATCGGTTTGTCTGCAGCCGGTTCAGCAGCCTTTTCAAACATCCTTTCCTGCAGTCGTTTCAAGTGCATGTCAAGCGTCGACTGAGGGAAGATTTTACAGATCTTGCAGTCCCCTTTGAGGTGGTCAAACCCCAAACAAAACACACAAATAATATGAGGATCTGCCTTTGCGAACGGTTCCCCACACTCTGTACACGGTTGGAAACCTGTGGGGCCCGTTCACTTCTTAGTCTGTGACATTGATCGTTTTTTTAAACCAAAGTAAAACTGAGATTTACCCCAATAGGTTTTAAACTTAAGAAAAAACGCTTTACCAAATGGTAACAGTAATTTAAATTTAAGCAATTACACAGAATGACCTTGGTTCCTTCTCAGTTGGAAAAGCCGAAGAGGAACCTAAAGACTTACCAAAAACTATACTAATCTAACTAATTCTACCTGTGAACCAAGGGCAGTGCTTCAAAAATTGAAAAAATAAAACAGACTTTTAAAATAAACAGAGAAATTATTTCTTCATTTAAAGTGAAGGAAAGCTCTCCGGAGACGTCTCATTGAGGCAAGCGGAATAAAGAATCTGACGGTTGCAGGAAGTGCAACCAGGGACAGTAATTTGAAAACTGAGCTTGAGCCTAACATTCCACTATTAGAACAGGTTCTATTAACCATTTCGGCTCCAGGGCAGTCCTATGGTGAGACCATACTGCATTTGTCAGAATACAGTAAGCTTTCCTGGGGTTTGAATGGTGAACATATGCTGGACAATCAACAATTATGGTAAGTGAAAAATTTTCTTAACTTCTAGGAACCAATCTTCACCACTCATTAACACTAATGGGTCAAAGTACTGTACCAAGCTTTCCCAAAATAGGAGGAGTTAGCTCACCCTGAGGGAGGCTATTCCTCAGCCCTCTGTGTGGGAGAGAGCCACCTGAGGGAAAGGACTCCTTACATGTCCAGCGGGACCCAAGAATGGCCAGGGGCAGGACAGTGCCATGACAACTCACACCTGACCCTGCAGGAAAAGAAATGAGTCTCCTGAAAATGCAAGTTAAGCACCTTATGCTGACCCAGAGGTGCCAACCTGGAAAGGCGAAGCCATGCTCTCTGACAAATGCAGACTGCTGTTCCTACCAACCAGAAAGTGAACTGACTGGCATCATACGATGGGTGCCCTTGGTTGAAGTCTTACCAGCTCCACACCCTAGGCAGACAGGTGAATGCCTTGCTAGGTTGACTCATAGTTAGGCACTGAAGCTAGAACATGTACTAGCTGCGACCATAGGCGCTTGTTGTAAGCTGCCTGATGGACCTGGTGTGTAGCTGTGCACACAATACTGCATGCTCCTCCTCTTCCTCCCCCAGGTGTCCAACTTTGCAGAATCAGTCTTGGTAGGGTGGTTACACTTGGTGTTGAGGCCCAGTGGTGGTCTGTGTCACAAATTCACTCAACTGGTCAGCCCTCTGCTCTCAAAGTGCCAACCTGTGAGTGTATGATTTATGAACAGTTAGCAATACAAGGTAACCTTCTTGTCTGTTTTGTGGGTTCGAGTCATCTTAGTCTCAAGTTCTGGAGGGATTCAAACTGATAACCTCTTGTTAGCTTACTCAATTTTCAGGCTCAGATAATTCTATCTTCGGGGGGCCAGATATCTTTGCCTACGGGCACCTAACCAGGTCTACAAAATTAACCCTTAGAACTCTATGCAAGACCTTAGAGAATTCTATCAGTTTCCCAGTTTGGTATAACAATAAGTTCATACACAGTGTTAACTATAACATTCAAAAGCTTCACTTAAATAAAAAGAAATGTCAAGGCACTCCAGGCAGTTTCTGTTTTAAAATATATATCTTTACTTCAAAAATAGAAAAACAAAAAATATTACAGAACAAAATATCCCAACACATACAGCCTTAAAACAAACAGGTAAAAGTGCAGATTCCTACAAATAATAACAGTCAGACTAATCTTGTCTAAGGTATTCTTACTTCTTAGTCTTACAGTGCTGTGATGTCCTTCCTTCTCAGTCAGAAAAATATGAAAGTGTGTCTGTCAAGGTATTCTCAGTATGTTAAAAACAGTCCTGAGCCGGCCTTCTCGCTGAGGTTACCAAACTCCGCCTTGGTGTAACAAAATCTATATTTTATAACACCAAGATGATCTACTAAGGTATTTAAAAAATTAAGAGATGACATAATAAATCTCCTCTCTATGTAACTAGTCGAAACCAGTCTGTGATCTGCTTTCCCCTAGACATCAAAATACTCTTTGACATAAGTCACAGTATATTCAAAGCAAAAGTATATTTGATTCCTTAATTCTGTCTGGGCCTTGGTTAACTACACATCAAAGATCTCTTTGATGAAATGAGCTGGTTTCCTGGGAGGTTATTCATAACACTGGCCAGTGTCCCTTTTCTCAGGACATCTAGTGCAGATATACAGGTTACTCACCTGTAACAGGAGTTCTAGGAATGGTATATGTTGTTCATTCACACTATCTGGCAGGTTCCTTGCCACTTTAAATCTTGCTGGAAGGTCTTCAAGCTGGCTCCTCCCACCCAACCGGATGGTAAAATTCTCGGCTCGGCCCCATGACACCAGATCTAGCCCGCTGGAAGCCAGGTTGTGCGTCAAAGCTGGGGAGGTCGGGTGGGTCGTGTGGATGAACAACATATACCATTCCTAGAACTCCTGTTACAGGTGAGTAACCTGTATTTCTAGGGACATGGATATGTTGTTCATCCACACTATCTGGCAGACTCCTAGCAGTTCTCTGGGAGGAGGGAGGCAAGACGCACACTCCCTACTTAGGGAATAAAGATTGGAGAACCGAGGCCCCAAAACCAGCATCCCAGCGTGACTCAAGGTCGATTGGTAATGGGTGATGAAGGTATGTGCTGACTTCCAGGTAGCAGCCCTGCAGATTTCCTGGATAGGGACGTCCCTGGAAGCAGCTACCGATGCAGCGGTATGGCGGGTAGAATGAGCTCTTATTCCTCTGGGATGCTCCATGCCCGCCAACCTATAGCAGAGATCTATGCAGGAGGTGACCCACCTGCCTATCGTCCACTTGGCTGCAGGTCTGCCAGATGCGGCTTCAGCATAGGTGACAAATAGCTGATGAACCTCTCCCCGAACTTCAGCCGTCCGCTCCTTATAATAAGCAAGCGCTCTTCTAGGGTCCAAAGTATGGAGCCTATATTCGGCCTCCAAGGTGTGATTGGGGTAGAACACCGGCAGAGTCAACACCTGGTTAAGGTGAAACTCTGACACCACCTTCAGAAGGAATTTCGGGTGGGGGCACAGGACAACCTTGTCCCTGTGGAAGACCAGATAAGGAGACTCGATGGAAAGCGCCTGGAGCTCTCCCATCCTTCTGGCTGACGTGATAGCCACCAAGAAGGCGGTCTTCCATGACAGGTGAGAGATGTCACACCTGTGCATCAGTTCAAATGGCCTGCCCATGAGCTTAGCCAATACCAGCAGTAGATCCCACAGAGGTGGAGGTTCCGCACCAGAGGATATGTGATCAGGGCCTTTGGCAAGCCCGACCACCTTTTCCTGCACCACCGACTGCTTCCCGGTCCGCACCGTACAGAGAGATGGCTGCCAGGTGCACCTTAAGGTCATGACCAAGCCCTTGCTGAGAAAGGGACCACAGGTAGACCAGAATGCTAGCCAAGGAACAGGAGGAAGGGTCCAGGCCCTTGGCCTGACACCAAATGGAGAATCTCTTCCATTTGAAGGTGTAGCATTTTCTGGTCGATTCCTTGCGGGATGCCTCAACGACGTTGAGGACCTTGTCGGAAAGACCCAAGGCCTGGAACTCTAGTTGCTCAGGAACCAGGCCGTCAGGTGCAAGGATTGAAGGTCCAGATGGAATACCTTCCCCTGATTGACTGAGATCAGGTCCGGGTGGGCTGGAAGCTACCTCAGGAGCCTGTAGCTGAGACTGAGGAGATCTGGATACCAGAACTGACGGGGCCAGTCTGGGGCTACCAGAATCACCTGCGCCTTGTCCCTCCTCACCTTGAGAAGCACCTTGTGAATCAAGGGAAATGGGGAGAAAGGCGTAGAAGAGGCTCAGGGTCCATGGCCTCGAGAAGGCATCCCCCTGCAGCAAGCCCTACTGAGGGGGGCGGGCATGAAACAGTCTCAGCTTTGCATTCTCCCTGGAGGCAAACAGGTCCACCTGAGGCATGCCCCAGTGGGAGAAGAGATCTTGTACTACCTCTGGCAGGAGAGACCACTCATGAGGCGCAGCCCCTATCCAGCTTAGGGCATTGGCCAGGGTGTTGGAGGCTCCTGCCACGTGAATGGCTAAGAGATCCGCCTCCAGGCTGCGCACGAGAGACCAAGTGTGGAGACCTTCCCTGCACAGAGGCATGGAGCGCGTCCCGCCCTGGCGGTTTAGGTAGTACATGGTCGTGGTATTGTCCGTCTGGACCTGAACCACTTGACCCCATAGAAACAGAGCAAAGGCAGTGAGGGCTAGACAAACCGCTCGAAGCTCCAGCAGGTTGATGTGGCATTGGGACTCCTGAGGGGACCAGAGGCCGTGTGCTCTGTTCTCCCCCAGATGGGCACCCCAACCCATCAGAGAGGCATCGGTCGATAGAGAGACCGTCGGCTTGGGGCGGACAAACGGGATGCCCTCCTGCAGATGTGCCAGAATGGTCCACCACTGGAGAGCGTTCCACATCCCCTGGGTCACTGTCACTAGCTGATCCAATGGATCAAAGTGCCGTGACCACTGGCTGGCCAGTCCCCATTAAAGGGGACGCATGTACCAGCAGGCCCAACGGACCACATTGGTGCAGGCCGCCATGAGGTCCAGGAGGCACAGGAAGTCCTGGGCAGGGTGTGATTGCCCAACCTGAAATGATTGGGCAAAGGAGGAAAGAACCTCGGCCCTGTCCGCCGGGAGCCGTGCTCTGGCTCAAAGAGAGTCGAGCTCTGCCCCGATGAAATGTATCACCTGCTTTGGCATGAGTTCCGACCTGGCTTCGTTGATGAGGAGACCAATCTGAGAGCAAACCTGGAGGGCCAGATCTCTGTACCACTCCACCTCCGCTCTGGAGGGGGCTGCAATCAGCCAGTCGTCCAGGTAGGGGTACACCCGGACCCTTCGGCACCGCAGGAATGCGGTCACCACTGCCATGCATTTGGTGAAGACCCTGGGAGCTAGGGAGAGGCTGAAGGGCATGGCCCGGAACTCATAAAGGGATCCCTCTGCTCTAAAGCGGAGGAATCTCTGATGAGACGGACGGATTGGGACATGAAAGAATGCATCCTGGAGGTCCAGGGAACAGAACCACACACCTCGTTCCAAGGATGGGATTATCTGAGCTAGAGTGACCATGCTGAAGGTCTGAGACCTTAGGAACCTGTTCAGGTCGTGCAGGTCGAGAATGGGGCGCCAGCCCCCCGTCCGTTTTGGGACCAGGAAATACCTGGACACAAACCCCGGGTCTGGAGAAGGATCCGCCACCTTCCTGATCACCTCTTTTTTGAGGAGCAGGGCAATATTGGCTCGGTGGGCCGACAGCAAGCTGCAGACCCCGTGGCCCCCCGAGGGGTGACGGCTCAAAAGGGTGGAGCCTGCTCAAACTCCAGAGGCAGGCCCTTTCCTACCACCTCCAACACCCAGCAGTCTGCGGTGATAGCGGACCAGGCGGAAAGGAAGTGGCGGAGTCGTCCCCCCACGGGGGGAACCCAAGGGGGAGTGACGAGGCTGGGGGCGACACCCCTCAACCCGTCACTGGGCAGGCTTGGAGGAGAGACCAGCCAAGGGACCTCCTGGGCCTTTACCTCCCTGCTTCCTGTTGGAGGAAGCCATAGGCTTGGGTTTGGGATGCCAAGCGCGAGCCTGCTGGCCCTGGTGCTGGTGCTGTTGGGCCAGGCGTGGCATGGTGCAGAAGGACAAAGGCTTGTGCTGCTGCTGTGGCGGCCTTTGTCCTTCTGGGCAGAGGTGACCGAGTCAAGGGTGGCATTGGACTTTTCAATCCGCTGGAGGTGACCTTCCACTCCAGGGCCGAAGAAGTCAACCCCCAAGAAGGGGACGTCTGCCAACTTGTGCTGGGTATCTGCCGTGAAGGTGGATATCCTCAGCCATGCTCTGCGGTGCATGGCCACCGTGGCTGCAACCGATCTAGCACAGGAGTCCCCTATGTCCAGAGCTGTTTGGAGCTGCTGCTTCACCACCGCCCTACCCTGGTCCCGAACCTGCCGGACCGTGGTCCACAGGTCAGCCAGGAGATGAGGGATCACCTCATCCAGGGAGCCCATGAGGGCGTGGGAGAAGTGTGCCATCAGCATGGCTGAGCTGGCCTGGTGGAGGCCAAGGGAGGATGCAGCGTACACCTTGTGCCCGGCGTAGTCCAGCTTTTTGGACTCCTTGTCGGGGGGCTTGTCCACATCCCTAGCGTTCCCGGAATGCCAGAAGACGCTGTCGGTGACTAACCCCTCAGCAGAGGGGTGCTCCGAAAACCCGGGCAAAGAGCCGGTAGGGACTGCATACTTCCTGGCCATCCTGGCCAAGGGCGCAGGACAGGAAGCAGGCCACTGCCAAAGCTCCAAGGCTGGGCTGCCAATGGCCTCAGCCACTGGAAAGGCCTCTGTGGGTGAATCACCTTGGTCCAGTATCTCTGTCAGGGGATACTTGGCCCATTTGGATACGGGCTCGAGCTGCATCCCGGTGGACTCCGAGATGAGCTGAAGCAGACCCATAAAGGACAATGGGCTCCAGTGACTGGCCCCCGGAGGACTCCAGGTCAACCGGCCTGGAGAACAGGGAGGAGTCATCGTCGGACTCCGAGGAGTCCACAAAGAGCTGCCTAGGGCCTAAGCCACCCTCCACCTGCCGAGGACAGTCGGGAGTGAGGGTGACCAACAACCTGTGGGGCAGGCTTTGACCCGACCAAGAGTCCTTGGTCGGTTCCCCCGATTTCAGTTGTGGAGGCGGAGGTTCCACCACAATCGGTGGGGCAGCAGGTTTCAGCCGAACAACCAGCCCAGGCTTGGGCATCTCAACTGCAGTGAGAGGCTGTTTTGGCCATTCAGGTGATAGCCACTTGATGGCCGGGGAAGGCATCGGTGTCGACTTGCTCCTGGACAAAAGTAACTGCTGCCACATCAGTTCCTCGTAGCGTTGACGCAATTTGCGCCGAAGCCTCTCCTCTTCCGAGGAGGAAGACGAGGACGAGCAGCATCGCCGCTTACCTCGGTGCCAAGACCGAGACAGCTGATGTCGGCGGGATCGGCTGGACTGAGAAGAGGTCCGAGACCGAGATCCTCAGTGTGTCCGAGGACGGGCCTGGGAGGGAGCGGGGGACACCCGCTCTTCCCTTGGCTCGGACACCTTAACTGGGGACTGCTGCACCGAGGGCGCAGGCAGATCCTCAGTTTCCACCGGGGGAACTGGTGAAGAAGGGTTGTCAGCTTCACCAGTCGACAATCCATCCGACGGGTCGAGAAAAATCTCGACCCGCGTCGATGGGTGTCTCGACCGGCTGACCTGACACGAGATGCCGTGAAGCCAGTGGCCTTAGCGCAACCTCCGACCGTGTCGACGGTCAGCTGTCCAGGAAGGGACCTCTCCACTCCCACGTACACCGGCGATGGGACTTACCCTTGGAATCCTTCTTTTGGACCGGGAGAATGTCGATGGCCCCTCTCCCTTTGTGGAAAGAGATTGGCAAAGCTCCTTGAACGAAGCAGAATACGAGGTACCCAAAGAGAGCGGGATAAAAGCCGCGACCGAGGAGAAGGATGATGCGGCCTGGGCCGCCTCCTCCTCGAGGACGATCATCTGCTCGAGAGCCAGCCGCCGCGGTAACCGTCCAACGGGCCTCTTTCGACTTTACCGGCGGATAGCACTTCTCGGGGTGCCCAAGCTTCAACCGGGCAGCGCGGTCCTCTAAGACGTTGGCCGAGAACGAACAGCATGACTCACAGGCCTGCAGGTCGTGTTCTAGGCTGAGGCAGTGAGCGCCGCGTGGGTGGATCCATCCTGGACATCTTCTGCCTGCAAGGGCACCGCTGAAAACTGGGAGTCGATTTGTCCATCGCAGCCACGAGGGAAAAGGAAGACCGAAGTCTTGAAAATTTTAAAATGAGTTTTGGACGAACCGAAGAGTTAGGATCCAGTCTATCACACAAAGCGCTAAGGAGGGAACCTGAGCTTTCAAGCGGTAAGGAAGATCTGGCGTCATGGGGCGGAGCCGAGAGTTTTACCACCTGGATGGGTGGGAGGAGCCAGCATGAAGACCTTCCAGCAAGATTTAAAGCAGCAAGGAACCTGCCAGATAGTGTTGATGAACAACATATCCATGTCCCTAGAACAAAGGATTTCCCTAAGGACGTCATGAATGGCTAATTTTATTTCTTGGGATCAAAACAAATTGACAAGATAATTGCACCCCAGATATCTGCAGTTTAACAATGTCCTGTCCTTTGAACTTATTCCTGGGGGGTTTGAAGTGTCAGTTTTCAGCAGCCAGCATTTTCTTTTGCCACAGTCCATCATACATTAATTTATATTTACAACAAAAAGTTATACAGGGATCAGAACCAGCTGTGACAATTCCTCCCCACCCAGACTGAATTTTGGGGGGGGTCTATCCCCTGCATGGGATGAGCTTCCCAAATCAGTTCATTCCTCATACACCCTGAACAACCCATCTGAGTTATGATTGGTCACTCTGGCCCTATGTAAAATGGTCATATCATATCCTTGCAAAGCAAGACTCCATCTTAGTAATCGACCATTGTTTTTCCCCATCTGCATCAGTCAAACTAAGGGGCTGTGGTCAGTCTGCACCACAAAATGCTGCCCATATAAGTATGGCTCCAATTTCTTTAGGGCCCACACCATGGCAAGACACTTCTTTTCCACCGTGGAGTAGGACAGCTCCCTGGGAAGCAACTTTTTATTCAGGTAGGCTATGGGGTGGTCCCTCCCTTCACTGGATGACTGGCTCAGTACTGCCCCAATACCGACATCAGCAGCGTCAGTCTTAACTATAAAGGTTTTACTATAGTCTGGACTTGTCAAAACAGGAGCGCTGCACAGTGCCTCCTTTAGTTTGGAAAAGGCTTCCTCATAGGCTGGGCCCCAGGTAATTTTCTTGGGCATCCTTTTCTTTGTCAGGTCAGATAGGGGAGCAGCCAGGGCAGTTATTGGGTACAAATTTTCTATAGTACCCTGCTGTCCTGAGAAAACTCCTGACCTTCTTCTGAGTTTCTGGTCTGGGCCATGCCTGGATTACCTCTATCTTTATTTGGTTAGGATGGAGCTGTCCCTGGCCTACCACATGCCCGAGGTATGCCACTTCTCCCATGGCCACCTGGCACTTCTCGGCTTTGACAGTGAACCCGGCCCTCTGTATCCTGTTCAGCACTTCCCTAAGGTGTGAAAGGTGTTCCTCCCAGCTGGTACTAAAGATGGCAATGTCATCCAGGTATGTCACGGCATACTCCTCAGTACCATTTAACACCTGGTTCACCAACCTTTGGAAAGTGGCCGGGGCGTTCTTCATTCTGAAATGCATTACTTTGAACTCAAGCTTATCGGAGTGATGAAGGTCGACCTCTCCATAGCTCTGTCTGTCAACCCTACCTGCCAATACCCCTTTGTCAGGTCAATGGTGGTAAGGTAGGTTGCCTCTCCCAACTTGTCCAGGAGTTCGTCCATCCGGGGCATCAGGTGGACGTCTGACTTCGTGACTGCATTCAGTCCACGATAGTCTACACAGAAACGAGTTGAGCCATCTGGCTTGGGTACAAGGACTACGGGTGAGGCCCAGGGACTGCGGGATCTCTGGATTACCCCTAAATCCAGCATCTCCTCCACTTCCCTCCTAATGTCCTTTTGGACAGCCTCTGACACCAGATACGCTGTCCGCCATATGGGCGTCTGTGTCACTGTAAGTAAGTAAGTAAATATTTATTTCTATAAGGCACCCTTCCAAAGCTCAGGGCGCCTTTACAATATTATTCATACAATATTAAAACCATAATTATAAACAACATTAAATTCAGAACATGATCCAATATAATTTAAGTCACTAAAAATGCTTGGTTAAAAAGGAAGGTCTTTAAAGCTTTTTTAAAGCTCTACACAGTCAGGCAATTGCGTATCTGGCAAGGTAGAGAATTCCACAGGGTAGGGGCCATAAAGGCAAATGTTCTTCCACTAGATGTTTTTAAAGTTACCCTGGGAATCTCCAGCAATCCCTCACCAGAGGATCGGAGGGAGCGGGAAGGACAGTAAGAAGTCAGGAGTTCTTTCAGGTAGCGAGGTCCCAAACCGTGTCGGGCTTTATAGGTCATCAACATGACCTTGAAAGTGATCCGCCACTGTACAGGCAGCCAGTGCAATTCGTGAAGCACAGGTGTTATATGATTGGACCTCGGGCTTCTAGTCAACAACCTAGCTGCCGCGTTTTGCACCAGCTGTAAGCGGCGGATATCCACTCCCGGCAGCCCGATAAAGGGCGTTGCAATAATCAAGATGATTGGCTACAAAGGCATGGACCAGGGTAGGAAGATCCTCTGATGAAATCAAGTGTTTCACCCGTGCTATATTCCTTAGATAAAAAAAGGATGATTTGACTACGGCTGACACCTGCTTCCTCAGGGTCAAGCCCTCGTCAAATATAACACCAAGGTTACGCACCTGACCAGATGCCATGAGCAGGGTTCCTCCCAGAAATAAACCTGAGAGTTTTCCCGCCCATGGACTTGATATCCTCACCCCCGGCTCCACCACCAATACCTCTGTTTTCCCGGGTTCAACCTCAGCCAATTGGTACTCATCAGTTCTGTATCTCCAGGAGGCAGTTGTTAAACAATGTACTTGACTCAGACTCCTGCTCGGGCACAAAAGACATATAGAGTTGAGAATCATCAGCATAGCAATGAAAACTCAAACCAAAATGTCTTATAATGTCCCCTAATGGAAGCATATACACCGCAAAATAACATGGGGACAACACGAACCCTGTGGCACTCCACAGTGTAGGCAGCGAGAGGTCGAGGAATAAATCCCAGATACTACTCTCTGAGTCCTACCCTGCAGAAAAGATTTAAACCAACTGTGGTCCAACCCCCTTAGTCCACAGAGAGACCACAGGCGTTTGAGCAGCACCCCATGATCCACGGTGTCAAATGCTGCTGAAAGATCAAGGAGAACCAAGATAGAACGAGTTCTCCGATTTCTTGCCATCAGGAGATCATTCAGTACCCGAACAAGAGCCGTCTCAGTACTATGCCGTTTTCTGAAACCAGACTGGAGAGGGTCATAGATATTGTGGATGTTTAAATGATCTTCCAGCTGCAAAGCAACCACCTTCTCAATAATCTTCCCCAAAAAGGGAAGATTCGAGATTGGTCTGTAGTTTCCTGGGCAGTTGGGATCAAGGAAGGGCTTTTTCAGGACGGGACGTACTATTGCCTCCTTCAAAGGATCAGGAAAGATCCCTCTCTCCAATGATGCCACTACTATCCCAGTAAGGATCGGGCCGATAACCTCTACACACCCCACAAGTAGGTGTGTAGGGCCCGGTTCCAAACTACAGCAAGTTGGATGCAAAGTCTGTACGATTCTCACTATGTCCATGACTACCGGTTGACTGAATGTGGACCAAGTCAAATGGGTATTTGTGTCCCTCGATTGGTCACTGCAAGACCCAATGGGGAGGCCCTGGCTGATCTCATCTCTGATAGCAGACACCTTATCAGCAAAGAACGTTGCAAACTCCTCACACTGTAACTGTGATAATGTTAGCCGGCATGAAGACAGACTGGATTGCACAGTCTGTCCACAGTCGGAAGAGCTGGGCCAGTCTATTCTTTGCTGTAGCAATCTCCTGGACAGGAACTCTGCCTTCTTATGGGAGATTGCTAACTGGTAGATTTTATAATGATCTAGCAGTCTAAGCCTATCAACTTCAGGTGAGTCTTCCGTAACGTCTCTCAATCTTGACTGTCTCTTCAACCCCGGATCTCTTGGTAAATCACGGGGACCAGGGTTGAAGGGCACAGAAGCAAAGCAAAGGAGCAATGACATCCAGGGCCCTCACAACTGCCCTATTATAGGCCAGCACTAAAGACCCTGGATCCATGCTGTCCATTGAAAATCCCGAGAAGTCAAGCTCCGTCATTAGGCCTTCTGAGGTAACTCCTCTCAAAGGACGGAACTGTACTATCTCCTTAGGGGCAGGCCTCTTCCGGGGGGCCACGAAACTGAACCTCAGGGCATGATGGTCAGACCAAATGATGGGCTCCACCTCCACATCAGAGACTTCCATCCCCAGATGGAATATCAAGTCCAACGAATGTCCCCCCTGGTGGGTTGCTGTGGTAATAACCCGTGTCAGGCCCAACGAATCAGTCAATTGGAGGAGGTTTTGTCCAAAGAGCGCGAGTTCATTGTCAACCCAGGCATTGAAATCCCCCAGAATTATCCATTGGGGGGATTCCAAAACCCTCTCGGCGATGAAATCCGCCACCTCCCTCAGGAATTCTCTCCCATCACCTGGTGGACGATAAATGAGAAGTATCCTGAAGCCTGCATCTGCACCCACAATACATTCAAAGGAGTTGGTATATCCAACCGGCTCCTCCCTGAGGTCCAATTCCTGTCTAAAACAGACTGCAATTCCCCTGCCCCTACAGTCCACTCTTGGCCGGTGAATCACCAAGAACCCGTCCGAAACCGCAGACCCCAAAATGGGACCCGCATTTTCATCAAGCCAGGTCTCGGTGATGCAAGCTAAGTCCACAGATGCAACAAGATCTGCCACTAAAGCAGTCTTGTTTCTAATGGACCTAGCATTGCTTAACACTGCCCGAAAGGGACGAGACTCCAAGGATGACTCTGCTTCCTGCCTGATCAAGTCAGTGCCCTTGGGTATGGATGCAAGATATGATGGACCTCGCTCCTGCATCCATTTCACCCCAGGGTGCCTCCTGGTTCTAACTGTTCCTATCCGCCCACTCTTTTCCTATCCCCCCCAAGAGTTCCAGGATCTCCTATTCCCACCACTCCTACGTCTCGAAATGCCAAGTATTCGGCATTTCCTATACACTTCTGAAGGAAGTGCGGGACATTCAAAAGGTCGGAGATCCTTCAGTCTTGAGGGGTAGTACCGTCTGACTGTGCTTTCACCAACCCAACACATTAAAACCTATTGATACTACTAAAATAACACTTTAATAATACACCCCCAATCAACTTTACCAAAGAACAAAAATAAAAACAAACAAAAAAACACTCTTCTGATGAAAACTCCACCGCTTTCTCTCACAAAGTAGGGGGAAAGAGAGGCAAATTTTTTTACCAATCCCACCCACTGTCTCTCACACAGAGGGGAGAATAAGATAAATTTTCAAACTTCAAACTGTCTCCACATCGTGTGTCGCTAAGGGGGTTAGTTCAGGCTTGGCGGTAAACAAGGGGGCAAAATCTGCTAAAACCTCCTTTACTTTCTGGATCTGGCCCGGGGTCAGCTGAGGAGACAATTTTACTGCCTCCACAGAGGACTCCCGCTTACTCTCTTCCAGCAAGTCCAGAAGGGGGTCTCCTTCGTCCATCTCCTCCCCATGACTACACACTGCGAACACCATGTCAGCCCTATTTGCATATGGCTTCATCATGTTGACATGGTACATCCTTTCTGTCTGTCTACAGTCAGGTAACTCCACAATGTAGTTTATGTCATTTACCTTCCTAACCACTTTGTATGGTCCTGCCCACTCAGCTTGTCTTTCCGGACCGAAATAAGGACCATGACTTCCTGACCCACCATGTACGAGCGAGCTCTGGCTCTGCGGTTGTATCATACCTTTTGTTTCTGTTGGGCAGCTGCCAGGTTGCTCTGGGTTGTCCCCATAAGCTCCTTCAGCCTTTCCCTAAACCTAAGGATGTAATCCACAAGGGGAGTTCCCTGGGTGGTGTGCTTGCCTTCCCAGTCCTCCAAGATCAAGTCTAGGGGCCCACGTACCCGGTGTCCATACAAGAGTTCGAATGGGGAAAATCCTGTTGACTCTTGGGGCACCTTCCTGTATTCAAACAACAGGCGGGGAAGGTATTTCTCCCAGTCCTTCCCATGCTGTTCAGCAAACGCCCGGAGCATTGATTTTAGGGTGCCATTGAATCGTTCCACAATCCATTGGCTTGTGGGTGATATGGTGTTGTGCATCTCTGCACCACCCCACACTTCTCTTAAAAACATTTCATCAGGTCCGACATGAAGGAACCCTCTCAATCAGTGATTACCTCCTGTGGAAACCCAACACGGGAGAAAATCCCAAGTAAGGCATCTGCCACTTTGTCTGTCCTCAGAGAGGATAGGGAGACTGCCTCTGGGTACCGGGTGGCATAATCCACCACAGTCAGGATAAATCTCTTCCCTGAGGAGCTGGGGGTATTTAAAGGCCCTACAGTATCCATTCCCACCCTCTGGAATGGCTCCTCCACTATGGGCAAGGGGATCAGGGTGGCTTGGGTTTTCTTTCCCACCTTCCCTATTCTTTGGCACCGGTGACAAGACCTGCAATACTCCACCTGCTGGGTGAAGTTAGGCCAGTAGAAATTCTGGGCTAACCACTGCATAGTTCATGTGATTTCCAGATAAGGGAATATCATGGGCAACCTTGAGCAACTGCTCACGATATCCCTGGGGAATGACAAGCTGCCTGCCTAGCATCCCTTCCTCTGTCTGTACTGCCTGTGTATACATAAGTCCATTTTCCCCAATAAACCTTATGTCTGCCGTCACCTCCCTGTGTGCCCTTTGAGTCTGCCCAAGCTCTCAACTTCTCTAAACTAGGGTCTTCCCCCTGAGTAGTTGCAAACCCCTCACACAGTCCCAAGGCATGGGACAGGTCCCCTTCAGTCGCTAAACTAGGGTCCCTAGCACTAGCGTTAGGGCCCTCAGGATCATTGTCAATCCCAACCCTCTGACAAGGGGTCACCCCTCCCTCTTCGGAGTAACCCTCTGTAGCTGTGTGGTTACTGGCTACTGGGGAAATTTCTACCCCCTTTTTATCAGTCTCCCCATCTGGAGACACAGGCTGGGGAACCAGCCTCTCAGTGGTTTCCACACTGGTTTCTGTGGGGTTCAGAGAACTACTATTTTCCCTTGCCCTTTGGCTACAGGTAACTGCACATACCACCCCCTGCTGGAGATTGTTACCCAGGATCACATCCACTGCTAATGTGTTGGCTACAGCCAGCTGTTGCATAGTTCCCCATTTCACCCCAGTCCAGGAGAACACTAGCGAGTGGCAATGTTTTCTCTTCACCAGTAAACCCTTGTACAGTTACATATTTATTGGGTATAAGCTGACCAGGCTGTGCCAGATCCCCCTTTACCAATGTCAGTGATGCCCCTGTGTCCCTTAACCCCTGTGTCTGTACACCATTTACTATGACTGGGTGCATGTGCTCCCTCATGTTCACTGGCATGCTCTCAGGGACACACAAACAACCCACTTCTTTTCTAGCACCCTATTGTGTATTATGGCTCACCTTTTTGGAGCACTGTCTGGCAATATGCCCAGTTTCCTTACACAGCCAACATGCATTTCTTACTTCAGATAAATATTTTCATTGAAACTTGGGGCTAACTGGTTTTGGTGGAAGCAGTGAGGGTTTTAGCTGCCCTGAAGGCACGCTTTTCCCTTTCTGCACTGCCACACTCACCCCATTCGTTCTCAGAGCAGGTCTGCTCTTGGCATAGCAGTCCAAGAGTTCAGCAGCCTCTTGCACTGTGTTTGTATCTCGGTCCTCTAGCCAGGTTTTTAGCTCTGCTGGGCAAGCTCAATAAAACTATTCTAATAAAATCACATTATCAATTTTATCAACAGAGTTTGCCTCAGTTCCTTCCCACCAACATTTTAAAAACTGACATTGTTTCGCGGCTAGCTCCTCATATCAGAGATTCTCCTGAGCTTACGGAATTTAGCTCTGTATGATTCAGCAGTTAATTCAAACTTCTTTAACATTGCAGCTTTTAACTTGCTGTAATTGTCACTGTCCTCATTGTTCATTTGACCCAATGTATCCCGAGCTTTCCTGGTAAGTAGTGGGGATAGCTAGAAGCTCCAGGACTCTCTGGGAATTTTAGCCTAAATACAAAGTTTTTCAAAAGAATTTAAAAAGGCATCCATGTCCTCCCCATCCTTAAATTCTGCTATTAATTTGGAGTTCAATTTGTAACCCAGCCCTGCAGTCCCAGTTAAACCCAAGCCACTTATCTGCTCTGGTGCCGCTGGTCGGGAGTCGGAGCTTCTCCAGTTCGTGTTGACATTGGCTCTCCTCTCTCCTCTGCCTCTCTGCATTCTCGCTCTCTCTTCTCCTCTGCAGCTCGCTGGCGCTCACGGTCTGCCTTCCTCTGTTGTCACTCTGCCTCCAGTTCCATCCTGTGCAACTCAATTTGCAGCTTGAGTACCTTTGGATTCAGGATACTGGTGACCTTTCCCTGCTGCTGTGGCCCTTCGCTGACAGTGGCCCTGCTGACCTCCTCATTGGCTCGGGATCCCTCACTGGCCACTAGTCCTGCCACACTTGAGGTCTGGTCCCTTTCAGTCACGGTCTGTGACTCCCTGCTCTGGGTATCTGCTACTATCAGGGCCTCTATGAAGTTCTGCTTTTTTGGCTGTCACCTCGAACAGGACTCCTCTGTCCTCGCACAATGGTTTTAAGTGTTCTACAGTGTGCCTGCTGTAGTTGGACACCATCTTTCCTGACTACTGCTAATCTGACTGGTACTTTAGAAGAAAAAATATAATGGGCAGGAAATTTGACTGTAAGCCAAGGGATATAGTTCTGTTTCCTTTTGAAATAAAACACTGTCTTTCTTTCTTTTTTTCCAAGTGAGCTGAACAGTCTCAAGCTGACACACTGAACAATGAAGCTTATACCACCAAATGTTTTATGCCACCACTGCCAACCAATCTGTCACTAATTCACTCAACTGGTCAGTCCTCTAATCCCAAAGTGCCAACCTCTGAGCATATGATTTGTGGACAGTTAACAGTACAAGGTAACCCTCTTGTCTGTTTTGTGGGTTCAAGTCACCTTAGTCAGAGCTGTACATGTCTCATGGGGCAGTTTCAGTCCTCACCAGTGACAAAGTCAGCCAATTGCATGGAGAAACTAACCAATGGGCCAGTGCCTGAACTCTGGCTGGTGCCACTTCCAGCACTGGTCGCAGGGTCAGATGTAGGCCCAGTGACAGGTCATACCCCTCAACAAACTGGTGCTGCCCTCAAGCCAAGCCCTGCACCAGAGCCAGAGTCACCTCCAGAACCACCCTGTACTTGGCACCACGAATGGCACTGGGATCAGACTGGGCACCGTGAACTGCACTGGATCTGGCACCATAACCGATGGCGCAGGTGGCACCATAACCAGTCCCAGCACAATCCCAGGCACCAGTCCCAGGGGTGACTATCACTGGCATCATGCTCAGCATCGGGCCCAGTTCAGTGCCATCACTGCCATCTCAGAGTCCAAGGATGGTGTCCTCCTCCTCTTCCCACAGGATAGAAGGCACTCATGGGAGGTGAAGATCACCACTTCAGACTCAGGGTTAACTCCAGAACCAACCCCATTCTAACACTGTGAACAGTGCCAGAAGAGGACCCAGTCTTGCACCTGACATGAGGGGGACCAGGAGTTGGCATGACACCAGGCTGTGACACCGAGATGCCCACCAGTGTAGACAGAGCACATTGCTCCAGCCTCACTACTGGGGGCATCCATTGCCCAGGAGGGCAGATGGAGTGAGGGGGTGCTCAACCAATTTCTCAGATGGAGTTAACTGTTCACCAGACCCTCTCCAGGACCTCCAATGTTTCAGCAGGGCAAGCATAGGGCGGATGAAAAAATTACTCACCTTAGTAATCTTGTTTCTTCCCAGTGATACTCGGGTATTCATAACTTTCTGCAGTAAGCCCTTTAGGTAGGACTGCCCAGAGAGAACAGAACATATGCAAATGATGGAATTCTTTGCACGTGACAACTTTTCAAATGCTGCCCTATACTAACTGCCAGTGTTCTAAACTTCCTCAGATTTCCTAGAAGCCTGAATAGGCATACCCATGTAAGCAGAATACTGTGAGTATTTATGATTAAAAGAATTAAGAATTCAAAAACCCCAATCTCTTAATAAAGAAAAAAACTCCAACTGGAGAAAAACCCCAGCAATGTCAGAAACACCTGAAGAGGGGTGAAGACCATAAGCCTTGTTTACCAAACTTGTATCACTATGTGGCAATGTATATACAGTCATAGTGATGTACCCTTTTTCGGTAGCGCAGCATGTGGGAGTGCAGAGGCTTAAGTTCTGGAAAGGGAGGTAGGGTGGGAAGTTATGAATACCAGAGTATCACTGGGAAGAAACAAGATTACTAAGGTGAGTTATTTTTTCTTCTAACCCCAGTAATACTCAGGTATTCATAACTTTCTGCAGACTACAAAGCAGTACCACTGGAGGTGGGCACAGAACATTTTGTTTAAGAAATAGACTTTGCAGCACTGCTGTGCCAAACCTAGCATCACTTCTAGACTGGATATCCAGATTGTAATGCTTCATAAAGCTGTGTACCGTCTTCCAAGTAGCTGCTTTACAGATGTCAACAAGAGGAACATCTCTTGCACCTGCCAGAGTAGCAGCTCTTCCCCTGGTGGAATGCGCCCTTAACCCTGTTGGTAGCTCCCTACCAGCTTTCGTATAGCAGAACTGAATACACTGGACTATCCAGTGAGAAATAGATCTCTTAGAAGCTAGATTACCTTTTCCCACATCCCCATAGGTCAGAAACAACTGTTTCCTGTCCTGCCTATGGTCCTTAGTGGAGTGGCTGTCATGTAATAACTGAGAGCTCTCTTTACATCCAGACTATGAAGTCTTCTTTCACCAGAAGTGGAATGCTCAGTGAAAAAGACAGGTAGGGTAATGGATTGGTTAAGGTGAAAGTCAGAGACTATCTTAGGTAGGAATTTTCTATTTGTTCTCAGAACTACCTTATCTCTGTGAAAAGAGATATAATCCTGCTCCACAGAGAGAACCTGGTGCTCACTTATTCTTCTTGCAGAAGTCACTGCCACTAGGAAAACTGCCTTCCAAGTGACATATTTAAGGTGAGCTGTAGCCATAGGCTCAAAGGGAGGCCCCATGAGCTTGGCTATACAAAGGTTAAGGTCTCATGCTGGCACAAGTGCCCTGTGAGGGGGATGCAAATGGGCCAAGCCCTTGAAGAACCTCCTAAAAATGGGTTCTGAAGCTAATGTTACCCTGGCACCAGCAGAAATGTAGGCAGACGATGCTATGAGGTGGACCTTGAGCGAACTGGGCTGTATATTCAAACTGTGCTATTTTGTGGTGCAAGCCCTTGCACTGCACAAAATAGTTGTGCAGGGGTGTGGCTGGGGCGATATTCAAAGGAGTTGCGCTATTGAGCAACTCCTTTGAATATCACCCACCGGCCACAGCCACTGTGCACGGCACAGTGGAACTTGCGCCACTGCAAGTGGTCAGAGTGGAGCATTCAAGTTGTGGTGGCGCAAGTACCATTGCACCATGCGCCAAATTTCCGATATTCAAAGGTGACATGCAAATGGCGCCATAATTCATCTGAAAACGCGAGGAAGCCATTGCATCTATTTATGGCCCCATTGCATACAAATGCTGTCTGAGTGCGCTGATCCCCGAGGACTGCGCCTGGCACCCTACTGCCAGGCAGCAGCCATCGGGGACCGGCGCCTGCAGCCCGATCACGGGCAAAGTGTGAAAATCCCCTCCCGACTGGCCCGATCACAGGCATTGGGTTAAATAAACCCCCACCAGCCCAATCGCGGGCAGCACGAGTCTCACCCCCAGAACATAGCCCTGGTGGTCCAGTGGACGCTAAGCCCGATCGCGGGCTGCAAAGTGATAAGCTCCCCAGAACATAGCCCTGGTGGTCAGTGGACGCTAAGCCCGATGTGGGCTGCAAAGTGATAAGCTCCCCCAAGACCATAGCCCTGGTGATCTGGTATCCCCACCCACCACCACACAGGCCCCACCACCCGCCTCCCCGGCGGCGGTGGTGGCAGCATCCCACCCGCCTGCCGCCCCGCCGCCCGGCGGCCAAACTGCCCGGTGAGGCTACGCCATTGGCTCTTGCTCTGCACCACCGGGTGCAGCCCTACCGGGCAGTCAGTCGGCGGGTGGCAGGCGGTGGGATACTGCTACCTGCCGCGGGAGGGGTGGTGGGGCTTCGTGGGTGGGTGGGGTGGGGACACGACTCACCAGGAGGATGGTCTTGGGGTGTCGCCACATTATGCAGCCCGTGATCGGGCTTAGTGGTCTACTGGACCACCAGGGATACATTCGTGGGGTGTTTAGCCATTTTCAGCTCATGATCGGCTTAGCGGTCCACTGACCACCAGGGCTATGTTCTGGGGAGCTTTCACTTTGCAGCTCGTGATCGGGCTTAGCAGTCCACTGGACCACCAGGGTTATGTTCTGGGGTGTGAGACTCTGTGCTGCCCACGATCGGGCTGGTGGGGGTTATTTAGCTTTTGCCCGCGATCAGGCCAGTCGGGGGTGGGGATTTTACACTTTGATCGGGCTGCAGAGGGCACAGGGAGTAGGTTGAGGCTAGCCACAGGTGGCAGCTGCTGTGTTGCGCCCTGCAATGTGGCAGCTCACCTGTGGGTGGCTCACGCTTACTCCTTTTTTTTAGACTCAAAGTTGTTCAGGCGCAGGTTGGGGGTTGCGCCTGCATAACTCTGCACAGCCCGCTGAATATCGGACTGTGCAGTTTATGCATGGTTCCTCCCCCTCCAGTTCAGCATGCATTCATTTGCATTGCGCTGTTGCTCAGCTTGCCTTGGGGGGTGCAACTGCCTCCTGCTGAATATGGTAGAATGGCGCAATTTCGGACTTGTGCAGGCGCAACCCTGTTGCGCATGGTGCAACCCTTTTGAATACCCAGCCCAGAGTGTATAAATGAGAGCAGTAATCCAGGACAGCTGGGACCCCAGCCTGTAGTGGAATCAAATCTTTAGTCGAACACCAGAGTGAAAACCTTTTCCATTTTGAAGAGTAAGTTTTCTTAGTAGGTTTCCTATAGCCCCTCAGAATGTGAAGCACTGATTCAGAGAGTTGTAAATCAGCATATTCTAGTCCCTCAAGAACCAATCTTTGAGGTTGAGGGACTTGATGTTCGGGTATAACAGGGTCCCCTGATTGGAGATCAATAGGTTGTGCCTCAGAGGGAGTCGTATTGGCTTGGCCACAGACATGGAGAGCATTAGAGAGCACCATGGCTGCCTGGGGCAATCCGGAGCTATTACGATTAGAGATGCTGAGTGGGATCTGAGCTTGAGTAACACCCTGAAAACCAGGGGAAAGGAAGGGAAGAAAAAATTACTCACCTTAGTAACTGTGTTTCTTCTAATGGAGTCTTGCTGTATTCTGACAATCTGCAGTTAGCTCCAGCCTTTAAACTGCCCTGGAGAGTAGAGGGTTAATTTTCTATGCAGTGCATAGAATGTTGAGCTTGAGCTTGGTTGAGGTCTCTGTCTGCGGCACTTTGAAACCCAACTGTCAGATTCTTACGAGCAAACACTCACTGACTAACTATGTGGAAATTGTAAACATTTTTTAACTAGCCAACTGGCAACAAAAAGTTTTGGATTCCCAAAGGAAGACTCAAGTTAGGAAACCCAAAATCAAAGACCTATCCAAAATAAAGATTATAATACAAGCACCCAGGTAAAAAGGAGGGTGTGCTGAAGGCACCCAAGGGGTGCAACACTGCACCTGCCCACCCACTTCCCAAAAACAGGTTCTGAGAGGGGAGGCACGGAGGGAGGTCAGAATACAGAAAGATTATAAGAAACACAGTTACTAAGGTGAGTAATTTTTTCTTCAAACAACATGAAGTCTTGCTCTATTCTGACAATCTGCAGACTAACAAACAGTACCTCCATGGAGGAGGGACAGAACCTACTTTGGGAATAGGATCTAAAGTACTGCTGTGCCAAACCGAGCATCACTCCTAGCCTGGATATCCAGAGAGTAATGCTTGGTAAAGGTATGGACTGTTTTTCCAGGTGGCTGCTTGACAAATTTCTAAGAGAGGGATATCCCTGGCAGCAGCCAGGGAAGCAGCTGTACCTCTTGTGGAATGAGCCCTCAGGCCTGAGGGTGGAATTTTTCCCAATTTCTCATAGCAGCATTGTATACAAGAAACAATCCACCTGGCAATAGTTCTCTTTGTGGCAGGTTTGCCCTTTCCCTCTTCCCCAAAAGTGAGGAACAAATGGAGGGAATCAAACCTGTGACCCTTGGTACGCTCTATGTAGTAGCTAAGGGCTCTTTTAACATCCAAACTGTGTAGCCTCCTCTCCCCTGAGGAAGAATGATCAGTGAAGAAAGCAGGGAGAGACATGGACTGATTCAAACTGAAGTCTGAAACCACTTTGGGCAAGAACCACTTTATCTCTATGGAAGGAAATAAAATCAGGTTCCACTGATGGAGCTTGCAATTCACTGATACGTCTGGCAAAGGTAATGGCTACCAAAAATACAGTTTTCCAAGCCAAGTACTTAAGCTCTGCTGAGGACATAGGGTCAAATGGGGGTTGCATAAGTTGAGCAATGCAAACATTTAAGTACCAGACAGGGGCAGGATCCCTAAAGGGAGGATTGGTATGAAGCAATCCCTTGAAAAATTTACAGAATACAGGATGAGATGACAGTGAGGAAGGCTTTCCCACTGACAGAAAAGCAGAAACAGCTGACAAGTGTACCTTGAGGGTAGCTGGTCTGAGGCCTAGACCATTAAGATGGACCATGTAATCCAGAACTGTAGGCAATTCAGCAGTGTCTGGAGATATATGCTTCTTGGAACACCAAATGCTGAATCTTTTCCATTTAGAGTCATAAGTCTTTCTGGTGGCAGGCTTTCGAGAGGCTTTGAGAATATCCAGAACCCCTTGGGACAGATGCAAATCTGCATACTCTAGCTCTTCAAGAGCCATGCCTTGAGATTGAGGGACCGAAGATTGGGGTACCAAATCCTCCTCTGAGAGGAGGTTAACAGGTTGTAATTCCTGGGAAGAGACAGGGGAAGATGGACTGCTAGGAACAGTAAGAGGGGGTACCAGGGCTGCCTGGCCCAATCTGGGGCAATCGGAATCACTTTGCAGGGTTGTGACCTCACTTTGACCAGAACCTTGAACAGTAGAGGAAAGGGAGGGAAGGCATAGAGAAATTTTCCTTCCCAGTTCAACATCAGAGCATCCAGAGGGACTGAGCCCAAGACTGGGGGTCTGCAAAAAAACAGAGGAAGCTGGTGATTGTCTGGGGCTGCAAAGAGATATATCTCTGGAGTGCCCCACCTTGAGAAATCACTTTTAACACCAAAGGGTCCAGGGACCATTCATGATGGCCCTGAGAGATCCTGCTCAGTGCATCTGCTAGCACATTGTCATTCCCTGGAAGGTGGACTGCTATCAGAGAGGTTTGCGGAGAATAAGCCAGGAACCACCATTTCATGGCTTCCGTGCACAAGACCGTGGACAGAGTGCCTCCCTGCTTGTTGTTGTACCACATGGTGGTGGTGTTGTCTGTTCTGACCTGAACCACCTTGTTCTGCACTGACTGAGAGAAAGCTTGCAGTTCCAGAAAAACTGCCCTGAGTTCCAGGAGATTGATATGAAGAAGGGATTCCCGAGGGGACCACAGTCCCTGGGCTGTGAGAGCCCCCAGATGGGCTCCCCACCCCAAAAGGGAAGCATCCGTGGTAAGAACCACTGAATGAGACTGAGTGACAGATGGGACCCCTTGCCTTAAATTGTCCTGATCCTGCCACCATTGAAGAGCTTGGATCAGTGTCCGAGTCACTGGAATCAGTTTGGTAAGAGGATCCTTCCTTTGGGACCAAAAGGCTCTCAGATGGAACTGAAGAAAAAATTACTCACCTTAGTAATTGCTTTTCTTCTCATGGAGTCTTGCTATATTATAACAATAGCAGTCAGCCACTGCAGCTGAACTGCCCGGAGAGGAAGGAGTTAACTCCAGAAGATCTGAGTTCTACAGCTGAGCATGCCTGTGCCCAAAGCTCTATCTGGCAGTTTCAAATGAAACTGTCAGGATCTACGGCTAACATCAAAGGACGGAAAGTCTGTGTGGAAAAACTACACTAGCCCATGGCTACCTACTAGTAGTAATAACAACAATATAAGAACAAAGAAACACTCAGAGCCATAATAACAAAATTGATGGTATTATGGTTCGTTTCTCACCCTGACAAGCACATATGAACCCCCTTCCCCAAAGACTCAAGTCCAGGAAGGGGCAATATAAATAACCTAAATGAAACAATCTAGATCCCTAACCCAAAGGAAAAGAGGGTAAGGAAAAACTACAATGGCATGACACAGTGCTTGCACATTTCGCCACCCTACCCAAGTAGAAGTTCTGAGAGGGTAGGAGGAGGTGGTTATAATATGCAAGACTCCATGAGAAGAAAAGCAATTACTAAGGTGAGTAATTTTTCTTCAAACACCATGAAGTCTTGCTATATTATAACAATAACAGATTACAGCAGTACCTCCATGGAGGAGGGTCAGAACTTACTTAGGAAATAGGCTCTGAAGCACAGCTGTGCCAAACCGAGCATCTCTCCTGGACTGGACATCCAGGGAATAATGCTTAGTAAAGGTGTGAACTGTCTTCCAGGTAGCAGCTTGACAAATCTCCAGAATGGGATGTCTCTAGCAGCCGCTAGAGACGCAGCTATACCCTGGTGGAGTGGGCCCTCAATCCTGAGGGGGTACTCTACCCAGTTTCTGATAACAGAATTGGATACAAGAAACAATCCACCTTGCAATTGTTCTCTTAGTGGCAGGTTTCCTTTGCCAACCTCGCCATAGGTAAGAAAGAGTTGGAGGATTCAACCTATGACCTCTGGTGCGCTCTAAATAGTAGCTTAAGGCTCTTTTGACATCCAAGCTGTGCAGTCTCCTCTCACCTGAGGAAGAATGCTCAGTGAAAAATACTGGGAGAGAGATAGATTGATTCAGGTGGAAATCAGAAACCACCTTAGGCAAAAACTTTCTATTAGTCCTAAGGACTACCTTATCTCTGTGGAAAGAGATAAAATCTTCTTCCACTGACAGGGCCTGTAGCACTTATCGTCTGGCAGAGGTGATAGCTACTAGGAAAACGGTTTCCAAGTTAAATACTTGAGCTCTGCAGAAGACAGAGGCTCAAAGGGGGTTGCATTAACTGAGCAATGCAAATATTCAGGTCCCAGGCGGAGCTGGTTCCCGAAAGGAGGGTTAGTATGAAGTAACCCTTTAAAAACTTGGAGAACACCGGTGAGAAGAAAGGGAGGCAGGCTTCCTGCTGACACAAAAGCAGAGACAGCTGCCAGATGAACCTTCAGGGTAGCTGGTCTAAGGCCTAGGGAATTCAGATGGACCAAATAGTCCAGTAGAATGGGAAGATCAGCAGATTCTGGGATAATCTGCCTCTCAGAGCACCAGATGGAAAACCTCTTCCACTTAGAATTATAAGTGGCCCTAGTGGAAGGCTTCCTTGAAGCCTTTAAAATATCCATGACACCTTGAAAAGGTGTAAGTCAGCAAATTCTAGCTCCTCAAGAGCCAAGCCTTGAGGTGGAGGGATTGAGGTCGGATACACACTCTCCCTGTGCACAGGCCAGTAAGTCGTGGACTCTGGGCAGGCTCAGGGCAGGGTGGACTGCCAGGACAGGAGCAGAGGGTACCAGGGCTGTCTGGCCCAATCTGGGGCAATCAGAATCACTCTGCAAGGTTGAGATCTGATTTTACTAGTACCCTGAAAAGGAGAGGAAATGGGGAAAGGCATACAGGAACTTCCTTTCCAGTCCAACAGAAAGGCGTCCAGAGGGACTGAGCCCAGAACTGGAGGCCTGCAACAGAAAAGAGGAAGTTGGTGGTTGTCTGGGGCTGAAAAGATCTATCTGAGGAGTGCCCCATCTGGCAAAGACAGACCCCAGCACTTGTGGATTCAGAGCCCATTCGTGATGGCCCTGAGAAATTCTGCTGAGGGCATCCGCCAGGACATTGTCCTTCCCTGGGAGATGAACCGCTATCAGGGAGGTGTTCAGGGAGTAAGCCAGAGACCACAACTTCATTGCTTTGGTGCACAAGGCTGAAGACCGAGTGCCCCCTTGCTTGTTGATGTACCACATTGTGGTGGTATTGTCTGTCCTGACTTGAACCACTTTGTTCTGGACAGAATCTGAAAACACCCGAAGAGCTAAAAAGACAGCTCTGAGTTCCAAAAGATTGATGTGGAGCAGAGACTCCTGGGAGACCATACCCCTGGTGGCAAGGTCGCCCAGGTGAGCCCCCACCCTAACAGGGAGGCATCCGTGGTGAGGGTGAGGGAGTGAGAAATGGGAATGAAGGAACCCCTGTCTTAAATTGCTCTGGACCTGCCACCAGTGGAGGGCTAGGATCAGAGTTTGAGTAACTGGGACCAACTTGGTAAGGGGTCCTTCCTTTGAGACCAATAGGCCCTCAAATGGAACTGAATGTCCCTCATCTGAATCTTGCTCCCTGCACAACACTGTGGAAGCAGCCATGTGCCCGAGGAGTTGCAGAAAATGCCTTGCTGGTCGAGACCACTAGAGGTAAAGGAGGATGCCAGGCGATGAGTCTGTCCACCCTTTCCGAGGAAGAAAAGCCCTGGCTAACCTTGTGTTCAATTCTCGCCTATGAAGTTGGGACCTGAACTGGTTCCAGAACTGACTTTGGTAAGTTTAGCAGGAATCCCAGGAAGTGAGAAGCTGCTGGGTGACTTGCAAGTGGGATTTCACCTGACCTGGAGACTGGACCCACAATGAGCCAGTTGTCCAGGTAGGGAAACACAGCAACCCCTTGCCTTCTTAAGTGAGCCACTACTACAGCGAGACATTTTGTGAATACCCTTGGCGCAGAGGTAAGGCCGAAGGGCATTGCTCTGAACTGGTAGTGCCTGAGGGCAGTTCGAACCTGAGGTACTTTCGGTGAGAAGGCCTGATCAGAACATGAAAATAGGCATCCTTGAGGTCCAGGGAAGCTAGCCAGTCCCCTGGCCTTAGGGAAGGCAATATCATTGCCAGAGTCAACATTTTGAACTTTGGTTTCAACAGATGCCTGTTCAAGTATCTTAAATCTAGAATGGGCCGCCATTCTCCTGTCTTTTTTGGGGTAAGAAAGTATCTTGAATAAAGCCCCTTGCCCTGATGGCAAGGAGGAACCCTTTCCACTGCTTTGCAGTCCAGCAGAGCAGAAACCTCTGCTTCCAAAGCAAGGGCTTCTGAAGGATTTGCAGGTGGAAAATGCCTGGCTCTCATCTTTGGAAAGTGTTTGAAGCTGAGAACCAGACTCTGGCCTATTACCTCCAGAACCCATCTGTCCGTAGTTAGGGACAGCCAGTTCCGGCTGAAATAGGCCAACCTGCCCCCCACTGGTACAGGAGAATCAGCCCTGGACACCCCATCAGGGTGCCTGCTTAGCAGCAGCCTTAGGCTGAGGGAAGGGGGACGGTCTACTTGTGCCACGTCTACCCCTGCCTCTGAAGAAACCCCTCTGCGAGACAGCAGAGGAGGCTTGAAATTGGTAAAAAGGCCTGGAAAAGGGCCTGCCCCTACCTCTGGGAGCATGCCTTTGTGGCATGGCATGCTTCTCCTTAGCCTGGGCACTTTTGTAGGTAGTTCTGTATTCATCCATCTTTTCATATAGTTTTCTGTTTGCTCCCAAAAGAGAATTTCCCACTACAGGAAAATCCATAGCCTTTGACTGGGTATCTTGGGACAGATTAGTGCATCTGAGCCATGCCAGCCTCCGGGAAGCTACAAGTGGCCATGACCCTAGAAGAAACATCATTAACATCAACAGCAGTATGAAATTGAACTTTAGAGACTTCATGCCATCAGCAGCCACCTGTTCCAACTCACTAGCCAGCTGGCCATGGGCCTGCTTGGCTAACTCACTCTGTGTCCCACCTAGATTTCTGATATCTAGCTACATAAGCCATATAATTTGCCTGCCTGAGTCCAAAGAAGCTGCCATATACTGTTTCTTATGTAGCATCAATCTTCCTGGAATCCTTATCAGGAGGATGTGAGGCCAGAGGAATAATAGCCTTGTCACAGGCTGCAGCTTGTACCACACCTACATGACTACACTGCTCAGTAAGGAAGTCTGTATCCGAGCCTGAAAAAGTATACCTTCTGTCCATTTTTTATCTACAGGAGGGACAGAATGAGGATTTTTAAAATCTTTGTTGTTTGCTTCCTAAATGACTTATGCAAAGGAATAGACAACCTCCTAGACTCTGGAATATCCATCATTTCCACATAATCAGGCTCCTCTTGCTCATCCACAGCCTCCTCTAAAGGAAGCTGAAGGGTTTCTGCAACCTTTTGTAAAAATAAAGAAAGAAGGGGACTCAGACAGAATAGGAGGAGATTCTAAAGGTCTGTCTGGAGAGATGTCGGTTCAATGAGCACGTCCAGACCCCCCAGCCACACATATATTGATCAAATTCTCCTCCCTCCTGTGGTTCATAAAATCCTCAACTTCAAAATCCTGAACCACTGGGACTGAGCAGAACCAACCTTTTACCAGCTGTTGGTGGTTCTACAGATCCCTGAGACAGTGACTGGACAATCTGAATGGCTTTAGCTATCTCTGCAGCAGTTGGAGACACAATTTTGGACTCCAGACCTACTGATTTCCTTGTCTTTTTACTTGGGACTGGTTCCTCTGAACCAGCCTTCCTTTTGCCCGAGGAAGTCTCGCCCTGGTCAGAGGGCACTCCCTCTGGTCCAGTGGGTACTGGACCGGGCTGGCCATCCGGGTCAGCGGACTTTTTGGCCTCTCGTTCCCTGAGCCGGCCCAATCTCTTCTCCAGGGTGGCTGCAGGGAAATTTCTACACACCTGGCAGTCTGACAGGAGGTGGTCAGCCCCCAGACAATAAACACAAGTGGTGTGTGGGTCAGCCTTGGCAAAGGCGTCCCCACAGACATCACAGTGTTGAAACCCAATGGGCAGGTTTTTCTTTTGGGTTTCTCAGACATATTCAGCCTAACCAAAACTTGCCCTTTTGATGGCAGTGCCAGGCAAGACACACCGCATAGCAGTTCCCTAACCATTATCACAGAGTATTTGAAAAACCGTTATAATTCCAGTTTTTTAGAACCGATAAGAACAGGAACCGCACTCTAAAAACCCACTGTACACTTTTAAAATGCAGAAAAAACCAGCCGATCGGTTCAAAACCGAACCGATAATTAATTTTCCACACAGACTTAAATTTTAGTACTACGGTTACCAGATAGAAGCTTTAAAACCGAAATGCGGTAAAAATAATAACTTTTGCGGTTCAAATGAACCGAAAAATACCAACTGAACCGAGAATGAACCGAGCTGAAGGGCACAGTCTCCAGGCGACTGTTCAGTCGAAGCGAGATAAAGAATCTGACAGTTTCATTTGAAACTGCCAGATGAAACTTTGGGCACAGCGCCCTCGCTGTAGAACTCAGATCTTCTGGAGTTAACTCCTTCCTCTCCGGGGCAGTTCAGCTGCAGTGGCTGACTGCTATTGTTATAATATAGCAAGACTTCATGGTGTTTGAATGTCCCTCATCTTGCCCCTTGGACCACTGCTGTAGAAACTGCCATGTGGCCCAAGAGCTGAAGGAAATGCCTTGCTGGTCGGGACACCTGAATGCTGAAGGAAGAAGCCAGTTCTATAAGAAATCTTGCCCTTTCCAGGGGAAGAAAAACTCTTGCTTTGACAGTATCTAGCTCTGCTCCTATAAAGGTAAGAAGCTGCACTGGTTCGAGAACTGACTTGGGAAGGTTGAGAAGAAATCCCAGGGAAGTGAGCACATGCTGGGTCACTTGCAGGTCTGTCTTGACTTGGTCTGGAGACTGACCCACTAGGAGCCAGTCGTCCAGATATGGAAAAATGGAAATCTTTTGCCTTCTTAAAAAGGCAGCTACTACTGCCAGGCACTTTGTGAAAACCCTTGGAGCTGATGTTAGACCAAAGGGCATTGCTTTGAACTGATAATGTCCTGAGGTCAACTTGAACCTGAGGTACTTTCTGTAGGAGCACCTGATAGGGATGTGAAAGTAGGCATCTTTGAGGTCCAGGGAGGCTAGCCAGTCCCCTGGCCTTAGAGAAAGAGATAATAATTATTCCTAGAGTCACCATCTTGAACCTTGGTTTTAAAAGATGTTTGTTCAGGTATCTTAGATCTAGGATGGGTCGCCACTCCCCTGTCTTTTTTGGGGTAAGGAAGTACCTGGAGTACAGACCTTTGCACCGGTGTAGGGCAGGAACTCTATCTATGGCTCTTAAGGCCAGAAGAGATGAAACCTCTGCCTCTAGGGCAAGGGTTTCGGAGAGACCTGTAGGTGGAAAAGATCTGGCTGTCATCTTTGGAAATTTTTTGAAGCTGAGAACCAGTCCCTGGCCTACTACTTCCAGGAGCCACTTGTCTGAAGTAACAGACATCCAGTCCTGGACGAAGTAAGTCAGCCTGCCCCCTACAGGGATAGGAGAGTCGACCCAGGCAGACCCATCAGGGTGTCTGCTTGGCAGGGGCCTTAGGCTGAGGAGTGGATGTAGCCCTGTTCATCCCTCTTCTGCCTCTCCCTCTGAAGAACCCCCTCTGTGAAAAGGGAGAAGAGGCCTGTGTTTGGTAGAAAGGCCTATGAAAAGGCCTGCCCCTGCCCCTAGATTGCTGTCTTTGAGGAGTTGCCTGCCTTTCCTTGGCCAGAGCACTCCTATAAGTGGTCCTGTACTCATCCATTTTCTTCATGTAATTCTCTGTCTCTCCCCAAACAGAGAATTACCCACCACAGGGAAATCCATGGCCTTTGCCTGGGTGTCCTGTGAGAGGCTAGTACATCTGATCCAAGCCATCCTCAGAAGAGCCACAGATGTAGCCATGACTCTTGATGACACATCATTGGAGTCCATAGCAGCATGAAATTATACTTTTGATGCCTCAATCTCATCAGCAGCCATCTCCTCCAGCTCCTTGGCCAGCTGGGGGGGGAGGCCTGTTTAGCCAGTACCAGTACAGTGTCCCACATGGACTTCTGGTACCTGGCTGTATAGGCCATATAGTTAGCCTGCCTGAGTCCCAAGGAGGATGCCATGTACTGTTTCTTTGCCATGGCATCCATCTTCCTGGAGTCTTTGTCTGGGGGTGTGTGAAGCCAAGGGAATATTTGCCTTGTCACAGGCTGCAGCCTGCACTACCTCAACATGGTTGCACTGCTGGTAGAAAAACTCCATATCTGAGCCTGATAAGGTGTACCTCTTGTCCATCCTTCTGTCAACAGGAGGTACAGAATTAGAAGACTTTAGGATTTTTTGTGTCTGCTTCCCAAAGGACTTATGAAAGGGAATAGACAGTCTCTTGGACTCTGGGATGTCCATCATTTCAACAAAATCAGGCTCCTCCTGATCCTCCATAGCCTCCTCCATAGGAAGCTGGAGGGTTTCAGCCACTTTTCTGTAAAACAGATAGTGAGGAGGGGACTCAGATAGCCTAGGAGGGGAAACACCAGAAGGTCTGTCTGGGGAGATGTCCGGTTCCACAGGCACATCCAGACTTTCACCATCATCACCATCATCTTCAAAATCCCCCTCCTCCTCAAACTCCAGTTCATAAAAGTCTTCAGGGGTATAATCTTGAACGGGGGTACCGACCGAACCGAACCCCTGCCAAAAGGCGCTGGATCAGTCGGAACCGGACAAAGCGATTCAACAATTCAAATTGCTCTGGCTATTCCTTGGCGATTGGAACACGAACCTCTGGATCCAAACTGGTCCATTTCTCTTTGCATTTTCTTTTTGTAGGAACTGATCCCTCAGGATCAGCTCTTCTCTTGCCCGAAGAAGTATCGCCCCGGTCAGAGGGCACTCCTTCTGGTTCGGTCGGAACCGAACCGGGCTGGCATCTGGGTCAGCGGACTTCTCGACTCCTTTTCCTAAGTCCTACTAATCTTTTTTCCAGGGTAGACTTAGGAAAGTTTTTACATATTTGGCAGTCTGTATCGAGGTGGTCAAAGCCCAGACAATAAACACAGGTGGTGTGGGGATCGGCCTTAGCAAACACCTCCCCACACTCACTGCAGTGTTGAAACCCAGTGGGCCGGTTTTTTTTCTTGGGTTTCTCAGACATGGCCAACCTAATCAAACTTACCCTTTTTTCGGCAACTGCCAGGCAAGACTCCCTTATCGGTTTCTAACCGTGTTACAGGTATTGAAAAAAAACTTTGAAACACGTTTTTTTTTAAACCGATAAGGACCGGTAACCACACACTAAGGAAAAAACACAAGAGTTCAATATAATGGATCGGTTCAGCCAAACCGATCGAAAATACAAGTTTACAATTTCCACAAATAAACAGAGAAACTATTTAAAGTACTCACGGTACCGCAGACAGAGCCTGAACCGACAATGCGGAAATAAATTCGGAATGAAACCGACAACTTTAACCGACTTTGAACCGAGCAGAAGGAGAAATCTCCGGAGCGACTGTTCAGTGAGGCGGAGTAAAGAATCTGACAATTGGGTTTCAAAGTGCTGCAGACAGAGACCTCAACGGAGCTCGAGCTCAACGTTCTATGCACTGCAAAGAAAATTAACTCTCTACTCTCCGGGGCAGTTTAAAGGCTGGAGCTAACTGCAGTTTGTCAGAATACAGCAAGACTTCATGTTGTTTGAAAGCATACAGGTACCTCCCTGACCAATCCAGAGTCAGGGCATCCAGGGGTAGAGTACCCTGATCTGGTGGCCTGCAGCAATACTGTGGCAAGTGGTGGTTCTGGTGGGATGCGAACAGGTCTATTTCTGGAGTGCCTCGCCTTCTGAAAATTACTTGCACCACCTGCTTGTTCAGAGTCCATTCATGATGGGCCTGTTTGATTTGACTTAAGGCATCCTCCAAGGTATTATCCTTTCCTGGCAGATGGACTGCCTGCAGGGATACTCCTAAGGAGTACGCCAGAGTCCAAATTTTCATGGCCTCTCTGCAAAGGGGGCCTGATCTGGTGCCTCCCTGTTTGTTGATGTAGTACATTGTGGTGGTATTGTCTGTTCTGACCTGTACCGCCTTTGTCTGTACTAGTCCTGAAAAAGCTTTCAGAACCAGAAAAACAGCTCTGAGTTCCAACAGATTTGTGTTGTAGGGACTCTGCAGCTGACCAGGTACCCTTTTGTTGTATGGTTTCCCACATGGGCACCCCAACCCAGGAGGGATGCATCTGTTGTGAGAACAACTGAGGGAGATGCTCTCTGACAGGGAACCCCTTCTCTTAGATTGGGTTCTTCCTTCCACCACTGTAAAGCTTGCAACAAAGTTCTTGTGACTGGAATGAGTTTTGAGAGAGAATCTTTTCTTTGACTCCAGTGAGCTCTGAGGTGGAACTGGATGTCCCTCATTTGAAACCTGGAACCCAGCACTGTGCCTGTGGATGCAGCCATATGGCCCAGAAGTTGCAAGAACTGTCTAGTCGACTTGCTTTTGTTCAAGGTGATTGAATTTTCCACTATCTGAAGATTTCTGATCCTGTCTAGAGGGAGGTAGGCCCTGCCCTGCAGGGTATCTATCTTGGCCCCTATGAACTGCAACTTTTGTGCAGGAATGAGGACCAACTTTTTGTGATTGATGATGAACCCCAAGGATTCCAGCAGGCCTTGGGTGAGGTTTAAATACCGAGTGACCTGTTGTGGTGATTTGCCCACCACCGGCCAATTGTCCCGATACGGAAAAACTGTCATACCCTGCCTTCGAAAGTGTGCCATCACTGGTGCTAGGCACTTTGTAAAAACCCTTGGGGCCAAAGAAAAGGCAAAAGGCAGGGTTGAAAACTGGTAATAGCCTGAAGGGAGTCTGAACCGGGGATATTTTCTGTGAGACTCCCTTATGGGAATTTCAAAATAGTCGTCTTTTAAGTCCAGTGATATCAGCCAATCCCCTTTCTGGATTGTTGGCAGAATCAGTGCCAAAGTTACCATTTTGAACTTTGGCTTTTTTAGATGCCTGTTTACGGCTCTGAGATCCAATATAGGCAGCCACTCCCCACTTTTCTTTGTTGTGAGGAAGTATTTGGAGTAAAAGCCCCTTTCTCTCAGTAGGTTTGGAACAGGTTCCACTGCTTTTAACAATAACAGTTTCTGGACCTCTGCCTCCAGCAGGTTCTTTTCTGCCTGGGAAGGTGTACTGAAACCCCTGGCTGCTAGAGGAGGAAGGGATTTGAAAGCCAGAGACAGACTCTGACCCACTACCTCCAGGACCCACTTGTCTGGGTGATGTTCAGCCAAGCCGGAGGAAGGGGGAAAATCTGTCTCTGACAGGGAGTGAGGAGGCGGCCTGTACTTCAGGGGGTTTGCTTGGCTTGGGGCTGAGGCTGTGCTTGAGACCCACGCCTAGAACCCTTTTGACCCCTGCCCCAAAGTACCCCTGCTGTGGGTACTGTTGATACTAGGGTATGGCCACTGGCTGGAAAAAGGGCCTGGTGTGGAAGGACCTGCCCCGGCCTCCCCTTCCATAAGGCCTGGTGGATGGAGAAGCTCTCTCCTTACTAGAGTTGCTTCTGTATGTGGCCTTGTACTCATCCACCTTTTTCATGTATGGCACTGTAGATTCTTTGAAAAGAGCATTCCCCTCTAGAGAAAAATCCAGGGCCTTAGGCTGAGTATCAGAAGTAAGATCTGTGGCTCTTATCCAGGCAAATCTCCTCAGGGCTACCGTGTTTGCCATCCATCTGGCAGCAGTGTCATTTGTATCAGCAGCCATCAGGAATTGGTATTTAGCAGCCTCTAGCCAAAACCTAGCTGTTTCAACTAGGTCGTCAGATAGGGGTGATGGGGCTTTCTGAGACATGGCCAAAACTGACTGCCATAGGGACTTTTGATACTGAGCAACATAGGCCTGGAAGTTAGCCTGTCATATGGCTAGAGAGGCTGACAGGTATCCCCCCTCTTAGCCATACTATCTATTTTTCTGGAGTCCTTATCTGGTGGGTGGGATGCCAGAGGGACTCTAGGCTTGTCACAGGCCGCTTGATGATCTAGATGGGGAAAAAAGGAACTCTGCCCCTTCCCTTTCCAACTGATATTTCTTATCCATCCTCTCATCTAGAGGGGGGATAGAGTTTGGGGTTTGCAACAACTTAAGAGCATCTTTTTTGAAGAATTTGTTCACAGGGAGAAGGAGGAGGAGGGCTTTGGTGGGAGTTAAACCCATCATCTCCAGATATTCTATCTCCTCCTCATCCTCCACCTCCTCTCTTGTTGAGATGTCCAAGCATCTGCCATTTTTCTCACAAAAGTGAAATGAGAAGAATAATCTTCAGATGTTCTAGGGGGTGAACCAAATTCTTGTTCCAGGGATACCTCAGGTAAAATGGGTTCCCGTTCATCTTCCTCACATTCACCGTATTCCTCTTCTTCAGGAACAGGAATTCTGCCAGGCTGTCCTGCTGGAGCAGATGGTTGCTGAACAGGAGGCACTAAGCCCTGTAATGCCTGAATGACTTTAGAAGCCTGTGCAATTTCTTGAGGAGTAGGCATAATATTGGCAGGCACAGATGTCCCCTGATAAGGATTTGGGGGTTCTGTGTGCTTTAATTTTCTTGCTTTCTTTGAGGGAACTGAGGAGTTACCCAGTTCAGAAACCCTCTTGGTACCCTTATTACCTGTCTCAGGGGTGGAGGTAAGAACAGATGTGGGTTCAGCCACAGAAATAGGGGATATCGGCTGGTCAAAGCCGGATGGGCGCCTGGCGAATGTCTTTTTCAGCCGTTCCAGGCGTTTCTCAATGGTTTTCTCAGGGAATGTCAGGCAGATTTGACAATCCTCTTAAAGATGCTCATATTCAAGGCAGGCTGCACAAAGGGTGTGTTTATCTGCCTTGGCAAAAACATCCCCACATTGTGTACAATTTTTAAAACCGGGCTCACTAGTCTTTTTCTTCGTTTTTTTCTGCCATTGAACCGAAAAAAAGGTAACCACTAAGTCAAAAAGATTTAAACAATAATACTAGCAGTTGTAGTCAGTTCCGGAACCGGATAGGAACCGAAAAAGAATTTGGAACCGGGCTTAGTGGTTCAGTAACCGAAAACAATGGTTACAAAAAAACAATTTAAAAACTAAATTTAGACAAAAACAAAACTTTTTTTTAGTCAGAAAACCCAACAAACCTAAAAACTAGACCGGTTCCCCCTGGTTATACCGAACTGAGAGGAACTGGCAAAACAACTAAATGACTACAAAAACTAAGTTTAAATACAATAAGTATAAGGCAGCAAAAGAACAGAAATTATATTTATATATATTTTTATAAGTTTCTTCATGTCACAACAGTTGATTGAAGAGAGACACTCCGAGTGACCAGACTGTTCAGGCGAAGAGTAAAATCTGAGGAAGTTTAGAACTGTCTCCAAAAGTGTGTGTGTGTGTGTGGGGGGGGAAATTACCTCACTTGACTGCATGGAATTCTAGGACATGCTTGTCCATGGAAAAGTAGGTGTCACATTTTGGATGCCGGTTCGCTGCTGCCACAGGGCCCCCACAGGTGCTCTGATGCGGGGGCGCTGCAGCCTTTCTTCTTCTTTTTCCCCCTTCAAACTTGGCGTCTTGACAAATCAAAACAGTAAAACAAGAAAAGGAAAGAATTCAGTACTGAACTAGGGAAAATGGAACCATAATAGAAAAATGGTGCCAGATAGCGTTTGGCTTTAAAAAGGCAGTTAGCGTTGTCAACTTGAGGAAAACAAAATGCTGCTGATGCAATAGTTTTGACTTCAGCTGCTTCCACGGTGCACACTCCATGGCAGGAAATACACAACTAAGGATGAGGGGGCTGGCGTCAGTTACTGACTTTCTCACATGTATGACATCAATATGTCGGCCTTGTGGTCGATGCCCTCCCAAGCTGCCAAAGACTGCTCCCACAGGGTCCTAGCGCCTCCGGCTAAGACTCATTAGTGCGAATGAATGATAAAGATTGATTCCTGGAAGATTTGGTAGTGACAGTTTTCCACCTTGAACCGGAGATATTTCCTGTGTGATAGCCTAACTGGGATATGGAAATAAGTGTCTTTCACATCCAGTGATCCCAGCCAGTGGCCTGACTGCAAAGACGGTATCACTGTTCTCAGTGTGACCATGCTGAATGCCTCTTTCTTTTATATGCTTGTTCAGACACCCGAGATCCAAAATGGATCCACTCCTCATTCTTCCTGTGGGTCAGGAAGTACCTTGAAACTCGACTTTTGCCCCACTGAGAGGCAGGGACCTTTTCTATAGCTTTTACTAGCAGCAACTGTTTTTACTTCCAGTTACAGCAGAATTGTTTCTGTGACAGAGTAAGCTGGAAAGCTTTAGTGTTTTTATGCAGTTTTGGAAATTTTTTGAACTGCAGTGACAATCCCTGACCCACTACCTCCAGAATCCACTTGTCCGTGGTAATGTTTACCCATTCCTGGAAGTACAATTGCAGCCATAGGTACTGTCAGATATTTTGCAATATATCTAAAGAGATTTTCTCTGTTGTCTCCAGTGGTACTGCAGGCAGGCAGGGAATTTATCTAGGGATTTCAGAGACTTCAGGAATTATCTGACCATGTCTTTTGACTTTAATGTGTAGTGAGACAATCTTCCCCACTCTGGCAATGGTTGGGTGACCTGGGCAGAACTGCCACAGGTTTTGCTCTGGCTGGGGCTTGGGTGCTGGTGCTGCAGCAGCAGTACGCTTCGTGCCCTTCTGCCCCTACAGTAGCTGGTACTCATAAGGGGCATATGGGGTATAGGCTCTTGGAAAATATCCCCTACCTCTGCCTCCTCTGCCATAAGGCCTGCAGGAGGGTAGAGGCCTTTTCCTTCTCGTTGTTATTCTTGTAAGTGGTTTTGTACTTGTTCACTTTTTTTTCATGTATGCCTCTGTTTTATCACCAGAAAGTGATTTCCCTCTAAGGAGAACTCCATGGCTTTGGTTCGAGTATCCTGGGAAAGGATGGCAGTCTTTAACCAGTAAAATCTTCTTTAAGACACTGCATGGGCTAAAACTCTAGCTGCAGTGTCATTACTGTCCACAGCAGTGTGGAAAAGTATAGTTATGTAAGAACTTACCGTAGCAGTAGATCTTTGAGAGAGGTTCCTGCAGTAGGTCATAACATACAGGACTGCACCCCCTGGCATCAGGACTGCCCACCCAATGTCACAGACATTAGAGTGACCCTATATAGTGGGCGGTCCCCATGCCCACCTTCCAGTTCTCCCACTGGAGACCCCTAATAGTTTCAAAAGGAGGAGCAGATAGTCTTCCTAGAACCCAATCCAGAATGGCCTGCAAGAGCATGCAGAAAAACCTGGGGGAAGGAGAGAGGGAAAAACATGACCTACTGCAGGAACCTCTCTCGAAGATCTACTGTTACAGTAAGTTCTTACGTAACTGTACTATCTTACTTCGACAGGGTTCCTGCAGTAGGTCATTACATATAGGACTGAATCACAAGCAATCAATTTCAGTTGGATAAAACTGGAGCTTGGGAGGAAGGAGAGTCTTACGAGAGAGAACCTCAAGTTGACCTAATCCAGAAAAGATATTACAGAACTGCTAAGCAGGAACTCACTCCAAGCAAAGATGGCTCAGTCCAGATGGGACATTTGGAGAAAGGAAAAAGGACAAACTCCAACATGCCACAGCACAAAAATCGGCTGCGGGAAACCTGATTTGGAGAAGTTCGTGAAAGCGGTCACGACCCTCATGGGAAGACCTCTGACATCCCATGGAAGAGGTTTGATACATTCCCTAAAGGACAGAATAATAAAGTGCAGTCTTCCCACCGTTCGGACAAGCACTGTGGGAAGTGTACCTCTCCATAACCCTTTGGGGCTAAAGAAACAGAAACACTGACCGTAGGTATGAACTTCCCTTTGTCCTGTTAGTGTAAAAACACTGAAAACTGAGCACTTCCCTAGTGCGCAGAAGAACCCTACCAGAAAACGTTTTGCAAAATAACCCCGGCAATGAACAACCTTCAGGCAGGGGCCATACTGTCATCCCAAAAAAGGGTGGTTGCTTCCTCCTTCCCAGGACAGGCAACGTCAACCCCAGCTAGCTGTCTGTTCAAAGGAAGTAGTGAAGCATAAACTCACAGAGGGAGGGAGTGTGGAAGAAAGGGAGAATCAGTGGAGGGCTCCTGTCAAGAAAGTTGATGGGGGAGTATGCCCTAATAGGTCAGTGTGCTTCCGCCAATCAAGATAAGATAGTAGATAAAGCGGAAAATAGGATAATGATCAAAAATTGGGGACTACCCGGGTATGACTCCTATGGGTGTGAGATGAATCTCAGTACCCAGAGTAGCAGGTAAGGGAAGGAAAAATTACTCACCTTAGTAATTATGTTTCTTCTAATGCAGTTTTGCTGTATTCTGACTATTACTTGTGTTTTTTCCCCAATACCGGTGACACGGTTAGAAACCGATAAAGGTGTCTTGCCTGGTTGTTTTTATGAAGGTGAGGAGCTGTACAGGCTCGAGAACTGACTTGGGAAGATTGAGAAAGAATCCTAGGGAAGTGAGCACTTGCTGAGTCACTAGTAGGTCTGACTTGACTTGGTCTGGGGACTGACCCACAATGAACCAGTCATCCAGGTATGGAAATATGGAAATATGGAAAAATTCTTCCTTCTTAAAAAGGTCACTACTACTGCTAGGCATTTTGTGAATACCCTTGGAGCTGATGTCAGACTGAAGGGCATAGCTTTGAACTGATAATGGCCTGAAGGCAATTCGAACCTGAGGTACTTTCTGTGTGAGCACCTGATGGGAATGTGAAAGTAGGCATCTTTTAAGTCCAGGGAGGCTAGCCAGTCCCCTGGCCTTAGAGAGGGAAGGATTATTCCCAGAGTCACCATTTTGAATTTTGGTTTTAAAAGATGTTTGCTCAGGTATCTTAAGTCTAGGATGGGTCGCCACTCCCCTGTCTTTTTTGGGGTAAGGAAGTACCTGGAGTACAGACCTTTGCCCTGTGCAATGTAGGAACTCTCTCTACAGCCTTTAGAGCCAGTAGAGATGAAACCTCTGCCTTTAAGGCAATGGTTTCGGAGATGCTTGCAGGTGGAAAAGATCTGGCCCTCAGCTTTGGAAATTTCTTGAAGCTGAGAACCAGCCCCTGGCTTACCACCTCCAGGACCCACTTGTCTGAGGTAACAGACATCCAGTCCTGGATGAAGTATGCCAGCCTGCCTCCTACAGGAATGGGGGAGTCGACCCAGGCTGACACATCAGGGTGTCTGCTTGGCAGGAGCCCTAGGTTGAGGGGTGGATGCAGCCCTGCTCATCTCCCTTCTGCCTCTCCCTCTGAAGAACCCCCTCTGAGGAAAAGGAGAAGAGGCCTGTGCTTGATAGAGAGGCCTATGAAACGGCCTGCCCCTAGCTTGCTGCCTTTGAGGAGTTGCCTGCCTTTCCTTGGCCTGTGCACTCCTATAGGTGGTCCTATATTCATCCATCTTTTTCATGTAATTCTCTGTCTGCTCCCCAAACAGAGAATTACCCAGCACAGGGAAATCCATGGCCTTAGCCTCGGTGTCCTGTGAGAGACTAGTACATATGAGCCAAGCCATTCTCCGAAGAGTCACAGATGTAGCCATGACTCTAGATGACACATCATTGGAGTCCACAGCAGCATGGAACTGTACCTTAGATGCCTCAACCCCATCAACTGCCACCCCCTCCAGCTCTGAGGCTAGCTGGGGGAGGCCTGATTAGCCTGTGCCAGTACAGTGTATCACCTGGACTTCTGGTACCTGGCTGCATAGGCCATATAATTAGCCTGCCTGAGTCCCAAGGTGGATGCCATGTACTATTTCTTTGCTATGTCATCCAGCTTCCTAGAGTCTTTATCTGGGGGGTGTGAAGCCAAGAGTATATTAGCCTTATCACAGGCTGCAGCCTGCACAACCCCAACATGGCTGCATTGTTGATACAAGTACTATGTACCTGAACCTGATAAGGTGTACCTTTTGTCCATCCTTCTGTCAAAAGGAGGTACGGAATTTGGAGTTTTTAAAATCTTTTGTGTCTGTTTCCCAAAAGACTTATGAAGGGAAACAGACAGTCTCTTGGACTCTGGGATGTCCATCATCTCCACATAATCAGGTTCCTCTTGTTCCTCCATGGCTTCCTCCACAGGGAGCTGGAGGGTTTCTGCCACTTTCCTGTAAAACATGTAGTGGGAAGGGGACTCAGAAAGCCAAGGAGGGGAAACACCAGAAGGCCTGTCTGGTTCAATGTGCTCCTCCAGGCCTTCCACCCCATTGTCATCATCATCATAATCTTTATCCCACTCCAAATCTGGTTCATAAAAATCCTCAGAGGCATAACCTTGAACCGGAGGAACCGATGGAACTGAGCACCTGCCAGAAGGCGCAGGATCAGACGGAACCAGGCGAAGCAATTTTACAATCCTTATCGCTTTGGCAATCTCTTCAGTGGTCGGAAAATGGATCCCTGGATCCGAACCGGCCGATTTTTCTTTTCTTTGTCTTTTTGTAGAAACCGATCCCTCAAGATCGGCTCTCTTCTTGCCTGAAGAAGTATCGCCCTGCTCAGAGGGCACTCCCTCAGGTTCAGTCGGAACCGAACCGGGCTGGCCATCTGGGTCAGCGAACTTCATGGCTTCCTTATCCCTAAGCCTACCTAATCTTTTTTCCAGGGTAGACTTAGGGAAATTTTTATGTATTTGGCAGTCTGAATCGAGGTGTCAAACCCCAGACAAACACAGGTGGTGTGGGGATCAGCGTTAGCAAAGACCTCCCCACACACACTGTAGTGTTGAAACCCAGTGAGCTCGGTTTTTTTTGGGGTTTCTCAGACATAGCCATCCTAACCACAAACTTACTCTTTTTATGGCAAACAACCAGGCAAGACACCCTTATCGGTTTCTAACCGTGTCACCAGTATTGGAAAAAACCACAAGTGTAAGAACACAGAAAGACCATGTGGTTTGAAACTCCTAGACTTTTAGCAATGCCAGAGTGGAAGAATAACTGTTGCTCTTTTTTGCATAAATAGACCTAGAGAAAGATTCCCTGGTCTCCCCCACAGTCAGGTTAACTCAATCAGAGATTTCCATAACCAGAGCAAGACTTCTGGAGGAGGCACGCATCGAAGAGAAAGACCTAAAGGTCATCGATCTGTTTAGGGCAGAGAGGAACAAAGGGTGCCAAAAGCCATTCCCCTTGCCCAGCACCTTAAAGGAAAGAAAGCTCCCTACTGGTAGGTCAAGGTAGTGGGATCAGAAATTAAATTCGCCTAGGCAAAGTGGGCACCTAGGGCAAGCATGGGTATGGAAGAGCTGGTGGACAGAAAATTGGCCTGTAAGTTGTCCCTGCATGGGTAATATGGTTGGGTACCTCCCTGCTCAGTCCGGTACCCGAATATACACCCGTAGAAGGTCTGGACCGGGAAAGTCCGAAAGGCATCAAGAGATACTTCCCTCTCCATGTTAAGAGACCTGCTGACACAGGAGAGCTCTATCTCTCTCTTTGGGGTGTTCAACTTCAGAACAAGGAGTTCTGGAGTAAGTGTTCACAAACCTTCTTGGGTTCACAACCTCCTAAAGGAGACTCATTAGAATGACTAAGTCTAGGGACGGATAGGATGGATCACGGCCCTCCTGCCAAAAAGGCAGAGAGCCGCTCTGGTAGAGACATGGCTGGGGAGAAGCTACCAGTCCCAGCCTGCTTCTATAAGGTATCTGCCCTGACCTGCGGGAGGTTTTACCCTACATAATGCCGAGCACCGCCCTGATGGAGGAAAAATCGGGAGGGGGCACGGGAAGACCAGGGGGAAGAGACCAGGTACCCCATCAAGGGGAAAGGAGCCTGGAGACAGGAGGAATGTCCTTCAGGGCACCCCTTGAGCCAAATATCCAGGTAAGGGAAGTCAGAAAAAACCCTTAGCCATTACTTGGAAAGGCGGGACTGCGTAGGTAGGGGACCTGCGTATCCTGTAAGCAGGATAGATTGTTCTTCTGCCGTTCAACAGTGAATCTGGGATAGGCAGCCTGTGGCACCTTCCGTATGGAGCAGAGGTGATCCAAAAAAGAAAATTGGAGGACAGGGCGACAATCAGTCAGTCGCCCCATAGGGTATAAAAGAAAAATAAAGAAAACGAAGAGTTAAGTCATTTTCCATCTGAACCCTAAATGCTGTGACCATGGTAGCATTCTTGGAAATAACCAAGATCTCATCTCCTCATGGAGAGATGAGAATCAAAGGATGAAAAGGAACGGCATAGAGGGAAAGCAGTGGGTCCCTCTAGATACTTACTGGAGAGGGTTCATTCTTGAGAGGAAAAAACTCCGAAATACTAATGTTCCCTTTCCCAGTGGGCCCCCCTTATGGAAAAGGAGGGGACGCTGAGAGGGCTGCAAGAATTAAGCCTAAGAGGCCTGGGATGGGAAGATCCCCTCAGTCTCTTGCTGGTTCCTGGAAGCAGGGGTAGAGAAGATAATGGAGCCTGGCACTCTGTGCATTCTTTCGTCTAGCAAAAGGCTGTTTAACAAGCCTTTTCTGATGGGATAGAGAGGGGTACTTAGACCTGAAGTCTATGTTATGCATAGTCAGAGCCTTGTCCTTGTCAAGCAGACCCATAAGGATGTCCTTAATGTCACCCCCAAACAGTATGGGGCCCTGGAAGGGGGCATCCTGTACAGCTGCCTGTATGTCCGGGGTCAGCTCGGATGTACGCAGCCAAGCATGGCATCTGATGCAGACCGCTGAGGCAGAAGAGCGAGCAACAGCATCAACAGAGTTGTAAGCTGCTCGCAGTGTGTGGCTACAGGAAAACTTAGCCAGCTGTATGGTCCTAGAGGGCTCAGTTCTTAGGTCTGAGTCCTCGATGGACCCGAGGCACATTTCCAGTTGGGCCAGGGTGGCTTTTTGATGGGAGACCATGTGCGCTATGTAATTTAAAGAGCGCAAGGCACATGTAGGGGAGGCACAGACTTTGCACCCCAAGTGATCTAGCAGTCTAGACTTTCTATCAGGATAGGATCCCGAGTGTGTAGGCTGTAAAGTGGGATCTTGAGCTACTGCTGAAGCGGTAAGGTCTGCCTTCGGATGGGAACCCACAAAGAAGCACCCTCCAGAGCGATATAAGCCCGATCTGCCATCTTGGGTGCAGCTGGCACCCAAAAAGGCAACTGCCAGATGGTCAAAGTGAGATCCTCATGTGGGGGAACCCAAGGAGGAATCGGGGTAGGCAAAGCCTCAGCCAAGTCCAAATGTTCGACAAGGTGTTTACGCTTACAGTCCTGTTCCTCCATATTTCAGTCATAGGTAGTCTGGAGGAGCTCAGTAAAGAAGGGATCATCGGGAGGCAATCTGGGAAATCCTCTTCTCCTAGCCTCTGTGGTCCCAAAGAGATCCTCTGAAGAGGACGATTCCACCTCCGAAGCAGAGGACTCTACCCTGTCCACGGTACTGGCTCCTGTGAGGGTGACCTTCTGTGATGTCTCCCCGATAATATGCACCGTGGTTGAATTCCGAGGGGACCTGGGACATGAGGAGGAGGACACTGCCACCTGTTGTGTCTGAGCAGGGTCAAGCTGAGATCTTGCCTCTTGCCACCAGGACTGCAAGATAACCCGGAAGTCCTGTGGGGGCTGAGGCTGGGGTGATTGAGTTAACTGAAAAGAAGAACGGACCACCTCTGTAGTAAGAGGGGTGCTCCCCTGAGTTAGGGAAAAGGGCAGGGTGTAGCCCGGTCCCTTATGTCCTGGACAAAGACAACCCATGTTAGGGCCAGGTGCTAAGGAGGCTATCGCTTGGTCTGACGCTGGGTAACCTTGGGTCGGGTAGCTCAGATAAAGATGAACATGCCCGATGGGTGCCTGAGGATTAGGCAGAGTAATGTGAGGACCAGCCGGGGGGCCCATGGGCAAAAATGAAAGACCCGGCGTATCTGACGTTAGCAAACCTGACGCTGGGGCTAGTGTCAGTCCGACTGACATCAAGGATGGTGGCGGGACCCTGGTGGCAGCACCGACTGGGAACTTCCCATGCCTGCAGGCAAAACTGAAGTGACCTGCGTCAGTTTGTCTGATATCACAGCCTCAGACAACAGGGCTGCTGTCTGGCCGACGGACATCAGGGACGGAGGTAGGGGCTCTGGCAGTGGCACCGATGGGAAACTTCCCCTGCCCGCAGGCAGAAGTGAAGTGTCCTGCGACGACTTGTCTGATGTTATGAGTCTCTGATGACTGGACTGTTGTCTGGCCGACGGACATCAGGGATGGAGGTAAAGGACCTGGCGGTGGCTCAGACAGGAGACTGCCCGTGGCACCCGATGACGACCCCAGCATCAAAGGCGCGGCATCAAGCGGAGGAACCTATGACGTTGGAACTGGTGAAAGGTCTGACAGAAAAGGGGCATCCAACACAGGGGCAGGCTCAGACATCAGGCTCCGGGGGGGGACCCATAGGGGACTGCATGGGAACCAGCGCTGGAGTGGGAGAAAGAGTTACCATGTCCAGGGGACCCTCTTCCCCCTCCATTCTGGATAGAGGGTCAGAAAATGGAGGAGCCACCGTGGGTGGCGGCTGGGAAGGCTTCCGCCCTGTAGAAACTTGACGGGAGGGCTGGCCAGTGTAGGACAGCGAGCTCAGCTGGGCATTGGGTGGTTCAGCAGTAGCCCCAGATGGGCAAGCTCTGACGTCTGACTTATCAGTTGATAGGGCCACGCGAGTGGAGGACAAACACCCTGCCAACTTACCAGCGGGTGTCGCGCGAGCTTCATCTGGGGGAGAGTCTGACTTGTTGGTGGCCACGCGGACTCCGGAGGAGCCGGAGCCCGACTTAACGGTCACGACTGGGCATCTGCCGGACGAGCTGGCGGGCAACTTATCGGCTGTAGAAACAGATTTTGAGCCTGTCTGGAAGGGCTTGAAGGTAGATGTGGATCCATAGAAGTGAGATGAGGAGGCCTGGACTGTGACCAAAGCTGGTGGTGGAGTAGCAGCCTTGTTCTTCGGGACCTTACTGGAGGAGGGTCTATCTCGGCCATCCGACCATTCCCGCTCCTGGTGCTTCTCCTCCTTTTCCTTTTTGAAGTCCAAAGAGGGTGAAGAAGCGGAATCCCTCAGCTTCTGTAGCTCTTGTTCAAAGGAGGCCATCCTGGATTTCAATAGGTGGGCTTCTAGGGCCTGCTGCCTGCACTTGCGAGTGGCCTGGTTGAAGGGCTGGCAGTCTGGGCAGACCCCGGTGTCATGGTCCGGGCCTAGACAAATGAGACAGCATTTGTGGCCATCCTTGTGAGGGATCTGCATGACGTACTTCTTCTTGGTCTTCGGTGTTTGAGAAGACATACAAGAAAAATACAGCAAACTTTACTATAGGAAAAAATAAGGATATCAAAATGGCGATCGACTGGAGCTACATTTACCGCAAGGTCCGACGGGCATAGGTCGATGGCGGAAAAGAACTGGAAGGCGGGCGTGGGGACTGTCCACTATATAGGGTCACGCTGATGTCCGTCATGTGACTTCGGGTGGGCAGACCCCCGCCAGACACTGCTAGCAAAAGTTTGCCGTGAGGTTCTGATGCCAGGGGGCACATTCCTATATGTTATGACCTACTGGAGGAACCCTCTTGAAGTAAGATTAGTATTTGGTGGCATCTAGGGCTCATTTTGCTATGACAATCAAGTCCTGTGCCATTTCACCATCTGCTTTATTAGCAAGTGCCAGAATGGTGTTCCAAAGTGCTTCCTGGTAATGTGGCATATGTACTAAATAAGCTGCTTGCTTGCCTAATAAGCAGGGAAGTAAGGTATAAACCTTCCTAGCAATAGCATCCCATTTTTGAGTCCTTTTCAGGGGTCTGTGCAGAGAGGGAGACTTTTGTACTTTGACGAGCAGCAGCCTGGACTACAGCGTGATGATCAGGGCGGGCATACAGGTATATCATCCCGTCTGTCCAACTGATATTTTCTTTCAATTTCACCATCAATGGCTGCAGCTGAAGTCGGTGCTGACATGATTTTTGACATGGTGATTTATGTATGGGGACTAGCAACCCCCTTGCAGGTGCCATCCCCATCATATCCATAAATTCAGCATCCTCTTCATCTGCCGCAGTTTCTTGAGGGGGGACGTTGAGAGTATCAAGCATTTGTCAGACAACTGAGGAAAATGCAGTATAGCCCTCATTTTGCCTTGGAGGAGAGATAAAGTCTTGCTCAGGTTCACCCTCTGATCCCATGGGGTCACTTTCCTCCTCCTGTACACAGTATTTTTCTTCCTCTTCCTCCACAGTCAGATAGGCTGGAGCCTGAGGGGGTAGTAGTCACATAAGAAAATATTACTCACCTGTAGTAATCATATTTCTTCCCAAGGATCCACTAATATTATTACTCTTTGCAGTGCTCCCTTAAGTCAGCACTGCACAGGAGCCAAATGAAATGCTATACTAATTATGGAATGTTTAGCTCATGCATTCATTTTCAAACTGCCTCATTCTAACTGCCTACATTCTACCTTAGATTTCTTTGGAGCCTGCAAGAGGCCATAAATGAAAACTACGTACCTACCATAATTCTTGATCTTCTTGGACGAGTCTCCACCACTCATTCACACTAGTGGGATTAGCGCCGGAGGCACTAGGACCCATCGGGAGCAAACTTTTTGCTGGAGGGTCGGCGTGAGAGATGGCGCCCAGCAGGCATGTGCCCGCGAAACAGCGACTCGAGCGGCAATTTCCATCTCGGCGACGACCTCCAACCGCCTCAGTACCTTTTTACCAAGGAGGTGCAGCAACTAACGTGAAAGAGTAAATCTAACCTTAAAAACAGACATAAGATAGTCATGACGACCCGTAAGAAGGGTCAGCAAAGAAGTCCTCACGGCCTAAAGATTTGAGGGGTGAAGACCAACACAGCGGTGAGCTCGGGGATGGAGGTGGGGTGTGAATGAGTGGTGGAGACTCGTCCAAGAAGATCAAGAATTACGGTAGGTACGTAATTTCATATCTTCCGGACATAAGTCTCCACCACTCATTCACACTCAGTGGGAGAGTACCAAGCTGATAATCCCCAAAAGGGCGCAGGAGAGCCAGAGCTCACTCGCTCTAAGATAGAAGACCATTAAGGATAGTTCTGCTGAATGCGGAATGTCGCCTGGCATGAACATCCAGTGCATAATGCTTAACGAAGGTATGCACTGAGCTCAGGTGGCGGTTGCAGATATCCGCACTGGAACATTGCGAATCTCCGCTAAAGATGCAGCTGACGCCTAGTAGTGAGAGTGAGCGACACTCACCCTCCAATTTAACTTGAGCCATGGAGTAGCAATGTCAAGGCATGCCACTAACCATGATGAGATGCATCTAATAGCGACGGGTTGACCAGCCGGTGTCGCTGAATGAAACAAAACAGTAGCTGAGTCTCATGAAAATTCTGGTTCTATCTAAATAGAACCGCAAGGCTTCTTAACATCCAAGGAATGAAGAGATCGTTCCCTTCATTTTGGAAATTAGCAGCAAGAGGAAGTACCAGAGGTTGGTTTAGATGGAATTCTGACACAACCTTGGAAGAAATTAGGATGAGTACGGAGAACTACCTTGTCTTTATGGAATACAGTATAACGGAGGGTCCGTCACCAAGGCATGAATTCCGAGACCTCGGGCTGAGGTAATGGCCACCAGGAAGGCAGTCTTCCAGGTAAGAAATTTTAGCTCACAGGTAGCTAAGGGCTCAAAGGCTTCCGAGTGAGCATGTCCAGCACCAGGTTAATGTCCCAGGTTGCAACTGGACGCTCTAACAGGCGGTCTGGTATGAAGAATCCCTTAAAATCTCTTCACCATAGGAAGCTGAGCCAGAGTCAAGGAAGAAACCGGCTCATGGAACGCTGAGATGGCACTAAGGTGAACTTTAACTGTGGAGTACTGGAGACCTGAGTTTGATAGGTCCAAAAGATACTCCAGAACCTTGTCAGACAGGAAAGGGATTCCAAGAGGACTTTGCACACCAGAGAGAAAAGCGTTTCCATTTGGAAGCGACATGCTGGGTGGCTGGCTTCGCGAGCCAGAAGGATGTCCGAGACTCTACGAGACGTTGAATCGATTCACTTCTACCTTCAGGAGCCAAGCATGAAGGTGAAGTGATTTCAGGTTGGGATGGACCAACGAACCTGAGTCAAAAGGTTGATTTGCAAGGGAAGTGGTCTCGGAGAGGCTGCCAACATACTGTTGAGCAGAGGAAACCATAGTTGCCGAGGCCAGGAGGAGCAATGAGAATCATTTTGGTCCCCTGAGACTCGAACTGAGGAGAACTCTCTGGATTAGAGGATCGGTGGAAAGGCGTAAAAACGTTTTGCCCACCGCCGCTGAACGCATCCTGACAGAAAATGCCAGGCCCTGGATTTCTGGAGCAGAAGAGAGAGGCAGTTTTGCGTTGAGTGGGGATGCAAAGGTCCAGGTCTGGAGTCCCCACTCTTCAATAGTGACCGAGCTACGGCTGGATCGAGAGACCACTCGTGAGGGTCTGCCTCCGCTCTGCTGAGGTGATCTGCTAGATCGCTTTGTATACCTGGCAGATAAACCGCCTGAATCAGAGACTTGTGCTCCAAGCACCACTCCCACACCCTCATTGCTTCCCTGCAAAGGGTAAGAATGAGCACTGCCTTGCTTGTTGATGTAATACATCACAGCTTTGTTGTCCGCTTGAAGGAGAATGTTCTTGTGACAAAGGATATCCTTCAGGAGCTCGGATCAGCAGAGGACCGCTCTCATCTCCAGGACATTTATGTGGAGAAGAGTTTTGAACTGAGTCCATACACCTTGAGTGTGGAGGAGCGACAGTGAGCTCCCATCCCATTAGCGATGCGCCTGTGGTGATGGAGATCTGATGATCCGGGGAGCAAAGGGAACCCTTCCAGGAGATTGTCTCTTGAGTCCACCAGGTGAGAGACCTTCAAGGGCTCCGTCCACCTTGATGGGATAAGACTGGGGTGAGAGGTCGGAGACCACTGAGTGGAGAGCATCCATTGGGTGGTTCTCATGTGCAACCGGCCAGGGTACAGTGAACACCGAGGACGCCATGAGACCCAACATCGTTGCATCGGAGAGCTGTAACCGATTGGTTCTCCCGATGTAACGGGCCATCCGAAGGATGTCGAGTCTTCTGTCCTCTGGAAGAAAAGCCTTCATGGAAGAGGTGTCTAGAAGCGTCCCTATGAAAAGGAGCCTCTGGGAGGCTGCAGTTGTGATTTTTCAAATTCAGCAAAATTCCATGGAGCGTAAGAAGACGAGAAGTCGTTTGCACGACTTCCAAAAGTCCCTTAGCTGGAAGGCTTGCTAGAAGCCAAATCGTCCAGGTAGGGAAACACTCGGAGTCCGATCTTCCTGAGATGCGCTGTGAGAACTGCACAACACTTTGTAAAGACTCACGGCCGAGGATAGCCCAAAAGGCAGGACTCTGAACTGATAATGCTGACCCAGAGCTACAAACCTGAGGAACTTGCGGTGGGTCGGGTGGATGGGGATATGCTGGTAAGCTGCCCTGCATATCCAGGAGGCCAGCCAGTCGTGTTGATGCAGCAAGGGTAACAGGGTACCTAGGGAATGATTTTGAATTTCTCCTGGGAGAAATTGTTTAACTTCTGAGGTCTAGAATGGGCGTGATTCCCCAGACTTCTTTGGAACCAGGAAGTAATGGGAGAGAACCTGTGCTCCATGAGATGCGGGCCACCAGTTCTATTGCCCTGTTGCTTAGAAGGCCCTGGATCTCGGTGAGGAGGTCTGACTGAGAGGCCGACAACCTGGGTTGTCATCTGGGAGGACAATTCGGGGGTTTCAAAAATTGAGAGAATAACCTCGCAAATTATCCGGCGACCCATTTGTCCGGGTTATGGACTTCCACTGGTTGTAGAAGTACATCAAACGACCTCCCACCGAGGAGAAAGTTCCACCTCGGGCAATGTGGATGGAACTTGGGCCGTAATTATAAGGTGGCGCTGGGGCTTTAGGCCCCGCGCTTGCTGCGCTTCTTTTGAGGTTGGGCAGGTTGGCTTTTATGGAAGCTTCCTGCCCCTGCCTCAAAGGACTGACGACTATGAACTGACGCCTGTTCACATGCCCCCGAGAGGGAGCAGGCGGAGGTCCGGCCAACTTAATGGCCGACCTAGTCTTCGGAGTGGCCTCAAGGCTTGTTCACCTGAGGGCCGAAAGAAAGGAGCCATCAAAGGGCAGCGCCATTACCTGCTGCTGAGCATCATTCGTGAAGCCAGAAGTACGTAGCCAGGAATGGCGCCGAGTACAAATACCTGTGGCTGCTGAGCGAGAAGCAGTGTCGAAAGTGTCCATAGCGGCTTTGACCTGTTGGTTATTGGACTCAATACCCCTAGTAACGGTCAGAAGAAGTTCTGACTTGGAGTCCGAATCCGGAAGAGCTTCAACCATTCTTTTCAAAGAGTGCCACAGGATATACTCATACTGAGAAAAATAGCCTTGATAACTGGCAATACGCATACTTAGAGTGGAGGCAGCAAAGACTCTCTTACCTAATGTATCAATCTTACGAGACTCTTTGTTAATAGGTCGAACTGTAGTAGTTTGAGGAAGAACGACCTTATCATTCCCTGCCAGGACTACAATAGGATCCGCAAAGGCTTGGGATGCCAAAATGGGACGATCCTTGGGAGCTGAATACTTCTTATCAATGGATTTAGCCACTGAGGGAATAAGAGTAGGATTATTCCATACCATTTGAGACAGCGCCTCAAGGAAGGCTGGATCGGAGGAGTCAAATCCGTAGGGATCTCCAAGCATGAAGGTACTGGAGTCTTAATATCTTCCCAGGATCGATGTCTGTAGTCTGGAGAGAAAGAGTGGATCTCAGGTTCTTCAACAGAGACTTAAAGGACAGGTCCTCGACCACAGGCTCTGTAGCAAAGAAAGATCCTGTTTCCTCCACTTCATCACCCAACCGAAGGTCTGGGTCAGGCTCAACATCATCTCCTGATGGTCCAGAAAGGACTGATTGGACAGGAAAGGAGTGAAAATTAGGAGAGGAGGAATAGCAGAGAAACAAGGAGAGTCCCCGAGGGCCCCCGGCGCCGAGAAGGCAAAACGGGTTGAAAACGGCACCGCAGAGGGGCACGGCGCCGAAGAGGCACGTGGCACCGCCGGACCAAGCGGCACTGCCAGCGGCGCCGCCAGACCCAACGGCGCCGCAGGCGGTGCTGCGAGACCACGCGGCACCGCGGACAGCGCCGTTAGTGCGAGCGGCACGCAAAAGTACCAACAAACCAACAGACCCCGGGAAGGCAAGAATACCCCAGGAACCTGGAAGCTAGAAGGAAAAACCAGGAGATAAGGGCATCGATTGTAGGCCCCTGCCCGCAGCCATGTGAGAACACACAAAAGCGTGAGTCACGGCACGAAGAGGTGCAGGCACTAGGAAGGTCAACCGCCTACCGATCGCTGGAGGACCGGGGCTCCGTGGCAACACAGCCAGGCAGGAGAACCAACCTCCGGGCCCTCGGCTCCATAAGAGCGGACCACTATGAAACTGCTCATCTGGAGCCCTACCTACAGGCGGGGAGGGCTCCGATGTCGAGATGATGGTCACCAGCAGTTGGCGACTCCGAAGAAGAGCGGCAACTAGCTCACGATAACCGACCGTTGTGGCGCAGACATACCAGAGGCGACCTCGAGTGATGCCTTCTCTTTTTTGACCTGTGGGCGAAGAAGAGCTCGAGGCCGAGCGGTGCCGAATCTCACCGTTTATTTTATGCGGAGGGGACCGCCCATCCCCAGGCATCGGACTGACCATTATCGGAACCATGCTGAGAGAAGGAGGCTGGCCCGGACCCAGCCGGCTGACTGAACAGCTTCACTGAAGTCTCCCTACCGTCACCTGACCTGCTCATGGTCGACTCCAGTCCAGTAGGCCGAGACTTCTTCAAGTGTTAAATTTAAAATATTAGAAAAATTTAACGAAAATAGAATAAAATTAAGCGATACTACTATTGAGATAATGTTACAAAAAAATAAACTGAAAACTATGCGCTAGTTTGAAGTTTGACTCCCGACAGGCGAGCGACGTCGTCACTGAAGCGCACTCGACAGCGGGAAAAAAGGAACTGAGGCGGTTGGAGGGTCGTCGCCGAGATGGTCATTGCCACTCAAGCCGCTGCTCGCGGCGCCATGTCTCGCAGCGCCATCTCTCGCGCCGACCCTCCAGCAAAAAGTTTGCTCCCGATGGTTCCTAGTGCCTCCGGCGCTAATCCCACTAGTGTGAATGAGTGGTGGAGACTTATGTCCAGGAAGATATGGAAATTACGTACCTACCGTAATTCTTGATCTTCTTGGACGAAGTCTCCACCACTCATTCACACTAATGGGAGTTCGCTGGAGGCGCTAGGACCCAGCGGGAGCAAACTCCCCCCCCCAAGAGGGTCGGCACCTGATATGGAGCCACGAGGAAGCGGCACCCAGAGCCCTGGCTCATGTGGTAATGACTATCTCGGAGTCGACCCTCCAACCGCCTCAGTGCTTTTTTTTCCAAGGAGGTGCAGCATAACTAACCTAGAAGGACTAACCTACAAATAGGACATAAGATAGTCCGAATGACCTGTGCAAGAAGGGTCAATAACAAAGTCTTCACAGCCCAGCCATTGAGGGAGTGAAGACCAAAAACAGAGAAGTGAGCTTGGGGGATGGTGGGTGGGCGTGTGAATGAGTGGTGGAGACTTCGTCCAAGAAGATCAAGAATTACAGTAGGTATGCAATTTCCATATCTTCCTGGACATAAAGTCTCCACCACTCCTTCACACTAATGAGAGAGTACCAAGCCAATAATCCCCCGAGACGGGCGGCAGGAGACAAACAGCTCACATACTTAGGACAGAAGTCTGTTAAGAATGGTCCTGCCAAATGACAATGTCATCTGGCATAAACATCCAAGGCATACTGCTTGAGGAAAGTATGCACTGAGCTCCAAGTAGCTGCATTGCAAATATCTGCAATGGGTACATTGCGGATTTCCACCAGAGATGCCGCAACTGCTCTGGTAGAGTGAGCGTACACTCTGCCTTCCAGCTTGACCTGTACCATAGAATAGCAGTGGCGTAGGCATGCCACCATCCACGCTGAAATGCATCTAATAGCGACAGGCTGACCCAGACGGGTTTCGCTGAAGGAAACAAACAGTTGTTGAGCCTTGTGAAATTCTTTTGTTCTATCTAGATAGAATCACAGCGCTCTCTTATCATTCAGTGAATGAAGTGTACGCTCCCCTTCATTCTGGAAGTTCGCAAAGTAGGTAGGAAGGACTAAAGGTTGGTTTAGATGGAATTCTGAGATAACCTTAGGGAAAAGCTTAGGATGAGTCCTAAGAACTACTTTGTCATTGTGAAATACAGTGTAAGGGGGGTCTGTGACCAGAGCATGTATTTCAGAAACTCTACGGGCCGAAGTGATGGCCACTAGGAAGGCCGTTTTCAAAGTGAGGAACTTCAAGTCGCAAGTATCTAGAGGCTCAAAAGGTTTACGAGTGAGCATGTCTAGCACAAGGTTAATGTCCCAGGCTGCGACTGGACGTCTGATAGGAGACTAGTATGCAGAATACCCTTAAGAAACCTCTTAACTACAGGCAACTGAGCCAGTGACATGGAAAGTACCGGCTCATGATATGCAAAAATGGCACAAAGATTAACTTTGACTGTGGAGTACTGTAGACCTGTATTTGAGAGGTCTAAAAGGTACTCCAAAACTTTATTCAGTGGGCAGGAAGAAAAAATTACTCACCTTAGTAATGTTGTTTCTTCTAATGGAGTCTTGCTATATTATGACAGTAGCAATTTGATCCAGCTCTAGAACTGCTCCGGAGGTGACTTGGTTAATACCATTCCAAAATAGAACTTTGAGCACGAGTTCTAAGAAGCAGCTCTATCTGTGTAATTTCAAACCTGAACGGTCAGATCTTTACGAGCAAAAACTCACTAAGGTCTGTGTGGAAGCTGTAACCTACACTAGCCAAATGACTACCTAAATACCAACAACCATTGCTGGTCCCAACACCCAAGACTCAAGTCAGGGACCAGAACTACTATACAATTCTAACAACATGAGAATAAAACAACAGTATAATAAACACACCCCAAACCCCCAAAGGGAGAAGCTAAAGGGCACAAAATAGTGCCCACACTGAGTTGCCCGCACCCCACCCAAGTAGAAGTTCTGAGGGGCAGGCTGGGGGAGGTCATATATAGCAAGACTCCATTAGAAGAAACAACATTACTAAGGTGAGTAATTTTTCTTCAAACAACATGAAGTCTTGCTATATTATGACAGTAGCAGACTACACAGCAGTACCTCCATGGAGAAGGGCAGAACCTACTTAGGAATAGGCTCTGAAGAACAGCTGTGCCAAACCGGCATCTCTCCTGGCCTGGACATCCAGGGAGTAATGCTTGGTGAAAGTGTGTACCGTTTTCCAAGTAGCAGCCTGGCATATCTCTAATATAGGGACGTCAATGGCAGCAGCTAGAGACGCAGCTGTACCCCTGGTAGAGTGAGCCCTCAAGCCAGAGGGGGGATCTCCACCCAGTTTCTGATAACAAAATTGGATACAAGAGACAATCCACCTGGCAATTGATCTCTTAGTGGCAGGTTTGCCTTTCCCAACTTCACCATAGGTAAGGAAAAGTTGGAGGGATTCGAACCTGTGACATTTGGTATGCTCTATATAGTAACTAAGAGCTCTCTTAACATGCAGGCTGTGCAACCTCCTCTCACCAGAAGAGGAGTGATCAGTGAAAAATACTGGAAGGGAGATAGATTGGTTAAGATGGAAATCTGAAACCACCTTAGGTAAAAACTTCTTATTAGTCCTAAGGACTACCTTATCCCTGTGGAAAGAAATAAAATCAGTTTCTACTGACAAGGCTTGCAACTCACTTATGCATCTAGCAGAAGTGATAGCCACCAGAAAAACAGTTTTCCAAGTTAGATACTTAAGCTCTGCAGAAAACAGAGGTTCAAAAGGGGGTTGCATTAACTGGGCAATACAAACATTAAGGTCCCAGGCAGGGTCGGTTCCCAAAGGGTGGATTAGTATGGAGTAATCCCTTAAAAACTTGGAAAACACAAGGTGAGTGGAAAGAGGCGTGACTTTCCTGCTGAAACAAAAGCAGATACAGCTGCCAAATGGACTCTCAGGGTAGCTGGTCTGAGACCCAAGGAATTAAGATGGACCATGTAATCTAATACAATGGGCAAATCAGCAGATTCTGGGAAACATTTTTCCCAGCACACCAAATGGAAAACCTTTTCCATTTAGAACTATAAGTAGCCTAGTGGAAGGCTTTCTGGAAGCCTTTAGGATTTCAAGAACACCCTGAGAGAGGTGTAAATCAGCAAACTCTAACTCCTCAAGAGCCAGGCCTTGAGGTTGAGGATTGAGGTCGGATACCAAACCCTTCCTGGGCACAAGTTAATAGGTTGTGATTCCTGGGAGGCAAAGGGAAGATGGATTGTCAGTGACAGAAGGAGTGGGTACCAGGGCTGCCTGGCTCAATCCGGGCAATCAGAATCACCCTGCAAGGCTGAGATCTGATTTTGACTAATACTTTGAATAGGAGAGGAAGGAAGCATAAAAGAAACTTCCCACCCAATCCAGGAGAAGGGCATCCAGGGGACTGAGCCCAGCACTGGAGGCCTGCAACAGAACAGAGGAAGTTGGTGATTGTCTGGGGCTGCAAAAAGATCTATCTGAGGGGTGCCCCATCTGGCAAAGACTATCCCCAGCACTTGAGGATCCAGGGACCATTCGTGATGGCCCTGGGAAATCCTGCTGAGAGCATCTGCTAGGACGTTGTCCTTCCCTGGAAGATGAACTGCTATGAGGGAAGTGTTCAGGAATAGGCCAGAGACCACAACTTCATTGCCTCGGTGCACAAGGTCAAGACCCAGTGCCCCTGTTTGTTGATGTACCACATTGTTGTGGTGTTGTCTGTTCTGACTTGTATCACCTTGTTGTGGACAGATGCAGAAAATGCTTGAAGAGCTAAAAAGACAGCTCTGAGTTCCAGCAAATTGATGTGGAGCAGAGATTCCTGGGGGGACCACACTCCCTGAGTGGAAAGGCGGGCTCCCCAACCCAGAAGGGAAGCATCTGTAGTGAGAGTCAAATTGTGAGCAGGGGAAATGAAGGGGACCCCCAATCTTAAATTGCTCTGATCCTGCCACCACTGGAGGGCCTGGATCAAGGTTCAAGTCACTGGGACCAACTTGGAAAGGGGGTCTCTCCTCTGAGGCCAATAGGTTCTCAAGTGAAACTGAATGTCTCTCATCTGAAATCTTGCTCCCTGCACAACAGCTGTGGATGCAGCCATGTGCCCCAGGAGCTGCAGAAAGTGTCTTGCTGGTCGAGAGACCTGCAGAGTGAAGGAGGAGGCCAGAGCCACTAAATTTGTCACCCTTTCTAAGGGAAGAAAAGCTCTGGCTAGCTTTGTGTCCAACTCTGCCCCTATAAAGGTGAGTACCTGGACTGGTTCCAGAACCGACTTTGGCAGATTTAGCAGAAAGCCCAGGGAGGTGAGAAGCTGCTGGGTGACTTGCAGGTGAGATTTTACCTGTTCTGGGGACTGGCCTACAATGAGCCAATCGTCTAGATAGGGAAAACAGCAATCCTTTGCCTCCTTAAGTGGGCCACTGCCACTGCCAGACACTTTGTGAATACCCTTGGGGCAGAGGTGAGGCCGAAGGGCATTGCTCTGAACTGGTAATGACCTGAGGGTAGTTCGAATCTGAGATACTTTCGATGGGAGCTTCTGATTAGGACATGGAAATAGGCATCCTTGAGGTCCAGGGAAGCTAACCAGTCCCCTGGCCTTAGGGAGGGTAAAATCATTGCCAGAGTTATCATTTTGAACTTTGGTTTCAAAAGATGCTTGTTCAGATATCTGAGGTCTAATATGGGCTGCCATTCTCCTGTCTTTTTTGGGGTAAGGAAGTATCTGGAATACAGACCCCTGCCCTGGTGCAGGGGAGGAACCCTTTCCACTGCTCTGAGAGCCAACAGGGTTGAGACCTCTGCTTCTAGAGCAAGGGTCTCTGAAGCACTTGCAGGTAGAAAAATCTGGTTCTCAACTTGGGAAACTTTTTGAAGCTGAGAACCAGACCCTGGCTTACTACTTCCAGAACCCACTTGTCTGAGGTTAAAGAAGCCCAGTTCTGACTGAAGTAAGCCAGCCTGCCCCCTACCGGTAAAGGAGAATCGGCCCTGGGCACCCTATCAGGGTGCCTACTTAGCAGGTGCTTTAGGCTGAGGGGTGGGAGCAGGCCTGCCCACCCCTCATCTGCCTCTGCCTCTGCCTCTGAAGAAGCCCCTCTGAGCATAGGCAGAGGAGGCCTGAGTCCGATAAAAAGGCCTGTGAAAAGGCCTACCCCTACCCTTGGGGGTATGCCTCTGGGGAGTGGCTTGACGCTCCTTAGCTTGGGCACTTTTATAAGTAGTCCTATATTCATCCATCTTTTTCATGTAATTCTCTGTCTGCTCCCCAAACAGAGAATTTCCCACCACAGGAAAATCCATAGCCTTAGTCTGGGTATCCTGTGACAGGCTAGTACACCTGAGCCAGGCCAACCTATGAAAAGCTACAGATGTGGCCATGACCCTAGAGGAAACATCATTAACATCCACAGCAGCATGAAACTGTACCTTAGAAGCCTCAATGCCATCAGCAGCCACCTGTTCTAGTTTGCTAGCCAGCTGGCCATGGGCTTGCTTGGCTAATTCCATAACAGTATCCCATCTAGATTTCTGATACCTAGCTACATAAGCCATATAATTTGCTTGCCTGAGTCCCAGAGAGGCTGCCATATACTGTTTTTTCGCCATGGCATCAATCTTCCTGGAATCCTTGTCAGGAGGATGTGAAGCCAGGGAATATTAGCTTTATCACAGGCTGCAGCCTGAACTACCCCAACATGACTGCATTGCTGAGAGAGGAATTCTTGATCAGGACCTGACAATGTGTACCTTCTGTCCATCTTTTATCTACAGGAGGCACAGAATTAGGTGCTTTAAAATTTTATTGTTTGCTTCCTAAAGACTTATGCAAAGGAATAGACAATCTCCTAGACTCTGGAATATCCATCATTTCTACAAAATCAGGCTCCTCTTGCTCATCCACAGCTTCTTCCAAGGAAGCTGGAGGTTTCAGCAACTTTTTTGTAAAACATAAAATGAGATGGGGACTCAGATAGCATAGGGGGAGATTCTAAAGGTCTGTCTGGGGAAATGTCCGGTTCAATGGGCACACCCAGACCTTCCCAGCCACATTCATACTGTTCATAATCATCCTCCCCCTCCTCTGGTTCATAAAACTCCTCAACATCATATTCCTGAACCACTGGAACCGGACGAACCGACCTTTTTCCAGATAGTGGCGGTTCGGACGGAACCTGAGACAGTGACTGGACAATTTGTATGGCTTTCTATCTCTGCAGCAGTTGGAGAAGGATTTTGGACTCCAAACCTGCTGACTTTCTTGTTTTCTTTACTGGAACTGGTTCCTCAGAACCAGCTTTTCTTTGCCGAGAAGTATCGCCTGGTCAGAGGAGAGCCCTCCGTTCGGTTGGCACCGAACCGGGCTGGCCAACCGGGTCAGTGGACTTTTTGCCTCCGCTCCCTGAGCTGCCCAATCTCTTTCCAGGGTGGCTGCAGGGAAATTTCACATATCTGGCAGTCTGACTGAGGTGGTCAAACCCCAGACAATAGACACATGTGGTGTGTGGGTCAGCCTTGCAAAGGCTTCCCCACAGACATCATAGTGTTGAAACCCAGTGGGCCCGTTTTCTTTTGGGTTTCTCAGACATAATGCCAGCCTAACCAGAAAACTGCCCTTTAAGCGGCAGTGCCAGGCAAGACACACTTTATCGGTTCCTAACCGTGTATGCGGTATTGGAAAAACCGAATAAAATCCGCTTTTTTAGAACCGATAAGAACCGGAACCGCACTCTAAAATGTTAAACTTTAAAATTACTGAGTTTTAACCAGCTGATCGGTTCAAACCGAACCGATAAACTTACAAGTTCCACACAGACAAAACCTTTAATTACTTACGATTACCACAGACAGAGCTTGAACCGACGGTTTTCGGTTAAAATAAAACTATTCTCGGTTGAATCGGTCCGAGAAAACACTGTTTAAACCAGAAATGAACCGAGCAGCAGGAGAAATCTCCGGAGCGACTGCTCACTGAGTCGGAGTAAAGAACCTGACAGTTCAGGTTTGAAATTACACAGATAGAGCTGCTTCTTAGAGCTCGTGCTCAAAGTTGTATTTTGGAATGGTATTAACCATTTCACCTCCGGAGCAGTTCTAGAGCTGGATCAAACTGCTACTGTCATAATATAGCAAGACTTCATGTTGTTTGAAAAAGGGTTCCAAGAGGATTCTGCACACCAGACAAACACTTCCATTTGGCTGTGTAGGTTTTTCTAGAGGCTGGCTTGCGCGCAGCCAAAAGAACATCTGAAATGCTATGAGAAACATTGAACCTATTCACTTCTATCTCCTCAGGAGCCAAGCGTGAAGGTGAAGTGACCTCAGATTGGAATGGACCACAGGACCCTGGGTCAAAAGGTTCATCTGAAGGAGAAGCATCTTCAGGGGGGAGGGGGTTTCAACAGACTGTTGAGCAGCGGAACCATATCTGTTGAGGCCAGAAGGGGGCAATGAGAATCATTCTGCCCCCGAGACTTGAATTTGAGAAGTACCTTCTGAATTAGGGGAAGAGGAGGAAAGGCATATAGAAAGCATCTTGTCCATCGCAGCCTGAATGCATCCTGACAGAAAATGCCAGGTCCTGGATTTCTGGAGCAGAAAAGAGGCAGTTTTGCGTTGAGTGGGGACCCAAAAAGGTCCAGGTCTGGAGTTCCCCATTCTTTGAAGAATGACTGAACGATGGTTAAGTTGAGAGACCACTCATGAGGATCTGTCTCTGTTCTGCTGAGATGGTCTGCCAGCTCGTTTTATACTCCTGGCAGGTAAACCACCTGGATTAGAGCCTTGTGCTCCAGGCACCATTCCCACACTCTCATTGCTTCCCTGCATAATGGGTAAGATTGTGCACCGCCCTGCTTGTTGATGCAATACATCACTGCCTTGTCCATTTGAAGGAGAATGTTCTTGAAACAGAGAATGTCCTTCAAGGCTCGGACCGCATAGAGGACGGTTCTCATTTCCAGGACGTTTATGTGAAGCTGGGACTCGTCCTGATTCCAAGTACCTTGGATGTGGAGATTCTCTTTTTTTTTCATACTTTATTTTTTCCATTGTGTACAGCACAAAAGAATATTACATCTGAGTGAGAGTGATCTCAAATAGATTCATATTAGTAATGTACAAACAGGATTTGTGCACTATCACTGTAGTTACCTCATAATGAGGGGGTCTTAAATATCTTACTTTTAGGTAAATATCTAAATAAAATCCAAGAAGAGACTAATTGCAGCATGCTTATGGACTAAAACGATAATAATCCCTCAATAATCTCCTAGGTGCAGAGCACCCATTAACACAACTTGTGTTTTATGAGTCCATTTACATTCAGTGAGTTGATACAACATAAACTTATTTGACTGCACTATTACAAAGCACCCTCCTATTTTTATCTCATTCAGGTTTACTTTCAAAAGGTACCATTTAGTCCTATTTTTAAATTACAGGTTACTACATTCTTTGAGCATGCAGACTTTAAACGTTTTAAGAATGGGATAACTCACCATCTCCTTTGTGCCCATGTGAGCCCCTTTTGATCAATTTTTAAACAACAAGCAACAAGTTATGTATCTTTGGTAAAATTTAAGTTTAAACCAACTGATCATCTCAGTACAATGCTGATGTATTTTAACATTTTGCTAGACCTTTAACCCCTAGGAGTATCTCTTCTCCTATTATTGATTACCCAAACAACAAAAGGAAAAAAACCTCCTTCCTTTAAACAAGGAAAAGGTCCAACTATTCACCACCAGAGCAAGTTAGAGACTGTTATACTTGTAAGATATAGAGACCTAATGTCCCTTCAATCTCCATCGCCATCCTCATCAGAAGACCTAGGGTGGTGAGCAAAGTCTTGTTTAATAATTTCCAGTTTCTTGCCTGCTTCTGTCGGGTCTGAAAAAATGTATGTCTTACCAGCATAATACAGTCTCAGTCTCGCCGGTAATTGCAACGCATGGTTGATCCCAAGTGCACGGAGACCCACTCACACAGCATCAAAACTTTTCTGGCGTTGCCTTGTAGAGTAACTTAAGTCTGGGAAAAAGTAAATACACTCACCCGATTCCAACTTAAGTGGGCCCACAGCTTTGGCTGTATAAATTACAGTGTCCCGAATATGTGCCCCAGCAGTTATGATCATGATAGTACGAGGAGTTTCCACCATAAGTTTCCTACATGGGTTCAGATAATAAGTTTTAATCAGTTGCCCAAGCAAATCCAAATTAAGCAGCTTCAGCAGTAAGCTCTGGACATAATCTTGTAGTGATTCACCTTCTGCAGCTTCCGGGACTCCCAAAAGTCAAAGATTGTTCGCTCGCATGTTATTCTCTAGGGTTTCAAGCCTGAGACGCATAGACTTATTTTCAGCTATTATCCCCGCTACAGCAGCTGCCGATGTATTGGCAGAATCCACTGCTATTTAAGCATCTGTGGCCACGATATCCATGCGGGATTCCAGTGTAGTAAAACGGGTGACCAGACTGTCTACTTTTCTGTCCAGCTCCTTTATAGCTTGAAGGACCATGTTGTTGGAGGGTTCAGAGGCCTTGCTCCCCTCCGCAGGTAGGCCGCTGCCGCATGCCGTTTCTGTTTGCTGTCTCACTTTGCTGGAATCAGCATGCGCCGTCTGTCGGGTTTTTCCCATTTCTTTTGACTGATTTATGCACCAGCTCGCTACAACAGCACTAGTGTTCCCTTTGCTTGAAAAAAGAAAGCAGATTTCTGAGTTTAACTTGTTTTTTAAATAATTTCTGGAGGAGCTTCTGTAAAGTGCATCTGTTCTGTCTGGCTGCTGGCCACGCCCCCTGGATGTGGAGATTCTGGCAATGAGCTCCCCACCCCATCAGGGACGTGTCCGTGATAATGGAGATCTGATGAGCCACAGGAGCAAAGGGGTATCCTTCCAGAAGGTTGTCCTCCTGCGACCACCAGGTGAGTGACCTCTTCAGAGGTTCTGTCACCTTGATGGGAAAGGACTGAGAGTGAGTGGTTGGGGACCACTGAGTACTGCGCATCCACCAAGAGGTTCTCATGTGGAGATGAGCTAAGGGTACAGTGAACACTGAGGATGCCATGAGACCCAGCATCCGTTGCATCGAGATAGCTCGAATCGAGGGTATCAGGCCATCTGTAAGATATCACTCCTTCTGTCCTCTGGGAGAAAAGCCCTTGCACAGAAGGTGTCCAGAAGAGTTCCTATAAAGAGGAGCTTCTGGGAGGGTTGCAACTGTGACTTGTTGAGATTTAGCAGGACTCCCATGGAGGTGAGGAAGTCTGAGGCCATGGCTATGGCATCCAGAGTCCCTTGTCTGGAGGGGCTTGCTACTATAGGAGCCAGTCATCCAGATATGGGAACACTTGTATTCCGATTTTCCTGAGATGCGCTACGAGAATTTCACAACACTTTGTAAAAACTTGAGGGGCCAAGGATAGCCCAAAGGGCAGGACTCTGAACTGATAGTGTTGACCCAATGCCATGAACATTAGGTATTTGTGGTGCTTTGGGTGTATAGGGATGTGTGGGTAAGCATCCTGCATGTCCAGGGAGGCTAGCCAATCGTGTTGATGAAGCAAAGGTAGCAGGGTACCTAGTGATATCACCTTGAACTTCTCCTTGTGAAGGAATTCATTTTACTTTCTGAGATCCAGAATGGGGTACATGCCACCAGTTTTCTTCGGGACCAGGAAGTAAAGGGAGTAGAAACCTGTGTTTCATTGACCCAGCGGAACTACTTCTACTGCCCTGTTGTTCAGAAGGCCTTGTACCTCGGAAGCAAGAAGGTCTGACTGTACTGTCATTTGGGGTAATGATCTGGAGGGATTTCGGAAAGATTGAGCGAGTACCCCTCGCGGATTATCTGAAGGACCCATTTGTCAGATATTATAGACTTCCACTGGTTGTAGAACTGAGTCAGACGTCCTCTCACTGCTGAGGAGGAGTCCCCCTCGGACAGCTGAGGTGGGACCTGGGCCAGAAGAAAAAATTACTCATCTTAGTAATTGTGTTTCTTCTAATGGAGTCTTGCTGTATTCTGACATACTGCAGTGATTCCCAACCTTTGAACTGCCCCGGAGAACAAAGAGTTAACTTTCTATGCAGGGCATAGTATGCTGAGCTCGAGCTCGGTTGAAGTTATCTGACTGGAGTGTTTCAAACTCAAACTGTCAGATTCTTACAAGCCCAACTAGCTAAAAATTCTATGTGGAAATTATGAAAATTCCTACTAGCCGAAAAAAGTTTTGGATTCCCAAGGAAGACTCAAGTCAGGAAACCCAAAAAACAATCTAATACAAATAACAGTAATAAATCAGCACCCAAACAAAAAGGAGGAGGGTGTAAACAAAAAACACCCCTGGGGTGCAACACTGCACCTGCCCACCCACTTCCCCAAAACAGGTTCTAAGAGGGCAGGCAGGGAGGGAGGTCAGAATACAGCAAGACTCCATTAGAAGAAACACAGTTCCTAAGGTGAGTAATTTTTTCTTTAAACAACATGAAGTCTTGCTGTATTCTGACATATTGCAGGCTACCAAGCAGTACCTCCACGGAGGAGGGACAGAACCTACTTTGGGAATAGGCTCTGAAGCACTGCTGTGCCAAACCGAGCATCACTCCTAACCTGGATATCCAGAGAGTAATGCTTGGTAAAGGTATGGACTGTTTTCCAGGTGGCTGCTTGACAAATTTCTAAGAGAGGGATATCCCTGGCAGCAGCCAGGGAAGCAGCTGTACCTCTTGTGGAATGAGCCCTCAGGCCTGAGGGTGGAGTTTTTCATAGCAGAACTGTATACAAGACACAATCCACCTGGCAATAGATCTCTTGGTGGCAGGTTTGCCCTTTCCCACTTCTCCATAAGTGAGGAACAACTGGAGGGAGTCAAACCTGTGACCCTTGGTACGCTCTATGTAGTAACTAAGGGCTCTTTCAACATCTAAACTGTGTAGCCTTCTCTCTTGAGGAAGAATGATCAGTGAAGAAAACAGGAAGAGACACAGACTGGTTTAAATGGAAGTCTGAAACCACTTTGGGCAAGAACATTCTATTGGTTCTAAGGACCACTTTATCCCTGTGAAATGAGATAAAATCAGGTTCCACTGACAGGGCTTGCAACTCACTGATACGCCTGGCAGAGGTAATGGCTACCAAGAACATAGTTTTCCAAGTCAAGTACTTAAGCTCTGCTGAAGACATAGGCTCAAAAGGGGGTTGTATAAGTTGAGCAATGCAAACATTCAAATCCCAGGCAGGGGCAGGGTCTCTAAAAGGAGGATTGGTGTGAAGCAATCCTTTAAAAAATTTACAGAACATAGGATGAGAAGATAGTGAGGAAGACTTCCCCACAGACAGAAATGCAGAAACAGCTGACAAGTGTACCTTGAGAGTAGGTGGTCTGAGGCCTAGGCCATTACGATGGAACATATAATCCAGAACCGTAGGCAATCCAGCAGTGTCTGGAGAAATATGCTTCTTAGAACACCAAATGCTGAATCTCTTCCATTTGGAGTTATAAGTCTTTCTGGTGGAGGGCTTTCGAGAAGCCTTGAGGATATCCAGAACCCCTTGGGAAAGATGCAGATCTGCAAACTCTAACTCTTCAAGAGCCATGCCTTGAGATTGAGAGACTGAAGATTGGGGTACCAAATCCTCTCCTGAGAGGATGTTAACAGGTTGTAATTCCTGGGAAGAGACAGGGGAAGATGGACTGCTAGGGACAGCAACAGGGGGTACCAGGGCTGTCTGGCCCAATCTGGAGCATTCAGAATCACTTTGCAAGGCTGAGACCTTATTTTGACTAAAACTTTGAACAGGAGTGTGGGAAGGGGGGGGGAGGCATACCGAAACTTCCCTTTCCAATTCAGAATCAGGGCTTCCAGTGGGACTGAGCCCAAGACTGGAGGTCTGCAACAAAAGAGAGGGAGTTGGTGATTGTCTGGGGCTGCAAAGAGATCTATCTCTGGAGTGCCCCACCTTGAAAAAATCACTTTCAACACCTGACGGTCTGGGGACCATTCATGATGGCCCTGAGAGATCCTGCTCAGTGCATCTGCTAGCACACTTTCCTTCCCTGGAAGATGAACTGCTACCAGAGAGGTTTGCAGGGAATAAGCCAGGAACCACAGCTTCATGGCTTCTGTGCACAAGGCCGTGGATCGAGTGCCTCCCTGTTTGTTGATATACCACATGGTGGTGGTGGTGTTGTCCATTCTCACCTGAAGCACCTTGTTCTGTACTGACTTAGAGAAAGCTTTTAGGGCCATAAAAAATGCCCTGAGCTCTAGGAGACTGATATGGAGAAGGGATTTCTGAGGGGACCACAGCCCCTGGGCAGAGAGGGACCCCAGATGGGCTCCCCAGCCCAGAAGAGAAGCGTCTGTGGTAAGGACCACTGAACAAGGCTAAGCAGCAAAAGGAACACCTTGTCTTAAATTGTCCTGATCCTGCCACCAGTGGAGGGCTTGGGTCAAGATCAGAGTCACTGGGATCAGTTTAGTAAAGGAATCCTTCCTCTGAGACCAAAAAGCTCTCAGGTAGAACTGAATATCCCTCATCTGGAATCTTGCCCCTTGGACCACTGCTGTTGAATCTGCCATGTGGCCCAAGACCTGGAGGAAATGCCTTGCTGGTCAAGATACCCGAAGACTGAAGGAAGAGGCTAGTTCCATAAGAACCCTTGCCCTTTCTAGAGGAAGAAAGGCTCTTGCTCTGACTGTGTCCAGTTCTGCCCCTATAAAGGTAAGAAGCTGGACTGGTTCAAGAACTGACTTGGGAAGGTTGAGAAGAAATCCTAGAGAAGTGAGCACTTGCTGGGTCACTTGCAGGTGAGACTTGACTTGGTCTGGAGACTGACCCACTATTAGCCAATCGTCCAGATATGGAAAAATGGAAATCTTTTGCCTTCTTAGAAAGGCAACTACTACTGCCAGGCACTTTGTGAAAACCCTTGGGGCTGAGGTTAGGCCAAAGGGCATTGCTCTGAACTGATAGTGGCCTGAAGGCAACTTGAACCTGAGGTACTTTCTGTGGGAGCACCTGATGGGAATGTGAAAGTAGGCATCTTTGAGGTCCAGGGAGGCTAGCCAGTCCCCTGGCCTTAGAGAGGGAAGGATTATTCCCAGAGTTACCATCTTGAACTTTGGTTTTAAAAGATGTTTGTTTAGATATCTTAGGTCTAGGATGGGTCGCACTCCCCTGTCTTTTTTGGGGTCAGAAAGTACCTGGAGTATAGTCCTTTGCCCCAGTGTAGGGTAGTTACTCTCTCTCTATGGCTCTTAAGGCTAGAAGAGAAAAAACCTCTGCCTCTAGGGCAAGGGTTTCCGAGAGATTTGCAGGTGGAAAATATCTATCTCTCATCTTTGGAAATTTTCTGAAGCTGAGAACCAGTCCCTGGCTTACTAGTTCCAGGACCCACTTGTCTGATGTAATAGACATCCAGTCCTGGACAAAGTAAGCCAGCCTGCCCCCTACTGGAATAGGAGAGTCGACCTGGGCAGGCCCATCAGGGTGTCTGCTTGGCAGGGGCTTTAGGCTGAGGAGTGGATGCAGCCCTGCTCATCCCCCTTCTACCTCTCCCTCTGAAGAACCCCCTATGTGAAAAGGAAGAAGAGGCCTGTGCTTAGTAAAAAGGCCTTTGAAAAGGCCTGCCCCTGCCCCTAGTCTTCTGCCTTTGAGGAGCTGCCTGCCTCTCCTTGGACTGAGCACTCCTGTAAGTGGTCCTGTACTCATCCATTTTCTTCATGTAATTCTCTGTCTGCTCCCCAAACAGAGAATTACCCACTACAGGAAAATCCAAGGCCTTAGCCTGGGTGTCCTGCAAAAGGCTAGTACATCTGAGCCAAGCCATCCTCTGAAGAGCCACAGATGTAGCCATGACTCTTGATGACACATCATTAGAGTCCACAGCAGCATGAAACTGAACCTTAGATGCCTCAGTCCCATCAGCAGCCACCGCCTCCAGCTCCTTGGCTAGCTGGGGGGAGGCCTGTTTAGCCAGTGCCAGGACTGTGTCCCACCTGGACATCTGGTACCTGGCTGTAAAGGCCATGTAATTCACCTGCCTGAGTCCCAAGGAAGATGCCATGTACTATTTCTTTGCCATGGCTTAAATCTTCCTGGAGTCCTTGTCTGGGGGGTGTGAAGCCAATGGAATATTTGCCTTGACACAGGCAGCAGTCTGCACTACCCCAACATGGCTGCACTGCTGGTATAAGAACTCCATGTCTGAGCCTGAAAGTGTATACCTCTTGTCCATTCTTCTATCCACAGGAGGTATAGCGTTAGGAGACATTAGGATTTTTTGTGTCCGTTTCCCAAAGGATTTGTGGAGGGGAATAGACAGTCTCCTGGACTCTGGGATGTCCATCATTTCTGCATAATCAGGCTCCTCTTGATCTTCCACAGCCTCCTCCATAGGAAGCTGGAGGGTTTCAGCCACCTTTCTGTAGAACATAAAGTGAGAAGGGGACTCAGAAAGCCTAGGAGGGGAAACACCTGAAGGTCTGTCTGGGGAGATGTCCGGTTCCAAAGGCACTTCCAGACCCTCACGTTCACCATCATCCTCTTCAAATTCCCCTTCCTCTTCAAATTCCGGTTCATAAAAATCTTCGAGAGTATAATCTTGAACCTGGGGAACCAACTGAACCGAACCCCTGCCAGAAGGAGCCGGATCAGTAGGAACCAGGCCGAGCGATTCCACAATCTGAATCGCTCTGGCTATCTCTTCGGCGGTCGGAACATAAACCTCTGGATCCAAACCGGACGATTTGTCTTTGCGTTTTCTTTTTGTTGGAACTGATCCCTCGGAATCGGCTCTCCTTTTGGCCGAAGTATCGCCCTGGTCAGAGGGCACGCCTTCTGGTTCGGTCGGAACCGAACCGGCTGGCCATCCGCGGTCACCAGAGACTCCCCTGCCTCCTTTTCCCTCAGTCTACCTAATCTCTTCCTCAAGGGTAGATTTGGGAAAGTTTTTACGTATTTGGCAGTCTGAATCGAGGTGGTCAAACCCCAGACAATAAACACAGGTGGTGTGGGGATCAGCCTTAGCAAAGACCTCCCCACACTCACTGCAGTGTTGAACCCCAGTGGGCCCGCTTTTTTTCTTGGGTTTCTCAGACATGGCCAACCTAACCAACTTATCCTTTTTATGGTAACCGCCAGGCAAGACTCCCTCATCGGTTCCTAACCGTGTCACGGGTATTGGAAAAAAACGTACTAAAACATGTTTTTTTTTTTAAGAACCGATAAGAACCAGTAACCACACACTAAGTAAAAACACAAAACACAAGATTTCACTATCAAATGGCCGGTTTAGCTGAACCGAGCTCCACATTTACAAGTTCCACACAGAAAAACAGAACAATTCCTATCTAGTACTCATGGCACCACAGACAGAGACTGAACCGACTATGCAGATAACTTTTTCGGTTTAAAAAACCGATGAAACTGAAACTTTAACCGACTTTCGAACCGAGCTGAAGGAGAAATCTCTGGAGCGACCGTTCAGTGAGGCGGAGTAAAGAATCTGATGGTTTGAGTTTGAAACACTCCAGACACAGACTTCAACCGGGCTCGAGCTCAGCATTCTATGCTCTGCATAGAAAGTTAACTCTTTGTTCTGCGGGGCAGTTTAAAGGTTGGGGATCACTGCAATATGGCAGAATACAGCAAGTCTTCATGTTGTTTGAAACACAGAAAGTGGCACTGGGCGCTTGGGCCCTTGTGTCTTCTACTGCACTTTCTATTGTGGCTGAGGGTTGTGTTTTTTGTTAAAACCTCCTCTGCCATGAAAGGACTCATGGTTATGAAATTGATGCTTGTTCGCACCCTCCCGGGAGGGGGCAGGTGCAGGTCTAGCCATCTTAATGACAGATCTAGTCCTCTGAGTGGCCTCCAGAGCTTGCTCCACCTGGGGGCCGAAGAGATACATATCGTAAAAAGGCAAAGCCATGACCTGTTTCTGGGCATCATTTGTGAAGCCTGACGTATGTAGCCAAGAGTAACGACAGGTGCAGATGCCAGCCATCGCTGCTCGGGAAGCGGTATCGAAAGCGTCCATTGCAGTTTAACTTATTGGTTATTGGACTCGATACCCCTGGTAATGGTCTGAAGTAGCTCTGAATTAACTTCCGATTCAGGCAGAGCTTCTACCATTTGTTTGAGCGAATGCCAAAGGACATACTCATATTGAGAAAAACAGCCCTGGTAGCTGGCAATGCGCATATCCAGGGTGGAGGCAGCAAAGACTCTCTTTCTTAAGGTGCCCATCTTGCGAGATTCTTTATTTATAGGCCGGGCTGTAGATGCCCAAGGAATGACGGCCTTAACATTCTCTGCCAAGACTACAATGGGATCAGCAAAGGCTAGTGAGGCCAATATTGGGCGATCCTTGAGAGGGGCATACGTTCTATCTATGGACTTGGCCACGGAAGGAATGAGAGCCGGATTCTTCCACACCATCTGAGAGAGGGTCTTGAAAGAGGGCTGTACCGGAGGTGTTAAATCCATAGGGCTCTCCGGGACATGGAGGTATTGGGAGTCTTAAAAGCTTCCCAGGAATGATTTCTGTAGTCTGGAGAGAAAGAGTAGAATTAAAATTTTTAAGGAGAGACTTAAAGGAAAGGTCTTCGACCACAGGCTCTGCAGAAGGATTGATCCCTGCTCCCAAAGCAGTGTCATCAACATCATCACCCAGTTGAAGATCCGGGTCAGGCTCAAAATCATCTCTTGACAGTCCAGGAGGGACTGTATGGACAGGAAAGGAGTGAAAATCAGGAGGAAGAACAGAAGAGGAAAGAATTTGCGTCAAGAACTCCTGGAGGTCGGACGATTCCGCACCAAGCCTCGGCACCGACGAAGAAAACAGCGCCGAGCACAAGGAGGGCAGCACCATCAAAAATGGCCCAGCACATGGTGCTGACAGAGACCATGACGCCGCAAATGGCACCGACAGAGCCTGCGGCACCGCGGACGGTGCCGACAGACCCCCGGTACCACAGACGGCGCTTAGAGAGTCCCTGGCACTGAGAGAGTTCCAAGGGTTTAAAAACTGCGATTTGAAGAAAAAGTAGGAAAATTGGCAAGAGATAGAGGCATCGGTGTGGACCCCTGTGCCACAGCCACGTGAGGGGGATAAACACCTGAACACACAGTCGACAGCACCAAAGAAGGTGCCGTGCGACTAGGAAGGCCCAACTACCCTACCCGTTTCTCCAAACGGCCCAAAGGCCTCGGAGTGACCGGTTCAGGTAACTGGACCAACCTCCGAGCCCACTGCTCCATAAGAGCAGTTCACTGGTAAAACTGCTCATTGGAAGCTCCTCCAATAAGCGGGGAGAGGCTCAGGAGTCAAGGAGGCTGGTCAGCAGAGACAGAAGCCGGTGACTCCGACAGAGATGGAGACTGGCACCTGGCCCTAATAACTGACCGTCTATGCGCTGATGTACCAGAGGGAGACCTCGAGTGATGCCATTTCTTCTTCGACCAGTGTGCTGAAGAAGAACTCAAGGCCGAACTGTGCCGTGAATGGGACCATTTCCTTTTATGCTTTCGGGGGTCTGCCCATCTCCCTGAGCATCGGACTGTCCATTGTCAGACACCCCCTCTGGAGAGGGCGGCGGACTGGACCCAGCCCGGCTGACTGAACATCTTTCATACAAAGTCTCCCCTACCGTCACCTGACCCGCTCATGGTTGACTCCGTCAATGGAGGGCTGAAGACTTCTTTCTTGTTTTAAGTAGAATTAAATATAATCGGTACTTATTCGAAGATAAACTACAAAACAAAAAACTGAAAACTAAGCTGCTAGTTTGAAGTTTGACTCCCGGTGGCCGAGCAACGTCATCAGTGAAGCGCACTCTATGGCGGGAAAAAAAGGAACTGAGGCGGATGGAGGGTTGACGCCGAGATAGTCTTTACCGCACGAGTCAGGGCTCGCGGTGCCGCTTCCTTGCGGGTCCATCTCAGGCAAAGGGCTAATAAAACTTGAGTCCTCTTTTCTGATGCCAGACATGCCCTTAGAAAAGGACCTACAGGCTAAAGATATTGTGAGAATTTGCCAATGGATGGCATATCACTCCAACTGAGCATCTCAACAGCTGTGGAGAATATTTTCTGGTATTGATTCTGAAGGGGAGGACAGGGGAGTAATAATATTAGTGGATCCCAGGGAAGAAATATGATTACTACAGGTGAGTAATATTTTCTTCTAACCCCGGGAATCCACTAATATTATTACCCTTTGCAGACTATATAGCAGTACCACTAGGAAGTGGGCAGAATCTATTTAGGGAAAAGACTCTGCAGGACAGCTCTGCCAAAACTGGCATCACCCCTGGACTGGGTATCCAGGCTATAGTGTTTAGTACATGTGTGGACTGACCTCTAGGTAGTTGCTTTACAAATTTCCAGCAGAGGTACCTCCCTAGCAGCTGCAATGGTGGCAGCTGTGCCCCTCGTAGAGTGGGATCTAAGACCAGAGGGAGGAACCTTGCCTGCTTTTGAGTAGCAAAACGGAATACACTGGACTATCCATTGAGATATAGTCCACTTTGAAGCAGGAGTACCCTTACCTACTTCTCCATAGGTGAGTTACAGTTGCGGTTTGTCCTGCCTATGATCCTTGGTATGAGTCATGTAATAACGCTGTGCTCTTTTTACATCCAGGCTGTGCAACCTACGCTCACCTGAGCTAGAGTGTTCAGTGAAGAAAACCGGCAATGTTATTAACTGGTTTAAATGGAAGACGGAAACCACCTTAGGGAGAAACATCCTATTAGTTCTCAACACTACCTTGTCGTTATGGAAAGAAATATAATCATTTTCCACACAAAGGGCCTGTGGTTCACTTACTGCTCTGGCAGAAGTGATTGCTAACAGAAAAACTACCTTACAGGTAAGAAATTTAAACTCTGCAGATGCCATAGGTTCTAAGAGTGGAAGCATAAGCTGGGCAATGCAAATATAATGTCCCTAGGGTAAGGACCTCTATGGCCAAGAGATCCTTTTGCTAGCGGGATCCCTCCTGGTTCAATTCCCTGCCAGCCAATATAGCTGACTCCACTAAGCTTGGTCCTTTCAAGGTCTCCCTCAGAAGCCATCTGACAAGCACTCGCTGCTGCAACTGCACATAATCCCCCACCTGCCTCTCACCTTACCTTAACCCCTAGGCTGGGTCTGCCCAGTCTACTTTTTCTGTATATACCTGAGGTCTCATGCAACATCTGCTGATTAATGTAATAAAATATCTCTGGTTACTACCTGACATGGTACTCGTGTACCTATATTATGACTACTGTGATCTACCTATTACCAAGTATGTACCACCAGTGAATGCCTGTAACACTGGTTGCTTTTTTGATCTAAGCGTTATGTACTGTACTGTTTTGTTTGCTGTGATGTATTGCTCTCTTGACGAGGTGCCTTTTTAAATGAGTTTATGACCCAAAGATCTGTAAACCGATGATCTAATAAATAAATATAAAGGTCCCAGGCTGGCACTGGCTTCCTATGGGGGGGAGGGGGAGAACAGATGAACAAGACCCTTAAACAATCTTTTGAATATGGGGTTCAATGCTAGGGAGGCATCTCTCCCAGCAGATAGGTATGCTGAAACTGAAGCCAGGTACACTTTCAGAGTTGAGTGCTGCAATCCCAATGAGTGCAGGTGAGACAGATAATCCAGGAGGGTTGGTATGCCAACCTGAGTTGGGACTATACCCTTGCCACTGCACCAAGTAGAAAATCTTTTCCATTTTGAGGCATAGGTTTTCTTGGTAGAGGGTTTCCTGCAACTCCTAAGAAATTGCAGTTACGTGAGAACTTACCGTAACAGTAGATCTTCAAGAGAGGTTCCTGCAGTAGGTCTTCACATATAGAACTGCGCCCCCTGGCATCAGGTCCAAACGGCAAACTTGTAGATAGCAATCATCAGCGGGGACCACCCCCGATGTCAGGTGTCGTGATGTCAGCCTGGCTATAAAAGAGGTGGCCCGTGCCCGCTCTCCAGTTCTTTTCCACCGGAGACCTAAAGAAAGGTATACAATAGCTAGGAGTAGAAAAAACTCCTAGGACCCCGCTTCCTCTCTGGACCCAAGGGCTAGGTAGGATGGAAAATAAAGGAAATAACATCCAGGAACTGGGGGAAGGAGGGTGGGAAATTAGACCTACTGCAGGAACCTCTCTTGAAGACAGTACAGTTACGTAAGAACTTACCGTAACAGTAGATCTTCGAGAGAGGCTCTTGCAGTAGGTAATTACATATAGGATTGATGCCGGCCGGCGTCAGGACCCAAAGGAAAAATTTCTAGCTAGTAGTCTCTAGCAGGTGACAGCCCCCACGTCAGGTGACCAACATCATGCGGAGTCAGTATAAAGGGACGGTCCCCCACACCCGCCTTCCAGTTCTTTCCCGCCAAAGGCCAAAAGGCAAGACGAGACAGAAGCGGATATTTCCCCTCCTGGAAAAGGAGCTGAAAAAGCTTAGGGGATGGAGGGAGGAAGTATACGCTCATGCAAGAGCCTCTCTCGAAGATCTACTGTTATGGTAATTCTTCACGTAACTGTACTATCTTTACTTCGAGAGGGCCTCTTGCAGTAGGTAATTACATATAGGACTGAGTCCCAAGCAGTCTGGAACAAGGAGAAGCAAACGGGAGGAGGAAGCTACTCAGAAGTAGACCCTCTGGTTGTGAAGGCCTTAGGAAGGAGGCCTTGCAAAACAGCCAACCGAAGCCTGCTCTGACGAGAGCAATGTTCAAACTGTAATGTTTCATAAAGGTATGGACAGAAGTCAAGTAGCGGCTGCACAAATGTCAGCCGCTGACACATTCTTGAAACAAGCCGTAGAGGCAGCGACCCCTCTGGTGGAGTGGCCTCTAACTTGAACAGGCAGGGTCTTGTTGTACTTGTCATAACAGAAAGTGATACAATGAGCCAACCATTTGGATAGGCATTGCTTAGAAACAGCATTGCCTTCTCTTTTATGAACAAAAGAGACGAACAGTTGATGTCTTTCTGAGATCCTTCGTCCTGTTGGTGTAGTATCTCAGAATTCAGTGAACATCCAAAGTATGCAGGAAGTACTCTCCTTGATTGATGTGCTGCGTAAAAAAGGCAGGCAACTCTATGGATTGATTCAGCGTCGATTCCGCTACCACCTTAGTGAGAAACTTAGGGTTGGTACGCAGAGCCACACATTCCTTGTGAAAAATCAAAACACGGGATTTTACACATCAGGGCCTGAAGCTCGGAAATCCGTCGAGCAGACATAATGGCCACTAGGAACAGAGTCTTCCAAGAAAGGAACTTTAGGTCCACTGAGGCTGCCGGCACGAAAGGAGGCAGAGTAAGCTTCTCTAAAATAAAATTTAGATCCCAAGGAAGGGCAGGAACCTGGATAGAGGGTCGTAAGTGAAGGACCCCTCTCAAAAAGGTCTCAGAGACCTCCAGCTGAGCAAACATTCTGTCTGCAAAGGGGACATGATAGGCTGAAATGGCCGCTATGTGAACCTTTAAGGATGAATGGCTGAGAACCAAACTTGCCTGGGCCAGAAAGGAGCAATCAGAATCATTCGAGCTCCTTCCGAACAGAGTTTCTGCAAGACCCTCATAATCAGTGGAATCGGGGGGAAGGCATAGACGAATCTGCCCTTCCAGTCTAGAGACAGTGTGTCTCTCCAAAAAATGCCGCACCCTGGAGCGAGTGAGCCGAAGATGGGAAGTTTTGTGTTTTGAGGAGAAGCAAACAGGTCTACCTGTGCAGTTCCCCAGCGCAGGAAGATGTCGTCTGCAACCCCCTGATCCAGTTCCCATTCGTGAGCTAGAGCAGATGACCGGCTTAGCCTGTCTGCCAGCATGTTCTCGACTCCCGGGACATGAGATGCCATGAGGTGAAGGTTGTGCTGCACTGCCCAATCCCAGACTTGCATTGCCTCTCTGCAAAGGGGGTAGGAACGAGTTCCTTCCTGTTTGTTGAAGTACCAGACCACACACACATTGTCTGTCTGTACAGCTAGGTGACCGGGAGACAGATACAGATACAGATGCAGAGACTGAAGAGCATACAGTACTGCCCTTAGTTCAAGCACACTGATGTGAAGAGACTTCTCAAGCTTGGACCAGGAGCCCTGGGTCCTGTGAGGACCGAGATGGGCTCCCCAACCCTTGCTGGAGGCGTCCGTAGTCAATGTCTGCGAGGAAGGAGGGAGACTGAAGGGAACTCCTCGGCAGAGTTTCTCCTGAACCATCCACCACTGCAAGTCCCGAGCCATGGGAGTGGAGACCAGGACAAGTTGATCTAGGTCGTCCACCAGCTGATCCCATTGAGACCGAAGCATCCACTGAGAGATTCTCATGTGGAGCTGAGCACAAGGGACTGTCGGAATCGCAGCCGCCATTAGCCCGAGGAGGCGAAGAACTGACCAGGCGCTGACCCACCTGCAGCTGGACAACAGACTGACCTGGGCCTGGAGAGTGGCCGCCCTGTCCAGTGGCAGGAAGGCCATGCCAGAGGTCATGTCCAGGATCAGATGGGACTTGGCCTGGTTGATGGTAATACCCAGGAAGGTAAAGACCTGCTGGGTAAGGGAAAGGAAACACAGGAGTTCCTCCCTGGATGGGGCCGCCAGGAGCTAATCGTCCAGGTATGGGAAAACCTGCACCCCCTGGGTATGCAGGTAGGCCACTACCACCTAAAGGCATTTGGTGAATACCCGGGGCGCCAAGGAAAGACCAAATGGGAGGGCCTTGAACTGGTAGTGGTCCCCTTGGAATGCAAAACGCAGGTATTTGCGGTGGGAAAGGCTGATAGGGATATGCAGGGAGGCATCCTGCATATCCAAAGCACACAGCCACTGTCCTGGCCAGAGAAGGAGCAGGAGGCTCTGCAGCGAGAGCATCCTGAACCTCTTGTACTCCACGAACAAGTTCAGGGAGCTGAGGCTGAGAATCGGCCTCACGTCCCCTGTTTTCTTCGGGACCAGGAAGAAATGGGAATGGTACCCTGTTCTCTGAAGAGGAATGGGGACGGGTTCTATTGCTTCCTTCAGCAAAAGTGCTGAAATCTCTTCCTGGACCAGAAGAAAAAATTACTCACCTTAGTAATGTTGTTTCTTCTAATGGAGTCTTGCTGTATTCCGACAAATTGCAGTGAGGTCCAACCTTCGAACTGCCCCGGAGATGAAAGAGTTAACTTTCCGTGCCGGGCATGGAATGCTGAGCTTGAGCTTGGCTGAGACTCTGTCTGTTGCTGTTTGAACTCAAACCGTCAGATCTTTACAAGCTAAACTCACTGAGTGTCCTGTGTGGAAGCTGTAAACCTACACTAGCCAAATGGCTACTAAATATATAAACAGATTTTTTGGCCCCAAAACGAAGACTCAAGTCAGGAAACCCAAAAAATGAAACAAACACAACACCCACTCACCCAAAGAAAAAAGGGGGTGATAAATAAAAGGTGGGGCACCACTTGAGTGCCAACACTGCTACTGCCCACCCATATCCCAAAACAAAGGTTCTGAGAAGGGAAGGCAGGGGGGAGGTCAGAATACAGCAAGACTCCATTAGAAGAAACAACATTACTAAGGTGAGTAATTTTTTCTTCAAACAACATGAAGTCTTGCTGTATTCTGACAAACTGCAGACTACCAAGCAGTACCTCCATGGAGGAGGGACAGAACCTACCTAGGAAATAGGCTCTGAAGCACTGCTGTGCCAAACCGAGCATCACTCCTAGCCTGGATGTCCAGAGAGTAATGCTTGGTAAAAGTGTGAACTGTTTTCTAGGTAGCTGCTTGACATATCTCTAAGATAGGAATATCCCTGGCAGCAGCCAGGGAAGCAGCTGTACCTCTGGTAGAGTGAGCCCTCAGGCCTGAGGGTGGAGTCCTGCCTAGCTTTTCATAGCAAAATTGAATGCAAGAGACAATCCACCTGGCAATGGATCTCTTAGTGGCAGGTTTTCCCTTACCCACCTCACCATAAGTGAGGAACAGTTGGAGGGAGTCAAACCTGTGACCCTTGGTATGCTCTATGTAGTAGCTAAGGGCCCTTTTCACATCCAAACTGTGCAACCTCCTCTCACCAGAGGAGGAATGGTCAGTGAAGAAAACAGGAAGAGACATAGACTGGTTAAGGTGGAAGTCTGAAACCACCTTAGGTAAAACTTCCTGTTAGTCCTGAGGACCACCTTACCTCTATGGAAAGAGATAAAATCAGGCTCCACTGACAGGGCTTGTAACTCGCTTATGCGCCTCGCAGAAGTGATGGCCACCAAGAAAACAGTTTTCCAAGTCAAGTACTTAAGCTCTGCTGAGGACAAAGGCTCAAAAGGGGGTTGCATAAGCTGAGCAATGCAAACATTAAGATCCCAAACAGGGGCAGGGTCCCTGAATGGTGGATTGGTATGAAGCAATCCCTTGAAAAACTTAGAGAATACAGGATGAGCTGAAAGGGAAGAAGGCTTACCTGCTGAAAGGAAAGCAGAGACAGCTGTCAGGTGCACTCTTAGTGTAGCTGGTCTGAGTCCCAAGCTATTAAGATAAACCATATAGTCAAGGACTGTGGGCAGGCCAGCAGACTCTGGAGAAACATGCTTCCCAGAGCACCATATGGAGAGTCTTTTCCATTTGGAGTTGTAAGTGCTTCTGGTGGAAGGCTTCCGAGAAGCCTTTAGGATATCCATAACACCTTGAGAGGTTTAAATCAGCAAACCTAACTCTTCAAGAGCCAGGCCTTGAGATTGAGAGAGATTTGAGATTCGGATACCAAACCCCCTGAGCACAGATTAACAGGTTGTAATTCCGGGAAGAAAGAGATAAGGTGGACTGCTAAGGACAACAGGAGAGGGTACCAGGGCTGTCTGGCCCAGTCTGGAGCAATCAGAATCACCCTGCAGGGCTGAGACCTGATTTTGACTAACACCTTGAACAGGAGAGGGAAGGGGGGAAAGGCATACAGGAACTTCCCTTCCCAATTGAGAACTAGGGCATCCAGAGGGACTGAGCCCAACACTGAGGGCCTGCAGCAAGAGAGGGGAAGTTGGTGATTGTCTGGGGCTGCAAAAAGATCTATCTGTGGGGTGCCCCATCTGGAGAAGATCACCTTCAAAACCAGGGGATCCAGGGACCATTCGTGATGGCCCTGAGATATCCTGCTGAGAGCATCTGCCGGATATTGTCCTTGCCTGGGAGGTGTACTGCTGTAAGAGAGGTGTTCAGGAATAGGCCAGAGACCATAACTTCATTGCTTCTGTGCACAAGGTCAGAGACCGAGTGCCCCTTGCTTGTTGATATACCACATTGTGGTGGTATTGTCTGTCCTGATCTGAACTACTTTGTTCTGAACAGACTTGGAAAAAACCTGAAGTGGTAGAAACACTGCTCTGAGTTCTAATAGATTGACGTGAAGCAGAGATTCCTGAGGAGACCAAAGCCCTTGGGTGGTCGGGTCTCCCAAGTGAGCTCCCCCACCCCAAGAGGGAGGCATCTGTAGTAAGGATTAGAGAGGGAGACTGAGTGACAAAAGGAACTCCCTGTCTTAGATTGTCCTGATCCTGCCTGGATCAGGGTTCGAGTCACTGGGATCAGTTTGGTCAGAGGATCCTTTTTCTGAGACCAAAAGGCTCTCAAGTGGAACTGAATGTCCCTCATCTGAAATCTTGCTCCCTGCACCACTGCTGTAGAAGCAGCCATGTGCCCCAGGAGCTGTAGAAAATGCCTTGCTGGTCGAGACACCTGGGAGGGTGAATGAAGAGGCCAATGAAATAAGGGTCCTTGCCCTGTCCAGAGGAAGGAAGGCTCTTGTCTTTACTGTATCTAGCTCTGCGCCTATGAAGCTGAGGAGCTTTACAGGCTCTAGAACTGACTTTGAAAGATTCAGAAGGAAACCTAGAGAAGTAAGCAGTTGCTGAGTTATCTGTAGGTGTAACTTGACTTGGTCTGGGGACTGGCCTACTATGAGCCAGTCGTCCAGGTATGGGAAGATGGAAATCCTTTTCCTTCTTAGGAAGGCAACTACTACTGCCAGTCATTTTGTGAACACCCTTGGGGCAGAGGTTAGGCTGAAGGGCATTGCTCTGAATTGGTAATGGCCTGAGGGCAGCTCGAACCTGAGGTATTTTCGATGGGAGCTTCTGATGAGAATATGGAAATAGGCATCCTTGAGGTCCAGGGAGACTAGCCAGTCCCCTGGCCTTAGAGAGGGAAGGATTATTCCCAGAGTCACCATTTTGAACTTTGGCTTTAAAAGGTGCTTGTTTAAATATCTGAGATCCAGGACGGGCCGCCATTCTCCTGTCTTTTGGGGTGAGGAAGTACCTGGAGTACAATCCTTTCCTTTGTGTGAGGGTGGAACCCTTTCTATAGCCTGAGAGCCAAGAGGAAGAGACCTCTGCCTCTAGGGCAAGTGCCTCTGAAGGATTTGCAGGTGGAAAGGATCTGGTTCTCATCTTTGGAAATTTTTGAAGCTGAGAACCAGTCCCTAGCTACTACTTCCAGGACCCATTTGTCTGATGTTAAAGACATCCAGTCCTGGACAAAGTAAGCCAGCCTGCCCCTACAGGTGGGGAGAATCGGCCCTGGCAAACCCATCAGGGTGCCTGTTTGGCAGGGGCTTTAGGCTGAGGGGGAAGCAGGCCTGCTGTACCCGCCTGCCCCTCCTCCCCCTCTAAAGAACCCCTATGAGCATAAGCAGAAGAGGAGGCCTGGGCTTGGTAGAAAGGCCTATGAAAAGGCCTGCCCCTGCCCCTGGGATGCTGCCTGTGAGGAGTGGCTTTCCTTTCCTTGGCCTGAGCACTCCTATAGGTGGTCCTGTACTCATCCATTTTCTTCATGTAGTTCTCTGTTAGCTCCCCAAACAGAGAATTACCCACAACAGGAAAATCCATGGCCTTAGTCTGGGTATCCTGAGACAGGCTAGTACATCTGAGCCAAGCCATCCTACCAAGGGCCACAGATGTAGCCATGACTCTAGATGAAACATCATTGGAGTCCACTGCAGCATGGAATTGCACCTTGGATGCCTCAATACCATCTGCAGCTACCTGCTCCAGCTCCTTGGCAAGCTGGCCAGGGACCTGTTTAGCAAAAGCCATTACAGTGTCCCATCTAGATTTTTGATATCTAGCTGTATAGGCCATATAATTGGCCTGCCTGAGTCCCAAGGATGCTGCCATGTACTGTTTCTTTGCCATAGCATCAATCCTCCTGGAGTCCTTATCTGGGGGTGTGAAGCCAAGGTATATTTGCCTTATCACAGGCTGCAGCCTGCACTACTAACATGGCTGCATTGCTGGGTAAGGAACTCCGTATCTGAGCCTGAGAGAGTATACCTCTTGTCCATTCTCTTATCCACAGGAGGTATAGAATTAGAGTCTTTAAAATTTTTATTGTCTGTTTCAAAAGACTTATGAAGGGAATAGACAGCCTCCTGACTCTGGGATATCCATCATTTCAACATAGTCAGGCTCCTCCTGGTCATCCACAGCTTCTTCCATAGGAAGCTGAAGAGTTTCAGTCACTTTCTTGTAAAACATGAAATGGGAGGGGGACTCAGAAAGCCTAGGAGGAGACGCTCCTGAAGGTCTGTCTGGGGAGATGTCCGGGTCAATGGGCACATCCAGACTTTCATAATCACACTCACTTTCCTCATACTCTCCTTCCTCCTCCTCCGGTTCATAAAATTCCTCTAAACCATAATCCGGAACCAGTGAAACTGACCGAACCGAGCGCCTTCCTAATGGTGCCGGTTCGGTCGGAACCGGGGATAGCGACTGAACAATTCTTATCACTTTGGCTATTTCATCAGCGGTCAGAGAAAGAACTTTTGGATCCGCACCGGCTGATTTATCCCTTCTTGATCTCTTAACTGGAACCGACTCTGGAATGGTTCTCCTTTTACTGGAAGTTTCGCCTGGTCAGAGGGCACCTTCTGGTTCGTTGGAACTGAACCGGGCTGGCCATCCGGTCAGCGGACTTCTTGGCCTCCCTTTCCCTGAGCCTACCAACTCTTTTTCCAGGGTAGCTGCAGGAAAATTTTACAAATCTGGCAGTCTGAATCGAGGTGGTCAAACCCCAGACAATAAACACAGGTGGTGTGGGGATCAGCCTTAGCAAAGACTTCCCCCACACACACTACAGTGTTGAAACCCAGTGGGCCCAGTTTTTCTTTTGGGTTTCTCAGACATAGCCAGTCCTAACAAAAACTTACCCTTTTTTCGGCAATCCGCCAGGCAAGACACCCTTATCGGTTCCTGCCTGTGTTAGGGGTCATGGAAAAAAAAAGTAATAAAATCCGTTTTTTTTAGAACCGATAAGAACTGGTAACCACACTCTAAAAGCAGAAATAAAGATTTTAAAACAACCTGATCGGTTCAAACCGAACCGATCCCACGTTTACAAGTTCCACACAGAATAATAACAAAAATAAACCTATCTAGTACTCACGAATACCACAGACAGAGACTGAACCAATAGGTTACGGTTTAAATTCGGTCGAAAACGGAGAAAAAAGGTACTTTAACCGACAAATTGAACTGAGCAAAGGAGAAATCTCTGGAGCAACTGTTCAGTGAGGTGGAGTAAAGAATCTGACGGTTTGAGTTCAAACAGCAACAGACAGAGTCTCAACCGAGCTCGAGCTCAGCGTTCCATGCCTGGCATGGAAAGTTAACTCTTTCATCTCCGGGGCAGTTCGAAGGTTGGACCTCACTGCAATTTGTCAGAATACAGCAAGACTTCATGTTGTTTGAAGATGATGTTCCCGAGAGTACGACGGCCTTGGGGGAGGGTGTCGAGGGGGTTTCTGAAGAAACTCTATTGAGTGTCCTTCTGTGATCAGCTGGAGCACCCAAGAATCTGAAGTTATCCTCTCCCAACCCGGGAGGTGGAGGGAAAACCTCCCTCCCTCCCTCCTACCGGTTCCTCTGGAAGGCCCAGAGGCTGTGGGAAAGGAAAGAAGTCAGGTGGTGTGGGGCAGCGTCGCAGCTGAAGCACCAGCTGCTTTTAGGTGGAGGGCTTGGCAGCCTGAGGGGCTCGGCATTTATTGGCCCGCTTTCCCTGGGGTTTCGCCTTTTGCCAATTCCGCCGCGTTTGATGGGGGTGGTACATGAAGTCCACAGACTTCAGTGCAGTCCCCTTCTCCTGCAGATCGGTGATAATGTCATTGACATCACCACCGAACAGCACCGAATCCAGGAAGGGTGCTTCCTGAATAGCGGACTGCACTTCCGGGACCAACCCTGATATACAGAGCCAGGCATGATGCCGTAAGCCTACGGCGAAAGCGGAGCTCCTACCAGCAGTGTCCACTGCATCATATGCAGCACGAAGCATGTGCCGACTGGCCGAACGTGCAGAGTGGACGAGGTCAGCCATTTCCTGTTTGACTTGAGAGTCAGGAAGGGAGTCCAATTTGGAGTCCACCTCACTAAGAATCTCCTTCTGGTAATCTCCCATGTGACCGACATAATTTAGGGCTCTAATTCCCTGAGTGGAAGAAGCAAAGATCTTCTTCCCATACTGGTCCAGAAGACGTGATTCTTTGTCAGGTGGAGATGAGCTCAGATGTTTCGGATTAGCTGTCCAGCCATGAGCAGTGCTAATCACGACCGAATCAGCTCAAGGGTGAGAATCTAGAAAGTCAACATCCTCGGGAGCCTGATATAGCCCGTTTGACTTCCGAGGAAGCGGGGCTAAAGCAGACGGTTGCTTCCAAATAGTGGAAACAAGATCGGCATGAGGCTCAATCCAGGGTGGCACCAAGGTAGAAGCGGTCTCGGGCAGGTCCAGATGCTCGGTGAGTTTCTTATGCTGTGGATCCAGCTCCAAGGAATGCCACTTGTGAACCTCCTGGATTTTGCGCAGCAACTCCGTAAAGGAAGGATCCTCCAGAGGAGTCCTAGGCCTGGGCTTAGATGGAGAGCATGGCTCGCCATCTGGCTCGGAGCAACCGGAGTCATACGAGGTGTCCGAGGAGGAAGAAGATGAAGAGGAAGACTCCCTCTCCCGGCGTGGGGGAGGAACGGACCCCTTGGAAAATCCTCGGGGAAGCGTATCTTGCCCTGCCCTGGAACCAGAAGGCTCGCCCTTGGTGTCCGGAGGTGGGGAGGGAGTCTGTCGTCGTGGATGTACGGTAGCTGGAATTGGCATCGTCATCGTGAGACGACTCTCCACCTCTCTGGTGAGCTGAGCCTTGGCCTCATTCCACCAGGAGGCCAGAGTCTCCTTCAAGTCCACCGGCGGCTGAGGGAGTAGTGGAGGAGGAGGGGGTTATGGGTATTGATTGTACCCGTAAGGTGCGTATCCATAACCCGGCGTCGGGTATTGAGGCACCGAGTACTGCAGCGTCGAATAGGCCGGCATCGGATACTGCAGAGCCGGGTAAGATGCCATTGGATACGATGGGGTCAGATACCCAGGAACCGGGGGGTCTGCTGGAGACGGGCCCGCTGGAGGGCCCACAGGTGGGCCTGGAGCAGAAGGCCCAGTGGGCGGAAGGCCCAGCGTTGGAGCAGCATCTGGGAGCGGGATGTCGCCCGGCGTTGGCAAGACCGGCGTCAGAGCCGGAGTCCGAGGAACCGACGTCAGGTCAGTCAGCCCAGCGGCCTGATGGGGGTGCAGCAGGAACATTGGAATTGCCCAGGGATGGAGGGGAAAAATCCCCGGGTTCAGGCTGAGGAGACCCAGGGTCCCCGGAGGGCAGTGAAGGCTGAGGGGAGCCGGGAACGGCAGATGTGAGAGGGTCTGGCGTCTGCTCAGCCGCCGTGTGGGCGTCAGGCAGGCCGACATCCAACTTATCAACGGAGTCCGGGCAGACGCTGGAGGAGCCGATGTCCGACTTTTCGGACCCATCGCCCAAGGCAGGTCGCAAAGGAGGAGCAGCCTGGTCGGGCGGAAGAGGGTCCATGTGCCACCCCGAAGGTTTGGGCGACTTATCGACTGTCTCTGTGCGGGCGTCAGAGGAGCCAACGTCCGGCATACCGGAGCCGCTCGAACCAGTAGGCTGCACAGTGGCGACTTTACTGGGAGTGGAGGCGTCCAATAGCCCAGGAGGCGCCCGTCCAGGCTGAGGCGCGTGAGCCAGGCGGGCAGCTGACACACCTTGGAAGCCTCAAGGTGGCGTTGTGGAAGCAGTCCTCAGAGGGCGTTATCTGTAGCACGGTGACTCCCGAAGAAGACCGCGGTGGATGAGGAGCCTTTATCCTAGTGCTCCTCCTTGTCTTTCTTCTTACGATAGCCTTCATTGGAAGTGGAAGCCTGCTGGAGCTTTTTAACTCATTCTCCATGAAGGACATTTTCTTCTTTAGTATGTGGACCTCCAGGGACCGCTGCCTCCATCTGCGGGTGGTGGCATTAAATTTAAGGCAGTGCTGGCACTTCTCCACCTGATGATCTGGGCTTAGACAGAAGAGGCACTGGGAATGGCTGTCCTTTTGCGGGAGTTGGGCGCCGCACGAGTCGCACTTATTTTTGTGCTCGGAAGGTGTAGGGGACAACATACACTGACGAATGCCTGACGATTTAGTCGAAGAATTGAAAAAAAGACAATAAAAACTACCGTAGACAGAGCTGACGAGCGTTGAACTTTACCGTGAGGCGCTGACACGAGCCAATGGCGGGAAAGAACTGGAAGACGGGCGTGGAGGACTACCCCTTTATACTGACGCTTCATGACATCAGTCACTTAATGTGGGGCTGGTCCCCCGTCAGAGACTGCTAGCTAGAAATTTTTCCGTTGAGTCCTGATGCCAGCCGGCATCAGTCCTATATGTAATTACCTACTGCAAGAGCCCTCTCGAAGTAAGATCTACTGTTACAGTAAGCTCTTACATAACTGCAATATCTTACTTCAAGAGGGTTCCTGCAGTAGGTCTTCACATATAGGACTGAATACCAAGCAGTCCCCAAAATAATTATGCCGAGGTGCATCCCGGAGAAGTCACCATAGAAAAACATGCCAGGAGGCCTTGCAGAACTGCAAGACCAAAACCTGTTCTGTGCCTAGAGGCAATGTCCAGACTGTAATGCTTGGCGAAAGTGTGAACAGACGACCAGGTGGCCACTGCACAAATCTCTGCAGTGGACACATTCCTAAAAAAGGCAGCAGAGGTCGCCACACTGCGGGTGGAGTGGCCCTTGACTGCCTCAGGAAGGGACTTCCCATATTTCGTGTAAGAGAAATGGATGCAGTTAGCTAACCATCTAGAGATGGTTTGCATGGAAATGGCCTTGCCCTGGCATTGTGAAGCAAAGGCTACAAAAAGTTGGTTAGATTTATGAACCTCTCTAGTCTGGTTCATGTAGTACCTCAGAATCCGGTGCACATTTAGGGTGTGCAGAAGGTATTCCCCCTGTTGGAATGCTGGGGATAGTAAACTGGTAATTCCACGCTCTGATTCAGAGTGGTTTCAGATACCACTTTGGGAAGGAAAGAAGGGTTAGTCCGCAGGACTACTCTGTCTCTATGAAAAATTAAATAGGGATCTTTACAAACAAAAGCTTGGAGCTCTGAGACCCTTCTGGCAGAAGTAACTGCGACTGAAAATAGTCTTCCAGGAAAGGAAGTGCAAGTCGCAAGAAGAAGCTGGCTCAAATGGGGGTAAGGTTAACTTCTCGAGCATGAAATTCAGGTTCCGGGGGAACAGGGATTCCGGATAGGAGGTTTCAAGTGAAGGATGCCTTTCAGAAAGGTCTTGGCAATCTCCAACTGAGCTAAGGTTTTGCCCTCCACCAGGAGGTTTCAGGCCAACACCGCAGAGAGGTGAACCTTAATGGAGGAATAGCTAAGGCCCATCTCAGATAAATGTGCGAGGTACTCTAACACCTGGGCCGCTGAGCACGAAAAGGGATCCCAGCTCCTTGCTAGGGCTCAGATCAAAAATCTTTTCCATTTCATGGCGTAAGTGAATCCAGTAGAGAGTTTTCTGGCCTCTACTAAGATAGGTGTAACCTGCAAGGAGACACCATAATGGGAAACTGCTATGTCCACAGGTGCCACACATGAAGATAGAGAGACAGAAGGCTCAGGTGCACCAGGATGCCCTGCTCCTGTGTCAGAAGGCCATGGGAAAACAGCAGAGGGACCGGAGGTTCCAGTGCCAATTGTTGCAAGAGAGGATACCAAATCTGGTGTGGCCAGAGAGAAACAATAAGAATCATGTGAGCTCCCTCCTGCTGAAGTTTCACCAGAACCTTCTGAATGAGAGGAAAGGGCAGAAATGCATAAAGAAACGTGTCTGTCCAAGAGAGAGACAGTGTGTCTCGCCAAAAAGCACAATGCCCAGGAACGAGTGAGTAAAAGTTGGGTAGTTTTTCGTTGAATGGGGAGGCGAACAGATCTAAGTCTGGACAACCCCATCGAAGAGAGAGTTCTTCGACCACCCCTAACTTTAGCTCCCACTCGTGGGCCCTGGCCATTGATCGACAGGCTGTCCACCAGGACATTGCTTTGTCCTGGTACATGGACTGCTGTCAAGTAAAGGCTGTGCTGAATCACCCAGTACCAAACCCTCATGGCTTCCCTGCAAAGAGGGTACAACTGGGTTCCTCCCTGTTTGTTGGTGTACCAGACTGTGGACATATTGTCCATCTGGACCAGAAGAGATCCCAGTACCAGAAGGGACTGAAACACCTGGAGAGCATAAAGAACCGCCCTGGTCTCCAGAACGTTGATGTGGAGCATGCGCTCCTGATCGGATCAAGACCCCTGCGTCTTATGTTCCCCCAGATGGGCTCCGCAGCCCAAGTCTGAGGTGTCTGTGGTGAGGATTTGGGTAGGCACAGGGGAATGAAGGGGTTCCCCTCGATAGGTTGGAGAGATCCTGCCACCAGCAAAGATCTCTCTGAAGGTTGGTGGAGATCATGACTTTTTGGTTCATGTTGTCCATCCTCTGATCCCAATGGACTCAGAGAGACCACTGGGTGACCCTTGTGAAGTATGGCCAGGGGATCTGTGGAAATGGCCGCTGCCATCAGTCCCAAAAGACGGAGCACAGCATATGCTGGGATCCATCGAGCCTGGGCCACAAGAGTGGCCTCAGCAATCAAAGTCTCGGCCCAATCTGATGGCAGAAAATCCTTGCTCTGAACTGTATCTAGTACAGCTCCAATGAACTGGAGCCACTGATATGGTACTAGCTGGGACTTGGGAAAGTTTACCGTGACCCCCAGAAGGGAGAACAAGTTCAGAGTGAAAGACAGAGATTCTTTCAGGCTGGTAGGAGAGGGTGAGCCGAGGAGCCAGTCATCCAGGTAAGGGAAGACATAAATGTCCTGACGACGTAAGAACGCTGCCACCACCACTAGGCACTTCGTGAACACCCAGGGGGATGAAGAAAGGCCATAGGGGAGTGCCCAAAACTGGAAGTGATCCTCCATAAAGGTAAAATGGAGGAAGCAGTGGTGGGCCAGGAGGATAGGAATGTGCAGATAGGCATCCTGCATATCCAGGGAGCACAGCCAAGAGTTGGGATGCAGCAGGGGAAGGAGCCCCTGAAGGGTCAACATACAAAACTTCTTGTACTCGACGAAGATGTTTAGTGTGCTGAGGTCCAGGATCGGTCTCAGGTCGCCCCCGTTTTCTTTGGGACTAGGAAGAAGTGGGAGTAAAATCCCCTTCCTGTCTGGTTTTGAGGGACAGGTTCTATGGCCCCTTTTAGGAGGAGAGCTCAAATCTCTCTTGCGAGATGAGGGGAACCTGATCCCATGGACAGAAAGACTGTCTAGGAGGTAGAGTGGGAATCTTGATTAACTTGATCGAGTGACCTCGCTGGATGAGCTGAAGCACCCAAGACTCTGCAGTGTCAAACCTCCAACCTTCCAGGTGGAGGCCGAACCTCCCTCTGACCGGTTCCGCCTGAAGAAAGGGAGGGAGCGGAAGGAGGGGAAAGGAGTCAGGACGCCGAGGGGAGCTTTGGCCCCCGAGGCTGGTTTGGAGAATTTAGCCTGCGGGGTTTGTGCTCCGGAGTCAGGGGCACGTCTTTTACCCTGACGTTTGGCCTGGTTCTTATTCCATCTTCTTTGGTGGTGAACGGGCTGCTTTTTCTGACCTGTCTTGTACATAGAGCATACGGCTCTTAAGGAGCGTCCACTCTCTTGCAATCCATGATGATATGTTTTGCATTGCCACCAAAGAGAATGGAACCCCTAAAAGAGGCATCCAAGAAGGAAGTCTGTACATCTTGTGCCAAACCGGCTATTCAAAGCCAGAAGAGCCGGGGGAGACAAATTCCGGTGGCTGCTGCCCTAGCCACAGAGTCCACCGAGTCGTACGTCGTTCGCAGCACGTGACGACACGAGGACTTCCCCATCCTGACCTTGTCCAGGAGCTTCTTTCTAAGGGTTTCATCCTGAACCTCAAGTAGATCCCTTTCCAGCTCCAAAAGAGTAGCTTTTTGGAAAGCAACCATGTGCGAGACATAGTTGAGAGTTCTAATGCCACAGGAGGAAGAAGAATACATTTTTCACCTGAACTGGTCTAACTGACGAGAGTCCTTATCTGGAGATGAGGAACTCAGGTGTTTTGGTTGGGCTGACCAGTCATGGGCGGCAGTAATGACTATGGAGTCAGCCTTAGGATGGGAGTTAAGGTGTTGAATCCCTTCCGGGGGATAATTGGTCCAGTCTGCCTTCCTGGAGACCGATAGTATGGAGGACTGTTGCTGCCATACAGTGGTGACCAAGTCCTCATGAAGTCCCCTCCACGGGGTATGGGGATGGGATCCGAAGTAGTAAGGTCCAGGTGCTCCGCTAGTCTTTTGCATTGCGGATCAACCTCTTTTGTGGGCCAGCCTCTGGCTGCCTGTATGGAGTGCAAGAGGTCTCCAAAATAAGGGTCCTACGGAAGGGACTTAGGAGACTCCTTTGGGGGAACCTCAACCGGAGATCTAGGATCCGAGGGATCGGTGTCAGAGGAATGGAAGGGTCCATACCCATGGTACCCACAGTAAGAGAACCAGAGGTTCCACCTGCAGGAGGCGGTGGAGGGGGGGCCCCTGGGTTGGGGGGGTTCCCCTACCGACTGCCTGAGCTCCGACAGTAACTAGGTTCTGGCCTCCTGCCACCAGTGGGGTGCTTTTTCTGGCATCAGTGGTGGTGGAGGAGGCTGGTAGGACAGATAACCTAGGTACTGAGGCCAAGATGGGTAATGATAACCTGTCTGCGGATAGTAGGAATACCCATGGTATCCTGGCGTCGGAGGCACATAGCCCAGCGTCGGAAATTGTGGAGTCAATGGAGGGCCGGCCGGAGGCAGGACAATGGGATCTGAGCCCGGAAACCCACCGGAGGATCTGGTTCTGCCGGGGGCAGTGCCATGGTGCCTCGGGGAGGCGCAGGATCTGGAAGGGCCCCCAAAGGTCCCAAGCGAGGAGGCTCCATAAAGAGATCCCCATCTGGCGTTGAACAAAAATCTGGAGATGGTGGATAGCCTGGCGAGGGGGGTAGGTCTGGAAGGAGCCCCGATGGCAGGTCCGAATGAGATTTCACTGGTAGGAAAATCGGCGGATCTGGTGGCGAGTCCTTGGGATCTAACACCCTAGAGGATGAAGGGTCACTCTGTCCGACATCAGGGGCCAAGCTGGAGCCTGACGAGAGAGTGGAAGGATCCGGGCGGATGACGGAGGAGCTGTTGTCCGACTGATCGGACTGAGCCAGGCTGGTGGCAGTCCGGAGACTGCCGCTAGACTTATCAGCAGAGGCCGTGCGCCCTTCGACGGGGTCGAGGGGTGTCTTGTCGGCAGGGCAGGTAGACTTTACAGAGACCTCTAAAGAGGTGACCCCTGGCTGCCCGCTCACCTCGGCAGGACGGGGAGAAGTTGCCCGGCCTAAAGAAGCAGACGAGACACCGGCAGAAGTATTCACAGTTTCAGAGAGCCTCCCGTGTGATGACGGACTCCATTCCCGGTGCTTTTCTTCTTCTTCTGGCCCAGCGACGATGATCTATTCTGCAGTTCCTGAATCTCCTTTTTCATAGACGACAGTCGGATCAGGAGATGGGCCTCGAGGGTCCGCCTACGCCTGGTTCAGGTCGCCTGGTTGAAGGCCTGGCAGATGGAGCACTCGGGAGTTGTGCTTAGAACCGAGGCAAAGGAGGCAACGGGAATGGTCGTCCCTGTGCGGGATTTGAGTGCCGCACTTCTTCTTCTTCTGTCTAGAAGACATCAAATAGAGCGAAACAATTTAGTCGAAAAGTAGTTATGAGGCGAAGAATACTTTGACAAAATGGTGGACGTCTGATTGCAGTTCTATCGCGTGCCGAACATTACTGAGGTGACGGCAGGAAAGAACTGGAGAGCGGGCGCGGGACCGCCTCTTTTATAGCTGGGCTGACGTCACAACGCCCGACGATGTTTGCTATCTACAAGTTTGCCATTCGGACCTGACGCTAGGGGGCGCAATCCTGTATGTAAAGACCTACTGAAGGAACCCTCTTGAAGTAAGATCTTCCAAGACTGATTCAGAGTATTGGCAGTCTGCATACTCTAGGTCCTCAAGAGCCAGGCCTTGAGCCAGAGAGACCTGAGATTAGGGGTATACTAACCTCCTCGAAAGGAAGTCAGTAGACTGTTTGTTTATTTTATTTATTTAGTTTTTGTTGACCGGGTAAGTGCACTAGACAAATCCTGCCTATTTTCAGGCACGACCCAGGGGGAAGGGGATACAGATGAATGCCAACTGACCTTGAACCAGATTAAGCTGTTGGTATTTTTAGTGAATGAGGGAAATTTGGCCAGGACCCCGGGGAAATTCCCCTACTCTTTCCAGTAGGGGATTTCATCTCGCAGTCATGGATGCCGGAGAGCGGAGTCAGCATCACGATGGTGCTGCACTGCCTTTAGAGCCTCCCGCTTTGCCTTATACTACTCTTCTTCATACTTCATCGACTGATTTCCACATGGCACAACAAGATTAACCGGAGGTCCAGTTATCACTTTCATTTGACGGTCTCACCAACGTACCTAATACTGCTTGTCCTCAGGATCCTTCTTCTACAACTTTGCCTTCTGATGCTGCTTTACAAATGGAACGTATTGTTTCACAGTTGCGGGTCCCCCGCTGGATTCTCCTAGTGCACTTCCGTTCTCGTAGGAGATGCTACAGGCTCGTTGCACTCGGGAGACTCTCCTATTTCGCCTAGCATATCTCAGTTGCCGCAGCCTTCTCACCTGCCTATTTCTGCCTCTACTTCTACATCGGACATTGTAAGAACACGATTTGGACTTCCAAAAGAGACTTCAGCGGGAGATCCCGCTTGGGCTACCTCAACTGCATTACACAACGCTGGCTGGACTGAAACAGTGTCAGGCTCATGGACCCCTGACCCGTCTTGGGATGAAGACAGACACGGTGTTTTGTTCTCCCCCTCCAGGTCTGCACCTATGAGCTCCAACGAGGTACCTATCTTACAACAGGACTCTATTCTGTCACCTAATCTTTGTAATACACAAAAAGCTATGCCTAAAGTAGCTCGGGGGGATGTAATGGATGCGGCTGATGACTTGACCGCTAAACTGCCTATTGTACATGAATCTGATTTAATTCATCTGTCTCCACTTTCTGCTGAGAAACTTACACATCACGCCCCTTCTTCCCCTACTCAGGCTTTAGACATTATACAGGCCCCACCTAGCCTCCTAGACTCTGACTTACCCCCCTCCGCTATCCATTTTAGATGACCCTGGAGAGGGTACCTCCTCCACAACCCCCCTCTTTATGTCCCGCTCCAGTGACCCCCTCAGCTACCCACACTGGCCCTATGCTTTCTGATTTATTCAAGAATAAACTAGAGCAAGCCCCATGCAGAAATGCTGTTCGTCTACGTTATAGAGGTGGGCTTAAGGAGTTCCCGGACAGGTATTATGTTGCTCGCACATTACTGAAAGGCACCATGCAATACCAGGCTTCTGACATATATGCATTAATTCATGTTTCTGGGGAGGAAACGTTTGATGTTAGCTTTAAAACCACTATTGTTTTGGAAAAATTCTGGCATAAGTATGCTTCCTTAAAGAACACTGCTCCCTGGACTCAATTTTATGTTATCCCCCTTACTAAACCTTCCATACGTACAGTCACCATTATGTTTCAGAACAAGGGGGTAAGTGTCAGTGATATAAATCATTGGCTACAGAAACATTGCACAGTGTTATCCCCTCCTGAGGCACTTCTGAATGACGAAGACCTCTGGACGGGAGGATGGAAGTTCAAAGTCAAGCTCTTTTTGGTCAACTCTGAACTTCAACACATTCCTAACAGTTTCTTTTTAGGTAAAGACCGAGGCGTCTGCTTTTATGGGGGTCAGCCCAGGGCATGCTACAAATGTGGAGCACACACTCACCTGAGTAGCACGTGTGACCTCTTGAAATGTAGTCTTTGTGGGGGTTATGGTCATCCAAGTGTTTCTTGTTTGAATGTCTTTAAATGTAATTTATGTGACGAACCAGGGCACGCTTACCACCAGTGTCCTTGGGCTAGCAAAAACAGTAAGGGAGGCTTGGATTCTGATATGTTGGTACAGAAGGCACAGGACAACAGGCAGGAGGTTCCCACTTCACAAGTATCTGTTTCTGACGTTATGGATACTACCCTCCCCCCCCCCACCGTTTCCCCTTCAGTGCTTAGTGAGATTCCACCTACAATGCAGGACCACCCTGCTCTGCTATACCTGCACCCACTTCTTTACCCTGTCCTGATAATAATATAGTAACCACTTTTGCTGAACAGGAAGGTTTCAAACCCAGCAGACGGGTCACTAGGGCTGCTGCACGGAAGTCTGTGAAATCCTTTGACCTTCCCCTTTCTAATCCCTTTGAATGTCTTAAAGGAGGCAAGGCAGAGTCTGATGGGGAATCTGACAATTCAGTTCCCCCTTCAGACGTTGAATTTTTCACACCCAAACCTCCTGATGTGTCTTGTAAAAAAAAAAAACTGGTAAATCTCTTAAAAGTAGCAAAAAACAGAAAAATATGACAATCACGGACGGCAGTGGATGATCTTATACTTCCTCCTGACATCACTTACTGTAGCCACTCTTAATGTATGTAGCATTAAAAGCTACAAGAACAGAATGGTCTTTCTTCATCTAGCTGCTTCCCTGTCCCTTGACATTCTTTTTATTCAGGAAACATATTTCCTCCCTGTTTGAGGTACAACACCTCAAACGCAGCTGGATTAAAGGGCCTTCTTATTGGACCTTTGGTGACAGTGTTGCTGATGGGATAGCTATTCTGTTCTTTTCTACACATTTCTCTATTACCCGCATTATTGATATTTCTCCTGGCAGAGCCTTCATAATTGATCGTACATTCAATGATTGTCAGCTTCGTCTACTTAACATATATGGCCCTCAAACGAAAGTCTCTTGTACTGCATTATTTCAATTATTTAAGCTGTATTTCTGCACCATAAAACATATTATCTGGGGGGGAGATTTTAATTGTTCCTTAGATGTTAAATATCGCACTACGGAAAGGAAGAAGATTTATAGTGACTCACTAGCTTTATCTGACATGGTAAAAGGAATGAATCTTACTGATGCCTACCGCTCCTTACATACTACAGTTGGTCATACATATCATCGGTCACACTTTCATACAAGAATTGACTATTTTCTTCACCACACTGTATTGCACAAACAGCCACCCTTCGACCCTTAGAGATCTCTGATCATTCCTTACTTACTTGTAATTTCTGTATTGGTCATCCCCCTGTCTCATTCCTTCCTCCCTCTCCTATCTGGAAATTGAATAATTCTCTTATCTCTTCTCTAGAACTGCAAGATCGTATACAACCTCTATTCCGTGCCCGAATATCAGTTCTATGCTTTTATGATTCTTTACTACAGTGGTGGTTTGACACTAAATTAGAACTTAAACACCTTTTTCAATCAATGGGAAAACGAATAGCCCATGATGCATACATTACCTATTTATTACATAGAAATCACTTATATAGATTATCTTTATCCACCACGTCTTCTATAGATTACTCTTCCTAAATAGACTCCGTTAAATGTCAGATGATCTCCTATCAATATAATAGTGCCCGTACATTAGACTTCTTCATGAGAGTCGGATCTTCACACTTGCCTTCTACAAACCTGTTTATTGCACACAAAGATAGAATAACACACACGGTAATGAATGGTTTATTTAACCAGGATGGCGTCATTACTTATACCACACGAAATATGTTAACAATAGTTCAGTCCCATCTGCAGAATTTATTTTGTACACCCACTCCTTTACCTTCCAACTTTACTGCATTTTTTTCTGCTCCATTTCCTCAATTCCCTGACCATTGTGCTCAGGCCCTCGTTGCTCACATTACGCAGGAAGTAGTAGCTACTGCTATTGCTCACTTATCGTCACAAGTCTCTCCAAGCCCTGACGGATTGACTCATGAATTTTATAAAACTTTCAAAGATAATCTCCTAGAAATCCTGACACAAGTTTTCAACTATATTTTGGTTTGCCCTGAGATTACCACAGATTTTGGCTTATCATTTTTGAAATTTATCTACAAAAAAGGTGACGCTCATGATTTATTCAATTGGAGACCTTTACATCTCCTTATCACGGATTACAAATTACTAGCACGTATTCTAAACACTAGGTTAGCACACCTGGCCCCTGACCTCTTGGATTCAGCTCAGTCCTGTGCTATACCAGGACGCTCTATACAGAACAATTTATTTCTCCTGCGGGAAATATTTGAGGCAAAAAAAACACAATACACTCACAAGTTTTATACTTTCCTTGGACCAAGCGAAAGCATTTGACTCTGTACAACATACATATTTACTATACGTTTCACACTCCTATGGTATCCCTGCTCAATTTATCTAATGGATCACATGTCTCCTTTCTATGGCATATTTTACACCTCTGGTTAATGGTCATCAGGGTATTACCTTACTTCAGCAGACATGCCTTCATCAGGGATGCCCTTTAAGCCCATTATTATATGCCTTCACGTTAGATCCTGTTATAAGACATATTTTATGGGATTCTAACATTGTTGGTCTTGCGCCGCACCCGACACTGCCTTCTGTTAAAATTTCTGCTTATGCAGATGATGATGTACTTTTTGTTAAGGATAAGCGATCAGGGGACCGTGCCATAGACGTTTTTCATTCCTTTACCAAACTCTTGGATGGTACTCTTAATTTAAGTAAAAGAGTTACTATCCCTTTAGCTACTGACTCTATTCAGATTACTGATGTAGGTGGAATTCCGCTATGTTTAACCCCTCACCGTATTTTAGGTATTTGGTTTAATGTTCCAAATCCGACAACATATAATTGGGAACAACAATTAGACACTGGAGAAGCGAAAGTTGCCCTTTGGAAATCCTGGAAATTGGGTAAGAAAAAGAGGGTATTAGTGGTAAAACGATTTATTATTCCGATTTTTTTTATATCTTAGTTATGTATATGCCCCTCCCCGTTCACTAGAAACCAGACTTTTGAGCATATTTTTTCAAATGATTTGGGGAGTCGTTTAAACCCTGTTAGATGTCCTTACACATATTTGCCTGTAAAACAAGGAGGACTTAACGTGGTAAACCCCATAATTTTTTATTTGTCTTTTTTTCTTTCCCAATTATTTTCTAGGCTTCGCTCAGTTACTCATGTTTGTGATACATAGATTGTTCATCACATGCAAGATATCTGGGATAACTGGAGTTTATTCCCCCCTATCCTTGCCCATATCCCTGGTTCCCCTACTTATGCCATAGATAGCTTTAGGAAATTACGTAGCTGGAAACTTACTAAAGTATCTATTGCATCACTTCCAAGGAAACATTTGTATGAGTTTCTTCTTAATCTTTTCCGGCCTGATATACAATTCCCATTTTGTCCCCCTTCCAGTACCAGGAATGCCTTATTAATGTTGCAAGATGCCCGTATTCCTTTACACATGTGGGATATTACATGGTTATGCTGTCATGGCTGCTTACCAGTCAGAGGGAACCTTAAACATAAATCATCTCAAGAGAGATATTGCCCTAAACCTTCCTGCCTTGCTACTGAGGAAACCATCTCTCATTTTTTTCTAGAATGTCCGAAGGTACTGTTATTCTGGAAAACATTGGCAAACAAATGGAAATGGCCATTTCTCAGCCATATCACATATCAACTGTTAATACTGAATGATTTTTCTTTTTCACAAATACCATGTTACCCTAGTACACTCAGAGTGATCCTTTCAGTTTGTAAATTTTATTTATGGCAAGCCCGTTGTCAATTTACTTTACAACAGATCAGATTGCCTCCTCAAACTATTATTCAGCATATTGAAACTGCATTGTTGATTCTTAAAAATTCAGAGTGTTGTAAACTCTCAACTCCCTCTGCTACTTCCTTATGGACTAATATTAAATTTTTGTATTAATGACATATCTCTTATAGCTTACCAATTGTTTTCCTCACGATGTTTCTTTAAACTTGAATGGACATGTTTTGAATTTCATGTGTCATAATGTTTCATTTGTTTACTTTATATACACTTGATGTTATGTTTCCTTGTATAATAAAATTCCCCTACTCTTTTTGATAAGTGCCATGGGATCTTTAACATCCACCTGAACTACCACCAATCCAGGCAGATGGGACCTCGGTTTAACGTCTCATCTGAAAGACAGCACCTCAGAAGTGCAGCACCCCTCTCATGCTGCACTACAGTGTCAGTACTGGGACATGAACCCAAGTGCCAGATGTGGGAACTGAACCCACAGCCCTCTGATCTCCCAGTCTCAGCGGCGAGTGTGCTACCTACTGAGCCACTGACACCTCTGAGGGAGGTGAATCGGTTTGCTCGCTGACATTGAGAGCATTAGTAAGTACCATGGCTGCCTTGGCCAGTCTGGGGCTACCAGAATCATTAAAGCTGGTTGTGATCTGAGCTTGATGAGCACTCAGAGAATCAGGGGAAAGGGGGGAAATGCATAGAGGTACCTGTCCATCCAATCCAGGATCAGTGCATCCAGAGGAGCTGTCCGCTTCACTGGGGCCCTGCAACAACAGAGGGGTAAGTGGTGATTCTGATGGGAAGCAAAAAGGTCCATTTCCGGAGACCACCACCTCCTGAATAGAACCCCCACCACTTGGCCTGTTTAGTTCCCATTCGTGATGGGCCTGGTTTATCCTGCTCAAGGCATCTGACAAGGTATTGTCCTTGCCTGGCAGATGAATAGTCTGTATGGAGGCATTCAGAGAATAAGTTAGGCTCCATATCCTCACTGCTTCTGTACACAGGAAAGTGGACCTTGTCCCTCCTTGTTTGTTGATATAGTACACTGTGGTGGTATGGTCTGTTCTGATTTGTACCACCCTTCCCAGTATTAAATGAAAGGCCTAAAGGGCCAGGTAAACTGCCCTTAGTTCCAGGAGGTTTATGTGCTGAAGGGAGTCTGCACTCTCCCAAGAGCCATGGACAGTGTGCTCTCCTAAGTGGGCACCCCATCCTAGCAGGGAAGCATCGATGTTGAGGACTAGAGAGGAGGCTCCTGCAGAAAAGGAACCCTTTCTTGTAAGTTTTATGACTTCCTCCACCACTGGAGGGTCTGTAGCAATGTTTTTCTTACAGGTACTAACTTTGAGAGTGGGTCCCGCTTCTGGCACCAATGTGCCCTGAGGTGGAACTGAATATCTCTCATCTAGAACCTGGCAGCCATGACTGTACCTGTTGCTGAAGCCATGTGCCCCAATAGCTGGAGAAAATGCTTTCAAACAACAGTAAGTCTTGCCGTATTCTCACTATTGCAGTTAGCCCCAGCACTCAAACTGCCCTGGAGAGTAGAGGGTCAATTTCTATGCAGAGCATAGAATGCTGAGCTCGAGCTCGGTTCAAACCTCTGTCTGCTGCACTTTGAAGCACAACCGTCAGATTCATTACTTCACCTAACTGAATGGTCGCTCCGGAGATTTCTCCTTTGCTCGCAGTTCGAAAGTTGGTTAAAGTCCTCGGTTTTACCGAATATTTTTCGCAAGTTTCGGTTCAGATCTCTGTCTGTGGTACAGTAAGTACTAGGTAGTGTGAACTAGATATAGTAAACTTGTGGAAATTGTAAAAACTGATTTTTCGATTGGTTCGGCTGAACCGGCTGTTTAGTGAATTAGATATTCTGTCTTTGTTTCTAAACTTATCGGTCCTTATCGGTTTAAAAAAAAAATGCATTTTCTTGTGTTTTTTTCCTGATACCCGTGACATGGTTAGAAACCGATAAGGATGTCTTGCCTGGTTGTTTGCCATAAAAAGGGTAAGTCTGTGGTTAAGATGGCTACGTCAGAGAAACCCAAAAGAAAAACAGGGCCCACTGGGTTTCAACACTGCAGTGTGTGTGTGGGGAGGTCTTTGCTAAGGCTGATCCCCACACCACCTGTGTTGATTGTCTGGGTTTGACCACCTCTATTCAGACTGCCAAATCTGTAAAGATTTTCCTAAGTCTACTCTGGAAAAAAGATTAGGTAGACTTAGGGATAAGGAGGCCGAGAAGTCCGCTGACCCAGATAGCCAGCCCGGTTCGGTTCTGATTGAACCTGAGGGAGTGCCCTCTGAGCAGGGCGATACTTCTTTGGGCAAGAGGAGAGCCAATCCTGAGGGATCGGTTCCTACAAAAGAAAAAGAAAAGAAAAATCAGCCGGTTCGGATCCAGAGACCCATTTTCTGACCACCGAAGAGATTGCCAAAGCGATAAGGATTGTAGAATCGCTTTGCCTGGTTCTGTCTGATCTGGTGCCTTCTAGCAGGCGCTCGGTTCAGTCGGTTCCTCCGGTTCAAGATTATGCCCCTGAAGATTTCTATGAACTGGATTTGGAGGGGGATGAAGATTATGATGATGACAATGGTGTGGAAGATCTGGATGAATCCATTGAACCGGACATCTCCCCAGACAGACCTTCTGGTGTTTCCCCTCCTAGGCTTTCTGAGTCCCCTTCCCACTGCGTTTTACAGGAAAGTGGCAGAAACTCTCAGGCTCCCTGTGGAAGAAGCTGTAGAAGAACAAGAGGAACCTGATTATGTGGAGATGATGGACATCCCAGAGTCCAAGAAACTGTCTATTCCCCTTCATAAGTCTTTTGGGAAACAGACACAGAAGATTTTAAAAACTCCAAATTCTGTACCTCCTGTCGACAGAAGGATGGACAAAAGGTACACCTTATCAGGTTCAGGTACAGAGTACTTGTATCAACAATGCAGCCATGTTGGGGTTGTGCAAGCTGCAGCCTGTGATAAGGCTAATATACCCTTGGCTTCACAACCCCCCAGATAAAGACTCTAGGAAGCTGGATGCCATGGCAAAGAAACAGTACATATCATCCGCCTTCAGACTCAGGCAGGCTAATTATATGGCCTATGCAGCCAGGTACCAGAAGTCCGGGTGGGACACTGTACTGGCACTGGCTAAGCAGACCTCCCCCCAGCTAGCCTTGGAGCTGGAGGGGGTGGCTGCTGATGGGATTGAGGCATCTAAGGTACAGTTCCATGCTGCTGTGGACTCCAATGATGTCTCATCTATAGTCATGGCTACATCTGTGGCTCTTCGGAGAATGGCTTGGCTCAGATGTACTAGCCTCTCACAGGACACCCAGGTTAAGGCCATGGATTTCCCTGTGGTGGGTAATTCTCTGTTTGGGGATCAGACAGAGAATTACATGAAAAAGATGGATGAGTATAGGACCACCTTTAGGAGTGCACAGGCCAAGGAGAGGCAGGCAACTCCTCAAAGGCAGCAAGCTAGGGGCAGGGGCAGGCCTTTTCATAGGCCTTTCTACCAAGCACAGGCCTCTTCTCCCTTTCCTCAGAGGGGTTCTTCAGAGGGAGAGGCAGAAGGGGGATGAGCATGGCTGCATCCACCCCTCAACCTAAGGCTCCTGCCAAGCAGACACCCTGATGTGTCAGCCCGGGTTGACTCCCCCATTCCTATAGAAGGCAGGCTGGCTTACTTTGTCCAGGACTGGATGTCTGTTACCTCAGACAAGTGGGTTCTGGAAGTGGTAAGCCAGGGGCTGGTTCTCAGCTTCAAGAAATTTCCAAAGCTGAGGGCCAGATCTTTTCCACCTACAAGCATCTCTGAAACCATTGCCCTAGAAGCAGAGGTTTCATCTCTACTGGCTCTAAAGACTGTAGAGAGAGTTCCTACATTGCACAGGGGCAAAGGTCTGTACTCCAGGTACTTCCTTACCCCAAAAAAGATAGGGGAGTGGCGACCCATCCTAGACTTAAGATACCTGAACAAACATCTTTTAAAACCAAAATTCAAAATGGTGACTCTGGGAATAATCCTTCCCTCTCTAAGGCCAGGGGACTGGCTAGCCTCCCTGGACTTAAAAGATGCCTACTTTCACATTCCCATCAGGTGCTCCCACAGAAAGTACCTCAGGTTCGAAATTGCTTTCAGGCCATTATCAGTTCAAAGCTATGCCATTCGGCCTGACATCAGCTCCAAGGGTATTCACAAAATGCCTAGCAGTAGTAGTGGCCTTTTTAAGAAGGGAAAATATTTCCATATTTCCATACCTGGATGACTGACTCATTGTGGGTCAGTCCCCAGACCAAATCAAGTCAGACCTGCAAGTGACTCAGCAAGTGCTCGCTTCCCTTGGATTCCTTCTCAATCTTCCCAAGTCAGTTCCCAAGCCTGTACAGCTCCTCACCTTCATAGAGGCAGAACTGGATACAGTCAAAGCAAGAGCTTTTCTTCCCCTGGAAAGGGCAAGGGCTACCGTAGAGCTGGCTTCTTCACTCCACCTTCTGGTCTCTCGGCCAGCAAGGCACTTACTTCAGCTTCTAGGCCACATGGCAGCTTGTACAGCAGTGGTCAAAGGGGCCAGATTTCAGATGAGGGATATTCAATTTCACCTGAGGGCCTTTTGGTCTCAGAAGAAAGATTCTCTAACCAAACTAGTTCCAGTGACTCAGACTCTGATCCAGACTCTCCAATGGTGGCAGGATCAGGGCAACCTCAGGCAAGGAGTGCCATTCGTCACTCACTCTCACTCTGTGGTCCTAACCATGGATGCTTCTCTATTGGGGTTGGGAGCACATCTGGGGGCTCTCACAGCCCAGGGACTGTGGTCCCCTCAGGAATCCCTTCTTCATATCAATCTCTTGGAACTCAGGGCAGTCTTTCTGGCCCTGCAAGCTTTCTCTCAGTCAGTGCAGAACAAAGTGGTTCAGGTCAGGACAGACACCACCACCACTATGCGGTACATTAACAAGCAGAGAGGCACTCGGTCCACGGCCCTGTGCACGGAAGCCATGAAATTGTGGTCCCTAGCTTATTCTCTGCAGACCTGATAGCAGTCCACCTTCCAGGGGAGGACAAAGTGCTAGCAGATGCATTGAGCAGGATCTCCTAGGGCCATCACGAATGGTCCCTGGACCCTCTGGTGTTGAAAGTGATTTTTTCAAGGTGGGGCACTCCAGAGATAGATCTCTTTGCAGCCCCATACAATCACAAACTTCCTCTGTTTTATTGCAGACCCCCAGTCTTGGGCTCAGTCCCTCTGGATGCTCTCATTTTGAACTGGGAAGGGAAATTTCTACATGCCTTTACTCTACTGTTCCAGGTTCTGGTCAAAATAAGGTCTCAACTCTTCAAAGTGATTCTGATTGCTCCAGACTGGGCCAGGCAGCCTTGATACCCCCTGTTGCTGTCACTAGCAGTCCATCTTCCCCCATCTCTTCCCAATAATTACAACCTGTTAACCTCCTCTCAGGGGAGGATTTGGTACCCCAATCTTCGGTCTCTCAATCTCAAGGCAAGGCTCTTGAAGAGTTAAGAGTATGCAGATTTGCATCTGTCCCAAGGGGTTCTGGATATTCTCAAACCCTCTGGAAAGCCTGCTACCAGAAAAACTTATAACCCCAAATGGAAAAGATTCAGCATTTGGTGTTCCAAGAAGCATATATCCCCAGATACTGTTGAATTGTCTACAGTTCTGGATTATATGGTTCATCTTAATGGCCTAGGCTTCAGACCAGCTACTCTCAAAGTACATTTAGAAACATAGAATTTGATGGCAGATAAGGACTGCTTGGCCCACCCAGTCTGCCCATTTCCCTACCTACTGGATAAGCTGCAGATCCTGGTTAACCAGCAGCCTACTTCTTCCTACCCCAACCCCCTAGAATTGTCTTATGACTGTCCCATGCATGCTTGAATTCCACCACTGTTTTTGACTCCACATCCTCCTCCGGAAGGCTGTTCCATGCATCCACAACCCCCTCTGTGAAAAAATACTTCCTTAAATTACCTCTGAGCCACCGCCCATCTTCAAATTGTGCCCCCTTGTTCTTGCACACCTCTTTTTTTGAAATATGTTACCCTCTTGGACTTTGTTGATTCCCTTGAGGTACTTGAAAGTTTCTATCATGTCCCCCCTCTCCCTCCTTTCCTCGAGGCTATACATATTAAGCTCCTTAAGTCTCTCTTCATGTGTCTTCCGGTGCAGACCCTGCACCATTTTAGTTGCCCTCCTCTGGACAGCTTCCATCATGTCTATATCTTTGCAGAGATTGGGTCTCCAGAACTGCACGCAGTACTCCAAATGGGGTCTCACCAGCTGTCTGTACAGAGGGATAATAACTTCCTGTTTTCTACTGGTGATGCCTCTCCCTATGCATCCCAGTATCCTCCCAGCCCTCCTTGCTGCCCTCTCACATTGCTTGCCCACCTTTAGGTCATCTGATATGACTACCCCCAGGTCCCTTTCCATTTTTGTTGTTGTTAGTATCTCACCCCCCATTGTGTACTCTTCCCCTGGGTTTTTGTCTCCCAGGTGCATTACCTTGCACTTCTTAGCACTGAATCTAAGCTGCCATACATTTGACCATTCCTCTAACCTTGCCAAGTCCCTTCTCATCCTTTCCACCCCACCTTATGCATCAACTCTGTTGCAGATCTTTGTGTCATCTGCAAAGAGACATACTTTCCTTCTAGTCCCTCTGCAATGTCACTTGTAAAGACATTGAAGAGGACTGATCTATCTGAACCCTGCGGTGCCCACTAGTAACCCCCTTTCCTCAGAGTGGACTCCATTTACTATTACTCTCTGTGTCCTATTCTCCAGCCAATTCTTTACCTAGGCTGTCATCTTGGGACCCACTCCCAGGCTGGCTAACTTGTATATTAATCTTTTGTGGGACTGTGTCAAATGCCTTACAAAGTCTAGGTAGGCCATGTCACAGCCCCTCCCTGATCTACTACTTTGGTCACCCAGTCAAAGAAATCTATCAGATCTCGTCTGACATGACCTTCCCACTGTGAATCCATGCTGCCTTGGGTCCTGGGCCCCTCTGGCCTCTAGATACTTGACAATTCTTTCCTTCAGAAGTGATTCCATCATTTTCCCTATCACTACGGTTAAACTAACAGGTCTGTAGTTTCCTGCTTCTGCCTTGCTCCCACTTTTGTGAAGGGGAATCACATCTGCCTTCTCCAGTCCTTGGGTACCACCCCATCCTCCCATGATTTGTTAAAGAGGGTAGTCAGTGGTGTCACTAGTTCTACCCTTAGTTCTTTTAGAATTCTGGGATGAATCCCATCAGGCCCCATTGCTTTGTCCACCTTCAGTTTTAAGAGTTTTTTCAGAACCCTTTCTTCTGTAAATGGGCTGGTATCAACTTCTGTATCCAGAGTGTTTCTACTGTTTGTTTTAGGTACCTCCCCCTCTTCATTTGTAAATACTGAGCAAAAATATTTTCAGTATATATTCTTATATATATTCTTTTCAGTCACCCTCTGCCCACCCTCCCTCCCTTTATTAAGCCTCACTATCCTCCCTTGGTCTTTCTTCGCTCCCTGATGTACCTATAAAAGGTTTTATCCCCTTCTTAACTGACTTGGCTATCTTTTCCTCGGTTTGGGCCTTTGCTGTTCTGCCTTCCCAGCTTCCTTTTGCTTTAACTGATACAGTTCTCTGTCCTGCTCCTTCTGTGATTCCTTGTACTTCCTGAATGCTTTCTTTTTCTCTTGAACCTTCACTGCCACTTCCTTTGAGAACCGTAGTGGTTTATTTGCTTCACACAAAGGATCGTTACCTCTGTGATGGCAGTTTTTATTATTCCCCATTGTTCTTCCACCCCTCTTTCCTGCCCATTTGCTAGTGCATTCCTCAGGCACTCACCCATTTTGGCAAAGTCAGCCCTCCTAAAGTCCAGTACTTTGCCTTTGTATGGCTTGGACTCTATTGCTGTGTTTATTAGAACCATACTGTTCGATGGTCGCTAGTTCCTCAGATGGCTACCCACTTCTACATCTGTGATCCTCTCTCCATCTCCATTTGAGAGAACCAGGTCTAAGATTGCTCCCTCTCGAGTGGGCTCCAATACTAGTTGTCTAAGGCATGCCCCCTGTAGGGCATCTTGAATGACCCCCCTCTTCGAAGTGGCTGCTGCAACTGCACTCCAGTTAACATCTGGCATATTCAGATCACCCATCAGCAATATCTCCCCTTTTTCTGCCATTCTAAGTATACTTTCTATCATTTCCTTGTCCATTTCCTCCCCCTGAGAAGGGGGTCTGTATACAACCCCTGTGCGGATTGTGGTGCAATTGCCTGTCTCCAAATTTACCCAGTGCAGTGCTTCTTCTCCCTGTGTACCCTTTCGTTCTGTTGCTTTGATTCCTTCCCTTATGTAAAGAGCTACCTCCTCCTCTTTTACCCTCCCTGTCCCTCCTGTAGATGGTGTATCCTGGTATGTTTACATCCCAGTCATGGTTTTGTGTGTACCATGTTTCTGTGACTGCCACGATATCCAGATGTTCCTCCTCCATCAAGGCCACTAATTCAGGAAGCTTGTTACCCAGACTACGGGCATTGGTACTCATTGCTCTCCAGTTTTTGATGGCTTTACCTTCTGTTGCAGCATCCCCCACTGACCTTTCTACCTCGGTCTTTTTCTCATTTAGTACACTGGTTTGCAGGGAGAGGCTGGGATTTTCCTGCTGCTTATCAGTGCCTCCCCCCCTTGACTAGTTTAAAAGCTTGCCAATGAAGCATTTAAACCGATTGCTCAAAAGACTTGTTCCCTTCCTGGACAGATGCAGACCATCCTTCCAGTATAGGCTGGTGTCCCTCCAGGTGGAACCCCAGTCCCCAATGAAGCCAAACCCCTGTGCTTCACACCATTTTTTCAACCATTCATTAAACTGCATGGTGCAAAGTACCCTCGCCTCCTCCATGCCAACTGACAGGCAGGACCTCTGAGAAGGATACTGTGTGTGCTACTTGTCTTAGGCCCCTTCCCAACTCTACAAAGTCCTCCTGCACTGCTCTAATCTCATGATGAGCCAAGTCATTTGTCCCTAGGTGGACAATGACATCCAGCTCAGACTCCCGTGCAGCTGTTCTCGTGATCCTGAGGATGTGCTTCCTGTCCCTCCAAGCCATGACACCAGGCAGGCACCTTACTTCAGTTTTCCCTGCTCCCCCAAGTTCTATCCTCTAATAATTGAGTCCCCCACCAGGAGCTGCTTCCTTTCCCTGTGGTGTCCTCTGCCTCCTTCCTGTGGGCCTCCCTTGTGACAGTTGTCCTCAGCCTCCTTAGTCTCCTCTGCGGGTGCATCCATAGGGGAGCTATGCTCCCCCAGAATGGTGTATGGATTGTGGAGTGGAACTGACTGGGTGTGCCTCTGTTCCACCATCCTCACCCTCCCTGAGCCCACTGTGGTCCAACTGCTGTGCTTTCTTCGCAACCTCTGAGGTAGTGATGGTGGCTCTGGTGATCCCAGGATGGGGAAGGTTCCCTTCCTACTGTCCAGTATGGCCTGGGGGAAGGTTCCCCAGCTGTTTGTCAGTTGTTTCTGCTTTTCTGTCAGTGGGAAACCTTCCTCACTGTCATCTCACCCTGTATTCTGTAAATTTTTCAAGGGATTGCTTCATACCAGTCCCCCTTTAGGGATCCTACCCTGCTTGGGATCTTAATGTTGGCATTGCTCAGCTTACGCAACCCCCTTTTGAGCCTTTGTCTTCAGCACAGCTTAAGTACTTGACTTGGAAAACTGTGTTCCTGGTAGCTATTACCTCTGCCAGGCATATCAGTGAATTAAAGCTCTGTCAGTGGATCCTGATTTTATCTCATTCCATACAGATAAGGTGGTCCTTAGAACTAATAGGAGGTTTTATCTAAAGTGGTTTCAGATTTTCATCAGAACCAATCTATGTCTCTCCCTGTGTTCTTCACTGATCATTCTTCTTCAGGAGGAAGAAGTTTACACTGTTTGGATGTTAAAAGAGCCCTTAGTTACTACATTGAGCGTACTAAGGCTCACAGGTTTGACTCCCACCAGTTGTTTCTCACTCATGGGGAAGGGCAAACCTACCACTAAGAGAACTATTGCCAGGTGGATTGTCTCTTGTATTCAATTCTGTTATGAGAAGCTAGGCAAAATACCTCCCTCAGGCCTGAGAGCTCATTCGACTAGAGGTACAGCTGCTTCCCTGGCTGCGGCCAGGGATATTCCTTTGCTAGAGATATGTAAAGCAGCCACCTGGAAAACAGTCCATACATTTACCAAGCATTACTCCCTGGATATCCAGACTAGGAGTGATGCTTGGTTTGGTACAGCAGTACAGTAGAGCCTATTCCCAAGGTAGGTTCGATTTGCCTCCTGCATAGAAGTACTGTTTGGCAGTCTGCAATAGTCAGAATACAGCAAGACATCATGTTGTTTGAAGAAAAAATTACTCACCTTAGTAATTATGTTTCTTCTAATGGAGTCTTGCTATATTCTGACCTCCCTTCCTCTCTGCCTCCCCTCTCAGAACCTGTTTCTGGGAAGTGGGCTGGTAGGTGCAGTGTTGCACCCCACGGGTGCATTTGGGCACTCCCTCCTTTCAGAGAGGGGAGTGGGTTATATTATTAATTTAACAGTCTTAAGTTGTTCACTACCTGGTTTTTGATTTTGGATTTCTTGACTTGAGTCTTTTGGGGATCCAAAATATTTGGTTGCCATTTGGCTAGTAAACATTTTTACAATTTCCACATAGTAGTTAGTATTAGCTCGTAAGAATCTGACGGTTGCACTTCAAAGTGCAGCAGACAGAGGTTTGAACTGAGCTCGAGCTCAATGTTCTATGCTCTGCATAGAAATTAACCCTCTACTCTCCGGGACAGTTTGAGTGCTGGGGCTAATTGCAATAGTCAGAATAGGAAAATTACGTACCTACCGTAATTCTTGATCTTCTCTTGTATCTTCACCATTCATTACTTACTGGGTGTAAGCAGATGACGCACCTGTCACGAGGCTTTTTTTTTTTTTTTTAAAAAAAGAGTTTAACCTATGGCCCCGCTTCGAGGAGCTGACGCCATGCGCCATGCGAGGGCGGCTAGTAGCGACGCTGACCTCCTCCAACTCAGTTCTGTGAGCCGGAGAGGCAAAAGTGAAAGCAGAAAATATAGATAGCGAGGCAAGATAGCCGAGGGATAGCAAAGCAAGGAAGAATGAACTGAAAAGGAATAAGCCGATGGAGGAAGGACAGAGGAGATAAGAACATCCTAGCCTAGGGAGTGCAGGGCCTCCTTACCTGGGCGACTCTAGGAGGAGAGATAGTAAGGAAATGAGAAAATAGAAGAAGAGAAGAAGAGAGATGGGATGTTGAAGGGACCAGAAGGCCCAGCGAGCATAGTTAACTAGTAGCTGAAGGCTCGAATAAAGGGAAACAAGAATCCCGGAGATAGAGCTGAAGAAGGTTCACCGAACCCGCTAGACAGACTCAGGAGGGCATAGTCCTCATCTTCAACATGCCATTGTTCTTGACACCCACCTCGGCTCCTGGCCGCGGAGGGTCTTTAAGTGGAGGACAGCGAGTGGGAAGAATAAAACCCCAGCAGCATGAGGCGCTGCTCAGGGTTTAGAAATGAAAATGTAAGCCTTTCAGGCGTTTCAAGATAGAAATGGGACTCAGACTGACTGGCTAAGGCGGGCAAGGCTTAGGCTGGCTAAAATTGGATATGGTCCAGCAGAGCTCTACTGTAAAAAATTGTCCAGGAGGACACTTAAAGGGAGAAACCACTAGCAAAACAGCGAGAGGGATAGCCTACCTTCTCATTTGCTTTCTTGTTTGATTTCTCCATTTTTTTTTTTTTAGTAGATGCATGGCCCAGATACCAAGATGCCTACAGCAGTCGGAGAGAGTTCCTCAGCATTTTTTTTTTTTTTAAAAGAAAGGAACAGGCGTCTTCGTTCTCTGCTCTGCAAGATAAGAATAGAGGGAAACAGATTTCAGGGCAACTATCTGAACACGGGATTGCAGGATCAAAACTGAATAGCCTGAGCCAGGCCAAAAACCCCAGAGGTATCTTGCCATAAGAATAGCAAGAGATAGTTGTGCAGTCTGATCGCCAATGCAATCCACGAGATGGCCCATGAATCTTAGAGTAAGTAATTTTTCTGGATTTTAGAACCCCCCCCCTCAAAAAAGATATTTTTTTTTTTTTTACTTTTGTCTTTTTTTTTTTTTGAAATTTAAGGAAATTTTCCTATATTTCATATAAATGCAGAGAGAGGAAGGAGGCGGAGGTGGAGAAGCCACAGGAAGAGGCACTGAGGGGATGGTGGGCGGTGTAGTAATGAATGGTGAAGATACAAGAAGATCAAGAATTACGGTAGGTACGTAATTTTCCTATCTTCCTTGTCAATCTTCACCATTCATTACTCTCAAGGAGACAAGCTCCTCTTCCCTGGAGGGGAAGAGGCCATACCCTGAGGGAACAAGACCCCAGCCTTCTGCTGGTGAGAAACAGAAGGAGAAGACCCTGGCTTATTCAGAAAGCCTAAGAGGAGAAGAGCTAGGAGGTGCCTCCCGAGGACGAGGCAGGAGGGAGCCCCTGTAAAAGTCTCCTAGCTCTGGAAGAGAAAAGCGGGTCCCAGGCGGGAGCCGAATCACCCTACGCCGGGCCAGGGTGACAACCTGGAAAACGAAGCCATGCCGTCCGCCTGATGCAGAATCGCTGTCCCGCAAGCCTGGAAGCCACCTCATGGCGTCGTAAGATGCCCTTAGCAGTGTCTTGCCAGCTCCAGGCCTACCGCGGAGAGGGCAGCGGCTTGTCTGGTTTGCTCCGTATCAGGCATAGATGCCAGCAGCTGGGACATCATCGACCACAGATGCGGTTGTAGGCAGCGTGGTGAGCCTGATGTGATGCAATACAAGCTTACGTCGCGAGCAGAGAACACTCTTAGCTAGCGGTCGAACTGGAGAGAGTCCGAATCCGGTGGGCAGTCGTGCGCCAGGCAACGGCGCCCAGAAGGAGTATCCAGGTATACCAAACCTGAGGACGGGTTGGGAAGGGAACCTAGAGACTCAGAGGGGCACAATACCTACGCTGGCAGTCCGCCGGGGCTGGGGAAAAGCGGCAGGGGCTGCCATGACCCGGATAGACGCCTCCTGGAAGGGATAGGCCAGGAAGGTACCACCAGATGCTGGGCACTGAACTCACCAAGGAATTCACGCGTCTCCCGTTCGGTATTGTCTCTTGAGCGTAGAAATCCGAGATCCCTCACCATCCTCGAGAGAGCGCTGATATTCTGTGAAATCAGCATCGGAGGACAGATGAGCAGGGGTTCCTCTCCCTCGGAGGAGGGAAGCGAGGATGATGGGGAACTGGAATGCCCAGAGTTTCCTCTGGCGGTGGGGAGAGCAAAAGACCGCTCATGCATGCCCTAACGTATGAGGGAAGGCCGCCACAGAACCCTGAACTGCTCCCAGGATAGCGGACCCGTGGGGCGACATGGCCTGGGTGGGGGTGGTGAAGGCAGAGAAGATGGGAGAGGGCACCTCCAGCGAGCAACTGCTCTCTGCGAGGGCTCTGGAATCAGGGAAAGGAGCCCTGGAGAGGGATCCCGGAAATCAGACCAGGCCGCAGAGACGGAACTCTGGGGACCGGAGCCTGGAAGAGCCCTGGGGAGAACCTCCCTGTGGCGGCCTTGGGACTGCATGGATCCAGAAGGGCAGTCCTTTAAGCGCCTGAAGGACACCCTAGAACCCTGGAGGGAGGGGCGAGGCTCTGCACTTCGGCTCCTGGCCACCCCCCCTGAGGTGGCCAAGGAAGACCGAGCAGCAGACCCCCTGCCCCTCGACCCCTCGGACTCAGAGAGGGCCCTCCTCCTCGACCACAGCGTCCCCCTGTCCCTAGAGAGTGACAGTACCCGTAGGTAGCTGTCACGGGCCTCAGAGAGGCCTCCCCTCGTCACCCGCGCCTGCCCCCAGGGGCTCCAGCCACCCCAGCGGGGAACCCTCAGGAGGCGACGAAAGAGGGACAGAGGAGGAGCCGCTCAGCGCCTGGCACCTCTAGCCACCGGGGACCCAGACTCCGAAGAGTGGGGTGCCAGGATGGGTCACGTCTGAATCATCGCCCTCCGAGGAGGGCGAGACCAGCAGGACCTCAATGCTGGCCACCCAGGGTCCCGAGGCTACGGGGCGCATGAGCGCCCAGTACCAAGGCGCCCCTCGCCTCCCTCACGCCGGTAGCAGCCAGGCCTAGCTCCACACCCCTAGCGGCACCCGGGGCCGGCACCGCCTGGAGGAAGGACCAGGCCCGGCGCGAAGCGCGTCGGCGAGCGGCACCGCCGGCAGCGCCCGCCCTGTCCATCGACGCCGCAACGCGGCGCCAAGGCCCAGCGGCACGCCAGCAGCGCCCGCCCGATCACCAGCGCTGCGAGCAGCGCCCGAGATCCGCAGCGCCGCCAATAGCGCCCGTTCTGATCACCAGCGCTGGCTTAGCGCCGGGAACTATAGCGCGAAGCAGCGCCGTCTCGATCACGGCACATGGCAGCGCCAGGATCAAGCGGCGGCGGCGGCGTGAAGTCCACCGAGCTAGGCCCAAAAGGCGAGGCCACGCATCGCGAGCCTGCACCTCGAAGGTGACTGCCGGCGGTGTCGGCGCGCGCGGCCGGAAAGGACTACGGCGCTCCCCGACACGCAGGAGGGGCCTCCTCCTCGGCAAGAAAAGGCGAGACCCCTCCTCCTCAGACCCGTATAGGCCGGGAGGGGACCGAGAAGGGCCTGAGACCTTACCTGAGAATCCCTTAGCCAGCGTCGTCCCCGGTGCGGGGGCTTTCGAGCTTGAATGTGGCGGACTTCGAGGACATGGCGGTCCATGGAGAAACAGGCGTCGCACGAATCCATGTCATGGTTGGGTCCCAGGCAACGAAGACAAACGTCATGCCGGTCCGAGACGGAGAAATGCCGGCCACAGTAACACCGACGCATAGGGGCGCGGCCCGTCTTCAAAACACGTTTAGCTCCGGACCCGGACATAACGCGAAATCAACAAGAAAAAACAGTAGGAAAACACACCCGGCGCCGCTTTAAAAGAAAAAAGAACGGTCTTACCGATCGGCGTCGAGTGTGTGGAAAGAAAGCCAGCCAGCGCGGTGGAAAATGGGCGCTCCGAAAACAGGTGCTGCCTCGATAGGCGGGAGAAACAGAACTGAGTTGGAGGAGGGTGGTCGCTACTGCGGCCCTCGCGCGCATGCGCATGACGTCGCTCTCGAAGGCGGGGCCGTTAGGCAACTTTTTTAAAAAAAAAAAAAGCTCCCGTGCCGGGTGCGCGCCTCCGGCTTACACCCAGGAAGTAATGAATGGTGAAGATTGACAAGGGAAGATACAGCAAGACTCCATTAGAAGAAACAATTACTAAGGTAATTTTTTCTTGCTGGTCTTGGTCTGCCCAGGGCGAATGAAGCTGCTAGCAGCTGAATAGCCTCTGCTCTCTCCTGAGGGAGGAAAAGCTCTTCCCAGAACTGTTTTGAGTTCTGCACCTATAAACTGCAGAACTTGCACAGGGGTCAGAACTGACTTTTTGGCATTGATGAGAACCCCCAAGGACAGCAACATGTCTTGGGCTACCTTTAAATGGTCTGGCACTTGTTGCTGGGATTTCCTTACGATTAGCCAATCATTCAGATAATGGAAGACTGTAACACCCAGTTTTCTGAGATGTGCCACTACCACTGCTATGCACTTTGTGAAAACCCTTGGTGCAGAGGTGAGACTGAAAGGAAGTGTTGAGAACTGGTAGTGACCTGAGGGGAGTCTGAACCTGAGGTATCTTCTGTGTGACTCCCTTATGGAGATATGGAAGTATGCATCCTTGAAATCTAAGGAGGCTAGCCAGTCCCTTTTTTGTAGTGTTGGCAAGATTGTCAGTGTGACCATTTTGAACCTGGGCTTTACCAGGTACTTGTTTAATCTTCTGAGGTCTAGTATAGGTCACCACTCTCCAGTCTTTTTTGTTGTTAGGAAATACCTGGAGTAGAAACCCTGCCCCCTTTGCTTCTGGGGCACAGGCTCGACTGCTTTTGCTAACAACAGAGCCTGCACCTCCTGCTCCAGTAGTTTTCTTTCTAAGAGAGGAGCTGGTGCAAATTGTTTTAACTTTGGAGGGGGAAGGAACTTGAAGCAAAGGGAGAGACCCTGACTCACTACTTCCAGGACCCATTTGTCTGATGTTATTTTTAACCAGTCCTGGAAAAAGTGAGAGAGTCTGCCCCCTACAGGATGTGGAATGGCAGCCTGGAAAGGGAAGTCAGGGATTCTGCCTTTGTTGTTGTTGCTGAGACTGGGTAGATTGGGATCCTCTGCGTGATACTCTTCTTCCCCTGCTGGGTTTGGTACTGTTGCTGAGGAGCAGCCTGTACCTGAAAGAAAGGCCTTCTAAAGGAAGACCTGCCCCTGCCTCCCCTAGAATAAGATGTAGATGGGGAGGGTTTGTCCCTTATAGAATTACTTCTAAAAGGAGCCTGTATTCGTCTACTTTTTTCATGTAAGCTTCAGTTTGGGCACCAAAAAGTGAGTGGCCTAAACTGGGAAGTCCATAGCTTTAGCCTGTGTGAGGTTAGTAGCTCTTAGCCAGGCAAATCTTCTCATGGCTATTGTGCCAGCCAGCCACCTGGCAGCAGTGTCATTAACATCGGCTGCCATCTGAAATTGGTATTTGGAAGCCTCCAAACCCAATCTGGCTGTTTCCAGGAACTCTGATGCAGTTAATGAAGGGTTAGCCTCTACATTATCCACCAATGACTGCCAGAGAGCTTTTTGGTAAAGGGCAGCACAGGGCTGGTAACTGGCCTGTCTAAGTGCCAGGGATGCTGAAAGGCACTCCTTTTTAGCTAGACTGTCCACCTTTTGGAATCTTTTTCAGGTGGATGGGAAGAGAGAGAGGTTTTAGCCTTCTGACAAGCAGCCTGCTAGACAATTCTTTGGTGATTTGGGTGGCTGAACAAAAACTCAGCACCAGATCTCTCTAGCTGGTACTTTTTGTCATGTTTCCTGTCAGTAGGTGTGACTGTATTAGCAGCCTTCAGGATTTCCACGATATCTTTTTTTGAAAAATGTATATATTGGCAACAGGAGCTCTTTTTGTGGGTGTGAGTCCCATATACTGAGCGTCCTCTTCATCCTGTACATCTTCAATAGTTTGAAGATCGAGTGTTTCCACCATTTACTTCACAAAAAAAATGGGAGGAAAAATCTCTGAAGGCCTTTTGGGGGGGGGGAACAAAATCCTGCTCTGATGACACTTCAAATTCGATTCCCTCCTCCTCATCATCCCCACATATTGTGGCAACAGGCACATGAGTGGTAACAGCAGGTGCTTTGTAGGTAGGAGTAATCACAAGCTGCTGAGGGGGAAGCAGGCCCTGCAGCACCTGGAGCAAAGCTAAAGCTTGTGTTAAATCAGCAGGAGAGGGAGCTTGTATGGGCACCTGAGGGACCCCTTGAGGCGTTTCAGCCGGGGTGTCAGTATGCTTAGTCTTTTTTAACTTTTTGGAAGGCACTAGAGAGTCAGCCAGCTGATTGCCACTCTTACCAGAGCCCTCACCCATATCATGGGTGGATTTGGAAGGTATTGCCACATTCTTGGAGGGGGTGGACTGGTTAGAGCCCAGGGACCCCTCCTCTAGTCTCCTCTGATGCGCCTCTCTGCGCTTCTCCATAATTTTATCAGGAAAGGATTTATAAATAGCACAATCCTCACTAAAATGTTTTTGCCCAAGGCAGAGTAAACAAAGATCATGTTTGTCTGCCCTAGCAAAAACCTCAGCACATCTGAGACAATTCTTAAACCCTGTAGGTCCTGTGTTCGTTCTTTTTAGGTTTATCCGATATTCTGAAGAAAAAAGGACTAAGAACCAGTAAAAATAAAAGAAATTTAGATATTTGCAGTCAGTTTTGCAGGGAAAGCGTTCGGTTCAGGAACTGATAAAAACTAAAAGAATCAGGGTTCTGAACGGATCCAGAACTGAGAAACCAGTAGGTGAACCGGTAAACAACAGTTCAAAAATACAGAAAAAATAAATTTGAAGAAAAAGACGGACTCTTAAAAAGAGTTCCAGACAAATGTAAGGAGAAATCGGTTGCCTGTCTGTTCAAAAGAACAGTGAGGAACCGATAAAAATACTTAAAATCTAAACTATAAGGTAAAACACTAAATAACAACGAACATAAGGTAGTAGTGCAAAAATAAATCAAAAATACTTTTTTTTTGATGTCTAAGCACAATTTAGACGATCTTGATAGAGAGATCTCCACGATGTCTGAACTTGCAGCGGAAAGAAGAAATCTGAGGTAGAATGTAGGCAGTTAGCATAAACCAGTTTGAAAATGAATGCACGCACGAAACATTCCATAAGAAAAAATTACTCACCTTAGTAATTGCTTTTCTTCTCATGGAGTCTTGCTATATTAGGACCTTTGCAGTATGCCCATGGCTTTTGACTGCCCCGGAGATGAAATAGTTAACTCCAGAGTAATCTGGAGTTCCACAGCGCGAGGGCGCTATTGAAAGCTCTATCTGGGTTGTTTGAACCCAAACTGTCAGGTTCTTTACGAGGCTAAGCTAACATAGCAAGTCTGTGTGGAAAAGCCTTACACTAGCCATTGGCTACCTACTAACAGTAGAACCACAAAAACACAACAATAATGAAAACAGTATTACGTATTATTGTTAGGGGAACCCCTGACAATCACTACTAAGGCCCCCTCTGCCCAAAGACTCAAGTCCAGAGAGGGGCCCAGCTACCAATTAACGAAAAACAGAAACTATCTAGTTCCTAACCCAAGAAAGAAAAAGAGGGGGAGAACTAGAAGCTAAAAAGGCATGACACAGTGATTGCACCAATTTGCCAACCCCATACCCAAGTAGGGATTCTGAGAGGGGTAGAGGGAGGGTTGTCCTAATATAGTAAGACTCCATGAGAAGAAAAGCAATTACTAAGGTGAGTAATTTTTCTTCCAAACACCATGAAGTCTTGCTTATAATAGGATTTTGCAGAATATGCAACAGTACCTCCATGGAGGAGGGTCAGAACCTACTTAGGAAATACTCTGAAGCACAGCTGTGCTAAAGCGTAGCATCTCTCCTGGACTGGACGCCCAGGAATAATGCTTTAGTAAAAGTGTGGACTGACTTCAGGTAGCAGCTGACAGATTTCAAATGGGAATATCTCTAGCAGCCGCTTAGAGATGCAGCTGTACCCTGGTGGAATGAGCCCCCAGGCCTGAGGGCTGCTCCTTACCCAGTTTTGATAACAGAACTGACATAGAGACAATCCACCTAGCAGTTGTCCTCCTCAGTGCAGGTCTCCTGCTACCCACATCTCCATAGGTAAGGAAGAGCTGGAGGATTCAACCTGTGACCCTTGGTACGTTCCAAATAGTAGCTAAGGGCTCTTTACGTCCAAACTGTGCAACCTTCTCTCACCAGAAGAGGTTGCTCAGTAAAAATACTGGAAGACAGATGGACTGGTTAAGATGAAAATCTGAAACCACCTGTGTAAAAACTTTCTGTTAGTCCTGAGGATCACTTTATCTCTGTGGAAAGAAATGAAATCCTCTTCCACTGACAAGGCCTGTAATTCACTTATACTTAGCAGAAGTGATAGCCACTAGAAAACAGTTTTCCAAGTTAGAACTTAAGATCTGCTGAAACCAGAGGCTCAAAGGAGGTTGCATTAGCTGGGCAATGCAAGCATTCAAGTCCCATGCAGGGTTGGTTCTCGAAGGGAGGGTTAGTATGGAGTAACCCTTTGAAAAACTTGGAAAACACAGGGTGAGAAGAAAGGAAACTGGTTCTCAAGGAAATAAAAACAGAAACAGCTGCCAAATGAACCTTTAAGGTAGCTGGTTTGAGGCCTAAGGAATTTAAGTGGACCAGATAGTCCAACAAAATAGGCAGGTCAGCTGATTCGGGGTGATTGCCTCAGAACACCAAAATGAGAATCTCTTCCATTTAGAATTATAAGTGGCTTCTAGTGGAAGGCTTCCCAGAGGCCTTCAAAGATCAAGACACCTTGAGAAAGTGTAAATGAGCACTAACTCCTCAGAGCCAGGCCTTGAGGTGGAGGGAGTTGAGATCCGATTACACCTCCCCCCGCGCACAGGTCAGCAGGTCGTGAGTCCTGGGCAAGGTCAGGGGAGGCGAAATGAGAGGGACAGAAGAAGCGGGTACCAAGGCTGCCTGGCCCAGTCTGGAGCAATCAGAATCACTCTGCAAGGCTGAGTTCTGATTTTACCAAAACCCTGAAGAGGAGAGAGAACGGAGGGAAAGCACAGAGAACTTTCCTCCCAATTCAGCTGAAAAGCATCCAGGGGACTGACCCCAGAACTGGGGCCTGCAGCAAAACAGGGAAGTTGGTGGTTGTCTGGGGCCGCGAGAGATCTATCTGAGGGTTCCCAGCTGGCAAAAGACCGACCCTCAGTACCCTGAGGGTTCAGGAACCCATCTGTGATGGCCCCTGAGAAATCCTAGGTTGAGGGCGCCCGCTAGGACATTGTCCTTCCCTGGGAGGTAGGAACCGCTATCAGAGAGGTGTTCAGGAGTAGGCCAGAGACCACAACTTCATTGCTTCGTGCACAAGGCTGAAGAGCAGAGTGCCCCCTTGCTTGTTGATGTACCACATTGTTGTGGTATTGTCTGTCCTGACTTGAACAACCTTGCTCTGGACAGTTTCGAAAAACCTGGAGAGCTAGGGAAGACAGCTCTGAGCTCCAGTAGGTTGATGTGAAGCAGAGATTCTGAGGGACCAAACCCCTGAGTTGAAAGGTCGCCCAGGTGAGCCCCCAACCCAACAGGGACGCGTCCGTGGTGAGGGAGTGAGGAACAGGAAGGAATGGGGCCCCAGAGGACAGGTTGCTTGATCCAGCCACCACTGGAGAGCTAGGATCAAGTCTTGGTCACTGGGACCAATTTGGTAAGGGGTCCCTCCTTTGAGACCAATAGGACCTCAAGTGGAACTGAATGTCCCTCATCTGAAATCTCGCTCCTGGCACAACAGCTGTAGAGGCAGCCATGTGCCCCAGGAGTTAGAAAAGTGCCTTGCTGGTGAGAGACCTGCATGGTGAAGGAAGATGCCAGGGCAATGAGTTTGTCCACTCTTTTCGAGGGAGGAATGCCCTGGCTAACTTTGTATTAGCTCTGCACCTATAAAAGTTAGTACCTGAACTGGTTCGAGAACTGACTTTGGAACATTCAACAGGAACCCCAGAAAGGTGAGGAGTTCCTGAGTGATTTCAAGTGGATTTTACCTGCTCTGGTGACTGACCCACAATGAGCCAGTCGTCCAGATAGGGAAACACAGCTACCCTTGTCTTCTTAGGTGGGCCACTACTACAGCTAGACATTTTGTGAAAACTCTTGGAGCAGAAGTGAGTCCAAGGGCATTGCCTGAACTGGTAGTGGCCCGAGGGCAGTTCGAACCTGAGGTACTTTCGGTGAGAGGCCTGATTAGAATATGGAGTAAGCGTCCTTGAGGTCCAGGGAAGCTAACCAGTCCCCTGGCCTCAAGGATAAAATCATTGCTAAAGTTAGCATTTTGAACTTTGGTTTTACAAGATGCTTGTTCAGAAATCTTAAATCAATATGGGCATGAGTCTCCTGTCTTTTTGGGGTCAGGAAGTACCTTGAGTAAGACCCTTGCCCTGGTGGCAAGGGACACCTTTCACTGCCTTGCAGTCAAAAGAGAAGAAATCTCCGCTCTTAGTGGGGGTTTCCAAAAGACTTGAGGGGAAAGTGCCTGGCTCTCATCTTGGGAAACTGTTTGAAACTGAGAACCAAGCCTTGGTTACCACCTCCAGAACCCATTTGTCCGAGGTTAGGGACAACCAGTTCTGGCAGAAATAAGTCAGTCTGCCCCCACCGGTACAGGAGAGTCGCCCCGACACCAGTCAGGGTGCCTGCTTGGCAGGAGCAGCTTTAGGTTGGGGAGAGGGAGAGGGCCTGCCAGCCCCGCCTGCCTCTGCCTCTGAAAAAATCCTCTCTGCGCAAAGTGAGAGATGCTCGAATTAGTAAAAGGCCTATTGAAAGGCCTGCCCCACCCCTGGGGCATGCCTATGTTGGTGGCATGCCTCCTTAGCTTGAGCATTTGTAAGTAGTTCTGTATTCATCCATCTTTTCATGTAATTTTCTGTTTGTTCTCCAAACAGAGAATTTCCTATAACAGGAAAATCTATAGCCTTTGACTGGGTATCTTGGGACAGATTAGTGCATCTGAGCCATGCCAACCTCTAGGAGAGCTACAGAAGTGGCCATGACCCTAGAGGAAACATCATTAACATCAACAGCAGCATGAAATTGAACTTTAGAGGCTTCAATGCCATCAGCAGCCACCTGTTCCAACTCACTAGCCAACGGGCCCTGAGCCTGCTTGGCCAACTGCAATATAGTGTCCTCATCTAGATTCTGATATTCAGCCACATAAGCCATATAATTAGCTTGTCTGAGTCCCAAAGAAGCTGCCACATACTGTTTTCCGCCATGGCATCAATCTTCCTGGAATCCTTATCAGGAGGATGTGAAGCCAGGGAATATGATTTGTCACAGGCTGCAGCTTGAACAACACCTACATGACTACACTGTTCAGTAAGGAAGTCTGTATTAGGGCCTGACAACGTATACCTTCTGTCCATTTTCTTATCTACAGGAGGGACAGAAAAGGATTTTTAAAATCTTAGAGGTTTGCCTCCTAAATGACTTATGTAAAGAATAGACAACCTTCTAGCCTCTGGAATATCCATCATTTCCACATAGTCAGGCTCCTCTTGCTCATCCACAGCCTCTTCTAAGGGAGCTGGAGAGTTTCTGCTACTTTCTTATAAAATCTGAAATGAGAGGAGACTCAGACAACAAGGGAGATTCAAAGGGTCTGTCTGGAGAAATGTCCGGTTCTATTGGCACTTCCAGACCTTCCCAATCACAATTACAATCATCAAAACCTTCCTCCCCTCCTGTGGTTCGTAAAATCCTCAACATCATAATCCTGAACCACTGGACCTGACACGAACCCCTTTCCAACCAGAGAGGGTTCAACAAGTCCCTGAGACAAAGACTGGACAATCTGTATGGCTTTAGCTATTTCTACAGCAGAAGGAGAACAAAACTGGACTCTACACTAGCTGATTTCTTTGTCTTTTTGCTTTGACTGGTTCCTCAGGACCCAGCCTTTCTCTTTGCCAAGAAAGTCTCGCCCTGGTCAGAGGGCACTCCCTCTGGTCAGCATCCAGCTGGACGGGCTGGCCATCCGGTCAGTGGACACTGGCCTCTCGTTCCCTGAGCCTGCCCAATCTCTTTCCAGGGTGGCTGCAGGAAATTTTTACACACCTGGCAGTCTGACAGGAGGTGGTCAACGCCTCAGACAATAGACACAAGTGGTGTGTGGGTCAGCCTTGGCAAAGGCTTCCCACAGACATCACAGTGTTGAAACCCAGTGGCCCGGTTTTCTTTTGGGTTTCTCAGACATAATGCCAGCCTAACCAAACTTGTCCTTTTTTCCGGCCTTGCCAGGACAAGACACCCTTATCGGTCCCTAACCGTGTCACGGGTATTTGAAAAAACCAATTTTAATGCCAGGTTTTTTTAGGACCGATAAGAACCGAGTACCTCACTCTAAATGCAAAGAAAATGATTTTTAAAGCAAACTGATCGGTTCAGAGTGAACCGATAATGAGTTTCCACACAGACTAAAAATTATTTACTTACGGTTACCAGATAGAGCTTTGAACCGAAAACCGCGGTAATTTTAAACACTTTCTCGGTAAAATGAACCGATTAAAATACTTAAAACCGCAAAGCAGAACCGAACTGAAGGAGCTGGTCTCCGGGCGTCTGCTCAATGACGGGAGTAAAGAATCCGACAGTTTGGGTTCAAACAACCCAGATAGAGCTTTCAATAACGCCCTCGCGCTGTGGAACTCCAGATTACTCTGGAGTTAACTATTTCATCTCCGGGGCAGTCAAAAGCCATGGGCATACTGCAAAGGTCCTAATATAAGCAAGACTTCATGGTGTTTGAATTAGCATAACATTCCATTTGGCTCTGACTTAAGGGAGCACTGCAAAGAATAATATTATTAGTGACTTCCTGGGGTTAGAACTAAAATTTCCCATGACCTGGAGAAACTGCCACATCTTTGATATGACCTCAGATGAGGGCATTTCTTCGGTGTCATCAACCTGCTCCTTTCTCCGTTCAGGTGGAGTGGCAGTGCCATTTTTTTCTTTAAGTTTCTTTTTAGCAGCACAGTTTCCAGTGTCTCCCATTTCGGACACCCTGTTAACTGATCTTTATCATACCTTTCAGATGGTAGAGCAACATTATTTTTCTTCTTGCCACCCTTTACAGTATTTGCTGCTGTTGTACATGAGGAGATGGACCCTTTTTTTTTTTTTTTTTAAAACTCTTGATTCACCTTTGGTCTGAGGCATCTTTTGGAGGTGCACACTCAGCTCACCGCTGCTACTCCCTGCTGAGACTCAAACCAGTGGTCTCCTCCCATGGAGACTTCCCAGCCCCCCGGATCTCCCACCTGGGGAGGGCCCGCCACTCCTAAATTGGTGGCATCTTTCTGAGATTAGAGGGTTTGTTTCTCGTAACTGGTGCCTGGGGACCACTTGGTGCGGCAGTCTGGCATGGGGGATGTGCGGGTTGGCTACTGAGACCCTCATCGTCTCCTCAGTTCTCTGGAGATTTTATCCTTTGGTTGCCCTGGGAGTGCGGACATGCCATGACGTCATGGCACTGCATGCCGACGTCCGCCAATGCTCCTTCCCCTGCACATTGCGGCGCCGCATCCCTGCTGTACTCCTGAGCTCCCCCAGGAGTCACTAGAGTGCGGCGCAATTCTCCAATCCACCCCATGGAAGGGAGAGCTGTTCTCTGGACACTCAATCCCTTCTCTCCCCTGTCGACTGCCAACGGCCTGGTCTCATTCTCAAACCCGGCTCACCGGTGTGCCATCCCCCGCCTCAATCCTCGGCGCCACTGGGCCGGCGAGATGGACCCTTCTGATACATGCTTTCCACTATCATTTGTAACTCTCTCAGAGCCTTTTTAATTTTTTATTGGTAACAAGGAGGCAAACTGAGAAGCCATACTTTATCTGTTTTACCCTTTTCTTTAAGGTTTGAGGACAAAAATAAGACAGGACTTGCAAACAGTAAAGTTGTGTTCAGGACCCAGGCACCTTAAACAGAGCATGTGGCAGCCTGCCTTTGCCAGGAGTTGGAAAAAAGAAAATTACACACCTACTGTAATTGATCTTTCAGTGTATCTTCACCATTCATCACTAGTGGGGTACACTGCCGGAAATGGACCATGCAGGACTTTTTTCTATGGGCTGAGTCGACGCAGGACAGGCGCCGCCCTCAAGGCGCTCGAGGGTTGGCCGTTATCTGTCATTGACTCTGCCCCAGCCCCAGTTCTGAAATACCAGACAGTGTAAGGAAAGGGAGGTGGGGTGGGGCACGAGAGCCCAAGGGATAGATAAAAGGAAAGGATATAATAAACTAAAAGGAGAAATAAACGACAAAGGAGACAGGAGAGAGAAACCAGATATGGGAAATTGGGGAAAGGGAAGGGGCCCCAATCTCCGGAAGGAGGAGAAAGAAAGGGAGGGACGGGGGGGAGAATAGGACTATACCCCCAGAGAGGATCCTGCATCCTAGGGTTTTGACAATAACGACAGACTATAGTCTGGACTACCAAGGTTAAAAAGCTGCTGGGAGGCAAAGCCTGCGTTATTAAGCAGCATTCGTCCGAAGGGCTAACCTTAAGAGGGGGCTCAGGATGGGGTGTGTCTCGTATTCTTCCCCCTCCCTCTGAAAAACTTAAAACTGCCAGGAGGGCATTAGGGAAATGAACTCAAAAGCTTTGAGATCATAAAGAAAAAATGGAGGTGGGGCCCCTAAACTCTCAGCTCACTCCCGAGGAAATGAGGGAGAAGAATAGACACGGGGAAAGAACCCCCCCATACACCCCAATAATACACCTAAGCAGAATATTCCTCCCTGTGTGTCTCCAGGGTCCTCTTCCTCCTAACCACGAGGGAGAGGAGAGAGAGAGAGAGAGAGAGAGACTCACAGGGGGGAGCCCAGAGACTGAGGCCCTAGGGGGAAGGAGGGTGGGATTGAGTGATGAATGGTGATGATACACAGAAAGATCAACAATTACGGTAGATACGTAATTTTCATATCTTATCTGTGTCAATCTTCACCATTCATCACTAATGAGTGATTACCGAGCCCCCAAAGGGGGCGCTAGACTACCCAAGGTACTAAGTCCCTTAGCCTCCTGTGGGTGAGACACTGGAGGAGAGAACCTTTACAGGCCTGTGGAGGCCTGAGACTGGTCCGGGTGAGATGGGAGCCCCCAGTGGGGGAGAGAAGGTGCCTCGAACCGGGATAAGCGAAACCATTCCATCTGCCTAATGCAGATCGCTGTCCCTATCGCCTGGATGCCACTGGCGCCATAAGATGCCCTTGCTTGCGCCTTGCCACCCAGGCCCTGAGCAGAGAGCAAATGGCTTGCCCGGTCTACTCCCTAATCAGGCATTGAGGCTAGGAGCTGTCCTAGCCTGGACCACAAGAACCTATCGAGGATGCAAAGTGGGCCTGATAAGAAGCAATAGAAAGGAGAATCTACTGAATAGAAACTCTCCTCCCCAGAAATCAAAGTCCACAGAATCAGAGTTCGTATTTGGGTCACGGGTTGGGGCATGAAGGCTCCAAAGGGGGTGGCCCAGGGAGGTCAAACCCAAAGAGAGATGAGGCAGAGAACCTGGAGACCCGGGAGGGACGCAATACCGTTGGCATAAGTCCCTTGGGGCTGGAACAGTGGAGAAGGGTCATAGCCAAAGCCAATGTGACACTTCCTGGAAAGGAACAGGCCAGGCGGGAACCACCAGGTTTGGCTGCGCTGTACTCGCTTAGGAAAATGCGTGTCACATGTTCGGGATTGCTGGAAGGGACTGGGGTAAGATGGAGCTCGTCTAACATCCTCGTGAGGAAGCGCTGATAGGAAGAGAGATCAGACGATGGGGAAATGTGGACAGATAATTCCTCTCCCTCCGAGGAGGAGGAAGAAGATGCAGTCGAGCTCCGAGGTTCAGGGTCTGACTGCACGGGAGCATGGTGGAACACCTGCTCATCCATGGCATGGAGATAGGTAGGGAAATGTGCAGCGGAACCTCTGAACTGTTCCCAAGTAAGAGGTCCCCTAGGACCGGGAATACCTGGTTTACCCGGGGATGGAGACAGAGGCTCGGGGGACAAGATCCTAGCAACAAGAGAACGGTCTCTGTCAGGGCAGGGGGGCCAAGAGGAAACTCCCTGCAAGGAGGGAGATCCGAAGGTCCCAGCAGCTAACAGCCGTTCAACTGGATTAGAACGATCAGAGCTGTGCCCATGGGAAGAAATCCCTCCGTGAGGTGACCGTGAGAGTCCAGGACGGCCCCTGACCTCAGAAGCTGAAGCCCCTCTCGAGGACCTATTCAGGGAAGAGCGAGGGTCTTCACTGCGGCTCCTCCCAGAACCCGTCCTGGCTCCAGTGAGGGTGCGCCGTGCCACACCCTTACTCCTCAACCCTTCAGAGTTGGACAGGGACCTTGTCCTCACAGCCACCAGCCTAGGCAGCCGACAACTCTGTGCAGCCTCCGAGGAGTCCACCCAGGGAACAGTACTCTCCCCTTCCTGGTGTGCCCTGGGCTGCCCCAAACTTGGACTGTCCAAACATGCCAATGAAGGGGGTGCCCCAACTGGAGGAGCAGATGTGCCAGTGGCCCCAGGTTGCATGGCGGTAGCCACGGGGACCACAATTGGCTGGTCAGTACCACTGACGCTAGGGCCTACTGGCGATGACTGACCCCGGAGGAAGGCTGAGTGGGGACCAAGGTGCTGGAAATGGAGGGATCCGAGGATTCCGAAGAATCTGGGAGACAATCTGGATCAGACCCAGAGTCCTCCTCCGAGGAGGAGGAGAAGGTAGACTCCGAGGTTCGATGACGGATGACTCCTCGATCCCCCCAGTTCCTGGACCACAAGTCGGACCACCTTCCACCCCGGCACCGCAGTTAAGAACACCACCATGCCTGACGCCGCCACCCTCCCAGGCACCGCGAACAGCACCGGAGTCGGGCGCGACACTAAGAGCAGTGCGGCACCCCCCCAGAGCCAAGGCTGGAGCCAACCCCATCCCCAGTGACGGAATCAGGGGCAGCACCAGCTTCAGTCCCAGCGATGCGCATGGTGCCAAAAACAGGCCCAGAAACTGCTGAAGCACTACCCCCAACGCCGCTGACATCCCCGACGCCGCAAACGACACCAGGAACAACAGCGGCACTGAGAGACAGCCTGGCGCTGAACGGAGCGCCACCCTCCAAGCCCGCGGCACTGTGAATGGCACCGGGACCAACAGCAGCGCCACCAGACGCCGCTGAGGACGGTGCCAGTCCAGACCCAAAGGGCCCAGAACATGACACTGAGGGAGCCGTCACCTCCAAAGAGGCGACTACCAAAGCGGTGCCTCCCGACTGTCCCCCGAGAGGGACAGACTGGGCCTCCTGCACCGTGGAAGGAGCCCCCACCACGGCCAGGCTAAGAGAGGCGGGGGCCCCCCTCCTCCACGGGCCGTATAGGACCGGGAGAGGACCTGGAGGAAGGGCTGAGAATCCTTGCCTTGGCCTGTTGATTGCGAACCCATCCTCCGAAAGTCGGTGGAGCATGTCCGACTTTAAACGTGTGGATTTCGACAACTCGGTGGCCCATGGAGAAGCAGGCATCGCAGTTGTCCATATCGTGGGTCGGGCCGAGGCAGGGGTCATGCTGGTCCATCATGGAATAGAGGCCGCCACAGGGGCGCAGACACACAGGAGGCCGCCCCATTTTCGATAGTTTCTTGCCGCCCGGACGACACATGACCGTATGAGAAATTAAAGACAAAAACAGCACTCAACTCAGCTTAAAAGTAAAGGAACGATCTTACCGGCCAGAAGCAACGGTGAACAGAACCGAGGCAACACAAACACAATGCTGATGAACTAGGCTGCAAATCTTGATAGTAGAACAGAGTCTTCAAACAAGGTCTTTACTCGGCGGGAGAAGAACTGGGGCCGGGGCAGAGTCAATGACAGATAATGCCCAACCCGTGAGCATCATGTAGAACGTCAGCCTTGAGGGCAGCGCTGGCCCTGCGTCGACTCCGCCCATAGGAAAAATAACAACAAAAGTCTCCTGCTGGGTCCTAGCTCTAGCACTGTGCCCCACTAGTCATGAATGGTAAAGATTGACACAGATAAGCTCAATTTTTACAATTATTTGAGCGTGCAGGTCCCCGAAATCTCAGGTATACAAATTTAGAGTTCCTGGTACAAAATCAACTACCAAAAAACACTACAGAACAACAGCCCAACAGAAAAAAAAAAGTCTCTTGCTCTAAAGAACTTTGCCAAAGGTCAAACTGTGGTTCCTGTAACAGGAACCGATTACAGTACTTTAGATGAAAGGTCACTGGCAGAAATGGAAAGTGAAAGCGCTCCCTTTCCTATACTGTAAATCAAGGAAAAATGAAAACTATTATGAATAAAAAGAGTAAGTGGTTAGTTTTAACAGTAATAGCCAAACTGAAAAACCAAAAATGGTAGCCAGATAGGGTGGTCTCCAGTACCAGTGAATCAAAAAGGGAACTGGAAAGACCAATTTAGTATCAATAAGTCCCTAACTAATGCAGAATAATCGAGGAACTAACTTAAAACACAGTAAAATACACATAAATAACTTTGAGAACCAGTGATACCAGATCTGACTTTGGGGCAACTGCTCTTTCTAGGCGGAGAAAGAAATCTGATTAGCTGCCAGAGTGGAGTGTGGCTACAACATCTGAACTAGTATTCTAAATTCCATAGCTGGATTAGGTTTCTTCTCCATGGCATCTGCCATGGTGGAGATAGAAACACAAGAGTGAAAATACTGGTGGAGATAGACACATACAGTGTAAACATTAAGTGAACGATTCCTGGGGTTAGAAACAACAACAAAAAATACTTCATCAAACAAAAAGACGTGAGACCAATGTTTGGTATAGACATACTAACATGTTCTGAACACAACTGCGACTTACACATAGGTATTAAGCAAAGGAAATTAAATACTGACACCAGTTTAAATTATACTGCACATTTAAAAATCATACAAGAGATACTAGTTTAAATTATACAGCACATTTAAAAAAACATACAAGATCTATGTTATATATTTGTAAACTTTTGAATATAACAATCTTCTATTTATTATGCATTAATCTTCAGAAATGTTAGAACTGAACTGACACTCTGCCCGTAACAGCAATAAAAATGTTCAATCTAAAACACAAGTTAAGCTAATCTTAAAAAAATAAACTGAAGATGAGAAAGAAACCATGCATAACAAGTTGTGACTCCATCAAAGGTTATAGGGGACATCCTACACCACAAAAGCAAAGGCAGAGTGGTTTATGATGTCACAAGAACTCTAAGCTGGAATTACAGGCTTTGTTATCTTAGTTTTTTGTTTTTATAATACAGGGATTCTTGGATGCCAAGTTTCATTCAGAACAATGGACAAAAGATGCAGCTCCAGCAGCTGACTGGGAGACAGAATATACAGGTTACTCACCTGTAACAGGAGTTCTAGGAATGGTATATGTTGTTCATCCACACTGTTTGGCAGGTATCCTTGCCGCTTTAAATCCTGCCGGAAGGTCTTCAAGCTGGCTCCTCCCACCCAGCCGGGTGGTAAAACTCTCGGCTCCGCCCCATGACGCCAGATCTGGCCCGCTGGAAGCTCAGGTTGTGCGTCGAGCCGGGGAGGTCGGGTGGGTCGTGTGGATGAACAACATATACCATTCCTAGAACTCCTGTTACAGGTGAGTAACCTGTATTTCTAGGGACATGGATATGTTGTTCATCCACACTGTCTGGCAGACTCCTAGCAGTTCTCCGGGAGGAGGGAGGCAAGGCGCACTCCTACTTAGGAAATAGAGACTGGAGAACCGAGGCCCCAAAACCAGCATCCGGTGACTCAAGGTCGATGTGGTAATGGGTGATGAAGGTGTGTGCTGACTTCCAGAGTAGCAGCCACTGCAGATTTCCTGGATAAGGGCGTCCCTGGAAGCAGCCACCGATGCAGCAGTATGGCGGGTAGAATGAGCCTTATCCCTCTGGGAGGCTCCATGCCCGGCCAACTTATAGCAGAGATCTATGCAGGAGGTGACCCACCTGCCTATCGTCTGCTTGGCTGCAGGTCTGCCAGGTGCCTTCAAGCGTAGGGTGACAAACAGCTGGCGAACCTCTCCCCAACTTCAGCCGTGCGCCCTTATAGTAAGCGAGTGCCCTTCTAGGGTCCAGAGTATGGAGCCTATATTCGCCTCCGAGGTGTGACAGGGGGTAGAACACCGCTGAGTCAACACCTGGTTAAGGTGAAACCCGACACCACCTTCGGAAGGAATTTCGGGTGGGGCGCAGGGACAATTTTGTCCCTGTGGAAGACCAGGTAAGGAGACTCTATGCAGCGCGCCTGAGCTCTCCGTCCTTCTGGCTGATGTGATAGCCACCAAGAAGGCAGTCTTCCACGACAGGTGAGAGAGTTCCACCTGTGCATTGGTCGAATGGAGCATGCTCAGGCTAGTACCAGCAGTAGATCCCACGGAGGTGGAGGTTCTCGCATCAGGGGAAATGTGATCAAGGCCTTGAAAAGCGCCAGACCACCTTCTCCTGCATCGACCAGCTTCCCCGGCCCACGCCTGCAAGCAGAGATGGCTGCCAGGTGCACCCTTATGGGTCGCCGACTTAAGCCCTTGCTGAGAAAGGGACCAAAGGTAGTCCAATATGCTTTCACAAGGAACAGGAGGAAGGGTCCAGGCACTTGTTCTGGACACCAAATGGAAAATCTTTTCCATTTGAAGGCGTAGCATTTTCTGGTCGACTCCTTACGGGACGCCTCAACTACGTTGAGGACCTCGTCGGAAAGACCCAAGGCCTGGAACTCTAGCCGCTCAGAAACCAGGCCGTCAGGTGCAGGGATTGAAGGTCCGGATGGAATACCTTCCCCTGATTGACTGAGAGCAGGTCTGGGCAAGCTGGAAGCTGCCTCGGGAGCCTGGAGCTGAGGGTGAGATCATCTGGGTAACAGTACTGGCGGGGCCAGTCTGGGGCTATCAGAATCACCTGCACCTTGTCCCTCCTTGCTTTGAGCAGCACCTTGTGCATCAAGGGGAACGGAGGAAAGGCGCAGAAGAGGCCCGGGGTCCACAGCCTCGAGAAGGCATCCCCCTGCAGCGAACCTGCTGAGGAGGGCGGGCATGGAACAGCCTCAGCTTCGCATTCTCCCTGGAGGCAAACAGATCCACCTGAGGTGTGCCCCAATGGGAGAATAGATCTTGCACTACCTCCGGCAGGAGAGACCACTCGTGGGATGCAGCCCCTATCCGGCTTAGGGCATCGGCCAGGGTGTTGGAGGCTCCTGCCATGTGAATGGCTAGGAGATCCGCCTCCAGGCTGCGCACGAGTGACCAGATGCGGAGAGCTTCCTTGCACAGAGGCATGGAGCGCGTCCCGCCCTGGCGGTTTAGATAGTACATGGTCGTGGTATTGTCCGTCTGGACCCGGACCACTTGACCCGAAGAAGAGCAAAGGCGGTGAGAGCTAGGCGGACGCCGGAGCTCCAGCAGGTTGATGTGGCATCGGGACTGCTGCGGGACCAGAGGCCGTGGCGCTCGGTGTTCCCCAGATGGGCACCCCAACCCATCAGAGAGGCATCGTCGATAGAGAGACCGCTGGCTCGGGCGGACAAACGGGATGCCCTCCTGCAGATGAACTGGAATGGTCCACCACTGAAGAGCATTCCACATCCCCTGGGTCACCGCTACTAGCTGGTCCAATGGATCGCCAGCGTTGGGACCACTGGCTGGCCAGCCCCCACTGAAGGGGTGCATGTTCCAGCGGGCCCAACAGACCACGCTGGTACAGGCCGCCATGAGAACCAGGAGGCGAGGAAGTCCCGGTGCAGCGCAATTGCCCAACCAGAAATGATTGGGCAAGGAGGAAAGAACCCGACCCTGTCCGCGGGAGCCGTGCCTGGCTGAAGAGAGTCGAGCTCTGCCCCGATGAAAAGAATCACCTGCTTCAGCTCGAGTTCCGACTTGGCCTCGTTGATGAGGAGGCCGACCTGAGAGCAAACCTGGAGGGCCAGATCTCTGGACCGCTCCACCTCCTGTCTGGAGGGGGGTTGCTATCAGCCAATCGTCCAGGTAAGGGTAAACCCAGACCCCTCGGCACCGCAGGAATGCTGTCACCACTGCCATGCATTTGGTGAAGACACTGGGAGCTGGAGATAAGCAGACGGGCATGGTTTGGAACTCGAAAAGGGATCCCTCCGCTCGAAAGCGAAGGAACCTCTGATGTGACGGACGGATAGGGACGTGAAAGAATGCGTCCTGCAGGTCCAGAGAGCAGAACCACACGCCGTGTTCCAAGGATGGTATTATCTGAGCCAGAGTGACCATCCTGAAGGTTCCAGACCTTAGGAACTTGTTTAGGTCGTGTAGGTCGAGAATGGGGCGCCAGCCCCCCGTCCGTTTCGGAACCAGGAAGTACCTGGACACGAACCTCGGGTTTGAGGGAGGGTCAGTCACCTCTCTTATCACCTCCTTCTCGAGGAGGAGAGCGATGTCGGCTCAGCGAGCTGACAGCGAGGCTTTGGACCCCGAGGCCCGACGGCTCTGAAGGGTGGGGCCTGCTCGAACTCCAGAGGCAGGCCCTTTCCCACCACCTCCAACACCCACCGGTCTGTGGTGATAACGGACCAGGCAGAAAGAAAGTGGCGGAGCTGCCCCCCCACGGGGGGCACCTGGGGTGAGGCGACGGGGTTGGGGGCGACACCCCTCAACCCGTCACTGGGCAGGCTTGAGGAAGGACCGCCGAGGGACCTCCAGGGCCTTTACCTCCCTGCTTCCTGGAGGAGGAAGCCGCGGGCTTGGGTTTGGGAAGCCAAGCGTGAGCCTGCTGGCCCTGATGCTGCTGGGCCGAACGTGCCACGGGCGCAGACGGACGAAAGGGCTTGGGTTGTGGTCTGCGGCCCTTGTCCCTCTGAGCAGATGAAACCGAGTCCAAAGTGGCATTGGACTTTTCGATCCTCTGGAGGTGGCCTTCCACTCCAGGGCCGAAGAGGTCGGTCCCCAGGAAGGGGACATCCACCAATTTGTGCTGGGTATCCGCTGTGAAGGTGGATATCCTCAGCCATGCCCGACGGCGCATAGCCACTGCGGCCGCGACTGACCTGGCGCATGAGTCTCCAATGTCCAGGAGCAGTCTGAAGCTGCTGCGTGGCCACCGCCCTGCTCCCTGGTCCCGCACCTGCCTAACCCGTGGTCTGCAGGTCAGCTGGGAGATGGGACTACTCGCTAGGAGCCTAACAGGGCATGGGAGAATGTGCCATAAGCACGGTCGAGCTGGCCTGACGAAGGCCAAGGGAGGACGCAGAGTACAGACTTTTCGCCCGGCATAGTCCAATTCTGGACTCTTTGTCGAGGTTTGTCCACGCCCCAAGCTTCCGCACACTGGAAACGCTTGTCGGTAACCAACTCGGCTGAGGATGTTCCAGAAACCGACAGGGAACCGGGGACCGCGACACTTCCTGGCCATCCTGGCCAAGGCGAAGGGCAGGAAGCAGGGCGCTGCCGAGCCCAAGGCCGGGCCTCACAATGGCCTCGGCCACAGGAAAGGCCTCCGAGGGGAATCCTCGTCCAATATCTCCGTGAGGGGATACGGCCCGCTTGGACACGGGCTTCAGCTGCATCCCGTGGACTCGAGATGAGCCTGAGCAAACCCAGGAAGGACGGCGGCTGTCGCCCAGCCGACTGACCTCCAGAGGACTCCCAAGTCCACTCACTTGGAGAAAAGGGAGAAAGTCGTCCAGACTCAGAAGAGTCCGCAAAGAGCTGCCTTGGCCTGAGCCACCTCCACCTGCTGAGGGCGATCGGGAGTGAGGGTGACCGACAGCCTATGGGGCAGACCCTGAGCCGACCGAGAGTTTCTGGTCGGAGCCCCAAAACAGCGGCTGTGGAGGCGGAGGTTCCACCGAATCGGAGCAGCTGGTTTGGCCAAACAACCGCCTGGGAACAGGCCTCGGTAAGACGAGGGGTTATTTTTGCTGCTCCCGTGACAGCCACTTAATGGTCAGGCGACCGCGCCGGCTTGTTCCCAGTCAGAAGGAGCTGTTGCCACGAGGTTCCTCGTATCGCCGCATTTAACTTACGCCAGGCGCTTCCTCATCCGAGGATTTAAGACATGAGCGGCGGTGCTGCCGCATCATGTGCCGAGACCACCTAAGACGGCGGGATCGGCTGGACCGCAAGAGGTCCGAGACCAAGAACCTCGGCCTTCCGAGGACGGTGCGGGAGGGACGGTGGAACCAGCTCCCCTCAGCTCGCAGGGGTTCAGCCGAGGGCTCCGGAACCGAGGCACTGGCAAGCTCACGGATCTCAACCCCACCGGGGAACCGTGAGAGAGGATTGCCGCTGGTCGACAACCCGTCCCAACGGGTCGAGAAAGATCTCGATCAAGGCCGACGGGAGTCTCGGTCAACTGACCTGACAGACACCGTGAGACCAGTGGCCAAAGCCGAACGATCGGACCAGCGTCGATGGCCGACAACTCGGGAGAGGGACCTTTCCGCCCCTAAGAGCCGCCGACGGAGGGACTTACTCCTGTCTTCCTTCTTGAACTGAGAAGAAGGTCCAGTTGATGCTGGTCCTCTCTCTAGTGGAGAGGGACAGACAAAGCTCCTTAAAGGAAGCTGTGTAAGAGAACCCAGGAGAGCGGGATAAATACAGTCAGGAAGTGCAGCCCGCCACCTCTCTCGAGGCGATCATCTACTCTAGCTGATCCGCTCGACCCTCGCCACAGAGACCGCCGACCGGCCTTTGACTTCACCGGAGAAAATGTTTCCAAGGCGCCCCCAGTTGTAAACGGGCAGCACGGTCTTCGAGGACGAGGGCTGAGAAGGAAGAGCACAGGTCGCAAGCCTGCGGGTCGTGGCTCAAGGCCTAAACAGTAGACACATGTGGAGTGCGGATCCGTCCGAGACATCATTCACGCAGGGCATCTCCGAATACCGAAGTCGATTTGTCCATCAGCAGCCGTGAGGGATAGAAGACCAAGTCTATACAAAAAACTTTAAATTCGGAAAACGAAGAATTAGAACCAGTCTTATACGCAGAGCGCTAAGGAGGAACCTGAGCTGACGGTAAGGAAGAAAAATTACTCACCTTAGTAATGTTGTTTCTTCTAATGGAGTCTTCTATATTATGACAGATGCAGTTTGTCCCACCATTAGAACTGCCCGAGGTGAAAGAGTTAACTTCCATGCAGTGCATGGAACTTAAGAGCTGAGCTCGGTTAGAGAAGCTTCTGTTAGGGTGGTTTCAAACCGAAACCGCCAGATCTTCACGAGCAAAACTCATCAAGGCTCTGTGGAAGCTGTAACCTACACTAGCCAACTGGGCTACTAAAATATTCCAACATTTTCCTGGTCCCAACACCAAGACTCAAGTCAGGGGACCAGAAACAACAAGATAAAATAAATAAATAAAACACAACACCCAAACATAAAAGGGCATAATAAGTGCCAACAGTGGACTGCCCACCCCATACCAAGTAGAAGTTCTGAGAGGGGCAGGCTGGGGAGGTCATAATATGAGACCCATTAGAAGAAACAACATTACTAAGGTGAGTAATTTTTCTTTCAAAAACCATGAAGTCTTGCATATTATGACAGATGCAGACTACACAGCAGTACTCCATGGAGGAGGACAGAACCTACTTAGGAATAGAAGCTCTGAAACGCGGTGTTAAACCCAGCATCCCTCCTGGCCTGGATATCCAGGAGTAATGTTGGTGAAAGTGTGTACTGTTTTCCAAGTAGCTGCTTGACATATCTCCAAGATAGGAATGTCTCTAGCAGCAGCTAGAGATGCAGTTGTACCTCTGGTAGAGTGATTCCTCAGGCCTGAGGGGGAACCTACCCAGTTTTTGATAGCAAATGGATACAAGAGACAATCCACCTGGCAATGGATCTCTTAGTGCAGGTCTCCTTTCCCAACCTCACCATAAGTGAGAAATAGTTGAGGGAGTCAAACCTATGACCTTGACGCCTATGTAGTAACTTAGGGCCCTCTTAACATCTAGTTGTGCAGCCTCCTCTCACCAGAGGAGGAATGGTCAGTGAAGAACACTGAAGTGAAATAGATTGGTTAAGGTGGAACCAAACCACCTTAGGCAAAAACTTCCTGTTAGTCCTGGAGGACTACCTTATCCCTGTGAAAGGAAAAGTCAGTTCCACTGATAAAGCCTGTAACTCACTTATGCGCCTGGTAGAAGTGATGGCTACTAGAAATACAGTTTCCAAGTCAATACTTAGCTGCGAAGACAGAGGCTCAAGAGGTTGCATCAGCTGAGCAATTCAAACATTAAGATCCCAAGCAGGGCAGGGTCCTGAATGGAGATTGGTATGGCAATCCTTAAAAACTTGGAAAATATAGGGTGAGCAGAAAGAAAGAGGGCTTCCTGCTGAAATGAAAGCAGAGACAGCTGCCAAATGCACTTTCAGGGTAGCTGGTCTCAGTCCCAAAGAATTAAGATGGACCATATAATCCAAACAGTGGGTAACCAGCAGATTCTGGGAAATATGCTTCCCAGAACACCATATGGAAAATCTTTCCACTTGGAGTTATAGGTAGCCCTGCTGAAGGCTCCTAGAGCTTCAAGATTTCGAGAACACTTTGAGAAAGTTGTAGATCAGCAAACTCTAACTCCTCAAGAGCCAGGCCTTGAGGTTGAGGGATTTGAGATTCGGATACCAGACTCTCCCCTGAGCACAGATTAACAGATTGCAGTTCCTGGGGAGGCACAGGGGAAGATGGACTGCTAAGGACAGAAGGAGTGGGTACCAGGGCTGCCTGGCCCAATCTGGAGCAATCAGGATCATCTTGCAGGGCTGAGACCTGATTTTGACTAGCACCTTGAACAGGAGAGAGAAGGGGAAGGCATAGAGAAACTCCCTTCCCAATCGAGGAGAAAGGCATCCAGGGGACTGAGCCCAACACTGGGGACCTGCAACAAAAAGTGGAAGTTGATGATTGTCTGGTGCTGCAAAAGATCTATCTGAGGAGTGCCCCATCTGGCAAAAACTATCCCCAGTACTAGGGATCCAGTGACCATTCGTGATGGCCCTGGGAAATCCTGCTGAGAGCATCTGCAGGACATTGTCCTTGCCTGGAGGTGAACTGCTATGAGGGAAGTGTTCAGGGAATAAGCCAGAGACCACAACTTCATCGCCTCGGTGCACAAGGCCGAAGACCGAGTGCCCCCTTGTTCTGAACAGATGCAGAAAAAACCTGAAGTGCTAGAAAAACAGCTCTGAGTTCCAACAGATTGATGTGGAGCAGAGATTCCTGAGGGGACCATAACCCCTGGATGGAGAGGTCACCCATGTGAGCTCCCCATCCCAAGAGGGACGCATCTGTAGTAAGGGTCAAGGAGTGGGACAGAGGGATGAAAGGCACTCCTTGTCTCAGATTGCTCTGATCCTGCCACCACTGAAGGGCCTGGATCAGGGTTCGAGTCACTGGGATTAACTTGGATAGGGGATCTCTTCTTTGAGACCAGAAGGCTCTCAAATGGAACTGAATGTCCCTCATCTGAAATCTTGCTCCTTGCACTACAGCTGTGGAAGCAGCCATGTGTCCTAGGAGCTGCAGGAAATGCCTTGCTAGTCGAGAGACCTGCAAAGTGAAGGACGAGGCCAGGGCCACCAAGGTCCTTACCCTTTCTAGGGGAAGGAAGGCTCTGGCCTGCTTTGTGTCCAGTTCTGCGCCTATAAAGGTGAGTACCTGGACAGGTTCCAGAACTGACTTTGGAAGATTGAGAAGAAAGCCCAGAGAGGTAAGCAGCTCTGGGTAACTAGCAGGTGTGATTTGACCTGGTCTGGAGACTGACCCACAATGAGCCAGTCATCCAGGTAGGGAAAGATGGCAATCTTTTGCCTTTGCTTAGATGAGCAACTGCTACTTGGGCATTTTGTGAACACCCTTGCCAGAGACAGAGGTGAGGCCGAAGGGCATTGCTCTGAACTGATAATGGCCTGAGGGCAGTTCAGATCTGAGGTACTTTCGATGGGAGCTTCTGATAAGAACATGGAAGTAGGCATCCTTGAGGTCCAGGGAAGCTAGCCAGTCCCCTGGCCTTAGGGAGGGTAAAATCATTCCCAGAGTCACCATTTTGAATTTTGGTTTTAAAAGGTGCTTGTTCAGATATCTTAGGTCCAGGATAGGCCGCCACTCTCCTGTCTTTTTGGGTAAGGAAGTACCTGGGTAAAGACCCTTGCCCTGGTGTAGGGGAGAAACCCTTTCTACAGCTCTGGGGCCAGGAGGGTTGAGACTGTTTCCAAAGCAAGAGTCTCTAAAGAGTTTGCAGGTGGAAAGATCTGGCTCTCATCTTTGGAAATTTTTGAAGCTGAAGAATCAGACCCTGGTCTCACTACTTCCAGGACCCACCTGTCTGATGTTAAAGACTCCCAGTCCTGACCTAAGTAAGCCAGCCTGCCCCCTACAGGTAATGGAGAGCCGAACCCTGGGCATCCCATCATGGGTGCCTGTTTGGCAGGGGCTTTAGGCTGAGGGGTGGGAGCAGGCCTGCTCTGCCCGCCTGCCTCTCCCTCTGAAGAACCCCTCTGAACATAGGCTGAAGAGGAGGCCTGGGTCTGGCAAAGGCCTGTGAAAGGCCTGCCCCCCCTGGGGGGCTGCCTCTGAGAGTGGCTTGCCGTTCTTGGCTTGTGCACTCCATAAGTGGTTCTATATTCATCCATTTTCTTCCCATAATTCTCTGTCTGCTCCCCAACAGAGAATTTCCACCTAGAGAAAATCCATAGCCATAGACTGAGTATCCTGTGACAAAGTAGTACACCTGAGCCAGGCCAATCTACTGAAAAGCCACAGATGTAGCCATGACTCTAGAGGATACATCATTAGAATCCACTGCAGCATGGAATTGCACCTTAGATGCCTCAATACCATCAACAGCCACCTGCTCCAGCTCCTTTGCAAGCTGGCCAGGGCCTGTTTGGCTAAAGACCATGACAGTATCCCATCTAGATTTTTGGTATCTCTCAACATAAGCCATATAGTTTGCTTGTCTGAGTCCCAAAGACGCTGCCATGTATTGTTTTTTTGGCCATGGCATCAATCTTCCTGGAGTCCTTGTCAGGAGGATGTGAAGCCAGGGAATATTAACTTTATCACAGGCTGCAGCCTGAACTACCCCAACATGACTGCATTGCTGTGAAGAGATTCTGTATCAGGACCTGACAAAGTGTACCTCTGTCCATCTTTTTATCTACAGGAGGCACAGAATTAGGAGCTTTTAAAATTTTTATTGTTTGTTTCTAAAAGATTTATGTAAAGGATGGACAATCTGCTGGACTCTGGGATATCCATCATCTCTACAAAGTCAGGCTCCTCTTGCTCATCCAAAGCCTCCTCAAAGGAAGCTGGAGGGTTTCAGCAACTTTTATAAAACAAAAATGAGAAGGACTCAGCAAGCCTAGGGGAGATTCACCTAAAGGTCTGTCTGGGAGATGTCCGGTTCAGTGGGCACATCCAGACTTTCAAAGTCACATTCATCATTGATCATCAATCATCCTCCCTCCTCTGGTTCATAAAACTCTTCCATATCATATTCTTGAACCGGTGGAACCGACCGAACCGACCTTTTGCCAGATAGTGGCGGTTCGGAGGGAACCGGGAACAGTGACTGGACAATCTGTATTGCCCTGGCTATCTCTGCAGCAGTTGGAGAAGGGATTTTGGACTCCACACCTGCTGACTTTCTAGTTCTCATTGCTGGAACTGGCTCCTCAGAGTCAGCTTTACGTTTGCCCGAGGAAGTCTGGCCCTGGTCAGAGGGCACCGAACCGGGCTGGCCATCCGGGTCAGCGGACTTTTTGGCCTCTGGTTCCCTGAGCCTACCAACTCTTGTATCTAGGGTAGCTGCAGGGAAATTCTTGCAAATCTGGCAGTCTGCATTGAGGTGGTCAAACCCCAGGCAATAAACACATGTGGTGTGTGGGTCAGCCTTGGCAAAGGCTTCCCCACAGACACTACAGTTTTGAAACCCAGTGGGCCAGTTTTCTTTTGGGTTTCTCCAGACATAATGCCAGCCCTAACCAAAAAACTTGCCTTTTGATGGCAGTGCCGAACAAGACACCCTTATCGGTTCCCAACCTGTGTCACGAGTTGTGGAAAAAAGCGAATGAACTGTTTTTTTTTAGAACCGATAAGAACGGAACCACACTCTAACAAGCCTTAAAAGGCTTCAGAATAAAGTTTAAATACAATTTGATCGGTTCAAACTGAACCGATAAACATTACAAAGTTCCACACAGAAAACCTATCTATTACTTACAATACCATAGACAGGCTTGAACCCGATCGGTTTGCAGTTAAAAATAAGAATATCGCGGTTGAATTTAACCGAGAAATGACACTTAAACTGAGAAAATGAACCGAGCAGCAGGAGGAATCTCCCGAGCCGACTGTTCAGTGAGGGCGAGTAAGAATCTGACGGTTTCGGTTTAAAACCACCCCAACAGAGCTTTCTCTCAATCGGTGCTCGCCGCTTAAGTTCCATGCACTGCATGGAAGTTAACTTCTTCACCTCGAGCAGTTCTAATGGCGGACAAACTGCATCTGTCATAATATAGCAAGACTTCATGTTGTTTGAAGATTCAAAGCTGCATGGGAGCCGAGTTTTACCAACGGGTGGGTGGGAGGAGCCATCTTGAAGACCTTCCAGCAAGATTTAAAGCGGCAAGGATACCTGCCAGACAGTGTGGATGAACAACATATCCATGTCCCTAGAACTATTAATTACTATTAATTTGGCATCAGCTTGACAGCACACTTTGTGATGTCACGGCCACATACTGTAAAACAATACACAACCGTTATGCTTTTCCAAGGGGAAAAAATGACTGTCCATATATTATAAAAGCAGTTATAGTCTATGTTACTGATATGTCTCTGTTAAAATTATCACTTTCCATATAACCTCTTTACTTAACACTTTAAGTTTACTCAAAAATAACACCTTGTACAGTACACTCAAATGGATCCAAGCTACCTGCAAAATACTACATTCATCTCTTTAGCTTAATAACAGACACACTTGGCACAAACTCAATCATTTTCAAATTTAAAAAGGTAACTGCATGTAACTTAAATGCATGTACTTCTACAGGTTTAAACAGTCAGCCACAGTAAGATATTCAGGCCAGGATATTAAAAAAAAAACTGGTTTGCGCTCACAAAAATGTTTGCTTCAGATGTAGATTAGTGCCAGAAGCACACTGCGGGAGACAAAAATCTTCAAGAGGGCTGGCACTTAGGCTGTGCGCATGTGCAGCACTGCAAGAGGTAGTCTCACACTGCACAGTCTACCTCGGCAACAGCCCTCAATCAACTCAGTACCTTTTTAAGGAGGTGTAGGGTAACCTAACTAAGTGAAACACCTAACCTAAAAGGGCATAATATAAACCTTCCGACCCACATAAGGAGGGTCAACAACAAGAAAACTGTCTTCACAGCCCAAAACAAGGGAAGGTGAAGACCATCAAACAACAAGTGAGTCCAGGGAATGGTGGGTGGGCGTGTGAATCAATAGTGAAGATGGCCCACAAAGATCAAGAATTACAGTGGAGTATGTAATTTTCATATCTTCCTGGACTGTATCTTCACCAATTCACACTGATGGGTTCAAGTATCAAGCTGAAACAAATTCCCCCCAGGCAGGGCGGTAGGAGCTGAAGGTCACTCAGGACAAAAGCCCATTGAGTATACTGTCCTGCCAAAGGAGGCATGCTGCCTGCCATGGACATCCAGGGCATAGTGCTTGATGAAACTGAGCACTGTGCTCCAGGCAGCAGCTCTGCATGTAAAAGCGATGGGAACAGAGTGAATCTCTGCCAAGGAGGTGGCAACTGCTCTATTGCAGTGGGCATGAATATGGCCTTCCAACTTGACCTGTGTCATGGAATAACATTGGCGGAGACAGCCACTGACCCAGCCGGCTGGGGCTGAAGACGATGAGCTGCTTGGATTGCCAAAAGTCCTTAGTTCTATCAAGGTAGAATCTGAGTCTCTTTTTAACATCCAAGGAGTGACAAGTGCATTCCCCCTTGTTCTGGAAGTTGGGAAAGTAAAACGGCAACACCAACAGTTGGTTCAAATGGACATCGACACCACCACAGGCAAAAACTTGGGATGCGTGTGGAGAACCACCTTGTCTTTATTAAACAGAATATATGGTGGGTCTGTGACCAAAGCATATATCTCAGTGATCCTGCAGGCAGAGGTGATGGCCACCAGAAAATGAAAATTACGTACCTACCGTAATTCTTGATCTTCTCTTGTATCTTCACCATTCATTACTGATTGGGTTAGTGCCGGAGGCGCGCACCCGCTATGGGAGGTTTTTTTTTTGGAGTCTGCTCCAACGGGCGCGCCTCGAAGGACGCATCAAGGCCATGCGTGAAGGGTGGCCGTTAGGTGTCATGGACTCCTCCTCTAGCTCAGTTCTGGTAGCCAGAGAGGCGAAAATAAAGGGTAAGAAAAAAGGAAAGCGAGGCAAGAGAGCCGACCGAGGGACAGAAAAAAGGAAAGGATATAAACTGAAAAAGGTATAAGCCGGTAGAGAATAGACAGAGGAGAGAGAATTCCTACCCTAAGGGACTGCAGGGCCTCCTTTCCGGGGCGGCTCTAGGGGAGGAACAGAGAGAGGGAGAGAAAGAAGAAGAAAAAGAGGCATGTTGAGAGGGAGAACAGTGCCCATCGAGCATTGGTTGAGAGGCTTATAGGCTCGAGACTAACAAGGGAGCAAGAATCCCAGCTGCTAGGACTGAGGGGAGGTTCATCCGAACCACCTGAACAGATTGAAATGAGGGCAACATCTCTGAACTCTCAACATGCCAAGTCCCTACATCCTAGCTGAGGGCTCCTAGACTGCCCAGGCAGAACCTGTTCCGGGAAGAGCGCCCACCCAGGAAGGGGACCAAGTCCCTTAGCACCTTGTTAAGTGCTAACACGGCAGTGTATGGGAAAGATTATGCCTTTCCGAAGGCAGCTTTGTATGAAAGATAGAGTGGAACTCAGACTCCCTAAGGCAAGGCGAGAAGATGCTCAAGGCTGACAAGTTCAATCAGCAGCTAGAATGAGCTCAAAAATAATACCTGCCAGGGGGATTCTAAATTTTGCTGAGGCCGAGTCAGAGCACGGTCTCTTAAGCTGTGAAACTGCATAACCTGAAGAAGGTATTTAGAAGTCGCACCCTAAGGGTGGTCAGAAAGAGTTCCCTCAGAATAAGAGAAAAGTACAACCGTGCTCATTCCTCTTTACCTTGAGGAAAAAAGGAACCATTCATTAAGAATGGGAACAGAAAAAAATTTTTTTTTTTTGGCATAAAGGCCAAAGGAAGGAAGAGGAAAGAGACGGGAGGGGGAGACGCCACAGAAGGAGGCCACTGAGGGGAAGGTGGGTGGGTATCAGTAATGAATGGTGAAGATACAAGAGAAGATCAAGAATTACGGTAGGTATGTAATTTTCATATCTTCCCTTGTCAATCTTCACCATTCATTACTGCTTGGGTGAGTACCAAGCCCCCCCCTTAAAAAAGGGGGGGTAGAACCCTGAGGGAACAAGACCCCCAGCCTCCTGCTGGTGAGAAACAGAAGGGGAAGACCCTGGGCTAATCTAGAGAGAAGGCTATGGGGGAGAAGAGCAAGGAGTTGCCCCCCGAGGATGGGGAGACGGAGGAAGCCCCTTCAGTAATCTCCTAGCTCTGGAGGAAAAGAGACGGGTCCCCGGGAAAGCGGAGCGAATCACCCTATGCCGGGCCAGGGGTGACAACCTTGATAGACGGAGCCATGCCGTCCGTCTAATGCAGATCGCTGTCCCTGCAAGCCTGGAAGCCACCTCATTGGCGTCATAAGATGCCTTTGCTTGGTGTCTTGCCAGCTCCAGGCCTATAGCAGAGAGGGCAATAGCTTATCTGGTTTGCTCCGTATCAGGCACTGATGCCAAGATCTGAGAGAGCATCGACCACAAATGCCTACTGTAGGCAGCGTGATGAGCCTGATGAGATGCAATGCAAGCCATCGCACGAGAGGAAGAGAACACTCTTCGCCCCCACCGGTCGACTTGTAGGGAATCCGAGTCCGGTGGACAGGCGGCGGCGCCCGGAGGGAGTCTCTAGGTATACCAAACCAGAAGGCGGGTTGGGGAGAGTACCCAGGGATTCCGAAGGGGCACAATACCTTCTTCGACAGTCTGCTGGGGCTGGAGAAGGGGCGGCTGGCGACTGCCAGGAACGGATAGACGCCTCCTGGAAGGGAATAGGCCAGGAAGGTACCACCAGGCGCTGGGCACTGAATTCGCCAAGGAATTCACGCGTCTCCCATTCGGTATTGTCTCGCCTAACGTAGGAGATTCGAAGATCCCTCACCATCCTCGAAAGGAATCGCTGATATTCAGTGAAATCAGCATCGGAGGAGATATGAGCAGAGGGTTCCTCTCCCTCAGAGGAAGGAGACGAGGATGATGGAGAGCTCGAGTGTCCAGAAGATTCTTGCGGCAGTGGGGATAGGCGAAAGACCCGCTCATTCATACACCTGACATATGAGGAGAAGACCGCCGCAGAACCTCTGAACTGCTCCCAGGGTAACGGGCCCGTAGGACCAACATGGCCTGGAAGAGCGGGGGGTGGCTGCAGAGGAACAGAAGATGGGCACCTACGAAGAGGCAACTGTCCTCTGCTAGGGCTCTGAAATCCAGAGAACGGAGCCCGAGCTGGCGGGACCCCGGACAACAGACCAGGTCGCAAAACGGAACCCTGGGGATACGAAACCTGGAAGAGCCCAGAAGGGGATCCTCCCCTATGACGAACCTGGGACTGCATGGATCCAGAAGGGCAACCCGCAGCAACGCCACCGGAGGGGACCCCGGGGTCCAAGAAGGAAAGGCGGGCCTCAGCCACGCCTAGCCACCCCTGAGGGGTGGCGGCAGAGACCACAACACCTGCACCCTGCCCTCAACCCCTCAGACTCACGAGCACCCTCCTCCTCGACCCCAGCATTCTCCCACCCGAGTGGCTGCAACAGCACCAGGAGAGTAGCTGCCACAGGCCAGGGAGGAGGAGCCCCTCCCTCCGCCCCCACTCCATCGCCCCCCAGGACCACCCCTAGCCCAGGGCCCTCAGGGAGGACAGCAGCAGGGACAGCGGAAGAGGCCCGCTGGGCCGCCTAGCACCACGTGCCACCGGGGACCCCGATTCGAAGAGTCAGGTAGCCAAGACGGGTCCACTGCTCAGTCATCGACCTCGAAGAGGAAGAGACCAGCTGGACCACAATACTAGCAACCCGGGGGTTCCGGTGAAGCGGCGCCCGGTGCCAGAGGTGGCGCGGATGACCTCGGCCCACCCGCACTGCTAAGCGGTCGCGCCTCACGGCACTGGCTAGCTCCACGGCGCCGAACCCAACCCGGCTGCCAGGAGAGCGAACCGCAGCTGAACGGAGCTGGAGGCGGCATCGAGGTCCACGGTGCGGGCCCAACAGGCGTGGGCCTCGACACTGGGGAGCCAGCACCTCAAGGAGGTGACTGCGGGCGGTGTCTCCGCCGCGTGGCGGGGAGGACCACGGCGTTCCTCCGACACTGCAAAAGAAGCTTCCTCTTTGGCAAGAGAAGAGAGGAAGCCTCCTCCTTACGGACCGTGACAGGCCCGAGAGGGGGACTCGGAGCAAGGGCCCAGAGACCTTACTTGGGAATCCCTGGAGCGACGCCGTCCCCCGAAGGTCGGCGGGCCTTGCCGATTTTGAACGCTGACTTCGAGGACACGACGGTCCATGGAGAAACAGGCGCCGACGCCATCCATATCGTTGGTTGGGTCCCAGGCAACGGAGACAGACATCATGCCGATCCGTGTGACGGAGAAATGCCGCCACAGGAGCATCGACATAGGGTCACGGCCTGCCTTCGATTCACGTTTGCCCCGAACCTGACCACGATGCAAACTAAATAAGGACAAAAACAGCAACAAAGCACTTTCGGTAGCCGATAGAGCAAATAAAGGCGGTCTTACCGGAGGCGAGCGTCGGCGAAATACCACTGGAGAAAGCGAGTCCTGTGGACGAAAGCTTCAACTACCGTGCAGCAGGTGCAGCCTCGACAGCGGGAGAAACAGAACTGAGATAGAGGAGAGTCCGCGGCACTAACGGCGCCCCTCGTGCACATGACGTAGTCGTCGTGTTTAGGGGTGGCGCCTGGAGCCGACTCAAAAAAACCTCAGAAGGAAAAAGGCCCGCACTAACCTAAGCAGTAATGAATGGTGAAGACTGACAAGGGAAGATCACAGTTTTCCAAGTTAGGAATTTGAGGTCACGCGTAGCCAGGGGTTAAAAAGGACTTAAGGGCAAGCATGCCCAACACAAGGTTGAGGTCCCAGGTGGCGACAGGTTTCCTGACTGGGGGCCTTGTGTGTAAAATACCCTTCAAGAACCTCTTAAAAAGAGGTAGTTGAACTAGGGTGAGGTTCTGAACTGGCTCGTGGTAAGCTGAGATAGCACACAGATGGACCTTGACCGAGGAGTACTGTAACCCTGCATCACAGTAGTCCAGCAAATACTCCAAAACCTTGCCTGTTGAACATCAGAATATATCCATATGGGATTTGGAGCACCACTCAGAAAAACATTTCCATGTCACTGTGTAAGTCTTCTGGTAGAAGGCTTGTGAGCAGTCAGAGGGATCTCAGAGACCCTTTAAGAAACCTTGTACCTGCTCACTTCTATCTCTTCAGGAGCCAGGCATGGAGATGAAGGGAGTGCGGGTTGGGGGTAAACCAGGGACCTTCTGGGCAACTGATAAGTTGTTGAGCAGTGGAAACCATATTTGCCAAGGCCAGGACAAGGCAATCAGAATAATTTTGCCCACGTGTCCCCCCCAACCCAGCTTGAGAAGTACCTTCTGAACCAGAGAAACAGGAGGAAGTTTGTACAGAAAGCGATTTGTCCACCGCAGCCTGAATGCATCCTGACAAAAAACGCCAGGTTCTGGACTACTGAAGCAGAATTTAGGCTGTTGAGTGGGGACACGAAAAGGTCCACCTCTGGCATTCCCCACTCATTTAAGACAGACTGCACGACATCTGGTGCCAAGGACCATTCATGAGGATCTGCTTCTAGTTGACTGAGCTTGTCCACCAGACTGTTCTGAGCCCCAGGCAAGTAAACTGCTTGGATAAGGGCTTCCTGCTCCAGACACCATTCCTACACTCTCACTGCTTCCCTGGTATGAAGGTGAGAGTGTGCTCCTCCCTGCGTTTTGATGTAGTATGTGACAGACCTGTCCGTCTGAAGGAGGATGACCTTATGATGGACAAGGTACACCAGAGCTTGAAGGGCATACAGGACTGCTCTCATCTCCAAAATATTCATATGAAGATGGGATTCCACAGGGCTCCAGACTTCCTGAGTGTGGTGACCTTGAAAATTGGCTCCCCACCCCGACAGAGTTGCATCTGTGGTGTGAGTCAGCTGCGGCTCTGGGGATGAGAAGGGGAGACCTTGGAGGACACTGATCTCTTGTGCCTACCATGCAAGTGATCGGAGCAGAGGCTTTGTCACTTTGATGGGATAGGAATGAGGATGCGTTTGTGGAGACCACTGTGTAGTGAGCAGCCACTGAGTTGTCCTCATGTGCAGATGAAATAAGTAATCTGAATGATGACTTTCCTTCTGTTGCCTGGCAGGTAGGCCCTCACCTTGGTCATGTCCAGGAGAACCCCGATTAAGAGGAACTGCCGAGAAGGTCTAAGCCGCGACTTCTCTAGATTGAGCAGAACCCCCATGGAGGTCAGGAACTGAACTGCTATGGTTGCTGCTCATTCTGTTTCCATTCAGACATGCCAAATAGTAGCCATTCATCCAGATGGGGAAAGACTTGGGAGTCCAAACTTTCAGAAGTGCGCCATGAGACCTGCAAAGCACACTGTAAAGACTTAAGGTGCTGAGGTAGCCAAAAGCACAGGACTCGGAATTGGTAATGTTGTACCAAAGCCACGAAATGGATAAGCTTATGGTGACTGGGATAGACTGGAATATTCTAGTAGGCATCTTGCATGTCCAGAGAGGCCAACTAATCCTGGGTTTGAGAAGCGGCAGCAGGGTCCCAAGACAGACCATTTTGAACTTTTCTCGGTGCAGAAACTTGTTCAGGTTCCTGAGGTCCAGGATGGGGCACATCTCTCCTGTCTTCTTTGGAATAAGGAAGCAATGCTCTGCTACTGGCACTACTTCCACTGCCCCGTTGTTCAAAAGGCCTGAAATCTCCATGGTGAGAAGGTTCTACATGGCAGCAGAGAGGGGGTGCTTCCTCTTGGGAGGATAATCCAGAGGGATTTCTGAGAAGTTCGGCAGGTATCCCTCTCCCACTTGTCCATGGTGATGGATTTCCAGTGATGGTAAAACTGACGTGCTCCCACTGGAGATGAAGGGCCTGGTCTTGGGCAGAGCAAGGGGCAGAACTTCACAGTGTGGCACTAGGCACTTTTGGGGCCTGTGCTTTCGGCTGCACTTTCTTCTGTGGCAGAGGAGGCCTGGACTTGACCTGGGCTCCTCTGCCTTTGCCAAAAAAGGACTGTTTGCTACAGCAGAAGAGCCGACCCTTCCCTCTCTGAGATTAAGGAAAGGTATGGCGGGCAGTCTTGATGGCTGTCCTAGTCTTCTCAGAGGTCTCAAGTGACTGTTCCATCTGTTGGCCGAATAGATAAGAGCTATCTAAGGGAACTTTCATGACTGTTGGGCATTGCTGGAGAAGCCCGACGTCCGAAGCCATGTATGTCTTCTGATGCATATACCATTTCCTCCCCTTCCTACAGGAAGAGGAAGAACTTGAGGCCGAACAACAACAGGTCTTCAACCTGGATTGAGAGTAGGCCCGCTTCTTTTTGTGTTTACGTGAGGGCTTTCCTCCCTCCTGAACACAGGACTGCCCATCATCAGAACCCTCCCTCAGCGAGAAAAGTGGACCAGATGTGGCCCCGCTGCTGGAGCAGCATGCCTGAAGATTCTCCCTACCATCACCATCCATGGTCGAATGCTGTTGTTCAGTGGGGCTGACAGAAACTGACAGAAAATTTCAATTTTGTTTTTAATGCTAAACTGACACAAAAATAACAAACACTAGCTTAAAGCAGCAGTGCAATGAAAATGGGCTGAAATCTGACCCCACCTTTTTTCTTCCTAATTGATGCCAGATGTCCTCCAGTTTATTTTGGTGGTGAAATTTTCAGTGTACAAGTTTTAAAATAATTATTTCTCAGCAAAAAAAGATGTCCACCTCATTTTTGCACAGAAATAATGTGGAGGACCTGAGAAGGGTAAGAATCTGGACAAAAATGCAAATGTACAGTACACAGCATTGGAAGCATCCAGAAAACACACATCAACAGTTCTGCCAATATTTTTCATAACCATAGCAGAACATTAGCTTTCTGGAATAACTTTTTTCATTGCACTGCTGTTTTAAGTACTAAAATGGAATGAACTGAACGCTGTTGTTGTATAGTCATGATGATCTCACACCCATCAGGCGAGTGATGTCGTAACTGAAGCACACTTGACGGCAGGAAAAAAGTAACTGAGGCAGTTGAGGGTCTTTGCCGTGACAGGCTGTGCAGCGCGAGACTACCACTTGTGGTGCCGCATGTGCTGGCCCTCCTGAAGATTTTTAGCACCCGCAGGGTCTTAGTGCCTCTGACTCTGAACCCATTAGTGTAAATCAATGGTGAAAATATGGTCCAAGAAGATCTATGGGGCTTACAAAAGCAAAGGGGCAGTCGGGTGTCATAGCAGTAGTAAAAGAGGTGATGGTGGATTACTGGTTCTGGTTATTGCTGTAGTATTCCAGTCGGTGAGATCGTACAGCATGCAGTACATATATAATGTAAATGATAGTCAACTGAATTACAAGGCTTTAATTCCATCAAATGGCTCTGGTGACATCATAAACCATGAGACTGAAGCTCAAGTGGTTTTTGTCACCAGAACCCCAAGATGGAAATACAAGCCTTCGAATTTGCAGTTGGACTATTTTTTTTTTGTAAGGTCAAACACTGTTAAATAGGGTTTGAAGTGCTGCATAGGAATTATGCTGTTTCCTTTTCAGAATATGAATCATATGGATTGTTTACCTCAGAATGTTCTACAGAAACTAACATCTCAGTTTGACGCACAAATTCTAAAAAAGCAATAATTCACAGTTCTGACATCACAAATGCAAAGTATGAGATTTCTGATGTCAGATCTGTGAATTACAACAAAAAGTGTATGGGCTATCTTTGAATTACAAGGGCTGACCATGTATCATATTTATATAGACAATAGTGATAGACTACTGTCTTGCAGTTGCAGGGTCTCTACTTGACAAACCAGACTTATGAAATTTAAATTTTTAGGCATTAATATCCCCATACCTCTTGAGCTAATGCTGGCCAGGGACCATGTAGCTTATAAAATGGCCAAGACAGATAGAAGACAACTGGCTCATAAACATTTTAACACATGTAATTAACTCACCATAATTAAATACAAGAGGGATTTTCTAACTTAGTTAAAAAAAAAAAAAAATCTCTAGCTTTTAATGCATTTTTCTGCTAGTATGTTTTAAAGAAGCAGCATTTGTTAGTCGGCCAAAAATTTCACCTTGTAGTTTTTTTTTCTAGCACTAATATTTTAGGCATTAGGTTCATCGTCAGTATGTTCCATTTCTCTAAGATGTTTTTAAAAACGCTTTCATTACCAAAAATCGTAATTAATGACTCAAGTCATTAAAGATGGCTGTGACTAGCAATTTTTTAAAACTCCCTTCCACTGAAGTTACTTTTTGACTCTACATACTGGATTTATACTGCGAATGTATTAAGAGAGTGCTAGCATACACTCTGATGGTAAACAGCATAGAACCACACCAAAATGTTTAATGTATTCAGAGTGGCGTGGCCAGAGAACAGGAATGTTTGAAAACTTTAAAACCCCATAACTAATTTCAGAAGGGAAATACAATAAAAAGAAAAAAAATGGATATACTGGTGCTTATGCCAGAAATACGATACTACTAAAAGACATTTTATATGTGCATTAAAAAATTTCAGGGATGCGAAATTATGACAAAAAAAAAAAACTTCACATTTCTCAGTGCACTTATAGGTATCTGGCTACATCTCATGCATAACAATACACCCAAGGTGTACAGTTGCTGGCCCATAATTACACACCCTGTCATGTCTTATTACTTGCAATTATACAAATCAAGATGATCACAGTGTTAAATTTCTAACGCTGCTAAAGCACAAGTGGAGAAAAACCAAAAAGCATTAACGCATACTAGCTAGATTTCTTAGATGCTACTTCATTCAGCTACTCATTCTTGAGCAGACTGGAGGTTTTGAAACATGGAAACACTCAGCATATGCAGCGGGATCCTGAGGAAAAACTCCAGAACCAATGTATTTTACCATTATAACAATAATAGTATCCATAATTCCAAAACAAGCATGAAATTGCTTACTCCAAGTTTCTCCTCAATGTGTTGCACAAATCCCTTCATGCTATACACTATCTTCGGCTTATCTTTGGCCTGTAACTATAAGATAGCTCTCAAATAGTATCAAGCAGCCTTCTAACATAGTAATTAATGCTGCTTTACATTTTCTTTTAATTTCTATGTAGTTGTCACTAGACTGCATAAAACACAAGTAAAGGTAATAAATACACTTCGAGCTGTAGTTGTGTAACCACTGATACAGAAATAAAGAAAATTATTCTCCTTCTAGTTCGGGAAGACCACAAATCACAGAATCCATGTTCTTTTTAAACTGACTGTATGACTCCATAATTGGAAGTTTTAAACAGTTAAGGGTTGTTTCACTCTGTGGAAGCTTTCTTCTTAACTGTTGCCTCCGTTTATCACTTTCATGCAAAAATGTTATAGAGGGTTCGGGCACAAAACTGATGGGTGGAATAAAATCTGCACCAGTTGCAAACAACAGTATTGCTTCCAGGGATGCTTTTGTCACACCAGCTAAAAAAAAGAAAGAAACAGACATTAGCATTGCACCACTATACATACAACACAGACTGCACCGTCATGCTCGAGAACTGTTTCTACTGCACTCTAAATTAAAATCTTAAAAAAAAAAAAATGGCAAAATGGAAAAGTTCTTTCAATCTCCCCATCTCTATTCATTAAATAGCAAATGCTTTAAAACTGTGTGGAACGCTTACAGAAAACAACAAATTTAAATACATATAGAAATGACTACAGCAAAGAAAGATACAACCTAATTCTAGGATGTTTGGAGCCAGAAAAGATGGTGCTGTCAAATGAAACAAAATGAAAAAAAAAATACTCACTGTAGTAATGTTGTTTCTTCCAGGAGATCCCCTCACCATAGTTAACAACTGCAAATCATTAACCTGTAATGAGCTGCCCACAGCCTAGAGTTTTATGCTGATCATGGAATCTTAGAATGAAATTCAAAACTCTACAGCTGGTCATGCTCACATCTGCCCTCTAACAACAGATTTATTTCTGAAGCTAAGGTGGGCAGTGACCACTAAACTAGCTAAATGACTACCAAAAATAAATCAAAAGAATTTAGGGACTTAAAAAGACTTAAATGTGGCAGAACAGATTTAAAAAGATTAGATCACCGAGTTATCAATGGTAACGTTCTGTAACAACGCTCAAGCAAAATGAAAGGAACAGATTTTTGTGTGAACCTTTTCCAGGTTCTGGAAGGGGAGATGGAGATGGGATTGTTAAGCATAGTGAGGGATCCCTTGGAAGAAAAGAAACAATTACTCACCTTAGTAATTATGTTTCTTCTAATGGAGTCTTGCTATATTCTGACTATTGCAGTTATCTCCAGCACTTGAACTGCCCCGGAGAGAGAAGGGTTAAAATTCTATGCCAGGCATAGAACGTTGAGCTCGACCTTGGTTGAAAACTCTATCTGTAGTACTTTGAAACCCAACCGTCAGATTCTTACGAGCTAAACTCACCGACTTAAACAATGTGGAAATTGTAAAATTTCTACTAGCCAACTGGCAACAAAGGTTTTAGATTCCTAAAAGACTCAAGTCAGGAAACCCAAAAACCAGGTAATAAAGCATAAAAATTCTTAACTAATCAAACACAAAGCACCCAACACAACAGAAAATGGGCTGAAGACACCCCTGGGGTGCAACACTGCACCTGCCCACCCACTTCCCAAAACAGGTTCTGAGAGGGGAGGCAGGGAGGGAGGTCATGACGAATACAGCAAGACTCCATTAGAAGAAACATAATTACTCAGGTGAGTAATTTTTTTCTTCAAACATGAAGGCTTGCTGTATTCTGTCTACTGCAGACTACCAAGCAGTACCTCCAAGGAGAAGGGACAGCACCTACTTTGGGAATAGGTTCTGAAGTACTGCTGTGCCAAACCTAGCATCACTCCTAGCCTGGATATCCAGAGAGTAATGCTTGGTGAAGGTATGAACTGTTTTCCATGTGGCTGCTTGGCAAATTTCTAACAAAGGAATATCCCTGGCTGCAGCCAGAGATGCAGCTGTAAGTCTAGTGGAATGAGCCCTCAGGCCTGAGGGTGGAATTTTTCCCAGTTTCTCATAGCAGAATTGGATACAGGACACAATCCACCTGGCAATAGTTCTCTTGGTGGCAGGTTTGCCCTTACCTACTTCCCCATAAGTGAGGAATTGGAGGGAGTCAAACCTGTGACCCTTTGTACAGTCTATGTAGTAACTAAGGACTCTTAACATCTAAACAGTGTAACTTCCGCTCTCCTGAGGAAGTATGATCAGTGAAGAACACAGGAATAGACACAGATTGGTTTAAGTGGAAATCAGAAATCACTTTGGGTAAGAACCTTCTACTGGTTCTAAGGACTACCTTATCTCTATGGAATGAAATGAAGTCAGGTTCAACTGACAGGGCTTGCAATTCACTGATACGTCTGGCAGAGGTAACAGCAACCAAAAACACAGTTTTCCAAGTCAAGTACTTGAGCTCTGCTGAGGACACAGGCTCAAAGGGGGGGTTGCATAAGCTGAGCAATGCAACCATTCAAATCCCAGGCAGGAACAGGATCCCTAAAAGGGGGATTGGTATGAAGCAATCCTTTAAAAAATGTACAGAATACAGGGTGAGATGACAGAGAGAAAGACTTCCCCACTGACAGGAACGCAGAAACAGCTGACAAATGAACTTTGAGAGTAGCTGGTCTGAGGCCAAGGCCATTAAGGTGAACAATATAATCTAGAACTGTGGACAATTCAGCAGTGTCTGGGGATATATGCCTCTTGGAACACCAAATGCTGAATCTTTTCCATTTGGAGTTGTAAGTTTTTCTGGTGGCAGGCTTACTCAAAGCTTTGAGAATATCCAGAACCCCTTGGGACAGATGCAAGTCTGCATACTCTAACTCTTCAAGAGCCATGCCTTGAGATTGAGTGACTGAAGATTTGGGTACCAAATTCTCCCCTGAGAGGAGGTCAACAGGTTGTAATTCCTGGGAAGAGACCAGGGAAGATGGACTGCCAGGGACAATAGCAGGGGGTACCAAGGCTGCCTGGCCCAGTTTGGAGCAATCGGAATCACTTTGCAAAGTTAAAACCTTACCTTGACTAGCACCTTGAACAGTAGAGGAAAGGGAGGGAAGGCATAAAGAAACTTCCCTTCCCAGTTCAAAATCAGAGCATCCAGAGGGACTGAGCCCAACACTGGGGGTCCGCAACAAAACAAGGAAGTTGGTGATTGTCTGGGGCTGCAAAGAGATCTATCTCTGAGTGCCCACCATGAAAAAATTACTTTCAACACCAAATGATCCAGAGACCATTCGTGATGGCCCTGGGAAATCCTGCTCAATGCATCTGCTGGCACATTGTCCTTTCCTGGGAGGTGGACTGCCACCAGAGAGGCCTGTAGGGAATAAGCCAGGGACGATATTTTCGTGGCCTCCGTGCACAAGGCCGTGGACAGAGTGCCTCACTGCTTGTTGATGTACCACATGGTAGTAGTGTTGTCCGTCCTGACCTGAACCACCTTGTTCTGTACTGAGAGAAAGCTTGCAGGGCCAGAAGTACTGCCCTGAGCTCCAGGAGGTTGATATGAAGAAGGGACTCCTGAGAGGACCAGAGCCCTTGGGCTGTAAGAGCTCCCAGATGGGCTCCCCACCCCAAAAGGGAAGCATCTGTGGTAAGGACCACAGAGTGAGTCTGTGTGACAAATAGAACACCTTGCCTCAGATTATCCAGGTCCTGCCACCACTGAAGGGCCTGAATTAGGGTCTGAGTAACAGAACTAGTTTGGTAAGAGGATCTTTCCTTTGGAACCAAAAAGTCCTCAGATGGAACTGAATGTCCCTCATCTGAAACCTGGCCCCTTGGACCACTGCCGTGGAAGCTGCCATCTGGCCCAAAAGCTGAAGAAAATGCCTTGCTGGTTGAGAAACCAGAGGGAGGAAGGAAGAGGCCAGCTGAAAGATGGCTATGGCCCTTTCCAGAGGAATGAAAGCTCTTGCCTTGACCGTGTCCAGCTCTGCTCCTATAAAAGTGAGGAGCTGTACAGGATCAAGAAATGGAAATTACATACCTAACGTAATTCTTGATCTTCTTGGACGAAGTCTCCACCACTCATTCACACTAATAGGATCTACACTGGAGGCGCTAGGACCCAGCGGGAGCAAATTTTTTGCTAGAGGCTCGGCGCCAGAGATGAAGCTGCGAGGAGCAGCACCGCGAGCCTCGGCTTGTGTGGTAATGACTATCTCGGCCAACCCTCCACACAACCGCACAGTACCTCCCCCACCCCCGAGGAGGTGCAGTGTAACAACCTAGAAGGATAGCCTAACTGAAAAACGGACATAAGACAGTCCGGAGGACCATAATAAGAAGGGTCAAGAAAGAAGTCTTTACAGCCTAAAGATTGAGGGAGTGAAGACCAACAACAGAGGTGAGATCGGGCGATGGTGGGCGGGCATGTGAATGAGTGGTGGAGACTTCGTCCAAGAAGATCAATATGGTAGGTACGTAATTTCCATATCTTCCTGGACATAAAGTCTCCACCACTCATTCACACTAATGGGACAGTACCGAGCTAATAATCCTCCGAGAGGGCAGCAGGAGAGACCAAGAGCTCACAAATTTAGGACAAAAGTCCATTAAGGATGGTCCTGCCAAACAAAATATGTCATCTGGCATGGACATCCAGGGCATAGTGTTTGACGAAAGTATGCACTGAGCTCCAGGTGGCCGCACTGCAAATATCTGCAATGGGCATGTTGCGGATTTCTGCCAGGGATGCCGCGACCACTCTAGTAGAGTGAGCATACACTCTGCCTTCCAGCTTAACCTGCGCCATGGAATAACAGTGGCGAAGGCATGCCACCAGCCATGCTCAAATGCATCTGATAGCGACAGGTTGACCCAGCCAGGTCTCGCTGAAGGAAACAAACAGTTGTTCAGCTTTGCGAAATTCCTTTGTTCTATCTAAACAGAAACGCAAAGCTCTTTTGACGTCCAAAGAATGAAGAGAATGCTCTCCATCACTTTGAAAGTTCGCAAAGTAAGTAGAAAGAACCAGAGGTTGGTTTAGATGGAATTCTGAAACAACCTTAGGAAGAAACTTAGGATGGGTCCTAAGAACTACTTTGCCTTTACAGTATACGGAGGGTCTGTGACCAAGGCATGCATCTCAGAGACCCTGCAGACTGAGGTAATGGCCACCAGGAAGGCTGTTTTCCAAGTGAGAAATTTCAACTCACAAGTAGCTAGAGGCTCGAAAGGTTTTCGACTGAGCATGTCTAGCACAAGATTAATGTCCCAGGCTGTGACCGGACGTCTAAAAGGAGGTCTGGTATGCAGAATTCCCTTAAGAAACCTCTAAACCACGGGTAACTGAGCCAGTGACAAGGAAAGTACTGGCTCATGATAGGCTGAAATGGCACAAAGGTGAACCTTGACTGTAGAGTGTTGAAGACCTGAATTTGAGAGGTCTAAAAGGTACTCTAGAACTTTATTCGGTGGGCAGGAAAAAGGATTCAAAGAGGATTTTGCACACCAGAGCGAAAAACGCTTCCATTTGGCAGTGTAAGTTTTCCTAGTGGCTGGCTTGCGCGCAGCCAGAAGAATATCTGAAACTCTGTGAGAGACATTGAACCTGTTCACTTCCATCTCTTCAGGAGCCAAGCGTGAAGGTGAAGCGATCTCAGATTGGGATGGACCACAGGCCCCTGAGTCACAAGGTTCGTCTGAAGGGAAAGTGGTTTCGGAGGGGTTTCCGACATACTGTTGAGTAACGGACACCATATTTGTTGAGGCCAGAAGGGAGCAATGAGGATCATCTTGACCCCTGGGACTCGAACTTGAGAAGTACCCTCTTGAATTAGAGGAAGAGGCAGAAAGGTGTATAGAAAGCGTTTTTGTCCACTGTAGCCTGAATGCATCCTGACAGAAAATGCCAGGCCCTAGATTTCTGGAGCAGAAGAGAGGCAGTTTTGTGTTGAGTGGGGATGCAAAAAGGTCCAGGTCTGGAGTTCCCCACTCTGCGAACTATGAACTATGGTTGAGTTTAGAGACCACTCATGAGGATCTGTCTCTGTTCTGCTGAGGCGGTCTGCCAGTTCGTTCTGTACTCCTGGCAGGTAGACCGCCTGGATTAGAGCCTTGTGCTCTAAGGACCATTCCCACATGCTCATCGCTTCCCTGCATTAGGTGTAAGAGCGTGCACCGCCATGCTTGTTGATGTAATACATCACTGCTTGGTTGTCCGTTTGAAGGAGAATTTTGTTATGAAAGAGAATGTCCTTCAAATCCTGGACTGCATAAAGGACGGCCCTCATTTCTAAGACATTTATGTGATGCTGGGACTCGTCCAGAGTCCACGTACCTTGGGTGTGGAGATACTGACAGTGAGCTCCCCATCCCGTCAGGGATGTGTCCGTGATAATGGAAATCTGATGATCCAGGGGAGCAAATGGATACCCTCCCAGAAGGTTGTCCTCTTGCGACCACCAGGTGAGCGACCTCTTCAGAGGTTCTGTCACCTTGATGAGAAAGAACTAAGGGTGAGTGGTTGGGGACCACTGAGTACTGAGCATCCACTGAGAGGTTCTCATGTGGAGGTGAGCTAGGGGTACCGTGAACACAGAGGATGCCATGAGACCCAGCATCCGTTGCATTGAGATAGCTCAAACCGAGCTGTTCTCCCTGATGTATCGGGCCATCTGTAGGATATCACTTCTTTTGTCTTCTGGTAGAAAAGCTTTCGCAGAGGAGGTATCCAGAAGAGTTCCTATGAAAAGGAGCCTTTGGGAGGACTGCAACTGCGATTTCCTGAGATTCAGCAGGACTCCCATGGACGTGAGAATGTCTAAAGCCGTGGCAACGGCGTGGAGGGTTCCCTGCCTGGAAGGGCTTGCTAGAAGCCAGTCGTCCAGATATGGGAACACTTGTATTCAGATTTTTCTGAGATGCGCTGCGAGAATTGCACAACACGTTGTAAAAACTCGCGGTGCCGAGGATAGCCCAAAGGGCAGGACTCTGAACTGGTAATGCTTAGATATTTGTGATATCTTGGGTGAATAGGAATATGCTGGTAAGCATCCTGCATGTCCAGGGAAGCTAACTAGTTATCGTTTTGAATTTCTGTTTGGGAAGAAATTTGTTTAATTTTCTGAGGTCCAAAAATGGGGCACATGCCCCTGGTTTTCTTTGGAACTAGAAAGTAATGGGAGTAGAACCCTGTGTTCCGTTGATCCAGCAGAACTACTTGTACTGCCCTGTTGTTCAGAAGGCCTTGTATCTTGGAGGTGAGAAGTTCTGACTGAAGCATCTACAGTTTTGGTTGTCATTTGGGGGGACAATCCGGAGGGTTCTCTGAAAAACTGAGGGAATATCCCTCGCGGATTATCCGGAGGACCCATTTGTCTGGAGTTATGGACTTCCACCAATTGTAGAACTGAGTCAGACGACCTCCCGCCGCTAAGGAGTCCCCCTTGGGCAGCTGAGGGGCTTGATTTTTATTAAAACCACTCCTGCCTTTGCCTCGAAAGAACTGACTGTTATGAAACTGGTGTTTGTTAATACCCGCCCGAGAAGGGGCGGGAGGAGGTCGAGCCAATTTAATGGCTGATCTAGTCTTTTGTGTGGCCTCTACAGCTTGTTCTACTTGAGGGCCAAAGAGATACACACCATCGAAGGGCAATGCCATGACCTGTTGCTGGGCATCATGCGTGAAACCTGAAGTGCGCAGCCAGGAATAGCGGCAGGTACAAATGCCCGCAGTCGCCGGTCGGGAGGCAGTATCGGAGGCCTCCATAACTGCTTTAACCTGCTGGTTGTTGAACTCGATACCCCTGGTTATGGTCTGAAGAAGCTCTGAATCAGCGTCCGACTCCGGTAGGGCTTCAACCATTTGTTTGAGCAAATGCCAAAGAATATACTCATATTGAGAGAAATAGCCCTGGTAGCTGGCGATACGCATACCCAGGGTAGATGCGGCAAAGACTCCCTTACCTAAAGTATCTATCTTACGAGATTCTTTGTTTATAGGTCGAGCTGTAGTAGTCTGAGGGAGGACGACCTTATCATTCTCTGCCAAAACTACAATGGGATCCACAAAGGCCTGAGAGGCCAAAATAGGTCGATCCTTCGGAGCAGCATATTTCCTATCTATGGACTTAGCCACAGAAGGAATGATAGCAGGATTATTCCATACCATTTGAGAGTGTCTCTCAAAGGAGGGTTGTAGCAGAGGAGTTAAATCCATAGGGATGTCCAGAACATGAAGATACTGGAGTCTTAAAAGCTTCCCAGGATCAATGTCCATAGTCTGGAGAGAAAGAGTGGAATTCAAATTTTTCAGCAGAGACTTAAAAGATAGGTCCTCAACCACAGGCTCTGCAACAGGATTAGATCTTGCTCCTTCCACATCATCACCCAGTCTACGATCTGGGTCAGGCTCAATATCATCTCCTGACAGTCCAGGAGGGACTGCATGGACAGGAAAGGAATGAAAATCATCAGGAAAAGAAGAAGGAAAAGAATTCGGAGAAGAGAAGCCCTGAAGATTAGCAGATGAAAAGCCAGGCCTCGGCGCCGAAGAACACTGCGCCGAAGGCTGCAAGCCCAACAAGGCAGAAGGTGCAGAGGAAGAACGTGGCGCCAACAAGCCACACAGCGCCGAAGACTGTGCCGAGAAAGTCAACGGCACGAAAACCCACACGGGCGCCGAGGACGGCGGCTGACAGGTGCATTGGCGCGAGTGACCCACTGACGCCCGACGGCGCTTGAAACCAACCCAGGGCCCCGAACCAGGATTTGAGGGAAAGAAGAGGAATATCAGGAGATAGAGGCATCGGTGTGGCCCCCTGCGCAGCCATGTGAGGGGACACCAGCCGCTGATGTCACGCACCAAAGAGGGCACCGCGTGACTAGGGAGGCCCAACTGTCCTGCCCAATCCCCCAAAGAGCCAGAGGGCCTCGCAATGACTGGGCCAGGCAACTGGACCAACCTCCGAGCCCACTGCTCCATCAGACCGGCCCACTGATGAAACTACTACTCAGAAGCCCTACCAGAAGGCAGGGAAGGGCTCTGATGTCGAAGAGGTCGGTGACCAGAACCAGAAACCGGCGACTCCAAACGAGGAGACCGGCAACTGACCCCAATGACCAACCGTCAAGGCACAGACATATCAGAGGGCGACCTCGAGTGATGCCTTCTCTTTTTTGACCTACGGGCCAAAGAAGAGCTCAAGGCCAATGGTGCCGAGAATGCAACCGTTTTCGTTTATGCTTCCGGGGTCCACCCCTCCCTTCAGGCATTGGGCCGTCCATTGTCAGACCCTCCTTCCGGAGAAGGCAGTGGACCAGACCCTGCCCGGCTGACTGAACAGCTGTCATATGAAGTCTCCCTACCGTCACCTGACCTGCTCATGGTCGACTCTGTCAATGTAGGCTGAGACTTCTTTCTTTGAGAATAAATTATCGTAAGCGGTACTTTATTAAAAAAAAATACTAAAAAATAAACTGAAAACTATGCTGCTAGTTTGAAGTTTGACTCCCGGTGGCTGAGCAACGTTACTGAAGTGCACTCGACGGAGGGGGAAAAAAAGAACTGAGGCGGTTGGAGGGTTGACGCCAGGATAGTCATTACCGCATGAGCCGACGCTCGCGGTGCTGCTCCTAGCGGCTCCATCTCTGGCGCCGACCCTCTAGCAAAAAAGTTTGCTCCCGCTGGGTCCTAGAGCCTCCGGCGTAGATCCCATTAGTGTGAATGAGTGGTGGAGACTTTATATCCAAGAAGATCTGACTTGGGAAGATTGAGAAGAAACCCCAGGGAAGTGAGAACTTGCTGGGTAACCCAAAGATCTGACTCGACTTGGTCTGGGGACTGGCCCACAAGGAGCCAATCGTCCAGATATGGAAAAATTGAAATCCTTTTTCTTCTTAAAAAGGCCACTACTGCTAGGCACTTTGTGAACACTCTTGGGGCTGAAATTAGGCCAAAGGGCATTGCTCTGAACTGGTAATGGCCTGAGGGCAATTTGAACCTGAGGTACTTTCTGGGGGAGCACCTGAAAGGAATGTGAAAATAGGCATCCTTGAGGTCCAGGGAGGCTAGCCAGTCTCCTGGCCTTAGAGAGGGAAGAATTGTTCCTAGAGTGACCATTTTGACTTTAGTAGGTGCTTGTTTAGGTATCTTAGATCTAGGATGGGTTGCCACTCCCGTCTTTTTTGGGGTAAGAAAGTACCTGGGGTACAGACATTTGCCCCTGTATGGGGTAGGAACTCTCTCTATGGCTCTTAAGGCCAGTACATATGAAACCTCTGCCTCTACAGCAAGGGTTTCTGATGTATTTGCAGGTGGAAAGGATCTGGGTTTCAGTTTCGGAAAATTTTTGAAACCGAGAACCAGCCCCTGGCTTACAACCTCCAGGACCCACTTGTCTGAGGTAACAGACATCCAATCCTGGACAAAGTAAGTCAGCCTGCCTCCTACTCCTGAGGGAGTCGACCTGGGCACACACATCAGGGTGTCTGCTTGGCAGAAGCCTTAGGCTGAAGGGCGGATGCAGCCCTGCTCATCCCCCTTCTGCTTCTCCCTCTGAAGAACCCCCTCTGAGAAAAGGGAGAAGAGGCCTGTGCTTGTTAGAAAGGCCTGTCAAAAGGCCTGCCCCTGCCCCTAGCTTGCTGCCTTTGAGGAGTTGCCTGCCTCTCCTTGGCCTGGGCACTCCTGTAAGTGGTCCTGTACTCATCCATTTTCTTCATGTAATTCTCTGTCTACTCCCCAAACAGAGAATTACCCACCACAGAGAAATCCATGGCCTTAGCCTGGGTGTCCCGTGAAAGGCTAGTACATCTGAGCCAAGCCATTCTCCGAAGAGCCACAGATGTAGCCATGACTCCTGATGACACATCATTGGAGTCCACGGCAGCATGAAATTGCACCTCTGATGCCTCAATCCCATCTGCAGCCACCTCCTCCAGTTCCTTGGCTAGCTGGGGGGGAAGCCTGATTAGCTAGTGCCAGTACAGTGTCCCACCTGGACTTCTGGTACCTGGCTGAATAGACCATATAGTTAGCCTACCTGAGTCCCAAAGATGATGCCATGTACTGTTTCTTTGCCACGGCATCCATCTTCCTGGAGTCTTTGTCTGGGGGGTGTGAAGCCAAGGGAGTGTTTGCCGTGTCACAGGCAGCAGCGTGCACTACCCCAACATGGCTGCATTGTTGGTATAAAAACTCCATACCTGAGCCTGATAGTGTGTACCTCTTGTCCATCCTTCTGTCAACAGGAGGTACAGTATTGGGAGACTAAGATTCTGAGTGTCTGCTTCCCAAAGGATTTGTGGAGGGGAACAGACAGTCTCCTGGACTCTGGGATATCCAACATTTCCACATAATCAGGCTCCTCTTAATCCTCCATGGCCTCCTCCATCATAGGAAGCTAGAGGGTTTCAGCCACCTTTCTGTAAAACAGAAAGTGGGAAGGGGACTCACTCACAAAGCCTAGGAGGGGAAACACCAGAAGGTCTGTCTGGGGAGATGTCCGGTTCCACAGGCACATCCAGACTTTCACCATCGTCACTATCATCCTCGAGCCCCCAAACTCCGGTTCATAGAAATCTTCAGGGGTATAATCTTGAACGGGGAACCGACTGAACCGAACCCCTGCCAAATGGTGCTGGATTGGTCGGAACCGGCCAAAGCGATTCCACAATCCGAATCGCTCTGGCTATTTCTTCGGCCGTCGGAACATGAACCTCTGGATCCGAACCGGTCAATTTCTCTTTGTGCTTTTTCTTTTTGTAGGAACCGACCCCTCAGGATCGGCTCTCCTCTTGCCCGAAGAAGTATCGCCCTGGTCAGAAGGCACTCCTTCTGGTTCAGTCGGAATTGAACTGGGCTGGCCATCTGGGTCAGAGGACGTCTCAGCCTCCTTTTCCCTCAGTCTACCTAATCTCTTTTCAAGGGTAGATTTAGGAACATTTTTACAAATTTGGCAGTCTGTATTGAGGTGTTCAAACCCCAGACAGTAAACACAGGCGGTGTGGGGATCGGCCTTAGCAAAGACCTCCCCACACTCACTGCAGTGTTGAAACCCAGTGGGCCCGGTTTTCTTCTTGGGTTTCTCAGACATGGCCAACCTAACCAAACTCACCCGATAAGAACCGGTAACCACACTGTAAGTAAAGAAATACAGATTACTCACCTGTAACAGGAGTTCTAGGAATGGTATATGTTGTTCATCCACACTGTCTGGCAGGTATCCTTGCCGCTTTAATTCTTGCCGGAAGGTCTTCAAGCTGGCTCCTCCCACCCACCCGGGTGGTAAAACTCTCAGCTCCGCCCCATGACGTCAGATCTGGCCCGCTGAAAGCTCAGGTTGTGCGTCCGAGCCGGGGAGTCGGGTGGAGTCGTGTGGATGAACAACATACCATTCCTAGAACTCCTGTTACAGGTGAGTAACCTGTATTCTAGGGACATGATATGTTGTTCATCCACACTGTCTGGCAGACTCCTAGCAGTTCTCCGGGAGGAGGGATGCAAGGCGACACCCCTACTTAGGAATAGAGACTGGAGAACCGAGGCCCCAAACCAGCATCCGGGCGTGACTCAAGGTCGATGTGGTAGCGGGTGAAGAAGGTGTGTGCTGACTTCCAGGTAGCAGCCCTGCAGATTTCCTGGATAGGGACGTCCCTGGAAGCAGCCACCGATGCAGCAGTATGGCGGGTAGAATGAGCTCTTATCCCTCTGGGAGGCTCCATGCCCGCCAACTTACAGCAGAGATCTATGCAGGAGGTGGCCCACCTGCCTATCGTCCGCTTGGCTGCAGGTCTGCTAGGTGCGGCGTCAGCGTAGGTGACAAACAGCTGCCGAACCTCTCCCTGAATTTCAGCCGTGCGCTCCTTATAGTAAGCGAGCGCCCTTCTAGGGTCCAGAGTATGGAGCCTATATTCGGCCTCCGAGGTGTGACTGGGGTATAACACCGGCAGAGTCAACACCTGGTTAAGGTGAAACTCCGACACCACCTTCGGAAGGAATTTCAGTTGGGGGCGCAGGACAACCTTGTCCCTGTGGAAGACCAGGTAAGGAGACTCTATGCAGAGCGCCTGGAGCTCTCCCATCCTTCTGGCTGACGTGATAGCCACCAAGAAGGCGGTCTTCCACGACAGGTGAGAGGTTCACACCTGTGCATTGGTTCAAATGGCATGCCCATGAGCTTTGCCAGTACCAGCAGTAGATCCACGGAGGTGGAGTTCTCTAGCACGGAGGAAATGTGATCAAGGCCTTTGAAAAGGCCAGACCACCTTCTCCTCGCACATCGACTGCCTTGCCTGCGCCCGGTAAGCAGAGATGGCTGCCAGGTGCACCTTATGGGTCACACTCAAGCCCTTGCTGAGAAAGGGACCAAAGTAGTCCAATATGCTCGCCAAGGAACAGGAGGAAGGGTCCAGGCACTTGTTCTGACACCAAATGGAAAATCTTTCCATTTGAAGGCATAGCATTTTCTGGTCGACTTACGGGACGCCTCAACTACGTTGAGGACCTCGTCGAAAGACCCGGGCCTGGAACTCTAGCCGCTCAGGAACCAGGCCGTCAGGTGCAGGGATTGAAGGTCCGGATGGAATACCTTCCCCTGATTGACTGGGAGCAGGTCCGGGCGAGCTGGAAGCTGCCTCGGGAGCCTGGAGCTGAGGCTGAGGAGATCTGGGTACCAGTACTGGCTGGGGCCAGTCTGGGGCTATCAGAATCACCTGTGCCTTGTCCCTCCTTACTTTGAGCAGCACCTTGTGCATCAAGGGGAACGGGGGAAAGGCGTAGAAGAGGCCCGGGGTCCACGGCCTCGAGAAGGCATCCTCCTGCAGCGATCCCTGCTGAGGGGGGCGGGCATGGAACAGCCTCAGGCTTGCATTCTCCCTGGAGGCAAACAGGTCCACCTGAGGTGTGCCCCAATGGGAGAATAGATCTTGTACTACCTCCGGCAGGAGAGACCACTCGTGGGGCCAGCCCCTATCCGGCTTAGGGCATTGGCCAGGGTGTTGAGGCTCCTGCCACATGAATAACTAGGAGATCCGCCTCCAGGCTGCACAGAGTGACCAGATGCGGGAGAGCTTCCTTGCATAGAAGCATGGGCGCGTCCGCCCTGGCGGTTTAGATAGTACGTGGTTGTGGTGTTGTCCGTCTGGACCCAGACCACTTGACCCCGAAGAAACGGAGCAAAGGCGGTGAGAGCAAGGCGGACCACTCGGAGCTCCAGCAGGTTGATGTGGCATCGGGACTCCCTCGGGGACCAGAGGCTGTGCGCTTGGTGTTCCCCCAGATGGGCACCCCAACCCATCAGAGAGGCATCGGTCGATAGAGAGACCGTCGGCTCGGGGCGGACAAACGGGATGCCCTCCTGCAGATGAACTGGAACGGTCCACCACTGAAGAGCGTTCCACATCCCCTGGGTCACCGTCACTAGCTGGTCCAATGGATCGCAGCGTTGGGACCACTGGCTGGCCAGCCCCCACTGAAGGGGGCGCATGTTCCAGCGGGCCCAACGGACCACGCTGGTACAGGCCATCGCAGGGCCAGGAGGCGCTTGGGAAGTCCGGGCAGGCGCGGTGCCCAACCAGAAATGATTGGGCAAGGAGGACAGAACCGACCCTGGCCGCGGGGCCGTGCCCTGGCTCGAAGAGAGTCGGCTCTGCCCTGATGAAAAGAATCACCTGCCTGGCTCGAGTTCTGACTTGGCCTCGCTGATGAGGAGGCCGACCTGAGAAACAAACCTGGGGCCAGATCTCTGGACCGCTCCACCTCCTGTCTGGAGGGGCTGCTATCAGCCAATCGTCCAGGTAAGGTACACCGACCTCGGCGCGCAGGAATGCTGTCACCACTGCCATGCATTTGGTGAAGACCCTGGGAGCTGGAGATAAGCTGAAGGGCATGGCTTGGAACTGAAAGGATCCCTCCGCTCGAAGCGAAGGAACCTCTGATGTGGACGGACGGATGAGGGACGTGAAAAAACGTCCTGCAGGTCAGAGAGCAGAACCACACACGTGTTCCAAGGATGGTATTATCTGAGCCAGAGTGACCATTCTGAAGGTTCCAGACCTTAGGAACTTTAGGTTGTGTAGGTCGAGAATGGGGCGCCAGCCCCCCGTCCGTTTCGGAACCAGGAAGTACCTGGACACGAACCCCGGGTTTCAGGGGGGGGTCCGCCACCTCTCTTATCACCTCCTTCTCGAGGAGGAGAGCGATGTTGGCTCGGCGAGCTGACAGCGAGGCAGACCCTGAGGCCCCGAGGTGCGCGGCTCTGAAGGGTGGGGCCTGCTAACCGCAGAGGCAGGCCCTTCCTACCTCCAACACTCACCGGTCTGTGGTGATAATGGACCAGGCGGAAAGAAAGTGGCGGGCCGCCCCCGAGGGGCACCTGGGAGTGAGCAGCAGGGGTTGGGCGACACCCTCAACCCGTCACTGGGCAGGCTTGGATGAAGGACGGCCGAGGACCTCAGGAGCCTTACCTCCTGCCCTGGGAGGAAGCCGCGGGCTTGGGTTTGGGACGTCAAGTGCGAGCCTGCTGGCCCTGATGCTGCTGGGCCGGACTGCACTGAGGGGCGGACGGAACGAAAGGGCTTGGGTTGCGGTCTGTGGCCCTTGTCCCTCTGAGCGGATGAGACCGAGTCCAAAGTGGCATTGGACTTTTTGATCTTCTGGAGGTGGCCTTCCACTCCAGGGCCGAAGAGGTCGGTCCCCAAGAAGGGGACATCCACCAATTTGTGCTGGATATCCGCTGTGAAGGTGGATATCCTCAGCCATGCCCGGTGGCGCATAGCCACTGCGGCCGCGACTGACCTGGCGCATGAGTCTCCAATGTCCAGAGCAGTCTGAAGTTGCTGCTTGGCCACCGCCCTGCCCTGGTCCCACACCTGCCTAACCGTGGTCTGCAGGTCAGCCAGTAGGGATCAACTCGTCTAGGGAGCCCAACAGGGCATGGGAGAAATGTGCCATAAGCACGGCCGAGCTGGCCTGACGAAGACCAAGGGAGGACACAACGTAGACTTTTCACCCGGCATAGTCCAATTTCTTGGACTCCTTGTCGGGAGGTTTGTCCACGTCCCTAGCATTTCCGGCATGCCGTAAAACGCTGTCTGTAACTAACCCCTCGGCTGAGGGATGTTCCGAGAAACCAGACAGGGAACTGGTAGGGACCGCATACTTCCTGGCCATCCTGGCTGAAGGCGCAGGGCAGGAAGCAGGGTGCTGCCAGAGCTCCAAGGCTGGGCCCACAATGGCCTTGGCCACAGGAAAGGCCTCCATAGGTGAATCCCCTCGGTCCAATATCTCTGTGAGGGGATACTTGGCCCGCTTGGATACGGGCTCGAGCTGCATCCCGGTGGACTCCGAGATGAGCCTGAGCAAACCCAGGAAGGACGAAGGGCTGTCGTCCAGCGACTGACCTCCAGAGGACTCCAAGTCCACTCGCCTGGAGAAGAGGGAGGAATCGTCGTCGGACTCAGAAGAGTCCGCAAAGAGCTGCCTCGGCCTGAACCACCTCCACCTGCCGAGGGCGATCGGGAGTGAGGGTGACCGACAGCCTATGGGGCAGACCCTGAGCCGACCGAGAGTTCTTGGTCGGAGCCCCAAACAGCGGCTGTGGAGGCGGAGGTTCCACCGGAATCGGTGGAGCAGCTGGTTTTGGCCGAACAACCAGCCTGGGAACAGGCTCCTCGGTAAGACGAGGGTTGTTTCGACCGCCCGTGAAGGCGACGGCGTTGGCTTGTTCCCCGGTCAGAAGGAGCTGGTGCCACAAGGTCCTCGTGTCAGACTTACGTCGAGAGCCTCCCTCATCCGAGGAGGAGGGGCGAAGGGCCAGGCGGCCGCTACTGTGCCGAGACCGAGACCGCCTATGACGGCGGGATCGGCTGGACTGTGAAGAAGTCCGAGACCGAGAACCTCGGCCTTTCCGAGGATGGTGCAGGGAGGGGACGGGTGGAACCGGCTCCTCCCTCGGCTCGGAGGGTTCACCCGAGGGCTCCGGAACCGGAGGCACTGGCAAGCCCGCGGGATCCTCAACTCCCACCGGGGGAACCGGTGAGAGAGGATTTTCAGCTTCACCGGTCGACAACCCGTTCAACAGGTCGAGAAAGATCTCGACTGTGTCGACAGCAGTCTCGGTCAACTGACCTGACGGGGACACTGTGAGACCAGTGGCCGAAGACGAACGATCGACCGAAGTCGCTGGCCGACAACTCGGGGAGAGGGACCTTTCCCGCTCCCAAGAGCGTTGATGGAGGGACTTACCCTTGTCTTTCTTCTTGGACCGAGAACAAGGTCCAGCAGACGTTGGTCCCTCTCCTCTAGTGGAGAGAGAGACAGACAAAGCTCCTTAAAGGAAGCTGTGTAAGAGGAACCCAGGGAGAGCGGGATAAATGCCGCGGTCGAGGAAGATGCGGCCCACGCCGCCTCCTCTTCAAGGGCGATCATCTGCTCTAGCTGATCCACCGAGCCAGCCGACCGGGCCTCTTTTGACTTCACCGGAGGAAAACGTTTCTCAGGGCGCCCCAGTTGTAAACGGGCAGCACGGTCTTTGAGGACGTAGGCTGAGAAGGAAGAGCACAGGTCGCAAGCCTGCGGGTCATGCTCAAGGCCTAAACAGTAGACACACGTGGAGTGCGGATCCGTCCGAGACATCTTCTGCCCGCAAGGGCACCTCCAAAAACTGGGAGTCGATTTGTCCATCGCAGCCACGAGGGATAGAAGACTGAAGTCTATAATGTACAAAAAACTTTTCCATTCGGAAAACCGAAGAATTAGGAACCAGTCTTATATGCAGAGCGCTAAGTAGGAAACCTGAGCTTCCAAGCGGTAAGGAAGATCTGGCGTCATGGGGCGGAGCCGAGAGTTTTACCACCCGGGTGGGTGGGAGGAGACAGCTTGAAGACCTTCCGGCAAGATTTAAAGCGGCAAGGATACCTGCCAGACAGTGTGGATGAACAACATATCCATGTCCCTAGAACAGAAAATTCACTAAAAGTGATCGGTTCAGCTGAACCGATCAAACAAGTTTACAATTTCCACACAGGGACTTCCGGTGACGTCATGCACTGAGCAACATCTTGGGTGGTAGGCTCCCTGCTGTAAAAAGCTAAACACCTCTAAAAGTACTGCTTCTAACAAAACAGAGTGCATCCAAAAGATTCCGGAGGTGGTAGAATGCCTAGAAAAAGAGGTGACGCCGTCCTCGGATCCCCCAAGCGCCTGGATGGAACTAGATCGATGGAGGAAGACTCCGAAAGCGGCGACTCGCGGGCCTCCTCAACCTCCCGCCACAGTAAAACGCGGGCTGACCAGGCCCCCGATCAACTTTACAGAGGCAAATGGCTCAGATGTTGGCCGAAATCAGAGACTTCAGAAAAGAGATGCGGAGCACAGTTGCAGCAATCCGCACAGATATTGGAAAGTTAGAAAAAAAGCAGGAGGAACAGGAGGAGCAGCTAATATCCACGGATCGGAGAGTGGGGGAGACAGAAAGCGCGATTGTACAGCTGCACGGCCTGCTGAGAGGCCTACAAGATCGTGCGGAGGACGCCGAGAGCAGGAGTCGCCGAAACAATATACGGCTGTCGGGGCTCCCAGAGGGCGCAGAGGGAACCGAAGTTATCCCCTTTGTGCAGAAAATGCTTAGAGAAATCTTAAAATTACCCGAAGAGCTATCGCTCGAGATGGAGAGAGTCCATCACACCCTCGGCCCCAAACCAGCAGTAGGAGCTCGACCACGTACCCTGCTAATTAAATTTTTGAGGCACCAAGAAAAGGAAAAAATCTTACACACAGCGTGGAGGCAAGGAGCGGTTTTCTACGATACCCACAGGCTCTTCTTTGAAAATGACTTTGCCCCTGAGATTATGGCGCGCCGGAAGGCCTATATCCCGGTAATGAAGACCCTTAAAGCGGCAGGAGTGCGCTTTAAAATGCTATACCCGGCGAGAATGGTGATCCACTTTAAGGAGGGGGTCCACACCTTTGAAAATGCAGCGGATGCGATAACGGAGCTCAGGAAGAGGAAAATAGAGATTGTGCAGCAACAAAGGAGATCAGCAGCAACCCCTGCCGCCAGGTTGGCCCAGAAGGTCTGGAATGCTGGACACCGTGATGCTAGACGCCGCCAGGGCTTAGAAGCCATCCAGTCAATCGTAGAATCACTGAGGGCCAGATCCGGTAGCACAGCGGAGGGAGGCACGACTGCACTTAATACCTGAGCTAACCGCAAGTAAATTTAAGGACTGGGCCAACTTTAAAATGAACTGGATAAAATGTCTGTTTCATTTGGGTCCTCAGCCAAGCCCTTAACTCTGTCTAGACTTTGGCATGGGAGTCTGTGGGGGGAGTTGATGAGTATGTGTTGGGTTGAGGCTGGGAATGTATCGGGGTGGAATTGGGGGCTGGAGTGAGAGTCATTAAAAGATCCAAGTGGTGAGATTTGCTTGGGAGGCTTGTGTGGGAGATGCTGGGTCGAGGCGTCTGCATGGGACCAATGGTGGCATGGCCAGAGCGGCCCCTCATCCTCCGGAGCCCATTGGGAAGGGGGGACTGGGGATGCCCACCGGATCATGACCCCAGTCCACCTCCCGCAGTAGCCTAAATGAGGGGAAGTGAGGACACGTGTCAACCCCAGGGGGACTAGAGGGCGGCAGCATCAAGGGCGACGGCCTGTTGGGGAATTAACTTATTTGGAGTAGGACTGGGGGTGAACCTTGGCCGGACAGGGGCTTCACGCAAGGCAACCACTATGAGTCTTGGAGTCGGATGGGCAGCATGGCCCTGCTAGGCGGGGCTGCCGAGACTCGGGGAACAAGGGGAAGTTAAGAGGGACCACTCTGAGAGGCGAGAGAAGGGGGGAAGGGAGGAGGCATCGGCTCAAAGGTGGTCATACAAAAACCTTGCACCCAGCAGAGGAAGATCATGGAGGCAAGGGGGAGTGGAGGGGTCTGGGGATCCTACGGAGCTGGGACCGCCTTCTCACTCACCCCGGGATCGCCACACGACTCTCGATCCTAGGGCCAGTGGGGAAGCCTCTACAGAGTCGCCCCCCCTGGGAGAGAGCTGGGTGAACCCTGCATGAACGGCAAGGAGGGCAGAGGGGAAACATCGGGAGGGGGGGATACAAGTTGGCCCTCCGACAACTATGGTCGGTATCCTGCACTGGATTAATGGGAATGGGCCTGAGGGGGTGAAGGGGGAGAATGGGATTAGAGGATAAGCAATAATTAATTAATTGAGACGGATAAGATTTCCAGGCAGATGAAATACAACTATAGATAAAGATGCAAGAAGGTTGGACCGGGAGGTTGGGTCCTCGGGTTGCCGATGTAGCTGCGCAAACCCGCCCGTGCCCCAAGAGGGGGAAATTGTCCACAGGCCAGAGCCAAGAATGACTATACTACCTGCCCCGGACAGGACCCGCGGGGTGGGGGGTTCCTCCTCTCCCTCCGCTAGTGAGGACTGGCCAGCTAAGTGGACAGCGCAGAGGAAATAAACAGCGCAACCATAGGGGTGGGAGGGCAGGGGTACCAAGGGGGCAGAGAATTGTACTCTCACGGGTGAGGACCTGCTTGGTCGGGGAGCCCTGTGACGGGGTGAGTGCCATCGGTCCGCGGTCTGGGGCTCTCAGCTGGGCCGAAGGGAGACAGCCCTTGCCCCAGACACTTGGCGGTGGTCCCTCTAGCTGCAGTACAGCTTTCAGGGAAGCCTGCGACACCTGCAGGACGGACACTTTCCCGTACTACCCTACCCGAATAGGTACCTAGGTGCCTTGAGCCCTGAATTAAGGGCCTATAGGTTGGGTCATAAACCCATCCTCAGGTCAGGGCTAAGCCCAGACCGGTGGAAGTGCCAGCAGCTGTTGAGTAGGCCAGGTTGGCCAGAGCGAGATATGTTAGGTTCTACGCTCACTGTTGATCTTTACTTATTGTTGTGTTCGTATTGTATTGTTTGTTTCGGAGTCACCAAATGTACACAATGTGGATTGCAGTCACAAGCTGTGCCAGACTTTAGAGGGGTTCCTGCGGGGGACTGGGAAGGCTGGGTACCAGATGTCACATGGTCATGCATAATGCAGGCCCACACACTTAAGTTGCTATCCCTTAACATCAAGGGCCTGGCCTCACCGATCAAGAGATCCAGGGCACTGACTTACATCAGAAGGGCAAAGGCAGACATCGCTTCTTGCAGGAAACACACATGAACCCAGCCGAGCACACTAAGTTAGCCAAACTAAGCAGGGGACAGGTATTTCCTTCATCCTGCAAAGATGGCAGGAAACGTGGGTGGCTATCATTGTGTCTCCACATACCCACTTCAGGTGGAGTCCACTTGGTCGGATTTGAGGGCCGACTGGTGGTTGCCTAAGGGAAAATTAACGGGGTGACGTTAGCAAACGTCTACTTACCGCCGGGTATCACGGTCTCAAAACTAAGACCACTGCTGGATAAGGTAATCCAGAAAACCAAAGGTATTCTTATGCTGGCAGGGGACTTTAATCTGACTATGGCCCCCCAGGTCGACTCGACCAGCTGAAGACCCCGGAGGCCAACACCTACCCAAAAGTTTTTTAATAAGTTTGTATCGGAGGTCGGATGGTGCGATGTCTGGCAGAAACTACACCTGAATGCCAAAAACTTCTCCTATTATTCACTGGTACACCATATGTACTCCCGAATAGACCATACATTAACCCAGATAGAAAATCTAGGCAACGTACAGGAAGCCCAACTGGGAGATATCTCCATCTCGGATCATGCGCCCCTGACAACCTGCTGGAATTGGGGCCTTCAACCGAGGAACACGCAGTGGCGTTTAAACCCTGTCCATTTGCGGTCTGAAAAATTTAGGGAGTTTCTTTTAGATAAAATCACGGAAATCGTGACGGATAACCCACCACAGGACTCCGCTCCCTCAATGCACTGGGATACAATTAAAACTGTCCTCAGAGGACACATCATTAAGTACACAGTGGAATTGGGGAGGCAGCGAAAAGAACGCCGGTGTAAACTGGAGGAAACGCTTCACTTCCTCCAGATGGCGCACCAGCAGGGTGACGAGTCAGTCCTTCCCCAACTTAAACAAACTAGACGGGATTTGGACCAGCTGGTTCAGCAACAAACTGAAATAGCTCTAACTTTCCTGAGACAAAGATTTTATGAAGTGGGGCCAAGAGCAACACGGTTACTCGCTTACCAAGTTCGTAAGCAGAAGAAAGGGGCCACTATTGCATCTATTAGACACCCCAGTGGGGCCCAGCAGCTGTTCCGTGTGCAGGACATAGTAGACGCATTTGCAAAGTTCTGTAAGGCCCTCTACACCCCAGAGACCACAGTCTCGGCTGAACATATGTTGGAGCATCTGAACTCGATCTCCCTTCCCTCTCTTTCCGAGGCACACAGGGAAGACCTGATGAAGCCTATTACAACCCTGGAGGTTGCCCAGGCAATCACCAAAGCCAAATCTTTGAAGGCCCCAGGCCCGGACGGGTACGGCCCAGAGTTCTACAAGGTGGTAAGAGGCCAGATCGACCCCTTGCTTCTCCGGGTCTTTAACTCGGTTTTGAGGGGAGAACCCCCTCCCCAGTCGTGGTCATATGCCACAATTTCGGTGATACCTAAGCCAGGTAAAAATGCACAAGACTGTGCCTCATACAGACCGATATCTGTGCTCAATCAGGACTATAAACTTTTCATGAACATTTTGGCACACCATCTTGATAGCATATTACCTCTAATAATACACAAAGACCAGACGGGGTTTGTCAAATCATGGACCACCTCAGACAGTATTAAACGTTCTCTGTATGTGGTACAGCGGATGCAGGAGACTGGAGAGGCGGTAGCCCTAATCAGTCTGGACGCAGAGAAGGCCTTTGATAGGGTCTCTTGGCCCTACCTATATCACACTCTAAGCAAATTCGGATTTCCTCCCGTTTGTTCAAACCCTTCAAAACATATACTCCACCCCCAGGGCATGCGTTAGGGTGAACGGGCACCACTCTTGAGTTCTTTCAACTTGAGAGGGGCACCCGACAGGGATGCCCATTGTCACCCCTGCTGTTCGCCATAGTCATCGAGCCACTGGCACAACATATCAGGGAATCGCGCAGCTTCCGGGGGATCAAGATAGGAGACACTGAACACCGAGTAGCTCTGTACGCGGACGATATACTCTTATATCTCCGAGACCCCGAAAGCACTATCCCAGCTGTGAGACAGTTACTGGACGCATATGGTGCGGTTTCCGGATACAAACTCAACTTCGCCAAAACGGAGATCCTTACCTTTAACTACACCCCCACACAGGACACTTGGGATATCATTCCGGGTAGGTGGGATCTGCAAAAACTGAAATATCTCGGTGTGCATATCCCAAAAGACCCCACGAATTATTATAAACATAACTATACGCCATTTATTTTCCAGTTAAAACAAGAATTACAAGCCTGGGCCACCCTGCCCCTTGGCCTCTCTAGGAGAGTAGACCTGATTAGAATGACAGTCCTTCCGAGGGCTCTGTACCTATTTCAAAATATCCCCCTCAATGTACCATTAAAAACTTTTAAGGATATAAACCGTCTTATACGGAACTTCGTATGGGCCTCTCGGAGACCCCGAATTCGGCTGGGGATACTCTCTCTCCCGCCGGGAAGGGGGCTTAGCTCTCCCGGACCTGAGGCTATACCAACAAGCAGCCACCCTCGCACACATAATGACCAGGCATAGGGGAATACCTGCACCGCACTGGCTTGAGATAGAAAGGACCCTAATCAGCGATCGGGCGTACCTCGGGATCCTATACCGACAGGATCAGGGGGAAGGAAGTATAGGGATTCCTGATCCCTGGCTTGAAGCGCAGTTCAAGATCTGGGCCATTATAAAAAGGCGCAGTTAGCGCCCTATCAGGCACTTATCTGCCCGATAACAAGCTTAACAGACTTTACCCCTAATAACTTGGATAATGGTTTCTCTCGCTGGGAAAAACAAGGGTTAAAATACCTGGTGCAGATAATGACTCAGGAGAATACCTGGTCATATGCAGAGATCCAGAGAAAGTTTCACTTCCCACATGGGGACTTTTTTCATTATCTTCAACTGCGACACTACATAGAGAGTTTGCCACGAACGTTGTGGGACCCTGAAGGATACCCAGCGCTGATCCACTGCCAGATACAGTTAAATGCTATAAGGGCCCAAGAGCACCTGATCTCACGTTATTATCAGGCACTTAACACACAAGGAGGTGCCCGCACTGAGGGCATTCGCTCCCTATGGTCGCAGGAAACGGGACACCAGTTCTCCCTGGAAGATTGGAGACAAGCATGCATTTTGTCTAGCCGAGCTACCAGCTCGCACCAATGGCGAGAATTTGCCTGGAAAGTCCTAGTTTGTTACTTTCTCCCTCCTGTGGTTACACGGCACTACTCGTCCAGTTATACAGCGGAGTGCTGGAGACAGTGTGGGGAACCATGTGCCACTTTAACACATGTATTGTGGACATGCCCGGTTCTGTGAGGTTTCCTGGCACAGCTTGAGTCCCAGCTGCAGGAACTGTTTGATACACAACTCCAGCTAACCCTGGAGATGTTTTTATATCTGGATCTCCCCAGAGCGTTTAGAGGACCTATTACCAGATACCTGCTTGTTTTACTAATAACGGCTGCAAAGAAGGCGATCACTAGGCAGTGGTTAACTACAAAGGTCCCCACAGTCCAAGATTGGTGGGACATTACACTGCAGATTTATAATATGGAAAAAATCACGCACAACCTGAATGAACAGGGGGAGAAGTTTAAGGATAGATGGACACGGTGGCAGATATATTATATGCTGAAGGACCCCACTTTCGTACTCTAGTGTACCTGAGAGGGACAACTAGCTGTGGCCTCTGGGTGGAGGGGGGGTGGATTATTATGCCGGCTGTGCCCCACCTGGCCTTCCCGGTCCCCCATGGGGGCAGCAACACCCATACAGAGGAGATGCCCTGGTTGTCTAGGCCTTGAGTTGGGTGAAGCAACTGGTTATTCAATCACAATGTATTAAGAATGTAATTGTAATCCAGAAATAGAACCACGCAGGAGATAACTCAGAATTAATGTTATAACACTAGTACTACCTGACTGTAATATCTGCAATATCTGAAGATTACATAAATGTCTAATTAATGGTGACCTAAGTGTATATATGTTGAAAATTTAATAAAAAGAATAATTACAAAAAAAAACAATTTCCACACAGAATTTAGGAAAAAACCCATCTAGTACTCATGGTACCGCAGACAGAGGCTGAACAGACTACGCGGAACAAATTCGGCTTAAAACCGACAACATTTACAGACAGTTTAACCGACTTCCGAACCGAGCTGAAGGAGAAATCTCCGGAGCGACTGTTCAGTGAGGTGGAGTAAAGAATCTGATGGTTGGATTTCAAAGGGCTGCAGACAGAGACCTCAGCCGAGCTTGAGCTCAGCATTCTATGCTCTGCATAAAAAGTTAACCCTTTGTTCTCCGGGGCAGTTTAAAGGCTGGGGCTAACTGCAATAGTCAGAATACAGCAAGATTTCATGTTGTTTGAAAAACCCGAGACTGCGAGGTAGGCGACAGCACCTGACCCCATGCCCTCTGCCGGATCCAGCCTGTCCAGCCTCTCAGTTCCTCCACCTGGATCCCACCACTGCAGCCAGGGTCTGACTTGAAGTGCGCCCAAGTGGAGGGGCGACCCCACCCCGGAGGGGTTAAGCTAGGGGTACTGACTGCAGATGGAGGGGGAGAGAGGAGGCGTTGGAGCGAGATGAGCCCAGGTGGGCAGGAATAGGCAGGTTGCCTGAGAGAGGCTATGCAGGCTGCGATTGGAGGGAAAAAGAATTGGAAAAAAACAAAACAGATGCTGCAACCAGGTGGACCTTAAGGGTACAGGATAGCCAGTCTAATGACTGTAAATAGATAAAATAGGCAGCCAGGACCCAGCATGTTCTGGGACCAATTTTCTGGTTGAACACCAGTCATAAAACTTTTTCCCATTCTGAAGCGTAGATTTTCTTAGTGGAAAGCTTCCTGTAACCACATCACATGCTTAAGACACTGTAAGAAAGATGCAAACTATACCTATAATATATGCATATTACATCAAAGGTACTCGAGCCATGCCTTGAATGTGAGTGATCCGAGGTTTGGATACTGGAGCCTCTTGATAGGAGATCATCAGATTGTGCTTCCAAGGGAAGGTGTATTGGTTCAGGCCTCAGCATGGAGGGTAGCAGAGAGAGACATGTCTGTCTGGCCCATTCTAGTGCTATCAAGATTATTAATGCTGACTGGGACCTCAGCTTGAGAAAATTGCTCTGTATACCAGAAGGAAGAAAAGAAGGAAGGAAGGAAGAAAGAAGAAAGATGCACTTGCTTCCCCTTGCCAACTCAAAGCCAGAGCATCCAGGGGAATTGTTCCCAGATCTGACTGTCTGTCATAGTACTGTGACAGGTGGTAGTTGTGGTGGGATGTGAACAAGTCAACCTCTGGTGGCTCACCTGCTGAAGATAACTTGCACCACCTGACAGTTTAAAACCCATTCATGATGGGGCTGGCTGATTTGAGTTGAAGTATCTGCCAAGGTACTGTCCTTACCTGGCAGTGGCAGATGAATATCCTGAAAGGGCCCATTGAGCATGATAGATTCCATATTTTCATGAATCCTGTGCAGGGAGGGCTTAACCTTGTGCCTCCTGAAATGTTTATGTAATACATTGTGGTGGTACTGTGGAACTGTGCCCCCTCCTTGTAGTAGTTATGTAAAACCTGTAGTGCCAGTAACATTACTCTTAGCCCCAGCAGGTTTCTGTGCCATGGGAGGTGTAAACCCCCCAGGTGGGGCCACACTCAAGTCAAGATGTCTCTGTTATCAGACAACTGATGGAGCTTTCTGGTGAAAAATAAACTCCTTCCATTAGATTGGTTTGGTTTTTTTTTCTCCATTGGAGATCTGTAAAATTGGTTACGACAGAGGGTCCTTTTTCTGACACCAGTGAATCCTGAGTCGAAACTGAATAGTCATTTGTAACCTGGATTCCAAGACTGCGCCAGTGACAGGTGCCATGTGCAGTAGCTGAAGAAACTGTTCTGCAGTTTTTTTTTTTTTATTTATTCATTTCATCCAGGATGAATGTAACCACTATCAGTGGAATACTTCTTGCCTTGCTTGTAGGTAAGTAGGTCCTGTCTCACAAGGTATTAAGCTCTGCTCCTACGAACTGTAATGCCCAAGCAGGCTGACAGACAAACTGCCTCTAGATTTATCAGAAAAACTTAAGAGACTCCAGGAGCCCCTAGGTGAGTTGCAGATCCACTTGCTGGGTTGACTTTGCAACCACAGCCAATTCTCTAGCTATAGGAAGAACTTGTGACACCTTGTCTTTGAAGGTGCTACAACCACTGTGCACACTGTTATAGAATGACCTATTGGGGGTCTGAATCTGAGGTACTTTCTGTGCTTATGGGGATGTGGAAATACTTTAAGTCCACTGAAGCCAAACCTTCACCTTTCTAAGGAGTGTCAGCAGAATCAGTGCCAAAAGCACCATTTTGAACTATGGCTTTGTCAGATGCCTGCTTAGTACCCTCAAAGACAAGTTACCACTCCCCAACCTTTTTGTAGTACCTTTTGCTATACCAAGACAAAGAATCCTCTGTCTTTGACAGTAACAGGTTCTGAACCTCTTTTTCTTGAAATGTTCTTTCTCTACATCTGTAGATGGATTCAAAACTTTTTTTTTGAAAGGGATTTGAACCAGAGACAATTCCTGATTACTACATCCATGATCACTTGTCTGTGGTGTCTGGAATACCCCTGCTGTAGGTATTACGGATACTGAAGAAATGAAAATTACGTACCTACCGTAATTATGATCTTTCTTTGCATCTTCACCATTCATCACTGTTAGGTATCTGGCTGGAGGTCAGGACCCCGCGGGAGCTTTTTTTTTTCTTTAAAGGTAGGTGGAGCCGATGCATCATTGGCGCCACCCTCAAGGCCGACGCATTGCGTGGCGCTCACGCATTGGCCGTTAAGCTGCGTCGACTCCACCTACCTGCCAGTTCTGAGCTGCCGGAGAGGTAACAGGAAGGGAGTGGAGGGTGGGATAAGGAAGTCCAAGGGACAAAAAAAGGAAAATATATATGAACCAAAAGGAGAAATAATGACTGAGAAGACAGAAAAGGGGAAGAGTCGGAAAGTAAAGGGAGTGGGAGGGGCCCCAATCTCTGGAAAAGGAAGAGGGAAGTAGGGTGGGTAAAGAATTTAGGAAGAGAGGGGAGAAGGTCAACACATTCTAGACCCTGGTCCATCTCTAGATTGTATAGGAACTGCAAGGAGCAGCAAAGGCTTTCTGACAGAATTCAAGGCACAGAATAGCTGGCAAACACTCCAGAAAAGCAGAGTCGACTATTCTGGAAGAAGGACAGGGTACAGAGAATTAACACCCTCTCAAGGAAAGAGAACTGGTATATAAACAAGGAGAAATAGGTTGGACAGGAACAGGGAGGAGGAGAGAAAGGAGGGCAACTGTCAATTCCCACCCCACAGGGGTGGAGCCAAAGCACTGGAGAAGGAGTGCCCCCCCGCTGTCCACTCTCCCCAGAATATTATCCCCCTGTGTGCCCCTATTTTACCCCACTCCTAAAAAAGGAGAGGGGGAAGGATGGGCACGGAGAGGGAGTGGGACCCAGAGACTGAGGCCCCAGGGGGATGGAGGGTGGGATCGTGATGAATGGTGAAGATGCACAGAAAGATCATAATTACGGTGGGTATGTAATTTTCATATCTTATCTCGTCAGTCTTCACCATTCATCACTATTGAGTGAGTACTGAGCCCCCTGAAGAGGTTTCTTTACACCCTAAGGGACAAAGCTCTCAGTGGGTGACACACTAAGAGGAGGAACCTTCAGAGTCTGGAGAGGCCGAGAGTGGGAGAATGAGGCAGGTCCCCCAGGAGAGGAAGCTGCCCCCAAAAGTGCCATCTCGCCCTATGGGAGAAGAGATAGGTTCTCAGGTGAGCGGAGTTAATCACCCTACGCCGGGCCAAGGGTGACAACCAGGAAAGACGCAGCCATGCCATCCGCCTAGTGCAGATCGCTGTCCCTACAACCCTGGTAGCTACCTCGTTGGCATCATACAATGCCCTCGCTAGGTGCCTTGCTAGCTCCAGGCCATCCGCAAAGAGTGCAGTGGCTTGTCTGGTTTGCACCATATCAGGCAATGAGGCTAGGAACTGACCCAGCCTGGACCACAAGAACCTGTCATAGGCTGCATAGTGGGCCTGATGTGCAGAAATGGAAAGCAATAACCGTGCCGAGTAGAAAGTCCTCCTACCCCAGAAGTCAATATCCGAGGAGTCTTGATCTGGGGGCCGGTCAAGGTGAAGGGAGCGAAGCCCATCAGGATTATCCAACTGTGTCAATCCAGACCGCGGATGAGGCATGGAAACTGGAGACTCCGGGGCTGCACAATATCTCTGGCTGAGATCCCTTGGGGCAGAAACTCCGGAGAAGGGCCTCTGCCAGCAACGCAACGATGCCTCCCGAAAAAGAGCAGAACAGGGCGGCACCACAAGGGTGGCTTTGCCAAAAATCGCCTAGAAAGGCTTGCGCCGAGTGCTCAGGATTGCTGATAGTGGTAGGAGTGAAGTGCAAGTCCTCCAACATCCTCACGAGGAAGCGCCGATACTCAGCAAGATCAGCAGCTAGAGAGATGTGGACAGAACGTTCCTCTCCCCCAGAAGAGGGGGATGAGGAGCTGAAGGGCACCAACTGTTCAGGGGGTGGCTGCACAGGGGGAGGTTGAAAAACCTGGTTGCCCATCACCCTAACGTAAGCAGGGAACTGAGCAGCCACCGCTCTGAACTGCTCCCAGGAGAGAGGCCCACTAGGACCAAGGATGCCTGGGAGCGCAGGAGAATGTGGCAGAGGGATAGGGACAGAGCCGAGAAGAGATGTCGGCTGACCTCTGCCTGGGCTAAGAAGTGGACCGGGAGCACTCACGGAGGAAGGTGCCCCAGAAGACCCCACAGTCGACAGCTGAACAACCATTTCGGTACTGCCTTGGCTGCGCCCAGAAGAATCCCCGCTGTGAGGCGACTGGGGCTGCATAGGCCCAGAAGGACGGCCCCCTACCTCAAAAGTATGGGGCTCTCTCAAAGAGACCGAGGAGGAAGAGCGGAGATCCGCACTACGGCTTCTCCTAGAGCCCGGGCAGACCCCGGAAAAAGGCTGCTGTGCCGACCCCACACCCCTCGACCCCTCGGAGTCCGAAAGAGCCCTCCTCCTCGAGAGGAGCAACCTAGATAGCTGGCATCTCCGGGCAGCACCCGAAGGAGTTATCCAGGGCACAGTACCCTCCCCTCCTGTAGGTGCTCTGATCGGCCCCAAAGTTGGGCGATCTAGGCACACCACAGGTGGGTGTACCACTACTGAGGGGTCAGTGAACCCACTAAGACCGGGCTGCAGAGCTATGGTGGCCTGTACCGCTGCCTGCCAGTCAGCACCACTGACCCCAGTCTCGGTAGCCACCGACCCCACCTCAGAAGGGGGCTGACTCCGGCTTGTTGAGGAGACGACTGGGCTGCCACCTCAACAGCCAACCCCAAAGGGTCAGACTGTCAGTCTGACTCAGAGCTCGACTCTGCCTCTGAGGAGGTAGAGGCCGAGGCCCTGTGCCAAACCGTAGGTGGGCGCCCACTGCCATCTTTGTCAAAGGGCCCAGAAGAAAAAATTACTCACCTTAGTAATGTTGTTTCTTCTAATGGAGTCTTACTATATTATGACAGTAGCAGTTTGTCCCACCACTAGAACTGCTCGGAGGTGAAATGGTTAATACCATTCCAAAATAGAACTTTGAGCACGAGCTCTAAGAAGCAGCTCTATCTGTGTAATTTCAATCCTGAACTGTCAGATCTTACGAGCAAAAACTCACTAAGGTCTGTGTGGAAGCTGTAACCTACACTAGCCAAATGGCTACCTAAATATTAACAACCATTGCTGGTCCCAACACCCAAGACTCAAGTCAGGGGACCAGAACTACTAACACAATTCTAACAACATGAGAATAAAACAACAGTATAATAAAACACACACCAAACCTCCCAAAAGGAGAAAGCGCTAAAAGGGCATAAAATAGTGCCCACACTAAGTTGCCCGCATCCCACCCAAGTAGAAGTTCTGAGAGGGGCAGGCTGGGGGGAGGTCATAATATAGCAAGACTTCATTAGAAGAAACATTACTAAAGTGAGTAATTTTTTCTTCAAACAACATGAAGTCTTGCTATATTATGACAGTAGCAGACTGCACAGCAGTACCTCCATGGAGGAGGGGCAGAACCTACTTAGGGAATAGGCTCTGAAGAACAGCTGTGCCAAACCAGCATCTCTCCTGGCCTGGACATCCAGGGAGTAATGCTTGGTAAAAGTGTGTACCGTTTTCCAAGTAGCAGCCTGGCATACCTCTAATATAGGGATGTCTCTGGCAGCAGCTAGAGACGCAGCTACCCCCTGAGAATGAGCCCCCAAGCCAGAGGGGGATCTCGCCCAGTTTCTGATAACAAAATTGGATACAAGAGACAATCCACCTGGCAATTGATCTCTTAGTGGCAGGTTTGCCTTTCCCAACTTCACCATAGGTAAGGAAAAGTTGGAGGATTCGAACCTGTGACCTTTAGTGCAGCTCTATATAGTAACTAAGAGCTCTCTTAACATCCAGGCTGTGCAACCTCCTCTCACCAGAAGAGGAGTGATCAGTGAAAAATACTGGAAGGGAGATAGATTGGTTAAGATGGAAATCTGAAACCACCTTAGGTAAAAACTTCCTATTAGTCCTAAGGACTACCTTATCCCTGTGTAAAGAAATAAAGTCAGTTTCCACTGACAAGGCTTACAACTCACTTATGCGTCTAGCAGAAGTGATAGCCACCAGAAGAAAAAATTACTCACCTTAGTAATGTTGTTTCTTCTAATGGAGTCTTGCTATATTATGACAATTAGCAGTTTGGTCCTCCTCTAGAACTGCCCCGGAGATGAAAGTGTTAACTCCATACAGGATGGAGTTCTGAGCGCGAGCTCGGTTTTCAAAGCTCTATCTGGGCAGTTTCAAACAAACTGTCAGATCTTTACGAAGCAAGAACTCACTAAGGGTCTGTGTGGAAGCTGTAACCTACACTAGCCTACTGGCTACCTAATAACAACAACAACAACAACAATAGCAACAATAACAACACTGCTGGACCCTACCCAAAGACTCAGAAGTCAGGGCCAGCAAAATACATTAACAATAGAAACAACATTCCCCAAAAACCCCCAAAGGGAAGAAAAATCCTGCAATGGCATAAACAGTGCCTGCACTAGGTTGCCCACCCCTACCCAAGTAGAAGTTCTGAGAGGGGCAGGCTGGTGGATCATAATATAGCAAGACTCCATTAGAAGAAACAACATTACTAAGGTGAGTAATTTTTCTTCAAACAACATGAAGTCTTGCTATATTATGACAATTAGCAGACTACACAGCAGTACCTCCATGGAGGAGGGACAGAACCTACTTAGGGAATAGGCTCTGAAGCACAGCTGTGCCAAATCGAGCATCTCTCCTGGCCTGGATATCCAGGGAGTAATGCTTGGTGAAGGTGTGTACCGTTTTCCAGGTTGCAGCCTGACAAATTTCCAAAATAGGAATGTCTCTAGCAGCAGCTAGAGACGCGGCTGTACCTCTGGTAGAATGAGCCCTCAATCCAGAGGGGGTCTCTACCCAGTTTCTGGTAACAAAATTGGATACAAGAGACAATCCATCTGGCAATTGTCCTCTTAGTGGCAGGTTTCCCTTTGCCAACCTCACCATAGGTGAGAAACAGTTGATGGGATTGAACCTGTGACCCTTGGTCGTTCTACATAGTAACTCAATGCCCTCTTAACATCCAAACTGTGCAATCTCCTCTCACCAGAGGAAGAATGCTCAGTGAAAATACTGGAAGGAGATGGATTGGTTAAGATGGAATCAGAAACCACTTTAGGTAAAACTTTCTGTTAGTCCTGAGGACTACCTTATCCCAGTGAAAAGAAATAAAATCCTTTTCTACTGAAAGGGCTTGTAACTCACTTATAGTCTAGCAGAAGTGATGGCCACTAGAAATACAGTTTTCCAAGTTAAAAACTTAAGCTCTGCGGCGAACAAGGTTCAAAGGGAGGTTACGTACTGGGCAATGCAAACATTAAGGTCCCAGGCAGGGCTGGGTCACGAAAAGGTGGACTGGTATGGAGTAACCCCTAAAAAACTTAGAAAATACAGGGTGAGCGGAAAGGGAGGAAGGCTTTCTGCTGAAATAAAAGCAGAGACAGCTGCCAAATGAACTCTTAAGGTAGCTGGCCTGAGGCCCAAAGAATTAAGATGGACCATGTAGTCCAACAAAATGGGCAAATCAGCAGATTCTGGGGCAATATGCTTCCCAGAACACCAGATGGAGAACCTTTTCCACTTGGAATTATAAGTGGCTCTAGTGGAAGGCTTCCTAGAGGCCTTTAGGATGTCAAGGACACCTTGAGAAAGGTGCAAATCAGCAAATTCTAACTCCTCAAGAGCCAAGCTTTGAGGTTGAGGGATTTGAGGTTCGGATACCAGACTCTCCCCTGGGCACAGGTCAGCAGGTTGTGAATCCTGGGAAGACACAGGGGAAGGTGGACTGCCAGTGACAGAAGGTGGGTACCAGGGTTGCCTGGCCCAGTCTGGTGCAATCAGAATCACCATGCAAGGCTGGGATCTGATTTTACTAACACCTTGAATAGGAGAGAAAGGGGAAGCATAAAGAAACTTCCTTCCCAATCCAAGAAAGGGCGTCAGGGGACTGAGCCCACCACTGGGGCCTGCAACAGAACAGTGGAAGCTGGTGGTTGTCTGGGGCTCAGAGAGGTCTATCTGAGGGGTGCCCCATCTGGCAAAACTGTCCCCAGCACTCGAGGATTCAGGGACCATCCGTGATGGCCCTGAGAAATCCTGCTGAGGGCATCCGCTAGGACATTGTCTTTCCCTGGCAGGTGAACTGCTATCAGAGAGGTGTTCAGGGAGTAGGCCAGAGACCACAACTTCATTGCCTCGGTGCACAAGGCCGTGACCGAGTGCCCCCTTGCTTGTTGATGTACCACATTGTTGTGGTATTGTCTGTTCTGACCTGGACTACTTTGTTCTGGACAGATGCAGAAAATGCTTGAAGAGCTAAAAAGACAGCTCTGAGTTCCAGCAAATTGATGTGGAGCAGAGATTCCTGGGGGGACCACACTCCCTGGGTGGAGAGGTCGCCCAAGTGTACTCCCACCCCAGGAGGAGGCATCCGTAGTGAGGGTGAGGGTGGGAAAGAAGGAATGAAGGGACCCCAGTCTTAAATTGCTCTGATCCTGCCACCACTGAAGGGCTAGGATCAGGGTTCAGGTCACTGGAATCAATTTGGTGAGGGTCCCTCCTCTGAGACCAATAGGCTCTCAAGTGAAACTGAATGTCTCTCATCTGGAATCTTGCTCCCTGCACCACGGCTGTGGAGGCAGCCATGCCCCAGGAGCTGCAAAAGTGTCTTGCTGGTCGAGAGACCTGCAGAGTGAAAGAGGAGGCCAGGGCAATCAATCTCTACCCTTTCCAAGGGAGGAAGGCCCTGGCCAGCTTTGTGTCCATCCGCACTCTATGAAAGTGAGTACCTGAACCGGTTCTAGAACTGACTTTGGTAGATTTAGCAGGAATCCCAGGAGGTGAGAAGCTGCTGGGTGACTTGTAAGTGGGATTTCACCTGTTCTGGAGACTGTCCTACAATGAGCCAGTCGTCCAGGTAAGGAAAACAGCAATCCCTTGCCTCCTTAAATGAGCCACTGCCACGGCCAGACATTTTGTGAATACCTTGGGGCAGAGGTAAGGCCAAGGGCATTGCCCTGAACTGGTAGTGGCCTGAGGGCAGTTCGAACCTGAGGTACTTTCGGTGAGAAGGCCTGATGAGGACATGAAAATAAGCGTCCTTGAGGTCCAGGGAGGCTAACCAGTCCCCTGGCCTCAGGGAGGGTAAAATCATTGCCAGAGTTAGCATTTTGAACTTTGGTTTCAAAAGGTGCTTGTTCAGATATCTTAGATCTAAGATGGCCGCCATTCTCCTGTCTTTTTGGGGTAAGGAAGTATCTGGAATACAGACCTTTGCCCTGGTGTAAGGGAGGAACCTTTCTACTGCTCTGAGGTTAACAGGGTAGAGACCTCTGCTTCCACAGCAAGGGTCTCTAGGGGCTTGAGGTGGAAAATGCCTGGCTCTCATCTTTGGGAATTTTTTGAAGCTGAGAACCAGGCCCTGGCTTACTACTTCCAGAACCCATTTGTCCGAAGTTAGGGACACACAGTTCTGACTGAAGTAAGCCAACCTGCCCCCAACTGGTACAGGAGAATCGACCCTGGGCACCCCATCAGGGTGCCTGCTTGGCAGTTGCCTTAGGCTGAGGGGTGGGGACCGGTTTACCTGCGCCCCGTCTGCCTCTGCCTCTGAAAAAGCCCCTCTGAGCAAAAGCAGAGGATGCTTGGATTTGATAAAAAGGCCTGTGGAAGGGCCTGCCCCTACCTCTGGGTGTGTGCCTCTGGGGAGTGGCTTGCCGCTCCTTGGCTTGAGCACTTTTGTAAGTAGTTCTGTATTCATCCATCTTTTCATATAGTTCTCTGTCTGCTCCCCAAACAGAGAATTCCCCACCACAGGAAAATCCATAGCCTTAGTCTGAGTGTCCTGTGACAGATTAGTACACCTGAGCCATGCCAACCTCTGAAAAGCTACAGAAGTGGCCATGACCCTTGAGGAAACATCATTAACATCCACAGCAGCATGAAACTGAACTTTAGAGGCTTCAATGCCATCAGCAGCCACCTGTTCTAATTCACTAGCCAGCTGGCCATGGGCCTGCTTGGCTAACTGCATAACTGTATCCCATCTAGATTTCTGATATCTAGCCACATAAGCCATATAATTTGCCTGCCTGAGTCCCGGAGAGGCTGCCATATACTGCTTTTTTGCCATGGCATCAATCTTCCTGGAATCCTTGTCAGGAGGATGTGAAGCCAGGGAAATGTTAGCCTTGTCACAGGCTGCAGCCTGCACTACTCCTACATGACTACACTGCTCAGAAAGGAAGTCTGTATCAGGACCTGATAGAGTATACCTCCTGTCCATCTTTTTATTGACAGGAGGCACAGAATTAGGATTTTTCAAAATTTTTATTGTTTGCTTCCTAAATGACTTATGCAAAAGAATAGACAATCTCCTAGACTCTGGAATATCCATCATTTCTACAAAATCAGGCTCCTCTTACTCATCCACAGCTTCTTCCAAGGGAAGCTGGAGGGTTTCAGCAACTTTTTTGTAAAACATAAAATGAGATGGGGACTCAGATAGCATAGGGGGAGATTCTAGAGGTCTGTCTGGGGAAATGTCAGGTTCAATGGGCACACCCAGACCTTCCCAGCCACATTCATACTGTTCATAATCATCCTCCCCCTCCTCTGGTTCATAAAATTCCTCAACATCATATTCCTGAACCACTGAAACTGGACGAACCAACCTTTTGCCAGATAGTGGCGGTTCGGACGGAACCTGAGACAGTGACTGGACAATTTGTATGGCTTTTGCTATCTCTGCAGCAGTTGGAGAAGGGGTTTTGGACTCCAAACCTGCTGACTTTCTTGTTTTCTTTACTGGAATTGGTTCCTCAGAACCAGCTTTTCTTTTGCCCGAGGAAGTCTCGCCCTGGTCAGAGGGCACTCCCTCCGGTTCGGTTGGCACCGAACCGGGCTGGCCATCCGGGTCAGCGGACTTTTTGGCCTCTCGTTCCCTGAGCCTGCCCAATCTCTTTTCCAGGGTGGCTGCAGGGAAATTCTTACATATCTGGCAGTCTGACTGGAGGTGGTCAAACCCCAGACAATAGACACATGTGGTGTGTGGGTCAGCCTTGGCAAAGACTTCCCCACAGACATCACAGTGTTGAAACCAAGTGGGCCCGGTTTTTCTTTTGGGTTTCTCAGACATAATGCCAGCCTAACCAGAAAAACTTGCCCTTTTAACAGCAGTGCCAGGCAAGACACCCTTATCGGTTCCTAACCGTGTCACGGGTATTGGAAAAAAACGTAATAAAATCTGTTTTTTTTTAGAACCGATAAGAACCGGGAACCGCACTCTAAAATGTTAAACTTTAAAGTTAATAAGTTTTAAACCCAGCTGATCGGTTCAAAACCGAACCGATAAACTTACAAGTTCCACACAGACAAAACCTTTAATTTACTTACGATTACCACAGACAGAGCTTGAACCGAACGGTTTTGCGGTTAAAATAAAACAATTCTCGGTTGAATCGAACCGAGAAAACACTGTTTAAACCGAGAAATGAACCGAGCAGCAGGAGAAATCTCCGGAGCGACTGTTCACTGAGGCGGAGTAAAGAATCTGACAGTTCAGGTTTGAAATTACACAGATAGAGCTGCTTCTTAGAGCTCGTGCTCAAAGTTCTATTTTGGAATGGTATTAACCATTTCACCTCCGGAGCAGTTCTAGTGGTGGGACAAACTGCTACTGTCATAATATAGCAAGACTTCATGTTGTTTGAAACCAAAGCTGTGCCAGAGCCAGTACCAGTGCCCCCCGCAGCACCACGAGCGGAATCCGCAGGGGGCACGGCTCCAGCCCGAACAGGAGCTCCAGAGTCGGGACCAGTCACGGTGCCATCCAGCCCCTTGGTGCCATGAGTGGCACCAAGGACGAAGACGGCATCAAGGATGGCGCTGCCCGGCTCCACGGCACCGCGAACGGTGCAGAGGGCAGAGGCAGCGCCGATGAAGAAGGAATCCGAAGGCCCTATGGCACCGAGCCCAGAGGACATGGCGCTGTGCTCAACCTAGGCGCCGAGGCAAAACATGAAGAAAGACAGCACTATAGCAGCTCCCACGGCACCGCTAGCAGTGTCAGCGTCACGAGCGGCTCCGACAGAAGCCACGGCACCGCACAAGTTGGCGCCGACTGCTCCGTCAGGGCCCATGGCGCCGTGAACTGCACCGAGGCCCGCAATGACGCCGACCAACTGCGTCGAGGATGGCGCCGTCCTGGGCCTTGCGAACCACGGGTCCGACAACAGTGGAGCCTTCACCCCTGAAGGGGCGACTGCCGTGGCGATGCCTCCAGACCAGGATGGGCCTCCTGCACCGCGGAAGAAGCCTCGGCAATGGCTAGGCTACTAGTAGCTGAGGCTTCCTCCTCCTCGGTCTGTATAGAACCAGGAGAGGACCTGGAGGAAAGACCGAGAGAGCGTGGCTTGGCCTGACGAGTGCGCACCCGACCCCAGTACGTCGGGCTCACCCCACTTTCCACGCGCATTGCTCGATGATCAGGGGGTCCATTGAGAAACAGGCATTGCACGAATCCATATCGTGAAGCGGGCCAAGACACAAAAGACACCGGTCGTGCTGGAAAACTTTCGGCTGCAAAATCACCATCGCATGGGGGCGGGAGGGCCCGACCCGTCTTAGAAGATTTCTTGCCGTCCAACCAAGACATGACCTACGAAGAAAAAAAACAACAAAAACAGACTCGACGTCGCGGAAATATAAAGATAAGGAAAGATCTTACCAGGCGACGTCGAGTGATGGCAGAAAGAGAACTGGCAGGAGGACCGACGGACTTCGAATGAAGGAAGGAAAGGATTTTGAAAAAAAGACTGTGGAGCAGGCCTAGGATCTCTTCACAGCTTTCCACAAGGCGACCTCTACAGCAGGAGACAAAGAACTGGCAGGCAGGCGGAGTCGACGCAGCCTAACTGCCAACCCGCCGAGCTGCCACGCAGTGTCGGCCTCGAAGGCAGCACCGATGGCATCGCTCCACCTACCTTGGGAAAAAGTTCTCGTGGGGTCCTGACCTCCGGCCAGATACCCAACAGTGATGAATGGTGAAGACTGACACAGATAAGATCAGCCCTAGTCTGATACAACAAAAGTAGCTTACTGTGGTGTACTCATCCATTTTTTAACTTTTATCTTTTCTCTAAAGAGGAATTACCATCGACTTGGAATCCATAGCCTTGGTTTGAGAATACTGAATTAGGCTGGTGACTCACTACCAGGCAACCCCCCCTTTGAACCACTGTATTTATTATCCATCTAGCAGCAGCCATTTAAACTGTTATTTGGCTGCTTCCAAATCAAATTTAGTTGTTTCAGCTAGATCTGGCAGGGGAGTAACATGGACCTGAAAGTATGTCAGTTTTCCTGGGATCCGTGTTAGGAGAGTAGGATGCCAGGAATCTCTGTGTATTGTCACAGGCTGTTACTTCAACTACTCCTTAATGTATAGGATGACGGAATAAACAGAGTTCCCTCCCTGCCTAGCTGATGTTTCTTACACATCCTGGGTGAAAAGCAGCTTATAGTGTGTAACATCTTTAAAGTGTCTTCCCCAACTAATTTATTCACAGAAAGGGATAGCTTTTAGTGGGTGTCAGCCCAATCATTTCTCACAAATGTGAAGAGTGAGGGACAATCTTTATTTTTTTGGTAAAAACCCCAAAACATTCCATGAAATCACAATCTTCCTCCAGATAATGGGAAGACTGATCAGAGGAGACAAGGTGCTGTGCAGAGGTCTGCTGCTGAGAAGTACACAGCACTTGTAAGCCTAAAAGTGTTTTCTTAAGCCATTCCGGGCATATCTTCACTTTTTTTTTTATTTAGGAAACTTTACAATTTTCACGCTTTCATTCACAGTGACAAACCACCAGAATGAAGCACAGTGCTAAAAAATTCTGCAGTAAAGTTACTGCAGTAAATGATACAATTTCAGTGGGAATTAATCCCTTTAGTGACACAGTAAGCCTGAGACACTGTACCTCATCCTGGTGGGCTTCACCATAGGTAAAAATATGCAGGAATTGGAAGGCTTTCTAGCAGGCACATAAGTCCCCATACACTGTCTGGCAGGGGGTTCTGTGTGCTTAGTTTTATTTGATTTCTTAGAGAGAACCAGGTAGTCAGCCAGTTCAGCAAGCCTCTCAAGAACTGCCTGTATACCGGTTTCAGGGGTAGCAGTTTACATTAGTAGTTGTGGTTTCACCCACAGTAATTTTAAGGTGTTAGCTGGTCAGAGCTGGAGGGACCCTTAGATAGTGAAAGTTTTCCTTTTTCTTCTTTTTTTTTTTAGCCATATTCCAGGCATTTTTCAATACTTTTCACAGTTTATTAGCCATATTCCACGCATTTTTCAATAGTTATTACAGGACATGAAAAAACAGGTTACTCACCTGTAACAGTAGTTCTAGGAGTGGTATATGTTGTTCATCCACACTGTCTGGCATGTCCCTTTCCCCTTTAAATCTTGCCCGGAAGTCTTCAAGCGGGCTCCTCCCACCCACCCGGGTAGTATACACCTTGGCTCCGCCCCATGACGCCACCTTTTAGCCCGTTGGAAGCAAGGTGGTGAGCCTAAAGCCGGGGAGGTCGGGTGGGTGCGTGTGGATGAAAATATACCACTCCTACAACTACTGTTACAGGCGAGTAACCTGTTTTTCTAGGAGCGTGGATATGTTGTTCATCCACACTGCTGGCAGACTCCTAGCAGTTCTCTGGGAGGAGGGAGGCAAGGCGCACACCCCCTACTTAGGAAACAGAGATTGGAGAACCGAGGCCCCAAAACCAGCATCTCGGTGTGACTCAAGGTCGATGTGGTAATGGGAAATGAAGGTGTTCGCTGACTTCCAAGTAGCAGCCCGACAGATTTCCTGGATAAGGGATGTCCCTGGAAGCAGCCACCGCTGCAGCAGTATGGCGGGTAGAATGAGCTCTTAACCCTCTGGGAGACTCCTTGCCCGCCAACTCATGACACAGACCTATGCATGATGTGATCCATCTTGCAATAGTCCATTTGGCTGCAGGTCTGCCAGAAGCGGCTTCAGCGTAAGTGACAAACAGCTGGCGAACCTCTCCCCGCGAATTTCTGCCGTCCTCTCCTTATAATAGGAGAGAGCACGTCTGCAGTCCAGAGTATGGAGCCTGTACTCTGCGTCCGAGGCGTAATTAGGGTAATATACCAGCAGAGTCAACACCTGGTTAAGGTGAAACTTTGACACCACCTTTGGAAGGAATTTCGGGTGGGGCTGCATAACAGCTTTGTCCCTGTGAAAGACCAGATAAAGGGGAGTCCACCGAGAGCACCACGAGCTCCCCTGTCCTTCTGGCTGACATGATAGCCACCAGGAAGGCAGTCTTCCACGACAAGTGTGAGAGTTCACACTTGTGCATGGGTTCGAATGGCTTGCCCATGAGCTTTGCCAAAACCAACAAAAGATCCCACGGAGGTGGAGGTTCACGCACTGGAGGGGATATGTGATCCAGGCCTTTGAAAAAACGTTCGACCACTGTCTCCTGTGCCAATGTCGGCTGACCAGCCCGCGCCCGGTAGGCAGAGATGGCTGCCAGGTGCACCCTAAGGGTCGATGACCGAAGACCCCCCTTTGGAGAGAGACCAAAGGTAGTCTAAAATGTTAGCCTCAGAGCAGGATAAGGGGTCCAGACTCTTTCTCTGACACCAAATGGAAAACCTTTTCCATTTGAAGGCATAACATTTCCTGGTCTATTCTTTTTCGAGATGCTCACCACAGTGTAGACATCCTCGGAAAGACCCAGAGCCTGGAACTCTAGCCGCTTAGGAACCAGGGCTGTGAGGTGCAGGGATCGAAGGTCAGTGGAATACCTTCCCTGGTTCAATTATATCAGGTCCGTGTGTACAAAGCCGCTCCGGGGCCCTGCAGCTGAGGCTGAGGAGATCCGGATACCAGAACTGGTGGGGCCAATCTGGGGCTACCAGGATCACCTCTGCCTTGTCCCTCCTCACCTTGAGTAACACCTTGTGGATCAAGGGAAATGGGGGGAATGCGTAGAAGAGGCCTGGGGTCCATGGCCTCGAGAAGGCATCCCCCTGCAGCGAGCCCTACTGAGGGAGGCGGGCATGGTACGGCCTCAGCTTGGTGTTCTCCCTGGAGGCAAACAGGTCCACCAATGGTTTGCCCCTACGGGAGAACAGACTGTAAGCTACCTCTGGATGGAGAGACCACTCGTGGGATGTCTGGCCTATGCGGCTGAGAGCATCCGCCAGTTGGTTCAAGACTCCTGCCACATGGTTGGCCAGGAGATCCACCTCCAACCGGCTGACGAAGGTCCAGATCCGGAGCGCCTCCTTGCACAGCAGACGGGAGTGCATGCCACCCTGTTTGTTGAGGTAGTACATGGTCGTGGTATTGTCCCTCTGGACTTGAACCACTTGACCCTGGAGCTGAGGAGCGAAAGCTGACAGTGCCAGTCTGACTGCTCTGAGCTCCAACAGGTTGATGTGGCAACGGGACTCCTCGAGGTTCCAGAACCCAAGGGCTCTGTGGTCCCCCATGTGGGCTCCCCAGCCCATGAGAGAGGCATCGTTCGTGAGGATGACCGTCGGCTCGGGGCGGACAAATGGGATCCCTTCCCGCAGATGATTTGGTACGGTCCACCATTGAAGAACGTCCCACATCCTCTGGGTGACAGTGACCAGCTGGTCGAAAAGACCCCGACGCTGAGACCACTGAGCGGCCAGCTCCCACTGGAGGGGGTGCATGTACAATCTGGCCCAACGGACCACTGAGGTGCATGCCGCCATGTACCCCAGAAGGCGCAGGAAGTCCCGGGCAGGGCGCAAGTGCCCAATCAGAAATGACTGGGCAAAGGAGGAAAGAACCTCTGTCCTGTCTGCCAGAAGCCGAGCTCTGGCTTGACGAGAGTCAAGCTCTGCCCCGATAAAGCCTATCACCCGAGAGGGCACGAGTTCTGACTTGGCCTCGATCAGGAGGCCTAGATGGGAACAGGTTTGGAGGGCCAGGTCCCTGGACCTCTCCACCTCCTGCAGGGAGGAACCCGCCAGGAGCCAATCGTCGAGGTAGGGGTATATGGCGAACCCCTTGACGCCGTAGATGGGCTGCCACCACTGCAATGCATTTGGTGAAGACCCGTGGGGCCGAAGACAGGCCGAACGGCATGGCTCGGAACTTGTACAGGGTCCCTTCGACCCTGAAGCAGAGGAACTGCTGGTGGGATGGACGGATTGGGACGTGAAAGAACACGTCCTGTAGATCCAGTGAACAGAACCACATGTTTCGCTCCAGGGATGGTATGATCTGGTTCAGAGTTACCATCCAGAAGGTACGAGACCCGAGATATTTATTCAGGTTGTGGAGATCTAGGATGGGGCGCCAACCCCCATCCGCTTGGGTACCAGGAAATACCTGGACACGAAGCCTGGGTCTGTAGGAGGATCCAGCACTGGAGGTACCGCCTCTTTGCAGAGGAGCTGAGCAACGTCAGACCGAAGGGCCGACTAAGCGCCAACTGAGATCCTTTCCTCCCATGGGGCACAGGCTCGGCTGGGGGGGTACTGCTCGAACTCTAGAGGCAGTCCCTGACCGACCACTTCCAGAACCCACCTGTCCGAAGTGATACCGGACCAGGCGGAAAGAAAGTGGCAGAGCCGGCCCCCCCATGGGAGGACCCAGAACTAGCGTGACGGGTGTAATGGAGGCCACCCCTGACCCATCACTGTGCAGACTTAGAGGAGGAGGAGGCTCCTGGACCAGCACCTCGGCCTACTATGCGGGGCTGTTGGGGACCCTGCTTGGGTCTAGGGGTGCCAAGCTTGAGTCTGCTGTTGCTGCTGACCTCCCTGGAAGGAGGGCTGTCTAAATGCAGGGGAAGAGTGCCGAAAAGGCTTCTTCTTGCGCTTCTGCTGGTTCTTGCCCGAAGAACCCTTAGCAGAAATCGCATCTAGGGTGGCATTAGACTGCTCAATGCGCTGGAGGTGACCTGCCACTCCCGGACCGAAGAGGTCGGTGCCAAGGAAGGGCACATCAGCTAGCTTGTGCTGGGTATCCGCTGAAAAGGAGGATAATCTCAGCCAGGCCCTGCGGTGAGTGGCCACTGCGGCAGCTAGTGAACGGGCACAGGAATCTCCAATGTCCAGAGCCGTCCGGAGCTGCTGTTTTGCAACAGTACGGCCCTGGTCACAGACCTGCTTGACCGTGGTCTGCATGTCCGCTGGGAGATGAGGGAGGACTTCATCAAGCGACCCCAGTAGGGCGTGAGAGAAGTGTGCCATAATCACTGCAGAGCTGGCCTGACGAAGGCCCAGGGATGAGGCCGTATAGACTTTCTGGGCAGTGGTCCATATTTTTGGACTCCTTGTCTGGAGGGCGGTCATTATCTGCAGAGCTACCCATGCACTGAAACACTGAGCCAGTCACAAGGCTCTCAGCCGAGGGATGCTCAGTGACACCCGCCAAGGACCCCATGGGTACCGTGCACTTGCGAGCCATATGGGCAAATGGAGCCGGGCAAGAGGCAGGGCGCTGCCAAAGCTCCAGTGCCGGGCCAACAACGGCTTCGGCCACTGGAAAGGCCTCCATTGGGGTATCCCCCCTCTTAAGGGTAACCATGAGAGGATATTCCGCCTTCTCTTGTATAGGTTGCAATGGCATAACCATGGACTCAGCAATGAGTCGAAGGATGCCCTGCAAGGAAGAAGGACCTTCCTCCAGGCCTGTCACTGACAGCTCATCATCAGCGTGTGAGTGAAGGCCAGTAGTATCAGAGTCCGAGGAGTCGGGATACAGGGGTCTCCCACCTATGTCCCCTTTGATGCGCCTTGGGTGATCAAGAGTAACAGTTATGGACAGCCTACTGGGCAAGCCCATATCTATCCGCTCCTACTTAGAGGGAGCCCCTCCCTGAGGCTGCTTAGGCGGTGGTTCCACAAAAATTGGTGGGGAGACTGGAACAGGCCAACCAGAAATGCGTGCCAGTCCCACCGGAGGAAGAACTGGAGTCCTCGGTACCGAGGAAGTCGGCGTTGGCAGAAGAGGCTGGGGCCAAGTAATGGCTGGTGCAGCCGGAGTGGACGGCTTTTGACCGGTCAAAAGTAGCTGCTGCCACATAAGGCTCTCATAACGTCGACGGAGCTTCCATCTAAGTCTCTCTCGTCCGAGGAGGATGAGGAAGCGGCGCCTCTTCGGGAGTGTTTAGTGACCCTTTTCGGCTCTTCGACCGACAGGGTCCTACTCCTCGATCAAGACCGACGGCATCGGCTCTGTCGATCGGGATAAGCCGGATCCGGCGAAAACCGAGGAACCGGCTCTTGTCCCTCGATCGGGATACCCGAAGGACGGGTCTCCTCATCGGGGAAGGAAAGGATGGGAGTCCTCTCCAATGAGTCATCGACAACGGCTTGATCAGGTCGAGAGAAATCTTGGCCGGTTCTGCCGTATCCTCGGCTTCGGTGCCTTGGCCTGACGGAAGGTCCGAGAAGCCGGCAGCCGAGAAAGCAATCTCGACCGAGGCCGAGACCACCTGATCCCGAGTATCGAACTTCTCCCTGTTCCAGGATCGTCTTCTTTGACTAGAAGAAGAGGATTTGGGGTCCTTGTCCCTTTTCTTGGAGTGGGAGGAGTACGAGCCCGAAGGCGCCTCACCCTTGGTAGGGAGAGACTGGCACAACTCCCGAAAGGACCCCGTAAAGGTGGAGCCCAGGTTGAGCGGGATGAAAAAACTTTGGTTGGCCAAAGCCTGGGCAGCTTCCTCCTCAAAAGCCGCCATCTGTTCGAGCTGCTCGGCAGATCCCACAGCTGTGGAAACCGCCCACCTGTCCTCCTTTGATTTCACCGGTGGATTGCGGAGCTTCGGTCTCCCCAGCTGAAGGCATGCCTTGCGGTCATCCAGGACGTTGGGATGGAAGGCCAAACAGATGGTGCAAGCCAAGGTACCATACACAGTGCCTAAACAATAAACGCACGACAGGTGGGGATCGGTGCGAGACATTTTCTGTCCGCAAGGACACCGGTGAAACCCGGGGAATGACTTGTCCTCCATGTCTGAGGTGTTCGGATCTGAGTTGTAAACTCTAATGAGTTTTAGAGAGAGTAAATGCGGCGAAAACCATCGATGAGACTCCAGGGCCTACGGTACTTGAAAAGTAGCACGAGGGAACCTGTACCTTCCAGCAGAAAGGAAGATCTGGCGTCATGGGGCGGAGCCGAGGTATATACCACCCGGGTGGGTGGGAGGAGCCAGCTTGAAGACTTCCGGGTAAGATTTAAAAGGGAAAGGGACATGCCAGACAGTGTGGATGAACAACATATCCACGCTTCTAGAATGCAGATTTCACTCTGCTTTTAATGTTCATGTCCAGATGGGTAGACAAAAGGAACTTGATAGAATTTCACCACACAGAATACAGAGTTTGAAACCAGGATCACTAGTTTTCTTTTTGATTTTAAAAGACAGTTTGAATGTAAAAGCAATAAAACTTACAATTTAAACACTAACAAGTACAGTTACGCAAGAACTTACCGTAACAGTAGATCTTCGAGAGAGGCTCTTGCAGTAGGCAATTACATATAGGACTGATGCCGGCAGGCGGCAGGACCCCATGGAAAAATTTCTAGCTAGCAGTTCCTGGCGAGGGACTGCCCCCACGTCAGGTGACCGGCATCAGGAGATGTCGGTATAAAGGGGCGGTCCCTGACGCCCACCTTCCAGTTCTTTCGCACACGGGCCAGAAAGGCCAGGCGAGGAGAGGGCGGATATTTCCCTCACTGGAAAGGAGCTGAAAAGCCTGGGGGATGGAGGCGGAAGGCGTACCTGCTGCAAGAGCCTCTCTTGAAGATCCTGTTATGGTAGTTGTTGTTAACTGTACTATCTTACTGAGAGGGCTCTTGCAGTAGTCAATACATATAGGACTGAATCCCAAGCAGTCTGGAACAAAGAGAGGCACCGGAAGAGGAAAACCACTCCAAAAAGCAGTTCTAGCTGTGCAAGGCTCAAGACAAGAGGCCTTGCAGAACAGCCAGCCTGAAGACTGCTCTACGGCGAGAGGCAACATCCAAACTGTAGTGTTTAGTAAAGGTATGGACAGAAGTCCAGGTGTCAGCAGCACAGATGTCTGCCACAGACACATTTTTTAAACAAGCCGCTGAGGCAGCTACTCCTCTTGTGGAGTGGCCTCTTACTTGACCTGGTAGGGTTTTGTTATATTTGTCATAACAGAAAGTGATGCAATGAGCCAACCACTTAGATAGGCATTGCTTGGAAACAGCATTGCCTTCCCTTTTATGAGCAAGAGAGATGAACAATTGGTCAGTCTTTCTGAGATCCTTCGTCCTGTTGGTGTAGTATCTCAGAATCCGGTGAACATCCATAATATGGAGTAAATACTCCCCTTGATTAGAGTACTGCGCAAAAAAGGTAGGTAACTCCATGGACTGGTTCAGAGTAGACTGAGCTACTACTTTAGGGAGAAACGTAGGATTCGTCCGAAGAGCAACTCGTTCCTTGTGAAAAATCAAGTATGGGATTTTGCACATCAGGGCCTGGAGCTCGGAAATTCTCTAAGCAGAAGTAATGGCCACCAGGAAGAGAGACTTCCACAAAAGGAACTTCAAATCCGCCAAAGCTGCAGGTTCGAAGGGAGGGAGAGTAAGTTTCTCGAGAACAAAGTTCAAGTCCCAAGGGGGAGCAGGAGTACGGATGGGGGCCTCAGATGGAGAACCCCTCAGAGAAAGGTCTTAGAGACCTCCAATTGAGTGAAAGCTTTGTCTGTGAAGGGAACATGATAGGCCCAGATGGCCGCCATGTGTACCTTCAGAGAAGAATGACTGAGACCCAGGTCAAACAGATGACATAAATACTCCAGCAGAAGCCCCTCTGAACAAGAGAAGGGTTCCATGTTCTTGGAAGCATCCCAGATAGTGAATCTTTTCCACTTCATGGCATAAGTGGATCTGGTAGAGGGTTTTCTGGCATCTACCAAAATCTCTGCCACTTTGGGAGACACTCCAAAATGAGATTGGGCTAAGTCTGCAGGAGCCATGCATGCAGTTGAAGGGATTTGAGGCCTGGATGGACCAGGGTCCCCTGATCCTGGGTCAGTAAACCTCGAGACAGAGGAAGAGGAAGAGGAGGATCCTCTGAGTATTGTTGTAGAAGAGAGAAATAAAAATTACGTACCTACCGTAATTATGATCTTTCTGTGTATCTTCACCATTCATCACAGATGGGGTACTGGCCGGAGATCAGGACCCTCGGGAGTTTTTTTTTTTTTTAAAGGATAGGCGAACCCGACGCAGCATCGGCGCCGCCCTCCCGAGGCCGACGTGCTACGTGGCGCTGAGGATTAGGCCGTTTAGGCTGCACCGACTCTGCCTGCCTACCAGTTCTGAGTCGCCGGAGGGTAAAAGGAAGGGATGGAGGGTGGGACAAGAGAGTCCAGGGACAGAAAGAGGAAGAAAAACTGAACTAAAAGGAGAAATAATGACTGAGAGGACAGCATAGAAGAAGTAAGACTAAGGGGATTGGGTGGGGCCCCAATCTCTGGAAGCGGAAGAAGGGAGAGGAGAAAATGAGAGGTAACAAGGATCCGAGACCCTTGTCCGTCACCAGACTGTATAGGAACTACAAGGAGTAGCAAAGCGCTCTGCCACAATTCAAGGCACAGAATAACTGGCAATACCCTAAAAGCAGAGTCGGCTATTCTGGAGAAGGACAGGGTACAGGGACTTAGTACTCTCTCTGGAAAGATATTTGGTGAAAAAAAAGGGGGGAAATCTTTTTTTTTTTTTTGTTTAAAACAGTTAGATGGATAACAGAAGGAGGGCAACCACCAGCTCCCACCCCGTAGGGGTGGAGATATGTAGTAGAGAAGGAATGCCACTCGAGCTGTACCCCTTGGGGAGAAAATACCCCCCTGTGTGTCCCAATTTTACCCGCTCAAGAAGAGGGGTAGGCACAGAGGAGGAGGACCCAGAACTGAGGCCCCAGGGGATGGGCAGGCGGGATTGTGATGAATGGTGAAGATACATAGAAAGATCATAATTACGGTGAGTGCGTGAATTTTTATAACTTATCTGTCAATCTTCACCATTCATCACAGATGAGTGATACCAAGCCCCCAAAGGGGTTGATTCATGCACCCTAAGGGACAGAGTCCCTTAGCCCTCAGTGGGTGACACACTAGGGGAACTTCTGGGCCTGATGAGGCCGAGTGGGGAGCGAGAGAGGGGTCCCCGGAGGGGAGAAAGTTGCCCCGATAAACGTCGTCTTGCCCTATGGGAGAAGAGATAGGTTCCCTGGTGAGCGGAGCAAATCACCCTACGCCGGGCCAAGGGTGACAACCGGGAAAGACGTAGCCACACCGATCTCCTGGTGCAGATCGCTGTCCCTACGACCCTGGTAGCTACCTCACTGGCGTCGTAAGATGCCCTTGCTTGGTGCCTTGCTAGCTCCAGGCCGCGTACAGAGAGCACAATGGCTTGCCTGGTTTGCTCCGAGTCAGGCAAAGCAGCTAGGATCTGACCTAGCGCGGACCACAAGAACCTGTTGTAGGCTGCATAGTAGGCCTGATGAGCAGAGATGAAGAGAAGCAACCGTGCTGAGTAGAAGGTCCTCCTCCCCCAGAAGTCAAAATCCAAGGAGTCTTGATCTGGGGGCCAGTCACGGTGGAGGGCGCGAAGCCCGTCAGGGGTGTCCAGGTGCGTCAATCCGGACTGCGGATGAGGCATAGAAGCTGGAGACTCCGGGGCAGCGCAATACCGCTGGCAGAGGTCCCTAGGGGCAGGAACTCCGGAGAAGGGCCTCTGCCAGAAACGCATGGACGCCTCCCGAAAGGGAGTAGGTCAGGGCGGCACCACAAGGGTGGCCGCACCACAATCGCCTAGAAAGGCGTGTGCCGCATGCTCAGGATTGCTCACAGACAGGGGAGAAAGGTGAAGGTCCTCCATCATCCTCACGAGGAAACGCCGACTATTCAGAGATACAGGTCGGAGAATATGGGCAGTAGGTTCTCTCCTCCAGAAGAGGGGATGAGGAGCTGGAGGTCTACCAAATGTTCCGAGGGTGGCTGCACGGGGGGAGGTTGGAAAACCTGACTGTCCATAGCCCTAACGTAGGCCGGGAACCGAGCAGCCACCGCTCTGAACTGCTCCCAGGTGAGGGGGCCGCTAGGACCAAGAATGCTTGGGAGCGCAGGAGAATGTGGCAAAGGGATAGGGGCAGAGCCGAGAGAAGAAGTCGGCTGACCTCTGCCAGGGCTAGGGAGCGGACCATGGACACCCGAGGAGGTTGTCCCGGAAGACTCCACAGCCGACAGCTGTACAACCACGTTGGTACTGCCAAGGCTGCGCCCAGAAGAATTCCCCCAGTGAGGCGACTGGGGCCGTATAGGTCCAGAAGCACAGTCCCCTGCCTCCAAAGAATGGGACCCCCTCAAGGAACCAGAAGGGGAAGGGCGGAAGTCCGCACTGCGGCTTCGTCCAGGGCCCGGGTGGACCCCAGAGAAAGGCCGACGCGCCGACCCTACACCCCTCGACCCCTCAGAGTCCGAGAGGGTTCTGGTCCTCGAGAGGGCCAGCCTAGGTAGCTGGCAGCTCTGGGCTGCCCCCAAAGGGAAGACCCAGGGAGCAGCACACTCCCCTCCTGCAGACTTCCCAATGGGCCCCAAAGTTGGGCGATCGAGACACACTACGGGAGGGGGCCACCGTCGAGGGGTCGAGGAACCCCCCAAGGCCAGGATGCAAGGCAATGGAGGCACGCACCATAGCCTGCTGGTCAGTACCACTGACCCTAACCTCGGGAACTACCTGACGCTCCTCAGAAGGGGTCTGGCTATGACTCATCGTCGAGACCACTGGCTCGCTCTCCTCCGCAGACAACCCCAAAGGGTGTGACTGCCCGTCTGACTCCGAGCCAGACTCCGAAGAGGTAGAGTCTGAGGCCTTAAGCCAAACGGTAGGAGGGCGGGGAAGGCAACCACAAAGGGCCGGCAGTCAGAGCAGTGGCCGAGGAGGCACCTGTGCCCTCCACAGCCCCGCAAGCGGGGCTGACAGAAGGTGCCAGGGCAGCTCGGGCCAAAGGTCCAGAGCCAGGGCCAGCCGCAGCTCTGTCAAGTCCACTGGCACCGGGGGTGGTACCAGGGACAGAGACGGCGCCGACGGCAGCCCCAGCTACGACCTTGGCGCCGACGACACCGCCAGGCCCCTTGGTGCTGCAGGCGGTACTGAGGACCGAAGCGGCGCCGATGGCTCAAAGGCGGACTCAGCGCGGACACGACACTGCTAGGCCCCTCGGCGCGCGGCGCACCGAGCACCAACAGCGCCGAGGATGGCACTGACTGGCCTTGAGCGAGACATAATGACGGCGAGAGCAGCGTCGGCGCCGCCAAGCGCCCGACAGGGCCCGCAGCGCAAGGCGAGTCGTGCCAACAGGGCCCATGGCACCATGAGGCAGTGCGCCCTGATGGCACCGACCGGCAGCGTCGAGCGCGTCGACCGGGCCTTCCGGACCCACGGGAGGCGACACCGGGGGAGCCTTCACCCCCGAAGGGGCGACTGCCGTAGCGGCGCCTCCTGCCCGCTCCCGGGGGGAAGCGGGACGGGCCTCCTGCACCGTGGGAGGAGCCTCGACCAAGGCCAGGCTACTAGTAGCCGAGGCTCCCTCCTCCTCGGCCCGTATAGAACCGAGAGGGGACCTGGAGGAAAGGCCGAGAGAGAGCGGCTTGGCCCGACGAGTGCGAACCCTACCCCCAAAAGTCAGTGGAGCTCGCCCCACTTTCCACGCGCGCTGTTCGAGGACACGGCGGTCCATGGAGAAGCAGGCGTCGCACGAATCCATGTCGTGAAGCGGGCCAAGACACGCGAGACACCGGTCATGTTGGTCGGTAACGGAATACTTGCGGCCGCACGGGCACCGACCCACCTTGGAAAACTTCTTGCCCTCCGACCGAGACATGATCTACGGAAAAAAACACCAAAACAGACTCGACGTCGCAAACTTTTAAATAAAAAGGAAAGATCTTACCAGCGATGTCGAGTAGAGGCAAACCCAGAACTAGTAAGACCAACGGACTTAAACGTCGCAATAAAGGCGGACAGACCTAATTTTTCTTCCAACGGCTTCCCATGAGGCGACCTCGTGGCGAGAGCGAAGAACACTAGTAGGCAGGCGGGTCATATGCAGCCTAATGGCTAATCTCGGCCCACGTATTACGTCCAGCCTCGGTAGCGCCGATGCTGCGCATCGGCTCCGCCTATCCTTTAAAAAAAAGCTCCGCGGGTCCTGATCTCGCCAGTACCCCATCTGTGATGAATGGTGAAGATTGACACAGATAAGATCCAAACTTGCCTGGGCCAGAAAGGAGCGATCAGAATCATTTGTGCTCCTTCTGAAGCTAGTTTCTGCAAGACTCGTGGGATAAGTGGAATTGGGGAAAAGGCACAGACGAATCTGTCCTTCCAGTCTAGAGACAGAGCGTCACTCCAAAAAGCACCTCGCTCTGGAACGAGCGAGCAGAAGACGGGAAGTTTTGCGTTTAGAGGGGATGCCAACAGGTCGACCTGTGGTGTTCCCCCAAGTTGAAAGATATTGTCTAGGACCCCTTGGTCCAGTTCCCACTCATGAATCAGAGCAGAAGAGCGACTTAGCTTGTCTGCAAGGGTGTTGTCAACTCCCGGAACGTGAATTGCTGTGAGGTGAAGGTTGTGTTGTGTTGCCCAATCCCAAACCCTCATTGCCTCCCTGCAAAGAGGGTAGGACGAGTCCCTCCCTGTATGTTGATGCACCACACCACGCACATGTTGTCCGTCTGGACAGCTAGGTGGCCGGGAAGGATGTCTTTGTGAAGGGTTTGGAGAGCATACAACACTGCCCGAAGCTCGAGCACACTGATGTGGAGAGCTTGTTCTAGCTTGGACCAGGAGCTCTGGGTCCGATGAGGGCCTAGATGAGCTCCCCAACCTTCGCCTGAGGCGTCTGTGGTTAGAGTCTGGGAGGGGGGAGGATGAAAGAAAGGAACTCCCCAAAACAGGTTCTCTCGAACCATCCACCACTGCAAGTCTCAAAGCATCGGTGAGGAGACCAGAACAGGGTGATCTAGGTCGTCCACTAGTTGATCCCATTGAGGCGTGAACTCCACTAGAAATCCTCATGTGGATTCGAGCGCGAGGAACCGTTGGGATAGCAGCTGCCATGAGCCCGAGAAGGCGAAGGACCGACCTCGCATAGACCGTCCTGCAGTTGGACAGCAGACTTATTTGAGTCTGGAGGGTGGACGACCTGTCCGGAGGCAGAAAGGCCTTGCCTGTGGTCATATCGAGAATCGCCCCAATAAACTGTAGCCTCTGGGATGGGTCCAGATGAGACTTGGAATAGCTGATGGTAATACCCAGGCAGGCAAAAACCTGCTGGGTAAGGGAGAGACAACGCAGGAGTTCCTCCCTGGACAAGGCCGCCAGGAGCCAATCGTCCAGGTATGGGAAAATCTGCACTCCCCTGGTATGCAGGTGGGCCGCCACCACTGCCAGGCATTTGGTAAACACTCGGGGGGCCGAGAACAGACCAAACGGGAGCTTCTTGAACTGGTGGTGGTCCCCCTGGAATGCAAAACGAAGGTATTTGCGATGAGATGGGCGAATGGGAATGTGCAGAAAAGCATCCTGCATATCCAGAGCACACAGCCATTGACCCGGCCGGAGGGGCAGAAGGCTCTGCAAAGAGAGCATCCTGAACCTTTTGTATTCTACAAAAACATTCACGGAACTGAGATCCAAAATTGGTCTGAGATCTCCTGTCTTCTTTGTGACCAGGAAAAAATGGGAATAGTAACCCGTCCCTCGCAGATGAAGGGGGACGGGCTCTATTGCTTGTTTTAGCAGGACAGCCGAAATTTCCTCCTGGACCAAGAGAAGATGTTCCCGTGAATACGACGACTTTGGCGGGGTGGTTTCTGAAGAAACTATTGAGTGTCCCTCTGCTATGAGCTGGAGCACCCAAGAATCTGTGGTTATCCTCTCCCATCCCGGAAGGTGGAGGGAAAACCTCCCTCCCACCAGTTCCTCCGGGGAGTCCAGAGGCAGTGGGAGAGGAAAGGAGTCAGGTGGTGTGGGGCAGCGCCACAGCTGAAGCACCGGCTGCTTTTTTGGGTGGGGGGGGGCACTTAGCAGCTGTGGGGGCCCAGCATTTTGTGGCCTGCCTTCCCTGGGGTTTTGCCTTGGCCCGATTCCGTCTGCGAAAGGGACGGCGCTGCTGCTGATGGGGATGGTACATGGAATCAACTGACTTCAGTGCCATCCCCTTCTCTTGCAAATCGGTGATGATGTCCTTGACATCACCACCGAAAAGCACCGACCCCCGGAAGGGTGCTTCCTGGATAGCAGATTGCACCTCCGGGACCAACCCTGACACACGGAGCCAAGCATGCAGCCGTAGGCCTACAGCAAATGCTGAGCTCCGCCCAGCAGTGTCCACTGCATCGTATGTTGCACAAAGCATGTGGTGACTGGCCGAACGAGCAGAGCGGACCAGATCAGCCAACTCCTGCTTGACTTGGGAGTCAGGCAAGGAGCTCAGTTTGGCTTCCACCCGAGTCAGAATAGCCTTCTGGTAATCCCCCATATGGCCAACATAGTTCAGAGCCCTGATCCCCAGCGTGGAGGAAGTGTAAATCTTTCTCCCACACTGGTCCAGAAGGCATGATTCCTTATCAGGTGGTGACAAGCTAAGATGTTTGGGGTTTGCCGAACGGCTGTGAACAGCGCTAATCATGACCGAGTCGGCATGAGGGTGAGAATCCAGAAAATCAGCACCCTCTGGAGCCTGATATTGCCTTTTTGACTTCCTAGGAAGTGGGGCTAAAGCCGATGGCTGTTTCCATATTGTGGTAATGAGGTCAGCGTGAGGCTCTATCCAGGGTGGCACCAAGGTAGGAGCTGTCACAGGCAGATCCAGATGTTCAGTGAGTTTCAGACGCTAAGGATCTGGTTCCAGGGAGAGCCACTGATGAACCTCCTGGATTTTCCTAAGCAACTCCGTAAAAGAAGGATCCTCCGGAGGAGACTTCGGAGGAGTCCTTGGCCTGGGCTTCGACGGAGAGCATGGCTCGTCTCTCTCGGAGCAACCGTCGGAAGAATCCGAGGAGTCCCAGGGTGAAGAGGAGGAGGAGGAGAAGGAAAAAGACTCCCTTTCCCGACCCGGGGGAGGAATGGACCCCTTGAGAAGTCCCCGGGGAAGCGTGTCCTGCCCTACTCTGGATCCAGACGGAAGGACCCCGGAACCCGGAGGTGGTGAGGGAGTGTGCCGCCTCGGACGTGCGGGAACCTGGGACGGCAGTGTCGCCGGAAGGCGGCTCTCGACCTCTTTGGTGAGTTGAGCCTTGGCCTCAGCCCACCAGGAGGCCAGAGTCTCCTGCAGGTCCACCGGCAGCCGCGAGGGCGGTGGAGGAGGCGGCGGGGGATAAGGATATGGGTTATAACCATATGAAGCATATCCAAAACCCGGCTGCGGGTAGCCTGGTGTTGGGTATTGTGGCACTGGATACTGCGGTCCTGGGTACGCTGGTGTCGGATAGGATGGAGGATACGGGGGTTGCGGAGCAGGCAGCCCGGCCAGTGGCCTCACGGGCGGGTCCATAGTGGAGGGCCCGATGGGAGCGGGATGTCTCCTGGAGTCGGTAAGGCCGGCGTCAGGGCCGACGTTGGAGGCCCTGGCGTCGGAGGCACCAACATCGGAGGTGCCGGTGTCCGGGGAGCCAACATCAGGTCCAGTGCACCAGGTGGCGGAAGGACTGATGGAGGAGGAAGATCCCCAGCTTCACCTGGGGATGGAGGGGAAAAATCCCCGGGGTCGAGTTAGGAGACTCTGGTTCCCCAGACAGCAGCGAAGGCTGCGGGAACCGGAATGCGTGGAGCGTGGGGCCGTTGTCGGTTCCTTCGCCAGCCGGACGTCGGACGAGCTGACTTGTGGCTTAGGGGTGAGCTCCTAGTGGGCGACGGAGAAGCCGGCGTCCAACTTATGACAGCCATCACTGGAGGCAAGCACAGTAGAGTGATTGGCCTGGTCCAGTGGAGAGGAAGCTGCGCGCCGCCCCGTAGGGTCGGACGTCTTACTGGCCCTCTCCGGGCGGACATCGGAGGAGCAGACACCTGGCTTACCGGAGTCGCCCATGGTGGTAGGCAGCAAGCCTGCAGCCGAACCGGAGTGGAGGCCTCCAACTTCCGGAGGCGCCCGCAAGGCCTGAGCGCGAGCCAGACGGGCGGGCAGACGTCCCCTTGGAAACCTCAGAGGCGGCGCCGAGCCGGCGATCCCCAGAGGAATGTTACCTGTGTCCCGGCAACTCCCGAGGGAGACACGGTGGAGGAACCCTTGTCCCGGTGCCTCTCCTTCTTCCGATGGCCTTCGGGGGAAGTGGACTCCTGCCTCAGTTTTTTGAGCTCCTTTTCCATTGAACTCATTTTCTTCTTCAGAATATGGGCTTCCACGGATTGCTGCCACCTTTTCTGGGTAGCCGCGTTGAAACTGAGGCAGTGCTGGCACTTCTCGACCGGGTGATCGAGGCCTAGGCAGAACAGGCACAGGGAGTGGCCGTCCTTATGCGGTAGTTGGGCGCCACACGAATCGCACTTATTCTTGTGCTCGGAGGGTGTAGGGGACGACATACACTGACGATTGTACTGACGTTAGTAGAAAAAGCAATTATTTTCGGTAAAAAAATGACGAAGGTAGGGCTGATGAAGCACGAACCTTTCCGCGAGGCACTGCACGAGCTAACCGCGGGAAAGAACTGGAAGGCGGGCGTCAGGGACCACCCCTTTATTCCGACGTCTCCTGATGCCAGTCACCTGACGTGGGGGCGGTCCCTCGCCAGGGACTGCTAGCTAGAAATTTTTCCGTGGGGTCCTGCCACCTGTCGGCGTCAGTCCTATATGTAATTACCTACTGCAAGAGCCCTCTCGAAGTAAGATCTACAGGTTTACTTAAAATTACAAAAGTAAAAGGCAGCAAAAGAAATGTTCAAGAATACTTATATTCTGTAAGGTTTCTCACGCCAGAACAAGATGATGAAGAGGAAAGAATCTCTGAGCATCTAGACTTATCAGGCAGAGAGAGAAATCTGAAGGGTTTAAAACTAAGGCAGTTAGTATACGGCAACATTTGAAAAGTGGCTCATGCAAAAGATTCCATCATTTGCATATGTTCCAAATTCTCTCTGGGCAGTTCTACTTAGGAGGCAGACTGCATACAGTTGTGAATACCTGAGTATTACTGGGGTTGGAAGCCGTGTTTACCAACTTGTACCACTATGTGGCAACATATATACAATCATTGTGATGTACTCTACTGTGGTAGCGCAGCATGCGGGAGTGCAGAGGCATGAGTTCTGGAAGGGGAGGTAGGGTTGGAAGTTATGAATACCAGAGTATCACTGGGAAGAAACAGAATTACTAAGGTGAGTAATTTTTTCTTCTAACCCCAGTAATACTCAGGTATTCATAACTTTCTGCAGACTACAAAGCAGTACCACTGGAGGTCGGCAGAGAAGAAAAAATTACTCACCTTAGTAATGTTGTTTCTTCTAATGGAGTCTTGCTATATTATGACAATTGCAGTTTGTCCCACCATTAGAACTGCTCCGGAGGTGAAAGAGTTAACTTCCATGCAGGGCATGGAACTTAGAGCGCGAGCTCGGTTAGAAAAGCTCTGTCTGGAATATTTCAAACTGAAACTGTCAGATATTTACGAGCAAAACTCACTAAGGTTCTGTGTGGAAGCTGTAACCTACACTAGCCAACTGGCTACTTAAATATTAACACATTTTTCTGGTCCCAACACCAAGACTCAAGTCAGGGGACCAGAAAAAGATAAGAAGATAAGATAAAATAAAACACAACACCCAAACACCCCAAAAAAGAAGGGGTGTAAAACATAAAAAGGGCATCAATAAGAGCCAACACTGGACTGCCCACCCCATACCCAAAGTAGAAGTTCTGAGAGGGGCAGGCTGGGGGGGAGGTCATAATATAGCAAGACTCCATTAGAAGAAACAACATTACTAAGGTGAGTAATTTTTTCTTCTAACACCATGAAATCTTGCTATAGTATGACAATTGCAGACTACACAGCAGTACCTCCATGGAGGAGGGACAGAACCTACTTAGGAAATAGGCTCTAAAGCACAGCTGTGCCAAACCGAGCATCCCTCCTGGCCTGGATATCCAGGGAGTAATGCTTGGTGAAAGTGTGTACTGTTTTCCAAGTAGCTGCTTGACATATCTCTAAGATAGGGATGTCTCTGGCAGCAGCTAGAGATGCAGCTGTACCTCTGGTAGAGTGAGCCCTCAGGCCTGAAGGGGGAACCTTACCCAGTTTTTGATAGCAAAATTGGATACAAGAGACAATCCACCTGGCAATGGATCTCTTAGCGGCAGGTTTCCCTTTCCCAACCTCACCATAAGTGAGAAATAGATGGAGGGAGTCAAACCTGTGACCCTTGGTACGCTCTATGTAGTAACTTAGGGCCCTCTTAACATCTAAGCTGTGCAGCCTCCTCTCACCAGAGGAGGAATGGTCAGTGAAGAACACTGGAAGTGAAATAGATTGATTAAGGTGGAAATCTGAAACCACCTTAGGCAAAAACTTCCTGTTAGTCCTGAGGACTACCTTATCCCTGTGAAAGGAAATAAAGTCAGTCTCCACTGACAAAGCTTGTAACTCACTTATGCGCCTGGCAGAAGTGATGGCTACTAGAAATACAGTTTTCCAAGTCAAGTACTTAAGCTCTGCTGAAGACAGAGGTTCAAAGGGGGGTTGCATCAGCTGAGCAATGCAAATATTAAGATCCCAAGCAGGGGCAGGGTCCCTGAATGGTGGATCGGTATGAAGCAATCCCCTGAAAAACTTGGAAAATACAGGGTGAGCAGAAAGAGAAGAGGGCTTCCCTGCTGAAATAAAAGCAGAGACAGCTGCCAAATGCACTTTCAGGGTAGCTGGTCTCAGTCCCAAAGAATTAAGATGGACCATACAGTCCAAAACAGTGGGCAAATCAGCAGATTCCGGGGAAATATGCTTCCCAGAACACCATATGGAAAACCTTTTCCATTTGGAGTTATAAATAGCCCTAGTGGAAGGCTTCCTAGAAGCTTTCAAGATTTCGAGAACACCTTGAGAAAGCTGTAGATCAGCAAACTCTAACTCCTCAAGAGCCGGGATTTGAGATTCGGATACCAGACTCTCCCCTGGGCACAGGTTAACAGATTGTGGTTCCTGGGGAGACACAGGGGAAGAGGGACTGCTAAGGACAGAAGGAGTGGGTACCAGGGCTGCCTGGCCCAGTCTGGAGCAATTAGGATCATCTTGCAGGGCTGAGATCTGATTTTGACTAGCACCTTGAACAGGAGAGGGAAGGGGGGGAAGGCATAGAGAAACTTCCCTTCCCAATCGAGGAGAAAGGCATCCAGGGGGACTGAGCCCAACACTGGGGGCCTGCAACAAAAAAGTGGAAGTTGATTGTCTGGGGCTGCAAAAAGATCTATCTGAGGGGTGCCCCATCTGGCAAAAACTATCCCCAGTACTCGGGGATCCAGTGACCATTCGTGACGGCCCTGGGAAATCCTGCTGAGAGCATCTGCCAGGACATTGTCCTTGCCTGGGAGGTGAACTGCTATGAGGGAAGTGTTCAGGGAATAAGCCGGAGGCCACAACTTCATCGCCTCAGTGCACAAGGCCGAAGACCGAGTGCCCCCATGTTTGTTGATGTACCACATTGTAGTGGTGTTGTCTGTTCTGACCTGTACCACTTTGTTCTGAACAGATGCAGAAAAATCCTGAAGTGCTAGAAAAACAGCTCTGAGTTCCAACAGATTGATGTGGAGCAGAGATTCCTGAGGGACCACAATCCCTGGGTGGAGGTGGCCCATGTAGGCTCCCATCCCAAGAGGGGCATCTGTAGTAAGGGTCAAGGAGTGAGATAGAGGGCGAAGGGCACCCTTGTCTCAGATTGCTCTGATCCTGCCATCACTGAAGGGCCTGGATCAGGGTTCGAGTCACTGGGATCAACTTGGATAGAATCTCTTCTTTGAGACCAAAAGGCTCTCAAATGGAACTGAATGTCCCTCATCTGAAATCTTGCTCCTTGCACTACAGCTGTGGAAGCAGACATGTGTCCTCAGGGCTGTAGGAAATGCCTTGCTGGTCGAGAGAGCTGCAGAGTGAAGGAGGAGGCCAGGGCCACCAGGGTCCTTACCTTTCTAGGGAAGGAAGGCTCTGTCATGTTTTGTGTCCAGTTCTGCACCTATAAAGGTGAGTACCTGGACAGGTTCCAGAACTGACTTTGAAAGATTGAGAAGAAAGCCCAGAGAGGTAAGCAGCTGCTGGGTAACTTGCAGGTGTGATCTGACCTGGTCTGGAGACTGACCCACAATGAGCCAGTTGTCTAGGTAGGGAAAGATGGCAATCTTTTGCCTTCTTAAATGAGCAACTGCTACTGCCAGGCATTTTGTGAATATCCTTGGGGCAGAGGTAAGGCCGAAGGGCATTGCTCTGAACTGATAATGGCCTGAGGCAGTTCGAATCTGAGGTACTTTCGGTGGGAGCTTCTGATAAGAATATGGAAGCAGGCATCCTTGAGGTCCAGGGAAGCTAGCCAGTCCCCTGGCCTTAAGGAGGTAAAATCATTCCCAGAGTCACCATTTTGAATTTTGGTTTTAAAGGTGCTTGCTCAGATATCTTAGGTCCAGGATGGGCCGCCACTCTCCCTGTCTTTTTGGGGTAAGAGTACCTGGGTACAGACCCTTGCCCTGGTGTGGGAGAAACCCTTTCTACAGCTCTGAGAGCCAGGAGGGTTGAGACTTCTGTTTCCAAAGCAAGAGTCTCGAGGGTTTGCAGGTGGAAAAGATCTGATTCTCATCTTCGGAAATTTTTTGAAGCTGAGAACCAGACCCTGGCTTACTACTTCCAGGACCCACTTGTCTGATGTTAAAGACTCCCAGTCCTGGACGGCGAAGCCAGCCTGCCCCCTACAGGTAATGGAGAACCGGCCCTGGGCATCCCATCAGGGTGCCTGTTTGGCAGGGCTTTAGGCTGAGGGTGGGAGCAGGCCTGCTTGTACCCCGTCTGCCTCTCCCTCTGAAGAACCCCCTCTGAACAAAAGCTGAAGAGGAGGCCTGGGTTTGGTAAAAAGGCCTGTGAAAAGGCCTGTCTCTACCCTTGGGGGGCTGCCTCTGAGGAGTGGCTTGCCGTTCCTTGGCTTGTGCACTCCTATAAGTGGTTCTATATTCATCCATTTTCTTCATATAATTCTCTGTCTGCTCCCAAACAGAGAATTTCCCACCAGGAAAATCCATAGCCTTAGCCTGGGTATCCTGTGACAAACTAGTACACCTGAGCCAAGCCAATCTCTGAAAAGCCACAGATGTAGCCATGACTCTAGAGGATACTCATTATCACCACTGCAGCATGGAATTGCACCTTAGATGCCTCAATACCATCAGCAGCCACCTGCTCCAGCTCCTTGGCAAGCTGGCCAGGGCCTGTTTGGCTAAAGCCATGACAGTATCCCATCTAGATTTTTGGTATCTTGCAACATAAGCCATATAATTTGCTTGTCTGAGTCCCAAGGGCACTGCCATGTATTGTTTTTAGCCATGGCATCAATCTTCCTGGAGTCCTTGTCAGGAGGATGTGAAGCCAGGAACATTAGCCTTATCACAGGCTGCAGCCTGAACTACCCCAACATGGCTGCATTGCTGTGAAAGAAATTCTGTATCAGGACCCGACAAAGTGTACCTCCTGTCCATCTTTTTATCCACAGGAGGCACAGAATTAGGAGCTTTTAAAATTGTTATTGTTTGTTTCCTAAAGGATTTATGTAAAGGAATGGACAATCTCCTGGACTCTGGGATATCCATCATCTCTACAAAGTCAGGCTCCTCTTGCTCATCCACAGCTTCCTCCAAAGGAAGCTGGAGGGTTTCAGCAACTTTTTTATAAAACAGAAAATGAGAAGGGGACTCAGAAAGCCTAGGGCGAGATTCTCCTAAAGGTCTGTCTGGGGAGACGTCCGGTTCAATGGGCACATCCAGACTTTCAAAGTCACATTCACACTGTTCATAATCATCCTCCCCCTCCTCTGGTTCATAAAACTCCTCTATATCATATTCTTGAACCGGTAGAATCGGCTGAACCGACCTTTTGCCAGATAGTGACGGTTCGGACGGAACCGGGGAAAGTGACTGGACAATTTGGATTGCCCTGGCTATCTCTGCAGCAGTTGGAGAAGGAATTTTTGACTCCACACCTGCTGATTTTCTAGTTCTCTTTGCTGGAACTGGCTCCTCAGTCAGCTTTACGTTTGCCCGAGGAATTCTGGCCCTGGTCAGAGGCATCTCGTCTGCTGGCACCCAACCGGCTGGCCATCCGGTCAGCGGACTTTAGCCTCTGCCTCTGAGCCTACCAACCTCTTATCTAGGTAGCTGCAGAGAAATTCTTGCAAATCTGGCAGTCTGCATTGAGGTGGTCAAACCCCAGACAATAAACACATGTGGTGTGTGGGTCAGCCTTAGCAAAGGCTTCCCCACAGACACTACAGTGTTGAAACCCAGTGAGCCCGGTTTTTCTTTTGGGTTTCTCAGACATAATGCCAGCCTAACCAAAAACTTGCCCTTTTTTTCGGCAGTGCCAGGCAAGACACCCTTATCGGTTCCCAACCGTGTCACGGGTTGTGGAAAAAACCGTAATGAAATCCGTTTTTTTTAGAACCGATAAGAACCAGGAACCGCACTCTAAAAAGCTTTTAAATGCTTCAGAATAAAGTTTCAAACAACCTGATTGGTTCAAACCAGAACCGATAAACATTTACAAGTTCCACACAGAAATAAACCTATTACTTACAATACCACAGACAGAGCTTGAACCGATCGGTTTGCGGTTAAAATAATAATAATCGCGGTTGAATTTAACCGAGAAAAAACTCTTTAAACCGAGAAATGAACCGAGCAATAGGAGGAATCTCCGGAGCGACTGTTCAGTGAGGCGAAGTAAAGAATCTGACAGTTTCAGTTTGAAATATTCCAGACAGAGCTTTTCTAACCGAGCTCGCACTCTAAGTTCCATGCCCTGCATGGAAGTTAACTCTCACCTCCGGAGCAGTTCTAATGGTGGGACAAACTGCAATTGTCATAATATAGCAAGACTTCATGTTGTTTGAAATACAGGTTACTCACCTGTAACAGGAGTTCTAGAATGGTATATGTTGTTCATCCACACTTTCTGGCAGGTATCCTTGCCGCTTTAATCTTGCGGAAGGTCTTCAATGGCTCCTCCCACCCATCCGGGTGGTAAAACTCGGCTCTGCCCCATGATGCCAGATCTGCCCGCTGGAAGCTCACAGGGTTGTGCGTTGAAGCCGGGAGGTCTGGGTCGTAGGATGAACAACATATACCATTCCCAGAACTCCTGTTACAGGTGAGTAACCTGTATTTCTAGGGACATGGATATGTTGTTCATCCACACTTTCTGGCAGACTCCTAGCAGTTCTCTGGGGAGGAGGGAGGCAAGGCGCACACCCCCTACTTAGGGAATAGAGACTGGAGAACCGAGGCCCCAAAACCAGCATCCCGGCGTGACTCAAGGTCGATGTGGTAGTGGGTTATGAAGGTATGTGCCGACTTCCAGGTAGCAGCCCTGCAGATATCCTGGATAGGGACGTCCCTGGAAGCAGCTACCGATGCAGCGGTATGGCAGGTAGAATGAGCTCTTATCCCTCTGGGAGGCTCCATGCCTGCCAACCTATAGCAGAGATCTATGCAGGAGGTGACCCACCTGCTTATCGTCCGCTTGACTGCAGGTCTGCCAGGTGCGGCTTCAGCGTAGGTGACAAACAGCTGGCGAACCTCTCCCCGAACTTCAGCTGTGCGCTCCTTATAGTAAGTGAGCGCCCTTCTACGGTCCAGAGTATGGAGCCTATATTTGGCCTCCGAGGTGTGATTGGGGTAGAACACCGGCAGAGTCAACATCTGGTTAAGGTGAAACTCCGACAACACCTTTGGAAGGAATTTCGGGTGGGGGCACAGGACAACCTTGTCCCTGTGGAAGACCAGGTAAGGAGACTCGATGGAAAGCGCCTGGAGCTCTCCCATCCTTCTGGCTGACGTGATAGCCACCAAGAAGGCGGTCTTCCACGACAGGTGAGAGATTCACACCTGTACATTGGTTCGAATGGCTTGCCCATGAGCTTTGCCAATACCAGCAGTAGATCCCACGGAGGTGGAGGTTCTCGCACCGGAGGGGAAATGTGATCAAGGCCTTTGAAAACCGCCAGACCACCTTCTTCATGCCACCGACTGCTTCCGGCCGCGCGCCTCGTAAGCAGAGATGGCTGCCAGGTGCACCTTTAGGTCGCTGACCTAAGCCCTATGCAAGAAAGGGACCATAGGTAGTCCAAGATGCTTCGCAAGGACAGGAGGAAGGGTCCAGGCCCTTGCCCTGACACCAATGGAGAATCTCTTCCATTTGAAGGCATAGCATTTTCTGGTTGACTCCTTATGGGACGCCTCAACTCACGCTTGAGGACCTCGGCCGAGAGACCCAAAGCCTGGAACTTTAGCCGCTCAGGAACCAGGCCATCAGGTGCAGGGACTGAAGGTCCGGATGGAACACCTTCCCCTGATTGACTGATAACAGGTCCGGGCGAGCTGGGAGCTGCCTCGGGAGCCTGGAGCTGAGGCTGAGGAGATCTGGATACCAGCATTGGCGGGGCCAGTCTGGGGCTACCAGAATCACCTGCGCCTTGTCCCTTCTCGCCTTGAGAAGCACCTTGTGGATCAAGGGAAATGGGGAAAAGGCGTAGAAGAGGCCCGGGGTCCACGGCCTCGAGAAGGCATCCCCCTGCAGCGAGCCCTGCTGAGGGGGCGGGCATGAAACAGCCTCAGCTTCGCATTCTCCTTGGAGGCAAACAGGTCCACCTGAGGTGTGCCCCAGTGGGAGAACAGATCTTGTATTACCTCCAGCAGGAGAGATCACTCGTGGGACACAGCCCCTATCCGGTTTAGGGCATCGGCCAGGGTGTTGGAGGCTCCTGCCACATGGATGGCTAGGAGATCCGCCTCCAGGCTGCGCACGAGTGACCAAATGCGGAGAGCTTCCTTGCACAGAGGCATGGCGTGCGTCCCGCCCTGGCGGTTTAGGTAGTACATGGTCGTGGTATTGTCCGTCTGGACCTGAACCTTTGACCCCGTAGAAACGGAGCAAAGGCGGTGAGGGCTAGACGAACCGCCCAAGCTCCAGCAGGCTGATATGGCATCGGGACTCGAGGGGACCAGAGGCCGTGGCGCCTGTGCTCCCCAGATGGGCACCCCAACCCATCAGAGAGGCATCGATTCAGAGAGAGACTGTCGCTCGGGCGGACAAACGGGATGCCCTCCTGCAAATGAGCTGGAACAGTCCACCACGGAGAGCGCTCCCACATCCCTGGGTCACCGCCACTAGCTGGTCCAATGGATCGCAGCATTGTGACCACTGGCTGGGCTAATCCCACTGAAGGGACGCATGTGCCAGTGGGCCCAACGGACCACACTGGTGCAGGCTGCCATGAGACCCAGGAGGCACGGAAGTCCTGGGCAGGCGCGATGCCCAACCAGAAATGATTGGGCAAAGGAGGAAAGAACCTCGGCCCTGTCCGCGGGAGACGGCTCTGGCTCAAGAGAGTCGAGCTCTGCCCTGATGAAAAGAATCACCTGCTTGGTCCGAGTCCGACTTGGCCTCGCTTGATGAGAAGGCCGATCTGAGAGCAAACCTGGAAGGCCAGATCTCTGACCGCTCCACCTCCTGTCTGGAGGGGCTGCTATCAGCCATCGTCCAGGTAAGGGTACCGGGACCCTCGGCGCCGCGAGGAATGCTGTCGCCATCACAAGCATTTGTGAAGACCCTGGGAGCAAAAGAAAGACCAAGGGCATGGCTCGAACTGTGAAGGGATCCCTCCGTCAAAGCGACGAATCTCTGGTGAGATGGACGGATAGGGACGTGAAAAGAACGCTGTCCTGTAGGTCCAGAGAACAGAACCACATGCCTCATTCCAGGGATGGTATTTTCTGAGCCAGAGTGACCATCCTGAAGGTCCGAGACCTTAGGAACTTGTTTAGGTCGTGCAGGTCGAGAATGGGGCGCCAGCCCCACGTCCGTTTTGGGACCAGGAAGTACCTGGACACAAACCCCGGGTCTGAGGGAGGATCCACCACCTCTCTGATCACTTCTTTCTCGAGGAGCAAAGCGACGTCGGCTCAGCGAGCCAACAGAGAGGCTGTGGACCCAGAGGCCCCCTGGGGGGCGACGGCTCGGAAGGGCGGGGCCTGCTCGAACTCCAGAGGCAGGCCCTTTCCTACCACTTCCAGCACCTACCAGTCTGTGGTGATAGCGGACCAGGCAGAAAGGAAGTGGTGGAGCCGTCCCCCCACGGGGGGAACCTGGGGAGGAGTGACGCACTGGGCAGGCTTGGAGAAGGGACCGGCCGAGGGACCTCCTGGGCCTTTACCTCCCTGCTTCCTGGAAGAGGAAGCCGCAGGCTTGGGTTTGGGATGCCAAGTGCGAGCCTGCAGGCCTGGCCCTGATGCTGCTGGGCCGGACGTGCCGTGGGCGCAGACGGACGAAAGTGCTTGGGTTGTGGTCTGCGGCCCTTGTCCCTCTGGGCGGATGAGACCGAGTCCAGAGTGGCATTGGACTTTTCGATCCTCTGGAGGTGACCTTCCACTCCAGGGCCGAAGAGGTCGGTCCCCAAGAAGGGGACATCCGCCAACTTGTGCTGGGTATCCGCTGTGAAGGTGGATATCCTCAGCCATGCCTGACGGCGCATAGCCACTGCGGCCGCGACTGACCTGGCACATGAGTCGCCGATGTCCAGAGCAGTCTGAAGTTGCTGCTAGGCCACTGCCCTGCCCTGGTCCCGCACTTGCTTGACCATGGTCTGCAGGTCAGCCAGGAGATAAGGGACTACCTCGTCCAGGGAGCCCAACAGGGTGTGAGAAAAGTGTGCCATCAGCATGGCCGAGTTGGTCTGACAAAGGCCAAGAGAGGATGCAGCGTAGACTTTGCGCCCGGCGTAGTCCAACTTCTTGGACTCCTTGTCGGGAGGCTTGTCCACGTCCCTGGCACTTCCGGCACACCAGAAGACGCTGTCTGTAACCAACCCCTCGGCTGTGGGGTGTTCCGAAAACCCGGACAGGGAACCGGGACGGGTATACTTCTTGCCATCCTGGCCGAAGGTGCAGGGCAGGAAGCAGGAGCGCTGCCAGAGCTCCAAGGCCGGGCCGTCATGCCTCGGCCACGGAAAAGCCTCCGTGGGAGAATCCTCGGTCCTAATCTCCGTTAGGAGATAGCAGCCTGCTTGGATGCGAACAAGGCTGCATCCCGGTGGACTCTCGAGATGAGCCTAAGCAAACCCATGAAGGACGGTGGGCTGTCGTCCAGCGACTGACCTCTGGAGGACTCCAAGTCGACCTGCCTGGAGAACAGGGAGGAATCGTCGTCGGACTAGTCCGCAAAGAGCTGCCTTGGGCCTGAGCCACCCTCCACCTGCCGAGGGAGGTCGGGAGTGAGGGTGACCGACAGCCTATGGGGCAGGCCCTGGGCCGACCGAGAGGTCTTGGTCGGGGCCCCAATTTTCGGCTGTGGAGGCGGAGGTTCCACCAGAATCGGCGGGGCAGCTGGTTTGGTGGGGAGCAAGCAGGCCCTAGGGCAGGGGCGCCTCGGCTGAGGCGGGGGAATTCAACGCTCAGTGACAACCACTTGATGGCAGGGGAAGGCGATGGCGTCGGCACTCCCGGACAGAAGGAGCTGTTGCCACATAAGGTCCTTGTAGCATAAGCGCAACTTGCGTGAAGCCTCTCCTCGTCAAGGAGGAAGGCGAGGACAGCTGGCCAGCCGCCTTACTGTTACCGAGACCGCCTATGTCGTGAGGATCGGCTGGACTAAGAAGATGTGGGGCAGGGTTACCGAGGCGTTTCCGGGGAGGGTTCTGGGGCAGAGGCGGGAAACCTGTCTCCTCGCTCGGAAGTTTCAACGCGGACTCCGAACCGGAGGCACAGGCAAGCCACGGTAACCTCGATCTCCACCGGGGGAACCGTGGAGTGAGGGTTTTTGGCTTCACCGGTCGACAACCCGTCCGACGGGTCGAGAAAAATCTTGACTGCGTCGACGGGTGTCTCGGTCAACTGACCTGACGGGAACACTGAGGCCAGTGGCTGAAGGGTCGACCAAAGTCAACGGTCGACTACTCGGGGAGGGGGACCTCTCCCGCTCCCAAGAGCGTCGACGGAGGGACTTACCTTTGGAGTCCTTCTTTTTGGACCAAGAGGAAAGTCCTGAAGTTGTTGGTCCCTCTCCCTCGGTGGAAAGGGGACTGACAGAGCTCCTTAAAAGAAGCTGAACAGGAGGATCCCAAGGAGAGCGGGATAAGGTCGCGGCTGAGGAAGAGCGAAGATGCGGCCTGCGCCCTCCTACCTCCTCGAGGGCGATCATCTGCTCGAGCTGTTCACGAGCCAGCCACCGCGAAAACAGCCAAATGGGCCTCCTTGGACTTTACGGTGAGTTACGTCACGCCCAGTTGTAAACGTCACGGCGCAGTCTTCCAGGACGAGACCGAGAAGGAAGAGCACAGGTCGAGTGCCTACGGTCGGGTGCTCAAGGCCTGAGCAGATGCACGGGAGTGCGGATCAACCGAGACATCTTCTGACCGCATGGGCACCTCCAAAACCGAGTCGATTGTCCATCGCAGCACCCAGGGAAATAAATGACAGAAGTCTTGAAAACCTTAAAGTTATTTCGGGTAAACCCGACAGAAATAGGAACTAGTTTTATCACATGAGCGTTAAGGAGGAACCTGAGCTTCCAAGCAGTAGAAGATCTGGCATCATGGGGCGGGCAGAGTTTACCACCGGGTGGGAGAACCAGCAGAAGACCTTCCGGCAAGATTTAAAGCGGCAAGAATACCTGCCAGAAAGTGTGGATGAACAATATATCCATGTCCCTAGAACATTTACTTAGAAAATAGATTTTGCAGGACTGCTGTGCCAAACCTAGCATCACTTCTAGACTGGATATCTAGACTGTAATGCTTTGTAAAGGTGTGTACTGTCTTCCAGGTAGCTGCTTTACAGATATCAACCAGTGGAACATCCTTTGCAGCTGCCAGCATAGCAGCTGTTCCCCTGGTGGAATGCACCCTCAACCCTGTTGGGGGCTCCCTACCAGCTTTTGTATAGCAGAATTGAATACACTGGACTATCCAACAAGAAACAGATTTTTCAGAAGCTGGATTACCTTTCCCCACAGGTCAGAAACCAATGTTTCCTGTCCTGCCTACGGTCCTTAGTGGCTGTAATATAATAACTAAGAGCTCTCTTCACATCCAAACTATGAAGTCTTCCTTCACCAGAAGTAGAATGCTCAGTGAAAAATACACGCAGGGTAATGGACTGGTTGATGTGAAAATCAGAGACTACCTTTGGTAGGAATTTTCTACTTGTTCTCAAAACTACCTTATCTCTGTGAAAAGAGATATAATCATGCTCCATAGAGAGAGCCTGGAGTTCACTTATTCTTCTTGCACTGTGATTGCCACTAGAAAAACTGCTTTCCAAGTGACATGCTGTATTTGAGATGAGCTGTAGCCATAGGCTCAAAAGGATGCCCCATGAGCTTGGCCATACAAACATTAAGACCCCATGCTGGCACAGGTGCCCTGTGAGGAGGGTGCAAATGGGCCAATCCTTTCAAGAACCTTCTAAAAATGGGGTCTGAAGCTAGTGATACCCTGGCACCAGCAGAAATGTAAGCAGACAATGCTGCAAGTTGTACCTTGCGTGAATTCGGTTGTAGACCCAGAGAATGCAAATGAGAGAGGTAATCCAAACAGCTGGGACCTAGCCTGTAATGGAATCAAATCCCTAGTTGAGCATTAGATTGAAAACATTTTCCATTTAGAAGCATAAGTTTTGTTAGTAGAGAATTTCCTATAGCACCTCAGAATGTGAAGCACAGATTCAGAGAGTTGCAAGTCAGCATATTCTAGTTCCTCAAGAACCGAGGTTGAGGGACTTGAGGTTTGGGTATAACAGGGTCCCCTGGTTGGAGGTCAATACGTTATGCCTCAGAGGGAGTCATATCGGTTTGGCCACAGATATTAAGAGCATTAGAGAGTACCATGGCTGCTTGGGCCAGTCTGGGGCTATTAGGATCAGAGATGCTGAGTGGGACCTGAGCTTGAGTAACACTCTGAAGACCAAGGGAAAAGGAGGGAAGGCATACAGGAACCTCCCAGACCAATCTAGAGTCAGGGCATCCAGGGGCAAAATGCCCTGATCTGGTGGTCCACAGCAGTAGTGAGGCAAGTGGTGGTTCTGGTGGGATTTGAAAAAGTCCACCTCCGGAGTGCCCCACCTTCGGAAAACTATGTCTACCACCTGTTTGTTCAGAGTCCATTCGTGATGGGCCTGGTTGATAAGACTTAAGACATCTGCCAGGGTATTGTCTTTTCCTGGCAGATGGATTGCCTGCAGGGAGACTCCCAAAGAATATGCCAGAGTCCAAATTTTCATGGCCTCTGTGCAAAGAGGCCCTGACCTGGTGCCTCCGTTTGTTGATGCAGTACATTGTGGTGGTATTGTCTGTTCTGACCTGTACCAATCCTGAAAAGGTCCTTAGAGCCAGAAAGACAGCCCTGAGGTTCAACAAGTTTATATGCTGGAGGGACTCTGTGGCTGACCAGGCACCCTGGATTGTATGGTCTCCCAAGTGGGCGCCACAGCCCAATAGGGATGCATCTGTTGTGAGAACGACTGAGGGGTAGCCTTTCTGAAAGGGAACACCTTCCCTTAGATTGCGTACTTCCTTCCACCACTGCAAGGCTTGCAGCAGAGTTCTTGTGGCCGGAATGGGTTCTGAAAGAGAATCTTTTCTTTGACTTCAGTGAGCCCTGAGGTGGAACTGGATGTCCCTCACTTGAAACCAGCACTGTGGCTATGGACGCAAGAACTGTCTTGCAGGCTTGCTCCTGTTCAAGGTGAAGGAATTTGCTACTAGCTGAAGATTTCTGACCCTGTCCAAAGGGAGGTAGGCCCTGCCCTGCAGGGTGTCTATCTCTCCCCCTATGAACTGCAACTTTTGTGCAGGAGTGAGAAATGGAAATTACATACCTACCATAATTCTTGATCTTCTTGGATGAAGTCTCCACCACTCATTCACACAGATGGGATCTACGCTGGAGGCGCTAGGACCCAGCGGGAGCAAACTTGTTTGCAAGATGGTCGGCGCCAGCAATGGAGCCACGAGGAGCGGCACCGTGAGCCTCGGCTCGTGTGGCAATGACTATCTCAGCGTTGACCCTCCAACCGCCTCAGTGCCTTTTCTTCTGAGGAGGTGCAGCGTAACTAACCTAGAAGGACTAGCCTAACAAAAATCGGACGCAAGATAGTCCAAATGACCCGTGTAAGAAGGGTCAACAAACAGGTCTTCACAGCCTAGACATTGAGGGAGTGAAGACCAACAACAGACAGAAGAGCTCTGGGGATAGTGGGTGGGCGCGTGAATGACTGGTCGAGACTTTGTCCAAGAAGATCAAGAATTACGGCAGGTATACAATTTCCATATCTTCCTGGACATAAAGTCTCCACCACTCATTCACACTGATGGGAGAGTACCGAGGTAATAATCCCCTGAGAGGGCAGCAGGAGAAAACAAGAGCTCACAAATTTAGGACAGAAGTCCATTAAGGATAGTCCTGCCAAAGGAAAGATTTCGTCTGGCATGGACATCCAGGGCATAGTGCTTGACAAAAGTATGCACTGAGCTCCAGGTAGCAGCATTGCAAATGTCTGCAATGGGTGGATTTCTGCCAGGGATGCCGCGACTGCTCTAGTAGAGTGAGCATACACTCTGCCCTACAGCCTGACCTGCGCCATGGAACAGCACTGGCAAACGCATGCCACCAGCCACACTGAAATGCATCTGATAGCGACAGGTTGGCAGTTGGGTCTTGCTGAAGGAAACAAACAGTTGTTGAGCTTTGCAAATCTCCTTTGTTCTATCTAAATAGAAACGCAGAGCTCTTTTAAAATCTAAAGAATGAAGGGTACACTACCCTTCATTCTGGAAGTTAGCAAAGTAAATAGGTAGGACCAAAGGTTGGTTTAGATGGAACTCTGAGACAACCTTAGGGAGAAACTTGGGATGGGTCCGAAGAACTACTTTATCCTTGTGAAATACAGTGTACGGAGGGTGTGTCACCAGAGCATGTATTTCAGAAACTTTGTGGGCTGAGGTGATGGCCACCAGGAAGGCCGTTTTCCAAGGGAGGAATTTCAATTCGCAGGCAGCTAGTGGCTCGAAGGGCTTTCTAGTGAGCATGTCTAGCACAAGATTAATATCCCTGGATGCAAATGGACGTCTGATAGGAGGTCTGGTATGCAGAATACCTTTAAGAAACCTCTTAACTACTGGTAACTGAGCCAAAAACAAGGAAAGTATTGGCTCATGATAAGCTGAAATGGCACAAAGGTGAACTTTGATTGTAGAGTACTGAAGACCTGAATTTGAAAGGTCTAAGAGTTACTCTAAAACTTTGTTGGGTGGGCAGGAAAAAAGGATTCAAAGAAGATTTTGCACACCAGAGAAAAAAACGCTTCCATTTTGCTGTGCAAGTTTTTCTAGTGGCTGGCTTGCGCGCAGCCAGAAGAATATCTGAAACTCTCCGAGAGACATTGAACCTGCTCACCTCTATCTCTTCAGCAGCCAACCGTGGAGGTGAAGCAACATTAGATTGGGATGGACCACAGGACCCTGGGTCAGAAGGTTCGTCTGAAGGGGAAGCGCCTTCGGAGGGGTTTCTGACATACTGTTGAGTAACGGAAACCATATCTGTCGAGGCCAGAGGGGAGCAATGAGAATCATTTTGACCCCAAGACTCGAGTTTGAGGAGTACCCTCTGACTTGGTGGAAGAGGAGGAAAGGGCGTATAGAAAGCGTTTTGTCCACTACAGCCTAAATGCATCCTGACAGAAAATACCAGCCCTGGATTTCTAGAGCAGAAGAGAGGCAGTTTTGTGTTGAGTGGGGATGCAAAAAGGTCCAAGTCAGGAGTTCCCCACTCTGCGAATAGCGACTGAACTACGATTGAGTTGAGAGACCACTTGTGAGGGTCTGTCTCCGTTCTGCTGAGATGGTCTGCCAGTTTGTTCTGCACTCCCGGCAGGTAGACCGCCTGTATTAGAGCCTTGTGCTCTAGGCACCATTCCCACACCCTCATCGCTTCCCTGCATAAGGGGTAAGAGTGTGCACCATCCTGCTTGTTGATGTAATACATCACTGCTTTGTTGTCCGTTTGAAGGAGAATGTTCTTGTGACAGAGAATGTCCTTCAAAGCCCGGGCTGCAGAGAGGATGGCCTTCACTTCCAGGACGTTTACGCGAAGCTGGGATGTGGAGATTCTGACAGTGAGCTCCCCACCCCATCAGGGATGTGTCCGTGGTAATGGAAATCTGATGATCCAGAGGAGCAAAGGGATATCTTTTCAGAAGATTGCCCTCTTGCGACCACCAGGTGAGTGACCTCTTGAGAGGTTCTGTCACCTTGATGGGAAAAGACTGAGGATGAGTGTTTGGGGACCACCGAGTACTGAGCATCCATTAAGAGGTTCTCATGTGGAGACGTGCTAGTGGCACTATGAACACTGAGGATGCCATGAGACCCAACATCCGTTGCACTGAGATAGCTCAAACTGAGCTGTTTTCACAGATGTATCGGGCCATTTGTAGGATATCACTCCTTCTGTCCTCCGGAAGAAAAGCTTTTACACAGGTGGTGTCCAGAAGAGTTCCTATAAAAAGGAGCTTCTGGTAGGGCTGTAACTGTGATTTCTTGAGATTTAGCAGAATTCCCATGGACGTGAGAAAGTCCGAAGCCGTGGCTGCGGCATCGAGAGTCTGTTGTCAGGAGGGACTTGCTATAGGCCAGTCATCTAGATATGGGAACCCTTGAATTCGATTTTTCTCAGATGCGCTGCAAGAATTGCACACCACTTTGTGAAAACTTGCGGCGCCAAGGATAGCCCAAAGGGCAGGACACTGAACTGATGATGCTGGCCCAGTGCCACAAACCTTAGGTATTTGTCTTGCTTTGGGTGACTAGGAATATGTTGGTAAGCATCCTGCATGTCCAGGGAAGCTAGCCAATCATGCTGATGAAGCAAAGCTAACAGGGTTCCTAGTGATATCATTTTGAATGTTTCCTTGGGAAGAAACTTGTTCAACTTTCTGAGGCTCAGAATGGGGTGCATACCCCCAGTGTTCTTCGGGACTAGAAAGTAATTGGAGTAGAAACCTGTGTTTCGTTGATCCAGTGGAACTATTTCTACTGCCCTGTTGTTCAGAAGGCCTTGTGTCTTGGAGGCGAGAAGTTCTGACTGAATTTCTGACAGCCTGGGCTGTCGTTTTTGGGGGGGGGGGATCCGGAGGGGTTTCTGAAAGGCTGAGGGAGTACCCCTTGCGGATTATCCGGAGGACCCAATTGTCTGAAGTTAAGGACTTCCACCAGATGTAGAATTAAGTCAGACAACCTCCCACCGCTGAGGAAGAGTCCCCCTCGGGTAGCTGAGGTGGGACTTGGGCCAGAAACTCAGAAGGCGGCACTGTGCACTTTGGGCCCTTGTGCTTTCTGTTGCGTTTTCTTTTGAGGTTGGGGGGCTTGTTTTTTATTAAAACCTCCCCTGCCCTTGCCTCGAAAGGACTGACGGCTGTGAAATTGACGCTTATTAACCCCCCCCCCCAAGAAGGGGTGGGAGTAAGTCGCGCCAATTTAATGGCAGACCTAGTCTTTTGTGTGGCCTCTAGAGCTTGCTCTACTTGAGGACTGAAGAGATACATATCTTCGAAGGGTAACACCATGACCGGTTGCTGGGCATCATTCATGAAGCCTGAAGTGCGCAGCCAGGAGTAGCAGCGGGTACAAATACCCACCGCTGTCACTCGGGAAGCAGTATCGAAAGCGTCCATAGCTGCTTTAACCTGCTGGTTGTTGGACTCGATACCCCTGGTTATGGTTTGAAAAAGCTCTGAATTAGTATCCGACTTGTGCAGAGCTCCTACTATTTGTTTGAGCGAATGCCAAAGAATATACTCATACTAAGAAATACTACAATAGGGTCCAAAAGGTTTGGGAGGCCAAAATGGGTCAATCCTTGGGAGCAGCATACTTTCTATCTATGGACTTGGCCACAGAAGGAATGACAGCGAGATTATTCCATACCATTTGAGAGAGCGTCTCAAAGGAAGACTGTACCGGGGGAGTTAAATCCATAGGGATCTCCGGGACATGAAGGCACTGAAACTTTTAAGAGCTTCCCAGGATCAATATCTGTAGTCTGGAGAGAAAGAGCAGAATTAAATTTTTTCAGCAGAGACTTAAATGACAGGTCCTCGACCACATGCTCTGCGACAGGATCAAATCCTGTTCCTTCCACGTCATCACCCAGCCGAAGGTGTGGGTAAGGCTCAATATCATCTCCCGACAGCCCAGGAGGGACTGTATGGAGAGGAAAGGAGAAAATTAGAAGGAAATGAGGAAGGAGAAGGATTCGGAGTCAAGAAACCCTGAAGACATCACAACAAGCCTCAGCGCTGAAGAGGAGCACGGCGCCGTCTGATATAGCGCAGCACACGGTGCTGACAAAGGCCACGGTGCTAAAGAAGTAAGCAGTGCTGCAAATGGCGCCGACAGTGCCCATGGCGCTGAGGATGCGCTGAAGAGCCGTCTGGCGACGGCAACCTCAAAGGCACCACCAGATGCCCCGGCACCGAGAACAGTGCCGAGCAACCCATCAGCGTCGAAACCAACAGAGGGCTCCTAAAACTAGGATTTGAGGAGAAAGAAGGAAGAATACCAGGAGACAGAGGCATCGGTGTGGCCCCCTGGGACGCAGCCATGTGGGGGGGGGGCACCTGAGCGTGGAGTCGACGGCACCAAAGGCGCCGCGTGACAAGGGAGGCCCAACTGCCCTACCCGATCCCCTGAAAAGCCCAAGGGCCCCAGAGTGACCAGGCCAGGCAGCTGGACCAACCTCCAAGCCCACTGCTCCATAAGAGCAGCCCACTGATAAAACTGCTCATCTGAAGCCCTACCAGAAGGTGGGGTAGGGCTCCGATGTCGAAGAGGTAGGTGACTGGAAACAGAAACCGGCAAATCCAGAGGAGGAGACTGGCAACTGACCCCAATGACCAACCATCGACGCGCAGACATACCATAAGGTGACCTCGAGTGATGCCTTCTCTTTTTTGACCTGTGGGCCAGAAGAAGAGCTCGAGGCCAAATGGTGCCGAAAATGTGACAGTTTTCATTTATGCTTCCGGGGGGACCGCCCATCCCCTCGGCATTGGACCATCCATTGTCAGACCCTCACTCCCGAGATGCTGGCAGGCCGGACCCAGCCCAGCTGACTGAACAGCTTTCATACGAAGTCTCGCTACTGTCACCTGACCTGCTCATGGTCAACTCTGTCAACGTAAGCTGAGACGACTTCTTTAATAAGAATAATTTACAGAAAGCGATACTTATTCGAGACATACTACAAATCAATAAACTGAAAACTATGCTGCTAGTTTGAAGTTTGACTCCTGGTGGGCGAGCGACGTCGTCACTGAAACACGCTCAACGGCGGGAAAAAAAGGAACTGAGGTGGTTGAAGGGTAGATGCCGAGACAGTCACTGCCACACGAGTGGGGGCTTACGGCACCACTCCTCACGGCTCCATTTCTGGCGCCGACCCTCTTGCAAAAAAGTTTGCTCCCATTGGGTCCTAGCGTCTCCGGTGTAGATCCCAGTGTGAATGAGTGGTGAAGACTATGTTCATGAAGATCTGACATTTTGAGACTTATAATGAATCCCAAGGATTCCAGCAGGCCTTGGGTAAGGCTTAGATACTGAATGACCTGTTGTGGTGACTTGCCCACCACCAGCCAGTCGTCCAAATATGGAAAAACCGTTACACCCTGTCTTCGAAGGTGTGCTACCACTGGTGCTAGGCACTTTGTAAACACCCTTGGGACCGAAGAAAGGCCAAAAGGCAGGGTTGAAAATTTGTAATGACCTGAAGGGAGTTTGAATCGGAGATATTTTCTGTGAGATTCCCTTATGGAAATGTGGAAATAGGCGTCTTTCAAGTCCAGTGATGCCAACCAATCCCCTTTCCGGACTGTTGGCAGAATCAATGCTAAAGTTAACATTTTGAACTTCAGCTTTTTTAGATGCATGTTTAGGGCTCTGAGATCCAGTACAGGCCGCCACTACCCACTTTTCTTTGTGGTGACGAAGTATCTGGAGTAAAAGCCCCTTCCTCTCAATGGGCTTGAGACAGGTTCCACTGCTTTTATAAGTAGCAGTTTCTGGACCTCTGCCTCCAGCAGAATCTTTTCTGCCAGGGAAGGTGCACTGAAACCCCTGGCTGCTAGAGGAGGAAGGAATTTGAAAGCCAGAGACAGACCCTGACCCACTACCTCCAGAACCCACTTGTCTGTGGTGATGGTCAGCCAAGCCTGGAGGAAGTGGGAAAGTCTGCCTCCGACAGGGAGTGAGGAGGTGGCCTGTACTTCAGGGGGTCTGCGTGGCTTGGGGTGGAGGTTGTGCTTGAGTTCCACGCCTAGATCCCCTTCGACCCCTGCCCCTAAAGTACCCCTGCTGTGGGTACTGTTGGTACAGGGTGTGGCCACTGGCTAGAAAAAGGGCCTGGTGTGGAAGGACCTGCCCCAGCCTCCCCTTCCATAAGGCCTGGTGGATGGAGAAACTCCTTCTCTACTAGAGCTGCTTCTGTAAGTGGCCTTATACTCATCCATCTTCTTCATGTATGCCACTGTGGATTCTCCAAAAAGAGCATTTCCCTCTAAAGGAAAATCCAGGGCCTTAGATTGTGTATCAACAGCGAGATTTTTTTTTTTTTTATATTCTACTTTTTACTCCTCCTCGGTGGCTGGGGGGTGTTACCTATGGTTCCCCCCAGTCCAGCCTGACCTTCAGCTCCAGCTCTGCCCCTCCAATCCCCAAGCTCTACTCCTTACCTTCACCTGCACAATGATCAGCCATGGTGGGCACGCGACCACTGCCACGGGATCCGGGGGGGGTTTCAGCAAGCAGGAGCATCCAGGGACCTGAAGCCGGTGGTGCTGCCTGTCCGGCCTTCATGTAGCCCGCAAGGTTTTTTCCACTTTTTCCTCCCATACGACTGAGGCATGCAGTGACGCCTAGGGATCAGAGTGCGCACGCTACCGTACGCTCCCCATCCCAGCGTCCACCTCAGTACGTCCCTCTGATTTTGCCATGGCCTGCCAAGCCCCCAGCCGCCGCTAGGAGCCGCCAGGCCACCGAGGCAGCTCACCCCCCTCCCCAGAGAAGGAGAGCAGTCTTACAGACGCTCGATCCTTCTCCTCCCTTGCCGACCCAGGCTCGCTCCCAAACCCGGGTCGCCGGCGAAGCGCGAGGTGTGGCGACCAGCGCCTCAACCCTCAGCGCCACCGGGCCGGCTAGCAGTGAGATTTGTGGCCCTCTGCCATGCAAATCTCCTCTGGGCTACCATATTTGCCATCCATCTGCCTGCAGTGTAATTGGTATCAGCAGCCATATGGAACTGGTACTTAGCTGCCTCTAGCTCAAACCTAGCTGTTTCCACTAGGTCATCAGATAGGGGTGTGGGAGCTTTCTGGGAAATACAGGTTACTCACCTGTAACAGGAGTTCTAGGAATGGTATATGTTGTTCATCCACACTGTCTGGCAGGTTCCTTGCCGCTTTAACTTGCCGGAAGGTCTTCAAGCTGGCTCCTCCAACCCACCCGGTTGGTAAAACTCTCGGCTCCCCCCCATGGCCAGATCTAGCCCGCTGGAAGTCAGTTTGTGCCGAGCCAGGGAGGTCGGGTGGGTCGTGGATGAACAACATATACCATTCCTAGAACTCCTGTTACAGGTGAGTAACCTGTATTTCTAGGGACATGGATATGTTGTTCATCCACACTGTCTGGCAGACTCCTAGCAGTTCTCCAGGAGGAGGGAGGCAAGGCGCACACCCCCTACTTAGGGAATAGAGACTGGAGAACCAGTATCCCGGCGTGACCCAAGGTCGATGTGGCAGTGGGTAATTAAGGTATGTGCCGACTTCTAGGTAGGAGCCCTGCAGATATCCTGGATAGGGACATTCCTGGAAGCAGCCACCGATGCAGCGGTATGGTGGGTAAAATGAGCACTTATCCCTCTGGGAGGCTCCATGCCCGCCAACATATAGCAGAGATCTATGCAGGAGGTGACCCACCCACTCATCGTCCGCTTGGCTGCAGGTCTGCCAGATGCGGCTTCAGCGTAGATGACAAACAGCTGGCGAGCCTCTCCCTGAACTTCAGCCCAATGCTCCCTAAGAAGCGAGGCTCAATTAGGGTCCAAATGGAGCCTATATATGGCCTCTGAGGTGTGACTGGGGTAGAACACCGGCAGAGTCAACACCCGGTTAAGGTGAAGCTCCGACACCACCTTCAGAAGGAACTTCGGGTGGGGCGAAGGACAACCTTGTCCCTGTGGAAGACCAGATAGGGAGACTCAAAGGAAGCGCCTGGAGCTCTCCCATCCTTCTGGTTGAGATGGTAGCCACCAAGAAGGTGTTCTTCCACAACAGGTGGGAGAATCACACCTGTGCATTGGTTTGAATGGCTTGCCTGTGAGCTTAGCCAATACCAGCAGTAGATCCCATGAAGGTGGAGAATCTCACACTGAAGGGGGGGATGTGATCAAGGCCTTGGAAAGCGCCAGACCAACTTTCCTGCGCCACCGACTGCCTTCCGGCCTGTGCCCGGAGGGCAGAGATGGCTGCCAGGACACTTAAGGTCATCGACGAAGCCCTTGCTGAAGAAGAAAGGACCACAGGTAGTCCGGAGTGCTCACCGAGGGACAGGAGAAGGGACCAGGCCCTTCCCTAACACCAAATGGAGAAACTCTTCCATTTGAAGGTTTAGCATTATCCGGTCGACTCCTGACAGGACGCCTCAACGACGTTGAGGACCTCGCCGGAAGACCCAAGGCCTGGCAACTAGCTGCTCAGGAACCAGGCCGTCAGGTGCAGGGATTGAAGGTTCAGATGGAAAACCTTCCCCTGATAACAGAGATCAGGTCCGGGCGGGCTGGAAGCTGCCTCGGGAGCCTGGAACCGAGACTGAGGAGAGCTGGATACCAGAGCTGGCAGAACCAGTCTGGGGCTACCAGAATCACCTGTGCCTTATCCCTCCTCGCCTTGAGAAGCACCTTGTGGATCAAGGGAAATGGGGAAAAGGCATATAAGAGGCCCGGGGTCCACGGCCTCGAAAAGGCATCCCCCTACAGCGAGCCCTGCTGAGGGGGGCGGGCATGAAACAGTCTCGGCTTCGCATTCTCCCTGGAGGGAAAAGGTCAGCCAGGGTGACCAGAGGAGAAAAAGATCTTGTGCTACCTCCGGCAGGAGAACCCCTCGTGAGATGCAGCCCCTATCCGCCTTAGGGCATTGGCCAGGGTGTTGGAGGCTCCTGCCATCCATATGGCTAGGAAACCGCCTCTAGGCTGTGCACGAGACCAATGCGGAGAGCCTCCTTACATAATGGCAAGGAGCGCGTCCGGTCCTGGTGGGTTAGGTAGCACATGGTCGTGGTATTGTCCGTCTGGACCTGAACCACTTGACCCCGTATAAACGGAGCGAAAGCGGTGTGAGTTAGGCAGACCGCATGAAGCTCCAGCAGGTAGAAAAGGCATTGGGACTCCCGAGGGGACCAGAGGCCGTGCACTCTGTGCTCCCCCTGATGCAGAGATGCATCGGTCGATAGAGGACCATCGACTCGGGGCGGACGAGCAGGATACCCTCCTGCGGAGGTGCCGGAACGGTCCACCACTGGAGAGCATTCCACATCTCCTGGGTCACTGTCACGGGCTGGTCCAAAGGATTGCAGCGTTGTGACCACTGGCTGGCCAGCCCCCCACTGAAGGGGCGCATGTACCGTCGGGTCCAACAGACCATGCTGGTGCAGGCCACCACGAGGCTCAGGAGGTGCAGGAAGTCCCGGGCAGGGTGCGAATTCCCAACCAGACATGGTTGGGCAAAAGAGGAAGAACCTCGGCCCTGTCCGCCGGGAGCCGAGCTCTGGCATGAAGAGTCGAGCTCTGCCCCGATGAAAAGAATCACCTGCTTCGGCACGAGTTCCGACTTGGCCCTGTTGAAGAGGAGGCCCATCTGAGAGCAACCTGGAGGGCCAGAACTCTGGACCGCTTCACTTCCTCTCTAGAGGGGGTTGCAATCAGCAGCCATCCGGGTAGGGGTACACCCAGACCCTTCAGCGCCGCAGGAATGCTGTCACCACTGCTATGCATTGGAGAAGACCCTGGGAGCTGGGAAGAGGCCGAAGGGCATGGCTCAGAACTCGTAAAGGGATCCCTCCGCTCTGAAGCGGAGGAACCTCTGAAGAGACGGACGGATTAGAATGTGAAGGAAGTGTTCTGGAGGTCCAGGGAGCAGAACCACATGCCTCGTTCCAAGGATGGGATATCTGAGTCAGAGTGACCATCCTGAAAGTCCGAGACCTTAGGAACTTGTTCAGGTCGTGCAGGTCGAGAATGGGGCGCCAGCCCCTGTCCGTACGGGGACCAAGAAGTACCTGGACACGAGCCCTGGGTCTGAAAGAGGATCCGCACCTTCCTGGTCACCTCCATCCCGAGGCACAGGGCAACGTCGGCTCAGCGGGCCGGCTGAGGCTTGGACCCTGTGGTCCCCGGGGTGCGGCTCAAAGGAAGGGGCCCTTCGAAGACCAGAGACAGGCCCTTGCCTTCCACACCTGGAAGAAGTGGCGGAGATGTCCCCAGCCAAGTCAGGTGGCGAGGTCGGGGGCAAGGCCCCAACCAGTCACTGAGCAGGCTTGGAGGAGGGACTGGCCGAGGGAGCCTCTGGGCCTTTACCTCGTTTCCCAATAGAGGAGTCGCTGGCTTGGGTTCGGGATGCTAAGCGCAAGCCTGCTGGCCCTCCTGCTGGTGCTGATGGGCCGGTCGTGCCGCAGGGGCCGAAGGGGCTTACGCAGAGGTTGCCGGCGGCCCTTGTCCCTCTGGGCGGAGGTGACCGAGTCCAGTGACATTGGACTTCTCGATCCCCTGGAGATGTCCCTCCACTCCCAGGGCCAAGAGGTCAGTCCCCATGAAGGATGTCCGCCCACTTGTGCTGGTGATCCACTGAGAAGGTGGATATCCTCCAGCCATGCCCCTGGACGCATGGCCACCACGACCGCTACTGACTGGTAAGGAAGCGCCTATGTCCAGAGCAGTCTGAGGCTGCTGTAGCACCGCCTGCTCTGGTCCCACACCTGCGGGACGTGGTCCGTAGAGTCGACTGGGAGATGAGGGGCACCTCATCAGGGGAGCCCAGAGGCGTGGCAGAAGTGTGCCATCCAGGCAGCCAAGCTGGCCTGTCTGAGGCCCTAGGGAGGACAGCGGTAAACCTTCGCCGACATGAAGTACATCCTTTTGGACTCTTTGTCGAGGCCTATCCAAATCGGCGTTTCGGGCAGCTGGAAGGCGTTATCGGTAACTAACCCCTCCGCAGAGGGGTGCTCTGAGAAACTGGGCAAAGAGCCGATAGGGACTGCATACTACCTGGCCATCCTGGCCGAGGGCACAGGACAGGAAGCAGACCACTGCCAAAGCTCCAAGGCTGGTCTGACAATGGCCTCAGCCACAGGGAAGGCCTCGAGGGTGAACCCTAGGTCCTGAGGATCTCAATCAGGGATAAGCAAGCCCACATGGACCATGAGCTCGAGCTGCATCCGGTGAACTCCGAAATGAGCCGAAGCAGACCCAGGAAGGACGATGGGCTGTCGTCCAGAGACTGGTCACGGGAGGACTCCAGGCCCACTCGCCTGGGAAACATGGTGGAGTCGTCGTCGGTCTCCGAAGGGTCTGCAAAGAGCTGCCTCAGGCCTGAGCCACCCTTCACTCACCGAGGGCAGGCGGGAGTGAGGGGCACAGACAACCTGTGGGGCAGGCCGTGACCCGACCGAGGTTCCACCACGATCGGTGGCGCAGCTAGATTTGGTCGAATGACCGGCCCGGAAGTGGGCATCTTGACTACGGCGAGCGGTTGCATCGGCCGTGCAGGCGGCAGCCACTTGGTAGCCAGGGAATGAATCTCAGTCGATTGATTCCTGGACAACAGCAACTGTTGTCACATAAGCTCCTTGAAGCGTCGATGCAATCTGCGTCGAAGCCTCTCCTCATCCGAGGAGGAAGACAAGGAGGAACGGTGTTGCCACTTAACTTGGTGCCCCGACCGAGACCGCCGAACTCGGCAGGGAGCAACTCGACCGAAAAGATCGAGATCACCGGTGAGACCGAGGGCGGGTCTGGAAGGACACCGGCTCTTCCCTCTGCTCTCCGGACACTTTGACCGAGGACTGCCGCCCTGAAGGCGGCGGGCAGAACCTGGCCTCCACCAGGGAAACCGGCGAAGGGTTGACTACTCTTCCAGTCGACCACCCGGGTGATGGGTTGAGAGAAAACTCGACTACATCGACGGGAGTCTCAGCAGGCTGGCCTGACAGGGACACCGTGAAGCCAAGGGCCTGAGCCGCAACTTCGACCGAAGTCGACGGTCGGCTCTCCAGGGAAGGAGACCTCTCCCACTCCCACGACGCCGATGGGTGGGACTTACCTTCGACTCCTCCTTTTGGGCCGCGAGGAATGTCTCAGCGGCCCCTCTCCTAGTGGAAAGGGACTGGCGAGCTCCTTGAAAGAAGCGAATGAAAGGAACTCAGAGAGCGGGATAAATGCACGCGACTGAGGAGAGAGGGATCGCGGCCTCCTCCAGAGGCGATAGAGTGCTCGAGCTGCTCAGCCGAGTCAGCCGTCGTGGACACCACCAGCAGGCCTCTTTGGATGTTACGTGGGGAAAACCCTCGGGGCGCCCAAGCCTCAATCGGGCAGCATGATCCTCCAGGATGTTAGTAAAAAAGCGCGGCAAACGCTAAGACCTGCGGGTCATGGTCCAAATCAAGGCAGTATCACCACGCGTGGAGTGTGGATCAGTCCTGGAGATATTCCATGGCCGGGTGCCTCCGAAAGCTGGGAAGCGATTGTCCATCGGCCGTGAGGAAAGAAGACTGAAGTTTAGAAAACTTCAAAACTAAATTCGGACGAACCGAAGAATCAGGAACCAGTCGAAAGCAAAGCGCTAAGGAGGGAACCTGAACTGCCAAGCGGTAAGGAAGATCTGGCGTCATGGGGCGGAGCCGAGAGTTTTACCACCCGGGTGGGTGGGAGGAGCCAGCCTGAAGATCTTCCGGCAAGATTTAAAGCGGCAAGGAACCTGCCAGACAGTGTGGATGAACAACATATCCATGTCCCTAGAAATGGCCAATATTAACTGCCACAGGGACTTTTGGCACTGGGCAGCATAGACCTGAAAGTTAGCCTGTCGCATGGCTAGGGAGGCTGACAGGTATCCTTTCCTAGCCATGCTATTTTCCTAGAGTCCTTATTTGGTGGATGGGATGCCAGAGGGACTCTAGTCTTATCACAGGCTGCTTGTTGAATGCTTGGTGATCTGGATAAGAAAAAAATAACTCTGCCCCTTCCCTCTCCAACTGATATTTCTTGTCCATCCTCTTATCCAGATTGGGGGTGAAGAAAAAATTACTCACCTTAGTAATGTTGTTTCTTCTAATGGACTCTTGCTATATTATAGACATTAGCAGTTTGATCCAGCTCTAGAACTGCCCCGGAGTGAAATGGTTAAAACCATTCAAAATAGAATTTTGTACGAGAGCAGCTCTATCTGTGTTATTTCAAACTTGAACTGTCAGATCTTCTGAGCCAAACTCACTAAGGTCTGTGTAAGCTGTAACCTACAGCCAAATGGCTACCTAAATAATAACAACCATTGGCCGGTCCTTTTAAGACTCAAGTCAGGGACCAGAAATACTAACACCATTCTAATAATATGAAATGGAACATAAGTATAATAAAACACACAGCGTACACATACACCCAAAGTCCCAAAGGGGACAAAATGCTAACAGGACATAAGTAGTGCCCACACTAAGTTGCCCGCACCCCACCAAGTAGAGGTTCTGAGAGGGGCAGGTTGGGGGTCTATATAGCAAGGCTCCATTAGAAGAAACAACATTACTAAGGTGAGTAATTTTTCTTCAAACAACATGAAGTCTTGCTATATTATAGACATGTAGAATACACAGCAGTACCTCCATGGAGGAGGCAGAACCTACATAGGGAATAGGCGCTGAAGAACAGCTATGCCAAACCGAGCATCTCTCCTGGCCTGGACATCCAGGGAGTAATGCTGTGAAGAAAGTGTTCACCGTTTTCAAAGTAGCAGCCTGGCAAATCTCTAATAAGGGATATCTCTGGCAGCAGCTAGAGCGCAGCTGTACCCTGGTAGAATGAGCCCTCAAACCGGAGGCTCTTGCCTTCTGATAACAAAACTGGATACAAGAGACAATCCACCTGGCTACTGATCTCTTGGTGGCAGGTTTGCCTTTCTCAACTTCTCCATAGGTAAGGAAAAGTTGGAGGGATTCGAACCTGTGACCTTTAGTACGCTCTATATAATAACTAAGAGCTCTCTTAACATCCAGGCTGTGCAACCTCCTCTCACCCGAAGGGTGATCAGTGAAAAATACTGGAAGGGAGATAGATTGATTAAGATGGAAATCTGAAACCACCATAGGCAAAAACTTCCTATTAGTCCTAAGGACTACCTTATCCCTGTGGAAAGAAATAAGTCAGTCTCCACTGACAAGGCTTACCAATTCATATCGTCTGGCAGAAGTGATAGCCACCTAGAAAAACAGTTTTCCAAGTTAGGAACTTAAGCTCTGCAGAAGACAGAGAGGTTCAAAGGGGTTGCATTAACTGGGCAATGCAAACATTAAGATCCCAAGCAGGGGCGGTTCCGAAAGGAGGATTAGTATGGGTAATCTTAAAAACTTGGAAAACACATGATGAGGAGGAAAAGGGATGACTTTCCTGCTGACACAAAAGCAGACACAGCTGCCAAATGAACTCTCAGGGTAGCTGGTCTGAGACAAGGAATTAAGATGTACCATGTAATCTAACAAAATGGGCAATTCGCAGATTCTGGGAAATATGTTTCCCAGCACCAAATGGAAAACCTTTCCATTTAGAACTATAAAGTAGCCCTAGTGGAAGGCTTTCTGGAAGCCTTTGGGATCTCAAGAACACCCCGAGAGAGGTGTAAATCAGCAAACTCTAACTCCTCAAGAGCCAGGCCTTGAGGTTGAGGATTGAGGTCCGGATACCAACCCTTCCCTGGGCACAAGTCAACAGATTGTGATTCCTGGGGAGGCACAGGGAAGATGGACTGTCAGAGACAGAAGGAGTGGGTACCAGGGCTGCCTGGCCCAATCCGGGACAATCACAAATGCAAGGCTGAGATCTGATTTTGACTAGTACTTTGAATAGGAGAGGAAAGGGAAGCATAGAGAACTTCCTCCCAATCCAGAAAGGGCATCCAGGAGACTAGGCCCAGCACTGGAGGCCTGCAACAGAACAGAGGAAGTTTGTGATTGTCTGGGGCTGCAAAAGATCTATCTGAGGATGCCCCACCTGGCAAAGCTATCCCCAGCACTTGAGGATCCAGGGACCGTGTGATGGCCCTGGGAAATCTACTGAGGGCATCAGCTGGACATTGTCCTTCCTGGAAGATGAACTGCTATGAGGAAGTGTTCAGGGAATAGGCCAGAGACCACAACTTCATTGCCTCGAGTGCACTAAGGCCGAAGACCAGTGCCCCGTTTGTTGATGTACCACATTGTTGTGGTGTTGTCTGTTCTGACTTGTATCACCTTGTCGTGGACAGATGCAGAAAAAGCGAAGAGCTAAAAGACAGCTCTGAGTTCCAGCAAATTGATGTGGAGCAGAGATTCCTGGGGGTACCAGACTCCTGAGTGGAAAGGTAGCCCATATGGGCTCCCCAACCCAAGAGGAAGCATCTGTAGTGAGGTCAAGTCGTGAGAAGGGGAAATGAGGGGACCGCCGCTTAAATTGCTCTGATCCTGCCACCACTGGAGAGCTAGGATCAAGGTTCGAGTCACTGGGACCAACTTGGAAGGGGTCTCTTCTCTACAAGACCAAAAGGTTCTCAAGTGAAACTGAATGTCTCTCATCTCTAAATCTGGCTCCCTGCACAGCAGCTGTGGATGCAGCCATGTGCCCAGGAGCTACAGAAGTGTCTTGCTGGTCTAAGGACTATGCAGGTGAAGGAAGAGAGCCAGAGCCACTAAATTCCTTACCCTTTCTGGGGAAGAAAGGTCTGGCTAGCTTTTGTGTCCAATTCTGCCCTATAAAGATGAGTAACCTGGACTGGTTCCAGAACCAACTTTGGTAGGTTTAGCAGAAAACCCAGGAGGTGAGAAGCTGCTGGGTGACCTGCAGGTGAGATTTTACCTGTTCTGGGGACTGGCCTACAATGAGCCAGTCGTCTAGATAAGGAAAAACAGCAATCCTCTGCCTCCTTAAGTGGGCCACTGCCACTGCTAACACTTTGTGAATACCCTTGGAGCAGAGGTAGGGCCGAAGGGCATTGCTCTGAACTGGTAATGACCTGAGGGCAGTTCGAATCTGAGAGGCCTTTCGATGGGATCTTCTGATTGGACATGGAAATAGAGCATCCTTGAGGTCCAGGAGGCTAGCCAGTCCCTGGCCTTAGGGAAAATAAAATCATTGCCAAATTACCATTTTGAACTTTGGTTTCAAAGATGCTTGTTCAGATATCTGAGATCTAAAATGCCGCCATTCTCCTGTCTTTGTGGGTAAGGAAGTATCTGGAATACAGACCCTCCCCCTGATGCAGGGAGAAATATAAAAGTGCAGTACCTACCGTAATTCTTGATCTTCTTGGACAGTCTCCACCACTCATTCACACTAGTGGGATTAAGCGCGGAGGCTTCGAGGACACTCGGAACAAGCTTTTGCTGGAGGTGGTAGCGAGAGAGATAGGCGCCCGCGAGGGCATGGCGCGCATGAGCAAGCGGCTCGGCGGCTGGCGGTATCTCTCGGCGGACGACCTCCAACCGCTACTCAGTACTTTTTACCAGGAGGTGCAGCGCAACTAACGTAAGTAAATCTAACAGCAAAAGCGGACATAAGATGGTCAAATGCAGGCCGATGTAAGAAGGGTCCTTAAAGAAGTCTTCAGCCTAAAGATGAGGTGAGGACCAACACAGCAGTGAAATGGGGGATGGAGGGTGAGTGTGAATGAGTGGTGGAGAATCGTCCAAGAAGATCAAAATTACAGTACAGGGCATGTAATTTTCATATCTTCCTGGACATGGGTCTCCACACTCATTCACACTGATGGGAGGCACAAGCTGATAATCCCCAAAAGGGTGGCAGGAGGCCAGAGCTCCCGCAGCGTCTAAGGTAGAAGACCATTAGGATAGTTCTGCCGAATGCGGCGTAATAGCCTGGCATGAACATCAGTGCATGTCTTGAACGGTATGCGCTGAGCTCCAGGTGGCGGCGTTGCAGATATCCGCAATTGGAACATTCGGAATCTCCGCTAAAGATGCGCGAGCGCCCTAGTAGAGTGGTGCCTCTACCCTCCAATTAACTTGAGCCATGGAGTAGCAATGTCGAAGGCATGCCACTAACCATGATGAGATGCATCTAATAGCGACGGGTTGATAGCGGGTGTCGCTGAAGAAGCAAACAGTTGCTGAGTCTTGCGAAAATTCTTGGTTCTATCTAAATGAGACAGCAGGCTCTCTTAACATCCAAGGAATGAAGAGATGGTTCCCTTCATTTTGGAAGTGTGAAGTAAGAGGGAAGTACCAGAGGTTGGTTTAGATGGAATTCTGACTCAACAAAGAAATTTAGGATGAGTCCGGAGAACTACCTTGTCTTTATGGAATACAGTATCACGGAGGTCCGTCACCAAGGCATGAATCTCCGAGGACCCCTGCGGGGCTGGTGTGGCCACCAGGAGGCAGTCTTCAGGTAAGAAATTTAGCTCACAGGTAGCTAAGGACTCGAAGGCTTCCTAGTGAGCATGTCCCAGCACAGGTTAATGTCCCAGATTGCAACTGGACTTAACAGGGGTCTGGTATGAGAAAGATCCTTAAGAAATCTCTTCACCATAGGAGCTGAGCCAGAGTCAAGGAAGAAACCGGCTCATGGAGCAGCTGAGATGGCACTAGGAGAACTTTAACTGTGAAGTACTGGAACCTGAGTTTGATAGGTTCAAAAGATACTCAGAACCTTGTCAGGAGGACAGGAAAAGGGATTCAAGAGGACTTTACACCAGAGAAAAAGCATTTCCATTTGAGGCGTCGTTTTTGAAGTGGCTGAGCTTCCCGCAGCCAGAAGGATGTCCGAGACTCTCGAGGGCGTTGAATCGATTCTTCTACCTCTTCCAGGAGCCAAGCATGAGGTGAGTGATTTCAGGTTGGGATGGACCAACGAACCCTGAGTCAAAGGCTGATTTGCAGGGAAGTGGTCTCGGAGGAGCTGCAACATACTGTTGAGCAGGAGGAACCATAGTTTGCCGAGGCCAGGAGAAGCAATGAGAATCATTTTGGTCCCTGAGACTCGAGCAAGGAGAACTCTCGGATTAGAGGATCGAGTGGAAAGGCGTGAAAACATTTTGTCCACCGCGGCCTGAGCATCCTAACAGAAAATGCCAGGCCCTGGTTTCTGGAGCAGAAGAGAGGCAGTTTTGCATTGAGTGGGGATGCAAAAGGTCCAGGTCTGGAGTCCCCACTCTTGAATAGTGACCGAGCTACGGCTGGATCAGAGACCACTCGTGAGGTCTGCCTCCGTTCTGCTGAGGTGATCTGCTAGATCGTTTTGTCATACCTGGCAGATAAACCGCCTGAATCAGAGACTTGTGCTCAAGCACCACTCCCACACCCTCATTGCTACCACAAAGGGTAAGAATGAGCTTTCCTGCCTTGTTGATGTAATACATCCACAGCTTTGTTGTCCGTTTGAAGAGAATGTTCTTGTGACAAGGATATCCTTAGAGCCTCGGTCGCGTGAGGACCGCTCCATCTCCAGGACATTTATGTGGAAAGAGTTTGAACTGAGTCCATACACCTTGAGTGTGGAGGAAGACGGAGTGAGCTCCCCATCCCATTAGCGATGCATCTGTGGTGATGGAGATCTGATGATCCGGAGGGTGAGGGAACCCTTCCAGGAGACTGCTCTCTTGAGTCCACCAGGTGAGAGACCTTGAAGGACTCCGTCACCTTGATGGGATAAGACTGGGGTGAGAGGTGGAGCCACTGAGTGGAAGCATCCATTGGGTGGTTCTCATGTGCGGGCCAGAGGTACAAGTGTAGACACCGAGGGCGACCTGAGACCCAACTTGCGTTGCATCGAGAGAGCTGTAACCGATTGGTTCTCCCGATGTAGCGAGCCATCGGAAGGATGTCGGTCTTCCAATCCTGGAGAAGAAGCCCTTGGAAGAGGTGTCTAAGGCGTCCTATGAAAGGAGCCTCTGGGAGGCCTGCAGTTGTGATTTTTCAAATTCAGCAGAATTCCCATGGACGTAAGAAGGCGAAGTCGTTTACACACGGCTTCCAAAGTCCCTTAATGGAAGGAGACTTGCTGAAGCCAATGTCCAGGCCAGGAAACACTCGGGTCGATCTTCCTGAGATGCGCTGTGAGAACTCACAACACTTGTAAAGAAGACTCGCGCGCCGAGGATACCAAAGGCGGGACTCTGAACTGATAATGCTGACCAGAGCTACAAACCTGGGAACACGCTGGGTGAGGTGGATGGAAGGATATGCTAGTGGCGTCCTGCATATCCATGGAGGCCAGCCAGTCGTGCTGATGCAGCAAAGGTAACAGGGTACCTAGGAAATCATTTTGAATTTCTCCCAGGAGAAATTTGTTTAACTTTCTGAGGTCTAGAATGGGCGCATTCCCCAGACTACTTTGGAACCAGGAGTAATGGAGTAGAACCCTGTGCCCATGATCTTGGAAGCCACAGGTTCTATTGCCCTGTTGCTTAGAAGGCCCTGGATCTCGGCGGTGAGGTCTGACTGAGGGCCGACAACCTGGGTTGTCGTCAGGGGAGGACAATTGAGAGGTTTCCAAGAGGTGGAGAGGGACAACCCTCGCCCAGGTATCCAGAAGGACCCATTGTCGAGTTATGGACTTCCACTGGTTGTAGAAGTACATCAGACGACCTCCACGGAGGAGAAGTTCCACAGACGGTAATGTGGATGGAACTTGGGCCAGCTTAATTCAAAGGTGGCGCTGGGGCTTTAGGCCCTAACGCTTTCTGCCTGCGCTTTCTTTTGAGGTTGGGCAGGTTGGCTTTTATGGGCCTTCCCTGCCCTGCCTCCCGAAGAACAGCGAACTATAGAGCTGGCGTGTTCACATGCCCGAGGAGAGGCAGCCGGAGGTCTGGCCAGCAATGGCCGGCCTGGTCTTCTGGGTGGCCTCTAGAGCATTTCCACCTGAGGGCCGAAGAAGGAGCCATCAAAGGGCAGTGCCATTACCTGCTGCTGAGCATCATTAAAGAAACGAAGTGCAGCAGCCAGGAATGGCGCGTATCAAATACTCCGGCTGCTGAGCGAGAAGCAGTGTCGAAAGCGTCCATAGCGGCACGACTAGTTGGTTATGGACTCAATACCCTAGTAATGGTCAGAAGAAGCTCTGACTTGAGTCCGAATCGGAAGAGCTTCAGCCATTCTTTTCAAAGAGTGCCACAGGATATACTCATACTGAGAAAAATAGCCTTGATAACTGGCAATGCGCATACTTAGAGTGGAGGCAGCAAGACTCTCTTACCTAAGTATCAATCTTCTGAGACTCTTTGTTAATAGGTTGAGCTGTAGTAGTTTAGGAAGAACAACCTTATCATTCTCTGCCAGGACTACAATAGGATCCATAAAGGCTTGGGATGCCAAATGGGGCGATCCTTGGGAGCTGAATACTTCTTATCAATGGATTTAGCCACTGAGGAGACAAAACAGGATTATTCCATACCATTTGAGACAGCGTCTCGAAGGAAAAGCTGGATCGGGAGGAGTCAAATCCGTGAGGTCTCGAAGCATGTGAAGGTACTGGAGTCTTAATATCTTCCCAGGATCGATGTCTGTAGTCTGGAGAGAAAGAGTGGATCTCAGGTTCTTCAACAGAGACTTAAGGACAGAGTCCTCGACCACAGGCTCTGTGAAGAAAGATCCTGTTTCCTCACTTCATCACCAAACCGAGAAGGTCTGGGTCAGGCTCAACATCATCTCCTGTGATGGTCAGAAAGGACTGATTGGACAGGAAAGGAATGAAAATTAGGAGAGGAGGAAATAGCAGAGAAACAAGGAGAGTCCCGAGGGCCCCAGGCGCCGAGAAGAGCAAAACAGGGTTGAAAGCAGCACTGCAGAGAGCACTGCGGCTGCTGAGGCACAGCAGCACATGGGCGCCGCCCGGACCACGGCGGTGCCCGGCCAGGCGCCTCCAGACAAAGGTGCCGCCAGACCCATGACGCCCGCAGGCAGGCTGCAAGGCCGAGCAGCACAGCGGCGCGACAAGCCAGCAGACCCAGCGGAAGGCGCAGGCCTTGCGGAACCTGGAAAGCTAGAGAAGGAAAAAACCAGGAGATAAGGGGCATGGTGTGGCCCCTGCGCCGCCAGCCATGTGAGAGGGGCACATGGCGTGAGTCACCGGCACGAAGAAGGCGCCGCACGACTGGAAGGTCCAACCGCCCTACCCGATCGCTGGAGGAGCCCGGGCCCGCGTGGCAACCGAGCCAGGCAGGAGAACCAACCTTCCGAGCCCATCGCCTATAAGAGCGCCCACTGATGAAACTGCTCATCTGGAGCCCTACCTACAGGCGGGAGGGCTCCGATGCCGGGCAGCGGTCACCAGCAGTTGGCGACTCCGAAGAGAAGGCAACTAGCTACGATAACCGACCGTCAGCTGCGAGATACCCAGAGAGTGACCTCGAAGTGATGCCTCTTTTTGACCTGTGGGCGAAGAAGAGCTCGAGGTCAACGGGTGCCGGAATGCGACCGCTTATTTTTATGCCGACGGGGACCGACCCATCCCCCGGCATCGGACTGACCGCTGTCGGAACCCCACTGAGGAGAAGGAGGCTGACCGACCCAGCCCAGCTGACTGAACAGCTTTCATACGAGTCTCCCTACCGCCACCTGACCTGCTCATGGTCCGACTCCGCCCAGTAGGCCGAGACTTCTTCAAGTAAGTTAAATTTAAAATATTAGAAAAATTTAACGAAAATAGAATAAAATTAAGCGATACTACTATCGAGATAATGTTACAAAAAAATAAACTGAAAACTATGCGCTAGTTTGAAGTTGGACTCCCGACAGGCGAGCGACGTCGTCACTGAAGCGCACTCGACGGCGGGAAAAAAGGAACTGAGGCGGTTGGAGGGTCGTCGCCGAGATGGTCATTGTCGCTCGAGCCGCTGCTCGCGGCGCCATGCCTCGCGGCGCCATCTCTCGCGCCGACCCTCCAGCAAAAAGTTTGCTCCCGATGGGTCCTAGTGCCTCCGGCGCTAATCCCACTAGTGTGAATGAGTGGTGGAGACTTATGTCCAGGAAGATCCCTTTCTACTGCTCTGAGAGCTAACAGGGATGAGACCTCTGTTTCCAAAGTGAGGGTCTCTGAAGCACTTGCAGGTAGAAAAAGTCTGCTTCTCAACTTGGGAAACTTTTTGAAGCTGAGAACCAGACCCTGGCTTACTACTTCCAGAACCCACTTGTCTGAGGTTAAAGAAGCCCAATTTTGACTGAAGTAAGCCAGCCTGCCCCCCACTGGTACAGGAGAATCGGCCCTGGGCACCCCATCAGGGTGCCTGTTTCGCAGCAGCTTTAGGCTGGGGGGTGGGAGCAGGTCTGCCCACCCCTCGTCTGCTCCTGCGCCTGAAGAAGCCCCTCTGAGCATAGGCAGAGGAGGCCTGAGTCTGGCAGAAAGGCCTGCAGAAAAGCCTGCCTGGCCACCCCCTGGGCATGCCTTGAGGAGTGGCTTGCCGCCCTTAGGCCTGGGCACTCTTGTAAGTAGTCCTATATTCATCCATCTTCTTCATGTAATTCTCTGTCTGCTCTCCAAACAGAGAATTTCCCACCACAGGAAAATCCATAGCCTTAGTCTGGGCATCCTGTGACAAACTAGATACACCTGAGCCAGGCCAACCTACTAAAAGCTACAGATGGCCATGACCCTAGAGAAAACATCATTAACATCCACGGCAGCATGAAACTGAACCTTACAGGCTTCAATGCCATCAGCAGCCACCTGTTCTAGTTCACTAGCCAGCTGGCCATGGGCCTGCTTGGCCAATTGCATAACAGTATCCCATCTAGATTTCTGATACCTAGCTACATAAGCCATATAATTTGCTTGCCTGAGTCCCAGAGAGGCTGCCATATACTGTTTTTTTTTTTTTTTTTTATGCCATGGCATCAATCTTCCTGGAATCCTTGTCAGGAGGATGTGAAGCCAAGGGAATATTAGCTTTATCACAGGCAGCAGCCTGAACTACCCCAACATGACTGCAAACAACTGGTACAGCAACCCACAAGAGACAGGGCTATCCTAGATCTAGTACTGACTAACAAAGAAGGGATCACAGATCTCCAGGTAGAAGGTCACCTGGGGGCCAGTGACCATCACATGGTATGGTTCAATTTGGCTACTACATCTAAATCATCCCATTCCAAGGCAAAAATATGGGACTTCAGAGGAGCTGACTTTGATAAGATGGCCAACAGAGTTAAGCTAGCCCTGGCAAAAGAAACACAGGTGAGGAGGTACAGGCAAAGTGGGCAAGCATTAAGGATACAATACTTGAAGCAACATCCCATTGTGTTAGACAGAAAAGGAAGTGTAAAGAAGAAGGAAACCACTTTGGTTCTCAAATACAGTAGCAGAAAAGGTCAGAGCCAAAAGGCTGGCCTTCAGAAAATATAAGGAACACAGCGGATGAAGATAGGAGGCATACCAAACTGCCCTAAGGGAAGCAAGTAAGGCAGGCAAAGTCCCAAACTGAGGAAACACTAGCACTAACAGTAAAGAAGGTGACAAGACTTTCTATAGATACATTAGTGAAAGGAGAAAGTCCAGAGGGATATTGCTAAGCTTAATGGAGAAAAGGGAGCATGTGAGGAGGAGGACCCTGTAAAGGCATCTATCCTAAATAGATACTTTTGCTCAGTATTTACTGAAGAGAAGGTAGGGCAGGGCCCACAGCTCAGCATCATGGACACAGGGGAGGGAGGTGAGCACTACTCCCTTCACAAAAGAAAGGGTCCTACAAGAGCTTGCTAAGCCTAGGGTGGATAAGGCAATGGGACCTGATGGCATACATCCCAGGGTACTAAGGAGCTAAAGGAGGAACTAGCAGAGCCATTAGCAGAATTGTTTAGTGAGTCTCTGAGCACAGGAGAGGTCCCAGAAGACTGGAGAAGGGCTCATGTGATCCCACTCCACAAGAGTGGTAGCAGGGAGGAGGCGGGAACTACAGACCGGTCAGTCTTACCTCAGTAGTGGGCAAGATTATGGAGGCACTCTTAAGGAAAAGATAGTGCAACACCTGGAATCCATAGGGGCACAGGATCCAAGACAGCATGGGTTTACAAAAGGAAGGTCCTGTCAAACTAATCTCATAGATTTCTTTGACTGGGTAACCAGAGTGGTGGACCAAGGGGAGCAGTTGATGTCGCCTACCTTGACTTCAGCAAAGCTTTTGACACTGTTCCATAGAAGATTGATAAATAAGCTAGGTAGGCCTGGTGGTTGAGGTTGGTCAACTGGGTGGCAAACTGGTTGACTGGCAGAAAACAGAGAGTGGTGGTAAATGGTATACAGTCAGAAGAGATGCAAGTCACAAGTGGGTACTTAGGATCAGTCCTGGGGCCAGTCCTATTCAACATCTTCATTAGTGACCTCGCAGATGGACTAGAGGGTAAGGCTTGTCTGTTTGCAGATGACACCAAGATCTGCAACAGAGTAGATGATCCAGATGGGGTGGGCAGAATGAGAAGAGATCTGGATAAACTAGCAGAATGGTCAGAAGAGTGGCAACTGGATTTAATGCAAAGAAGTGCAAAATCATGCACATAGGGAAGAGAAACCCTGAAGCCACTTATAGGCTGGGAGGAGAGCTAGCAGTCACAAAGGAAGAAAGAGACTTGGGCATCATCATCACTGATGACCTAAAATCATCCAAGCAGACCTCTAAAGCAGTAGGTAAGGTAGGGGGTGTTAGGGTGTATTAGTAGGGGTATCACAAGTCAAGAGGGAGGTAATAATCCCTCTGTACAAGAGCATTGGTTAGGCCCCATCTGGAGTACTAAGGCAGTATTGAAGCCACACCTTCAAGGACATTAATCCAAATTGAGGCAGTCCAGAAGGGCAACCAAAATGGTGCAGGGACTGCATCAGAAGACATATGAGGACAGATTAACGGAGCTCAATATGTATACCCTTGAGCAAAGGAGGGAGAGGTGATATGATCGAGACATTTAAACACCTTAAGGGCATAAACAAGGTGAAAGAGTCTAACATGTTTAAATATAAGAAAAATAGCAGGACAAGAGGACACAGCATGAGATTAGAGGGAGGCCGATTAAGGGGAATGTGAGGAAATTCTTTTTCACAGAAAGGGTGGTAGATGCATGGAATGGCTACTACAAGAAGTGGTGGCTATGAATACAGTGCAGGGCTTCAAACAGGCATGGGATAGGCATAAGGGAGCAATACAAATGACTACTAATAGATAGGTCACTGACAGAGCAAAGGCCGATGGCACATTTATAAGGTAGAAAAAGAAATGGGCAGACTGGATGGGCCTTGCGGTCCTTATCTGCCGTCAACTTCTATGTTTCTATGTTTCTATGCTGAGAAAGGAATTCTGTATCAGGGCCTGACAATGTATACCTTCTGTCCATCTTTTTATCTACAGGAGGCACAGAATTAGGAGCTTTTAAAATTTTAATTGTTTGTTTCTTAAAAGACTTATGTAAAGGAATAGACAATCTCCTAGACTCTGGAATATCCATCATTTCTACAAAATCAGGCTCCTCTTGCTCATCCACAGCCTCTTCTAAAGGAAGCTGGAGGGTTTCAGCAACTTTTTTATAAAACATAAAATGAGATGGGGACTCAGACAGCATAGGAGGAGATTCTAAAGGTCTGTCTGGGGAGATGTCCGGTTCAATGGGCACACCCAGACCTTCCCAGCCACATTCATACTGTTCATAATCCTCCTCCCCCTCCTCTGGTTCATAAAATTCCTCAATATCATAATCCTGAACCACTGGGACTGGACAAACCGACCTTTTACCAGATAGTGGTGGTCTGGACGACCCTGAGACACTGACTGGACAATTTGTATGGCTTTTGCTATCTCTGCAGCAGTTGGAGAAGGAATTTTGGACTCCAGACCTGCTGATTTTCTTGTTTTCTTTACTGGAATTGGTTCCTCAGAACCAACTTTTCTTTTGCCCGAGGAAGTCTGGCCCTGGTCAGAGGGCACTCCCTCTGGTTCGTTGGGCACCGAACCGGGCTGGCCATCCGAGTCAGCCGACTTTTTGGCCTCTCGTTCCCTGAGCCTGCCCAATCTTTTTTCCAGGGTGGCTGCAGGGAAATTCTTACATACCTGGCAGTCTGACTGGAGGTGGTCAAACCCCAGACAATAAACACATGTGGTGTGTGTGGGTCAGCCTTGGCAAAGACTTCCCCACAAACATCACAGTGTTGAAACCCAGTGGGCCCGGTTTTTCTTTTGGGTTTCTCAGACATAATGCCAGCCTAACCAAAAACTTGCCCTTTTAACGCAGTGCCAGGCAAGACACCCTTATCGGTTCCTAACCGTGTCACGGGTATTGGAAAACCGTAATAACCGCTTTTTAGAACCGATGAGAACCGGAACCGTGACTTAAAATAGTAACTTTTAGTTTTAAATGAGTTTTAAACCCACTGATCGTTCAAAACCGAACCGATAACTTACAAGTTCCACACAGACAAAACCTTCATTTACTTGCGGTTACCACAGATAGAGCTTGAACCGAACAGTTTTGCGGTTAAAATAAAACTATTCTCGGTTAAATCCAACCGAGAAATGAACCGAGCAGAAGGAGAAATCTCCGGAGCGACTGTTCCCTGAGGCGGAGTAAAGAATCTGACAGTTCAAGTTTGAAATAACACAGATAGGGCTGCTCTCGTGCCAAAATTCTATTTTGGAATGGTTTTAACCATTTCACTCCGGGGCAGTTCTAGAGCTGGATCAAACTGCTAATGTCTATAATATAGCAAGACTTCATGTTGTTTGAATTTGGGGTTTTCAACTATTACAGAGCATCTTTCTTAAAAAATTTACTGACTGGGAGGAGGAGGGCTTTGGTGGGAGTCAAACCCATCATTTTCCAGATACTCTATTTCCTCCTCATCCTCCACTTATTCCCTTCTGATGTCAAGGGCATCTACCATTTTTCTCACATAAGTAAAGTGAGAAGAAGTCTTCAGATGTCCTAGGGGGAGAACCAAGATCTTGTTCCGGGGATACCTCGGGTAAGATGGGATCCCCTTCATCCTCCTCATATTCGCTGCATTCCTCCTCTTCAACAAGGGGAATTCTGCCAGAATGTCCTGCTGTAACAGGTGGCTGCTGAGCAGGAAGCACCAAACTCCTGCAAAGCCTGAATGACTTTAAAAGCCTGTATGATTTCCTGAAGAGTTGGCATGATAGTAGTAGATACAGAAGTCCCCTGATCAGTATGTGGGGGTTCTGTATGCTTCCGCTTACATGCTTTTTTTTTTTTTTTTTAAGAGGGAACCGGGGAGCTAGCCGGTTCAGAAATTCTCTTAGCAGCCTTATCACACTTCTCAGTGGTGGAAGTAGCAACAGATGTGGGTTCAGCCACAGTAACAGAGGGTATCGGCTGGTCACAGCCAGAGGGACCCTTGGGGAGCTTCTTTTTCAGCCATTTCAGGTGTTTTTCAATAGTTTTTTCAGGGAAAGTCAGGCAGATTTGACAATCCTCTTTAAGATGCTCATATCCCAGACAAGCCACACACATAGTGTGCTCATCTGCCTTTGCAAAAACGTCCCCACATTGTGTACAATTTTTAAAACCAGGCTCACCGGTCTTTCTCTTCAGTTTTTCTGCCATTTAAACCGATAAAAAGAGAACCGCAAAAAGAAGAGATTTTAAATAATAACAATTGCGGTTGTGGTCGGTTCCGGAACCGAAAAGGACCTGGAGGAACTGAACCAATAGAAAAATTGGAACTGGTACCATCGGTTCAGTAACCGAAAACTACGGTTACAAAAAACAAAAAACACTTTAAACCAAATTTAAACAAAGATAAAACGGGTTTTATGTCAGAAAAAAACTCAAATATATGACACTATCCCGATTCCCTCCCAGTTATTCCGAACCGAGAGGAACAGGCAAAAACAACTAAATAACTACAAAAACTAAGTTTAGCTAAGTAAAAGAATAAATATAAGGCAGCAAATGAAAAAGAAACAATACTTGTATGTTTTTTATAAGTTTCTTCACTTCAGACAGATGACGAAGAGCGACACTCCAAGCGACCAGACTGTTCAGTCGGAGAGTAAAATCTGAGGAGGTTTAGAACATTGGCAGTTAGTATAGGGCAGCATTTGAAAAGTTGTCACATGCAGATGATTCCATCATTTGCATATGTTCCATTCTCTCTGGGCAGTCCAACCCTCCAGGCTTACTGCAGAAAGTTATGAATACCTGAGTACTACTGGGTTTAGAATCCAAAGTACCATTTTCAGGCACAACCTGGGCCACCGAGTGGGAACAATACATTACATCTATACAAATTACATAAGGCACGTATTACATACGAGTACAAATTGAAGAGAAGCAGCTTTTATAGTGCAAGGGCGAAAAAAAAACATTTAAAAAAAAAATGAAAGTCCTGTACAGTAGATAATTGGATGTTACAGTGACTAGAGTATACAATAACAAAAAGTAGTTGGCTATGAAACAAATGTGATTATAACAAATGGTGCCATTTACAAATGGAGTGAAAGCTATATTACATGATCAGTTTCCATATACACATCGGGCACTAGCTGCCAAAAACTGTACATCAGGTGCCAGCAATGACACAACTCTACAGTCTCAGTCAGTCAATTTCATGGTTTACTTGGTGGATCAGAGACAGGTGTGAAGAAGTATAATAGGGTAGGAGGTAGGGCAAAAGAAGACAGAGTTGTGAAGAGGGAGGAGGTGTGAAAAGGGGACGACGTATAGACAGCAATGATACCTGTATGTTATGAGGCTTGGGCAGTGAAGTAGTCCCTAGTGCTGTAGTGTGGTACAGTGATAAATGGCTGCAGTCAGAAGCCAGGCTTTTAGATTCTGTTTGAAAGACTGGTGGGAGGGGGACGAGCGGATGGATGATGGATAGTTTGTTCCACAGGGAGGGTGCGGAGACGGAGAAAGCTTGGGTTCCCATAGCAGTGGCGACACGTGGGACTTCTAGCAGAGGTACAGAGGACACCCTAAGAATCCCTGGAACTATTCTACTTGCTAGGAGGGATGAGTAGGGGGACAAGTGTTGGTTTCTCAGTAAATTGTCCACTTGGCACCCCACTGCGTAATCAAAATGCCCTTGTAGGGGGAGCCACCCTAGGGACTGGTAGAGTGTGCACTGATGGGTACGGTGTGGAGCCTGTAGGACAAAACAGCAGACAGAGTTGTATGTTGAGTTTAGTCGTGAGTGTATGGTAGAAGACACAAGGGAGTAGATAGGGGAGCAACAGACAATGAGGGGTAGCAGGTTACCATGTGCTATCGCGAGGCATGCGTTGACAGACAGTAGGTGCTTTAGTCTGTATGCAGTGCCTAGCTTCTGGTGTACCTTCTGCATGTGGTGTTGATAAGCTCAGAAATGGAGAGGCAGGGGTCCAGGGTAACACCAAGGTATCTGAAGGATAGGACATTTCGGGGTGTAGCTGGGTACGAGGAGGGAGGAGTTTGTTTTTGCGGTTTGCCGAGGAACTGTTCAGAGCCAAAGAGCATAGCTTTGGTCTTTTTTTGGAGCTTGTTTGAGAGGAACCATTGTTGGGTGCAGCCATAGTTTTGTGTGAGGGTGGAGGAGATGGAGTCAATAGATATGTTGCTACAGTAGAGGACTAGATTGTCCGGGTAGAGGAGGGCCTTACAATTCAGGCTATCACTGGGGAGTGCGTTAATGAACATGAAAAACAGTAGAGGGCCAACTACGGAACCCTGGGGGACACCAGTGTGTACAGACATGGCAGTGAAGGATGCTTTACCTAAGATGACGGACTGGGACCTGTTAGAAAGACAGCTGCAGAACCAAGTAGCAGTTTCAGCAGAGCAGCCAAAAAGAAACAGGATGGAGTGGAAAAGGCTATGATCAACAAGGTCAAAAGCATTTGATAGATCTACAAAGACAGCATCTGTGGCTTTGTCCTGGTCCATGTTTTTTACAACGTGATCGTAAAAAAGGGGCCAAGGCAGAGGAGGTACTATGGTGCTTGCGGAAGCCATGCTTGACAGGACGTAGAAGGTTATGTTTTCCTAGGTATTCAGATAGCTGGTAAGAAAAAATTACTTACCTTAGTAATGTTGTTTCTTCTAATGGAGTCTTGCTATATTATAACATATGCAGTATAACCCCAGGTTAGAACTGCTCCGGAGGTGAAAGAGTTAACTTTCCATGCAGGGCATGGAATCTTGAGCGCGAGCTCGGTTGAACACTCTGTCTGTTGAAGCTCAAACTTAAACTGTCAGATCTTTACGAGCAAAAACTCACTAAGGTTCTGTGTGGAAGCCGTAAACCTACACTAGCCACTGGCTACTAACTACAAAAACACCTTTTCGTTCTTGGTCCCAAAACAAAGACTCAAGTCGGGGGATTCAAGAAAGAAAAATTAAGCATAACACCTAAGCATCCTAGAAGGGTGAAAATAAAGTGGGCATCAATGAAGTGCCAACACTGCACTGCCCACCCACATCCCAAAAATAGAGGTTCTGAGAGGGGCAGGCTGGGGGGGAGGTCATAATATAGCAAGACTCCATTAGAAGAAACAACATTACTAAGGTGAGTAATTTTTTCTTCAAACAACATGAAGTCTTGCTATATTATGACATATGCAGACTACACAGCAGTACCTCCATGGAGGAGGGACAGAACCTACTTGGGAAATAGGCTCTGGGGCCACAGCTGCCAACCTAGCATCACTCTAGCCTGGATATCCAAGGAATAATGCTTAGTAAAAGTGGTGAACTGTTTTCCAGGTAGCTGCTTGACATATCTCTAGGATAGGAATGTCCCTGGCAGCAGCCAGAGACGCAGCTGTACCTCTGGTAGAGTGAGCCCTCAGGCCTGAGGGAGGAACCTTACCCAGTTTTTCATAACAGAATTGGATACAAGAGACAATCCACCTGGCAATGGATCTTTTAGTGGCAGGTTTCCCTTTACCAACCTCACCATAAGTGAGGAACAATTGGAGGGATTCGAACCTGTGACCCTTGGTACATTCTATATAGTAACTAAGGGCTCTTTTGACATCTAAACTGTGCAATCTCCTCTCACCAGAGGAGGAATGGTCAGTGAAGTACACAGGAAGAGACATGGATTGATTAAGGTGAAAGTCTGAAACCACCTTAGGCAAAAACTTCCTGTTAGTCCTGAGGACCACCTTATCTCTATGAAAGGAGATAAAATCAGGCTCCACTGACAAGGCTTGTAGCTCACTTATGCGCCTGGCAGAGGTGATGACTACCAGAAACACAGTTTTCCAAGTCAGGTACTTAAGCTCTGCTGAAGACAATGGCTCAAAAAGGGGTTGCATAAGCTGAGCGATGCAAATATTAAGATCCCAAGCAGGGGCAGGGTCCCTGAACGGGGGGCTGGTGTGAAGCAACCCTTTAAAAAACTTGGAGAACACAGGGTGAGCTAATAAAGAAGAGGGCTTACCTGCTGATAAGAAGACAGACACAGCTACCAAGTGCACTTTTAGGGTAGCTGGTCTCAGCCCCAAGGAATTCAAATAGAAACATAGAAACATAGAAACATAGAAGTTGACGGCAGATAAGGACCGCAAGGCCCATCCAGTCTGCCCATTTCTTTTTCTACCTTATAAATGTGCCATCGGCCTTTGCTCTGTCAGTGACCTATCTATTCATAGTCATTTGTATTGCTCCCTTATGCCTATCCCATGCCTGTTTGAAGCCCTGCACTGTATTCATAGCCACCACTTCTTGTGGTAAGCCATTCCATGCATCCACTACCCTTTCTGTGAAAAGAATTTCTTCATTCTCCCCTTAATCGGCCTCCCTCTAATCTCATGCTGTGTCCTCTTGTCCTGCTATTTTTCTTATATTTAAACATGTTAGACTCTTTCACCTTTGTTTATGCCCTTAAGGTGTTTGAATGCCTCGATCATATCACCTCTCTCCTCCTTTGCTCAAGGGTATACATATTGAGCTCTGCTAATCTGTCCTCATATGTCTTCTGATGCAGTCCCTGCACCATTTTGGTTGCCTTTCTCTGGACTGCCTCAATTTGTTAATGTCCTTGTGAAGGTGTGGCCTCCAATACTGCACGCAGTACTCCAGATGGGGCCTAACCAATGTCTTGTACAAAGGGATTATTACCTCCTCTTACGACTTGTGATACCCCTACTAATACACCCTAACACCCCCTAGCCTTACCTACTGCTTTAGAGGTCTGCTTGGATGATTTTAGGTCATCAGTGATGATGATGCCCAAGTCTCTTTTTCCTTTGTGACTGCTAGCACCTCCTCCCAGCCTATAAGTGGCTTCAGGGTTTCTCTTCCCTATGTGCATGATTTTGCACTTCTTTGCATTAAATCCCAGTTGCCACTCTTCTGACCATTCTGCTAGTTTATCCAGATCTCTTCTCATTCTGCCCACCCCATCTGGCTCATCTACTCTGTTGCAGATCTTGGTGTCATCTGCAAACAGACAAGCTTTACCCTCTAGTCCATCTGCAAGGTCACTAATGAAGATGTTGAATAGGACTGGCCCCAGGACTGATCCCTGCGGTGCACCCACTTGTGACTTGCATCTCTTCTGACTGTATATCATTTACCACCACCTCTGTTTTCTGCCAGTCAACCAGTTTGCCACCCAGTTGACCAACTTCTGACCCACCTTAGCCTACCCAGCTTATTTATCAATCTTCTATGTGGAACAGTGTCAAAGCTTTGCTGAAGTCAAGGTAGGCGACATCAACTGCCCCTTGGTCTACCACTCTGGTTACCCAGTCAAAGAAATCTATGAGATTAGTTTGACAGGACCTTCCTTTGTAAACCCATGCTGTCTTGGATCCTGTGCCCTATGGATTCCAGGTGTTGCACTATCCTTTTCTTAAGGAATGCCTCCATAATCTTGCCCACTACTGAGGTAAGACTGACCGATCTGTAGTTCCCGCCTCCTCCCTGCTACCACTCTTGTGGAGCGGGATCACATGAGCCCTTCTCCAGTCTTCTGGGACCTCTCCTGTGCTCAGAGACTCACTAAACAATTCTGCTAATGGCTCTGCTAGTTCCTCCTTTAGCTCCTTCAAGTACCCTGGGATGTATGCCATCAGGTCCCATTGCCTTATCCACTTGAGCTTGAAAGCTCTTGTAGGACCCTTTCTTTGTGAAGGGAGTAGTGCTCACCTCCCTCCCCTGTGTCCATGATGTTGAGCTGTGGGCCCTGCCCTACCTTCCTCTTCAGTAAATACTGAGCAAAGTATCTATTTAGGATAGATGCCTTTACAGGGTCCTGCTCCTCACATGCTCCATTTTCTCCATTGCTTAGCAATACCCCCTCTGGACTTTCTCCTTTCACTAATGTATCTATAGAAAGTCTTGTCACCTTCTTTTACTGTTGTGCTAGTGTTTCTCAGTTTGGGACTTTGCCTGCCTTACTGCCTTACCTGCTTCCCCTTAGGGCAGTTTGGTATGCCTCCCTATCTTCATCCCGCTGTGTTCCCTTATATTTCCTGGAAGGCTAGCCTTTTGGCTCTGACCTTTTCATACTGTATTTGAGAACCAAAGTGGTTTCCTTCTTCTTTTGCACTTCCTTTCTGTCTAACACAATGGGATGTTGCTTCCAACTGCATCCTTACTGCTTGCCCACTTTGCCTGTACCCTCTCACCTGTGTTTCTTTTTGCCAGGCTAGCTTAACTCTGTTGGCCATCTTATCAAAGTCAGCTCCTCTGAAGTCCCATATTTTGCCTTGGAATGGGATGATTTAGATGTAGTAGCCAATTGAACCATACCATGTGATGGTCACTGGCCCCCAGGTGACCTTCTACCTGGAGATCTGTGATCCTTCTTTGTTAGTCAGTACTAGATCTAGGATAGCCCTGTCTCTTGTGGGTTGCTGTACCAGTTGTTTAAGGCCCTCCCTGCAGGGAATCCACTATGAGTCTAGTTCTGGCAGATGTTCCTGCTGGTATGACCAATCTGTATCTGGCATGTTGAAGTCTCCCATTATCAGAACCTCCCTTTAGCTGTCATGTTTTGTATATCTTCTAACAGTAATGTGTCTATGTCCTCCCTCTGGTCTGGGGCCTGTAGACAACCCAGTTCTTATGGCTGTCCCATTTCCTGTTTCCAGGGTGACCCACAGTTCTTCTGGCTCCTTATGTGTATTCTGAATTTCTGTAGCTTTGATATTTTCATTAACATACAGGCCACTCCTCCCCTTGCACCTCGGTCTCTTCTGAACAATACATAGCCAGCACTGAAGTTTCCCAAGTGTGGTTACTGGTAAACCGCGCCTCACTAATTGCTACTATGTCCAGTTTAGCCTCTGACATTATTGCCTGCAGGTCTGGGATCTTATTTCCCAGGCTGTGAGCATTTGTGTACAAGATTTTCCATTGGCCAGATGCACCAAATAATCCAGGATCGTGGGCACGCCAGCAGATTCTGGGGAAATATGTTTACCAGCACACCATATGGAAAATCTCTTCCATTTTGAATTATAGGTAGCCCTGGTGGAAGGCTTCCTAGAGGCCTTCAAATATCCAATACACCTTGAGAAAGGTGTGGGTCAACAAACTCTTAACTCTTCAAGAGCCAAGCCTTGAGATTGAGAGATTTGAGGTTCGGATACCAAACTCTCCCTGGGCACAGGTTAACAGGTTGTGATTCCTGGGAAGACATAGGGAGAGGCGGGACTGCTAAGGACATGAGGAGTGGGTACCAGGGCTGCCTGGCCCAATCTGGAGCAATCAGGATCATCTTGCAGGATTGAGATCTGATTCTGACTAGCACTTTGAAAAGAAGGGGAAGGGGGAAAAATAGAGAACCTTCCTTCCCAACTGAGGAGGAAGGCATCCAGAGGGACTGAGCCCAACACTGGGGGCCTGCAGCAAAAAGGGAAGTTGGTGATTGTCTGGGGCTGCAAAGAGATCTATTTGTGGGTGCCCCATCTGGCAAATACTACCCAGTACTAGGGGATCCAGTGCCCATTCGTGATGGCCCTGAGAAATCCTGCTGAGAGCATCCGCTAGGACATTGTCCTTGCTCTGGGAGGTGAACTGCGTAAGGGAGGCATGCTCAGAGAATAAGCCAGAGACCACAACTTCATTGCTTCGGTGCACAAGGCCGTAGACCGAGTGCCCCTTTGCTTGTTGATGTACCACACTGTAGTGGTATTGTCTGTTCTGACCTGAACCACCTTGTTCTGGACAGATGGGGAAAAAACCTGGAGCACTAGAAAAACTGCTCTGAGTTCCAGCAAATTGATGTGGAGCAGAGATTCCTGAGGGGACCACAGCCCCTGGGTGGAAAGGTCGCCCATGTGAGCTCCCCACCCCAAGAGGGATGCATCTGTAGTAAGGGTCAAGGAATGAGACTGGGGAGTGAAGGGAACCCCCTGTCTCAGATTGTTCTGATCCTGCCACCACTGAAGGGCCTGGATCAGGGTTCGAATCACTGGAATCAATTTGGTTAGGGGATCTGTCCTTTGAGACCAAAAGGCTCTCAAATGGAACTGAATGTCCTCATCTGAAATTTCGCGCTCCTGCACCACTGCTGTAGAAGCAGCCATGTGCCCCAGGAGCTGTAGAAAATGCCTTGCTGGTCGAGAGACCTGCAGGGTGAAAGAGGAGGCCAGAGACACCAGGGTCCTTGCTCTTTCCAGAGGAAGGAAGGCTCTGGCTTCTCTTGTGTTCAGTTCTGCGCCTATGAAGGTGAGAAGCTGGACAGGCTCCAGAACTGACTTTGGAAGATTGAGAAGGAAACCTAGAGATGTAAGCAGTTGCTGGGTTACTTGTAAGTGTAGTTTGACCTGTTCTGGAGACTGGCCTACAATGAGCCAGTCGTCCAGATAAGAAAAGATGGCAATCTTTTTGCCTTCTTAAATGAGCAACTGCTACTGCCAGGCATTTTGTGAACACCCTTGGGGCCGAGGTGAGGCCGAAGGGCACTGCTCTGAACTGGTAATGGCCTGAGGGCAGTTTGAATCTGAGGTACTTTCGATGGGAGCTTCTGATGAGAACATGGAAGTAGGCATCCTTGAGGTCCAGGGAGGCTAGCCAGTCCCATGGCCTTAGAGAGGGTAAAATAATCCCCAGGGTCACCATTTTGAACTTTGGTTTTAAAAGGTGCTTGTTTAGATACCTGAGATCCAGGATGGGCCGCCATTCTCCTGTCTTTTTTTTGGGGTAAGGAAGTACCTGGAATACAACCCTTTGCCCTGGTGTATGGGTGGAACCCTTTCCACGGCTCTGAGAGCCAGGAGGGAAGAAACTTCTGCTTCCAGGGCAAGTGCCTCTGATGGGTTTGTAGGTGGAAAAGATCTGGCTCTGATCTTCGGAAATTTTTTGAAGCTGAGAACCAGTCCCTGGATTACTAACATCAGACAAGTGGGTCCTGGAAGTAAAGACTTCCAGTCCTGGACAAAGTAAGCCAGCCTGCCCCCTACCGGTAGTGGAGAATCGGCCCTGGCCACCCCATCAGGGAGCCTGTTTTGCACGGGCTTTGGGTTGAGGGGTAGAAGCAGGCTTACTAGAACCCCTTCTGCCCCTTCCTCTAAAGAACCCCCTCTGGGCATAAGCAGAAGAGGAGGCCTGGGCTTGGTAAACGGCTTATGAAAAGGCCTGCCCTGCCCTGCCATGCTGCCTTTGAGGAGTGACTTGCCTTTCTTTGGCCTGTGCACTCCTATAGGTGGTCCTATACTCATCCATTTTCTTCATATAATTCTTTGTCTGCTCCCTAAACAGAGAATTTCCCACAACAGGAAAATCCATAGCCTTAGACTGGGTATCCTGTGACAGGGCAGTACATCTGAGCCAGGCCATTCTGCGAAGAGACACAGATGTAGCCATGACTCTTGAAGAAACATCATTAGAGTCTACTGCAGCATGAACTTGCACCTTGGATGCCTCAATACCATCCGTAGCCACCTGCTCCAGCTCCCTGGCAAGCTGGTCAGGGGCCTGTTTTGCCAGGGCCAGGACAGTATCCCACCTGGATTTCTGGTACCTAGCTGCGTAAGCCATATAATTTGCCTGTCTGAGTCCCAAAGATGCTGCCATGTACTGCTTTTTTGCCATGGCATCCATCCTCCTGGAATCCTTTTCCGGAGGGTGAGAGGCTACAGGAATATTAGCCTTGTCACAGGCTGTAGCCTGCACTACCCCACATGGCTGCACTGCTGGGATAGAACTCCGTATCAGGGCCTGATAAAAGCATACCTCTTGTCCATCCTTTTATCCACAGGGAGGATAGAATGAGGAGTTTTCAGAATTTTTACTGTCCGTTTCCTAAAAGATTTATGCAAGGAATAGACAGTCTCCTAGTCTCTGGAATATCCATCATTTCCACAAAATCAGGCTCTTCTAGATCATCAACAGCTTCCTCAACAGGGAGTTGCAGAGTCTCAGCAACTTTCTTGTAAAACAAAAAGTGAGAAGGGGACTCAGATAGCCTGGGAGGGGACACTCCTGAGGGTCTGTCTGGAGAGATGTCCGGTTCAATGGGTACATCCAGACTTTCAAATCACACTCACTCTCCTCGTACCCCTCCTCCCCTTCCCCCAGTTCATAAAAATCCTCAAAATCATAATCTTGAACCGGGGGAACCGGGCGCTTCCCTAATGGTGCCGGTTCGGACGGAACTGGGGAAAGAGACTGGACAATTTGAATAGCTTTGGCTATTTCCTCAGCGGTTGGAGAAAGAACTTTTGGCCCCAAACTAGCTGACCTTCTAGTCCTTTTAGTTGGAACTGGCTCCTCAGAGCTGGCTCTTCGTTTGCTCGAAGCATCGCCTGGTCAGAGGGCACTCCCTCAGGTGTCGGATGGGACCGAACCGGCTGGCCATCGGGTCAGCTGACTTTTTGGCCTCCCTTCTGAGCCTACCAACTCTTTTTCCACGGTGGCAGCAGGAAAATTCTTACAAATCTGGCAGTCTGCATTGAGGTGGTCAAACCCCAGACAATATACACAGTGGTGTGTGGGTCAGCCTTAGCAAAGGCTTCCACAGAGGTTACAGTGCCGAAACCCAGTGGGTCTGGTTTTCTTTTGGGTTTCTCAGACATAGTGCCAGCCTAACCAAAACTTGCCCGTTAATGGCAATCCACCAAGCAAGACTCTCTTATCGGTTCCCAACCGTGTCACGGGTCGTGGAAAAAACCGTAATAAAATCCGTTTTTTTTAGAACCGATAAGAACCGGGAACCGCACTCTAAAGGACTAGAAGGTAATTTTAAAACCCATCTGATCGGTTCAAACCGAACCGAAAAAGATGTTTACAAGTTCCACACAGAAGAAAAAAATAATAAATAAGCCTATCTATTACTTACAATACCACAGACAGAGCTTGAACCGACGATTGCGGTTAAATTTCGGTAAAATAAACCGAGAATTACACTTTAAAACCGACAAACAAACAGAGCAGCAGGAGGAATCTCCGGAGCGACTGTTCAGTGAGGCGGAGTAAAGAATCTGACAGTTTAAGTTTGAGCTTCAACAGACAGAGTGTTCAACCAAGCTCACGCTCAAGATTCCATGCCCTGCATGGAAAGTTAACTCTTTCACCTCCGGAGCAGTTCTAACCTGGGATTATACTGCATATGTCATAATATAGCAAGACTTCATGTTGTTTGAATGTAAAATTTTTTCAAGTACTTTACTTAGGTGGGGGAGGAGGGAGATGGGCCTGTAACTGTCAGGGGAGCATGGATCGCCAGCTTAGAAGATGGGTACCACATCTGCATGCTTCCAGGAGTCGGGCACAAAGGATGTAAAAATGATGAGGTTGAAAATGAAAGAGGGATATATTCCATCACTGCCTGGGCTTCGTTTGACCGAGAGAGACTTCAAGACTTTGATAGTGACATTCAGCCCAATAGCTCTGAAGTAGAAAGGTGGGGGAAGGGTGCTGTCTGAGGAGGAGGAGCTTGGCTGGGGTTTCTGGGTCGGGGGGTCTGTGGAGGGAGTTTGCTGAGATAGGAGCATAGATCTGTGAATTTTATGTTTAAAGTGTCTGGAATCTCTGTCAGGTTGGAGATGGGACCAGAAGGGGATGTGAGTTGGGTTATTTGCCTGTTTGTCTTTGGGTTTAGGAGTGACCCAATGGAAGCCCAGAAATTACGTGGGTTGCCAAGATTATTACTGTCGATTGAGGTAGTACTTGCGCTTGAGTGATTTGTCAGTCTGTTTACAAGTGTTGCATAGCTGTCTATAGGAATTCCAGAGCTGGGTTGAGGGGGACACTTTGTATGCTCTCCATTTGCTATTCCTGTCTTTTATTTGCGAAAGTAGTTCTCTGGACAGTCATCGGGGACAGCCCCCTCTTACCCTTCTGGTTTTGAAGGGGGCATGGATGTCCTGTAACTGAGATAGGGCAGAGGAAAAGAACATAACCGCTTCAGTGACATTTCTGAGTTGGTAGAGAACGGACCAACTTATTGCCCTGACATCTCTGAGGATAGGGTCTGGGTCCTGGCAGTCAAACTTTCTAAAAGACAGGAGTTTGTGGGGAGGACGGTTTGATTTGAAACAGCAGAGATATTAAATGAAATAAAACGAAATATTTGAAATTCAGAAAATAAAGTCAGAAACTGTAGTCAAACTGAAGGGAACTCTTCGGGGTGACTTGCTTGCTCAGGTGGAGAAATAAGTCTGACGGATAGCAGAATACAGCATCACCATTAGGCAGAAATTTGAAAATGCGCTGAGTTCCATAATTTGCAAACATTCCACTCTCTCTTTGGGGCAGCTCAACCCTTTAGGCTGATTGCATTAGTAAGCACACTAAGGGACTCTGGGGGTTTGAATGTTCTGATTGTTGCAGGGAACCATGTCTGAGAAGTGGAGGCATGCATGCAGTTGTGGTTTGAACTCGAAATGGAAATTAACGTACCTGTCGAAATTTTTGATCTTATTGGATGAAGTCTCCACCAGTCTTTCACACTAATGGGACCACATTGGAGGTGCCAGGACCAAGTGGGAGCCAAAAATCTTCAGGAGGGCCAGCACCAAGGTAGGGCTGCGGGAAAGCGGTGCCAGGAGACCGGCTTGCACCGTATAGACTACCCTCAGCATCAACCCTCTAACTGCTTCAGTAACCTAGTGAAACTAACGTATGTTGGACATAAGATAGTCCAAGTGACCTGTATAAGAAGGTTCAGCACAACAGTCTTCACAGTCCAGCCATCGAGGAAGTGAAGACCAAAAACAGACAAGTGAGTTCAGGGGATGGAGGGTGGGCATGTGAATGAGTGGTGGAGACTTCGTTCAAGAAGTAGTAGATCAGGGAGGGGCTGTGGACTTGGCCTACCTAGACTTTAGCAAGGCATTTGACAGTCCCACACAAAAGATTAATATACAAGTTAGCCAGCCTGGGAGTGGGTCCGAAGATGATAGCCTGGGTAAAGAATTGGCTGGAGAATAGGACACAGAGGGTAACAGTAAATGTAGCCCACTCTGAAGAAAGGGGGGTTACTAGTGGAGTACTGCAGGGTTCAGTGTTAGGACCGGTCCTCTTCAATGTCTTTATAAGTGACACTGCAGAGGGAATGGAAGGAAAAGTATGTCTCTTTGCAGATGACACAAAGATCTGCAACAGAGTTGCTGCACAAGGTGGGGTGGAAAGGATGAGAAGGGACTTGGCAAGGTTAAAGGAATGGTCAAATGTATGGCAGCTTAGATTCAATGCTAAGAAGTGCAAGGTAATGCACCTGGGAAACAAAACCCAGAGGAAGAGTACACAATGGGGGGTGAGATACTAAGAACAACAAAAATGGAACGGGACCTGGGGGTAGTCATATCAGATGACTTAAAGGTGGGCAAGCAATGTGAGAGGGCAGTAAGGAGGGCTGGGAGGATACTGGGATGCATAGGGAGAGGCATCACCAGTAGAAAACAGGAAGTTGTTATCCCTCTGTACAGACAGCTGGTGAGACCCCATCTGAAGTACTGTGTGTAGTTCTGGAGACCCAGTCTCCGCAAGGACACAGACAGGATGGAAGCTGTCCAGAGGAGGGCAACTAAAATGGTGCAGGATCTGCACCGGAAGACTTATGAAGAGAGACTAAAGGAGCTTAATATGTATAGCCTCGAGGAAAGGAGGGAGAGGGGGGCATGACAGAAACTTTCAAGTACCTCAAGGGAATCAACAAAGTCCAAGAGGGCAGCATCTTTCAAAAAAGTGTGTGCAAGAAATGAAAATTACGTACCTACCGTAATTCTTGATCTTCTTGGACGAGTCTCCACCACTCATTCACACTATTGGGATCTGTGCCGGAGGCACTAGGACCCATCGGGAGCAAACTTTGTGCCGGAGGGTTGGCGCCAGAGATGGAGCCGCGAGGAACGGCACCGCAAGCCTCAGCTCGTGCGGTCATGACTATCTCGGCGTCGACCCTCCAACTGCCTCAGTACCTTTTTTACCAAGGAGGTGCAGCGAAACTAACCTAGAAGGATAGCCTAACCTAAAAACCGGACATAAGACAGTCCGGGCGACCCGTATAAGAAGGGCCAACAAAGAAGTCTTCACAGCCTAAAGATTTGAGGGAGTGAAGACCAACAACAGAGGTGAGCTCGGGGACGGAGGTTAGGCTTATGAATGAGTGGTGGAGACTTGTCCAAGAAGATCAAGAATTACGGTAGGTACGTCATTTTCATATCTTCCCTGGACATAAGTCTCCACCACTCATTCACACTATTGGGAAGTAGCGAGCTAATAATCCCGAGGAGGAGGCGGCAGGAGAGACCAGAGCTCACGCTTCTGGGACAGAAGTCCATTGAGGATGGCTCTGCCAAAGGAAGAATGTGTCTGGCATGGACATCCAGTGCATAATGTTTAGCGAAAGTATGTACTGAGCTCAGGTGGCGCGTTGCAAATATCTGCAATGGGCATGTTGCGAATTTCTGCTAGTGATGCCGCGACCGCTCTAGTAGAGTGAGCGTAAACCCTACCCTCCAACTTAACCTGCACCATGGAATAGCAGTGGCGAAGGCATGCCACTAGCCATGCTGAGATGCATCTGATAGCGACAGGTTGACCCAGCCGGGTCTCGCTGAAGGAGACAAACAGTTGCTGGGTTTTGCAAAAATCTTTGGTTCTATCTAGATAGAAATGCAAAGCTCTTTTAACATCCAAAGAATGAAGAGATCGTTCTCCTTCATTTCGGAAGTCCGCAAAGTAAGAGGGAAGGACCAGAGGTTGGTTTAGGTGAAACTCTGACACAACCTTAGGAAGAAATTTCAGATGGGTCCGAAGAACTACTTTGTCCTTACGGAACACAGTGTACGGAGGATGTGTGACCAGGGCATGTATCTCAGAGACCCTGCGAGCTGAGGTAATGGCCACTAGGAAGGCAGTCTTCCAGGTGAGAAATTTTAGCTCACAGGTGGCCAGAGGTTCGAAAGGTTTCCGAGTGAGCATGTCTAGCACAAGATTAATGTCCCAGGCTGCAACTGGATGTCTTGTAGGAGGTCTGGTATGCAGAATTCCTTTAAGAAATCTCTTAACCACAGGTAATTGAGCTAGCGTTAAGGGAAAAAAATGCTCATGATACGCTGAAATGGCACTAAGGTGAACTTTGACTGTAGAGTACTGCAGACCTGAATTTGAGAGGTCCAAGAGGTACTCCAGAACCTTATGTGGTGGACAGGAAAAGGGATTCAAAGAGGACTTTGCACACCAGAGCGAAAAACGCTTCCACTTAGCTGTGTAAGTTTTCCGAGTGGCTGGCTTCGTGCAGCCAGAAGAATATCTGAAACCCTACGAGACATTGAACCGGTTTACTTCTACTTTTCAGGAGCCAAGCGTGAAGGTGAAGTGATCTCAGGTTGGATGGACCACCGGTCCCTGAGTCAAAAGGTTCATCTGTAGGGGAAGTGGTCTCAGAGGAACTGCCAACATATTGTTGAGTAGTGGAAACCACAGCTGTCGAGGCCAGAAGGGAGCAATGAGAATCATCTTGTCCCCCTGGGATTCGAACTTGAGGAGCACCCTCTGAATTAGAGGAAGAGGTGGAAAGGCGTAAAGAAAGCGTTTTGTTCACTGCAGCCTGAACGCATCCTGACAGAAAATGCCAGGCCCTGGATTTCTGGAGCAGAAGAGAGGCAGTTTTGCGTTGAGTGGGGATGCAAAAAGGTCCAGGTCTGGAGTTCCCCACTCTTCGAACAGTGACTGAACTATGGTTGAGTCGAGAGACCACTCGTGAGGATCTGTCTCTGTTCTGCTGAGACGGTCTGCCAGTTCGTTTTGTATTCCCGGTAGGTAGACCGCTTGAATTAGAGCCTTGTGCTCCAAGCACCATTCCCATACCCTCACTGCTTCCCTGCATAAGGGGAAAGATGAGCACCGCCCTGCTTGTTGATGTAATACATCACTGCTTTGTTGTCCGTTTGAAGGAGAATGTTCTTGTGACAGAGAATGTCCTTCAACGCTCGGACTGCATAAAGGACGGCTCTCATTTCTAGGACGTTTATGTGAAGCTGGGACTCGACCTGAGTCCACACACCTTGAGTGTGGAGAGCCTGACAGTGAGCTCCCCACCCCATTAGGGATGCGTCCGTGGTAATGGAGATTTGATGGTCCAGAGGAGCAAAAGGATATCCGTCCAGGAGATTGCTCTCAAGACCACCAGGTGGTGACCTCTTTAAAGGTTCTGTCACCTTGATGAGATAGGACTGCGGGTGCGAGGTTGGGGACCACTGAGTACTGAGCATCCACTGAGTGGTTCTCATGTGCAGGCGTGCTAGGGTACAGTGAACACTGAGGATGCCATGAGGCCTAGCATCCGCTGCATCGAGAGAGCTGTAACTGAGCTGTTCTCCCCGATGTGACGGGCCATTTGAAGGATATCGTTCCTTCCGTCTTCTGGAAGAAAAACCTTCGCACAGGAGGTGTCCAGAATAGTCCCTATAAAAAGGAGCCTCTGGGAGGGCTGAAGTTGTGATTTCTTGAGGTTCAGCAGGACTCCCATGGACGTAAGGAGGCGAGAGGCTGTCTCTACGGCGTCCAGAGTCCCTTGCCTAGAAGGGATTGCTAGAAGCCAATCGTCCAGATAAGGGAACACCTATATCCCGACCTTTCTGAGGTGCGCTGCGAGAACTGCACAACACTTTGTAAAAACCTGCGGCGTCAAGGATAGCCCAAAGGGCACGACTCTGAACTGATAATGTTGTCCCAGAGCCACAAACCTCAGGAATTTGTGATGCCTTGGGTGAATAGGAATGTGCTGGTAAGCATCCTGCATGTCCAGGGAGGCTAGCCAGTCGTGTTGATGAAGCAAAGGTAACAGGGTTCCCAGAGAAATCATTTTGAATTTCTCCTTGGGGAGAAATTTGTTTAGCTTTCTGAGATCTAGAATGGGGCACATTCCCCCGGACTTCTTTGGAACCAGAAAGTAATGGGAGTAGAACCCCGTGTTCCGTTGATGCAGCGGCACCACTTCTACTGCCCTGTTGTTCAGAAGGCCCTGAATCTTGGCAGCGAGAAGGTCTGACTGAAGGGTTGACAGCCTGGGCTGCCGTTTGGGAGGACGATCTGGAGGGGTCTCCAGAAGACTGAGTGAATACCCCTCGTGAATTATCCGAAGGACCCATTTGTCTGAGGTTATGGACTTCCACTGGTTGTAGAAGTGCATCAGACGACCTCTCACCGGAGAGGAAAAGTCCATCTCTGGCAGCTGAGATGGGACTTGGGCCAGCAATTCATAAGGCAGCGCTGGGCGCTTTGGGCCCTTGCGCTTTCTGTTGTGTCTTCTTTTGAGGCTGGGCAGGTTGGTGTTTATGAAAACCTCCTCTGCCTCGAAAGGACTGACGGTTATGAAACTGACGTTTATTGACATTCCTCGAGAGGGGGGGCAGGAGGGTCGAGCCAACTTAATGGCTGACCTAGTCTTTTGTGTAGCTTCAGAGCTTGCTCTACCTGAGGACCAAAAGATATGCACCATCAAAGGGCAACGCCTACTTGCTGCTGCGCGCCATTCGTGAAACCCGAGTGCTAGCCAAGGAATGACGGCGGTGCAAATACTAGCAGCCGTTGAACGGAAGCAGTGTCAAAAGCATCCATGGCTGCTTTAACCTGCTGGTTGTTAGATTCGATACCTCTGGTAATGGTCTGAAGAAGCTCTGGCTTTGTATCCGACTCCGGTAGAGCTTCAACCATTTGCTTGATAGAATGCCACAGGATATATTCATACTGGGAGAAATAGCCCTGGTAACTGGCAATACGCATACTTAGGGTAGAAGCAGCAAAGACTCTCTTACCTAAGGTGTCTATCTTACGAGATTCTTTGTTAATAGGTCGAGCTGTAGTAGTTTGAGGAAGAACGACCTTATCATTCTCTGCCAGGACTACAACAGGATCCGCAAAGGCTTGAGATGCCAAAATGGGACGATCCTTAGGGGCTGAATATTTCCTATCTATGGATTTAGCCACCGAAGGGGTGAGAGCAGGATTATTCCATACCATTTGAGACAGCGTCTCGAAGGAAGGCTGAACCGGAGGAGTCAAATCCGTAGGGATCTCCGGGGCGTGAAGGTATTGGAGTCTTAACAATTTCCCAGGATTGATGTCTGTAGTCTGGAGAGAAAGAGTGGAACTCAGATTTTTCAGCAGAGACTTAAAGGATAGGTCCTCGACCACAGGCTCTGTAGCAGTAATAGATCCTGCTTCGTCCACTTCATCACCCAACCGAAGGTCTGGGTCAGGCTCAATGTCATCTCCTGACAGTCCAGGAGGGACTGTATGGACAGGAAAGGAACGAAAATCAGAAGAGAGGGAAGAAGGAAATGAGTGAAAGGAGGAGTCCTAAGAAGCAGAGGGAGCCCCGAGAGCCCCCGGCGCCGAGGAGGCGCATGGAACAGAGAACGACGCCGAGGGACCACGCAGCACCGAAAACAGCGCCGAGGGGCCACACGGCACCGAGGATGGCGCCAAGAAGCCGCACGGTGCCAAAGAGGGCGCCGAGTGCACCATCGACGCCGAGGGCGCCAAAAACACCTCCAGACTCTGAAAAACAGGTTTTGAAGGAAGAAGAGCAGGAGATAAGGGCATCAGTGTGGCCCCCTGCGCCGTAGCCATGTGAGGGGGGAAACACCTAAGCGCGGAGTCGACGGCACCGAAGAAGGTGCCGCCCGACCAGGAAAGTCCAACTGCCCTACCTGGTCTCCCAATAAGCCCAAAGGCCCCAAGTGACCGAGCCAGGTAGCTGAACCAACCTCCGAGCCCATTGCTCCATGAGCGCCCGCTGATGAAACTGCTCATCTGAAGACCTACCTGTGGGCGGGTAGGGCTCGATGTCGAAGCCGCTGGCTACCAGAAGCAGAGGTTGGCGACCAAGGAGGAGACCAGCACCAGCCTGATAACCGAACGTCCTACGCAGACATATCAGAGGGCGACTCGAGTGATGCCTTCTTTTAGGCCTGTGGGCCAAAGAAGAGCTCGAGATCGAACGGTGCCGAATGCGACTGCTTATTTTATGCATGCCTGGGACCGCCCATCCCCCCGGGCATTGGACTGACCGTTGTCAGACCCCCCCTTCTGGAGAAGGCGGTGGACTGGACCCAGCCCGACTGACTGAACAGCTTTCATACGAAGTCTCCCTACCGTCACCTGACCTGCTCATGGTCGACTCAGTCAAAGTAGGCTGAGACTTCTTTATTTTTAAAATAAGAATAAACTAAGCGATACTTTATCGAGATAATACTAGAAAATAACAAAACTGAAAACTATGCTGCTAGTTTGAAGTTTGACTCCAGGCGGGCGAGCGACGTCGTCACTGAAGCGCACTCGATGGCGGGAAAAAAGGAACTGAGGCGGTTGGAGGGTCGACGCCGAGATAGTCATTACCGCACGAGCTGAGGTTCGCGCTGCCGTTCCTCGCGGCTCCATCTCTGGCGCTGACCCTCCGCAAAAGTTTGCTCCCGATGGGTCCTAGTACCTCCGGCGCAGATCCCAATAGTGTGAATGAGTGGTGGAGACTTACGTCCAGGAAGATCAAGGGGGACAATTTGAAGATAGAGGTGAGGGGGGCGGCTCAGAGGTAATGTAAGGTATTTTTCACAGAGAGGGCTGTGGATGCATGGAACGGCCTTCCGGAGGAGGTTGTGGAGAAAAAAACAGTGGCTAAATTCAAGCATGCATGGGATAGTCATAAGGCAATTCTAGGGGGGTGGGGGTAGAAAGAAGTAGGCTGCTGGTTAACTAAGATCTGCAGCTTATCCATTAGGTAGGGAAATGGGCAGACTGGGTGGGCCAAGCGGTCCTTATCTGCTGTCAAATTCTATGTTTCTATGTTAAGATCAAGAATTACAGTAGGTACGCAATTTCCATATCTTCCCGGACATAAAGTCTCCACCACTCATTCACAATAATGGGAGAGTACCGAGCTAAATAATCCCCCAAGAGGGGTGGCAGGAGAGAAGAGCTCACTTTAGAACAGGAGTCCATTAAGGATTGTCCTGCCAAAGGATTGATGTTGCCTGGCATGAACATCCAAAGCAGAGTGCTTCACAAAAAGGTGCATGGAGCTCCAAGTGGCTGCATTGTAGATGTCTGCAATGGGCACGTTACGTATTTCTGCCAAAGATGCCGCAACCGTTCTGGTAGAATGGGCGTATACCCTACCTTCCAGCTTAACCTATACCATGGAATGGCAGTGGCGAAGATATGCCACTAGCCATGCTGAAATACATCTAATGGCAACAGGCTGACCCAGCCGGGCCATGCTGAATGATACAAACAGCTGCTTTGACTTGCAGATCTCTTTAGTTGTAAGTAGAAACACAAGGCCCTTTTCACATCCAGAGAATGTAGGGTATGTTCTCCCTCATTCTAGAAGTTTGCAAAGTAAGTCGGAAGAACCAAGGGCTGGTTCGCATGGAATTCCGAGACCACTCTGGGGAGAAATTTAGGGTGAGTTCTGAGAACCACCTTATCCTTGTGAAATATTGTATGAGGAGGGTCTGTGACCAGGGCATGTATTTCAACACTCTGCGAGCAAAGGTAATGGCTACGAGTTAGGTGGCCCTCCAGGTCAGGAACTTCAGCTCACATGTTGCTAGAGGCTCGTAAGGTTTACGAGTGAGCATGTCTAGCACAAGGTTAATATCCCAAGCAGCCACCAGTTTCCTGACTCTAGTGTGGAGTACATCTTTAAGGAACCTCTTAACCAGAGGTAGCCGAGATATAGACAGTGCGTATAGGCTCATGATAAGCTCATATCGCGCAGAGCTGGACCTTTACGGTTGAGTATTGTAGCCCTGTGTTAGACAGGTTTAACAGATACTCTAGGACTTTGGTGGGCAAGAAAAAGGATCCAGGGAGGACTTTGCGCACCAGATGGAGAATCGCTTCCACTTCGCCGTGGAAGTTTTCCTAGTAGCTGGCTTGCACGCCACTAGGAGAATGTCTGAGACTCTACGTGAGACATCAAATCTACCCACTTCTATCTCCTCAGGAGCCATGCATGGAGATGAAGGGATTTCAGGCTGAGGTGGATCCCTGGATCCTGAGCCACAAGGTCTGTACGGAGTGGTAGTTGCCTCGGTGGAATTTCCGATAATCTGTTGATAAAAGGAAACCAAATCTGACAAGGCCAGAATGGGGCTATGAGGATCATCCTACCCCCATGCCTCCAGCCTGAGCAGCACCCTCTGAATTAAGGGAAGAGGAGGAAACGCATATAGAAAGCGTCTTGTCCACCACAGTCTGAATGCATCCTGACAGAAAACGCTAGGTTCTGGATTTCTGGAGCAGAATAGAGGCAGTTTTGTGTTGAGTGGGGATGCCAAAATGTCCAGGTCCGGTGTGCCCCATTCTTCGAACAGCGACTGCATGATGTTTATTTTGAGTGACCATTCGTGAGGATCTACCTCCATTCTGCTGAGGCGATCTGCTAGATTGTTCTGGACCCCCAGTAGGTAGACTGCCTGGATTAGCGCTTTGTGCTCTAGGCACCATTTCCACACTCTCATTGCTTCCCTGCATAGGGGATAAGAGTGTGCTCCACCCGATTTGTTGATGTAGTACATCACTGCTTTGTTGTCCATCTGAAAGAGAATTAGTTTGTGACAGAGAATGTCCCTCACTGCTCGGACATAGTACAGGACAGCTCTCATTGCCAGAACATTTATGTAGAGTTGAAATTCATCCCGACTCCACAGAACCTGGGTGTGGAGATCTTGATAGTGAGCTTCCCAACTGAGCAAAGAAGCATTGTGACAGGGTAGAATAGGACCCTGTCCCATTTGTTATGGAGAAAGAGTTTAACTGCAAGGATATATTATTTCCTTTTCTGTCTATTCTCTGTCTGGCTGCACAACCACATTTTCCTGTGAGACTTCGGACTTGATCAACCCGAACAGTCTCACAATTCTTTGCCTCTCACTGTCTCTCAGTTTTCTCTTGCTGTCTGTCTTTTCCTCCCTTGCATATCCGAAAATATGTGCAAATAACTGTATGGAAATGTAACTGATATTGGGATCCCTTGTGTTTGGAAAATATATAGTGTTACTGCTGAATTGTATATATTTATATTTTGAGATAACTGCAGAAAACTACTGTCAACTCTAGAGGATACTTCAGTGCAAATCTCTGAGCCTTTTGCAAGAGCTGGTGGGGGCCCTCAAGAAGCACACTGTGTTCTAGCATCTCATGCCTGATATTTACAAAATCAGGATGCCTGAATTGAGAGTGGGGGTTGAAATGACTTATAAAGGAGCTAAACTGCAACTGCAAGAAAGATAAGAAAAAGGGTCATACAGAGACTGAAGGAAGTTTTTAGTTTATTTCTTCTTTGTTAATAGTTACACAGAACAAGTTTATTTTTTATGTTACTGCTACCATAAATAAAAAAAATTCTGGTGAATTCTACAACTGCTCCTAGTTTTCCCTATGCTTTCTGAATTGTGCCTCAATGACAATCATCTGTGGTAATGCTGATCTGTGTCTCCAGAGGAGCAAATAGAAGCCCTTCAGGAGGTTGTCCTGTTGAGACCAACAGGTCAGTGACCGCTTTAGAGGTTCTGTTACCTTGATGTGAAAGGATTGGGGATGTGTGGTCAGAGACCACTGAGTGGTCCTCATGTGAAGATGAGCCAAGGGCACCGTGATCCCTGATGATGCCATGAGACCCAGCATCCGCTGGATCGAGAGAGCTCGGACTGAGTCACTCTCTTTGATGAAGCAAGTCATCTGGAGGATATAATTCCTCCTGTCCTCGGGGAGGAAGGCCCTTGCATTGGAGGTATCCAGAAGGGCTCCTATAAAGAGGAGTTGCTAGGAGGGCTGTAGCCATTTTTCTTCCAGATTTAACAGAACTCCCATGGATGTGAGGAAGCTAAAAGCTGTGGACACTGCTTCCTGTGTCCCTAGTCCAGAGGAGCTCGCTAGTAGCCAATCGTCCAGATACCGGAAGACCTGGATTCTGAATTTCCTTAGGTGCGCCATGAGAAATGAAAATTACGTACTTACCGTAATTCTGATCTGTCTATCTTCACCATTCATCACCATTGGGTACATGGCTGGAGGTCATGACCCCACGGGAGCCTTTTTTTTTTTTTTTTTTTTTAAATAGGTAGGTGGAGCTGATGCACCATCAGTGCCGCCCTCGAGGCCGACGCATTGCGTGGCGCTTGCGAGTTGGCCGTTAGGCGCTGTAGACTCTGCCTGCCTGCCAGCTCTGAGTCACCGGAGAGGTAAGAGGAAGGGAGTGGAGGGTGGGACAAGGAAGTCCAAGGGACAGGAAAAAGGAAAAGATATAAAACTAAAAAGAGAAATAATGACCGAGAGGACAGAAAGAGGAAGTCGGAAACTAAAGGGATTGGGAGGGGCCCCAATCTCTGGAAATAGAGGAGGGAGGTAGGGTGGGACAAAGAATTTAGAAGGTAAGAAGAGAGGGGAGAAGGTTAACATATCCCAGACCCTGGTCAGTCTCCAGATTGTATAGGAACTGCAAGGAGTAGCCAGAGGCTTCTTGCCAGAATTCAAGGCACAGAATGGCTGGCAAAAACTCCATCCGAGCAGAACTGACTATTCTGAAAGAAGGACAGGGAACAGAGAATTAACATCCTCTCAAGGAAAGATTTTGGTGAAAAAGGAAAAAGGAGTTTTTTGTTTTTTTTTGTAATAAAGGATAGTCCTAAGGACGAAGAAAAATAAGATGGACGGGACGAGGAGGAGAAGGAGGAGAGAATGGAGGGCAACTACCAACTCCCACTCCACGGAAGTGGAGTAAACGCACTAGAGAAGGAGTGCCCCCCCCATGCCAACCACTCTACCCAGAACACAGTCCCCCTATGTGCCCCTGTCTATCCCACTCCTAAAGAAAGGAGGGGGGGTGAGGATGAGCACAGAGAGGGAGGAGGAGGACCCAGAGACTGAGGCCAAGGGGGATGGAGGGTGGGGTTGTGATGAATGGTGAAGATACACAGAAAGATCAGAATTACGATAGGTACGTAATTTTCATATCTTATCTGTGTCAATCTTCACCATTCATCACCACTGGGTGAGTGCTGAGACCCCCTGAAGGGGGCTTTCTTTTACACCCTAGCTCTCAGTGGGTGACACACTAAGATGGAGAAGAATCTTCAGGGCCTGGAGAGGCCTGAGAGTGGGGAGAGTGAGATGGCGCCCCCGAGGGGGAAAGAAGTTGCCCCAACAAACGTTGTCTTGCTCTACGGGAGAAGAGATAGGTTCCCTGGTGTGCGGAGTTAATCACCCTATGCCAGGCCAAGGGTGACAACCGGGAAAGACGCAGCCATGCCATCCACTTAGTGCAGATCGCTGTCCCTACGACCCTGGTAGCTACCTCGTTGGCATCACAGGATGCCCTCGCTTGGTGCCTTGCTAGCTCCAGGCTATGTGCAGAGAGTGCAATGGCTTGTCTGGTTTGCTCCGTGTCAGGCAATGAGGCTAGAAGTTGACCTAGCCTGGACCACAAGAACCTGTCATAGGCTGCATAGTGGGCCTGATGTGCAGAAATGGAAAGCAACAACCGTGCCAAGTAGAAAGCCCTCCTACCCCAGAAGTCAAAATCCGAGGAATCTTGATCTGGGGGCCAGTCACGGTGAAGGGCGCAAAGCCCATCAGGAGTGTCCAACTGCGTCAATCCGGACTGCGGGGGAGGCATGGAACCTGGAGACTTCGGGGGGGGGGGCCTAATACCACTGGCAGAGATCCCTAGGGACAGGAACTCTGGAGAAGGGTCTCTGCCAGAAGTGCAACGATGCCTCCCGAAAGGGAGCAGGCCAGGGAGGCACTACAAGGGTGGTCTCGCTGAACTCACCTAGAAAGGCGTGCACCGAGTGCTCCAGATTGCTTATAGTGGCAGGGGTGAGGTGCAAGTCCTCCAACATCCTTGCAAGGAAATGCTGATACTCAGCAAGATCAATGGCTGGAGAGATGTGGACAGAAAGCTCCTGTCCCCCAGAAGAGGGGGATGAAGGGTTGGAGAGCACCGACTGCTCAGAGGGCGGCTGCCCGGGGGAGGTTGAAAAACCTGTCTGTCCATTGCCCTAACGTAAGCTGGGAACAGAGCAGCCACAGCCCTGAACTGCTCCCAGGAGAGAGGCCCGCTAGGACCAAGGATGCCTGGGAGCACAGGAGAATGTGGCAGAGGGATGGGGACAGAGCCGAGAAGAGATGTTGGCTGGCCTCCGCCAAGAAGAGATGTCGGCTGGCCTCCGCCTGGGCTAAAGAGCGGACCAAGAGCACCCGAAGATGATGCTCCGGAAGACTCCACAGCCGACAGCTGAACAAATATTTCGGTACTGCGTTGGCTGCGCTCGGAAGAATCCCCCCTGTGAGGCGACCGGGCCATATAGGTCCAGAAGGACGGTCCCCTACCTCAAAAGAATGGGGCTCCCTCAAAGAGACCGAAGAGGAAGAGCGGAGATCCGCACTACGGCTTCTTCCAGAGCCCAGGTGGGCCCCAGAAAAAGGTCGCCATGCAGACTCCATGCCCCTCGGAGTCCGAAAGAGCCCTCCTCCCCGAGAGGGCCAGCCTAGGTAGCGGACAGCCCTGGCCAGCACCCGAAGGAGCTATCCAGGGCACAGAACCCTCGCCTCCCGTAGGTGCTCTGATCGACCCCAAAGTTGGGCGATCCAGGCACACCACAGGCAGGGGTACCACTGCTGAGGGGTCAGTGAACCCACCTAGACTGGGCTGCAGAGCAATGATGGCCTGCACCACTGCTCGCTGGTCAGCACCCCTGACCCCAGTCTCGGTAGCCACCGACACCACCTCAGAAGGGGGCTGACTCCGGCTTGTCGAGGATACTACAGGGCTGTCCACCCCAACAGTCAACCCCAAGAAGTCAGACTGTTCATCTGACTCACAGCCCGACTCCACCTCCAAAAAGGTAGAGGTCGAGGCCCTGTGCCAGACCGTAGGAGGGCGCCCGGTGCCATCCCTGCCAAAGGGGGTGCCAGGAACCGAAACCATGCCCGAGCCAGTGCCCCCTACAGCACCACGAGTGGAATCCACAGAGAGCACGGCTCCAGCCCGAACCACAGTTCCAGAGTCGGGACCAGCCACGGCACCATCTGGCCCCACAGCAATGGGAGCAGCGCTGAGGGCGGAGACGGCGCCGACGACAGCCCCGACGGTACCATCAGCACCGAGGACAGCGCCACCCGGCTCCTTGGGCAGAGGCGGCACCGATGGCGGAATCAGGCGCCGAGTCTCAAGAACATGGCGCCGTGTTCAACCTCGGCGCGACGCAGACAAAGATGGCACTGTAGAAACTCCCATGGTGCCGCTAGCCTGTGGCCTGCAACAGCGCCAACCGATGGTGTCGAGGACGGCACCGACCTGGGCCTTGAGAACCGCAGGGTCTGACACCGGGGGAGCCTTCACCCCCCGAAGCGGTGATTGCCGTGGCGGCACCTCCTGCCCGCCCGCCCGAAAGTAGCGGGATGGGTCTCCTGCACTGTGGAAGGAGCCTCGGCAATGGCCAGGCTACTAGTAGCCAAGGCTCCCTCCTCCTCGGTCCATGTAGAACCGGGAGGGGACCCAAAGGAAAGGCAGAAAGTACATGGCTTGGCCCGACGAATGCGTACCCAATTCCCAAAGTCAGCAAACTCGCCCACTCTCTAATGCTGCAGATTGTTCCACGACCCGCAGTCCATGGAGAAACAGGCGTTGCACGAATCCATGTTATGAAGCGGGCCAAGACACGTAAGGCAATGGTCTTGCTGGTTGGTGACAAGGGCACCGTCGCATGGGGGGCTGTCCCGTCTTCAAAGTCTTCTTGCCTGCCGATCCAGACACGACCTACGAAGAAAAAAAACACCAAAAACAGACTCGATGCCACCAAGAACAAAATATATGGAAAGATCTTACCAGCAACGTCGAGTAAGGCAACAAGAACCGGCAGGACACGGCACCGATGGACTTCAACACGAGAAATAGCTGGAGAATGAACTGCATAGGCGGTAGGCCTCAAATTGGATCTGGCTTCCCACGAGGTGACCTTCTCTGGTGGGAGACAAAGAACTGGCAGGCAGGCGGAGTCGACAGCGCCTAACGGCCAACCCACGAGCGCCATGCAATGCGTCGGCCTCGAGGGCGGCGCAGATGATGCGTCAACTCCACCTACCTTAAAAAAAAAAAAAAGGGCTCCTGCGGGGTCATGACCTCCGGCCATGTACCCAATGGTGATGAATGGTGAAGAGTGACACAGATAAGATCTGCGAAGAACTTCGTAAAAGCTCATGGCGCCGAGGAAAGCCCAAAGGGCAGTACTCTGAATTGACAGTGTTGACCCAGGGCCACAAACTGAAGGTACTTGTGGTGGCTTCGGTGCACGGGAACATGTTGGTAGGCATCCTGCATGTCTAGGAAGGCCAGCCAATCGTTTTGATGAGTCAGAGGTAGAAGCATACTGAGCAATATTATTTTGAACTTTTTTGTTGAAGAGAAACTTGTTCAATTTCCTTAGGTCTAGAATAGGGCACATGCCGCCCGTTTTCTTTGGAACCAGGAAGTAGTGAAAGTAGAAACCTGTGTTCCACTGTTCCTGCAGAACTATGTCTACTGCCCTGTTGTTCAGAAGGCCCTGAATCTCGGAGGCAAGGAGGTCTGAGTTACTGACAGCGTGGGCTATTGTTTGGGGGGATGATCCAGAGGAGTATCTGAAAAATTCAGTGAATGATCCTTGCGAATTATCCTGAGGACACATTTGTTTGAAGTGACTGACTTCCACTGGTTGTAAAACTGAATTAGATGCCCCCCTACTGCCGTGGAAGAGTCCCTTTCAGGCAGATGAGGAGGGCCCTGGGCCAGATTTTCAGTGGGTGGCACTAGGTGCTTTTGGGCCTTGTGCCTTCTTCTGCATTTTCTTTTGTGGCTGAGGGGCTTGATTTTTGTTGAAGCCCCCTCTGGCAAGAAAGGACTGACAGTTATTAAACTGTTGGCGGTTCCCACCCCATTGAGGGGCAGTAGGAGCTGGCCTGGCAGTTTTGATAGCCGTCCCAGTTTTCTGTGTGGCGTTGAGTGCTTGCCTCCACCTGTGGGCCAAACAGATAAGCACCATCAAATGGTAACTTCATGACTCATTGCTGGGCATCATTTGTGAACCCAGAGGCTCGTAACCACGTGTGGCAATGGGTGCATATCCCAGTTACTGCTGCTCTAGAAGCAGTGTCAAGTCATCCATAGCAGCCTTAAGTTGTTGATTACTGGACTCAATACCTCTAGTGATAGTTTGGAGGAGCTCTGAGGAAACATTTGACTCTGGGAGAGTCTCCACAGCAGCTTTAAGGGAATGGCAGAAGGTATACTCGTATTGTGAAAAGTAGCCCTGGTAGCTACAAATGCACATATTTAGGGTAGCAGCAGCGAAGGCCTGCTTCCCCAATGTGTCAATCTTACGAGATTCTTTGTTTACTGGATGAGCCGTAGACTCCTGAGGGAGGACAGCCGTGTAATTTTCTGCCAAGACCACTATGGTGTCAGCGAATGCTTGAAAGGCCAGGATTGGTCGATCCTTAAGGGAAGCGTACTTCCTGTCTATGGACTTAGCCACAGAAGGAAAAAGTGCTGGATTATCCCACACCATTTGTGAAAGAGTCTCGAAAGAAGGTTGTACCAGAGGAGTCATTTCTACAGGGATCTCCGGGACATGAAGATACTGAAGGCGCAGCAACTTCCCTGGATCCATTTCTGAAGTCTAGAGAGAGAGAGAGAGAGAGGAATTCACATTCTTCAGATGAGACTTAAAAGACTGGTCCTCGACCAGAAGCTCTGCTGAAGTAGAGGGCTTACTTTCCACTCTGAGAGATGAATCATCAAAGTCGTTTCCTAATCAGATCAGGATCCGGCTCAATGTCATCTCCAACTAGTCCAGGAGGGATGGCATATAAAGGAAAGGGAGGAAAGAGCAGGAGGGAGTGCTCCTCAAATTGGAGTTGAGAATCTCGGATTCTGAGGCAGTGTTGGCCCGGAAAGCGCCGCCAACACCAGAGTCGAACGCGGCACCGCAACCATGCCAGTGCCTGGAGACCCTAACCCAACTCTCAGTGCACCCAAGGTGAAGATCTGAGAACAGGAGTAGAAGCAAATTGTACCTGTGCTGGCCCCTGCACCACAGCCATGTGAGGGAGGAAAGCACCCAGGCGCGATGTTGATGGCAACAGAGAATGCACTGCGTGACTAGGCAGACCCAACCGTCCTTTCTGCGGCTTCGAAGCCCCTAGGCTGGCTCTGCAGGCTCAGAAAGTTGGGACAACCATTGAACCCACTGCTCCATAACAGCAGCCCAATGATGCAACTGCTCATCAGAGGCCCCCCCACCCCCCGAGTGTGGGGAGGGGCTACAGAGTCGAGGATGCCAGCTACTAGGAACAGAGGCCCGTAGGGTGACACCGATGAGTTGGCCTTCTGTCCTCTGTTACAGACGATCATCCTGCAGACATACCAGAGCGTAACCTAGAGCGGTATCATTTCTTCTTTGACCAGTGGGATAAAGAAGAGCTCGAGGCCAAGCGGTGCTGAGTTCATGACAAAGATCAAGAAAAATGGGTTATTCACCTGTAACAGTAGTTCTAGGAGTGGGCTATGTTGTTCATCCACACTTGTTGGCATGTCCCTTTCCCCTTTAAATCTTGTCAGAAGGTCTTCAAGCTGGCTCCTCCCACCCACCCGGGTGGTATAACCCTTGGTTCCGCCCCATGATGCCAGATCTTAGCCTGCTGGAAGCCAGGTTGTGTGTCGCAGCCAGGGAGGTCGGGTGGGTCAGCATGGATGAACATACCACTCCTAGAATTACTGTAACAGGTGAGTAACTTGTTTTTCTAGGGATGTGGATATGTTGTTCTTATCCACACTTGTTGGCAGACTCCTAGCAGTTCTCAGGGAGGAGGGAGGCAAGGGGCACACCCCCTACTTAGGGAACAGAGACTGGAGAACTGAGGCCCCAAAACCAGCATCCCGGCGTGACTCAAGGTCGATGTGGTAATGGGTGATGAAGGTGTTTGCTGTCTTCCAGGTAGCAGCCCTGCAGATTTCCTGGGTAGGAAGGTCCCTGGAAGCAGCCACCGACACAGCGGTGTGGGGGGTAGAATGATCTCTTACCCCACTGGGAGGCTCCTTGCCGCCATCCTATAGCAGAGATCAATGCATGATGTAATCCATCTGCCAATCGTCTGCTTTGCTGCAGGCCTGCCAGGTGTGGCTTCAGCGTAGGTGACAAACAGCTGGCGAACCTCTCCCCTAACTTCCGCCATCCTCTCTTTGTAATAGGAGAGAGCATGTCTCAGGTTCAGAGTATGGAGCCTGTGCTCGGCATCCGAGGTGTAGTTTGGGAAGAACATTGGCAGAGTCAAACCCGATTAAGGTGAAACTCTGACACCACTTTCGGGAGCAATTTCGGGTGGGGACATAGGGCAACCTTGTCCATGTGGAAGACTAGATAAGGAAACTCCACTGAAAGTGCACGGAGCTCCCCAGTCCTTCTGGTGGACATGATGGCCACCATGAAGGCCATCTTCCAAAAGTGTGACATCTCACACTTGTGCATTGATTCGAATGGCTTGTCTATGAGCTTTGCCAAAACCAGCAGTAAATGCTATGGAGGTGGAAGTTCACGCACCGGAGGGGATATGTGATCGAGGCCTTTGAAAAAGTGCCAGACCACCTTCTCCTGTGCTGTCTGCTGACCCGCCCGCACGTGGTAAGCAGAGATGGCTGCCAGGTGCACCTTAAAGGTCAAAGAACAAAGACCACCTTTGTCTAAAATGCTCGCCACAGGACAGGACAGAGGGTCCAGGCCCTTGCCCTGGCACCAAATGGAAAACCTTTTCCATTTGAAGGTGTAGCACTTTCTGGTTGACTCCTTTCTGGATGCTTCCACTACTGTGAGTACATCCTTAGACAGACCCAAAGCCTGGAACTCTAGCTGCTCAGGTACCAGGCTGTCAGGTGCAGGGTTGAAAGTCCGGATGGAATACCTTTCCGCTGATTGACTGATATCAGGTCTGGACGTGCTGGAAGATGGCTTGGGAGCCTGTTGCTGAGGCTGAGGAGATCTGGATGCCAGAACTGGCAGGGCCAGTCTGGAGCTACCAGGATCATCTGCGCTTTGTCCCTCCTTACCTTGAGAAGCACCCTGTAGATCAAGAGAAATGGAGGGGAGGTGTAGAAGAGGCCTGGGATCCACAGCCTTGAGAAAACATCCCCTGCAGCAATCTCCGCTGAAGGGGGTGGGCATGAAACAGCCTCAGCTTGGTGTTTTCCCCCGAGGCAAACAGGTCCACCATCGGTTTGCCCCAGTGGGAGAACAGGCTGTAAGCTACCTCTGGATGTAGAGACCACTCATGGAATGTCTCGCCTATGTGGCTGACAGCATCCGCCAGATGATTTGAGGCTCCTGCCATATGGATGGCTAGAAGATCCACCTCCAGTCGGCTCATGAGTGTCCAGATGTGGAACACTTCCCTGCACGACAGCCGGGAGTGCGTGCCTCCCTGTTTGTTGAGGTAGTACATGGTCGTGGTATTGTCTGTCTGGACTTGAACCACTTGACCCTGAAGCTGCTGAGCAAATGCTGACAACGCCAGTCTGACTGCTCTGAGCTCCAACTGGTTGATACGGTATCCGGATTCCTCAGGGGTCCAGAACCTGTGGGCCCTGTTGTTCCCCATATGGGCTCCCCAGCCCGTGAGAGGCGTCGGCTCAGGGCAGACAAACGGGATCCTTTCCTCCAACCGGTCTAGGACGGACCACCACTGGACAGCATCCCACATCTTCTGGGTCACACTGATCAGCTGGTTGAAATGACCTAGGCGCAGAGTCCACTGGATGGCCAGCTCTCATTGATGGTGGTGCAGGCTGCCATGTAGCCCAGAAGGCTCAGAAAGTCCTGGGCAAGGCCAAGTGCCCAACCAGAAATGATTGAACAAAGGAGGAGAGAACTTCCACCCTTTCCGCCAGAAGCAGAGCTCTGGCTCGTCAAGAGTCGAGCTCTGCCCCGATGAAGCATATTACCCGAGAAGACACAAGCTCCGACTTGCCTTGTTGATCAGGAGGCCAAGCTGAAAGCAGGTGTGGAGGGTCAGGTTCCTGGATCTCTCCACCTCTTGTTGGGTGGAACCTGTCAAGAGCCAATCGTCGAGCTAGGGGTACACTCTGACCCCTCGATGCCTGAGATGGGTGGCCACTACTGTGCGATGCATTTGGTGAAGACCCTTGGGGCCGATGACAGGCTGAATGGCATGGCTCGGAACATGTATAGGTTTCCCTCTGCTTTGAAGCGGAGGAACCGCTGGTGTGACGGACGGATCGGGATGTGAAAGAACACGTCCTGGAGATTCAGTGAGCAGAATATGTTTTGCTCCAGGGATGGTATGATCTGGGACAGAGTTACCATCCTGAAGATGTGTGGCCTGAAATACTGATTCAGGTCATGCAGATATAGAATGGCGTACAAGACCCCCCCCCCATCTGCTTTGGGACCAGAAAGTACCTGGAAGTGAACCCTGGGTTGACTGGAGGATCTGCCACTTGAACCACTGCTTCCTTGAGGAGGAGCTGGGCTATGTTGTTTGTCAGAGCCGATAGACTGTGGACTGATTCTCTCTCCTCCCATGGGTGCGGGCTCGGATGGGAGGGTACTGCTCAAATTCCAGAGGCAGACCCTGGCCGACCACTTCTAAGACCCACCTGTCTGTGGTAACAGCGGACCAGGTGGAAAGAAAGTGGTGGAGCCGATGGGAAGACCCAGACCTGACGTGACAGAGATAGGGGTGGCAACACCTATCCCGTCACTGGGCAGGCTTGGAGGAAGAGGATCCAGGGCCTGAACTCCAACCTTCCTGTCTGCGGGCAGGTGGAGGCCCAGAATTGGGCCAAGGGCGCCAAGCCTGTGCCTGTTGTTGCTGTCCGCTGTGAAAGGAGGGCTGCTGTGACGCAGGAGCAGGGTGCTGAAAAGGCTTTTTCTTTTTCTGCTGCTCCTTGCGCCAGGGGCACTTTGAGCAGAAGTGGCTGAGTCCAAAGTGGCAATGGACTGCTTGATTCGCTGAAGGTGACCATCCACACCTGGACTGAAAAGACTGGTACACAGGAAAGGAACATCAGTGAGTTTGTGCTGGGTGTCTGCCGTAAAGGTGGAAAGCCTCAGCCAAGTCCTGTGGCGTGAGGCAACTGCAGCTACCACCAAATGGGCACAAGACTCCCCAGTGTCCAAAGCCGTCTGAAGCTGCTGCTTGGCAAAGGCACGGCCCTGGTCCTGGACCTGCTTGACCATAGCCTGAAGGTCCGCGAGGAGATGCGAGAGAACTTCATCTAAGGAGCCCAAACAGGGCAAGAAAGAAGTGTGCCATGATGACGGCCGAGCTCATCTGACTGAGGGCTAAAGAGGAGGCTGCATAGACCTTCCTGGCCGTGTGGTCCAGTTTCTTGGACTCCTTGTCAGGAGGTCTATCAGTGTTAGCAGAGCTGTCTGTGCATCTGAACACTGAGGCAGTCACCAACCCCTCAGTCGAGGGGTGTTCAGTGAACCCCAAGAGGGACCCAATGGGCACCGCATACTTTCGGGCCATCTGGGCAGATGGCAGGGTGCTGTGAGAGCTCCAAGGCCGAGTCAACAATGACTTTGGCCACCGGAAAGGCTTCCGTGGGTGTATCCCCTCTTACAGGAATATCTGTAAGAGGGTATTCTGCCCTTTTCTGGACAGGTTCCAGGGGCATCCTCGTAGATTCGGAGATAAGGCGGAGAATCCCTTGAAAAGATGAAGGGCCCCCCTCCGCCGACAGACTACTGATAGACTCATCGTCCCGCAGGTAAGAGAGTGTAAGTCGGTGTCTTCCGTATCCAAAAAATCCGGATAGATCAGTCGGCCACTAAGGTCCGCTTTAACATGCCTGGGCGATCAGGCATAAGGGTGACCAACAACCTACGTGGGAGTCCCAGAACCATCTAAGAATCCTTTGTAGGAGACCCTCCCACAGTCTGTTTAAGTGGTGGCTCCACCACAATCAGCAGAGACACCGATTTTGGCTTAACCAGAGCGGGTTTGGCCGGCTCCACGGGCAGGGGAACCAATATGACTGGTACCAAAGGAGTTGGCTTCGGCCTAGGAGGCGAAAGCCAAGCAATGGCTGGAGTAGAAAGCATGGCTGGCTTCTGTACAGACACAGCTCTTATGCGCTTTCCTTGGCCTGTCAGTCGAGGGGGTCCTAGAGATATCGACCTCTATCAGACTGGCCAATTTGGTCGCTTGGGAGACACTGGAGGAACCGCTGATTTACCTGGATCAGGGACAGTTTCCTCGACGGGATTCCCAGCTGGCTGGGTCTCCTCATCGGGAAGACGCAGGGTCGAAGTCCTTGTCAAAGAGTTGTCGGCCTTGTCGGGCAACAATGGGATCGAGAACTATGTCAACCTCGTTGATCGAGACCTCAGTCGACTGGCCAGATGGCAGGGCCGAGAAGCTAGCGACGGAGGAAGCAATTTTGAATGAAGTCGATACTGCCGGCTCCTGGGACAGAGATTGCTCATGATTCCAAGAGCGTCGATACAGAGACAAAGAAGAGTTTGCATCCTTTTCCCTTTCACGGGACCGAGAGGAATGCGAGACCACAGGTCCCTCGCCTTTAATCGTCTAGGACATTCGGGTGGAACGCGAGACACATCTCGCAAGTCTGGGTGTCATGGCCGATACCCAGGCAGTAGAAGCATGCGGTATGTGGATTCCTGAATGATATTTCTATGATCTTAGTGTCACACAGGCATCGGCGAAATCTGGGGGAAGTTTATCTTCCATGACCGAATAACAAAGAGCACAGTCGCTAGTTCGAATGAGCTAAGTTTCAGAAGAACCAAAGGTTTTGAAGCCAGGGCCTACAAAAAATGTGAGCAAAGAGGAGGCAACCCGAATCTTCCAGCAGAAAGGAAGATGTGGCATCATGGGGCGGAACCGAGGGTTATACCATGTGGTTGGGTGGGAGGAGCCAGCTTGAAGACCTTCTGGCAAGATTTAAAAGGGAAAGGGACAAGCCAACAAGTGTGGATAAGAACAACATATCCACATCCTTAGAACGGGCTAGTTTTTTTTTTGTGCTATCTGGAGGACTGCCCTTCCTCCCGAGCACCCTACTGCCCACAGTCAGAACCCCCCACCCCTCCGTAGAGGGTGGCGGATCGGACTCAGCCCTGCTGAAAACACAACTTTCATGCGAAGTCTCCCTACCATCACTGGCTCCGTTCATGATCGACTCCATCAAAGGCGGGCTGAAGACTTCCGTTTTCTTTCAAAGAAAAAAAATTTTTTTTTTTGGTTACTAAAATAAATAATAAATAATCAAAACGGAACGACTAAAGCTGCTGTCGTATAGACGTGAAGATCGGAGTCCCGATGGGTGAGTGTTGTCACTGAAGCACACTCGGCGGTGGGGAAAAAAGGAACTGAGGCAGTTGGAGGGTCAATGCCGAGGTAGCCTATATGGCGTGAGCTGGTCTCTCGGTGCCATTTCCGCGCAGCCCAACCTCGGTGCCGGCCCTCCTGAAGATTTCTGGCTCACGCTTGGTCCTAGTGCCTCTGGCATAGTCCCATTAAATGTGAATGAGTGGTGGAGACTATGTCCGGGAAGACTGAATGTTTTCTGTGTGCTGGCTCCACATACCAGGAATGATGCAATATGTGTAGCTATGGATGAATTCTTGTGGCTGAAATAACTGCACAATGCAATCTTTTGATCACATAAGATCAATGTATGAAGATCTGGTTATTAGTTTACCTTCTGCTTCCTTTAAGTATTCATTCCAGAATCCAACAGCTTTGGTCTCTTGATCCCTTTTTTTGCTTTCCTCTGACAATAATTTGATTCTAAAAAGGTTGCCAAGTGTTTTAGCTGTAAGATCTTCAGGTTTGTGGCAAAGGATGTCCAAGAACACATCTGGATGCAGCTGTATTTTATCCAGCACACCTATGGTTTTAAGACCTTCTTGAAACCTGAAGAAGAATGGTTACGAGTTGATTAACTGATAAAACAGTTGTAGATTAAGAATCAATCAAGTTTAAAGCGCAACTCTGCACTTCAGCATATACTTTCATAAGTACGTAGAATTGTGTATGAGGAACTGTGCACAACAAGGCAGTTTCCAAAGAGGGCTTACCATGATGACAGAGAGACCTCAAGAGCGAAGCCTGAGTGGTCCCTGTTGGCATGGTAATGCCAGAGGTGAAAACAGCCTTTCTGAACGCAGTTCTCCATACACTTTTATGTACAGTGTATGGGGATACCGTTTTCCTACGGGGAAAAAATAGAATGACAATATTTTACCACCGTTTGATTATTTGTGTTACCTCACTGAACTGAAGAAGAATCAGCTTACTGTACTGAGTTTATTCCTCCGGCCGTGGTTTTCACTTTACAGATTAATGCTCGGATTGGCTTGTGCAGCAACCATTCACTACGTAGCACCAACACCCCCGACACACACACACATGATCTTAGTGTATAAATATGAAAAATGTATAAACAATACAAAAAAAAAAAATCAAATCAATGCTTTGCAACCCCCCAACCTCGACTCTTCAGTTACGTTCCTGGTTAAGGCTTGTTTATTGACCCTACCCTTCACTGATCTCGCACTCCTTCTGTGAAAAGCAAGCAACACCCAGGTGTACATACTGTTAAAATTTATTACATAATGGAAATTACGTACTTACCGTGATTCTTGATCTTTTTGGACAAACTCTCTACCACTCATTCACATTAATGGGACTAAGCCGGAGGCACTAGGACCCCGTGGGAGCCAAAAACCTTCAGGAGGGCCGGCGCCAGGATAGGACTGTGCATGCGCGGCACTGCGAGACTACCTCACACCGGTATAGGCTATCTCGGCATCGACCCTCCAACCACCTCAGTACCTTTTCGACCTTCCGACAGAAGAGGAACAACTTGAGGCAGAGCAATGCCAGGTCCTGAGACCCACTTCTTTTCGTATTTAAGGAAGACTGTCCTCCCTCCCGAACACCCCCCCCCCCAAAACGGAGGGGGTGGCGGACCAGACACAGCCCAGCTGCCAGAGCAGCCTTCCAATGGAGAGTCCCTACCGTCACCATCTCTATCCATGGTCGACTCTTTTGATTGGTAGGACTGAGAGGAAAAAATATTAAAGATCTTTTATTTTTTGTTTTGCGTTCAACAATAAATCAGACTAAAAACTGAAAGACTAAACAATGTTGTCATACATATGTTGGTGAGCGACATCATCACTGAAGCGGTTGGAGGGTCAACGCCAAGGTAGTCTACACAGGTGCAAGCCAGTCTTGCGGTGCCGCGCATGCACGGGTCTAACTCGGTGCTGGCCCTCCTGAAGATTTATGACTCCCGCAGGGTCCCAACGCCTCTGGCTTGTAACCCACCAGTATGAATAAATGGTGAAGATTTTAAGTCCAGAAAGATCTCCTTTAACAACAAACAAGCTTACAGAGTCCCCGTCCAAGGAGAAGATGAAAAAGAGGAAGGAAGGAAAAGATTTTTTATGAAGTTTTGTTGTTTTTAGTTTTTTAAGCAACACAACGTGGTGACAAGAGTCCTGAACATATCCAGAAATATGATTTCCTCTTTAAAATTCTTTTATATAATATATATATATATATGTTTTTTTAAAGAGCGGGTAACAGGTGTACCAAGGACCTAATTATAGCCCTCAGTTGGGTTCCCCCCTTATCTTTTTACTTTTGTAAACAACTATGCCTAGCAGAGGGAAGGCAGAATAAAGACAGAGACAGACAGGAGAGCTGTCCAGATGTCTGGCCATCGAGGGGATGGTGGACGGGTTACAGTAACGAAAGGTGAAGATATTCTGGAAGATCAAGAATTCCGATGAGTATATTATTTTCATATCTCCCAAGAATCAATCTTCACCATTCATTACTTCATGGGTCAGAGTGCCAAGCTGACCACTAAGTGCAGTACTGGCTCACCCTGAGGGGAAATGGTTATTCCCTCTGCCTCCAGTGGGAGGAAAAACACAAAGAGCCAGGGATCCCTCACGGGCCTGGCGAGGCCCGAAACTGGTACAGCCAAGCAGGAAAAAACACCCCAATGCTGAGTATGCTATGGAGAACCAAAGAGCAGGCAAGGCAAACAACTCCAGTAGCACTCACTGTAAATAGCAGACAAAAAAACAAATTGCAAGCAAAATAGCAAGTTTCTTTATTCCAAAGTGTGCATAAAACCTCTTACCAGAAGAACAGGTGGACATCCACTACCTCCTATTGGTTTCGCCAGAGAGTGTAATCAGGTAGTGACAACTGGAGAGACAAAGCCAAGCCATCCTCTTAATGTAGACTGCTGTTCCTACCAACCTGGAGGCTACTTTACTGGTGTCGCAGGATGCCCTTACCTGGTGTCATGCCAGTTCCAGACTCTCTACAGAAAGGCATATGGGCCTGTCTAGTTTCCTCACTTTCTGGCATGGACACCTGGTGCTGTCCCAGTGTCGCCAACAGGTGTCTGCCATAGGATGTCTGGTGCGCTTGATGTGCTGCGATGAACAACATACTGCGCACTACCATGAAAACTCTTCAACCTCAGGCATCAAACTCAGTGGAGTATGACTCTGGGGGATGGTCATGCACTGGGCGCCTATGCCTAGAGAGGGCGTCCAGGAACTGGATCAGAGTAGTGGGTTGTGGCATGGCTCCTGGACCTCAGGGGTATGCAATACCTGTGCTGGGTGTCCACAAAAGGCCTAGGCCATGGATGCATGACTGAATAGTCATGACTGTACTCCCAAGGAAGAACAGTGTCAGTCGAGCAGGACTGCAGCCTTAAAAATGGTTCGCTCGCAGCTCCCTAATCATCTACTTAAGAGAACTGCTGGTAACAAGGGTACTCAGCATCTGAAGAGAAAGAAAGGGAAGAGTCCTCCAACTCAGAGAAGGAAGACGAGGATGACAAAGAGCTGGATGCAGGGGATGGCGGTGCTGGGATCTCAGGCTAGAAAATTGCCTGGTCTAGTGCTCTAAGGTACGTGGGAAAGGCACTTGCCGAAACCCTGAACTTGTCCCAGGTCAAGGGCCCATAGGACCCAAAATGCCAGGGAGAGCAGGAGGGGAAGGCAGCAGAGGAGGGAGGAGAGGGAAGGGGGATTATGGCGGCCTAGGCAAGGTCCTCTGCCAGGGCTACGAGAACGTACTGGGGACCTCGCCTAAGGGAAGGGCCTGACAAACTCATCCACCTCAGAACACCAAACTAGGCAAAGGCAGTCTGGGTGGTGGCCCTTGTGTGTGTGTGGGGGGGGGGGACTGGAGCCACAGAGGTCCCATGGAGCGGCCCCTATACCCACCTATGACAGGCCCATACAGTTCCAGTGAGGCCAGAGGATTCGAATCAGCACAACTCCTGCCAGATCTGCAACAAACTCTGGGCATGGAGTGAGACACCGACTGAGACCTACCTGCCCCAACCTCACCAGAATGGGCTCTGCCCCTTGGGCTAGGCCTAGAGTCAGAACCAGCATTAAGAGTCAGAACTGAGGGGGAACTGGCACCACAAGCAGTAGCAGTACTTCCTTCGGCACCATGAAGGGCACTGGAGTCAGGTCCAGCACCGAGCGCAGTGCCAGAAGCTGACCCAGCACCGGGGGCGGTGCCAGAACCCTTCCTGGTGCTGCATCTGGCAGTGCCCTCCTCCTGGCGCCAGAATCAGCAACGGGGTCATCCTCAGCGCCTAAGACAAAAGGGGGATGGCACCGTGACTAGTACCAGACTGAGAAACAGCCAGAAATGACATCAAGGACAATGCAGACCTAGAACAAGGCCCAGATGACTTCTTTCACTGTCAATGCCCTGAACCCACCTGGGATTATCATGGTCCTCATTCCCTGGGTAATCTGGTTTCTCAGGGAATGAGCTCCAGAAGATCTCTGCCAGACCACTACCTACAGACGTCTTCCCTCTCCCGGCACTGCAAGCATCATCAGGAGGGGACCAAGTTGTGTGGGTGGCACAGCCCCAATCACTGGCACCGGCCTAAGTGCTGGAAGAGAAAGCAGTGTCGGACCACAATTGCAATGAACCCACCAACGTAAGCCCAGCATACAGCTCTGACCTAAGCATTCGGGCCATCCATGCCCCCGAAGGGGCCCCAGATTGGGAGGGATATGCAACCAATCCCCATAAGTAGTCAATTGCCCCACAGACCCCTCCCCAGGCTCTCCTTCTTGGCAAGACGAAGACCAGTTGAGACCTGGTTTCCCTCAGTATGTACAGTACTGGGGAGAAGCTCAGGGAAAGAGCCCAGGGACCTTACCTTGGAGTCCCTCGTGCGACATCTGCTTCCAAAAGTGGGGGACGAATGACCCCACTTCTTCACATGAATCTAGAGTATTTGAAAATCCATGGAGAAATGGGCGTCACAATGGTCCATGTTGTTTTGAGCTCCAAGGCAGATCCAAAAACGGTCATGTCGGTCCCAAACGGAAATATTCCTGCCACAGGGGAACCAACGGACAGGGGAAGAATCAGTCTTCTTTGACTTCTTAGGCCTGAGAACATGACTAGACTGAATTTGGAAAATAAGAAACAGAAAAAAAAACAGAGTCCAGTGCCATAAGGGATAGAGGAAAGACAGCGGTGCTGGAAAAGGCGAAAAGAGAGAGAGAGAGAGAGAGGTTACGGCATCAAGCTGGCAGCAATGGACTGAGTTGCATATCAGAAAATGTTGCAGGCTCCCACTGAGTGCAACCTCGACGGTGGAGAAAAGACAGAACTGAGATAAGCAGATGGCCAGCATTGTGTTACTGGGCAGCCCACGAGTGCCACTTCATGCGTTCATCTCGTGCTGTCCTCGACGTTGGTCCCCTAGCTCTAAAACTTTAAAGCTACATGCTCCCACAAGGTCCTAGCACCTCTGTCACAGACCCAAGAAGTAATGAATAAAGACAGATTCTTGGAAGATCTGTGGTCTGTAGCTGATGGAACGCATGGCTTCACCTTTCCAGACTGGAACCTTAGTAAATGGAGTCCACAGTGAAGAAAGGAGGGTTACTAGTGGGGTACTGCAGGATTCAGTACTGGGGGCGGTCCTTTTTAATGTCTTTATAAGTGACATTGCAGAAGGACTGGAAGAGAAAGTACATCTCTTTGCAGATGACACAAAGACCTGCAACAGGGTTGATACGCAATGTGGGGTGGAAAGAATGAAAAGTGACTTGGCAAGGTTGGAGGAATGGTCACATGTATGGCAGCTTAGATTCAACGCAACGAAGTGCAAAGTAATGCACCTGGGAAACAAAAACCCAGGAGAAGACTCCACAGTGGGGGGTGAGATACTGACAACAACAAAAATGGAAAGGGACCTGGGGTAGTCATATCAGATGACCTAAAGGTGGGCCAGCAATGTGAGAAGGCAGTAAGGAAGGTTGGGGGGATACTGGGATGCATAGGGGAAGGCATCACCAGTAGAAAACAGAAAGTTGCTGGCCCTCTGCACAGACAGTTGGTAAAACCACGCCTGGAGTACTGTTTACAGTTCTGGAGACCCCATTTCCGCAAACACATAGACAGGGTGGAGGCTGTCCACAGGAGGGCAACCAAAATGGTGCAGGGTCTGCACCAGAAGACATATGAAGAAAGACTAAAGGAGCTTAAGATGTATAGCCTCGAGGAAAGGAGGGAAAAGGGGGACATGACAGAAGCTTTCAAATACCTGAAGGGAATCAACAAAATCCAAGAGGGTAGCATCTTTCAGAAAAGAGATGTGCAAGAACAAGGGGGCACAATTTGAAGATAGAGGGGACAGCTCAGAGGTAATGTGAGGAAGTATTTTTTCACAGAGGGGTTGTAGATGCATGGAACGGCCTTCCTGAGAAGGTGGTAGAGTCAAAAACACTGGGGGATTTCAAGAATGCATGGGACAGACATAAGGCAATTCTAGCGGGGGGTAGGAGGAAGTAGGCTGTTGGTTAACTAGGATCTGCAACTTATCCATTAGGTAGGGAAATGGGCAGACTAGGGCCAAGCGGTCCTTATCTGCAGTCAAATTCTATGTTTCTTTGGCATGGTGTAAGGTACTGAACTCGCATTCACAGGGGGCTCGTTTCATACAAACCCAGGGTCAGATGGGAACTGTCTGAGAACTCTCCTGCTCCTGTGCTACAGAAGCTCCCCGTTTGGCCCAAATCTGTCACAGGTCTCACCAGACCTGTAAGGAGCACTGCCCTCAGGTGTTCTCCATGCACAGAGAGCTGAGATTATCTCTTACCCTCTGGGTGAGTCTGCTCCTCCCTATGGAAAAAGGGAAAATTTAGTACTCCGATTTATAAGTGGGAATCAATGGTGAAGACTGATTCTTGGAAGGTAAGAAAGTCATGTACTTACCATAACGGTTGATCTTCTAGAATATCTTCACCATTAATGACATCAGCCCTCACTCTAGGAGAGCCAGGGCCTCTGGGTAACACATCCTGCTGCTGCTTGCTGGCACCTCTGGTGTTGTATACATCTGCCCAGTTGCTCTGGGACCACAGGATTCCCACTCCAAAAAAAAAAAAAAAAAAAAAAAAAAAAAAAAAAAAAGCAGGGCAAGGGCCCTTTTCAGGGCTCCTTGCCAACCAAAAATTAAAAAATAGGAGATGGCTCCTTCCTCTCTCTCCTACTGCCCAGGTGTATCCTCTCCTTCTTGTGTTATCAGTTTACAGAGAAAATTACAAGTGAAAGAGAGGGGTCCCTGCAGAGCAGGAACCTGTCTACCTAGGACAGGTTTTAAAAGTCTGAGGCAGTCCGAGAAGGGGCATGTCCTAGACTTCCCGCAAACTCAAAACCTGTCCCAGCAAGCAGAGAAAGATGGCCCATTTCATCTGACGGCTCACAGGCTCCTGTGCTCTTGATGGAGGAAAAACAGAGCTGAAGGATGGGTTTAGGCTTCTATAACAAGGACGTGCCACACATGTGCCTGACATTTATGTAGAGCTCCACGGAAAAGACAACCTCTTGGAAAATTAAAGGACTTTTTGTCTGCTTGAAGACTGATGGTAAAAACATTTCAAGTTAGTTTTCTGTTCTGTTTTGGGTTTGTGTAATAAAGAACACCGAGACTGACCCATTAAACATCATGTCGTCTTCTTTCTTTTTCACTGCATCTATTCATTCTGGCTTGTTACAGTAACATCTCAGTCAATGAAAACTTCTGTTTTCTTTTTTTCTCTAATCTCGGCTGCAACTGGTCTCCCCTTGACATTATTCAAGGACTGACAGCAATGGCAACTGCACAAGAGTGGGCATCAACAACACACACTGCACTCACAATGTCACAACTTGTTCATATTTGAACTCAGTGTCACGAACCCACTCCTGGGGGTCAGATTCACTGAGCTTACAGTGCCCACCCTTAAAGATCAAATGCACACATATTTCTTAAAAAGCCTGAATTCACTTGAATTCATGTCCCTGTGTCATGATTAGTGTTTCCTGAAAATATTATGCTGCTTTGTTTTGTGGTTTTCTTTAAATAAGCAGCTGTTAACATGCTCTGCAGTAAGTGAAAACTGAAGAAACACTGAAGATATTTCTGTCCCTGTCAGTCAGCAATGACATAATACTTGTCCAGCATGCTGCTTCAGTAATTAAATCCCTGACTGCCTGAATAAACTGCTGCAGTTCCTAGTTAGAGCAGTCTGTAGAACTAACTGTTTTCACTCAGAGTTCGTTACTAATCCAGCTGGCTTGTGTTTAGAGAGATGTGCTTAAAATCTATCTTTCTGTTCTCATAAAAAGTTGATCATTTGGGGTTCAGTGCTGAAGTGGTATGGATGTCTGTGAGAAATGACCTTGTCCGTATCACAGTGTGACAGGGTAGAATAGGACCATGTCCCATTTGTTTTGGAGAAAGTATTTAAATGCAAGGATCTGCATTCTTTCCCTTTCTATTTCTTCTCTGGTTGCAGAACCCAATTTTCCTGTGAGATCTCAGACTTGATCAACCCGAACAGTCTCACAATTCTTTGCCTCGCTCTGTCTCCCTGTTTTCTCTTGCTGTCTGTTTTTCCTTCCCTTGCATATCTATATCAGCAAATACAGAAATATGTGCAGAACAATATAAGGAAATGAAACTGATATTGGGAATCCTTATTGTTTAGAATATACAGTGTATATATATATATATATATATATTAACTGTTGAAATGTATATAATTGTATTTTTACATAACTAAAAAGGTATTGAGAACTACAGGTTATTGGAGTTCACATTTTTGAGCCTTTTTTCAAAAGGGGCCCCAATCACACTGTTCATCCTGCCTGAAACCGACAAGGACAGGATGTTTGCTAAGGATGGGGGTTGACAAGATTTATAAAAGAGCTAAACTTGAACTGCAAAGGTGTTTTACAAGAAAAAGGGACACAGACTCAAAGATTTTATTTTGCCTCTGTACATAGTTACTCTGAATGAGTTTATTTTTTTTGTTACTGCAACTGCAAATAAATAGTTTTGCCGACCCTCCAACTGCCTCAGTACCTTTTTTTTCGAGGAGGTGCAGTGTAACTAACCTAGAAGGACTAACCTAAAAATCAGACATAAGATAGTCCAAATGACCCGTGTAAGAAGGGTCAACAATGACGTCTTCACAGCCCAGCCACTGAGGGAGTGAAGACCAAAAGAAAAAATTACTCACCTTAGTAATGTTGTTTCTTCTAATGGAGTCTTGCAGTATTCTGACTAATTGCAGTTAGCCCCAACACTTCAACTGCACCACAGATGAAAGAGTTAAAGTCAATGCCAGGCACAGAACGTTCATCTCGAGCTCAGTTTTCAAACCTCTGTCCCAGGTACTCTGAAGCGTAACTGTCAGATTCTTATGAGCACTAAACTAACTGGCTAACAGTCCAGAAATTGTTTTAAAATGCTTGCCAAAAGGCCATACATATATAAAATTAGGGTATGAAGACTCAAGTCGAGACCCCCAAAGAGAATTCAAGTAGGTAGACAACTAAATGATAATAATAATAATAACAAGAAGAAAAAGGAAAATTACGTACCTACCGTAATTCTTGATCTTCTCTGTATCTTCACCATTCATTACTTCCTGGGTGTAGCCGGATGCGCCCCATACAGGCTTTTTTTTTTTTTTTTGTCCTAACGGCACGCCCTCAAAGTGACGCCATGCGTCATGCGCAGCGGCGGCTGCTAGTAGCGATCGACTCCTCCTCCAACTCAGTTCTGTGAGCCGGAGAGGCAAAAGAGAAAGCAGAGAATATAGATAGCGAGGCAAGATAGCCAAGGGATAGCAAAAGCAAGGAAGAATGAACTGAAAAGAAATAAGCCATGGAGGAAGGACAGAGGAGATAAGAGTATCCCTAGCCTAGGGACTGCAGGGCCTCATTACTCGGGCACTCTGGGAGGAGAGATAAGAAAGGAAATGAGAAAATAGAAGAAGAAGAAAGAGAAGAGAGAGATGGGATGTTGAAAGGACCAGAATGCCCAACCATAGTTAGCTTACAGCTGAAGGCTCGACTAAAGGGGAAGCAAACCCTGGAGACAGAGCTTAAGAGAAGATTCACCGAACCGCTAGACAGACCCAGGAGGGCACAGTCCTCATCTTTCAACATGCCATTGTTCTTGATACCTACCTGGCTCCTGGCTCATGGAAGGCCTTAAACTGAGGGAACCCGAGGAGGGAGAATAAAACCCAGGCAGCATGAGAGCGCTGCTCAGGGGTTTAGAAATGGAAAATGTAAGCCTTTCAGGCGTCTTAAGATAGAAATGGGACTCAGACTGACTGGCCAAGGCTTAGGCAGGCTGGGATCGGATATGGTCAGCACTGCTCTTCTGCAAAAATTGTCCAGGAGGACATTTAAAAAGGAAAAACCTCTAGCGAGAAGGATAGCCTACCTTCTAATTGCCTTCCTGTTTATTTTTCTTTTTTTTTTTTTTTTAGGTAAAATGTTTTTAGACTAGATGCATGACCCCGATACCAAGATGCCTATAACAGTCGAAGAGAGTTCCCTCAGCATTTAATATTTATTTATTTTTTTTGCAAAAAGAAAAAGGATTAGACGTGCCCGTTCCTCTGCTCTGCAAGGCAAGAATAGAGGGGGGCGGATTTTGATTTCAGGGCAACTATCTGGAAAACGGAATTGCAGGATCAAATCTGAATAGCCTGAGCCAGGCCAAAACCCAGGAGGTATCTTGCCAGAAGAATGGCAAGAGATAGTTGTGCAGTTTGATCGCCAATGCAATCCACGAGATGGCCCATGAATCTTAGGAGGTAATTTTTCTGGAAAAATTAGAAACCCCCAAAAGAAAGATTTTTTTTTTTGGAAAAATTAAGGAACTTTCCCTATATTTTAAGAAAAAATTTATTTATTTATTTTTTTTTTATAAGCAGAGAGAGGAAGGAGACGGGAGGTGGAGAAGCCACAGGAAGAGGCCACTGAGGGGATGGTGGGCGGGTGTAAGTAATGAATGGTGAAGATACAAGAGAAGATCAAGAATTACGGTAGGTACGTAATTTTCCTATCTTCCCTTGTCAATCTTCACCATTCATTACTTCCTGGGTGAGTACCAAGCTCCTCTTCCCTTGGAGGGGGAAGAGGCCATACCCTGAGGGAACAAGACCCCCAGCCTTCTGTTGGTGAGAAACAGGAGGAGAAGACCCTGGCTTATTCAGAAAGCCTAAGTGGGAGAAGAGCTAGGAGGTGCCTCCCGAGGACGAGGAGACGGATGGAGCCCCTGTAAAAGTCTCCTAGCTCTGGATGAGAAAAGACGGGTCCCCCGGAAGGCGGAGCGCATCACCCTACGCCGGGCCAGGGGTGACAACCTGGAAAGACGGGAAGCCATGCCGCCCGCCTGATGCAGATCGCTGTCCCCGCAAGCCTGAAGCCACCTCATTGGCGCCATAAGACGCCTTGCTTGGTGTCTTGCCAGCTCCAGGCCTACAGCATGAGAGGGCAACGGCTTGTCTGGTTTGCTCCGTGTCAGGCATAGATGCCAGAGCTGGGACATCATCGACCACAGATGCCGGTTGTAGGCAGCGTGGTGAGCCTGATGTGATGCAATACATGCACTCGCACGAGAAGAAGAGAACACTTTCGCCCCCCACCGGCGAACTGAGAGAGTCCGAATCCGGTGGGCGGTCGTGCGCCAGGCAACGGCACCCAGAAGGAGTATCCAGGTATACCAAACCTGAGGATGGGTTGGGAAGGGAACCTAGAGACTCAGAGGGGGCACAATACCTACGCTGGCAGTCCACCGGGCTGGAGAAGAAGCCGGGAACTGCCAGGATCGGATAGACGCCTCCTGGAAGGGATAGGCCAGGAAGGTACCACCAGATGCTGGGCACTGAATTCACCAAGGAATTCTACGCTGCCTCCTGCTCGTATTGTCTCCCGAATGTAGGAAACTGGATCCCTCACCATCCTCGAGGAAACGCTGATATTCTGTGAAATCAGCATCGGAGGACAGATGAGCAGGGGTTCTCTCCCTCAGAGGAGGGAGACGAGATGATGGGGAACTGGAATGTCCAGAGGATTCGATGGGCGCGGGGAGAGTCGAAAGACCCGCCATGCATGTGTCTAACATATGAGGGGAAGGCCAAGAGAACCCTGAACTGCTCCCAGGATAACGGACCTGGGAGGACAGACATGGCCCGGGAGCGGGGTGGTGAAGGCAGAGATGGGGAGAGGGCACCTCCGAGGAGGCAACTGCTCCGCGAGGGCCTGAATCCGGGAAGGGAGCCCTAGTAGGAGGGATCCCGGATATCAAACCAGGCCGCAGAACGGAACCCTGGGGAAGCGGAGCCTGGAAGAGCCCCTGGGAGAAACCCCTGTGACGACGCCTGGACTGCATGGATCCAGAAGGGCAGTCCGCACACACGCCACCAGAGGACACCCTAGAACCCTGGGGAGGGGTGGGCTGCACTCACGGCTCTGGCCACCCCTGAGGTGACCAGGAAGACCGCGCAGCAGGCCACCTGCCCTCAACCCTCGGATTCCAAGAGGCCCCTCCTCGACTGCAACGCCCCTCTGTCCCTAGAGGAGGCAACAGCACCTCTGGGGTAGCTGTCACCGGCCTCCAGAGAGGGAGCCCCTCCGTCACCCCTACGCCTGCCCCCGGGCCCTCGGGCCACCCCCAGCTGAGGAACCCTCAGGAGACGACGTGGGGACAGAGGGAGGGGCGCCATGCCGGGCCAAGTACCTAGCCACCGAGGACCCAGATTCCAAGAATGGGGTGCCAGGATGGGTCCACATCAGAGTCATCGCCCTCCGAGGAGGACGAGACCAGCAGGACTCGATGCTGGCCACCCCAGGGGTCCTCGAGGCCACGGGCCGCGAACGCCCCGCGCTCAAGCGTGACGCCGCTGCCCCCACGCCCGGCAGCAGGAAGGCTTCAACCCCACACCCCAGCGGCTCGCAGGCCCGCACCGCCTGGGAGGGGAAGCCGACGGGCGCCGCTGCAGGCGAGCGGCACCGCCGGAGCGCCGCGATGTCCATCGGCACCGCGAACAGCGCCGAGGCTAAAAACGGCACCGCGAACGGTGCCGCTGATCCAAAGCGGCGCTGATCCGAAACAGCGCTGAGACGGCGCCAAGACGATCACCAGCACCGCGAACGGGCGCCTGCGATCCAAACGCGCCGAGAGGCGGCGCCGAGGGTCCACCTCGAGCCAGGCTCAACAGACGAGGGCTCAACACGGGGAGCCTGCACCTCGAGGAGGTGACTGCCGAGGCGGTGTCGGCGTCGCTATCCCGGAGGGACCACGACGCCCCACAACACCGGCGAAGGGCCTCCTCGCAAGAGAAGACGAGGAGACCCTCCTCCTCGGACCGTGATAGGCTCGGAGGGCCCGGGATGGGCCAAGAGACACCTGGCGCCCCTGATTTATCGCCGTCCTCCGGGTTGGCGGGGTCTTGCCGAGCTTGAACGCGCGGACTTCTAGGACACGGCGGTCCATGGAGAAACAGGCGTCGCACGAATCCATGTCATGGTTGGGTCCCAGGCAACGAAGGCAAATGTCATGCCGGTCCGAGACGGAGAAATGCCGGCCGCAGGAGCACCGACGCATAGGGGCACGGCCCGTCTTAGAAGAACGTTTCGCTCCAGAACCGGACATAACGCGAAATAAACAAGGTTAAACACAGTCGGAAATACACCCGGTGCCGTACAAAGAAAAAAGGAACAGTCTTACCGTAGGCGTCAAGTGTAGAAAAGGGAGTCGGCCGAATACGCACTTTTAACTGAGCTACCACGAACAGGTGCTGCCTCGATGGCGGGAGAAACAGAACTGAGTTGGAGGAGGAGTCGGTCGCTACTAACGGGCGCATGACGCATGATGTCACTCTCGAGGGCGGTGCCGTTAGCTAGACTTTTTTTAAAAAAAAAAAAGCTCCCGTGGCGGGTACGCGCCTCCGGCTTACACCCAGGAAGTAATGAATGGTGAAGATTGACAAGGGAAGATCAACCAGTACACCTCTGGGGTGCAGCACTACACCTGCCCACCCATATCCCAAAACAACTAGGTTCTAGGAGGGGAGGCACTTTTTCTTCAAACAACATGAAGTCTTGCTGTATTCTGACTAATTGCAGACTACCAAGCAGCACCCCCTAGAAGGAGGGAACTACAGAACCTATTTTGGGAACAAACTCTGCAGTACTGCTGTGCCAAATCTAGCATCACTTCTTGACTGAATGTCAAGGGAATAATGCTTGGTAAATGTGTGAACAGTCTTCCAGGTGGCTGTTTTACAGATTTCCACTAAGGGTATATCCCTGGCAGCTGTACCTCTGGTGGAGTGAGCCCTCAGACCTGATGGAGGCTCCTTCCCCAATTTTGAATAACAGAACTGTATACAATAGACAATCCATCGAGCAATGGTTCTCTTACTGGCAGGTTTACCCCTACCCACCCTCTCCATAAGTAAGGAACAACTGGGAAATGAAAATTAGGTACCTACCGTAATTCTTGATCTTCTCTTGTATCTTCACCATTCATTACTGCTTGGGTTGAGCTGGAGGCGCGCACCCGCTACGGGAGCTTTTTTGAGTCGGCTCCAAGGCGCCCGCCTCGAGATGGGAATGCATCTGCCATAAGCGAGGGGCCGTTAGGTGCCGCAGACTCCTCCTCCATCTCAGTTCTGGTAGCCGGAGAGGCGAAATAAAGTGTAAGAAAAAAGAAAGTGAGGCAAGAGAGCCAAGGGATAGAAAAAGGAAAGGAAATAAACTGAAAAAGGAATAAGCCAATGGAGAATAGACAGAGGCGAGAGAATTCCTACCCTAAGGGACCGCAGGGCCTCCTTTCCGGGGCGGCTCTAGGGGAGGAACAGAGAGAGGGAGAGGAAAGTAGAAGAAGAAAGAAAGAAAGAAAGAAAGAAAGAAAGAAGCATGTCGAGAGGGAGAACAGTGCCCATCGAGCATTGTTGGTTGAGAGGCTTATAGGCTCGAAACTAATAAGGGAGCAAGAATCCCAGTTGCTAGGACTGAGGAGAGGTTCCACCAACTCCTGAACAGACCCAAGTGAGGGCAGACCTCTGAACTCCTCAACATGCCAAGTCCCTTCATCCCAGTTGAGGGCTCCTAGACTGTCCGAGCAGAACCTGTTCCGGAAGAGCGCCCATCCAGGAAGAGGACTAAGTTCCTTAGCACCTTGTTAGTGCTAACACAGAAAAGTATGGGAAAGACTATGCCTTCTCAAGGCAGTTTGTAAGAAAAGTAGAGAGGAACTCAATCAGACTTGCTAGGACAAGGCAGACAGAAGCTTGAAGCTGACAAGTTCAGTCAGCAGCTGGAAAAGCTTGAATAATAATACCTGCCAGGGGGATTCCAAACTTTGAGGAGGCCAAGACAGGGCATGGCCACCAGGCTGTGAAACTACATGACCTGAAGAAGGTAAGGAATCACACCATAGGGCAGTCAGAAAGAGTTCCCTCAGAATTAAAGAAATCTGCAACCATACTCGCTCCCCCCTACCTTGAGGAAAAAAGAGAATCCATTCACAAGAATGGGGAAAAAAAACCAGAAATTTTTTTTTTTTTTTTTGGCATAAAGGCCAAGGGGGGAGAGAGGAACTAGACAGGAGGGGGAGACGCCACAGAAGGAGGCCACTGAGGGGAAGGTGGGTGGGTATCAGTAATGAATGGTGAAGATACAAGAGAAGATCAAGAATTACGGTAGGTACGTAATTTTCATATCTTCCCTTGTCAATCTTCACCATTCATTACTGCTTGGGTGAGTACCAGGCCCCCTCCCCCCTTGAAAAGGGGGGTAGAACCCTGAGGGAACAAGACCCCCAGCCTCCTGTTGGTGAAGAACAGAAGGGGAAGACCCTGGCTAACACAAAGAGAAGCCTAAGCGGGAGAAGAGCTAGGAGGTGCCTCCCGAGGACGGGGAGACGGAGGAAGCCCCTGCAAAAGTCTCCTAGCTCTGGAGGAAAAAAGACTGGTCCCCCCGGAAAGCGGAGCGCATCACCCTACGCCGCGCCAGGGTGACAACCTTGATAGACGGAGCCATGCCGTCCGCCTAATGCAGATCGCTGTCCCCGCAAGCCTGGAAGCCACCTCATTGGCGTCATAAGATGCCCTTGCTTGGTGTCTTGCCAGCTCCAGGCCTATAGCGGAGAGGGCAATAGCCTGTCTGGTTTGCTCCATATCAGGCATTGATGCTAGGAGCTGGGAGAGCATTGACCACAGATGCCGATTGTAGGCAGCGTGGTGAGCCTGATGTGATGCAATGCAAGCCACCGCATGAGAAGAAGAGAACACTCTTCACCCCCAGCGGTCGAACTGTAGGGAATCCGAATCTGGTGGGTGGTCGTGCGTCAGGCGGCGGCGCCCGGAAGGAGTCTCTAGGTACACCAAACCCGAGGACTGGTTGGGAAGGGTACCCAGGGATTCCGAGGGGGCACAATACCTTCGACGACAGTCTGCCGGGGCTGGAGAAAGGGCGGCTGGCGACTGCCAGGAACGGATAGACGCCTCCTGGAAGGGGATAGGCCAGGAAGGTACCACCAGGTGCTGGGCACTGAATTCTCCAAGGAATTCATGTGCTCTGCTCAGTATTGTCTCGCTTAACGAAGAGATTCAAGATCCCTCACCATCCTTGAGAGGAATCGCTGATATTCCGTGAAATCAGCGTCGGAAGAAAGATGAGCAAGGGGTTCCTCTCCCTCAGAGGAGAAAGACGAGGATGATGGAGAGCTCGAATGTCCAGAAGATTCCTGCGGCGGTGGGGAGAGTCGAAAGACCCGCTCATGCATGTATCTAACGTATGAGGGGAAGGCCGCCACAGAACTCTTGAACTGCTCCCAGGATAACGAACCCGTAGGACCGACATGGCCTGGAAGAGCGGGGGGTGGATGCAGAGGTACTGGAGAAGGGCACCTATGGAGAGGCAACTGACCTCTGCCAGGGCTCTGAAATCCGGGGAACGGAGCCCGAGCTGGCGGGATCCCGGACAACAAACCAGGCCGCAAGACGAGACCCTGAGGATGCGATGCCTGGAAGAGCCCGGGGAACCTCCCCTGTGACGAACCCGGGACTGCATGGATCCAGAAGGGCAGTCCACAGCAACGCCACCAGAGGGAACCCCGGGGCCCAAGAGGAAAGGGCGGGGTTCGGCGCTACGGCTCCTAGCCACCCCACGAGGGGTGGCCGGCGGAGACCGGGACAACCGTCCCCCGCCCCTCGACCCCTCGGACTCCGAGAGAGACCTCCGACTGCAGCGTTCCCCACCCCGAGAGGAGGCAACAGCACCCGGAGGGTAGTTGTCACAGACCCCTAGAGGGGAGCCTTCCCTCAGCCCCCACCACATCACCCCTGGGACCAGGGCCACCCCTAGCCCGAGGGCCCTGGGGAGGACGGGAGTGGGACAGTGGGAGGGGCCGCTGTGCCGCCTAGCACCCTGTGCCACCGGGGACCCTGACCCCGAAGAGTCAGGGTGCCAGGATGGGTCCACATCTGAGTCATCGACCTCCGAAGAGGACGAGACCAGCAGAACCTCAATGCTGGCAACCCCAGGGGTCCCTGGAGCAATGGCACCGGACGACCCCAGCCCACTCGCGACAGCCAGGCCCGGTCCTGGCTCCCCTACCGCACCAGTTAGGCCCACGGCACCGGATCCTAACTCGGCGCGCCGAGTACAACCGGCCAGCGCGCCATCTCTCGATCACCGCACCGAAGCGCGCCGATCCGAAACGGGCGCCAGAGGGCGGCGTCGAGGGTCCACCAGTGCCAGGCCCAAAAATCGTGGGCCTCAACACTGGGGGAGCCTGCACCTCGGAGGGGGTGACTGCCGAGGCGGTGTCCCCGTCACGGCCCCGGGAGGGACCACGATGTTCCCCTCGACACCGCGAGAGAAGCTTCCTCTTCGGCAAGAGAAGAGGAGGAAGCTTCTCCTCATGACCGTGATAGGTTCGGAGGGGACCCAGGAAGGGCCTAGAGACCTTACCTGGGAATCCCTGGAGCGACGCCGTCCCCCGAAGGTCGGCGGGGCCTTGCCGAGCTTGAACGCGCGGACTTCGAGGACACGACGGTCCATGGAGAAACAAGCATCGCACGCGTCCATGTCGTGGTTGGGTCCCAGGCAATGGATACAGACATCATGCCGGTCAGAGACGGAAAAATGCCGGCCACAGGAGCACCGACGCATAGGGGCGTGCAGCCTCGACGGCGGGAGAAACAGAACTGAGATGGAGGAGTCGTCTGCGGCACCTAACGGCCACCCCTCGCGCATGACGCAGTCGTCCTGAGGCGGGCGCCGGATGGACTCAAAAAAAAATCCTAGTCAGGTGCGCGCCCGGCTTAACCCAAGCAGTAATGAATGGTGAAGATTGACAAGGGAAGCTCAGTTGTTTCTGTGAGGTTTAGTGGATTCTATATAGTAACTCAGAACCCTTTTAACATCAAGACTGTGCAACTTTCTCTCTCCAGAGGAGGAATGGTCAGTAAAGAATACAGGCAAATTCACAGATTGGTTCAGATGAAAGTCTGATACCACTTTGGGAAGGAACTTCCTATTTGTGCGAAGGACCACCTTATCCCTGTGAAATGAAATGAAGTCAGTTTCCACTTATAAGGTCTGAAATTCACTGATTCTCCTGGCAGACGTGATAGCCACCAGGAATACAGCTTTCCAAGTCAGGTACTTTAATTCAGCTGAAGAAAGAGGCTCAAAGGGAGGCTGCATCAGCTGTCCAATACAAATATTCAGGTCCCACAGGGGAGTGGGATTCCTGAAAGGAGGGTTAATATGAATCAGCCCTTCGAAAAATCTTTTAAAGGCTGGGTGAGAGGCTAGGGAAGAGACTTTCCCTGCTGAAATGAATGTAGAAACAGCTGCCAAATGCACCTTGAGGGTGGCAGGCCGAAGGCCCAAACTATTAAGATGCACCATATAATCCAGAACAATAGCAATATTAGCTGAATCTGGTTTAGTGTGCCTCTGAGCACACCAAAACCCAAACCTCTTCCATTTGGAGCTGTAAGTCTTCTGGTGGAAGGCTTTCTACTAGCCTTAAGGATATCCAGAGCTGGCTGGGAAAGATTCAGGCCTGCATACTCTAGCTCTTCAAGGGCCAGGCCTTGAAACATAGAAGTTGATGACAGATAAGGACCGCAAGGCCCATCCAGTCTGCCCATTTCTTTTTCTACCTTATAAATGTGCCATCGGCTTTTGCTCTGTCAGTGGCCTATCTATTCATAGTCATTTGTATTGCTCCCTTATGCCTATCCCATGCCTGTTTGAAGCCCTGCACTGTATTCGTAGCCACCACTTCTTGTGGTAAGCCATTCCATGCATCCACCACCCTTTCTGTGAAAAAGAATTTCCTCACATTCCCCCTTAATCGGCCCCTCTAATCTCATGCTGTGTCCTCTTGTCCTGCTATTTTTCTTATATTTAAACATGTTAGACTCTTTCACCTTGTTAATGCACTTAAGGTGTTTGAATGCCTCGATCATATCACCTCTCCTCCTTTGCTCAAGGTATACATATTGAGTTCGTTAACCTGTCTTCATATGTCTTCGATGCAGTCCCTGCACCATTTTGGCTGCCCTTCTTGACTGCCTCAATTTGGTTAATGTCCTTGTGAAGGTGTGGCCTCCAATACTGCACGTAGTACCCAGATGGGGCCTAACAAGTGTCTTGTAAAGAGGATTATTACCTCCTCTTACGACTTGTGATACCCCTACTAATACACCCTAACACCCCTCAACCTTACCTACTGCTTTAGAGGTCTGCTTTGATGATTTCAGGTCATCAGTGATGATGATGCCCAAGTCTTTTCTCCTTCCTTTGTGATCATGTAGCAACTCCTCCAGCCTATAGGTGGCTTCTGGGTTTCTCTTCCCATGTGCATGATTGTGCATTCTTTTGCATTAAACTCCAGTTGCTACCTTTTGACCATTCTGCTAGTTTATCCAGATCTCTTCTCATTCTGCCCACCCCATCTGGATCATCTACTCTGTTTGAAATCTTGGTGTCATCTGCAAACAGATAAAGCCTTGCCCTCTATAGTCCATCTGCAAGGTCACTAATGAAGATGTTGAAGAGGACTGCCCCAGGACTGATCCCTGAGGTACCCCACTTGTGACTTGCATCTCTTCTGACTGTATCCCATTTACCACCACTCTCTGTTTTCTGTCCGTCAACCAGTTTGCCACCCAGTTGACCAACTTGACCCACCCCGAGCCTACCCAGCTTATTTATCAATCTTCTATGTGGAAGAGTGTCAAAGTTTTGCTGAAGTCAAGGTAGGCGACATCAACTGCCCCTTGGTCCACCACTCTGGTTACCCAGTCAAAGAAATCTATGAGATTAGTTTGACAGGACCTTCCTTTTGTAAACCCATGCTGTCTTGGATCCTGTACCCCTATGGATTCCAGGTGTTGCACTATCCTTTCCTTAGGAGTGCCTCCATAATCTTAGCCCACTACTGAGGTAAGACTGACTGGTCTGTAGTTCCCTGCCTCCTCCCTGCTACCACTCTTGTGAAGCGGGATCACATGAGCCCTTCTCCAGTCTTCTGGGACCTCTCCTGTGCTCAGAGACTCACTAAACAGTTCTGCTAATGGCTCTGCTAGTTCCACCTTTAGCTCCTTAAGTACCCTGGGATGTATGCCTTCAGGTCCCATTGCCTTATCCACCCTGAGCTTAGCAAGCTCTTGTGGACCCTTTCTTTTGTGAAGGGAGTAGTGCTCACCTCCCTCCCCGTGTCCATGATGCTTGAGCTGTGGCCCTGCCCTCACCTTCTCTTCAGTAAATACTGAGCAAAAGTATCTATTTAGAATAGATGCCTTACAGGGTCCTCCTCCTCACATGCTCCTTTCTCCATTAAGCTTAGCAATACCCCTCTGGACTTTCTCCTTTCACTAATGTATCTATAGAAAGTCTTGTCACCTTCTTTTACTGTTCGTGCTAGTGTTTCCTCAGTTTGGGACTTTGCCTGCCTTACTGCCTTCCTGCTTCCCTTAGTGCAGTTTGGTATGCCTCCTCATCTTCATCCCTGTGTTCCTTATATTTCCTGAAGGCCAGCCTTCGCTCTGACCTTTCTGCTACTGTATTTGAGAACTAAAGTGGTTTCCTTCTTCTTTCACTTCCTTTTCTGCCTAACACAATGGGATGTTGCTTCAAGTATTGCATCCTAATGCTTGCCCACCTTGCCTGTGTACCCTCACCTGTGTTTCTTTTTGCCAGGCTAGCTTAACTCTGTTGGCCATCTTATCAAAGTCAGCTCCTCTGAAGTCCCATATTTTTGCCTTGGAATGGGATGATTTAGATGTAGTAGCCAAATTGAACCATATCATGTGATGGTCACTGGCCCCCAGGTGACCGCTTCACCTGAGATCTGTGGTCCCTTCCCTGTTAGTCAGTACTAGATCTAGGATAGCCCTGTCTCTTGTGGGTTGCTGTACCAGTTGTTTGAGGCCCTCCCTGCAGGGATCCACTATGTGTCTAGTTCTGGCAGATGTTCCTGCTGGTGTTGACCAATCTGTATCCAGCATGTTGAAGTCTCCATTATCAGAACCTCCCTTTAGCTGTCATGTTTTGTATATCTTCTAACAGTAATGTGTCTATGTCCTCCCCTGGTCTGGGGGCTGTAGACAACCCCAGTTCTTATGGCTGTCCCATTTCCTGTTTCCAGGGTGACCCACAGTTCTTCTGGCTCCTTATGTATTCTGAATTTCTGTAGCTTTGATATTTTCATTGACATACAGGGCCACTCCTCCCCACTTTTGCACCTTGGTCTCTTCTGAACAATACATAGCCAGGTACTGAAGTCTCCCAAGTGTGGTTACTGGTAAACCACATCTCACTGATTGTTACTATGTCCAGTTTAGCCTCTGACATTATTACCTGCAGGTCTGGGATCTTATTTCCCAGGCTGTGAGCATTGTGTACTTGATTTTCCATTGGCCAGATTTTGGTGTGTTAGTTGTTGGGTGAGGTTTGGCATTACCCTGTGGTTGTATGGGGAGACAAACCTTTCTTCTTACCTAGTGATGCAAATGAACTGCAAACATGCTGAATCCCTGTTTGACCACTAGCTGAGGGGAGGGTGTTCTTCTCATTCGACGTATGGGTGCTGCACCTCTCCCCATTTGCTAGTTTAAATATTCTGCAAAGGCGTCAAACTTCTGCCCCAATGCACTGACTCCTCCTTGGTCAGATGCAGTCCATCAAATTTAAAGAACTTTCGCCCCAGAACTGTTGCCAGTTCCTACAAATCGTGTCCTTTTTCCTGGCACCAGCCTTTGAGCCACATGTTTAGCTCCCCTATCTCCCCTTCTCTGACCTTCCGTCCATCTGCTCCCCTCTCCCAGACTGGCAGGATCTCAGAGAAGGAGATGCCGGATGAAATAGATGATAGTTTGTCACCCAGCCTGGTCAGGTGTTCCTTGGTCTCCACAACTGACCGGCTGGCGAGATCATTAGTCCCTATGTGTACTAGGACATCAATGTTTTCTCCTGCTTTGTGAACAATTTTAGCAATGCGGTCAGTGTCTCTCCATGCTGATGTACCTGGGAGACATCTGACCATCACCCCTGGCTGGAGATGGGTATCAACTCCCCGAATCATGGAGTCTCCTATGATCAGAAGTTTTTTGGATTTCCTTTTTTGCTTTTTTTGTTTTGGTTCCTGATTTGGGTGAATTTTGTTGTGCTAGCTCCTGTGCTGCAGTGTCCTGCTCTGCAGTGTCTTCTGCCTCTTTGTTTGATTTCAGAGATAGAGGCAGATACCTGTTTGTAGTGTTTATATGTTTTTTGAGAGGATATGTTGGAGAGCAGAGAGTGATGGGCACCTGATTTGCCCTCCTAACCTCCTGCCAACCTCCTGGACCAACTACCCTCTGCGGTCGGGGTTTTCTGTTGGATGCTGGGGAAATGGCGGGTGGTTCTTATAATGTATTTCCTCTTGAATATGAAATTTGAGGCATGCAATCTCTGCCCATGCTGCCTGAGCTGAGCCCTAAGATCTCCAAAGGCCCAGCATGTAGGGACAGTGTCCTAAATCCTGTAAGACTGTCCTTCTGAAAACTGTTCCACAGTACCTGCAGTTAATGATATCCATTCCAGATAAGTTGCTGGGTTTATAACCTAGTCAGAGTAATTAGAAGGAAAAAAATGCAAGTAATGGTTTGATTGTGTTTTGTTTAACTTGTTATAACAAGTTAAATTACTAGTGCCCTGTAAATGAGCTTCACCTTGTGGAGGCCCACTGATCCACCTTCCTGCTCTGCCACAGGAAATGTCACAACTGTGGTACCCTATAAAAGGAGTGTAGTGTGGGTGGTGGCTGGGCCCTTCCCCTGCCGAAAAGGAGAACCACGGACGAAAGAACAAGGAGGTAAGAGCAGAAACAATCAGTCAACAACAAATGCAGTAACGCTGAAAGCTTATCCTAATGTTAGATACAACTGTAAAACCTGTAAAGCACCACCTGTAATAATTTCAGAGAAGATATGCCCTGTAAGAAACACTTTGCTACATAGAAAAATAAAGCAGTAACAGAAGATATACCTTGCAAAAGACAATTTGAATCAGAAGATTACAGCAGTAATCTGTTAGCACACACCTGTAGGCACACCTTGTTAATAATGCAGAAAAAGGTATACCAGCAACAACAATTTGAATCAGAGAAAAATAAAGCAATGAAATGTTAGCAACAAACAGTAGCAATCCCTGTGAGTAAAAATTAAAAACAACACCACACAGCAAATCTGCTTGGCCAAAATAAGTATTAATCCTTTTCCCTTGCTCTGGTAAGTTTCTCTACTCTGCCTTTCAAGCAGTCTTAGAAGGAAAGAGCTCAGGTGAAGCTAGGTGCCTTGGCCAGCAAACCAAGTCTTCTAGACGATTGACTCATAGTAGGCCAGTCCCCAGACCAAGTCAGGTCAGATATAAGGGCCACTCAAGATCTTCTGGAATCTTTATGGTTCATCCTAGGTGCCTAGGTTCAAGCTAGGTGCCTTGAGCCTGAGAGAGTGAAGGTTGGGATACAGGATCCTCCCCTGAGAAGAGGTGAGGAAACTGAACCGTCTGGGAAGGCACAGAGGTATTGTCACTGACAGTGACAACAGAAGAGGATACCAAGGTTGCATGGCCCAGTCCGTGGCTACAGAACAAGGGGAGCTGATGATTGTCCAGGGTTGCAAAGAGATCTATCTCTGGAGTGCCCCACCTCTTGAAAATGATGTGAAGAATGAGAGAGTCCAGGGACCATACCTGGTGACCCTGGGAAATCCTGCTGAGAGCATCTGCAAGTACATTGTCTTTTCCTGGGAGATGCACAGTGATCAGGGAAGCTTACAGGGAATAAGCTAGAGACCATATTTTCATGGCCTCGGTGCACAGGGCCGAAGACCCAAGTGCCCTCCCTGCTTGTTGATGCACCACACGGTTGTGGTGGTGTCTTTTCTGATCTGCATGACTTTCCCCTGGATCATGTTTGAAAATGGCTGAACTGCTAGAAAGACAGCCATGAGTTCGAGCAGATTTATATACAGAAGGGACTCCTGAGGAGACCAAGTCCCCTGAACCATGTGCTGATCCAGATGGGCTCCCCCCCAGTAAGAAGGCATCTGTGGTGAGTATACTGAGGGCACCTGACTGAGGTAAGGAACTCCTTGCCTCAAATTGTCCTCCTCCAGCCACCACTGGAGGGCTTGAACCAGAGTCGGGGACACTGGAACCAACTTGGAGAGGGGGGTCCTTTCTTTGAGACCAAAAGACTCTCAGGTGGAACTGAATATCTCTCATCTGAAACCTTGCACTACTGCAGTGCATGCTGCCATATGGCCCAGCAGCTGCAAAAAGTGCCTGGCAGGCCAAGACACAAGTGGACGAAAACAGCAGGCCAGACTGATGAGAGATTGGACCCTTGGGGAAGGGAGAAAGGCCTTGGCCTGTACAGTGTCCAGCTCCACGCCTATGAATGTGAGAAGCTGGGTAGGCTCTAGAACGGACTTTTCCAGATTCAGGATGAACCATAAAGATTCCAGAAGATTTTGAGTGGCCCTTATATCTGACCTGACTTAGTCTCAGGACTGGCCTACTATGAGTCAATCGTCCAGAAAAGTGAACAGCGGGATGCCTTGCTTTCTGAGGAAGGCCACCACCACTGCCAGACACTGGGTGAATACCCTCGGAGCAGATGTCAAACCAAAAGGCATTGATCTGAACTGGTAATGGCCTGAAGGCAGTTCGAATCTTGGGTACTTTCTGTGGGACTGCCTGATAGGTATGTGGAAATAGGCATTGTTGAGCTCCAGGGAGGCTAACCAGTCTCCTGGTCTCAGAGAGGGAAGAATTAGTCCCAGAGTCACCATCTTGAACTCTGGATTTAAGATATGTTTGTTTAAGTACTGTAGATCTAGGATGGGTCGTCACTCTCCTGTCTTTCTTAGGGTAAGGAAGAACCTGGAGTACAATCCTTTTCCCCTGTAAATGAGAGGGACCTTTTCCACTGCCTGCAGGAGCAGTAGAGATAAGACCTCCGTCTCCAAAGCCTGTGCTTCCTCTGAAGAGGAAAGGGGCGGGGGTTGATCTTTGCTCTCACCCTTGGGAACCTGGTGAAGCTGAGAGCAAGACCCTGGCTCACCTCGTCCAGAACCCATTTGTCTGAAGTGACAGACTTCCAGGCCTGGAAGAAGTGAGCCAGCCTGCCCCCTACAGGGATTGGGGAGGTGACCCTGACTGACCCATCAGGGTGTCTGCTTGGCAGGGGGCTTAGACTGAGAGAAGGATGCAGCCCTTGTCATCCCCCTTCTGCCTCTTCCCCTAAAGAACCCCCTCTGCTGAAAGGAAGAGGAGGCCTGGGCCTGGTAAAAAGGCCTTTGAAAAGGCCTGCCCCTGCCAGACCTATAATGCTGCCTTTGAGGAGTGGCCTGCTTCTCTTTGGCTGCAGCACTCCTGTATGTGGTCCTGTACTCGTCCATCTTTTTCACGTAAGCCTCTGTTTGCTCCCCAAACAGAGAGTTACCAGAGACAGGAAAATCCATGGCCTTGGTCTGGGTATCCTGAGACAAGTTGGTACACTTGAGCAAGGCAAATCTCCTCATGGAAACAGATGTAGCCATAACTCGAGAATGGACATCATTTGAGTCTACAGCAGCATGGAACTGTACCTTGGAAGCTTCGATGCCCTCTGCAGCCACCTGCTCCAGCTCACTGGCTAGCTGGGAAGGGGCATTCTTAGCCAGTGCCAGAATCGTATCCCACCTAGAATTCTGGTATCTGGCAGTATATGCCATGTACTGCTTTTTAGCCATGGCATCCACTTTCCTGGAATCCTTATTTTGGGGGTGAGATGCCAGAGGAATATTACCCCTATCACAGGCTGCAGCTTGCACTACCCCAACATGGCTGCAGTGAGTAGTAAGGAATTCCGTCCCAGGGCCTGAAAAAGCATACCTCCTGTCCATCTTCTTATCCACAGGGTGTATGGATGTTGGTAGTTGTAAGATCTTTTGGGTCTGTTTCCCCAGGGACTTATGCAGAGGGATAGATACCCTTTAGGACTCTGGGACGTCCATCATCTCAACATAGTCAGGCTCCTCCTGATCCTGTTCAGCTTCTTCCATAGTGAGCTAAAGAGTGTCAGACACCTTTCTGTAAAACAGGTAGTAGGAGGGGGACTCAGAAAACCTGGGAGGAGAGACACTGGAAGGTCTGTCTGGGGAGATGTCCGGTTCGATAGGCTCATCCAGGTCCTCATAATCTGCATCATCTTCTTCTCCCTCCCATTCGCCCTCATAAAAAGCTTCAGGGTCATAATTGGAAGCTTGTAAGTCCGACCGAACCGACCGTCCTCGAGATGGTGTTGGTTCGGTCAGAACCGGTTGAAGCGACTGCACTATAGCAATCACTTTGGCAATCTCGTTGGCGGCTGGAACATGGGAAACGGGATCCGAACCGGCTGATTTGTGCTTTTTCTTTGTAGGAACCGATTCCACAGAATCGGCTCTCCTCTTGCTCGAGGGGATATCATCTAGGTCAGTAGGCAGCCCCTCAGGTTCGGCTGAAACCGAACCAGGCTGGCCATCCAGGTCAGCAGACTTCTCGGACTCCCTTTCCTAAATCCTACTCAAGCATTTTTCAGCAGTAGCTTTAGGAAAATTTTTGCACGTACCTTGGGTGTGGAGATTCTAGCAATGAACTCCCCACCCCATCAGGGACGAGTCCGTGGTAATGGAGAGCTGATGATCCAGAGAAGCAAAGGGATGTCCTTCTAGAAGGTTGTCCTCCTGTGACCACCAGGCAAGTGACCTCTTCAGAGGTTCTGTCACCTTGATGGGAAGGACTGAGGGTGAGTGGTTGGGGACCACTGAGTACTGAGCATCCACTGAGAGGTTCTCATGTGGAGGCGTACTAAGGGTACAGTAAACACAGAGGATGCCATGAGACCCAGCATTCGTTGCATCGAGATAGCTCAAACCGAGCTGTTTTCTCTGATGTATCGGGCTATCTGTAAGATATCGCTCCTTCTGTCCTCTGGGAGAAAAGCCTTTGCACAGGAAGTGTCCAGAAGAGTTCCAATAAAAAGCAGCTTCTGGGAGGGCTGCAACTGCGATTTGTTGAGATTTAGCAGGACTCCCATGGACGTAAGGAAGTCCGATGCCGTGCTTATGGTGTCCAGAGCTCCTTCTCTGGAGGGGTTTGCTAGGAGCCAGTCGTGTAGATATAGGAACACTTAATAAAACCTCCTCTGCCCAGAAAGGACTGACAGTTGTGAAATTGGCAGCTTGTTGGCCCCCGGAAGGGGCGGAGTGCCAGTCTGCAGTTAATGGCAGACCTTGGTCTTCTGTGTGGCCTCCAGAGCTTGCTCCACCTGGGGCCCAAACAGATATATACCGTCAAAAGGTAAAGCCATGATGTGCTGCTGAGGCACCATTAAATGAAGAGCCTGGTACGTAGCCAAGAGTGGCGCCGTGTGCAGATGCCAGCCGTCACCACTTGGGAAGCGGTATCGAAAGCGTGCATTGCAGCTTTAACCTGTTGGTTGTTGGACTCGATACCCCTGGTTATGGTCTGAAGTAACTCTGAATTAGTTTCTGATTCGGGCAGAGCTTCTACAATTCATTTGAGTGAATGCCAAAGAACATACTCATATTGAGAAAAATAGCCCGGGTAGCTGGCAATACGTATACCCAGGGTGTAGGCAGCAAAGACTCTCTTACCTAAGGTATCTATCCTACGAGATTCTTTATTTCTAGGTCAGGCTGTAGATGCCTGAGGAAGGAAGGCCTTATTCTCTGCAAAACTACAATGGGATCAGCAAAGGCTTGTGAGGCCAATATGGGGTGATTCTTGGGAGGGACATACTTCCTATCTACAGACTTAGCCAAGGAAGGAACAAGAGCAGGATTCTTCCATACCATTTGAGAGAGGATCTCGAAAGAGGGTTGTACAGGATGAGTTAAATCCATAGGGATCTCCGGGACATGGACGTATTGGAGTCTTAAAAGCTTCCCAGGATCGATTTCTGTAGTCTGGAGAGAAAGAGTAGAATTTACATTTTTAAACAGAGACTTAAAGGAAAGGTCTTCGACCACAGGCTCTGCAGCAGGATTGATCCCTGCTCCCACAGCAGTGTCATCAACATCATCACCCAGTCAAACATCTGGGTCAGGCTCAAAATCATGTCCTGACAGTACTGGAGGGACTGTATGGACAGAAAAGGAGTGAAAATCAGTAGGAAAAGCAGAAGAGAAGCCGACAGAGTCCCTGGCGCCGCGGACGGCACGGACAGACTCCTCGGCGCTGCAGTGTGTCCCAAGGGTCTGAAAACTGTGATCTGACGTAAGAGAAGGAAAACTGGCAGGAGACAGAGGCATCGGTGTGGACTCCTGTGCTGCAGCCATGTGAGGGGGTAAACACCCGAGCGCGGAGTTGATGGCACTGCGTGACTAGGAAGGTCCAACCACCCTACCCGTTCCTCCGAACGGCCCGAAGGCCTTGGAGTGACCAGATCAGGCAGCTGGAGCAACTTCCCAGTCCATTGCTCCCATAAGAGCAGCCCACTGATGAAACTGCTCATCGGAAGCCCCTCCAATAGGCGGGGAAGGGCTCCGGTGTCGAGGAGGTCGGCCACCAGAGACAGAAACTGGAGAGACTGACAGAGGGTGGAAGCGGCACCTAGCTAATAACCCGACAACGTCAGCATGAGACATACCAGAAAGCGACCTTAAGTGATGCCTTCTCTTTTTCGACTTGTGTGCTGAAAAAGAACTCGTGGCAGAACGGTGCCGAGAGTGGGACTGTTTCTTTTTATGCTTTCAGGGGAACCACCCATCTCCCCGAGCATCGGACCATCCATTGTCAGACCCTCTCTCCGGGGAGGGCAGCGGACCGCACTCAGCCCGGCTGACTGAACAGCTTTCATATGAAGTCTCCTTACCGTCACCTGACCCGCTCATGGACGACTCAGTCAGTGGAGGGCTGAAGACTTCTTTCTTATAATAAGTAAAATTAAATATAAATCGGTACTTATTTTGAAGATAAATTACAAAACAATAGAACTGAAAACTAAGCTGCTAGCTTGAAGTATGACTCACGGCGGACAAGTGACGTCGTCACTGAAGCACACTCGACGGCAGGGAAAAAAGGAACTGAGGCGGCTGGAGGGTCGACGCCGAGAAAGTCTTTACCGCACGAGTCGGGGCTAGTGGTGCCACTTCCTCGCAGCTCCATCTCTGGCACTGGCCCCCTTGAAAAAGTTTGCTCCCGCTGGGTCCTAGCGCCTCCAGCGTAGTTCCCATTAGTGTGAATGAGTGGTGGAGACTTTATGTCCAGGAAGACACAGAATTACTAAGGTGAGTAATTTTTTCTTCTAACCCAAGTAATACTCAGGTATTCATAACTTTGTGCAGACTACAAAGCAGTACCATTGGAGGCGGGCACAGAACATTTACTTAGGAAATAGACTTTGCAGGACGGCTGTGCCAAACCTAGCATCACTTCTAGACTTTGTAAAGGTGTGTACTGTCTCTCAGGTAGCTGCTTTACAGATATCAACCAGTGGAACATCCCTTGCAGCTGCCAGTGTAGCAGCTGTTCCTCTGGTGGAATGCGCCCTCAACCCTGTCGGGGGCTCCCTACCAGCTTTTGTATAGCAGAATTGAATACACTGGACTATCCAACGAGAAGAAAAAATTACTCACCTTAGTAATCTTGTTTCTTCTAAGGGAATCTTACTGTATTCTGACTAATGCAGTATGATCTCACCAAAGGACTGCCCTGGAGCAGAAATGGTTAATAGAACCTATGCAAATAATGGAATGTTAGGCTCAAGCTCAGTTTACAAACCACTGTCCCTGGTAAACAATCTCTAACCGTCAGATTCTTACTAAGCAGTTTCCTCTTAATTGAGGATAAAAATAACAATAATGAGAATAATAGTAATAGTATTAACAATCTTAAAAACCTCCCTGCACCAGAAATGGCAGGAGAAAAATAAGTGGTAATTACCCCGGTTTCAAATACTTCCAAAAGACCTAGGCATCCCAGAAGACTCAAGTCACAGATGCCCAAAATAAAAACAGTATATACTCCCCAGGTTTACAACAACTGTAGCACAGCTGTAATGCAGTCACCATAGGTATCAGAAGGGGAGGAAGGGAGCTCAGAATACAGTAAGATTCCCTTAGAAGAAACAAGATTACCAAGTAATTTTTTTCTTCAAACCCCAGGAAATCTTACTGTATTCTGACTAATGCAGATTACCAAGCAGGGCCTTTGGAGGTGGGCCTATAACCTATTTAAGAAACAGGCTCTGCAGGACTGCTGTGCCAAACCTGGCATAACTTCCGGCTTGGACGTCCAAACAGTAATGTTTTGTAAATGTGTGGACTGTTTTACAAGTTGCAGCTTTGCAGATATCTACTAGGGGAATATTCCTAGCAGCTGCTAAGGAGGCTGCAGAACCCCTAGTTGAAAGTGCCCTGAGGCCTGCAGGTGGTTCCCTACCCACCTTGCCATAATATAACTGAATACAAGTTACAATCCATCTGGCAATGGATCGCTTTGTGGCAGTTTTGCCTTTCCCTACCTCTCCAAAGGTAATGAAGAGCTGGGTTTGATTCTGTCTGTGACCTTTTGTGTGGTCAAGATAGTAGCTGACTGCCCTCTTTACATTGAGGCTGTGCAGTCTACATTAACCTGAAGTGGAATGATCTATAAAGAAAACTGGCAAGGTAATTGACTGGTTAAGGTGGAAATCAGATACCACCTTAGGCAAAAACTTTCTATTAGTTCTAAGGACTATGTTGTCCCTGTGAACTGTGATATATCCTGGCTCTGTGGATAATGCCTGGAGTTCACTGATCCTCCTGGCAGACGTAATGGCAACCAGGAATACGGTTTTCCAGGTCACATATTTCAGGTCTGCTGAAGACATGGGTTCAAATGGAGGCTGCATGAGCTGAGCAATGCAAATATTCAGGTCCCACATGGGAGTGGACTCCCAATATGGTGAGTGTAAATGTAGCAGCCCTTTAAAGAATTTTTTGAACACTGGCTTTGAAGCCAAAGAGCAGGATGAAGCTTTTTTTGCTGATAAATAAGCTAAAACAGCTGCTAAATGCACCCTCAGAGTGGAAATAGTTAAATATGTGGAGTGCAAATGAGCCATATAGTCCAAGACAACAGAAATGTTAGCTTGAGAATGAGCCAGGCCTCTGCCCTGGCACCGGAGGCATAAGTTTTCTTAGTGGAGGGTTTTCTGGAAACTCTCAGTATATCCATAACCCCTTCTGAAAGATGCAAATCAGCATACTCTAGGTCCTCAAGAGCCATGCTTTGAGTCTGAGGGATAATAGATTAGGGAACATGATTCTGCCCTGAGAGGAGGTCAGTAGATTATACCTCCTGGGAAGACTGATTGGCTTGGCTACTGACAGTGAGAGAAGTATGGAGTACCAAGGCTGCCTGGCCCAGTCTGGGGCAATGAGAATCATTGAGGCTGGTTGAAGCCTGAGTTTGTTCAAGACTTTCAGCAGTAAAGGGAATGGAGGGAAAGCATACAGGAATTTCCCTGTCCAATTCAACAGGAGTGCATCCAAAGGAATTGTGCCCCTGGTGGGGGGTCTGCAACAATAATCTGGAAGCTGATAATTGTCTGGGGCTGCAAACAAATCCACTTCTGGAGTGCCCCACCTCCTGAAAATGGCCTGTAAGACCTGCCTGTTCACTGACCATTCATGATGATTCTGGTTCATCCTGCTGAGTGCATCTGCCAGGACATTGTCCTTGCCCAGGAGATGAACAGCTGAAAGAGATACCTTTAGAGAGTAAGCTAGTGTCCAAATTCTCATAGCTTCTGTGCAAAGAGGGGTTGACCTTGTGCCTCCTTGTTTGTTTATGTAGCACATAGTGGTTGTGTTGTCTGCACCACCTTCCCTACCACCTGGGTGGCAAAAGACTGAATGGGTAGAAGAACTGCTCTGAGCTCTAGTAGGTTGATGTGCAGAAGGGATTCCTACTTTCCCCACGTGCCATGGGCAGTGTGATCCCCCAAATGTGCTCCCAACCATAGAAGGGAAGCATCTGTGGGAAGCACCAAAGAAGGGGACTGCTGTAGGAAAGGTGTCCCTTGTCTGAGGTGTTCCCTTACCTGTCACCACTGCAGTGCTTGAATAAGGTTGGCTGTGACTGGGACCAGCTTTGATAATGGGTCTTTCTTTTGGGACCAGTACTCCCTGAGATGAAACGGGATGTCTCTCATCTGGAACCTGGCTCCTGGGACGGTTACAGTGGAGACTGCCATGTGCCCTAACAGCTGCAGGAAATGCCTTGCAGGTCTGGGAACATGCAGTGAGAAAGACCTGGCTATCTGAACAAGGCTGTCCACCCTATCTTGAGGAAGGTAAGCCATTTCTGTCCTTGTATTCAATTCTGCTCCTATGAACTGAAGCAACTGCACTGGTTCTAGGACAGATTTCTTTTGATTGATTAGGAACCCCAGGGAGGACAAGGTGGTCTGAGTGATTGAGAGTGCCTCTCTCACTTGTTGCTGTGACTGGCCTACAATGAGCCAGTCGTCCAGATAGGGAAACACTGACACTGCTAGCTGCCTTGAGTGTGCTAACACGACAGCTAGGCATTTTGTGAATACCCTTGGAGCAGATGTTAATCCGAAGGGCATTGCTCTGAATTGATAATGGCTTGATGACAACCTGAATCTGAGGTACCTTCTTTGAGACCTTCTGATTGGGATATGGAAGTAAGCATCTTTTAGGTCCAGGGAAGCTAGCCAGTCTCCCTGTCTTAGAGTAGGTATAATGGTGAATAGAGTGACTATCCTGAATTTTGGCATTGCCAGATGCTTGTTCAGGTATCTGAGGTCCAGAACGGGACACCACTCCCGTGTTTTCTTTAATGTAGGAAGTATCTGGAATACAGACCCTTGCCTTTTTGAATGGCAGAGACTGATTCTACTGCCTGAAGCAGCAGAAGGTATGACACTTACTTTTCCAGTAGGGCTGTTTTTGATGGGGAAAAAGGCTTGAAAGCCTTTGATCTTAGCCTTGGTTTGGCTTTGAAGCTGAGTACCAAATCCTGGCCCACTACTTCCAAAATCCGCTTGTCTGTGGCGATGTTTTTCCATTCCTGGAAATAGTGGGCTAGTCTGCCCCCTACTGGCAGTGGGGAGACGACCTGGACATTCTGCTCAGGGAGTCTGTTTTGACTGAGCTACTGGCTGGACAGTGGGGCTAGTGCGGCCAGTACCCCTCCTGTCCCTTCCTCTAAAGTATCCCCTGGGCTGATGCTGGGGAAAAGCTTGGGGCTGGAAATAAGGCCTGTAAGGAGTCCTGCCCCGCCACCCCTAGAATGGTGCCTTTGAGGGTTGGCAGTTCTCTCCTTTACTGCTGCACTTTTATAAGCAGCCTTGTATTCATCCATTTTTTTCATATATGCCTCTGTTTGTTGTCCAAACAGAGAGACAGGGTCACAGTGGAAATTCAAACCCGTATTCTGTGTGTCCTGTGAGAGGTTAGTGGTTCTCAGTCAAGCAAACCTTCTCAAGGACACTGCTGAAGCCATTTGCCTGGATGCAGTGTCATTTGTATCCACTGCCACCCTAAGGCTTCCTCTAGGTCAGCAGCCATTGGAGGGGGAACAGACTTGGCAATTTCTAGTACTGTAGACCACAAAGATTTTTGGTATCTGCCTAAATATGCCATATAGGATCCCAAATAAATCTTTTCTGCTGCTGAGTCCATCCTCCTGGAGTCTTTTTCATCGGGGTAGGAAGCCAGAGGGATGCCAGCTTTGTCACAAGCTGCAGCCTGTACCACACCTTCATGCCTTGGGTGCCCAAACAAAAACTCAGCCCCAGACTTATCCACCCAGTACTTCCTGCCCACTTTCTTATCTGTTGGGAGGACAGAAGTGGGGTTCTCCAAAATGTTCATGGTCTGCTTCCTTAAAGATTTGTGCAGTGGCAGGAGCAGCCTCTTTGATGACGGAACGTCCATCATTTCTTTATAGTCCTCTTCCTCCTCATCTTCCAGAGACTCCTGGGATGGGAGGTCAAGAGACTGGGCAACTTGCTTCATAAAGGCAAAGTATGAGATAAAATCATCAGTTCTCTTATTAGGGGAATCAGGAGAGATGTCTGGCTCTATAGGCTCGTCATAGTCATCGTCTCCATAGTCCTCCTCTGGATCTTCAAAAAAGACCAGTTTCATCATACTGTTCCCCACCTTGGACTATTAAACTGGGGACTTGTGAACCGGGAGTTCACAGAACTGGCTGCTTATCAACTGGAACCAGAGACTGCAAAGACTGAATAATTCTGATCACATTCGCGATCTCTTCAGCAGAAGGAACGGCTGTTGGTGTCTGTTGCGGTTCCTGGTGCTTTTCTTTACATTTTTTTCTTAACCGCAATGGCTGGTTCAGCAGCCTTATCCATGGTTCTCTTTTTTGTGGAACTGTCGGCCCTGTCACAGGCCAGTCCCTCCAGTTCAGTACTCTGTTCAGTAGCCAGGTTAGCAGCCTTATCTGACATTTTTCCCCTTTAGTCTCTTTAACCTTCTATCGAGGGGTAGACTAAGGAAAATTAGCACTGATCTCACAGCCTGCCTGAAGGTGATCAAACCCCGGACACAGCAAACAAATTAAGTGAGGATCAGCCTTTGCAAACAGTTCCCCGCACTCTGAACAGTGCTGGAAACCTGTGGGTCCTGTTCTCTTTTTAGGTTTCTGTGACATAAGAAACAGTAATCAGAAAAGACTAAAACCTTTTTTTTTTTTTGTCGGTTGTTACATCGGAAAAAGAAACCAGGCTTCAGAAGTATGTATCCAGGAGTTACCCCGGTTGAAATAAGGGACCCACACACCGGTAAATTACTCAGCTATAACTCTGAAATAACTACCGACTATACCGAGTCGAAAATATGAAACACTAACTAATACAATATAAAAGAAACGTTAAGGGAACTGTCTGTTTCCCCTTGGTTACAGAACCAGGGAGAAAAACAACTACTTACCCTTTACAAAATAAAATCTAAACAATTATTATCTGAAAACCAAGGACAGTGATGAGAACACCAAATAAAATAAATTCACTGATATAAAACCGAGCAAAATAAACCTTCTTCAAGAGATGAAAGAGAGCTCTCCGGAGACGCCTTACTGAGGTTAAGCAGAAGTAAAGAATCTGACTGTTGGAGATTGTTTACCAGGGACAGTGGTTTGAAAACCGAGCTCGAGCCTAGCATTCCATCATTTGCATAGCTTCTATTAACCATTTTCGCTCCGGGGCAGTCCTATGGTGAGACCAAACTGTATTAGTCAGAATACAGCACGATTTCCTGGGGTTTGAAAATACAGGTTACTCACCTGTAACAAGAGTTCTAGGAATGGTATACAGTATGTTGTTCATCCACACTGTCGGGTTCCTTGCCGCTTTAAATCTTGCCGGAAGGTCTTCAAGCTGGCTCCTCCCACCCACCCGGGTGATAAAAATGAAAATTACGTACCTACCGTAATTCTTGATCTTCTTGGATGAGTCTCCACCACTCATTCACTATTAGGATCTGCGTGGGAGGCACTAGGACCCATCGAGCAAACTTTTGCTGGAGGGTCGGCACCAGAGATGGCGAAGGGCGCCACGAGCCCCACTGCTACGGGTAATGCCTATCTCAAGGCCGACCCTCCAACCGCCTCAGTACCCTTTTTACCAAGGAGGTGCAGCGTAACTAACCTAGAAGGGTAGCTTACCCAAAGACCGGACATAAGATAGTCCGGGCGACCCGTGTAAGAAGGGTCAGCAAAGAAGTCTTCACGGCCTAAAGATTTGAGGAGTGAAGACCAACAACAGAAGTGAGCTCGGGGGCCGGAGGGTGGGCGTGTGAATGGGGAGACAGGTCTGAAGATCAAGAATTACGGTAGGCAATGCACTTTTCATATCTTCCTGGACATAAGTCTCACCCACTCATTCACACTATTGGGAGAGTACCGAGCTAATAATCCCCCGAGGAGGCAGGAGAGACCAAGAGCTCAATTTCTGGACAGAAGTCCATTGAGGATGGCTCTGCCAAAGGAAGAATGTCGTCTGGCATGGACATCTAGTGCATAATGTTTAACAAAGTATGCACTGAGCTCAGGTGGCCGCATTGCAGATGTCTGCAATGGGCACGTTGCGGATTTCCGCTAGGGATGCCACGACCGCTCTAGTAGAGTGAGCGTAAACTCTACCCTCCAACTTAACCTGCGCCATGGAACAGCAGTGGCGAAGGCACGCCACTAGCCATGATGAGATACATCCGATAGCGACAGGTTGACCCAGCCGGGTCTCACTGAAGGAAACGAATAGTTGCTGAGCTTTGCTAAAATCCTTGGTTCTATCTAGATAGAAATGCAAGGCCCTCTTAACATCCAAAGAATGAAGAGAATGTTCCCCTTCATTTTGGAAGTCCGCAAAATAAGAGGGAAGGACCAAAGGTTGGTTTAGATGAAATTCTGACACAACCTTAGGAAGAAATTTAGGATGAGTACGAACAACTACTTTGTCCTTATGGAACACAGTATACGGAGGGTCTGTGACCAGGGCATGTATCTCAGAGACCCTCGGGCTGAGGTAATGGCCACTAGGAAGGCAGTCTTCCAGGTGAGAAATTTAGCTCACAGGTAGCCAGAGATTCGAAGGTTTCGAGTGAGCATGTCTAGCACAAGATTAATGTCCCAGGCTGCAACTGGACGTCTTGTAGGAGGTCTGGTATGCAGAATCCCCTTAAGAAATCTCTTAACCATAGGTAACTGAGCCAGTGTCAGGGAAAAAACGGGCTCATAATACACTGAAATGGCACTAAGGTGAACTTTGACTGTAGAGTACAGCAGACCTGAATTTGAGAGGTCCAAAAGGTACTCCAAAACCTTATCTGGTGGACAGGAAAAGGGATTCAAAGAGGACTCTGCACACTAGAGCGAAAAACGCTTCCACTTGGCTGTAAGTTTTCCAGTGGCTGGTTTCGTGCAGCCAGAAGAATATCTGAAACTCTTGAGAGACATTGAACCGGTTTACTTTGACCTCTTCAGGAGCCAAGCATGAAGGTGAAGTGATCTCAGGTTGGGACGGACCACCGTCCCCAGTCAAAAGGTTCATCTGCAGGGGAAGTGGTCTCGGAGGAACTGTCAACATATTGTTGAGTAGTGGAAACCACAGCTGCCGAGGCCAAAAGGAACAATGAGAATCATCTTGTCCCCTGGGATTCGAACTTGAGGAGTACTCTCTCGAATTAGAGGAAGAGGCGGAAAGGCGAAAGAAAGCGTTTTGTCCACCGCAGCCTGAACGCATCCTGACAGAAAATGCCAGGCCCTGGATTTCTGGAGCAGAAGAGAGGCAGTTTTGCGTTGAGTGGGGATGCAAAAGGTCCAGGTCTGGAGTTCCCCACTCTTCGAATAGAGACTGAACTATGGTTGAGTCGAGAGACCACTCGTGTGGATCTGTCTCTGTTCTGCTGAGACGGTCTGCCAAGTCGTTCTGTACACCTGGCAGGTAGACCGCTTGAATTAGAGAGTTGTGCTCCAAACACCATTCCCATACCCTCACTGCTTCCCTGCATAAGGGGTAAGAATGAGCACCGCCCTGCTTGTTGATGTAATACATCACTGCTTTGTTGTCCATTTGAAGGAGAATGTTCTTGTGACAGAGAATGTCCTTCAACGCTCGGACCACATAAAGGACGGCTCTCATTTCTAGGACGTTTATGTGAAGCTGGGACTCGAGTTGAGTCCATACACCTTGAGTATGGAGAGCCTGACAGTGAGCTCCCCACCCTATTAGGGATGCGTCCGTGGTAATGGAGATTTGATGGTCCAGAGGAGCAAAGGGATATCCTTCCAGGAGACTGCTTTCTTGAGACCGCCAGGTGAGTGACCTCTTTAAAGGTTCTGTCACTTTGATGAGATAGGACTGCGGGTGAGTGGTTGGGGACCACTGAGTACTGAGCATCCACTGGGTGGTTCTCATGTGCAGACGTGCTAGGGGTACAGTGAACACTGAGGATGCCATGAGGCCTAGCATCCGCTGCATCGAGAGAGCTGTGACTGAGCTGTTTTCCCCGATGTGACGGGCCATCTGAAGGATATCGTTCCTCCTGTCTTCTGGAAGAAAAGCCTTGCACAGGAGGTGTCCAGAAGAGTCCCTATAAAAAGGAGCCTCTGGGAGGGCTGCAGTTGGCATTTCTTGAGGTTCAGCAGAACTCCCATGGACGAAGGAGGCGAGAGCCGTCCTCACGGCTTCCAGGTCCCTGCCTGGAAGGGCTTGCTAGAAGCCAATCGTCCAGATAAAGGAAACACCTGTATTTCGACCTTTCTGAGGTGCGCTACGAGAACTGCACAACATTTTGTAAAAACTCGCGGCGCCGAGGACAGCCCAAAGGGCAGGACTCTGAACTGATAATGTTGACCCAGAGCCACAAACCTCAGGAATTTGTGATGCCTCGGGTGAATAGGAATGTGCTGGTAAGCGTCCTGCATATCTAGGGAGGCTAGCCAATCGTGTTGATGAAGCAGAGGTAACAGGGTTCCCATAGAAATCATTTTGAATTTCTCCTTGGGAGAAATTTGTTTAGCTTTCTGAGATCTAGAATGGGCGCGATTCCCCGGACTTCTTTGGAACCAGAAAGTAGTGGGAGTAGAACGCCGTTTCGTTGATGCAGTGGCACCACTTCTACTGCCCTGTTGTTCAGAAGGCCTTGAATCTCGGCGAGAAGGTCTGACTTGAAGGGTTGACAGCTTGGGCTGCCATTTGGGGCGATCTGGAGGGTCTCCACAAGATTGAGTGAATACCCTCTAAATTATCTGAAGGACCCATTTGTCTGAGGTTATGGACTTCCACTGGTTGTAGAAGTGCATCAGACGACCTCCCACCGGAGAGGAAAAGTCCACCTCGGGCAGCTGAGATGGAACTTGGGTCGGCAATTCATAAGGTAGCGCTGGGCACTTTGGGCCCTTGCGCTTTCTGTTGCACCTTCTTTTGAGGTTGGGCAGGTTGGTTCTTATGGAAACTTCCTCTGCCTCTGCAGGACTGATGATTATGAAACTGACGTTTACTGGCATGCCCTTGAGAGGGGGCAGGAGGGGGCCGAGCCAACTTAATGGCTGACCTAGTCTTTTGTGTAGCTTCTAGAGCTTGCTCTACCTGAGGACCAAAAAGATATGCACCATCAAAGGGCAATGCCATCACCTTCTGCTGCACGTCATTCGTGAAGCCCGAAGTGCGCAGCCAGGAATGACGGCGGGTGCAAATACCAGCAGCCGCTTAATGGGAAGCAGTGTCAAAAGCATCCATGGCTGCTTTAACCTGCTGGTTGTTAGATTCAATACCTCTGGTAATGGTTTGAAGAAGCTCTGGCTTTGAATCAGACTCCAGTAGGGCTTCAACCATTTGCATGATAGAATGCCAGAGGATATACTCATACTGGGAAAAATAGCCTTGGTAACTGGCAATACGCATACTTAGAGTAGAAGCAGCAAAGACTCTCTTACCTAAGGTGTCTATCTTACAAGATTCTTTGTTAATAGGTCGAGCTGTAGTAGTTTGAGGAAGAACGACCTTATTCTCTGCCAGGACAACAATAGGATCCGCAAAGGCTTGAGATGCCAAAATGGGACGATCCTTGGGGGCTGAATATTTCCTATCAGTGGATTTAGCCACCGAAGGGGTGAGAGCAGGATTATTCCATACCATTTGAGACAGCATCTCGAAGGAAGGCTGAACCGGAGGAGTCAAATCGGTAGGGATCTCCGAGGCATGAAGATATTGGAGTCTTAACAATTTCCCAGGATCGATGTCTGTGGTCTGGAGAAAAAGTGTGGAACTCAGATTTTTCAACAGAGATTAAAAGGACAGGTCCTCGACCACAGGCTCTGTAGCAGTAATAGATCCTGCTTTGTCCACTTCATCACCCAACCGAAGGTCTGGGTCAGGCTCAACGTCATCTCCTGACAGTCCAGGAGGGACTGTATGGATAGGAAAGGAATGAAAATCAGAAGAGGAGGAAGAAGGAAACAAGTGAAAAGAGGAGTTCCCGAGATCCCCCAGCACCGAGAATGACGCCACGAGACCACGCGGCACTGAAAACGGCGCAGAGAAGCCACACGGCGCCGAGGATGGCGCCAAGCACAGCATCGACGCCGAGGACAGTGCCAAGAGTCCACACGACGCTGAGGGCGCCGAAAACACTCCCAGACTCCGAAAAACAGGTTTTGAAGGAAGAAGAGCAGGAGATAAGGGCATCGGTGTGGCCCCTGCGCCGTAGCCATGTGGGGGAGAACACCTAAGCGCTGAGAGTCGACGGCACCAAGAAGGTGCCGCTGCGTGACCAGGAAGGTTGTCCAATCAAGCTTACCTGGTCGCCTCAAGGCCCACGAGCGACCTGTAACCAGGTAGCCGAACCAACCTCCCGAGCCCATTGCTCCATAAGAGCGGCCCACTGATGAAACTGCTCATCTGAAGACCTACCTGCGGGCGGGGTAGGCTCGATGGAAGCCGTCGGCTACCAGAAGCAGAGGTTGCGATCTGGCGAGGAGACCGCACCAGCCCCTGAGCAATCGAGCCGCTCACGCGCAGACATATCTGAGGGCTTACCTTGGAGGATGCCTTCTTTTAGACCTGTGGGCCAAAGAAGAGTTCGAGGCGAACGGTGCCGAGAGTGCGACTGCTTATTTTTATGCTTCCGGGGACCGCCCGAAAGACATTGGACTGACGCTGTCAGACCCCCATCTGGAGAAGGCGGTGGACCAGACCCAGCCCGACTGACTGAACAACTTTCATACTGAAGTCTCCCCTACCGTCACCTGACCTGCTCATGGCTGTCATCTGCTAAAAGTAGGCTGAAACTTTTATTGTATTTATTTTAAAAATAAGAATAAATTTAAGCGATACTGTATCGAGATACTACAAAATAATAAAAACTGAAAACTCTGTTGCTAGTTTGAAGTTTGAATTTTATAGGCGAGTTTATCGCCGCCACTGAAGTGCACTCGACAGCCGGAAAAAAAGAACTGAGGCGGTTGGAGGGTCGACGTACCGAGATTGTAGCATTACCGCTGGGCCGGAAGTAGCTCCTCGCGGCGCCATCTTCTGGTGCCGACCTCCAGCAAAAGTTTGCTCCCGGCGGGTCCTAGTGCTGCCCGGTGCAGATCCCAATAGTGTGAATGAGTGGTGGAGACTTATGTCCAGGAAGATCTCGCTCCACCCTCATGACTTCAGAGATCTAGCCCACTGGAAGCCAGGGCTGTGCATCAAGCTGGGGAGGCTAGGTGGGTCATGGTGGATGAGCAACATATACCATTCCTAGAAATCCTGTTACAGGTGAGTAACCTGCATTTAGGACATGGATATGTTGTTTATCCACACTGTCTGGCAGACTCCTAGCAGTTCTCCCGGGAGGAGGGACGCAGTCGACACACCCCTATTTAGGGAGTAATGACTGAGAACCTGAGGTCCCAAAACCAGTATCCCGGCGTGACCAGGGTCGGTGGTAGTGGGTAATGAAGGTGTGCTGACTTCCAGGCAGCCCTGCAGATTCTGGATAGGGACGCCCTGGAAGCAGCTCACCGATGCAGCCGTATGGCGGGTAGAACAAGCTCTTATCCGTCTGGGAGGCTCCATGCCTGCCAACCTATAGCAGAGATCTGTGCAAGAGGTGACCCACGTGCCTATCGTCCACTTGGCTGCAGGTCTGCCAGGTGCGGCTTCAGCGTAGGTGACAAACAGCTGGCGAACCCTCCCCGAACTTCAGCCATGCACTCCTTGTATTAAGCGAGTGCTCTTCACGGGTCCAAAGTATGGAGCCTATATTCGGCCTCCGAGGTGTGATTGGGGTAGAACACTGGCAGAGTCAACACCTGGTTAAGGTGAAACTCCAACACCACCTTCGGAAGGAATTTCGGGTGGGGGCACAGGACAACCTTGTCCCTGTGGAAGACCAGATAAGGACACTTGATGGAAAGCGCCTGGAGCTCTCCCATTCTTCTGGCCGACGTGATAGCCACCAAGAAGGTGGTCTTCCACGACAGGTGAGAGATGCCACACCTATGCACTGGTTCGAATGGCTTGCCCATGAGCTTAGCCAATACCAGCAGTAGATCCCACGGAGGTGGAGGTTCTCGCACTGGTGGGGATATGTGATCAAGGCCTTTGAAAAAGTGCCTGACCACCTTCTCCTGTGCCACCGACTGCTTTCCGGCCCGCGCCCGGTAAGCAGAGATGGCTGCCAGGTGCACTTTAAGGGTCGTCGACCGAAGCCCTTGCTGAGAAAGTGACCACAGGTAGTCCAGAATGCTTGCCAGAGAGCAGGAGGAAGGGTCCAGGCCCTAACCCTGACACCAAATGGAGAATCTCTTCCATTTAAAGGCGTAGCATTTTCTGGTCGACTCCTTATGGGAAGCCTCAACCACGTGGAGGACCTCATCGGAAAGACCCAAGGCCTGGAACTCTAGCCGATCAGGAACCAGGCCATCAGGTGCAGGGATTGAAGGTCCGGATGGAATACCTTCCCCTGATTAACTGAGATCAGGTCCGGGCGGGCTGGAAGCCGACTTGGGAGCCTGGAGCTGAGACTGAGGAGATCTGATACCAGAACTGGCGAGGCCAGTCTGGGGCTACCAGAATCACCTGCGCCTTGTCCCTCCTCGGCTTTGAGGAGTACCCTTGTGGATCAAGGGAAATGGGGAAAGGCGAGGAAGAGGCCCGGGTCCACGGCCTCAAGAAGGCATCCCTGCAGCGAGCTCTGCTGAGGGGGCGGCATGAAACAGTCTCAGCTTGCATTCTCCCTGAGGCAACAGGTCCACCTGAGGCATGCCCCAGTGGGGAGAACAGATCTTGTACTACTCCGCAGGAGAGACCACTCGTGGGACGCAGCCCCTATCCGGCTTAGGGCATCGGCCAGAATGCTGGAGGCTCCTGCCACATGGATGGCAAGGAGATCCGCCTCCAGGCTGCGCACAAGGGACTAAATGCGGAGAGCTTCCCTGCACAGAGGCATGAAGCGTGTCCCGTCCTGGCGGTTTAGGTAGTACATGGTCGTGGTATTGTCCGTCTTGACCTGGACTACTTGACCCCGTACAAACAGAGTGAAGGCAGTGAGGGCTAGACGAACCGCTTGAAGCTCCCGCAGATTGATGTGGCATCGGGACTCCCGAGGGGACCAGAGGCCGTGCGCTCTGTGCTCTCCCCCCTAGATGGGCACCCCAACCCATCAAAGAGGCATTGGTCAATAGAGAGACCATCAGTTCGGGGTGGACAAACAGGATGCCCTCCTGCAGATGAGCTGGAACGGTCCACCACTGGAGAGTGTTCCACATCTCCTGGGTCACTGTCACTAGCTGATCCAAAGGATTAGAGCGCTGTGACCATTTGCTGGCCAGTCCCCATTGTAGGGGACGCATGTGCCAACGGGCCCAACGGACCACACTGGTGCAGGCCACCATGAGGCACAGGAAGTCCCTGGCAGGGCGCAATTGCCCAACCTGAAATGATTGGGCAAAGGAGGAAAGAACCTCGGCCCTGTCCGCCGGGAGCCGTGCTCTGGCCCGCAGAGAGTCTAGCTCTGCCCGATGGAATTGGATCACCTGCTTAGGCATTGAAACCGACTCTGCCTCATTGATAAGGAGGCCAACCTGAGAGAGCAAACCTGAGGCCAGATCCCTGACCGCCTCCACCTCCATTCTGGAGAAGACCGCAATCAGCCAGTCATCCAGGTAAGGTACACCTTGACCTTCAGCCAAGAGAATGCTGTCACCACTCATATGCATTTGGTGAAGACCCTGGGAGCTAGTGAAAGGCCAAGGGCATGGCCCGAACTCTAGAGGGAACCTCTGCCCTGAAGCGGAGGAATCTCTGGTGGGATGGACGGATTGGGACATGAAAGAACGCGTCCTGGAGGACCAGAGAACAGAACCACATGCCTCGTTCCAAGGATGGAATGATCTGAGCCAGAGTGACCATCCTGAAGTTTTGAGACCTTAGGAACCTGTTCAGGTTGTGCAGGTCTAGAATGGGGCGCCAGCCCCCCCGTCCATTTCGGGACCAGGAAATACCTGGACACAAACCCCGGGCTTGGTGGAGGATCTGCCACCTTCCTGATCACCTCCTTTTCGAGGAGCAGGGCAATGTCAGCTCGACGAGCCGATAGGGAGGCTGCGGACCCCGTAGCCCCGCGTGGGGCGACGGCTCGGAAGGGCGGGGCCTGCTCGAACTCCAGAGGCATACCCTTTCCTACCACCTCCAACACCCAGCGGTCCGTGGTGATAGTGGACCAGGCAGAAAGGAAGTGGCGGAGCCGTCCCCCCACAGGGGAAACCCAGGGGGAAGCAACGAGGCTGGGGGTGACACCCCTCAATCCGTCACTGGGCAGGCTTGGAGGAGGGACCGGCCGAGGGACCTCCTGGGCCTTTTCCTCCCTGCTTCCTGTTGGAGGAAGCCACGGGCTTAGCTTTGGGGTGCCAAGCACGTGCCTACTGGCCCTGATGCTGGTGTTGCTGGGCCAGACTTGCCGCAGGGGCAGAAGGTCGAAAGGACTTATGTTACTGATGACGGCCTTTGTCCTTCTGAGCGGAGGTGACCGAATCCAGGGTAGCGTTGGACTTTTCGATCCTCTGGAGGTGGCCTTCCACTCCAGGGCCGAACAGGTCAGTCCCCAAAAAGGGGACGTCCACCAATTTGTGCTGGGTATCCGCCGTAAAGGTGGATATCCTCAGCCAGGCTCTGTAGTGCATGGCCACTGTGGCCATTACTGATCGGGCACAGGAGTCTCCAATGTCTAGAGCCATTTGGAGCTGCTGTTTCGTCACTGCCCTTGCCTGATCCCGCACCTGCTTGACCGTAGTCTGCAGGTCGGCCGGGACATGAAGGATCACCTCATCCAGGGAGCCCATGAGGGCGTGGGAGAAGTGCGCCATCAGTACGGCCGAGCTGGCCTGACAGAGGCCGAGGGAGAACGCAGCGTACACCTTGCGCCCGGCATAGTCCAGCTTTTTGGACTCCTTGTCGGGGGGCTTATCCACATCCTTGGGGTTCCCGGAGCGCCGGAAAAGGCTATCGGTGACCAACCCCTCCGTGGAGGGGTGTTCTGAAAAACCGGACAAAGAGCCGGTAGGGACCGCATACTTTCTGGCCATCCTGGCTGAAGGCACAAGACAGGAAGCCGGCCACTGCCAAAGCTCCAAGGCTGGGCCAACAATGGCTTCAGCCACCGGAAAGGCCTCAGTGGGAGAATCCCCCTGGTCCAGTATCTCCGTGAGGGGATACTTGGCCCGCATGGATACGGGCTCGAGCTGCATCCCGGTGGACTCTGAGATGAGTCGAAGCAGACCCATGAACGATGACGGGCTCTCGTCCATCGACTGTCCCCCGGAGGACTCCAGGTCAAGGGGCCTGGAAAACAGGGAGGAATTGTCGTCAGACTCCGAGGAGTCTGCGAAGAGCTGCCTGGGGCCTGAGCCACCTTCCACCTGCCGAGGACGGTCGGGAGTGAGGGTGACTGACAACCGGTGGGGCAGACCCTGACATGACCGAGAGTCCTTGGTCGGAGCCCCTGATTTCGGTTGTGAAGGAGGAGGTTCCACCACAATCGGTGGGGCAGCTAGTTTCAGCCGAATAACCGGCCCTGGCTTGGGCACCTCAACCACCGCGAGGGGTTGTTTCAGCCTTTCGGGTGACAGCCACTTAATGGCGGGGAAGGTGACGGCGTCGGCTTGTTCCCAGATAAAAGGAGCTGCTGCCACATTAAGTCCTCCTAGCGTTGACGCAATTTGCGTCGAAGCCTCTCCTCTTCCGAGGAGGAAGACGAGGACGAGCGGTGTCGCCGCTTACCTCAGGACCGAGACCGCTGATGTCGGGATCGGCTGGACCGAGACGAGGTCCGAGACCGAGACCCTCTGTGTTTCCGAGGGCGGGTCTGGGAAGGAACGGGGGACACCCGCTCCTCCCTGGGCTCGGGAACCTTGACCGGGGACTCTGGCACAGGAGGCGCAGGCAAGTCCTCGGTTTCCACAGGGAGAACCGGTGATGAAGGGCTGCCGGCTTCACCAGTCAACAGCCCGTCCGACGGGTTGAGAAAAATCTCGACCGCCTCAATGGGTGTCTCGGATGGCTAACCTGACTGGGACACCGTGAAGCCAGCAGCCTTAGCTGCAACCTCGACCGAAGTCGAGTGTCGACTGTCCGGGAAGGGACCTCTCCTCCCCCATGAACGCTTGACGGTGGGACTTACCCTTCGAGTCCTTCTTTTTCAACCGAGAAGAGTGTCCCGATGGCCCCTCTCCCTTCATGGAGAGAGATTGGCAAAGCTCCTTAAAAGAAGCTGTGTAGGAGGATCCCAGAGAGAGCGGGATAAAAACCATGACTGAAGAAGTTGACGATCGCCTGGGCCGCCTCCTCCTCGAGGGCGATCATCTGCTCGAGTTGCTCAGCCGAGCCAGCCACCGCGGACACCGCCCAACGGGCCTCCTTGGACTTCACCGGGGTAACGCTTCTCGCCCAAGTTGTAACCGGCAGCGCGGTCTTCAAGGACGCTATTGAGAAAGATATACACAACTCACAGGCTCGCGGGTCGTGGTCAAGGCCGAATCAGTAGACGCACATGGAGTGCGGATCTGTCCTGGATATCTTCTGCCCGCATGGGCACCACCGAAAACCGGGAGTCGATTTGTCCATCGCATCCACGAGGGAGGAATTTGACTGAAGTCTTGAGAATTTTTAAATTATTTTCGGGTGAACCGAAGAGTTAGGATCCAGTCTATACGCAGAGCGTTAAGTAGGGAACCTGAGCTTCCAAGCGGTAAGGAAGATCTGGTGTCATGAGGTGGAGCAAAGAGTTCTACCACCTGGGTGGGTGGGTGGAGCCAGCTTGAAGACCTTCCGGCAAGATTTAAAGCGGCAAGGAACCTGCCAGACAGTGTGGATGGACAACATATCCATGTCCCTAGAATATATCTTTTAGAAGCTGGATTACCTTTTCCCACATCCCCATAGGTCAGAAACAATAGTTTCCTGTCCTGCCTGTGGTCCTTAGTGGCTGTAATAGAGTAACTGAGAGCTCTCTTCACATCCAAACCATGAAGTCTTCTTTCACCAGAAGTAGAATGCTCAATGAAAAAGACAGGTAGGGTAATGGATTGGTTGATGTGAAAATCAGAGACTACCTTTGGTAGGAATTTTCTGTTTGTTCTCAAAACTACCTTATCTCTGTGAAAAGAGATATAATCCTGCTCCGCAGAGAGAGCCTGGAGCTCACTTATTCTTGCAGAAGTAACTGCCACTAGAAAAACTGCTTTCCAAGTGACATATTTGAGATGAGCTGTAGCCATAGGCTCAAAGGAATGCCCCATGAGCTTGGCTATACAAACATTAAGGTCCCATGCTGGAACAGGCGCCCTGTGAGGAGGGTGTAAATGGGCCAAACCTTTGAGGAATCTTCTAAAAATGGGGTCTGAAGCTAGTGATACCCTGGTACCAGCAGAAATGTAAACAGCCAGTGCTGCAAGGTGTTCCTTGAGTGAATTCGGTTGTAGACCCAGAGAATGTAAATGAGAGAGGTAATCCAAAACAGCTGGGACCCCAGCCTGTAGTAGAATCAAATCCCTAGTTGAACACCAGATTGAAAACCTTTTCCATTTAGAAGAATATGTTTTCTGAGTAGAGGGTTTCCTATAGCCCCTCAGAATGTGAAGCACTGATTCAGAGAGTTGCAAGTCAGTATATTCTAGTTCCTCAAGAACCAAGGTTTGAGGTTGAGGGACCTGAGGTTCGGGTATAACAGGGTCCCCTGGTTGGAGGTCAATAGGTTGTGCCTCAGAGGGAGTCGTATCGGTTTGACCACAGACATTAAGAGCATTAGAGAGTACCATGGCTGCCTGGGCCAGTCTGGGGCTATTAGGATCAGAGATGCTGAGTGGGACCTGAGCTTCAGTAACACTCTGAAGACCAAGGGAAAAGGAGGGAAAGCGTACATGAACCTCCCTGACCAATCTAGAGTCAGGGCATCCAGGGGCAAAGTACCCCGATCTGGTGGCCTGCAGCAGTACTGAATAAAGTGGTGGTTCTGGTGGGATGCGAACAAATTCACCTCTGGAGTGAACCACCTTTGGAAAATTATGTCTACCACCTGTTTGTTCAGAGTCCATTCGTGATGGGCCTGGTTTATTCGACTTAAGGCATCTACCAGGGTATTTCCTATCCTGGTAGATGGATTGCCTGCAGGGAGACTCCCAAAGAATATGCCAGAGTCAACATTTTCATGGCCTCTGTGCAAAGAGGCCCTGACCTGGTGCCTCCCTGTGTGCTGATGTAGTACATCATGGTGGTATTGTCTGTTCTGACCTGTACCACCTTTGACTGTACCAATCCTGAAACGGTCCTTAGAGCCAGAAAGACAGTCCTTAGTTCCAACAAGTTTATGTACTGGAGGGACTCTGTGGTTGACCAGGAACCCTGGGTTGTTATATGGTCTCCGAAGTGGGTGCCCCAGCCCAATAGGGATGCATCTGTTGTGAGAACAACTGAGGGGTAGTCTTTCTGAAAGGGAACACCTTCCCTTAGATTGGGTACTTCCTTCCACCACTGCAAGGCTTGCAGCAAGTTCTTGTGACGGGAATGGGTTTTGAAAGAGAATCTTTTCTTTTACTCCAGTGAGCCCTGAGGTGGAACTGGATGTCCTTCATTTGAAACCTTGAACCCAGTACTGTGGCTGTGGACGCAGCCATATGACACAGAAGTTGCAAGAAATGTCTTGCAGTCTTGCTCCTGTTCAAGGTGAAGGAATCTGCTACTAGCTGAAGATTTCTGACCCTGTCCAGAGGGAGGTAAGCCCTGCACTGCAAGGTGTCTATCTCTGCCCCATGAACTGCAGCATTTGTGCAGGAGTGAGAACTGACTTTTTGAGATTGATAATGAATCCCAAGGATTCCAGCAGGCCTTGGGTAAGGCTTAGATACCGAGTGACCTGTTGTGGTGACTTGCCCACCGCCAGCGTCATCCAAATATGGAAAAACTGTTACACACTGTCTTCGAAGGTGTGCTACCACTGGTGCTGGGCACTTTGTAAACACCCTTGGGTCCGAAGAAAGGTCAAAAGGCAGGGTTGAAAATTGGTAGTGTCCTGAAGGGAGTTTGAATCAGAGATATTTTCTGTGAGACTCCCTTATGGGAATGTGGAAATAGGCGTCTTTCAAGTCCAGTGATGCCAACCAATCCCCTTTCTGGATTCTTGGCAGAATCAATGTTAAAGTTACCATTTTGAACTTTGGCTTTTTTAGATGCCTGTTTAGGGCTCCGAGATCCAATATAGGCCGCCATTCCCCACTTATCTTTGTGGTGAGGCAGTATCTGGAGTAAAAGCCCCTTCCTCTCAATGGGCTTGGGACAGGTTCCACTGCTTTTAAAAATAGCAGTTTCTGGACCTCTGCCTCCAGCAGAATCTTTTCTGCCAGAGAAGGTGCACTGAAACCTCTTGCTGCTAGAGGAGGAAGAGATTTGAAAGCCACAGACAGACCCTGACCCACTACCTACAGGACCCACTTGTCTGTGGTGATGGTCAGTCAAGCCTGGAGGAAGTGGGGAAAGTCTGCCTCCGACAGGGAGTGAGGAGGCGGCCTGTACTTCAGGGGGTCTGCTTGGCTTGGGGTGGAGGTTCTTCTTGAGCTCCACGCCTAGATCCCCTTCGACCCCTGCCCCTAAAGTACCCCTGCTGTGGGTACTGTTGGTACTGGAGTGTGGTGACTGACTGGAAAAAGGGCCTGGTGTGGAAGGACCTGCCCCGGCCTACCCTTCCATAAGGCCTGGTGGATGGAGAAACTCTGTCTCTACTAGAGTTGCTTCTGTAAGTGGCCTTATACTCATCCATCTTCTTTACGTATGCCACTGTGGATTCTCTGAAAAGAGCATTTCCTTCTAAAGGAAAAACAAGGGCCTTAGATTGTGTATCAGCAGTGAGATTTGTGGCCCTCAGCCATGCAAATCTCCTCTGGGCTACCGTATTTGTAATCCAGCTGGCTGCAGTGTCGTTGGTATCGGCAGCCATCTGAAATTGGTACTTAGCTGCCTCTAGCCCAAACCTAGCTGTTTCCGCTAGGTCACCAGATAGGGGTGCGGGAGCTTTCTGTGAAATGGCCAATACTGACTGCCACAGGGACTTTCGGTACTGGGCAGCATAGCCCTGAAAGTTAGCCTGTCACATGGCTAGGGAGGCTGACAGGTATCCTTTCCTAGCCATGCTATCTATTTTCCTAGAGTCCTTATCTGGTGGATGGGATGCCAGAGGGACTCTAGCCTTATCACAGGCTGCTTGTTTTTTTTTTTTTTTTGTTTAGTTGTTTAACCAGGAGTAGCACACTAAGCTGAAAGCTTTTTTACAGGAGTGATCTGGGAGCACAGGGAAGTTAAGTTACTTGCTCAGGGTCACACAGTATGCAGGTGGAAGCTGTGGGATTCAAACCCAGGTCTGGCTGCTGGATGTTATCACCCCTTGGCTGGATGCTGAATGACCCCTTGGTGATCTGGATGGGAAAAAAGAAATGATGCCCCTTCCCTCTCCAACTGATATTTCTTGTCCATCCTCTTATCCAGAGGATGGACAGAATTTGGGGTTTGCAACAATTTCAGAGCATCTTTCTTAAAAAAAATTATTGACTGGGAGGAGGAGGAGGGCTTTGGTGGGAGTCAAACCCATCATCTCCAGATACTCTATTTCCTTCTCATCCTCCACTTCTTCCCTTGTGGAGATGTCTAGGGCATCTGCCATTTTTCTCACGAAAGTAAAGTGAGAAGAAAAATCTTCAGATGTCCTAGGGGGCGAACCAAAATCTTGTTCCGGGGATACCTCGGGTAAGATGGGTTCCCTTTCATCCTCCTCATATTCACTGCATTCCTCCTCTTCAATGAGGGGAATTCTGTCAGGCTGTCCTGCTGTAACAAGTGGTTGCTGAGCAGGGGGCACCAAACTCTGCAAAGCCTGAATGACTTTAAAAGCCTGTGCGATTTCCTGAGGAGTTGGCATGATACTAGTAGATACAGAAGTCCCCTGATCAGTATGTGGGGGTTCTGTATGCTTCAGCTTGCGTTCTTTTTTTAGAGGGAACCGGGGAGCTAGCTGGTTCAGAAATCCTCTTAGTAGCTTTATCACCCTTCTCAGGGGTGGAAGTAACAACAGATGTGGGTTCAGCCATAATAACAGAGGGTATCGGCTGGTCAGGGCCAGAGGGACCCTTGGGGAGCTTCTTTTTCAGCTGTTACAGGCATTTTTCAATATTTTTTTCCAGGGAAAGTCAGGCAGATTTGACAATCCTCTTTAAGATGCTCATATCCCAGACAAGCTACACACATAGTATGCTTATCTGCCTTTGCAAAAACATCCCCACACTGTGTACAATTTTTAAAACTGGTCTCACAGGTCTTTTTTTTCAGTTTTTCTGCCATTTTAACTGATAAAAAAAGAACTGCAAAAAGAAAAGATTTTAGATAATAACAATTGCGGCTGTGGTTGGTTCTGGAACCAAAAAGGAACTGGAGGAACCGAACCGATAGAAAAACTGGAACTGGTACTAGTGGTTCAGTAACCGAAAACTACGGTTACAAAAAAACACTTTTAAACCAAATTTAAACAAAGATAAAACGGGTTCTGTGTTAGAAAAAAAAAAAAAAAAAAAATCTATGAATCTAACCCGGTTCCCTCCCAGTTATTCCGACCTGAGAGGAACCGGCAAAAACAACTAAATAACTACAAAAACTAAGTTTAGCTAAGTAAAGCAATAAATATAAGGCAGCAAATGAAAAAACAACATGATACTTATATGTTTTTTATAAGTTTCTTCACTTCAGACAGATGACAAAGAGCGACACTCCGAGCGACCAGACTATTCAGGCTGAGAGTAAAATCTGAGGAGGTTTAGAACATTGGCAGTTAGTATAGGGCAGCATTTGAAAAGTTGTCACATGCAGATGATTCCATCATTTGCATATGTTCCATTCTCTCCAGGCAGTCCAACCCTCCAGGCTTACTGCAGAAAGTTCTGAATACTTCAGTATTACTGAGGTTAGAAGAGCGCTTTCCAGGACAGGTAGTGGATATCCCAGCTTACAGCCGGTTCAAAAGGAAGGAGAGTAAGCTTTTCTAAAATAAAATTTAGGTCCCAAGGTGGAGTGGGGTGGAGGATAGGGGGTTTCAAATGGAGGATTCCTTTCAGAAAGGTTTTGGAGACCTCCAACTGAGCCCCGTTTTCCCATCCACTAGGATGTGGTAGGCCGAAATAGCTGACAAGTGGACTCTGAGGGAGGAATAGCTTAGACCAGAGTGAGACACGTGCAACAGGCAATCCACAACCTGTGGTACTGAGCATGTGAAGGGGTCACAACCCTTAGCTGCCGCCCAGATGGAAAATCTGGTGAGGGCTTCTGAGCTCCAACCAGGAACTGAGCGACCCTCTGGGAAACTCTAAAATGTGACACAATTACGTCTGAAGGAGCCACGCATGGAGATGTAGGGTCCTGAGACCTAGATGCACTAGTCTGCCCTGATCCTGCATCAACAGATCATGTTGAAGAGAGAGGGAAACTGGGGGTTCCACAGCCAGCTGCTGCCAAGGGTGTCAGCAGGCATACTCAATGTACTCTGCTGAGTATAGTAAAGTCTGAAAAACCCAGCGACAGTACTGGCCTCAGACCAGGGCAGCAAACACAAACAGAGCCTGATGTACCTAAAAAACAGGTTACTGACCCGTAACAGTAGTTCTAGGAGTGGTATATGTTGTTGATCCACACTTATTGGCATGTCCCTTTCCCCTTTAAGGATTGCCGAAAGGTCTTCAAGCTGGCTCCTCCCACCCACCCAGGAGGTATAACCCTCGGCTCCACCCCATGGCGCCAGATCTTAGCCCGCAGGAAGCCAGGTTTGTGTGTCTGCAGCCGGGGAGGTTAGGTGGGTCCGTGTGGATGAACAATATATACCACTCCTAGAACTACTTTTACAGGTGAGTAAATACAGGTTACTCACCTGTAACAGGAGTTCTAGGAATGGTATATGTTGTTCATCCACACTGTCTGGCAGGTTCCTTGCCGCTTTAAATCTTGCCGGAAGGTCTTCAAGCTGGCTCCTCCCACCCACCCGGTGGTAAAACTCTCGCTCCGCCCCATGACGCCAGATCTGGGTCTACCGGAAGCTCAGGTTAAAGGCCGAAGCCGGGAGGTCTTGTGGTTGTGATAACACATACCATTCCTATAACTCCTGTTACAGGTGAGTAACCTGTATTTCTAGGGACATGGATATGTTGTTCATCCACACTGTCTGGCAGACTCCTAGCAGTTCTCCGGGAGGAGGAAGGCAAGGCACACACCCCCTACTTAGGGAATAAAGACTGGAGAACCGAGGCCCCAAAACCAGCATCCCGGCGTGACTCAAGGTCGATGTGGTAATGGATAATGAAGGTGTGTGCTGACTTCCAGGTAGCAGCCCTGCAGATTTCCTGGATAGGGACGTCCCTGGAAGCAGCCACCGATGCAGCAGTATGGCGGGTAGAATGAGCTCTTATCCCTCTGGGAGGTTCCATGCCCGCCAACTTGTAGCAGAGGTCTATGCAGGAGGTGACCCACCTGCTTATCGTCCGCTTGGCTGCAGGTCTGCCAGGTGCGGCTTCAGCGAGGTGAGACAAACAGCTGGCTAACCTCTCCGGAATTTCAGCCGGCGCCTCCTCTATAATAAGCGAGCTCTTCTAGGGTCCAAAGTATGGAGCCTGTATTCGCCTCCGAGGTGTGACTGGGGTAGAACACGGCAGAGTCAACACCTGGTTAAGGTAAAACTCCGACCACCTTCGGAAGGAATTTCGGTGGAAGAGGATAACCTTGTCCCTGTGGAAGACCAGGTAAGGAGACTCGATGCAGAGCGCCTGGAGTTCTCCCATCCTTCTGGCTGACGTGATAGCCACCAAGAAGGCGGTCTTCCACGACAGGTGAGAGAGTTCACACCTGTGCATTGGTTCGAATGGCTTGCCCATGAGCTTTGCCAGTACCAGCAGTAAATCCCACGGAGGTGGAGGTTCTCGCACCGAGGGGAAATGTGATCAAGGCCTTTGAAAAAGCGCCAGACCACCTTCTCCTAGGCCACCGACTGCTCCTCGCCCGCGCCTGTAAGCAGAGATGGCTGCCAGGTGCACCCTTAGGGTCGCCGACCCAAGCCCTTGACGAAAGGGATCATAAATAGTCCAAGATGCTTGCCAAAGGACAGGAGGAAGGGTCCAAGCCTTGCTCCTGACACCAAATGGAAAATCTCTTCCATTTGAAGGCATAGCATTTCCTGGTCGACTCCTTACGGGACGCCTCAACAACATTGAGGACCTCGTCGGAAAGACCCAAGGCCTGGAACTCTAGCCGCTTGGGAACCAAGCTGTCAGGTGCAGGGATTGAAGGTCCGGATGGAACACCTTCCCCTGACTGACTGAGAGCAGGTCCGGGCGAGCTGGAAGCTGCCTCGGAAGCCTGGAGCTGAGGCTGAGGAGATCTGGGTACCAGAACTGGCGGGGCCAGTCTGGGGCTATCAGAATCACCTGCGCCTTGTCCCTCCTTGCTTTGAGAAGCACCTTGTGAATCAAGGGAAATGGGGTGAAGGCGTAGAAGAGGCCCGGGGTCCACGGCCTCGAGAAGGCATCCCCCTGCAGCAAGCCCTGCTGAGGGGGGCGGGCATGGAACAGCCTCAGCTTCGCATTCTCCTTGGAGGCAAACAGGTCCACCTGAGGTGTGCCCCAATGGGAGAACAGATCTTGTACTACCTCCGGCAGGAGACACCACTCGTGAGATGCAGCCCCTATCCGGCTCAGGGCATCGGCCAGGGTGTTGGAGGCTCCTGCCACATGAATGGCTAGGAGATCCGCCCAAGCTGCGCACGAGTGACCAGATGCGGAGAGCTTCCTTGCATAGAAGCATGGAACGCGTCCCGCCCTGGCGGTTTAGGTAGTACATGGTCGTGGTATTGTCCGTCTGGACTCGGACCACTTGACCCCGGAGAAACGGAGCAAAGGTGGTGAGAGCTAGGGGGACCGCTCGGAGCTCCAGCAGGTTGATGTGGCATCGAGACCGTCGGCTCGGGGTGGACAAACGGGATGCCCTCCTGCAGATGAGATGGAACGTCCACCACCGGAGAGTCCACATCTCCTGGGTCACCGCCACTAGCTGGTCCATGGCAGCTGCCAGGACCACTGGCTGGCCAGTCCCCACTGAAGGGGGCGATGTGCCAGTGGGCCCAATGGACCATGCTGGTACAGGCCGCCATGAGACCCAGGAGGCGCAGGAAGTCCCGGCAGGCGCGCATTGCCCAACCAGAAATGACTGGGCAAAGGAGGTAAGAACCTCGGCCCTGTCCGCCGGAGCCGCTCTGGCTCAAGAAAGTCGAGCTCTGCCCGATAGCAACAGAATCACCTGCTTCAGCTCGAGTTCGACTTGGCCTCTGATGAGAAGGCCGATTTGAGAGCAAACCTGGAGGGCCAGATCTCTGGACCGCTCCACCTCCTGTCTGGAGGGGGCTGCTATCAGCCAATCGTCCAGGTAAGGGTACACCCGGACCCCTCGGCGCCGCAGGAAAGCTGTCACCACTGCTATGCATTTGGTGAAGACCCTGGGAGCTGGAGACAGGTCAAGGGCATGGCTCGAATCGAAGGGATCCTCCGCCGAAAGCTTAAGGAATCTCCATGTGACGGACGGATAGGGACGTAAAGAACGCGGCCCTGCAGGTCCAGAGAGACAGAACCACACGCCGTGTTCCAGGGATGGTATTATCTGAGCCAGAGTGACCATCCTGAAGGTTCGAGACCTTAGGAACTTGTTCAGGTCGTGTAGGTTCAGAATGGGCGCCAGCCCCGTCTGCTTCGAACCAGGAAGTACCTGGACACAAACCCCGGGTCTGAGGGAGGGTCCGCCACCTCCCTGATCACCTCCTTTTGGAGGAGGAGAGCGATGTCGGCCCAACGAGCAGACAGTGAGGCTGCGGAAACCCGAGGCCCCCCGAGGTGCGACGGCTCTGAAGGGCGGGGCCTGCTCGAATTCTAGAGGCAGGCCTTTTCCCACCACCTCCAGCACCCACCTGTCCGTGGTAATAACGGACCAGGCGGAAAGGAAGTGCCGGAGCCGTCCCCCCCACGGGGGGAACCTGGGATGAGGTGACGGGGTTGGGGCTACACCCTCAGCCGTCCTGGGCAGGCTTGGAGGAGGGACCGGCCGAGGGACCTCCTGCCTTTACCCTGCTTTTGTGGAGGAAGCCCGGCTTGGGTTTAGATGCCAAGCCGAGCCTGCTGGCCCTGACGTTGTTGGGCCGGACGCTACACGGGCGAGAAGGACGAAAGGGCTTAGGCTGTGGTTTGGCGGCCTTTGTCCTTCTGAGCGGAAGAGACCGAGTCCAAGGTAGCATTGGACTTCTCGATCCTCTGCAGGTGACCTTCCAACCCAGGGTCAAGAGGTCGGTTCCCAAAGGAACATCCGTCAACTTGTGCTGGGTATCCGAGTAAAGGTGGATATCCTCAGCCAAGCCTCGACGACGATGGCCACTGCGGCCGCCACAGACCTGGCACATGAGTCCCCAATGTCTAAAGCAGTCTGAGCTGCTGTATGGCCACTGCCCTGGTCCCGCACCTGCCTGACCGTGGTCTGCAGATCCACAGGGAAGATGAGGGACGACCTCATCCAGGGAGCCCAACAGGGCATGAGAGAAATGTGCCATGAGGACGGCCGAACTGGCCTGGCGTAAGGCCTATGGAGGACGCAGCATAGACTTTTCACCCGCATAGTCCAATTTCTTGACTCCTTGTCGGGAGGTTTGTCCACATCCCTAGCGCTCTCGCACGCCGAAAACGCTGTCGGTAACTACCCTCGGCCGAGGGGTGTTCTGAAAACCGGACAGGAAACCCGGTAGGGACTCAGATACTTCCTGGCCATCCTGGACGCAAGGCGCAGGGTAGAGCAGGGCTGCCAGAGCGCCAAGGCCGGGCCACTATGGCCTCGGCCACCAGAAAGGCCTCCGTAGGGGAATCCCCTCGGTCCAGAATCTCCGTGAGGGGATACCTGACCCGCTTAGAAACGGGTTCGAGCTTCATCCCGGTGGACTCCGAGATGAGCCGAAGCAATCCCAGAAAGGACGAAGGGCTATCGTCCACCAACTGTCCTCCTGACGACTCCAAGTCCATTCGCTTGGAGAAAAGGGAGGAATCGCCTTCAGACTCGGAAGAGTCCTCAAAGAGCTGCCTCGGGCCTGAGCCACCCTCCACCTGCCGAGGTCGATCGGGAGGGAGGGTGACAGACAGCCTATGGGGCAGTCCCTGAGCCGACCGAGAATTTTTGGTCGGAGCCCCAACTAACGGCTGTGGAGGCGGAGGTTCCACCGGAATCGGTGGGGCAGCTGGTTTTGGCCGAACAACTGGCCTGGGAACAGGCTCCTCGGATAAAACGAGGGGTTGTTTCGGCCACTCCGGTGACAGCCACTTAATGGCCAGGGAAGACGACGGCGTCGGCTTATTCCTGGTCAGAAGGAGCTGTTGCCACATCAGTTCCTCATATCTTCGAAGCAACTTGCGCCGAAGCCTCCCCTCGTCCGAGGAGGAAGAGGATGAGCGGCGGCGCCACTTGCCGCGGTGCCGAGAGCGAGACCGCCTATGACGCGGGATCGGCTGACCGCCAAGAAGTCCGAGATCGGTGAACTCGGCTTTGCCGAGGACGGGCGGGAGGTGTCGAGGAACCGCACTCTCGGTTCGAAGATTCAACCCAAGGCCCGAACCGAAGGCACAGACGAAAGCCGACGGGTCCTCAACTCTACTGGGGAACCGGGAGAGGGATTCTCGCTTCTCCAGGCCGACAACTCGTTCCAATGGGTCAGAGAAAATCTCGACCCGCTGACGGAGTATCGGGTCAACTGGCCTGACGGGACACCTTGAGACCAGTGGTCGAGCCGAGAAGTCGGATCAAGTCAACGGCCGACAACCTCGGGAGAGGGATCTTTCCCGCTCCCAAGAGCGTCGACGGTGAGACTTACCTTGTCTCTCTTTTTGGACCGAGAAATGGTCCAGAAGAAGTTGGTCCCTCACCTTTAGTAGAGAGGGTCAGACAAAGCTCCTTAAAAGAAGCTGAATAAGAGGCATCGAGAGAGAGCGGGACAAATGCCGCAGCCGAGGTAGAAGCGGCCCGCGCCGCCTCCTCTTCGAGGGCGATCATCTGCTCAAGCTGATCCACCGAGCCCGCCGCCGACACCGCCGACCAGGCCTCTTTTGACTTTACCGGAGGAAATCGCTTCTCGGGACGCCCCAGTTGTAAACGGGCAGCACGGTCTTCGAGGACGTAGGCCGAAAAAGAGCACAGGTCGCAGGCCTGTGGGTCGTGCTCAAGGCCCAAGCAGTAGACGCACGTGGAGTGCGGATCCGTCCAAGACATCTTCTATTCGCAAGGGCATCTCTGGAAACCGAGTCGATTGTCCATCGCAGCCGCGAGGGAGAGAAGACCGAAGTCTTTTTAGCAAAAATTTAATTTCGAAAATTCGAAGAATTAGGAACCAGTCTTATATGCAGAGCGTTAAAGAGGGAACCTGAGCTTCCAAGCGGTAAGGAAGATCTGGCGTCATGGGGCGGAGCCGAGAGTTTTACCACCCGGGTGGGTGGGAGGAGCCAGCTTGAAGACCTTCCGGCAAGATTTAAAGCGGCAAGGAACCTGCCAGACAGTGTGGATGAACAACATATCCATGTCCCTAGAACCTGTTTTTCTAGGATCATGGATATGTTCTTCATCCACACTTATTGGCAGACTCCTAGCAGTTCTCTGGGAGTAGGGAGGCAAGGCGCACACCCCCTATACTTACTTGGGAAACAAAGATTGGAGAACTAAGGCCCCAAAACCAGCATCCCGGTGTGACTCAAGGTCGATGTGGTAATGGGTAATGAAGGTGTTTGCTGTCTTCCAGGTAGCAGCCCGACAGATTTCCTGTATGGGGATGTCCTTGGAAGCAGCCACAGATGTGGTGGTATGGTGGGTAGAATGAGCTCTAATCCCTCTGGGAAGCTCCTTGCCCGCAAACTCGTAGCACAGACTTATGGAAGATGTAATCCACCTTGCAACAGTCCATTTTGCTGCAGGTCTGCCAGAAATGGCTTTAGCGTAGGTGACAAACAGCTGGCAAACCTCTCCCGGAATTTCTGCCGTCCTCTCCTTATAATAGGAGAGGGCTCGTTTCAGGATGAAAGTATGGAGCCTGTATTTAGCCTCCGAGGTGTAATTGGGGTAGTACACCAGCAGAGTTAACACCTGGTTAAGGTGAAACTCTGACACCACCTTCGGAAGGAATTTCAGGTGGGGGTGCAGGCCAACTTTGTCCCTGTGGAAGAGCAGATAAGGGGAGTCCACCGGAGCGTATGGAGCTCCCTTGTCCTTCTGGCAGACAGGTTAGCCACCAGAAAGGCCTTCTTCCACGACAAGTGTGACAGCTCACACTTGTGCATCGGTTTGAATAGCTTGCCCATGAGCTTTGCCAGTACCAGCAGTAGATCCCACGGAGGTGGAGGTTCATGCAGTGGAGGGGATACGTGATCCAGGCCTTTGAAAAAGCGCCCGACCATTGTCTCCTGCACCAACATCAGCTGACTGGCCCACACCCGGTAAGCAGAGATGGCTGCCAGGTGCACCCTAAGGGTCAATGACCGAAGACCCCCTTTGGAGAGAGAGACAGACCAAAGATAGTCGCGAATGCTAGCCACTGGACAGGACAGAGAGTCCAGGCCCCTGCCCTGACACCAGATGGAAAACCTTTTCCATCTGAAGGTGTAACATTTCCTGCTCGATTCCTTTCTGGATGCCTCCACCATGGTGGGTAAATCCTTGGAAAGACCCAAAGCCTGGAACTCTAGCCACTCAGGTACCAGGCTGTGAGATGCAGGGATTGAAGGTTCGGATGGTATACCTTCCCCTGATTGAGAGAGATCAGGTCCGGGCATGCTGGAAGCCGCTCCGGGGGCCTGCAGCTGAGGCTGAGGAGATCTGGGTACCAGAACTGGCGTGACCAGTCTGGGGCTACCAGAATCACCTTCGCCTTGTCCCTCTTCACCTTGAGGAGCATCCTGTGGATGAAGGGAAATGGAGGGAAGGTGTAGAAGAGGCCTGGGGTCCATGGCCTCGAGAAGGCATCCTCCTGTAGCGAGCCCTGTTGAGGGGTCGGGCGTGAAACAGCCTCAGCCTGGTGTTTTCCCTGGAGGCAAACAGGTCCACCATTGGTTTGCCCCAGTGGGAGAACACGCTATAAACTACCTCCGGATGGAGAGACCACTTGTGGGATGTCTGGCCTAAGCGGATGAGAGCATCCGCCAGATGGTTTGAGGCTCCTGCTACGTGGATGGCTAGGAGATCTGCTTCGAGACAGCTCACAAGTGTCCAGATGTGGAGCGCTTCCCTGCAGAGCAGATGGGAATGCGTTTTGCCTTGTTTGCTGAGGTAGTACATGGTCATGGTATTGTCCGTCTGGACTTGAACCACTTGACCCTGGAGCTGAGGAGCGAAAGCTTACAGTGCCAGTCTGACTGCTCTGAGCTCCAACAGGTTGATATGGGGACTCCTCAGGGGTCCAGAACCCATGGACCCTGTTGTCCCCCATGTGGGTTCCCCAGCCCATGATAGAGACATCGGTCATAAGGATGGCCGTCGGCTCGGGGTGGACAAATGCAATCCCTTCCTGCAATCGGTTTGGGGTGGTCCACCACAGGAGAGCATCCCACATCTTCTGGGTTACAGTGATCAGCGGGTCAAAATGACCATGGCGCTGAGTCCACTGGATGGTCAGCTCCCATAAAAGGGAGCGCATGTGCCACCGGACCGCAGAAGTGCACACTGCCATGAAACCCAGAAGGCGCAGAAAGTCCTGGGCAGGGCACAATTGCCCAACCAGAAATGACTGGGCAAAGGAGGAGAGAACCTCCGCCCTGTCCGCTGGGAGCCGAGCTCTGGCTTGACGAGAGTCGAGCTCTGCCCTGATGAAGCACATCACCTGAGACGGCACAAGTTCCGACTTGGCCTCACTGATCAGATCATCGAGTTAAGAGCAGGTCTTGAGGGCGAGTTTCCCGGACCTCTCCACCTCCTCTTGGGTAAGACCTGCTAAGAGCCAATCAAAGAGGTAGGGGTAAATTCTGACCTCTCGACGCCTGAGATGGCCTGTCACCACTGCAATTCATCTGATAAAGACCTGTGTGGCCGATGACAGGACGAACCGCATGGCTCGGAACTCGTATAAGGTCCCTTTGACTCTGAAACGGAGGAACCGCTGCTGAGATGGACAGATTGGGACGTGAAAGAACGCGTCCTGTAGATCCAGTGAACAGAACCACATGTTTCCTCCAAGGATGGTATGATCTGGGACAGAGTGACCATCCGAAAGGTGCGTGACCTGAGATACTGATTCAGGTCATGCAAATCTAGAATGGGGTGCCAGCCTCCCATCCGCTTGGGAACCAGGAAGTACCTGGAGACAAAGCCTGGGTCTACTGGAGGATCCGCCACTGGAGCTACTGCCTCCTTGAGGAGGAGCTGAGCAATGTCATCTTGAACAGCCGACTAAGTATGGGCAGACACCCTCTCCTCCTGTGTGGTGCGGGCTCAGCCTGGAGGGTACTGCTTGAATTCCAGAGGCAGTCCCTGGCAGACCACTTCCAAGACCCACTTGTCTGTGGTGATAAAGGACCAGGCGGAAAGGAAATGGCGGAGCTGGCCCCCCACGGCAGGACCCAGAGCTGGCATGATGGGAGTGGGGGTGGCAGCCCCGCCTCATCACTGAGCAGGCTTGGAGCAGCAGGATCCAGGACCTGAACCTCGGTCTCCCTTACGGACCTCGAAGGGCCTGGGCTGGGGGTGCCAACTTTGAGCCTGCTGCCCCCTTGAAAGGAGGACTGCTGGGCCGCAGGGGAAGACAGCCAAAAGAGCTGCTTCTTCTGCTGCTGCTGCTTCTTCTTACCAGAAGACCCTTTAGCAGAAGTGGCGTCCAAGGTGGCATTAGACGGCTCAATACGCTGAAGGTGACCAGCTACACCTGGGCCGAAGAGATCGGTGCCCAGGAAAGGCACATCAGCTGGTTTGTGCTGAGTATCCACCGGGAAGGAGGAGAGCCTCAGCCAAGCCCTGTGGCGAGAGGCAACTGCGACTGCCAATGAGCAGGCACAAGAGTCCCTAATATCCAGAGCTGTCTGAAGCCTGGTCCCAGACTTACTTGACTGTGGTCTGCACATCCGCAGGGAGGTGTGGGAGGACTTCATCTAAAGACCTCAAGAGGGCATGGGAGAAGTGTGCCATGATGACGGATGAACTTACCTGATGGAGGCCCAATGACGAGGCCGCACAGACCTTCTGAGCCGAGTGATCCAAATATTTGGATTCCTTCTCGGGAGGTCGCTCAGCATCGTCAGAACTGCCAGTACGCCTGAACACAGAGGCATTCACAAGGCTCTTGGCCGAAGGGTGCTCTGTGAACCCCGCAAGGGACTCCATGGGCACCGCATAATTGCGGGCCATGCAGGCAGATGGAGCTGGACAAGAGGCAGGGTGCTGCCAAAGTTCTAAGGCCAGGCCAACAATGGCCTCGGACACAGGAAAGGCTTCTGTCGGGGTAACCCCTCTCTTGAGGATGTCCGTGAGAGGGTACTCTGCCTTTTTCTGGATAGGCTCCAGGGGCATCCATGTATACTCAGAGATGAGGCGAATAATGTCCTGAAAGGATGAAGGACCTTCCTCCGTCTCTAACCCACTGGCCGATTCATCATCCACTGGATGAGAATGGAGGCCGGTTTCATCTGAATCTGAAGAATCCGGATACAACGGTCGTCCGCCCAGATCACCTTCGGCCCGCCGAGGGCTGTCCGGGGTGACCATGACCGAGAGACACCAGGAAAGCCCGGTGTCCGGTCTAGCTTTCTTAGAAGGAGCCCCTCTCACAGGCTGCTTGGGCGGTGGTTCCACCACAATCGGTGGAGAGACTGGTTAAGGGTGAACCAGGGGTTTCGCTAGCTCCGCGGGCGAAGGAAGCAATTTGATTGGCTCCGAAGCAGTCAGCTTCGGCCTGGGAGGCGAGATCCAAGTGATAGCTGGGGTAGGCTTGTGCTCAGTTAAAATCAGCTGTTGCCACATGAGGTCCTCGTAGCACCAGCGGAGTTTCTACCGAAGCCTTTCCTCGTCCGAGGAGGACAAGGACAACCGATGGCGTCACCTCTTCTTAGAGTGCTTATGGCTCTTCCTTGGCCTGTAGATCGAGGGGGTTCTGGACCTCGATCGGGCAGGTCAACTCAATCGATTGGGAGACACCGGCGGGACCGGTGTTTCCAGGTCGAGAGACCACTTCCTCAATAGGGATTCCCTGCGGGTTGGGTCTCCTCATCGGGGAAAGCAAGGACCAGAGCCCGAGTGAGAGGGTCATCAACTGTAGTCGGAGACAAGGGGTTGATCGGGTTGAGAATAATCTCAACATCGTCGACTGACACTTCGGTCGACTGGCCAGATGGCAAGGGCGAGAAGCCAGTGGCCAAAAAGACAATTTCAACCAAGGTAGAAATGGCCAGTTCCTGGGACCGAGATCTCTCCCGATCCCAACAGCGTCTTGGCCGAGAAGAAGACTGTCCCGGGTCCTTTTCCCGCTTGCGGGACTGAGAAGAGTGCATGTCCGCAGGACTCTCACCCTTAGTCGGGAGAGACTGGCACACCACTCTGAAAGAACCCGAGAAGGTGGAGCCCAGGTTGAGCGGAATGAAAAAGTTCTGAGAGGAAGATTCCACAGCACGAGCTGCTTCCTCCTTGAAGGCTTGCATGTGCTCCAATTGCTCAGCGGATCTTGCGGCCACGGAAACTGCCCACTGAGCCTCCTTGGATTTTACCAGAGGATTCCGTTTTTCAGGCCTCCCCGACTTAAGGCATGCGAGACGGTCATCAAGGATGTTAGGTTGAAATGCAAGGCAAAAATCGCACTTCGAGGTGTCATGGTCAACACCCGAACAGTAGACGCATGCAGTGTGCAGGTCGGTGCACATCTTCTGGCCACATGGAAACCGGCAAAATCCAGGGGAAGACTTGTCTTCCACAGTCGAAGAAAAATAGTCGTAATCGCTAACGCGAACAAGGCGAATTTTCTAAATAACCAAAGGTTTTGAAGCCAGGGCCTACAAAATGCGGGAGCACAAAGGAGGCAACCTGAATCTTCCAGTGGAAAGGAAGATCTGGCGTCATGGGGTGGAGCAGAGGGGTTACACCACCCGAGTTTGTGGGAGGAGCCAGCTTGAAGACCTTCCGGCGATCCTTAAAGGGGAAGGGACATGACAATAAGTGTGGATGAACAACATATCCACGATCCTAGAAGGACAGTTTTCCCCCGTCTTGGATGCTTTAATGTGAGTTTGTGAATGATCTTTCAATGATGTGTGGGTGCCTAACTTAGATCCCATGATTGCATGAATGACCCGATCAACTGGCTTACTACAGATGCTTGACTTAAATGTGGGCAAGGCAATGTTGGTGTGGTGGGGCAGCACATCTTTTGGTTTGAGTTTACAAGGTTGGGGGGCGCAACTGTTCCATCAACTCCTGAGTTCAAGTTTAAAATTACCGGTTACACCGCTGGCTGCTGTAGGGGTGGGAACCAGATCTGCCTCGGCCAGAGGGGGGCTATAAGGAGCATCCAAGTCCCCTCTGCCTGAAGTTTCAGAAGGACACGCTGTAGAATGGGAAAGAGAGGGAAGGCGTACAAGTACTTCCCTGTCCAGCAGAGAGACAACGCGTCCTGCCAGATAGCACCAGAGCAAGGGGGGGAAAAAAAAAGGGTACTCACCTGTAACAATAGTTCTAGGAGTGGTACATTTTGTTCATCCACACTTGTTGGCAGATCTGTCTTCCCCTTTAAGATTGCCAGAACATCTTCATGCTGGCTCCTCCCGCCTACCCGGTGGTATAATCCTTGGCTCCGCCCCATGATGCCAGATCTTAGCTAGCTGGAAGCTAGGTTTGTGCGTCAAAGCTGGGAAGGTCAGTGTGGATGAACAACATCTACCACTCCTAGAAATGGAAACTGCGTACCTACCGTAATTCTTGATCTTCTTCGATGTAGTCTCCACCACACATTCACACTAATGGGATCTATGCCGGAGGCGCTAGGGCTCAGCGGGAGCAAACTTTTTGCAGGAGGGTCGATGCCAGAGATGTAGCCACGAGGAGTGGCGCCGCGAGCCTCTGCTCATGCGGCAATGAGTATCTCGGCGTCGACCCTCCAACCACCTCAGTACCTGCCCCCTCCCGAAAAGGTGCAGCGTAACTAACCTAGAAGGATAGCCTAACCAAAAACCGGACATAAGATAGTCCGAAAAGACCCATATAAGAAGGGTCAAGAAAGAAGTCTTCACAGCCTAAAGATTGAGGGAGTGAAGACCAACAACAGAAGTGAGCTCGGGGGATGGTGGGTGGGCATGTGAATGAGTGGTGCAGACTGTCTAAGAAGATCAAGAATTACGTTAAATAAGTAATTTCCATATCTTCCTGGACATAAAGTCTCCACCACTCATTCACACCAATGGGAGAGTACCGAGTTAATAATCCCCCGAGAGGGTGACAGGAGAGACCAAGAGCTCACAAATTTAGGACAGAAGTCCATTAAGGATGGTTCTGCCAAATGAAACATCATATCTGGCATGGACATCCAGGGCATAGTGTTTAACGAAGAAAGTATGCACTGAGCTACAGGTGGCCGCAGTGCAAATATCTGCAATGGGTACACTGCGGATTTCCGCCAGGGATGCCACAACCGCTCTAGTAGAGTGAGCGTACACTCTGTCCTACAGCTTAACCTGCGCCATGGAATAACAGTGGCGAAGGCATGCCACCAGCCATGCTGAAATGCATCCGATAGTGACAGGCTGACCCAGCCGGGTCTCACTGAAGGAAACAAACAGATGTTGAGCTTTGCAAAAATCTTTGGTTTTATCTAAATAGAAACGCAAAGCTCTTTTGACGTCCAAGGAATGAAGAGAACGCTCCCCTTCATTTTGGAAATTCACAAAGTAAGTAGGAAGGACCAAAGGTTGGTTTAGATGGAATTCTGAAACAATCTTAGGGAGAAACTTAGGATGGGTCCTAAGAAAGTAGTTACGTAAGAACTTACCGTAACAGTAGATCTTCAAGAGAGGCTCTTGCAGTAGGTAATTACATATAGGACTGACACCGGCAGGACCCCACGGAAAAATTTCTAGCTAGCAGTCCCTGGCAAGGGACCGCCCCCACGTCAGGTGACCAGTGTCGGGAGACGTCGGTATAAAGGGGTGGTCCCTGATGCCCGCCTTCCAGTTCTTTCCCGCCACAGGCCAGAAAGGCCGGATGAGAGAGGAGCGGATATTTTCCTCACTGAAAAAGGATCTGAAAAAGCCTAGGGGGATGGAGGGCGGGAAGGTATTACCTACTGCAAGAGCCTCTCTTGAAGATCTATTGTTATGGTAAGTTCTTACGTAACTGTACTATCTTACTTCGAGAGGGCTCTTGCAGTAAGTAATTACATATAGGACTGAATCCCAAGCAGTCTGGAACAAAGAGAGGCACCGGGAGGAGGAAACTACTCCAAAAAGCAGTTTTAGCTGTGCAAGCCTCAAGATAAGAGGCCTTGCAGAACAGCCAGCCCAAAGCCTGCTCTACGGTGAGAGGCAACATCCAAACTATAGTGTTTAGTGAAAGTATGGACGGAAGTCCAGGTGGCGGCATCACAGATGTCTGCCGCAGACACATCTTTGAAACAAGCTGCTGAGGCAGTTACTCCTCTGGTGGAGTGGCCTCTTACTTGACCCAGGAGGGTCTTGTTATATTTGTCATAACAGAAAGTGATGCAATGAGCCAACCACTTAAGATAGGCATTGCTTGGAAACAGCATTGCCTTCCCTTTTATGAGCAAAAGAGACGAACAATTGATCAGTCTTTCTGAGATCCTTCGTCCTGTTGGTGTAGTATCTCAGAATCCGGTGAACATCCATAGTATGGAGTAAATACTCCCTTTGATTAGAGTACTGCGTAAAAAAGGCAGGTAACTCTATGTACTGATTTAGAGTAGACTCAGCTACTACTTTAGAGAGAAACTTAGGATTCGTGCGAAGAGCAACCCGTTCCTTGTGAAAAATCAAGTAAGGGATTTTACACATCAGGGCCTGGAGATCGGAAATTCTCCAAGCAGAAGTAATGGCCACCAGGAAGAGAGTCTTCCACAAAGGAACTTCAAATCCGCAGTAGCTGCAGGTTCGAAGGGAGGGAGAGTAAGCTTCTCGAGAACAAAGTTCAAGTCCCAAGGGGGCGCAGGAGTACGAAAGTGGGGCTTCAGATGGAGGACCCCTCTGAGAAAGGTCTTAGAGACCTCCAATTGAGCGAAAGTTTTGTCCGCGAAGGAACAAGATAGGCCGAAATGGCCGCCATGTGTACTTTCAGAGAAGAATGACTGAGACCCAGGTCAAACAGATGACTTAGATACTCCAGCAGAAGCCCTGCTGAACAGGAGAAGGGTTCCGCGTTCTTGGAAGAAGCCCAGATAGTGAATCTTTTCCACTTCATGGCATAAGTGGATCTGGTAGAGGGTTTTCTGGCCTCCACCAAAATCTCTGCCACTTTGGGAGACACTCCAAAACTGCATTTGGCTAAGTCTGCAGGAGCCATGCATGCAGTTGAAGGGATCTGAGGCCTGGATGGACCAGGGTCCCCTGATCATGGGTCAGTAGACCTCAAGATAGAGGAAGAGGAAGAGGATGATCCTCTGTGTATTGTTGTAGAAGACAGAATCAAACTTGCCTGGGCCAGAAAGGAGCGATCAGAATCATTCCTGCTCCTTCTGAAGCTAGTTTCTGCAAGACTCATGGGATGAGTGGAATTGGGGGAAAGGCATAGACAAATCTGTCCTTCCAGTCTAGAGATAGAGTGTCGTTCCAAAAAGCGCCTTGCTCTGGAACAAGCGAGCAGAAGACGGGAAGTTTTACGTTTAGAGGGGATGCGAACAGGTCGACCTGTGGTGTTCCCCAAAATCGGAAGATGCTGTCTAGGACCCCTTGGTCCAGTTCCCACTTGTGAGTCAGAGCAGAAGAGCGACTTAGCTTGTCTGCCAGGGTGTTGTCGACTCCCGGAATGTGAACTGCATTGAGGTGAAGGTCGTGTTGTGTTGCCCAATCCCAAACTCTCACTGCCTCCCTGCAAAGAGGGTAGGACCGAGTCCCTGCCTGCTTGTTGATGTACCACAGCACGCACATGTTGTCCGTCTGGACGGCTAGGTGGCCAGGAAGGATGTATTGGTGAAGGGCTTGGAGAGCATACAACACTGCCTGAAGCTCGAGCACACTAATGTGGAGAGCTTGTTCTAGCTTGGACCAGGAGTCCTGGGTTCGATGAGGGCCTAGATGGGCTCTCCAACCTTAGCCCTAGGCGTCTGAGGTTAGTGTCTGGGAGGGGGGAGGATGAAGGAAAGGACTCCCCGAAACAGGTTCTCTGGAACCATCCACCATTGCAAGTCTCGAAGCATCAGCGAGGAGACCAGAAGTGGGTGATCTAGGTCGTCCTCTAGCTAGTCCCACAGGGAGCATAGAGTCCACTAAGAAATTCTCATGTGAAGTCGAGTGCAAGGAACCGTCGGGATAGCAGCCGCCATAAGCCCAAGAAGGCGAAGGACCGACCTGGCAGAGACCGTCCTGCGGTCGGACAGCGGACTTATTTGGGTCTGGAGGGTGGACGCCCTGTCCGGAGGCAGGAAGGCCTTGCCAGTGGTCATATCGAGGATCACCCCAATAAACTGTAGTCTCTGGGATGGGACCAGATGAGACTTGGAATGGTTGATGGTGATACCCAGGCAGGCAAAAACCTGCTGGGTAAGGAAGAGGCAACGCAGGAGTTCCTCCCTGGACGAGGCCGCCAGGAGCCAATCGTCCAGGTACAGGAAAACCTGCACTCCCTTGGTACGCAGGTGGGCCGCCACCTCTGGCAGGCATTTGGTAATCACTCGGGGGGCCGAGGATAGACCAAACGGGACCGCCTTGAACTGGTAGTGGTACCCCTGGAATGAAAAACGAAGGTATTTGCGATGGGATGGGCGAATGGGAATGTGTATTCTACGAAAAGACTCAGGGAACTGAGATCCAAAATTGGTCTGAGATCTCCTGTCTTCTTTGGGACCAGGAAGAAATGGGAATAGTAACCCGTCCCGTGCAGAAGCAGGGGGATGGGTTTTATCGCTTGTTTCAGCAGGAGAGCCGAAATTTCTTCCTGGACCAAGAGAAGATGTTCCTTTGAATACGACGACTTCAGAGGGGGGTGGCGAGGTGGTTTCTGGAGAAACTCTATCGAGTGTCCTTCTGCTATGAGCTGGAGCACCCAAGAAATACAGGTTACTCACCTGTAACAGGAGTTCTAGGAATGGTATATGTTGTTCATCCACACTCTCTGGCAGGTATCCTTGCCACTTTAATTCTTGCCGGAAGGTCTTCAAGCTGGCTCCTGCCACCCACCAGTGGTAAACTCTTGGCTCCACCCCATGATGCCAGATCTGGCCCGCTGGAAGTTCAGGTTGTGCGTCGAAGCCGGGGAGGTCGGGTGGGTCGTGTGGATGAACAACATATACCATTCCTAGAACTCCTGTTACAGGTGAGTAACCTGTATTTCTAGGGACATGGATATGTTGTTCATCCACACTCTCTGGCAGACTCCTAGCAGTTCTCCGGGAGGAGGGAGGCAAGGCGCACAACCCCAATATTTACTTGGGAAAGAGAGACTGGAGAACTGAGGCCCCAAAACCAGCATCCCGGCGTGACTCGAGGCCGATGTGGTAGTGGGTAATAAAAGTATGTGCCGACTTCAGGTAGCAGCCTGCAGATATCCTGGATAGGGGCGTCCTGGAAGCAAGCTACCGATGCAGCGGTATGGCGGGTAGAATGACTCTTATCCCTCTGGGAGGCTCCATGCCCGCCAACCTGTAGCAAGCTCTGTGCAGGAGGTGATCCACCTGCCTGTCGTCCGCTTTGCTGCAGGTCTGCCAGGTGCGGCTTCAGCGTAGGTGACAAACAGCTGGCGAACCTCTCCCCGAACTTCAGCCGTCCGCTCCTTATAATAATTGAGTGCTCGTCTAGGGTCCAAAGTATGGAGCCTATACTCGGCCTCCGAGGTGTGACTGGGGTAGAACACCGGCAGAGTCAACATCTGGTTAAGGTGAAACTCCGACAACACCTTCGGAAGAAATTTCGGGTGGGGGCGCAGGACAACCTTGTCCCTGTGGAAGACCAGGTAGGGAGGCTCGATGGAAAGCGCCAGAGCTCTCCCATCCTTCTGGCTGACGTGATAGCCACCAGGAAAGCGGTCTTCCATGACAGGTGTGAAAGATCACACCTGTGCACTGGTTCGAATGGCTTGCCCATGAGCTTGGCCAATACCAGCAGTAGCTCCCACGGAGGTGGAGGTTCTCACACCAGAGGGGAAATGTGGTCAAGGCCTTTGAAAATGCGCCCAACCATCTTCTTCTGTGCCGACTGCTTGCTGGCCCGCGCCCGGTAAGTAGAGATGGCTGCCAGGTGCACCTTAAGGGTCGTCAACCGAAGCCCTTGCTGAGAAAGGGACCCAGGTAGTCCAGAATGCTTGCTAAGGGGCAGTCGGAGGGTCAAGTTTCCCCTGACACCAAATGAAAACCTCTTCCATTTTGAAGGCATAGCATTTCCTGGTCGACTCTTACGGGACGCCTCAACGACGCTGAGGACCTTGTCGAAAGACCCAGAGCCTGGAACTCTAGCCACTCAGGAACCAGGCCGTCAGGTGCAGGGACTGAAGGTCGGATAAAATACCTTCCCTGATTGACTGAGATCAGGTCTGGGCGGGCTGGAAGCCGCCCGGGAGCCTGGAGCTGAGGCTGAGGAGATCTGGATACCAGAACTGGGGGGCCAGTCTGGGGCTACAGAATCACCTGCGCCTTGTCCTCCCTCGCCTTGAGAAGCACCTTGTGGATCAAGGGAAATGGGGGAAAGGCATAGAAGAGGCCAGGGTCCACGGCCTCGAGAAGGCATCCCCCTGCAGCGAGCCCTGCTGAAGGGGGCGGGCATGAAACAGACTCAGCTTCGCATTCTCCCTGGAGGCAAACAAGTCCACCTGAGGCGTGCCCCAGTGGGAGAAGAGATCTTGTACTACCTCCGGCAGGAGAGACCACTCGTGAGACGCAGCCCCTATCCGGCTTAGGGCATCGGCCAGGGTGTTGGAGGCTCCTGCCACGTGAACGGCTATGAGATCCACCTCCAGGCTGCGCACTAGGGACCAAATGCGGAGAGCTTCCTTGCATAACAGCAAGGAGCGCGTCCTGCCCTGGCGGTTCAGATAGTACATGGTCGTGGTGTTGTCCGTCTTGACCTGAACCACTTGACCCCACAGAAACGGAGCAAAGGCGGTGAGAGCTAGACAGACCACTTGGAGCTCCAGCAGGTTGATGTGGCATCGGGACTCCCGAGGGGACCAGAGGCCGTGCGCTCGGTGTTCCCTCAGATGGGCACCCCAACCCAGAGATGCGTCGAGAGAGAGAGAGAGAGAGAGAGACCGTCGGCTCGGGGCGGACGAATGGGATACCCTCCTGCAGATGTGCTGGAACGATCCACCATTGGAGAGCGTTCCACATCTCCTGGGTCACTCTCATGGGCCAGTCCAACGGACTGCGGCGTTATGACCATTGGCTGGCCAGTCCCCATTGAAGGGGACGCACGTACCAACGGACCACGCTGGTGCAGGCCGCCATGAGGCCCAGGAGGCGCATGAAGTCCCGGGCAGGGCGCAATTGCCCAACCAGAAATGATTGGGCAAAGGAGAAAAGAACCTCTGCCCTGTACACCGGGAGCCGTGCTCTGGCTCGCAGATAGTCGAGCTCTGCCCCGATGAACAGAATCACCTGCTTTGGCACGAGTTCCGACTTGGCCTCGTTGATGAGGAGGCCAACCTGAGAGCAAACCTGGAGGGCCAGATCTCTGGACTGCTCCGCACATTCGGACCCCTCGGCGCTGCAGGAATGCTGTCACCACTGCCATGCATTTGGTGAAGACCCTGGGAGCTAGGGAGAGGCCGAAGGGCATGACCCGGAACTCGTATAGGGATCCCTCCGCTCTGAAGTGGAGAAACCTCTGATGGGACGGACGGATTGGGACGTGAAAGAACGCGTCCTGGAGGTCCAGAGAGCAGAACCACACACCTCGTTCCAAGGATGGGATTATCTGAGCCAGAGTGACCATCCTGAAGGTCCGAGACCTTAGGGACTAGTTCAGGTCGTGCAGGTCGAGAATGGGGCGCCAGCCCCCCGTCCGTTTTGGGACCAGGAAGTACCTGGACACAAACCCTGGGTCTGGAGGATTAGGATCCGCCACCTTCCTGATTACCTCTTTTTCGAGGAGCAGGGCAATATCGGCCCGGCGGGCCGACAGCGAGGCTGCAGACCCCGTGGCCCCCCGAGCGGCGGCTCAGCCGGAACCTGCTCGAACTCAGAGGCAGGCCTTTTCCTACCACCTCCAACACCCAGCGGTCCGTGGTGATAGCGGACCAGGCGGAAAGGAAGTGGCGGAGCCGTCCCCATGGGGGAACCAGTGGGAGTGGCGAGGTTGGGGCGGCACCCTCAACCCGTCACTGGGCAAGGCTTGGAGGAAGAACCGGCCGAGGGACCTCCTGGGCCTTTACCTCCTTGCTTCCTGTTGGAGGAAGCCGTCGACTGGGATGTCAAGGCGAGCCTGCTGGCCCTGTTGCTGGTGTTGCTGGGCGGTCGAGAGCAGGGACGAAGGATGAAAGGACTTCTGCTGCTGGCGACGCCTTTGTCCCTCTGGGCGGAGGTGACCGAGTCAGAGTGGCATTGGACTTCTCGATCCGCTGGAGGTGTCCCTCCACTCCACTGCCGAAGAAGTCAGTCCCCAAGAAGGGGACGTCTGCCAACTTGTGCTGGGTATCCGCCGTGAAGGTGGATATCTTCAGCCATGCCCTGCGTCGCATGGCCACCCGGCCGCTACTGACCTGGCACTGGATCACCTATGTCCAGAGCAGTCTGGAGCTGCTGCTTAGCCACCGCCCTACCTGGTCCCGCACCTGGCGGACCGTGGTCTGCAGGTCAGGTGGAGATGAGTGCCAGCCTCATCTAGGGGAGCCCATAGGGGCGTGGGAGAAGTGTGCCATCAGCACGGCCGGCTCGCCTGTGGAGGCTGAGGGAGGATGCAGCGTCACCTGCGCCCCGGCAAAGTCCAGCTTTTGGACTCTGTCGAGGCTTGTCCACATCCAGCGTTACCAGAGCCGGCGCTGTCGGTGACTAACCCCTCAGCAGAGGGTGTTCGAAAAACGGACAAAGAGCGGTGGGACCGCATACTTCCTGGCCATCCTGGCCGAGGGCGCAGGACAGGAAGCAGGCCACTACCAAAGCTCCAAGGCTGGGCCGACAATGGCCTCAGCCACCGGAAAGGCCTCCGTGGGAGAATCCCCTCAGTCCAGAATCTCCATCAGGGGATACTTGGCCCATTTGGACACGGGCTCGAGCTGCATGTCGAAGCAGACCCAAGAAGGACCATGGGCTATCGTCCACTGACTGGCCCCTGGAGGACTCCAGACCGCACCGCCTGGAGAACAGGGAGGAATCGTCATCGGATTCCGAAGAGTCTGCGAAGAGCTGCCTCGGCCCTGAGCCACCCTCCACATGCCGAGGACGGTCGGGAGTGAGGGTGACCGACAACCTGTGGGGCAGGCCATGACCCGACCGAGAATTCTTGGTTGGTGCCCCCGACTTTGGTTGTGGAGGTGGAGGTTCCACCACAATCGGAGGACCAGCTGGTTTCGGCGTAGCAACCGGCCCTGGGGCGGGCAACTTCACTGGAACGAGTGGCTGCTTCGGCCGTTCGGGCGACAGCCACTTGATGGCCGGGGCTTGGCTGGGGTCGGCTTAGGCCTGGATAACAGCAACTGCTGCCACATAAGATCCTCATAGCGCCGGCGCAACTAGCGCCATAGCCTCTCCTCACCCGAGGAGGAAGACGAGGAAGAACGATGTCGCCGCTTACTTCAGTAACGAGACCGAGACTGCTGATGTCGGCGGGAACAGCTGGACCGAGAAGAGGTCCAAGACCGAGACCCCTGGGGGGACCGAGGGTGGGTCTGGGAAGGGGCAGGGGATACCCGCTCTTCCCTCGGCTCGGGAACTTTAACAGGGGACTGCGGTCCCAAAGGAGCAGGCAGATCCTCGGTGTCCACCGGGGGAGCCGGTGAAATAGGGTTGTCAGCTTCTCCAGTCGACAGCCCATCTAACGGATCGAGAAAAATCTTGACTTCGTCAAAGGGAGTCTCGGCAGGCTGGCCTGACGGGGGCACCGTGAAGCCAGCGGCCTCAGCCGCAACCTCGACCGAAGTCGACAGTCGGCTGCCCGGGAAGGGGGACCTCTCCCGCTCCCACGAACGCCGATGATGGGACTTACCTTTCGATTCCCTTTTCTTGGGCCGAGAAGAATGTCCCAAAGACCCCTCTCCTTTCGTGGAAAGGGACTGGCAAAGCTCCTTGAACGAAGCTGTATACGAGGAACTCAGAGAGGCGGGATAAATGCAGCGGCCGAGGAGGAAGAAGATGCGGCCTGGGCGCCTCCTCGGGTGATCATCTGCTCGAGCTGCTCAGCGAGCCAGCTGCCACGGAAACCATATGAGCCTGTTTGGATTTTACGGTGAGCGTTTCTCGGGCGCCCGAGCTTCAAATGGGCAGTCGATCATCCAGAACATTGGCGAGAAAAGAACGGGCACAACTTGGCAAGCCTGGGCGGGTCGTGATCTAGCCTAAGCATGACGACGTGAGTGGTGGATCGTCCTGACATTTTCATTCGCAAGGGCACCTCCAAAGCCGGAACAGATTTGTCCATCGCAGCCACGAGGGAAGATGAAGACCGGTTTAGAAAACTTCAAAATCAATTTCGGACGAATCAAGAATTAGGATCCAGTCTAAAACGCAGAGCGCTAAGGAGGGAACCTGAGCTTCCAAGCGGTAAGGAAGATCTGGCGTCATGGGGCGGAGCCGAGAGTTTTACCACCCGGGTGGGTGGGAGGAGCCAGCTTGAAGACCTTCCGGCAAGAATTAAAGCGGCAAGGATACCTGCCAGAGTGTGTGGATGAACAACATTATCCATGTCCCTAGAATCTGTGGTTATCCTCTCCCAGCCCAGAAGGTGGAGGGAAAACCTCCCTCCTACCAGTTCCTCCGGGGAGTCCAGAGGCTATGGGAGAGGAGTCAGGTGGTGTGGGGCAGCGCCGCAGCTGGAGCCCCCACTGCTTTTTTGGGCGGGGGGGCTTAGCAGCTGTGGGGACCCGGCGTTTTGTGGCCCACCTTCCCTGGGGTTTCGCCATGGGCCAATTCCGTCTGCAAAAGGGACGCCGCTGCTGCTGATGGGGATGGTACATGGAATCAACTGACTTCAGTGCCATCCCTTCCCTGCAACATAGAATTTGACGGCAGATAAGGACCGCTTGACCCACCTAGTCTGCCCATTTTCCTACCCAACAGATAAGCTGCAGATCCTAGTTAACCAACAGCTTACTTCCTCCTACCCCCCACTAGGACTGCCTTATGTCTGTCCCATGCATCCTTGAATTCCCCCACTGTTCTTGACTCCACGACCTCCTCAGGGAGGCTGTTCCATGCATCCACAACCCTCTCCATGAAAAAATACTTCCTCACATTACCTCTGAGCCGTCCCCCTCTATCTTCAAATTGTGCCCCCTTGTTCTTGCACATCTCTTTTTCTGAAAGATGCTACCCCTCTTGGACTTTGTTGATTCCCTTGAGGTACTTGAAAGTTTCTATCATGTCCCCTCTCTCCTTCTTTCCTCAAGGGTATACATATTAAGCTCCTTTAGTCTTTCTTCTAATGTCTTCTGGTGCAGACCCTGCACCATTTTGGTTGCCCTCCTCTGGACAGCCTCCACTTATGTTCTCGGCGGGAGATGGGGTCTCCAGAACTGCACACAGTACTCCAGATGGGGTCTCACCAACTGTCTGTACAGAGGGATAACAACTTCCTGTTTTCTACTATTGATGCCTCTTCCTATGCATCCCAGTATCCCCCCAGCCTTCCTTACTGACTTCTCACATTTCTTGCCCTCCTTTAGGTCATCTGATATAATTAGCCCCAGGTCCCTTTCCATTTTAACTGTTGTCAGTATCTCACTCCCCACTGTGTACTCTTCCCTTGGGTTTTTGTTTCCCATGTGCATTACCTTGCACTTCTTTGCATTGAATCTGAGCTGCCATACATTTGACCATTCCTCCAGCCTTGCTAAGTCCCTTCTCATCCTTTCCACTCTATCTTGTTTATCAACCCTGTTGCAGATCTTTGTGTCGTCTACAAAGAGACATATTTTTCCTTCCAGTTCCTCTGCAATGTCACTTATAAAGACGTTAAAAAGGACCGGTCCCAGTACTGAACCCTGCGGTACCCTGCTAGAAACCCTCCTTTCTTCACTGTGCACTCCATTTACTACTACCCTTTGCGTTCTGTGGTCTAGCCAATTTTTATCCAGGCTACCACCTTGGGGCCCACTCCAAGGCTGGCTAACTTGTGTATTACTCTTTTGTGTGGGACTGTATCAAATGCCTTGCTAAAATCTAGGTAGGCCATGTCCACAGCCCCTCCCTGGTCTACTACTTTGGTCACCCAGTCAAAGAAATCTATTAGATTCGTCTGACACGACTTTCCCATCGTGAATCCATGCTGCCTTGGGTCCTGTGCCTCACTGGCCTCTATGTAGTCAACAATTCTTTCCTTCAGAAGTGATTCCATCATTTTCCCTACCACTGAGGTCAAACTAACTGGTCTGTAGTTTCCTGCCTCTGTCCTGCTCCCACTTTTGTGAAGAGGGATCACATCTGCCCTTCTCCAGTCCTCAGGTACCAACCCATCCTCCCATGATTTGTTAAAGAGAGTAGTCAGCGGTGTCACTAGTTCTACCCTTAGTTCTTTTAGAATTCTTGGGTGAATCCCATCAGGCTCCATTGCTTTGTCCACCTTCAATTTTATTAGTTCTTTCAGAACCCTTTCTTCTGTAAATGGACTGGTATCGACCCCCATCTTCAGAGTGTTTCTCTTGTTTGGTTTAGGTAGCTCCCCCTCCTCTTCCTTTGTGAATACCGAGCAGAAATATTCATTCAGTATCCCTGCTTTTTCACTGTCCCCCTCTACCCACATTCCCTCCCCTTTATTAAGCCTCAGTATCCCTCCTTTGATCTTTCTTCACTCCCTAATGTACCTATAAAAGGTCTTATCCCCCTTCTTAACAGAACTGGCTATCCTTTCCTCGGTTTGGGCCTTTGCTATTCTGACTGCCTTCCCAGTCTCCTTCTGCTTTAACTGATAAAATTCTCTGTCCTGTTCCTTCTGTGTTTCCTTATATTTCCTGAATGCTATCCTTTTCTCCTTAACCTTCCCTGCCACCTCTTTTGAGAACCATAGCGTTTTTTTCCTTCGTTGTGTTTTATTGATTTGCTTTACACAAAGGCTTGTTGCCTCTGTGATGGCTGTTTTGATTACTCCCCATTGTTCCTCCACCCTCCTTCTTGCCTGTTTGCTAGTGCTTTTCTAAGACGCACTCTCATTTTCCCAAAGTCAGCCCTCCTAAAGTCCAATACTCTTGCTTTTGTATGGCTTGATTGTATGGCTGTGTTTATTGTGAACCACACTGTTTGGTGGTCACTTGTTCCCAGATGGCTACCCACCTCTAAATCTGAGATTCTTTCTCCGTCCCCATTTGAGAGTACCAGGTCTAAGATTGCTCCCTCCTCCCGAGTGGGTTTCAATACTAGCTGTCTAAGGCATGCCCCCTGTAGGGCATCAAGAATGACCCTGCTCTTGGATGTGCCTGCAGCAAAGGTGCTCCAGTTAACATCTGGCATATTCAGGTCCCCTATCAACAATATCTCCCCTTTTTCTGCCATTCTAAGGAAGCCTTCTATCATTTCATTGTCCATTCCTTCCCCCTGAGATGGGGGTCTGTATACAACCCCCGTGCGGATTGTGGTGCCATTTCCTGTCTCCAGGGTGACCCAGAGTGCCTCATATCCTCCCTGTTTACTCTTTAGTTCTGTTGCTTTGATCCCTTCCTTTACACAGAGAGCTACTCCTCCTCCTCTTTTACCGTCCCTGTCCCTCCTGTAGATTGTGTGTCCTGGTATGTTGACATCCCAGTCATGGTTCTCTGTGTACCATGTTTCTGTGACTGCCACAGTATCTAGGCAACCCTCTTCCATCAAGGCCACTAGTTCAGGGAACTTGTTACACAGACTACGGGCACTGGTACTCATCACCCTCCAGTTTTTGATAGCCTTACTACCCTTTTAGCCCCATTCCTGTCCTTACTGCCTTTGCCTTTTTTTTTACATTTGCCAGCCTCTCGTCTTTCTTGGCAACCTCTGAGGTAGTGGCATTGGCCCTCGTGGTACCTGGGTGGGGGAGGAGGTTTCACGAATCCTAGCCAGGTCAGCCTGGAGACGGGCAACCTCCTCTCTCAGGCCAGAGAGGTGCCTGCAAATAGAGCAGCATCACAGCCTCCAGAATGTCTCCCGGAACACTGCCGCCCCACAGCCATTGCACTGCACCACTCCTATCATGTCTTATTTTGTGCCCCCTCTCCTGTTTCTCTGTATGCTTACTCTCTCCTCTCCTTACAACTCTCACCCTTCCTGTTCTGGGACAGCAACTTCCTATCTTCTTTAGTAGCCTCCTTCTTCCTTGCTCAATGTCAGACTATCAGCAGCTGGGGTGGGAGAGTGAGCTACTTTTTTCCTTTAGGGTTGACAAAACCAATGTTTCTCTATGATCCTTCCCTTCCTACTGCCAAACAGGAAGTTCCTGTTGACAGTCAGATCCAGTGGCTATAAAAGTAGAACTGGCTTAGGGTGGGTGGGTGGGATGGACAGCAATTAGTAAGAAAAAAGGCTAGCAACAGGAAGTTGTAATTTGAGTCACCTGCTTTTATAGTGTCTAAGCCACACTCCTAATTAAGCTCTCTTTCCTTCTACTGGTTTAGCAAAGTCAGCTGATACAATACCCTTCCCAGCACAGAACACACACTGACTTTCTTTTTTTAATCCTAAATAAGACCCCTTCTACTTCTAATAAAGTATCTGTCTACTTAATCTCAACAGACACTGACTCCTGCTGAGCAATAAGTTTTAAATTAATAAGAAAATGTAGCAAATCGGTGATGATGTCCTTGACATCACCCCCGAAAAGCACCGACCCCTGGAAGGGTGCTTCCTGGATAGCAGATTGCACCTCCGGGACCAACCCTGACACACGGAGCCAAGTATGATGCCATAGGCCTACAGCGAAAGCTGAGCTCCATCCAGCAGTGTCCACTGCATCGTATGTCGCACGAAACACGTGTCGACTGGCCGAACGATCAGAGCGGACAAGATCAGCCAACTCCTGCTTGACTTGGGAGTCGGGCAGGGAGTCCAATTTGGCTTCCACCTGGGTCAGAATGGCCTTCTGTTAGTCCCCCATATGGCTGACACAGTTCAGGGCCCTGATCCCCAACGTGGAGGAAGTGTAGACCTTTCTCCCACACTGGTCCAGAAGGCGTGATTCCTTATCAAGTGGTGACGAGTTAAGGTGTTTGGGGTTGGCCGACCGGCCGTGAGTGGCGCTAATCACGACTGAGTCGGCGCGAGGGTGAGAATCCAGGAAATCAACACCCTCCGGAGCCTGATATACCCTGTTCGACTTCCTAGGAAGTGGGGCTAAAGCTGACGTCTGTTTCCATATGGTGGTAATGAGGTCAGCGTGAAGCTCTATCCAGGGTGGCACCAAGGTAGGAGCTGTCACGGGCAGAACCAGATACTCAGCGAGTTTCAGACGCTGAGGATCTGGTTCCAGGGAGTGCCACTGATGAACCTCCTGGATTTTCTTCAGCAACTCCGTAAAAGGAGGCTTCGGAGGAGTCCTTGGCCTGGGCTTCGACGGAGAGCGTGGCTTGTCGTCTCTCTTGGAGCAACCGTCGGAAGAATCCGAGGAGTCCGAGGGTGAAGAGGAGGATGAAGGAAAAGACTCCCTTTCCTGACCGGGGAGGCGGACCCATGGGGAGCTTGAGGTGTCCTGCCCTCTCTGGATCAGAGGAAGAACCCTGGAGTCGGTGTGGGAGTGTGCCGCCTCGGACGTATGGGAACCTGGGACAGCACTGTTGTCGGAAGGCGGCTCTCGACCTCTTTGGTGAGCTGAGCCTTGGCCTCAGCCCACCAGGAGGCCAGAGTCTCCTGCAGGTCCACCGGCGGCTGTGAGGGCGGTGGAGGAGGAGGAGGAGTTGGGGGATAAGGATACGGGTTATACCCGTATGGAGCGTATCCAAAACCCGGCTGCAGGTAGCCTGGCGTCGGGAATTGTGGTGTCGGAAAAACTGGTGTCGGGTACTGTGGCGCCGGATACTGCGTTCCTGGGTACGCCGGCGTAGACGGCCCAGCCGGTGGCCTCACGGGCGGGTCCGTATTGGAGGGCCCGGACGGCGGAGGGTACAACGGGAGCGGGATGTCTCCCGGAGTCGGTAGAACCGGTGGTGCGCCGACGTCAGATCCGGTGCACCAAGTGGAGGAAGGTCTGACGAAGGAGGAAGATCCCCAGCATCGCCCGGGGATGGAGGGGAGAAATCCCCGGGGTCTGGCTGGGGAGACTCTGGGTCCCCAGACAGCAGCTAAGGCTGTGGGGAACCGGGTACGATGGACGAAGGCGGGTCTGTCGCCGGTTCCTTTGCCAGCCGGACGTCGGACGAGCCGACATGTGGCTTGAGGGGGAGCTCCTGGTGGGCGTCAGAGAAGCTGGCGTCTGGCTTATGGGAGCCATCACCGGAGGCAGGTAGAGTAGAGGTATCGGCCTGGTCTGGTGGAGGGGAGGCTGCGCGCTGCCCCGAAGGGTTGGGCGGACGTCGGAGGAGCCGATGACCGACTTACCGGAGTCGCCCGCAGTGGTAGGCCACAAGCCTGCGACCAAACCAGGGGCGGAGGCCTCCAATTGACTGGAGGTGCCTGCAAGGCCCGAGCGTGAGCCAGACGGGCGGGCCGACGCCCCTTCGGAAACCTCCGAGGTGGCCGAGAGCGGTCCCCCAGAGGGGACGTTACCTGTCTCCCAGCGACTCCTAAGGGAGACGCGGTAGAGGAGCCCTTGTCCCGGTGCCTCTCTTTCTCCTTCTTCTTCCGATGGCCTTCGGGGGAAGTGGACGCCTGCCTCAACTTTTTGAGCTCCTTTTCCATTGAACTCATTTTCTTCTTCAGAATATGGGCTTCCAGGGATTGCTGCCGCCTTTTCCGGGTAGCCGCGTTGAAGCTGAGGCAGTGCTGACACTTCTCGACCGGGTGATCGGGGCCTGAGCAAGAACAGGCACAGGGAATGGCCGTCCCTGTGCAGTAGTTGGGCGCCACACAAATCGCACTTATTTTTGTGCTCGGAGGGTGTAGGGGACGACATACGCCGACGATGGTACCTGACGTTAGTCAAAAAAACAAATTATTTCAGTAAAAACTGACGAAGATAGGGCTGTCGAAGCACGAACTTTTCCGCGAGGCACTGCACGAGCTAACGGCGGGAAAGAACTGGAAGGTGGATGTCAGGGACCGCCCCTTCATACCCATGTCTCTGATGCCGGTCACGTGACGTGGGGGCGGTCCCTCGCCAGGGACTGCTAGCTAGAAATTTTTCCGTGGGGTCCTGCTGCCTGCCGGCGTCAATCCAATATGTAATTACCTACGGCAAGAGCCCTCTCGAAGAAAGATCTACTTTGTCTTTATGAAACACAGTATACGCAGGGTCTGTGACCAAGGCATGTATCTCAGAGATCTGCGGGCCGAGGTAATGGCCACCAGGAAGGCCGTTTTCTAAGTGAGAAATTTCAACTCACAGGTAGCAAGAGTCTCGAAAGGTTTTCGACTAAGCATGTCTAGCAAAAGATTAATGTCCCAGGCTGCGACTGGACGTCTGATATGCAGAATTCCCTTAAGAAACCTCTAAACCACGGGTAACTGAGCCAGTGACAAGGAAAGTACTGACTCATGATAAGCTGAAATGCCACAAAGGTGAACCTTGACTGTAGAGTATTGCAGACCTGAATTTGAGAGGTCCAAAAGGTACTCTAAAACTTTCTTTGGTGGGCAGGAAAATGGATTTAAAGAGGATTTTGCACACCAGAGCGAAAAACGCTTCCATTTGGCTGTGTAAGTTTTCCAAGTGGCTAGCTTGCACGCAGCCAGAAGAATATCTGAAACTCTGTGAGAGACATTGAACCTGGTCACATCTATCTCTTCAGAAGCCAAGTGTGAAGGTGAAGCGCTCTCAGATTGGGATGGACCACAGGCCCCTGAGTCAGAAGCTTCGACTGAAGGGGAAGTGGTTTTGGAGGGGTTTTGACATACTGTTGAGTAACGGAAACCGTATCTGTCGAGGCCAGAAGGGAGAAATGTTTTGTTCCCCTGGGCTCGAACTTGAGAAGTACCCTCTGAATTAGAGGAAGAGGTGGAAAGGTGTATAGAAAGCATTTTGTCCACTGCAGTCTGAACGCATCCTGACAGAAAATGCCAGGTCCTGGATTTCTGGAGCAGAAGAGAGGCAGTTTTGTGTTGAGTGGGGATGCAAAAAGGTCCAGGTCTAGACTTCCCCACTCTGTGAATAGTGACTGAACTACGGTTGAGTCGAGAGACCATTCGTGAGGATCTGTCTCTGTTCTGCTGAGACGGTCTGCCAGTTCGTTCTGCACTCCCAGTAGGTAGACCGCTTGAGTTAGAACTTTGAGCTCCAAGCACCATTCCCACACTTTCATCGCTTCCCTGCATAAGGGGTAAGAGAGAGCACCGCCTTGCTTGTTGATGTAATACATCACTGTTTTGTTGTCCGTTTGAAGGAGAATGTTCTTGTGACAGAGAATGTCCTTCAAAGCCCAGACTGCATAAAGGACGGCTCTCATTTCTAAGACATTTATGTGAAGCTGGGACTCGTCCTGAGTCCATGTACCTTGAGTGTGGAGAGTCTGACAGTGAGCTCCCCACCCCATCAGGGACGCATCCGTGGTAATGGAAATCTGATGATCCAGAGGAACAAAGGGATACCCTTCCAGAAGATTGTCCTCATGCGACCACCAGGTGAGTGACTTCTTCAGAGGTTCTGTCACCTTGATGAGAAAGGACTGAGGATGAGTGGTTGGGGACCACTGAGTACTGAGCATCCATTGAGAGGTTCTCATGTGAAGGCGTGCTATGGGAACAGTGAACACTGAGGATGCCATGAGACCTAGCATCTGTTGCATCGAGATAGCTTGAACCGAGCTGTTCTCTCTGATGTATCAGGCCATCTGTAGGATATCGCTCCTTCTGTCCTCTGGTAGAAAAGCTTTCGCACAGGAGGTGTCCAGAAGAGTTCCTATGAAAAGGAGCCTCTGGGAGGGATGCAGCTGCAATTTCTTGAGATTTAGCAGGACTCCCATGGACGTGAGAAAGCCTGAGGCTGTGGCAATGGCCTCAAGAGTTCCTTGACTGGAAGGGCTTGCTAGAAGCCAGTCGTCCAGATATGGGAACACTTGTATTCCGATTTTTCTGAGATGCGCTGCGAGGATTGCACAACACTTTGCAAAAACTTGCGGCGCCGAGGATAGCCCAAAGGGCAGGACTCTGAACTGATAATGCTGGCCCAAAACCACAAGCCTTAGGTATTTGTGATGCCTTGGGTGAATAGGAATATGTTGGTAAGCATCCTGCATGTCCAGGGAGGCTAACCAATCGTGTTGATGAAGCAAAAGGTAACAGGGTTCCTAGCGATATCATTTTTGAATTTCTCTTTGGGAAGAAATTTGTTCAATTTTCTGAGGTACAAAGTGGGGCGCATGCCCCCAGTTTTCTTTGGAACTAGAAAGTAATGGGAGTAGAACCCTGTGTTCCGTTGATCCAGTGGAACTACTTCCACTGCCCTGTTGTTCAGAAGGCCTTGTATCTCAGAAGCAAGAAGTTCTGACTGAAGTATTGACAGCTTTGACTGTCGTTTGAGGAGACAATCCGGAGGGTTCTCTGAAAAACTGAGGAAATATCCCTCGCAGACTATCCGGAGGACCCATTTGTCTGAAGTTATGGACTTCCACTGGCTGTAGAATTGAGTCAGATGACCTCCCACTGCTGAAGAGTCCCTCTCGGGAAGCAGAGGTGGGACTTGGGCCAGAAATTCAGAAGGCGGCACTGGGCGCTTTGGGTCTTTGTGCCTTCTGTTGCATTTTCTTTTGAGGCTGAGGGGCTTGAGTTTTATTCAAACCTCCCCTGCCTTTGCCTCGAAAGGACTGACGGTTATGACACTGGCGTTTGTTGACACCCCCACAAGAGGTGGCAGGAGGAGATCGAGCCAATTTAATGGCTGACCTAGTCTTTTGTGTGGCCTCTAGAGCCTGTTCTACTTGAGGGCCTAAGAGATACACACCATCGAAGGGCAACGGCATGACCTGTTGCTGGGCATCATTCGTGAAACCTGAAGTGTGCAGCCAGGAATGGCAGCGGGAACGTATGCCCGCCGCCGCCGCTTGGGAGGCAGTATCGAAGGCGTCCATAGCTGCTTTAACCTGCTGGTTGTTGAACTTGATACCCCTGGTCATGGTTTGAAGAAGCTCCGAATTAGTGTCCAACCCCAGTAGAGCTTCAAATATTTGTTTGAGCGAATGTCACAGAAGAAAAAATTACTCACCTTAGTAATGTTGTTTTTTTCTAATGGAGTCTTGCTATATTCTGACTATTGCAGTTAGGTCCTGCCTTTCAACTGCCCCGGAGAACAAAGAGTTAAACCTTCCATGGCCAGCATGGAATGTTCACGGCGAGCTCGGTCGAAGACCCTGTCTGCTGTTGTTTAAACTCCAACCGTCAGATCTTTATGAGCAATACTCACTAGAAGTTCTGTGTGGAAACTGTAAAACTCACACTAGCCAACTGGCAACTACATTTATTAAACAGGGTTTTTTGGTTTCAAAGCAAAGACTCAAGTCAGGAAACCCAAAATACAAAACACAACACACACCCACAGTAAAGGAGGGTGAAAAAGGGGCACCCCTAGAGTGCCAACACTGCTCCTGCCCACCCACATCCCCAAAACCAGGTTCTGAGAGGGGAGGCGGGGGTCAGAATACAGCAAGACTCCATTAGAAGAAACATTACTAAGGTGAGTAATTTCTTCTTCAAACAACATGAAGTCTTGCTGTATTCTGACTATTGCAGACTACCAAGCAGTACCTCCATGGAGGAGGACAGAATCTACTTTGGGAATAGGCTCTGAAGTACTGTTGTTAAACCGAGCATCACTCCTAGCCTGGATATCCAGAGAGTAATGCTTGGTGAATGTATGGACTGTTTTCCAGGTGGCTGCTTGACAAATTTCTAAGAAAGAAATATCCCTGGCAGCAGCCAGGGAAGCAGCTGTACCTCTAGTAGAGTGAGCCCTCAGGCCTGAGGGTGGAGTTCTATCCAGTTTTTCATAGCATAATTGTATACAAGAGACAATCCACCTGGCAACAGATCTCTTAGTGGAAGGTTTGCCCTTACCGACCACTCCATATGTGAGGAACAATTGGAGGGACTCAAACCTGTGACCCTTGGTGAGCTCTATGTAGTAGCCGAGGGCCCTTTTAACGTCCAAGCTGTGCAGCCTCCTCTCTCCAGAGGAGGAATGGTCAGTGAAGAAAACAGGGAGAGACATAGACTGGTTAAGGTGGAAATCTGAAACCACCTTAGGCAAAAACTTCCTGTTAGTTCTTAGGACCACTTTATCTCTATGGAAAGAAATGAAATCAGGCTCCGCTGACAGGGCTTGCAACTCACTGATATGCCTGGCAGAGGTAATGGCTACCAAAAACACAGTTTTTCAAGTCAAGTACTTAAGCTCTGCAGAGGACAAAGGCTCAAAGGGTGGTTGCATAAGCTGAGCAATGCAAACATTAAGGTCACACGCAGGAGCAGGGTCCCTAAAGGGGGGATTGGTGTGCAGCAATCCCTTGAAGAACTTACAAAACACAGGATGGGCTGACAGAGGAGAGGGCTTGCCTACTGACAAGAAGGCAGAAACAGCTTCCAAATTCACTTTAAGTGTAGGTGGCCTAAGGCCTAGGCCATTAAGATGGACCATATAGTCCAGAACTGTAGGCAGCCCAGCAGATTCTGGAGAAATATCCTTATTAGAGCCCCAAATAGTGAACCTTTTCCATTTGGAGTTGTAAGACTTTCTGGTGGAAGGCTTCTGAGAAGCCTTGAGGATATCCAGAACCCCTTGAGAAAGCTGCAGATCAGCAAACTCTAACTCTTCAAGAGCCATGCCTTGAGATTGAGAGACTTGAGGTTCGGGTACCAAATCCTCCCCCGAGAGGATGTCAACAGGTTTTAATTCTTGGGAAGAGACAGGGGAAGGTGGACTGCTAAGGACAGCAACAGGGGGTACCAGGGCTGTCTGGCTCAGTCTGAAGCAATCAGAATCACTCTGCATGGTTGTGACCTTATCTTGACTAACACCTTGAACAGGAGAGGGAAGGGGGAAAAGCATACAGAAATTTCCCTTCCCAATTCAGAATCAGAGCATCCAGGGGGACTGAGCCCAAGACTGGGGGTCTGCAACAAAAGAGAGGAAGCTGGTGATTGTCTGGGGCTGCAAAAAGATCTATCTGTGGAGTGCCCCATCTCGAGAAAATCACTTTCAAAACTAGGGTCCATTCATGATGGCCCTGGGATATCCTGCTGAGAGCATCTGCTAGGACATTGTCTTTCCCTGGGAGGTGAACTGCTATCAGAGAGGTTTGCAGGGAATAGGCCAGGGACCACAAGTTTATTGCTTCTGTGCACAAGGCTGTAGACCGAGTGCCTCCTTGCTTGTTGATGTACCACATTGTGGTGGTATTGTTTGTTCTGATCTGGACCACCTTGTTCTGTACAGATTTGGAAAAGGCTTACAGTGCCAGAAACACCGCTCTGAGTTCCAAGAGACTGATGTGAAGCAGAGATTCTTGAGGTGACCACAGCCCTTGGGTGGTAAGATCCCCCAGATGGGCTCCCCAGCCCAGCAGGGAGGCATCTGTGGTGAGTATCACTGACTGAGACTGAGTAACAAAAGGAACTCCTTGTCTCAAACTGTCCTGATCCTGCCACCATTGCAAAACCTGGATCAGGGTTCGAGTCACAGGGACTAGTTTGTCAAGGGAATCCTTTCTTTGGGACCAGAAGGCTCTTCAGTGGAACTGAATGTCCCTCATCTGAAATCTTGCTCCCTGGACCACTGCTGTAGAGGCTGTCATGAGGCCCAGATGCTGCAGGAAATGCCTTGCTGGTCGAGACACCTGAAGGGTGAATGAAGAGGCCAGTTCCATAAGGGTCCTTGCCCTGTCCAGGGTAAGGAAGGCTCTTGCCCTTATTTTATCCAGCTCCGCCCCTATGAAGGTGAGGAGCCGTACTGGCTCAAGAACTGACTTTGGAAGGTTGATGAGCAATCCTAAGGAAGTGAGCACTTGCTGAGTTATTTGCAGATGTGACTTGACTTGGTCTGGAGACTGACCCGCTGTGAGCCAGTCGTCCAAGTATGGAAAAATGGAGATCTTTTATCTCCTTAGGAAAGCAACCACTACTGCCAGGCACTTTGTGAACACCCTTGGGGCTGATGTTAGGCCAAAGGGCATTGCTCTGAATTGACAGTGGCCTGAGGGCAACTTGAACCTGAGGTACTTTCTGTGGGAGCACCTGATGGGAATGTGAAAATAGGCATCTTTGAGGTCCACAGAGGCTATCCATTCCCCTGGCCTTAGAGAGGGCAGAATTATTCTCAGAGTCACCATTTTGAACTTTGGTTTTAAAAGGTGCTTGTTCACATATCTTAGGTCCAGGATGGGCCACCATTCTCCTGTCTTTTTGGGGGTTAGGAAGTACCTGGAGTACAATCCTTTGCCTTGTGTGTGGGTAGGCACTCGCCTATGGCTCTGAGAGCCAAGAGGAAGAAACCTCCTGCCTCACGGCAAGGGTCTCTGATGGATTTGCAGGTGGAAGGGATCTGGTTCTCATCTTGGGAAATTTTTTGAAGCTGAGAACCAGCCCCTGGCTTACTACTTCCATGACCCACTTGTCTAATGTCAGAGACTTCCAGTCCTGGACAAAGTAAGCCAGCCTGCCCCTACGGGTATTGGAGAATCGGCCCAGGCAGACCCATCAGGGTGTCTGCTTGGCAGGGGCTTTAGGCTGAGGGGTGGAAGCAGGCCTGCTCATTCCCCATGTGCCTCTCCCTCTGAAGAACCCCCTCTGAGCATAAGAGGAGGAGGCCTGGGCTTGGTAAAAAGGCGTTTGAAAAGGCCTGCCTCTGAGGAGTGACTTGCCTTTCTTTGGCCTGAGCACTCCTGTAGGTGGTCATGTACTCGTCCATCTTTTTCATGTAGTTCTCTGTCTGCTCCCCAGAGAATTACCAATAACAGGGAAATCCATGGCCTTAGCCTGGGTATCCAGTGATAGGCTAGTACATCTGAGCCAAGGGCCACAGATGTAGCCATGACTCTTGATGAAACATCACTGGAGTCCACAGCAGCATGAAACTGCACCTTGGATGTCGCAATCCCATCTGCAGCCACCTGCTCCAGCTCCTTGGCAAGCTGGTCAGGGGCCTGTTTAGCCAGAGCCAGCACAGTGTCCCATCCGGACTTCTGGTATCTAGCTGTGGAGGCCATATAGTTAGCCTGCCTGAGTTCCAAAGATGCTGCCATGTACTGCTTCTTTGCCATGGCATCAATCCTCCTGGAGTCCTTATCTGGGGGGTGTGATGCCAAGGGGATATTTGCCTTATCAGGGGCATCAGCCTGCACTACCCCAACATGGCTGCATTGCTGAGAAAGGAACTCTGTGTCCAAGCCTGAAAGGGTGTACCTCTTGTCTGTTCGTCTGTCCACAGGAGGTATGGAGTTAGGAGTCTTAAGAATTTTATTTGTCTGTTTCCAAAAGATTTATGGAGGGGAATAGACAGTCTCAACAAAATCAGGCTCCTCCTGATCCTCTACTGCTTCTTCCATTGGAAGCTGGAGGGTTTCAGCCACTTTTTTTGTAAAACAAAATGGGAAGGGGACTCAGAAAGCCTAGGAGGAGAAACACCTGAAGGTCTGTCTGGGGAGATGTCCGGGTCAATAGGCACATCCAGACTTTCATAATCACCATCATCATCCTTGTACTCTCCCTCCTCCTCCTTCAGTTCATAAAATTCTTCTTAAGTGTAATCCGGAACCGGGGGATCCGACCAAACCGAGCCCCTGCCAGATGGTGCCGGTTCGGCCGGAACCGGAGTTAGCGATTGCACTATTATCGCTTTGGCTATCTCATCAGCGGTTGGAGTATGAATTTCTGGATCCGAACTGGACGATTTATCTTTCCTCTTCCTTTTAACCAGAACCAACTCCTCAGAATCGGCTCTCCTCTTGCCCGAAGAAGTATCACCCTGGTCAGAGGGCACTCCTTCTGGTTCGGTTGGAACTGAACCGGGCTGGCCATCCGGGTCAGCGGACTTTTCGGCCTCCCTTTCCCTCAGTCTACCTACTCTCTTATCCAGGGTAGCTTTGGGAAAATTCTTACAAATTTGGCAGTCTGAATCGAGGTGGTCAAACCCCAGAGAATAAGCACAGATGGTGTGGGGATCAGCCTTAGCAAAGGCTTCCCCACACACACTGCAGTGTTGAAACCCGTGGGACCGGTTTTTTTCTTGGGTTTCTCAGACATGGCCAATCCTATCCAAAACTTACCCTTTTTCCGGCAATCCGCCAAGCAAGACTCTATCGGTTCTTGACCGTGTTACGGGTCTTGGAAAAAAACGTAATAAAATCTTTTTTTTTTTTTTTTTTAGAACCGATAAGGACCGGTTACCACACTCTAAGTAAATTCACAAACTTTTTTAAACTAAACTGATCGGTTCAGCCGAACCGATCCGAAATTTACAAGTTCCACACAAAAACTAAATGTAAAACCTATCTAGTACTCACGGTACCCCAGATGGACTTAAACCGACAGATTAGGTAGCAGAAATTTGGTAGAAAACGAGCGAAAACGACACTTTAACCGACTTTTTTGAACCAAGCAAAGGAGAAATCTCCGGAACGACTGTTCAGTAAGGCGGAGTAAAGAATCTGACAGTTGGAGGTTAAACAACAGCAGACAGGGTCTTCGACCGAGCTCACGGTGAACGTTCCATGCTGGCCATGGAAAGTTTAACTCTTTGTTCTCCGGGGCAGTTGAAAGGCAGGACCTAACTGCAATAGTCAGAATACAGTAAGACTTCATGTTGTTTGAATATACTCATATTGAGAGAAATAGCCCTGGTAGCTGGTGATACACATACCCAGGGTGGATGCAGCACAGACTCTCTTACCTAAAGTATCTATCTTACGAGATTCTTTGTTCATAGGTCGAGCTATAGTAGTCTGAGGAAGGACGACCTTATCATTCTCTGCCAAGACTACAAGAGGATCCGCAAAGGCTTGGGAGGCCAAAATGGGTCGATCCTTGGGAGCAGCATACTTCCTATCTATGGACTTAGCCACAGAAGGAATGACAGCAGGATTATTCCATACCATTTGAGAAACCGTCTCAAAGGAGGGTAGTACCGGGGGAGAAAATCCATAGGGATGTCAGGAACATGAAGGTATTGGAGTCTTAAAAGCTTCCCAGGATTGATGTCCATAATCTGGAGAGAAAGAGTGGAATTCAATTTTTTCAGCAGAGACTTAAATGACAGGTCCTTGACCACAGGCTCTGCAACAGGATTAGGTCCTGCTCCTTCCACATCATCACCCAGTCTAAGATCTGGGTCAGGCTCAATATCATCTCCTGACAGTCCAGGAGGGACTGCGTGGACAGGAAAGGAATGAAAATCAGCAGGAAAAGAGGAAGGAAAAGAAGAAAAAATTACTCACCTTAGTAATTGTGTTTCTTCTAATGGAGTCTTGCTGTATTCTGACATATTGCAGTGATCCCCAACCTTTAAACTGCCCAGGAGAACAAAGAGTTAACTTTCTATGCAGAGCATAGAATGCTGAGCTCGAGCGGAGTCTCTGTCTGGAGTGTTTCAAACTCAAACCGTCAGATTCTTACGAGCCCAACTAACTAAAAATTCTATGTGGAAATTGTAAAAATTCCTACTAGCCAACTGTCAGAAAAAAGTTTTGGATTCCCAAGGAAGACTCAAGTCAGGCAACCGAAAAACCAAAAACCAATCTAATACAAATAACAGTAATAAATCAGCACCCAAACAAAAAGGAGCAGGGTGTAAACAAAAAGCACCCTTGGGGTGCAACACTGCACCTGCCCACCCACTTCCCAAAAATGGGTTCTGAGAGGGGAGGCAGGGAGGAAGGTCAGAATACAGCAAGACTCCATTAGAAGAAACACAATTACTAAGGTGAGTAATTTTTTCTTCAAACAACATGAAATCTTGCTGTATTCTGACATATTGCAGACTACCAAGCAGTACCTCCATGGAGGAGGGACAGAACCTACTTTGGGAATAGGCTCTGAAGTACTGCTGTGCCAAACCGAGCATCACTCCTAGCCTGGATATCCAGAGAGTAATGCTTTGTAAACGATGGACTGTTTTCCAGGTGGCTCCTTGACAAATTTCTAAGAGAGGATATCCCTGGCAGCAGCCAGGAAGCAGCTGTCTCTTATGAATGAGCCCTCAGGCCCGAGGGTGGAGTTTTTCCCAGTTTTTCATAGTAGAATTGTATACAAGACACAATCCACCTGGCAATAGATCTCTTGGTGGCAGGTTTCCCTTTCCCACTTCTCCATATGTGAGGAACAACTGGAGGGAGTCAAACCTGTGACCCTTGGTACGCTCTATGTAGTAACTAAGGGCTCTTTTAACATCTAGACTGTGTAGCCTCCTCTCTCCTGAGGAAGAATGATCAGTGAAGAAAACAGGAAGAAACAAAGACTGGTTTAAATGGAAATCTGAAACCACTTTGGGCAAGAACCTTCTATTGGTTCTAAGGACCACTTTATCCCTGTGAAATTAAATAAAATCAGGTTCCACTGACAGGGCTTGCAATTCACTGATACGCCTGGCAGAGGTAATGGCTACCAAGAATGCAGTCTTCCAAGTCAAGTACTTAAACTCTGCTGAAGACATAGGCTCAAAACGGGGTTGCATAAGTATAGCAATGCAAACATTCAAATCCCAGGCAGGAGCAGGGTCTCTAAAAGGAGGATTGGTGTGAAGCAATCCTTTAAAAAATTTACAGAACACAGGATGAGAAGATAGTGAGGAAGACTTCCCCACAGACACAAATGCAGAAACAGCTGACAAGTGTACCTTGCGAGTAGCTGGTCTGAGGCCTAGGCCGTTAAGATGGACCATATAATCCAGAACCGTAGGCAATCCAGCAGTATCTGGAGAAATATGCTTCTTAGAACACCAAATGCTGAATCTCTTCCGTTTGGAATTCTAAGTCTTTCTGGTGGAGGGCTTTCAAGAAGCTTTGAGGCTATCCAGAACCCCTTGGGAAAGATGCAGATCTGCAAACTCTAACTCTTCAAGAGCCATGCCTTGAGACTGAAGATTGGGGTACCAAATCCTCCCCTGAGAGGATGTTAACAGGCTGTAATTCCTGGGAAGAGACAGGGGAAGATGGATTGCTAGGGACAGCAACAGGGGGTACCAGGGCTGTGTGGCCCAATCTGGAGCAATCAGAATCACTTTGCAAGGTTGAGACCATATTTTGACTAAAACTTTGAACAGGAGTGGGGAGGGAAGCTACAAGAAACGCCCTTCCCAATTCAGAATCAGGGGTCCAGGAGACTGAGCCAAGACTGGAGGTCTGCAACAAAAGAGAGGAGTTGGTGATTGTCTGGGGCGCAAAGAGATCTATCTCTGGAGTGCCCCACCTTGAAAAAATCACTTTCAACACCTGAGGGTCCAGGGACCATTCGTGGTGGCCCTGAGAGATCCTGCTCAGTGCATCTGCTAGCACATTGTCCTTCCCTGGAAAGGGAACTGCTACCAGAGAGGTTTGCAGAGAATAAGCCAGGGACCACAACTTCATGGCTTCAGTGCACAAGGCCGTGGACCGAGTGCCTCCCTGCTTATTGATGTACCACATGGTGGTGATGCTGTCTGTTCTGACCTGAACCACCTTGTTCTGTACTGACAGAAAAAGCTTTGAGGGCCAGAAAAACTGCCCTGAGCTCTAGGAGATTGATATGGAAAAGGGATTCTTGGGGGGACCACAGCCACTGGGCAGTGAGGGACCCCAGATGGGCTCCCAAGCCCAGAAGAGAAGCGTCCGTGGTAAGGACCACTGAACAAGGCTGAGTAGCAAAAGGAACATCTTGTCTTAAATTGTCCTGATCCTGCCACCATTGGAGGGCCTAGATCAAGGTCAGAGTCACTGGGATCAGTTTGTTAAGGGAATCCTTCCTCTGAGACCAGAAAGCTCTCAGGTGGAAGTGAATATCCCTCATCTGGAATCTTGCCCCTTGGACCACTGCTGTTGAAGCTGCCATGTGGCCCAAGAGCTGGAGGAAATGCCTTGCTGGTCGAGATACCTGAAGGCTGAAGGAAGAGGCTAGTTCCATAAGAACCCTTGCCCTTTCTAGAGGAAGAAAGGCTCTTGCTCTGACTGTGTCCAGTTCTGCCCCTATAAAGGTAAGAAGCTGGACTGGTTCGAGAACTGACCTGGGAAGGTTGAGAAGAAATCCTAGAGAAGTGAGCACTTGCTGGGTCACTTGCAGGTGAGACTTTGACTTGGTCTGGAGACTGACCCACTATTAGCCAATCGTCCAGATATGGAAAAATGGAAATCTTTTGCCTTCTTAGAAAGGCAACTACTACTGCCAGGCACTTTGTGAAAACCCTTGGGGCTGAGGTTAGGCCAAAGGGCATTGCTCTGAACTGATAGTGGCCTGAGGGCAACTCGAACCTGAGGTACTTTGTGTGGAAGCACCTGATGGGAATGTGAAAGTAGGCATCTTTGAGGTCCAGGGAGGCTAGCCAGTCACCTGGCCTAAGAGACTGAAGGATTATTCCCAGAGTTACCATCTTGAACTTTGGTTTTAAAAGATGTTTGTTTAGATATCTTAGGTCTTGGATGGGTCGCCACTCCCTGTCTTTTTTGGGGTCACGTAGTACCTGGAGTACAGTCCTTTGCCCCAGTGTAGGGTAGGTACTCTCTCTATGGCTCTTAAGGCTAGAAGAGAAGAAACCTCTGCCTCTAGGGCAAGGGTTTCTGAGAGATTTGCAGGTGGAAAAGATCTGGCTCTCATCTTTGGAAATTTTCTGAAGCTGAGAACCAGTCCCAGGCTTACTACTTCTAGGACCCACTTGTCTGATGTAATAGACATCCGGTCCTGGACAAAGTAAGCCAGCCTGCCCCCTACTGGATTAGGAGAGTCGACCGGAGCAGGCCCATCAGGGTGTCTGCTTGGCAGGTGCTTTAGGCTGAGGAGTGGATGCAGCCCTGCTCATCCCCCTTCTGCCTCTCCCTCTGAAGAACCCCTCTAAGAAAAGAAGAAGAGGCCTGTGCTTGGTAAAAGTTCTTGAAAAGGCCTGCCCCTAGACTGTCTGCCTTTGAGGAGCTGCCTGCCTCTCCTGGCCTGAGCACTTGCAAGTGGTCCTCACGCATCCATTTTCTTCCTGTAATTTCTGTCTGCTCCCCAAACAAAGAATTACCCAATACAGGAAAATCCTTGGCCTTAGCCTGGGTGTCCTGCGAGAGGCTAGTACATCTGAGCCAAGCCATTCTCCGAAGAGCCACAGATGTAGCCACGACTCTTGATGACACATCATTAGAGTCCACAGCAGCATGAAACTGAACTTTAGATGCCTCAATCCCATCTGCAGCCACCGCCTCCAGCTCCTTGGCTAGCTGGGGGAGGTCTGTTTAGCCAGTGCCAGTACAGTGTCCCACCTGGACTTCTGGTACCTGGATGTATAGGCCACATAATTCGCCTGCCTGAGTCACAAGGAAGATGCCATGTACTGTTTCTTTGCCATGGCATCAATCTTCCTGGAGTCCTTATCTGGGGGGTGTGAAGCCAAGGGAATATTTGCCTTGTCACAGGCAGCAGCCTGCACTACCCCAACATGGCTGCATTGCTGGTATAAGAACTCCATATCTGAGCCTGAAAGTGTATACCTCTTGTCCATTCTTCTATCCACAGGAGGTACAGTGTTAGGAGACTTTAGGATTTTTTGTGTCCGTTTCCCAAAGGATTTGTGGAGGGGAATAGACAGTCTCTTGGACTCTGGGATGTCCATCATTTCTACATAATCAGCCTCCTCCATAGGAAGCTGGAGGGTTTCAGCCACCTTTCTGTAGAACATAAAGTGAGAAGGGGACTCAGAAAGCCTAGGAGGGGAAACACCTGAAGGTCTGTCTGGGGAGATGTCCGGTTCCACAGGCACATCCAGACCCTCACTTTCACCATCATCCTCAAATTCCCCTTCCTCTTCAAACTCCGGTTCATAAAAATCTTCGAGGGTATAATCTTGAACCAGGGGAACCAACTGAACCGAACCCCTGCCAAAAGGTGCCGGATTGGTAGGAACCTGGCAGAGCGATTCCACAATCTGAATTGCTCTGGCTATTTCTTTGGCGGTCGGAACATGAACTTGGATCAGAACAGTGTTGTGCTAAAGGGTATGGGCTGTTGGGGGGGAGGGACCTGGGAGGACAGTAGTCTCTATGCCAAGGACAGACTACACTTGGAGTGAGGAGGGAAAGAAAGTGTTGAAACAGAGGATGGAAGAGTATATAAGGAAGATGGGATTTAAACTAGGAGTGGGGGTGGTGTTGGGGAAGAGATATGCAGAGACCACAGGTTGGGAAATCATATGAGCTTACCTCATAACAGTGACAAAGGACAAGTGGCAAGTACTATTGGTGATGCTAGGAAAGGAGGGCAGGATGGGAGGGGGGGAAAGGTGGAAGGTGGTTACCCTTAATGCTAGGAGCCTTGGGAGGAAAACTGCAGAGTTACAGGTTCTCATGGCAGAGGGAGAGGTGGACATTGCAGCCATCACGGAAACATGGGCCACCCAATATAATGATTGGGACCTGGCTGTACCAGGGTACAGGTTATTTCGTAGGGATAGGGTGATTGGGAAAGGAGGGGGAGTGGCACTATATGTGAAGGAAGGACTGAAGTGTGTAAGGGAGGAAGGGGAGGAGGGTAGTATGGAGTCACTTTGGGTGTAAATCCAGGATTCCAAGAATAGGATTCTTAGAATGGGAGTGGGTACAGGCCACCATCTCAGATGGAGGAGTTAGACAGGGAACTAAGGGACAGATCAGGAGAATCTATGGAAGGGTGGTGTGGTGATTGTGGGGACTTCAACATGCCAGGAGTGGACTGGAGCACCCCAACAACCAGGAACAGAAGGGAGCAGGTACTGCTGGATGCCTTCCAGGACAGCTTCCTGCTGCAAATGGTCAGTGAACCAACCAGGTTAGGGAATACCCTTGACCTTGTGCTGGCAAATGGGGACTTTGTGAGAGAACTTACAGTGGAGGAACCGCTGTCAGGGAGTGACCACCACTCAGTATGGCTCACATTGGATATGGGCAAGGAAGGATTGGAATCTGGCACAAGAGTGCTGGACTTCAGAAGGGCCGACTTTGGGAGGATGGGGGAAGTGGTAAAAGGGTACCTGGCCAGAATTCAATGTAGTATGGATACTAACCAGAGGTGGGAGCTCATAAAGCTGGGGATAGTGGAGGCAACCAAAACCTGCTGCAAAGCCCAGAGCAAGAAGGCTAGGGCTAAGAAACCGAGCTGGTTGAGCAAGGAGGTCATGGAAAAGGTAAGGAGGAAAAGAGCTGCCTTTAGGAAGTACAAGAAAACAGGGAGGGGGAAGACAGAGAGGAGTACTTGACAGAATCAAAGGAGGTGACAAGGGCAGTAAGGGGAGCCAAAGCATCTACGGAACTCAGGCTGGCACAAGGCATTAAGAAGGGGGAGAAGGACTTCTTTAAGTACATCAGGGAGAAAAGGAGCTGTAAGGACCACATAGTAAGGATTAGGAAGGAGGGGGGTTGGGTGGAAGCAGGGTATGATAAGGCGGAAGCACTAAATGAGTACTTCTGCTCAGTATTTACTAAAGAGAAGAGGGGGTGACACCCAAGGTGGGAGAAATGGCAGAAGGGGGGGAGGTGACAGATGGGGAAATCATGGAGGGCAGAGTTCGAGAGGGTTTGAAGGCACTGAGGGTGGACAAGGCGCCAGGTCCAGATGGCATCCACCCCAGGGCACTGAAGGAGCTGGCAGAGGTCCTTGCAGGACCTTTGGCAGACCTATTTAATGCCTCACTACATTCGGGTGTATACCTCAGGACTGGAGGATGGCTCATGTGGTGCCCTCCACAAGAGTGGCCCCAAGGATGAACCGGGAAACTACAGACCAGTGAGCCTCACATCCATCATGGGTAAGCTAATGGAGACTATCCTGAAGGAGAGGCTGGTGGCCCTCATAGAGGCCAAAGGACTACAGGACAGCAGACAGCATGGCTTCATTCGTGGCAGATCCTGCCAAACCAACCTGGTTGAGTTATATGACTGGGTAACTAGGCAACTGGACAGGGGCCATGCAGTGGATGTCCTGTTTCTTCACTTCAGTAAGGCATCTCACCTGTGCCGCTATGAAGGCTGAAGTTAGTTAGTAGGCACAGGGCGGGTAAAAGCTGGTGAGATGGGTAGGAAACTGGCTGCAGGAAGGCAACAGAGGGTGGTGGTGGGTGGGGAGCTCTCACACCCAAGGGCAGTGACGAGCGAATCCCACAGGGCTCGTGTTGGGACCAGTGTTGTTTGGGATATTCATTGCAGACATATCATGGGACATCAAGAGCAAGATCAGTCTGTTTGCTGATGATACCAAGGTTGGCGCGTGGTGGATGACCTAGGGGATGGCAGGGGTTGCAGGATGATCTGGCAAAGCTTGAAACCTGGTCAGACACCTGGCAACTGGGGTTTAATGCCAAAAAGTGCAAGGTGCTGCATTCTGGGATGAAGAACCCAAGGAGGAGTTACCAGCTAGGGGAGTGCAGCTAGCCCAGAGGAGGAGAAGGATCTGGGTGCCCATTACAGGGTCAATGAACAACCGGCACAATGTAGGAAGGCAGCTGCAAAGGCCAACAAAATGCTGGGTTGTATTGCAAGGGTATATCCGAGGAGGAGGAGGTGATTCTGCCACTGTATAGGTCATTAGTTAGACCACACCTGGAGTACTGCGGCAGTACTGGCGTCCGTATCTGAAGAGGGACATTAAGTTACTGGAGGGGGTGCAGCGCAGGGCGACAAAGATGATCAAGGGACTGGGGGACTTATATGAGAGGAGGTTGAAGGAGTTGAACATGTACTCACTGGAGGAGAGGCGAGACAGGGGCGACATGATTGAAACCTTTAAATACATGAAAGGAATAAACAAGACGGGTACAGAGGGGCTGTTCAAAGTAAGGGAGGGGAGGGCCACCAGGGGCCATGATATGAGACTGGAGTGAGGAAGGTTCAGGAGGAAGATGAGGAGACACTTTTTTACAGAGAGGGTGGTGGCTGGGTGGAAAGCGTTACCTGCAGAAGTGGTATGCAGTAGAACAGTGGACTGCTTCAAACGAAGATGGGACAGGACAAGGGGAAGGGTGGAAGGGAGGGGCAGCTGCAGAATAAGGGGTGCTAGCTGCACATTCGAGCAGACTTGATAGACCTCTAGGCCTTTATCTGCTGGCAAATTTTGTATGTTCGTAGAACTGGATGATTTTTCTTTGCACTTTCTTTTAGTCGGAACTGACCCCTTGGGATCGGCTCTCCATTTGCCCGAAGAAGTATCGCCCTGGTCAGAGGGCACGCCTCCTGGTTCAGTCAGAGCCGAACTGGTCTGGCCATCCAGGTCAGCGGACTTCTCGGCCTCCTTTTCCCTCAGTCTACCTAATCTCTTTTCCAGGGTAGATTTTGGAAAATTTTTGCAAATTTGGCAGTCTGAATCGAAGTGATCAAACCCCAGACAATAAACATAGGTGGTGTGGGGATCGGCCTTGGCAAAGACTTCCCCACACTCACTACAGTGTTGAAACCCAGTGGGCCCAGTTTTTTTTCTTGGGTTTCTCAGACATGGCCAACCTAACCAAACTTACCCTTTTTTCAGCAACCGCCAGGCAAGACTCCCTTATTGGTTCCTAACCGTGTCACAGGTCTTGGAAAAAAACGTTTAAAAACATGTTTTTTTTAGAACCGATAACCACACACTAAAGTTAAACAAGAATGAAACAAATGATCGGTTTTGGCCGAACCGATCCACACTTTTTACAAGTTCCACACAGAAACACAGTACAACCTATCTAGTACTCACGGTACCACAGAGACTGAACCGACTATGCGGGAAACTTTTTCGGTTAGAAACCGACGGAAAAAAACAACACTTAAACTGACTTTCGAACTGAGCTGCAGGAGAACATGGCCAACCTAACCAACTTACCCTTTTTATGGCAAGCGCCAGGCAAGACTACCTTATTGGTTCCTAACCGTGTCACGGGTATTGGAAAAAAAGTACTAAAACATGTTTTGTTTTTTTTTTTAGAACCGATAAGAACCGGTAACCACACACTAAGTAAAAACACAAAACACAAGATTTCACTATCAAATGGCCGGTTCAGCCGAACCGACCCGCCCTTTTACAAGTTCCACACAGAACAACAGAACAATTCTTATCTAGTACTCACGGCACCACAGACAGAGACTGAACAGACTACGTGGATAACTTTTTCGGTTTAGAAACCGACAAAAACTGAAACTTTAACCAACTTTCGAACCGAGCTGAAGGAGAAATGTCCGGAGCGACCGTTCAGTGAGGTGGAGTAAAGAATCTGACGGTTTGCGTTTGAAACACTCCAGACAGAGACTCCAACCGAGCTCAAGCGCAGCATTCTATGGTCTGCATAGAAAGTTAACTCTCTGTTCTCCGGGGTAGTTTACAGGTTGGGGATCACTGCAATATGTCAGAATACAGCAAGACTTCATGTTGTTTGAATTCGGAGAGGAGAAGCCCTGAAGATTGGCAGATGAAAAGCAGGCCTTGGCGCTGAACAAGAGCACAGTGCCGAAAGGCCGCACGGCACCGACAAAGCAGACGGCACCGAAGAAGAACATGGCGCCGAAAGGCCACATGGCGTCAAGAAACTCAACGGCACCGAGGGCTGCACTGACAGACGATTACGCTGAGATTTGTGCCGAGGCACCCCGCGGCAGAAACGACACTGAGCGACCCACTGACGGCGACGGCACCGATACCAACCCAGGGCCCCGAAAATTAGGATTTGATGGAAAAGAAGGAAGACTACCAGGAGATAGAGGCATCGGTGGGGCCCCCTGCGCTGCAGCCATGTGAGAGGGGAAAACACCTGAGCGTGGAGTTGACGGCACCGAAAAGGGTGCTGCGCGACTAGGGAGGCCTAATCGTCCTGCCCGATCCCCCGAAGAGCCCGAGGGCCCCGGGGTGACCGGGCCAGGCAGCTGACCAACCGAGCCCACTGCTTCATCAGAGTGGCCCACTGATGAAACTGCTCATTGAAGCTCTACCAGAAGGCGGGAAGGACTCGATGTCAAAGAGGTCGGTGACCAGAACCAGAAACCGCGATCTGCAACGAGGAGACCGCAACTGACCCCAAAACCAACTGTCGACACGCAGACATATCAGAGGACGACCTCAGTGATGCTCTTCTTTTGACCTACGGGTCTAGAAGAGCTTAGTCGAATGGTGCAGAGAATGCGATAGTTTACTTTCATGCTTCCGGGGCGCCCATCCTCAGGCACTGGACCGTCTGCTGTCAGATCCCCCACGGAGAAGGCGGCGGACCGACCCCAGCCCGCTGACAGAACAGTTTTTAATACGAAGTCTCCCTACCGCCACCTGACCCGCCATGGTCGACTCCATCAATGTAGGCTGAGACTTCTTTCTTTGATAAGAATAAATTATCGTGAAGCAGAACTTTATTCAAAATACTACAAAATAATAAACTGAAAACTATGCTGCTAGTTTGAAGTTTGACTCGTGGGCGAGCGACGTCGTCACTGAAGCACACTCGACGGCAGGAAAAAAGGAACTAAGGCGGTTGAAGGGTCGATGCTGAGATAGTCATTGCCGCACGAGCAGAGGCTTGCATGCCACTCCTCACGGCTACATCTCTGGTTTCGGCCCTCCTGCAAAAGGTTTGCTCCCACTGGGTTCTAGCGCCTCTGGCGTAGATCCCATTAGTGTGAATGAGTGGTGGAGACTTTATGTTCAGGAAGACCTACTGTTACAGGTGAGTAACCTGTTTTTCTAGGATCGTGGATATGTTGTTCTATCCACACTTGTTGGCAGACTCCTAGCAGTTCTCCGGGAGGAGGAAGGCAAGACACACATCCCCCTATTTAGGGAACAAGGACTGGAGAACTGAGGTACAAAAACCAGCATCCTGGCGTGACTGAAGGTCGATGTGGTAATGGGAAATGAAGGTGTGTGCTGACTTCCAGGTAGTAGTAGTAGTAGTAGTAAAAGCTTTTATTCATTACATGAATCGGAAGCTCAACTGAGACAAGCTAATTTTCAGTGAGATCCAAGTTGTACAATGATTGCTTCAGTTGTTATACACAGTCATACTTCAAATGTTACACAAAAATAATCACATAAACAATACAATTAAATATACATAAAATACAAATATATACTACTGCACAAATACAATACAAATACAATTTCAACCAATTAATCCTTAACCCTAATTTTAACTCTCTCATCCCTAAACCATAGTTTTATCTGTGCAGTCTGTTTCTTCCCCCCTTTTTTCCTAAATGGAACAGGTAATAAATTCCATAAATATGGCCATTTATAGAAAACATGTAATCTTCCTAATTCTGTATTATACCTTGGGAGATAATATTCCATTCCCTCTGCAGATCTAAGCCCTACCTTTTGATATCTCTAAAATTTAATCTAGTAATAATATAGCCTGGAACCTCATTTCTAAAACATTTATCCATGTAAATTATTGCATGAAGCCTTCGTCTATCTTTTAGAGAAGACCAGTTTAATGCCTGATACAATTCTCCTACAGGGGTTCTTTTTGGTGCCATACTGAGATAGCATGCCAATTTATTATACATAATATCTAATCTGTTTAATATAAAGTCATTAGCACCCATTATTATCAGATTCCCATATTCTAGTAGTGGAACAATAATGGTATTGATCACACGTTTTCAAATTAACTCTAAATTAAATTTAAGAGGCAGTATAGCGCAGTGGTCTAAAGCTCTGAGCTGCAAATCTGGTGATATCCAGCAGACCAGACCTGGGTGTGAATCCCACAGCTTCTACTTGCATACTGTGTGACCCTGAGCAAGTCACTTAACCTCCTTGTGCTCCCAGGTTGCTCCTGTAAAAAAGCTTTCAGCTTAGTGTGCTATACCTGGTTAAACAACTAAAAAAAAAAAAAAACTCGGTTGTACAGTATTTTATTCTGTATAAAGCTCCCAAACATCTGCTAACTTTTTTCACAACCGGATCAACATGGACATCCCACTTAAGTGATTCATCCAAATACATACCCAGATATCTATAACTGGAAACTTGTTCAAGTACTAAACCTTCCAATGTTCTAATCTGTAGAGTTTTTTTCCACTATATCTCTACCTTTCCTTTTCTTATGAAATAACATAACTTGTGATTTTTTGAATTTAAGACAAGTTTAGATTGTAACAAAAAACTCTGCAATTCATCAAAAGATTCTTGCAAAGTTTTTTGTATTTAATCATTCGAAGAACCACTCACATAGAGAACTATATCATCCGCGTATAAATGATAGTGGACTTCCAAATTAGTAAATTTTTTTTGTGTGTGATCTATTTTTCCACCCCCATGCTTGCTGGTCCTCCACTGCTTCGGGCTCTACCAAGTTCCTTCTGACCCCTTCTGTCCTTACCCAGCCCTCCTCTTGATCCCCAGATCACAGCCGACCCCTGGGATATCCCAGAGTAACCCTTCACCGGGCGGGTCCCTTTCCTCCGAGGGGGAAGGCACCAGGGGGATAGCCCCAGCGTGCACTTCTAGGGCCCGGGGATGCTGCTGGGGAACAGGAGGCACCGGAGGCCCTCAGGAACAGAGAGCCGTCATCTGGAGGCCAGCGAGTGATTTTCCTGGCTTTCTTAAGGTGCGTGACGTCCGGACGTCAAGGCAAGAGCCGACATCTGTCACGTACCACCCTTAATGACCCCGACGTGTTGCTCTACCACCGGCCTCCACTAGTGGTCGCTTCAGCACCGGGTCGCGATCCCTTCCCTCCCTGGAGACAGCGAGCAGTCGAAGGACGCCAAGCTGCCTCCTCTCGGCCGACCTCCAGCAACCCAAGCTCGCCTCGAATTCCGGTCGCTGGCCGCAAGTGGAAATCCAACCACTGCGCCGACAGGCTGGCCAAATTAGTAAATGTAAGTAAGTTCATATAGATATTATATAACATTGGCCCGAAAACGGATCCTTGTGGGGACCCCCCCCCCGACACAATTGGACTCAAGCTTGACTCGTGTTCTTTTAATGCCACTAGTTGTAATCTACCTTTTAAATAGGATTCCAACCACCTCACAGCACCATCAGAAAGTCTATTTTTACGAAGCCTGGACAGGAGGATGTCATGGGCCTAAGTATCAAAAGCCTTTGAAAGGTCAATAAATATAGCTCCAACTGATATCCCCCTGTCCATGCTCTCACACAGATGTCCCGTAACATGCAATAGTGCAGAAGTGGTTCCGTGACATAGTCTGAAACCAGATTGATGTTTGTCAATGATGTTCCCATTTTCTAGAAAGGTTTGTAGTTGTTTAGCTACCAAACCCTCAAAGACCTTAGCAACAATAGGCAATAATGATATAAACCTGCAATTTTCTATTAAATTTTTCTGTCCTGTTTTAAAAATAGGCACCACTTTTTCCGTCTTCCATTCAAGGGGAAATTCTGCTTGCATTAATGACATATTAAATAATTGTGTTAAAGGATAGGCTATAACAGGTGCGGCATATTTAAGCAATATATTAGGTATTCCATCCAACCCTCCCGATTTATGTATGTTTAGATTACTAAGGGATCTTTGAACTTCATCAGGATCAATTAACTTAAAAGAAAAATTACCCTTTAATGTCCTTTCTATTTCCATACTGGCAGTCAAATTATTAGATGTGGCGATCAAAGTACTCATTAAATTCATCTGCTACCTCGGTACCCATGGGTAATTTTACACCCCGGATCTCAAAGCTTTCTGGGAGGTCCATTGTTTGTGATCCTTGCAGTTTTTTCATAACTCTCCAAAATTCTCTGATATTACCTGTCACATTAGAAGCCAATTCTTTTCTATAACAATTTTGTTTAGATTTCCTCAATTCTAATGTATATTGATTACGTAATTGTCTGTATCATAGCCAATTTTCATTATTTTGTTTAACTTTGGCCTCCTGCCATGACCTATCACGCAGTTTCTTTATTTTGTATAAATTTGAATTATATCGAGGGCATTGCTATTTTTTACCCTTCTTAATTTTAATGGAGCATACTTATTACATAGTTCCATAAATGTGTCGTAGAAAAATTTGCAGGCCTCATCCACAGAGGGAATCAATCCCATCCTATCCCATTTTTGGTTTTCTAAATCTAACATAAAATCTACATACTCAAAATTCTTGTATGTTCTAAACCAATAGTTCTCAGACTTTGTCACAGTGAGCCTCCCCAAATCCAAGGAAAAGATTTTGAGCCTCCCCAAGAATTGAAATAATCTTGGGCCTCCCCAAAGAAAAATAATGTACTGTAGTTTGCGCAGTACACTATGAATAAATTGAAACCCCTCTGAGTACCTGGCTCAAATTCAGTTATTTGTCTTATACTGAGTTGGAACTTTGAAAAGAGCTCCTGTGCTAAATAAACAAATATTATTATTCAGCCTATTGTAACCTCCACAGGCCAACCTACTTGTTCTGCTATTTTCATTCTTGAACCATTGTTACCCTGTTGCAGTATCGCCTATGTGTCAGACTACTTCCTCCATTTCTTCTCTATATGAAATAACCTTCCTCACATACTTTGCCTCCCCTTCCTTCTGTGTCTTAAGTAACATCTCGAGGATCACTTTGCTCCTTCCTGCTATTGGTCTTAACACGCCTATGTTCAACCTTTGTATTTGGGCTGTTCTGCCATCAATTACCACCACTATTATTAATTTATTGTTCATATATATTTGTTTGCACTATTGCTCCTTGTATATTTCTTGATTGTTTTGCAGTTACCTTTTGAAATTTTTCACCCCTATCCTTCCCGTATACACCTGAAATGAGCCTTGGCTCATTCACCTTCTCTTGTCACCAATTAGCAAATAAGTACATAAAATTCACCTACTATTATTATTCTCTTTCAGTTTGCTTCATCTCTTCACACAAAATATATAAAACCCAACATTTAAATACAGTACTTATTCAAACTTGCTTGAGCCTCCCCTGGAACAGGTTGGGGCCTCCCAAGGGAGGCTGGCCTCACCATTTGAGAACCGCTGTTCTAAACCTAACGGTTTTCCCTGCTATTCTATTCTTTTTATATCTCATCTTACAGTATATCATTTGATGATCAGATAATGAGTCAGGGAGAACCCCACTAGCAACAAATCTTTCTGGATGGGAAACAAAAATTAAGTCCAATATTGTAGAGGGAGTCAGGATGTTTATTTAATCTTGTAATATCATAGATAAGTTGAGTCAGACCTAAAGTCATGGCCATATCCTTTATTGGATGATCTTGTCCCACTGTTCTCCAATCGATACTGAAGTCTCCAATTATAAGTATTTCATGACTTTGCCCATATTTTTCTAACTGCTCCTGTACAATGTGGAATATTTCACAACTATCCTTAGGTGGTCGGTACATACCCAACAACAACATAGGTTTATGAAATGCTAACTTTATTTCCAATAACAGACCTTCACAACCAACCCAGTCTGTTATACAATCTATGTTTGACACTTCGTAATACTTTTTTACATATATTATCACACCCCAATTTTTTAGTTCTATCTTTTCTCCACGTTATATCCCTGTAGCATAATTTCTTCATTGGGAATATTTTTACTAAGCCAGGATCCAGAGGTTATAATAATATCAGGATTATATTTAATAGACCATTCTCTAAGATGGTCAATTTTATTTAATAAGCTACTAATGTTAATGTGTACCACACCGATTACCTGCTCTTTAAATACCTCTGCTGTAATATCAGCGTGGCTCACATATTCTTTACTTTCTATTTTCTTCAAGAATTCTCTATTCACATTTACTTGGGGACCTGGTAGCAGCCCTGCAGATTTCCTGGATAGGAATGTCCCTAGAAGCAGCTACTAACACAGTGGTATGGCGGGTGGAATGAGCCTTAAGCCCTGCGGGAGGCTCCCTGCCTGTCAACCTATAGCAGGGATCGATGCAGGAAGTGATTCACCTGCCAATCGTCCGCTTGGCTGCAGGTCTACCAGGGGCGGCTTCAGTGCAGGAGACAAACAGCTGGCGAACCTCTCCCCGAACTTCTGCCGTACAATCTTCGTAGTAGGCGAGCGTTCATCTTGGGTCCAAGGTATGGAGTCTGTACTCGGCCTCCAAGGTATAACTGGGTTAAAACACTGGCAGAGTAATCACCTGGTTAAGGTGAAACTCTGACATCACCTTCGGAAAGAATTTTGGGTGGGGTTGTAGGACAACCTTGTCCCTGTGGAAGACCAGGTAAGGAGACTCAATAGAGAGTGCCTGTAACTCCCTAGTCCTTCCGGCTGACGTGATAGCCACAAAGAAGGTGGTCTTCCATGACAAATGTGAGATGTCACACTTACGCATCAGTTCGAATGGCTTGACCATGAACTTTGTCAAAATCAGCAACAGATCCCACAGAGGAGGAAGTTCACGCACCAGAGGGGGATGTGTGATCTAGGCCTTTGAAGAAGCACCAGATCACTTTCTCCTGCGCCACCGACTGTTGACCAGCCCATGCCCGGTAAGCAGAGATGGCTGCCAGGTGCACCTTCAGGGTCGTTGACCGAAGTCCCTGTTGGGAGAGGGACCAGAGATAGTCCAAAATGCTAGCCACTGGACAGGACGATAGGTCCAACCCTTTGCCCTGATACCAAATGGAAAATCTCTTCCATTTGATGGCATAGCATTTTCTGGTCGATTCCTTATGGGAAGCCTCAACGACGTTGAGGACTGTGTCGGAGAGACCCAAGGCCTGAAACTCTAGCTGCTCAGGAACCAGGCTGTCAGGTGCAGGGATTAAGAGTCTAGATGGAAAATCTTCCCCTGATTGATGGAGATCAGGTCCGGGCTTGCTGGAAGCTGCCTCGGGAGCCTGGAGCTGAGGCTGAGGAAATCTGGATACCAGAAATGGCGTGACCAGTCTGGGGCTACAAGGATCACCTGCTCCTTGTCCCTCCTGACCTTGATAAGCACTTTGTGAATCGAGTGGAGGGAAGGCGCAGAAGAGGCCTGGGGTCCACGGCCTCGAGAAGGCATCCCCCTGCAGACAGCCTTGCTTGCTGAGGGGGACGGGCATGGTACAGCCTCAGCTTCGCATGCTCCCTGGAGGCAAACAGGTTCACCTGCAGGGAGCCCCAGTGGGAGAACAGATCTTGCACTACTTCCTGGTGGAGAGACCACTCATGAGAGGCCTCACCCATCTGGCTGAGGGCATCAGCCAGTGGATTTGAGGTTCCTACCATGTGAATGGCTTGGAGATCTGCCTCCATGTTGAGCATGAGGGACGGTGTGCAGAGAGCTTCCTTGCACAGAGGCAAGGAGTGCATCCCGTCCTGCTTGTTGTGATAGTACACGGTCGTGGTATTGTCCGTCTGGGCCTGGACAACTTGACCCCGAATGAATGGAGCGAATGCGGTCAGGGCTAACTGAACCACTTGGAGCTCCAGCAGGTTGATGTGATATCAGGACTCCTGAGGGGACCAGAGCCTGTGGGCTCTGTGGTCCCCCAGATGGGCACCCCAACCCATCAGAGAGGCGTCGGTTGTCAGGATGACTGTCGGTTCGGGGCGGACAAACGGGATCTCTTCCTGCAGATGAGCTGGGATGAGCCACCACTGGAGGCCGTCCCACATCCTGTGGGTCACAGAGACCAGCTGGTCAAGATGACCTGGGCGCCGACACTACCGGTTGGCCAGTTCCCACTGGAGGGAATGCATATGCCAGCAGGCCCATCGGACCACGCTGGTGCAGGCCACCATGCAGCCCAGAAGACGCAGAAAGTCCTGGGCAGGGTGCAGTTGCCCAACCAGAAATGACTGGGCAAAGGAGGAGAGAACCTCTGCCCTGTCCGCCGGGAGTCAAGTTCTGCCCCGATTAACTGAATCACCTTCGATGGCACGAGTTCCGACTTGGCCTCGTTGATCGGGAGGCCAAGGTCAAAGCAAGCCTGGATGGTCAGATCCCTGGACCGCTCCACCTCCAGCCTGGAGGGATCTGCTATCAGGCAGTCATCCAGGTAAGGATACACCCAGATGCCCTGGCGCCTCAGAAAAGCCACCACCACTGCCATGCATTTGGTGAAGATTCTGGGGGCTGAAGATTGGCTGAAGGGCATGGCTAGGATCTCGTAGAGGGTTCCCTTGGCTCGGAAGCGAAGGAACCACTGGTAGAATGGACTGATCGGGACATGAAAGAATGCATCCTGGAAATCTAGGGAGCAGAACCACATGTCTTGCTCCAGGGATGGTATGATCTGAGCCAGAGTTACCATATAGAAAGTGTGGAACCTGAGGAACTTGTTCAGGTCGTGCAGATCTAGAATGGGGTGCCAGCCCCCCATCCGTTTTGGAACCAGAAAGTACCTGGAAACGAACCCTGGGTCTAAACGAGGGTCCGCTACTCTGCGCACCACCTCCTTGCAGAGGAGCTGAGTTCTGTTGTCTCGGAGAACAGACTGAGTGGCTGCAGAAACCAGATCCCTCCGTGGGGCGCAGGCTTGATATGGAGGGGCATGCTCGAATTCCAGAGGCAGGCCTCGACTGACCACTTCCAAAACTCAATGGTCCGTCGTGATAGTGGACCAGGCGGAAAGGAAGTGGCTGAGCCAGCCCCCCACAGGAGGTCCCAAGGGAGGTGTGACAGGATGGGGGGAGGCACCCCCCAACCCGTCACCGAGCAGGCTTGGAGCAGGAGGACCTGGTGTAGGGGACGCCAGGACCTTTTCCTCTGGGCTTCCTGAACGAAGAGGCCAAGATTTGGCCTGAGGACACCAAGTTTGAGCCTGCTGGTCCTGCTGCTGCTGCTGGGTCGGTGTGGCCACAGGAGTGGACAAACGAAAGGGCTTGTGGTTTTGACGCTTGGAGCCCTTGTCCTTCTGAGCAGATGTGGTGGAGGCCGAGGTGGCACTGGACTTCTCAGTATGCTGGAGGTGGCCCTCCATGCTGGGCCCAAACAGGTCAGTGCCCAAGAAGGGGACATCTGCCAGTCTGTGTTGCGTATCAACAGATTGAGATGCGCAACCAAGCCCTGCAGTGCATGGCCATTGTGGTCACAACCGAATGGGCACAAGAGTCACCAATGTCCAGAGCAGTCTGGAGTTGTTGCTTTGCCACTGCCCTACCCTGGTCCCAGACCTGTTTAACCATGGTCTGGAGGTCTGCCGGGAGATGAGGAATCACCTCGTCCAGGGAGCCCAAGAGGGCATGTGAGAAGTGTGCCATGATCGCAGCCAAGCTGGCCTTGCGGAGGCCGAGAGAGGAAGCTGCATAGACCTTTTCCCTGGAGTGATCCAACTGCTTGGATTCCTTGTCCGGGGGGTCTGTCCACATCCTCTTTATTGCCGGAGCGGTGGAAAATGGAGTCTGCCACCAACCCCACTGCCAAGGGGTGCTCCAAGAACCCCGACAGGGACCCCAAAGGGACCGCATACTTGCAGGCCATCCGAAGAGGCGAGGGCAAGATGCAGACGCGCCACAGATCCAAGGTGGTCCACAGTGGCCTCAGCCATGGGAAAGGGGGCTCTATTGACTATCCCCATTGTCCAGAATCTCTGTAAGGGATATCTGCTCATTTCTAATGAGCTGAGCCCATTCCCTGCGGATCCAGAAACAGCCATAAATGCCCATCAACGAGGTGGGGCCCTCACGACAGAAAGACCCCAGCAGACTCAACGCTGATGTGACGGAGAGCAGCAAGGAGTTTTCATTCTCATAGGGTGACCACCTGGTCACCATCAACCCGCTCTTGGTCGAGTTGGGAGTAAGGGTGACTAAGTGATGGGGCAAACCTTGAGCCAACTGAGATTCCTTGGTCAGAGCCCCGGACTTCGGTTGGTTAGGTGGTGCCTCCACCAAGATCGGTGGAGTAGCCGGCTTTGGCTGAGCCAGCGAGGTCTTAGCCAGCACCTTCGTGAAGGTATCGGTGGCCGACGGTCGCTCGGGCGAAAGCCATTTAATGGCCGGAGTAGAAGCCAGAATCGGTTTCGACCCGGTCAGGACCAACTGTTGCCAAATCAGGTCTTCGTAGCGCCGACGCATCTTGCGCAGGAGCCCCTCCTCATCTGAGGAGGACGAAGATGAATAGTGGCGAGGCCGCTTACCATGGTGTCAGGATCAAGATCACCAGTGATGGCGAGTCTTGTCTGATGCCAAGGTAAAGGAACAAGACTGAGACCTTGACAGTCAGTGGGGGACCTCTTAAGGAGTCGGGGAAACCCCTAAGCTCCTGGTTAGGCTCCTCGATGGGCAGGTCCAACCCAGTAGGCTGAGCTGACCCATCCGAGGGCACTGGAAGCACAGGAGTCCTAAATAGTCATCGGCTGGATCGGGTGACAACCTGCCAATCGGTTCGAGAAAAATCTCGGCCACATCAACCGGCATCTCAGCCAACTGGTCTGACGGGGGAACCATGAAACCAGCAGCCTCAGCTGCGATTTCAACTGAAGTCGAAACAGGAGATTCCTGTGAGCGGGACCGCTCAAGATCCCAAGAACGTTGACGTTGTGACTTTTGTTTCTTTGACTCCTTCTTGCGGGAGCGTGAAATGTGCGACCCAGAAGGGCCCTCTCCCTTGGTCAAGAGAGAGACTGGCACAACTCCCTGAAGGAAGCCAAACAGGAGAATCCTTGTTGGAGCGGAATGAAGGCCAAAGCTGAAGAGGAGCCCGCTGTGGCCTGGGCCGCCTCCTCCTCAAAGGCCTTGAGCTGTTCCAGCTGCTCAGCGGACCCCGCAGCCGCGGAAACCACCCAACGGGCATACTTGGATTTAACCGTCGGGTAACGCTTTTCCGGTCGCCCCAGCTGCAGTCGGGCAGCCCGGTCTTCCAGAACCGACGGAGAAAAGGACCCACAGTGATCACAGGCCTGCGGATCATGGTCGTGTCCCAGGCAGTAAACGCACATGGCTTGAGGGTCAGGAGACATCTTCTGCACACAGGGCACCGCGAAACCCAGGAACCGATTTTTCTTCCATCACGTGTAGCAAGGAAGAGTAGAAGACTCTAAACTCGAAATGAGTTTTAAAAATAAGTTTGGAAGATATCCGCTGATTCGACAGCCAGGGTCTACTACACGTGGGAGCGTTAAGGAGGGAACCTGAACCTTCCAGCGGAAAGGAAGATCTGGCATCATGGGGCGGAGCAGAGGGTTATACCACCCAGGTGGGTGGGAGGAGCCAGCTTGAAGACGTTCAGGCGATCTTAAAGGTGAAGGCAGATCTGCCAACCAGTGTGGATAGAACAGCATAATCGACGATCATGGAACTGAGTAGTTTTGCGTTGGATTAGGAGGTGAAGAGGTCCACTTCTGGTCGTCCCCATAGAAGGGATAGTAGCTGTGCCACGTCCTGATGCAGTTCTCATTCATGAGCTTGTGTCAAGGTTTGACTGAGGCTGTCTGCCAGGATGTTGTGGATGCTTGGGATGTGCACGACAGTGAGAAAAAGCTTGCGCTGGACAGCCCAGAACTACACCCTGCATCGCCTCCCTGCACAAGGGGAACAACAGGGTGCTTCCCCGTTTGTTGATGTACCAGACCGCTGACATGTTGTCTGTCTGTACCAGCAGTGTTCCCACAGACAGGAGGGGCTGAAAAGCCTGAAGGGCGTAAAGAACCGCCCTTATCTCTAGGATGTTTATATGGAGAGATGCTTCCAGCTGGAACCATGTCCCTTGTGTCTGATGATCCCCAAGGAGGGCCCCTCAACCCAGACCAGAGGCATTTGTATTGAGGGTCCAGGAAGGAGGAGATACCCTGAAAGGTAACCCGAGACAGATTGTGAGGATCCTGCCACCATAAGAGGTCTTTCTTGAGTGCGTTGGACACCAGTATTGGATATCCAGGTCGTCTGAGCATTGATCCGACTGGACTTGTAAGGTCCACTGGGTGACCCTCATGTGTAATTTGGCCAAGGGGACTGTAGAAATGGTCACTGCCATGAGGCCAAGAAGGTGAAAGAATGCCCTGGCAGGAATATGCCTGGAGGAGAGTAGTAGATTGAATTGCTCCTGCAGAGTATCCACTCTGCCTGGGAGCAAGAAGGCTTTGCACTGGACCATGTTCAAGACTGCCCCAATGAACTGAAGTCGTTGGGAGGGGGTCAGGGACAACTTGGGGAAGTTAACTGTGATCCCAATCTGGAAAAAAGGTCCAGTGTGAAGGACAGTGACTCCTCCAGGCTGCCTCTGGATGGGGCCACTAAGAGCCAATTTTCCAAGAAAGGGAACACTGCAATGCCCAGACAATGAAGCACCGCTGCAACCACTAGGCACTTAGTGAAAACCCTGGGTGCTGAAAAAAGTCCAAAGGGAGAGCTCTGAATTGGAAATGCTTCCCCTGGAAAAGAAAATGCAGGAACCGGCAGTAGCCGGGGAACACTGGGATGTGCAAGTAGGCGTCCTGCATGTCCAGTGCACAAAGCCAGTGGTCTTACTGCAGTAAGTGCAGAAGACCCTGCACAGTCAGCATGCGGAACCGTTTGTATTCTACAAAATGATTCAGATAGCTGAGGTCCAGGATGGGCCTGAGATCTCCCGTCTTTTCCGGGACCAGGAAGAAATGGGAGTAAAACCTTTTTCCACTCTGAAACCGGGGAACTGGCTCTATGGCTGATTTTTGCAGTAAGGCCAGAATCTCCTCTACGACCAGAAACGTCTGGTTCAGGAAATAATGGGAACGACCTGGGGGAGAGTCTGGAGGGATCTCCAGAAACTCTATGGTGTGGCCTCTTGAGATGAGTTGCAGGACCCATGCGTCTGACGTTATGTCCTTCCACTCTTGCAGATAAAGGAGGAACCTTCCACCCACTGGCTCCATACAGTTAAGGGATGGAGGAAGAGGAGGATCGTACGAGTCAGGAAGCAGAGGGACGGGAGGGGAGATGTCCTCTGGCTACTCTCTGCATTTTGGAGACAAGAGGGAGAGAGGAGACAGTTGGCCACTGTGTTCTCCTTTTGTTCTAACATCCGGAGAAAGGTTGTCTGTTTTGTCTCTTCAGCTGGCACCGAAAGGGCTGCTTTTTCTGGAAGCTCGATCTATACATAGATTTCACGGATCTCAGGGCCTGGCAACTGTCCTGAAGGCCTGTGATGAGATCTTTGGTATCCCCCGCCCCCCCGAATAGGACTGACCCTCGAAAAGGGGTGTCCTGGATGGTTGCCAGAACATCTGTGGACAGTCCGGGGATATGTAGTCACACATGCCATCTTCAGCCAACTGCTGTGGCGGAGGAGCGAGCCACTGCATCCACCGAATCATATGTGGCTCTGAGCGTGTGTCACCAAGAAATTTTAGACAGGCGCAAGTAGTTCCAAGTCCTTGATAGACTGAATGCGGGCCTCAAGTTTCATCATAGTGGCCTTTTGAAAGGAGACCATGTGTGCAACATAATTAAGTGAACAAGTGGAGGAGACGAAAACCTTCTTTCCAAATTGGTCAAGCTGCCTGGATTCCTTGTCTGGGGGAGAGATGCTCATGTGTTTTGGTTTTACCGAATGGTTATGAGCTGCCGCTATGACAACAGAGTCTGCCTTTGGACGTGAATCCAAGAAGGGAATGCCCTCAGGCGTGTGGTAGATCCACTCTGCCTTCTTAGGGATGGCTGGGATGGAAGAAAAAATTACTCACCTTAGTAATTGCTTTTCTTCTCATGGAGTCTTGCTATATTAGGACCTTTGCAGTATGCCCATGGCTTTTGACTGCCCTGGAGATGAAATAGTTAACTCCAGAGTAATCTGGAGTTCCACAGCGCGAGGGCGCTATTGAAAGCTCTATCTGGGTTGTTTGAACCCAAACTGTCAGGTTCTTTACGAGGCTAAGCTAACATAGCAAGTCTGTGTGGAAAGCCTTACACTAGCCATTGGCTACCTACTAACAGTAGAACCACAAAACACAACAATAATGAAAACAGTATTACGACATTGATAGGGAACCCTGACAACTACTACTAAGGCCCCTCTGCCCAAAGACTCAAGTCCAGAGAGGGCCCAGCTACCAATTAACTAAAAACAGAAACTATCTAGTTCCTAACCCAAGAAAGAAAAGAGGGGGAGAACTAGAAGCAAAAGGCATGACACAGTGATTGCACCAATTTGCCAACCCCATACCCAAGTAGGGATTCTGAGAGGGGTAGGAGGAAGGGTTGTCCTAATATAGCAAGACTCCATGAGAAGAAAAGCAATTACTAAGGTGAGTAATTTTTTCTTCAAACACCATGAAGTCTTGCTTATATTAGGACCCTTGCAGAGTATACAGCAGTACCTCCATGGAGGAGGGTCAGAACCTACTTAGGAAATAGGCTCTGAAGCACAGCTGTGCCAAAGCGAGCATCTCTCCTGGACTGGACGTCCAGGGAATAATGCTTAGTAAAAGTGTGGACTGACTTCCAGGTAGCAGCTTGACAGATTTCCAAAATGGGAATATCTCTAGCAGCCGCTAGAGATGCAGCTGTACCCCTGGTGGAATGAGCCCTCAGGCCTGAGGGCGGCTCTTACCCAGTTTTTGATAACAGAACTGGATACAAGAGACAATCCACCTAGCAATTGTCCTCCTAGTAGCAGGTCTTCCTTACCCACATCTCCATAGGTAAGGAAGAGCTGAGGATTGAACCTGTGACCCTTGGTACGCTCCAAATAGTAGCTAAGGGCTCTTTTATTCAAACTGTGCAACCTTCTCTCACCAGAAGAGGATTGCTCAGTAAAAATACTGGAAGAGAGATGGACTGGTTAAGATGAAAATCTGAAACCACCTTAGGTAAAAACTTTCTGTTAGTCCTGAGGATTACTTATCTCTGTGGAAAGAAATGAAATCCTCTTCCACTGGCAAGGCCTGTAATTCACTTATACGCCTAGCAGAAGTGATAGCCACTAGAAAACAGTTTTCCAAGTTAGGAACTTAAGATCTGCTGAAACCAGAGGCTCAAGGAGGTTGCATTAGCTGGGCAATGCAAACATTCAAGTCCCATGCAGGGTTGGTTCCCGAAAGGGAGGGTTAGTATGGAGTAACCTTTGAAAACTTGAAAACACAGGGTGAGAAGAAAGGAAACTGGTTTCCTGGGAAATAAAAACAGAAACAGCTGCCAAATGAACCTTTAAGGTAGCTGGTTTGAGGCCTAAGGAATTTAAGTGGACCAGATAGTCCAACAAAATAGGCAGGTCAGCTGATTCTGGGGTGATTTGCCTCAGAACACCAAAATGAGAATCTCTTCCATTTAGAATTATAAGTGGTTCTAGTGGAAGGCTTCCTAGAGGCCTTCAAAATATCCAAGACACCTTGAGAAAGGTGTAAATGAGCAATTCTAACTCCTCAAGAGCCAGGCCTTGAGGTGGAGGGAGTTGAGATCCGATACCACACCCTCCCCTGTGCACAGGTCAGCAGGTCGTGAGTCCTGGGCAAGGTCAGGGAAGGGCGAAATGAGAGGGACAGAAGAAGCGGGTACCAAGGCTGCCTGGCCCAGTCTGGAGCAATCAGAATCACTCTGCAAGGCTGAGTTCTGATTTTTACCAAAACCCTGAAGAGGAGAGGGAACGGAGGGAAAGCATAGAGGAACTTTCCCTCCCAATTCAGCTGAAAAGCATCCAGGGGGACTGACCCCAGAACTGGGGGCCTGCAGCAAAACAGGGGAAGTTGGTGGTTGTCTGGGGCTGCGAAGAGATCTATCTGAGGGGTGCCCCAGCTGGCAAAGACCGACCCCAGCACTTGAGGGTTCAGAACCCATTCGTGATGGCCCTGAGAAATCCTGCTGAGGGCGTCCGCTAGGACATTGTCCTTCCCTGGGAGGTGAATCGCTATCAGAGAGGTGTTCAGGGAGTAGGCCAGAGACCACAACTTCATTGCTTCGGTGCACAAGGCTGAAGAGCGAGTGCCCTCTTGCTTGTTGATGTACCACATTGTTGTGGTATTGTCTGTCCTGACTTGAACAACCTTGCTCTGGACAGTTTCCGAAAAAACCTGGAGAGCTAGGAAGACAGCTCTGAGCTCCAGTAGGTTGATGTGAAGCAGAGATTCCTGAGGGGACCAAACTCCCTGAGTTGAAAGGTCGCCCAGGTGAGCCCCCCAACCCAACAGGGACGCGTCCGTGGTGAGGGTGAGGGAGTGAGGAACAGGAAGGAATGGGACCCCAGAGGACAGGTTGCTTCAATCCAGCCACCACTGGAGAGCTAGGATCAGAGTCTTGGTCACTGGGACCAATTTGGTAAGGGGTCCCTCCTTTGAGACCAATAGGACCTCAAGTGGAACTGAATGTCCCTCATCTGAAATCTCGCCTCCTGGCACAACAGCTGTAGAGGCAGCCATGTGCCCCAGGAGTTGTAGAAAGTGCCTTGCTGGTCGGAGACCTGCATGGTGAAGAAGATGCCAGGGCAATGAGTTTGTCCACTCTTCGAGGGAGGAATGCCCTGGCTAACTTTGTATTCAGCTCTGCACCTATAAAAGTTAGTACCTGAACTGGTTCGAGAACTGACTTTGGAATATCAACAGGAACCCCAGAAAGGTGAGGAGTTCCTGGGTGATTTGTAAGTGGGATTTTACCTGCTCTGGTGACTGACCCACAATGAGCCAGTCGTCCAGTAGGGAAACACAGCTACCCTTGTCTTCTTAGGTGGGCCACTACTACAGCTAGACATTTTGTGAAAACTCTTGGAGCAGAAGTGAGTCCGAAGGGCATTGCCCTGAACTGGTAGTGGCCCGAGGGCAGTTCGAACCTGAGGTACTTTCGGTGAGAGGCCCTGATTAGAATATGGAAGTAGGCGTCCTTGAGGTCCAGGGAAGCTAACCAGTCCCCTGGCCTCAAGGATGGCAAAATCATTGCTAAAGTTAGCATTCTGAACTTTGGTTTTACAAGATGCTTGTTCAGAAATCTTAAATCCAATATGGGCCGCCAGTCTCCTGTCTTTTTTGGGGTCAGGAAGTACCTTGAGTAAAGACCCTTGCCCTGGTGGCAAGGGGGGACCCTTTCCACTGCCTTGCAGTCCAAAAGAGAAGAAACCTCCGCTTCTAGTGTGAGGGTTTCCAAAAGACTTGAGGGGGGAAAGTGCCTGGCTCTCATCTTGGGAAACTGTTTGAAACTGAGAACCAAGCCTTGGCTTACCACCTCCAGAACCCATTTGTCCGAGGTTAGGGACAACCAGTTCTGGCAGAAATAAGTCAGTCTGCCCCCCACCGGTACAGGAGAGTTGGCCCCAGACACCCCGTCAGGGTGCCTGCTTGGCAGGAGCAGCTCTAGGTTGGGGAGAGGGAGAGGGCCTGCCTGTGCCCTGTCTGCCTCTGCCTCTGAAAAATCCTCTCTGCGCAAAAGCAGAGGATGCCTGGAATTGGTAAAAAGGCCTATTGAAAGGCCTGCCCCTACCCCTGGGGGCATGCCTGTGTTGAGTGGCATGCCTCTCCTTAGCTTGGGCACTTTTGTAAGTAGTTCTGTATTCATCCATCTTTTTCATGTAATTTTCTGTTTGTTCTCCAAACAGAATTTCCTATAACAGGAAAATCTATAGCCTTTGACTGGGTATCTTGGGACAGATTAGTGCATCTGAGCCATGCCAACCTCGCAGAGAGCTACAGAAGTGGCCATGACCCTAGAGAAAACATCATTAACATCAACAGCAGCATGAAATTGAACTTTAGAGGCTTCAATGCCATCAGCAGCCACCTATTCCAACTCACTAGCCAACGGCCCTGAGCCTGCTTGGCCAACTGCAATATAGTGTCCCATCTAGATTTCTGATATCTAGCCACATAAGCCATATAATTAGCTTGTCTGAGTCCCAAAGAAGCTGCCACATACTGTTTCTTCGCCATGGCATCAATCTTCCTGGAATCCTTATCAGGAGGATGTGAAGCCAGGGGAATATTAGCCTTGTCACAGGCTGCAGCTTGAACAACACCTACATGACTACACTGTTCAGAAAGGAAGTCTGTATTAGGGCCTGACAACGTATACCTTCTGTCCATTTTTTTATCTACAGGAGGGACAGAAAAAGGATATTTTAAAATCTTAGAGGTTTGCCTCCTAAATGACTTATGTAAAGGAATAGACAACCTTCTAGCCTCTGGAATATCCATCATTTCCACATAGTCAGGCTCCTCTTGCTCATCCACAGCCTCTTCTAAGGGAGCTGGAGAGTTTCTGCTACTTTTTATAAAATCTGAAATGAGAGGGAGACTCAGACAACAAAGGGGAGATTCAAAGGGTCTGTCTGGAGAAATGTCCGGTTCTATTGGCACTTCCAGACCTTCCCAATCACAATTACAATCATCAAAACCTTCCTCCCCCTCCTGTGGTTCGTAAAAATCCTCAACATCATAATCCTGAACCACTGGACCTGAACGAGACCCCCTTTTTCCAACCAGAGAGGGTTCAACAAGTCCCTGAGACAAAGACTGGACAATCTGTATGGCTTTAGCCATTTCTACAGCAGAAGGAGAAACAAAACTGGACTCCACACTAGCTGATTTCTTTGTCTTTTTTGCTTTGACTGGTTCCTCAGGACCAGCCTTTCTTTTGCCCGAGGAAGTCTCGCCCTGGTCAGAGGGCACTCCCTCTGGTCCAGCCATAGCTGGACCGGGCTGGCCATCCGAGTCAGCGGACTTTTTGGCCTCTCGTTCCCTGAGCCTGCCCAATCTCTTTTCCAGGGTGGCTGCAGGGAAATTTTTACACACCTGGCAGTCTGACAGGAGGTGGTCAGCCCCAGACAATAGACACAGTGTGTGTGGTCAGCCTTGGCAAAGGCTTCCCCACAGACATCACAGTGTTGAAACCCAGTGGGCCCGGTTTTTCTTTTGGGTTTCTCAGACATAATGCCAGCCTAACCAAACTTGTCCTTTTTTTTTTTTTTTTTTTAAAAGCAAACTGATCGGTTCAGAGTGAACCGATAATGAGTTTCCACACAGACTAAAATTATTTACTACGGTTACCAGATAGAGCTTTGAACCGAAACCAGTAATTTTAAACACTTTCTCGGTTAAATGAACCGATTAAAATACTTAAACCGCAAAAACGAACCAACTGAAGGAGCTGGTCTCCGAGCGCCTGTTCAGCGAAAGCGGAGTAAAGAATCTGACAGTTTGGGTTCAAACAACCCAGATAGAGCTTTCAATAGCGCCTTCGCGCTGTGGAACTCCAGATTACTCTGGAGTTAACTATTTCATCTCCGGGGCAGTCAAAAGCCATGGGCATACTGCAAAGGTCCTAATATAAGCAAGACTTCATGGTGTTTGAATGAGGCAGCGGCCAAATGGTAGTGATGAGGTCCTCATGAGGGGCTGTCCAAGGAGGAAAAGGAATGGGGGATACCTCCTCCAAGTCTAGATGATCAGCTAGACGTTTTCATTTGGGGTCTCCTGCCTTCGCATTCCAACCATTAGCCTGTTGGATAATGCGGTGTAGCTTGGTAAAGGAAGAGTCCTCAGGAGGTGATTTGGGTGACTCCTTGCCCTTGGCTGAAGTGGCTTCAGACTGCTCCTCAGATAAAGCATCAGAGGAATTTTCTTCAGAATCAGAAGAGTCCTCCCTTTCAAGGGTTCCTATTTCAGGTAAGGTGACCTGTTGAGTGGCACCTCCAGAAAAGTGCACTGTAGTGAACAGACTAGAGCTGACCGGTGGGACTGAGCAGGGGGTGGGTGAAACCACCGGGGCTGGCAGTCTTCTCTCCAAATCAGACACCAGCTGTGATTTGGCATTCTGCCACCAGGACTAAATCAAGGTTTGAAGAAACGACTACTCACTGAAGTAATATTACTTCTTCCAGGGTAATCGTTAGCATCATTGACAGATGCAGTATGCCGGCTGGGTTCAGCTGCCCTGGAGAGGAGGAGTCAATGCAAATGAGGAAGGCATTGGCCAATCAGGATAGAGATAGAGTGCTAACTGCAATCAGCCTGAGGGACCTCAGAACGAATTTCGGAGCTGAAAAAGAGCAAAAACTGTGCCCAACAGGGGCAAACAACTGTCAACAACACACAAACTATCTATTCTAATCCACTATTGTGAAAACATTTCATCACTGAGATCAATACCAGTTAGCAAGTTTGGCTAAATCCCCTAAATGAGCCCTTAGACCAGGTTTCCAGGGGAGGAAGGGTGGGAGTGTCAATGATGCGAAAGAATACCCTGGAAGAAGTAATATTACTTCGTCGAGTAATTGTTTCTTCTCACCCCAGGAATTCTTTAGCATCTATTGACAGATGCAAACTTCAAAGCAGTGCAGTTGGGAGGAGGGCACAGAAACCTATTTAGGAAAAAGGCTCTGTAGCACTGCCCTGCCGAACTTAGCATCGGAACGGGACTGCACATCCAAGCAATAATGCTTGGTGAAAGTGTGGACCGATTTCCATTGTCTGCTGTACAAACATCCAGCAATGGGAGATCCCTGGAAGCTGCCACTGAAGCAGCTGTTCCTCTGGTAGAGTGAGCTATGAGCCCAAGAGGGGGCAGTCTGCTCTCCTTGTTGTAACAGAACTGAATACAAGAAATGATCCAACGGGAAATGGTTTTCTTGGTCGCCGGTTTTCCCCTACCCACCTCACCGAAGGTGAGAAAAAGCTGGGATTGTCCCCGTCTGAACTGCTTGGTTCGGTCTAAGTAGAAAGAAAGGGCTCTGTTCACATCTAGGCTGTGCAGTTTGCACTCACCTGGGGAGGAGTTATTTGACAACAGCACCGGCAGAGAGATGGACTGATTAAGGTGGAACTCCGAGACCACCTTGGGAAGGAAAGTACAGTTACGTAATAACTTACCATAACAGTAGATTTTCGAGAGAGGCTCTTGCAGTAGGCAATTACATACAGGACTGACGTCGGCAGGCGGCAGGACCCCATGGAAAAATTTCTAGCTAGCAGTCTCTGGCGAGGGACCACCCCCACATCAGGTGATCAGCGTCAGGAGACGTCGGTATAAAGGGGCGGTCCCTCACGCCTGCCTTCCAGTTCTTTTCTGCCACAGGCCACAAGACACCGGATGAGAGAAGCGGATATTTCCCTCACTGGAAAAGGAGCTGAAAAAGCTTAGGGGGATGGAAGGCAGGAAGGTATTACCTACTTCAAGAGCCTCTCTAAGATATACAGGTTACTCACCTGTAACAGGAGTTCTAGGAATGGTATATGCTGTTCATCCACATTGTCTGGCAGATTCCTTGCCGCTTTAAATCTTGCTGGAAGGTCTTCAAGCTGGCTCCTCTCACCCACCCGGGTGGTAAAACTCTCGGCTCCGCCCCATGACACCAGATCTAGCCCGCTGGAAGCCAGGTTGTGCGTCGAAGCCGGGGAGGTTGGGTGGATGTGGATGAACAACATAACCATTCCTAGAACTCCTGTTACAGGTGAGTAAATACAGGTTACTCACCTGTAACAGGAGTTCTAGGAATGGTATATGTTGTTCATCCACACTGTCTGGCAGCTATCCTTGCCGCTTTAAATCTTGCCGAAGGTTTTCAAGGTGGCTCCTCCCACCCACCCGGTGTAAAACTCCTGCTCCACCCCATGACGCCAGATCTGGCCCGCTGGAAGCTCAGGTTGGCGTCGGGCCGGAGGTCAGTGGTGGTGGATGAACAACATATACCATTCCTAGAACTCCTGTTACAGGTGAGTAACCTGTATTTCTAGGACATGGATATGTTGTTCATCCACACTGTCTGGCAGACTCCTAGCAGTTCTCCAGGAGGAGGGAGGCAGCGCACACCCCTACTTAGGAAACAGAGACTGGAGAACTGAGGCCCCAAACCAGCATCCCGGGCGTGACTCAAGGTCGATGTGGTAATGGGTGATGAAGGGTGTGCTGACTTCAGGTAGCAGCCCTGCAGATTTCCTGGATAGGGACGTCCCTGGAAGCAGCTACCGATGCAGCAGTATGGCGGGTAGAATGAGCTCTTATCCTCTGGGAGGCTCCATGCCCGCCAACTTATAGCTGAGATCTATGCAGGAGGTGACCCACCTGCATATCATCCGCTTGGCTGCAGGTCTGCCAGGTGCGGCTTCAGCGTGGGTGACAAACAGCTGGCGAACCTCTCCCGATTTCAGCCGTGGCGCTCCCTTTGATAGTAAGCGAGCTCTTCTAGATCCTTAGAGTATGGAGCCTATATTCGGCCTCGAGGTGTGATTGGGTAGAACACCGGCAGAGTCAGCACCTGGTTAAGGTGAAACTCGACACCACCTTCGGAAGGAATTTCCGGTGAAGAGGACAACCTTGTCCCTGTGGAAGACCAGTAAGGAGACCTCGATGCAGAGCGCCTGGAGCTCTCCCATCCTTCTGGCTGACGTGATAGCCACCAAGAAGGCGCTTCCACGACAGGTGAGAGAGTTCACACCTGTGCATTGGTTCAATGGCTTGCCCATGAGCATTGCCAGTACCAGCAGTAGATCCCACGGAGGTGGACGCTCGCGACTGGAGGGGAAATGTGATCAAGGCCTTGAAAAAGCGCCAGACCACCTTCTCCTGCACCATCGACCGCCTCCCCGGCCCGCGCCCGTAAGCAGAGATGGCTGCCAGGTGCACCTTAAGGGTCGCCGACCTAAGCCCCTTGCTGAGAAAGGGACCAAAGGTAGTCCAATATGCTCGCCAAGGAACAGGAGGAAGGGTCCAGGCCCTTGTTCCTGACACCAAATGGAAAATCTTTTCCATTTGAAGGCGTAGCATTTTCTGGTCGACTCCTTACAGAACGCCTCAACTACGTTGAGGACCTCGTCGGAAAGACCCAAGGCCTGGAACTCTAGCCGCTCAGGAACCAGGCCGTCAGGTGCAGGGATTGAAGGTCCAGATGGAATACCTTCCCCTGATTGACTGAGAGCAGGTTCGGGCGAGCTGGAAGCTGCTTTGGGAGCCTGGAGCTGAGGCTGAGAAGATCGGGGTACCAGTACTGGCGTGGCCAGTCTGGGGCTATCAGAATCACCTGCGCCTTGTCCCTCCTTGCTTTGAGCAGCACCTTGTGCATCAAGGGGAACGGGAAAGGCGAGAAGAGGCCCGGGGTCCACGGCCCGAGAGGCATCCCCTGCAGCGATCCCTGCTGAGGGGGGCGGGCATGGAACAGCCTCAACTTCGCATTCTCCTTGGAGGCAAACAGGTCCACCTGAGGTGTGCCCCAATGGGAGAATAGATTTTGTACTACCTCCGGCAGGAGAAACCACTCGTGGGACGCAGCCCCTATCTGGCTTAGGGCATCGGCCAGGGTGTTGGAGGCTCCTGCCACATGAATGACTAGGAGATCCACCTCCAGGCTGCGCACGAGTGACCAGATGCGGAGAGCTTCCTTGCATAGAAGCATGGAGCGCGTCCCGCCCTGGCGGTTTAGATAGTACATGGTTGTGGTGTTGTCCGTCTGGACCCGGACCACTTGACCCCGAAGAAACGGAGCAAAGGCGGTGAGAGCTAGGCGGACCGCCGAGCTCCAGCAGGTTGATGTGGCATCGACTCCCGCGGGACCAGAGGCCGTGCGCGCGTGTTCCCCAGATGGGCACCCCAACCCATCAGAGAGGCATTGGTCGGATAGAGAGACCGTCCGCTCGGGCGACAAATGGGATGCCCTCCTGCAGATGAACTGAACGGTCCACCACTGGAGAGCGTTCCACATCCCCTGGGTCACCGTCACTAGCTGGTCCAATGGATCGCAGCGTTGGGACCACTGGCTGGCCAGCCCCCACTGAAGGGGGCGCATGTTCCAGTGGGCCCAACGGACCACGCTGATACAGGCTGCCATGAGACCCAGGAGGCGCAGGAACTCCCGAGAACCTCGACCCTGTCCGCCGGAAGCCGTGCCCTGGCTCCAAGAGAGTCGAGCTCTGCCCCGATGAAAAGAATCACCTGCTTCGGCTCGAGTTCCGACTTGGCCTCGTTGATGAGGAGGCCGACCTGAGAGCAAACCTGGACGGCCAGATCTCTGGACCGCTCCACCTCCTGTCTGGAGGGGGCTGCTATCAGCCAATCATCCAGGTAAGGGTAAACCCGGACCCCTCAGCGCCGCAGGAATGCTGTCACCACTGCTATGCATTTGGTGAAGACCCTGGGAGCTGGAGATAAGCCGAAGGGCATGGCTTGGAACTCGAAAAAGGATCCCTCCGCTTGAAAGCGAAGGAACCGCTGATGTGATGGACAGATAGGGACGTGAAAGAATGCGTCCTGCAGGTCCAGAGAGCAGAACCACACGCCGTGTTCCAAGGATGGTACTATCTGAGCCAGAGTGACCAACCTGAAGGTTCGAGACCTTAGGAACTTGTTTAGGTCGTGTAGGTAGAGAATGGGGCGCCAGCCCCCCATCCGTTTCGGACCCAGGAAGTACCTGGACACGAACCCCGGGTTTGAGGGAGGGTCCGCCACCTCTCTTATCACCTCCTTCTCGAGGAGGAGAGCGATGTCGGCTTGGAGAGCTGACAGCGAGGCTTCGGACCCCGAGGCCCCCCGAGGTGCATAGCTCTGAAGGGTGGGGCCTGCTCGAACTCCAGAGGCAGGCCCTTTCCCACCACCTCCAACACCCACCGGGTCTGTGATGATAACGGACCAGGCGGAAAGAAAGTAGGAGCCGCTTCACGGGGGCACCTGGGTGAGGCGACGGGGCGAAGTACATCCTCAACTCGTCACTGGGCAGGCTTGGAGGAAGGACCGCCAGGGACCTCCAGGCCTTTGCACCTCCTGCTTCCTGGAGGAGGAAGCTGCAGGCTTGGGTTTGGGATCGCCACGAGCCTGCTGGCCCTGATGCTGCTGGGCTGATCGCCATGGCGCAGACGGACGGAAGGGCTTGTTGCGGTCTGCGGCCCTTGTCCCTCTGAGCGGATGAGACAGAGTCCAAAGTGGCATTGGACTTTTCGATCCTCTGGAGGTGGCCTTCCACGCCAGGGCCGAAGAGCTCGGTCCCCAGGAAGGGGACATCCACCAATTTGTGCTGGGCATCCGCTGTGAAGATGGATATCCTCAGCCATGCCCGATGGCGCATAGCCACTGCGGCCGCGACTGACCTGGTGCATGAGTCTCCAATGTCCAGAGTAGTCTGAAGTTGCTGATTGGCCACCGCCCTGCCCTGGTCCCGCACCTGCCTAACCGTGGTCTGCAGGTCAGCCGGGAGATGAGGGACTACACTGTCCAGGGAGCCCAACAGGGCATGGGAGAAATGTGCCATAAGCACGGCTGAGCTGGCCTGACGAAGGCCAAGGGAGGACGCAGTGTAGACTTTTCGCCCGGCATAGTCCAATTTCTTGGACTCTTTGTCGGGAGGTTTGTCCACGCCTCAGTGTTTCTGGCACGCGAAAACGCTGTTGGTAACTAACCCTCGGCTGAGGGATGTTCCAAGAAACCGACAGGGAACCGGGGGACCGTGATACTTCCTGGCCATCCTGGCCGAAGGCGCAGGGCAGGGAAACAGCGGCTGCCAGAGCTCCAAGGCCGGGCCCACAATGGCCTCGGCCATAGGAAAGGCCTCCGAAGGGGAATCCCCTCGGTCCAATATCTCCGTGAGGGGATACTTGGCCCGCTTGGATACGGGCTCGAGCTGCATCCCGGTGGACTCCGAGATGAGCCTGAACAAACCCAGTAAGGACGAAGGGCTGTCGTCCAGCGACTGACCTCCAGAGGACTCCAAGTCCACTCACCTGGAGGAAAGGGAGGATCGCGTTGGACTCAGAAGAGTCCGCAAACAGGTGCCTCGGGCCTGAGCCACCCTCCACCTGCCAATGGCGATCGGGAGTGAGGGTGACCGACAACCTATGGGGCAGACCCTGAGCCGACCGAGAGTTCTTGGTCGGAGCCCCAAACAGCGGCTGTGGAGGCGGAGGTTCCACTGGAATCGGTGGAGCAACTGGTTTTGGACGAACAACCGGCCTGGGAACAGACTCCTCGGGTAAGACGAGGGGTTGTTTTGGCCGCTCCGGTGATAGCCACTTAATGGCCGGGGAAGACGTCGGCTTGTTCTCGGTCAGAAGGAGCTGTTGCCACATGAGGTCCTCGTATCATCGACGTAACTTACGTCGAAGCCTCCCCTCATCTGAGGAGGAAGAAGAGCGGTGGCGCCGAGACTGAGACCGCCTATGATGGCGGGATCGGCTGGACCGTGAAGAAGTCCGAGACCGAGAACCTCGGCCTTTCCGAGGACGGTGCGGGGAGGGGACGGGTGGAACCCGCTCCCCCCTCGGCTCGAAGGGTTCACCCGAGGGCTCTGGAACCGGAGGCACTGGCAAGCCCACGAGATCCTCAACTCCCACCGGGGGAACCGGTGAGAGAGGATTTCCGGCTTCGCCGGTCGACAACCCGTCCAATGGGTCAAGAAAGATCTCGACTGCATTGACGGGAGTCTCGGTCAACTCACCTGACGGGGACACCGTGAGACCAGTGGCTGAAGCCGAGCGATCGACCTAAGTCGATGGCCGACAACTCGGGGAGAGGGACCTTTCCCGCTCCCAAGAGCGTCGACGGAGGGACTTACCCTTGTCTTTCTTCTTGGACCGAGAAGAAGGTCCAGCAGACGTTGGTCCCTCTCCTCTAGTGGAGAGGGACAGACAAAGCTCCTTAAAGGAAGCTGTGTAAGAGGAACCCAGGGAGAGCGGGATAAATGCCGTGGTCGAGGAAGATGCGGCCTGCGCCGCCTCCTCTTCAAGGGCGATCATCTGCTCTAGCTGATCCGCCGAGCCTGCCGCCGCGGAAACTGCTGACCGGGCCTCTTTTGACTTCACCAGAGGAAAACGTTTCTCAGGGCGCTCCAGTTGTAAACGGGTAGCACGGTCTTCGAGGACGTAGGCTGAGAAGGAAGAGCACAGGTCGCAAGCCTGCGGGTCGTGCTCAAGGCCTAAACAGTAGACACACGTGGAGTGCGGATCCGTCTGAGACATCTTCTGCCCGCAAGGGTATCTCTGAAAACCGGGAGTCGATGTGTCCATCGCAGCCGCGAGGGATAGAAGACCGAAGTCTATAAGCAAAAATCTTTTAAATTCAGAAAAACTGAAGAATTAGGAACTAGTCTTATACGTAGAGCGTTAAGGAGGGAACCTGAGCTTCAAGCAGTAAGGAAGAAAAAATTACTCACCTTAGTAATGTTGTTTCTTCTAATGGAGTCTTACTATATTATGACAATTGCAGTTTGTCCCACCATTAGAACTGCTCCGGAGGTGAAATAGTTAACTCCATTCCATGAATGGAACTTTGAGCACGAGCTCTAAAATAGAAGCTCTATCTGTGGAGATTCAAACCTGAACTGTCAGATCTTTACGAGCAAAACTCACTAAGGACTGTGTGGAAGCTGTAACCTACACTAGCCAACTGGCTACCTAAATAATAACACCCATTGCTGGTCCCAATACCCAATACTCAAGTCAGGGGACCAGAATTACTAATACAATTTAAAAAAAATGAGAATAAAACAAGAGGATAATAAAACACCATACCCCAAACCCCAAAAAGGGGTGAAACGCTTAAAAAAGGGCATAAAATAGTGCCCACACTAGGTTGCCCACACCCTACCCAAGTAGAGGTTCTGAGAGGGCAGGTTGGGAGGTCATACATAGCAAGACTCTATTAGAAGAAACAACATTACTAAGGTGAGTAATTTTTCTTCAAACAACATGAAGTCTTGCTATATTATGACAATTGCAGACTACACAACAGTACCTCCACATGGAGGAGGGCAGAACCTACTTAGGGAATAGGCTCTGAAGAACAGCTGTGCAAACCGAGCATCTCTCCAGCCTGACATCCAGGGAGTAATGCTTGGTGAAAGTGTGTACCGTTTTCCAAGTAGCAGCCTGGCATATCTTCAATATAGGGATGTCTCTGGAGCAGCTAGGAGACGCGCTGTACCTCTGGTAGAAAGAGCCCTCAAGCCAGAGGGGATCTCTGCCCAGTTTCTGATAACAAAATTGGATACAAGAGACAATCCACCTGGCAATTGATCTCTAGTGGCAGTTTTCCTTTCCCAACCTCACCAAAAGTGAGGAAAGTTGGAGGATTCGAACCTGCACCCTTGGTACGTTCTATATAGTAACTAAGAGCCTCTTAACATCCAGGCTGTGCAATCCTCTCAGCAGAAGAGGAGTGTTCAGAGAAAATTACTGAAGGGAGATAGATTGGTTAAGATGGAAATCTGAAACCACCTTAGGCAAAACTTCCTTTAGTCCTGAGGACCACCTTATCCCTGTGGAAAGAAATAAAGTCAGTTTCTACTGACAAGGCTTACAACTCACCTATGCGTCTAGCAGAAGTGATAGCCACTAGGAAAACAGTTTTCCCAAGTTAGATACTTCAGCTCTGCAGAAAACAGAGGTTCAAATGGAGGTTGCATTAACTGGGCAATGCAAACATTACACAGGCAGGGGCCCAATCCCGAAAAAGTGGATTAGTATGGAGTAATCCCTTAAAAAACTTGGAAAACACAGGGTAAGCGGAAAGAGAGGATGACTTTCCTGCTGAAACAAAAGCAGAAACAGCTGCCAAATGAACTCTCAGGGTAGCTGGTCTGAGGCCCAAGAAATTAAGATGGACCATGGAATCTAACACAATGGGCAAATCAGCAGATTCTGGTGAAATATGCTTCCCAGCACACCAAATGGAAAACCTTTTCTATTTAGAATTATAAGTAGCCCTAGTGGAAGGATTCCTAGAAGCCTTTAGGATTTAAAGGACACCCTGAGAGAGGTGTAAGTCAGCAAACTCTAACTCCTCAAGAGCCAGGCCTCGAGGTTGAGGGATTTGAGGTTCGGATACCAAACTCTCCCCTGGGCATAGGTTAATAGGTTGTGATTCCTGGGAGGAAAGGGGAAGATGGACTGTCAGGAACAGAAGGAGTGGGTACCAGGGCTGCCTGCCCAATCCGGGGCAATCAGAATCACCCTGCAAAGCTGAGATCTGATTTGACTAACACTTAGAATAGGAGAGGGAAGGGGGGAAAAGCATAAAGAAACTTCCCTTCCCAATCCAGGAGAAGGGCGTCCAGGGGGACTGAACCCAACACTGGAGGTCTGCAACAGAACAGTGGAAGTTGGTGATTGTCTGGGGCTGCAAAAAGATCTATCTGAGGGGTGCCCCATCTGGCAAAAACTATCGCCAATACTTGAGGATCCAGGGACCATTCGTGATGGCCCTGGGAAATCCTGCTGAGAGCATCTGCTAGACATTGTCCTTTCCTGGAAGGTGAACTGCTATGAGGGAAGTGTTCAGGAATAGGCCAGAGACCATAACTTCATTGCCTCGGTGCACAAGGTCAAGACCGAGTGCCCTCTGCTTGTTGATGTACCATTGTTGTGGTGTTGTCTGTTCTGACTTGTACCACTTTTGTTCTGAACAGATGCAGAAAACGCTGAAGAGCTAAAAGATAGCTCTAAGCTCCAGCAAATTGATGTGGAGCAGATTCCTGGGGACCACACTCCTGAGTGGAGAGGTCGCCATGTCGGCCCCCACCCCAGGAGGGAGGCATCTGTAGAGAGAGTCAAAGTGTGAGCAGGGGGAATGAAGGGGACCCCCAATCTCAAATTGCTCTGATCCTGCCACCACTGGAGGGCCTGGATCAAGGTTCGAGTCACTGGGACCAACTTGGAAAGGGGGTCTCTTCTGTACCAATAGGTCTCATGAAACTGAATGTCTCTCATCTGAAATCTTGCTCCCTGCACAACAGCTGTGGATGCAGCCATGTGCCCCAGGAGCAGCAGAAAGTGTCTTGCTGGTCGAGAGACCTGCAGAGTGAAGGAGGAGGAGGCCAGAGCCACTAAATTCCTTACCCTATCTAAGGGAAGAAAAGCTCTGGCTAGGTTTGTGTCCAATTCTGCCCTCATAAAGGTGAGTACCTGGACTGGTTCCAGAACTGACTTAGGTAGATTTAGCAGAAACCCAGGAAGTGAGAAGCTGCTGGGTGACTTGCAGGTGAGATTTACTCTGTTCTGGGGACTGGCCTACAATGAGCCAGTCTTCTAGATAGGAAAACAGCAATCCTTTGCCTCCTTAAGTGAGCCATCGCTACTGCTAGACATTTTGTGAATACCCTTGGGGCAGAGGTAAGGCCAAGGGCATTGCTCTGAACTGGTAGTGACCTGAGGGCAGTTCGAATCTGAGGTACTTTCGATGGGAGCTCTGATAGGACATGAAAATAGGTATCCTTGAGGTCCAGGAAGCTAACCAGTCCCCTGGCCTTAGAGAGGGTAAAATCATTGCCAGTTACCATTTTGAACTTTGGTTTCAAAAGATGCTTGTTCAGATATCTGAGGTCTAAGATACGCCATTCTCCTGTCTTTTGGGGTAAGGAAGTATCTGAATACAGACCCCTGCCTTGGTGCAGGAGGAACCTTTCTACTGCTCTGAGAGCTAACAGGGTTGAGACCTCTGCTTCAGAGCAAGGGTCTCTGAAGAACTTGTAGGTAGAAAAACAAACAAAAACCTGGTTCTCATCTTGGGAAACTTTTTGACGGAGAATCAGATCCTGGCTTACTACTTCCAGAACCCACTTGTCTGAGGTTAAAGACGCCCAGTTCTGACTGAAGTAAGCCAACCTGCCCCTCACTGGTAAAGGAGATCGGCCCTGGGCACCCCATCAGGGTGCCTGCTTAGCAGGTGCTTTAGGCTGAGGTGGAGCAGGCCTGCCCACACCTCGCCTGCTCCTGCCTCTGAAGAAGCCCTCTGAGCATAAGCAGAGAGGCTGAGTCTGATAAAAAGGCCTGTCCTATATTCATCCATCTTTTTCATGTAATTCTGTCTGCTCCCAAACAGAGAATTTCCCACCACAGGAAAATCCATAGCCTTAGTCTGGGTATCCTGTGACAGGTTAGTAAACCTGAGCCAGGCCAACCTACGTAAAGCTACAGATGTGGCCATGACTCTAGAGGAAACATCATTAACATCCACAGCAGCATGAAACTGCACCTTAGAAACCTCAATGCCATCGGCAGTCACCTGTTCTAGTTCGCTAGCCAGCTGGCCATGTGGGCTTGTTTGGCTAATTCATAACAGTATCCCATCTAGATTTCTGATACCTTGCTACATAAGCCATATATTTGCTTGCCTGAGTCCCAAGAGGCTGCCATATACTGTTTTTTTTGCCATGGCATCAATCTTCCTGGAATTCTTGTCAGAGGATGTGAAGCCAGGGATATTAGTTTTATCACAGGCTGCAGCCTGAACTACCCCAACATGACTGCATTGCTGTGAAAGGAATTCTGTATCAGGACCTGACAATGTGTACCTTCTGTCCATCTTTTATCTACAGGAGGCACAGAATTAGGAGTTTTTGAAATTTTATTGTTTGTTTCCTAAAAGACTTGATGCAAAGGAATAGACAATCTCCAGACTCTGGTATATCCATAATTTCTACAAAATCAGGTTCCTCTTGCTCATCCACAGCTTCCTCCCATGGGAGCTGGAGGGATTCAGTAACCTTTTTATAAAACAGAAAAGAGAAGGGACTAGATAAGGGGAGATTATAAGGGTCAGTCTGGGGAGATGTCCGTTCAGTGGGCACACCCAGACCTCTCAGTCAATCCATTCACACTGATCATCATGCCCCCCATGCTCTTGGTTCATAAAAATTCCAATATCATATTCCTGAACCGTGGAACTGGCCGAACCAACCTTTTACCAGACAGGTAGGCGTGTTCGGACGGAACCGGAGAAAGTGACTGTACAATTTGTATAGCTTTTGGATTCTGCAGCAGTTGCAGAAGGAATTTTGACCATACCTGCTGATTTTTCTTTTTTTGTTTACTTTTGCCCGAGGAAGTCTCGCCTCTGGTCAGAGGGCATTCTCCGTTCGGGTTGGCACCGAACCGGCTGGCCATCCGGCAGCCGGACTTTTTGGCCTCTCGCTCCCTGGAGCCTGCCCACTCTTATCCAGGGTGGCTGCAGGAATTTTTACAAATCTGGCAGTCTGAAATGAGATGGTCAACCCCAGAAAATAAACACATAGTAGTGTGGGTCAGCCTGGCAAAGGCTTCCCACAGACACTACAGTGTTGAAACCCAGGGGCCCGGTTTTTTGTTTTTCTCAGACATGATGCCAGCCTAACCAAGAAACTTGCCCTTTAACGGCAGTGCTAAGTAAGACAATTTCATCGGTTCCCAACCGTGTCACGGGTCATGGAAAACCGTAATGAAAACTGCTTTTTTAGAACCGATAAGAACGGGAACCGCACTTTAAAAGCTTTAAAATGCTTACTTGGTTTTAATTAACCTCGATCGGTTCGAATCGAACCGATAAACATTTACAAGTTCCATACAGAATAAAACCTGTCTATTACTTACAATACCACAGACAGAGCTTGAACCGATCGTTTGCGTTAAAATAATTATATCATGGTCTAATTCGAATCGAGAAAATACTGTTTAAACCGAGAAATGAACAAAGCAGTAGGAGAAATTCCGAGCGACTGTTCAATGAGGCGGAGTAAAGAATCTGACAGTTCAGGTTTGAATTCTCACAGACAGAGCTTCTCATTTTAGTACTCGTGCTCAAAGTTACATCTATGGAATGGAGTTAACTATTTCACCTCCGGAGCAGTTCTAATGGTGGGACAAACTGCAATTGTCATATTATAGCAAGACTTCATGATGTTTGAAGATCTAAGGCCATGATGGAGCGAGAGTTTTACCACCCGGTGGGTGGAGGACAGCTTGAAGACCTTCCGCAAGATTTAAAGCGGCAGGATTATTTCGTTAGATAGTGTGGATGATCATATCCATGTCCCAGAACCTGTATTTCTAGGACATGATATGTTGTTCATCCACACTGTCTGGCAGACTCCTAGCAGTTCTCCGGGAGGAGGGAGGCAAGGTGCACACCCCCTACTTAGGGAATAAAGACTGGAGAACCGAGGCCCCAAAACCAGCATCCCGGCGTGACTCAAGGTTGATGTGGTAGTGGGTAATTAAGGTATGTGCCAACTTCCAGGTAGCAGCACTGCAGATATCCTGGATAGGGACATCCCTGGAAGCAGCTACCGATGCAGCGGTATGGCGGGTAAAATGAGCTCTTATCCCTCTGGGAGGCTCCATGCCCGCCAACCTATAGCAGAGATCTATGCAGGAGATGACCCATCTGCTCATCATCCACTTGGCTGCAGGTCTGCCAGATTCGGTTTCAGCGTAGGTGACAAACAGCAGGCGAACCTCTCCCAACTTCATCTCAGCTTATCGCCCTTAAGTGTTGCAGCGCTCACTAGGGTCCACATGGAGCCCTATTCGGCCTCCGAGGTGTGATTGATAGAACACCGCAGAGTCAACACCTGGTTAACGTGAAGTCTCGACACCATCTTCGAAGGAACTTCGGTGGGGGCGAGGACAACCTTGTCCCTGTGGAAGACCAGATAGGAGACTCAAAGGAAGTGCCTGAGCCCTCCATCCTTCTGGTTGACGTGATAGCCACCAAGAAGGCGGTCTTCACAACAGGTGGGGATATCACACCTGTGCATTGGTTCAATGGCTTGCCCGTGAGCTTGGCCAACACCAGCAGTAGATCCCATGGAGGGGGAGGTTCTTTGACCGGAGGGGAAATGTGATCAAGGCCTTGAAAAGCGCCCAGACCACCTTCTCTCTCAGGCCGATTGCTCGCCCGCGCCCGGTAAACAGAGATGGTTGCCAGGTACACCTTAAGGGTCGTCGACCGAAGCTCTTGCTGAGAAAAGGACCACAGGTAGTCCGGAATGCTTGCCGAGGAACAGGAGGAAGGGTCCAGGCCCCTTCCCTGACACCAAATGAAGGATCTCTTCCATTGAAGGCATAGCATTTTCTGGTCAACTCCTTACGGGACGCCTCAACAATGTTGAGGACCTCGTCGGAAGACCCAAGACCTGGAAATCGTCGCCAGGAACAAGGCCGGCTAGATGGTGATTGAAGGTCCGGATAGAATACCTTCCCCTGATGAATGAGATCAGGTCCGGGCGGGCTGGAAGCCGCTTTGGGAGCCTGAGCTGAGACTGAGGAGATCTGGATACCAGAGCTGGTGGAGCCAGTCTGGGGCTACCAGAATCACCTGAGCCTTGTCCCTCCTCGCCTTGAGAAGCACCTTGTGGATCAAGGGAAATGGGGGAGAGGCGTAGAGGAGGTCCGGGGTCCATGGCCTCAGAAGGCATCCCCTGCACCGAGCCCTGCTGAGGGGGGCGGATGAACAGTCTCAGAGTCAAGATTCTCCTGGGGTAAAAAAGATTCGCCTGAGGCGTGACCCAGTGGGAGAAGAGATCTTGTACTGGCCTGCAGGGAGAGAACCACTCGTGAGACGCAACCCCTATCCGGCTTAGGGCATCGGCCAGGGTGCTGGAGGCTCCTGCCACATGAATGGCTAGGAGATCCACCTCCAGGCTGCGCACGAGACCATATGCAGAGAGCTTCCTTGCATAACAGCAAGGAGAGCATCCCGCCCTGGCGGTTTAGGAGGTACATGGTCGTGGTATTGTCTGTCTAGACCTGAACCACTTGACCCCGTAGAAACGGAGCGAAGGCGGTGAGAGCTAGGCGGACCGCTCGGAGCTCCAGCAGGTTGATATAGCATTGGGACTCCAGAGGAGACCAGAGGCCGTGCACTCTGTGCTCCCCCCGATGGGCACCCCAACCCATCAGAGATGTGTCGGTCGAAAGAGAGACCGTCGGCTTGGGGCGGACGAACGGGATGCCCTCCCGTAGATGTGCCGGAACGGTCCACCACAGGGGAGCGTTCCACATTTCCTGGGTCACTGTCACCAACAGATCCAATGGATCGAAGCTTTGTGACCACTGACTGGCCAGTCCCCGTTGAAGGGGACGCATGTACCAATGGGCCCAACGGACCATGCTGGTGAAGGCCGCCATGAGGCCCAGGAGACGCAGGCGTCCCGGTCAGGGCGCAATTGCCCAACCAGAAATGATTGGGCAAGGAGGAAGAATCCCGGCCCTGTCCGCTGGGAGCCGAGCTCAGGCTCTGAAGAAAGTCGAACTCTGCCCCGATGAGGGGTATCACCTGTTTGGCACGAATTCCGACTTGGCCTTGTTGATGAGAAGGCCAATCTGAGAGCAAACCTGGAGGGTCAAATCTCTGGACCGCTTCCACCTCTGCTCTGAGGCTGCCAACAGCCAGTCGTCCATAGGTAGTACACCGGACCCTCTTCGGGCGCTATTAGGGAATGCTGTCACCACTGCCATGCATTTGGTGAACACCCTGGGAGCTAGAGAGAGGTCAAGGGTATGGGCTCGAACTCAGAAGAGATCCCTCCGCTCTGAAGCGGAGAAATTCCTGACAAAACGGACGGATCGGGACGAGAAGAACGCGTCATGGAGGTCCAGGGAACAGAACCACACGCCTAATTCCAGGAATGGGATTATCTGAACCAGAGAGACCATTCTGAAGGTCTGAGACCTTGGGGACCTGCTCAGGTTGTGCAGGTTGAGAATGGGGCGTCAGCCCCCTGTCCGTTTTGGGACCAGGATTTCCTGGACACAAACCCCGGGTCTGGAGGAGGATCCGCCACCTTCCTGATCACCCCTTTTTCAAGGCGCAGGGCAATATCGGCTCAGCGGGCCGACAGCGAGCCGACCCCTAGGTCCCGGGCGGTGGCTCGAAGGGAAGGGTCTGTCAATTTAGAGGCAGGCCCTTTCCTACCACCTCCCACACCCAACGGTCCGTGGTGATAGCAGACCAGGCGGAAAGGAAGTGGCGAACCATCTCCCATGGGGACCCAGGAAGGGTGGCGAGTGCTTGGGGTGACGCCTCAACCCGTCACTGGGCAGGTTTGAAGGAGGGACCGCCGAGGACCTCCTGGGCCTTTACCTTGCTTCCTATTAAAGGAAAGCCGTTGGCTTGGGTTTGGGATGCTGCGCGCGAGCCTGCTGGCCCTCGCAAGGTTGGGCCGGGTCGCGGCCGCAGGAACCGAAAGGACTAAAGGACCGCTGATGTTGCCGCAGCCCTTGGTCCCTCTGGGCGGAGGGGGTGACCGAGTCCAGAGTGGCGTTGGACTTTTCGATCCGCTGAGGTGTCCTCCACCCAGGGCCGAAGAGGTCAGTCCTCAAGAAGGGGATGTTCGTTAACTTGTGCTGGGTATCCGCCTGCGGAAGGTGGATAACCTCAGCCACGCCCGCTGCACATGGTCATCAAGTGCCGCTACTGACGAAAGCACAGGAATCACCTAAGTCCAGAGTAGTCTGAAGTTGCTTAGCCACCGCCTCTTCCTGGTCCCGCACCTGCTGGACCGTGGTCCGCAGGGTCGGCCGGGAGATGAGGGATCACCTTATCCAGGAGCCCATGAGGGCATGGGAGAAGTGTGCCATCAGCACGGTCAGCTGGCCTGTCGGAGGAGGCAGAGTACACCACGCCCGCACAGTCCAGCCTTTTGACTCCTTGTTGGGGCCATCCGTCCCGAGCATTTCCGAACGCTGGAAGACGTTATCGGTGACTAACCCTCGGCAGGGGTGCTCCGAAAACCAGGCAAAGAGCCGAGGGACCACATACTTCCTGGCCATCCTGGCCGAGGGCACAGGACAGGAAGCAGGCTGCTGCCAGTTCCAAGGCTGGGCCAACAATGGCCTCAGCACAGGGAAGGCCTCCTGGTGAATCCTTGGTCTAGAATCACTAGGGATACAGACTATGGACACGGGGTTTCGAGCTGCATCCCGGTAGACTCCCGAGATGAGCCTAAGCAGACCCAAGAAGGACGATGGGCTATTGTCCAGAGACTGGCCCTGGGAGGACTCCAAGCCAACCCGCCTGGGGAACAGGGAGGCGTCGTCATCCAACTCCGAAGAGTCTGCAAAGAGCTGCCTCAGGCCTGAGCCACCCTCCACCTGCCGAGGACGGCCGGGAGTGAGGGTGACCAACAACCTATGGGGCAGGCCGTGACCCGACCGAGGTTCCACCACAATCGGTGGGGCAGCTAGATTTGGTCGAACAACTGGCCCAGAAATGGGCATCTCGACTGAGGCGAGCGGTTGCTTCGGCCGTTCAGGCGGCAGCCACTTGATAGCCGGGGAATGAATCAGAGTCGATTTACTCCCGGACAACAGCAACTGCTGCCACATAAGCTCCGCGTAATGCCGACGCAGTTCGATGCTGAACCTCTCTCATCCGAGGAGGATGACGGGAGGAGCAGTGTCGCCACCTACTGGTGCCGTGACCGCCAATGGTAGCGGGAGCCGGTTGACCAGATGAAGTCAGAGACCGAGATCCTCGTGTAACCGAGGCTGGCCTGGGAGCGGGGACACCCGCCTTCCCGGCTCGACACTTTAACAGGGGACTGCCGCCTGGGCGCAGGAAGATCCTCGGCTCCACCGGGGACCGCAGAGGGGTTGATCGGCTCTACCAGTCGACCACCAGCTGTCGGGTTGAGAGATATCTCGACTGCGTTGACGGGTGTCTCGGCAGGCTGGCCTGACAGGGACGCAATGAAGCCAGCGGCCTGAGCCTCAACCTCGACCGAAGTCGACGGTCAGCTGTCCAGGGAAGGAGACCTCTCCCGCTCCCACAAACGCCGATGATGGGACTTACCCTTCGACTCCCTCTTCTTGGGCCAAGAGGAATGTCCCGAAGGCCCCTCTCCCTTCGTGGAAAGGGACTGACGAAGCTCCTTGAATGAAGCCGAATAAGAGGAACTCGAGAGAGCGGGATAAATGCCGGCGACGAGGAGGAGGGAGATGCGCCTGGGCCGCCTCCTCCTTGAGGGCGATCATGTGCTCGAGCTGCTCAGCCGAGCCAGCCGCCAGGACACCGCCTAATGAGCCTCTTTGCTCACGGCAGAGGAAAACTCCGGGCGCCCGGCTTCAATCGGCAGCGCGAACCTCCAGGATGTTGGCCAAAGACGCACGGCACAACTCGCAGACCTGCGGTCGTGGTCTGGGTCGAGGCAGTATATGCACATGGAGTGCGGATCCATCCTGGACATCTTCTGCCCGCCAGGGCGCCTCCGAAAGCCGGGAATCAAATTGTCCATCGCAGCCGTGAGGGATGAGAAGACCGAAGTTTAGAAAACTTCAAAACTAGATTTGGACGAACCGAAGAATTAGGATCCAGTCTAAAAGGCAGAGCGCTAAGGAGGGAACCTGAGCTTCCAAGCGGTAAGGAAGATCTGGCGTCATGGGGCGGAGCCGAGAGTTTTACCACCCAGGTGGGTGGGAGGAGAATGCTTGAAGACCTTCCGGCAAGATTTAAAGCAGCAAGGAATCTGCCAGACAGTGTGGATGAACAACATATCCATGTCCCTAGAACTACTGTTACAGTACATTCTTACGTAACTACTATCTTACTTCGAGAGGGCTCGTGCAGTAGGTAATTACGTATAGGACAGAGTCCCAAGCAGTCTGGAACAAGAAGCAGCACATGGGAGGAGGAAAGCTACTCAAAGCAGATCCTCTAGCTGTGAAGGCCTTAAGAAAGAACGCCTTGCAGAACAGCGAGCCCGAAGCCTGCTCTCCGGCGAGAGGCAATATCCAAACTGTAATGTTTTGTAAATGTATGGACAGAAGTCCAAGTGGCAGCAGCACAAATGTTTGCCGCTGACACATTCTTGAAACATGCCGCAGAGGCAGCAACCCCTCTAGTGGAGTGACCTCTTATTTGACCCGGAAGGGTCTTGTTGTACTTGTCATAACAGAAGGTGATGCCACGAGCTAATCATTTAGACAGGCATTGCTTGGAATCAGCACTGCCTTCTCTTTTGGGGGCAAAAGAGACAAAAAATTGATCAGTCTTTCTGAGATCCTTTGTTCTGTTAGTGTAGTATGTCAGAATGCGGTGAATGTCCATAGCGTGAAGTAGATACTCCCCGACTGGAGTACAGCGTAAAGAAGGCGGGTAATTCTATGGACTGGTTCAATGTAGAATCCGCTACCACCTTGGGAAGAAACTTAGAATTGGTGTGCACAGCCATACGTTCCTTGTGAAAAATCAAGGACGGGATTTTACACATCAGGGCCTGGAGCTCGGAAATCCTCTAAGCAGAGGTAATGGCCACTAGGAAGAGCGTCTTCCATGAAAGGAACTTCATGTCTGCTGAGGCCGCCGTTCAAAAGGAGGCAAAGTAAGTTTCAAGAACGAAGTTCAAATCCCATGGGGCGGAACTCGGATAGGGGTCTCAAGTGAAGAACCTCTGAAGAAAGTCTTAGAGACTTCCAGTTGAGCAAACATCCTATCATGCGAAGAGATATGGTAGGCCGAAATGGCCGCATTGTACCTTCAGAGACGAGTGACTAAGCCCCAGGTCGAAGAGGTGGCGCAGGTGCTCCAGCTGTCGCCCAACTGAGCAAGAGAAAGGCTCAAAGCCTTTTGAAGCGGTCCAGATTGAGAACCGTTTCCATTTCATGGCATGAGTAGACCTAGTGGAGGGCTTCCTAGCCTCCACCAAGATCTTAGCCACCTGGGGAAAAACCCCAAAGTGGGCTTGAGCTATGTCTGCAGGAGCCACGCATGCAGTTGAAGGGACTTGAGACCTGGATGAACCAGGGTCCCCTGATCCTGGGTCAATAAAATCCGTGACGGCGGAAGAGGAAGAGGAGGCTCCTCTGAGTATTGTTGCAGAAGACAGAACCAAACTTGCCTGGGTCAGAAAGAAGCGATCAGAATCATTAGTGCTCCTTCTGAACCTAGTTTCTGCAAGACACGCGGGATCAGAGGAATCGGGGGGAAGGCATAGACGAATCTGTCCCTCCAATCTAGAGACACAGCGTCTCTCCAGAAAATGCCTCACTCTTGAACAAGCGAGCAGAAGTCGGGAAGCTTTGCGTTTAGAGGTGACGTGAACAGGTCCACCTGAGGTGTTCCCCAACACAGAAAGATATAGACTAGGACCCCCGATCCAGCTCCCACTCGTGAGCTTGAGCAGACAAGCTACTTAGTTTGTCTGCTAAGGAGTTCTTGACCTTCGGAACATGAATTGCTGTGAGGTGAAGGTCATGTTGAGCTGCCCAATCCCAGACTCTCATCGCTTCCCTGCAAAGAGGGTAGGACTGAGTCTCGCCCTGTTTGTTGATGTACCATACCACACACATATTGTCTATCTGGATGGCTAGGTGGCCATGAAGAAGATGCAGGTGGAGGGCCTGGAGAGCGTAGAGCACCGCCCGAAGCTCGAGAACACTGATGTGCAGTGACTGCCCAAGCTTGGACCAAGAGCCTTGGGTCCGATGTGGACCGAGATGGGCTCCCCAACCTTTGCCCGAGGCGCCTGTGGTCAGAGTCTGGGAGGGAGGAGGAAGGAAGAATGGAACTCCCCGAAGAAGGTTCTCTCGAACCATCCACCACTGTAAGTCTCGAATCATGGGAGAGGAGATTAGGACCAACTGGTCCAAGTCGTCTACCAACTGATCCCATTGAAAGCGAAGCGTCCACTGAGAGACCCTCATGTGGAGCCGAGCGCGAGAGACTGTCGGGATAGCAGCCGCCATAAGCCCGAGGAGGCGAAGAACTGACCTTGCACTGACCTGCCTGCGGCCGGACAACAGGCTTATCTGAGTCTGGAGTTTGGCTGCCCTGTCCGGAGGCAGAAAGGCCCTGCCTAGGGTCATGTCCAGTATCGCCCCAATAAACTGAAGCCTCTGGGATGGGATCAAGTGAGACTTGGAATGGCTGATGGTAATACCCAGACAGGCAAAGACCTGCTGGGTGAGGGAGAGGCAGTGCAGTAGTTCCTCACTGGATGAGGCTGCCAGGAGCCAATTGTCCAGGTACAGGAAAACCTGTACCCCCGGGTACGCAGGTAGGCCGCCGCCACTGCAAGGCATTTGGTAAATACTCGAGGGGCAGAGGAGAGGCCAAATGGAAGTGCCTTGAACTGGTAGTGGTCCCCCAGGAAAGCAAAACAAAGTTATCTGCGGTGAGACGGGCGGATAGCTATGTGCAGGTAAGCGTCCTGCATATCCAGAGCGCACAGCCACTGGCCCGAGCAGAGGAGGGGCAGAAGGCTCTGCAGTGAGAGCATCCTGAATCTCTTGTACTCCACGAAAAGGTTTAGGGAACTGAGATCTAGAATAGGTCTTACATCTTCTGTCTTCTTTGGGACCAGGAAGAAGTGGGAATAGTAACCCGTTCCATGCAAGGGAAGGGGGACAGGTTCTATCGCCTCTTTCAGCAAAAGTGCTGAAATTTCTTCCTGGACCAGAAGATGATGTTCCCGAGAGTACGACGACCTTGGGGGAGGGTGACGAGGTGGTTTCTGCAGAAACTCTATTGAGTGTCCTTCTGCGATTAGCTGGAGCACCCATGAATCCGATGTTATCCTCTTCCAGCCCGGAAGGTGGAGGGAAAACCTCCCTCCTATCGGTTCCTCTGGGAAGCCCAGAGGTAGTGGGAGAGGAAGGAGTCAGGCGGTGGGCAGCGCCGCAGCTGAAGCTCCTGCTGCTTTTTGCGGGGAGGGTCGCAGCTGGGATATCCCGGCGCTTAGTGGCCCCTCTTCCTGTGGTTCGCTTTGGGCAGATTCCATCTCGAAAGGGACGGCGCACGATTGATGGGGATGATACATAGAGTCGACAGATTTTAATGCCGTCCCCTTCTCTTGCAGGTCGGTGATGATGTCCTTGACATCACTCCCGAACAGCACCGAACCCCGGAAGGGCGCTTCCTGGATAGTGGACTGCACTTCCTGGACCAACCCTGACAGTCGGAGCCAAGCATGACGCTGCAGACCTACGGCGAAAGCCGAGCTCCTACCAGCAGTGTCCACTGCATCGTAGGTCGCATGAAGAATGAGCCAACTGGCCGAATGTGCAAAGCGGACGAGGTCAGCCACTTCCTGCTTGACCTGAGAGTCCGGAAGGGAGTCCAATTTCGATTCCACCTCACTAAGAATCGCCTTCTGGTAATCCCCCATGTGGCCAATGTAGTTCAGGGCCCTAATACCCAGAGTGGAAGAAGCAAAAATCTTCTTGCCATACTGGTCCAGAAGAAAAAATTACTCACCTTAGTAATGTTGTTTCTTCTAATGGAGTCTTGCTATATTATAGACATTAGCAGTTTGATCCAGCTCTAGAACTGCCCCGGAGCGAAATGGTTAAAACCATTCCAAAATAGAATTTTGGCACGAGAGCAGCTCTATCTGTGTCATTTCAAACTTGAACTGTCAGATCTTTACTGAGCCAAACTCACTAAGGTCTGTGTGGAAGCTGTAACTCACACTAGCCAAATGGCTACCTAAATAATAACAACCATTGATGGTCCCAACACCCAAGACTCAAGTCAGGGGACCAGAAATACTAACACCATTCTAATAATATGAAAATGGAACTAAGTATAATAAACACACACACGCAGCATAACACTACACCCCAAAGTCCCAAAGGGACAAAATGCTAACAGGACATAAGTAGTGCCCACACTAAGTTGCCCAACCCCACCAGTAGAGGTTCTGAGAGGGCAGGTTGGGGAGGTTCTAATACAGCAAGACTCCATTAGAAGAAACAACATTACTAAGGTGAGTAATTTTTCTTCAAACAACATGAAGTCTTGCTATATTATAGACATTAGCAGAATACACAGCAGTACCTCCATGGAGGAGGGCAGAACCTACTTAGGAATAGGCTCTGAAGAACAGCTGTGCTAAACCGAGCATCTCTCCTGGCCTGGACATCCAGGAGTAATGCTTGGTAAAAGTGCACTTTTCCAAGTAGCAGCCTGGGAAATCTCTGATAAAGGATATCTCTGGCAGCAGCTAGAGACGAGCTGTACCCCTGGTAGAATGAGCCCTCAAACCAGGAGGGGGGCTCTGCCCACTTTCTGATAACAAAATTGGATACAAGAGACAATCCACCTGGCTATTGATCTCTTAGTGGCAGGTTTGCCTTTCCCAACTTCACCATAGGTAAGGAAAAGTTGGAGGATTCAACTCAGTACCTTGGCACGCTCTATATAATAACTAAGAGCTCTCTAACATCCAGGCTGTGCAATCTCCTCTCACCCAAGAGGAGTGATCAGTGAAAATACTGAAGGGAGATAGATTAAGATGGAAATCTGAAACCATCTTAGGCAAAACTTCCTATTAGTCCTAAGGACTACCTTACCCTGTGGAAAGAAATAAAGTCAGTCTCCACTGACAAGGCTTGCAATTCACTTTGTGCTGGCAGAAGTGATAGCCACTAGAAAAACAGTTTTCCAAGTTAGAACTTAAGCTCTGCAGAAGACAGAGGTTCAAAGGGGTTGCATTAACTGGGCAATGCAAACATTAAGGTCCCAAGCAGGGGCCAGTTCCTCAAAGGAGGATTAGTATGGAGTAATCCCTTAAAAAACTTGGAAAACACAGGATGAGAGGAAAGAGGGATGACTTTCCTGTTGACACAAAAGCAGACACAGCTGCCAAATGAACTCTCAGGGTGGCTGGTCTGAGACCCAAGGAATTAAGATGTACCATGTAATCTAACAAAATGGGCAATTCAGCAGATTCTGGGGAAATATTTTTCCCAGCACACCAAATGGAAAACCTTTCCATTTAGAACTATAAGTAGCTCTAGTGGAAGGCTTTCTGGAAGCCTTTAGGATCTCAAGAACACCCTGAGAGAGGTGTAAATCAGCAACTCCTAAGTCCTCAAGAGCCAGGCCTTGAGGTTGAGGGATTGAGGTCCGATACCAAACCCTTCCTGGGCACAAGTCAACAGATTGTGATTCCTGGGAGGCACAGGGGAAGATGGACTGTCAGAGACAGAAGGAGTGGTACCAGGGCTGCCTGGCCCAATCCGGGCAATCAGAATCACCCTGCAAGGCTGAGATCTGATTTTGACTAGTACTTTGAATAGGAGAGGAAAGGGGGGAAGCATAGAGGAACTTCCCCTCCCAATCCAGAAGAAGGGCATCCAGGGGAACTGAGCCCAGCACTGGAGGCCTGCAACAGAACAGAGGAAGTTTGTGATTGTCTGGGGCTGCAAAAAGATCTATCCGAGGGATGCCCCACCTGGCAAAAACTATCCCCAGCATTTGAGGATCCAGGGACCATTCGTGATGGCCCTGGGAAATCCTGCTGAGGGCATCCGCATAGGACATTGTCCTTCCCTGGAAGATGAACTGCTATGAGGAAGTGTTCAGGAATAGGCCAGAGACCACAACTTCATTGCCTCGGTGCACAAGGTCAAGACCGAGTTCCCCTGTTTGTTGATGTACCACATTGTTGCGGTGTTGTCTGTTCTGACTTGTATCACCTTGTCGTGGACAGATGCAGAAAAAGCTTGAAGAGCTAAAAAGACAGCTCTGAGTTCCAGCAAATTGATGTGGAGCAGAGATTCCTGGGGGGACCAAACTCCCTGAGTGGAAAGGTCGCCCATGTGGGCTCCCAACCCAGAAGGGAAGCATCTGTAGTGAGAGTCAAGTCGTGAGAAGGGGAAATGAAGGGACCCCTGCTTTAAATTGCTCTGATCCTGCCACCACTGGAGAGCTAGGATCAAGGTTCGAGTCACTGGGACCAACTTGGAAAGGGGTCTCTTCTCTGAGACCAAAAGGTTCTCAAGTGAAACTGAATGTCTCTCATCTGAAATCTGGCTCCCTGCACAACAGCTGTGGATGCAGCCATGTGCCCCAGGAGCTGCAGAAAGTGTCTTGCTGGTCGAGAGACCTGCAGAGTGAAGGAAGAGGCCAGAGCCACTAAATTCCTTACCCTTTCTGGGGAAGAAAGGCCCTGGCTAGCTTTGTGTCCAATCCTGCCCTTTAAAGGTGAGTACCTGGACTGGTTCCAGAACCGACTTTGGTAGGTTTAGCAGAAACCCAGGAGGTGAGAAGCTGCTGGGTGACCTGCAGGTGAGATTTTACCTGTTCTGGGACTGGCCTACAATGAGCCGGTCGTCTAGATAGGAAAACAGCAATCCTCTGCCTCCTTAAGTGGGCCACTGCTAGACACTTTGTGAATACCCTTGGAGCAGAGGTAAGGCCGAAGGGCATTGCTCTGAACTGGTAATGACCTGAGGGCAGTTCGAATCTGAGGTACTTTCGATGGGATCTTCTGATTAGGACATGGAAATAGGCATCCTTGAGGTCCAGGGAGGCCAGCCAGTCCCCTGGCCTTAGGGAAGGTAAAATCATTGCCAGAATTACCATTTTGAACTTTGGTTTCAAAAGATGCTTGTTCAGATATCTGAGATCTAAAATGGGCCGCCATTCTCCTGTCTTTTTTGGGGTAAGGAAGTATCTGGAATACAGACCCCTGCCCTGATGCAGGGGAGGAACCCTTTCTACTGCTCTGAGAGCTAACAGGGATGAGACCTCTGTTTCCAGAGCGAGGGTCTCTGAAGCACTTGCAGGTAGAAAAAGTCTGCTTCTCAACTTGGGAAACTTTTGAAGCTGAGAACGAGACCCTGGCTTACTACTTCCAGAACCCACTTGTCTGAGGTTAAAGAAGCCCAATTCTGACTGAAGTAAGTCAGCCTGCCCCCCACTGGTACAGGAGAATCGGCCCTGGGCACCCCATCAGGGTGCCTGTTTCGCAGGAGCTTTAGGCTGGGGGGTGGGAGCAGGTCTGCCCACCCCTCGTCTGCCCCTGCCTCTCTGAAGAAGCCCCTCTGAGCATAGGCAGAGGAGGCCTGAGTCTGGTAGAAAGGCTCGTGAAAAAGGCCTCACCTCACCCCGGGGGCATGCCTTTGAGGAGTGGCTTGCCTCCTTAGCCTGGGCACTTTTGTAAGTAGTCCTATATTCATCCATCTTCTTCATGTAATTCTCTGTCTGCTCTCCAAACAGAGAATTTCCCACCACAGGAAAATCCATAGCCTTAGTCTGGGTATCCTGTGACAAACTAGTACACCTGAGCCAGGCCAACCTACTAAAAGCTACAGATGTGGCCATGACCCTAGAGGAAACATCATTAACATCCACAGCAGCATGAAACTGAACCTTAGAGGCTTCAATGCCATCAGCAGCCACCTGTTCTAGTTCACTAGCCAGCTGGCCATGGGCCTGCTTGGCCAATTGCATAACAGTATCCCATTTAGATTTCTGATACCTAGCTACATAAGCCATATAATTTGCTTGCCTGAGTCCCAGAGAGGCTGCCATATACTGTTTTGCCATGGCATCAATCTTCCTGGAATCCTTGTCAGGAGGATGTGAAGCCAAAGGAATATTAACTTTATCACAGGCAGTAGCCTGAACTACCCCAACATGACTGCATTGCTGAGAAAGGAATTCTGTATCAGGCCTGACAATGTATACCTTCTGTCCATCTTTTATCTACAGGAGGCACAGAATTAGGAGCTTTTAAAATTTTAATTGTTTGTTTCCTAAAAGACTTATGTAAAGGAATAGACAATCTCCTAGACTCTGGAATATCCATCATTTCTACAAAATCAGGCTCCTCTTGCTCATCCACAGCCTCTTCTAAAGGAAGCTAGAGGATTTCAGCAACTTTTTTATAAAACATAAAATGAGATGGGGACTCAGACAGCATAGGGGGAGATTCTAAAGGTCTGTCTGGGGAGATGTCCGGTTCAATGGGCACACCCAGACCTTCCCAGCCACATTCATACTGTTCATAATCCTCCTCCCCCTCCTCTGGTTCTAAAATTCCTCAATATCATAATCCTGAACCACTGGGACCGGACGAACCGACCTTTTACCAGATAGTGGTGGTTCGGACGGACCCTGAGACAGTGACTGGACAATCCGTATGGCTTTTGCTATCTTTGCAGCAGTTGGAGAAGGAATTTTGGACTCTAGACCTGCTGATTTTCTTGTTTTCTTTACTGGAATTGGTTCCTCAGAACCAGCTTCTCTTTTGCCCGAGGAAGTCTGGCCCTGGTCAGAGGGCACTCCCTCTGGTTCGGTTGGCACCGAACAGTGCTGTCATCTGGGTCAATGGACTTTTGGCCTCTCCCCTGAGCCTGCCCAATCTTTTTCCAGGGTGGCTGCAGGGAAATTCTTACATACCTGGCAGTCTGACTGGAGGTGGTCAAACCCAGACAATAAACACATGTGGTGTGTGGGTCAGCCTTGGCAAAGACTTCCCACAAACATCACAGTGTTGAAACCCAGTGGGCCCGTTTTTTTTGGGTTTCTCAGACATAATGCCAGCCTAACCAAAACTTTCCTTTACGGCAGATGCCAGGCAAGACACCCTTATCGGGTTCCTAACCGTGTCACGGGTATTGGAAAAACGTATAAACCGCTTTTTAGAACCGATAAGAACCGGAACCGTGACTCTAAAATAGTGACTTTTAGTTTTAAATGAGTTTTAAACTCCACTGATCGGTTCAAAACCGAACCGATAACTTACAAGTTCCACACAGACAAAACCTTCATTTACTTACGGTTACCACAGATAGAGCTTGAACCAACGGTTTTGTGTTAAATAAAACTATTCTCGGTTAAATCCAACCGAGAAAACACTTTTTAAACCGAGAAATGAACCGAGCAGAAGGAGAAATCTCCGGAGCGACTGTTCACTGAGGCGGAGTAAAGAATCTGACAGTTCAAGTTTGAAATGACACAGATAGAGCTGCTCTCGTGCCAAAATTCTGTTTTGGAATGGTTTTAACCATTTCACTCCGGGGCAGTTCTAGAGCTGGATCAAACTGCTAATGTCTATAATATAGCAAGACTTCATGTTGTTTGAAGGTGGAATTCCTTGTCAGGTGGAGATGAGCTAAGATGTTTGGGTTGAGCTGACCGGCCATGAGCGGCGCTAATCACAACCGAGTCAGCACAAGGGTGGGAGTCTAAAAAGTCAACACCCTCTGGAGCCTGGTATAGCCTGTTCGACTTCCTGGAAAGTGGGGCTAAGGCTGACAGTTGTTTCCATATGGTGGTAATAAGGTCGGCATGAGGCTCGATCCAGGGTGGCACCAAAGTGGGAGCTGTCACAGGCAGATCCAGATGTTCAACAAGTTTCTTACGCTGGGGGTCTGGCTCCAAGGATTGCCACTTGTGTACTTCCTGGATCTTCCGTAGCACTCCGTGAAGGAAGGATCCTCCGGAAGAGACTTCGGAGGAGTCCTTGGCCGGGGCTTGGATGGAAAGCGTGGCTCGTCGTCTTGCTCGGAACAACCATTGGAAGGATCTGAAGTGTCCGAGGAATAAGAAGATGAGGAAGAGGTAGACTCCCTCTCCTGACGAGGGGGAGGAACGGACCCCTTGGGAATCCCTCGAGGAAGCGTGTCCTGCCCCTCTCTGGACCCAGAGGGTTTAGCCCTGGTGTCTGGAGGTGGGGAGGGAGTGCGTCGTCGTGGACGTACGGGAACCGGCACCGTCGTCGGAAGATGACTCTCCACCTCTCTGGTGAGCTGGGCCTTGGCCTCAGCCCACCAGGAGGCCAGAGTCTCCTGCAAGTCCACTGGTGGCTGAGAGGGCAGTGGAGGAGGAGGGGGGGATACGGGTATGGACTATACCCAAACGGCACGTATCCATAACCAGACGGCAGGAAGCCCGGCATCGAGTATTGAGGAGACGGGTACTGCGGCATCGGATATGTCGGCGCTGGATACTGCAGTCCCAGTTATGGCAGTGTCTGATACGATGGGGCTGGGTACCCGGGAGCCGGAGGAGCTGCCTGAACAGACGGCACGGCCGGAGGCCCCATGGGCAGTTCTGGAGCAGAAGACCCGGGGGGCGGAGGGCCCGGCATCGGAGCGACATTGGGGGTGGGCCTTCTCCCTCTGGTCCCACCGGACGTCAAGTGAAGTGCCGTTAGGCCCGACTGGGGAACCATGCCCGTGCGGTCGTCAGAGACGGCTGACTTAGAGGGCAGGGCCCTCGGTCAGGGGAGGAGCCCCTGGCTGGCTTATCGACTGTGGTCGGGCGACCACCCCCAGCCGGGTGAGCAGACTTAGCAACCGCCACGCGGTCCTCGGAGGAGCCGGGAGCCGACTTACCAGCTGGAGCAATGGCCGGAAGAACCGGTGGCCGACTTACCCGCTGAAGTCTTGTCCGACTTGCCATCTGTCTTCGGCGGTAAATGGGCCTTGCTTGTGGACGGCCTGGCGTCGTCCGCGGAGCGAGCCCGCTCCCTAGTCTTCTCCTTCTTTTTTGAAACAGAAGATTTTTTGGACGGATCCCTAAGGCGCTCCATCTTTTTCTCCAGGGAGGCCAGACGAGATTTGAGAAGGTGGGCCTCCAATGCCTGCTGTTTCCATTTTTTAGTGGCCTGGCTGAACGACTGGCAATCAGGGAAGGAAGAGATAGGATGGTTTGGGCCTAAGCAGAGAAGAAAAAATTACTCACCTTAGTAATTATATTTCTTCTAGTGGAGTCTTGCTGTATTCTGACAATTGCAATGATTCCCAACCTTTGCACTGCCCCGGAGAACTAAGAGTTAACGTTCCATGCAGGGCATGGAATGCTGAGCTCAAGCTCTGCTGATGTCTCTGTCTGGAGTGTTCTGAACTTTAAACTGTCAGATTCTTACGAGCCCAACTAAACTAAAAATTCTATGTGGAAATTGTAAAAATTCTACTAGCCAACTAGCTGAAAAAAGTTTTGGATTCCCAAGGAAGACTCAAGTCAGAAAACCCAAAAACAAAACCCAATGTACTAAAAATAACAATAATAAATAAGCAGCCAAACAAAAAGGGATGAGGGTGCAAGCAAAAAATACAGGTTACTCACCTGTAACAGGAGTTCTAGGAATGGTATATGTTGTTCATCCACACTTATTGGCAGGTTCCTTGCCGCTTTAAATCTTGCCGGAAGGTCTTCAAGCTGGCTCCTCCCACCCATCCGGGTGGTAAAACTCTCGGCTCCGCCCCATGACGCCAGATCTAGCCCGCTGGAAGCCAGGTTGTGCGTCAAAGCCGGGGAGGTCGGGAGGGTCATGTGGATGAACAACATATACCATTCCTAGAACTCCTGTTACAGGTGAGTAACCTGTATTTCTAGGGACATGGATATGTTGTTCATCTACACTTATTGGCAGACTCCTAGCAGTTCTCCAGGAGGAGGGAGGCAAGGCGCACCCCCCCAGTACTTACTTGGGAAATAAAGACTGGAGAACCAAGGCCCCAAAACCAGCAACCTGGCGTGACCCAAGGTCGATGTGGTAGTGGGTAATTAAGGTATGTGCCGACTTCCAGGTAGCAGCCCTGCAGAAATCCTGGACAGGGACAACCCTGGAAGCAGCCACTGATGCAGTGGTATGGCGGGTACAATGAGCTCTTATCCCTCTGGGAGGCTCCATGCCCGCCAACCTATAGCGGAGATCTATGCAGAAGGTGACCCACCTGCTAACCATCCGCTTGGCTGCAGGTCTGCCAGGTGCGGCTTCAGCATAGATGACAAACAGCAGGCGAACCTCTCCTTGAACTTCAGCCCTACGCTCCCTAAAAAGGCGAGCGCTCAACTAGGGTCCAAATGGAGCCTATATACGGCCCCCGAGGTGTGACTGGGGTAGAACACCGGCAGAGTCAACACCCGGTTAAGGTGAAGCTCCGACACCACCTTCGGAAGGAACTTCGGGTGGGGCGCAGGACAACCTTGTCCCTGTGGAAGACCAGATAGGGAGACCCGAAGGAAGCGCCTGGAGCTCTCCCATCCTTCTGGCTGACATGGTAGCCACCAAGAAGGAGTTCTTCCACAACAGGTGGGAGAATCGCACCTGTGCATTGGTTCGAATGGCTTGCCCGTGAGCTTAGCCAATACCAGCAGTAGATCCCACGGAGGTGGAGAATCTCACACCGGAGGGGGGGGAACGTGATCAAGGCCTTGGAAAGCGCCAGACCACCTTTCCTGCGCCACCGACTGCCTTTCGGCCCGTGCCCGAAGGGCAGAGATGGCTGCCAGGAGCACCTTAAGGGTCGTCGATCGAAGCCCTCGCTGAAGAAGAAAGGACCACAGGTAGTCCGGAGTGCTTGCCGAGGGACAGGAGAAGGGACCAGGCCCTTCCTTAACACCAAATGGAGAAACTCTTCCATTTGAAGGCGTATCATTATCCGGTCGACTCCTGACGGGACACCTCATCGATGTTGAGGACCTCGCTGGAAGACCCAAAACCTGGCAACTAGCCGCTCAGGAACCAGGCCGTCTGATGCAGGAATTGAAGGTCCGGATGGAATACCTTCCCTTGATAACAGAGATCAGGTCCGGGCGGGCTGGAAGCCGCCTCGGGAGCCTGGAGCTGAGACTGAAAAGAGCTGGATACCAGAGCTGGCGGAACTAGTCTAGGGCTACCAGAATCACCTACGCCTTATCCCTCCTCGCCTTGAGAAGCACCCTGTGGATCGAGGGAAATGGAGGAAAGGCGTAAAAGAGGCCCGGGGTCCACGGCCTCGAAAAGGCATCCCCCTACAGCGAGCCCTGCTGAGGGGGGCGGGCATGAAACAGTCTCAGCTTCGTATTCTCCCTGGAGGGAAAAAGGTCAGCCCGAGGGGTGACCCAGAGGGAGAAAAGATCTTGTGCTACCTCCGGCAAGAGAGAACACATCGTGAGACGCAGCCCCTATCCGGCTTAGGGCATTGGCCAGGGTGTTGGAGGCTCCTGCCATCCAAATGGCTAGGAAACCGCCTCCAGGCTGCACACCAGACCAATGCGGAGAGCCTCCTTACATAACGGCAAGGAGCGCGTCCGGTCCTGGCGGGTTAGGTAGCACATGGTCGTGGAATTATTCGTCTGGACCTGAACCACTTGACCCCATATAAACGGAGCGAACGTGGTGTGAACTAGGCGGTCCGCATGAAGCTCCAGCAGGTAGAAAAGGCATCGGGACTCCCGAGGGGACCAGAGGCCGTGCACTCTGCGCTCCCCCTGATGGGTACCCCAACCCATCAGAGATGCATCGGTCGATAGAGGACCGTCGACCCGGGGCGGACGAGTGGGATACCCTCCCGCGGATGTGCCGGAACGGTCCACCATTGGAGAGCGTTCAACATCTCCTGGGTCACTGTCACGGGCTGGTCCAAAGGATTGCAGCATTGTGACCACTGGCTGGCCAGCCCCCCACTGAAGGGGAGCATGTACCAACGGGCCCAACAGACCATGCTGGTGCAGGCTACCACGAGGCTCAGGAGGTGCAGGAAGTCCCAGGCAGGGAGCGAATTCCCAAACAGACATGGTTGGGCAAAAGAGGAAGAACATCGGCCCTGTCCACCTGGAGCCGAGCTCTGGCTCGAAGAGTCGCGCTCTGCCCCGAAGAAAAGAATCACCTGCTTTGGCATGAGTTCCAACTTGGCCCCATTGAAGAGGAGGCCCATCTGAGAGCAACCTGGAGGGCCAGAACTCTGGACCGCTTCACCTCCTCTCTAGAGGGGGTAGCAATCAGCAGCCATCCGGGTAGGGGTACACCCGGACCCTTCGGCGCCGCAGGAATGCTGTCACCACTGCTATGCATTGGAGATGACCCTGGGAGCTGGGAAGAGGCCGAAGGCATGGCTCGGAACTCATAAATGGATCCCTCCGCTCTGAAGTGGAGGAACCTCTGAAGAGACGGACGGATTGGAACGTGAAGGAAGCGTCCTGGAGGTCCAGGGAGCAGAACCAAACGCATCGTTCCAAGGATGGGATATCTGAGTCAGAGTGACCATCCTGAAAGTCCGAGACCTTAGGAACTTGTTCAGGTCGTGCAGGTCAAGAATGGGGCGCCAGCCCCCATCTATTTAGGGACCAGGAAGTACCTAGACATGAGCCCCGGGTCTGAAAGAGGATCCGCACCTTCCTGGTCACCTCTATCCCGAGGCACAGGGCAACGTCGGCTCGGCGGGCCGACGGCAAGGCTTCGGACCCCGTGGTCCCCACGGGGGGCGATGGCTCAAAAGGGAAGGGGCCCGCTCAAAGACCAGAGATAGGCCCTTACCTTCCACCTCCCACACCCAACAGAAGGGAAGTGGTGGAGCCGTCCCCCCCCAGGGGGAGGGGGACACCCAGGTAAGGGTGACGAGGTCGGGGGCGAGGCCCCCAACCGGTCACTGAGCAAGCTTGGAGGAGGGACTGGCTGAGGGAACCCCTGGGCCTTTACCTCCATGTTTCTCATTAGAGGAAGTCGCTGGCTTGGGATCGGGATGCCAAGCGCAAGCCTGCCGGCCCTCCTGCTGATGGGCCGGTCGTGCCACAGGGACCGAAGGACGAAGGGGCTTACGCAGAGGTTGCCGGCGGCCCTTGTCCCTCTAGGCGGAGGTGACCGAGTCCAGAGTGGCATTGGACTTTTCGATCCCCTGGAGGTGTCCCTCCACTCTAGGGCCGAAGAGGTCAGTCCCCAAGAAGGGGATGTTCGCCAACTTGTGCTGGGTATCCGCCGAGAAGGTGGATATCCTCAGCCACGCCCAGCGGCGCATGGCCACCGCGGCCGCTACTGACCTGGCACAGGAATCACCTATGTCCAGAGCAGTCTGAAGCTGCTGCTTAGCCACCACCCTACCCTGGTCCCGCATCTGCCGGACAGTGGTCCGCAGGTCGACCGGGAGATGAGGGAGCACCTCATCCAGGGAGCCCAAGAGGGCATGGGAGAAGTGTGCCATCAGCGCGGCCAAGCTGGCCTGTCGGAGGCCTAGCGAGGACGTGGCGTAAACCTTGCGCCCGACATAGTATATCCTTTTGGACTTTTTGTCGGGAGGCCTATCCACATTCCAAGCATTTCCAGAACGCTGGAAGACGTTATCGGTAACTAACCCCTCCGCAGAGGGGTGCTCCGAGAAACCGGGCAGAGAGCAGATAGGGACTGCATACTTCCTAGCCACCCTGGCCGAGGGCGCAGGACAGGAAGCAGGCCACTGCCAAAGCTCCAAGGCTGGGCCGACAATGGCCTCAGCCACAAGGAAGGCCTCCTAGGATGAATCCCCTTGGTCTAGGATCTCCGTCAGGGGATAATAGGCCTGTTTGGACACGGGCTCGAGCTGCATCCCGGTGAACTCCGAGATGAGCCTAAGCAGACCCAGGAAGGATGATGGGCTGTCATCCAAAGACCGGTCCAGGGAGGACTCCTGGCCCCCCCCCCCCGCCTGGGGAACATGGAGGAGTTGTTGTCGGGCTCTGAAGGGTCTACAAAGAGCAGCCTCAGGCCTGAGCCACCCTTCACTCGCCGAGGGAGGGCGGGAGTGAGGGGGACCGACAACCTGCAGGGCAGGCCGTGACCCGACCGAGGTTCCACCACAATCCGTGGGGCAGCTAGATTTGGTCGAACAACCGGCCTGGAAGTGGGCATCTCGATTATGGCGAGCGGTTGCGTCGGCCGTTCAGTCGGCAGCCGCTTGGTAGTCGGGGAATGAATCGGAGTCAATTGATTCCCGGACAACAGCAGCTGTTGCCACACAAGCTCCTCGAAGCGTCGACGCAATCTGCGTCTAAGCCTCTTCTCATCTGAGGAGGAAGACGAGGAGGAACGGTGTTGCCACTTAACTCGATGCCCCGACCGAGACCGCCAAAGTTGGCGGGAGCGACTTGACTGAGAAGAGGATCGAGATCCTCGGTAAGACCGAGGGCGGTCTGGGAAGGAGTGGGGGACACCCACTCTTCCCTCGGCTCGGACGCTTAGACCGAGGACTGCTGCCCCGAAGGTGCGGGCAGAACCTCGGCCTCCACCGGGGAAACCGGCAAAGGGTTGACGGCTCTTCCAGTCGACCACCCGGGTGATGGGTCGAGAGAAAACTCGACTACTTCGACAGGAGTCTTGGCAGGCTGGCCTGACGGGGACACCGTGAAGCCAACGGCCTGAGCCGCAACCGCGACCGAAATCGATGGTCGGCTGTCCAGGGAAGGAGACCTCTCCCGCTCCTTCGACTCCTTCTTCTTGGGCCGAGAGTAATGTCCCGATGGCCTTCCTCTGCAGGGAGGGGATCAAGGCTCCTTGAAAGAAGCTGAAATGAGAGAACTCAGAGAGAGCGGATAAAAAGTCATGACCGAGGAGGAGGGAGATGCGACCTTGGCCGCCTCCTCCTCCAGGGCAATAGAGTGCTCGAGCTGCTCAGCCGAGTCAGCGATCGCGGGACACCGCCCAACGAGCCTCTTTGGATTTTACCGGCAGGGAAAACTCCTCGGGGCGCCCGAGCCTCAATTGGGCAGCACAATCCTCCAGGACATTGGTAGAAAAAGCACGGCATAACTCGCAGACCTGCGGGTCGTGATCCAAGTCGAGGTAGTATACGCACGTCGAGTGCGGATCAGTCCTGGAGATATTCCACTCACCGGGGCGCCTCAGAGAGCTGGGAAACAAATTGCCCATCGCAGCCACGAGGGAAGGAAGACCAAAGTTGAGAAAAACTTCAAAACTAAATTCGGACGAACCGAAGAATCAGGAACCAGTCGAAAAACGCGGAGCACTAAGGAGGGAACCTGAGCTTTCAAGCAGTAAGGAAGATCTGGCGTCATGGGGTGGAGCCGAGAGTTTTACCACCTGGGTGGGTGGGAGGAGCCAGCTTGAAGACCTTCCGGCAAGATTTAAAGCGGGCAAGGAACCTGCCAATAAGTGTGGATGAACAACATATCCATGTCCCTAGAAACACCCCTGCACCTGCCCACCCACTTCCCAAAAACAGGTTCTGAGAGGGGAGGCAGGGAGGGAGGTCAGAATACAGCAAGACTCCATTGGAAGAAATATAATTACTAAGGTGAGTAATTTTTTTTTCAAACAACATGAAGTCCTGCTGTATTCTGACAATTGCAGACTACCAAGCAGTACCTCCAAAGAGGAGGGACAGAACCTACTTTGGGAATAGTCTCTGAAGTACTGCTGTGCCAAACCGAGCATCACTCCTAGCCTGAATATCCAGAGAGTAATGCTTGATAAAGGTATGGACTGTCTTCCAGGTGGCTGCTTGACAAATTTCTAAGAGAGGGATATCCCTGGCCGCAGCCAGGGAAGCAGCTGTACCTCTTGTGGAATGAGCCCTCAGGTCTGAGGGTGGAGTTTTTCCCAGTTTCTCATAGCATAATTGTATACAAGACACAATCCACCTAGCAACAGATCTTTTGGTGGCAGGTTTGCCCTTTCCCACTTCTCCATAAGTGAGGAACACTGGAGGGAGTCAAACCTGTGACCCTTGGTACGATCTATGTAGTAACCAAGGGCTCTTTTAACATCTAAACTGTAGCCTCCTCTCTCCCGAGGAAGAATGATCAGTGAAGAAAACAGGGAGAGACAGACTGGTTTAAATGGAAGTCTGAAATCACTTTGAGCAAGAACCTTCTATTGGTTCTAAAGACCACTTTATCCCTGTCAAAGGAGATAAACTCAGGTTCCACTGACAGGGCTTGCAATTCACTGATATGCCTGGCAGAGGTAATGGCTACCAGGAAATGCAGGGTTTTAAATAATTGATTAGCAGTTTATTTCTTGGGACAATGCTAACTGTACAGAAAGTATTTATATAGGTTTTCTAGAAATGTTATGTTTGTTAAACACAGTGAGGCAGGTGCTATGCAATTTCACAATGTTTTACCACTTTTATGAGCAAAACGCTGATCAATTTTTGGATTTAAATAAATCCCTGAAATGGACATTACGTACCTACCGTTAATTCTTGATCTTCTTGGAAGAGTTTCCACCACTCATTCACACTAATGGGGATAGCACCGGAGGCACTAGGACCCAGTGGGAGCAAACTTTTTTGCTGGATGGTCGGCGCCAGAGGTGGAGCCGCGAGGAGCGGCACCGCAAGCCTCCGCTCATGCGGTAATGACCATCTCGGCATCGACCCTCCAACCACCTCAGTACCTTTTTTTCCGAGGAGGTGCAGCGTAACTAATCTAGAAGGATAGACTAACCAAAAACCGGACATAAGATAGTCCAGAAGACCCATATAAGAAAGGTCAACAAAGAAGTCTTCACAGCCTAAAGATTGAGAGAGTGAAGACCAACAACAGAGGTGAGCTCGGGGGATGGAGGGTGGGCGTGTGAATGAGTGGTGGAGACTAGTCCAAGAAGATCAAGAATTACGGTAGGTACGTTATTTCCATATCTTCCTGGACATCAGTCTCCATCACTCATTCACAGTAATGGGAGAGTACCTAGCTAATAATCCCCCAGAGAGGGCAGCAGGAGAGACCAAGAGCTCACAGCTTTAGGACAGAAGTCCATTAAGGATGGTTCTGCCAAAGGAAAGATGTCGTCTGCCATGGACATCCAGGGCATAGTGTTTAACGAAAGTATGCACTGAGCTCCAGGTGGCCGTACTGCAAATATCTGCAATGGTTACGTCGCGGATTTCCGCCGAGATGCCGGGGCCAGACCACCCTAGTGCAGAGTGAGCACACTCTGCCCTCCAGCTAACCCAGCCATGGAATAACAGTGGCGAAGGCATGCCACTAGCCATGCTGAGATACATCTGATAGCTGCATGTTGACCCAGCCGGTCTCGCTGAAGGAACCAAACAGTTGTTGAGCTTTACGAAAGTCTTTTGTTCTATCTAGATAGAAACACAAAGCTCTCTTGATGTCCAAGGAATGAAGAGAATGTTCTCCTTCATTTTGGAAGTCCGCAAAGTAAGAGGGTAGGACCAAAGGTTGGTTTAGAAGAAATTCCGAAACAACCTTAGGAAGAAATTTAGGATGGGTTCCAAGGACTATTTTGTCTTTATGCAACACAGTATATGGAGGGTCTGTGACCAAGGCATGTATCTCAGAGACCCTGCGGGCTGAGGTAATGGCCACCAGGAAGGCCGTTTTCCAGGTCAGAAATTTTAGCTCACAGGTAGCCAGAGGTTCGAAAGGTTTCCGAGTGAGCATGTCTAGCACAAGATTAATGTCCCAGGCTGCGACTGGACATCTTATAGGAGGTCTGGTATGCAGAAATCCCTTAAGAAACCTCTTAACCACAGGTAACTGAGCCAGTGACAAGGAAAGTACCGGCTCATGATAAGCTGAAATGGCACAAAGGTGAACTCTGACTGTAGAGTACTGCAGACCTGAATTTGAGAGGTCTAAGAGGTACTCCAAAATTTTATCTGGTGGGCAGGAAAAGGGATTTAAAGAGGATTTTGCACACCACAGCGAAAAACGCTTCCATTTGGCCATGTAAGTTTTCCTAGTGGCTGGCTTTCGCGCAGCCATAAGAATATCTGAAACCCTGCGAGAGACATTGAACCTGTTCACTTCTATCTCTTCAGGAGCCAAGCATGAAGGTGAAGTGACCTCAGGTTGGGATGAACAACAGGCCCCTGAGTCAAGAGGTTCGTCTGAAGGGGAAGTGGTTTCGGCGGAGCTGCCGACATACTGATGAGTACTGGAAACCACATCTGTCGAGGCCAGAAGGGAGCAATGAGGATTATTTTGTCCCCCTGGGATTCGAACTTGAGAAGTACCCTCTGAATTAGAGGAAGAGGCGGAAAGGCGTATAGAAAGAGTTTTGTCCACTGCAGCCTGAACGCATCCTGACAGAAAATGACAGGCCCTGGATTTCTGAAGCAGAAGAGAGGCAGTTTTGTGTTGAGTGGGGATGCAAAAAGGTCCAGGTCTGGAGTTCCCCACTCTGTGAATATTGACTGAACTATGGCTAAGTTGAGAGACCATTCGTGAGGATCTGTCTCTGTTCTGCTGAGGCGATCTGCCAGTTCGTTCTGCACTCCTGGCAGGTAGACCACTTGAATTAGAGACTTGTGCTGCAAGCACCATTCCCACAGTCTCATCGCTTCTCTGCATAAGGGGTAAGAGTGAGCACCGCCCTGTTTGTTGATGTAATACACCTCTGCTTTGTTGTCTGTTTGGAGGAGAATGTTCTTGTGACAGAGAATGTCCTTCAAAGCTTGGACCACATAAAGGACGGCTCTCATTTCTAAGGCATTTATGTGAAGCTGGGACTCGACCGGAGTCCACGTACCTTGAGTGTGGAGAGCCTGACAGCGAGCTCCCCACTCCATCAGGGATGCGTCTGTGGTAATGGAAATCTGATGATCCAGAGGTGCAAAGGGATATCTTTCTAGGAGATTGTTCTCCTGCGACCACCAGGTGAGTGACCTCTTTAGAGGTTCCGTCACCTTGATGAGAAAGGACTGCAGGTGAATGGTCGGGGACCACAGGGTACTGAGCATCCACTGAGAAGTTCTCATGTGAAGGCGAGCTAGGGGTACGGGGAGCACCGAGGATGCCATGAGACCTAGCATCCGTTGCATCGAGAGAGCTGCAACCGAGTTGCTCTCCCCGATGTGATGGGCCATCTTAAGGATATCGCTCCTCCTGTCCTCTGGAAGAAAAGCCTTCGCACAGGAGGTGTCTAGAAGAGTTCCTATAAAAAGAAGCCTCTGGGAGGGCTGCAGCTGCGAGTTTTTGAGGTTTAGCAGGACTCCCATGGATGTGAGAAAGCGTGAAGCCGTGGCTACAGCGTCCAGAGTTCCCTGCCTGGAAGGACTTGAAAGAAGCCAGTCTTCCAGATAAGGGAACACCTATTTTCCGATCTTTCTGAGATGCGCTGCGAGAACTGCACAACACTTTGTAAAAACTTGTGCCGCCGAGGATAGCCCAAAGGGCAGGACTCTGAACTGATAATGCTGTCCCAGAGCCACAAACCTTAGGGATTTGTGATGCTTTGGGTGAATAGAAATGTGCTGGTAAGCATCCTGCATGTCTAGGGAGGCTAACCAGTCGTGTTGATGAAGCAAAGGTAACAGGGTTCCTATTGAGATCATTTTGAATTTCTCCTTGGGCAGAACTTTTAGTTTTCTGAGGTCCAAAATGGGGCGCATGCCCCCAGTTTTCTTTGGAACCAGAAAAAATGGGAGTAGACCCCTGTGTTCCATTGATGCAGCGCAACTACCTCTACTGCCCTGTTATTCAGAAGGCCCTGTATCTCGGCGGCGAGAAGGTCTGACTGAAGGGTTGAAAGCTTGGGCTGTCGTTTGGGAGGACGATCCGGAGGGGTCTCCACAAGATTGAGTGAATACCCCTCGCAGATTATCTGGAGGACCCATCTGTCTGAGGTCATGGACTTCCATTGATTGTAGAAGTGCGTCAGACGACCTCCCACCGCTGAGGAAGAGTCCACCTCAGGCAGCTGAGGTGGGACTTGGGCCAACAACTCAGAAGGCGGCGCTGGGCGCTTTGGGTTCTTGTGCCTTCTGTTGCATTTTCTTTTGAGGCTGGGGGGTTTGGTTTTTATGAAAACTTCCTCTGCCTCGAAAGGACTGACGGTTATGGAACTGGCGTTTATTAACACCCCCTCGAGAGGGGACTGGAGGAGGTCGAGCCAACTTAATGGCTGACCTAGTCTTTTGTGTCGCTTCTAGAGCCTGTTCTACTTGAGGGCTGAAGAGATACACACCATCAAAAGGCAACACCATTACCTGCTGCTGTGCGTCATTCGTAAAACCTGAAGTGCGCAACCAGGAATGACGGCGGGTACAAATGCCGGCTGCCGCTGCTCGGCAAGCAGTATCAAAAGCATCCATAGCCGCTTTAACCTGCTGGTTGATGGATTTGATACCCCCTGGTAATGGTTTGAAGTAGCTCTGACTTTGTGTCCGATTCTGGTAGAGCTTCAACCATTTGTTTGAGTGAGTGCCAAAGGATATACTCATATTGAGAGAAATAGCCTTGGTAGCTGGCAATACGCATACCCAGGGTGGAAGCAGCAAAGACTCTCTTACCTAAAGTGTCTATCTTATGAGATTCTTTGTTACTAGGTCAGGCTGTAGTAGTGTGGGGAAGGACGACCCTATCATTCTCTGCCAAAACTACAGTAGGATCTGCAAAGGCTTGGGACGCCAAAATGGGTCGATTCTTTGGGGCTGAGTATTTCCTGTCTATGGATTTAGCCACCGAAGGAATGAGAGCAGGATTATTCCATACCATTTGGGACAGCATCTCAAAGGAGGGCTGTACTGGAGGAGTCAAATCCGTAGGGATCTCCGGAACATGGAGGTATTGGAGTCTTAGCAATTTCCCAGGATTGATGTCTGTAGTTTGGAGAAAAAAAAAAAAGAGTGGAAATCAAGTTTTTCAGCAGAGACTTAAAAGACAGGTCCTTGACCACAGGCTCCGCCACAGGAATAGATCCTGTTCCTTCCACTTCATCACCCAGCCTAAGGTTTGGGTCAGGCTCAACGTCATCTCCTGACAGTCCAAGAGAGACTGCATGGACAGGAAAGGAGTGAAAATCGGAGGGAAATGAGGAAGGAAAAGGGTTAAAGGAGGAGTTCTGAAAGGTGGACGACACCCTAAGAACCCCCCGGTGTCGCAGAAACACACAGTGCCGACAAGGCGCATGGCGCCGACAAAGCGCACAGTGCTGAGGAACCACACGGCGCCAACAACGTGCCGAGGAACCACACGGTGCTGAAGACAGCACCGCGATGCCACTCGGTGCCGATGAACCGCCCGGCGCCAAGTAACTCAACAGCGCCGAGTGTGCCATCGACGCAGAGGGCGTCGAAAACATCCCAATACTCCGAAAAACAGTATTTGAGGAGAAGGGAGGAAGAAGATCAGGACATAAAGGCATCGGTGTGGCCCCCTGCGCCGCAGCCATATGGGGGGGGGGAGAACACCTAAGCACGGAGGAGCCAGCACTGGAGGCGATTGCCCACTTGACCAGGGAGGCTCAACCGCCCTACCTGGTCTCCCAAGAAACCTGAAGGCCCTTGAGTGACCGGGCCAGGCAGCTGGACCAATCTCCGAGCCCATTGCTCCATAAGAGCAGCCCACTGATGAAACTGCTCATCTGAAGACCTACCAGAGGGATGGGGTAGGGCTCCGATGTCGAAGATGTCGGCTACCAGAAACAGAAGCTGGCGACTCCGAAGGAGGAGACTGGCAACTAGCTCCAATAACTGACTGTTTACTTGCAGACATATCAGAGGGCGACCTCGAGTGATGCCTTCTCTTTTTTGACCTGTGGGCCGAAGTGCCGAGAATGCGACAGTTTATTTTTATGCTTTCGAGGGGACCGCCCGCCCCCTCGGACATTGGACTGACCATTGTCAGACCCCCCCCTCTGGAGAAGAGCGTGGACCCGGACCCAGCCTGGCTTTCATCTGATCTCCCTACACGTTACCTGACCGCTCATGGTCGACTCGGTCAAAGTAGGCTGAGACTTCTTTGTAAATAAGAATAAATTAAGCAATACTTATTCGAGATATTACTACAAAACAACAAAACTGAAAACTATGCTGCTAGTTTGAAGCTCGACTCCCGGCGGGCAAGCGATGTCGTCACTGAAGTGCACTCGACAGCAGGAAAAAAGGAACTGAGGCGGTTGGAGGGTTGACGCCGAGATAGTCATTACCGCACGAGCGGAGGCTCGTGGTGCCGCTCCTTGCGGCTCCACCTCTGGCGCCGACCCTCCAGCAAAATAGTTTGCTCCCGCTGGGTCCTAGTGCCTCCGGTGCAATCCCCATTAGTGTGAATGAGTGGTGGAGACTTATGTCCAGGAAGATCACAGTTTTCCAAGTCAAGTACTTAAGCTCTGCTGAAGACATAGGCTCAAAGGGGGCTTGCATAAGTTGAGCAATGCAAACATTCAAATACCAAGCAGGGGCAGGGTCTCTAAAAGGGGGATTGGTGTGAAGCAATCCTTTAAAAAATTTATAGAACACAGGATGGGAAGATAGTGAGGAAGGCTTCCCCACAGACAAAAACGCAGAAACAGCTGACAGGTGTACCTTGAGAGTAGCTGGTCTGAGGCCTAGGCCATTAAGATGGACCGTATAATCCAGAACCGAGGCAGGTCAGCAGTGTCTGGAGAAATATGCTTCTTAAAACACCAAATGCTGAATCTTTTCCATTTGGAGTTGTAAAGTCTTTCTGGTGGAGGGCTTTCAAGACGCCTTGAGGATATCTAAAACCCCATGGGAAAGATGCAGATCTGCAAACTCTAACTCTTCAAGAGCCATGCTTTGAGATTGAGAGACTGAAGACTGGGGTACCAAATCCTTCCCTGAGAGGATGTTAACAGGTTGTAATTCCTGGGAAGATATAGGGGAAGATGGACTGCTAGGGACGGTAACAGGGGGTACCAGGGCTGTCTGGCCCAATCTGGAGCAATCAGAATCACCTTGCATGGCTGAGACCTTATTTTTATCAAAACTTTGAACAGGAGAGGGAAGGGGGGAAAGGCATGCAGAAACGTCCCCTCCCAGTTGAGGATCAGGGCGTCCAGTGGGAGTGAGCCCAGGACTGGAGGTCTGCAACAAAAGAGAGGGAGTTGGTGATTGTCTAGGGCTGCAAAGAGATCTATTTCTGGAGTGCCCCACCTTGAAAAACTCACTTTCAAAATCTGGGGGCCAGGGATCATTCGTGATGGCCCTGAGAAATCCTGCTCAGTGCATCTGCTAGCACATTGTCCTTGCCTGGAAGGTGAACTGCTACAAGAGAGGTTTGCAGGTAATAAGCCAGGGACCACAACTTCATGGCTTCTGTGCACAAGGCCATGGACCGTATGCCTCCCTGCTTGTTGATGTACCACATGGTGGTGGTGGTGTTGTCCGTTCTGACCTGAACCACCTTGTTCCGAACTGACTGTGAGAACACTTTTACAGCCAGAAAAATTGCCCTGAGCTCTAGAAGATTGATGTGGAGAAGGGATTCTTGGGGGGACCACAGGCCCTGAGCAGTAAGGGACACCAGATGGGCTCCCCAGCCCAGGAGAGAAGCATCCATGGTAAGGACCACTGAACAAGGCTGAGCAACAAAAGGAACACCTTGCCTTAAATTGTCCTGATCCTGCCACCACTGGAGGGCTTGGATCAAGGTCAGAGTCACTGAAATCAGTTTGGTAAGGGAGTCCTTTCTCTGAGACCAGAAAGCTGTCGGGTAGAACTGAATATCCCTCATCTGGAATCTTGCCCCTTGGACCACTGCTGTTGAAGCTGCCATGTGGCCCAAGAGCTGGAGGAACTGCCTTGCTGGTCGAGATACCTGAAGGCTGAAGGAAGAAGCTAGTTCCATAACAGCCCTTGCCCTTTCTGGAAGAAGAAAGGCTCTTGCTCTGAGTGTGTCCAGTTCTGCCCCAATAAAGGTAAGAAGCTGGACTGGTTCAAGAACTGACTTGGGAAAGTTGAGAAGAAATCCTAGTGAAGTGAGCACTTGCTGGGTCACTTGCAGGTGAGACTTGACTTGGTCTGGAGATTGACCCACTATTAGCCAATCGTCCAAATATGGAAAAATGGAAATCTTTAGTCTTAGAAAGGCAACTACTACTGCCAGGCACTTTGTGAAAACCCTTGGGGCTGAGGTTAGGCCAAAGGGCATTGCTCTGAACTGATAATGGCCTGAGGGCAACTCAAACCTGAGGTACTTTCTGTGGGAGCACCTGATGGGAATGTGAAAGTCGGCATCTTTGAGGTCCAGGGAGGTTAGCCAGTCCCCTGGCCTTAGAGAGGAAAGGATTATTCCCAGAGTTATCATCTTGAACTTTGGTTTTAAAAGATGTTTAGATACCTTAGGTCTAGGATGGGTCGCCACTACCCTGTCTTTTTGGGGGTCAGGAAGTACCTGGAGTACAGTCCTTTGCCCCAGTGTAGGGTAGGTACTCTCTCTATAGCTCTTAAAGCTAGAAGAGAAGAAACCTCTGCCTCTAGGGCAAAGATTTCTGAGAGATTTGCAGGTGGAAAAGATCTGGCTCTCATTTTTGGAAATTTTTTGAAGCTGAGAACCAGTCCCTGGCTTACTATTTCTAGGACCCACTTGTCTGATGTAATAGACATCCAGTCCTGAACAAAATAAGCCAGCCTGCCCCCTTCAGGGTGTCTGCTTGGCAGGGGCTTTAGGCTGAGGAGTGGATGCAGCCCTGCTCATCCCCCTTCTGCCTCTCCCTCTGAAGAACCTCTTCTGAGAAAAAGAAAAATAAGAGGCCTGTGCTTGGTAAAAAGGCCTTTGAAAAGGCCTGCCCCGACCCTAGACTGCTGCCTTTGAGGAGCTGCCTGCCTTTCCTTGGCCTGAGCACTCCTGTAAGTGGTCCTGTACTCATCCATTTTCTTCATGTAATTCTCTGTCTGCTCCCCAAACAGAGAATTACCCACCACAGGGAAATCCATGGCCTTAGCCTGGGTATCCTGTGAGAGGCTAGTACATCTGAGCCAAGCCATCCCCTGAAAAGCCACAGATGTAGCCATGAGACATCATTGGAGTCCACAGCAGCATGAAACTGAACCTTAGATGCCTCAGTCCCATCTGCAGCCACTGCCTCCAGCTCCTTGGCTAGCTGGGGGGAGGCCTGTTTAGCCAGTGCCAGTACAGTGTCCCACCTGCACTTCTGGTACCTGGATGTATAGGCCATGTAATTTGCCTGCCTGAGTCCCAAAGAAGATGCCATGTACTGCTTCTTTGCCATGGCATCAATCTTCCTGGAGTCCTTGTCAGGGGGGTGTGAAGCCAAGGGAATATTTGCCTTGTCACAGGCAGCAGCCTGCACTAGCCCAACATGGCTGCATTGTTGATATAAGAACTCTGTGTCTGAGCCTGAAAGTGTATACCTCTTGTCCATTCTTCTATCCAGAGGAGGTATAGTGTTTGGAGACTAAGATTTTTCATGTCTGTTTCCCAAAAGATTTATGGAGGGGAATAGACAGTCTCCTGGACTCTTGGATATTCATCATCTCTACATAATCAGGCTCCTCTTGATCTTCCACAGCCTCCTCCATAGGAAGCTGTAGGGTTTTAGCCACCTTTCTGTAAAACATAAAGTGAGAAGGGGACTCAGAAAGCCTAGGCTGGGAAACACCTGAAGGTCTGTCTGGGGAGATGTCCAGTTCCACAGGCACATCCAGACCTTCACTTATATCATAATCCTCAAATTCCCCTTCCTCTTCAAATTCTGGTTCCTAAAAATCTTCAAAGGTATACTCTTGAACCGGGGGAACCAACTGAACCGAACCCCTGCCAGAAGGAGCCGGATCTGTCGGAACCGGATGGAGCGATTCCACAATCTGAATCGCCCTGGCTATTCCTTCGGCGGTCGGAACATGAACATCTGGATCCGAACCGGTCGATTTATTTTCGCGCTTTCTTTTTGTTGGAACCGATCCCTCAGAATTGGCTCTCCTTTTGCCCGAAGAAGTATCGCCCTGGTCAGAGGGCACTCCTGGTTCGGTTGAAACCGAACCGGGCTGGCCATCCGGGTCAGCGGACTTGTCAGCCTCCTTTTCCCTCAGTCTACCTAATCTCCTCTCAAGGGTAGATTTGGGAAAGTTTTTACATAGTTGGCAGTCTGAATCGAGGTGGTCAAACCGCAGACAATAAACACAGGTGGTATGGGGATCGGCCTTAGCAAAGACCTCCCCACACTCACTGCAGTGTTGAAACCCAGTGGGCCGGTTTTTTTTCTTGGGTTTCTCAGACATGGCCAGCCTAACCAAACTTACCCTTTTTCCGGCAACCGCAAGGCAAAACTCCTTTATCGGTTCCTATCCATGTCATGGGTATTGGAAAACAACGGTTAAAAACACACTAAGTATACCAACAAAATTCACAATCAAATGGCCGGTTCAGCCGAACTGACCGCACTTTTACAAGTTCCACACAGAAAAACAGAACAATTCCTATCTAGTACTCACGGCACCACAGACAAGAGACTGAACCGACTATGCGGATACTTTTTTCGGTTTAAAACCGACGAAAACTGAGAACTTTAACCGACTTTCGAACCGAGCTGAAGAAGAAATCTCAGGAGCGACCGTTCAGTGAGGCGGAGTAAAGAATCTGATGGTTTAAGTTCAAAACACTCCAGACAGAGACTTCAACCGAGCTCGAGCTCAGCGTTCCATGCCCTGCATGGAAAGTTAACTCTTAGTTCTCCGGGGCAGTTCAAAGGTTGGGAATCACTGCAACTGACAGAATACAGCAAGACTTCATGTTGTTTGAATGCACTTCTGATGACAGTCTTTGTGCGGGACCTGCGTGCCACAAGCTGAGCACTTTTTTTGAGGAGAATTGTGAGGGGAAACACCTGACGCAAACGAAGTTTCTCGACGATCGCTACTGGAAGTCTGCAATGCGACTGACACGAGGCAACGGCAGGAAAGAACTGAAGGGTGGGCATGGGGACCGCCCACTATATACAGTCATGCTGATATAAGTCACGTGACATCAGGTGGGTGGTCCCCATGAGGTATTGCTACAAAAGTTTGCTGTGTGGCTCAACGTCAGGTGGCGCCAGTCCTATATGTGATGACCTACTGAAGGAACCCTCTTGAAGTAAGATCAACACATACCACTCCTAGAGCTCCTGTTACAGTTGAGTAACCTGTATTTCTAGGGGCATGGATATGTTGTTCTATCCACACTGCCTAGCAGACTCCTAGCAGTTCTCTGGGAGAGAGGGAGGGAGGCAAGGCGCACACGCCCTACTTAGGGAACAGGGACTGGAGAACTGAGGTTCCAAAACCAGCATCCCGGGGCGACTCAATGTCGATGTGGTAATGGGAAATGAAGGTGTGTGCTGACTTCCAGGTAGCAGCCCTGCAGATTTCCTGGATAGGGACGTCCCTAGGAGCAGCCACCGATGCAGGAGTATGATGGGTGGAATGAGCCCTAAGCCCTATGGGAGGCTCCCTGCCCGCCAAACTATAGCAGAGATCAATGTAGGAAGTGATCCACCTGCCAATCGCCCTTTTGGCTGCAGGTCTGCCAGGTGCGGCTTCAACATAGGTGACAAACAGCTTGCGAACCTCTCCCTGAACGTCCACCATATGCTCTTTGTAGTAAGCGAGTGCTCTTCTCAGGTCCAAAGTATGGAGCCTGTACTCAAGGTGTGATTGGGGTAGAACACCGGCAGAGTCAACACCCGGATCAGGTGAAACTCAGACACCACCTTCGGGAGAAATTTTGGGTGGGCCGCAGGACAACCTTGTCCCTGTGTTAGACCAGGTAGGGAGCTTCGATGGAAAGCGCCTGGAGTTCCCCAATCCTTCTGGCTGACGCGATAGCCACCAAGGCGGTGGTCTTCCACGACAGGCGAGAGATCTCACACTTGTGCATCGGTTCGACTGGCTTGCCCATGAGCTTGGCCAATACCAGCAGTAAATCCCACGGAGGCAGTGGTTCACGCACCGGAGAGGATATATGATATAGGCCCTAGAAAAAGCGCCAGACCACCTTCTCCTGCACCACTGACTGCTTGCCAGCCGACTCCCGGTAAACAGATGGCTGCCAGGTGCACCTTGAAGGTTATCAACCGAAGCCCCTGCTGGGAAAGGGACCACAGGTAGTCCAGAATGCTAGCCAGTGGACAGGATGAGGAGTCCGACCCCTTGCCCTGACACCAAATGGAGAATTTCTTCCATTTGAAGGGATAGCATTTTCTGGTCGACTCCTTACGGGATGCCTCAACGATGCCGAGGACCTCGTTGGAAAGACCCAAGGCCTGGAACTCTAGCCGCTCAGGAACCGGGCCATCAGGCGCAGGGATTGAAGGTCCGGATGGAGTACATTCCCCTTGTTGATGGAGAGCAGGTCCGAGTGGGCTGGAAGCCGCCTTGGAAGCCTGGAACTGAGGCTGAGGAGATCTGGATACCAGAACTGGTGAGGCCAGTCTGGGGCTACCAGGATCACCTGCGCCTTGTCCCTCCTGATCTTGAGGAGCACCTTGTGGACCAAGGGCACAGGAGGAAAGGCATAGAAGAGACCTGAGGTCCATGGCCTGGAGAAGGCATCCCCCTGCAGTGAGCCCTGCTGAGGGGGGCGGGCATGGTGCAGCCTCAGCTTGGCGTTCTCCCTAGAGGCAAACAGGGCCACCTGAGATGTGCCCCAGTGGGAGAACAGATCTTGTACCATCTCCGGCAGGACAGACCACTCGTGAGATGCCTCGCCTATCTGGCTGAGGGCATTGGCCAGACTGTTTGAGGCTCCTGCCACATGAGTGGCTAGGAGATCCGCCTCCAGGCTGAACACGAGAGACCAAATGCGAATAACTTTCTTGCACAGAGGCAAGGAGTGTGTCCCAGCCTGTCTGTTGAGACAGTACATGGTCGTGGTGTTGTCCATCTGGACCTGGACCACTTGACCCCGAACAAATGGAGCGAAGGCAGTCAGGGCTAGCCGGACCGCTCGGAGCTCCAGCGGACTGATGTGGCATCAGGACTCCTGAGGGGACCAGAGTCCATGGACTCTGTGCTCCCTCAGATGGGCACTCCAACCCATCAGAGAGGAGTCGGTCATCAGGATGACTGTCGGCTTCAGGCAGACAAATGGGATTCCCTCCCGCAGATGAGCTGGGATGAGCCACCACTGCAGGCTGTCCCACATCTCCTGGGTCACAGAGACTGTCTGGTCTAGATGACCTGAGTGCTGAGACCACTGGCGGGCCAGCCCTCACTGCAGGGGGCGCATATGCCAGATGGTTCCCTCTGCCTGAAAGCGGAGGAACCGCTAATGAGACGGACGGATTGGGATGTGAAAGAACGTGTCCTGGAGGTCCAGGGAGCAGAACCACATGCAGATTGAGAACCCTGGGCACGAAGGAGGATCTGCAGCCTTGCTGACTACCCCCTTGCAGAGGAGCTGGTTGATATCATCTTGGAGAGCCGACTGGGAGGCTGCGGACCCAGTAGCCCCCCGCGGGGCGTGGGCTTGAAAAGAGGAACCTGCTCGAACTCCAGAGGCAGGCCCCTGCCTACCACTTCCAGCACCCAGCGGTTCGTGGTGTTAGCGGACTAGGGCGGAATGGAAGTGGTTGCCGGCCCCCAACAGGGGGACTAAGGGGAGGTGAGACGAGGTTGGGGGCAGCACCCAGCAGCCCGTCACTGGACAGGCTTGGAGGAGGAGGGACTGGCCGAGGAGCCGCCGGGGCCTTCCCCCCACAGGCTTCCTGACCGAGGAAGCGGCAGACTTGGCTTTAGGGCGCCAAGTTTGAGCCTGCTGCTGGTGCTGCTGGGCAGGTCTTGCCACAGGAGTGGAGGGACGAAAGGGCTTACGCTGCTGATGGCGGCCTTTGTCCTTCTGTGCAGATGTGACCGAATCTAGAGTGGCACTGGATTTTTCAATGCGCTGGAGGTGGCCCTCCACACCGGGCCCGAATAGCTTGGTGCCCAAAAAGGGAACATCTGCGAGCTTGTGTTGGGTGTCTGCGGTGAAAGTCGAGATCCACAACCAAGCCCTGTGGCGCATGGCCACTACCGAACGGGCACAACAGTCTCCAATGTCCAGAGCCACCTGGAGCTGCTGCTTTGCCACTGCCCTACCCTGATCCCAGACCTGCTTGACCGTGGTCTGGAGGTTGCGTACCTCTCAACTGCTATGAATTCCACATAGCGCTATGATTTTTACATTCAAATTTATCCTTGCTCCTCACAGGTATACTGATGTTCCTCAATGTTAGAGCTATTTCTGGATGTAAAAACTATTAAATCATTCAACTAAGTTGATAGAAACATTTCTTAACACTAACTATACGGTGCCCACTATCTGTAAACATAATATTATTTAAAATAAAAAAGTGCTACACACTCTGGCCCTTTGCTATGATTTTTGAAGGCCAGTGCTATGATTTTTAATGCTGAGAGGTTGAGAGGTATGGGAGGTTGGCTGGGAGATGAGGGAGCACCTCATCCAGAGAGCCCAACAGGGCATGAGAGAAAGGTGCCATCATAACAGCCGAGCTGGCCTGGCGAAGGCCCAAAGAGAAGGCAGAGTACACCTTTCTCCCTGAGTAGTCCAATTTCTTGGACTCCTTATCTGGAGGCTTGTGCACGTCCCTCGTGTTGCCTAAGCACCTGAAGACAGAATCTGCCACCAACCCCCTCAGCCAAGGAGTGCTCCAAGAATCCGGAGAGAGAGCCAGTAGGGACTATGTACTTGCGGGCCATCCTGGCCGAAAGCGCTGGGCAGGAGGCTGGGCACTGCCAGAGTTCTAACGCCATGCCCACAATGGCCTCGGCTACGGGGAAGGCCTCCGTGAGGGAGACCCCTTGTCCAGAATCTCCATAAGAGGATATCTGGCCCATTTCTACACGGGTTCGAGCAGCATCCCGGTGGACTCCAAGATGAGCCGAAGAATATCAAGGAACAAGGTGGGGCTCTCGTCTACAGAAAGACCACTGGAGGATTCCAGGTCAACTGGACGGGAATGCAACGAGGAGTCTTCGGACTCCAAAGAGTCCGCGTACAGCTGGTGACCGCCTGAGCCACTCTCCACTCACCGAAGGCAATCGGGGGTGAGAGTGACCGACAACTGATGGGGCAAACCTTGAGCCGACCAAGAATCCTTGGTCGGCACCCCATCCTTCAGCTGGGGAGGTGGTAGTTCCACCACAGTGGGCAGGACAGACGGTTTTGGCTGAGCCGTTGGCGCCGGGACCTCGACCAGGGGTGGGAGACTGCTTCGGCCGTTCGGGCAACAGCCACTTAAATGCTGGTGTGGAAGCCGGCGTCAGCTTGCTGCAGGCCAAAAGGAGCGGTTGCCACATTAGATCCTCATAGCACCAACACAGCTTGTGCCAGAGTCTCTCTTCAGCCGAGGAGGATGAGGAAAAAGAGCGGTAGAACCGCTTTCCTCAATGTCAGGACCAAGACCGCCGATGTTGGTGGGATTTCCCTGAAGTGGAGAAGGACTGAGACCACTGGCGGGCCGAGGAAGGAGCAGGGGAAACCCGCTGTCCCTCCGGTTCAGGGTCCTGGGCCGGGAACTTAGACTCAATGGTCTGAGGCAAGTCCTTGGAAGGCACCGTGTCAGAGAGAGAGTTGTCGGCAACCTCAGATGACAACCTGTCGGTGGGCTCGAGAAAAATCCCAGCCGCGTTAACAGGTGTCTTGGCCAGCTGGTCTGATGGAGACACCATGAAACCAGCAGCCTGGGTTGCAACATCGACCGAAGTCAAGAACCGATGGTCTGGAGAATGAGATCTCTCCCGCTCCCAAGAGTGTCAACGGCAGGTCTTACCTTTTTTTTTTTTTATCCTTCTTCTGGGACCGAGAGGTGTGAGACCAAGAAGGACCCTCCCTTTTAGTCGAGAGGGACTGGCACAGCTCCCGAAAGGAAGCCATGTAAGAAGAGCCCAGTTGGAGCTGAATAAAGACCAAAGCCGAAGAGGAGCTCGCCGCGGCCTGTGCCGCCTCTTCCTCGAGGGCTGTGTGCTGTTCAAGCTGTTCCAGTTGTTCCACAGAGCCCGCTGCCGAGGACACCACCCAATGCGCCTCCTTCGATTTGACCGGTGTGTACCATTTCTCAAGTCGCCCTAGCTGGAGTCGGGCAGCGCGGTCTTCAAACACCGATGGAGAAAAGGACAGACATATATCGCAAGCCTGCAGATCTGGTCGTGTTTCACATACAACGACGAGGCGCAACAGGCGATATCTTCTGATTCGCAGGGGCACCAGCAGAGCCTGGGATGGTCTTGTCTCTATCACAGCCGCGAGGGAAGAGGGTGAAGACTGAACTTGAACGAATTTCAAAGTAAGTTCAGGTAAAAAAATCTGAAGTTTTTAGAGCCAGGGCTTGCAAAACGCGAGATCGCTAAGGAAAGAACCTGATGCTTCTAAGCAGTAAGGAAGAGCTGGCGTCATGGGGCGGAGCCGAGAGTTTCATCATCCAGGTGGGTGGGAGGAGCCAGCTTTAAGACTTTACGGCCCATCTTAAAGCAGCAAGATACCTGCCAGACAGTGTAGACGAACAACATATCCATGCCCCTAGAAATGAATTTTACTGAAAAATAAGTTAATAGAACTAATCAATAAATATCTACTTTTTGGATATAGCCCTTCTCACTCTTATTGTAGCACTTTTTAAGATTAATGTATGAAATTTGTATATTACTTTCATCCCTTACTGCCCTTTGATGAGAACTGTAAAAATATGAACTTCTTTACTGCTTCACCTGTTTGTATGCTTTAGAATGTATATAATGACAATTCTTAAACAGACTCACCAAGGTAACTGAGTCAGCCCCTGCACCATACCCATTGGTGCCTTGCTGCCAGAGGACCCCAAGGAAGTTAACATGTCCCACAATTTTTAATCCGTTAAAAAGTTCTGTCCCTCGTAAAACTATACAAACCGGGTCCCAAGGACTTCCTGGTTGCTTGCTGCCACCCAAGCTCGGCCCCCACACTCACTAGCATGACGAGATGCCAGTGAGAGTGCAGTGGCGTGCTCCATTATATGTAATGGGCGGCAGCTTTTCTATTGATTTTAAACGATATAGTGGTAACCTAGCAATGAAACGTGGGCACCAGTCAAGTAACAAGGCCTTTGTTAGTTGAACGGTGCCCAAACAGGAAGTCCTTGGGATCCTGTTTGTATATTTTTTCGAGGGACAGAACTTTTTAACAGCTTAAAAATTTGGGGACATATTTACTTCCTTGGGGTCTTCTGGCGGTAAGGCACCGATGGGCATGGTGCAGGGCAGTATCTTTAATAAAAACTTCCATTTGCAAAAAAAAAAAAGACGAACACACTGACGTCATCTCCAGCCCGAGAACTGTACCGGCGGTGCGAACTGTGTGATGAGACCTGGACCTCAATCGTCAGAGAGATCAACGGCAAGGAGAAGTTGGGGGTCAGTGAAACTCGCTGAGGAAGGTGTTGCAGGTCCGGTCTGGAAGGGAGGGGAGTAGATCAGCAGGCTGGTCTGTTTCTCCTGGGGAGACTATCAGTAGAACCAGAGTGGCTGACCCACATCTCAGCCGATGGGGAGACTGTGGGGCCAACAGCCAGGACAGAATTACTGGCCAATGCCGAAAGTTCAACAGCTGTCGAGCTAGGAGAAGCGTGGGAACCAGAGGCCCAAGCTCACTCACGGTCCCAAGACCAATGGGACTTTCGAGTCCCGTTTTGAAGATCTGAAGGGCTTGGACCCAAGGGAAGGGCCCTTCCCAAGGGCAGAAAGGGACTGGTAAAGGTCACGGAATGCCCCAGTGAACCAGGCATCAATGCCCGCTGAAACGACAGCTGCTGAAGATGACACTCCTGAAGCAGCCTGAGCCATGGATTCCTCAAGGGTGGCAAGTTGCTCAGCTGAGCCAGACGCCGCAGAGGACAAGGAGACTATACGACATGCCTCTTTCAAACAAACCGGTGGGTCCCATTTGTCCAGATGCCCAAGGTGGAGGGGTGCAGAGAGTGACACAGGTCGCAAGTCTGCAGGTCATGATCCATCCTCAAACAGCAGACACATGAAGTGTGCGAATTGGTTTGAGACATCTTCTGGCTGCAAGGGCACTTTTTGAAGCCAGGTCCTGATTTCAAATTGCCAGAGTCCATAACCGAAAGTAAACAATAGTTCAAAGACATTGACAAAATGCACAAGGTTTTAAGGCCTACACAGAGCATGGAGCTGTGATGGAGGGAACCTGATGCTTCCAGCAGAAAGAAATGAAAATTACATACCTACCGTAATTCTTGATCTTCTCTTGTATCTTCACCATTCATTACTGTTGGGTGACAGCCGGAGGAGGGCACCCGCCATGGGAGTTTTTTTTTTTTTTTTTTTTTAGAGGGTTGGCGTCCAGCGGTGCCGCAGTGACGCCTCTGCGAGTAGCGCAGGTTGCGTCAAGTAGCGCCGAGACTCTCCTCCATCCCAGTTCTGTTGGCCGGAGAGGCGAAAAAAAAGGGTTAGAAGAAAGAGTGAGGCAAGAGAGCCGAGGGATAGAAAAAGGAAAGGATATAAACTGAAAAAGGAATAAGCCGATAGAGGATACAAGGGAAAAGAAGAACTGCCTACCCTGCCTACCATAAGGGACCGAAGGGCCTCACTTCTGGGGCGGCTTTAAGGGAGGAACTGATAGGGAGGAGAAAGAAGAAGGGTAAAAAGACAGAAGAATAGGAGGGGAGGCTAGGAGGGAGGGAAGACTGCCGTTGGAATTGAAAGAGAAGGTCAACTGAACTTCTCGCTCAGAATGGACACAAAAGGCAGGTTCCCTAACCTCCCGCCTACCCAGTTTTTCCCAGACTCCAGCCGCGAGCTCTTTAATCATTAAGAAGGAAAAACTCTGTTCCAAACGAGAGCTGCCAGCTAGGAGGGAGGAAGCCCACCAGCATTTTGTTAAGTGATAACACAGTATCATGTGAAAGTGAGGGGGTGCTCGAAGGGGGCACCCTATGCCAAAGAGAGAGAGCGGGAACTCAATCGGACTCCCTAGAGGCAAGGCAGGGAACACTCTTTAAGGAAATTGGAGTGCCGGATAGCACTACACCTGTAGAGGCTGACATAATAGGATTAAGACTTGCCAGAAGTGGTCTGGAAAAGTGAAGTCGAGTCCCAGAAGGGATTGTCTCTTTAAACTGTGAAATGAGAAGAAATGGCTGGGGAGAACCAAGAGATGCCCATTAAGGGCAGTCAGAAAGAGTTCCCTCAGGACAGATAAATGAAGCTCGTTCCTCCTATTCTCAGAGGGAAAGATCCGTTCAGAGGATCGGAAAGAGAGCATGTAAAAAATTTTTTTTGGGGCTTAACGGCCCAGGGAGAAAAGGGAGGGATGAGCAGGGAGGGGGAGACGCCGAAGAAGGAGGCCCTTGAGGGGATGGTGGGAGGGATTCAGTAATGAATGGTGAAGATACAAGAGAAGATCAAGAATTACGGTAGGTATATATTTTTCATATCTTCCCTTGTCAATCTTCACCATTCATTACTGTTGGATGAGTACCAAGCCCCCTCCCCCTAGAAAAAGGGGGAGGGAGAGAGAAAACCCCTGAGGGAACAGACCCCTCAGTCTCCTACTGGTGACAAGTAGAGAGGGGGAGACCCTGACCAATGGACGAGTCTAAGGTGGGTGAGGAGGAGAAGACGCCTCCAAGGGAAAATAGGCGGGTCCCCTGGAAGGCAGAGCCAGTCACCCTACGCTGGGCCATGGATGACAGTCGGGTGAGACGAAGCCATGCCGTCCGCCTGATGCAGATCGCTGTCCCTACTAGCCTGGATGCCACCTTGTTGGCGTCATAGGATGCCCTCGCTTGGTGCCTTGCAAGCTCCAGAACCTGTGCAGAGAGGGCAATGGCTTGTCTAGACTGCTCTGAGTCAGGTAGCAAAGCTAAGACCTGAACCAGCATCGACCACAGATGCCTGTTGTAAGCAGCGTGGTGAGCCTGATAGGAGGAAATGCACAGTAATGCACGACCAGAAGAGAAACTCTTCGTCCCCACCGGTCGAACTCAGCAGAATCAGAGTCCGGAGGCCTGTTGTTCACTGGGCAGCGGAGCCCAGAAGGAGTATCTAGGGACGTCAAACCCGAAGGTGGGTGAGGTAGAGAACCTAGAGACTCGTGGGGGGCACAATACCGTCTCCTGCAGTCTCCTGGGGCTGGAGAAGGAGTGGCTGGAGACTGCCAGGTGCAAATGGTGGGCGCTGAATTCATTGAGGAAAGCACGGATCTGCCGCTCGGTATTGGCTCTACGAACGTAGGAAATACGAAGTTCCAAGACCATCCTCGAAAGGAAAAGCTGATAGTCAGTGAAGTCAGTGTCAGATAAAAGGTGGACAGGAAGTTCCTCTTCCTCAGTTGAGGAAGACGAGGAGGAAGTGGAGCTCAAATGCCCAGAAGACTCCTGCGGTGGGGGGACAGGCAAAAAACCTGTTTGTCCATGGCCCTAACATAGGACGGGAAGGCCGCCGCAGCTCTGAACGTCTCCCAAGTTAATGGCCCAGTGGCCTCACATGGCTCCTGGGAGAGAGGGGTGGGTGAGAGGGATGGCAAGGCACCAAGCATGTGCCTGGCCTCTGCCAGAGCTCTGAGATCCAGGTAGTGATGGCGCCAAAACTGGGGACCCTGTGATCATGCCGGGTTCATGAGAAGAAAGGAAAGGAGGCAACTCCGAAAGAGCCCTGAAGGGAATCTCCTGTGGCACGCCTGGGATTGCATGAGTCCAGAAGGGCAACCCTCAGAACCGCCACTAGAAGGCGCTTTAGAGACCTTCAGAGAGAGGTGAGGATCAGCGAGACTCCTCCCGCATCCCACAGCGGGGGGCTCCGCTGCTCTCGACCCTACCCTCAACCCTTCGACTCAAGCAGCCCTCTCCCGAAACCAGTGGTGGAGGTCCCTGCTGAGCAAGGCCCCGAAGGGCTCTATTGAAGCAGGGCCTCCTCCCTCTGCTGAAGGACTCGAGCAGCACCAGAAACGGCGGCTGCCTGGGAGCTACCAGAAGAGGGAATCCCTTCTCGAACTCCCAAAGGGTCCACCACAGATGACTCCAGGCCACCCTCAGCCGTGGAGCCATCCGGGCTGACCAGCTCCGGGGAGTCCGGGAGAGAGATACTGGACCGTCTAGCCCTGCGGCCTACAGGAGATTCAGAGCCAGAGGACTCTAGCTGCTGGTCTGTGTCCTCACCTGAGTCGTACCCCTCCGAGGAGGGGTCGACAAGGGAAGACTGCAAACCAACCGCAGCAGGAACCTGCCCCGAGGTGGCATCAGACCTGGTACAGCTGTAGGCTGCAACAAGCAACACGTCCGCCGAGTCATCCTTCCCCTTGGCGGTGCCCAGTTCCTGGGCTGCACCGCGAACGGTGATGCCCGAGCACCCGACTGGCATGGCGAATGGTGCCGAGGCCCAGCGCGGCACAGCAGACGGTGCCGCCCGAGTCCCCGGCACCACGTACAGTGCCGAGGCCCAGTCTTGACGCACCGCCCGCTAAGTCCCCGGCACTGCGTGCGGTGCGAGGCCCAAAGCGCACCGCCACCACTGCCCAACCGGGCGCGTACCCAGAGCGACACTGCCGATGGCGCCGCCAGAGTCCCGGCCGCCGTAATGACGCCGAGGCTCAGAACGGGCGCCGCTTACAGCCCCGACTGAATACCAGCGCCATGAGAAGCGGAAGACCCATGGCGAGGAAAGACAGAAACGAGGGCTCACCAGCGCTCGGGCCTCGCAGCCAGGGGCTGCGACACCGGGAGCCTGCACCTCCGAGGAGGTGACTGCTGGGACGGCGCCAACAGCGTGACCCCGGATGGGATCACGCTGTTCCTCCGGCGCCGAAGAAGAAACCTCCTCCTCGGCAAGGCTGGAAGTGGAGGAGGTTTCCTCCTCGCCGGGCCATATAGACCCGGGAGGGGACCTGGAGGAAAGGTCGAGAGATCTGGCCTGGGAAGCCCTAGGGCGACGTCGTCCTCTGAAAGTCGGCGGACCTCGCCCGACTCGCAACGCGCGGAGTTCTAAAACATGGCGGTCCATGGAGAAGCAGGCATCGCAATGGTCCATATCATGGTAGGGTCCCAGGCACCGGAGACAAACATCATGATGGTCCGTGACAGAAAACTGCCGGCCACAAGGGCCTGCCTTAGACTTACTCTTTGCCCCCTAACCAGACATGATGCTAAATAATCAAGCAAAAACACAGACAAGGCTCGGCATCGCCGAAGAAAAATAATAATGGAAAGATCTTACCAGTCGATGACGCCGAGAAAATACTGGGATGAAGGGCGTCGAAATAAATTTGACGGCCTATGATGCAGTAAACTATGCGAAACTACGGCAGCAGGTGCAGCTCGGCCGGTGGGAGAAACAGAACTGGGATGGAGGAGGAGTCTGTGGCGCTAATGGCCCCTCGTGCTTCTATGCAGAGCGCCACTCCAGGGCGGTGCCGCGACCTCAAAAAAAAAAAAAAAAAAAACTCTGTGATGGTGCGACCTCCGGCTGTCACCCAACAGTAATGAATGGTGAAGATTGACAAGGGAAGATGATCTGATGTCACGGAGCAGTGGTAAGGAGGATACCATCAGGGTGGATGGGAGAAGTCTGCGTGAAGACCTTCCAGCCATCTAACGGGAAAGGAACACTGCTAGAGTGTGGATAGTACACCATATCCACACCTCTAGAATTGCATCTTTGCCATTGTTCTTTAAAGCGTTACTAGATTAACTTACATAACTCTACAGTATAAGCCACTAAATAGTATCTCAGTACAAATTAGGAAAAAATGATTGCTAAATTTGAGACAAACCTTACAAATGGTGAATGGACTCTGTGTATCACATGGAATTTGATCATGTCTTTTACCAGCAACGTCTTATCTCTCATGCTGTGAATAGGCCTTAAACACCCAGCAATGGAAAGGTAGTCAGAGCAATCGGTTCCAGCTGCCTTCAATTCTTCCAAAGTTTTTGATGTTTCAATCTGTAAAAAAGGAAAAACATTCATAAAAAAGTTACTTATTTGCATATCGTTTTCTTCTAGTATTTTTTTCAGTCTCACGCTGCTAGCTGTGTATACATCAAGCTATGTAAGATTCCTACATTTATTAATTTATTTATTGGAGTGTTCGGAGTAACACCTTTAAGTTTTTTTTATACTTTAATTTGTATTCATTTTATCAGACACTGACAAGCGATATGAAAAAATTTCCTTAGTAACAGTATTTCTTCAAATGGAGTCCTGCTGTTTCCTGACAATACGCAGCATGCTCCAGCATTAGAACTGCTCCGGAGAACAAAGAGTTAACTCTATGCCAGAGCATAGAAATGAAAATTACGTACCTACCGTAATTCTTGATCTTCTCTTGTATCTTCACCATTCATTACTGATTGGGTTAGTGCGGAGGCGCGCACTAGCTACGGGAGTTTTTTTTTGAGTCGGCTCCAAACGGCCACCGAGAGCGATGTGTACTGCTATTACGCGAGGGCGGCCAGGTGCCGCAGACTCTCCTCTATCTCTCAGTTCTGCAGCCGGAGAGGCGAAACAAAGGGAAGGAAAAGGAGAGCGAGGCAAGAGAGCCGAGGGACAGGAAAAGGAAAGGTTATAAACTGAAAAAGGCATAAGCTGGTAGAGGACAGACAGAGGAGAGAGAATTCCTACCCTAAGGGACCGCAGGGCCTCCTTTCCAGGGTGGCTCTAGGGGAAGAACAGAGAGAGGAAGAGGGAAAAGAAGAAGAAGAAGAGAGGAAAAGAAAGCATGTTGAGAGGGAGAACAGTGCCCATCGAGCATTGGTTGAGAGGCTTATAAGCTCGAAACTAAAACAAGGGAGCAAGAATCCCTGTTGACAGGACTGAGAGAAGGTTCAACCGAACCACCTGCACAGATCAGACACAAGGACAGATTCTCTCATCTCTCAACATGCCAAGTCCCTACATCCTAGCTGAGGGCTCACAGACTGCCCGGGCAGAAATCTGTTCCGGGGAGAGCGCCCACCCAGGAAGGGGACTATGTCCCTTAGCACCCTGTTAAGTGCTAACATAGCAGTGTATAGGGAAAGATTATGCCTTACTGAAGGCAGCTTTGTATGAAGGATAGAGTGGGAACTCAATCAGACTCCCTCAGGCAAGGCAAGAGCAGTCGCTCAAGACTGGCAAGTGAAAAGCACAAGCTAGAATGAGCTTAAAGATAATACCTGCCATGGGGAATCTAAATTTTTGTTGAGGCCGAGCCAGGGCACGGTCTCTTAAGCTGTGAAACTGCGTAACATGATCAAGGTACCTAGAAAGAGTTCCCTCAGAATAAGTGAAAAATACAGACCGTGCTCGTTCCTCTTTACCTTGAGGAAAAAAGGAACCATTCAGTAAGAATGGAAAACAAAGTTTTTGGTTTTTTTTTGGTCATAAAGGCCAAAGGAAGGAAGAGGAACGAGACGGGAGGGGGAGATGCCACAGTAGGAGGCCAGTGAGGGGAAGGTGGGTGGGTATCAGTAATGAATGGTGAAGATACAAGAGAAGATCAAGAATTATGGTAGGTACGTAATTTTCATATCTTCCCTTGTCAATCTTCACCATTCATTACTGCTTGGGTGAGTACCAAGCCCCCTAAAAAGGGTGGGGGTAGAAACCCTGAGGGAACAAGACCCCCAGCCTCCTGTTGGTGAGAAACAGAAGGGGAAGACCCTGGGCTAATCTAGAGAGAAGCCTATGGGGGAGAAGAGCTAGGAGGTGCCCCCGAGGATGGGGAGACGGAGGAAGCCCCTGCAGTAGTCTCCTAGCTCTGGAGGAAAAGAGACGGGTCCCCCGGAAAGCGGAGAATCACCCAAGACGGGCCAGGGGTGACAACCTTGACAGACGAAGCCATGCCGTCCGTCTAATGCAGATCGCTGTCCCCGCAAGCCTGGAAGCCACCTCATTGGCATCATAAGATGCCCTTGCTTGGTGTCTTTCCAGCTCCAGGCCTATAGCAGAGATGGCAATAGCTTGTCTGGTTTGCTCTGTATCAGGCATTGATGCTAAGATCTGAGAAAGCATCGACCACAAATGCCTACTGTAGGCAGCGTGGTGAGCCTGATGAGATGCAATGCAAGACATCGCACGAGAGGAAGAGAACACTCTTCGCCTCTATCGGTCGAATTGTAGGGAATCCGAGTCCAGTGGACGGTCGTGCGCCAGGCGGCGGTGCCCAGAGGGAGTCTCTAGGTATGCCAAAATCCGAGGGTGGGTTGGGGAGAGTACCCAGGGATTCCGAAGGGGCACAATACCTAAGTCGGCAGTCTGCCGGGGCTGGAGAAAGGGCGGCTGGCGACTGCCAGGAACGGATAGACACCTCCTGGAAGGGAATAGGCCAGGATAGTACCACCAGGTGCTGGGCACAGAATTCGCCAAGGAATTCACGCGTCTCCCGTTCGGTATTGTCTCGCCTAACGTAGGAAATTCGAAGATCCCTCACCATCTTCGAAAGGAATCGCTGATATTCAGTGAAATCAGCATCGAGGAGAGATGAGCAGAGGGTTCCTCCCTCAGAGGAGGGAGACGAGGATGATGGAGAGCCTCGGTAGTCCAGAGGATTCTTGTGTGGGGATAGGTGAAAACCCGCCATTCATGCACCTGACATATGAGGGGAAGGCCGCCACAGAACCTCTGAACGCCTCCCAGGATAACGGGCCCGTGGGACCGACATGGCATGGGAGAGCGGGTGGTGGCTGCAGAGGAATGGGAGAGGGGCACCTATGGAGAAGCAACTGTCCTCTGCTAGGGCTCTGAAATCCGGGGAACGGAGCCTGAGCTGGCGGGATCCCGGACAGTAGACCAGGTCGCAAAACGGAACCCTGGGGATGCGGAGCCTGGAAGAGCCCAGAAGGGGATCCTCCCCTGTGACGAACCTGGGACTGCATGGATCCAGAGGGGCAGCCCACAGCAACACCACCAGAGGGAACCCCGGGGTCCAAGAGGGAAAGGCGGGGCCCGGCGCTACGGCTCCTAGCCACCCCACCCGAGGGGTGGCCGACAGAGACCGAGACGCCTGAACCCTGCCCCTCGACCCCTTGGACTCCGAGAACGTCCTCCTCCTCGACCCCAACGATCTCCCACCCCGAGGGGGTGCAGCAGCACCAGAGTCGGTAGCTGCCACGAGCCCCACAGGAGGGAGAGCCCTTCCCTCCACCCCCGCTCCATCGCCCCCCCAGGGACCCCAGACCACCCCTAGCCTGGGGGGCCTCAGGGGAGGACAGCAGCGGGGATAGAGGAAGAGGCCCGCTGGGCTGCCTAGCACCTTATGCCACCGGGGACCCTGACTCCGAAGAATCAGGTTGCCAGGACGGGTCCACGTCTGAATCATCAGCCTCCGAAGAGGAAGAGATAAGCTGGACCACAATACTAGCAACCCCGGGGGTTCCCGGTGAAAGGGCGCCACTTAACGGCGCGGCTGGCGGGCGCTGGACGCACTCAACCCCCGCCGCTTGCGTAAGTCCGGCCCCGGCTCCCCACTGGCGCCGGCCAGGCCCAGGCACGGCCTCGCGCCGAACCCAACCCAGCGCTGCCAGGAGAGCACACTGGCTCACGGGGCGCTGAAGGCCAGAACGGGCGCTGCGTTTTGATTACCGTGCGGATTCGAAATGGCACCGGAAGGTGGCGCGAGGGTCTCTGAGCCGGGCCCAGCAGGCGGGCCTCGACAGTGGGGGAGCCTGCACCTGGTGAGGTGATTGCTGAGGCGTGTCTCCGCCACGGCCCCAGGAGGGACCCCGACGCTCTTCCGACACCGCAAAAGAAGCTTCCTCTTCGGCAAGAGAAGATGAGGAAGCCTCCTCCTCTACGGACCGTATAGGCCCAAGAGGGGACCTGGAGGAAGGGCCTAGAGACCTTACCTGGAAATCCCTGGAGTGATGCCGTCCCCCGAAAGTCGGCGGCGCCTTGCCGATCTTGAACAAACGGACTTCGAGGACACAATGGTCCATGGGGAAACAGGCGTCGCACGCATCCATATCGTGGTTGGGTCCCAGGCAACGAAGACAAACATCATGCCGATCTGAGACGGAAAAATGCCAGCCACAGGAGCACCGACGCATAGGGGCACAGCCCGCCTTCGACTTACGTTCTGCCCCAGAACCTGACATGATGTGAACAAAATAAGACAAAGCAGCAACAAAGCACTCGGCGCTGTCAACAGAAATAAAATAAATGGTCTTACCGGGAGACGGCATCGAGCGAATAAGAGAATACGAGGGTCTGGCTTGAGTGACGCAGAAGGCCTAGTTCAACTACCGCGCAGCAGGTGCAGCCTCGACGGCCGGAGAAACAGAACTGAGACAGAGGAGGACTCTGCGGCACCTAACGGCCGCCTCAAGATGACGAAAAGGCCGCCCGAGGGTGGCGCTGAGCTGACCTAAAAAACAACTCCTCAGAAGGGTGCGCACCCGCACTCAACCTAGGCAGTAATGAATGGTGAAGATTGACAAGGGAAGATCATTGAGCTCGTGCTCGGTTCAACACCCTATCTGCTGCACTTCAAAGTGCAACCGTCAGATTCTTACGAGCCCAAAATGACTAGCTACAGCTACCATGTGGAAATTGTAAAAACACACTATAGCCGAAAGGCTATTAATACAAAGGGTCCCCAAAAGACTCAAGTCTAAGACCCCAAAAGAAAAAACCTGGTAGTGAAACACATTTTAACAGAAAACTTGAAACACTATGCATCCCCTCTCCCAACAGGGGAGAGGGTCAGTGCATCTCTGGGATGCAACACTGCACCTGCCAGCCCACATCCCAACACTAGGTTCTGAGAGGTGAGGCAGGAAGGGAGGTCAGAATATAGCAGGACTCCGTTAGAAGAAATACAATTACTAATGTGAGTAATTTTTTCTTCAAACAACATGAAGTCTTGCTGTATTCTGACAATATGCAACAGACTACCAAGCAGTACCTCCCAGGAGGAGGGTCCAGAACCTACTTAGGGAATAGGCTCTGCAGTACTGCTGTGCCAAACCTAGCTTCACTCCTAGCCTGGCTATCCAAGGAGTAATGCTTCGTAAATGTGTGGACTGTTTTCCAGGTGGCTGCTTTACACATCTCTAACAGAGTTATATCTCCAGCAGCAGCCAGAGAAGCTGCTGCGCCCCTGGTCGAATGAGCCCTCAGGCCTGAGGGAGGGTTCTTACCTAGCTTTTCATAGCAGAACTGGATACAGGAGACAATCTACTTGGCAATAGTTCTTTTAGAAGCTGGCCTGCCTTTTCCCACTTCACCAAAAGTGAGGAACAGCTGATAAGAGCCAGACCTAATGGCCTTAGTATGATCAATGTAATAACTAAGGACCCTCTTAACATCCAGACTGTGTAGTCTCCTCTCACCTGAAGAGGAATGGTCAGTGAAGAAGACAGGAAGGGTCATGGACTGATTTAAATGAAAATCCAAGACCACCTTAGGTAAAAATCTCCTATTAGTTCAGAGGACCACCTTGTCCCTGTGAAATGAGATAAAATCAGCTTCCACTGAGACAGCTTGCAACTCACTGATGCATCTGGCAGAGGTGATAACTACCAAGAATACAGTCTTCCACATCAAGTTCTTAAGCTCTGCTGATGCCAAAGGCTCGAAGGGTGGCTGCATGAGCTGAGCAATGCAGATATTAAGATCCCAAACAGGAATGGGATCTCTGAAGGGTGGGTTAGTTTGAAGGAGACCCTTGAAAAACTTGCAGAATAGAGGATGAGATGCCAGTGAAGAGGGCTTTCCTATTGACAGAAAAGCAGAAACAGCTGACAGATGAACCTTGAGAGTAGCTGGTCTGAGACCTAAACTGTTAGGTGAACCACATAATCAAGGACTGTAGACAGGTTAGCAGTGCTTGGAGAAATGTGCCTATCTGAACACCAAATGCCAAATCTCTTCCACTTGGGAGTTGTAAGTTTTCCTAGTAGCAGGTTTCCCAGAGGCCTTAAGAATATCCAGAACCCCCTGGGACAAATTCATACCGGCATATTCTAGCTCTTCAAGAGCCAGGCCCCTGAGGTTGAGAGACTGAAGATTGGGGTACCAAATTCTCCCGAGAGGAGGTTAACAGATCGTGACTCTCGGAGAGAACCAAAGGAGGATGGACTGCCAGTGACAGTAACAGAGGATACCAGGGCCGTCTGGCCCAGTCTGGAGCAATCAGGATCACTTTGCAAGACTGTGACCTTCTTTTGACCAGAACTTTGAACAACAGGGGAAAGGGAGGAAATGCATACAGAAATGTCCCCTTCCAATCCAAAATTAGAGCATCCAGGGGGGACTGAGCCCAAGACTGGGGGTCTGCAACAGAAGAGAGGAAGTTGGTGATTGTCTGGGGCTGCAAAGAGGTCTATCTGAGGAGTGCTCCATTTCGAAAAATTTTCTTCAAAACTAGAGGATCCAGGGACCACTAGTGATGACCCTGAGAAATCCTGCTCAAGGCATCTGCTATCAGGTTGTCTTTCCCTGGAAGGTGAACTGCTACTAGAGTTGTCTGTAGTGAATAAGTCAGAGACCACAATCTCATAGCTGCCGTGCACAAGGCCGTAGACTGAGTGCCTCCCTGGGTGTTGATGTACCACATGGTGGTGGTATTGTCTGTTCTGACCTGAACCACTTTGTTCTGAACTGACCCTGAGAAAGCTAGTAGAGCCAGGTACACTGCCCTGAGCTCCAGAAGACTGATGTGAAGCAGGGAGTCCTGAGGAGACCACAGCCCCTGAACCGTGAGGTCTTCCATGTGAGCACCCCAGCCCAGGAGAGAGGCATCTGTGGTCAGAATGACTGAATAAGACTGGGAGATGACAGGGACTCCTTGCCAGAGGTTGCTTTGATCCAACCACCACTGGAGAGCCTGGATCAAAGTGCGAGTCAATGGGACTAATTTGGTCAGAGGGTCCTTCTTCTGAGACCAATAAGCCCTCAAGTGGAACTGAATGTCCCTCATCTGAAATCTGGCACCTTGGACTAATGCAGTGGAGGCTGCCATGTGGCCCAGGAGCTGAAGAAAGTGCCTTGCTGGCCGAGAGACTAGAGGGCGGAAGGAAGGAAGAAGCCAATTCTGCCAGGGCTTTTACTCTTGCTAGGGAAGAAAAGCCTTTCCCTGGACAGTATCCAGGTCTGCTCCTATGAAGGTGAGAAGCTGAACTGGTTCGAGAAATACAGGTTACTTACCTGTAACAGGAGTTCTAGGAATGGTATATGTTGTTCATCCACACTTATTGGCAGGTTCCTTGCCGCTTTAAATCTTGCCGGAAGGTCTTCAAGCTGGCTCCTCCCACCCACCCGGTGGTAAAACTCGGCTCGCCCCATGACGCCAAGATCTGCCCGCTGAAGCCTTGTGCTAAAGGTCAAGCCGGCAGAAACAGGGAGTCAGGATGAACAACATATACCATTCCTAGAACCTGTTACAGGTGAGTAACCCGTATTTCTAGGGACATGGATATGTTGTTCATCCACACTTATTGGCAGAACTCCTAGCAGTTCTCCGGAGGAGGAGGCAAGGCAACCCCAATACTTACTTGGGAAATAAGGACTGGAAAACCGAGGCCCCAAAAGCAGCATCCCGGCGTGACTCAAGGTCGATGTGGTAATGGGTAATAAGGTGTGTGCTGACTCCAGGTAGCAGCCCTGCAGATTTCCTGGATAGGGACGCCCCGGAAGCAGCCACCGCATACAGCAGTATGACGGGTAGAATGAGCTCTTATCCTCTGGGAGGCTCCATGCCTGCAACTTATAGCAGCGATCTATGCAGGAGGTGACCCACCCTGCCCATCGCCTGCAGGTCTGCCAGGTGCGGCTTCAGCGTAGGTGACAAACAGCTGGCGAACCTCTCCCTCGACTTCAGCCGCATGCCCCTTATAATAAGCGACGCCTTCTAGGGTCCAGAGTATGGAGCCTATATTCGCCTCCGAGGTGTGACTGGGGTAGAACACCGCAGAGTCAGCACCTGGTTAAGGTGAAACATGACACCACCTTCGGAAGGAATTTCGGTGGGCGCGAGAGACAACCTTGTCCCTGTGAAGACCAGGTAAGGAGACTCGATGCAAAGCGCCTGGAGCTCTCCCATCCTTCTGGCTGACGGAAGCCACCAAGAAGGCGGTCTTCCATGACAGGTGAGAGATATCACACCTGTGCATTGGTTCGAATGGCTTGCCCATGAGCTTTGCCAGTACCAGCAGTAAATCCCACTGAGGTGGAGGTTCTCGACCGAGGGGAAATGTGATCAAGGCTTTGAAAAGCGCCAGACCACCTCTCTCTGCGCCGACTGCCCTCGGCCCGCGCCTGTAAGCAGAGATGGCTGCCAGGTGCACCTTTATGGTCGCCGGACCTAAGCCCTTGACTAGAAAGGGACCATAAATAGTCCAAGATGCTTGCCAAAGGACAGGAGGAAGGGTCCAAGCCTCTTGCTCTGACACCAAATGGAAAATCTCTTCCATTTGAAGGCATAGCATTTCCTGGTCGACTCTCACGGACGCCCCAACAACATTGAGGACCTCGTCGAAAGACCCAAGGCCTGGAACTCTGTCAGCCAGGAACCAGGCCGTCAGGGCAGGGATTGAAGGTCCGGATGGAACACCTTCCCCTGATTAACTGAGAGCAGGTCCGGGCGAGCTGGAAGCTGCCTCGGGAGCCTGGAGCTGAGGCTGAGGAGATCTGGGTACCAGAACTGGCCGGGGGCCAGTCTGGGGCTATCAGAATCACCTGCGCCTTGTCCCTCCTTGCCTTGAGAAGCACCTTGTGAATCAAGGGAAATGGGGGAAAGGCATAAAAGAGGCCCGGGGTCCAGAGCTCGAGAAGGCATCCCTGCAGCAAGCCCTGCTGAGGGGGCAGGCATGAAACAGCCTCAGCTTCGTGCCTCCTGGAGGCAAACAGGTCCACCTGAGGTGTGCCCCAGTGGGAGAACAGATCTGTACTACCTCCGGCAGGAGAGACCACTGTGAGATGCAGCCCCATCCGCTAAGGCATCGGCCAGGGTGTTGGAGGCTCGCCACATGAATGGCTAGGAGATCCGCCTCCAGGCTGCGCAACGAGTGACCAAATGCGGAGAGCTCTTGCATAGAAGCATGGAGCGCCCCGCCTGGGCGGTTCAGGTAGTACATGGTCGTGGTATTGTCCGCCTGACTCAGACCACTTGACCCCGGAGAAACGGAGCAAAGGCGGTGAGAGCTAGGGACGGCCCGCGCCCAGCAGGTTGATGTGGCATTGGGACTCCTGAGGACCAGAGGCCATGCACTCTGGTGTTCCCCAGATGGGCACCCCAACCCATCAGAGAGGCATCGGTCAATAGAGAGACCGCCGGCTCGGGTGACAAACGGGATGCCCTCCTGCAGATGAGACGAACGTCCACCACTGGAGAGCATTCCACATCTCCTGGGTCACTATCACTAGCTGGTCCAATGGATCGCAGCGCCAGGACCACTGGCTGGCCAGTCCCTCACTGAAGGGGGCGAGTGTGCCAGCGTGCCCAATGGGCCACGCTAGTACAGTCCGCCATGAGACCCAGGAGGCGCAGGAAGTCCTGGGCAGGGTGCGATTGCCCAACCAGAAATGATTGGGCAAAGGAGGTAAGAACCTCGGCCCTGTCCACCAGGAGCCGCGGTCTGGCTCAAGAGAGTCGGCCTGCCCCGATGAACAGGATCACCTGCTTCGCCTCGAGTTCCAACTTGGCCTCGCTTGATGAGAAGGCCGACTTGAGAGCAAACCTGAGGGCCAGATTCTGGACCGCCCACCTCCTGTCTGAGGGGGCTGCTATCAGCCAATCGTCCAGGTAAGGGTACACCCGGACCCTCGGCGTCAAGATGAAGGCTGTCACCACTGCAATGCATTTGGTGAAGACCCTGGGAGCTGGAGACAGGCTGAAGGGCATGGCTCGGAACTCGAAGAGGGATCCCTCCGCTCGAAAGCGAAGGAATCTCCGATGTGACGGACGGATAGGGACGTGAAAGAAAGCGCCCAGCAGGTCCAGAGAGCAGAACCACACGCCGTGTTCCAGGGATGGTATTATCTGAGCAGGGAGTGACCATCCTGAAGGTTTGAGACCTTAGGAACTTGTTCAGGTCATGTGTAGGTCGAGAATGGGGCACCAGCCCCGTCTGCTTCGAACCAGGAAGTACCTGGACACAAACCTGGTCTGAGGGAGGGTCCGTACCTCCTGATCACCTCCTTTGGAGGAGGAGAGCGTGTCGGCCCGACGAGCCGACAGTGAGGCTGCGACCCCAGGCTCCCAGAAGGCATGGCTCTGAAGGGCGGAGCCTGCTTGAATTCTAGAGGTAGGCTTTTCTCACCACCTCCAGTACCCACCTGTCCGTGGTAATAACGGACCAGGCAGAAAGGAAGTGTTGGAGCCGCCTCACGGGGAACCTGGGGTAAGGTGACGGGTTGGGGCGACACCCCAGCCCGTCACTGGGCAGGCTTGGAGAGGACCAGCCGAGGATCTCCTGCCTTTACCTCCCTGCTTCCTGTTGGAGGAAGTCGGGCTTGGGTTGCCAGCCCAAGCCTTCGCTGGCCCTGACGCTGTTGGCCGGACGCCGGGGCGCCCAGAAGGACGAAAGGGCTTAGGCTGTGGTTTCAGGTCGCTGTCCTTCTGAGCGGAAGAGACAGAGTCCAAGGTAGCACTGGACTTCTCGATCCTCTGCAGGTGACCTTCCACCCCAGGGGCAAGAGGTCAGTCCCGAAAGGGAACATCCGCCAACTTGTGCTGGGTATCCGCAGTAAAGGTGGATATCCTCAGCCAAGCCCGACGATGCATAGCCACTGCGGCCGCCACAGACCTGGCACATGAGTCCCCAATGTCTAAAGCAGTCTGGAGCTGCTGTTTGGCCACTGCCCTGCCCTGGTCCCGCACCTGCCTGACCGTAGTCTGCAGATCCGCAGGAAGATGAGGGACGACCTCATCCAGGGAGCCCAACAGGGCATGAGAAAAATGTGCCATGAGGACGGCCGAACTGGCCTGACGAAGACCGAGAGAGGACGCAGCATAGACTTTTCGCCCGGCATAGTCCAATTTCTTGGACTCCTTGTCGGGAGGTTTGTCCACATCCCTAGCGTTCCCGGCACGCCGGAAAACGCTGTCGGTAACCAACCCCTCAGCCGAGCGGTGTTCAAAACCGGACAGGGAACCGGGGATCAAGATACTTCTGGCCATCCTGGCTGAAGGCGCAGGACAGGAAGCAGGGCGCTGCCAGAGCTCCAAGGCCGGACCCACTATGGACTCGGCCACCGGAAAGGCCTCCGTAGGGGAATCCCCTCGGTCCAGACTCTCCGTGAGGGGATACCTGGCCCGCTTAGAAATGGGTTCAAGCTCATCCCGTGGACGCCGAGATAAGCCAAGCAATCCTAGGAAGGACGGCGGCATCGCCCACAGACTGTCCTCCTGAGGATCCAAGTCCATTCGCTTGGAGAAAAGGGAGGATCATCTCGGACTCGAAGAGTCCTCAAAGAGCTGCCTGGCCTGAGCCACCCTTCACCTGCTGAGGTCTATCGAGTGAGGGGTGAGACAGACTGTATGGGGCAGTCTCGAGTCCACCGAGAATTTTGGTCGGAGCCCCAACCAACGGCTGTGGAGGCGGAGGTTCCACCGAATCGGTGGGGTGGCTGGAATTGGCGAACAACCGCCTGGGAACAGGCCTCGCCAAAACGAGGGGTTGTTTCGGTCATCCGTGACAGCCACTAATGGCTGGGAAGACGACGCGCCGGGCTTATTCCTCATCAGAAGGAGCTGTTGCCACATGAGTCTCTCATACCCGACGCAACTTGTGGCGGCTTCCCCGTCCGAGGAAGAGGATGAGCAGCAAGCGTGCCGAGACCGAGACCGCCACGACGCGGATCGCTGGACCGCGAAGACGTCTGAGATCGAGAACTCGGCTAGGCCGAGGACGGTGCTGGAGGTGTCGCGGGAATCGCACTCTCCTCGGTTTGGACGATTCCACCAAGGCTCTGGAACCGAGGCACAGACGAGCCGACGGGATCCTCAACTCCCACCGGGGGAACCGGGGAGAGGGGATTCTCAGCTTCTCCAGCCGACAACCCGTCCAACGGGTCGAGAAAAATCTTGACCGCGTCGACGGGAGTCTCGGTCAACCAGCCTGACGGGACACCGTGAAACCAGTGGCCGGGCCGGGTCGACCGGTTGACTGCCGACAACCAGGGAGAGGATCTTCCCACTCCCAAGAGCGCCGACGAGCAGACTTACTCTTGTCTCTCTTTTGACTGAGAAAACAGTCCAGAAGAAGTTAGACCCTCACCTTTGTCGAGAGGGTCAGACAAAGCTCCTTAAAAGAAGCCGAATAAGAGGCACCGAGAGAAAGCGGGACAAATGCCGCAGCTGAGGTAGAAGCGGCCCGCGCCGCCTCCTCTTCGAGGGCGATCATCTGCTCGAGTTGATCTGCCGAGCCTGCCGCCGGACACCGCCGACCGGGCCTCTTTTGACTTAACCAGAGGAAATCTTTTCTCAGGACGCCCCAGTTGTAAACGGGCAGCACGGTCTTCGAGGACGTAGGCCGAAAAGGAAGAGCACAGGTCGCAGGTCTGCGGGTCGTGCTCAAGGCCCAAGCAGTAAACGCACGTGGAGTGCGGATCCGTCCCAGACATCTTCTGCCCGCAAGGGCATCTCCGGAAACCGGGAGTCGATTTGTCCATCGCAGCCGTGAGGGAGAGAAGACCGAAGTCTTTTTAGCAAAAAACTTTTAATTTCAAAATTCAAGAACTAGGAACTAGTTCATACGCAGAGCGCTAAGGAGGGAACCTGAGCTTCCAAGCGGTAAGGAAGATCTGGCGTCATGGGGCGGAGCCGAGAGTTTTACCACCCGGGTGGGTGGGAGGAGCCAGCTTGAAGACCTTCCGGCAAGATTTAAAGCGGCAAGGAACCTGCCAGACAGTGTGGATGAACAACATATCCATGACCCTAGAACTTCCTGTTTTCTGCTGGTGATGCCTCTCCCTATGCATCCCAGTATCCCCCCAGCCCTCCTTTCTGCCCTCTCACATTGCTTGCCCACCTTTAGGTCATCTGATATGACTACCCCCAGGTCCCTTTCCATTTTTGTTGTTGTTAGTATCTCACCCCCCATTGTGTACTCTTCCCCTGGGTTTTTGTTTCCCAGGTGCATTACCTGAACTTCTTAGCACTGAATCTAAGCTGCCATATATTTAGCCATTCCTCTAACCTGCCAGGTCCCTTCTCATCCTTTCCACCCCACCTTGTGCATCAACTCTGTTGCAGATCTTTGTGTCATCTGCAAAGAGACATACTTTTCTTCCAGTCCCTCTGCAATATCGCTATAAAGACATTGAAGAGGACCGGTCCTAATACTGAACCCTGTGGTACCCCACTAGTAACCCCTTTCTTCAGAGTGGACTCCATTTACTATTACTCTCTGTGTCCTATTCTCCAGCCAATTCTTTACCTAGGCTGTCATCTTGGGACCCACTCCCAGGCTGGCTAACTTATATTAATCTTTGTGTGGGACTGTGTCAAATGCCTTGCTAAAGTCTAGGTAGGCCATGTCCACAGCCCCTCCCTGATCTACTACTTTGGTCACCCAGTCAAAGAAATCTATCAGATTTGTCTGGCATTACCTTCCTGCTGTGAATCCATGCTGCCTTGGGTCCTGAGCCCCTCTGGCCTCTAGATACTCAACAATTCTTTCCTTCAGAAGTGATTCCATCATTTTCCCTATCACTGAGGTTAAACTAACAGGTCTGTAGTTTTCTGCTTCTGCCTTGCTCCCACTTTTGTGAAGGGAATCACATCTGCCTTTCTCCAGTCCTCGGTACCACCCCATCCTCCCATGATTTGTTAAAGAGGGTAGTCAGTGGTGTCATTAGTTCTACCCTTAGTTCTTTTAGAATTCTGGGATGAATCCCATCAGGCCCCATTGCTTTGTCCACCTTCAGTTTTAAGAGTTCTTTCAGAACCCTTTCTTCTGTAAATGGGCTGGTATCAACTTCTGTATCCAGAGTGTTTCTACTGTTTGTTTTAGGTACCTCCCCCACTTCCTTTGTAAATACTGAGCAAAAATATTTGTTTAGTATCTCTGCCTTTTCACATTCACCCTCTGCCCACCCTCCCTCCTCTTTATTAAGCCTCACTAGCACTCCCTTGGTCTTTCTTCGCTCCCTGATGTACCTATAAAAGGTTTTATCCCCCTTAACAGAGTTGGCTATCTTTTCCTTGGTTTGGGCCTTTGCTGTTCTGACTGCCTTCCCAGCTTCCTTTTGCTTTAACTAATACAGTTCCCTGTCCTGCTCCTTCTGTGATTCATTGTACTTCCTGAATGCTTTCTTTTTCTCTTGAACCTTCACTGCCACTTCCTTTGAGAACCATAGTGGTTTCTTACATCGTTTCATTTTGTTAATTTGTTTCACACAAAGGCTTGTTACCTCTGTGATGGCAGTTTTATTATTCCCCATTGTTCTTCCACCCATCCTTCCTGCCCATTTGCTAGTGCATTCTTAGGCACTCACCCATTTTGGCAAATCAGCCCTCCTAAAGTCCAGTACTTTTGCCTTTGTATGGCTTGACTCTATTGCTGTGTTTATTGTGAACCATACTGTTCGATGGTCGCTAGTTCCCAGATGGCTACCCACTTCCACATCTGTGATCCTCTCTTCATCTCCATTTGAGAGAACCAGGTCTAAGATTGCTCCCTCTCGAGTGGGCTCCAATACTAGTTGTCTAAGGCATGCAGTTGTCTAAGAGTTGTCTAGTTGTCTAGTCAACTCTAAGAGTTGACTAGTTGTCTAAGAGCCACAGATGTAGCCATGACTCTTGATGAAACATCACTGGAGTCCACAGCGGCATGAAATTGGATCTTTGATGCCTCAATCCCATCAGCAGCCACCTCCATCAGCTCTTTGGCTAGCTGGGGGGAAGCCTGCTTAGCCAGTTCCAAAACAGAATCCCACCTGGACTTTTAGTACCTGGCTGTATAGGCCATGTAATTTGCCTTCCCGAGTCCCAGGGAAGATGCCAAGTACTGTTTTTGGCCATGGCATCTATCCTCCTGGAGTCCTTATCTGGGGTGTGTGAAGCCAAAGGAACGCCAGCCTTGTCACAGGCTGCAGCCTGTACTACCCCAACATGGCTGCATTACTAATAAAGGAATTCTGAGTCAGAGCCTGACAGCATGTACCTCCTGTCCATTCTTTTGTTCACTGGAGGCAAGGAATTGGGTGTTTTTAAAAGTTCATGTGTCTGTTTCCCAAAAGACTTATGGAGGGGAATAGACAACCTCTTGGACTCTGGGATATCCATCATCTCCACAAAGTCAGGCTCCTCTGACTCCTCTACAGTCTCCCCCAAAGGGAGCTGGAGGGTCTCTGCCACCTTCCTGTAAAACAGAAAGTGGGATGGGGACTCAGAAAGCCTAGGAGGGGAGACCCCAGAAGGTCTGTCTGGGGAGATGTCCGGTTCAATAGGCTCATCCAGACCTTCATCACCGACCTCTTCGTCCCCATCTTCAAAATCTTCGTCCCCTTCCCAATCCGGTTCATAGTAATCTTCTGGTGAATAATCGGGAACCGGAGGAACCGACCGAACTAGGTGCCTTGTTTGCGGTGCTGCATCAGTCGGAACCGAAAGGAGCGATTCAACTATGCTAATCGCTCTGGCCATCTCCTCAGCGGTTGCACGTAACGGTTCTGGTTCCGAACCGGCCGACTTGTCTTTTCTTTTCCTAGGAACCGACCCCTCGGGATCGGCTCTCCTCTTGCCCGAGGAAGGCTGGCCCTGGTCAGAGGGCACTTCCTCTGGTTCAGTAAAGACCCAACCGGGCGGGCCATCCGGGTCAGCGGATCTCTCGGCCTCCTTTTCCCTATGGTGGATTTGGGAACATTTTTACAAATCTGGCAGTCTGAATCGAGGTGGTCAAACCCCAGACAGCAAACACTGGTGGTGTGGGGATCAGCCTTAGCAAAGGCCTCCCCACACACAATGCAGTGTTGAAACCCAGTGGGCCCGTTTTTTTTCTTGGGTTTCTCAGACTGAGCCATTCTAACAGAAAAAACTTGCCCTTTACACGGCTTCAGGCCAGGCAAGACTCACCGATCGGTTCCTAACTGTGTTACGGGTATTGGAGAAATAAAAAAAAAAAAAATACTTTTTTTTTTTTAAAAAACCGATCGGTACCGGAACCTCACCGACCTTGAAGAAAAAATTACTCACCTTAGTAATGTTGTTTCTTCTAATGGAGTCTTGCTATATTATGACATATGCAGTTTGTCCCAGCCTTAGAACTGCTCTGGAGGTGAAAGAGTTAAAGTCCATGCCAGGCATGGAACTTAGAGCTCGAGCTCGGTTGAAAATTCTATCTGTTGTTCTTCAAACAAACAGTCAGATCTTTACGAGCAAAAACTCACTAAGAACTCTGTGTGGAAGCTGTAAACCTACACTAGCCAACTGGCTACTTAATTAAACAAATACATTTTTTGGTGCCACAAAGAAGACGCAAGTCAGGACACCCAAAAATGACAACATTAACAAAGATCACCCCAAAGGAGGGGTGAAAACAAGGTGGGCATCTAAAAGTGCAAGAAGCTGCCCTGCCCACCCACATCCCCAAGAGTAAGGTTCTGAGAGGGGCAGGCAGGGGAGGTCTAATATATAGTAAGACTCCATTAGAAGAAACAACATTACTAAGATGAGTAATTTTCTTCAAACAACATGAAGTCTTGCTATAGTATGACATATGCAGACTACACAGCAGTACCTCCATGGAGGAGGGACAGAACCTACTTAGGAAATAGGCTCTGGGGCTAACAGCTGTGTTAAAACGAGCATCACCTCTAGCCTGGATGTCCAGGGAGTAATGCTTAGTAAAAGTGTGCACTGCTTTCAGGTAGCTGCTTGACATATCTCTAGGATAGAGATGTCCCTGGCAGCAGCCAGGGACGAGCTGTACCCCTCTGAGGAGTGAGCCCTCAGGCCTGAGGGAGGAACTTTACCCAGTTTTTCATAGCAGAATTGGACACAAGAGACGATCCACCTGGCAATGGATCTTTTAGTGGCAGGTTTCCCTTTGCCATCCTGACCATAAGTGAGGAAGAGTTGGAGGGAGTTAAACCTGTGACCTTTGGTACGATCTATGTAGTAGCTAAGTGATCTTTTGACATCTAAACTGTGCAACCACCTCTCACCAGAAGAGGAATGGCCAGTGAAGTACACAGGGAGAGATACAGATCGATTAAGGTGGAAATCTGAGACCACCTTAGGCAAGAACTTTCGGTTAGTCCTGAGGCCTACCTTATCTCTGTGAAAGGAGATAAAATCAGGCTCCACTGACAAAGCTTGTAACTCACTTATGCGCCTGGCAGAAGTGATGGCTACCAAAAACACAGTTTTCCAAGTCAAGTACTTGAGCTCTGCTGAGGACAAGGGCTCAAAAGGGTGTTGCATAAGTTGGGCAATGCAAATATTAAGATCCCAGGCAGGGGAAGGATCCCTAAATGGGGGGTTGGTGTGAAGCAACCCTTTGAAAAACTTGGAGAATACAGGATGAGCTGAAAGAGAAGAGGGCTTACCTGCTGACAAGAAAGCAGACACGGCTGCCAAGTGCACTTTTAGGGTAGCTGGTCTCAGCCCTAAAGTATTTAAATGAACCATATAATCCAGGACTGCGGGTAAGTCAGCAGATTCTGGGGAAATATGCTTCCCAGAGCACCATATGGAAAAATCTCTTCCATTTGGAATTAAAAGTAGCCCTGGTGGAAGGCTTCCTAGAAGCCTTCAGAATATCCAATACACCTTGGGAAAGTGTGGGTCAGCAACTCTAACTCTTCAAGAGCCAGGCCTTGAGATTGAGAGATTTGAGGTTCGGGTACCCAAACCCTCTCCTGAGCACAGGATAACAGATTGTGATTCCTGGGAGACACAGGGGATGGTGGACTGCTAAGGACATAAGAAGTGGGTACCAGGGCTGTCTGGCCCAGTCTGGAGCAATCAGAAACATCTTGCAGGATTGAGACACAATTTTAACTAGCACTTTAAACAGGAGAGGGAAGGGTGGAAAGGCATAGAGAAACTTCCCTTCCCAACTGAGAAGGGAGGCACCAAGGGGGACTGAGCCCAACACTGGGGGCCTGCAACAAAAAAGAGGAAGTTGGTGATTGTCTGGGGCTGCAAAAAGATCTATCTGGGGTGTGCCCCATCTGGCAAATACCACCTCCAGAACTAGGGGATCCAGAGCCCATTCGTGATGGCCTTGGGAAATCCTGCTGAGAGCATCAGCCAGGACATTGCCCTTGCCTGGGAGGTGAACTACTACAAGGGAGGTGTTCAGGAGTAAGCCAGAGACCATAATCCAAGCTTGCGTGCACAAGGCCGTGTAGACGGAGTGCCCTTTGCTTGTTGATGTACCACATTGTGGTGGTATTGTCTGTTCTGACTTGAATAACCTTGTTCTGAACAGATTTGGAAAAACTTGAAGTGCTAAGAAAAACTGCTCTGAGTTCCAACAGATTGATGTGGAGCAGAGATTCCTGAGGGGACCCCAATCCTCTGCGTGGTGAGGTCGCCATGTGAGCTCCCACCCCAATAGGGATGCATCTGTAACAAGGATTAAGGAGTGAGACTGACGGGTAAGGGGAACCCCCTGTCTCAAATTGCCCTGGTCCAGCCCCCACTGAAGGGCCTGGATCAGGGTTCGAGTCACTGGAATTAATTTGGTTAGAGGGTCCTTTCTTTGAGACCAAAAGGCTTTCAAATGGAACTGGATGTCCCTCATCTGAAATCTGGCTCCCTGCACTACTGCTGTAGAAGCAGCCATGTGTCCCAGGAGCTATAGAAAGTGCCTTGCTGGTCGAGAGACCCGCAGGGTGAAGGAGGAAGCCAGAGAAATCAGGGTACTTGCCCTTTCCAGAGTAAGGAAGGCTCTGGCTTCTTTTGTGTTCAGTTCTGCACCTATGAAGGTGAGAAGCTGGACAGGCTCTAGGACTGACCTTGGAAGACTGAGAAGGAAACCTAGAGAAGTTAGCAGTTGCTGAGTTACTTGAAGGTGTAACCTGACTTGGTCTGTGGACTGGCCTACTATGAGCCAGTCGTCCAAGTAAGGAAAGATGGCAATTTTTGCCTTCCTAAGTGGGCAACTGCTACAGCCAGGCATTTTGTGAATACCCTTGGGGCAGATGTAAGGCCGAAGGGCATTGCTCTGAACTGGTAATGACCTGAGGGCAGTTCGAATCTGAGGTACTTTCAATGGGAGCTTCTGATGAGAACATGAAAATAGGCATCCTTGAGGTCCAGGGACACTAGCCAGTCCCCTGGCCTTAAAGAGGGTAAAATAATTCCCAGAGTCACCATTTTGAATTTTGGTTTTAAAAGGTGTTTGTTTAGATACCTGAGATCCAGGATGGGCCGCCATTCTCCTGTCTTTTTTGGGGTAAGGAAGTACCTGGAGTACAACCCTTTGCCTTGGTGTAGGGGTGGAACCCTTTCCACAGCTCTGAGAGCCAGGAGGGTAGAGACTTCTGCCTCCAGGGCAAGAGCCTCTGAAGGATTTGCAGGTGAGAGGATCTGATTCTCATCCTTGGAAATTTTTGAAGCTGAGAACCAGTCCCTGGCTTACTACTTCCAGGACCCACTTGTCTGACGTTAGAGACTCCCAGTCCTGGACAAAGTAAGCCAGCCTGCCCCCTACAGGTAGTGGAGAATCGGCCCTGGGCGCCCCATCAGGGTGCCTGTTTGGCAGGGGTTTTAGGCTGAGGGGTGGAAGCAGGCCTGCCTGCACCCCGTCTGCCTCTTCCTCTAAAGAACCCCTTCTGTGCAAAGCTGAAGAGGAAGCCTGGGCTTGGTAAAAAGGCCTAAGAAAAAGTCCTACTCCTGCCCCTGGGAGGCTGTCTTTGGAAAGTGACTTGCCTTCCTTGGCCTGTGCACTCCATAGGTGGTCCTATATTCATCCATTTTCTTCATGTAATTCTCTGTTTGCTCCCAAACAGAGAGTTGCCTACAACAGGGAAATCCATGGCCTTAGTCTGGGTATCCCAGACAGGCTAGTACATCTGAGCCAAGCCATTCTATGGAGAGCCACAGATGTAGCCATGACTCTGGATGATACATCATTAGAGTCCACTGCAGCATGGAATTGCACCTTGGATGCCTCAATACCATCAGGGGCCACCTGCTCCAGCTCTTCTGGCAGCTGGCCAGGAACCTGCTTTGCTAGAGCTAAAACAGTATCCCATCTGGATTTCTGATATCTAGCAACATAAGCCATATAATTAGCCTGTCTGAGTCCTAAGGAAGCTGCCATGTACTGTTTCTTTGCCATGCCATGGCATCTATCTTTCTGGAGTCCTTGTCAGGGGGGTGAGAGGCTAAGGGAACATTTGCCTTGTCACAGGCTGCAGCCTGCACCACCCCCACGTGGCTGCATTGTTGTGTAAGGAACTCCGTATCAGAGCCTGATAATGCATACCTTTTGTCCATTCTTTTATCAACAGGAGGTATGGTGTGAGGAGCTTTTAAAATCTTTACTGTCTGTTTCCAAAAAGATTTATGCAGAGGAATAGACAGTCTCCTAGACTCTGGGATATCCATCATTTATACAAAATCAGGCTCCTTCTGATCATCCACAGCTTCCTCCATAGGGAGCTGGAGGGTTTCAGCCACTTTTTTTTTTTTTTTTTTTAAACAGGAAGTGAGAAGGGGACTCAGAAAGCCTAGGGGGAGACACTCCTGAAGGTCTGTCTGGAGAGATGTCCGGTTCAATGGGCACGTCCAGACTTCAAAACCACATTCACTCTCCCTCTTCCCCCTCCTCTGGTTCATAAAACCCTTAAATGATACTCCTGAACCGGAGGAAACAACCGAACCGAGCGCTTACCTGATGATGTCGGTTCGGTCGGAACCGGGGAGACTGAACAATTTTTATTGCTTTAGCTATTTCTTCAGCGGTTGGAGAGGGAAGTTTTGACTCCACACCAGCTGATTTTCTAGATTTCTTTGTTGGAACCGACCTCAGAGTCGACTTCCTTTGCCCGAGGAAGTATCGCTTGATCAGAGGGCACCCCTCTGGTTCGGTTGAACTCAACCGGGCTGGCCATCCGGTCAGCAGACTTTATGGCCTCCCTGCCCCTGAGTCTACCAACCTCTTATCCCGGTAGCTGCAGGAAAACCCATGCAAATCTGGCAGTCTGACTTGAGGTGGTCAACCCCAGACAAAACACATGGTGTGGGGTGGCCTTGGCAAAGACTTCCCCACATACAACACAATGCTGAAACCCAGTGGGCCCGGTTTTTCTTTTGGGTTTCTCAGACATAGTGCCAGCCTAACCAAAAACTTGCCCTTTTATGGCAATCTGCCAAGCAAAACTCCCTTATCGGTTCCCAACAGTGTCACGGGTCGTGGAACAAAACGTAATTAAATCCGTTTTTTTTAGAACCGATAAGAACCGGGAACCGCACTTCTAAAAGACTATAATGTAATAGAAGTAACTCGATCGGTTCAAACCGAACCGATAAAATAGTTTACAAGTTCCACACAGAAAATAAATGTAAAACCTATCTAGTACTTACAATACCACAGATAGAGCTTGAACCGGCATGGTTGCGTTTAATTTCGTTAAAACCGAAAACGTTTATACTTTAACCGACAAAATGAACCGTGCAGAAGGAGGAATCTCTGGAGTGACTGTTCAGTGAGGCAGAGTAAAGAATCTGACAGTTTAAGTTTGAAGAACAACAGATAGAATTTTCAACCGAGCTCGAGCTCTAAGTTCCATGCCTGGCATGGACTTTAACTCTTTCACCTCCGGAGCAGTTCTAAGGCTGGGACAAACTACATGTCATAATATAGCAAGACTTCATGTTGTTTGAAGGGTAAAAAACCCAACAGATAGGAGAATCGGTTCAGCCGAACCGATTGACAAAACCCCCCCTCACACAAACGTATCTTTTTTTTTTTTTTACAATTTCCACAGCTCCACAATCAAAATAAATCTACCTACTTACAGTATAGCAGACAGTGATCTGAACTGAAAAAGACAACAAGTTATAATCGGAATGAACAGACGATTTACTAAACCGATCCAAGTGAAGGAGAAACTCTCCGAAGCGACTGTTCAGTATGGCGGAGTAAAGAACCTGACGGTTGCACTTTGAAGTGCAGCAGATAGAGGTTTGAACCAAGCACGAGCTCAACACTCTATGCTCTGGCATAGAGTTAACTCTTTGTACTCCGGAGCAGTTCTAATGCTGGAGCATACTGCGTATTGTCAGAACACAGCAAAACTTCATGTGGTTTGAATTCTTGATTCCAAGGCATATGCATGAATATAGGCATAGAGAGTATACAGGAACAGACTTCTTGTCTCCCTTTGTTACATCATGGGAGGGAAAGTTCAGTTACAAACAACTTATAAAAAACATAGGTACCCATTGCTTTCTCAACCATGACCATGGACTATACAATTTAAAATTATATGAAAGTCCCGGGGTACAAAACCCACCGAGTCAAAAACTGACATATAAAAACCATGTAGACACTTATTTTTTGGTAAGTACCACGATAAGGGTTGCTACCGTTAAGCCTTCACTCCGACTTAAAAGAGGCAATGCATAAGTAAACTAGAAGGAAAAATTACTCACCTTAGTAATGTTGTTTCTTCTAATGGAGTCTTGCTATATTCTGACAGTAGCAGTGAGTCCCAACCTTCGAACTGCCCCGGAGATGAAAGAGTTAACTTTCTATGCCAGGCATGGAAAGCTGAGCTCGAGCTCGGTTGAGACTCTGTCTGTTGCGGTTTAAACTCAAACTGTCAGATCTTTACGAGCTAAACTCACTAAGGTCCTGTGTGGAAGCTGTAAACCTACACTAGCCAACTGGCTACTAAACATAAAACACATTCTTTGGTCCCAAAACAAAGACTCAAGTCAGGAGACCCAAAAAATGAAAAACACAACACCAACTCACCCCAAGGAAAGAAGGGGTGAAAACAAAAAGGTGGGCACCTACTAAGTGCCAACACTGCACTGCCCACCAACATCCCAAAAACAGAGGTTCTGAGAGGGCAGGCGGGGGGGAGGTCAGAATATAGCAAGACTCCATTAGAAGAAACAACATTACTAAGGTGAGTAATTTATTCTTCAAACAACATGAAGTCTTGCTATATTCTGACAGTAGCAGACTACAAATCAGTACCTCCATGGAGGAGGGACAGAACCTACTTAGGAAATAGGCTCTGAAGCACAGCTGTGCCAAACCGAGCATCACTCCTAGCCTGGCTGTCCAGGGAGTAATGCTTGGTAAAAGTGTGAACTGTTTTCCAGGTAGCTGCTTGACATATCTCTAGAATAGGGATGTCCCAGCAGCAGCCAGGAAGCAGCTGTGCTCTGGTAGAGTGAGCCCTCAGGCCTGAGGGAGGAACCTTACCCAGTTTTTCATAGCAAAATTGATACAAGAGACAATCCACCTGGCAATGGATCTTTAGTGGCAGGTTTCCTTTACATCAACCTCACCATAAGTGAGGAACAGTTGGAAGGAGTCAAACCTGTGACCCTTGGTACGCTCTATGTAGTAACTAAGGGCTCTTTTCACATCTAAACTGTGCAGCCTCCTCTCGCCAGAGGAGGAATGGTCAGTGAAGTACACTGGAAGAGACATAGATTGATTAAGGTGGAAATCTGAAACCACCTTGGGCAAGAACTTCCTGTTCGTCCTGAGGACCACCTAATCTCTATGAAAGGAGATAAAATCAGGCTCCACTGACAAAGCTTGTAATTCACTTATGCGTCTGGCAGAAGTGATGGCTACCAGAAACAGAGTCTTCCAAGTCAAGTACTTAAGCTCTGCTGAAGACAAAGGCTCAAAAGGGAGTTGCATAAGCAGAGCAATGCAAACATTAGGGTCCCTGAATGGAGGGTTGGTGTGAAGCAATCCCTTGAAAAACTTGGAGAATACAGGGTGAGCTGAAAGAGAAGAGGGCTTACCTGCTGAAATAAATGCAGACACAGCTGCCAGATGCACTTTTAGTGTAGCTGGTCTCAGCCCCAAGCTATTTAAGTGGACCATATAATCAAGGACTGTGGACAGATCAGCAGATTCTGGGGAAATATGTTTCTCACAGCACCATATGGAAAATCTTTTCCATTTGGAATTATAAGTAGCCCTGGTGGAAGGTTTTCTAGAAGCCTTCAGGATATCCATTACACCTTGGGAGAGGTAAATCAGCAAACTCTAACTCTTCCAAGAGCCAGGCCTTGAGATTGAGAGATCTGAGGTTCGGGTACCAAACCCTCCCCTGAGCACAGGTTAACAGGTTGTAATTCCTGGGAAGATACAAGGGAAGATGGACTGCTAAGGACAGTAGGAATGGATACCAGGGCTGTCTGACCCAGTCTGGAGCAATCAGGATCATCTTGCAGGGTTGAGATCTGATTTTGACTAGCACTTTGAACAGGAAAGGGAAGGGGGGAAAGCACAGAGAAACTTCCCTTCCCAATTGAGAACTAAGGCATCCAGGGAGACTGAGCCCAACACTGGGGGCCTGCAGCAAAAAAGGGGACGTTGGTGATTGTCTGGGGCTGCAAAAAGATCTATCTGCGGGGTGCCCCATCTGGAAAATATCACGTCCAAGACCAGGGGGTCCAGTGACCATTCGTGATGGCCTTGGGAAATCCTGCTGAGAGCATCTGCCAGGACATTGTCCTTGCCTGGGAGGTGAACTGTCATGAGGGAGGTGTTCAGGGAGTAAGCCAGAGACCACAACTTCATTGCTTCGGTGCACAAGGCCGTAGACAGAGTGCCTCCTTGCTTGTTGATGTACCACATTGTGGTGGTGGTGTCTGTTCTGACCTATACAACTTTGTTCTGAACAGATTTGGAAAAAGCTTGAAGTGCTAGAAATACTGCTCTGAGTTCCAACAGACTGATGTGGAGCAGAGATTCCTGAGGGGACCACAACCCCTGGGTGGTGAGGTCACCCATGTGAGCCCCCCACCCCAAGAGGGAGGTATCTGTAGTAAGGATTAAAGAGTGAGACTGAGTGACAAAGGGAACCCTTTGTCTCAGATTGTTCTGATCCTGTCACCACTGTAGGGCCTGGATCAAGTTCTGCTACTGGGATCAATTTGATCAGAGGGTCCTTCCTTTGAGACCAAAAGGCTCTCAAATGGAACTGAATGTCCCTCATCTGAAATCTTGCTCCCTGCACTACTGCTGTAGAAGCAGCCATGTGCCACAGGAGCTGTAGAAAATGCCTTGCTGGTCGAGACACCTGCAGGGTGAATGAGGAGGCCAGAGAGATCAGGGTCCTTGCCCTGTCCAGGGGAAGGAAGGCTCTGGCCTTCTCTGTGTCTAGCTCTGCACCTATGAAGGTGAGGAGCTGGACAGGCTCTAGAACTGACTTTGGAAGATTTAGAAGGAAACCCAAAGAAGTGAGCAGTTGCTGAGTTATTTGTAAGTGTAACTTGACTTGGTCTGGGGACTGGCCTACTATGAGCCAGTCGTCCAGGTAAGGGAAGATGGCAATCTTTTGCCTTCTTAGAGAAGCAACAACCACTGCCAGGCATTTTGTGAATACCCTTGGAGCAGAGGTGAGGCCAAAGGGCATTGCTCTGAACTGGTAATGGCCTGAGGCAGCTGAACCTGAGGTACTTTGATGGGAGCTTCTGACGAGAATATGGAAGTAGGCATCCTTGAGGTCCAGGGACACTAGCCAGTCCCCTGGCCTTAGAGAGGGTAGAATAATCCCTGAGTCACCATTTTGAATTTTGGTTTTAAAAGTGCTTGTTTAAGTATCTGAGATCCAGGATGGGCCGCCATTCTCCTGTCTTTTTGGGGTAAGGAAGTACCTGGAGTACAAACCTTTGCTCTGGTGTGGAGGGTGGAACCCTTTCCACAGCTCTGAGAGCTAGGAGGAAGAGACCTCTGCCTCTAAGGCAAGTGCCTCTGATGGATTTGCAGGTGGAAAGGATCTGGTTCTCATCTTTGGAAACTTTTTGAAGCTGAGAACCAGTCCCTGGCTTACTACTTCCAGAACCCATTTGTCTGATGTCAGAGACTCCCAGTCCTGGACAAAGTAAGCCAGCCTGCCCCCTACAGGTAGCTGAGAATCGGCCCTGACAACCCCATCAGGGTGCCTGTTCGGCAGGGGCTTTGGGCTGAGGGGTGGAAGCAGGCCTGCTTGTATCCTGTCTGCCTCTCCCTCTAAAGAACCCCTCTGGGCATAAGCAGAAGAGAGGCCTGGCTTGGTAAAAGGCCTATGAAAAGGCCTGCCCCTGCCCCTGGGAAGCTGCCTTTGAGGAGTGGCCTGCCTTCCTTGGCCTGTGCACCCATAGGTGGTCCTATACTCATCCATTTTTTCTTCATGTAATCTCTGTTTGCTCCCAGAGAATTACCCACAACAGAAAAATCCATGGCCTTAGTCTGGGTATCCCAGACAGGCTAGTACATCTGAGCCAAGCCATTCTCGAGTGCACAGATGTAGCCATGACTCTAGATGACACATTATTGGAGTCTACTGCAGCATGGAATTGCACCTTGGATGCCTCAATACCATCAGCAGCCACCTGCTCCAGCTCCTTGGCAAGCTGGCCAGGGACCTGTTTTGCCAGGGCCATAACAATGTCCCATCTGGATTTTTGATACTTAGCAGTATAGGCCATATAATTGGCCTGTCTGAGTCCCAAGGATGCTGCCATGTACTGTTTCTTTGCCATGGCATCAATCCTCCTGGAGCCCTTGTCCGGGGTGAAACCAACGAATGTTTGTTCTATCACAGGCTGCAGCCTGTACTACCCCAACATGGATGCATTGTTGTGTAAGGAACTCCGTGTCTGAGCCTGACAATGTATACCTCTTGTCCATTCTTTTATCCACAGGAGGTATAGTGTTAGGAGTCTTTAAAATCTTAAATGTCTGTTTCCCAAAAGATTTGTGCAAGGGAATAGACAGCCTCCTAGACTCTGGGATATCCATCATTTCCGTATAGTCAGGCTCCTCCTGGTCATCCACAGCTTCTTCCATAGGAAGCTGGAGGGTTTCAGCCACTTTTTTATAAAACATGAAATGGGAGGGGACTCAGAAAGCCTAGGAGGAGACACTCTGAAGGTCTGTCTGGGAGATGTCCGGTCAATGGGCACATCCAGACTTTCAATCCACATTCACTTTCCTCATACTCCTCTTCCTCCTCCTCCGGTTCATAAAATTCCTCTAAATCATACTCTTGAACCGGTGGAACCGGCCGAAGCGAGCGCCTGCCTGATGGTGCCGGTTCGGTCGGAACTGGGGAAAGCGACTAAACAATTTTGATTGCTTTGGCTATTTCTCCAGCGGTTGGAGAGGAAAGTTTTGGCTTCACACCAGCTGATTTTTCTTTTCTAGTTCTTTTAGCCGGAACCGACTTCTCAGAATCGGCTCTCCTTTTGCCCGAAGAAGTCTCGCCCTAGTCAGAGGGCACTCCTTCTGGTTCGGTTTGAACTGAATCGGGCGGGCCATCCGGTTCAGCTGACCTTTTGGCCTCCCTTTCCCTGAGCCTACCAGCTCTCTTTTCTAGGGTAGCTGCAGGGAAATTTTTGCAGATCTGGCAGTCTGCATTGAGGTGGTCAAACCCCAGACACTAAACACAGGTGGTGTGGGGGTCAGCCTTGGCAAAGACTTCCCCACACACACTGCAGTGTTGAAACCCAGTGGGTCTGGTTTTTCTTTTGGGTTTCTGAGACATAGTGCCAGTCCTAACCAAACTTACCCTTTTATGGCAATCCGCCAGGCAAAACCCTCTTATCAGTTCCCAATTGTGTCACGGGTCGTGGAAAAAAAATGTAATAAAATGCGTTTTTTTTAGAATCGATAAGAACCGTAACCACACTCTAAAAGCTACATTTAAGATTTTTTAACAACTTGATCGGGTTCAAACCGAAACCTAACTGTTACAAGTTCCACACAGAATAGAATAAAATAAAACCCATCTAGTACTCACAAATACCACAGACAGAGACTGAACCGATAGGTTATGGTTTAAATTGGTTTAAAACCGAGAAAAGCGGTACTTTAACCGACAAATTGAACCGAGCAGAAGGAGAACTCTCCGGAGCGACTATTCAGTGAGGCGGAGTAAAGAATCTGACGGTTTGAGTTTAAACAGCAACAGACAGTCTCTCAACCGAGCTCGAGCTCAGCGTTCCATGCCTGGCATGGAAAGTTAACCCTTTCATCTCCGGGGCAGTTCGAAGGTTGGGACTCACTGCTACTGTCAGAATATAGCAAGACTTCATGTTGTTTGAATAAAAGATTGCTCAGACAATACAGACTCAGGCAATACAGTATTATTCAAAATATAGCAATAAAGATATGGTGGAATTAGTCCAGGGATTTAGGCCCCGATTATGTGAAAATAATAATATAAATAATAATAATAATAATAAAACTTAATTTATTAAGTGCCTTTCAAGTGCCAAGGCACTGTACAAAATAAGCATAAAAGAAGCCATGTATAAAAACAGATCACAACTATCTGAAATATTAACAGTATAAAACAGCAGACATATAAAATCAGAGTAACAGAGGAAAAGCGGAACAGAGTCTCTATTCAAGTATCATTAAGTTCCTCAGGATCCATCTCTTTTGGAATAAAGTCTGCTTTAATCTTGAGGAGCTGTTTACCCGCTTCTGACGGGTCGATGAACATGAACAGGTTACTCACCTGTAACAGTAGTTCTAGGAGTGGTATATGTTGTTCATCCACACTGTATGGCATTGTCCCTTTCCCCTTTAAATCTTGCCGGAAGTCTTCAAGCTGGCTCCTCCCACCCACCCGGGTGGTAAATACCTCGGCTCTGCCCCATGACGCCAGATCTAGCCCGCTGGAAGCCAGGTTGTGCGCCTTAAGCTGGGGAGGTCGGGAGAGGTAGGATGAACAACATCATACCACCCCAGAACTACTGTTACAGGTGAGTAACTCTGTTTTTCTAGGAGCGTGATATGTTGTTCATCCACACTGTCTGGCAGACTCCTAGCAGTTCTCCGAAGAGGGAGGCAAGGCGCACACCCCTTACTTATGAAAAAGAGATTGGAGAACCGAGGCCCCAAAACCAGCATCACGTCGTGACTCAAGGTCGATGTGATAATGGGAAATGAAGGCGTTTGCTGACTTCCAGGTAGCAACCCAACAGATTTCCTGGATAGGGATGTCCCTGGAAGCAGCCACCGAAGCAGCAGTATGGCGGGTAGAATGAGCTCTTATCCCCTTGGGAGGCTCCTTGCCCGCCAGTTCATAACACAGACTTATGTATGATGTGATCCATTTTGCAATAGTCCGCTTGGCTGCAGGCCTGCCAGAAGCAGCTTCAGCGTAGGTGACAAACAGCTGGCGAACCTCTCCCCGAATTTCCGCCGTCCTCTCCTTATAATAGGAGAGAGCACGCCTGAGGTCCAGAGCATGGAGCCTGTACTCGCATCCGAGGTGTAGTTAGGGTAATATACTGGCAGAGTCAACACCTGGTTCAGGTTAAACTCTGATACCACGTTCGGAAGGAATTTCGGGTGGCGGCGCAGGACAACTTTGTCCCTGTGAAAGACCAGGTAAGGGGAGTCCACTGAAAGTGCCTGGAGCTCCCCTGTCCTTCTGGCTGACATGATAGCCACCAGGAAGGCAGTCTTCTACGACAAGTGTGAGAGCCCACACTTGTGCATGGGTTCAAATGGCTTGCCCATGAGCTTTGCCAAAACCAGCAAGAGACCCCACGGAGGTAAGGTTCACGCACCGGAGGGGATATGTGATCCAGGCCTTGGAAAAAGCGCCCGATCACCGTCTCCTGCGCCAATGTCGGCTGACCGGCCCATGCCCAGTAAGCAGAGATGACTGCCAGGTGCACCCTAAGGGTCGATGACCGAAGACCCCCATTGGAGAGGGACCAAAGGTAGTCCAGAATGTTAGCCACAGAGCAGGATAAGGGGTCCAGGCTCTTTCCCTGACACCAAATAGAAAATCTTTTCCATTTGAAGGCATAACATTTCCTGGTCGATTCTTTTCGAGATGCTTCCACCACAGTGTAGACATCTTCAGAAAGACCCAAAGCCTGGAACTCTAGCCGCCAGGAACCAGGCTGTGAGGTGCAGGGATTGAAGGTCCGTTGAAAGACCTTCCCTGGTTCAACGATATCAGGTCCGGCGGCACAAAGCTGCTCCGGGCCCTGCAGCTGAGGCTGAGGAGATCTGGATACCAGAACTGGCGTGGCCAATCTGGGGCTACCAGGATCACCTTCACCTTGTCCCTCCTCACCTTGAGTAGCACCTTGTGGATCAAGGGAAATGGAGGGAAGGCGTAGAGGAGGCCTGGGGTCCATGGCCTCGAGAAGGCATCCCCCTGCAGCAAGCCCTGCTGAGGGGGGCAGGCATGGTACAGCCTCAGCTTGGTGTTCTCCCTGGAGGCAAACAGGTCCACCAACGGTTTGCCCCAATGGGAGAAGAGATCGTAAGCTACCTCTGGATGGAGAGACCACTCATGGGATGTCTGGCCTATGCAGCTGAGAGCATCCGTCAGTTGGCTCGAGACTCCTGTCACATGGATGGCTAGGAGATCCGCCTCCAGCCGGCTGATGAAGGTCCAGATCCGGAGCGCCCCCTTGCATAGCAGACAGGAGTGCATGCCGCCCTGTTTGTTGAGGAGTGACATGGTCGTGGTATTGTCCGCCTGACTTGAACCACTTGACCCGGAGCTGAGGAGCGAAGCTGACAGGGCCAGTCTGACTGCTCTGAGCTCCAACAGGTTATGTGCATCGGGACCTCAGGGTCCAGAACCCGTGAGCTCTGATGCCCCCATGTGGGCCCCCAGCCCATGAGAGGCGCCGGTCGTAAGGACAACCGTTGGCTCGGGGCGGACAAACGGGATTCCTTCCTGCAAGTGACTCGGGACGGTTCACCATTGGAGAGCATCCCACATCCTCTGGGTGACTGATCAGCTGGTCGAAGAGACCCTGACGCTGAGACCACTGGGCGGCCAGCTCCCATTGAAGGGGCACATGCAGTCTGGCCCAGCGGACCACTGAGGTGCACGCCCCATGTAACCCAGGAGGAGCAGGAAGTCCCGGGCAGGGTGCAAGTGCCCAACCAGAAATGATTGGGCAAAGGAGGAAAGAACCTCCGCCCTGTCCGCCGGGAGCCGAGCTCTGGCTTGACAAGAGTCGAGCTCTGCCCAATGAAGCCCATCACCTGAGAAGGCATGAGTTCTGACTTGGCCTCATTGATTAGGAGGCCCAGGTGGGAGCAGGTTTGGAGGGTCAGGTCCCTGGACCACTCCACCTCCTGAAGGGAGGAACCCGCCAGGAGCCAGTCGTCTAGATAGGGGTAAATGCGAACCCCTTGACGCCATAGATGGGCTGCCACCACTGCGATGCATTTGGTGAAGACCCTTGGGGCCGATAACAGGCCAAACGGCATGGCTCTGAACTCATACAGGGTCCCTTCGACCCTGAAGCGGAGGAACCGCTGATGGGACGGATGGATTGGGACGTGGTAGAATGCGTCCTGAAGATCCAGTGTACAGAACCACATGTTTCACTCCAGGGATGGTATAATCTGGTTCAGAGTTACCATCCGGAAGGTGGGAGACCTGAAATACCGATTCGTGGAGATCTAAAATGGGGCACCAACCCCCTCGTCTGCTTGGGCACCAGGAAGTACCTGGAGACGAAGCCTGGGTCTGAAGGAGGATCCGGCACTGGAGCTACCACCTCCTTCAGGAGGAGCTGAGCAATGTCGTCCCGAAGGGCCAACTGAGATCCTTTCCTCCCGTGGGGCACGGACCCGGCTGGGGGGGTACTGCTCGAACTCTACAGGCAGTCTCTGCCCAACCACTTCCAGAACCCACTTGTCCAAAGTGATACTGGACCAGGCGGAAAGAAAGTGGTGGAGCCGGCCCCCCATGGGAGGATCCAGAACTGTCGTGACGGGTGCAGGGGAGGCCACCCCCGACCCGTCACTGTGCAGACTTGGAGGAGGAGGCGGCACCTGGACCAGCACCTCGGCCTCCTTTGCGGGGCTGTTGGGGACCTTGCTTGGGCCTAGGGCACCAAGCTTGAGCCTGCTGCTGTTGCTGACCTCCCTGGAAGGAGGGCTGTCGGACCGCAGGGGAAGAATGCCGAAAGGACTTCTTCTTGTGCTTCTGCTGGTTCTTGCCTGAAAAACCTTTAGCAGAGGTGGCATTAGGCTGCTCAATGCACGGTAGATGACCTGCCACTCCCGGACCGAAGAGGTTGGTGCCAAGAAAGGGCACGTCAGCTAGCTTGTGCTGAGTATCCGCAGGAAGGGAGGATAACCTCAGCCAAGCCCTGCGGCGAGAGGCTACCTCGGCAGCTAGTGAACGGACACAGGAATCACCAATGTCCAGAGCTGTTGTTTAGCAACAGCCCAGCCCTGGTCCCGGACCTGCTTGACCGTGGTCTGCATGTCTGCTGGGAGATGAGGGAGAACTTCAACAAGTGACCCCAAAAGGGCGTGAGAGAAGTGTGCCATGATCACTGCTGAGCTAGCCTGACGAAGGCCTAAGGATGATGCCGCGTAGACCTTCCGGGCCGAGTGGTCCATAAGTTTGGACTCCTTGTCCGGAGGGCGGTCAGTATCCGTAGAACTGCCGTTCACCTAAACACTGAGGCAGTCACAAGGCTTTCTGCTGAGGGATGCTCAGTGAAGCCCGCCAAAGACCCCATGGGCACCACGTACTTGAGGGCCATGCGGGCAGAGGGAGCCGGGCAAGAGGCTGGACGCTGCCAAAGTTCCAGAGCCGGGCCAACTATGGCTTCGGCTACTGGGAAAGCCTCCGTCGGGGTATCCCCCCTCTTGAGAATATCCGTGAGAGGATATTCTGCCTTCTTCTGAATGGGCTGCAGAGGCATACCTGTGGACTCTGAGATGAGTCGAAGGATACCCTGGAAGGAAGAAGGCCCTTCCTCCATGCCTGACACCGACAGCTCATCATGAGAGTGAAGGCGGGTAGTATCTGAATCCGAGGAGTCCGGATACAAAGGTCTCCCACCTAAATCCCCCTCGATGTGCCTAGAGCGATCAGGAGTGACCGTGATGGACAACCTATGGGCAGGCTCTAGTTGGTCGGTCCTCCTAGAGGGAACCCTCCTGAGGCTGTTTTGTGGTGGTTCCACCAAATTGGTGGGGAGCCCTAACAGGCCGAGCCGAAATGCGCACCGGACCCACAGGAGGGAGAACCGGAGTCCTCGGCACCAAGGGACTCGGTGTTGGCAGAAGAGGCTGAGGCCAAGTAATGGCCAGTATTGCCGGGGCAGCCGGCTTTTGACCTGTTAAAAGAAGTTGCTGCCACATAAGGTCCTCATAACATCGATGGAGCTTCCGTCTAAGTCTCTCCTCGTCCGAGGAGGATGAGGAACGGTGGCGGCACCTCTTCCGGCAGTGTTTGTGGCCCTTTCGCGGTTTTTCGACTGATGGGGTCCTACTCCTCGATCAAAACAGACGGCGTCGGCTCTGTCAGTCAGGAGAAGCTGGATTCAGTGAAAATCGGTGTTCTGGCTCTTGTCCCTCGATCGGGATGCCCGAAGGATGGGTCTCCTCCTCGGGGAAGGAGAGCATAGGAGTCCTCTCCAGAGAATCGTCGACAGGCGTCTACTACAACGGCTCGATCGGGTTGAGAGAAATCTCGTCCGGTTCTGCCGTTTCCTCGGCTTCGGTGCCCTGGCCTGACGGAAGGTCCGAAAAGCCGGCAGCCGAGGAAGCGATCTCGACCGTGGTCGAGACCCCATGCTCCTGAGAGTCGGACTGCTCTCGGTCCCAGGAGCGTCTTCTTCAGGTAGAAGAAGATGGTTTAGGATCATTATCCTTCTTCTTCTTGGATCGGGAGGAGTGCGAGCCTGAAGGCGCCTCACCCTTAGTAGGGAGAGACTGGCACAACTCCCGGAAGGATCCCGTGAAGGTGGAGCCCAAGTTGAGTGAGCACGTAAGAAGCTTCGTTGGCCGGGCTTGGGCAGCTTCTTCTTCTCAAGGCCACCATCTGCTCGAGCTGCTCGGAAGGATCCTGCAGAGTCATGAAACCTACTTCACCTGGCCTCCTTCGATTTCACCGTGGATTGCGAAGTCCGGTCTCCCCAACTTAAGGCGCGCCCTACGGTCCTCCAGAACGGTGGGATGGAAGGCCAAACAGATGGTGCACGCCAAAGTATCATGCATGGCGCCGAGGCAGTATACGCACGAGAGGTGGGGATCGGTGCAAGACATTTTTTGTCCACAAGAACACCAGCGAAATCCGGAGGACGACTTGTCCTCCATATCCGAAGCGTTCGGATCTGAATCGTACACTGTTACGAGTTTTAAGGCATGTAAGTGCGGTGAAAACCGTCGATTTGACTCCAGGGCCTCTGTTACTGCAAGGTAGCACGAGGGAACCTGTATCTTCCAGCGGAAAGGAAGATCTGGCGTCACGGGGCGGAGCCGAGGTATTTACCACCCGGGTGGGTGGGAGGAGCCAGCTTGAAGACTTCCAGCAAGATTTAAAGGGGAAAGGGACAATGCCAGACAGTGTGGATGAACAACATATCCACGCTCCTAGAAATAGTATGTCCTGGGCAGAGACAGGGGACGTGACACTGACAAGGACAAGGACAGCAGTAGAGGATACCAAGGCTGTCTGGCCCAATCTGGAGCCACTAGTATCACTGTGCAGGGTTGAGTCCTGATCTTGATCAGAACTCTGAACAGCAGAGGGAAGGCATAGAGAAACCTGCTCTTCCAGTCCAAAAAGAGAGCATCCTGGGGAACCACCCCCAGGACTGGAGGTCTGCAACAAAACAGAGGAAGTTGTTGATTGCCCAGTGCTGCAAAGAGATCTATCTCTGGAGTGCCCCACTTGGAGAAGATGACCTTCAGGATGTGAGGATCCAGGGACCATTTGTGGTGTCCCTGTGAAATTCTGCTCAGAGCATCTGCTAGTATGTTGTCCTTCCCTAGAAGGTGAACTGCTACCAGAGAAGTCTGAAGAGAATAGGCCAGAGACCACAGCTTCATGGCTTCTGTGCACAAGGCCGAGGACCGAGTGCCTCCCTGCTTGTTGATGTACCACACTGTGGTGGTGGTGACCGTTCCGACTTGGGACCACCTTGCCCTTGACTGAATCCGAGAAGCTCTGCAGGGCTAGGAAAACTGCCCTGAGTTCCAGAAGACTGATATGAAGGAAAGATTCCTGTGGAGACCAGAGCCTTTTTGCTGTCAGGGCTCCCAGGTAGGCTCCCCACCCTAGGAGAGAAGCATCCGTAGTTAGAACTACTGATGGGTCTTGAGGGAGAAATGGAACCCCTTGTCTGCGGTTGTTTGGGTCCAGCCACCACTGGAGAGCTTGGACCAGAGTCTGAGTCACTGGAATCAGTTTGGTAAGTGAATCCTTCTTTTGAGACCAAAAAGACCTCAAATGAAACTGAATGTCCCTCATCTTGAACCTTGCTCCCTGCACCACTGCTGTGGAAGCTGCCATGTGGCTCAGGAGCTGGAGGAACTGTCTTGCTGGGTGGAAGACCTGAGGTCAAAAGGAGGAAGTGAGATCAACCAGGGCCTTTACCCTTGCCAGGGAAAGGAAGGCTTTTGCTTGTACAGTGTCCAGCTCTATGCCTATAAAGGTGAGAAGTTGAACTGGTTCGAGTACAGACTCTGGAAGATTGAGAAGAAACCCCAGGGAGCTGAGTAGGTCCTAGGTAGTTTGAAGAGCTAATTTTACCTGTAAAGGTGACTGACCCACTAAAAGCCAGTCATCCAGATACGGGAAGATGGTGATACCCTGTCTTCTGAGGTAAGCCACCACTACTGCAAGGCACTTTGTGAACACCCTTGGAGCTGATGTTAGGCCGAATGGCATGGCTCTGAATTGGTAATGGCCTGAAGGCAACTCGAACCTGACAGAAATACGGAAGTAGGCATCCTTGAGGTCCAGAGATGTTAGCCAATCCCTTGGCCTTAGAGAGGGAAGAATTATTCCCAGAGTTACCATTTTGAATTTGGGCTTTGAAATGCGTTTGTTCAGATACCTTAGGTCTAGGATGGGTCGCCACTCCCCTGTTTTCTTTGGGGTAAGGAAGTACCTGGAATACAGTCCTTTTCCCTTGTGCTGCGTAGGAACTTTCTCTATAGCTCCGAGAGCTAGAAGAGAGGAAACCTCTGCTTCTAGGGCAACGGTTTCTGAGACTGATACAGGTGGAAAAGACTTGGCCCTCTTTTTTGAAGCTAAGGTCCAGTCCCTGGCTTACTACTTCCAGGACCCACTTGTCTGAGGTCACAGACTTCCAGGCCTGGAAGTAGTAAGCCAGACTGCCTCCTACTGGAAATGGGGAGTCGACTCAGGCTGACACATCAGGATGTCTGCTTGGCAGAAGCCTTAAACTGAGAGGAGGAGGGAGCAGCCCTGCTAATCCCCCTCCTACCCCTCCCTCTGAAGAGCCCCCTCTGTGGGAAGGGAGAGGAGGCCTGGGCTTGGTAAAAAGGCCTTTGAAAGAGCCTGCCCCTGCCCCTAGACTGCTGCTTGTGCGGAGTGGCCTGCCTTTCCTTGGCCTGTGCACTCCTGTACGTGGTCCTGTATTCATCCATTTTCTTCAAGTAAGCCTCTGCCTGCTCCCCAAACAGAGTGTTACCTACTACAGGAAAATCCATAGCCTTAGTCTGGGTATCCTGTGAAAGGCTAGTACATCTGAGCCAAGCATATCTTCTGAGACACACAGATGTAGCCACGACTCTAGATGCCACATCATTGGAGTCCACAGCAGCATGAAATTGCATTTTGGATGCCTCAGTTCCATCAGCAGCCACCAGCTCCAGCTCCTTGGCTAGCTGGGGAGAGGCCTGTTTAGCCAGTTCCAGAACTGTATCCCATCTGGATTTCTGGTACCTGGCTATGTAGGCCATATAAGTAGCCTGCCTGAGTCCCAAAGAGGATGCCAAATACTGTTTTTTGGCCATGGCATCCACTTTCCTGGAGTCCTTATCCGGGGAGCCAAAGGAATGTTAGCCCTGTCACAGGCTACAGCCTGCACTACCCCAACATGGCTGCAATGACTATAAAGGAACTCTACAGCTGAGCCTGATAACGAATACCTCCTGTCCATTCTCTTATCCACAGGAGGTATCAAATTAGGGGTCTGTCAAATTTTGTGTGTCTGTTTCCCCAGGGATTTATGAAGAGGGATAGACAGCTTTTTGGACTCTGGGATGTCCGTCATTTCCACAAAATCAGGCTCTTCATCCTCCTCTGTGGCTTCAACCAAAGGAAGCTGCAGGGTTTGTGCCACCTTTTTGTAGAACAAAAAGTGTGAAGGGGACTCAGAGAGCCTGGGAGGAGAGACGCCTGAGGGCTTGCCTGGGGAGATGTCCGGTTCAATGGGCACATCCAGACGCCCCTCATTATCATCATCATTGCCATCATCACTGGGATAGTCTTCGTCTCCCTCCCACTCCTCATAATAAGCATCTGGGTCATAATCCGGAGGAGATGGATCCAACTGAACCGGCGGTACCGGTTCAGACGGAACCGGTCTAAGAGATTGGACAATACTAATTGCTTTGGCTAGTTTGTCTGTGGTTGGAGAGTGGGAAACAGGATCTGAACCGGCAGACTTGCGCTTTTTCTTTGACGGAACCGACCCCTTGGGGTCAGCTCTCCTTTTGCCGGAGGAGGTATCGCCTAGGTCAGTAGGCCCTTCTCAGGTTCGGCCACAACCGAACCGGGCTGGCCATCCAGATCTACGGACTTCTCTGCCTCCCTTTCCTTCAGCCTACTCAGTCTTATCTAGAGTGGATTTAGGAAAGTTTTTACAGATTTGGCAATCTGACTTGAGGTGGTCAAACCCCAGACAATCAACACAGATGAGGTGGGGGTCAGTCTTAGCAAAGGCCTCCCCACACTCAGTACAGTGCTGAAACCCAGTGGGACTGGTTTTCTTCTTGGGTTTCTCAGACATGGCCAACCTAACAAATTACCCTATTGCAGCTTTCAAGTCAGGTAATATAACAACTGATTGGTTACAAACTGTGTCATGGGCTTTTTAAAAGAACCTGCAAAAAGTCCGGTTCTATTGAAACCGATCGGTACTGGAACACCACACTAATCCCAGAAAAAAGAGAAATTAAATTTAACAAAGTCGGTTCCAAACCGGACCGACCGGGAAGAAACCGAAGAAAGACAATTTCCACTTTTTTGTTACCAAAATAAAACACAGTCACTACCTATCTACACCCTACCTGTACCGTAGACAGAGGCTGGAAATCCGAAAATAACAAAATAAATATGCGTTTTAAATCAAATGCTTTACTTTTATCGAACCAAGCAGAGGAAATCTCCGGAGCGACTTCACTGTTAGGTGCAGTAAAGAATCTGATGGTTACACTGGTAAGTACCACAGACAGAGGTTTGAAAACCGAGCTCGAGCTCAACATTCTATGCATCTGCATAGAGTTAACTCTTTCCTCTCCGGGGCAGTTCAAGTGCTGGGGCCAACTGCATTATGTCTAAATACGGCAAGACTTCATGTTGTTTGAAGTAACGTTAGGGGTCAGCCGGTGACACTGGATTTTCAGATGACGACAGAAGGGGTGTGTTCGGGGACAATGTTGGGGTGGCCAGCATCACCTGGACAGGTGTAGACTGGCGCTGGTCTAGGGAAGCAACCGGTGTCATCTTAGGAGCAGCCTGTCGAAGGAAGCGAACTCCTGAATGGGGCAGAGGTGTCACTCTCCTGGGGGAGGTGAGCGCATGCCCCTGGTGTCGCCAACCTTGGAGCCGAGAGCCGACTTAGCAGATGCCAAGACCGGGCAGATGATGGGTAAGCACCAACGCCCGAAGAGAACCCGTCAAGCCACTTGGCTGAGAGTCCATTGTCTGGTGGAAGAGCCTGAGCTTTAGGGGCTGAGGACAAAGTCCCTAACTCCGAAGAACCAGCGCCCGTCTGGATAAGGGTGCGTGGTTTGACTACCGGGAGCCTGGAAAGAGTGAGGACTGCGACGGATTTCTAGTCTGTTCTCTTGCGGGAGGACGTCCCTGAGCCGGGAATGAGAAGCAGACCAGGGTTTGTCCTTCGGCTTCTCCTGGTGCTTCTGCTTTCCATTAGACTTCTTTTCCTTGTGAGAAGACGAGGCTCCTGAAATCGGGGGTAAGGAGGTACTTTTTCACTGGATCTCTTTCTCCATCGCTGCTAATTTCTTTTCGAGCAAGAAGCTTTTGGGAGCCTTCTGGCGACAGATTCTGGTCCTCTGGTTGAATTTCAAGCAGTGATGGCAGGCCTCTGTATTGTGGTCGGGGCCTAAGCAAAAGAGGCAGGAAGCGTGTCGGTCCTTAGACTGAATCTACTTGCCACAAGCACACTTGGACTGCCACAGTTCTACAGATGAGGTTGGAGAAGAAGACATGCAGAGAAAATACTAAAGTATTTTCTTTTAGAAAATAATAAAGCGGGAGTAATCGCGAAAAAATGGTGGTCGACTAAAGCAGAGGTCCGTGGAACCGATGTGAACAGGTCGATGGTGGGAAAAAAAGGGATGCTGGGTTTGGGGACCACCCCTTTTATACCATTGGCCTACATCGGGCCGATATCAGGGGGCGGTCCCCTGCTGTAGAATGCTAGCTAGACATTTTCCATGGGGTCCTGGTGCCTGACAGCTTCAGTCCTTATGGTGTAGCCTGCTGCAAGAGCTCCCCCTCAAAATGAGATGTCCGGTGACTGAACAGTCTCACTGGATACTGCCCAAGTGTGAACAGTGAATTGAATCTGTGTAGTTTAAAGGTTTAAGGTACAAAGATCTTGTTTTCATACAACTGTGATCAGTAATAAAGAAAAACATTTACAGAAAATCTATGAAATCCAAACCAAATTGTGCCTAAATCTTAATTTTTTCTGAATGGTGTTAGGGGTTCCTAAAGCCAAGCATGGAATTAAGAGAAAAGTTTTATAGTTGTATATTATAGATAGTTGTATTAGATGGCAGAGGTTGCTCTGGAACCCAGCTGGGATGATGGATTTGAAGCCTTCCAGAAGACTTTTCTGGGACAGCTACATAAACTTAGGTGTTATAAAGGCTGTAGGTGAACAGCAAAGCGGATAGAATCTAAGACTAACAGAAAAACAGAAAAGTTCGGAAAGGACAATATACAAGGGAAAGTAAGTATCATCGTGTAAAATGTACAATATCTTTTTGTTGTAGAACATGAAACGACAGACTACTTATGCTTGGAAAGTTTGGAACTCTTGAAAACTACTCAACTACTCTTGGAAAGTTTATCTACAATATGGCTCTGGAGAGGATTCTGATGTTACCCAAAATGAAAAAAATACTCACCATAGTACTCTTGTTTCTTCAAAGGGATCACTCATTATGAATAAACTGATGCAGTCAGGCTCCTGTGTTGAATTGCCTGGAGAGTCGGAATTATATGCAAATGATGGAACTCTCAATTGGCTTACGCCAATTTCAAACTGCTGCCCTAGCAACTGCTGCACTGAGTGCTTCAGATTCTTACACAGCCTAACTGGGTAAAAGACACACTAGTTAAAACTAATATTTTTATAAAATAATTTTTGTCCTCTCAGGTCAAAAACATCCTTAAGAAGCAAACGTAAAACACTTGAGACCACAAGGAAACCAATTGGTTAAACAAAAAGTGACTCTCTAACCTGACCTATATAGAAAACACCCTAAGGCAGGGATGCGGAACAAATTTTATAGGTTCTAGTAGGGGAGGCAGGGTGGGTGCTTTAATCATAATAAGTGATCCCTCTGAAGAAACAAGATTACTATGGGGAGTATTTTTTTCTTCTAACCCCAGGAATCATTCATGATTAAACTGATGCAGACTACCAAGCAGTACCTTTGGAGGTTGGGCAGGGAACCTATTTTGAAAACAGGTTCTGCAGCACTGCTGTACCAAACCTGGCATCATTTCTGGAGTATAGATCCAGGCTGTAACGCTTTATGAAGGTATGTACTATTTTCCATGTAGCTGCTTTGCAGATTTCCAGTAGTGGAATTTCTCTTGAAGCTACCAATGAAGCAGCTGTGCCCCTGTTTGAGTGTGCCCTCAAGCCCAGGGGCACCTGTTTACCCACTTCACTATAACAAAACTGTATACATGCCACTATCCAGCAAGCAATTGTATGTTTTGTGGCAGCTCTGCCCTTACCTACTTCACCAAAGGTGAGAAAGAGCTGTGTTTGACTTGATCTGTAAGACTTGGTTCTGTCAATATAGTGGCTAAGTGCCCTTTTGACATCAAGGGAGTGAAGTCTCTTTTCTGGAGAACTGGAGTTCTCTGTAAAAAAAAAGACAGGCAAAGTGATGGACTGATTTAAGTGGGACTCAGACACCACCATGGGAAGGAATTTTCTATTGGTCCTGAGAACCACTTTATCCCTGTGAAATGAGATGTAATCCACATCTGTGCACAGGGCTTGCAATTTGCTGATCCTTCTGGTTGAAGCAACAGCGACCAGAAATAGTTTTCCAAGTGATGTACTTTAAATCTGCAGTTGCCATGGACTCAAATGGTGCATCCATGAGCTTGGCAATGCAGATATTCAGATTCCGCGGGCCGGGACTGGTTCTCTCAGGGAAGGGTGCAGAAGGTTAAGGCCTTGAACGTATTTCCTGAAGACTGGATGAGAGGCCATGGTTCTCTCTTTACCAGCTGACAGGTAAGCTGAGACTGAAGCCAAGTGGACCTTCAGTGTCGAAGGCTTCAGGCCTAAAGAATGTACGTGTGTTAGGGTAATCCAAGAGAATAGCCAAGTCAGCCCTGGAGGGGTCAGTACCCATACCTGCACACCATATGGAGAATCTCTTCCACTTAGAAGAATATGTTTTCTTAGTGGAAGGTTTCCTGGGAACCCCTAAGTATTGTCAGCACCTGTTCTGACAGTTTAAGGTTAGCAAATTCTAAGTCCTCAAGAGCCAAGCCTTGAGCCTCAGTGATTTGAGGCTGGGGTATAGGATCCTGCCCTGAAAGGAGGTCAGCAGGCTGTGCCTCCTGGGCAAGTGAATTGGGGGAACTACTGATAAAGTCAGCAGAAGCGAGTACCAGTGTTTCCTCGCCCAATCTGGTGCCACCAGTATCACTGTTGCTGGTTGGGACCTCAATTTCAGCAGGGTCCTCAATATCATTGGAAAAGGAGAAGGCATACAGAAGCTTCCCTGTCCAGTCCAGGGCCATCGCATCTAGGGGAAGTGTGCCCCTGAAAGGAGGCCTGCAACAGTACATTGGTAACTGGTGATTTTCTACAGAGGCAAAGGGATCCACATCTGAAGTGCCCCACCTCCTGAAAATTGTACTGAGTATCTGAGGATTCAGATACCACTCATGGTGGTCCTGACTTATCCTGCTGAGGGAATCTGCCAGTACACTGTCCTTCCCTGGAAGGTGTATGGCTGATAGGGATACTTTCATGGAGTATGCCAAGGACCACAGCCTCATTGCTTCTGTGCACAGTGGGGCTGACCTGATTCCACCCTGTTTGTTGATGTAGTACATAGCTGTGGTGTTGTCTGTTCTGACCTGCACAACCTTGTTTTGATGATGTGGGGCAAATGCCTGTAGAGCTAGGTACACGGCCTTGAGCTCCAGCAGATTTATATGCAACAGGGACTGTTGGGGAGACCATGTGCCACTTGCCGTGTGGTCCAACATGTGTGCTCCTCAACCTAAAAGGAAGGCATCAGTTGTGAGAATTAAGGAAGGCTGTTCCTTTAGAAAAGGCATGTCTACCCCGAAGGTTGTGCTTGTCCAGCCACCACTGCAGTGCCTGTAATAGGCTGTGGGTGACTGGAATCAGTTTGGACAGTGAGTCTGTCATTTGTGACCAGTACTGTCTCAGGTGAAACTGGATGTCTCTCATCTCATTTGAAATCTGGAACCTAGCACCACTGTGGTGGCAGATGCCATGTGACCCAGCAGCCTGAGGAATTCTCTGGCTGATTTGAGTTTTCCTGGCAGAAATGAGTTTGCAGTCTGCAAAATGTTGTTTACCCTGTCCTGTGGCAGAAAAGCTCTGCCTAGGCTGGTGTCCAGTTCTGCTCCAATGAACTCCAGTACTTGGACTGGTACTTGCCGAGACTTCTGCTCGTTTATGAGAAAACACAGGGACTCCAGAGTAGATTTTGTTAGTGCTAGGGTGTGCTCTGCATGCTGCAGAGATTGACCCACTACTAACCAGTCGTCCAGGTAGGGAAAGACTGTCACCCCGTTTTCTCAAAAACTCTACCATTACGGCCAGGCACTTTGTGAAGGCCCTTGGTGCAGAATTTAGGCCAAATGGAAGTGCTGCGAACTGATAGTGGCCCGAGGACAGCCTGAATCTCAAGTACTTTCTGTGAGATGGTCTGATAGGAACGTGAAAGTAAGCATCCCTTACGTCTAGGGAGGCTAGCCAGTCTCTCTTTTGTAATGCGTTTATGATTATTGAAAGACTAACCATTTTTAATTTTGGCTTCAAAATGTGTCTGTTCAGAAGTCTTAGCCCAGGATAGGTTGCCAATCCCCATTATTCTTCCTTATGAGGAAGTATCTAGAGTAGAAGGCTTTGCCCTTTTGGTTTAGGGGCACTGGCTTCACTGCTTTGATTGCCAGAAGATGTTTTACCTCTGCTTCCAATAAGATTCTGTCTGCAGATGTAACTGGTGCAAAGGTTCTTGTTCTCAGCTTGGGGAATGATCTGAACCTGAGTGCCAGACCCTGGTTCACTACCTCCAGGACCCACTTGTCTGTGGTGATAATATGCCAAGGCTGGAGGTAGTGAGCCAATCTCCCACCCACTGGTGGTTCTACAACAGGGGATGTGACTTGTACCAGCCTGTCAGGGGTTCTGTGTGGGCTGTGCCTGAGTCTGTGGGGAGGGAGAAGCTCTTCTCATAGCTCTCCTGCCCCTCTGAAATAGCCTCTAGGCTGCTGTTGCGGCTTAGAGGCCTGTGCCTGGAAAAAAGGTCTGGGATATAATCCCCTACCCCTGCCTCCCCTAGTCTGGGGCCTATAGGAAGTAGGTCTGTCCTCTGAATTACTTCAGTAGGTAGATTTGTATTCCTCTACCTTTTTCATATAAGCCTCAGTTTTATCACCAAATAACTATTTTCAAGAGAGAAATCCATTGCTTTGGCCTGGGAATCCAAGGTGAGGTTGGTGGCTCTGAGCCATGCAAATCTCCTAAGGAAGACAGCTAATGCCATTAGCTTGGCTGCAGTGTCACTGGCATCTGCTGTCATATGGAACTGGTATTTGGTGGCATCCATTGCAGATCTTGCTGTATCTTGCAAGTCGACTGCCACTTCACCTGGCACCTTGTCAGCCACAGCTAACACTATTCCAGAGCGTCTTCTGGTACTGCACTCCATATGCCATGTAGTTGGCTTGCCTGATTATTAAAGAGGTAGCCATGTAGCCCTTCTTTCCCATGGCATCCATTTTTCGTGAATCTTTATCTGGAGGATGGGTAGCCAGGGGTAACCTGGCCTTGTCACAGGCAGCAGCCTGAACCACCCCTTCAGGGTCAGTATGATTGAACAAAAAATCGGTTGTAGTTCTCCCTAGCTGGTGGTTTTTGTCAACTTTTTTATCTACCCCAGGGATAAAAGTTGGGGTTTGGAACATCTGCAATGCTGCCTTTTTCAGGGACTTATGCATTGGAAGCAGAAGGCATTTTGTGGGGGTTAGACCCATCATTTCGAGGAACACTGCTTCCTCCATATCCTCTTCAGTTTCCTGCAGAGGGAGACTGAGAGTCTCTACCATGTTTTTTACGAAAGCATAGTGAGAGGAGTAATCTTCAGGACCCCTGGAAGGAGATCCAAGAAAAAATTACTCACCTTAGTAATGTTGTTTCTTCTAATGGAGTCTTGCTATATTATGACATATGCAGTGAATCCCAACCTTCGAACTCCTCCGGCGGTGAAAGAGTTAACTTTCCATGCCAGGCATGGAACGCTGAGTATTTTCGAGCTGGGGTTGAAACTCTGTCTGTTGTTCTTCAAACTCAAACCGTCAGATCTTTTCATGAGTTAAACTTCACTGAGGTCCTGTGTGGGCTGTAAACTACACTCAGCTCAACTTCGGCTACTAAACATATTTAACACATTTTTTGGTCCCAAAACAAAGACTCAAGTTAGGAGACCCAAAAATGAAAAACATGATACCAAGTCACCCCAAGAAAGGAGGGTGTGAAAAACAAATGTGGCACCTACTAAGTGCCAACACTGCACTGCTCCACCCACATCCTGAAAAAGAAAAAATTACCTCACCTTAGTAATGTTGTTTCTTCTAATGGAGTCTCTAAGAGCTATGACTATTGCAGTTTTGGCTCCCAGCCTTAGAACTGCTCCAGAGGTGAAAGAGTTAACTTCCGAATCCAGAGTATGGAGCTTAGGTACAGCTCGTCTGAAGTTTGTCTGGCTGGTTTCAAACTGAAACCATCAGATCTTTTACGAACAAAACTCACTAAGGTTCTGTGTGGAAGCTGTAACCTCCACTAGCCAACTGGCTACTAATATATTAACATTACTTTTACTGGTCCCAACACAAAGACTCTAGTCAGGGACCAGAACCAATGAGCAAATAACTAAATGAACACAACACCCAAATATGAAAGAGAGCATCTAAATGCCAAGAGAGGACTACCCACCCTACACCCCAAAGCAGGAGTTCTGAGAGGGCAGGTTGGGGAGGTCAAGTACACATAGCAAGACTCCATTAGGAGAAACAACATTACCAAGGTGAGCAATTTTTCTTCAAACAACATGAAGTCTTGCTATATTATGACTATTGCAGACTATGCAGCAGTACCTCCTTGAGGAGGAGGGACAGAACCTGCATTTAGGAATAGGCTCTGAAGCACGGTTGCAAGCAAACCGAGCATCCCTCCTGGTCCTAATATCCAGGAGTAAATGCTTGGTGAAAGTGTACTAGTCTTCCAAGTAGCTGCCCTGGACATATCTCCACAAGATAGGATGTCCCTAGCAGCAGCTAGAGATGAAGCTGTACCTCTGGTGGAGTGAGTCCTCAGGCCTGAGGGGAGAACCTTTACCTGGCAGCTTTTTGATAGCAAATTGTATACAAGAAACGATCCACCTAGCAATGGATCTTTTAGGAGGCAGGTCTCCTTTCCCAACCCTCACCATAAGGAGAAACAGTTTGAGGAGTCAAACTCAGACTTTTGGCACGCCCCATGTAGGTAACTTAGGGCCCTCTTAACATCTGTTGCTGTGCAGCCTCCCCTCTCACCAGGAGGAGGAAATCGGTCAGTGAAGAACACTGGAAGTGAAATAGACTAAGGTGGAAATCTGAAACCACCTTTAGGCAAAAAACTTCCTGTTAGTCCTGGAGGACCACTTTATCCCCTGGGAAAGGAAATAAAGTCAGTTTCTACTGATAAAGCCTGTAACTCACTTATATGCCTGGCAGAAGTGATGGCTACCAGAAATACAGTTTTCCAAGTCAAATACTTTAAGCCTGCCGTAAGACAGAGGCTCAAAGGGGGTTGCAATAGCTGAGCAATGCATACATTAAGATCCCAAGCCAAGTAGGGTCCCTGAATGGGGATTGGTTTGAAGCAATCTCTTTAAAAACTTGAAAATACAGGATGAGCAGCAGAGAGAGTAAAGAGGGCTTCCCTGTTGAATGAAGGCAGAGACAGCAGCCAAAGTGCACTTCTCTTCAGGTGGCATGGGTCCTCAGTCCCAAAGAATTAAGATGGACCATGTAGTCCAATACAGTAGGTAGATCACCAGATTCTGGGGAAACATGCTTCCCAGAACACCATATGGAAAACCTTTTCCACTTGGAATTATAGGTAGTTCCTGGTGGAAGGCTCTCTGAGCTTCAGGATTTCGAGAACACTTTGAGAAAGTTGCAAATCAGCAACCTAACTGCTCAAGAGCCAAGCCTTGAGGTTGAGGATTTGCGATTCGTATTCAAACTCTCCCCTGAAATAAAGTCAGTTTCTACTGATAAAACTAACTCACTTATATGCCTGGCAGAAGTGATGGCTACCAGAAATACAGTTTTCCAAATCAAATACTTAAAGCTCCTGCCGAGACAGGAGGCTCAAAGGGGTGCGTGGCTGACAATGCGCTGCATTTAAGATCCCAGGCCGGGCCGGGGTCCTGAATGGGATTGGTTTGAAACAATCCTTTAAAAACTTGGAAAATACAGGATGAGCAGAGAGAGAGAAGGGCTTCCCTGCTGAAATGAAGAGGGGCAGAGACAGCAATGAAGTGCACTTTCAGGGGTGGCTGGTCTCAGTCCCAAGAGGTAAGATGGACCATATGGTCAATACAGTAGGTAGATCACCAGATTCTGGGGAAACATGCTTCAAGAACACCATATGGAAACTTAGCACCACTTGGGAATTATATTGTAGCCCTGGTGGAAGGCTTCCTGCCTTCAGGATTTCGAGAACACTTTAGAGAAGTTGCAAATCCAAGAAACTCTAACTGCTCAAGAGCCAAGCCTTGAGGTTGAGTTGAGAGATTAGGATACCAAACTCTCCCTGAGCACAAGGTTAGCTTGGTGTGGTTCCTGAAAGGAGACACAGGGGGAGAGAAAGATGGACTGCTAAGGACAGAAGTGGGTACCAAGGGCTGCCTGTGGCCCAGTCTGGAGCAATCAGGATCATTTTGCAGGCTGAAGAAGGACCTGATTTTGACCAGTACTCCAACAGGAGGAGGCATAAAGAAACTTCCTTCCCAATCGAGGAGAAAGGCATCCAGGGAACTGAGCCCAACACTGGGGGCCTCCAACAAAACAGTGGAAGTTGATAATTGTCTGGGGCTGCGAAAGATTTATCTGAGGAGTGCCCTCATCTGGCAAACACTATCCCAGTACTAGGGGATCCAGTGACCACTGCGTGATGGCCCTGGGAATCCTGCTGAGGCATCTGCCAAGACACTGTCCTTGCCTGCCAGAGTGTGAACTGCTGTGAGGTGTTGTTCAGGGAGTAAGCCAGAGACCACAACTTCATTGCCTCTCGGGCACAAGGCCTGAGACTAGGTGCCCTTGTTTGTTGATGTACCACACTGTAGTGGTGTCTGTTCAGTCATGTACCACCTTGTTCTGAACAGATGCAGAAAACCTGAAGTGCTAGAAAAAACAGCTCTGAGTTCCAACAGATTTATGTGGAGCAGAGATTCCTAGGGGACCATAATCCCTGGGTGGAGAGGTCAGCCCATCGAGCTCCCATCCCAAGAGGGATGCATCTGTAGTAAGGGTCAAGGACTGGGACAGAGGATGAAGGCACCCCTGTCACAGATTGCTCTGATCCTGCCACCACTGAGGGCCTGGATCAGGGGTTCAGTCACTGGGATTAATTTGGATAGAGGATCTCTTCTTTGAGACCAGAACTCACAAATGGAACTGAATGTCCCTCATCTGAAATCTTGCTCCTTGCACCACGGCTGTGGAGGCAGCCAAGGGCCTAGGAGTTGCAGGAAATGCTACTTGCTGGTCGAAACCTGCAGAGTGAAGGCCAGGGCCACTAAGGTCCTTACCCTTTCCAAGGGAAGGAAGGCTCTGCCTGCTTTGTATCCACAGTTCTGCGCCTATAAAGGTGAGTACTCTGGAAAGGTTCCAAACTGACTTTGGAAGATTAAGAAGAAACCCCAGAGAGGTAAGCAGCTGCTGGGTAACTAGCAGGTGTGATTTGACCTGGTCTGGAGACTGACCCACAATGAACCAATCGTCCAGGTAGGAGAAAATGGCAATCTTGCCTTCTTAGGTGGCGACTGCTACTGCCAGACACTTTGTGAACAATCCTTGGGGCGGAAGTAGCAATGAACGGCATTGCTCTGAACTGATAATGGCCTGAGGGCAGTTAGAATCCGAGGTACATTGATGGGAGCTTCTGATAAGAACATGGAAGTAGGCATCTTTGAGGTCCAGGGAGGCTAGCCAGTCCCTGGCCTTAGGAGGAAATAAAATCATTCCCAGTGTCACCATTTTGAACTTTGGCATTAAAAGGTGCTTGTTTAAATATCTTAGATCCAGGATAGCGCCACTCTCCTGTCTTTTTGGGGGTAAGTACCTGGAGTACAGACCCTTGCCCTGGTGAAGGAGAAACCTTTTCTAAGCTCCTGAGCCAGGAGGTTGAGACTTCGTTTCCAAAGCAAGAGTCTCTCAAAGGGTTTGTAGGTGGAAAGATCTGGCTATCATCTTGTGAAATTTCTTGAAGCTGAGAACCAGACCCTGGCTCACTACTCCAGGACCCACCTGTCTGAAGTTAAAGACTGCCAGTCCTGGACGAAGTGAGCCAAACCTGCCCCCTACAGGTGGAGAGCCGAACCTGGGCATCCCATCAGGGTGCCTGTTTGGCAGGGGCTTTAGGCTGAGGGGTGAGCAGGCCTACTCAAACCCCGATCTGCCTCTCCCTCTGAAAGAACCCCCTCTGTACATAGGCTGAAGAGAGGCCTGAGTCTAGTAAAGGCCGCAATAAAGGCCTACCCCTACCCCTGGGGGAGCTGTCTCTGAGGTGACACTTGTTCCTTGAAAGCATGCCTCCTGTAGTGGTTCTATATTCATCCATTTCTTCATATAATTCTGTCTGCTCCCAAACAGAGAATTCCCACCACAGGAAAATCCATGGCAGCAGGCTACAGGGTATCCTGTGACAAAGTACACCTGAGCCAGCCAATCTGCTAAAATACAGATGTAACCACACTCTAGAGGATACATCATTAGAATCCACTGCAGCATGGAATTGCACCTTAGATGCCCTCATACCAACAAGAGCCACCTGCTCCAGCTCCTACTTGAGCTGGCCAGGGACCTGTTTGGCTAAGGCCATGACAGTATCCCATCTAGATTTCTGGTATCTTGCAACATAAGCCATATAGTTAGCTTGTCTGAGTCCAAAGGATGCTGCCATGTATTGTTTTTGGCCATGGCATCAATCTTCCTGGAATCCTTGTCAACAAGATGTGAAGCCAGTGGAATAATGAGCTTTATCACAGACTGCAGCCTGAACTACCTAACATGAGCTGCATTGCTGTGAAAGAAAATCTGTATCAGGACCTGACAAAGTGTACCTCCTGTCCATCTCTTTTATCCACAGGAGGCACACAATTAGAGCTTTAAAATTGTTACTGTTTGTTTTCTAAAGGATTTATGTAAAGGGATGGACAACCTCCTGGACTCTGGGATATCCATCTCTCACATAGTCAGGCTCCTCTTGCTCATCCAACGCCTCCTCTAAGGGAAGCTGGAGGGTCTCAACAACTTTTATATAAACAAAAATGAGAAGGGGACTAGAAAGCCTAGGGGGGAGACCAACTGAAGGGTCTGTTGGGGAGATGTCCGGTTCAATGGGCACATCAGACTTTCAAAATCACATTCACACTGATCATAATCCTCATCCCCCTCCTCTGGTTCATAGAACTCTTCTATATCATAAACCCTGAACCCTGGAACCCGACCAAGCCGACCTTTTGCCGGGCAGACAGTGGCAGTCCGGAGGAGACGAGGGGACAAGGACTGGACAATCTGTATTGCCCTGGCTATCTCAGCAGCAGTTGGAAGAAGTTTTGGACTCAAACCTGCTGATTTTTTAGATTTCTTTGCTGGAACTGGCTCCTCAGAGCCAACTTCGGGCCTGCAAAGAAGTCTCGCCCTGGTCAGAGGGCACTCCCTCTCCGGTTGGGTTGGCACCGAACGGGCTGACCATCGGGTCAGCGGACTTTTGGCCTCTGGTTCCTGAGACTGCCCACTCTCTTGTCTAGGGTGGCTGCAGGAAGTACCTACAAATCTGGCAGTCTGAATTGAGGTGGTCAAACCCCAGACAATGAGACATAAGAGTGTGGGTCAGCCTTGGCAAAGGCTGGCCCACAGACACTACAATGTTGAAACCAATGGGCCGGTTTTCTTTTGGGTTTCTGAGGACATGATCTGTCCAACCAACCAACACACCCTTTGATGGCAGTGCCAGCAAGACACCCTTATCGGTTCCAAACGCGTCACGGGTCCTGGAAAACCGTAATGAAACCGGATTTTTTAGAACCGATAAGAACCAGGAACTCGTGATCCCAAAAGCCTTAAAAGGCTTTAAACTTAATTAACACAACTCCGATCAGTTCAACCGAACCGACAAGAAAAAATACTCACCTTAGTAATGTTGTTTCTTCTAATGGAGTCTTGCTACATTATGACAGTAACAGTTGATCCAGCTCTAGAACTGCTCCGGGTGAAATGGTTAAAACCATTCCAAAATAGAATTTTGGCCAAGAGCTCTAAGAAGCAGCTCTATCTGTGTTATTTCAAACCTGAACTGTCAGATCTTCTAGAGCCAAACTCACTAAGGTCTGTGTGAAGCTGTAACCTACACTGGCCAAATATGGCTACCTAAATAATAACAACCATTGCTGGTCCCAACACCCAAGACTCAAGTCAGGGACCAGAAATACTAACACAATTCTAATCATATGAGAATAAAACATAAGTATAATAACACACACACACCTCCAAAGCCCCAAAGAGACAAAATGCTAACAGGGCATAAAAGTGCCCACCAAGTTGACCCGACCCCACCCAAGTAGAGGTTCTGAGAGGGGCAGGTTGTGGGGAGGTCACATATAGCAAGACTCCATTAGAAGAAACAACATTACTAAGGTGAGTAATTTTTTTTCAAACAACATCAAGTCTTGCTATATTATGACAGTAGCAGAATACACAGCAGTACCTCCATGGAGGAGGGGCAGAACCTATTTAGGGAATAGGCTCTGAAGAACAGCTGTGCCAAACCGAGCATCTCTCCTAGCCTGGACATCCACGGAGTAATGCCTGGTAAAAGTGTGTACCGTTTTCCAAGTAGCAGCCTGGCAAATCTCTAATATAGAGATGTCTCTGGCAGCAGCTAGAGACTAGCTGTACCCCTGGTAGAATGAAGCCTCAAACTGGGGCTCTGCCCAGTTCTGATAACAAAATTGGATACAAGAGACAATCCACCTGGCTATTGATCTCTTAGTGCTAGGTTTGCCTTTCCCAACTTCACCATAGGTAAGGAAAAGTTGGAGGACTCGAAGCCTTGTGAGCCTTTGATGCGCTCTATATAGTAACTAAGAGCTCTCAACATCCAGGCTGGCAACCTCCTCTCACCAGAAGAGGAGTGATCAGTGAAAATACTGGAAGGAGATAGATTGATTAAGATGGAAATCTCAGAAACCACCTTAGGCAAAACTTCCTATTAGTCCTAAGGACTATCTTATCCCTGTGGAAAGAAATAAAGTCAGTTTCCACTGACAAGGCTTGCAACCTCATTATGCGTCTGGCAGAAGTGATAGCCACTAGAAAAACAGTTTTCCAAGATAGGTACTTAAGCTCTGCAGAAGACAGAGGTTCAAAAGGGTTTGCATTAACTGGGCAATGCAAACATTAAGGTCCAAGCAGGGCCGGTTCCCGAAAAGGTAGATTAGTATGGAGTAATCCATAAAAACTTGGAAAACACAGGATGAGAGGAAAGAGGGATGACTTTCCTGCTGACACAAAAGCAGATACAGCTGCCAAATGAACTCTCAGGGTAGCTGGTCTGAGACCCAAGGAATTAAGATGTACCATGTAATCTAACACAATGGGCAATCAGCAGATTCTGGGGAAATATTTTCCTAGCACACCAAATGGAAAACCTTTTCCATTTAGAATTATAAGTAGCTCCTAGTGGAAGGCTTTCTAGAAGCCTTTAGGATCTCAAGAACACCCTGAGAGAGGTGTAAATCAGCAACTCTAACTCCTCAAGAGCCAGGCCTTGAGGTTGAGGGATTTGAGGTCCGGATACCAAACCCTTCCCTAGGCCAAGTCAACAGGTTGTGATTCCTGGGGAGGCAAGGGAAGATGGATTGTCAGTGACAGAAGGAGTGGGTACCAGGGCTGCCTGGCCCAATCCGGGGCAATCAGAATCACCCTGCAAGGCTGAGATCTGATTTTGACTAGTACTTTGAATAGGAGAGGGAAGGGGGGAAAAAGCATAGAGAAACTTCCCCTCCCAATCCAGAAGAAGGGCATCCAGGGAAACTGAGCCCAGCACTGGAGGCCTGCAACAGAACAGAGGAAGTTTGTGATTGTCTGGGGCTGCAAAAAGATCTATCTGAGGGTGCCCCATCTGGCAAAGACTATCCCAGCACTTGAGGATCCATGGACCATTCTGTGATAGCCCTGGGAAATCCTGCTGAGAGCATCCGCTAGGACATTGTCCTTCCCTGGAAGATGAACTGCTATGAGGGAAGTGTTCAGGGAATAGGCCAGAGACCACAACTTCACTGCCTCGGTGCACAAGGTCAAGACCGAAAGTGCCCCCCTGTTTGTTGATGTACCACATTGTTGTGGTGTTGTCTGTTCTGACTTGTATCACCTTGTTGTGACAGATGCAGAAAATGCTGAAGAGCTAAAAGACAGCTCTGAGTTCCAGCAAATTGATGTGGAGCAGAGATCCTGGGGACCACACCTCCTGAGTGGAAAGGTCGCCCATGTGGGCTCCAACCCAGAAGGGAAGCATCTGTAGTGAGAGTCAAGTCATGAGTAGGGGAATGAAGGGACCCCTCAATCTAATTGCTCTGATCCTGCCACCACTGGAGGGCTAGGATCAAGGTTCAGTCACTGGGACCAACTTGGAAGGGGTCTCTTCTCTGAAACCAATAGGTTCTCAAGTGAAACTGAATGTCTCTCATCTGAAATCTTGCTCCCTGCACAACAGCTGTGGATGCAGCCATGTGCCCCAGGAGCTGCAGAAGTGTCTTGCTGGTCGAGAGACCTGCAGAGTGAAGAGGAGGAGGCCAGAGACACTAAATTCCTTACCCTTTCTAAGGGAAGAAAGGCTCTGGCTAACTTTGTGTCAATTCTGCCCCTATAAAGGTGAGTACCTGGACTGGTTCCAGAACCGACTTTAGTAGATTTAGCAGAAAGCCCAGGGAGGTGAGAAGCTGCTGGGTGACCTGCAGGTGAGATTTTACTTGTTCTGGGGACTGGCCTACAATGAGCCAGTCGTCTAGATAGGAAAAACAGCAATCCTTTGCCTCCTTAAGTGAGCCACTGCTAGACACTTTGTGAATACCCTTGGGGCAGAGGTAAGGTCAAGGGCATTGCTCTGAACTGGTAATGACCTGAGGGCAGTTAGAATCTGAGGTACTTCGATGGGGAGCTTCTGATTAGGACATGGAAATAGCATCCTTGAGGTCCAGGGAGGCTAGCCAGTCCCTGGCCTTAGGGAGAGTAAAATCATTGCCAGAGTTACCATTTTGAACTTTGGTTTCAAAAGATGCTTGTTCAGATGTCTGAGATCTAATATGGGCCCATTCTCCTGTCTTTTGGGGTAAGGAAGTATCTGAATACAGACCCTGCCCTGGTGCAGGGAGGAACCCTTTCACTGCTCTGAGAGCTAACAGGATGAGACCTCTGCTTCCAGAGCAAGGGTCTCTGAACCACTTGCAGGAAAAAGTCTGCTTCTCACCTTGGGAAACTTTGAAGCTGAGAACCAGACCCTGGCCTACTACTCAGGAACCCACTTGTCTGAGGTTAAGAAGCCCAATTCTGGCTGAAGTAAGCCAGCCTGCCCCTCACCGGTACAGGAGACCGGCCCTGGGCACCCCATCAGGTGCCTGCTTAGCAGGAGTTTTAGGCTGGGGGTGGGAGCAGGTCTGCCCACCCTCGCCTCTCCTCTGAAGAAGCCCCTCTGAGCATAGGCAGAGGAGGCCTGAGTCTGGTAAAAGGCCTGTGAAAAGGCCTACCCCTACCCTGGGGGTATGCCTTTGAGGAGTGGCTTGCAGCCCTTAGCCTGGGCACTCTTGTAAGTAGTCCTATATTCATCCATCTTTTTCATGTAGTTCTCTGTCTGCTCCCAAACAGAGAATTCCCCACCAGAAAATCCATAGCCTTAGTCTGGGTATCCTGTGACAGACTAGTACACCTGAGCCAGGCCAACCTACAAAGCTACAGATGTGGCCATGACCCTAGAGGAAACATCATTAACATCCACAGCAGCATGAAACTGGAACCTCAGAAGCCTCAATGCCATCAGCAGCCACCTGTTCTAGTTCACCAGCCAGCTGGCCATGGGCTTGCTTGGCTAATTGCATCACAGTATCCCATCTAGATTTCTGATACCTAGCTACATAAGCCATATAATTTGCTTGCCTGAGTCCCAGAGAGGCTGCCATATATTTTTTTGCCATGGCATCAATCTTCCTGGAATCCTTGTCAGGAGGATGTAAGCCAGGGGAATATTAGCTTTATCACAGGCAGCAGCCTGAACTACCCCAACATGACTGCATTGCTGAGAAAGGAATTCTGTATCAGGACCTGACAATGTGTACCTTCTGTCCATCTTTTTATCTACAGGAAGCACTGAATTAGGAGTTTTTAAAATTTTTATTGTCTGCTTCCTAAAAGACTTATGTAAAGGAATAGACAATCTCCTAGACTCTGGAATATCCATCATTTCTACAAAATCAGGCTCCTCTTGCTCATCCACAGCTTCTTCTAAGGAAGCTGGAGGGTTTCAACAACTTTTGTAAAACATGAAATGAGATGGGGACTCAGACAGCATAGGGAGATTCTAAAGGTCTGTCTGGGGAGATGTCCGTTCAATGGGCACACCCAGACGTTCCCAGCCACATTCATACTGTTCATAATCATCCTCCCCCTCCTCTGGTTCATAAAATTCCTCAATATCATATTCCTGAACCACTGGGACCGGACGAACCGACCTTTTGCCAGATAGTGGCGGTTCGGACGGACCCCGAGACAGTGACTGGACAATTTGTATGGCTTTTGCTATCTCTGCAGCAGTTGGAGAAGGGGTTCTGGACTCCAGACCTGCTGATTTTCTTGTTTTCTTTACTGGAATTGGTTCTTCAGAACCAGCTTTTCTTTTGGCCGAGGAAGTCTCGCCCTGGTCAGAGGGCACTCCCTCCGGTTCGGTTGGCACCGAACCGGGCTGGCCATCCGGGTCAGTGGACTTTTTGGCCTCTTGTTCCCTGAGCCTGCCCAATCTTTTTTCCAGAGTGGCTGCAGGGAAATTCTTACATATCTGGCAGTCTGACTGGAGGTGATCAAACCCCAGACAATAAACACATGTGGTGTGTGGGTCAGCCTTGGCAAAGACTTCCCCACAAACATCACAGTGTTGAAACCCAGTGGGCCTGGTTTTTCTTTTGGGTTTCTCAGACATAATGCCAGCCTAACCAGAAAACTTGCCCTTTTAACGGCAGTGCCAGGCAAGACACCCTTATCGGTTCCTAACCGTGTCAAGGGTATTGGGAAAAAACGTAATAAATCTGTATTTTTTAGAACCGATAAGAACCGGGAACTGCACACTAAAATCTTAAATTTTTAGTTTTAAATGAGTTTTAAACCCAACTGATCGGTTCAAAACCGAACTGATAACTTACAAGTTCCACACAGACAAAACCTTCAATTTACTTACGGTTACCAGAGATAGAGCTTGAACCGAACGGTTTTGCGGTTAAAATAAAACTATTCTCGGTTGAATCCAACGGAGAAAACACTTTTTAAACCGAGAAATGAACCGAGCAGTAGGAGAAATCTCCGGAGTGACTGTTCAATATGGCGGAGTAAAGAATCTGACAGTTCAGGTTTGAAATAACACAGATAGAGCTGCTTCTTAGAGCTTGTGACCAAAATTCTATTTTGGAATGGTTTTAACCATTTCACCTCCGGAGCAGTTCTAGAGCTGGATCAAACTGCTACTGTCATAATATAGCAAGACTTCATGTTGTTTGAATACTTTTACAAGTTCCACACAGAAAAAACCCTATCTATTACTTACGATTACCATAGACAGAGCCTGAACCGATCGGTTTTGCGGTTAAAATAATGAAATCGCGGTTGAATTAAACCAAGAAATAGCGCTTTAAACCGAAGAAATGAACCGAGCAACAGGAGGAATCTCCGGAGCGACTGTTCAGTGAGGCTGAGTAAAGAATCTGATGATTTCGGTTTGAAACCAGCCAAACAGAGCTTCTGAACCGAGCTCGCGCTCTAAGCTCCATGCTCTGCATGGAAGTTAACTCTTTCACCTCCGGAGCAGTTCTAAGGCTGGGGCAAACTGCAATAGTCATAATATAGCAAGACTTCATGTTGTTTGAAACAGAGGTTCTGAGAGGGGCAGGTGTGGGGGAGATCATAATATAGCAAGACTCCATTAGAAGAAACAACATTACTAAGGTGAGTAATTTTTTCTTCAAATAAAATGAAGTCTTGCTATATTCTGACATATGCAGACTACAAAGCAGTACCTCCATGGAGGAGGGACAGAACCGACTTAGGAAGTAGGCTCTGAAGCACAGCTGTGCCAAACCGAGCATCACTCCTAGCCTGGATGTCCAGGGAGTAATGCTTGGTAAAAGTGTGCACTGTTTTCCAGGTAGCTGCTTGACATATCTCTAGAATAGGGATGTCCCTGGCTGCAGCCAGGGAAGCAGCTGTACCTCTGGTAGAGTGAGCCCTCAGGCCTGACGGAAGAACCTTACCCAGTTTTTCATAGCAAAACTGGATACGAGAGACAATCCACCTGGCAATGGATCTTTTAGTGGCAGGTTTCCCTTTACCAACCTCACCATAAGTGAGGAACAGTTGGAGGGAGTCAAACCTGTGACCCTTGGTACGCTCTATGTAGTAAAGTACAGTTACGTAAGAACTTACCGTAACAGTAGATCTTCGAGAACAGCTCTTGCAGCAGGTTACACCATTAGGACCGAAGCCGCCAGGCGCCAGGACCCCACGGAAAAATTCTAGCTAGCTAACTACAGCGGGGACCGCCCCCCGACGTCGGTCCCGCCTCCGACGTCAGGCGTGGTACAAAAGGGGGCGGTCCCGCCAGATTCCCCAGTTCTCCCGCCGGAGACTTCCTGCCGCAGGCTGACATCAAAATGGGAGACCTAGGATTCGCCGTCAGAAGACAGAAAGATAACAATTCCTGCTCAGAAAGACTGAGCCATGCTTCCTCCAAGGGGGAAGGTGGGCGGGAAGGTACCTGCTGCAAGAGCTGTTCTCGAAGATCTACTGTTACGGTAAGTTCTTACGTAACTGTACTATCTTACTTCGAGACACAGCTCTTGCAGCAGGTTACACCATTAGGACTGATTCCCAAGCAGTAACGCTGTCAGAAAATCCGGGAGGAGGAAAATAAAGGATAAAAACCAGGTCCTGAACCTAGGACAGGAGACCCTGAAGTACGGCCAAACCAAAACCAGCCCCTCGCCGAGAGGCGATGTCCAGGCTATAATGCCTGATAAAGGTATGCACAGAACTCCAAGTGGCTGCAGCGCATATAGCAGAAGTGGAAACATTTTTGAGCGCTGCAAAGGAAGTAGCCACCCCTCTAGTGGAATGACCCCGGACTGTACCCGGGAGGGGCTTTTGTTTGATACCATAACAGTGAGAAATACACTGGACAAGCCAGCGAGAAAGGGACTGTTTGGATACTGATTGGCCCATCATTCTCTCAGAGAAGGAATGAAAAGCTGCTCAGAACTACGAAAGGACTGAGTTCTGTTGAGGTAAAACCTCAGGCTCAGTGAACATCCAGGGTATGGAGCAGAGCCTCTCCTCTATTAGAGTAGTTCGGAAGTAGACCGAAGGTCGTATCCTGGTTCAGAGTGAGTGAAGAAACCACCTTAGGCAAGAATTTAGGGTTCGTCCTCAGGGATACTCTGTCCCGTGAAAAACTAAATAAGGCTCTTGCACATAGAGAGCTTGAAGTTCAGAAATTCTTCTTGCCGAGGTAACAGCAACTAAAACAACGCTTTCCACGACAGAAAACGAGTCGCAATCCGCGGGCAGGTTCAAAGTGGGGAGCTGAGCTGTTCAAGGACAAAAGCAAATCCCATGGAGGCACAGGGTCTCTAATAGGAGGCCTAAGGTGCAACACTCCCCTAAGAAATTCCCGAGAGGCGTCCACCTGAGCCACTGTACGATTTCCCACCGGAGGTGGTAAGCCGAAATGGCACAGAGGTGCACTTTAATAGAGGAGTAGGCTAGACCCGAATGAAAGAGGGAGAGCAAGTATTCTAATATTACTCCCACAGGACAACCTAAAGGGAAAAAGTCACGAGCTCAGACTATAAACAAAACGGCGCCATTTCATGGCGACCGTCAGATGCTGTCCGGCTTTCTGGCTGCAGAAAGGACTTCTGCAACCTCTTGCGAGACCCCGTGACGCAAAATGGCTATGTCTCTAGGAGCCAAGCATGCAGGTTCAAGGAACGTAGGTCCGGGTGGACAAGTGAACCCTTCTCCTGAGACAGTAAGTGGGAGCTGAGCGGCAACGGGAGCGGGGGTTCCCGAGATAGTTGAATCAACAAAGGGAACCAAATCTGTCTGGGCCAAAATGGGGCCACTAGGATCATTATTAGTGCTCCTCTGCAGTTTGAGAAGAGCCTCTGGATCAACAGGAAAGGAGGGAAAGCGAGAGGAATCTGTTGGCCCAGGAGAGGGATAACGCTGCCTCGCCAGAAAACACCAGGCCCTGGATCTAGCGAGCAAAAATTGGGCAGTTTTTTGGATGGGAGACGAACAAGTCTAGATCTGGAGTTCCCTATCAGAAGACAGATCCTCTGCTACCTCTGAAGGAGTTCCATTCAGGGACTCTGGCCTGAGAACGACTCAGGCCGCCTGCAACCGTGTTGTCCACCCAGAGCACGTGCACAGTGATCAGATTCACGCCGTGTCTGATTACCCAATCCCACACTCATGGCCTCCTGCAAAGGGGTAAGAGTGTGCGCCTCCTTGTTTGTTGAGGTAATACATGCCGTGTTGTCTGTCTGAAGTAGAAGAGTACACGATGTGGGATAACTGACTGAAAGGCCTGCAGGGCATAGAGGACCGCCTCATTTCAGCACGTTGATGTGAAGGTGAGCTTCCATCTGGGTCCACGTACCCTGGGACTTCACCCGTCCAGGTGTGCCCCACCCAAGACCGGAAGCGCCTGTGGTGAGGGTGACCTCGGGACGGCGCAATGAACGGGACGCCTGATGAGAGCGACCTGGGGCTAGCCACCACTGCCAGTCTTGAATCACTGAATCGTGAGTCTGACCGGATGCTGCAAGTGGTCTTGCCTTTGGTCCCATTGCACTTTGAGCATCCACTGAGTAATGCATGTGGAGTCTTCGCGAAGGGACAGTGGAATGCCGCAGCTATGTCGCGAGCAAGCAAAGGACCGACCTGGCAGGTACAACCTTGCTTAATGATAGGTCCTTTATGAGGGATCTGATGCGCCCGCTCTGTCGGCCGGAAGAAAGGCTCTTCCCAAACAGTGTCCAGAACTGCTCCTATGAACTGCAGTTTCTGCGCACGGTACCAGGAGAGACTTCAGAATTTATGAGGATGCCCAGCGATCGGAACAGATCCTGGGTGCTCTTGATTGCAAGAAGCAACGCCTCTGGAGGCGGCCAGGAGAAGCCAGTCGCCCAGGTACGGAACACGTAGTGGCCCTGTCTCCTCAGAGACGCTGCCACGACTGCCATGCACTTGGTAAAGACCCTCGAAAGCGGAAGACAGTCCGAAAAGAAGGGCTCGGAACTGGAGGTGGTGGTCGAGAAACTCAAGCGCAGGAACCTCCTGTGCGCCTGAGCCATAGGGATGTGCAGGTAGGCATCCTGCATGTCTAGAGAGCGCTAAAAAGTCCCTGTTTGAGCATGGGATAAGACCGGAAGGGTCACCATCGCAGAATCTCTTGTAAGTGACCGACACATTGAGGTCGCTGAGGTCCAAGATTGGCGGAGGTCCCCTGTTTTCTTGGGAACCAGGAAGAAGAGGGAATAGTATCCTAGTCCTCTCTGGTTCTCTGGGACGTACTTTACGCCTCCTTTCGAGTAGCGCGAGTACTCTTGCCAGATCAAGGCTTTGTGCTGACCCTGATACCGGGAGAGCAAAGGAGCCTCGAGGGTGGCTTTCCTGCAAATTCTATAAAGTGGCCTAGACTGACCAACTGAAGAACCCACCTGTCGGTGGTAATGGCCTGCCATCCCGGCAGGAAGTTCCGCAATCGACCCCCACTATAAACTCCCATTGATCCTGAGGGCGGGGCGAAAGGAGGAGTCAGGCTGTGGCGGCAGATGGACCCGCTGGCTGGGCCTGCCTAGGAGAACGCTGGCCTCGGCTGGCGGGTGTTTGCCCTGGGCTCACAAAAACCAGAGCCCCTCTGAGGTGCAGCGGAGTGGGTCTGTTGCCTCTAGGCTCCCACAAGACTAAACTGCTTTGGTTCCTACTGAAGGAACCAAGCTTAGGTCGGTACATGGCCTGAACCCGACCTTACCGCCTTCCCGCCTCTTGGAGTTTGGTAAGGATCTTTCTGTAGGATTACCAAACAATACTTCTCCCTCAAAAGGGGCGTCCAAGATGTTCTTTTGGACGTCCGGGGTAAAACCGGAGACGCGCAACCAAGAGTGTCTCCGGAGGCAAACGCCAGAAGCTGCTGCTCGGGCCGATGAGTCCGCGGAGTCATACGCGGCTCTTAGCACTTGGGTCCCCACGTCTGAACCCGTACGGAGGAGCTGAAGCATCTCCTCCTTCTGCTCACCTTCGGGCATCTTTTCAGCAGCTTCCAGACCCTGTTCCCACAAAGCGTTCTGGAACTGAACCATGTGGGTTAAATAGTTCAGGGATCTGATGGCGCAGGTAGTGGAAGCATACGCGGCGCCTACCCAACGCCCAGTTGTTTGGACCTGGGTCCGTGGCAGGGTGCTCAAATGTTGTGGCCTCTGTGACCCGGTCATGTGAGGCTGTGATGACCAGAGAATCGGACCTGAGGATGCGGTCAAGTACTGGTCGACCCTAGGAGCCTTGTACAAGCGATCAGCTTTCTCTCGGTCTCCGGAGCGAGTGTGGACGCCCACGCAGCCTTGGTGACGCCCACGTAGTGTCAACCAAGGTGGTACCACCACAGGCTTGGGGTCCTTTTGCCGAAGATATTTGGCGAGTCGCACTCTTTCGGGGTCTAAGTCTTCAGCATCCCATCCCATGTTCTCTTGTATATGTCTCATAATATCAAGGAACGAGGGATCATCCGGAGGAGATCTAGGCATCTCACGTGGGTCCGGAGAAGGGATGGAGAGTGGAGATGGGGATCTAGAGGTGGAGTAGTCTGATCCCGTGTCCTCCGTTGAAGGCGAACGCCGGCCTCTGGATCTCTTGGGGCTGGGTGATCCAGAAGAGGATTTCACGGAGGTCTCCGCTTATCAGGTCTCCCCTGGGAGGGGCTCTAGGCTCCGGGAGGAGGAACACGGCCTCGCCGACCCCATGGCGGGGGGGGCAGGAACCGGAGGAGGAGGAGGAGGAGGAGGAGGGGGAGACCATGTCTTTTAATGGTATCCCACCAGTAGGTGAACAGATCTTTCACCTCCACTAGAGAGAGGCCCGACGACGGCCCGGTGCCGTGGGCGGTCGCCGGGTCCCCGCGCCGGCTCCACAGGGGGCTCTGGAAATGGCGTAGGGTTCCTTGGAGTACCTACGGACCGGGTCGCCTGCCTGGTCCTCGGGCTGCTCTCAGGTCCTCCTCCGAAGAGGCTCCTGACCGATGTCGGTCGGAGGCAACAGGGCCTTCTTCTTCTTTCAGGAGGGGCGGCGCCGTCCTTCTACCGGCGTCCGCTGGATGTAATGGCCGCGCCGGCCGCCGGGCCGACGGCGGCTCCAGGGAAGAAGCGCGGGCGGACGGCCGACGGCCGTCGAGCCGGGCGCCTGGGCTACAGGCCTTTTAAGGCGTGAGCTCCAACGCCTTGCGTGGAGGCACCGACGAAGACCTGACGGGTACCGGTGGAGCGGAACCCGACTGGCGTGGTGATGGTGTCATTCTCGGACTTCGCCAAGGCCCTGAAGAGGAGGAAGGCCTGGACGGATTTCTCCTGAGATGAAGGTTTCTTGATTGCAGCCGGGAGATTTGAACCGAAGCTACGGGACTCAACCCTAGAAGGGGACCTGGAAGGGCCTTTCCTTCTCTTCTCCGCGTGCTTGTGGACCCTGGAGCTTTCCCCTTGGAGGACATGGTCTTCAGTTGTTCCTCCAGAAGAAACGCCAGTAAAGCCCTCTGACGCCCGGATCCGACGAGCTATTGAACCTTGGCAAGAAGGACAGGCCGGCCTATCGTGGTCTGGGCCTAGGCACCGGACGAGGCTGTGGGGGTCCTTGAACGGGATCTGCTTCCACAAGCACATCAAGGATGGCCCGGTTGGTGATGACATCAAGATCTTGCTTGAAGAGGATTCTGAAGATTTTGAAAATTTTATCGAAAAGAACTATTCACTGCTGCCGCTAGACTGGTAAACCAAGGGTCAGGTAGCTAAGTCGACGGCGGGAAAAGAACTGGGAATCTGTGGGACCGCCTCTTTTTGTACCACGCCTGACGCCGGAGGCGGGACCGACGCTGGGGAGGGTCCTCGCTTGAGTTAGCTAGCTAGAATTTTCCGGGGTCCTGCCTGGCGGCTCGGGTCCTAATGGTGTAACCTGCTGCAAGAGCTGTGTCTCAAGTAAGATCTAAGGGCTCTTCATCATCTGCTGTGCAGCCTCCTCTCGCCAGAGGAGGAATAGTCAGTGAAGTACACTGAAGAGATATAGATTGATTAAGGTGAAACCAAACCACCTTAGGCAAGAACTTCCTGTTAATCCTGAGGACCACCTTATCTCTATGAAAGGAGATAAAATCAGGCTCCACTGACAAAGCTTGTAATTCACTTATGCGTCTGGCAGAAGTGATGGCTACCAGAACACAGTCTTCCAAGTCAAGTACTTAAGCTCTGGGCTGAAAACAAAGATTAAAGGGGGGGGTTGCATAGCTGAGCAATGCAAACAATAAGATCCCAGGCGGTGCAGGGTCCCTGAAAGGAGGGTTGGTGTGAAGCAACTCGAAAACTTGGAGAATACAGGATGAGCTGAAAGAGAAGAGGGCTTACCTGCTGAAATAAAAGCAGACACAGCTGCCAGATGCACTTTTAGGGTAGCTGGTCTCAGCCCCAAGGTATTTAAGTGGACCATATAATCCAGGACTGTGGGTAAATCAGCAGATTCTGGGAAATATGCTTTCCAGAGCACCATATGGAAAACCTCTTCCATTTGGAATTTTATGGTTTCAGTGGAAGGCTTCCTAGAAGCCTTCAGGATATCCATTACACCTTGGGAGAGGTGTAGATCAGCAAACTCTAACTCTTCAAGAGCCAGGCCTCGAGATTGAGAGATTTGAGGTTCGGGTACCAAACCCTCCCCTGAGCACAGGTTAACAGGTTGTGATTCCTGGGAAGACACAGGAAGATGGACTGCTAAGGACAGTAGGAGTGGATACCAGGGTTGTCTGGCCCAGTCTGGAGCAATCAGGATCATCTTGCAGGGTTGAGATCTGATTTTGACTAGCACTTTGAACAGGAGAGGGAAGGGGGGAAGGCATAGAGAAACTTCCTCCCTTCCCAATCGAGAACTAAGGCATCCAGAGGGACTGAGCCCAACACTGGGGGCCTGCAGCAAAAAAGGGGAAGTTGGTGATTGGGGCTGCAAAAAGATCTATCTGTGGGGTGCCCCATCTGGCAAATATCACCTCCAAGACCAGGGGGTCCAGTGACCATTCGTGATGGCCCTGGGAAATCCTGCTGAGAGCATCTGCCAGGACATTGTCCTTGCCTGGAAGGTGAACTGCCAGAAGAGAGGCTGCTCAGGGAGTAAGCGAGACCACAACTTCATTGCTTCGTGCACAAGGTCAGACAGAGTGCCCTGCTTGCTGATGTACCACATTGTGGTGGTGTTGTCTGTTCTGACCTGTACAACCTTGTTCTGAACAGATTTGGAAAAAGCTTGAGTGCTAGAAAAACTGCTCAGAGTTCCAACAGATTGATGTGGAGCAGAGATTCCTTAGGGGACCACAATCCCTGGGTAGTGAGGTCGCCCATGTGAGCTCCCCACGCCAAGAGGGATGCATCTGTAGTAAGGATTAAGGAGTGAGACTGAGTGACAAAAGGAACCCCTTGTCTCAGATTGCTCTGATCCTGCCACCACTGTAGGGCCTGGATCAGGGTTCGAGTAACTGGGATCAATTTGGCTAGAGGGTCTTTCCTTTGAGACCAAAAGGCTCTTAAATGGAACTGGATGTCCCTCATCTGAAATCTTGCTCCCTGCACTACTGCTGCAGAGGCAGCCATGTGCCCTAGGAGCTGTAGAAAATGCCTTGCTGGTCGAGAGACCTGCAGGGTGAATGAGGAGGCCAGAGAGACCAGGGTCCTTGCCCTGTCCAAAGGAAGGAAGGCTCTGGCTTTCTCTGTATTCAGCTCTGCGCCTATGAAGATGAGGAGCTGGACAGGCTCTAGAACTGACTTTGAAAGATTCAGAAGGAAATCTAGAGAGGTGAGTAGTTGCTGAGTTATCTGTAGATGTAACTTGACTTGGTCTGGGGACTGGCCTACTATGAGCCAGTCGTCCAGGTAAGGGAAGATGGAAATTTTGTGCCTTCTTAGGGAAGCAACTGCTACTGCCAGGCATTTTGTGAATACCCTTGGAGCAGAGATGAGGCCAAAGGGCATTGCTCTGAACTGGTAATGGCCTGATGGCAGCTCGAACCTGAGGTACTTTCGATGGGAGCTTCTGATGAGAATATGGAAGTAGGCATCCTGAGGTCCAGGGACTCAGCCAGTCCCTTGGCCTTAGAGAGGTAGAATAATTCCCAGAATCACCATTTTGAATTTTGGTTTTAAAAGGTGCTTGTTTAAGTATCGGAGATCCAAGATGGGCTGCCATTCTCCTGTCTTTTGGGGTAAGGAAGTACCTGGAGTACAACCCTTTGCCCTGTGTGAGGTGGAACCTTTCACAGCTCTGAGAGCCAGGAGGAAGAGACCTCTGCCTCTAGGGCAAGTGCCTCTGGTGGGTTTGCAGGTAGAAAGGATCTGGTTCTCATCTTTGGAAACTTTTTGAAGCTGAGAACCAGTCCCTGGCTTACTACTTCCAGGACCCACTTGTCTGATGTCAGAGACTCCCAGTGCTGGACAAAGTAAGCCAGTCTGCCCCCTACAGGTAGCCGAGAATCAGCCCTGGCAACCCCATCAGGGTGCCTGCTTGGCAGGGGCTTTGGGCTGAGGGGTGGAAGCAGGCCTGCTTGTACCCCGTCTGCCCCTCCCTCTAAAGAACCCCCTCTGGGCATAAGCAGAAGAGGAGGCCTGGGCTTGGTAAAAAGGCCTATGAAAAGGCCTGCCCCTGGGAAGCTGCCTTTGAGGAGTGGCCTGCCTTTCCTTGGCCTGTGCACTCCTATAGGTGGTCCTATACTCATCCATTTTCTTCATGTAATTCTTTGTCTGCTCCCCAAACAGAGAATTACCCACAACAGCAAAATCCATGGCCTTAGTCTGGGTATCCTGATATAGGCTAGTACATCTGAGCCAAGCCATTCTTCGAAGTGCCACAGATGTAGCCATGACTCTTGATGACACATCATTTGAGTCTACTGCAGCATGGAATTGCACCTTGGATGCCTCAATACCATCAGCAGCCACCTGCTCCAGCTCCTTGGCAAGTTGGCCAGGGACCTGTTTTGCTAGAGCCATAACAGTATCCCATCTGGATTTCTGGTATCTAGCAACATAAGCCATATAATTTGCCTGTCTGAGTCCCAAGGATGCTGCCATGTACTGTTTCTTTGCCATGGCATCAATCCTCCTGGAGTCCTTGTCCAAGGGGTGTGTGAGGCCAAGGGAATATTTGCCTTGTCACAGGCTGCAGCCTGCACTACCCCAACATGGCTGCATTGTTGTGTAAGGAACTCCGTATCAGAGCCTGACAATGTGTACCTCTTGTCCATTCTCTTATCCACAGGAGGTATAGTGTGAGGAGTTTTTAGAATTTTAAAGTCTGTTTCCCAAAAGATTTATGCAAGGGGATAGACAGTCTCCTAGACTCTGGGATATCCATCATTTCCACATAGTCAGGCTCCTCTTGATCATCCACAGCTTCCTCCATAGGGAGCTGGAGGGTTTCAGTCACTTTTTTATAAAACATAAAATGAGAAGGGGACTCAGAAAGCCTAGGGGAGACACTCCTGAAGGTCTGTCTGGGAGATGTCTGGGTCAATGGACATCCAGACTTTCAAATCCACATTCACTCTCCTCTCATCCTCTTCCCCTCCTCTGGTTCATAATATTCCTCTAAATCCATACTCTTGAACCGGTGGAACCCGGCAGACGAAGCGCTTACCCGATGGTGCAGTTCGGTTGGAACCGAGGAAAGCGAATGGACAATTTTAATCGCTTTGGCTATTTCTTCAGCGGTTGGAGAGGAAAGTTTTGGCTCCACACAGCTGATTTCCTAGTCCTTTTGCTGGAACCGACTCCTCAGAATCGGATCTCCTTTTGCAAGAAGTAACGCCTGGTCAGGGAGCACTCCCTCTGGTTCGGTTGGAACCGAACCGGCTGGCCATCCGTTCAGCAGACTTTTTGGCCTCCCTTTCCCTGAGCCTACCAACTCTCTTTTCCAGGGTAGCTGCAGGAAAATTTTTACAAATCTGGCAGTCTGCATTGAGGTGGTCAAACCCCAGACAATAAACACAGGTGGTGTGGGGGTCAGCCTTGGCAAAGACTTCCCCACAGACACTGCAGTGTTGAAACCCAGTGGGCCCGGGTTTTCTTTTGGGTTTCTCAGACATAGTGCCAGTCCTAACCAAACTTACCCATTTATGGCAATCTGCCAGGTAAGACCCTCTTATCGGTTCCCAACCGTATCACGGGTCGTGGAAAAAAACGTAATAAAATCAGTTTTTTTTCCAACCGATAAGAACCGGTAAGCACACTCTAAATCACAGAATAAGATATTTTAAACAACCTGATCGGTTCAAACAGAACCGATAAACCGTTTACAAGTTCCACACAGAACAGAATTAATGTAAAACCTATCTAGTACTCACAAATACCACAGACAGAGTCTGAACCGACCGGCTGCGGTTTAAATTCGGTCGAAAACCGAGAAAAACAATACTTTAACCGACAAAATGAACCGAGCAGAATGAGGAATCTCCGGAGCGACTGTTCAGTGAGGCGGAGTAAAGAATCTGACGGTTTGAGTTTGAAGAACAACAGACAGAGTTTCAACCGAGCTTGAGCTCAGCGTTCCACGCCTGGCATGGAAAGTTAACTCTTTCACCTCCGGAGCAGTTTGAAGGTTGGGACTCACTGCATATGGCATAATATAGCAAGACTTCATGTTTGAAACTCCTGTTCCAGGGAAACCTCAGGATCTATCGGTTCCCCTTCAAAATCCTCCTTACCATAAATATCTTGAGGTTCCTGAAAGGCAGAAACCAGAGCAGGCACTGATGCAGCCGGTGTAGGAACCGAGACTGCAGCCTACAGGGCTTGTAAAACCTGTAAGGCCTTAGCAATGTCCTCAGCCAAGGGCATATTATGTTTGTCTGCTGTGAGCTCCTTAGCTTTCTCGGCCGGAGGCGCAGCAACATGCTTTTCTTTGCATTATTTCTTTAGTGGGACAGACTCAGCCACTGTCTCTACAGCCCTTTTTGACTTACCTTGTTCCGATTGCCTCCATCCTTCTTAGGGATTGAGGTAGATGCACTACTATCAGCAGCAGAAGCAGAAGCCATCTCCTCTAACTTTTTAGTCTTTTTTCCTAAAGTTTTAGAACAAAAGGTCTTGCAAATCTCACAATTAGCAAAAATATGGCTGGTACCCAAAAAGGAACTACAAAGGGAATGTCTGTCTGCTTTTGCTATAATTTGCCCATAAGACTCACAATATAAAAAAACTGTTAATACCGCGGAACCAGAGGTTTCTAATATAACAACTGCTAATGATTCCCGAAAAGAAAAGGAAAGTACAGTTATGTAAGAACTTACCGTAACAGTAGATCTTCGAGAACAGCTCTTGCAGCAGGTAACACCATTAGGACTGAAGCCGGCAGGCGTCAGGACCCCACGAAATTCTTCTAGCTAGCTAACTTCAGCGGGGACCACCCCCGACGGTCCCGCCTCCGACGTCAGGCGTAGTACATAAGAGGGCGGTCCCGCCAGATTCCCCAGTTCTCCCGCCGGAGACTTCCAGCCACAGGACGACATCAGAATGGGAGACCGAGGATCCACCATCAGAAGACAAGAGGGTGTAAGCCCCTGCTCAAGGCTCACTAAGCCATGCCTCCTCCAAGGGGGAAGGTGGGCGGGAAGGTACCTGCTGCAAGAGCTGTTCTCGAAGATCTACTGTTACAGAAAGTTCTTACGTAACTGTACTATCTTACTTCGACATACAGCTCTTGCAGCAGGTAACACCATTAGGACTGATTTCCAAGAAATAACGCTTGTAAGCATTCTGGGAGGAGGAAACTAAGAAAATCTATCCAAATCCTGACTCTAGGACAGGAGACCCTGTAGCACGGCCAGGCCGAAACCAGCTCTTCGCCGTGAAGCAATGTCCAGGCTGCAATGCCTGATAAAAATATGCACAGAGCTCCAAGTGGCTGCAGCACAAATGGCAGAGGAGGAGACGTTGCGAAGTGCTGCAAAGGAGGTAGCCACCCCCCCCCCAGTGGAATGGCCCGACTGTACCCGGGAGGGGCTTGCTTAGCATCATAGCAGTATGATATACACTGGACAAGCCAGCGAGAAAGGGCCTGCTTCGATACTGGTTGGCCCATCATCCTCTCAGCTAAGGAAACAAAGAATTGCTCGACTTCATGGTTGTTTAGTCCTGCTCAGGTAGTACCTAAGACAGGTGAACATCCAGGGTGTGAGCAGCGCTTCCTCTATTAGCATATTTAGGAAATAAACCCAGGTCAATGTCCTGATTGAGCGTGAGTGCAGAGACCACCTTAGGCAAGAACTTAGATTCAGTCCTCAGGGACACTCTGTCCTGGTGGAAAATCAAATAAGGTTCCTTACACATGAGAGCGGAAGCTCAGAAATTCTCCTTGCTGACGAACAGCAACTAAAAATAACGTTTTCATGACAGAAACGCAGCACTAATCCGCGGCAGGTTCAAAAGGGGAAGCGTGAGTTGTTCCAGGACAAAGAGTAAATCCCATGGAGGAATAGAGTCCTTAATGGGTGGCCTAAGGTGTAACACCCCTCTCAGAAAATCTCGAGAGGCGTCATGTTGCGCCACTGTGCGCTGTCCCACTGGGAAGTGGTAAGCAGAAATAGCGCAGAGGTGCACCTTAATAGAGGAGTAGGCGAGACCCGAATGGAAAAGGGAGAGCAGGTATTCTAGCACCGCTTTCACTGGGCAACCTAAAGGGGAAAAGCCGCGTGCTTGCGACCACAGACAAAAAATGAAAATTACGTACCTACCGTAATTCTTGATCTTCTCTTGTATCTTCACCATTCATTACTTACATATGAGGGGAAGGCCGCCGCAGAACCCCTGAACTGCTCCCAGGATAACGGACCCGTAGGACCGACATGGCCTGGGAGCGGGGTGGTGAAGGCAGAGAGATGGAGAGGGGCACCTCCAGGAGGCAACTGCTCTCTGCAGGCTCTGGAATCCGTGAAAGGAGCCCTAGTAGGAGGGATCCCGATATCAGACCAGGCCGCAGAACGGAACTCTGGGGAAGCGGAGCCTGAAGAGCCCTGGGGAGAACCTCCCCAGACGACGCCGGACTGCATGGATCTAGAAGGGCAGTCCGCACAAACGCCGCCGAGGACACCCTAGAACCCTGGAGGGAGGGGCCAGGCTCTGCACTACGGCTCCTGGCCACCCCCCTGAGGTGGCTGAAGAAGACCGAGTGGCAGACCCCTGCCCTCAAACCCTCGGACTCGAGAGGGCCTCCTCCTCAACCACAGCGCTCCTGTCCCTAGAGGGGGCACAGCACCCTCGGGTAGTGTCACTGGCCTCCAGAGAGGAGCCCCTCCGTCATCACTCCCATGCCTGCCCCTGGGCTCCCTGCCACCCCAGCCGGGAACCCTCAGGAGACGACGGGGGGACAGAGGGAGGGGCCCGCTGCGCCGCCTGGCACCTCTAGCCACCGGGGACCCAGACCCAAGAGTGGGGATGCCAGGATGGGTCCACGTCCGAGTCATCGCCCTCCGAGGAGGACGAGACCAGCTGACTCGATGCTGGCTACAGGTCCCCGGAGGCCGCGAACGGCCCGGTACCAAGGGTGACGCGCCACCCCCCACGCCGCGTAGCAGCCAGGCCTAATTCCAGACCCCAACGGCGCTGCAGGCCCGCACCGCCCGGAGGAAGGATAAGGCCCACGGGCGCTCAGCGGCGCTGAGGCGTAGGCGGCACTACCGATGGCGCCGCTTACAAACCACGGGTGTCATGCCCAGCGGCATCAGCTAACGGGCGCCGCTACCGATCACCGGGCGCCGATTTCAAAACGCGCCGCCGATCGCCGGCACTGCCGAACGGTGCCGGATCCGAACGCGCTCGAAAGGCGGCGCCGAGGTCCACCCGATGCCAGGGCCCAAAAGTCGAGGGCCTCGGCACGGGAAGCCTGCACTCGAAGAGGTGATCACCGAGGCGGTGTCCGCCGCTGCCCGGAGGACTACAACGCCCCAACACCGCAGAAGAGGCCTCCCTCGGCAAGAATAGACGAGGAGACCCCCTCCTCCTCGGACCGTATAGGCCCGGGAGGGGACCCGGAGGAAGGGCCTAACGACCTTGCCCGAGAATCCCGAGAGCGACGCTGTCCCCCAAAGGTCGGCGGGGCCTTGCCGAGCTTAAACGTGCGGATTTCGAGGACGCGGCGGTCCATCGAGAAACAGTCGTCGCACGAATCCATATCATGGTTGGGTCCCAGGCAACGAAGGCAAACGTCATGCCGGTCCGAGATGGAGAAATGCCAGCCACAGGAGCACCGACACATAGGGGCGCGGCCTGTCTTAGAAAAGTGCTTAGCTCCCAACCGGACATAACGCAAATTAACAAGACTAAAACATAGTAGGAAACACACCCGCGCCAGAGATAGAAAAAGGAACAGTCTTACCGGTTACGCCGAAAAGCAGGAAAACCAGGAGTCGGTACACTACCACGCAGTTACGCTCACACGCGAGCAGGTGCTGCCTCTAGACGGGCGGGAGAAACAGAACTGAGTTGAGGAGGAGTTGTCGCTACTAATGGCCACAGAGATGACATGACGTCACTCTCGAGGGCGGTGCCGCGAGCCAAAGTTTAAAAAAAGCTTCGGACGGGCAGCGCCGCCCGCTACACCCAGGAAGTAATGAATGGTGAAGATTGACAAGGGAAGATCGGCGCTATTTCATGGCGTACATCGCAAGCGTTGCCGGCTTTCTGGCCGCAGAAAGGACTTCCGCCACCTCTTGCGAGACCCCGTGTCACAAAATGGCTATGTCTCTAGGAGCCAAGCATGCAGGTTCAGTGAGCGTAAGTCCGGATGGACTAGAGAACCTTCCTCCTGAGACAAGAGGTGGGAGCTGAAAGGCAACGGAATTGGAGATTCCCGGGACAGCTGCATTAGCAAGGGGAACCAGATCTGTCTGGGCCAGAATGGGGCTACCAGGATCATTGTTGCATGCTCCCTGCGTAGTTTGAGAAGAACTCTCTGGATCAACGGGAAGGGAGGGAAAGCGTAGAGGAATCTGTCCGCCCAGGAGAGGGACAACGCGTCTGGCCAGAAAACACCAGGCCCTGGATCTAGCGAGCAAAAATTGGGCAGTTTTGCATTGATGGGGAAGCGAATAAGTCCAGTTCTGGAGTGCCCCATCGCAGAAACAGATCCTCTGTGACCCCCTGAAGAAGTTTCCACTCATGGACTCTGGCCTGGGAGCGACTCAGGCCATCTGCGATTGTGTTGTCCACTCCGGGAATGTGAACTGCAATCAGGTTCGCGCCGTGTCGAATTACTCAATCCCACACTCTCATGGCTTCCCTGCAAAGGGGGTAAGAGTGTGCGCCTCCTTGCTTGTTGAGGTAATACATCACCGCCGTTGGTCTGTCTGAAGCAGAAGAGTGCACGGCGGGACTTGACTGAAAGGCCTGCAGGTGTAGAGGACCGCCTCATCTCCAGCACGCTGGATGTGGAGGTGGGCTTCCTGAGGGGTCCATGTTCCCTGGGACCTCACCCCGTTCAAGTGCGCTCCCCACCCTAGCCCTGAGGTGTCTGTGGAGAGGATTATCTCCGGGGACGGCGCTGTAAACGGGACACCTGCAGAAAGTGTCCCTGGGTCTAGCCACCATTGCCAGTCTCGAATCACGGCATTTGTGATTCTGACCGGAAGCTGCATGTGGTCTTGCATTTGGTCCGACTGCACCTTGAGCATCCACTGAGTTACCCGCATGTGGAGCCTTTGCCAAAGGGACCGTCGGAATGGCCGCAGCCATGTGTCCGAGCAGACGAAGGACCAGCCTGGCAGGGACAGTCTTCTTCGCCGAGAGATCCCTGATGAGGGATCTGATGAGTTCTGCTCTGTCATCTGGGAGAAAAGCTTTCCCCTGAATGATGTCCAGAACTGCGCCTATGAACTGCAGCTTCTGTGACAGTACGAGGAGAGACTTCTCGTAGTTGATTATGATGTCCAGAGACTGGAACAAGTCCTGAGTGCTCTGAATAGCCAGCAACAACGCCTCTCTGGAGGTGGCCATGAGAAGCCAATCATCCAAGTACGGGAACACATAGCGGCCCTGTCTCCTTAAGGACGCTGCCACGACTGCCATGCATTTGGTAAAGACCCTGGGGGCCGATGACAGTCCGAACGGAAGGGCCCGGAACTGAAAATGGTAGCCGAGGAACTCGGAAGCACAGGAACCTCCTGTGCGCTTGAGCCACAGGGATGTGTAGGTAGGCATCCTGCATATCTAGAGACGCTAAAAAGGCATCCTGCTTCAGCATGGGAATGAGGCCCGGAAGGGTCACCATGCGAAATCGTTTGTAGGCGACCGATATATTTAGGTCGCTTGAGGTCCAAGATTGGACGGAGGTCCCCTGTTTCTTGGGAACCAGAAAGAAGTGGAATAGTATCTGGAATCTATCTGGTCTTCGAACATACCCACCGCCTCCTTCTGCAGGAGCGCGAGTATTTCTTGCCTGATAAGCAATCTGTGCTGACCCGAGTAATGGGAGAGCAGAGGAGGCCTCGAGGGTGGCTTGTTCTGCAATTCTATAAAGTGGCCTTTTTGACTAACTGAAGAACCCACCTGTCGGTGGTTATGGACTGCCATCCTGGCAGGTACTCGGCACACGACCTCCCGACCTTGATGTCCTGCTGATCCTGAGGGGCGGGGGCCGGGAAGGAGTCAGGCTGTGGCGGTGGAGGGAGCTGCGGGCTGAGCCAGCTTAGCTGGTCGCTGACTTCTGCCCACAGGCTGTCTTCCCTTGGCTCTGTGGGAACCGGAGCCCTCTGTTGTGGACCGTGCGGGACTGTTGTCTCTGTGTCCGTCCATCTAAATGGTTCTGGTTCCTATGAAAGGAACTAAGCTTTGGTCGGTACATTGCCTGGACTGACCTCACCGCCTTCCCGCTCCTTGGAGCTTGGTGAGAACCTTCTCAGAGGGTGCACCAAAGAGAACTTCCTTCGAAAGAGGCATCCATGATGTTCTTCTGACGTCCGGGTAAATCTGAGATATGAGCCATGAGTATCTCTCGAGAGCATAGCCGAAGCTGCCGCCTGGCCGAGGAGTCTGCGGAGTCATACGCGGGCTCGCAGCACCTGGGTTCCCACGTCCCAACTCAAGACGGAGGAGTTGCAAACATCTCCTCTTCTGCTCACCTTCTGGCAATTTCTCCGCCAGATCCAGTCCCTGTTCCCACAGAGCATTTTGAACTGCACCATGCGGGTCAAGTAGTTCAGGGATCTGATGGCACAGATAGCGGAAGATACGGCGCCTGCCCATAGCGTCCCAGCTGTTTGACCCGGGTCCGTGGCAGGGTGCTCAAATGTTGCAGTCTCTGGGACCTGGTCATGAGAGGCTGTTATGACCAGAGAGTCGGCCAGAGGATGTTGAGCCAAGTACTGGTCCTCCTTAGGAGCCTTGTACAGGCGGTCAGCTTTCTTCGGCATCGACGGGAGCGAGTGTGGATGCTTCCACGCTGCCTTGGTGACGTCCACAAAAGTGTCCACCAAGGGTGGTACCACCGCAGGCTTGGGGTCCTTCTGCCAAGATATCTAGCAAGGCGTAATCTCTCGATCTAACTCTTCTGCATCCCAGCCCATGTTCTCTTCGATATGTCCTCATGATTTCCGAGAATGATGGGTCATCCGGAGGAGATCTAGGAAGCTCACGGGTCCGGAGAGGGATCAGAAGGAGAGAGAGGGATCTGATCTTGTCGAGGACTCCGATCCTGTAACCTCCGTCCGAAGGCGAATGGCCATCTTCTGGGTCTTAGGACTGGGTGACCCTGAAGAGGATCTAGATGGAGGTCTCTTATCTGGTCTTCCCTTGGAGAGTCCGTAGGCCCTGGGGGTACTCGGCCCGCTGCCCCAGATGGGGAAGGGGCCGGAGGGGTCACAGGTGGCGGAGGAGGAGGAGGTAGAGGAGGTGGTGATGGAACCACATCCTTTTTAATGGTATCCCACCAGTAGGTAAAGAGCTCCTTTACCTCAGAGAAAGAAAGGCCCGATGACAGACCGGGCACCGTGGACGGTCGAGGTTCCCGCCAGGCTCTCAGGGGCCTCAGGCCTGACCGGCGACAGGCGCTGACGGCCGACGTGCCCTGGACCACATTGATGGGCCGACGCCGGGTCCGACGGCTTCTTGAGCGAGGTAAGCTCCTTGGTCTTCCGCTGGGGAGGAGGAGGCAAGGAGGCAGACCTGACGTCGGGTTCGGAAAGGTGGGAACCCAACTTGCAGTGATGATGATGGTCCCCAGACCTAACCAGGGCTTTGGAAGAAGAGGACGAAGAGGGCCTGGAGGTCTTGGCCTGTGAGGAGGAAGAGGAGCCCGAACGTTTCTTCACCGCAGCGGAGGGAGGCTGAGAGCGGGCCCGGGATGGTGAATGGTCAGACCGAGAGCCGGAACTACGGGAGTCGGAGGCCCTAGACGGGACCTGGATGGAGCCTTCTCCCATGTTTCTCAGAATGTTTCCGGCTTTCTGCAGAACTCCCTTGAGGTGTCCATGGCCTTAACTTTCTCCTCGAGCAGGAACGCCTGCAGAGCCTTCTGGCGGCGGATCCGGGTCCGGCTGTTAAACCCTTGGCAGAAAATGCAGGACCGGGTGTCGTGGTCTGGGCCTAGGCACCGGATGCAGGCTGAATGAGGATCCTTGAACGGGATTTGCTTCCCACAGGCGCACTTCGAGGGATGGCCTTCAACGGAGGTTGGAGAGGACATCAGACAGCAACTAAGCCGAAAAAATGAACTTTTTCCCGAAGGAAGAACTTGACCATGCGTCGCGCTCTAGAAACGATCCGAAGGGTCGAGACATGCAAGTCGACGGCGGGAAAAGAACTGGGGAATCTGGCGGGACCGCCCCCTTATGTACTATGCCTGACGTCGGAGGCGGGACCGACATCGGGGGCGGTCTCCGCTGAAGTTAGCTAGCTAGAAGAATTCCGACGGCTTCAGTCCTAATGGTGTTACCTGCTGCAAGAGCTGTATCTCGAAGTAAGATCGAGAATTACTTTAAATTTAAATTAAAAATAAAGTGGTCAAAGGAACAGACCGTAAATACAATTTTAAATAATACTGAGGTAAAACCTCACCAAAAGACACGGAACCCTCGGTTCCAAGGAACCGTGAGGGAATCGGGAATAATATGAAAAAACTACTACAACTACCAAATAAACTAAATTCTAAGGCAGCAATTTAAAATTAAACTTAAAACGAGTACTTATCTAACAGCTAGCTTATTCTACAGACAGTTCAAGGAGAGCTCTCCGGGACGTCCTTACTAGGCAGGCGGAGTAAAGATTCTGAAGCACTCAGAGTGCAGCAGTTTGAAATTGGCATGAGCCAACAGAGTTCCATCCTTTGCATATAATTCTATCTATCCAGGCAGTTCAACACAGGAGGCTGACTGCATCAGTTTAATCGTAATGAGTGATTCCTGGGGTTAGAATGAGTAGTTTGTGGTACTCCAGTGTGGTAGCACTAACTAATTTGTATCATCAGAGTACATGCAAAGTGATGAGTACCCAGCAGTCATCACAGAGAAATGGCATGAGCTAAAAGACCAAAAGGACTTGTATAAAAATAAAAGGCACAAATAAAACAGTCATACCTTTTTGACCTTTTGTGCCACGTTGAAATCTGCAATATCTTCCAGAGTTGGTTCAGCCTTTTCTGGCCCACTTACTAACCAGTTGAACAGTGTTTTTGAAAAAAAACCAGGTGATGGACCACCATGTACTAAAGAAACTGCAATCATTCTTCCAGCTTCATAATACAGATCATGACTCAGGGCTGCAAGAACATGCAAGGGTTTTTTGTTTACTCAAGGTGGAAAAATCAACACAGTTCATAACAATTTCACAATTTATGGGCAAATATTTTAAAGTATAACAATGTAGGGGTCATTATACGATAACCACAAGCCCAGGTGCTTAATGGGGCACAAGGGCGTTTGCAATACCTGGAAGTGGGGTTATCACAAAACAATGCACACCCTGGAGTGTTTTCTTTTGCTTATAAAATAGGTAACAAGAAAAACCATTTAAAGCAGTTCAATGAAAAATATTTAATAAAATAATTTCCAGCTAATAATAACAGTTAATAAAAAGTAGTTATGTAAGAACTTACCATAACAGTAGATCTTCGAGAGAGGCTCTTGAAGGTGGTAACCACTTGTAGGATTGCACCCCATGGCGTCAGAACCACATGGAAACTTTTGCTAGCAGTGTCTGATGGGGGACCGGCCACCGTACGTCACATGACCGATGTCAGCATGACACTATATAGTGGGTGGTCCCCACGTCCACCCTCCAGTTCTCCCACTGGAGACCTCCAAGAGTCATGACAGGAAAATGGAAAGAGGCTCTTGAATCCAAAAAGGGCTTTCTGGAAAGAAAGAGCTGTAAATAAAGAGGGAAAGCTGGAAAGAAAAAGTTACAGAAGAGCCTCTCAAGAGCTACTTCAAGGTGTAAGTTCTTACATAACTGTAGTATCTTACTTCGAGAGGGTTCTTGCAGTAGGTAATCACTTGTAGGATTAAGTCCCAAGCAGTAAAGAGCCCAAGGGACAAGAAAAAACATAGGAGGCTGGAACAAAAGCCCAGTAGAAATCACGAAAGTTATGACAGGGGCCCTGGAGGACAGCCAGTCCATAACTGGCCCTCCACCTCGAAGTAATGTCCAAACTCTAGTGTTTCATGAAAGTGTGGACGGAACTCCAAGTAACTGCCACGTAGATGTCTGCGGCAGATACGTTTCTGAAACAGGCGGTGAAAGCAGCCATTCCCCTGGTAGAATGTCCTTTAACCTGCCCCGGAAGGGCTTTACCATACTTCTGGTAACAAAAAGAAATGCAGATTTGCCAGCCATTTTGAAAGGCACTGTTTGGAAACTGCCACACCCTCCCTTTTTGGTGCGAAACAAACAGCTGATCCATGTTTCTGACATCTTTGTCCTGTTCGTAATAACGTAAAATTCTGTGAATGTCTAACATATGCAGAATACCCCCAATTAGAATGCTCAGGGTATAGACCAGCAATTCTAGAGACTGATTAAGGGTAGTCTCCAAACAATCTTAGGAAGAAACTTAGATTTGAGCAGTCTCACCTGGTTTCTGTAAAATCAAATAAGGCACCTACATATCAGTGCCTGAAGTTCAGAAATTTATGAGCAGAGGTTAAATGCAAGTAAAAGAGCACTTTCCAGGACAAAGAGTCGATCACAAGAACTTGCCAGTTTGAAGGGAGGTAAGGTCATTTCTCTAAAAGAAAATTAAGGTCCCACTGTGGAGAAGGTTACGACGGGGTTCAGATGCAAAATACCTTTAAGAAGGTTTTGAGACCTCTAACTGAGCTAGTGTCTTGCCTCCCACTGGGTCATGGTAGGCAAAGACAGCTGCTAGATGCATCTTCAGTGATGAATAGCTTATGCCCAGATCTAACAAATGTAGAAGATACTCCATGACCTGGGGAGCGGGGCATGAGAAGGGATCCAAATCTTTCGAGGTGGCCCAAATGGAAAAGCGCTTCCACTTCATGGCATGTGGAGTTCGGGTAGATGGCTTTCATGCCTCTACCAAAATCTGAGCTACCCTTAGGGAAACCCCATAACTAGAAGCAGCTATGTCTTGAGGTGCCACACATGCACATGAAGGGACTTTAGCCCTAGATGTACCAGTGTGCCCCCCTTCTGGGTCAGCAAATCGTAAGACAGAGGTAGAGGACCGGTTCTGCCGCAGCTCAAGCGAAGCAGCGAACCAGATATGTCGAGGCCAAATGGAGCTATCAATACCATTTGTGCTACTTCTGTCTAAAAGCTTGATCAACACTGTAAGACTGGAAAGGGAGGGAATGTGTACAGAACTTTCCCTGTCCGAAGCGTTAAGTGCGCCTTGCCAGAAAGCACCACGCTTGGGATCGAAGTGAAAAACTTAGAAATCTTGGGTTTGATGGGGCTGGTACAGATCCACTTCCGGATGACCCAGAAAAGTCAAGATATGATCTAGAAAGAAGTTACGAAGAACTCACCGTGAACAGTAGATCTTCGAAATGAAAATTACGTATCTACCAGTAATTTTGATCTTCTTGGACGAGTCTCCACCACTCATTCACACTAGTGGATTAGCGCCGGAGGCACTAGGACCCATTGGGAGCAAACTTTTGCTGGAGGGTCGGCAGCGAGACGGCGCCATGAGACACAGCGCGAAAGCAGCTGCTCGAGCGGTAGTGACTATCTCGGCGCCGACCTCCAACCGCCTCAGTACCTTTTTACCAAGGAGGTGCAGCTAACTAACGAAAGAGTAAACCTAACATTAAAACACGGACATAAGATAGTCCATACGCACCTGTAAGAAGGGTCAGCAAAGAAGTCCTCACGGCCTAAAGATTTGAGGGAGTGAAGACCACAGCGGTGAGCTCGGGATGGAGGGTGGGCGGTAGAATGAGTGGAGGAACTCGTCCAAGAAGATTAAGAAATGTAGGTACGCAATTTCTTAATCTTCCTGACATAAGTCTCCACCACCATTCACACCAGTGGGAGAGTACCGCTGATAATCCCCAAAAAGGGCGGCAGGAGAGCCAGAGCTCAGCGCTCCAAGATAGAAGCTCATTAAGGATAGTTCTGCCGAATGCGGAATGTCGCCTGGCATGAATATCCAGTGCATAGTGCTTAACCAAGGTATGCACTGAACTCCAGGTGGCGGGCAGCAGATATCTGCAATTGAACATTATGCATCAGGGATGTCGGGCGACCGCCTCTAGTAGAGTGAGCGACACTCTACCTTCTAATTTAACTTGAGCCATGTAATAGCAATGTCGAAGGCATGCCACCAACCATGATGAGATGCATCTGATAGCGTACAGGTTGACCCAGCTGGGTGTCGCTGAAAGAAACAAAGAGTTGCTGAGTCTTGCGAACATCCTTGGTTCTATCTAAATAGAACCGCAAGGCTCTCTTAACATCCAAGGAATGAAGAGCTCGTTCCCCTTCATTTTGGAAATTAGCGAAGTAAGCGGGAAGTACCAGAGGTTGGTTTAGATGGAATTCTGACACAACCTTTGAGAAGAAATTTAGGATGAGTACGGAGAATCACCTTGTCTTTATGGAATACAGTATATTTGGAGGATCCGTGAAACCAGGCATGATGTTCTCAGAGACCCTGCGGCTGAGGTAATGGCCACCAGGAAGGCAGTCTTCCAGGTAAGAAATTTCAGCTCACAGGTAGCTAGGGTTCGAAGGCTTCCGAGTGAGCATGTCCAGCACCAGGTTAATGTCCCAGGCTGCAACTGGACGCTTAACAGGGGGTCTGGTATAGAATCCTTAAGAAATCTCTTCACTATAGGTAACTGAGCCAGAGTCAGGACCTAAACCCGCTCATGGAACACTGAGATGGCACTAAGGTGAACTTTAACTGTGGAGTACTGAAGACCTGAGTTAGATAGGTCCAAAAGATACTCCAGAACCTTGTCAGGAGGACAGGAAAAGGGATTCCAAGAGGACTTTGCACACCAGAGAGAAAAACGTTTCCATTTGGAGGCGTAAGTTTTCCGGGTGGCTGGCTTCCGAGCAGCCAGAAGGATGTCCGAGACTCTACGAGAGACGTTGAACCGATTCACTTCTATCTCTTCAGAAGCCAAGCATGAAGGTGAAGTGATTTCAGGTTGGGATGGACCAACGAACCCTGGGACAAAAGATTGATTTGCAAGGGAAGTGGTCTCGGAGAGGCTGCCAACATACTGTTGAGTAGAGGAAACCATAGTTGCCGAGGCCAGGAGGGAGCAATGAGAATCATTTTGGTCCCTTGAGACTCGAACTTGAGGAGTACTCTCGGATTAGAGAAAGCGGTGGAAAGGCGAAAGAAAGCTGCTTTGTCCACCGCAGCCTGAACGCATCCCGACAGAAAATGCCAGGCCCTGGATTTCTGGAGCAGAAGAGAGGCAGTTTTATGCTGAGTGGGATGCAAAAGGTCCAGGTCTGGAGTTCCCACTCTTTGAACAGGGACCAGCCACGGCTGGGTCGAGAGACCACTGTGAGGGTCTGCCTCCGTCTGCTGAGGTGATCTGCAGGGTCGCTTTTGTATACCTGGCTGATAAACCGCTTGAATCAGAGACTTGTGCTCCAAGCACCACTCCCACACCCTCATTGCTTCTGCAAAGGGGATAAGAATGAGCACCGCCTTGCTTGTTGATGTAATACATCACAGCTTTGTTGTCCGCTTGAAGGAGAATGTTCTTGTGACAAAGGACATCCTTCAGAGCTCGGATCGCGTAGAGGACCGCCTCATCTCCAGGACATTTATGTGGAGATGAGTTTCAACTGAGTCCATACACCTGAGTGTGGAGGAGAGACAGTGAGCTCCCATCCCATTAGCGGCGCGTCTGTGGTGATGCAGATCTGATGATCCGGAAGGGGAATCCTTCCAGGAGATTGCTCTCTTGAGACCACCAGGTGAGAGACCTTCAAGGGGCTGCGCTACCCTGATGGGATAAGACTGGGGTGAGAGGTCGGAGACCACTGAGTGGAGAGCATCCATTGGGTGTTCTTGTGCAACCGGCCAGGGTACAGTGAACACCGAGGACGCCATGAGACCTGAATATGCGCTGCATCGGAGAGCTGTAACCGATTGGTTCTCCCCGATGTAACGGGCCATCCAAGGATGTCGAGTCTTCTGTCCTCTGGAAGGAAAGCCTTTGGCGAAGAGGTGTCTAGAAGGCCCCTAAGAAAAGGAGCCTCTGGGAGGCTGCAGTTGAGATTTTTCAAATTCAGCAGAACTCCCATGGACGTGAGAAGACGAGAAGTCGCTTGCACGGCTTCCAAAGTCCTTGGCTGGAAGTGTTGGCAAGAAGCCAATCGTCCAGGTAGGGAAACACTGGAGTCCGCTTTTCTGAGATGCGCCGAGAACTGCACAACACTTTGTAAAACTTCGCGGCGCCTGAGGATAGCCCAAAGGGCAGGACTCTGAACTGATAATGCTGGACCCAAAGCTACAAACCTGAGGAACTTGCGTGCGTCGGTGGACGGGATATGCTGGTAAGCATCCTGCATATCCAGAGAGGCCAGCCAGTCGTGTTGATGCAGCAAGGGTAACTTAGGGAAATCATTTTGAATTCTCCTGGGGAGGAATTTGTTCAACTTTCTGAGGTCTAGGATGGGGCGATCCCCCAGATTTCTTTTGAACCAGAAAGTAATGGGAGTAGAACTCTGTGTTCCGTAGATCGGGGCACCAGTCTCATTGCCCTGTTGTTCAGAAGGCCATGGATCTCGGGCGGTGAGGAGGTCTGACTCGAGAGGCCGACAACCTGGGTTGTTGTTCTGGGAGGACAATTCACGGGGTTTCCCAAGAAATTGAGAGAATAACCCCGCACCATCCAAGGACCCATTTGTCCAAGTCATGGACTTCCACTGGTTGTGGAAGTACATCAGACTACCTCCCACTGAGGAGAAAGTTCCACCGGGCAGTGTGGATGGAACTTGGGCCAACAACTATAAGGTGGCGCTTGGGGCTTTAGGCCCCAGCGCTTCTGCTGTGTCTTCTTTGAGGTTGGCAGGTTGGCTTTATGCAGAAGCTCCCTGCCTCTGCCTCGAAAGGACTGGACGACTATGAAACTGACGCCTGTCTGCCATGCCCGTGAGAGGGGCAGGCGGAGGTCTGGCCAATTTAATGGCCGATCTAGTCTTCTGAGTGGCCTCTAAGGCTTGCTCCACCTGAGGCCAAAAAGATAGGAGCTTACTCAAAGGCAGCGCCATTACCTGCTGCTGAGCATCATTCGTGAAGTCGAAGCACGGCCAGGAATGGCGCAGAGTACAAATCCTGCAGCTGCTGAGCGAGAAGCAGTGTCGAAGTGCCCAATGGCGGCTTTGACTTGTTGGTTATTGACCCAATACTTTAATAACGGCCAGAAGAAGCTCTGACTTGGAGTCCGAATCTGGAAGAGCTTCAACCATTCTTTTCAAAGAGTGCTACAGGATATACTCATACTGAGAAAAATAGCCTTGATAACTGGCAACACGATACTTAGAGTGGAGGCAGCAAAGACTCTTACCTAATGTATGTATCTTACGAGACTTTTGTTAATAGGTTGAGCTGTAGTAGTTTGAGGAAGAACCACTATTGTCATTCTCTCTGCCAGGACTACAATAGGATCTGCAAAGGCTTGGGATGCCAAAATAGGACGATCCTTGGGAGCTGAATACTTTATCAATGGATTTAGCCACTGAGGAATAAGAGCAGGATTATTCCATACCATTTGAGACAGAGGCCTGGCGGAAGGCTGGATCGAGGAGTCAAATTTAGGGATCTCCAGCATGAAGGTACTGAGTCTTAATATTCTTCCCAGGATCGATGTCTGTAGTCTGGAGAGAAAGAGTGGATCTCAGGTTCTTCAACAGAGACTTAAAGGACAGGTCCTCACCACAGGCTCTGTAGCAAAGAAAGATCCTGTTTCCTCCACTCATCACCCAACCGGGTCTGGGTCAGGCTCAACATCATCTCCTGATGGTCCAGGAAGGACTGTTTGGACAGGAAAGGAGGAAAATTAGAGAGGAGGAAATAGTAGAAAACAAGGAGAGTCCTCGAGGGCTCCCTGTCCGAGACGGCAAACGGGCTGAAGACGGCACTCGCGAGGCGACGGCGCCGAAGAGGCACGCTGCTCCGCAAGCGGCACCGCAAGAGCCTCGGCGGCGCCGATGACGGCACCGCAACAGCGCCGCGGACGGCGCCACTTAACAGCGCCCGCCTAACCGCTGGCACTGCCGGGCGCCATATCCGACGGCATCACCGGTGGCGCCTCAGACCACGCTGGCGTTGGGGACGGGCGCCGCAAAACCCAGGTGCACCAAAACGGCGCCATAAGCTAGCCAGACGTGCGGAAGGCGCCGAAAAGCCCCAGAACCTGGAAAGCAAGAGAAGGAAAAACAGGAGATAAGGGCATCGCTAGGCCTCGCGCCGCAGAGCCATGTGAGGGGGGAAACACCTAAGCACAGAGTCGCTGGCACCAAGAAGGTGCCGCATAACTAGGAAGGTCCAACTGCCCTACCTGATCGCCGGAGGGGCCCGAGGGCCCGAGGCAACCAAGCCAGGCAGAAGAACCAACCTCCGAGCCCATCGCCCCATAAGAGCGCCCACTGATGAAACTGCTCATCTGGAGCCCTACCTATAGCGGGAGGCTCCCATGTCGAGGACGACGACATTGGAAGTTACGACTTCAAGAAGGAGACCGCAACTAAAACGATAATCGATCACGACAGCAGAAATATACCATAGGGGCGTAATTTCGAGTGATGCCTTCTTTTGACCTGTGGGTCAAGAAGAGCTCGAGGCCGAACGGTGCCGAATGCGACCGCTTATTTTATGCCAGCGGGGACCGCCCATCCCGGCATCGGACTGACCGCTGTCGGAACCCCGCTGAGGAGAAGGAGGCTGACCGGACCCAGCCCGGCTGACTGAACAGCTTTCATACGACGTCTCCCTACCATCACCTGACCTGCTCATGGTCGACTCCGTCCAGTAGGCCGAGACTTCTTCAAGTAAGTTAAATTTAAAATATTAGAATAAAATTAAGCGATACTACTATTGTGGTAATGTTACAAAAAAACAAACTGAAAACTATGCGCTAGTTTGAAGTTTGACTCCCGACAGGCGAGCGACGTCGTAACTGAAGCGCACTCGACGGCGGGAAAAAAGGAACTGAGGCGGTTGGAAGGTCGGCGCTGAGATAGTCACTACCGCTCGAGCTGCTCATGTGCCATGTCTTATGGCGCCTGCCTCTGCGCCGATCCTCCAGCAAAAAGTTTGCTCCCGATGGGTCTTAGTGCCTCCGGAGCCAATCCCACTAGTGTGAATGAGTGGTGGAGACTTATGTCCAGGAAGATCAGCTCTTGCAGCAGGTTACACCATTAGGACTGAAGCCGGCAGGCGTCAGGACCCCACGGAAAAATTTAGCTAGCTATCTTCAGCGGGACCGCCCCGGATGCGGTCCTCCATTCACGTCAGCCAGGCGCAGGCTGTATAAGTGCGGGCGGTCCCACAGAATCCCCAGTTCTCCGCCGGGAGACTCCCGCCGCAGGATGACATCAAAAGGAGACCGAGGATCCACCGTCAGAAGGCAACAAGGGAGAAAATCCCGACATAAGCATTTTCTTCTTTTCTCCGCCTTCCTCTCGTTTCTCTTTTTTTTTGGCAGAGCCATACCTCCTCTAAGGGGAAGGTGGCGGGAGTAGAGCCTGCTGCAAGAGCTGTTCTCGAAGATCTACTGTTACTGCAAGTTCTACGAACTGTACTATCTTACTCGAGACACAGCTCTGCAGCAGGTTACACCATTAGGACTGATTCCCAGCAGTAACGCCACCAGAAGATCCGGGAGGAGGCAGAGAGACAAGAGAAAACATTCCAAGTCCTGACTCAGGACAGAGACCCTGCACCGCTAGCCGGAACTGGATTCTCGCCGAGGCGATGTCCAGACTGTAGTGCCTGATAAAGGTATGCACAGAGCTCCAAGTAGCTGCAGCGCAGATAGCTGAAATGGATACATTCCTGAGTGCTGCAAAGGAAGTGGCCACACCCTGGTAGAATGACCCGATAGAACCCGGAGGGGCTTTTGCTTAATCTCATAATAGTATGTAAATACACTGGACAAGCAGCGAGACAAAGTCTGTTTGATACTGGTTGGCCTTCATCCTCTGGGAGGAGGAGACAAAAGCTGGTCAGAACCCCAAGGGTTTAGATCTGTTAAGGTAATACCTCAGGCTGCGTGAACATCCAGGGTGTGGAGCAAAGCCTCTCTATTAGAGTAACTCGAAATAGACCGAAGATCGGATATCCTGATTCAAAGTGAGTGTCGAAACCACCTTAGGCAAAAACTTTGTTCGCCTCAGGGATACTCTGTCCCGTGAAAACCAAATAGGGCTCTTTGTACATGACAGCGTGAAGCTCAGAAATCCTTCTGGCTGAAGTAACGGCAACCAAAATAACGCCTTCCACGATAGAAAACGAGCTCTCAATCCGGCAGGCTCAAAGGGAGGGAGCGTAGTTGTTCCAGGACAAAGAGTAGATCCCACGGAGGCACTGGGTCCCTGATGGGGGGCCTAAGGTGCAACACTCCTCTAAGAAATTCCCGAGAGGCATCTAATTGCGCAACAGTACGCTGCCCCACCGGAAGATGGTAGGCAGAAATAGCGCAAAGGTGCACTTTGATAGAGGAGTAGGCTAGCCCTGAATGGAAGAGAGACAGGAGATAGTCTAAAATTACTCCCACAGGACAACCTAAGGGGAAAGGTCACGAGCCCGTGACCATAAACAAAAACGACGCCACTTCATGGCATACGTAGCATGCGTTGCCAGCTTTCTGGCTGCGGAGAGAACCTCTGCAACCTCTTGTGACCCCTGGCTGCAAGATGGCTATGTCTCTAGGAGCCAAGCATGCAGGTTCAGAGAACGTAGATCCGGATGGAGCAATGAACCTTCCTCCTGAGACAGCAGGTGGGAGCTGAACGGCAATGGGAGCGGGGGTTCCCGCGATAGCTGTGCCAGCAAGGGGAACCATATCTGTCTGGGCCAGAACGGGGCCACCAGAATCATTCGCGCGTGCTTCCTGTGCAGTTTGAGAAGAACTCTTTGGATCAACGGGAAGTGAGGGAAGGCATAGAGGAATCTGTTCACCCAGGAGAGGGACAACGCGTCTCGCCAGAAAACACCAGGCCCTGGACCTAGCGAGCAGAAATTGGGCAGTTTTGCGTTGATGGGGATGCAAACAAATCCAGCTCTGGAACTCTCATCAAGAAACAGATCCTCTGCCACCTCCGGAAGAAGTTCCCACCGTGGAGTCTGGCCTGGGAACGGCTCACAGGCTGTCCGTGATCGTGTTGTCCACCCCGGAACGTGAACCGCAATCAGGTTTGCGCCGTGTCCGATTATCAATCCCACACTCTCATGGCCTCCCTGCAAAGGGGGTAAGAGTGTCCGCCTCCTTGTTTGTTGAGGTAATACATTACCGCCGTGTTGTCCGTCTGAAGCAGGATAGTGCACGGTGGAATTATCGACTGGAATGCCTGAAGTGCATAGAGGACCGCCCTCATCTCTAGGACATTGATATGGAGATGAGCCTCCAATGGGGTCCATACACCCTGAGACTTCACCTCCTCTAGATGTGCTCCCACCCAGACCTGAGGCGTCCGTGGTGAGGGTGATCTCCGGGACGGCGCTTGCAAACGGACACCCTTGGAGAGCGCACTGGGGCTAGCCACCACTGCCAGTCCGAATCACGGATTTCATGATCCTGACTGGATGCTGCAAATGGTCTTGCCTCTGGTCCCATTGGCTTTGAGCATCCACGTGTTATTCGTGCATGTGGAGTCGCATGCAGAGGGACTGCAGGAATGGCCGCAGCCATGTGTCCTAGCAGACGAAGGACCGACCTGGCCAGTACGATCTGGTTCGGCTGATAAGGCCCCTATAAAGGACCTGATGCGCTCCGGCCTCTGTCGGCCGGAAGAAAAGCTCTTCCCTGGACCGTGGTCCAACACTGCACCTATAAACTGCAGTTTTGGCGACGGTACCAAGAGGGACGCCTCGTGATTTATAAGGATGCCCAGCGATCGCAAATAAGTCCTGGGTGTCCTGGATCGCAAGGCAGGAGCGCCTCTGAGGCGCCATGAGAAGCCAGTCGCCTAGGTACGGAACACATAGTGGCCCTTTCTCCTTAGAGATGCTGCCACGACTGCCATGCATTTGGTAAAAACCCATGGTGTGGATGACAGTCCGAACGGGAGAGCCCAGAACTGAAGATGGTGGCCTAGAAACTCGAAGCGCAGGAACCTCTGATGCGCTTGAGCTATGGGGATATGCAGGTATGCATCCTGCATGTCTAGAGACGCTAAATAGGCACCTTGTTTCAGCATGGGGATAAGACCCGGAAGAGTCACCATGCGGAATCTCTTGTACGCGACCGACATCGTGAGGTCGCTTAGGCCCAGAATCGGACGGAGGTCTCCTGTTTTCTTGGGAACCAGGAAGAAGTGAGAATAATATCTTGTCCTCTCTGAGTCCTCGGACGCACTTCTATCGCCTCTTTCTAGGAGCGCAGTACTTTTGCCAAATTAAGGTTCCATGCTGACCCGATACCGGAGAGCAGAGGAGGCCTCAGGGTGGCTTTTCTGCGAATCCTAAAAGTGGCCGACGCTGACCAATCTGCAGAACCCACCTGTCGGTGGTGATCGCCTGCCATCCCGCAGGAAGTTCGCAATGCGACCCCAACAATAGCTTCCCGCTGATCCTGAGGGGTGGGGCCGGAAAGGAGTCATGCTGTGGCTGCAGATGGACCCACTGGCTGGTCGACCTAGGGGTGCGCTGACCTCTAGCAGGGCTGCTTACCCTGGGTTCTACGGAAACCAGAGCCCCTCTGTTGTGGGAGCCGGGCTGCTGCCTCTGTGTCCTACTCATGAAAACGGCTTGGTTCCTACTAAGGAACGAAAGCCTAGGACGGTACATGGCCTGTACACTTCACCGCCTTCCTCAAGCTTTTTGCAGTTTGGTAATTATCTTCTCCGGCGATTACCAAACAACACATCTCCTTGAAAGGGGCGTCCATAATGTTCTTCTGGACGTCCGGGGTGAAGCCGGAGACACGAAGCCAGGAGTGTCTCCGGAGGCAAACGCCGGAAGCTGCTGCTCGGGCCGATGAGTCCGCGGAATCGTACGCGGCTCTAAGCACTTGGGTCCCCACGTCTGAACCTGTGCGGAGGAGCTGGAGCATCTCCTCCTTCTGCTCACCTTCAGGTAGTTTCTCAGCTACCTCCAGACCCTGTTCCCACAGAGCGTTCTGAAACCTGAACCATGTGGGTTAAGTAATTTAGGATCTGATGGCGAGGTAGCGAAGCGCGACGGCGCCTGCCCAGAGAGTCCAACTGCTTGGATTCTGGATCCGTGGCAGGGTGCTCAAATGCTGCAGCCTCTGTGACCGGTCATGTGAGGCTGTTATGACCAGAGAATCGGCCTGAGGTTGTTGCGCAAATACTGGTCCTCTTTAGGAGCCTTGTATAGACGGTCAGCTTCGCACCGCCGTAACGAATGTGGACGCCTCTACGCGCCTTGGTGACGCCCACAAAAGTGTCCACCAAGGGTGGCACCACCACAGGCTTGGGGTCCTTCTGCCAAGATACTTTGGCCAGGTGTAGCTTTCGGGTCTAACTCTCAGCATCCCACCCCATGTTCTCCTGGATATGGCGATGATATCCATGAACGAGGGGTCATCCGGAGGAGACCGTATGCGCCTCACGTGGGTCCAGAGAAGGGATGGAGGTTGAGATGGGGATCTAGAGGTAGAGTATACTGATCCCGTGTCCTCCGTCAACGGCGACGCCGGGCGCCTCCTGGATCTCTTGGGGCTGGGTGATCCAGAAGAAGATTTTGACGGAGGTCTCCTCTTGATGGTCGAACCCCGGAGGAGATCTGGACTCTGGGAGAGTAGAGAGCGGCCAAGCCACTCCCCGCAGGCGGAAGGGGGCCGGAGCCGGAGGAGGAGGAGGAGGAAGAGCGGGTGCTACGCCCTTCTTCATGGTGTCCCACCAGTATGTAAAGAGATCCTTCACATCCGCTATAGATAATCCCGATGACGGCCCAGACGCCAGGGGCGGTCGCGTCCCGGGCGACGGCCCACAGGAGACTCCGGCAGCGGCGAGGGAGCCCCGGGAGACTGCACGAGGCCAGGATCGCCTGCCTGGTCTCGGGCTGCGCCAGATCTTCCTCCTAGCGACTCCCTGCCCGACGACGGTCGGAGGCACAGGAGTCCTCTCTCAGGCGCTATGGACGCCGTCCCCAACCGACGTCCGATGGGAAGACTCTGGCCGACGACGGTCTGACAGCTGACGACGGCTCGAGGAGGAGTGACGGACGGTCGACGGAGGTCGAGGCCAGGCCGGGTCTACCGGCTCCTTCAGAGGAGTAAGCTCTAGGGTCTCGGGCGGCACTGAAGAGGAGCGGACGTTGCGGCTACGGGCGGGAGCCTGACTTGATGGTGGTGGTGATGACGCCTCCCAGGACTTCGGCCGAGGCCTTAGGAGGGAGGGACGACGGCCTGGCAGTAGGGGCCTGAGAAGATTGAGAAACAACTACCGCAGCCGGGGTAGGGAAGAGGCCCTGGATGGAGACCGGTCTGACTTAGACCCGAGCTGCGGGACTCGGAGGCCCGAAGTTGGAGACCTGAAGGGTCCTTTCCCTTCTCTTCCTTTCGGCTGCTTGTGGGATTTTGAAGATTCCCCTTAGAGGACATGGCTCTAAATTTTTCTTCAAGTAGGAACGCCTGAAGAGCCTTCTGTCGCCGGATCCTCGTGGCGGCTATTAAACCCTTGACAGAGGGAGCAGGCCTGGGTATCGTGTTTGGGCCCAGGCAATCGGACGAGGCCGTGGTGAGGGTCCTTAAAGGGATCTGCTTCCCGCAAGCACACTTAGACGATGCCTGGAGGTCGGAGAGGACATCAGCTAAAATCCTTCGGCGAGAGTAAAATTCCCGGTAGGAAAATTCAGAAACCACGGTCGCGGCTAGACTGAGACCGGGGGTCGAGGCATGCAAGTCGACGCAGGAAAGAACTGGGGATTCTGGGCGGGACTGCCCCCTTATGTACCACGCCTGACGTCGGAGGCGGGACCGGCGTCGGGGGCCGTCCCTGCTGAAGATAGCTAGCTAGAATTTTTCCGTGGGGTCCTGACACCTGCTGGCTTCAGCCCTAATGGTGTAACCTGCTGCAAGAGCTGTGTCTCGAGGTAAGATCTTCTTGTTTTAGTTCCCATTCCTGGGCTCTTACCCTGGTGCGCCTGAGACTGTCTGCATGCCTGGGACGTGGACCACTAGGAGACTGACCCTGTGCAGAATCACCCAGTTCCAGACCTGCACTGCTTCTCTGCAAAGAAGATACAAGCGGGTGCCCCCCTGCTTGGTGATGTACCACATCACGCACATGTTGTCCGTTTGGATCAACACGGTTTCTTGTAGTAGGATATGCTGCAAGGCCTGAAGGGCATAAAGCACTACTCTCATTTCTAGCACATTTATGTGCAGCTGCACTTCTACAGGTGACCACAGGCCCTGGATCCTGTGATGTCCCAGATGGTCACCCCATATCTGTTCTGATACATCTGTAGTCAGTATTTGGGAGTGAGGAGGGGTCTGGAAAGGGACTCCTAGAGCCAGGTTGCTGGAGTCCTGCCACCATAACAAAGCCTGTTGCATTGGGCTGGAGATGAGGACCTAACTGTCCAAGTTGTCTTCCGTCTGATCCCACTGGGACCTTAGAGTCCACTGTGAGATACGCATGTGGAGTCTGGCCAATGGGACCGTAGGGCTAGCTGCTGCCATGAGGCCAAGAAGGAGGAGAACCACCCTGGCCAAGATGTGTCGGTTGGAAGATACCAGCTTCGTCTATCTCTCCTGGGTGTCCACCCTGTCTAGGGGAGAAAAGCCATACCCTGCACTGTGTCCAGCACTGCCCCAATAAACTGAAGGCACTGGGAAGGAGCAAGCTGGGACTTGGGGTAATTGACCATGCTACTCAGGTGTTTGAAAAGTTGCAGAGTAGCAGATAAGGAAGCTTCCAACCCCTCCCTCGACAGTGCAGCGGGGAGCCAATCGTCGATGTAGGGAAACACATAGTGCCCCTGACTCCTCAAGGCACCTGCCACTACTGCTAGGCATTTGGTAAAAACCCACGGAGCAGAGGACAGGCCAAAAGGGAGAGTTCTGAACTGGTAATACTCCCTTGGAAAGAAAACCTGAGGAATCTGTGATGCATAGAGAATATTGGGATGTGTAGCTATACATCCTACATGTCCAGGGCACAAAGCCATTGTCCTTTGGAGAGGAGAGGCAGAAGGTTTTGCAGAGTCAGCATCCGAAACCTTTTGTAGTCTATGAAGAGGTTTAGGGTACTGAGATCCAGAACAGGGCGTAAATCCCCCGTCTTTCTGGGTACCAGAAAGAACTGGGAGTAGAATACCTTCCCGATCTGGTTTGCTGGCACTGGCTCTACAGCTTCTTTTTGAAGAACAGCCGCAATCTCCTCCCTTTGATGGGGGATTTGCACCCTTGGGTAATGAGAAGACCTCGGTGGATTGTTTGGAAGTTTTTCTCGAAACTGAAGCACCCAGGTGTCTGTTATGATGGACTCCCAGATGCCTGGCGAAGCTTCCGCCTACCCGTTCCTCCAACAGATGAGGAGAAGGGCGGCTGCCGGCAAGTCAGGAACCGGGGGTTGAGAGGACTGCTCCTGAAACCCTATGGATTTTGGCCTGGGGGGGGGGGGGTGGCGGCAATATTGGGAGCCCTATGTTTAAACTGGCATTTGGGTGCTTGCTGGTTTTTCGTCTGGCGTCTGTTCTGCCGGCGAAAAGGATGTTTTTGTTGTTGTTTCGGTCAATATATAGTGTGGACCGACCGAAGAGCTGTACCTTTATCCTGCAGGCTTGTTATAATGTCCTAAACAGGACAGAGCCTCTGAAAGGGGCATCTTGGATAGCCGACTGAACATCAGCAGCTAGGCCCGATACTCAGGGTTAAGAGCACTGCTATTTACAGCTGTAGGCCATACCTCTAGGGAAGGAATCCACTGCACTGTAGGTGGCCCACAAAGAATGACATCCAGCCACCTTGGCCATTTCTAGGGTGTTTGCCAAGCAGGACTTTGCTTCAGAGTCTGGTAGGGCCTTGACAATGGGCTCGAGCTGGCGGAACAAGAACTTCTGGTACTCTAGCATGTGTGAGACGTAGTTCAGAGCACATATCACTAGAGTAGACGAAGCGTAAACTTTCCTCTTGAACCGGTCCATTTGTCTGGACTCCTTGTCGGGGGTGGGGGGGTTGAGAGAGTACTGAGGTGCAAAAGCTTAGCAGACTGATCATGGGATGCAGTGATGACCACCGAGTCAGCCCTAGGGTGCACACTGATGTGGTCCTTATCCTCAGGGGTCCTGTAAACCTGGTTGGCTTTCTTTGCCATGGCTGGGATGGAGGAAGGTCTCTGCCATATGGTCGAGGATAAATCCTCATGGGGTTCCAGCCATGGGTGCGTGAGTACCGGACTCGTTTCCGGAAAGTCCAGATGCTCTGCAAAGCTTCGGCTTTTGGGGTCCAGAGCCTCTGACTTCCATCTTTGGGCCTCCACCATATGCTTGAGGAGGTCTACAAAGGAGGGGTCTTCTGGCAGTGATTTTGGGGATTCGTGAGGGAATGGTTTCTCAGGGGGAAGAGTCTTGAAACCCAAACTGGCGGAAGAGGAATCAGAGTCCATTTCGGAATTATCTAAATCCTCCAGAAGTTTTTCAGGAATTGCAGGATCTGGCTCTCTGGTGATCCCTTCAGACGTCAGGGGTAGTGTTGGGGCTGATGGACGGCCTAATGTTGAAGTATTAGGAAGGACTGGAGATAGCGCCCTAGGAGAAGAGAAGAAGCTGGGTGGCCTGTGTCCGGAAGACGTGGATGCCTGCTGTCTAATTCTGAGACCAACTGGGTTTTGGTCTCAGATCACCAATATTTTAGGATCTCCCTAAAATCCACCTGAGGTCGAGGAGGAGGAGGTGGAGGATGAGCAAATCTGGTTCCAGGTCCATGTCCCCCAAAGCAAGAGGACGGATAATGGTGTGGGTAGTCTGGTGGTGGATAGTAACCAGGGTAGCCTGAATAGCAAAAGGCTGATGAAAAAGGATCCGGCATCGGGGCTGACAGAGGATAGCCCAACAGTGGATATCCCGACAGTGCCCCAATGTCGTAAAGCCTGACGTTAGTTCTGATGGAGGATAACCAGATGGCGGCCCTGACAGAGGATAGCCTGAAGGTGCCCCTGATTTTGGGGGGGGGTAGCCTGACGGTGGTCCCGACGGAGGGATGCCTGACAGTCCGGTGGGAGGACAGCCCAAAGGACCGGCGGGAGGACAGCCCGGCAAAAGTACTGAAGGGCAAAGCCCTGAGGGAGGCCCGACGGAGGTCCTGGGGGAGGCAAGGGGACCTGCAGGTGTTGAGGAGGAGCAGGGTTTGACAAAGCTATAGGCAGCGTCGGAGCCACCGTAAGGCCTGTTGGCGTCCCATCAGGTAAACCTGGCGAAAGGTGTTCGTCTGTCGGGACCTGCGTGTCTGGCGACAGTGGAGGAATCTCCGATGGAGCAGGAGAGAGGGGTTCTCCATGAAGGGAACCCAGGGAAACCCCTGTCCTCCAGTTGGGACATCCGGAAGCATCTCGTCAGAGCCTGAAAGAAGTGAAGAGGTCAATCGACTGATTGACCTGGGTCATGCAGGAGTCAGAGGCCCCAACTCCCGACGTACCAACCCCGGCCAGGCGCTTGCCAGAGGGTCCGATGAGCGACTTATCAGCCACACCTGCCGAATTAGAGCCTTGGGAGGAAAAGGGCCCAAGAGTGGCAGCGGCCTTGGATGGATCCGAGGAGCCCGCCGCCGTCACCATAACCAGTGGTGGCTAAAGCCTGTGCTGAAGGCGGGAGCGCAGGCTTGGCCACGGCACTCGCTTTCCCAGAGGAAGGGGGCCGGTCCTCTGTTGAAGGGCCCATGGGCGGCTTCACTGGAAGGGTGGACTGCTCCTGATCCTGATGTTTTTCTTTGTCCCTTTTCTTCTTCTTCTTATGTAGATCAGCTGGCAAGGAGGAGGCACTTTTCAGCTTTTTTAGTTCTTTCTCCATCTATGCCATTTTTTGTTTCAGGAAATGGGCCTCGAAAGATTGTTGGTGCAGTTTCTGCATGGCCTGGTTGAATTGGGCACAGGCCTCGCACTCCTTGACCTTGTGGGCAGGACCCGGGCAGAAGAGGCAAAGGGTATACTGGTCCTTATGCGGTAGCTGGATGCTGCATGAACTGCACTTGTTTTTATGCGAATCCGTAGGAGAAGTGGACGACATACAAACTCTTGAAAATTATTATTAGAAAGGAGAAATAATGGATACTCATTTGAAAAAGGCGTTCAAACTGCTGCAACAAGCTGCAGTCGGTCTGACGTACACAGGTTGATGCAGGAAAGAACTGAGGAGTGGACGTGGGGACCGCCCATCGTATGCGTCACGCCTGATGCCGATCACATGACATCCAGTGGGCGGTCCCCCATCAGACACTGCTAGCAAAAGTTTCTGTGCAGTCCTGACACCAGGGGCGCAGTCCTACAAGTAATTACATACTGCAAGGGGCCTCTTAAAGTAAGATCTATAATAATACTTGTTAAACGGTACCTTTCCTGCTCTATGGAGACAGCAGTGGTGCGCGCCATACAGCTGTATAGGGACCCATCAAGTTCTTTTTTAACATTTTATGGTACTGATTTTAACAAATCAAGGCCACCGCTCAACTACCAAGGGCCTGTCCTCCTTTTGGGGTTGTCAGTCATGGCAAACACTGGTGATCCCGAGAAGACATTTCCAGTTCCCAAAAGAAAGAGTCATAATTGTAAAAAGCCCAAGAAAAGTTAAAAAGGGCTTTAAAGGTAACAAGGTGGTTCTGTTCCTTTAAAAAAAAAAAAAAAATGAAACTGCAAGATAAACAATACCTCAAAAGAGGTTTCTTAAGCAGGAAAAAAGAGGCCACTCACCTGCAACCATAGTTCTAGTGGTATATGGTTCACATCCACACTCTGGCAGGTCCACTGGAATAGACAGATTGGCTGGACGTCTTTAAGGTAAGCTTCCCCCACAACCCTGGCGGTATAAAGTACAGTTATGTAAGCACTTACCGTAACAGCAGATCTTCGAGAAGAGGTCTTGCAACAGGCTACCCCATAAGGACTATGCTGCCAGGCACGTAGCAGTACCCAGCGGGGACCGCCACTTTATGTCAGACTGCCTCCAATGTCCACCAGTGGTATAAAGGAAGTGGTCCCTGGCCACATCTCAGTTCTCCCGCTGGAGACCTGGCTAAACAAATAACAGAGAACCGAGGTGAAGAGAAATGAAAATGATGTACCTACCGTAATTCTTGATCTTTCTGTGCATCTTCACTATTCATCACTGTTGGGTAGTGAGCAGGAGGATCAGGGCCTGTGAGAGCCTTTTTAAAAATAAATCTTTCAAGGAGAGGAGTCGATGTCGGGACGGCACCACCCTCAAGGCCGACGTAATATGTGGCACTCGGAGGTTGGCCAGTAACCGCGCCCTCGGCCTCAGTTCTGCACACCGAGAGAGAGAGAGAGAGACAGGAAAAGGAAGGGGGGCAAGGAGCCCAAGAGATAGCAAAAGTAAAGGATGTAAAACCAAAAGGAGGAATAAGCCGTAGAAAGGACAGAAGAGAAGGAAGCCTAAGGGACTGGGACAAGAGGGCCCCAATCTCTGGGCAAGTAAGGGAGGGGTGAAAGGGTGAGGGGGTAGAAGGAAGAGAAAAAGGAGGAAGGATAGAGGAGACACCACTCCTGAGGATACTGCCCTGGACTTCTCAAGGGAGGATGTTATGCCCCAGACTGGACCAGTTAAGCTAGAGGAGGATTCAAGGCTGGAGCAGCAGAATGGCACCAATCCAGAGGGAAGCAGTTGAGTCACCCAAAGTGCTAAGGATGGGTTGGTGTCTCCCCTTCCTGCCTAGAGAATTTTTTTTTTTTTTAAACTTTCTTTTTATCCTCCTCTACAGCCCTCTTCGCTCCACTCAATCAGCTCTCTCAGGCCCCCTACCGCTGCCTCAGTGGCAGCCCCCAGAGTGCTAGGCTTGCTCCATAGTTATTCCTTGAGGCCCAGATAACCCCCCCCCCGGTGGGGCAGGAAAGGACCCCCTTACCTCCCGGACATCAGTGGAGTCCCAGCACAGTGGAGTCTTGCCCTTGGACTTGTGCGAGGGTGACTGGAGAGAGGAGTCACCTAGGCACGGCGAGGGATTTTTCCTTTCTTTTCTGTTCCCTGACATCAGCGTGCAATGAGGACCAACAAGCCGTGCGCACACTGAGACGTGCGCAAGCTCCTGTCCTCTGCCAACGTCAACCCCAAAGCTACAGCTTCCCCTACTGCACCAGCACCAACCAGGCCGCCCCAGGTGGTGGCGGTATAGCAGCGGGGCCAGCTTCCCATCCCCTCCCCAGAGAAGGAGAGCAACCCGTCGGGTGCTCAATCCTTCTCCCCCAGCCAACCCCTGGCGACCAGAGTCCGTTCCCGAACCCAGATCACCGGTGTGGTGCGAGGTGTGGTGTTCAGTGCCTCAACCCTCAGCACCACCAGACCGGCTCTGCCTAGAGAATTTGAGGTGGAAAACCACTAGAAACATCCCTGAAGAGGAAAACCCCAAGGGACTGACTTTTAGTTGTTGTAGAGAGGGAGTCACCTCCAGAGGAGGAACTGAATAGGAAAGTACAGTTACGTAAGAACTTACCGTAACAGTAGATCTTCGAGAGAGGCTCCTGCAGTAGGTATTCACAGATAGGACTAAGCTGCCAGGCATCAGGACCCCATGGAAAACTTCTAGCTAGCAGTCTGGCGGGGGACCGCCCCCACGTCAGGTGACTGGTGTCAGATAATGTCGGTATAAAGGGGCGGTCCACAACGCCCGCCTTTCAGTTCTTTCCAGCCAAAGGCCAAAAGAGGCAAGATGAGAGAAGAGGATATGCCCCCATGGAAAAGAAGAAAAGAGACTTATGGGGATGCAGGGCGGGAAGGTAATACCTACTGCAAGAGACTCTCTCATAGATCTACTGTTTCAGTAAGTTCTTACATAACTGTACTATCTTATTTCGAGAGGGCTCTTGCAGTAGGTATTCACAGATAGGACTGAGTCCCAAGCAGTCTGGAACAAAGAAAACTGGGAGGAGGATTGTCATCCACAATATAACCCTCAGGGCTGAGCAGGTCTCATGAAAGGAGACCCTGCAGAACAGCCAACATGAAGCCTGCTCTACGGAGAAAGGCAATGTCCAACCTGTAGTGTTTTGTAAAGGTATGGACCTAAGTCCAGGTTGCGGCTGTCCAGACATCTGTCGCGGACACATTTCTGAAACAAGCAGCAGAGGCAGCTACTCCCCTAGTGAAGTGACCTCTGACCTGACCTGGGAGGGTCTTGTTGTACTTGCCGTAACAGAAAGTGATATAATTGGCCAACCATTTGGAAAGGCATTGCTTGGAAACAGCATTGCCTTCTCATTTGTGAGCGAAAGACACAAAACGCTGATATCAGTCTTCCTGAGATCCTTGGTCCAATTGGTGTAGCATCTTAGGATTCTGTGAGCATCCAGAGTATGTAAGAGGTACTCCTCTTGATTGGAGTGTTGCGTAGAAAAAGACGGTAACTCAATGGATTGATTCAGCATAGATTCAGCCACAACCTTACGAAGAAACTTAGGGTTGGTGCGTAGAGCCACACTTTCCTTATGGAAAAACAAATCTGGGATTTTACACATCAATGCTTGAAGCTCAGAAATGTGCCAAGCAAAAGTGATGGCCATTAGGAAGAGTGTCTTCCATGAAAGGAACTTTAAGTCTGCTTCCGCTGCCGGCATGATAGGAGGCAGTGTGAGCTTCTCTAGGATAACATTCAAGTCCCATGGAGGAGCAGGATTGTGGATGGGGGGGTCTCAGGTAGAGAAGCCCTTTAAGAAACTTGTAAGAGACTTCCAACTGAGCAAAAGTCCTGTCTCCAAAGGGAATGTGGCAGGCTGAAATAGCTGCCATATGGACTTTTAAAGAGGAATGGCTGAGACCCAGGTCAAAGAGGTGACGCATGTAAACCAGGACTTTGTTGGCTGGGCACAAGAAAGGCTCCAAGTCTTTAGAATATGCCCAGATGGAAAACCATTTCCACTTCATAGCGTAGGTGAACCTGGTGGAAGGCTTCCTGGCCTCCACCAGAATGTCCGTTACTAAGGGAGAGTCTCCGAAGCGGGCTTTGGCTACGTCTGCAGGAGCCACGCAAGAAGATGAAGGGATTTGAGGCCTGGGTGAACAAGGGTTCCCTGATCCTGGGTCAATAAGTGTTATGAGAGAGGAAGAGGAAGTTTCTCTGAAAACTGTTGCAGAAGAAAGAACCAAACTTGCCTGGGCCAGAAGGGGGCGATGAGAATCATTTGAGCCCCTTCTGATCCTAGTTTGTTCAGGACCCTCGGTATCAAAGGAATGGGAGGAAGGCATAAACGAATCTATCCCTCCAACAGAGACAAAGAACGTCCCGCCAGAAAACGTCTCGCCCTGGAGTGAGCGAGCAAAAGGTGGGAAGTTTTGCATTTTGAGGGAGGAGAAGCGGTCTATCTGAGGTGTTCCCCCACTGCCGAAAGATGTCGTTTACGACCTGTTGGTCTAACTCCCATTTGTGAGTCCCTGCTGAGGATCGACTGAGTTAGTCTGCCAGGGTGTTTTCCACTCCCAGAATGTGAACTGCGGTCAGGTGAAGGTCATGCTGGGCTGCCCAATACCAGATTCTCATCGCCTCCCGGCACAGGGGATAGGAACATATTCCTCCCTGTTTGTTGAGGTACCAGACTACACACGTTGTCTGACTGGATAAGACGATGACTGGGAAGAATGAAGGGAAGCAGAGCCTGTAGGGCATATAGGACTGCCCTCAGTTCGAGCACATTTATGTGCAGTTCCTGCTCAAACATGGACCAGCTGCCCTGAGTCCTATGAGACCCTAGATGGGCACCCCAGCCCTCCCCTGACGCATCCATTGTCAACGTCTGGGAAGGAGAAGTGATGCTGAATGGAACTCCCAGACACAGGTTCTCCAGAACCACCCACCAGTGCAAGTCCCTGCTCATGGGATCCAACGCTAGCACCTCTTGGTCTAGATCATCCGTGGTTTGGTCCCACTGTGACCGAAGCATCCACTGAGAGATCCTCATATGGAGCTGAGCGAATGGAACTGTTGGAATGGCAGCCACCATAAGCCTGAGGAGGTGGAGGACTGACCTGGCTCCGATCAGTCTGCGACCGGACAGAAGACGAGCCTGATTCTGAAGGGTCTCGACCCTGTCCGGCAAAAAAGGCTTTGCCTGTGGTCGTGTCCAGTATCACCACTATAAATTGGAGGTGTTGGCAAGGGACCAAGTGGGACTTGGCCTGGTTGATGGTAATACCCAGGCAGGTAAAAACCTGCAGGGAAAGGGAGTGTAGGAGTTCTTCCCTGGACAGGGCCACCAGGAGCCAATCGTCTAGGTACGGGAAGACCTGCACACCCTGGGTACGCAGGTGGGCCGCTACCACCGACAGGCATTTGGTAAATACTCGGGGAGCTGAGGAGAGACCAAATGGGACGGCCTTGAACTGGTAGTGGTCCCCTGAAAACAAAAATGGAGGTATTAGCGATGGAAGGGCATATGGGGATATTCAGGTATGCATCCTGCATATCCAGAGCACACAGCACCGTCCCGCTGGAGTAATCGGTAGAAAGCTCTGCAGGAAGAGCTTTCAGCTTTGTACCCAGGAACATGCTCAGGAGCTGAGGTAGGATTGGCCTCAAGTCTCCATCTCTTTGAACTAGAAAGAAATGGGAATAGTAACCCGTCCCCCAAAAATGGGAGGGAACTGGCTCTATCACCACCTTCAACAGAAGGGATAGGATTTCTTCTAGAACCAGAGGAAGATGTTGCGGGGAGTAAGACGACTGAGGGGGTGGTTTTCGAGGAGGTTTCTGTAAAACTCTATTGAGTGTCCAGCAGATATTAGCTGGAGCATCCAAGCATCCGATGTTATCCTCTCCCAACCCGGCAGATGGGAGGAGAATCTCCCCCCTACCGGTTCCACTAGAATGGCCAGAGGCAGGGAGCCAGGAGGTGTGGGGCAGCGCAGCAGTCGATGCTCCCATGGACTTTTTGCTGGGGGAAGTCTTGGTTGCTGGAGGGGCCCCGACGTTTGTTGGCACGCTTTCCTTGATTGGGATTTTGTTTTTGTCAGGTTTGGCGACAAAAAGGACGTCACTAACCCTGAGGCGGCCTGTACAAAGTCTGGACCAACTTTAGTGCAGTGCCCTTCTCCTGCAGTTCGGTTATGATGTCCTTGACATCACCCCTGAACAGCACCGAACCCTTGAAGGGAGCATGCTGTATAGTGGATTGTACTTCAGGGACCAATCCTGACAAACGGAGCCAGGCATGATGCCATAGACCTACGGCTAAAGCCATGTTCCTGCCAACTGTGTCCACCGCGTCGTAGGTGGCACGATGCATGTGCCTACAGGCCGAACGAGCGAAATGGACCGGGTCTCCCAGTTCCTGCTTAATTTGTGAATCAGGCAGGGAGTCCAGCTTGGATTCCACCTGGCTAAAGGATGGACTTCTGGAAATCCACCATGTGGCCAATGTAGTTAAGGGCCCTGATGCCTAGGGTCGAAGAGGAGTAAATACAGGTTACTCACCTGTAACAGGAGTTCTAGGAATGGTATATGTTGTTGATCCACACTGTCTGGCAGGTTCCTTGCTGCTTTAAATCTTGCCGGAAGGTCTTCAAGCTGGCTCCTCCCACCCACCCGGGTGGTAAAACTCTCGGCTCCACCCCATGACGCCAGATCTGGGCCTGCTGGAAGCTCAGGCTGTGCGTCAAGCCGGGAGTGTCGAGAATGTAGGATGAACAACATATACCATTCCTAGAACTCCTGTTACAGGTGAGTAACCTGTATTTCTAGGACATGGATATGTTGTTCATCCACACTGTCTGGCAGACTCCTAGCAGTTCTCCGGGAGGAGGGAGGCAGCACACCCCCTACTTAGGAATAGAGACTGGAGAACCGAGGCCCCAAAACCAGCATCCCGGCGTGACTCAAGGTCGATGTAGTAATGGGTATGAAGGTGTGTGCTGACTTCCAGGTAGCAGCCCTGCAGATTTCCTGGACAGGGATCCTGGAAGCAGCCACCATGCAGCAGTATGACGGGTAGAATGAGCTCTTATCCTCTGGGTGGCTCCCATGCCCACAACTTATAGCAGAGATCTATGCAGAAGGTGACCCACCTGCCTATCGTCCGCTTGGCTGCAGGTCTGCCAGGTGCGGTTTCAGCCGTAGGTGACAAACAGCTGGCAAACCTCTCACCGATTCCAGCCAGGCGCCCTTATAATAAGCGAGCACCCTTCTAGGGTCCAAAGTATGGAGCCTGTATTCGCCTCTGAGGTGTGATTGGGGTAGAACACCGCAGAGTCAGCACCTGGTTAAGGTGAAACTCCGACACCACCTTCGAAGGAATTTCGGTGGGGGGCAGGACAACCTGATCCTGTGGAAGACCAGGTAAGGAGACTCAATGCAGAGCGCCTGAGTTCTCCCATCCTTCTGGCTGACGTGATAGCCACCAAGAAGCCGGTCTTCCACGACAGGTGAGAGATCACACCTGTGCATTGGTTCGAATGGCTGCCCATGAGCTTTGCCAGTACCAGCAGTAAATCCCACGGAGGTGGAGGTTCTCGACCGGAGGGAAAAGTGATTAAGGCCTTGAAAAGCGCCAGACCACCTTTTCCTGCGCCACTGACTGCTCCCTGCCCGCGCCTGCAAGCAGAGATGGCTGCCAGGTGCACCTTTAGGGTCATTACCCAAGCCCTTGACTAGAAAGGCACCAAATAGTCCAAAATGCTTGCTACAGAACAGGAGGAAGGGCCCAAGCCTTCTTCTGACACCAAATGGAAAATCTCTTCCATTTGAAGGCATAGCATTTCCTGGTCGAATCTCACGGGACGCCTCAACAACACTGAGGACCTCGCCGGAAAGACCCAAGGCCTGGAACCTAGCTAGCCAGGAACCAGGCCGCCAGGGTGCAGGGATTAAAGGTCCGGATGGAACACCTTCCCTGATTGACTGAGAGCAGGTCCGGGCGAGCTGGAAGCTGCCTCGGGAGCCTGGAGCTGAGGCTGAGGAGATCTGGGTACCAGAACTGGCGGGGCCAGTCTAGGGCTATCAGAATCACCTGCGCCTTGTCCCTCCTTGCCTTGAGAAGCACCTTGTGAATCAAGGGAAATGGGGGAAAGGCGTAAAAGAGGCCCGGGGTCCAGAGCCTCGAGAAGGCATCCCCCTGCAGCGAGCCCTGCTGAGGGGGACGGGCATGAAACAGCCTCAGCTTCACGTTCTCCCTAGAGGCAAACAGGTCCACCTGAGGTGTGCCCCAGTGGAGAACAGATCTTGTACTACCGCTGCAGGAGAGACCACTGCGAGATGCAGCCCCTATCCGCCCAGGGCATCGGCCAGGGTGTTGGAGGCCCCGCCACGTGAATGGCTAGGAGATCCGCCCAGGCTGCGCATCGAGTGACCAAATGCGGAGAGCTTTTGCATAGAAGCATGGAATGCGCCCCGCCCTGGCGTTCAGGTAGTACATGGTCGTGGTATTGTCCGCCTGGACTCGGACCACTTGGACCCCGGAGAAACGGAGCAAAGGCAGTGAGAGCTAGGCGGACCGCCGAGCTCCAGCAGGTTGATGTGGCATCGACTCCCGGGGACCACAGGCCGTGCACTCGTGTTCCCCAGATGGGCACCCCAACCCATCAGAGAGGCATCGGTCGAAGAGACCTGGCCGGCTCGGGCGGACAAACGGGATGCCCTCCTGCAGATGAGATGGAACGGTCCACCACCGGAGAGCGTTCCACATCTCCTGGGTCACCATCACTAGCTGGTCCAATGGATCACAGTGTTGTGACCACTGGCTGGCCAGTCCCCACTGAAGGGGGCGCATGTGCCAGCGTGCCCAACGGACCACGCTGGTACAGACCACCATGAGACCCTGTCTGGAGGGGGCTGCTATCAGCCAATCGTCCAGGTAAGGGTACACCCGGACCCCTCGGCGCCGCAGGAATGCTGTCACCACAGCCATGCATTTGGTGAACACCCTGGGAGCTGGGAGATGTCAAGGGCATGGCTTGAACTGAAGAGGGATCCTCCGTCGAAGCTTAAGGAATCTCCGGGCGACGGACGGATAGGGACGTGAAAGAACGCGTCCTGTAGGTCCAGAGAGCAGAACCACACGCCGTGTTCCAGAGACGGTATTATCTGCGCCAGAGTGACCATCCTGAAGGTTCGAGACCTTAGGAACTTGTTCAGGTCGTGTAGGTCGAGAATGGAGCGCCAGCCCCCGATCGTTTCGGAACCAGGAAATACCTGGACACGAACCCCGGGTCTGAGGGGGGGTCCTCTACCTCCCTGATCACCTCCTTTTGGAGGAGGAGAGCGATGTCGGCTCGACGAGCCGCCAGTGAGGCTGCGGACCCCGAGGCCCCCCGAGGTGCGACGGCTCTGAAGGGCGGGGCCTGCTCGAATTCTAGAGGCAGGCTTTTTCCCACCACTTCAGTACCCACCTGTCCGTGGTAACAGCGGACCAGGTGGAAAGGAAGTGTCGGAGCTGCCCCCACGGGGGAACTAGGGTGAGGTGACGGGGATGGGGCGACACCCCCAGCCCGCCACTGGGCAGTCTTGGAGAAGGACCGCCGAGGGACCTCCTGGCCTTACCTCCTGCTTCCTGTTGGAGGAAGCCGACGGCTTGGGTTTGGGATGCCAAGCTCGAGCCTGCTGGCCCTCACGCTGTTGGGCGCGACCATGGGCGAGAAGCGACCAAAGGGCTTAGGCTGTGGCTTATGGCCTTTGTCCTTCTGAGCGGAAGAGACCGAGTCCAAGGTAGCACTGACTTCTCGATCCTCTGCAGGTGACCGTCCACCCCAGGGTCAAGAGGTCAGTCCCCAAAAGGGAACATCCGCCAACTTGTGCTGGGTATCCGAGGTAAAGGTGGATATCCTAGCTGGGCCCGACGACGCATGGCCACTCGCGGGCCGCCAGACCTGGCACATGAGTCCCCGATGTCTAAAGCAGTCTGGAGCTGCTGTTTGGCCACTGCCCTGCCCTGGTCCCGCACCTGCCTGACCGTAGTCTGCAGATCCGCGGGAAGATGAGACACAACCTCATCCAGGGAGCCCAACAGGGCATGAGAAAAATGTGCCATGAGGATGGCCGAACTGGCCTGACGAAGGCCGAGAGAGGACGCAGCATAGCCTTTTCGCCCGGCATAATCCGATTTTGGATTCCTTGTCGGGAGGTTTGTCCACTATCCCTCATGCCTCCCGGCAGACCGAAAACGTGCTGTCGGTAACCAACTCCTCAGCAGAGGGTGTTCAAAACCGGACAGGGAACCGGTAGGGACTGGGATACTTCCTGGCCATCCTGTCCGGGCGCAGGGCAGGAAGCAGGGCGCTGCCAAAGCCCAAGGCCGACTCCACTATGGCCTCGCCACCGGAAAGGCCTCCAGTGAGAATCCCTGTCCAGAATCTCCGTGAGGGATACCTGGCCCGCTTAGAAACGGGTTCGAGCTTCATCCCGGTGGACTCCAAGATGAGCCGAAGCAACCCTAAGAAGGACGAAGGGCTATCGTCCACTGACTGTCCTCCTGAGGACTCCAAGTCCATACGCTTGGAGAAAAGGGAGGAATCATCCTCGGACTCGGAAGAGTCCTCAAAGAGCTGCCTCGGGCCTGAGCCACCCTCCACCTGCCGAGGTTTATCGGGAGTGAGGGTGACAGACAGCCTATGGGGCAAACCCCGAGCCGACCGAGAACTTTTGGTCGGAGCCCCAACTAACAGCTGTGGAGGCGGAGGTTCCACCAGAATCGTGGCAGCAGGAATTGGCCGAACAACCGCCTGGGAACAGGCCCTCGGCTACAACGAGGGGTTGTTTCGCCAGCCCGTGACAGCTACTTAATGGCCGGGAAGACGACTGGGTCAGCTTATTCCCGGGTCAAAAGGAGCTGTTGCCACATGAGTTCCTATACCGACGAATTGTACCAAGCCTCCCTGCCTGAGGAGGAGGAAGTGGAAGAGCGGGCGGCGCTATGGAGACCGGCCTAATGACGGGCGGATCGGTTGACTCACGGGATGTCCGAGACCGAGATTCTCGGCTAGGCCGAGGACGGCGCTGGGAGGTGTCGGAATCGGCACCCCCGCCCGGACGATTCCACCGGGAAGGCTCCAGAACTGGAGGGCACAGACGAGCCGACGGGATCTCAACTCCCCACCGGGGAACCGGGAGTAGGGGTTCAGCTTCTCCAGCCGACAACCCATCTAACGGGTCGAGAAAAATCTCGACCGCGTCGACGGGAGTCTCGGTCAACTGGCCTGACGGGGACACCGTGAAGCCAGTGGCCGAAGCTGAGGGGTTGACCGAAGTCGACTGTCGACAAGAAGGGGAAGGGGATCTTTCCCGCTCCCAAGAGCGTCGACGGAGAGACTTACTTTTGCTCTTTTTGGACCTGGAAAAAGGTCCAGAAGAAGTTGGACCCTCACCTTTCGTAGAGAGGGTCAGACAGAGCTCCTTAAAGGAAGCCGAATACGAGGCACCGAGAGAGAGCGGGACAAATGCTGCGGCCGAGGTAGAAGCGGCCCCCGCCGCCTCCTCTTCGAGGGCGATCATCTGCTCGAGCTGATCCGCCGAGCCCGCCGCAGCGGACACCGCCAACCGGGCCTCTTTAGATTTAACCGGAGGAAATCTTTTCTCGGGGCGCCCCAGTTGTAAACGAGCAGCAGGGTCTTCAAGGACGAGGTCAAAAGGAAGAGCACAGGTCGCAGGCCTGCGGGTCATGCTCAAGGCCCAAGCAGTAGACGACGTGGAGTGCGGATCCGTCCCAGACATCTTCTGCTCAAGAAGGGCACCTCCGGAAACCGGGAGTCGATTTGTCCATCGCAGCCGCGAGGGAAAGAAGACCGAAGTCTTTTTAGCAAAAAACTTTTGATTTCGAAATATCGAAGCATTAGGAACCAGTCTTATATGCAGAGCGTTAAGGAGGGAACCTGAGCTTCCAAGCGGTAAGGAAGATCTGACGTCATGGGGCGGAGCCGAGAGTTTTACCACCCGGGTGGGTGGGAGGAGCCAGCTTGAAGACCTTCCGGCAAGATTTAAAGCGGCAAGGAACCTGCCAGACAGTGTGGATGAACAACATATCCATGTCCCTAGAAATATTTTTCCCGTGCTGACCAGAAGTCGAGATTCCTTGTCAGGCGGGGACGAGCTCAGATGTTTTGAGGTTGGCGGAGCAGCCATAGGCGGCGCTGATCACAACCGAATCTGCCCTGGGGTGAAGACTAAGGAAGTCTTTACCCTCCGGAGCCTGGTATAGCCTATCCGCCTTCCTTGGAAGGGGGGCTTGCACTGATGGTTGTTTCCAGATAGTGGAAACGAGATTGGCGAGAAGCTGTATCCAGGGTGGAATCAGTGTGGGAGCGGTCTCGGGCAGATCCAGATGAGCAGCGAGCTTCTAACGCTGTGGGTCTGGCTCCACTGATTGACACTGATGTGTCTCCTGGATCTTCCTCAAAAGCTCCAGAAAAGAAGGGATCTCCAGAAGGGACTTCAGAGGATTCCTCGGACGTTCTGGAGTATGGGGCTCGTCTCCATGGTCAGAGTGGTTGGACTCCGAATCTGAGTCAGATGTCTCTGAGGTAGAAGACGACGACTCTTCCCTGTGAGGGGAAGGAACGACCCCCTCTGTGAAGCCCCTGGGGGTGCATGTCCTCCCCACCCCAGGCGCCAGAAGGTTCTCCTCTGGCATCTGGTAAAGGGGAAGGAGTCTCCAAAGTAGGGGGTCCGGTGTAGGGACCGACGTCCGGAGACAACTCTCGACCTCCTTGGTGAGCTGAGCCTTGGCCTCAGCCCACCAGGAGGAGCTTCCATGCCGAAAATTTGCCAAAAAAGAGCTATAATTACTTCTCTCTTCGACTGCTAAGACCCGATCACTTCTCCCTACTGAAGTTCCTTCTAAGCCTCATCTTATGTCCTCCTTAAATATTACAGAAGCACTCTGAACTGATATGACTGATGTAACATTGAGTACTTACTTACATTAATTGTATTAATTGTTTTTTACTTGAGTTATTTGGCTCTATTGTAAATATCTCTGTATGCATTGTACCTTTTGACCCAGAGCTAACCAGGTCCATCTTGTATATGAGCTTGCTCAATGATGTTCGCCTGGATAAATAAAGATCTTGATTGCTTGACTGAAGGTCTCCTTTAGATCCCCCGGAGGCTGTGGAGTGGGCAGCGGAGGCAGAGGAGAGGGGGGGGGGCTCAGATATGTGTAGTGTGGGTACCCATAATAAGAGTATCCATAGCATGACGGCGGGAAGCCCGGCGTCGGATACTGAGGAGCCGGGTATTGCAGGATCAGGTATTATGGTGTCAGGTACCCTGGCGCCAGGGGCTCTCACAGAGCAGAGGGTCCTGGCAAAGGCCCTGCTGGTGGACCGGACGGAGGAACAGGTCTTCCGACGGGCAAAGGGACACCGGAGGTGGCATCCGGTTGGCAGTATCGGATCCGGCGTTCGAGGGTCCGGCATAGGAGGGGAGACCCCTGATGGTAGCATCCCAAGGTCGTCGGCCTCAACCGGGGAAGGAGGGTTGAAAACCCTGGGTGTGAACCGAGGGGATGCGGGCACCTCAGTAGGCAACGGGGTTATCCGTTGTGGAGAGCCTGCGGCGTCAGGCATGACGATAGGGTCTGACGCAGGCAGGCTGACCGGGTGGTTGTCAAAGGAGTTGGCGGTCGTCTTGTCAGCAGTGTCCGTGCGGACATCGGAGAAGCTGGCGTCCGAGTTATCGGATTCCCCGTCTGAGGAAGGCCGTAATGGAGTGGTGGTCTTGTCAAAAGGGGAGTGGTCTCGGCTATCACCCGAGGAGGTGAGCGGCTTAGCAGCCCTGTCCGGGTGGGCGTCGGTGGGACCGACGTCTGACTGACTGGACCCGATGGAGGAGAGGCCTTGATGGGAGTGGAGGCCTCCTTTTCCCCCGCAGACTCTTGAAAGGCCTGAGTGCGAGTCTAATGGGAGGGGCGATGCCTTCTTGGCAGCCACCAAGACGGCCATCGAGGTGCGATCCCCCGGAGGGGATGTTACCTGTAAGGCCGCGACTCCAGCTGAAGTTGCAGCTTCTGTGGAAGATGAATCCCGCTCCCGGTGCTTCTTCTCATGATTCTTTCTGTGGCCTTCAGGGGAAGTTGACGCCTGCCTAAGTTTCTTCAACTCCTTCTCCATGTATGCCATTTTCTTTTTGAGGAGATGGGCTTCCAGGGGCTGCTGCCTCACATGCAGGTAGCAGAGTTGAATTTCTGGCAGTGCTGGCACTTTTCCACAGGGTGGTCTGGGCCTAGACAGAAGAGGCACAAGGAGTGGCCGTCCTTGTGTGGAAGCTGGGAATCACACAAGTCACACTTGTTTTTATCTGATTTGGAGGGTGTCGGCGACGACATACATAGCAGATGGGATGAGGAAAAAAGAAGAAATTCAAGGAAAAAGGTCAAAAAAGTTTAAAACTTTACAACCGACGAAGGTACTGACGAGCACTGTTCTACCGCAAAGAACTTTCACAAGCCGATGGTGGGAAAGAACTGGAAGATGGGCGTCGGGGACCGCCCCTTTATACCGATGTTGTCTGATGCCGGTCACCTGATGTGGGGGCGGTCCCCTGCCACAGACTGCTAGCTAGAGGTTTTCTGTGGGGTACTGACTGCTGGCATCTTAGTCCTATCTGTGAATACCTACTGCAAGTGTCCTCTCGAAGTAAGATTACATATTCTCCTTGAACAAGCAGAGAATAAAAGTAAACCACATATGGGGTGGCACAATGTGGTTGGAGGTGAAACAACTGAGGGAGTCATCAGTGCCCCCCATTATATTTTCTCAAGATTAGGCCAGAGGAGACAGGGTAATCCAAGAAAGTACAGTTACGTAAGAACTTACCGTAACAGTAGATCTTCGAGAGAGGTTCCTTCAGTAGGTCGTAACATGTAGGACTAGCGCCATCTGGTGTCAGGACCCAACGGCAGACTTTTCCAGCAATACCCGACGGGGGACCGCACACACCATGTCACGTGACGACGTCAGCATGAGCCTATATAGTGCGCGGTCTCCAGGTCCACCCTCCAGTTCTCCTGCCGGAGCCTGGAAGGAGAGGATGCTGGTCTGGAGACCCAAAAGAAAATATGTGGGGGAAGGAGGGTGGGAAAAACATGACCTACTGAAGGAACCTCTCTCGAAGATCTACTGTTATGGTAAGTTCTTATATAACTGTACTATCTTACTTCGAGAGGTTCCTTCAGCAGGTCATAACATGTAGGACAGATTCCCAAACAGTCCCTCAAAAGAGAGACCGAGAGAAACACGGGAGGAGGAGGAACAACTAAAAATCTGAAAGGAGCATGCCTAAGAACAAAAGGCCCTGCAGGACAGCTAGGCCAAAACCGGTCCTTCGCCTAGAAGCGATGTCCAGACTGTAATGCTTGGTAAAGGTATGGATGGAACGCCAGGTTGCTGCCGCACAAATCTCCGCTATAGAAACGTTACGGAGAAAGGCTGCAGAAGCAGCCATGCCCCTGGTGGAATGAACCTTGACTGACCCTGGCAAAGGCTTCTCATACTTCTGATAACAGAAGCGTATGCAGTTGGCTAGCCACTTAGAAAGGCACTGCTTTCAAACAGCCTTACCCAAAGATCTTTGAGCGAAGGACGCAAAGAGTTGATCGGCTTTGCGTGTCTCTTTTGTTCGGAAGGTGTAACACCACAGAATCCAGTGTACATCTAAAGTATGTAACAGAGCCTCACCTCTATTTGTTGGGGCCGGATAGTACACTGGGAGCTCGACTGATTGATTAAGGGTGAGCTGTGATACCACCTTGGGAAGAAATTTAGGATGAGTGCGAAGAACAGCCCAGTCCTTATGAAAAATAAGATATGGCTCTTTACAAACAAGAGCCTGAAGCTCGGAAATCCTTCGAGCAGAAGTAATAGCAACTAAAAAGAGCGCCTTCCAGCCCGGTGTGTGCTGGATGCCACACCGCGACTACACCGGTGACCCAGGTTCGGGAACGAGCCAGGGTCGCTGGAGGCCGGGGAGAGATATGAGAACCTGCAGTCTGACAGCACTCCACCTCAGGAGGAGGTATCCAGCCTCTCGGAGATTGGCCACCTCTGGTGGAGGCCGGAGGACGGTGCCTCAAAGAGCTTAGACAGAAGTCAATGGGAGGGTGAGGGGACCTGTCCAGAGCTGCGGGTGCACATGTGCGCCACACGCATGCGCCACCGCTCTGGGGTCCTGGGTAGTTCATGGAGAAAACGGAGGCAGCAGTGCAGGCCGGCATGGATGATGCCCCAGACTGACTCTGGGGATCTGCCAGGGCACATGGCGCTAGAAGCCCCTGAAAGACCCCGAGCTCAGTAGGCTCAGCAGACAATGAGGTCAACCTGCCACTAGGAGGATAAAAACAATTGTCCAAAAAAAAAAAAAAAAAAAAAAAAAAAAAAAAGCACCTTCCAAGAAAGGTAGCGCATATCACAGCTCATCACTGGTTCAAAAGGAGGGAAAGAAAGTTTCTCCAACACAAAATAAAATCCCAAGGTGGTGTGGGGCTGTGGATGAGGGGTTTCAGATGGAGAATCCCTTTCAGAAAAGTCTTGGCAAACTCCAACTGAGCCACGGGTTTACCATCCACCAGCAATGGTAAGTCGATATGGCGGACAAGAGAACTTTCAAGGAAGAATAGGAGCCCAGAATCTGATAGGTGAAGGAGGTACTCCATTAAGTGTGGGGCAGAACAAGCAAAGGGTTCCCAACCCCTGGAGGTCGCCCAAATGGAAAAACATTTCCACTTCATAGCAGAAGTGGATCTTGTGGAAGGCTTTTGGGCCTCCACGATAACTTGGGCCGCTCTCGATGAAATCCCAAAGTGAGAGATCACTATGTCTGTAGGAGCCAAGCATGGAGATGCAGGGTCCTGAGCCCCGGATGCACCAGCCGGCCGTTGTCTTGGGTTAACAGGCTGTGCTTTAATAGAAGTGGAACTGGGGGTTACCTGGACAACTGAAGAAGAAGTGGGAACCAATTCTGTCTGGGCCACAAAGGAGCAACTAGGATCATTCGTGCTCGTTCTGTCTGAAGCTTTAGAAGCACCCTCTGAAGAATGGGGAAGGGAGGGAAGGCGTATAAGGATCTCCCTATCCAAGAGACAGAAAGAAAAAAATTACTCACCTTAGTAATGTTGTTTCTTCTAAAGGAGTCTTGCTATATTATGACAGGTGCAGTTTGTCCCACCATTAGAACTGCTCCGGAGGTGAAAGAGTTAACTTCCATGCAGAGCATGGAGCTTAGAGTGCGAGCTCAGTTAAAGAAGCTCTGTTAGGGTGGTTTCAAAACCGAAACCGTCAGATCTTCTACGAGCAAAACTCACTAAGGCTCTGTGTGGAAGCTGTAACCTACACTCAGCCAACTGGCTACTAACATATTCACACATTTTCCTGGTCCCAACACCAAGACTCAAGTCAGTGGACCAGAAAAATAAGATAAAATAACTAAATAAAACACAACACCCAAACATAAAGAGGGCATCAATAAATGCCAACAGTGGACTGCCCACCCCATACCCAAAGTAGAAGTTCTGAGAGGGGCAGGCTTGGGGAGGTCATAATATAGCAAGACTCCATTAGAAGAAACAACATTACTAAGGTGAGTAATTTTTTCTTCAAACAACATGAAGTCTTGCTATATTATGACAGGTGCAGACTACACAGCAGTACCTCCATGGAGGAGGGACAGAACCTATTTAGGGAATAGGCTCTGAAGCACGGCTGTGCCAAACCGAGCATCCCTCCTGGCCTGGATATCCAGGGAGTAATGCTTGGTGAAAGTGTGTACTGTTTTCTAAGTAGCTGCTTGACATATCTCCAAGATAGGGATGTCTCTAGCAGCAGCTAGAGATGCAGCTGTACCTCTGGTAGAGTGAGCCCTCAGGCCTGAGGGGGGAACCCTACCCAGCTTTTGATAGCAAAATTGGATACAAGAGACGATCCACCTGGCAATGGATCGCTTAGTGGCAGGTCTCCCTTTCCCAACCTCACCATAAGTGAGAAATAGTTGGAGGGAGTCAAACCTGTGACCCTTGGTACGCTCTATGTAGTAACTTAGGGCCCTCTTAACATCTAAGCTGTGCAGCCTCCTCTCACCAGAGGAGGAATGGTCAGTGAAGAACACTGGAAGTGAAACAGATTGGTTAAGGTGGAACCGAAACCACCTTAGCAAAAACTTCCTGTTAGTCCTGAGGACTACTTTATCCCTGTGAAAGAAATAAAGTCAGTCTCTCCACTGATAAAGCCTGTAACTCACTTATCGCCTGGCAGAAGGATACTACTAGAAATACAGTTTTCCAAGTCAAATACTTAAGCTCTGCCAAGACAGAGGCTCAAAGGGGGTTGCATCAGCTGAGCAATGCAAACATTAAGATCCCAAGCAGGGCAGGGTCCCTGAATGGAGTATTGGTATGAAGCAATCCCTTGAAAAACTTGGAAAATACAGGGTGAGCAGAAAGAGAAGAGGGCTTCCCTGCTGAAATGAAGGCAGAGACAGCTGCCAAGTGCACTTTCAGGGTAGCTGGTCTCAGTCCCAAAGAATTAACATGGACCATATAGTCCAATACAGTGGGTAGATCAGCAGACAACTGCTCAAGACCCAAGCCTTGAGGTTGAGGGATTTGAGATTCGGATACCAAACTCTCCCCTGAGCACAGGTTAACAGATTGTGGTTCCTGGGGAGACACAGGGGAAGATGGACTGCTAAGGACAGAAGGAGTGGGTACCAGGGCTGCCTGGCCCAGTTTGGAGCAATCAGGATCATCTTGCAGGGCTGAGACCTGATTTTGACTAGTACTTTGAACAGGAGAGGGAAGTGGGGAAAGGCATAAAGAACCTTCCCTTCCCAATCGAGGAGAAAGGCATCCAGGGGACTGAGCCCAACACTGGGGCCTGCAACAAAAAGTGGAAGTTGATAATTGTCTGGGGCTGCAAAAAGATCTATCTGAGGAGTGCCCCATCTGGCAAACACTATCCCCAGTACTAGGGGATCCAGTGACCATTCGTGATGGCCCTGGGAAATCCTGCTGAGAGCATCTGCCAGGACATTGTCCTTGCCTGGGAGGTGAACTGCTATGAGGGAAGTGTTCAGGGAATAAGCCAGAGACCACAACTTCATCGCCTCGGTGCACAAGGCCGAAGACCGAATGCCCCCCTGTTTGTTGATGTACCACATTGTAGTGGTGTTGTCTGTTCTGACCTGTACCACCTTGTTCTTAACAGATGCAGAAAAAACCTGAAGTGCTACAGAAACAGCTCTGAGTTCCAACAGATTGATGTGGAGCAGAGATTCCTGAGGGGACCATAACCCCTGGGTGGAGAGGTTGCCCATGTGAGCTGCCCATCCCAAGAGGGATGCATCTGCAGTAAGGGTCAAGGAGTGGGACAGAGGGATGAAAGGCACCCCTTGTCTCAGATTGCTCTGATCCTGCCACCACTGAAGGCCTGGATCAGGGTTCGAGTCACTGGGATTAACTTGGATGGGGATCTCTTCTTGAGACCAGAAAGCTCTCAAATGGAACTGAATGTCCTCATCTGAAATCTTGCTCCTTGCACTACAGCTGTGGAAGCAGCCATGTGTCCCTAGAGCTGCAGGAAATGCCTTGCTGGTCAAGAGACCTGCAGAGTGAAGGACGAGGCCAGGGCTCGCTAAGGTCCTTACCCTTTCCAGGGGAAGGAAGGCTCTGGTCTGCTTTGTGTCCAGTTCTGCCTATAAAGGCGGAGTACCTGGACAGGTTCCAAAACTGACTTTGGAAGATTGAGAAGAAAGCCCAGAGAGGTAAGCAGCTGCTGGGTAACTAGCAGGTGTGATTTGACCTGGTCTGGAGACTGACCCACAATGAGCCAGTCGTCCAGGTAGGGAAAATGGCAATCTTTTGCCTTCTTAGATGAGCAACTGCTACTGCCAGACATTTTGTGAACACCCTTGGGGCAGAAGTGAGGCCGAAGGGCATAGCTCTGAACTGATAATAGCCTGAGGGCAGTTCGAATCTGAGGTACTTTCGATGGGAGCTTCTGATAAGAACATGGAAGTAGGCATCCTTGAGGTCCAGGGAAGCTAGCCAGTCCCCTGGCCTCAGGGAGGGTAAAATAATTCCCAGAGTCACCATTTTGAACTTTGGTTTTAAAGGTGCTTGTTTAGATATCTTAGATCCAGGATAGGCCACCACTCTCCTGTCTTTTGGGGTAAGGAAGTACCTGAGTACAGACCCTTGCCCTGGTGTGGGGAGAAACCTTTCTACAGCTCTGAGAGCCAGGAGGGTTGAGACTTCTGTTTCCAAAGCAAGAGTCTCTAAAGGGTTTGCAGGTGGAAAGATATACAGGTTACTCACCTGTAACAGGAGTTCTAGGAATGGTATATGTTGTTCATCCACACTCATTGGCAGGTATCCTTGCAGCTTAAATCTTGCCGGAAGGTCTTCAAGCTTGCTCCTCCCACCCACTGGTGGTATAACTCGCCCGCCCCATGACGCCAGATCTGGCCCGCTGGAAGCTCAGGTTGTGGCCGGCTGGATCGGTGGATGAACAATACATACCATTCTAGAACTCCTGTTACAGGTGAGTAACCTGTATTTCTAGGGACATGGATATGTTGTTCATCCACACTCATTAGCAGACTCCTAGCAGTTCTCCGGGAGGAGGAGGCAAGACGACACCCCAATACTTACTTGGGAAAGAGAGACTGAGAACCGAGGCCCCAAAACCAGCATCCCGGGCGTGACTCAAGGTCAGATGTGGTAATGGGTAATGAAGGTGTGTGCTGACTTCCAGGTAGTAGCCCTGCAGATTTCCTGGATAGGGACGTCCCTGGAAGCAGCCACCGATGCAGCAGTATGGCGGGTAGAATGAGCTCTTATCCCTCTGGGAGGCTCCATGCCCGCCAACTTATAGCAGAGATCTATGCAGGAGGTTACCCACCTGCTTATCGTCCGCTTGGCTGCAGGTCTGCCAGATGCGGCTTCAGCGTAGGGTGACAAACAGCTGGCGTAACCTCTCCCCAATTTCAGCACGCGCTCTTATAATAAGCGAGCGCTTCTAGGGTCCAGAGTATGGAGCCTATATTCGGCCTCCAGGGGGTGTGATTGGGGTAGAACACCGCAGAGTCAACACCTGGTTAAGGTGAAACTCCACACCACCTTCGAAGGAATTTCGGTGGGGCGCAGGGACAACCTGTCCCTGTGGAAGACCAGGTAAGGAGACTCATGGAAAGCGCCTGGAGCCTCCCATCCTTCTGGCTGACGGATAGCCACCAAGAAGGCGGTCTTCCACGACAGGTGAGAGAGAGCACCTGTGCATAGGTTCGAATGGTTTGCCCATGAGCTTTGCCAGTAACCAGCAGATCCCACGGAGGTGGGGTTCCTGCACTGGAGGAAATGTGATCAAGGCCTTGAAAAAGCGCCAGACCACTTTCCTCTCTATGCCATCGACCGAAGCTTCCCGGCCCGCGCCGTAAGCAGAGATGGCTGCCAGGTGCACCCTTAGGTCGCCGCCTAAGCCCTTGACTAGAAAGGGACCATAAATAGTCCAAGATGCTTGCCAAGGAACAGGAGGAAGGGTCCAAGCCCTTGTTCTGACACCAAATGGAAAACCTTTTCCATTTGAAGGCATAGCATTTTCTGGTCGACTCCTTACGGACGCCTCAACTACATTGAGGACCTCGTCCGGAAAGACCCAAGGCCTGGAACTCTAGCCAGGAACCAGGTCTGTCAGGGTGCAGGGATTGAAGGTCCGGATGGAACACCTTCCCGATTGACTGAGAGCAGGTCCGGGCGAGCTGGAAGCTGCCGCGAGTCCTGAGCTGAGACTGAGGAGATCTGGGTACCAGAACTGACGAGGCCAGTCTGGGGCTATCAGAATCACCTGCGCCTTGTCCCTCCTCGCCTTGAGAAGCACCTTGTGGATCAAGGGAAATGGGGGAAAGGCGTAAAGAGGCCCGGGGTCCACTGCCTCGAGAAGGCATCCCCTCGCAGCGAGCCCTGCTGAGGGGCGGCATGGAACAGACTTCAGGTTCGCGTCTCCTGGAGGCAAACAGGTCCACCTGAGGTGTGCCCCAATGGGAGAACAGATGCTGTACTACCTCCGGCAGGAGAGACCACTCTGGGATGCAGCCCTATCCGGCTCAGGGCATCGGCCAGGGTGTTGAGGCTCCTGCCACGTGAATGGCTAGGAGATCCGCCTCCAGGCTGCGCCGCAGAGTGACCAAAATGCGGAGAGCTTCCTTGCATAAGAAGCATGAGCGCGGCCCCGCCCCTGGCGGTTTAGATAGTACATGGTGCGTGGCTGTCCGCCTGGACTCGGACCACTTGGACCCGGAGGAACGGAGCAAAGGCGTGAGAGCTAGGCGGACCGCTCGGAGCTCCAGCAGGTTGATGTGGCATCGGGACTCCCGCTGTGGACCAGAGGCCATGAGCCCGGGTGTTCCCCAGATGGGCACCCCAACCCATCAGAGAGGCATCGGTCGATAGAGAGACCGGCCGGCTCGGGCGATCTAACGGGATGCCTCCTGCAAATGATCTGGAACGGTCCACCACTGGAAAGCTGCCCACATCCCTCAGTGTCACCGACACAAAGCTGGTCCAAAGGATCGCAGCTGCCAGGACCACTGGCTGGCCAGTCCCACTGAAGGGGACGATGTTCCAGCGGGCCCAACGGACCACGCTGGTGCAGGCCGCCATGAGACCCAGGAGGCGAGGAAGTCCCGGCAGGCGCAATTGCCCAACCAGAAATGATCGGGCAAAGGAGGAAAGAACCTCGGCCCTGTCCGCCGGGAGCCAAGGCTCTGGCTCAAGAGAGTCGAGCTGCTCCGATGAATAGAATCACCTTCTTGGCTCGAAGTTCGACTTGGCTCGCGTTGATAAGGAGGCCCAGTTGGAGAGCAGACCTGAGGGCCAGACTCTGACCACTCCGCCTCCTTCCTGGAGGGAGCTGCTATCAGCCAGTCGCCCAGGTAAGGCCACCCGACCCGCAAGCGCCAAGAGAGGGAATGCTGTCATCACTGCCATGCATTTGGTGAAGACCCTGGGAGCTGGAGACAAGCCAAGGGCATGGCTTGAACTCGAAGAGGATCCTTCCGTACCGGAAGCGAAGGAATCTCTGGGTGAGACGGACGGATAGAGACGTGAGAAAACGCGTCCTGCAAGTCCAGAGAGCAGAACCACACGCCGCGTTCCAAGGATGGTATTATCTGAGCCAGAGTGACCATCCTGAAGGTTCGAGACCTTAGGAACTTGTTTAGGTCGTGTAGGTCGAGAATGGGGCGCCAGCCCCCGTCCGTTTCGGAACCAGGAAGTACCTGGACACAAACCCTGGGTCTGAAGGAGGGTCCACCACCTCTCTTATCACCTCCTTCTGAGGAGGAGAGCGATGTCGGCTCGACGAGGCCGCCAGTGAGGCTGGGGATCCCAAGCCCCCGAGGGGCACGGCTCTGAAGGGTGGTGCCTGCTCAATTCCAGAGCAGGCCTCTTCCACCACCTCAAGACCCACCTGTCCGTGGAAACAGCGGACCAGGCGGAACGGGAAGTGCCGCCTTCACGGGGACCCAGGGTAAGGTGACGGGAATGGGGTGACACCCTCAGCCCGTCACTGGGCAGGCTTGGAGGAGGGACGGCGCGGGACCTCCTGGGCCTTTCCTCCTGCCTCCTGTTAGAGGAAGCCCGGTGCTTGGGTTTGGGATGCCAAAGGCTGAGCCTGCTGGCCTGACGTTGCTGGGCCGGGAGGCGTCGGGGCACAGAAGGACCGAAAGGGCTTAGGCTGTGGTTTCAGGCCTTGTCCCTTCTGAGCGGAAGAGACCGAGTCCAAAGGTAGCATTGGACTTCTCGATCCTCTGCAGTGACCTTCCACCCCAGGGCCGAAGGGTCAGTCCCAAAGGAACATCCGCCAACTTGTGCTGGTATCCGAAGTAAAGGTGGATATCCAGCCAAGCCACGCCGACAGCATAGCCACCGCGTGCCGCCACCGATCTGGCACATGAGTCCCCATATCCAAAGCAGTCTGGAGCTGCTGTTTGGCCACTGCCCTGCCCTGGTCCCGCACCTGCTTAACCGTAGTCTGCAGATGCGGCGGAAGATGAGGGATGACCTCATCCAGGAGCCCAACAGGGCATGAGAAAAATGTGCCATGAGGACGGCCGAACTGGCCTGACGAAGGCGAGAGGGGCTAGCGTGAACTTTTCGCCCGACATAGTCCATTTCTTGGACTCCTTGTCAGGAGGTTTGTCCACATCCCTGGCGTTAGCCGGGCGCCGGAAAACGCTGTCGGTAACCAACCCCTCAGCAGAGGGTGTCCAAAACCGGACAAGGAACCGTAGGGGACCGTGATATTTCCTGGCCATCCTGGCCGGCGCAGGACAGGAAGCAGGGCGCCAAAGCTCCAGTGCCGACCCACTATGGCCTCGGCCACCGGAAAGGCCTCCGTCGGAGAATCCCCTCGGTCCAGAATCTCCGTGAGGGGATACCTGGCCCGTTTGGAAACGGGTTCGAGCTCCATCCCGGTGGACTCTGAGATGAGCCGAAGTAGTCCTAGGAAGGACGACGGGCTATCGTCCATTGACTGACCTCCTGAAGACTCCAAGTCCAGTCGCTTGGAGAAAAAGGAGGAATCATCTTCGGACTCGGAAGAGTCCTCGAAGAGCTGCCTCTGGCCTGAGCCACCCTTCACCTGCCGAGGTCGGTCGGGAGTGAGGGTAACTGACAGCCGATGGGGTAAACCCTTAGCCGACCGAGAATCCTTGGTGGAGCCCCAATGGTGGCTGTGGAGGCGAGAGTTCCACCGAATCGGTGGAGCAGCTGGTTTGGCGAACAACCGCCTGGGTATAGGCTCTCGGATAAGTCGAGGGGTTGTGGCACGCTCGGTGACAGCCACTTAATGGCGGGGAAGGCTGACGGAGTCGACTTACTCCCGGCCAGGAGGAGCTGTTGCAACATAAGATCCCTCGTACCCGTCGGCGTAATTCACGCCCGGAGCCTCCCTCATCCGAGGAGGGAGGACGAGGACGGCCGCGACGCCGCTACAGCGTGCCGAGACCGAGACCGCCTATGACGGTGGGATCGGCTGGAGCGCGAAGAGGTCCGAGACCGAGAGTCCCGGAATTTCCGAGGTCGGTGCGGGGAGGTGTCGGCCGGAACCGGCACTCCCTTTGGCTCGGATGGTCCATCCGAGGGCTCCGGAACCGGAGGCACAGGCGAGCCCACGGGATCCTCAACTCCTCCCAGGGAACCGGGGAGAGGGGAATCTCGGCTGCTAAAGGCGACAGCCCGTCCAATGGGTCGAGAAAAATCTCGACTTCATCGGTGGGAGTCTCGGTCAACTGACCTGACGGGACACCGTGAGGCCAGCGGTCAAGCCGAGCGGCGACCGCCGACGGGTCGACGCCCGGGAGAGGGACCTTCCCGCTCCCAAGAGCGCCGACGGAGGACTTACCCCCTGTCCCTCTTTTGGACCGAGAATAAGGTCCAGCAGACGAGGCCCTTCTCCCTTAGTGGAGAGGGACAGACAAAGCTCCTTAAAGGAAGCGTGTAGGAAGAACCCAGAGAAGCGGGATAAATGCAGCGGCCGAGGAAGACTCGACCGCGCCGCCTCCTCTTCGAGGCGACCATCCGCTCGACTGATCCGCCGAGCCGCACGCCCGCGGACACGCCAACGGGCCTCCTTGGACTTCACGGAGAAGCGCTTCTCGGGACGGCCCAGTTGCAATCGGGCAGCACGGTGCTTGGGGGACGAGGCCGAGAAAGATGAGCACAGGTCGCAAGCCCGCGGGCGTGCTCAAGGCCTACAGTAGACACACGTGAGTGTGGATCCGTCCGAGACATCTTCTGCCCGCATGGGCATCTCCGAAAATCGAGTCGATTTGTCCATCGCAGCCCGGGGATAGAAGACTGAGAGTCTTTTAAATTTATTTTTAAATCCGTAACGGAGAAATAGGAACCAGTCTCAAACGCAGAGCGTTAAGGAGGGAACCTGAGCTTCAAGCGTAAGGAAGATCTGACGTCATGGGGCGGAGCCGAGAGTTATACCACCCGGGTGGGTGGGAGGAGCAAGCTTGAAGACCTTCCGGCAAGATTTAAAGCGGCAAGGATACCTGCCAATGAGTGTGGATGAACAACATATCCATGTCCCTAGAACTGGCTCTCATCTTTGGAAATTTTTTGAAGCTGAGAACCAGACCCTGGCTCACTACTTCCAGGACCCACCTGTCTGATGTTAAAGACTCCCAGTCCTGGACGAAGTAAGCCAGCCTGCCCCCAGGTAATGGAGAGCCGACCCTGGGCATCCCATCAGGGTGCCTGTTTGGCAGGGCTTTAGGCTGAGGGGTGGGAGCAGGCCTGCTCGTACCCCGTCTGCCTCTCCCTCTGAAGAACCCCCTCTGAGCATAGGCTGAAGAGGAGGAGGCCTGGGTCTGGTAAAAAGGCCTGTGAAAAGGCCTGCCCCTACCCCTGGGGGCTGCCTCTGAGGAGTGGCTTGCCGTTCCTTGGCTTGTGCACTCTATAAGTGGTTCTATATTCATCCATTTCTTCATATAATTCTCTGTCTGCTCCCCAAACAGAGAATTTCCCACCACAGGAAAATCCATAGCCTTAGACTGGGTATCCTGTGACAAAGTAGTACACCTGAGCCAGGCCAATCTACGAAAAGCCACAGATGTAGCCATGACTCTAGAGGATACATCATTAGAATCCACTGCAGCATGGAACTGCACCTTAGACACCTCAATACCATCAAGAGCCACCTGATCCAGCTCCTTTGCAAGCTGGCCAGGGACCGGTTTGGCTAAGGCCATGACAGTATCCCATCTAGATTTCTGGTATCTTCGCAACATAAGCCATATAGTTTGCTTGTCTGAGTCCCAAAGATGCTGCCATGTATTGTTTTTGGCCATGGCATCAATCTTCCTGAGTCCTTGTCAGGAGGATGTGAAGCCAGGGAATATTAGCTTTATCACAGGCTGCAGCCTGAACTACTAACATGACTGCATTGCTGTGAAAGAAAATCTGTATCAGGACCTGACAAGTGTACCTCCTGTCCATCTTTTTTATCTACAGGAGGCACAGAATTAGGAGCTTTAAAATTTTTATTGTTTGTTGCCTAAAAGATTTATGTAAAGGGATGGACAGTCTCCTGGACTCTGGGATATCCATCATCTCTACATAGTCAGGCTCCTCTTGCTCATCCAAAGCCTCCTCTAAGGGAAGCTGGAGGGTCTCAGCAACTTTTTATAAAACAAAAATGAGAAGGGACTCAGAGAAAGCCTAGGGAGATTCACCTAAAGGTCTGTCTGGGGAGATGTCTGGTTCAATGGGCACATCCAGACTTTCAAAGTCACATTCACACTGATCATAATCATCCTCCCCCTCCTCTGGTTCATAAAACTCTTCTATATCATATTCTTGAACCGGTGGAACCGACCGAACCGACCTTTTGCCAGATAGTGGCGGTTCAGAGGAACTGGGACAGTGGCTGGACAATCTGTATTGCCCTGGCTATCTCTGCAGCAGTTGGAGAAGGAATTTTGGACTCACACCTGCTGACTTTCTAGTTCTTTTGCTGGAACTGGCTCCTCAGAATCAGCTTTACGTTTGCCCGAGGAAGTCTGGCCCTGGTCAGAGGGCACTCCCTCCGGTTCAGCTGGCACCGAACTGGGCTGGCCATCCGGGTCAGCGGACTTTTTGGCCTCTCGTTCCCTGAGCCTACCAACTCTCTTATCTAGGGTGGCTGCAGGAAAATTCTTGCAAATCTGGCAGTCTGCATTGAGGTAGTCAAACCCCTGACAATAAACACATGTAGTGTGTGGGTCAGCCTTGGCAAAGGCTTCCCCACAGACACTACAGTGTTGGAACCCAGTGGGCCCGGTTTTTCTTTTGGGTTTCTCAGACATAATGCCAGCCTAACCAAAACTTGCCCTTTGATGGGAAAGCAGGTAAGACAACCTTATCGTTCCCAACCGGTCACAGGTCGGGAAAACCGTAATGAAATCCGTTTTTTTTTTAGAACCGATAAGAACCGGGAACCGCAATATAACAAACCTTAAAAGGCTTTAAAACCAAGTTTAAATACAATACCATAGACAGAGCTTGAATCGACCGGTTTGCGGTTAAAATAAATAATATTGCGCTTAAATTCAACCGAGAAAAGACGTTTTAAACCGAGGAAATGAACCGAGCAGCAGGAGGAATCTCCGGAGCGACTGTTCAGTGAGGCGGAGTAAAGAATCTGACGGTTTCGGTTTGAAACCACCCTAACAGAGCTTCTTTAACCGAGCTCGCGCTCTAAGCTCCATGCTCTGCATGGAAGTTAACTCTTTCACTTCCGGAGCAGTTCTAATGGTGGGACAAACTGCACCTGTCATAATATAGCAAGACTTCATGTTGTTTGAAACGCATCGTGCCAGTAAGCACCATGCTCTGGAACAAGCGAGCAAAAGCTGGGAAGCTTTGCGTTGAATGGGGAAGTGAACAGGTCGAGTTCCGGTCACCCCATTTCTTGAACAGTGAGTCTGCCACTTCCTGATCTAGTTCCCATTCATGAGCAAGGGTGAACAATCTGCTTAAGCTGTCGGCAAGGACGTTTTCCACTCCTGGAACATGCTCAGCTATGAGAGACAGACTGCCCAGTTCCACACTCTCATCACTTCCCTGCAGAGGGGACACAAGTGAGTGCCTCCCTGCTTGCTGAGATACCAGACAACCGAAGTGTTGCCCATCTGAATGAGCATGAGTCCCTTGGGAAGAATGGTCTGGGACGCTTGAAGGGCATACAGCACCACTCTCATCTCCAGAACGTTGATGTGTAATGACATCTCCTGTTGGGATCAAAGTCCCTGTGTCTGATGGTCCCCCATATGAGCTCCCCATCCCAGACTGGAGGCGTCCGTAGTAAGGATTGCTGCGGGAGCTGGGCCACGAAACAGGAGGCCTATCGAAAGGTTCATAGGGTCCCTCCACCATAACAGATCCCTCTGAAATGTGGAGGAGATTAGGATCTGCTGATCCAGCTGATCCCACTGAACCCTGAGGGACCACTTAGGAATTCTCATGTGGAGCCTCGCCATGGGAACTGTGGAGATAGAGGCTGCCATCAAGCCTAGAAGACGAAGGACTTCCCTGGCTGGAAGGTACCTGGAAGAGGACACCAAGGTGGCCTGTTCCATCAGTGTCTCCCTCCGATATGGAGGGAGGAAGGCTCTTTTCCCTGAACTGTATCCAGAATAGCTCCAATAAACTGTAGTCATCGTGAGGGAGTCAGAGAAGATCTGGGGATATTGACAGTAATCCCCAGTCTGGAAAACAGATCCAGGGTAATCTTGAGGGCCTCCGAAAGGGTTCCCTGGAGGAAGCAGAGATTAGCCAATCATCTAGGTATGGGAAAACTGCAATACCCTGGCATCTGAGGGCTGCAGCCACCACCGCTAGGCACTTGGTAAAAACTTTGGGTGCCGAGGAAAGGCCAAAGGAGAGAGCTTTGAATTGGAAGTGTTCCCCCTGAAAAACAAACCGCAGGAAGCGGCGGTGACTCTGCAATATCGGGATGTGCAGGTAGGCATTCTGCATGTCTAGAGCACATAAAGTACAGTTACATAGGAACTTACCGTAACAGTAGATCTTCGAGAGAGGTTCCTTCAGTAGGTCATTACATATCCGCACGGCAGACTTTTCTGGCAATCCCTGACGGGGGGACTGCCCACCCGGCGTCACGTGGCCGTATAGAGAGGGCGGTCCCCACGCCCGCCCTCCAGAGCCAGGAAGAGGCCTGACAGCAGGAGTAAACAGGATTTGGAGTCCTTATGTAAGAGATAAAATGAGGGGAAGGAAGGAGGGAGGGAAAATATGACCTACTGAAGGAACCTCTCTCGAAGATCTACTGTTACGGTAAATTCCTACGTAACTGTACTACCTTACTTCAAGTGGGATCCTTCAGTAGGTCATTACATATAGGACAGAGTCCCAAGCAGGCCCTCCAAAGAGAGACCAAGAGAAACAAAGGAGCAGGAGAAAATAACTCCAATAAAACTGGGAACAAGAATGGACCCAGTCTAGGACAGAAGACCCTGCAGAACAGCTAGGCTGAAGCCTGCCCTCCACCTAGAAACAATGTCCAGACGCTAGTGTTTAGCAAAGGTGTGGACAGAACTCCAAGTGGCTGCGGCGCAGATATCAGCCGCAGAGACATTCCACAAAAGGAAGTGGCCATGCCCCTATTAGAATGAACTCTAACAGGACCCAACAGTGGTTTGTCATACTTTTGGTAACAATACCAAATACAGTTGCCTAACCAGTTGGAAGGCACTGCTTTGAAACCGCCTTGCCCTTTAACCAGGGTGCAAAGGAAACAAAAAGCTGATCGCAGCTACGGATATCCTTTGTTCAGTGTGTATAGCACCTAAGGATCCAATGGACATCCATGGTTTGCAGGAGTGCCTCACCTCTGTTCGTAGGGGACGGAAAGTAAACTGGAAGATCTACTGATTGGTTCAGTGTGGCTTCTGACACCACCTTGGGTTAAAAAAAAAATAAAAAATAAAAAAAAAAACAGGTTACTCACCTGTAACAGTAGTTCTAGAAGCGGTATATGTTGTTCATCCACACTCTTTGGCATGTCCCCTTCCGCTTTAAATCTTACCGGAAGTCTTCAAGCTGGCTCCTCCCACCCACCTGGGTGGTATATACCTCGGCTCCACCCCATGATGCCAGATCTTAGCCCACTGGAAGCCAGGTTGTGTGCGTCCCCAGCCAGGGAATGTCAGGTGGGACCGTGTGGATGAACATATACCACTCCTGTAACTACTGTTATAGGTGAGTACCTGTTTTTCTAGGAGCATGGATATGTTGTTCATCTATGGGGATATGATAGAGACATACAAGTATCTTACAGGGAGGAACAGGGGTGCAGGAAAACACTATTTTTAAGCGAAAAAGATGTTCCAGTACCAGAGGGCATGGAATGAAGTTGGAGGGAGGACAATTCAGAGGAAACATGAGAAAGAATTTCTTCACAGAACGGGTGGTGGACAAGTGGAACACCCTGCCAGAGGAAGTGGTGGGGGCTGAAACAATCACAGGATTTAAGAATGCATGGGATAGACATAAAGGAATTCTGGAGGCCAGGGGTAAGGTGCAACAGACTTCTAGGAAAACAAACTGAACTTACAAGCTCAAATGGGCAGACTGGGTGGACCATAGGCCCTTACCTGCCGACACTGTCTATGTATCTATGTTGTTCATCCACACTCTTTGGCAGACTCCTAGCAGTTCTTCGGGAGGAGGGAGACAAGGCGCACACCCCCCTACTTAGGGAACAGAGACTGAAGAACTGAGGCCCCAAAACCAGCATCCCGGTGAGACTCAAGGTCGATGTGGTAGTGGATGATGAAGGTGTTTGCTGACTTCCAGGTAGCAGCCCGACAGATTTCCTGGATAGGGATGCCCCTAGAAGCAGCAGTATGGCAGGTAGAATGAGCTCTTATCCCTCTGGGAGGCTCCTTGCCCGCCAACTCATAGCACAAACCTAAGTATGATGTAATCCACCTTGCAATGGTCTGCTTTGCTGCAGGTTTGCCAGAAGCGGCTTCAGCATAGGTGACAAACAGCTGACGAACCTCTCCCCGAATTTCTGCTGTCCTCTCTAGTAGGAGAGAGCACATCTCAGGTCCAAAGTATGGAGCCTGTATTTAGCCTTAGAGGTGTAATTAGGGTAGTATACAGGCAAAGTTAACACCTGATTAAGGTGAAACTCAGACACCACCTTCGGAAGGAATTTAGGGTGGGGGCAGAGGACAACCTTGTCCCTGTGAAAGACCAGATAAGGGGAGTCCACCGAAAGCGCCTGGAGCTCCCCTGTCCTTCTGGCAGACGTGATAGCCACCAGTAAGGCCGTCTTCCACAACAAGTGTGACAAGGCACACTTGTGCATTGGTTCAAATGGCTTGCCCATGAGCTTTGCCAGTACCAGCAGTAGATCCCACGAAGGTGGAGGTTCACGCACCGGAGGAGATATGTGATCCAGGCCTTTGAAAAAGCGCCCGACCACTGTCAGCTGACCGGCCTGCGCCCAGTAAGCAGAGACAGCTGCCAGATGCACTCTAAGGGTCAATAACCGAAGACCCCTTCGGAAAGAGACCAAAGGTAGTCAAGAATGTTAGCCACTGGACAGGACAGAGGGTCCAGGCCCTTGCCCAGACACCAAATGGAAAACCTTTTCCATTTGAAGGCATAACATTTCCTGGTCAATTACTTTCTGGATGTCTCCACCACGGTGCAGACATCCTCAGAAAGACCCAAAGCCTGGAACTCTAGCCGTTCAGGTACCAGGCTGTGAAGTGCAGGGACTGAAGGTCCGGTTGGAATACCTTCCGCTGATTGAGTGATATCAGGTCCGGGTGTGTACAAAGCCGCTCTGGGGGCCTGCAACTGAGGCTGAGGAGATCTGGATACCAGAACTGGCGCGGCCAGTCTGGGACTAATAGAATCACCTTCGCCTTGTCCCTCCTCAACTTGAGGAGCACCTTGTGGATCAAGGGAAATGGAGGGAAGCCGTAGAGGAGGCCTGGTGTCCATGGCCTCTACAAGGCATCCGCCCTGCAGTAAACCCTGCTGAGGGGGGCGGGCATGAAACAGCGTCAGCTTGGTGTTTTCCCTGGAAGAAATCAGGTCCACCATTGGTTTGCCCCAGAGGGAGAACAGGCTGTAAGTTACCTCTGCATGGAGAGACCACTCGTGGGATGTCTGGCCTAGGCGGCTGAGAGCATCCGCCAGATGGTTTGAGACTCCTGCCACATGGATGCTAGGAGATCTGCCTCCAATCGTCTCACGAGGGTGCAGATGCGGAGCACCTCCTTGCACAGCAGATGGGAGAGCATGCCACCCTGTTTGTTGAGGTAGTACATGGTCGTGGCATTGTCCATCTGGACTTGAACCACTTGACCACGGAGCTGAGAAGCGAAAGCTGACAGTGCCAGTCTGACTGCTCTGAGCTCCAACAGGTTGATGTGGCATCGGGACTCCTTGGGGATCCAGAGCCCGTGGGCCCTTTTATCCCCCATGTGGGCTCCCCAGCCCATGAGAGAGGCATCGGTCATGAGAATGACCGTAGGCTCAGGGCGGACAAACGGGATCCCTTCCTGCAACCAGTCTGGGGCAGTCCACCACTGGAGAGCGTCCCACATCTTCTGGGTTACAGTGACCAGCTAGTCGAAATGACCGTGGCGCTGAGTCCACTGAGCAGCCAGCTCCTACTGGATGGGGCGCGTGTGCAACCAGCCCCAATGGACCACTGAGGTGCACACTGCCATGTAACCCAGAAGGCGCAGAAAGTCCCAGGCAGGGTGCAATTACCCAATCAGAAATGATCAGGCAAAGGAGGAAAGAACCCCCACCCTGTCTGCTGGGAGCCAAGCTCTGGCTTGACAAGACTTGAGCTCTGCCCCGATGAAGCCCATCACCTGAGATGGCATGAGTTCCGACTTGGCCTCGTTGATCAGGAGGCAGAGTTGGAAGCAGGTCTGGAGGGCCAGGTCCCTGGACCTCTCCACCTCCTGTTGGATGGATCCTGCTAGGAGCCAATTGTCGAGGTAAGGATACATTTTGACCCCCCCCACCCTGATATGGGCTGCCACCACTGCAATGCACTTGATGAAGACCCGTGGGGCAGATGACAGGCCGAACGGCATGACTCGGAACTCGTACAGGGTCCCTTCGACCCTGAAGCAGAGGAACCGCTGATGGGACGAACAGATTGGGACGTGAAAGAATGCGTCCTGCAGATCCAGTGAACAGAACCACATGTTTCACACCAAGGATGGTATGATCTGAGACAAAGTGACCATCCGAAAGATGCATGACCTGAGATATTGATTCAGGTAGTGCAGATCTAGAATGGGGCGCCAGCCCCCCGTCCGCTTGGGCACCAGGAAGTACCTGGAGACAAAGCCTGGGTCTGCTGGAAGATCCGCTACTTGCGCTACTGCCTCCTTCAGGAGGTGCTGAGCGATGTCATCTCGGAGAGCCAACTGGGTCTGGGCGGATACTCTTTCCTCCCAAGGGGCGCAGGCTCGGCTTGGAGGATACTGCTCGATTTTCCAGAGGCAGTCCCTGACTGACCACTTCGAGAACCCTCCTGTCCGAAGTGACAGCGGACCAGGCGGAAAGAAAGTGGTGGAGCCACCCCAGGACCCAGAGCTGAGGTGATGGGAGAGAGGTTGACAGGCCCCGCCCCGTCACTAAGCAGTCTTGGAGGAGGAGGCTCCAGGACCTGAACCTCGGCCTCCTTTACGGGCCTGTTGGGGTCCGGGCTTGGGCTGGGGGCGCCAAGCCTGAGCCAGCTGCTGGTGCTGTTGTCTGCCTTGGAAGGAGGACTGCTGAGCCACAGGGGAAGAATGCTGAAAAGGCTTCTTCTTTTTCTTCTGCTGGTTCTTGCCCGAAAAACTCTTGGCAGAAGTAGCATCCAAGGTGGCACTGGACTGCTCAATGCGCTGAAGGTGACCGGCCACTCCTGGGCCATTTGGCAGCAACTTCAATCCTGTTGTTTCCTTTTGTACCTTTGTATTATTATCCCAGGTTCACTTCGAAATTGAGTTCTGCTCAACGGTGTCTGCCTGGTTAAATAAAGATTTTGATTGACTGACTGAGTGAAACAAGTCGGTCCTGAGGAAGGGCACGTCAGCTAGTTTGTGTTGGGTATCCACCGGAAAGGAGGAGAGCCTCAGCCATGCCCTGCGACGAGAGGCAACTGCGGCAGCTATCGAGCGGGCACAGAAATCTCCAACGTCCAGGGCCATCTGAAGCTGCTGTTTGGCAACAGCTCGGCCCTGATCCTGGACCTGCTTGACTGCGGTCTGCATGTCCGTGGGCAGATGTGGGAGGACTTCATCTAGCAACCCAAGAAGGGCGTGAGAGATGTGTGCCATGATGACGGACAAACTTGCTTGACGAAGGCCCAAGGAGGAAGCCGCATAGACCTTTCTAGCTGAATGGTCCAAAAGCTTGGATCTTTATCAGGAGGTCGGTCAGTGTCAGCAGAACTGCCAGTATGCCTGAACACAGAGGTGGTCACCAGGCTCTCGACCGAAGGGTGCTCTGTGAACCCTACAATGGACCCCATGGGCACCGCGTACTTGCAGCCACGCCGGCAGACTGAGCTGGACAAGAGTCAGGGCGCTGCCGAAGTTCTAGGGCCGGGCCTACAATAGCCGAAGCCACAGGAAGCTGGATGTGAATGCAAGCTGTTGACATCCGAATCCGAGGAATCCGGATATAAAGGTCTACCACCCAGGTCACTTTCGACCTGCCAAGAGCGGTCTGGGGTGACTGTGACCAACAATCGCCAGGGAAGCCCAGTGTCTGGTCTGTCTTCCTTGGAAGGAGCCACTCCCACAGGCTCTTTGGGCGGTGGTTCCACCACAATCAGTGGACAGACCATTTTGGGCCGAACAGGTAGTTTTGCCGGCTCCGCGGGCTGAGGAACCAATTTAATCGGCTCTGAAGGAGTATGCTTCGGCCTAGGAGGCAAGCAAGGTAATGGCTGGTGTAGAAGCCGGAGTGGGCTTGTGCCCGGTCAAAATGGGCTGTTGCCACGAGGTCCTCGTAGTGCCGGAGTTTCCACTGGAGTTTCTCCTCATCAGAGCAGGACGAGGACAACCGATGGCATCACCTCTTTTTAGAGTGCCTATGGCTCTTTCTCGGCATGTTGGAGAAGGGGGTCCGAGACCTCGATCGAGATACACTGGTGGGACCAGTGATTTCCCAGGATCAGGGACCACATCTTCGATTGGAGTCCCAGAAGGCTGGGTCTCCTCATCTGGAAAGACCAGATGAACAGGTTACTCACCTGTAACAGTAGTTCTAGGAGTGGTATATGTTGTTCATTCACACTTCTTGGCATGTCCCTTCCCCCTTTAAATCTTGCCGAAAGTCTTCAAGCTGGCTCCTCCCACCCACGTGGTATAAACCTCGGCTCTGCCCCATGACGCCATATCTTAGCCCACTGGAAGCCAGGTTGTGCGCCTAAAGCCGGGAAGGTCGGGTGGGTGTGTGTGGCTGAACAACATATACCACTCCTAGAACTACTGTTACAGGTGAGTAACCTGTTCTTCTAGGAGCGTGCATATGTTGTTCATCCACACCTCTTGGCAGAATCCAAGCAGTTCTCCGGGAGGAGGGAGGGAGGGAGGCAAGGCACACACACCCTACTTAGGGAACAAAGATTGGAGAACTGAGGCCCCAAAACCAGCATCCCGGCGTGACTCAAGATCGATGTGGTAGTGGGTAATGAAGGTGTTTGATGACTTCCAGGTAGCAGCCAGACAGATTTCCTGGGTAGGGATGTCCCTGGAAGCAGCAGCCACCGATGCAGCAGTATGGCAGGTAGAATGAGTTCTTATCCCTCTGGGAGGCTCCTTGCCTGCCAACTCATAGCACAGACCTATGCATGATGGAATCCACCTTGCAATGGTCTGTTTGGCGGCTTCAGCGTAGGTGACAAACAGCTGGCGAACCTCTCAACGAATTTCCACCGTTCTCTCCTTATAATAGGAGAGAGAACATCTCAGGTCCAATGTATGGAGCCTGTACCCGGTGTCCAACGTGTAGTTAGGGTAGTATACCGGCAGAGTCAATATCTGGTTAAGGTAAAACTCTGATACCACCTTCGGAAGGAATTTCGGGTGGCGGCACAGGACAACTTTGTCCCTGTGAAAGAACAGATAAGGAGAGTCCACCAAAAGTGCCTGGAGCTCCCCTGTCCTTCTGGCTGACGTGACAGCCACCAGGAAGGCCGTCTTCCATGACAAGTGTAGGAGTGCACACTTGTGCACAGGTTCGAATGGCTTGCCCATGAGCTTTGCCAAAACCAGCAACAGATCCCATGGAGGTGGAGGTTCACGCACCGGAGGGGATATGTGATCCAGGCCTCTGAAGAAGCGCCAACCACTGTCTCCTGCACCAATGTCGGCTGACCGGCCTGCGCCCAGTAAGCAGGGATAGCTGCCAGGTGCACCCCAAGGGTCGATGACCACAGACCCCCTTTGGAGAGAGACCAAAGGTAGTAGAGAATGTTAGCCACAGAGCAGGATAAGGGGTCCAGACTCTTACCCTGACACCAAATGGAAAATCTCTTCCATTTGAAGGCATAACATTTCCTGGTCGATTCCTTACGAGATGCCTCCACCACGGTGTAGACATCCTTGGAAAGACCCAGAGCCTGGAACTCTAGCCGCTCAGGTACCAGGCTGTGAGGTGCAGGGAGTGAAGGTCCGGATGGAATACCTTCCCCTGGTTCAGTGATATCAGGTCCGGGCGTGTATAAAGCCGCTCCAGGGGCCTGCAGCAGAGGCTGAGAAGATCTGGATATCAAAACTGGCACGGCCAATCTGGGGCTACCAGGATCACCTTCGCCTTGTCCCTCCTCACCTTGAGTAGCACCTTGTGGATCAAGGGAAATGGAGGGAAGGCATAGAGGAGGCTTGGCATCCACGGCCTCGAGAAGGCATCCCCCTGCAGCGAGCCCTACTGAGGGGCGCAGGCATGGTACAGCCTCAGCTTGTTTTTTTTGATGGGAGGCAAACAGGTCCACCAACGGTTTGCCCCGGCAGAACAGACTGTAAGCTACCTCTGGATGGAGAGACCAGTCGTGGGATGTCTAGGCTATGCGGCTGAACGCATCTGCCAGCTGGTTCGAGACTCCTGCCACATGAATGGCTAGGAGATCCGCCTCCAGCCGACTTACGAGGGTCCAGATGCGGAGTGTCTCCTTGCACAGCAGACAGGAATGCGTGCTGCCCTGTTTGTTGAGGTAGTACATGGTCGTGGTATTGTCCGTCTGGACTTGAACCACTTGACCCCGGAGCTGAGGAGCAAAAGCTGACAGTGCCAGTCTGACTGCTCTGAGCTCCAACAGGTTGATGTGGCATCGGGACTTCTCAGGGGTCCAGAACCCATGGGCCCTGTTGTCCCCCATGTGGGCTCCCTAGCCCATAAGAGAGGCATCAGTCGTAAGGACAACCGTCGGCTCGAGGCGGACAAACGGGATACCTTCCTGCAACCATTCTGGGGCGGTCCACCACTGGAGAGCGTCCCACATCTTCTGGGTTACAGTGATCAGCTGGCCGAAATGACCGTGGCGCTGAGCACATTGGGTAGCCAGCTCCCATTGGAGGGGGCACATGTGCCACCTGGCCAACGGACCACTGAGGTGCATGCCACCATGTAACCCAGAAGGTGCGGAAAGTCATGGGCAGAGGGCAAGTACCCAACCAGAAATGATCGGGCAAAGGAGGACAGAACCTCCGCCCTGTCCACCAGGAGCCAAGCTCTGGCTTGACAGGAGTCGAGCTCTGCCACGATGAAGCCCATCACCTGAGCAGGTACGAGTTCCCACTTGGCCTCATTGATCAGGAGGCCGAGTTGGGGGCAGGTTTGGAGAGCCAGGTCCCTGGACCTCTCCACCTCCTGAAGGGAAGATCCTGTCAAGAGCCAGTCGTTGAGATAAGGGTAGATCTGTAACTCCTCGACGCAGAAGACGGGCTGCCACCACTGCAATGCACTTGGTGAAGACCCACGGGGCCGAGGACAGGCCGAACAGCATGGCTCAGAACTCGTACAGGGTCCCTTCAACCCTGAAGCAGAGGAACCGCTGATGGGACGGACGGATTGGGACGTGAAAGAATGCGTCCTGTAGATCCAGTGAACAGAAACACATGTTTCGCCCCAGGGATGGTATGCTCTGGTTCAGAGTTACCATACAGAAGGTGCGGGACCTGAGATATTGATTCAGGTCGTGGAGATCTAGGATGGGGCGCCAACCCCCCCATCCGCTTGGGCACCAGGAAGTACCTGGACACGAAGCCTGGGTCTGTAGGAGGATCTGGTACCGGAGCTACTGCCTCCTTGCGGAGGAGCTGAGCTATGTCATCTCGGAGAGCCGACTGAGTGCAAGCTGAGATCCTTTCCTCCCGAGGGGCGTTGGCTTGCCTGGGAGGGTACTGCTCGAACTCTAGAGGCAGTCCCTGACCTACCACTTCGAGAACCCACCTGTCCGAAGTGATATCGGACCAAGTGGAATGAAAGTGGCGGAGCCGGCCCCCCACGGGAGGACCCAGAGCTGGCGTGATGGGTGAAGTGGTGGCAACCCCCAACCCATCACTGAGCAGGCTTAGAGGATGAGGAGGCTCCTGGACCTGCGCCTCGGCCTCCTTTAGGGGGCTGTTGAGGACCCTGCTTGGGCCGTGGGCGCCAAGCTTGAGCCTGCTGCTGCTGGCCTCCTTGATAGGAGGGCTGCTTGACCGCAGGGGAAGAATGCCGAAATGGCTTCTTTCTTTTCTGCTGGTTCTTGACCGAAGAACCTTTTGTAGAGGTAGCATCCAAAGTGGTACTGGACTGCTTGATATGCTGAAAGTGACCCGCCACTCCTGGACTAAGCAGGTCGGTGCCAAGGAAAGGAATGTCAGCTAACTTGTGCTGGGTATCCGCAGGGAAGGAGGATAGCCTCAGCCAGGCCCTGCGGCGAGTGGCCACTGCGGCTGCTAAAGAGCGGGCACAGGAATCCCCGATGTCTAGGGCTGTCTGGAGCTGCTGTTTTGCAACAGCACGGCCCTGATCACGGACTTGCTTGACCGTGGTCTGCATGTCTGCCGGGAGATGAGGGAGGACTTCATCTAATGACCTGAAGAGGACATGAGAGGTGCCATAATGACAGCCGAACTGGCTTGACGAAGGCCTAAGGAAGAGGCCACATAGACCTTGCGGGCAGAGTGGTCCATATTTTTGGACTCCTTATCCGGAGGTCGGTCTGTGTTGGCCAAGTTACCAGTACGTCTAAACACAGAAGCGTTTACCAGGCTCTCGGACGAAGGATGTTCCATGAATCCCGGCAGGGTCCCCATGGGCACCGCATACTTGCAGGCCATGCGGGCAGACGGTGCTGGGCAGGAAGCTGGGAGCTGCCAGAGCTCAAGGGCTGCGCCAGTGATGGCTTCGGCCACTGGAAATGCCTCTGTCGGGGTATCCCCCCTTTTCAGGATGCCCGTAAGGGGGTACTCCGCCTTTTTCTGGACAGACTCCAGAGGCATTCTGGTGGATTCAGAGATCAGGCGGAGAATGCCCTGAAAGGAGGAAGGACTCTCCTCTAAACCCGCCATGGAGGACTCATCATCTCCAGGATGGGAGTGCGGTCATGTGACATCCGAGTCTGAGGAGTCATGGTACAACGGTCTCCCGCCTAGGTCCCCTTCGATCCACTGGGGGCAGTCAGGGGTAACCATAATGGACAGACGTCGGGGAAGCCCGGTGTCTGTACGGTCCTCTTTCAAGGGAGCCCCTTCCTGAGGCTGCTTTGGCGGTGGTTCCACCAGAATCGGTGGAGAGACCGAGATGGGCCGAGTCGGATATGGGCTGCCTCAGGAGGGGAACCGAAGCTTTGGTTCTGGAGGGGTCGGTGTCAGCCCCGGCCCAGGAGGTGGTAGCCAAGTGATGGCCAGGGCAGACAGTAGAGCTGGCTTCTGCCCAGTCAAAATCAGCTGTTGCCACATAAGATCCTCACAGCGTCGACGGAGTTTCCGTCGAAGCCTCTCCTCGTCCGAGAAGGATGAGGATCTGCGGCGATGCCTCTTTTTAGAGTGCTTATGACTCTTTTTGGGTCGTTCAACCGAGGGGGTTCTGGACCTTGATCGAGATCGGCCTGGCCGACTCGGTCGATTGGGAGACACAGGGTTCGGTGAAAACCGAGGGTCCGGAATCGTTTCCTTGATGAGGACACCAGCGGGCTAGGTCTCCTCATCGGGAAAGTCAAGGACCGGAGTCCTTTCCAAAGAATCGTCGACCAGAGTCAGCGAAATAGGGTCGATTAGGTCGAGAGAAATCTCAACTTCATCGGCCACTTCCTCAATCTCTTGGCCAGACGGAAGATCCGTGAAGCCGGCGGCCAAGGATCCGATTTCGACCGAGGTCGAGACCGCGTGTTCCTGGGACTCGGACCTTTCTTGGTCCCAAGAACGTCTTTGTTTGGATGAAGACTTCGGGTCCTCATCCCTCTTCCGAGGGTGGGAGAAGTGCGAGCCCAAGGGCGCCTCACCCCTGGTGGGGAGAGACTGGCACAGTTCCTTGAAGGAGCCCGAAAAGGTGGAACCGAGGTTCAGAGGAACAAGAAATCTCCGATTGGCCGAAGTTTGAGCCGCTTCCTCCTCAAAAGCCTTCATTTGCTCTAACTGCTCGGTGGATCCCGCAGCTGCAGAAACCGCCCACCTCGCCTCCGATTTCACTAGCGGGTTCCTTTTCTCCAGTCTCCACAATTTTAGGCACGCCAAGCGGTCGTCCAAGATGTTGGGATGGAAGTTTAGGCAGAATGTGCAGGTGGAGGTGTTATGTCCAACACCTAGGCAGTACACGCACGTTAGGTGGGGACTGGTGCACGACATCTGCTGGCTGCAGAAGCACCGGCGAAATCCGGGAGCAGATTTATCCTCCATGTCTGATGCGCTACTATAGGAATTATTAACTCGAACGAGTTTTAAGGTAAGTTGCGGTAAAAAAACAACGCTTTGAATCCAGGGCCTACGAATTTCTGTGACGCACGAGGGAACCTGTGTCTTCCAGTGGAAAGGAAGATCTGGTGTCATGGGGTGGAGCCGAGGTTTATACCACCCGGGTGGGTGGAAGAAGCCAGCTTGAAGACTGCCGGCAAGATTTAAAGGAGAGAGAGACATGCCAAGAAGTGTGTATGAACAACATATCCACGCTCCTAGAATAGGTGTTCGATCGAGGGAATCGTCAACCAGAGTCAGCGATATCGGATTGATCACAATCTCATCGACAGATAATTCGGTTGACTGGCCAGACGGCAAAGCTGAAAAACTAGCGGCAGAAGAAGCGATCTTGACCGAAGTCGAGACCGCATGCTCCTGAGACCGAGATCTGTACCGCTCCCAAGAACATCTCCATCAAGAAGAAGACGCTCCCTGATCCTTATCCCGCTTACGGGATCGAGAGGAATGTGAGCCCGCAGATGTCTCTCCCTTGGTCGGGAGAGACTGACAACTCTCAGAAGGAGCCGAGAGGTGGAGCCCAGGTTGAGGCAGAAGAAGCTCGGGAGGAATCCGCATACAGACCACTTCCTCCTTGAACGCTGCATACGCTCTCCAACTGCTCGGCGAAACCGCCCACCGAGCCTCCTTGGATTTCACCGAGGGTTCCTCTTCTCTGGCCTCCCAGCTTCAGGCATGTGGGGCGATCGTCGAAGGCGTTGGGATGAAAGGCAAGACAGACTGCATTTCCCGGTGTAAGTGGTCCACACTGGGGCAACAGAGCGCATGCAGTGTGGGGATCGGTGCGCGACATCTTCTGGCCGCAACAACGAAATCCGGGGAACACTTGTCTTCCATGATCAAAGTAGCAAACTTGCAATTGCTAATGCAAACAATGCAAATTTTCGGCAAAACAGAAGGTTTGAAAGCCAGGGCCTACGAAATGCGTGAGCACCAGGGAGGCAACCTGAATCTTCCAGCAGAAAGGAAGATCTGGCATCATGGGGCGGAGCCGAGGTATATACCACCCGGCTGGGTGGGAGAAGTCAGCCTGAAGACTTCTGGTGAGATTTAAAGCGGAAGGGAACATGCCAAACAGTGTGGAAGAACAACATATCCAAGCTCCAAGAACTTAGGATTTGTCCAGAGGACCGCCCAGTCCTTGTGGAAAATAAAATAAAGCTGTTTACAAACCAGAGCATGAAGCTCCGAAATCCTTTGAGCTGACGTAATGGCAACTAAAAATAACGTCTTCCAGGAAAGGAAGCATAAATTGCAGCTCATCGCTGGTTCAAAAGGGGGAAAGTGAGTTTCTCTAACACAAAGTTCAAATCCCAAGGTGGGGTTGGGCTGTGGATGGGGGGGGGGCGGGGTTCCAGATGGAGGATCCCTTTCAGAAAGGTTTTTGAGACCTCCAGCTGAGCCACGGGTTTACCATCCACCAGCTCGTGGTATACCGAAATTGCTGAAAGGTGGACCTTCAAGGAAGAATATGACAAACCTGAGTCTGACAGATGAAGGAGGTATTCCATGATTTGTGGGGCAGAACAAGAAAGGGGGTTCCAATTCTTGGAAGTCGCCCAGATGGAAAAACGTTTCCACTTCATGGCATAAATGGAACAAGTAGAGGGTTTTCTAGCCTCTAAAAGAACCTGGGCTACTTGAAAGGAGACCCCAAAGCGAGAAATCGTTATGTCTGCAGGAGCCACACATGAAGGAGCAGAGTCCTGAGCCCCGGATGGACAAGGCTACCTTGATCCTGAGTCAAGAGGTCGTGAGTCACTGGAAATGGAACCATTGGTTCCCTCGTTAGCTGTTACAGCAGCGGGAACCAAATTTGTCTCAGCCAGAGAGGGGTGATGAGGATCATCCTCAACTTCTGTGCCTGAAGCTTGAGAAGGAACCTCTGGAGAATGGGAAATGGAGGGAAGGCATACAAAAATTTCCCTGTCCAGGAGAGAAAGAGACAGCGCATCGTGCCAGAAAGCACCATGCCCTGGAATGAGCGAGCAAAACCGGGAAGTTCTGCGTTGTACTGGGAGGCGAAAAGGTCGATTTCCGGACGGCCCCATCTTAGGAAGAGAGATTCTGCCATTTCCTGATTTAATTCCCATTCGTGAGTTAGGGTTTGAGACCTGCTCAGACTGTCTGCCAGGACATTTTGAACGCCTGGAACACGCACGGCCACTAGGGCCAGATCGTGCGGGACCGCCCAGTTCCACACTTGCATAGCCTCCCTGCACAGGGGGTATGAGCGAGTTCCTCCTTGTTTGTTGAGGTACCAAACTACCGAAATATTGTCCGTTTGGACTAGCAGTGATCCCTTAAGAAGGAGGGTCTGGAAAGCCTGTAAGGTGCAAGACCACCCTTATCTCCAGAACGCTGATGTGTAATGATGCTTCCAAGTTGGACCACAGACCTTGAGCTTGGTGCTCCCCATCCCATGTTCAATGCATCTGTAGTTAGGGATGCTGAGGGAGTCGGGCTCCTGAAAGGAAGACCCAAAGAAAAGTTACAGGGGTCCCTCCACCACAGCAACTGTTTCTGAACTGCTGTGGAGACTACGACAGGATGGTCTAGATCGTCCAGGAGCTGGTCCCACTGCACCTGCAAGGACCACTGGATGACTCTCATGTGGAGCCTCGCCAGGGAAACGGTAGTGATGGAGGCTGCCATCAGGCCAAGAAGGCGGAGGACATCCTGGGCTGGGATGGTCCTGGATGAAGACACCAAAGAAGCCTGATGGACCAGGGTCTCCATCCTGTTTGGAGGAAGGAAGGCTCTGCATTGGACCGTATCCAAAACCGCCCCGATGAATTGCAGTCTCGGCGACAGGGTCATGGATGACTTGGGAATACTGACAATAATTCCCAGTTTGCTGAAGAGGACCAGAGTAAAGGACAGAGCCTCCAGTAAGGAGTCCCTGGAAGGGGCTGAGTTCAGCCAATCGTCCAGGTAAGGGAAAACTGCAATACCCTGGCAGCGCAAAAAAGCTGCCACCACCGTCAGGAACTTGGTAAACACCCGAGGTGCCGAGGATAGACCAAAGGGGAGGGCCCAAAATTGGAAGTGCTCCCCTTGGAAAAGGAACTGCAGGAATCGGCGGTGGCTGGGGAAGATCGGGATGTGCAGGTAAGCATCCTGCATGTCCAGAGCACACAACCAATGATTCTCCAAAAAGAGTGGAAGGCGACTCTGGAGCGTTAGCATCCGGAACTTTTTGTACTCAATGAACAGATTGAGCCTGCTTAAGTTGAGAATTGGTCTCAAGTCTCCCATCTTTTCTGCAACCAGAAAAAAAGGGAGTAAAATCCCCTGCCCCTTTGCCGGAGGGGAACGCGCTCTGTTGCTTCCTTGAGCAAAAGGCTTTGAATTTCTTACCGAACAAGAAGAGCCTGATCCCTGGAATAGGAAGACCTTTTTTGCAGAGTTTCTGGGGGAATTTCCAGAAACTCTATAGTGTGTCCAACGGACACCAGTTGCAGGACCCATGCGTCTGAGGTTACTGCCTGCCATTCCTGCGCATAGCAGGTGAACCACACCCTCAACCTGCTCCTCGTCGTGAGACGGAGGAGGTAGTGGGGATAGGGAGTCAGGAAGTGGCAGGACGTTCAGGGGGAGGGCCTCCTGAATGTGTCTGGTTTTTGGAGGTAGGAGGAGTGGCGGAACCCGTGGCCTTGCGTTTGCCCGGGCATCGAGCCAGGGCCTGCTTCCTCTGCCTTCAGGTCCTTTTCCGAAAGAGCTGCTGCTGCTGTTTAGTGCCCGACTGGTACATGGACCTCACTGATCTGAGGGCGAGGCCTCTGTCTTGGAGACCACTATTATCTTTGGTGTCCCCACAAAAAAGCACCGAGCCCCGGAAAGGGGCATCCTGAATCGCAGACTGTACCTCGTTGGCGAGGCCAGATATGCGAAGCCAGGAATGCCATCTTAAGGTGACGGCAGACACCGAGGTGCGAGCTACAGAACTGACAGAGTCGTATGTAGCCCGCAAAGCATGCCTACAGGAGAAGCGAGAGAGGCGAATATCCTTGGCAAGTTCCTCCTTGAGGCTCGAGGGGTCCATCGCTTGGACTTGGGCCTCTAACCTGGCCAAAGTAGCTTTTTGGTGTGACACCATATGGGCCACATAGTTAAGAGACCGGAGCGCACATGTGGCCGGAGCATAAACCTTCCTGTCAAACTGGTCCTTCTGCCTCGACTCTTTGTCTGGAGGAGAAGTGCTCATGTGCTCGAGTGTGGATGAGCGATCATGAGCAGCTGAAATAACGACAGAGTCCACCTTGGGATACGTCTTGAGAAAGGGAGCTTCCTTCAGCGCCCAGTACACTCTGTCTGCCCTCTTGGAGACAGCTGGGAGAGAAGAAAAAACTACTTACCATAGTAATGTTGTTTCTTCTAATGGAGTCTTACTGTATTCTGACCATATGTAGTTAGAGCGACCGGTTCAACTGTCCCGGAGAACTAAGAGTTAAACTCTATGCAAATGCATAGAACGTTGAGCTTGAGCTCGGTTTTCAAACCACTGTCCTCGGTACGTTCTAGTAACTGATCAGATTCTATGACGCAAACTAATTTAATACGTGTGTAATGGCCAAAACTAAGCCTAAACAGGACCCCAACAGGGGCAACATCAGGAAACAAAAACCAAAGGGCATATAAATACTCAAGTCACAGATGCCCAGAAAAAACCATTACCACTGATGGTTTCATAAAGTTGCTGCAGAAGAGCCACCCTCTGGAATATATAATGGGACTGAGATATGGTTCATGGAACATTAAGGGAGCACACTCCCCCGTTAAGCGTTCTAAGATTTTAATTCACCTTAAAAATTTACGGATTGACATAGCCTTCCTTCAAGAGACACATCTCAAACCAACACAGTCAAATTTATTTCGTAGAAACTGGGTAGTGCAGGTATTTGCTGATGGAAAAGAAGCTAAAAGAAGTGGGGTGGCCATTATCATTGCCCATAGGATCCCCTTCCAATTATTACAATCTACGGTGGACCCGGAGGGTAGATATATATTTGTAAGGGGTCTGTTGGTTCATACGGAAGTAATACTGGGTTCGATCTATGGTCCAAACTTGGACGACCCACAATTTTTCACTTCTATGGCGGCCATATTGGCGTCTTGGACTAATCTACCAATTCTATTGGGGGGCGATTGGAACAATGTGTTCTCAAATATACTGGACAGATCAGGGACTCCTAGACCACGATTATCCCCTGGTCAGAGAGCTCTACATGAATTAAGTTCTACCCTGGGCTTAGTAGATCCCTGGAGGATCGCGAACCCAGATGCAAGGGAATATTCATTTCACTCAATTCCAGACAATACCTACTCTCGTACAGATTTTTTTCTTCTATCAGTAGATTGTAACCCGGGGGTTATCGAAGTTCAATATTTATCTCAGGCTTTTTCGGATCATCGCTTAGTCTATCTCCAAGTTGATTTATTCCACAATATCCGTGGAAATCGGACCTGGAGATTTAATAACCGGATCTTAAACTCGGTTAAACTTATAGAAACACTGCAATCTTTTACTGAAATATATATGAAAGAGAATACATTATCCGTGTCCAAAAAAGATACTCTATGGGGCTCCCTGAAGTGTGCCTTAAGGGGTGAAATAATTAGTTTATCAGCCTTGCGTAATAAACAACGAAGGGCAGAAATAGACCTTAAAATACACCAGCTCTCTGAGCTAGAAAAGTCACTCTCTCCAACCTCTCCAGATGAGGATTTGGTCAAATTGGAATCGCTTCAAACCCAATACAATAACTTACTTGCTGAGAAAGCAGAGTTTATGATTACACGCTCGAAGATTAGATATTTCAATCAAGGGGAAAAGGCTGGGAAATTACTAGCTCTACGCCTGCGTACTCAATTGATGGAGAGAATAATTCCTTCGGTATACTCCCTTTCGGGCACTCTTCTCAATTCACCGTCAAATATTGCAGACGCCTTTCAAGAATATTATCAGGAGCTTTATACAGCTCCTTCTAATCAATTCCCATTGGACCAAATGGGCTCCTTTCTTCAGGATATCGCACTCCCTGTCTTGACTGATTCACAGATACATTTACTGAAAACCCCCTTAAGGTTATCCGAAGTCTGTCAAGCTACAGATGATCTAACAAGTGACAAATCACCTGGGCCAGATGGCTTCACTACTAATTTCTATAAGGCTCTAAAGGACACCATAGCACCCATATTGCTTGATACATTTAACTATATTTCTCAAAATGGTCTCTCGGACTCCTCATTAGCACTGGCCACCATAATTCTCATTCCAAAATCTAACAGGGACCCCCTTAGGATGTCTAGCTACAGGCCAATTTCCCTTACTAATGTAGATTTCAAATTCTAGGCAAAATTCTATCGACAAGGCTTGCCAGGTATGGGAACATCTTATTAGCCCGAGCAAGTGGGCTTTGTAAGAAACAGACATTCCTCAGACCACCTTAGGAAACTGGCTTATCTTCTTTCCGCATCCAGGGATATGGACACTTCTGCGGCTTGGCATCCCTGGATGCGGAAAAGCTTTAGGTGTCGTGGGAATACTCTGTTTTTTACTTCCTAAATATCGTATACCGGAGGAATTTATAAATTGGATTAAAATACTATATACTACTCCATCGGCCAGAATACAAAGCAATGGTGTTATGTCTCGACCATTTACTCTGACACAGGGCACACGGCAAGGTTGCCCCCTATCACCCTACTTATTTAATTTATATTTAGAGCCGCTCATTAGGAAGATTAATTCCTCTGTAATGGTCAAGGGTATACGATTAGGCCAAGAAGAATATAAGATCTCAGCATATGATGATGATTTGCTATTACATGTTATTGATCCTGGGCACTCCTTGTCTAAGGCATTTCAAATAAAGCAATTTGAAGCTCTCAAACTATAAGTTAAACCGGGAAAAAACTGAGATTTTACCTTTAAATAAATATACTATGAAGGCTGAGGTGACTCATCTGGGTGTGCAATGGAATCAGAGCAAACTGAAATATCTCTGTATTTATATCCACCCTTCTCCCAAGATTATGAAGCAACTCAATTTAGATAATCTGGTTCAAACCCTGATAGAAGATTTCAAACGATGGTCTAAGTTACCACTGACCCCTTGGGGTCGTGCGAATGTTATTAAAATGAATGTATTACCACGACTGTTATATCCACTCCAAATGCTGAATTTCACGCTACCATATTCCTGGTTTAAATGGTTGCATGGTATTCTAAATAAATTTATGTGGCAAAATAAGAAAGCTAGGAAGAGCTACTTGAAACTTACTTTGAGGAAAACTGAGGGTGGCTTACAGGTACCTAACTTTATATCTATTACTTAGCTATACACTTAGCTCGAATTCGACATTGGCTTCGGCCTAGGCAATATTATACCCAACCCCCTTCCTGGCTTAAGATAGAGCAAGATCTTTGTCAGGATATGGGATGGGCGCCAGAGGCCTTATCATTTCTTCCACAAAGGAAAATTCTTAGGAATGTGCGTGATACCCCTTATTCTCTTTAGTTCAGACTCAGCAGCAACTTAGCGCTTTCCTCAAAGTAGATAGTGTGAAAGATATAACACAACCCTTATTTGGCAACCCTAATTTCCAAATAGCTGGTAAACCAATAAAAGCTCGGACATTTTGGCCTCAGATAGGTCTGGAGAGGGTGGACCAGTTCTTGCTTGACCACCAAATTATCTCTTTTCAGGAAGGCTGTGCTCGTTTCCACTGGGACAAAACTGCCATTTTTAAATATATGCAATTAGTGCACTTATTGCGGCAGCATTTTGGTATAATGAGGTGGCAGGATTCTTTCTCTAAGACACTAACGCCATATTTGGATACTACTTCTTCATCCCATGTAATATCCTTCTCATATAATTTCCTTAGATCATCCACTGAATCTGTGGACAATGGCTGTTCTACGTATTGGGATGAGATTCTTCGGGATAATGTTAACTCTATTGATTGGTCTCATGTTTGGACGCATTTATATAAGTATCTCAAATGGGATAAATATAGATATATATGCAATTTCGCATAATCCATAATTTGTATTATTCCCCTCTCAAATTACACCGATTTGGTCTTCAAGACAACAGCTGCTGTCCTAGATGTCATCAGGAATGTGCAGACATGATGCATATGTTATGGTCATGTGAGAAAATAACTACTTTCTAGCGAAGTATAGAGAGTAAGCTGAATCCCCTGTTGGACTTATCTGGGTTTTTCCGAATTGAAATATGTATAATTGGGGATTATACACTAATACCCGGAGGTAATCAGAGAGCGTACATGGCCTTGATTTCGGCTTGTGCAAAAAATGTGATATTAAGGAAGTGGAAAGACTCTACTATCCCTACTTATTTAGAATGGTTTCATGATATAATGTTCGCCTTACAGGCAGAGTTCATTATAGCCAAGCTGGCTAAAATGTCAAAAGTATGTAAAGAGATGGGAACCTCTCTATACTTTGCTAATAAATAATTAACGCGGGAGGAAGTTACACTCCCAATTTAGTAATATCTTAATGTTTTAGTAACATAGACAATCTAGTTTAAATATGTTTTATTTTTACATGCTGGTGGCAGACCGGGGGGGTTGGGAGGGGTAACAGTAAGCTGTACATTCTACATTGGAAACTGATTCATCAATGGTCTGTACTTTTCTTCCCTCTTTTGTCTTGGATGATGGACCGTATGCATGTTACCTGATACCAGATTACACTTACTGGAAATTATAATAAAAACATTTTAAACAAAAAGAAGAGCCACCCTTCCCCAGGTTCTGAAGGTGAGGTAGAGTAGGAGGTCAGAATACAGCAAGACTCCATTAGAAGAAACAACATTACTATGGTAAGTAATTTTTTCTTCAAACAACATGAAGTCTTGCTATATTCTGAGGTCAATATGCAGACTATAAAGCAGTGCCCCCGGGAGGTGGGCACAGAACCTGTTTGGGGAATAGGCTCTGTAGTACTGCTGTGCCAAACCTGGCATCACTCCTTGTCTGAATATCCAGGCTGTAATGCTCAGTAAATGTATGGACAGACTTCCAAGTGGCAGCCTTACATATCTCAAGCAAGGGGACTTCCCTGGCAGCTGCCAGGGAGGCCACAGTGCCTCTGATAGAGTGGGCCCTAAGAACTGCTGGTGGGTCCTTACCTAGCTTACTGTAACAGAACTGGATACAGGCCACAATCCATCTGGCTGTAGTCCTTTTTCAGCTGGCTTGCCTTTGCCAACATCCCCATAAGTAAGAAAAAGCTGGGAACAATCTTTCTTAGCTCTTTTGTCCTGTCCATATAATAGCTAATAGCTTGTTTAACACCCAGGCTGTGCAGCCTGCGTTCACCTGAACTAGAGTGATCTGAGAAAAATACAGGCAAAGTAATGGATTGGTTCAGATGAAAATCAGAAACCACCTTAGGGAGAAATTTCCTGTTGGTTCGGAGCACAATCTTGCCCCTGTGAGGTGAAATATAGTTGGGCTCCACAGATAAGGCTTGAAGCTCACCGATTCTTCTACCAGAAGTGACAGCCACTAGAAAAACAGTTTTCCAAGTGAGAAACTTGAGTTCTGAAGAAAACCTAGGTTCGAAAGGAGGCTGCATAAGCTGACCTATACATATGTTCAGGTCCCATGCAGGGGTAGGTTCCCTATGTAGGGGATGAAGATGCAACAACCCCTTGAAAAAACTTTTTGAAAATTGGGTCTGCAGCCAGCGAAGATGCTTTCCCCTGCTGAAACATAAACAGAGACAGCAGAAAGGTGTACCTTCAGGGTAGATGGCTGTAAATGCAGAGACTGAAGGTGGACCAGATAGTCCAGAAGCTGCGGAACTGCAGCTTGCTGAGGATCCAAATCCTTCTGTGCACACCAGATGGAAAATTTTTTCCATTTAGAGGAATAGGTTTTTCTGGTAGCAGGCTTTCTGGCACCTTTCAGGATATCCAGGACAGGTTGAGACAAGTGTAAATCTACATATTCTAGGTCCTCAAGAACCAAGCCCTGAGGTGAAGGGACTGAAGATTGGGGTACATTATCCTGCCTGAGAGGATGTCAACATATTTACCTCCTGGGTAGAGAAATCGGTTTGGTCACTGACAGTGACAGCAGCATCGGATACCATGGCTGTCTGGCCCAGTCCGGGGCTATGAGAATCATTGTGGCAGACTGGGACCTCAACTTGACCAGGACTCTGGCTATCAGAGGAAAGGGAGAAAAAGTGTAAAGGAGCCTGTTTGACCAGTCAAGAAGGAGAGCATCCAGTGATACTGAGCCTTGGAGTGGAGGCCTGCAACAATACAGAAGTAACTGGTGATTGTCTGGGGCTGCAAAAAGATCTATCTCTGGAATCCCCCACCTCCTGAATACTGAAAGAAGGACCTGCTTGTTCAAGGTCCATTCGTGATGGCCCTGGCCGATTCTGCTGAGAGCATCCGCCAGTACATTGTCCTTGTCTGGCAAGTGAACTGCTAACAGTGACATGTTGAGAGAATACGCCAGCTTCCAGATCTTCATGGATTCTGTGCAAAGCAGGGAGGATCTTGTTCCCCCCTGCTTGTTGATGTAGTACATGGTGGTGGTGTTGTCTGTCCTGACCTGTACCACCTTGCCCCGTAGGAGACTGGCAAACTCCTGAATAGCTAGGAGCACTGCTCTGAGTTCCAGAAGATTGATGTGCAAGAGGGACTCCTGAGGGAGCCATGTACCATTTGCTGTGTGATCCCCCAGGTGGGCATCCCAGCCCAGGAGAGAAGCATCCGTTGTCAGCACCAGAGAGGGTACCAGAGGGAGAAAATGAACCCCCACTCTGAGGTTGTCCATCTCCTGCCACCACTGAAGAGCTAACAGAAGGGTGTGAGACACTGGAATCAGTTTGGACAGAGAATCCTTTTTTTGAAACCAGAAGGATCTGAGGTGGAACTGAATGTCCCTCATCTGAAACCTGGCCCCCAGAACCACAGCTGTGGTGGAGGCCATGTGTCCTAGAAGCTGCAAAAAGTACTTCACCGGATGAGGAACTTGAACCTGAAAGGATTTTGACAACTCTATGAGGGCCTGCGCCCTTGCAGAAGGCAAAAAGGCTCTTGCCTGAATGGTATCCAGCTCTGCCACTATAAAGTCTAGTCTTTGTACTGGGGTTAAGACAGACTTCTGATGATCTACCAAAAACCCTGGGGAGTGAAGAGTATCCTGAATTAGTTTTAGGGCTTCTGTGACCTGCTGAGGGGATTGACCCACCAACAGCCAGTCGTCCAGATAGGGGTAAAGTGAAACCCCTTGTCTTCTGAGGAATACCACCACTACTACCAGACATTTTGTAAACACTCTTGGTGCAGATGTCAGGCCGAAGGGCATAGCTCTGAACTGGTAGTGGCCTGAAGGCAGTTGAAACCTGAGATATTTTCTGTGAGACTGTCTGATGGGGATGTGGAAGTAAGCATCCTTTAGATTTAGGGATGCCAGCCAATCCCCTTGCTTTAGAGTAGGTGGAATGGTAGCCAGGGTTGTCATTTTGAATTTTGGCTTTGTAAGATGCCTGTTCAAGAATCTGAGATCCAGAATGGGCCGCCATTCCCCATTTTTCTTTGGTGCCAGGAAGTACCTTGAGTACAGTCCTTTTCCCTGTACTGATGTAGCACAGGTTCCACTGCTCTTGACTGAAGAAGTGTGGAAACCTCTGTCTCCAGCTGGGCTGTTTCTGCAGTGCTGGAAGGTCTGAAATTTCTTGCTGACAGTTTTGGGGGCACCTTGAAAGTGAGAGCAAGTCCCTGACCCACTACCTCCAGGACCCATTTGTCTGAAGTGATGGAACGCCAAGCCTGGAGATAGTGGGTCAGCCTGCCCCCAACAGGATACGGGGAGGCGGTCCGAACAGAGCTTTCAGGGTGTCTGTTTGGCTGGAGGGTGGAGATGGCCTGCCAGCACCCCTCGTGCCTCTCCCTCTAAAGAACCCCCTGGGTTGCTGGTAAGAGGGAAAAGCTTGGGCCTGGTGAAAAGGCATGTGGTAAGGTCTGCCCCTGCTGCTTCTGAGGAGCGGCAGCCTTCTCTTTTGCTGAAGCACTCCTGCATGCCACTCTGTACTCATTCATTTTCTTCATATATGCCTCAGTCTGTTCCCCACAGAGTTCTGGACAAGGGGAAAATCCATGGCATTATTCTGTATGTCCTGGGACAGGTTAGTACACCTGAGCCAGGAAAAACGCCTGAGGGATACCGCAGAAACCATAGCCCTAGAAGCTGCATCATTGGAGTCCACAGCCATGTGGAACTGGGATTTAGATGCTTGTACCCCCTTATTGACCAACTCCTGAAGGTCAGCAGAAAATTCAGGAAGAGCCTTTTTAGCTAGTTGTTCGACAGCCTCCCAAAAGGACTTCTGATACCTGGAGGCATAAGCCATATAGGAGGCTTGCCTGATACCCAAGGAAGATGCCAGGTACCCTTTCTTGGTAAGAGAATCCACCTTCCTGGGAATTCTTGTCCGGGGTGAGAGGCCAGGGGAATGCCAGCTTTCTTGCAGGCTGCAGTTTGAACTACCCCTACATGGCTACAATGGCTAGCTAAAAAGTCAGTGCCATTGCCAGCCAGAAGGTACTTCCTGTCCATCTTCTTGTCTAAAGAAGGGACAAAACTAGGGGTTTGGAGGATCTTTAAAGTTTGCTTCTTTAGGGACTTGTGAATGGGAATCGAAAGTCCCTGGGATACAGGAAGATCCATCATCTCCTTGTAATCCTCTTCAATCAATCAATCAAAATCTTTATTTATTCAGGCGAACATCATTGAGCATAGCTCATTTACAAGATGGACCTGAGTGGTCATAACAATATAAGGTTACAAATTTTACACAAAAGCATGGTACTGAATGAACACAAATACAAAGATTTAAGAATGAGACAGGTGTACAAAGATTTACATATATACAAGGCCTCATCATCCTCTTGTCTGGCCTCTTGTACAGAGAGCTGCAGGGTCTCAGCACCTGCCTCATACAGGCAAAATGGGAGGTCGAATCAGACACAGGCCTAGGAGAAGATTCGTACTGAGGATGGTCAGGGGAGACCTCAGGGTCAATGAGCTCCCCTTCATCCTGCTCCTCATCCTCCTCCTCCTCATATTCAGAAAAGTAATACTCCTCAGGATCAAGGTGTCCTGAAGGTGTTGAACCGGTATCTGGAACAGTTGGCTGCCCAGACGGTACCTGCGACGGTTCGCCAAATCCAGATTGCAAAGACTGCAGTATTTGGATGGCCTTTGCAACTTCATCCGCGGTTGGAACAGAGACAGACTGCTTACGCGGTTCCAAACCGGAGCGTTTGGCTTTCTTCTATGGTGTGGGTTCAGAAACTGACTCCGAGCATCGTTTAGCCATCGACAGTTCACCCTGGCTTGAAAGGTTGGTTGTCAGATCAGAAGGTTCAGTAGAACCGGAACTGGCCTCAGCAGTTTTGTCCATTCTTTCCTTCAGTTTACCGAGGCGCGTGTCTAAAGTAGACCGAGGGTAATTCTTACAAATATCACAGTCTGTTTGTAAGTGGTTAAATCCCAAACAACACATACAAACCAAATGTGGATCAGCTTTTGCAAATTGCTCCCCACACTCAGTACAACACTGAAACCCAGTGGGACCGTTTTTTCTCTTGGGTTTCTGTGACATAACCCTAAATTTGGAGCTTAACCCAGTGGCTTAGTTAGGCCGGTTAAGCAAGAATCAAATACCTACTTTATCCGTAGTGGCCTAGTTAGGCCAAGATAAAGAAATAGAAGAGAGAGAGAAAAAATTAGCCCTGAAGGCTTAGTTAGGCCGGGTAATAGAGAAGACAAAGTCCGAACCGGTAAACGGTTTAGTGCCAGTCAAAAAATGAACAGAGAGCCCCCGGTTCTGGTCACGACTTTGCACCGGTATCCCAATACAGTGAAAATTTAAATAAACAGAGAAATTTAGAAGTTCGGCCCCCTCATGGTCGCGGAACCGATCGGAAACCAAACACTTACCCAACCTAGGAAACGTGATCTATACCGAAGACAGCGGTTTGAGAACATTATTGAAATAAAACAACAAAGCGGTTTGAAATAAACTGTCAAAACTACGCTAGAGCGGAGTAAAGAATCTGATCAGTTACTAGAACATACCGAGGACAGTGGTTTGAAAACCAAGCTCAACGTTCTATGCATTTGCGCAGAATTTAACTCTTGGTTCTCCGGGGCAGTTGAACCGGTCAGTCTAACAGCATATTGTCAGAATACAGCAAGACTTCATGTTGTTTGAATGAGGCATCTGCCAGACCGTAGAGGTGAGGTCCGATCCAAGAAGGAATCGGGACCGGGGACAGAGACTCTAAGTCCAGGTGTTCGGCTAGTATCTGTCTCATGGGGTCCTGATCCTCTGACTTCCAGTCAAAAACATCTTTCATAGACCTCAGGTCCGAAAAGGCAGAGTCCTCTGAGGGGGACTTGGGGGAAACCTTGCCCTTCAGATCCTCGGGTTCCTCCAAAACATTGTCCGTCGACTCGTCGGCATCCTTGTCACCATCATCATCATCCGCTCCCTCATCTGGGAGACCACGAATGTGCGGAAGAACGATGGTCTGATGTGTCGTCCCCGAGACATGGATCATAGAAGAAGAGGAGCTCCTTGTAGACGGAGATCTGGGACAGCATGGGAGTGGGAGCCTACTCTCCAGATCTGACACTAACTCTGAGCGCGCCCCCTGCCACCAAGACTGGATTAATGTCTTGGAAGTCCAGCGTAAGCGGAGGCAGTGGATGGGGAGGTGGAGGAGGTTGAGACGGGGGGGGGGGTGGAGGAGGAGGTGGAATTACCGGTGGAGGGGGGAGGGCAATGATAACCCTACAAGTGGTAACCCTGGTAGGGATTGGCCCCAGGGTGATACTATCCCATGGAACTCCAACCACGAGAAGGACCAGCCAGGTAGTGATCCCCAGGATACCCTGGTGGGTAATGAGGAACAGTTCGGGATCTGGAAAAAATCCCCGTTGTCAGGGGGTCTGACAGAGGGAGGACCCACGTCGGACCCGCTGTTGTTATAAATAAGGGGATGGTCCGGCGTCCGGATAGCCGCTCAGGGCACTAACATCGGGACTGGCACCACCGATCCGTGTCGAGGGGTGGTGCCGGGGCCAGATGAAGGGGACTGGACGGAGGGACCAAGTCTGGTGCCGGAGCCAAAGACTGGGGCAGACCACTGGGCCCAGGCTGAGGAATAGTCATCAGAGGTTCCAGCATCGGGTTGGGAGTCGCCGGATCAGACGGTGAGACTGGGACCGGGATACTTGCCGGATCTGAAGGGATCCCACCCGATGGGGGACAAGGGGCCTCCACCATAAGGCCAGACGGCTTAGGAGGAGCCTCCTTCACCGTGACCATGACTGTCCTCGCCTGAGGTACCCACCTGAGAGGGAGAGGGTACTGGTGGGGAAGGCGCGGAGAGGGGCAGTCTCCTCCGGTTGTGCCGGGCATCGAGAGTTGCACTGTTAGGCCCTGACGGCAGAACCACGCCTGAGTTGCTGTCAGAGACGGGCGTCTTACCAGATGGAGCTGGGCGGACAGGGAGGAGCCCCTGGCCGACTTATCGTCTGTAACCGGGCGGGTCCCTGAGGGCTGGGGAGCCGACTTACCGGCGGCCGGGTGGTCCCTGGAGGAGCCGGGGGCCGATTTAGTGGCCGTGGCAGTTGCGCCTGTTGGAGGAGCCGACGGAAGTCTGACCCACGGAAGTTTTATCAGACTTACCTTCCAAAGTCGTCTTAGGCGCCTGAAAGGTGGCCTTGCTCACTGAGGGCCTCGAGGCCTCAGGCTGGGCCTCCACGGTGCACTCCCGCTCCCGAGATTTCTCCTTGTGGTGTTTCTTGGAGGGAGAAGATTTTTCTGAAGAGGACTCGTGGATCCGGTCCATTTGCTTTTCAAGAGAAGCAAGATGGACTTTTAAAAGGTGGGCCTCCAAAACCTGCTGTCTACGCTTTTTGGTGGCCTGATTGAATGTTTGGCACTCCGAGCAGGATAAGACAGGGTGGTCTGGGCCCAGACAGATCATGCACTTCAGATGACCGTCCTTATGAGGAATTTGCGTGCCGCAGGACGAGCACTTCTTCTTGGGTAAAGACATAAGCAAAGAATTTTAAAAGGAATGGCGAAGGAAAAAATCTGACGCATGAACTAACACGACGATCGCTACTGGAAGTCTGCTATGTGACTGACACTAGGCGACGGCGGAAAGAACTGAGGGTGGGCGGGGACCACCTGCTAAATACGGCCACACTGAAGTCGGTCTCGTAACGTCGGGTTTGTGGTCCCTCGTCCGGGATTGCTAGAAAAGCCTGCCGTGCGGCCCAAAGCCAGGTGGCGCAAGTCTGATATGTAATGACCTACTGAAGGAACCTTCTCGAAGTAAGATCCAATGATTTTCCTGCAGCAGAGGCAGCAGGCCCTGAAGCGTTAACATCCTGAACTTTTTGTACTCGACGAACAGGTTTAACCTGCTGAGGTCGAGGATGGGTCTCAGGTCGCATGTCTTTTTTTGAACCAGAAAGAAATGGGAGTAACCCCCGTCCTCTCTGCCACAGAGGAATTGGCTCTACTGCTTGTTTTCGCAGAGAGATTGCACTTCCCCCCTTTACTAGAAGTACCTGGTCTCGAGAGTAGGCGGACCTTCGAGGAGGGGAATTCTGGAGGAACTGCCAGGAATTCCAGACTGTGCCCTAAGGACACTAACTGCAGGACCCATTTGTCCGAGGTAATGCCCTGCCACTCCTGCATGTGGCAGGCAACCCCCCTTCCCCCCACCAGTTCCTCTTCCAGAGTTGGAGTACGGGGTGGGGCCAAGAAGTCAGGAGGTGGTGGGTTGGGCTGGAGAAGGTCCTCCAGGGTGACACTGCATTTTGGAGGTGGGGGTCAACACAGTCCCCATGGCCTTACGCTTACCCTGTCCAAACTGGGTGCATCTTCGTCGCTGCCTCCAGGTCCGTTTCCGAAAGGGCTGCTGGGATTGACTTGGTTGGTTGCCCTAATGGGACACAGACCTCACAGACCTAAGAGCTTGGCCTTGTTCTTGTAGGTCTGTGATAATGTCCTTGGTGTCCCCACCAAAAGGCACCGAGCCCCTAAAGGGGGCATCCTGAATAGCTGACTGGACCTCATTAGCAAGGCCCAAAATGTGGAGCCAGGCATGCCACTGAAGGGAGATGGTGGTTGCTGAGGTTCAGGCCACCGAATCGACGTAGTCACAGGTGGCTCAAAGAGCATGCCGACAAGAGATTTTGGAAAGTCGGATGTCCCAGGCGAGCTCCTCAAAGTCCGAATTCGGCATAGATTGAATCCGGTCCTCCAGACTGGCTAGGGTGGCCTTTTGGTGGGACACCATATGGGCTACGTAATTCAGGGACCCCAATGCACACGTAGCCATGGAGTACACTTTTTTCCCCGAACTGGTCAAACTGTTTAGACTCTTTGTCAGGAGGAATGGTACTAATGTGCTTAAGAGCAGACGAACAATCCTGAGCAGCAGAAATGACAACAGAGTCTGCCTTAGGATGTGCTGACAGAGAGGGGGCATCCTTAGGTGCCTGGTAAGTCCTGTTGGCTCTCTTAAGGGACGGCCGAGATAGAGTTAGGCAGTTGCCAGATAGTTGAGGTGAGGTCAAGTTGAGGACCAATCCAGGGAGGAACTGGAATCGGCGACAGAGACTCCAGATCCAGATGCTCAGCAAGCCTCTGCCGCATCGGATCCTGTCCCTCCGTCTCCCTCTCATAAAAGTTTGGATTGATCTCAGAAGGTCCGCAAAAGAAGCGTCCTCCGGAAGTGATTTGGGAGAGACCTTCCCAGGGACCGGTGATTCTGGGTGCAAAGATTCCCCAAAGTCTGGATCGTTTCCAGTCTGAATATCCAGAAGAGTGATGTCCGCTAGTGTTGCACCCCAGACGTGGACCGTGTCGGATTTGCAGTTCACGGGGGACTCAGACCTGGGAGAGGGAGAAGGATGGAGAAGCCTGCTCTCCAGGTCCATTACCAGCTCGTCCCTCACCTCTTTCCACCAGGACTGGATGACCTCTCTAACGTCCAGCTGTGGGGCCGGAGGAGGTGGGGGAGAAGTAGCTGGAGGTGGAGGGGGCGGAAGTGGGGGGGGAGGGTAAGCATGGAGAGGAGGGTAAGAATACCCGTGATACCCCTGTTAAGGATAGCCCGGGAAAGGGTAGTAACCCGGGTAATAATACCATAAATTATACCAGTCTAGCAAAGGACCAGCCGAGGTATGGTCCATGAGAACCCCAGGGGTAGTGGAGTACACAGAGGTACTGCACAAGTCCCCGGCGTACTTGCAAAACCGATGTCAGGGGCATCCACACCGGCCTGGTGTAGTATAAATATGCGTAGGATCCGGCGTCGGATAGGCCGGCGTCAGAACCACCATCGACATCAGAACAGGATCTGGTGTCGGAAGGGCCAGCATCGGGGCCCGCTGCATGGTGTCCGATGATGGACCGCTCCTGCCGAAAGGTCAGGTGGCGGAGGCAAGCAAACGGGTTCCGGCTGGGAGACTGTTGTCCGAGGAGCTGGTTACCGGGTCCAATGAGGGAGTAGGGTCCAGCGTTGGTTGACCAACCGGCCGGGAAGGACTCCCCGGATCAGGAACGGGAGGGACCTCCATGGGAAACTCCACCGGAGGAGGAGGAGGGGCCTCCCGAACCGAGACCCCCCGAGGGGGAAAGCGGGTGCGACCCTGGAGTGAGGACGACATCCAGGGGACCAGCGCTATCTCCGGCCAAAGAAGCGGAATCTGGGGTAACTGGTACCGGCAGAGAAGGGGGAAGAGGGGCTGTCTTCCCCGGGCTCTGCTGGATGTCAGGTTGGCTGACATGAGTCCCTGACAGGAGAGCCATGTCTGTGCGATCCCAAGCAGAGATCGACTGACCAGATGAGAGCGCTGAGTGAGGAGCGGAGGAGCACCCCAATTTTGGCCGTGCAGGACCCTGAAGAAAGGGGAACCAACTTATCGGCCACCGTGCGGTCCTCAGAGGAGCTGGGTGCGACTTAGCGGCAGTCGCAGCGCGGTCCGCGGAGGAGCCGGGGACCAACTTACCTGAAACAAAAACCGTGAGATGCTTCTGAGCCTTAGCGTCCCTGGACATGGCCTGGACCTTAACTGCAGGCAGCGGGAGAGCAGCCTTGCTAGACGCGGGCGTCAAAGCCTCGGGCCTACTTTCTGAGGAGTGTTCCTTCTCCCGATGTTTCTCCTTCTTCTTATGTTTGGACGGAGAAGTAGTAGTAGTAGAAGCTGAATCCCGAATCTACTCCATCTCTTTTTTAAGTGAAGCTAAGTGGGTCTTTAACAGATGGGCCTCCAGAGCCTGCTGCCTCTGTTTATGGGTGGCCTGCTTAAATGGGAGGCAATCCGAGCAGGTGGCCACCAGATCTGGGGCTAGACAGATCACACACCGTTGATGGCCGTCCTAGTGCGGGATCTGAGTGCCACAGGATTCGCACTTTTTCTTTGGTGGAGATGACAGAGTGTGCACCGAAAACGAAGATAAAAACGGATGTTTTTTGACAAAAAAATTTGTGAAACTACTGGCGATCACTGAAGTGAGTCTACCAGACGGAGCTGCAGAAGGCAACGGTGGGAAAGAACTGGAGGGTGGGCCTTGGGACTGCCCACTATATAGGCTCACGTTGACGTTGTCATGTGATGTCGGGTGGGCGGACCCCTGTCAGGTATTGCTGGAAAAGTCTGCCATTAGGTCCTGACACCAGATGGCGCTAGTCCTACATGTTATGACACACTGAAGGAACCCTCTCGAAGTAAGATCTACCTGGACTGAGAAGGGGCTCTGAGACTCCCCAACAGAGGAAAACCTCCCTGTCTGTCAACCCAGAACAAAACCCTGACCCCAAGGGGGTGGAGATGAACAGAGGTCCAGACTGAGAGACAAACAGGGAGGAGGAGAATCGCCCAGAGACTGAGGCCTGAGAGGGGAAGGTGGGCGGGATTCAGTGATAAATGGTGAAGATACACAGAAAGATGAAGAATTACGTTAGGTACGTAATTTTCATATCTTATCTGTGCCAATCTTCACCATTCATCACTGATGGGTGATTACCAAGCCCACCAAAGAGGGCCCAGAACCTCCGTAAGGGACAAAATCCCTCGGCCACCAGTGGGGGAAGACACTGGAGGAGGGAACCCTAACAGGCTTGAGGTTGGTCTGGGTGAGGCGAGGTTCTCCTAGCAGGAGAGGGACAGCACCCCTGAAGCTCTCAACTCACCCTGCGGGAAAAGAGATGGGTTCGCCGGAAGGAGGAGGAGGCAGTCACCCTATGCCGGGCCAAGGATGACAACTGGGAGAGACAAAGCCACGCCGTCCACCTGATGCAGATCACTGTCCCAACCAACATGGAAGCCACCTCGTTGGCATCGTGAGATGCCCTTGCTTAGTGCCTCGCAAGCTCCAGGCCCTGCACGGAGAGGGTAATGGCCTGTCTGGTTGCCTTAGTACGCTCAGTGTAGTAGTTAAGGGCTCTTAACATCCAAACTGTGTAATCTTCTCTCTCCTGAAGAAGAATGATCAGTGAAGAAATTAAAATTACGTACCTACCGTAATTATGATCTTTCTGTGTATCTTCACCATTCATCACTGTTGGGTACTCAGCCGGAGGTCAGGACCCTGCAGGAGCTTTTTTTTTTTTTTTTTAAGGGTAGGCAGAGCTGATACACCTTCCAACAAACGAACCGTGCACAAGGATTTAGCGGTGCATCTAGCCAAATGAACAAACTTGTTTACAACAAGCTAAAGCACACGCTTACCCACTAAAATTCAGACACGGAGCAACTTTTAAAATCCATTTATTGAACACCAAGATGCGCTTGAAGCGTTTCGGACAAAATCCTTTCTCAAAAGCTGCATCCTAGAAAACACACAGAACTTAGATACAAAAGCCAAATGACATCACAATTACTAAAACAATTCCATTGGTGAACCAATAAAATAGAAAAATAGAAAAATTAACCCTTTTTAAACATGCAGTGCTACAAAACACATATAAAAACTTTCATTATAAATATCACATTATTATTGCACTACAAAATTTTATCTATATTCCAAATAAGGTTTTAATTCCAAATGAGCATTTAAACCTGGTTTCTGATATGCTTTTAACCTTAAAATCCATTCAACAGGTGGAACAGCAGAATGAGGAGGTAAATCGGGACATTCAAATTATAAACTTGTCTAGCTACATACTAACTGCTTCTGAGGAATCCCTTTTAAAGAAAGGATTAACTTTTTCACCTACAAACTTTTTAAATCCAGTACAGACCATAATAGATTTACATTTGATGTGTCGTAAACTTAATTTGAAAGCTTTTTAATAAAAAGAATGAATATGAGCGTGAAAATAATGTAATGGGTATAGGTATTCATGTTGATAATGTATTGAAACCTAATTCTATATTTAACCCTCCATTATGTCGCTGTCAGTGTATTCCGTGATTTGTGTGAAAGGGATTTGGAAAAGTTGTTTGATAGTTTGCCACGTCCACATTATAATAATTTAAGCAGCCATGAAAGACAGGCTTTGAGAAGTTTACAGTCTAACCTGAATTTGTGATAAAATCTGCTGACAAGGGTGGCTGCGTTGTTTTATGGGACGTGGCTAAATATAAAACAAAGTGATGCGACAGTTAAATGATGATTTATATTATGAAAAATTAAATATGGACCCCACTTGGGACTTTAAGTCATGCATTGACTATACTATAGATTTAGCATTTGAGAATGGAGTTATTTAGGACAAACAAAAAATTTTTAAAAACAGAGTACCAGTAAAACCAACATTTTATATGTTACCAAAAGTACATAAAATTTGGAAAATCCACCTGGACGCCCAATAGTAAGTGGGTTGGGTAGTTTAATAGAACCTTTGTCTCGTTTTGTAGATTCCACCTTGTGTAACTATGTCAAGAAATTGAAATCATATATTCGTGACACAAAGGATGTTCTGAGAATTTTGGATGATTTAACAGTAGGAGAAAATTGTTTGTTAGTGACATTAGATATTGAGTCTCTCTATACCAATGTTCCCATGAAGGAGCGTTGGATGCAGCTGCTGAATTTTGAATAGTAATGGGAAAGAAATGATGAAGAGACTGCTGTAATTTTAAAGTTATTGGAGCATGTTCTGGGAAAAATATATTCCTTTTTGATGGTGTCATTTATAGACAGAAGGTAGGATTGATATGGGCTACATGCATTCTACAGTGGCTAGTTTGTATGTTGGACAATGGGAAAATGAAACAGTATTTAATATGGACAGGAACCCGTTTTTCTATAATATTTTATTGTGGAAAAGATTTATTGACGATGTGTTATTAATTTGGAAGGGAGATAATGTCATGCTGCAAGAATTCGTTAAATGGTTACATGGGACAAATCAAAATCTTAGATTTACATTTAATGCTAACCGTGAGTCTGTGAATTATTTAGACTTACAGGTCAACCGGGGTGAGATCAGCACTAATTTATTTAGAAAAGATACTGATGGCAATACATTGTTATTAGCCCAGAGCTGTCATCCCCACATATAATAGCCAATATCCCAAGGGTCAATTTTGCAGAATTAAACGTAACTGCAGTAAAGTAGAAGATTTTAAAAGGGGCTATGGCATTAAAAATCGTTTAGAAAATAGGGTTACTCTGAAAAGTAATAGAGGAAGGTTATCAATTTGCTGCCAATATGGACAGAGGTGATTTAATGGTTGATAAAATGAGGTCAATAATAAAGAGAATGGTTTTATTTCAGCACTACTTACAGTGCCCAAAGTTATGAAGTTAGCAGAATTATTAAGAAACATTGGGATGTATTATCATGTGAGATAGGCCTGCAGGATGTAATAAAAAACCACCTATTATGACCTATAGACATGCCCCAACTTTAAAGTTAGATTGGTTCACAGCCATTTTACTACTCCAGTGAGACACACCAACAATTGGCTAGGAGAACCTGTTGGCTGTAACCAATGCAAAAATTGTAATGCTTGTCAACATATAAAGAAAAGTAAAGAATTTAGTGTTGTTAACAGATGTGATAAGAAGTTTGAAATTAGATATCTTATCACTTGCAGTACTAAGGTGTGATATACTTAGCTATATGTAACTGTGGGGCTTTTATATAGGTAAAAGCGGAGAGAGCTTTTAAGATAAGTGTTAGAACACATAAGAGCAATAAATAAAATGATTTAACATATGCAACTCGTACATATTAATGAAAATAGGAATGATGAGGAGAACCATGAGTTTAAGTTTTGGGCATAGAAAATATATAATGGACCCAGAGGTGGAAATTTTCTAATAAAATTTTAAAAAGGAAAATGAATGGATTTTAAGGTTAAAAGCATATCAGAAACCAGGTTTAAATGCTCATTTGGAATTAAAACCTTATTTGGAATATAGATAAAATTTTGTAGTGCAATAATAATGTGATATTATAATGAAAGTTTTTATATGTGTTTTGTAGCACTGCATGTTTAAAAAGGGTTAATTTTTCTATTTTTCTATTTTATTGGTTCACCAATGGAATTGTTTTAGTAATTGTGATGTCATTTGGCTTTTGTATCTAAGTTCTGTGTGTTTTCTAGGATGCAGCTTTTGAGAAAGGATTTTGTCCGAAACGCGTCAAGCGCATCTTGGTGTTCAATAAATGGATTTTAAAAGTTGCTCCGTGTCTGAATTTTAGTGGGTAAGCGTGTGCTTTAGCTTGTTGTAAACAAGAGCTGATACACCATCGGCACCGCCCCTGAGGCCGACGTCTTGCGTTGGCACTCGCGGGTTGGCAGATTAGGTTGACTACTGCCTGCTAGTTCTGAGTCGCCGGAGAGGTAAGAGGAAGGGATTGGAGGGTGGGACCAGGAAGTCCAAGGGACAAAAAAAGGAAAAGATATATAAACTAAAAGGAGAAATGACAACTGAGAGGACAGAAGAGGAAGAAGTAGTCGGAAACTAAAGAGATTGGGAGGGGCCCCAATCTCTGGAAATAGAAGAGGAAGGTAGGGTGGGTAAAGAATTTAGGAGGGGGGAGGAGAGTTAAACATCCCAGACTCTGGTCCATCTCGAGATTACACAGAAACTGCAAGGAGTAGCCAAAGGCTTTCTGCCAGAATTCAAGGCACAGAATGGCTGGCAAGACACTCCAGATAAGCAGTCTTGGCTATTCTGGAAGAAGGACAGGTACAGAGAATTAGCACTCTCTCAAGGAAAGATTATTGGTGAAAAAAAGGAAAAAAAAATTTTTTTTTGTAATAAACAAGGAAAAATAAGTTGGACGGAAAACAAGGGGAAGGAGAGAATGGAGGGCAACTGGCAACTCCCACCCCACAGGGGTGGAGCCAAAGCACTGGAGAAGGAGTGTCCCCCATGCTGTCCACTCTCCCTAGAACATTATCCCCCTGTGTGCCCCTGTTTTACCCACTCCTGAAAGAAAGAAGAGGGGGAAGAGATGGGCACAGAGAGGGAGGGGCCCAGAGACTGAGGCTCCAGGGGGATGGAGGGTGGGATTGAGATGAATGGTGAAGATACACAGAAAGATCATAATTATGGTAGGTACGTAATTTTCATATCTTATCTGTGTCAATCTTCACCATTCATCACTGTTGGGTGAGTGTCGAGCCCCCCGAAGGGGTTTTTCCTTTACACCCTAAGGGACAAAGTCCCTTAGCTCTCAGTAGGTGACACACTAAGAGAGAGAACCTTCAGGGCCTGGAGAGGACCAAGAGTGGGGAGAGTGAGACGGGGTCCCCCCGGAGGTGGAAGGAAGTTGCCCTGACAAGCGCTGTCTCACTCTATGGGAGAAGAGATAGGTTCTCCGGTGAGCAGAGTTAATCACCCTACGCCAGGCCAAGGGTGACAACCGGGAAAGACGCAGCCATGCCGTCCGCCTAGTGCAGATCGCTGTCCCTACGACCCGGGTAGCTACCTCGTTGGCATCATAAGATGCCCTCGCTTGGTGTCTTGCTAGCTCCAGGCCACGCGCAGAGTGCAATGGCTTGTCTGGTTTGCTCCATATCAAGCAATGAGGCTAGGAGTTGACCTAGCCTGGACCACAAGAACCTGTCATAGGCTGCATAGTGGGCCTGATGTGCAAAAATGGAAAGCAATAACCATGCTGAATAGAAGTCCTCCTACCCCAGAAGTCAAAATCCGAGGAGTCTTGATCTGGGGGCCGGTCACTGTGAGGGGCGCGAAGCCCATCAGGAGTAACCAACTGCGTCAATCCAGACTGCGGATGAGGCATGGAACCTGCAGAATCCGGGGAGCAATACCTCTGGATGAGATCCCTAGGGGCAGGAACTCCAGAGAAGGGCCTCTGCCAAGAATGCAACAACGCCTCCCGGAAGGGAGCAAGTCAGGGCAGCATCACAAGGGTGGCCTCACCAAAATTGCCTAGAAAGGCATGCGCCGAGTGCTCAGGATTGCTAACAGTGGCAGGAGTGAGGTGCAAGTCCTCCAACATCCTCACAAGGAAGCGCCGATACTCAGCGAGATCAGCAGCTGGAGAGATGTGGACAGAAGGTTCCTCTCCCCCAGAAGAGGGGGATGAGGAGCTGGAGGGCACCGGCTGTTCAGAGGGTGGCTGCTCGGGGGAGGTTGAAAAACCTGACTGTCCATCGCCCTAACGTAAGCTGGGAACTGAGACGCCACTGCTCTGAACTGTTCCCAGGAGAGAGAGACCCGCTAGGACCAAGGATGCCTGGAAGCGCAGGAGAATGTGGCAGAGGAATGGGGACAGAGCCGAGAAGAGATGTTGGCTGACCTCCGCCTGGGCTAAGGAGCGGACCGGGAGCTCCCGTGGAAGAAGATGCCTCGGAAGACCCCACAGCAGACAGCTGAACAACCATTTAGATACTGCCTTGGCTGCCCCTGGAAGAATCCCCCGTGAGTCAACTGGGGCTGTATAAGTCCAGAAGGACAGTCCCCTAAACATAGAAACATAGAATTTGACGGCAGATAAGGACCGCTTGGCCCACCTAGTCTGCTCATTTTCCTACCTAACAGATAAGCTGCAGATCCTAGTTAACCAACAGCTTACTTCCTCTTACCCGGCCCTAGGACTGCCTTATGCCTGTCCCATGCATTCTTGAAGTCCCCCACTGTTCTTGACTCCACGACCTTCTCTCAGGAGAGCTGTTCCATGCATCCACAACCCTCTCTGTGAAAAAATACTTCCTCACATTACCCCTGAGCCGTCCCCCCTCTATCTTCAAATTGTGCCCCCTTGTTCTTGCACATCTCTTTTTCTGGAAGATGCTACCCTCTTGGACTTTGTTGATTCCCTTGAGGTACTTGGAAGTTTCTATCATGTCCCCTCTCTCCCTACTTTCCTCAAGAGTATACATATTAAGCTCTTTTAGCCTTTCTTCGTATGTCTTCTGGTGCAGACCCTGCACCATTTTGGTTGCCCTCCTCTGGACAGCCTCCACTCTGTCTATGTCTTTGCAGAGATGAAGTCTCCAGAACTGCACACAGTACTCCAGATGGGGTCTCACCAACTGTCTGTACAGACGAATAACAACTTCCTGTTTTCTACTATTGATGCCTCTTCCTATGCATCCCAGTATCCCCCAGCCTTCCTTACTGCCTTCTCACATTGCTTGCCCACCTTTAGGTCATCTGATATAATTACCCCCAGGTCCCTTTCTATTTTTACTGTTGTCAGTATCTCACCCCCACTGTGTACACTTCCCTGGTTTTGTTTCCATGTGCATTACCTTGCACTTCTTTGCATTGAATCTGAGCTGCCATACATTTGACCATTCCTCCAACCTTGCCAAGTCCCTTCTCATCCTTTCCACTCCATCTTGTGTATCAACCCTGTTGCAGATCTTTGTGTCATCTACAAAGAGACATACTTTTCCTTCCAGTTCCTCTGCAATGTCACTTATAAAGACATTAAAAAGGACCGGTCCCAGTACTGAACCCTGCGGTATCCCGCTAGTTACCCTCCTTTCTTCACTGTGTACTCCATTTATTACTACCCTTTAAGTCCTGTTGTCTAGCCAATTTTTATCCAGGCTACCACCTTGGGACCCATTCCAAGGCTGGCTATCTTGTTGTATTAATCTTCTGTGTGGGACTGTATCAAATGCCTTGCTAAAATCTAGGTAGGCCATGTCCACAGCCCTCCCTGGTCTACTACTTTGGTCACCCAGTCAAAGAAATCTATTAGATTTGTCTGACATGACCTTCCCATCGTGAATCCATGCTGCCTTGGGTCCTGTGCCCCACTGGCCTCTAGGTACTCAACAATTCTTTCCTTCAGAAGTGATTCCATCATTTTCCCTACCACTGAGGTCAAACTAACTGGTCTGTAGTTTCCTGCCACTGTCCTGCTCAAAAGAATGGGGCTCTCTCAAAGAGACCGAGGAGGAAGAGCGGAGATCCGCACTACGGCTTCTCCCAGAGCCCAGGTAGACCCCTGAAAAAGGCCGCCGTGCAGACCCCATGCCCCTCAACCCCTCGGAGTCTGAAAGAGCCCTCCTCCTTGAGAGTGTCAGCCTAGGTAGCAGACAGCTCTGGGCAGCACCCGAAGGAGCTATCGAGGGCACAGCACCCTTCCTTCCCATGGGTGCTCTGATCGGCCTCAAAGTTGGGTGATCTAAGCACACCACAGGTGGGGGTACCACTGCTGAGGGGTCAGTGAACCCACCAAGACCGGGCTGCAGAGCAATGGTGGCCTGCACCACTGCCCGCTGGTCAGCACCTCTGACCCCAGTCTCGGTAGCCACCGACCCCATCTCAGAAGGGAGCCAACTCCGGCTTGCCGAGGAAACTACTGGGCTGCCCACTCCAACAGTCAACCCCAAAGAGTCAGCTCAGAGCCCGACTCTGCCTCCGAGGAGGTAGAAGCCGAGGCCCTGTGCCAGACCGTAGGAGGGCGCCCACTGCCATCTTTGCCAAAGGGGGTGCCAGAGACCAAAGCCATGCCCGAGCCGGTGCCAGTGCTCCCTACATCACCGCAGGCAGAATCCACAGGGGCATGGCTCCAACCCGAACGGGAGCTCCAGAGTCGGGACCAGGCATGCGAGGCGCCGAGGATGAAGAAGGCGTAAGCGGCGGCCCCAATGGTACCATCGGTGCCAAGGACAGCGTTGCAGGCCTCCATGGAACCGAGGGCAAAGGTGCACCGACGAGCATGAATCAGACACCACGGGCTGAGTCCCGAGACATGGCGCCAGGTTCAACCTCGGTGCCGTGACAGCGCCGAGGTGAGAAGAGGACGGGCAGTAGAAGCTCCCATCGGTGCCGCTAGTAGTATCGGGCGCTAGTGCAACAAGTCGGCACTAACGACGGTTCGCTAGGGCCTACGGCACTGTGAACGGCGCTGACCGACGGCATCAAGGATGGCGCTGACTGGCCTTTGTGAACATGGGTCCGACACCGGGGAGCCTTCTTACCCTCAAAGGGGCAATTGCTGTAGGCGGCACCTCCCGCCTCTGAAAGGAGCAGGACAGGCCTCCTGTGGTGCGGAAGGAGCCTCGGCAATGGCTAGGATACTAGTAGCCAAGTCTCCTCTCCTCTGTCCATGTAGAACCGGGAGGGAGCCCAGAAGAAAGGCCGAGAGAGCGTGGTTTGGTCCGATGAGTGCACGTCCGACCCCCGAAGGTTGGCGGAGCAAAGCAGGCCTCAAGTTTTCTCTCAGCGTCCCACGAGGTGACCTCTATGGTGGGACACGAAGAACTGGCAGGCAGGCGGAGTCGACACAGCCTAACGGCCAACCCGTGAGTGCCACGTAGTGCATAGGCCTTGAGGGTGGTGCCGATGGTGTCGGCTCCACCTACCCTAAAAAAATAAATAAATAAATGCTCCAGCGGGTCCTGACCTCGCTGAGTACCCAACAGTGATGAATGGTGAAGAAGACACAGTTAAGATCACAGGGTGAGACATGGACTGGTTCAAATGAAAGTCTGAAACCACTTTAGGTAAAAACCGCCTACTGGTTCTAAGGACCACCTTATCTCTACGGAAAGAGATAACTCAGGCTCCACTGACAGAGCCTGCAATTCACGGATATGTCTGGCAGAGGTAATAGCTACCAGGAACACAGTTTTCCAATTCAAGTACTTAAGCTCTGCTGAAGACAAAGGCTCAAAGGGTGGTTGCATAAGCTGAGCAATGCAGACATTACGGTCCCAAGCAGGAGTAGGATCCCTAAAGGGGGGATTAGTATGAAGCAATCCCTTGAAAATTAACAGAAAACAGGATGAGATGCCAGTAAGGAAGGCTTTTCCACTGACAAAAAGCAGAAACAGCTGACAAGTGTACATTGAGAGTAGCTGGTCTGAGGTGAACCATGTAATCCAGAACTGAAGACAGACAATTCAGCAGTGTCTGGGGATATAAGCTTCTTGGAACACCAAATACGGAATCTTTTCCATTTGGAGTTATATGTTTTTCTGGTGGCAGGTTTTCAAGAGGTCTTGAGAATATCCAGAACCCCTTGAGACAGATGCAAATTTGCATACTCTAACTCTTCAAGAGCCATGCCTTGAGATTGAGAGACTGAAGGTTGGGATATCAAATCCTCCCCTGAGAGGAGGTAAACAGGTTGTAATTCCTGGGAAGAGACAGGGGAAGATGGACTGATAGGGACAGCAACAGAGGATACCAAGGCTGCCTGGCCCGGTCTGGAGCAATCAGAATCACTTTGCAGGATTGTGACCTTATCTTGACCAGGACCTTGAATAGTAGGGGAAAAGGAGGGAAGGCATTTAGAAATTTTCCTTCCCAATTCAGAATCAGAGCATCCAGAGAGACTGAGAGCAAGACTGGGGGTCTGCAACAAAATAGAGGAAGTTGGTGATTGTCTGGGGCTGCAAAGAGATAGATCTCTGGAGTACCCCACCTTGAAAAAAATCACCTTTAACACTAGGGGATCCCAAGGACCATTCGTGATGGCCCTGGGAGATCCTACTCAATGCATCTGCTAGCACATTGTCCTTCCCTGGAAGGTGGACTGCTACCAGAGAGGTCTGTAGAGAATAAGCCAGGGACCATAATCTCATGGCTTCTGTGCACAGGCCGTAGAGTGAGTGCTTCCCTGCTTGCTGATATACCACATGGTGGTGGTGTGTCTGTCCTGACCTGAACCACCTTTTTCTGTACTGACTGAGAGAAGGCTTGCAGGGCCAGATAAACCACCCTGAGCTCCAGGAGGTTGATGTGAAAAAGAGACTCCTGTGAGGACCACACTCCCTGGGCTGTAGAGTCCCGGGTGAGCACCGTCCCCAGGAGAGAAGCATCTGTGGTAAGAACCACAGAATGAGACTGAGTGATGAATGGGACTCCTTGCCTGGCCACCACTGGAGAGCCTGGATCAGGGTCTGAGTCACTGGAATTAGTTTGCTCAGAGGATCTTTTTTCTGAGACCAAAAAGCCCTCAGATGAAACTGAATGTCCCTCATCTGAAATCTGGCCCCTTGGACCACTGCAGTGGAGGCTGCCATGTGGCCCAGAAGCTGAAGAAAGTGCCTTGCTGGTCGAGAAACCAGGAGGAGGAAGCCAGCTCTATAATAGCCCTTACTCTTTCCAGGGGAAGAAAAGCTCTTGCTTTGACAGTATCCAGCTCTACCCCTATGAAAGTGAGAAGCTGTACAGGCTCGCGAACTGATTTGGGAAGATTGAGAAGAAATCCCAGAGAAGTGAGCACTTGCTGGGTCACTTGCAGATCTGACTTGACTTGGTCTGGAGACTGACCCACTATGAGCCAGTCGTCCAGGTATGGGAATATGGAAATATTTTTTCTTCTTAGAAAGGCCACTACTACTGCTAGGCATTTTGCAAACACCCTTGGAACTGATGTTAGGCCGAAGGGCATTGCTTTGAACTGGTAATGACCTGAAGGCAGTTCGAACCTGATGTACTTTCTGTGGGAGCACCTGATGATAATGTGAAAGTAGGCATCTTTTAGGTCCAGAGAGGCTAGCCAGTCCCCTGGCCTTAGAGAGGGAAGGATTATTCCCAGAGTCACCATTTTGAATTTTGGTTTTAAAAGATGTTTGTTCAGGTATCTTAAGTCTAGAATGGGTGCCACTCCTGTCTTTTTGGGGTAAGGAAGTACCTGGAGTACAGACCTTGCCCCTGTGTGTGTAGGAACCCTCTCTATGGCCCTTAAGGCCAGTAGAGATGAAACCTCTGCCTCTAGGTCAATGGTTTCGGAGATGCTTGCAGGTGGAAAGGATCTGGCTCTCAGCTTTGGGAATGCTTTGAAGCCGAGAACCAGTCCCTGGCTTACTACCTCCAGAACCCACTTGCCTGAGGTAACAGACTTCCAGTCCTAGAAGTAGTAAGTCAGCCTGCCTCCTACAGGGATGGGGGAGTCGACCCAGGCAGACACATCAGGGTGTCTGCTTGGCAGGAGCCTTAGGCTGAGGGGTGGATGCAGCCCTGCTCATCCCCCTTCTGCCTCTCCCTCTGAAGAACCCCCTCCGAGAAAAAGGAGAAGAGGCTTGTGCTTGGTAGAAAGGCCTGCCCCTAGCCTGCTGCCTTTGAGGAGTTGCCTACCTTTCCTTGGCCTGTGCACTCCTACAGGTGGGTCCTATATTCATCCATCTTTTCCATCTAATTCCCTGTCTGCTCCCCAAACACAGCATTACCCACCACAGGGAAATCCATGGCATTAGCCTGAGTGTCCTGTGAAAGGCTAGTATATCTGAGCCAAGCCATCCTCCGCAGAGCCACAGATGTAGCCATGACTCATGATGATACATCACTGGAGTCCACAGCAGCATGAAATTGTACCTTTGATGCCTCAATTCCATCAGAAGCCACCTCCTCCAGCTCCTTAGCAAGCTGGGGGGAAAGCCTGCTTAGCCAGTGCCAGTACAGTGTCCCACCAGGACTTCTGGTACCTGGCTGCATAGGCCATGTAATTTGCCTGCCTGAGTCCCAAAGAGGATGCCAAGTACTGTTTCTTTGTCATGGCATCCAGCTTCCTCAAGTCTTTATCTGGGTGAGTGTGAAGCCAAGGGTATGTTAGCCTTATCACAGTCTGCAGCCTGCACAACCCCAACATGGCTGCATTGTTGGTACAAATACTCCGTACCTGAGCCTGATAATGTGTACCTCTTGTCCTTCCTTCTGTCAAGAGGGAGGTACAGAATTTGGAGTCTCTAACAGTTTTTGCGTCTGTTTCCCAAAGGACTTATGAAGGGGAACAAACAGTGTCTTGGACTCTGGGATGTCCATCATCTCCACACAATCAAGCTCCTCTTGTTTCTCCAAAGCCTCTTCCACAGGGAACTGGAGGGTTTCTGCCACTTTTCTGTAAAACATGTAATGGGAAGGGGACTCTGAAAGCCTAGGAGGGGAAACACAAGAAGGTCTGTCTGGGGAGATGTCCGGTTCAATGGGCATTAACGTCCAGACCTTCCATACCATAATCATCACCTTCGTAATCCTCGTCCCCCTCCAAATCTGATTCATAAAAATCTTCAGGGGCATAATCCTGAACCAGAGGTACCGAACGCCTGCCAGAAGGTGCCGGATCAGATGGAACTGGATGAAGCGATGCCACAATCCTAATCGCTCGGGCAATCTCCTCAGCGCTCGGAACATGGGTCTCTGGATCCGAACAGGCCGATTTATCCTTTCCTTTTTGATGGAACCGATCCCTCGGAATTGGTTCTCCTCTTGCCAGAAGTACGCCTGGTCAGGGTACCTTCTGGTCTCGGTCAGAACCAAACCGGCTGGCCATCCAGGTCAGCAGACTTCTCGCCTCCTTATCCCTAAGCCTGCCCAACCTTTGTTCCAGGGTAGACTTAGGGAAGTTCTTACAAATTTGGCAGTCTGAATCGAGGTGGTCAAACCCCAGACAATAAACACAGGTGATGTGGGGATTGGCCTTAGCAAAGACATCCCCACACACACTGTACTGTTGAAAACCAGTGGGCCCGGTTTTTCTTTTGGATTTCTCAGACGAAGCCATCCTAACCAAGAAACTTACCTTTTCTACAGCAAACAGCCAGGCAAGATTCCCTTATTGGTTTCTAACTGTGTCACGGGTGTTGGAAAAAAACACAAGAAATACGTTTTTATTTTTAACCCGATAAGGACCAGTAACCACACACTAAAGTACAGGAAACAAAATAAACTAGAACGACCGGTTCAGCTGAACCAGTCAAAATATCACTTTTGCAATTTCCACAAGTTTTTACTACGGCTAGTTCACTACCTAGTACTTAGTGTACCACAGAGAGATCTGAACCGAAATCAGACGAAAATAATCAGTAAAACCGACGACTTTAACTGACTGTTGAACCGTGAGCAGAGGTAAAATCTCCGGAGTGACCGTTCAGTTAGGCAAAGTAAAGAATCTGACGGTTATGCTTCAAAGTACAGCAGACAGAGGTTTGAACCGAGCTCAAGTTCAACATTCTATGCTCTGCATAGAATTTAAGCCTCTAGTCTCCAGGGCAGTTCAAGTGCTGAGGCTAACTGCATTAGTCAGAATACAGCAAGACTTCATGTTGTTTGAATCACCTGCGCCTTGTCCCTCTTCACCTTGAGAAGCACCTTGTGGATCAAGGGAAATGGAGGAAAGGTGTAGAAGAAGCCAGGGGTCCATGGCCTCGAGAAGGCATCCCCCTGCAGCTAGCCCCTCTGAGGGGGTAGGAAATGAAAATGGAAATTACGTACCTACCGTAATTCTTGATCATCTTGGATGAAGTCTCCACCACTCATTCACACTGATAGGATCTACGCCAGAGGTGCTAGGACCCAGCAGGAGCAAACATTTTGCAGGAGGGTCGGCACCAGAGATGGAGCCGCCAGGAGCGGCACCGCGAGCCTCGGCTCATGCGGCAACGACTATCTCAGTGTCGACCCTCCAACCGCCTCAGTACCTTTTTTTCCAAGGAGGTGCAGCGTAACTAACCTAGAAGCATAGCCTAACAAAAAACAGACATAAGATAGTTCGGAAGACCCGTATAAGAAGGGTCAAAAAAAGAAGTCTTTCCAGCCTAAAGATTGAGGGAGTGAAGACCAACAACAGAGGTGAGCTCGGGGGATGGTGGGTGGGCGTGTGAATGAGTGGTGGAGACTTCGTCCAAGAAGATCAAGAATTACGGTAGGTACGTAATTTCCATATCTCCCTGGACATAAAGTCTCCACCACTCATTCACACTGATGGGAGAGTACCGAGCTAATAATGCCCCAAGAGGGTGTCAGGAGAGACCAATAGCTCACTAATTTAGGACAGAAGTCCATTAAGGATGGTTCTGCCAAACGAAAGATGTCGCCTGGCATGGACATCCAGAGCATAGTGCTTGACGAAAGTATGCACTGAGCTCCAGGTAGCCGCATTGCAAATATTTGCCATGGGCATGCTGTGGATTTCCACCAGGGGGGCCGCGATCGTTCTAGTAGAGTGAGCGTGAACTCTGCCCTCCAGCTTAACCTGCGCCATGGAATAACAGTGGTGAAGGCATGCATCCAGCCATGCTGAAATGCATCTGATAGCGACAGGTTGACCCAGCCGGGCCTCGCTGAAGGAAACAAACAGTTGTTGAGCTTTGAGAAATTCTTTTTTTCTATCTAAATAGAAACGCTGAGCTCTTTTGACATCCAAAGAATGAAGGGTATGCTCTCCTTCATTTTGGAAATTTACAAAGTAAGTAGTAGGACCAAAGGTTGGTTTAGATGGAATTCTGAAACAACCTTAGAGAGAAACTTAGGATTGGTCCTAAGAACTACTTTGTCCTTATGAAACACAGTATACAGAGGGTCTGTGACCAAGGCACACATCTCAGAGACCCTGCAGGCCAAGGTAATGGCCACCAGGAAGGCCGTTTTCCAAGTGAGAAATTTCAGTTCACAGGTAGCTAGAGGCTGGAAAGGCTTTCGAGTGAGCATGTCTAGTACAAGATTAATGTCCCAGGCTGCGAATGGACATCTGATAGGAGGTCTGCTATGCAGAATTCCCTTAAGAAACCTCTTAACCACAGGTAACTGAGCCAGTGACAAGGAAAGTAAGCTCATGATAAGCTGAAATGGCACAAAGGTGAACTCTGACTGTAGAGTATTGTAGACCTGAATTTGAGAGGTCTAAAAGGTACTCTAGAACTTTATTGGGTGGGCAGGAAAAAGGATTCAAAGAGGATTTTGCACACCAGAGAGAAAAATGCTTCCATTTGGCTGTGTAAGTTTTACTAGTGGCTGGCTTGCGCACAGCCAGAAGAATATCAAACGCTGCGAGAGACACTGAACCTGTTCACTTCTATCTCTTCAGGAGCCAAGCGTGAGGGTGAAGCGATCTTAGATTGGGATGGACCACAGGCCCCTGAGTCAGAAGGTTCGTCTGAAGGGGAAGCGCTTTCAGAGGGGTTTTCGACATACTGTTGAGTAATGGAAACCATGTTTGTCGAGGCCAGAAGGGAGCAATGAGGATCATTTTGTACCCCTGGGATTCGAAGTTGAGAAGTACCCTCTGAATTAGAGGAAGAGGAGGAAAGGCGTACAGAAAGCGTTTTGTCCACTGCAGCCTGAACGCATCCTGACAGAAAATGCCAGGCCCTGGATTTCTGGAGCAGAAGAGAGGCAGTTTTGTGTTGAGTGGGGATGCAAAAAAAAGTCCAGGTCTGGAGTTCCCCACTCTGCGAATAGTGACTGAACTACGGTTTAGTCGAGAGACCATTCGTGAGGATCTGTCTCTGTTCTGCTGAGACGGTCTGCCAGTTCGTTCTGCACTCCCAGCAGGTAGACCGCCGTAATCAGAGCCTTGTGCTCCAAGCACTATTCCCACACTCTCATCACTTCTCTGCATAAAGGATAAGAGTGAGCACTGCCCTGCTTGTTGATGTAATACATCACTGCTTTGTTGTCCATTTGAAGGAGAATGTTCTTGTGACAGAGAATGTCCTTCAAGGCCTGGATTGCATAAAGGACGGCTCTCATTTCTAGGACATTTATATGAAGCTGGGATTCATCTTGAGTCCACGTACCTTGGGTGTGGAGATCCTGACAGTGGGCTCCCCATCCCATCAGGGACGCGTCCGTGGTAATGGAGATCTGGTGATCCAAGGGAGCAAATGGATACCTTTCCAGAAGGTTGTCCTCTTGCGATCACCAGGTGAGCGACCTCTTCAGAGGTTCTTTCACCTTGATGAGAAAGGACTGAGGGTGCGTGGTTGGGGACCACTGAGTACTGAGCATCCACTGAGAGGTTCTCATGTGGAGATGAGCTAGGGGTACAGTGAACACCGAGAATGCCACGAGACCCAGCATCCGCTGCATCGAGATAGTTCAGAACGAGCTGTTCTCCCTGATATATCGGGCCATCTGTAGGATATTGCTCCTTCTGTCTTCTGGAAGAAAGGCTTTCACACAAGAGGTGTCCAGAAGAGTTCTGATAAAAAGGAGCTTCTGGGAGGGCTGCAACTGCAATTTCTTGAGATTTAGCAGAACTCCCATGGACGTGAGAAAGTCTGAGGAGTTCCTTGCCTGGAAGGGCTTGCTAGAAGCCAGTCGTCCAGATATGGGAACACTTGTATTCCGATCTTTCTGAGGTGCACTGCGAGAATTGAACAACACTTTGTAAAAACTCGCGGTGCCAAGAATAGCCCAAAGGGCAGGACTCTGGACTGATAATGCTGGCCAAAAGCCATGAACCTTAGGTATTTGTGATGCATTGGGTGAATAGGAATATGTTGGTAAGCATCCTGCATGTCCAGGGAGGCTAACCAGTCGTGCTGATGAAGCAAAGGTAACAGGGTTCCTAGCAATATAATTTTGAACTTCTCCTTGGGAAGAAATTTGTTCAGTTTTCTGAGGTCCAAAATGGGGTGCATGCCCCCGGTTTTCTTTGGAACTAGAAAGTAATGGGAGTAGAATCCTGTGTTCCGTTGATCCAGCAGAACCATTTCTACTGCCCTGTTGTTCAGAAGGCCTTGTATCTTGGAGGCGAGAAGTTCTGACTGAAGTACTGACAGCTTGGGCTGCCGTTTGGGGGGACAATCCGGAGAGGTCTCTGAAAGATTGAGGGAATATGCCTCGCAGATTATCCGGAGGACCCATTTGTCCGATATTATGGACTTCCACTGGCTGTAGAATTGAGTCAGATGACCTCTCACTGCTAAAGAGGAGTCCCCCTCGGGCAGCTGAGATGGGACTTGGGCCAGAAATTCAGAAGGTGGCACTGGGCGCTTTGGGCCCTTGTGCTTTCGGTTGCATTTTCTTTTGAGGCTGTGGGGCTCGGGTTTTTATTAAAACCTCCCCTGCCTTTGCCTTGAAAGGACTGACGGTTGTGAAACTGGTGCTTATTAACACCCCCCCCCCCGAGAAGGGGCGGGAGCAAGTCGAGCCAATTTAATGGCCGATCTGGTCTTTTTTATGGCCTCTAGAGCTTGTTTTACTTGAGGACCAAAGAGATGCACACTGTCGAAGGGCAATGCCATGACCTGTTGCTGGGCATCATTCGTGAAGCCTGAAGTGCGCAGCCAGGAATGACGGCGGGTACAAAAGCCCGCCGCTTGGGAGGCAATACCGAAAGCGTCCATAGCTGCTTTAACCTGTTGGTTGTTGGACTCGATACCCCTGGTTATGGTTTGAAGAAGCTCTGAATTAGTGTCCGACTCCGGTAGCGCTTTAACCATTTGTTTGAGTGAATGCCAAAGAATATACTCATATTGAGAGAAATAGCCCTGCTAGCTGGCGATATGCACATCCAAGGTGGATGCAGCAAAGACTCTCTTATCTAAAGTATCTATCTTACGATATTCTTTGTTTATAGGTTGAGTTGTAGTAGCTTGAGGAAGGACGACCTTATTTTCTGCCAAGACTACAATAGGGTCCGCAAAGGCTTGAGAGGCCAAAATAGGCTGATCCTCGGGAGCAGCATACTTCCTATCTATGAACTTAGCCACAGAAGGAATGAGAGCAGGATTATTCCATACCATTTGAGAAAACGTCTCAAAGGAGGGTTATGCCAGTGGAGTTAAATCCATAGGAATGTCCAGAACATGAAGGTATTGGAGTCTTAAAAGCTTCCCAGGATCGATATCCATAGTCTGGAAAGAAAGAGTGGAATTCAAATTTTTCAGCAGAGACTTAAATGACAGGTCCTCGTCCACAGCCAGATTAGATCCTGTTTCTTCCACATAATCACCCGGCCTAAGGTTTGGGTCAGGCTCAATATCATCTCCTGACAGCCCAGGAAGGACTGTATGGACAGGAAAGGAGTGAAAATCAGAAGGAAAATAGGAGGGAAAGAGGTTCGGAGTCGAGGAGCCCTGAAGACGTCCCACCAAGTCTCGGCGCCGAAGAAGAGCACAGCGCTGACAAGCCCAATGGTGCCGAGGTGGGCGCCGAAGGCGGCTAGTGCCGAGGGCGGCGCTGATAATCCAACGGCACCAAGATGGCGCCAACAGATGCGCTGACCTGAGGATGGCGCCGAGCAACTCATCGATGCCGAAACCAACACAGGGCCCTGAAAACTAAGATTTGAGGGAAAAAGAAGGAAAAATACCAGGAGATAGAGGCATCGGTGTGGCCCCCTGCGCCACTGCCATGTGAGGGGGGAAAAACACTTGAGTGCGGAGTCGACGGCACCTAAGAAAGCGCCGCGCGACTAGGGGGGCCCAACCGCCCTACCCGATCCCCCGAAGGGTTTGAGGGACCTTGAGTGACCAGGCCAGGCAGCTGGACCAACCTCCGAGCCCATTGCTCTATCAGAGCGGCCTACTGATGAAACTGCTCATCTGAAGCCCTACCAGAAGGCGTGGAAGGGCTCCGATGTCGAAGACCGGAGACAGAAACCGGCGAGTCCGGAGGAGACCAGCAACTGACCCCAATGACCGACCGTCGACGTGCAGACATACCAGAAGGCGACCTCGAGTGATGCCTTCTCTTTCTTGACCTACGGGTCAAGAAGAGCTCGAGACTGAACGGGTGCCTAGTGAGACCGCTTTTCTTTTATGCTTCGGGGATCGGCCCCTTGGGCACTGGACTGTCCATTGTCAGAGCCCCCCAGGAGAAGGCGGCGGACCAGACCAGCCGGGCCTGACTGAGCAACTTCATACGTAAATCTCCCTACTGTCACCTGACCTGCTCATGGTCGACTTCTTTCCTGTAATAAATTATAGTAAGCGGAACTTTATTCAAGAAATACTACAAAATAAAAAAAAAAAACGGAAAACTATGCTACTAGTTTGAAGTTTGACTCCCGACGGGCGAGCGACGTCACTATAGAGCACTCGGATGGCAGAAAAAAGGAACTGAGGCAGCTGGAGGGTCGATGCCAAGACAGACATTGCCGCATGAGCAAAGGCTCGCGGCTCCATCTCTGGCGCCGACCCTCCTGCAAAATGTTTGCTCCCGCTGGGTCCTAGCGCCTCTGGCGTAGATCCCATCAGTGTGAATGAGTGGTGGAGACTATATGTCCAGGAATATCAGCCTCAGCTTTGTGTTCTCCCTGGAGGCAAACAGGTCCACCTGAGGGATGCCCCAATGAGAGAACAGGTCTTGAACTACCTCCGGCAGGAGAGACCACTCGTGAGAGGCAACGCCTATCCGGCTGAGGGCACTGGCCAAACTGTTCAAGGCTCCTGCCACATGGATGGCTAGGAGATCCACCTCCAGGCTGATCACGAGAGATCAAATGCTGAGAGCTTCCTTGCACAGGGGCAAGGAGTGCGTCCCACCCTGACGGTTGAGATAGTCCATGGTTGTGGTGTTGTCTGTCTGGACCTGAACCACTTGACCCCATACAAATGGAGCGAAGGTGGTGAGGGCTAACCATACCACTCGAAGCTCTAGCAGGTTGATGTGGCATCAGGATTACTGAGGGGACCAGAGGCTGTGGGCCCTGAGTTCCCCAGATGGGCACCCCAACCCATCAAGGAGGCGTCAGTCGAAAGGATGACTGTTGGCTCAGGGCGGACAAACAGGATACCCTCCTGCAGATGAACTGGGATGAGCCACCACTGCAGGCCGCCCCACATCTTCTGGGTCATGGTTACTGGCTGGTCCAGAGGACCGGAGCACTGAGACCACTGGCGGGCCAGTCCCCACTGCAGGGGGCACATATGCCAGCAGGCATGAGACCTAGAAGGCGCAGGAAGTCCTGGGCAGGGGCGTAATTGCCCAACCCAAAATGATTGGGCAAAGGAGGAAAGGACCTCGGCCCTGTCCACCAGGAGTCGGGCTCTGGTTCGAAGGGAGTCGAGCTCTGCCCCAATGAACTGAATTACCTGCGATGGTGCAAGTTCCGATTTGGCCTCGTTGATGAGGAGGCCAAGTTGGGAGCAGACCTGGAGGGCCAGATCTCTGGACTGCTCCACCTCCAACCTGGAGGGGGCTGCTATCAGACAGTAGTCCAGGTAAGGGTACACCTGGACCACTCGGCGCTGCAGGAATGCTGTTACCACTTCCATACATTTGGTGAAGACCCTGGGAGCTGGAAAGAAGCCGAAGGGCATGGCCTGGAACTCGTAAAGGGATCCCTCCGTTCTGAAGCGGAGGAATCTCCAATGAGACGGACGGATTAGGACATGAAAGAACGTGTCCTGGAGATCCAGAGTACAAAACCACATGCCTAGTTCCAGGGATGGTATGATCTGGGCCAGAGTGACCATCCTGAAGGTCCGTGGCCTTAGGAACTTGTTCAGGTCGTGCAGGTCGAGAATGGGGTGCCAGCTCCCCGTCCATTTTGGGACCAGGAAGTACCTGGACACAAATCCTGGGCATGGAAGAGGACCCGCCACCTTGCTGACCACCACCTTTTGGAGGAGCAAAGCTAAGAGAGGCTGCGGAACTGGTAGCCCCCTGAGGGGCGCTGGCTCGGAAGGGAAGGGTCTGCTCGAATTCCAGAGGCAGATCTGTGCCGACCACTTCCAACACCCAGCAGGTCCATGGTTATTCGGACCAGGTGGAAAGGAAGTGGCAGAGCCAGCCTCACCTGGGGGACCCAGGGAAGAGGACGGTTGGGGAGGCATCCTCAACCCATCACTGGGCAGGCTTGTAGGAAGGGCTGGCCGTGGAGCCATCTGGACCCTTCCCTCCAGGCTTCCTGTTGGAGGAAGCAGCAGGCTTGGCCCTGGGGCGCCAAGCGTGAGCCTGCTGGCCTTGCTGCTGGACCGGTCATGCTGCAGGAGCGGAGGGGCGAAAGGACTTACAATGTTGCTGGCGGCCTTTGTCCTTCTTGGCAGACGTGACCGAGTCCAAGGTGGCACTGGACTTCTCGATCTGCTGGAGGTGGCTCTCCACCCTGGGACCGAACAGGAAAGTGGCCAAGAAGGGGACATCTGCCAGCTTGTGCTGGGTATCTGCCGTGAAAGTCGAGATCTGCAGCCAAGCTCTACGACGCATGGCTACTGCAGCCGCTACTGATTGGGCACAAGAGTCTCAGATGTCCAGAGCAGTCTGGAGCTGTTGCTTGGCCACCGCCCTTCCCTGATCCCGCACCTGCTTGACCGTCATTTGAAGGTCAGCTGGGAGAAGGAAGTACCTCATCCAGGGAGCCCAAAAGGGCGAGTAAAAAGTGTGCCATCAGTAGAGCTGAGCTAGCCTGTTGAAGGCCTAGGGAGGCGGCAGCATAAGCTTTGTGCCCGGAGTAGTCTAGCTTTTTGGACTCCTTCGCCAGGGGCTTCTCTACCTCCCTGGCGTTTCCGGAGTGTCGGAAAATGCTATTGGTCACCAGCCTTTCAGCCGAGGGGTGCTCCGAAAAACCAGAGAGGGAACCAGTCGGGACTGCGTACTTGTAGGCCATCCTGGCCAAAGGCACAGGGCAGGAGGCAGGCTGCTGCCATAACTCCAAGGCAGGACCAATAATGACCTCGGCCACAGGAAAGGCCTCCGTACAGGAATCCCCTCAGTTCAAAATCTCCGTGAGGGGATATTTGGCCAGTTTCTGCATGGGTTTGAGCTGCATCCCAGTAGATTCTGTGATCAGCCAAAGAATACAGAGGAACGAGGATGGGCTCTCGTCCACTGACAGAGCCCCGGAGGATTCCAGGTTGTGGGACCTGGAATACAGAGAGGAGTCTTCAGACTCCAAGGAGTCCGCAAACAGCTGCCAACCGCCTGAGCCACTCTCCACGGCTGATCGAGGTGAGGGTGACCGACAACCTGTGGAGCAAGCCCTGTCCCAACCAAGAATCCTTGGCCGGGGCCCCAGTCTTCGGCTGAGGAGGTGGCGGTTCCACCACAATGGGTGGAGCAGCCGGTTTTGGCCAACAATCAAGCGCTGGAGCGGCTCCTCGACCAAGGAACCGAGGGCAGGAGATGGCTCGGCCGCTTAGGTACAGCCACTTTATTGCCAGGGCTTGTTGGCTTGCTGCCGCCAATAACAGCTGCTGCCACATCATATCCCTCATACCCCGGCTGCAACTTGCGCCGGAGCCTCTCCGAGAGATGAGGCAACGCTTACCTCTGTGATGTCGGGACCGAGACCGCTGACGCTAGCGGCCTTTCCTAACACGGAAGAGACCGAGATCATCTGAGTCGCTGACAGTGGGTCAAAGCAGGGGCAGGAGACCGCACATCTCCTGAGTTCGGGTCCTTGACCGGAGACCTCGGCTTGGGAGGCCGAGGCAAGTCTTCGGTAGGCACCGGGGGAACCGGTGAAGGAGAGTTGTCGGCCTCTCCAGTTGACACCCCGTCTAACGGGTCGAGGAAGAACTCTACCACATTGACGGATGTCTCAGTCGGCTGGCCTGATGGGGACACTGAGAAGCCAGCGGCCTTGGCTGCAACCTCGACTTAAGTTGATAGAGGACAGTCCGGGGGAGCAAGATCTCTCCTGCTCCCATGAACGTCGACGGTGGGACTTACCTTTCGGGTCCTTCTTCTTCAACCGATAAAAGTGTGTCCCTAAAGGCCCCTCTCCCTTGGTGGAGAGGTACTGGCAAAGCTCCCGAAAGGAAGCAGTGTAGGAGGAGCCCAAGAAGAGCAGGATAAACACTGATGCGGAGGATGATGAAGCCACGGCCTGGGCCGCCTCCTCCTCGAGGGCGATGAACTGATCCAGCTGCTCCGTGGAGCCCGCCACTGCGGACACCGTCCAACGGCCTCCTTCAACTTCACCAGCGGAAACCATTTCTCTGGTCGCCCCACATGGAGTCAGGCAGCGCAGTCTTTGAGAACCGATGACGAAAAGGACTTGCACAGATCGCAAGCCTGCAGATCATTTACAAGATCAAGGCAGTAGATGCATGTGACGCCAGGTCGTTCAGACATCTTCTGCCTGAAGGTGAGACCGACGGAAGTCGGGAGTGGATTTTCTTCATCGTGAGCCGCGAGGGAAAGTGAAGACTGAAGTCGCAGAACTCAAGACAATTTTCGGTAAAACTAAAGGTTTAGGATCCAGGCCTAGAAAAACAAGAGCGCTAAAGAGGAAACCTGAGCTTCCAAGTGGTAAGGAAGATCTGGTGTCATGGGGCGGAGCCGAGGGTTTTACCACCCCCCGTGGGTGGGAGGAGCCAGCTTGAAGACTTTCCGGGACATCTTAAAGCGGCAAGGTACCTGCCAAGAAGTGTGGATTTAACAACATATCCACGTCCCTAGAACTGGGCAGATTTGCACTGCACAGGGGACGCAAAGAGGTCCAGCTCTGGATGACCCCATCTTTGAAAAATGTCATCCATCACCGACTGCAGGAGTTCCCATTCTTGTCTTGAGTCTTCGACTCTGACTGGCTTAGGGCAACAGCCAAGGTGTTTTGTACTTCTGGAACATGAACTGCAGTGAGCAGAAGGCCATGGTCTAGAGCCCAGAACCCACTCTCATTGCCTCCCAACACAGACAGTAGGAGTGAGTTCCCCTCGTTTGTTGATATAATAAACAATATAATATGATAATATATGACATGTCTGTCAGAATCAACAGGGGCCTGGACAGAGGTCCGGAAGAAAGCGCTTGCAAAGCATACAGAACTGCCTCGTCTCCAGAATACTGATATGGAGGAACACTTCTCCAGGTGACCATGTACCCTGCATGTCGATTTTGAAATGAGCTCTCCAACCCTCGCCCGAGGTACTGGGTTGTTAGAACCTGATATGGGGCTTCATGAAAGGACCTGGATTCCAGATTTTGCGGAGAGAGCCACCAAGAGAGTCTTGAGCACTGCTCTGGAGAACGGGACCAGCTGGTTGAGATCGTCCTTGCTCTGATCCCACTGTACTCTAGAGGGTCCACTGAAGGATCCTCATAAAGAGGCATGTTGAGGGAATGGTTACTATGGCTGCAGCCATATGGCCGAAGAGCTGGGGTATGGTCCGAGCTGGGACCTGGCGAGCAGCTGAAACTTTGTGGGCCAAAGAGCGAAGGTATACTGCCCTGTCTGGCGAGAGATCTTGCAAAGGAGGTAAGATCTAGTGCCCAGTATGCAGGGAGGTGGGCCTTGGTCCGAAGGGAGAAGAGCTCTGCCCGATGAACCTGATCACCTACATGGATAACAATTCCAACTTGTTTGGCTTGACCAACACACCCAAGTATCAGTAGAATGAGCTGATGCAGAGTGACCATCTGGAAAGTACAGTAATGCAAGAACTTACCATAACAGCAGATCTTCAAGAAGACCTCTTGCAACAGGCCACACCTATGGAACTATAGCCGCCAGGCATCAGGCCCACATGAAAAACGTTCTAGCTAGCAGTTTACAATGGGGACCGCCCACTCCGACGTCATACGCCGTCACCCCATCGTATAAGAGTGGGCGGCCCCCGTGCTCCCCTCAGTTCTCCTGCCAGAGACCATAGTAACCAATCTCCTGCTGAGGAACCGAGAAGGAACCAAAAGTTCCCATTAAACATAAATGACAGAAGGAGAGACAAACATAGGAGGGCCTCCCAGGCCCTGGGAGAAGGAGGGAGGGATGGCATGGCCTGCTGCAAAAGATCCTCTGTAAGATTTATGATAAGTTCTTACGTAACTACTATCTTGCTTCGAGGGTATTTCTTGCATTAGGTCACTCCTATGGAACGAATCCCAAGCAGTTCTACCATCAGAAAATGCAAGAAGGGCGGAGGAGAACCCAGGAACATAGGCCCTAAAGGACTGCTAGGCCAAAACTGGCTGTGTGCCCAAGGCAATGTCCAGACTGAAGTGCTTGGTAAATGTGTGGACAGTATTCCGGGTAGCAGCTGCCCAGATTTCTGCAGGTGACCCATCCCTGAAGTAGGTAACAGAGGCAGTCATCCCTTTGGTGGAATGACCACACCAGGATGTTCCTTGCCATACTTCCGATAACTAAAAGTAATACAGTTAGCTAACTATGCAGACAAACACTGTTTAGAAACAGGTACACCCTCTTTCACAGGGGCAAAGAAAGCAAACAACTGAGAGGACATTCTATAGTCCTTGGTACAATGTGTATAATAATGTGGAATTCTAAGCAGAGCCAAATTAGAGAGCAAGGCTTCCTCTGGATTGTGATGCTCTGGCTAATAAACAGGCCGGCAGATGGATTGGGTGAAAGTAAACCCAGACACCACTTTAGGGAGAAACTTAGGGTTTGTACGTAAAGAAACCCTGTCTTTGTGGAAAAATAAATGAGTCTGCTCACACTTGATAGCCGGTAGCTCTTAAATCCTTTGAGCAGAAGTAATGGTAACTAAAAACAATTCTGGCCACGACAGAAAGCGTAGCTCGCAAGACACAGCCGGCTCAAAAGGAGGCAGTGTGAATTTTTCAAGCATAAAAGTTAGGTCCCAAGCAGGGATCGGAGTGCAGATAGGCTGCTAGTAGAGAAGTCTCTTAGAAAAGTGCGGGGCACATCCGACTTTACCACAGTACCAGTGGTGCGGCCTTTAATGGGCACATGGAAGGCTGATACAGCAAACAAGGTGCACCCAGATAGAGAAGTATGGAAGTCCCGCATCAGACAAGGACAGGAGATGATCCAGAACCTGGGTCACCAGACAGGTGAAGAAATCAAGAAACGCAAGGTGACCCAGATGGCAAACCACTTTCACTTCATACAGTAAGCTACCATGGTGGAGAGTTTCCTGGCTGCCACCAGGAAATTAGCCATTGTTTGTGACACCCCGAACCAAGTAATGGCGACATCTGCAGGAGCCATGCATGTAGATAGAGGGACTTGAGGTTTGAATTCACTAAGGATCCCAGACCTGTGACAAGAGGTCCCGGCCAAGGGGCAGGGGAGCTGGAGGTTCCACAGCCCACTGTTGTAGTAGAAAAAAAACATCTTCTGAGGCCAGAATGGTGCCACCAGGATTAGGATAGCCCCCGCCAACTGGAGTTTGATGAGTACTCTGAATCAGAGGGAAGGTGTTGAGGAAACTCCCATTCCAAGAGAGGGACAACATGTCGGAGACCATGAACAGCTTAGGCTGTCCACCAGGACGTTTTTGTTGCCTTGAACTTGAACAGCTGACAGTTCTAAACTGTTTTTCAGAGCCCCGGACAAGACTCTCCTGGCTTACCGGCAGAGAGGGTAGGAGTGAGTGCCTCCTCATTGGTTGAGATACTGGACTACACGGATGTTGGCTGTCTGCACTAGCAGAAGACTCAGGGAATAGGAGTCTGGCAGGCTCACAGGGCATTAAAAAAAAAATTGCCTGCATCTCCAGAACATTGACTCCAGGCCAGACCACGGCCTCTGTGCCTGACAGAGATCCAAGTGGGTTCCCCACCCAAGCTCGAAGGCGTCTATGGAAAGAATATGCTGAGGGGAAGGCTGAAGGGAAAAGGATCCATCTTGACAGAAGGCTGGGTTCCATCCATCAAAGCAGAATCTTTGTTGTCGGAGAGAAGATCAGGGCCTGCTGTTCCAGGCCATCAGGACGCTGGTCCCACTGGACCGCCGGTGTACACTGGAGCACCCTCATGTGCCATCTGATTAGAGGCACTGTGACTGTGGCAGCCGACATTAGGACCAAGAGCCCGGAGGAAGGTTCTGGCTGATACACAGCAGCTGTTGTGCACCAGGCGGGCTTAAGCCCTAAAGCAATCTGCCCAGTACTGATGTCGGAAGGCCAATGCCCTGAGACTTGTCCAGGACTGACCCTATATAGTGGAAGTGCTGACTTGGGATCAGAACTGGTCTGAGCCAGAATATCATAGTCCCCAAGCCTGGGTCAGGGGAGAGGCATTTCCCAGAGTCTCACACAGGAGGCCCCCAGACTGGGCTTTAAGAAGCCAGTCAGCCAGGTAAGGAAAGATTCAGAGAAGCTCTCACCTGAGAGCTGCCACCACCACTGACAGGCAGTGGGTGAACTCGTGTGGGGGGCGACCAGCTAAAACGCAAGGCCCAGAACCAAAGGGCTTTCAGAGGATGAACCCTAGGTACTCCCCGAGGAAAGCATGTGCCTGAATATGCAGAAAGGTGTCTTCCCTGCCAGGGAGCTAACCCTATTCCCCAGGGGCAGAGGCCATTGCAGGACAACATCCGGAATTTCTGGTCCTGGGATCCCGGCAGAGTGTGGACCAGGGAGACGTGGGAGGAAACCCCCTCCCCCCAGCTTGCACAGTCTCAGGGACAGATCTCCAGAGCGCCAAGGCTTTGCAGCAGGCCAATCTAGGAGTCCCAGAGGGAGGCCGAGACCTAGTAGCTGCAAGACCCCAGTCTCATAAGTGCTCCCCCCAAGGTGGGCAGGGCAGTGCTGTAGACACTATACTGAGCATTAGTCAAAGTAGTGCATGACTCAGACCCCATGCCAGCCACATTCCAGCTGAATGGGTGGGGAATCCAGGGTTGGGGATGCGGGAGAAAACAAGGAGAAGACTCAGCAAAGCTAGACCACCACCATCCAATGGGAGCTCGGGGGTGGGGGGTAGATCGTCAAGGCACTAGCCTACATGGTCTCCAGTGTCGTACTGCTGCTGGGGATCATCCAGGAGGCCCTGGAATGGTGCTGGGGCCCTATACCCAAAACGGAAGAGAAACCGCCAACTGAGTGTTCCTTAACTAGTGATCTGGAGCTGGCAGGCAAACTGGCACCTTCTTAAAAAGGTGGCCCATAGGGAGCTTTGCACTAAAAGTTTCACTCCCCACTCTAGACACATTAGGCCACAAAGGAAGGCACCCCAGGCCCCTGCAGCAGGGAAAGAGGCGGCAACAAAGGGCAAGAAGCTAACCTGAAAGCTCCCTGGGAGCCATTGATGCTGGAAGTCAGCTCAGAGAAGGAGCACCCTCCCCATAGCCCCAGAGGATCGCAGAGGCACATGAGGGTGGAGGGGGGGCTCAGACCACTACAGTGGAGGTCATTCCCCAGAGAGACAAAGGAGATCACTGTCCAAAGGGGGACCCTCTCAACTAAGTTGGTCACCCCCAGCTCCTGGGTGAAGGGCATACCAGGAGAGAACAAGGTAGCATCAAGGGGAGGGATTACACAAAAGGCTCCAAGATCCCTTGACCCAGCAGCAACTCTTGCCAAGGGATAAAGAAAGAGTACGGCGGCTAGGCAGGCAGGCCTCAGATGCCTAGGACTGACTGACAGGCCTTGAACCCCGAGGCTGCAAGCTGCTGGGGTTCTCAGCGACCTAACTGTTCCAAGGTGGCCAAGTGGCCACAAGAACAGTACTCTCAGATCTCCCAGACTGTTGCTCCAAACAGAAAAAGGGGGTTGTACGGCACAGAAGGGATGGTGTTGGGGCAAGAAGAAAACTTTCCGATGCAGACCCCGTCATGTCTTATTGCTTACATGATACATTACAGCCTTTTTTTTTTTTTTTTTTTAACAATTAATTTATTTTCTCTTCCTGGGTGGGACATCTTCAAGCCTGATCCCCCAGCCCTGTCCCCCGCTCACGGCCTACCTTCCACTGTCCTCCACAGCTTGCCCCCTGTGGCGGGGCTCCCTTAACTCCCCCCCGGAACGCATCTAGTGTAGAGGTTACCGCTATTCGCATACCAGGGAGAGAAATGGAAATTACATACCTACCGTAATTCTTGATCTTCTTGGACGAAGTTTCCCTCACTCAGTTACACTAATGGGAGTATGCCGGAGGCACTAGGACCCAGTGGGAGACAAACGTTTTTAGGAGGGTCTGCGCCGAGGTGGAGCTGCATCGCGAGCTAGGCTCACGCGGTATAGACTACCTCGGTGTCAACCCTCCAACCCCCTCAGTACCTCCACCCCCCAGAGGACGTGCAGTGTAACTAACCTAGAGAGGACTAACCTAAATATAGGACATAAGATAGTCCGAATGACCCATGTAACAAAGGTCAAAGAACAAAGTCTTCACAGCCCAACGACTGAAGAAATGAAGACCATAAACAGACAAGTGAGCTTGGGGGATGGGCGTGTGAATGAGTGGTTGAGACTTCATCCAAGAAGATCAAGAATTATGGTACGTACGTAATTTCCATATCTTCCTGGACATAAAGTCTCAACCACTCATTCACACTGATGGGAGAGTACAGAGCTAAAATAATCCCCTGAGAAAGGCGGCAGGAGAAAGGAGCTCACTTAGGACAGAAGTCCATTACGGATTGTCCTGCCAAAGAACTGATGTTGTCTGGCATGGACATCCAATGCGCAGTGCTTTACAAACATATGCATGGAGCTCCAAGAGGCCACACTGCAGATGTCCACAATGGGCACGTTGTGGATTTCGGCCAGAGATGCCGCGACTCCTCTGGTAGAGTGAGTGTACACGCTGCCTTCTAGCTTCACCCTGTGCCATGGAGTAGCAGTGGCAAAGGCATGCCACAAACCATGCTGAAATGCACCTGATAGCAATAGACTGACTGAGCTGGGTCGTGAGGAAGGAGACAAACAGTTGTTGAGCCTTGCGGATCTCTTTTGTCCTGTCTAGGTAGAACCGCAAAGCTCTCTTTACATCCAAAGAATGAAGGGTACGCGCTCCCTTATTCTGGAAATTTGCGAAGTAGGCAAGAAGGACTAAAGGTTGATTCAAATGAAATTCCAAGACAACCTTAGGAAGGAACTTAGGATGAGTCCTAAGAATCACCTTCTCCTTGTGAAATACAGTGTATGGAGGGTCTGTGACCAAAGCGTGCATTTCTGATACTCTACGGGCAGAAGTAATGGCTACCAGGAAGGCCGCCTTCCAAGTTAGAAATTGCAACTCACAACTGGCTAGAGGCTCGAAGGGGTTACAAGTGAGCATGTCTAGAACGAGGTTAATGCTCCGGGCTGCAACTGGATGTCTAATGTGCGGTCTGGTGTGCAGAATGTCCTTAAGAAACTGTTTAACTACAGGTAACTGAGCCAAAGACATAGAAAGAACAGGATCATGGTATGCGGAAATTGAGCAAAGATGAACTATGACTGTAGAGTACTGTAGACCTGTATTAGAGAGGTCTGACAGATACTCCAGGACTTTACTCGGTGGGCATGAAAAGGGATTCCAAGATGACTTCACACACCAGACGGAAAAACACTGCCAATTAGCTGTGTAAGTTTTTGAGTAGCTGGCTTGTGTGCACCTAGGAGAATATCTGAAACTCTACGAAAAACGTTAAACCTGTTCACCTCTATCTCCTCAGGAGCCAGGCATGGAGGTGAAGGAACCTCAGGTTTGGATGAACTACAGGGACTGGGGAAGCGCTTTCGGGGAGGTTTCCGATATCCTGTTGATTAGAGGAAACCAGATCTGGTGAGGCCAAAATGGGGCAATGAGAATCAGTCTGCCCCCCATGCCTCCAATATGAGCAGCACTCTCTGAACTAGGAGAAGAGGAGGAAATGCATACAGAAAGCGTTTTGTCCACCGCAGCCTGAATGCATCCCGACAAAAAACATCAGGCCCTGGATTTCTGGTGCAGAAGAGAGGCAGTTTTGAGTTGAGTGGGGAAGCAAAAAGGTCCAGGTCCGGAAGTTTCCCACTCTTTGAAATGTGACTGAACGACGGTTAAGTCGAGAGACCACTCGTGAGGATCTGTCTCTGTTCTGCTGAGACGATCTGCCACCTCGTTTTGCACTCCTGGCAGGCAGACAGCCTGAATCAGAGCCTTGTGCTCCAGGCACCATTTCCACACTCTCATTGCTTCCCTGTATAATGTGTAAGAGTGTGCACCGCCCTGCTTGTTAATGTAATACATCACTGCCTTGTTGTCCGTTTGAAGAAGAATAGTCTTGTGACAGAGTATGTCCTTCAAAGCTCGGACTGCATAGAGGACGGCCCTCATTTCCAGAACGTTTACGTGGAGTTGGGACTCGTCCTGGGTCCACGTGCCCTGGGTGTGGAGATCCTGGCAGTGAGCTCCCCAGGCCAGTAAGGATGCATCTGTGATAATGGAGATCTGGGGATCTAGAGGGGTGAAGGGATATCCTTCCAGAAGGTTGTCCTCCTGAGACCACCAGGTGAGTGACCGTTTCAATGGTTCTGTCACCTTGATGTGAAAGGACTGAGTGTAAGTGGTTGGTGACCACTTTGTGCTGAGCATCCACCGAGAGGTTCTCATGTGGAGACGAGTCAGAGGTACAGTGAACAACGAGGATGCCATGAGACCCAGTATTTGCTGCATCGAAAGAGCTCAAACTGAGCTGTTCTCTCTGATGAAGCAGGAAAACTGTAGGATATCGCTTCTTCTGTCTTCTGCAAAGAAGGCTTTTGTGCAGGTGTCGTCCAGAAGGGCTCCTATGAAGAGAAGCTTCTGGGAGGACTGCAGCTTCAACTTCTTCAGGTTGAGCAGAACTCCCATGGACATGAGGAAGTCTGAGGCCATAGCCATGGCCTCCAGAGTCTCTTGTCTGGAGGGGCTTGCGAGAAGCCATTCATCCAGATATGGGAATACTTGAATTCCGATTTTCCTTAGATGCGCTGTGAGAACTGCATAGCACTTTGTAAAAAATCGAGGCGCCGAGGACAGCCCAAAGGGCAGGACTCTGAATTGGTAGTGCTGACCCAATGCCACAAACCTTAGGTACTTGTAGTGCTTTGGGTATATGAGAATGTCTTGGTTGGCATCCTGCATGTCCAGGGAGGCTAGCTAAATTGTGTTGACGAATAAAAGGTAACAGGGTACCGAGTTATATGATCTTGAACTTTTCCTTGTAGAGGAACTTGTTTAACTTTCTGAGGTTGAGAATAGGGCGCATACCGCCGGTTTTCTTCGGAACCAAAAATGAGTCAGAGTAGAAAAGTACAGTTATGTGGGAACTTACCATAACAGTAGATCTTCAAGAGAGGTTCTTTCAGTAGGTCATTAAATATGGGACTGGCGCCACCTGGCGTTGGGCCGCAAGAAAAAATGACTCACCTTAGTAATTGCTTTTCTTCTCATGGAGTCTTGCTATATTATAACAATAGCAGTCAGCCACTGCAGCTGAACTGCCCCGGAGAGGAAGGAGTTAACTCCAGAAGATCTGAGTTCTACAGCGAGGGCGCTGTGCCTCAAAGTTTCATCTGGCAGTTTCAAATGAAACTGTCAGATCTTACTAGCTAACATCAAAGGACGGAAAGTCTGTGTGGAAAAACTACACTAGCCCATGGCTACCTACTAGTAGTAATAACAACAATATAAAGAACCAAGAAACACTCAGAGCCATAATAACAAAATTGATGGTATTATGGTTCGTTTACCACTCTTGACAAGCACATATGAACCCCCTTCCCCAAAGACTCAAGTCCAGGAAGGGGCAATATAAATAACCTAAATGAAACAATCTAGATCCCTAACCCAAAGGAAAAGAGGGTAAGGAAAACTACAATGGCATGACACAGTGCTTGCACCATTCGCCACCCTACCCAAGTAGAAGTTCTGAGAGGGCAGGAGGGAGGTGGTTATAATATAAGCAAGACTCCATGAGAAGAAAAGCAATTACTAAGGTGAGTAATTTTCTTCAAACACCATGAAGTCTTGCTATATTATAACAATAGCAGATTACACAGCAGTACCTCCATGGAGGAGGGTCAGAACCTACTTAGAAATAGGCTCTGAAGCACAGTTGTGCCAAACCGAGCATTCTCCTGGACTGGACATCCAGGGAATAATGCTTGTAAAGGTGTGAACTGCCTCCAGGTAGCAGCTTGACAAATCTCCAGAATGGGGATGTCTCTAGCAGCCGCTAGAGACGCAGCTGTACCCTGGTGGAGTGGGCCCTCAATCCTGAGGGGGTACTCTACCCAGTTTCTGATAACAGAATTGGATACAAGAAACAATCCACCTTGCAACTGTTCTCTTAGTGGCAGGTTTCCTTTGCCAACCCTCGCCATAGGTAAGAAAGTTGGAGGGATTCGAACCTATGACCTCTGGTGCGCCTAAATAGTAGCTTAAGGCTCTTTTGACATCCAGGCTGTGCAGTCTCCTCTCACCTGAGGAAGAATGCTCAGTGAAAATACTGGGAGAGAGAGATTGATTCAGGTGGAAATCAGAAACCACCTTGGGCAAAACTTTCTATTAGTCCTAGGACTACCTTATCTCTATGGAAAGAGATAAAATCTTCTTCCACTGACAGGGCCTGTAGCTCACTTATGCGCCTGGCAGAGGTGATAGCTACTAGGAAAACGGTTTCCAGTTAAATACTTGAGCTCTGCAGAAGACAGAGGCTCAAAGGGGGTTGCATTAACTGAGCAATGCAAATATTCAGGTCCCAGGCAGGAGCTGGTTCCGAAAAGGAGGGTTAGTATGAAGTAACCCTTTAAAAACTTGAGAACACCGGTGAGAAGAAAGGAGGCAGGCTTCCTGCTGACACAAAAGCAGAGACAGCTGCCAGATGAACCTTCAGGTAGCTGGTCTAAGGCCTAGGGAATTCAGATGGACCAAATAGTCCAGTAGAATGGGAAGATCAGCAGATTCTGGGATAATCTGCCTCTCAGAGCACCAGATGGAAAACCTCTTCCACTTAGAATTATAAGTGGCTCTACTGGAAGGCTTCCTTGAAGCCTTTAAAATATCCATGACACCTTGAGAAAGTGTAAGTAAGCAAATCTAGCTCCTCAAGAGCCAAGCCTTGAGGTGGAGGGATTTGAGGTCCGGATACCACACTCTCCCCTGTGCACAGGCCAGTAAGTCGTGGACTCTGGACAGGCTCAGGGCAAGGTGGACTGCCAAGGACAGGAGCAGAGGGTACCAGGGCTGTCTGGCCCAATCTGGGGCAATCAGAATCACTCTGCAAGGTTGAGATCTGATTTTTACTAGTACCCTGAAAAGGAGAGGAAAGGGGGGAAAGGCATACAGGAACTTCCCTTTCCAGTCCAACAGAAAGGCATCCAGAGGGACTGAGCCCAGAACTGGAGGCCTGCAACAGAAAAGAGGAAGTTGGTGGTTGTCTGGGGCTGCGAAAGATCTATCTGAGGAGTGCCCCTCTGGCAAAGACAGACCCAGCACTTGTGTATTCAGAGCCCATTCTGTGATGGCCCTGAGAAATTCTTGCTGAGGGCGTCCGCCAGGACATTGTCCTTCCCTGGGAGATGAACCGCTATCAGGAAGGTGTTCAGGGAGTAAGCCAGAGACCACAACTTCATTGCTTCGGTGCACAAGGCTGAAGACCGAGTGCCCCCTTGCTTGTTGATGTACCACATTGTGGTGGTATTGTCTGTCCTGACTTGAACCACTTTGTTCTGGACAGAATCTGAAAACACCCGAAGAGCTAAAAAGACAGCTCTGAGTTCCAAAAGATTGATGGAGCAGAGACTCCTGAGACCACCATACCCCTGAGTGGCAAGGTCGCCTAGGTAAGCCCCCACCCTAACAGGGAGGCATCCGGTGAGGGTGAGGGAGGAGAAATGGAATGAAGGAACCCCTGTCTTAAATTGCTCTGGACCTGCCACCAGTGGAGGGCTAGGATCAGAGTTTGAGTAACTGGGACCAACTTGGTAAGGGGTTCTTCCTTGAGACCAATAGGCCCTCAAATGGAACTGAATGTCCTCATCTGGAATCTTGCTCCCTGCACGACAGCTGTGGAAGCAGCCATGTGCCCGAGGAGTTGCAGAAAATGCCTTGCTGGTCGAGAGACCCGCAGGGTAAAGGAGGATGCCAGGCTGATGAGTGTGTCCACCCTTTCCGAGGGAAGAAAAGCCCTGGCTAACCTTGTGTTCAATTCTCGCCTATGAAAGTTAGGACTGAACTGGTTCCAGAACTGACTTTGGTAAGTTTAGCAGGAATCCCAAGGAAGTGAGAAGCTGCTGGGTGACTTGCAAGTGGGATTCACCTGACCTGGAGACTGACCCAATGAGCCAGTCGCCCAGGAAACACAGCAACCCTTGCCTTCTTAAGCGAGCCACTACTACAGTGAGACATTTTGTGAATACCCTTGCTAGAGGTAAGGTCAAGGGCATTGCCCTGAACTGGTAGTGCCTGAGGGCAGTTCGAACCTGAGGTACTTTCGTGAGAAGGCCTGATCAGAACATGAAAATAGGCATCCTTGAGGTCCAGGGAAGCTAGCTAGTCCCCTGGCTCTTAGGGAGCAATATCATTGCCAGAGTCAACATTTTGAACTTTGGTTTCAACAGATGCTTGTTCAAGTATCTTAAATCTAGAATGGGCCGCCATTCTCCTGTCTTTTGGGTAAGAAAGTATCTTGAATAAAGCCCTTGCCCTGATGGCAAGGAGGAACCCTTTCCACTGCTTTGCAGTCCAGCAGAGCAGAAACCTCTGCTTCCAAAGCAAGGGCTTTGAAGGATTTGCAGGTGGAAAATGCCTGGCTCTCATCTTTGGAAAGTGTTTGAAGCTGAGAATCAGACCCTGGCCTATTACCTCCAGAACCCATCTGTCCGAGTAGGGACAGCCAGTTCGCTGAAATAGGCCAACCTGCCCCCACTGGTACAGGAGAATGGCCCTGGGCACCCCATCAGGTGCCTTGCTTAGCAGCAGCTTAGGCTGAGGGGAGGGGACGGCCTACTTGAGCCTCATCTACCCCTGCTCTGAGAGAAACCTCTGCTAGACAGCAGAGGAGGCTTGAAATTGGGAAAAGGCCTGCCCTCACTCTCTGGGAGCATGCCTTTGTGGCATGGCATGCTTCTCCTTAGCCTGGGCACTTTTGTAGGTAGTTCTGTATTCATCCATCTTTTTCATATAGTTTTCTGTTTGTTCTCAAAACAGAATTTCCCACTACAGGAAAATCCATAGCCTTTGACTGGTATCTTGGGACAGATTAGTGCATCTGAGCCATGCCAACCTACATGGAAGCTACAGAAGTGGCCATGACCCTAGAAGAAACATCATTAACATCAACAGCAGTATGAAATTGAACTTAGAGGCTTCAATGCCATCAGCAGCCACCTGTTCAACTCACTAGCCAGCTGGCCATGGGCCTGCTTGGCTAACTGCTATACTGTGTCCCACCTAGATTTCTGATATCTAGCTACATAAGCCATATAATTTGCCTGCCTGAGCCCCAAAGAGCTGCCATATACTGTTTCTTCGCCATGGCATCAATCTTCCTGGAATCCTTATCAGGAGGATGTGAGGCCAGAGGAATATTAGCCTTTGTCACAGGCTGCAGCTTGTACCACACCTACATGACTACACTGCTCAGTAAGGAAGTCTGTATCCCAGCCTGACAAAGTATACCTTCTGTCCTATTTTTTATCTACAGGAGGGACAGAATGAGGATTTTTAAATCTTTGTTGTTTGCTTCCCAAATGACTTATGCAAAGGAATAGACAACCTCCTAGACTCTGGAATATCCATCATTTCCACATAATCAGGCTCCTCTGCTCATCCACAGCCTCCTCTAAAGGAAGCTGGAGGGTTTCTGCAACCTTTTGTAAAATAAAGAAAGAAGGGACTCAGACAGAATAGGAGGAGATTCTAAAGGTCTGTCTGGAGAAATGTCCGTTCAATGGGCACGCCCAGACCCCAGCCACACATATAATGATCAAATTCTCCTCCTCCTGTGTTCATAAAATCCTCAACTTCAAAATCCTGAACCACTGGGACTGAACGAACCAACCTTTACCAGCTGTTGGTGGTTCTACAGATACCTCAGACAGTGACTGGACAATCTGAATGGCTTAGCTATCTCTGCAGCAGTTGGAGACACAATTTTGGACTCCAGACCTACTGATTTCCTTGTCTTTTACTGGGACTGGTTCCTCTGAACCAGCCTTCCTTTGCCCGAGGAAGTCTCGCCCTGGTCAGAGGGCACTCCTCTGGTCCAGTGGGTACTGGACCGGGCTGGCCATCCGGTCAGCGGACTTTTTGGCTCCTCGCCCTGAGCCGCCCAATCTCTTCTCCAGGGTGGCTGCAGGAATTTTTACACACCTGGCAGTCTGACAGGAGTGGTCAGCCCCAGACACAGACAGTGATGTGTGGGGTCAGCCTTGGCAAAGGCGCCCCACAGACATCACAGTGTTGAAACCCAGTGGGCCCGGTTTTTTGGGTTTCTGGACATAATGCCAGCTAACCAAAACTTGCTCCTTTGATGGCAGTGCCAGGCAAGACACCTTATCGGTTCCTAACCGTGTCAGGTATTTGAAAAAACGCTAGTAATTCCTTTTTTAGAACCGATAGGAACCGGAACCCACTCTAAAACCCACTGTACACTTTTAAAATACAGAAAATTAACCGATCGTCAAAACCGAACCGATAATTAATTTTCCACACAGACTTAAATTTTGTACTACGGTTACCAGATAGAGCTTTAAACCGAAATGTAAAATAATAACTTTGCCGTTCAATAAATCGAAAATACCGCTTGAACCGAGAATGAACCGAAGCTGAAGGAGCTGATCCGGAGCGACTGTTCAGTGAAGGAGTAAGAATCTGACAGTTTCATTTGAAACTGCCAGATAGAAGTTTTGGGCACAGCGCCTCAGCTGTAGAACTCCAGATCTTCTGGAGTTAACTCCTTCCTCTCCGGGGCAGTTCAGCTGCAGTGGCTGACTGCTATTGTTATAATATAGCAAGACTTCATGGTGTTTGAAGGCAGACTTTTCTAGCAATCTCTTACAGGGGACCGCCCACCTGAAGTCATGTGACCGACCATGCCTGCCCTCCAGTTCTCCCACCAGAGCCAAGAAGAGGCCTGACAGCAGGAGTAAATAGGATTTGGAGTCCCTGTGTAAGAAAGAAAATGAGGGGAAGGAGGGAGAGAAAAACATGATCTACTGAAGGAACCTCTCTCAAAGACCTACTGTTACAGTAAGTTCCTATGTAACTGTACTATCTTACTTTGAGAGGGTTCCTTCAGTAGGTCATTACATATAGGACTTGAGTCCCAAGCAGTCCCACCAAAGAGAGACCGAGAGAAACAAGGGAGGAGGATAAAATAACTCCAACAGAACTGGGAATAAGAATGGACCCAGCCTGGGACAGAAGGCCCTGCAAGACAGCTAGGCCGAAGCCTGCCCTCCGCCTATAAACAATGTCCAGACTGTAGTGTTCAGTAAAGATATGGACAGAACTCTAAGTGGCTGCGGCGCAGACATCAGCCGCAGAGGCATTCCGCAGAAAAGCAGTGGAAGTGGCCATGCCCCTAGTAGAATGACCGCTAATGGGACCCGGGAAAGGTTTTTCGTACCTTTGGTAAAAATACCGAATACAGTTGCCTAACCAGTTGGAAAGGCACTGCTTCTAAACTGCTTTGCCCTTCGACCTGGGGGCAAAGGAAACAAAAAGCTGAGCGCAGCTATGGAAATCCTTTTTTCCGTGTGTGTAGAACCTCAGGATCCGATGGACGTCCATGGTGTGCAGGAGTGCCTCACCTCGGTTCATAGGGGACGGAAAGTAAACTGGAAGCTCTACTGATTGGTTCAGTGTGGCTTCTGACACCACCTTGGGTAACAACTTACGGTTTGTCCTGAGGACCGCCTGGTCCTTGTGAAAAATAAGATAAGGCTCTTTACAAACCAGAGCGTGAAGCTCCGAAATCCTTTGAGCTGACGTAATGGCAACTAAAAATAACGTCTTCCAGGAAAGGAAGTGGAAATCGCAGCTCATCGCTGATTCAAATGGGGGAGAGTGAGTTTCTCCAACACAAAGTTCAAATCCCAAGGTGAGGATGGGCTGCGGATGGGGGGGGTTTCAGATGGAAGATCCCTATCAGAAAGGCTTTTGAGCCCTCAAGCTGAGCCACGGGTTTAGTATCCACCAGCTTGTGGTACGCCTAAATTGCCAAAAGGTGGACCTAAAAGTAAGAATATGAGAGACTTGAGTTTGACAGATGAAGGAGGTATTCCATGACTTGTGGGGCAGAACAAGAAATGGGGTTCCAATTCATGGAAGATGCTCAGATGGAAAACCGTTTCCACTTCATGGCATAGGTGGAAAGAGTAGAGGGTTTTCTAGCCTCTAAAAGAACCTGAGCTACTTGAGAGGAGACCCTAAAGCAAGAAGTCGCTATGTCTGCAGGAGCCATGCGTGAAGATGCAGAGTCCTGAGCCCTGGATGGACAAGGCGACCTTGATCCTGAGTCCAGAGGTCGTGAGTCACTGGAAGCGGAACCAGTGGTTCCCTCATTAGCTGTTGTAGCAGCGGGAACCAAATCTGTCTCGGCCAGAGAGAGGTGACGAGGATCACACTCGCATTCTCTGCCTGGAGCTTGAGAAGGACCCTCTGGAAAATGGGAAACGGAGGGAAGGAGTACAAAATTTCCCTGTCCAGGAGATAGACAGAGCATTGTGCCAGAAAGCACCATGCCCTGAATGAGCAAGCAAATACTGGAAGTTTGCCTTGTATTTAAAGGGCAAAAGAGTTGATTCCGGACACCCCCATCTTAGGAAGAGAGATTCTGCCACTTCCTGATTTAATTCCCATTCGTGAGTTAGGGTCTGAGACCTGCTGACACTGTCCACCAGAACATTTTGAACACCTGGAACATGCATGGCCACTAAGGCCAGATCGTGCTGGACTGCCCAGTTACATACCTGCATTGCCTCCCTGCACAGGGGGTATCAATCAATCAATCACTTTATTTAACCAGGCATAAACACCATTGAGCAAGCTCAATTTCAAGGTGGCCCTGGGCATAAATACAATACAGTACACTTCATAAGATTACAATTACAGTGGACAACGGTGCAAAAAGAAAAAACATTGTGAAGGTGCCGGTCAATATGGGCCTATACATACCGGTCAACATAATTAACATGCAAAGGTACATAATGATAAGCTTTACTGAAATGAGAAGAGACAACAATCCCATATAATCTCCACTGAGTAAGAGCTCATGCCTAAATGATAAAAAATAAGGAGGTATTAAGGAATAGGGTAGAAATTGGGGTGAAAGAGTAGGCAGCCAAAAGGGAGGCCAGAATAGGTAAAAGGTAGAGAATAGGCAGGGTCATCTTGGATTAAGGGAACTAGGCTTGTAGGTCCTAGGTTTCTGTTGTTAGGAATGTGGAGTGGATGAGATACTTAGGCGTAGGATTTGAGAGTGGCACCCGAGGCTTAGGGGTCATCGGTATCTGAAACAGTTGCATGATTCCTTCAGATAATCCGTTAATAGAGCTTTGAATGTGAAAATGCTTGGAAGTGAGGATAATTTTAATGAGTCTTGCATAGTGTTCCAAAGTGATAGAAGTGAGAAGTTGATTGCTGCTGAGCCAAAGGCAGTTTTCACTCTAGGAATCTGGAAGCAGAGTAAGGAGAAGCGTCTCTGGCCACAGGAACCTTTAGCCCGTTTGAAGCTGTTCGAGATGTATGCAGGGAGGTTATCAGATAATGCTCTAAAAAAACAGAGGACAACATTCCTTTTTCTTCTAGTTGAGAGTGAGGTCCATCCCGAAACCTGGTATAGACGACAGTGATGTGTACTATGGGGTAGATTTAAGATACATCTTAAAGCCCGGTGGTAAAGGGTGTCCAATTTGTTTAGCATCGTTGATGGGCAATGACTGTAAAGGAAGTCAGCGTAGTCCAGTATAGGTAGGAATGTAGTTTGTACTAGTCTCATTCTGGCTTCTAATGTGAGTAGGTGTTTAATGCGATAGAATAAACCTAATCACTGTCTTAGTTTCTTCAAGGTTTCATTTAAGTGGCACAGAAAGTTGAGCTTTGTTATCCAGCCAGAACCCTAGGTATTTAAAGGTATCAACTACTTCAAGGGTTCATCTAAGAGTGTTCGGATCTGTAATATGTGACATCCGGAAGTAGACTTTGGTGAGAGAATAACTGCTTTAGTCTTTGGCGCTGAGGTGGAGCTTATGAGTGAGAAGGTTGTATTGAGGGTGACGGAGTCTTTCTGTAGACTCAGGGCAGATCCAAGGATGAATTTGTGGTACAGAGTACAGTATCATCTGCGAATAAGTGCACTTTTGCTGTGCCCAGCTGCGAGTCCAGATTATTGATGTATATTGCACAGAGGATAGGGCCCAGGATGGAGCCTTGTGGGAACTCCTCGTAACAAGGATTTTTGTGGAGACAGATCTCCTTCCTATGGCTTTGACTTGTTGTAACCTATTGGTTAGGTAGCTGGTGAACCATTTAATGGCAGAACTATCAAGTCCGATGTTACTCAGTGCAGTAAGCATGATGGTATGATCCACAGTATCAAAGGCCTTACTTAGATCAAGGAAGAGGGCAAATACATGCTTCTTAGAGTCCAAGGCCATCTGCCAGTCTGTAGTTACTTTGGCAAGAGCCGATATTGTACTGTGTTTGGCCTGAAGCTGGACTGAGCCGGGTTTAACAACTTTTGTGAATCCAAACGTTCTCTAAGTTGGATGTTGACAATTTTCTCAAGTAATTTAGACAGGACGGATAGTATAGAAATAGGCCGGTAATTGTTCAGATCACTCGGATCCCCAGTCTTGAATAATGGTAGGATGTGGGCAGTTTTCCACAAGACAGGTAGCTCACCTCGAATCAGAGAGGTGTTGAATAAGTGTGTAATGGGGGCAGTCAGACAGGTATGGCCAAGTTTTAGGAAGTAAGGTTCAATATTACCTGCACCCGGACTCTTTTTTGTATCCAGAGAAAGGAGGAGGTCCTCCACTTGCTTGAACGTAATTGTGAGGAAGCTGAAGGGAATGGGATGCAGTTGGTTATGGTTGTGATTATCAGTGAAGCCAACAGTGTAGTCTCTGCCGGGCTAAGTTTGCTGATAGGTGAGGTGTCAAAGGCAAGCCCTGCAGTGGCAAAAGTGATCATTAAGCTTTTCTAGTACATCAGCTTTGTCCGTGATAGGTGGTACCATCAGACACAATTTGTTGGAAGGGTTGCAGTGGACTGACCTTCGACTTCTTTGACGATGTTCCAAAATTTGGAAGTTGTTTTTATTGTCTTCTAGTTCGTTTTGGAAGTACCTAGCTTTTTCTGACCTAATTAGCTTGGTACAAGCATTCCTAGTGGTACGGAATGCTAACCAATCAGCCTCCAGGTGGGATTTCCTCGCTTTTTTCCATCAGTAGTCCCTATCCCCAAGTGCTTTCTTCAGGATGGGAGAGAACCAGCCAGGAGTTTTATTTTTTGATTTGATCAGTCTTAGTGGGACGTGTTTGTCTATTAGCTCCAGTAAGAGGCTGCGAAAGATGATAAATGCCTCGTTAAAGGTGGGGGTTAGGTAGAAATCCTGCCAACGAATGTTGCTTAGATCTTTCAGGAAAGTGTACTGGCAGAACTTTTTCAGGCATCTTTTCAGTTTGAATTTGGAGGCCGTTTTTATTTGGGAAGGATGTCTGATGCAAGCAGTAGCACAATGGTCGCTTATATCATTGAAGAATACTCCAGTATGTGAGATAGTGTGAGGTTTGTTTACTAGGATAAGGTCCAGGAGGGTGCTGCGCTCAGGGTTTATTCTGTTAGGTCTGGTTATAGCAGTCACCATTTGTAACAGACCATTAACATCGCATAGATCCTTCAATTTCTTAGAGCTGCCATCATTCCAATTTAGATTAAAATCCCCCATTAGAATACACTCAGTATCAGCAGAGTCGAGAAGGTTTTGAAGGCGTGGTAGAAGTGCCCAGCCACCAGACGGTGGTCGGTAGCATGCCATAAGGAGTGATTGCTGAAAGTGATAATTTTAGAGCAAGGCATTCAAATTCCTTAGCTTTTGAGGTACAGTCAAAGACCATGACTGTGAATTTGCTTTTGACATATATTGCAACCCCTCCCCCTCTAGTCGGTCTATCACAGCAGTAGATGATATATCCGGGTACGTTGATAGATTTGTCCAGGGTCGAGGGTATGAGCGAGTTCCTCCTTGTTTGTTGAGGTACCAAACTACCGACATACTGTCTGTTTGAACCAGCAGTGATCCCATGGGAAGGAGGGTCTGAAAGGCCTGTAAGGCGTACAAGACCACCCCCATCTCCAGAACGCTGATGTGTAATAATGCTTCAAACCTGGACCACAGTCCTTGAGCTTGGTGCTCCCCTGGATGTGCTCCCCATCCCATGTTCGATGCATCTGTAGTTAGGGATGCCGAGGGAGCCGGGCTCCTGAAAGGAAGACCCAAGGAAAGGTTGCAGGGGTCCCTCCACCACAGCAATTGTTTCTGAACTGCTGAGGAGACTAGGACCGGATGGTCTAGTTCATCCAGGAGTTGGATCCACTGCGCCCGCAAGGAGCACTGGATGACTCTCAAGTGAAGCCTCACCAGGGGAGCAGTAGTGATGGAGGCTGCAATCAGACCAAGAAGGCGGAAGACCTCCCGGGCTGGGATGGTCCTGGATGAAGCCACCAAAGAAGCCTGATGGACCAGGGTGTCCGTCCTGTCTGGAGGAAGGAAGGCTCTGCATTGGACTGTATCCAAAACCACCCTGATGAATTGTAGCCTCTGGGATGGAGTCATGGATGACTTGGGAACATTGACAGTAATTCCCAGTTTGCAAGAGGTCCAGAGTAAAGGACAGAGCCTCCAGTGAGGAGTCCCTGTAAGGGGCTGAGATCAGCCAATCATCCAGGTAAGGGAAAACCGCAATACCCTGGCGGCACAAAAAGGCTGCCACCACCGCCAGGCACTTGGTAAACACCAGAGGATAGACCAAAGGGGAGGGCCCGAAATTAGAAGTGCTCCCTTTGGAAAAGGAATTGCAGGAATTGGCAGTGGCTGGGGATGATCAGGATGTGCAGGTAAGCATCCTGCATGTCCAGAGCGCACAGCCAATGATTTTCCAAAAGTGGAAGAAGGCTGTGGAGCGTTAGCACCTGAAACTTTCTGTACTCGACGAACAGATTCAGACTGCTTAAGTCAAGAATGGGTCTCAAGTCTCCTGCCTTTTTTGGAACTAGGGAAAAATGGGAGGAAAACCCCTTTGCCGGAGGGGAACGCGCTCTATTGCTTCCTTGAGCAAAAGGCTTTGAATTTCTTCCCAAACGAGAAGAGCCTGATCCCTGGAGTAGGAAGACCTTTTTGGCAGAGATTCTGGGTGAATTTCCAGAAACTCAATAGTGTGTCCGATGGACACCAGTTGCAGGATCCATGCGTCTGAGGTCACTACCTGCCATTCCTGTGCATGGCTGGCGAACCTCCCCCCCCCCCCACCTGCTCTTCTTCATGAGACGGCGGAGGCAGTGGGGATAGGGAGTCAGAAAGTGGTGGATGTTCTGGGGTGGGCCTCCTGAATGTTTCTGGTTTTTGGAGGTAGGAGGAGTGGCAGAACCTGTGGCCTTGCGTTTGCCCTGGCGTTGAGCAGGGGCCTGCTTCCTCTGCCTCCAGGTCCTTTTCCAAAAGGACTGTTGCTGCTGTTGAGTGACCGATCGGTACATGGACCTCACTGATCTGAGGGAGAGGCCTCTGTCCTTGAGATAAGTAATAATATCTTTGGTGTCCCCACCAAAAAACACTGAGCCCTGGAAGGGGGCACCCTGAATCGTAGACTGTACCTCGTTGGCGAGGCCAGAGATGCAAAGGCAGGGATGCTGTCTTAAGGCAACAGCAGTCGCCGAGGTGCAAGCTACGGAATTGACAGTCTCGTATGAAGCCCGCAAAGCACGCCTACAGGAGAAGCGAGAGAGGTGAAGATCCTTTGCAAGTTCCTCCTTGAGGAGCGAGGGGTCCATCGCTTGGACTCAGGCCTCTAACCTGGACAAGGTAGCTTTCTGGTGTGACGCCATGTGGGCCACATAGTTAAGGGACCGAAGCGCACATGTGGCCGAAGCATAAACCTTCCTGCCGAACTGGTCGATCTGCCTCGACTCTTTGTCTGGAAGAGAGGTGCTCATGTGCTTGGGATGAGCGATCATGAGCAGCTGAAATAATAACAGAGTCCGCCTTGGGATGAGTCTTGAGAAAGGGAGCTTCTTTCGGCACCTGGTACACTCCATCCGGCCTCTTAGAGACAGCCAGGAGAGAATGAGACATCTGCCAGACCATAAAGGTGAGGTCCTTGTGAGGTCTGATCCAAGGAGGAATCGGGACCGGGGACAGAGACTCTAAGTCCAGGTGTTCGGCTAGTCTCTGTCTCATGGGTCCTGATCCTCCTGACTCCCAGTCGAAAAAATCTTTCATGGACCTCAACATGTCCAAAAGGCAGGATCTTCCCGGGGAGACTTGGGGAAACCTTGCCCTTCGGACTCTCTGGTTCCTCCAAAACATCCTCTACTGACTTGTCGGCATCCTCGTCACCATCACCATCTGCCCCCTCGTCCAGGAGACCACGAATGTCGAGAAGAACGATGGTTTGACGTGTCATCCCCAAGACATGAACCGTGGAAGAAGAGGAGCTCCTCGGGGATGGACATCTAGGAGAGCATGGGAGTGGGAGCCTACTCTCCAGATCTGAGACCAACTCCGAGCGCACCCCCTGCCACCAAGGCTGGATTAATGCCTTGAAGTCCGGCGTAGACTGAGGCAGTGGAGGGGGAGGCAGTTAAGGCTGGGGGGAGAGGAGGAGAAGGGGGAAGGACCGGTGGAAGGGGGTAATGATACCCCTCATAACCCTGCAAGTGGTAACCCTGGTAGGGATTGTACCCAGGGTAATACTGTCCCAAGGAACTCCAATCAGGAGGAGAACCAGCTGCGTAGTGGACCCCAGGATACCCCGGTGGGTGATGAGGAACAGTTCAAAGTTTAGAAAAAAATCCCCATCGTCAGTGGGTCTGACGGAGGGGGACCCTATGCCAGACCCGCCGCTGTATAAATCGGTGGCAGATCAGGCATCAGGATAGCTAACGCCAGGGGTCACCACCGCCGATCTGCACAACCCGATCCGCGCCGAAGGGGGTCTACGCCAGAGGGTCTGGCGCTAGGCCCAGACGGCGATCCGATGGAGGACCACGACTGGCGCCGAGGCAAAGGCTGGGACAGACCACTGGGCCCAGGCCAAGGAATAGTCGATGGAAGTTCCAGTGTCGGGTTGGGAGTCGCTGGGTCCGAAAGTGGGATCGGGACATTTACCGGATCTAAAGGGATCCCACCCGATGGGAGAGGACGGGCCACCACTGTAAGGCCAGATGGCTGAGGATGAACATCCTTCCCTGTGACCCCGTCAGGGAAGCGCAGGACAGACCCCGAAGAATGGTCTTTGATGTCGAGGGGGCCCGCACTGTCCTTGCCTGAGAAGGGGAAGGTACTGGCGGGGGAGAAGGGGGGAGAGAGAGGCAGTCTCCCCCTGGTTCTGCCAGGCATCGGGGGTGGTGCTGTTAGGCCCCAATGGGAGAACCACACCTGAGCGGCCATCAGAGACGGGCATCTTACCAGACGGTGCCGGGCGGAGGAGGAGCCCCTGGCCAACGTATCGGCTGTAGCCGGGTGGGTCCCTGAGGTCTGGGGAGCTGACTTACCGGCAGACGGGCGGTCCCCAAAGGAGATGAGGCCCACTTAGTGGCCGTTGTGGTAGAGCAGTCAGAGGAGCCAATGGACACTAACCCACGGATGTTGATCAGACTTACTGGCCGTAAGTCTTCTTATGCGGCTGTAGGCGGCCTTGAGCCCGCGAGGGCCTCGAGGCTTAGGGTCGGGTTTCCAGAGCCCTCCGCATTTGTCTTTGTGTTTCTTGAGGGAGAAGATTTTTCTGAAGAGGACTCACGGATCTGGTCCATTTGATTTTCAAGAGAAGCAAGACAGAGTTTTAAAAGGTGGGCCTCCCAAAGCCTGTTGTCTCCACTTTTTGGTGGCCTGATTGAAAGTTTGGCACTCCGAGCAGGGTGAGACAGGGTGGTCTGGGCCCAGACAGATCACGCACTTCAGATGACCCTCCTTATGACGTATTTGTGCGCTGCAGGATGAGCACTTCTTCTTGGGTGAAGACAAAAGCAAAAATTCTGAAAGGAATGGTGAAGGAAAAAAATCGGATGCAAGAACTAAACACAACAATCGCTACTGGAAGTCTGCTATGTGACTGACACAAGACGACGGCGGGAAAGAAATGGAAATTACGTACCTACCGTAATTCTTGATCTTCTTGGACGAAGTCTCCACCACTCATTTACACTGATGGGATCTACGCCGGAGGCGCTAGGACCCAGTGGGAGCAAACTTTTTGCAGGAGGGTCGGCACCAGAGTTGGAGCCGTGAGGAGCGGCGCCGAGAGCCTTGGCTCATGTGGCAATGACTATCTCAGTGTCGACCCTCCAACCGCCTCAGTACCCTTTTTTCCAAGTAGGTGCAGCGTAACTAACCTAGAGGGATAGCCTAACGAAAACCGGACATAAGATAGTCCGGAAGACCCGTATAAGAAGGGTCAAGAAAGAAGTCTTCACAGCCTAAAGATTGAGGGAGTGAAGACCAACAACATAGGTGAGCTCAGGGGATGGTAGAGGTAGGGAATGAGTGGTGAGACTTCGCCCAAGATCATCAAGAATTATGGTAGGTACGTAATTTCCATATCTTCCTGGACATAAAGTCTCCACCACACATTCACACTGATGGGAGAGTACCGATCTAGTAATCCCGAGAGGGCAGCAGGAGAGACCAAGAGCTCACAAATTTAGGACAGAAGTCCATCAAAGATGGTTCTGCCAAACGAAATATGTCGCCTGGCATGGACATCCAGAGCATAGTGCTTTACGAAAATATGCACTGAGCTCCAGGTAGCCGCATTGCAAATATCTGCAATGGGCACATTGCGGATTTCTGCCAGGGATGCCGCAACCGCTCTAGTAGAGTAAGCGTACAATCTGCACTCCAGCTTAACCTGCGCCATGGAATAACAGTGGTGAAGGCATGCTACCAGCCATGTTGAAATGCATCTGATAGCAACAGGTTGACCCATCCGGGTTTCGCTGAAGGAAACAAACAGTTGTTGAGCTTTGCAAATTTCTTTTGTCTAAGTAGAAACGCAGAGCTCTTTTGACATCCGAAGAATGAAGGGTACGTTCTCCTTCATTTTGGAAGTTCGCAAAGTAAGTAGGAAGGACCAAAGGTTGGTTTAGATGGAATTCTGAAACCACCTTACAGAGAAACTTAGGATGGGTCCTAAGAGCTACTTTATCTCTATGAAACACAGTATAGGGAGGGTCTGTGACCAAGGCATGTCTCTTAGAGATCCTCCGGGCCGAGGTAATGGCCACCAGGAAGGCCGTTCTCCAAGTGAGAAATTTCAGCTCACAGGTAGCTAGAGGCTGGAAAGGCTTTAGAGTGAGCATGTCTAGTACAAGATTAATGTCCCAGGCTATGACTGGATGTCTGATAGGAGATCTGGTATGCAGAATTCCCTTAAGAAACCTCTTAACCACAGGTAACAGCCTGTGACAAGGAAAGTACTGGCTCATGATAAGCTGAAATGGCACAAAGGTGAACTTTGACTGTAGAGTATTGCAGACCTGAATTTGAGAGGTCTAAAAGGTACTCTAGAACTTTATTGGGTGGGCAGGAAAAAGGATTCAAAGAGGATTCTGCACACTAGAGAGAGAGACACGCTTCCATTTGGCTGTGTAAGGTTTTCTAGTGGCTGGATTACGCGCAGCCATAAGAATATCTGAAACTCTGCAAGAGACATTGAACCTGTTTACCTCTATCTCTTCAGGAGCCAAGTGTGAAGGTGAAGCTATCTCAGATTGTGATGGACCACAGGCCCCTGAGTCAGAAGGTTTGTCTGAAGGGGAAGCGCTTTCGGAGGGGTTTTCGACATACTATTGAGTAACGGAAGAAAAAACTACTTACCATAGTAATGTTGTTTCTTCTAATGGAGTCTTGCTGTATTCTGACCATATGCAGTTAGAGCGACCGGTTCAACTGCCCCGGAGAACTAAGAGTTAAACTCTATGCAAATGCATAGAACGTTGAGCTCGATCTCGGTTTTCAAACCACTGTCCTCGGTATGTTTTAGTAACTGATCAGATTCTATGAAGCAAACTATATAAATATATAAGAAATGGCCACAACTAAGCCTAAACAGGACCCAAACGGGCCACCTACGGAGAAACTCAGAGGGCATATAAAAGACTCAAGTCACAGATGACCACAGAAAAACCATTACTCACTAATGGTTTAAATCATAAGTTGCTGCAGAAAAGCCACCCATCCCCAGGTTCTGAAGGGGAGATAGGGTGGGAGGTCAGAATACAGCAAGACTCCATTAGAAGAAACAACATTACTATGGTAAGTAATTTTTTCTTCAAACAACATGAAGTCTTGCTGTATTCTGACTATATGCAGACTGTAAAGCAGTGCCCCCAGGAGGTGGGCACAGAACCTATTTGGGGAATAGGCTCTGCAGTACCACTGTGCCAAACCTAGCATCACTCCTTGCCTGAATATCCAGGCTGTAATGCTTAGTGAATGTATGGACAGACTTCCAGGTGGCAGCCTTACATATCTCAAGCAGGGGAACTTCCCTGGCAGCTGCCAGGGAAGCAGCAGTGCCTCTGGTAGAGTGAGCCCTAAGACCTGCTGGTGGGCCCTTACCTAGCTTACTGTAGCAGAATTGGATACAGGCCACAATCCATCTGGCTATAGTCCTTTTGGCAGCTGGCCTGCCCTGACCCACTTTACCTTAGGTAGGAAAAAGCTGGGAGGAATCCTTCCCTAGCTCTTTTGTCCTGTCCATATAATAGCTAATAGCTCTTTTTACGTCCAGGCTGTGTAGCCTGCATTCACCTGAGCTAGAGTGATCTGAGAAAAATACAGGCAAGGTAATGGATTGGTTCAGATGAAAATCCAAAACCACTATAGGAAGGAATTTGCTATTAGTTCGGAGCACAATTTTATCCCTGTGAGGTGAAATATAGTTGGGCTCCACAGACAAAGCCTGAAGCTCACTGATTCTTCTAGCAGAAGTGATCGCCACTAGAAAAACAGTTTTTCAAGTGAGAAACTTGAGCTCTGAGGAAAACATAGGTTCGAAAGGAGGCTGCATAAGCTGACCTATACATATGTTCAGGTCCCATGCAGGGGTAGGTTCCCTATGTGGGGGATGAAGATGCAACAATCCCTTGAAAATCTTCTTAAAAACTGGGTATGTAGCCAGAGAAGATGCCTTCCCTGCCGAAAGATAAGCAGAGACAGCAGAAGGGTGTACCTTCAGGGTAGATGGCTGTAAATGCAGAGACTGAAGGTGAACCAGATAATCCAAAATTTGTGGTACTGCAGCTTGATGTGGATCCAAATCCTTCTGTTCACACCAGATGGAACATCTTTTCCATTTAGAGGAACAGGTTTTTCTTGTAGTAGGCTTTCTAGCACCTGTCAGAATATCTAGGACAGATTGAGATAGTTGTAGAACTGCATGCTCTAGGTCTTTAAGAGCCAAGTCTTGAGGTGAAGGGACTGAAGATTGGGGTACATTAACCTGCCCTGAGAGGATGTTAGCAGGTTGTACCTCCTGGGTAGAGATATTGGTTTGGTCACTGACAGTAACAGGAGCATCGAGTACCACAGCTGTCTGGCCCAGTCTGGGGCTATGAGAATTATTGTGGTAGACTAAGACCTCAGCTTGAAAAGGACTCTGGTGATCAGAGGAAAAGCATAAAGGAACCTGTTCGACCAGTCCAGAAGGAGAGCATCCAGTGGCACTGAGCCCTGGAGTGGAGTCCTGCAACAGTACAGGATAACTGGTGATTGTCTGAGGCTGCAAAGAGATCCATCTCTGGAACCCCCCCACCTCCTGAATGTCGAGAGAAGGACCTGCTTGTTCAAGGTCCATTCATGATGGCCCTGGCTGATTCTGCTGAGAGCATCTGCCAGTACATTGTCCTTGCCTGGCAAGTGAACTGCTAACAGTGACATGTTGAGGGAATATGCCAGTTTCCAAATCTTCATGGATTCTGTGCACAGCAGAGAAGATCTTGTTCCCCCTTACTTGTTGATGTAGTACATGGTGGTGGTGTTGTCTGTCCTGACCTGTACCACTTTGCCCTGTAAGAGACTGGCAAACTCCTGAATAGCCAGGAATACTGCCCAGAGCTCCAGAAGATTGATGTGTAAGAGTGACTCCCGAGGAAGCCATGTACCGTGTGTTGTGTGTTCCCAGAAATGGGCATCCCAGCCCAGGAGGGAAGCATCCATTGTCAGCACCTGAGTGAGAAAGGGGACCCCTGCTCTGAGGTTGTCCGTCTTCATTCACTACTGAAGAGCTAACAGAAAGGTGGGAGACACTGGAATCAGTTTGGACAGGGAATCCTTTTTCTGAGACCAGAAAGATCTCAGGTGAAACTAAATGTCCCTCATTTGGAACCTGGCCCCCAGAACCACAGCTGTGGTCGAGGCCATGTGTCCTAGGAGCTGTAAGAAGTACCTTGCTGGACGAGGAACTCGAACCTGGAAGGATTCTGCCAATTCTATGAGGGTCTGTGCCCTTGCAGAAGGCAGGAAAGCTCTTGCCTGAATGGTATTCAGCTCTGCCCCTATGAAGTCTAGTACTTGAACTGGAGTTAGGATAGACTTTTGAAAATTTACCAAGAACCCCAGAGAGTAACTTGGGTGAGTTTTAGGGTTTGTGTGACCTGCTGAGGGATTGACCCACCAACAGCCAGTCGTCCAGATACGGGTAAACTGAAACCCCTTGCCTTCTGAGGAATGCCACTACTGCCAGACATTTTGTAAACAATCTTGGTGCAGATGTCAGGCCGAAAGGCATAACCCTGAACTGGTAATGGCCTGAAGACAGTTGAAATCTGAGGTATTTTCTGTGAGACTGCCTGATGGGGATGTGGAAGTAAGCATCCTTTAGATCTAGGGATGCCAGCCAGTTCCCCTGACTGAGAGTCGGTAAAATGGTAGCCAGTGTTGTCATTTTGAATTTTGACTTTGTAAGATGTCTGTTTAGGAATCTGAGGTCCAGAATGGGCCGCCACTCCCCATTTTTCTTTGGTGCCAGGAAGTACCTTGAGTACAGCCCTTTTCCCCTGTGCTGATGTGGCACAGGTTCCACTGCTCTTGACTGAAGAAGTGTGGAAACCTCTGCCTCCAGCTGAGCTGTTTCTGCAGTGCTGGAAGGTCTGAAAATCCTTGCTGACAGTTTTGGGGGCACCTTGAAAGTGAGAGCAAGTCCCTGACCTACTATCTCCAGGACCCATTTGTCTGAACTGATGGAATGCCAAGCCTGGAGATAATAGATCAGCCTGCCCCCAACAGTGGAAGGGGAGGCGGTCCGAACAGAGCTTTCAGGTTGTCTGCTTAGCTCGGGTAGCAGACTGGGGGTGTGGAGGTGGCCCTGCCAGCACCCCTCCTGCCCCTCCCTCTAAAGAACCCCCTGGGTTGCTGGTAAGAGGGAAAAGCTTGGGCCTGGTGGAAAGACCTGGGCTAAGGTCTGCCCCTGGTCTGCTGCTTCTGAGGAGTGGCAGCTTTCTCTTTTGCTGAAGCACTTCTGTATGCCACTCTGTACTCATTCATTTTCTTCATATATGCCTCAGTCTGTTCCCCAAACAGAGTGTTCTGGACAATGGGAAAGTCAATGGCATTATTCTGTGTGTCCTGGGAAAGGTTTGTACACCTGAGCCAGGAAAAACGCCTGAGGGATACAGCAGAAGCCATAGCCCTGGAAGCTGTATCATTGGAGTCCACAGTCATGTGGAATTCGGGACTTAGATGCTTGTACCCTCTTGTTGACCAGCTCCTGAAGGTCAGTAGAAAGCTCAGGAAGTGCCTTTTTAGCCAGTTGCTCGACAGCTTCCCAAAGAAATTTTTGATACCTGGGAGCATAAGCCATATAGGAGGCTTGCCTGATACCCAAAGAAGATGCCATGTACCCTTTTTTAGCAAGAGAATCCACCTTTCCGGAATCCTTGTCGGGGGGGGGGGGTGAGAGGACAGAGGGATGCCAGCCTTCTCGCAGGCTGCAGTTTGAACTACCCCAACGTGGCTACAATGGCAAGTCAAGAAGTCAGTACCATTGCCAGCCAGGAAATACTTCCTGTCCATCTTCTTATCTACAGGAGGGACAGAACTAGGGGCCTGGAGGATTTTCAAAGTCTGCTTCTTAAGGGACTTATGAATGGAAATCGAAAGCCCCTGGGATATAGGAAGATCCACCATCTCCCTGTAGTCCTCTTCCTCATCGTCGTCCTGCCTGGCCTCTTGTACAGAGAGCTGCAGAGTCTCAGCTACCTGCCTCATAAAGGCAAAATGGGAGGTAGCCTCATAGACAGACCTAGGAGGGGATTCGTACTGGGGATGGTCAGGAGAGACCTCAGGATCAATAAGCTCCCCTTCATCCTGTTCCTCATCGTCCTCCTCATACTCAGAAAAATACTCCTCCTCAGGATCAGTGACTCCTGAAGTAGATGAACCAGTATCCGGAACCATTGGCTGCCCATATGGTACATGCGATGGTTCGCCAAACCCAGACTGCAAAGACTGTACTATTCGGACGGCCTTTGCAAATTCATCTGCGGTTGGAACCGAGGTCGACTGCTTGCGCGATTCCGAACCGGAGCGTTTGGCTTGCTTCGACACTGCAGGTTCAGGAGCTGACTCTGAACGTCATTTAGCCACTGACGGTTCACCCTGGCTTGAAAGGTCGGTTGTCGGATCCGAAGGTTCGGTTAAACCGGAACAGGCCTCAGCAGTCTTGTCCATTCTTTCCTTCAGTTTACTGAGTGGGGGAAATTCTTACAAATATCACAGTCAGTTTGTAAGTGGTTAAAACCAAACAGTACAGACGCACCAAATGTGGATCAGCTTTTTGCAAATTGCTCCCCACACTCGGAACAACGCTGAAACCCAGCGGGACCGGCTTTTCTCTTGGGTTTCTGTGACATAACCCTAAAATTTGGAGCTTAACCCAGTGGCTTAGTTAGGCCGGTTTAGCAAACACCAAATATCTGCTTTCTCCGGAGTGGCTTAGTTAGGCCAGGATAAAGAATTAAAGAAATGAGAAACTTACCCTGAAGGCTTAGTTAGGCCGGGTAAAGGAGAATACAAAGTCCGAACCGGCCAACGGTTTAGCGCTAGCCCAAAAATGAACCAAGAGCCCCTGGTTCTGGTCAGGACTTTGCACTGGTATTCCAATACAGTGGAAATTTACAAGAAAAAAGGAAATTTAGTAGTTCGGTTCCCTCACGGTTATGGAACCGATCGGAAACCGAACACTTACCCAACCTAGGAACGTACACTATACCGAAGACAGCGGTTTGAGACGTACTAAAATAAAAACAACAAAGCGGTTTGAATAAACCAATGAAACTCAGCTTTAGACCAAAGAAAGCAAGGAGAAATCTCTGAGGCGTCTTCACTGGTGAGATATCTCATCAGTTACTAGACTGTACCGAGGACAGTGGTTTGAAAACCGAGCTCGAGCTCAACGTTCTATGCATTTGCATAGAGTTTAACTCTTAGTTCTCCAGGGCAGTTGAACCGGTCGCTCTAACTGCATATGGTCAGAATACAGCAAGACTTCATGTTTGAAACCATATTTGTTGAGGCCAGAAGGGAGCAATGAGGATCATTTTGTCCCCGTGGCACTCTAACTTGAGAAGTACCCTCTGAATTAGAAGAAGAGGCGGAAAGGCATATAAAAAGCGTTTTGTTCACTGCAGCCTGAACGCATCCTGACAGAAAATGCCAGGCCCTGGATTTCTGGAGCAGAAGAGAGGCAGTTTTGTGTTGAGTGGGGATGCAAAGAGGTCCAGGTCTGGAGTTCCCCACTCTGTGAATAGTGACTGAACTACGACCAAGTCAAGAGACCATTCGTGAGGATCTCTCTCTGTTCTGCTGAGACGGTCTGCCAGTTCGTTCTGCACTCCCGGCAGGTAGAATGCTTGAATGAGAGCTTTGTGCTCCAAGCACCATTCCCACACTCTCATCGCTTCCCTGAATAAAGCGTAAGAGTGAGCACCACCCTGCTTGTTGATGACGTAATACATCACTGCTTTGTTGTCCGTTTGAAGGAGAATGTTCTTGTGACAGAGAAAGTCCTTCAAAGCCTGGACTGCATAAATGATGGCTCTCATTTCTAAGACATTTATGTGAAGCTGGGACTTGTCTTGAGTCCACGTACCTTGGGTGTGGAGATTCTGACAGTGAGCTCCCCACCCCATCAGGGACGCGCCTGTGGTAATGGAAATCTGATGATCCAGGGGAGCAAAGGGATACCCTTCCAGAAGGTTGTCCTCTTGCGACCACCAGGTAAGTGACCTCTTCAGAGGTTCTGTCACCTTGATGAGAAAGGACTGAGGGTGAGTGGTTGGGGACCACTGAGCATCCATTGAGAGGTTCTCATGTGAAGGCGTGCTAGGGTTACAGTGAACACCAAGGATGCCATGAGACCCAGCATCCGTTGCATTGAGATAGCTCAAACCGTTCTCTCTGATGTATCTGGCCATCTGTAGGATATTGCTCCTTCTGTCCTCTGGTAGAAAAGCTTCCGCACAGGAGGTGTCCAAAAGAGTTCCTATGAAAAGGAGCTTCTGGGAGGGCTGCAACTGCGATTTCTTGAGATATAGCAGGACTCCCATTGACGTGAGAAAGTCTGAGGCCATGGCTACGGCGTCGAGAGTTCCTTGCCTGGAAGGGCTTGCTAGAAGCCAGTCGTCCAGATATGGGAACACTTGTATTCCGATCTTTTTCTGAGATGCGCTGCGAGAATTGCACAACACTTTGTAAAAATTTGCGCCGCCAAGGATAGCCCAAAGGGCAGGACTCTGAACTGATAATGCTGGCACAAAACTACGAACCTTAGGTATTTGTGATGCCTTGGGTGAATAGGAATATGTTGGTAAGCATCCTGCATGTCCAGAGAGGCTAATCAGTCGTGCTGATGAAGCAAAGGTAACAGAGTTCCTGGCGACATCATTTTGAATTTCTCTTTGGGAAGAAATTTGTTCAATTTTCTGAGGTCCAAAATGGGGAGCATGCCCCCGGTTTTCTCTGGAACTAGAAAGTAATGGGAGTAGAACCCTGTGTTCTGTTGATCCAGTGGAACTACTTCTACTGCCCTGTTTTTCAGAAGGCCTTGTATCTCGGAGACGAGAAGTTCTGACTGAAGTATTGACAGTTTTGGCTGCCATTTGGGGGGACAATCCGGAGGGTTCTCTGAAAGACTGAGGCAATATCCCTTGCGGATTATCCGGAGGACCCACTTGTCCGATGTTATGGACTTCCACTGGTTGAGGAATTGAGTCAGACGACCTCCCACCGCTACAGAGGAGTCCCCCTCGGGCAGCTGAGGTGGGACTTGGGCCAGAAACTCAGAAGGCAGCACTGGGCCCTTTGGGCCCTTGTGCTTTCTGTTGCGTTTTCTTTTGAGGTTGAGGGGCTTGGTTTTTATTAAAACCTCCTCTGCCATTGCCTCGAAAGGACTGACGGTTATGAAACTGGCGCTTATTAACCCCCGAGAAGGGGCAGGAGCAGGTCGAGCCAATTTAATGGACGATCTGGTCTTTTGTGTGGCCTCTAGATCTTGTTCTACTTGAGGACCAAAGACACACACACCATTGAAGGGCAACACCATGACCTGTTGCTGGGCATCATTCATGAAGCCTGAAGTGCGCAGCCAGGAATGAAGGCGAGTACAAATACCCGCCGCCGCCACTCGGGAGGCAGTATCGAAGCACCCATAGCTGCTTTAACCTGCTGGTTGTTGGACCTGATCACCCCTGGTTATGGTTTGAAGAAGCTCTGAATTAGCGTCGGACTCTGGTAGAGCTTCAACCATTTGTTTGAGTGAATGCCAAATAATATATTCATATTGAGAGAAATAGCCCTGGTAGCTGGCAATACACATACCCAGGGTGGATGCAGCAAAGACACTCTCTTACCTAAAGTATCTATCTTACGAGACTCTTTGTTTATAGGTTGAGCTGTAGTAGTCTGAGGAAGAACAACCTTCTTATTCTCTGCCAAGACTACAATAGGGTCCACAAAGGCTTGGGAGGCCAAAATGGGTCGATTCTTGGGAGCAGCATACTTCCTATCTATGGATTTAGCCACAGAAGGAATGAGAGCAGGATTATTCCACACCATTTGAGAAAGTGTCTCAAAGGAGGGCTGCACTGGGGGAGTTAAATCCATAGGGATATCCGGAACATGAAAGTACTGGAGTCTTAAAAGCTTCCCAGGATCGATATCCATAGTCTGGAGAGAAAGAGTGGAATTCAAATTTTTCAGCAGAGACTTAAATGACAGGTTCTCAACCACAGGCTCTGCAGCAGGATTAGATCCTGCTCCTTCCACATCATCACCCAGCCTAAGGTCTGGGTCAGGCTCAATATCATCTCATGACAGCCCAGGAGGGACTGTATGGACAGGAAAGGAGTGAAAATCAGAAGGAAAATAGGAGGGAAGGGGTTCGGAGTCGAGGCCCTGGAGGCGGAAGATGTCACACAAGTCTCGTTGCTGAAGAGCACGGCGCTGCCTGGCCCAGCACAGCACAGCGCTGACAGAGGCCCCGCACCGAAAAGCCGCTGAGGATGGCGCCAACAGACGATTCACGCCCAACTGCGCTGAAACCAACGCAGGGCCTCAAAACCAAGATTTGAGGCAAAAGAAGGAAAAGAAGCAGGAGAAAGAGGCATCGGTGTGGCCCCCTGTGCCACAGCCAAGTGAGGGGGGGAGAACACCTGAGCGCAGAGTCGACGGCACCGAAGAAGGCACCGCGCAACTAGGGAGGCCCCACCACCCTATCTGATCTCCCGTAGGGTCCGAGGGCCCCTGAGTGACCGGGGCAGGCAGCTGGACCAACCTCCGAGCCCATTGCTCCATCAGAGTGGCCTACTGATGAAACTGTTCATCTGAAGCCCTACCAGAAGGCGGGAAAGGGCTCTGATGTTGAAGAGGTCGGAGACCAGAGACAGAAACCGGCGACTCCGGAGACCGGCAACTGACCCCAATGACTGACCGTCGACGTGCAGACATACCAGAAGGTGACCTCGAGTGATGCCTTCTCTTTCTGGACCTACGAGTCGAAGAAGAGCTCGAGGCCGAACAGTGCCGAGAGTGCGACCGTTTTCTTTTATGCTTCCGTGGGAACCACCCCTCCCCAGGACATTGGACTGTCCATTGTCAGACCCCCCCCTCAGAAGAGGGCGGTGGACCAGACCAAGCCTGCCTGACTGAACAACTTTCATACTAAGTCTCCCTACCATCACCTGACCCACTCATAGTCGACCCCGTCAATGTAGGCTGAGACTTCTTTCTTATAATAAATTACAGTAAGCAGTACTTTATTCCAAGAAATACTACAAAATAAAAAAAGAACTGAAAACTATGTTGCTAGACTGAAGTTTAACTATCAGCGGGCGAGCAATGTCACTGTAGTGCCCTCGACAGCGGGGAAAAAAGGAACTGAGGCAGTTGGAGGGTCGACGCCGAGATGGTCACTGCCGCACGAGCCAAGGCCCTGCTCCTCGTGGCTCTAACTGTGGTGCCGACCCTCCTGCAAAAAGATTTGCTCCCGCTGGGTCCTAGCGCCTCCAGCGTAGATCCCATCAGTGTGAATGAGTGGTGGAGACTTTATGTCCAGGAGGATCTGGGGGGCGGGCGTCCGGACCGCCCACTATATACAGCCATGCCGATGTTGGTCACATGACGTCGGGTGGGTGGTTCCCCCACCAGAGATTACTACAAAAGTCTGCTGTACGGCCTGACACCAGGTGGCGCCAACCCCATAGGTACAGACCTACTGAAGGAACCCTCTCGAAGTAAGATCTTGTGTTTCGCTGATCCAGTGGGGCTACTTCTACTGCCCTGTTCTTCAGAAGGCGTTGCACCTTGGACGCAAGAAGGTCTGACTGCGCAGCAGACCGCTTGGGCTGCCACTTGGGAGGATGATCCAGAGGGGTTTCTGACAGGTTTAGAGAGAGTACCCCTCGTGGATTATCCCAAGGGCCCATTTGTCCAATGTTGTTGATATCCACTGGTTGTAGAAATGAGTCAGACGTCGTCCTACTGCCGAGGAAGAGTCCCCCTCGGACAGCTGAGGTGGGACCATGGGCCGGAAACTCAGAGTGGCAATGGGCACTTTTGGGCCCTGCACCTTTTGCTGCATTTTCTTTTGCGGTTGAGGGGTTTGGTTTCTGTTGAAACCTCATTTACTTTTGCCACGAAAAGACAGACTGTTATGAAACTGATGCTTATTCCCACCTCCTTGAGTGGCAGCGGGAAGGGGTCTAGCTGTCCTAATAGTGGACCTAGTTTTTTGAGCGGCCTCTAGTGCTTGCTCCACTTGAGGTCCAAACAGATACATACCGTTGAAAGGTAAGGCCATGACCTTTTGCTGGGCATCATTCGTGAAGCCCGACGTGCGCAACCAAGAATGACAACGAGTACAAATACCAGCCGCCGCCGCTTTGGAGGCAATATCGAAAGCATCCATGGCAGCTTTAATCTGTTGATTACTGGACTAGATACCTCTAGTAATGGTCTGTAGTAGCTCTGAATTAACTTCTGATTTGGGCAGAGCTTCTACTGTTGCTTTAAGCAAATGCCAGAGAACATACTCACTGGCACTGTGCCGACACCACCCGCAGCGCTGCCGCAAGCAAATCTGGCGCTAGGAGAAGCTGGCTCCAATTGTGGCGCCGGGAAGGTCAGCACCGCAGACTGAGGCACCACAACAGAAGTCTGCAAACTTCGATTTGAAGGTAAAGGAGGAAAAATAGCAGGAGATAAAAGCATCGTTGTGAACCCCTGCACGCAGAATTGTGAGGGGGACAGGCACAGGAATGTGCGTGACTCAGCGATCTCAACCACCCCACCTGCCGATTTGAAACCGACAGACACGAAGGCCCCGGCGATGGACTAGCCGGTTCAGGCAGTCGGGACAACCTCCGCGCCCACTGCTTCATAAGAGCGGCCCAATGGTGAAACTGCTCACCAGAAAACCCTCCAGTGGGCGGGGAGGGACTCCAGTGTCGAAGATGCCGGTCGCCAGAGACAGAAGTCGGAGGAGACTCCGAAAGAGGCGGAGACCGGCCCCGGGCCCCGACAACTGACTGTCATGTACCAGAGGGCGACCTTGAGTGATGCCATCTCTTTTCGACCGTGGGCTGAAGAAGAGCTCAAGGACGAACGGTGCCGAATGGGACCGCTTTTTGTGTTTCCGAAGACCGCTTCTTCCCCGATCACTGACTGTCTGTTGTCAGGACCCCCGAGAGGGCGCGGAGCAGATACAGCCCGGTTGACCGAACAGCTTTCATGCGAAGTCTCCCTACCGACACCTGCCCCACTCATGGTCAACTCTGTCAATGGAGGGCTGAAGACTTCTTTCTTGTAGAATAATAAAAGTATACTTTTAAAATGTAATCAGTACTTTCGTGAAATCTTACAAAACAATAAAATTGAAAACTAGCTGCTAGTTGAAGTTTTGACTCCTGGCGGGCGAACGATGTCGGCACTGAAGCGCACTAGACGGTGAGAAAAAAGGAACTAAGGTGACTGGAGGGTCAACGCCGAGGTAGTCTATACCGTGCGAGCCTAGCTCACGGTGCTGTTCCCTCTCGGCTCCACCTTGGCGCTGGCCCTCCTGAAAAGGTTTGGCTCCCGCTGGGTCCTAGCACCTCCAGCGTACTCCCATTAGTGTGAATGAGTAGTGGATACTATGTCCAGGAAGAAAAAATTACTCACCATAGTAATCTTGTTTCTTCAAAGGGATCACTCATTATGATTAAACTAAATGCAGTCAGCCTCCTGTGTTGAACTGCCCGGAGAGATGGAATTATATGCAAATTATGGAACTCTCATGTGACTCATGCCACTTTCAAACTGCTGCCTTAGCAACTGCTGCACTCTGAGTGCTTCAGATTCTTACGTAGCCTAACTGGGTATAGGACCCACTAATTAACAACTACAATTCTAATAAAATAAAGTAAAGCACAATTTATTGCCCTCTCAGGTCAAAAATGCCCCATACAAACAAATCTAAGAAACCTGAGACCACAAGGAAACCAACTGGTTAAACACAAAAGTGAGTCTCTAACTTAAGCCCTATAGGCAAAAACTCCATACAGCAGGGAAGCAGAATAACCTTTATAGGTTCTAGTAGGGGAGGCAGGGAGGGAGCTATAATCATAATGAGTGATCCCTTTGAAGAAACAAGATTACTATGGTGAGTAATTTTTTCTTCTAACCCCAGGAATCACTCATTATGATTAAACTAAATGCAGACTACCAAGCAGTACCTTTGGAGGTTGGGCTGAGAACCTATCTTAAAAACAGGTTCTGCAGCACTGCTGTACCAAATCGAGCATCACTTCTGGATTCAATGTACACGCTGTAATGGTTTGTGAAGTTGTGTACTGCTTTGCAGATTTCCAGCAGTGGAATTTCTCTTGAAGCTGCTATTGATGCAGCTGTGCCCCTGGTGGAATGTGCCCTCAAGCCCAGGGGTGCCTGTTTATCTACCTTAGTATAGCAAAGTTGTATACATGCCACTCTCCAGTGAGCAACTATACATTTTGTAGCAGGCCTACCTTTACCTACTTCACCATACGTAAGGAAGAGTTGTGACTGACTTGACCTGTAAGACTTGGTTCCGTCAATATAATGGCTAAGTACCCTTTTGACCTCCAGTGAGTGAAGCTTTATTTACGGAGAACTGAGTTCTCTGAAAAGAAAAAAGGGTAGGGTGATAGACTGATTTAAATGGAAAAAATGAGATGCCACTTTAGGAAGGAATTTTCTATTGTTCCTGAGGACCATCTTATCCCTGTGGAACAAGATGTAGTGTTCATCTGTGCACAGGACCTGTAAGTCACTGATCCTTCTGGGTAAAGTAATAGCCAGCAGAAACAGAGATTTCCAAGTGACATATTTCTAATTTACAGTTTCCCTGGGCTCGAATGGTGTGTCCATGAGCTTGGCAGTACAGATATTCAGATTCCAGGCCGAAACTGGTTCCCCCAGTGGAGGGTGACGAAGGTTGAGGCCTTTAAATATTTTCTGAAGACCAGATGAGAGGCCATGGCTCTCTCTTTACCAGCAGAAAAGTAAGCAGAGACTGAAGCCAAGTGACCGTTTAGAGTCGAAGGCCTCAGTCCTAAAGAATGTAAGTGTGTCTGGCAGTCTAGGCAAAAAACAAGCCAGACGAAGGGGTCAATACCCTTACCTGCAACCCATATATAAAAACCCCTTCCACTTAGAAGAATATGTTTTCTTGGTGAAAGGTTTCCTGGAACCCCTAAGCACTGGCAATACCGGCTCTGACAGTTTAAGGTTAGCAAATTCTAGTTCCTCAAGAGCCAGGCTTTGAGCCTCAGTGATTCGAGGTTGAAATACAGGATCCTGCCTTGAGAGGAGGTCAGCAAATTGTGCCTCCTAGGCAAGTGACTTGGATGAACTACTGACAGAGTTAAGAGAAGCAAGTACCCATGCTGTCTTGGCCAAGCCGGTGAAACTAACATCATTGTTACTGGTTGGTATCTCAATTTCAGCAGAGTCCTGAATATCAATGGAAAAGAAGGGAAGGCATATAGAAAACTCCCCCGCCCAATCAAGGGCCAACACCTCCAGGAGGAGTGTGACCCTGAGAAAGGGCCTGCAACAGTACACTGATCACTGGTGGTTTTCCACCAAGTCAAAAAGATCCACCTCTGGGGTGCCCCACCCCCTGAACACTGTACTGAGCATCTGAGTGTTCAGGCACCAGTAGTGGTGGTCATGACTTACCCTGCTGAGGGAAGCTGACAATACATAGTCTTTTCCTGCAGGTGCATGGCTGATTAGGATACTCCCATAGAGTATGCCATGGATCAAAGCCCCATTGCTCCTGTGCACAGTGGGGCTGACCTGGTTCCTACCTGTTTGTTTATGTAGTACATAATTGTGGTGTTGCCCACTCTGACTTGCACCAACCTGTTTGGAAGATGTGGGGCAAATGCCTGAAGAGCTAGGTAGACTGTCCTGAGCTCTAAGAGGTTTATGTGTAATAGGAACTCTTGGGGAGATCATGTGCCACCTGCTGCATGGTCAACCTTGTGTGCTTCCCAATCTAAAAGTGAAGCATCTGATGTGAAAATTAAGAAAAGGTGTTCCCTTGTGCAAAAAACACCCCTACTCTAAGATTTTGTTTGACCAGCCACCGCTGCAGTACCTGTGCGAAGATGTGGGTTACCGGAGCCATCCTGGACAGAATCTGTCCTTTGTGACAGTACTGTCCTAGGTAGAACTGGATGTTTCTCCTATGAAATCTGGCACCCAGAGCCAATGTGGTGGGGGGCAGCTACCCTGTGCCCAGTAGCCTGAGGAATTCTCTGGCTGATTTGGGTTTTTCTGGTACAACAAGTTTGCCATTTGCATAATATTGTTTACCGTGTCCTGTGGCAGAAAAGCTTTTCCTCGGGTGTTATTCAGTTCTGCTCCAATAAACCCCAGTACTTGTACTGTTGTTTTTGGTGGGACTTCTGGTCGTTTATGAGAAAACAGGGAATTTGTTAGAGCCAGGAAGTACTCTGCATGTTGCAGGGACTGACCCAGTATCAACCAGTTGTCCAGGTAGGGGAAAACATTTTTTTTTTTGCAGGCCTTGAAGCAGAGATTAGGCCAAATAAAAGTGTCGCCAACTGGTAATGGCCTGAGGCCAGCCTGCAGGAATGATTAATGCCAGAGTGACATTCTGAAGTTTTGGCTTCAAAAATGTGTCTGTTTAACATTCTGAGATCCAGAATAGGTTCCATATGAAGAAATATGTGGATAAAACCCTCTGCCCCTTTGGTTTGGGGCACTGGCTCCACTGCTTTGATTGTCCAAAGGTGTTTGACCTCTGAGTCCAGTAAGATTCTGTCTGCAGAGGTGACTGGTGTGAAAGTTCTTGTTCCCAACTTGGGAAATGAAATGAAATGAAGTTGAGTGCAGACCCTGGCTCATTACCTCCAGGACCCAACTGTGGTGATAGTATGCCACACCTGGAGGTAGTGAGCCAATCTGCCACCCACTGGTGGTTCCACAAAGGGGAGATGTGACCTGAAGCAGCCCAACAGGGGTTCTGTGAGGGTTATGTCTGAAGCTGAGGAGCGGGAGAAGCTCTTCTCATCGCTCTCCTGCCCCTTCCTCTGAAATAGCCTCTTGATTGCTGTTGCGGTTGAGAAGCTTGTGTCTGGAAAAAAGGTTTGGGATAAAAAACCCTACCCCTGCCTCCCCTATTCTGGAATCTACAGAAAGTAGGTCTGTCCTTCGAGCTGCTGTGAAAAGTAGACTTATATTCCTCTACATTTTTCATGTATGCTTCAGTTTTATCACCAAACAATGATTTACCCTCCACAGGGAAATCCATTGCCTTGGCCTGTGTATCTGCGGTACGGTTGGTGACCCTGAGCCATGCAAATCTCCTAAGGGAGACAGCTAATGCCATTAGCCTGGCTGCTGTGTCATTGATGTCCACTGCCATATGTAATTGATATTTAGTGGCATCAAGTGCGGCCCTTGCTGTTTCTTGCAGATCCACTGCTACTTCACCTGGAACCTTGTCAGCAAGCAAGGGCTAAAACTGTGTTCCAGAGTACCTTTTGGTACTGTACTCCATATGCCATGTAGTTGGCTTGCCTGATTAACAAGGAAGCAGCCATGCAACCCTTTTTTCCCATGGCATCCATTTTTCGTGAGTCCTTCTCTGGAGGGTGGGTAGCCAGTGGTATTCTGGCTTTGTCACAGGCAGCAGCCTGAACCACCCCTTCGGGGTCGGGATGGTGAAACAAAAAATCAGCAGTCGATCTGTCTAGCTGATACTTTTTGTCAGCTTTTTTTTATCTACCCCAGGGATAGAAGTTGGGGTCTGCAGTATCTGCGATGCTGCCTTTTTTAAGGGCTTATGCATTGGCAAAAGAAGTCGTTTTGTTGGGAGTTAAACTCATCATATTGAGGAACTCTGCTTCCTCCAATCCTCTTCAGTCTCCTGAAGAGGGAGATTAAGGGTCTCCACCATGCTTTTTACAAAAGCATAATGGAAGGAGTACTCTTCTGGGCCCCCAAGGAGGGGACCCGAACTCCTGCTCAGGTGAAACTTCAGGGTGTATCGGTTCCCTTTCAAAATCCTCCTCACCATAAGTAACTGGAGGAGGAACCAATGCAGTGCATCCTGCAGGGCTTGTAGGACCTGTAATGCCTTAGCAATGTCCTCAGCCGAGGGCACATTATGTTTGTCTGATGTGAGCTCTTTAGCCTTCTCGGCCGGAGGCGCAGTGACATGCTTCTCTTCGTACTTTTTCTTAAGCGGGACAGCCTCAGCCACTGTTTCCACAGCCCTCTTTGACTTACCTTGGTCAGGTTTCTCTGAACTTTTGTCTGTGTCCTTAGCTTTGCCTCCATCCCTTTTAGGGATAGAGGCAGATGCACTAGTATCAGCAGCAGAAGCCATTTCCTCTAGCTGTTTAGCCCTCTTTCTTAACATTTTTGGACAGAAAGACTTGCAAATCTCACAATTAGCAAAAATATGACTGGTGCCCAAACAGGAAATACAGAGAGAATGTCTATCTGCCTTTGCTATAATCAGACCACAAGACTCACAATATTTAAACCCAGTGGGTCCTGTGCGTTTCTTAGGCTTATCTAAGTGGGTTTTTGACATTGAGTAAGCCGGAAAAAATACCACTCTCAGGACAATAGTATATCTAGGAACCGTGGTTTTTAAATATAAACAAACGCTAACAGTTCCTGGAACCGAGCGTTATTCGGTTCCTTAAGAAAAACAGAACCGAAATTAACTTAAAAGTTAAATAAAATAAAGCGGTCAAAGGAACCAACCGCAAATAGGAAGTTAAAACAAAAAACCTAATGAAAATCTAGACAGAGGGAGCAGAACTCTCGGTTCCAGGGAACCACTAAAACTACACTACAATTAAAAACTAAACTTCTAAGGCAGCAATCTGAAATAAAACTCAAAATGAGTACTTAACCACAAAGATAATGAATTCTGAAGACAGTTCAAGGAGAGCTCTCCAGGACATCCTTACTAGGCAGACGGAGTAAAGAATCTGAAGCACTCAGAATGCAGCAGCTCCTAAGGTAGCGGTTTGAAAGTGGCATGAGCCACATGAGAGTTCCATAATTTGCATATAATTCCATCTCTCTGGGCAGTTCAACACAGGGGCTGACTGCATTTAGTTTAATCATAATGAGGGATTCCTGGGGTTAAAAGATCAAGGTAGCATCAAGGAAGGGGGTGTTACACTAAAAGACTATAGGATCCCTGGAACTGGCAGTAACTCTTGCCAAGGGACATAGAAAGGTGTGGCTGGAGCCGGAGGGCCTCAGTGCCTAGGACTGACTGACAGGTCCTTCGGAAACCCCAGAGGCTGAAAACTGCCAGGGTTCCCAGCGACCTAACTGCTCCAACCTCATCATGTCTTACTGCTTACATGATACTTTGCAGCAATTTGTTTTTTTCTTTACAGTTAATTTCTTTTCTCTTCCCGGGTGGCACAATTTCAAGCCTAATCCCCCACTCGCGTCCTACCTTCCGCTGTCCTCCATGGCTTGCCCCTGGTGGTGGGCGTCATGGATCCTTCAACCTGCTGGAACCGATCCGGTCGCGGAGGGTACCGCTAATGTGGGAGTGGGGCCTGCAGGGATCAGCTGTCATCGTGCTGTGCCCAGGACTCTCCTCTTTTTCCCCTAGGAGATGAGGCGGAATGATGCCCTGAGGAGAGAGCTGCACGATCCACACGCGCCTCCTCCAAGCACCCGCCTTCTTCTCCTTTCAGAGCATCAGTGTGCTGTCCCCCAGCGGCCGCTAGGGTCCAGCCAACACCGACTGCCAATGGTCCCCCAGAAGAAAGAGAGCAGTCCCCGAACGCTCAATCCTTCTCCTCCCTGCTGACCTCTGGTGGCCCATGCCTGCTCCCGAACACTGGTCGCCAGCGTAACACGATGCAAAGCATACAGCACCTGTGCCCTGAGCACCACCAGGTCGGCTTCATTGCAGTCATTTGTAGAACATTGTGATGTCATCAAGGAAGCTAATTACACAGAGTTGAGCACAGTTTGTTCCTTTATGACATCATAATATTCTAGAAATGGTTGCAATGCGGTATTATTATTGAACAGACTCAATCCTCTATATCTCCAGAGTGCTTCCAGCTACAGCTGAACCCAACACTTCATTTGAAAGAACTTTTCATGGGCTTTCAAAGTATGAGCTCTGGGCCTGAATACGTCACTTTAAAGCAGCAGTGCAATGAAAATATGCTTTTCTAAAAAAACTAGTTTTGGCAACAATTTATTAAAAAATGTCAGCATACTTGTCAAATTGACTTTTCTAGGTACCCCCTATTTTGTACACCATGAGTTGCCTAGCAATGCAAGTAATTCAGGATGTTGTGCTTGGTACCAGGACACTCCAGACAACAAAAGTGGGGGTCCTGAACCGTAACTTTGCTGTCGCAACAAGTTTTAAAAGGAGGCTTATCTGACAGAGGTCATCAAATAAAGAATCAGGCTGCCATAGCCCAGATCCATGAAAACAGATGATGACCGGCAAGAAGCAACTGAGGTGACTTTGGCAGGCAATGCTTTACATGTTGTGGCATGTGCATAGCACTACAAGCTGTTGCCATAACTGGCATCGCCAGCCCCAAATATTTTGTGTCCTATAGTGTCCTGGTGCTGCCTGTCCAACAACCAAAGAGTATGGCTCTATGGAGGAGACCGACTCTAGAAAGATCACTCTATATTCAACCAGGTACTCAGTTTTTGCAGTTGAAATTAATACTTTTTCATTCTCAGATATATAATTCAGTAACTTTACACTAAGTATGCAGGACAATTTTCAAAATGCTTCATCTCAGAAATGGTCAGCATGCAGCAGACATATCAGAAATAATTTCATCTTTTTGTGAGACACAGATACACTTTTTACCTTGGGAATTGAATGCCAGGTTTTTTGATGTTGAAGAGCCCTCAAACAATATTGAGTTCTCAAGATGATTCATTAATAAGCGTAGGAATTCATGTGCGGGACAACTGGGGCCTACTCCGTTATCAGCAATACCCATCTCAGCAGAAAACGTTACACAGATCTTTTTGGCAGGGCTGAAATGCTGATGCCGAAACCCTTTAAGGGCTCCATGCCACACATCATCTCTACTGATGTTGAATCTTGAGACTTGATGCACTTCAATTTGAGATCCAAGTTCCCGAAGTATACCAGCAGCTGATCTTTGTCCATAAATAGCTGTCTGAAAATAAATAGTCACAAACCATGTAAACCAATTAAAAAACAATTTTAAATGTTCTACTACATATAAATGAACTGCATTGCTTGCTCCATTCCCAAGTGCTTTGGTAAAAACAAACAGGTTACTCACCTGTAACAGTACTTCTGGGAGTGGTATATATGATGTTCATCCACACTTCTTGGCATGTCCCTTCCTCTTTAATTCTCGCGGACGGTCTTCAAGCTGGCTCCTCCCACCCACCCGGGTGTGTCACCTGCTCCGCCCCATGATGCCAGATCTTAGCCCACTGGAAGCCAGATTTGTTCATCTCAGCCGGGTGGGACAGAGTGGATGAACAACATATACCACTCCTAGAACTACTGTTACAGGTGAGTAACCTGTTGCTCTAGGGATGTTGATATGTTGTTCATCCACACATCTTGACAGACTCCTAGCAGTTCTCCGGGAGGAGGGAGGCAAGGTGCACACCCCCCTACTTAGGGAACAGAGACTGGAGATGTGAGGCCTCAAAACCAGCATCCCGGCATGATTCAAGGTCGATGTGGTAATGGGTGATGAAGGTGTTTGCTGTCTTCCAGGTAGCAGCCCTGCAGATTTCTTGGATAGGGATGTCCCTGGAAGCAGCCACTGACGCAGCAGTATGGTGGGTGGAATGAGCACTTAGCCCTGTGGGAGGGCCCCCTACCTGCCAACCTACAGCAGAGATGAATGCAAGATGTAATACATCTGCCAATCGTTCGCTTTGCTGCAGGTTTGCCAGGTGCGGCTTCCCGGTAGGTGACAAACAGCTGGCGACCCTCTCCCTGAATTTACACTGTCCTCTCTTTGTAATAGGAGAGAGCTCATTTCAGGTCCAAAATATGGAACCTGTACTCAGCATCTGAGGTGGTGTTTGGGTAGAACACAGGCAGAGTGAATACCTGATTAAGGTGAAACTATGACATCACCTTCGGGAGGAATTTCGGTGGGGCGCTAGAACAACCTTGTCTCTGTGGAAGACCAGGTAAGGAGACTCCACTCAAAGTGCCTGAGCTCCCAGTCCTTCTGGTGGATGTGACAGCCACCAGGAAGGCCATCTTCAAACACCATGAAGTCTTGCTATATTAGGACTTATTGCAGTTAGCCACTGCACTTGAACTGCCCTGGAGAGGAAAGAGTTAACTCCAGAGAATCTGAGTTCTAAAAGCAGGCGCTTATACCAAAGTTCTATCTGGGCAGTTTCAAATGAAACTGTCAGATTCTTTACTCCGTTCACTGAACAGTCGCTCGAGATCAGCTCCTTCAGCTCGGTCGGTCAAGCGAGTATTTTCGGTTCATTTGAACCGCCAAAAAGTAATTATTTTACCGCATTTCGGTTAAAGCTCTATCTGGTAAACCGTAAGTAAAAAATGAAAAGTCTGTGTGGAAATTTAGCTATCGGTTCGGTTTTGAACCGATCGGTTTGCTTATTTTAACGTTTTAAAGTTTGGGGCTTTTAGAGTGCGGTAGCCGGTTCTTATCGGTTCTAAAAAAACCTTGATTTTAAATAGGGTTTTTTCAAATACCCGTGAAACGGTTAGGAACCGATAAGGGTGTCTTGCCTGGCATGGCCATAAAAAGGGCAAGTTTTTGGTTAGGCTGGCATTATGTCTGGGAAACCCAAAAAGAAAAACCTGGCCCACTGGGTTTCAACACTGTGATGCTGTGGGGAAGCCTTTGCCAAGGCTGTCCCACACACCACTTGTGTTTATTGTCTGGGGGCTGACCACCTCCTGTCAGACTGCCAGGTGTTTAAAATTTCTCTGCAGCCACCCTGAAAAGAGATAGGGCCGGCTCAGGGAACTATTGGCCAAAAAGTCCGCTGACCCGGATGGCCAGCCCGTCCAGTACCCACTGGACCAGAGGAGTGCCCTCTGACCTGGGCTAGACTTCCTCGGCAAAAGGATGGTTCAGAGGAACCAGTTTAAAAAAAAAAAAAGAAATAAGAATATGACAGAGAAATCAGTAGGTTTGGAGTCCAAGATTGTCTCTCCAACTGCTGCAGGAGTAAAGTTGTCACATACAGATCGTCCAGTCACTGTTTCTAGGTCCTGTCAACCATCTACAGTTGGTAAAAGGTGGCTTGCTCAGTTCCAGTGGTTCAGGTTTATGATGTTGAGGAATTGTTATGAACCACAGGAGTGGGAGGAGGAAAACTGATCAATACATGTGTGGCTGGTAGGGTCTGGACGTGCCCACTTAAGCGGACATTTCTCCAGACTTTTAGAATCTCCTCCTATTCTGTCCGAGTCCCTTTCTCAGTTTATGTTTTACAAAAGCTTGCAGAATCCTCCAGCTTCCTTTAGAGGAGGCTATGGATGAGCAAAGGGAGCCTGATTATGTAGGAATGATGGGCTAGAGGTTGTCTTTCTTGCATAAGTCATTTAGGAAGTAAACAACTAAGATTTTATAAGATTCTTCTTTCTGTCCCTCCTGTAAGATAAAAATGGACAGAAGGTGTATTTCGTCAGGCTCTGTTACAGACTCTCACTGAGCAGTGTAGTCATGTAGGTGTGGTCAAGCTGCAGCCTGTGTCAAGGTTAGTCCCTGGCTCTCATCCTCCTGAATAGGATTCCAGGAGGATTGATGCCATAGCAAGAAAACAGTATATAGCAGCTTCTGTGGGACTCAGACAGGCAAGTTGTATGGTTATGTGGCTAGATTTGGGAAATCTAGGTGGGACTTGATGTGCAGTTAGCCAAGCAGGCCCATGGCCAGCTGGCTGGCGGTTGGAATAGGTGGCTGCTAATGGCACTGAAGCCTCTAAGTTCAAGTTCATACTGCTGTTGGTGTTAATCTTGTTTTCTAGGGTCATGACCACTTCTGTAGCTTCCGTAGGGTTGGCATGGCTCAGATGCACTAATCTGTCCCAAGATACTCTGTCAAAGTCTATGGATTTGTTTCTTGTTGTGGGTAATCTTCTGTTTGAGGAACAAACAGAAAGCTATATGAAAAACATGGATGATTACCTACAAAAGTGCCCAGGTAGAGGCTCAGGCCTCTCTGCTTTCGCCAGAGGGGTCTCTTCAGAGGCAGAGATAGACGGGGCACAAGTAAACCGCCCCTCCCTTAGCCTAAGACTATTGCTACAGGCACTCCTACGTAAGTCTAGGCCGATTCTCCCATACCAGTGGGCAGGTTGGTTTTATTTCAGCCAGAACTGTGTGTCCCTAACTCGGACAAGTGGGTTCTGGAAGTAATAGGTCTGGTTCTCAGCTTCAAACAGTTTCCAAAGATGACAGCCAGACAGGTCCACCTGCAAACTCTTCGAATCCCTTGCTTTGGGAGCAGAGGTTTCTTCTCCTCTGAACTGCAAAGCAGTAAGGTCCCTCCTTGCCACGCGGCAAGGGGCTGTGCTCATGATACTTTCTTAACCTATAGAAGGCAGGAGATTGGCGGCCCATCTCAGATTTAAGGTACCTGAACAAGCATCTTTTGAAAACAAAGTTAAAAATGTTAACTCTGGCTGAGGCCAGGGATCATTAGCTTTCCTGGACCTCAAGGATGCCTATTTTTTTTTCATGTCTTGATCAGGCCTTCTCACCGAAAGTACCTCAGGTTACCCTCAGGCCACTTTCAGTTCAGGGCAATGCCCTCGCCTTACCTCTGCGCCAAGGGTATTCAAGAAATTTAGCTGTGGTAGTGGCTCTTTTAAGAAGGCAAGGATTGCTTTGTTTCCTTTCCTGGATGACTGGCTCTTAGTGGGTCAGTCTCCAGATCAAGTAAAATCTCACTTGCAAGTCACCCAGCAGCTTCTCACCTTTCTGGGATTCCTGCTGAATTTACCAAAGTCAGTTCTCGAACCAGTTCAGGTACTAACTTTCATAGGTGCAGAGTTGAAACAAAGTTAGCCAGGCATTTCTCCCCCAAAAGGGTAGGCAGTCTCTTGCCCTGGCATCTTCCATTACTCTACAGTTTCTTGACCAGCAAAGCATTTGTTACAACTACTAGGGCACATGGCTGCTTCCACAGCTGTAGTGCAGGGAGCAAGATTCCAGATGAGGGACATTCAGTTCCATCTGAGGCCTATTGGTCCCAAAGGAGGGATTCCTTTCCAAATTGGTTCTAGTGACCCAATCCCTGATCCTGGCCTTACACTGTGGCAGGATCAAAGCAATCTAAAACTAGGGGTCCTCTTCATTCCCTCACCACGGATGCTCCTGTGTTAGGGTGAGGAGCTCGCTTAGGCGACCTGTCCACTAGGGAGTGTGGTCTCCCAGGAATCTCTGCTCCATATCAATTTTTGGAACTCAGAGCTGTCTTCTAGCTCTTAGGAGTTTTCAGCTTCTGTCCAGAACAAGGTAGTTCAAGTCAGGACAGACAACACCACAAAATGTGGTACATCAACAGGCAGGGGGCACTCGGTCATCAGCCTTGTGCACAAGAATGAAGTGGTGGTCTCTGGCTTACCCCTGAACACCTCCCTGATAGCAGTTCACCTCCCAGGGAAGGACAATGCCCTGGCAGATGCCCTCAACAGGATTCTCAGGGCCATCACGATTGGGCTCTGAATCCTCAGGTGCTGGGTTCAGTCCTGCCAGATGGGCTCATTTTCAGATAGATCTTTCGCAGCCCCAGATAACCACTAACTTTCTCTGTTTGTTGAGGCCTCCAGTGCTGGGATCAGCCCACCTGGACGCTTCACTTGGATTGGAAAGGAAGTTTCTGTTCACCTTCCTCCCTTTCCTTTCTTTCAGGGTACTAGTAAAAATCAGATCTCAGCCTTGCAAAGCGATTCTGATTGTTCCAAGCTGGGCCAGACAGCCCTGGTACCCATTGTCTCTGTCCTGACAGTCCACTCCCTACCCTGAGCTTGCCCAGAGTCCACGACTTACTGGCCTTTGCACAAGGGAGTGTGGTATCCAACCTCAAATTCCTCCTTCTCAAGGCAGCTCTTGAGGAGTTAGAATTTGTTGATTTACACCTTTTTCAAGGTGTCGCTGATATTTTAAAGGCTTCAAGGAAGCTTTTTCACTGGCACCACTTACAATTCTAAGTGGAACAGGTTTTCAGTCTGATGCGCTGAGAAGCAGATTATACCACAGTCTGCTTATCTGCCCATTTTCTGGACTTTTTGGTCCATTTTAAATTTTTAGGTCTTAGGCCAGCTACCTTAAGGGTTCCTTTGGCAGCTGTCTCTGTTTTTTCTGCAAGCAGGAAGCCTGCTTCCTTTTCTTCTCAACCTGTGTTTTCCAGTTTTAAGGGGTTGCTTCACACCAACCCTCCTTTTCGAACCAGCTCCTGCATGGAGCTCTAATGTTTGCATTGCTCAGTTAATGCAAACCCCTTTGGACCTCTGTCCCCAGCAGAGCTCAAGCTTCTCACTTGGAAAATGTTTTTTTTCTGGTGGTTTCACTTCTGCCAGGCGCATAAGTGAACTACAGGCCCTGGCAGAGGAAGATTTTTCTCTCCCCACAGGGATAAGACAGTCCCTAGGACTAACACAGGGTTTGTCCCTAAGTGGTTTCAGGTTTCCACCTGAACCAATCCATCTCTCTCCCAGGATTTTTCACTGAGCATTCTTCCTCAGGTGAGAGGAGACTGCACAGCTTGGATGTCAAAAGAGGCTTATGCTACTATTTGTAACGCACCAAGGGTCACAGGTTTGAATCCCTCCAACTCTTCCTTACCTAGGGCGAGGTTGGCAAAGGGAACCTGCCACTAAGAGGACAATTGCAAGGTGGATTGTCTCTTGTATCCATTTTTGTTATCAAAGACTAGGTAGGAGAGCCCCCCTCAGGACTGAGGGCTCACTCCACCAGGTGTACAGCTGCATCTCTAGCGGCTGCTAGAGATATTCCCATTCTGGAAATCTGTCGAGCTGTTACTTGGAAGACAGTTCACACTTTTACCAAGCATTATTCCCTGGATTTCAGGCCAGGAGAGATGCTCGTTTTTGGCACAGCTGTGCTTCAGAGCCTATTTCCAAGTAGGTTCTGACCCTCCTCCATGGAGGTACTGCTGTGTATCTGCAATAAGTCCTAATATAGCAAGACTTCATGGTGTTTGAAGAAAAATTACTCACCTTAGTAATTGCTTTTCTTCTCATGGAGTCTTGTTATATTAGGACCACCCCAACCTGCCCCTCTCAGAACTTCTACTGGGGTGGGGTGGCAAATTAGTGCAAGCACTGTGTCATGCCATTGTAGTTCTTCCCTTCACCCTCTTTATTTGGTTGGGGAACTAGGTTTTCTGGTTGAGTGATTTGTTGGCCCCTTCCTGGACTTGAGTCTTTGGGGAAGGGGTTCCAAATAGTGCTTGTCAGGGGAAAACCAATAATACCATTATTCATTCTTATTATTGTTATTGTTGTTTCTATTGTTGTTATTACTACTAGTAGGTAGCCATTTGCCTAGTGTAGAGCTTTCCACACAGACTTGTTGCTTAGTGTTAGCTTCAGAAGATCTGACAGTTTCATTTGAAACTGCCCAGATAGAGCTTTTGGTATAGCGCCTCACTTGAACTCCAGATTCTCTGGAGTTAACTCTTCCTCCGGGCAGTTCAAGTGCAGTGGCTAACTGCAATAAGTCCTAATATAGCAAGACTCCATGAGAAGAAAAGCAATTACTAAGGTGAGTAATTTTTTCTTCCATGACAAGTGTGATAGCTCACACCTGTGCATTGGTTCGAATGGCTTGCCCATGAGTTTTGCCAAAACCAGCAGTAAACCCCATGGAGGTTCACGCACCGGAGGGAATGTGTGATCCAGGCTCTTGGAAAAGCCCCAGACCACCTTCTTCTGTGCCATCGTCTGCTGACTGGCCCGCACCCGGTAAGCAGAGATGGCTGCCAAGTGCACCTTAAGGGTCGAAGACCCTCTTTGGACAGAGACCAAAGGTAGTCTAAAATGCTGGCCAAAGAACAGAGGGTCCAGGCCCTTGCCTTGGCACCAAATGGAAAACCTTTACCATCTGAAGGCATAGCACTTTATGGTAGACTCCTTCGTGGATGCTTCCACTACTGTGAGTACGTCTTCAAAGAGACCCAAAGCCTGAAACTCTAGCTGCCCAGGTACCAGGCTGTCAGGTGCAGGGACTGAAGGTCTGGATGGAATATCTTCCACTGATTGACAGATATCAGGTCCAGGGATGCTGGAAGACACCTTGGGAGCCTGTTGCTGAGGAGATCTGGATACCAGAACTGGCACGGCCAGTCTGGGGCTACCAGGATCACCTGCGCCTTGTCCCTTCTCACTTTGAGAAGCACCCTGTGGATCAAGAGAAATGGAAGGAAGGTGTAGAAGAGGCCTGGGGTCCACGACCTCAAGAAGGCATCCCCCTGCAGCGAGCCCTGCTGAGGGGGGCGGGCATGAAACAGCCTCAGCTTGGTATTTTCCTTGGAGGCAAACAGGTCCATAATCGGTGTGCCCCAGTGGGAGAACAGGTTATAAGCTATCTCTGGATGGAGAGACCACTCGAGGGATGTCTCGCCACATGGCTGACAGCATCCGCCAGATGGTTTGAGGCTCCTGCCACATGGATGGCTAGGAGATCTGCCTCCAGTCGGCTCACGAGTGTCCAGATGCGGAGCGCTTCCCTGCACAGCAGATGGGAGTGCATGCCACCCTGTCTGTTCAGGTAGTACATGGTCGTGGTATTGTCCGTCTGGACTTGAACCACTTGACCCCGGAGCTGCTGAGCGAATGCTGACAGCGCTAGTCTGACCGCTCTGAACTCCAGCACATTGAAATGATATCGGGATTCCTCGGGGGTCCAGAACCTGTGGACTCTGTTGTTCCCCATCCTGTGAAAGAGGCATTGGTTGTGAGGACGACCATCGGCTCGTGGGAAGACAAACGGGATCCCTTCCTGCAGATGATTCAGGACGGTCCACTACTGGAGAGCATCCCACACCCTCTGGGTCACAGCGATCAGCTGGTCGAAATGACCGTGGTGCTGAGTCCACTGCACGCCAGCTCCCATTGAAGGGGAGCATATGCCTCCGGCCCATCGGACCACAGTGGTGCAGGCCGTCATGTAGCCCAGAAGGCGAGAAAGTTCCGGCAGGGCACAAGTGCCCAGTCAGAAATGATTGGGCAAAGGAGGCAAGAACCTCCACCCTGTCCGCCGGGAGTAAGGCTCTGGCTCGGCAAGAGTCGAGCTCTGCCCCGAGGAAACATCTTCTGCGCAGGCACGAGCTCCGACTTGGCCTCGCTGATCAGGAGGCCAAGCTGAGTGCAGATCCCTGGACCTCTCCACCTCTTGCTAGATGGAATCCGCCAAGAGCCAGTTGTCGAGGTAGGGATAGACTTTGACCCTCAATGCCTGAGGTGGGCTGCCACCACTGCAATGCATCTGGTGAAGATCCGTGGGGCCAATGACAGGCCAAATGGAACTCGAAAGAGTTCCCCTGCTCTCAAGTGGAACCGCTGGTGAGACGAATGGATTGGGACGTGAAAAACGCGTCCTGGAGATCCAGAAAGCAGAATCACATGTTCTGCTTCAGGATGGTATGATCTGGGACAGAGTTACCATCCTGAAGGTGCGTGGCCTGAGAAACTGGCTCACGCCATGCAGGTCTAGAATGGGCGCCAGCCCCTCCCCGCTCCACTTCGGGACCAGGAATTACCTGGACACAAATCCTGGGTTGACAGGGGATCTGTCACTTGGGCCACTACCTCCTTGAGGAGGAGTTGGACCATGTCGCTTCAGAGCCGACAGAGTGTGGACTAATGTCCTTTCCTCCTGTGGGTGCGGGCTCGGCTGTGAGGGTACAGCTCAACTCTAGAGGCAGACCCTGGCTGACCAATTCTAAGACCCACCTGTCCATGGTAACAGCGGACCAGGCAGAAAGAAAGTGTCAGAGACGGCCCCCCCACAGGAGGACCCAGAGCTGGCGTGACAGGAATAGGCGTGGCAACCCCTATCCCATCACTGGGCAGGCTTGAAGGAAAAGGGTCCAGAGTGGAAGTCGCCTGAACCCCCGATCTCCTTGTCTGCGGGTTACTGGAGACCCAGACTTGGGCCGAGGGTGCCAAGCCTGTGCCTGCTGTTGCTGCCCACCCTGGAAGGGGGGCTGCTGGGCTGCAAGAGCAGGGTGCCGAAATGGCTTCTTCTTCTGTTTCTTGGCACCAGGGGCGACTTTTTCGGCAGAAGTAGCAGAGTCCAAGGTGGCACTGGACTGCTCGATCTGCTGAAGGTGACCATCCACAATTGGGCCAAAGAGATCGGTGCCCAGGATAGGAACATCAGTGAGTCTGTGCTGGGTATCCGCCGTGAAGGTGGAAAGCCTCAGCCAAGCCCTGCCGCGCATGGGAACTGTGGCTGCCACCGAGCGGGTGCAAGAGTCCCCGAGGTCCAAGGCCGTCTGAAGTTGCTGCTTGGCAATGGCTCGGTCCTGGTCCCGGACCTGCTTGACCGTAGTCTGGAGTTCCACGAGGAGGTGCGGGAGAACTTCATCCAAGGAACCCAGGAGGGCATGAGAGAAGTGCGCCATGACGACGGCCAAGCTTGCCTGATGGAGGCCTAAAGAGTAAGCTGTATAAACCTTCCTGGCAGAGTAGTCCAGTTTTTTGGACTCCTTGTCTGAAGGTCTATCAGTGTCAGCAGAGCTGCCTGTGCGTCTGAACACAGAAGCGGTCACTAACCCCTCAGCTGAGGGATGTTCCGTGAACCCTAGAGGGACTCAATGGGCACCACATACAGTCATGGCCAAAATATTGGCGCCTTTGCAGTTTTTTAATAATGCACCATTCCTTCCAGAAAATTGTTGAAATTAAAAATATTTTGGTATCCACATATGTATTTCTTTGGTTTGCAGTGGAATAAAACACAAAAAGCAGAAAAATTTACTAAGTCTTAGCTTATTCCACACAGAAATCCTTAAATGGCCCGGACAAAATTATTGCCACCTTTTAGAAGTAGTTAGAAATAATTAGATTTCAAGCAGGTGATTCTCCTTCACTTTGGAATTGAACTTGCCTGTGGTGAGTTGCAAGTGCCTGCAATATAAAAATCACTCATTCAACCAGTTTGAATAGAGAAAGGGACTCATTCTCCTGTTTTGTGTCACGGTGTGTACCGCAATGAGCATGGAGAAAAGAAAGACAGCCAGAGAATTGTCTGAGGAGGTCAGACAGAAGATTGTAGCCAAGCATGGACAATCTCAAGACTACAAATCAATCTCCAGAAACCTTGATGTTCCTGTTTCCACCGTACGTAATGTTATCAGGATGTTTAAGGCACATGGCACTGTAGCCAATTTCCTTGGACGTGGCCGTAACAGAAAACTTGATCGAAGATTGCAGCGCAGGATTGTTCGAATGGTGGAGAAAGCACCTCGATCAACTGCCAAACAGATTCAAGTTGACCTTTAGACACAAGGTACGACAGTTTCAACTCGCACCATCCGTCGCCAACTCAATGAAAGGGGGTTATATGGTACGAGTCCCAGGAGGATCCCACTGCTGTGAGAGACATAAGAAAGTCTCGACTGGGGTTTGCCAAACACACCTCAACAAGCCAAAATCCTTCTGGGAGAATGTCCTGTGGACAGATGAGACCAAAGAAAAATTACTCACCTTAGTAATGTTGTTTCTTCTAATGGAGTCTGCTATATTATGACATATGCAGTGAGTCCCAACCTTCAACTGCTCCGTAGGGTGAAAGAGTTAACTAACCTTGAGCACGAGCTCGCTGAAAACTCTGTTGTTAATCAAACTCAAACTGTCAGATCTTTACGAGCAAAACTCACTAAGGTTCTGTGGAAGCCATAAACCTACACTAGCCAACTGGCTACTAAATTTAAGAACACATTTTCTTGGTCCCAAAACAAAGACTCAAGTCAGGATCCAAAAATTAAAAACATAACACCCAAACAGCCCAAAAAGGAGGGTGAAAATATAAGGTGGGCATCTACTAATGCCAACACTGCACTGCCCACCCACATCCCAAAAAGTAGAGGTTCTGAGAGGGGCAGGTAGGGGAGAGGTCATAATATAGCAAGACTCCATTAGAAAAAACAACATAACTAAGGCGAGTAATTTTTTCTTCAAACAACATGAAGTCTTGCTATATTATGACATATGCAGACTACACAGCAGTACCTCCATGGAGGAGGGACAGAACCTACTTAGGAAATAGGCTCTGAAGCACAGCTGTGCCAAACCGAGCATCACTCCTAGCCTGAATATCCAGGGAGTAATGCTTGGTAAAAATGTGAACTGTTTTCCAGGTAGCTGCTTGACATATCTCTAAGATAGGGATGTCCCTGGCAGCAGCCAGAGACGCAGCTGTACCTCTGGTAGAGTGAGCCCTCAGGCCTGAGGGAGGAACCCACCGAGCTTTTCACAACAGAATTGATACAGGAGACAATCCACCTGGCAATGGATCTTTAGTGACAGGTTTCCTTTACCAACCTCACCATAAGTGAGGAACAGTTGGAGGAGTCAAACCTGTGACCCTTGATACGCTCTATGTAGTAACTTAGGCTCTCTTCACATCTAGCTTGCAGCCTCTCGCCAGAGGAGGAATGGTCAGTGAAGTACACTGGAAGAGATATAGACTGATTAAGGTGAAATCTGAAACCACCTTAGGCAAGAACTTCCTGTTAGTCCTGAGGACCACCTTATCTCTATGAAAGTAGATAAAATCAGGCTCCACTGACAATGCTTGTAATTCACATATGCGCCTGGCAGAAGTGATAGCTACCAAAAACACAGTTTTCCAAGTCAAGTACTTAAGCTCTGCTGAAGACAAGGGCTCAAAAGGGGGTTGCATAAGCTGGGCAATGCAAATATTAAGATCCCAGGCAGGGGCAGGGTCCCTGAATGGAGGGTTGGTGTGAAGCAACCCCTTGAAAAACTTGGAGAATACAGGATGAACTGAAAGAGAAGAGGGTTTACCTGCTGATAAAAAAGCAGACACGGCTGCCAGGTGCACTTTTAGGGTAGCTGGTCTCAGCCCCAAAGTATTCAAATGCACCATAAACTCCAGGACTGTGGGTAGGTCAGCAGATTCTGGGAAATGTCTTGCCAGAGCACCATATGGAAAACCTATTCCATTTGGAATTATAAGTAGTTCTGGTGGAAGGCTTCCTAGAAGCCTTCAAGATATCCAATACACCTTGGGAAAGGTGTAGGTCAGCAAACTCTAACTCTTCAAGAGCCAGGCCTTGAGATTGAGAGATTTGAGATTCAGGTACCAAACTCTCCCCTGAGCACAGGTTAACAGGTTGTGATTCCTGGGAAGACACAGGGGAAGGTGGACTGCTAAGGACATAAGGAGTGGGTACCAGGGCTGTCTGGCCCAATCTGGAGCAATCAGGATCATCTTGCAGAGTTGAGATCTGATTTTGACTAGCGCCTTGAATAGAAGAGGGAAGGGGGAAAAAGCATAGAGAAACTTCCCTTCCCAACTGAGAAGGAAGGCATCCAGAGGGACTGAGCCCAACACTGGGGGCCTGCAACAAAAAAGGGAAAGTTGGTGATTGTCTGGGGCTGCAAAAAGATCTATCTGTGGGGTGCCCCATCTGGCAAATACTACCTCCAGTACTAGGGGATCCAGTGACCATTCGTGATGGCATTGGGAAATCCTGCTGAAAGCATCTGCCAGGACATTGTCCTTGCCTGGGAGGTGAACTGCCGTAAGGGAGGTGTTCAGGGAATAAGCCAGAGACCACAACTTCATTGCTTCAGTGCACAAGGCCGTAGACCGAGTGCCTCCTTGCTTGTTGATGTATCACATTGTAGTGGTGTTGTCTGTTCTGACCTGTACAACTTTGTTCTGAACAGATGTGGAAAAAACTTGAAGTGCTAGAAAAACTGCTCTGAGTTCCAACAGGTTGATGTGGAGCAGAGATTCCTGAGGGGACCACAATCCCTGGGTAGTGAGGTCACCCATGTGAGCTCCCCACCCCAAGAGGGATGCATCTGTAGTAAGGATTAAGGAGTGAGACTGAGGGGTGAAGGGGACCCCCTGTCTCAGATTGCTCTGGTCCTGCCACCACTGAAGGGCTTGGATCAGGGATCGAGTCACTGGGATCAATTTGGTTAGAGGGTCTCTCCTTTGAGACCAAAAGGCTCTCAAATGGAACTGGATGTCCCTCATCTGAAATCTTGCTCCCTGCACCACTGCTGTAGAAGCAGCCAAGAGCTGCAGAAAATGCCTTGCTGGTCAAGAGACCTGCAGGGTGAAGGAGGAGGCCAGAGAGACCAGGGTCCTTGCTCTTTCCAGACGAAGGAAGGCTCTGGCCTCTTTTGTGTTCAGTTCTGCACCTATGAAGGTGAGAAGCTGGACAGGCTCTAGAACTGACTTTGGAAGATTGAGAAGGAAACCTAGAGATGTGAGCAGTTGCTGAGTTACCTGAAGGTGTAGTTTGACTTGGTCTGGAGACTGGCCGACTATGAGCCAGTCGTCCAGGTAAGGAAAGATGGCAATCTTTTGCCTTCTTAAGTGGGCAACTGCTGCTGCCAGGCATTTTGTGAATACCCTTGGGGCAGAGGTGAGGCCGAAGGGCATTGCTCTGAACTGGTAATGGCCTGAGGGCAGTTCGAATCTGAGGTACTTTCGATGGGAGCTTCTGATAAGAACATGGAAATAGGCATCCTTAAGGTCCAGGGACGCTAACCAGTCCCCTGGCCTTAGAGTGGGTTAAATGATTCCCAGAGTCACCATTTTGAATTTTGGTTTTAAAAGGTGCTTGTTCAGGTATCTGAGATCCAGGATGGGCCGCCATTCTCCTGTCTTTTTTGGGGTAAGGAAGTACCTGGAGTACAACCCTTTGCCCTGGTGTAGGGGTGGAACCCTTTCCACAGCTCTGAGAGCCAGGAGGGTAGAAACTTCTGTTTCTAGGGCAAGTGCCTCTGATGGATTTGCAGGTGGAAAGGACCTGGTTCTCATCTTAGGAAATTTTTGAAGCTGAAAACTAGTCCTGGCTTACTACTTCCAGGACCCACTTGTCTGATGTTAAAGACTTCCAGTCCTGGACAAAGTAAGCCAGCCTGCTACAGGTAGCGGAGAATCGGCCTGGCCACCCCATCAGGGTGTCTGCTTGGCAGGGGCTTTGGGCTAAGGGGTGAAGAGGCTTGCTTGTACCCGCCTACCTCTCCCTCAAAGAACCCCCTCTGGGCATAAGCAGAAGAGGAGGCCTGGACTTGGTAAAAAGGCCTATGAAAAGGCCTGACCCTGCCCCTGGGATGCTGCCTTTGAGGAGTGGCCTGCCTTTTCTTGGCCTGTGCACTCCTATAGGTGGTCCTATATTCATCCATTTTATTCATGTAATTCTCTGTCTGTTCCCCAAACAGAAAATTGCCCACAACAGGAAAATCCATGGCCTTAGACTGCGTATCCTGTGACAGGGCAGTACATCTGAGCCAAGCCATCCTCCGAAGTGCCACAGATATAGCCATGACCCTTGATGACACATCATTAGAGTCTACTGCAGCGTGAAATTGCACCTTGGATGCCTCAATACCATCAGCAGCCACCTGTTCCAGCTCCCTGGCAAGCTGGTCAGGGACCTGTTTGCCAGGGCCAGCATAGTATCCCATCTGGATTTCTGGTACCTAGCAGCATAAGCCATATAATTTGCCTGTCTGAGTCCCAAAGATGCTGCCATGTACTCTTTCTTTGCCATGGCATCAATCCTCCTGGAGTCCTTTTCAGGGGGGTGCGAAGCTAGAGGAATATTAGCCTCGTCACAGGCTGCAGCCTGCACTACCCCCACATGGCTGCATTGCTGCATGAGGAACTCTGTATCAGAGCTTGTTAATGTATACCTCTTGTCCATCCTTTTATCAACAGGAGGTATAGTGTGAGGAGTTTTTAGAATTTTTACTGTCTGTTTCCTAAAAGATTTATGCAAAGGAATAGACAGTCTCCTAGACTCTGGAATATCCATCATTTCTACATAAGCAGGCTCCTCTTGGTCATCAACAGCTTCCTCAACAGGGAGCTGGAGAGTTTCAGCAACTTTCTTATAGAACATAAGAAAAAATTACTCACCTTAGTAATTGCTTTTCTTCTCATGGAGTCTTGCTATATTATAACAATAGCAGTCAGCCACTGCAGCTGAACTGCCCCGGAGAGGAAGGAGTTAACTCCAGAAGATCTGGAGTTCTACAGCGCAGGGCGCTGTGCTCAAAGTTTATCTGGCAGTTTCAAATGAAACCGTCAGATCTTTACGAAGCCAACATCAAAGGACGGAAAAAGTCTGTGTGAAAACTACACTAGCCTATGGCTACCTACTAGTAGTAATAACAACAATATAAACAACAAAGAAACACCCAGAACCATAATAACAAAGATTGATGGTATTATGGTTCGTTTACCACCCTTGACAAGCACATATGAACCCCCTTCCCCAAGACTCAAGTCCAAGAAGGGGCATAAAAATAACCTAAATGAACATCTAGATCCCTAACCCAAAGGAAAACAGGGTTAGGGAAAACTAAAATGGCATGACACAGTGCTTGCACCAATTTGCCACCTCTACCCAAGTAGGAGTTCTGAGAAGGGCAGGAGGGAGGTAGATATATAGCAAGACTCCATGAGAAGAAAAGCAGTTACTAAGGTGAGTAATTTTTCTTCAAACACCATGAAGTCTTGCTATATTATAACAATAGCAGATTACACAGCAGTACCTCCATGGAGGAGGGTCAGAACCTACTAGGAAATAGGCTCTGAAGCATAGCTGTGCTAAACCGAGCATCTCTCCTGGACTGGACATCCAGGAATAATGCTTAGTAAAGGTGTGAACTGTCTTCCAGGTAGCAGCTTGACAAATCTCCAGAATAGGAATGTCTCTAGCAGCCGCTAGAGACGCAGCTGTACCCCTGGTGGAGTGGGCCTCAATCCTGAGGGGTACTCTACCCAGTTTCTGATAACAAAATTGGATACAAGAGACAATCCACCTTGATTGTTCTCTTAGTGGCAGGTTTCTTTTCAACCTCGCCATAAGTAAGAAACAGTTGAGGGATTCAACCTATGACCTCTGGTGCGCCTAGATAGTAACTCAATGCCCTTTTGACATCCAAGCTGTGCAGTCTCCTCTCACCTGAGGAAGAATGCTCAGTGAAAAATACTGGGAGGAGATAGATTGATTCAGGTGGAAATCAGAAACCACTTTAGGCAAAAACTTTATTAGTCCTAAGGACACTTTATCTCTCATGGAAAGAGATAAAATCTTCTTCCACTGACAGGGCCTGTAACTCACTTATGCGTCTGAGAGGTGATAGCTACTAGAAAACGGTTTTCCAGTTAAATACTTGAGTTCTGCTGAAGACAGAGGCTCAAAGGGGTTGCATTAACTGAGCAATGCAAATATTCAGGTCCCAGGCGGGAGCTGGTTCCCGAAAGGGAGGGTTAGTGTGAAGTAACCCTTTAAAAACTTGGAGAACACAGGGTGAGAAGAAAGGAGGCAGGCTTCCTGCTGACACAAAAGCAGAGACAGCTGCCAGATGAACCTTCAGGGTAGCTGGTCTAAGGCCTAAGGAATTCAGATGGACCAAACAGTCCAAAGAATGGGAAGATCAGCAGATTCTGGGGTAATCTGCCTCAGAGCACCAGATGGAAACCCTTCCACTTAGAATTATAAGTGGCTCTAGTGGAAGGCTTCCTTGAAGCCTTTAAAATATCCATAACACCTTGAGAAAGGTGTAAATCAGCAAATTTTAGCTCCTCAAGAGCCAAGCCTTGAGGTGGAGGGACTTGAGGTCCGGATACCACACTCTCCCCTGTGCACAGGCCAGTAAGTCGTGAACTCTGGGCAGGCTCAGGGCAGGGTGGACTGCCAGGGACAGGAACAGAGGGTACCAGGGCTGTCTGGCCCAATCTGGGGCAATCAGAATCACTCTGCAAGGTTGAGATCTGATTTTCACTAGTACCCTGAAAAGGAGAGGAAAGGGGGGCATGACAGAACTTCCCTTCCAATCCAACAGAAAGGCATCCAGAGGACTGAGCCCAGTACTGGAGGCCTGCAGCAAAAAGAGGAAGTTGGTGGTTGTCTGGGGCCGCGAAAGATCTATCTGAGGAGTGCCCCAACTGGCAAAGACAGACCCCAGTACTTGTGGATTCAGAGCCCATTCGTGATGGCCCTGAGAAATTCTGCTGAGGGCATCCGCAGCACATTGTCCTTCCCTGGGAGATGAACCGCTATCAGGGAGGTGTTCAGGAATAAGCCGGAGACCACAACTTCATTGCTTCGTGCACAAGGCTGAAGACCGAGTGCCCTTGCTTGTTGATGTACCACATTGTGGTGGTATTGTCTGTCCTGACTTGAACCACTTTGTTCTGGACAGAATCTGAAAAGACCAAGAGCTAAAAAGACAGCTCTGAGTTCCAGAAGATTGATGTGAGCAGAGATTCCTGAGGAGACCACACTCCTGAGTGGTAAGGTCGCTGGTGAGCCCCCACCCTAACAGGGAGGCATCCGTAGTGAGGGTGAGGGAGGGAGAAATGGGAATGAAGGGAACCCTTGTTTCAGATTGCTTTGATCCTGCCACCAGTGTAAGGCCAGGATCAGGGTTTGAGTAACTGGGACCAATTTGGTAAGGGGTCCTTCCTCTGAGACCAATAGGCCCTCAAATGGAACTGAATGTCCCTCATCTGGAATCTTGCTCCCTGCACAACAGCTGTGGAAGCAGCCATGTGCCCGAGGAGTTGCAGAAATGCCTTGCTGGTCGAGAGACCCGCAGGGTAAAGGAGGATGCCAGGGCGATGAGTCTGTCCACCCTTTCCGAGGGAAGAAAGGCCCTGGCTAACCTTGTGCTCAATTCTGCGCCTATGAAAGTTAGGGCCTGAACTGGTTCCAGAACTGACTTTGGTAAGTTTAGCAGGAATCCCAGAGAAGTGAGAAGCTGTTGGGTGACTTGCAAGTGGGATTACCTGACCTGGAGACTGACCCACAATGAGCCAGTCGTCCAGGTAGGGAAACACAGCAACCCCTTGCCTTCTTAAATGAGCCACTACTACAGCGAGACATTTTGTGAATACCATTGGCGCAGAGGTAAGGCCAAGGGCATTGCCCTGAACTGGTAGTGGCCTGAGGCAGTTCGAACCTGAGGTACTTTGTGGAAGGCCTGATCAGAACATGAAAATAGGCATCCTTGAGGTCCAGGGAAGCTAGCCAGTCCCTGGTTTTAGGGAAGGCAATATCATTGCCAGAGTTAACATTTTGAACTTTGGTTTCAACAGATGCTTGTTCAAGTATCTTAAATCCAGAATGGGCCGCCATTCTCCTGTCTTTTTGGGTAAAAGTATCTTGAATAAAGCCCTTGCCCTGATGGCAAGGAGGAACCCTTTCCACTGCTTTGCAGACCAGAAGAGAAGAAACCTCTGCTTCCAAAGCAAGGGCTTCTGAAGGATTTGCAGGTGGAAATGCCTGGCTCTCATCTTTGGAAAATATTTGAAGCTGAGAACCAGACCCTGGCCTATTACTCCAGAACCCATCTGTACGAGTTAGGGACAGCCAGCTCTGGCTGAAATAGGCCAACCTGCCCCCACTGGTGGGAGGAGATCGGCCCTGGGCACCCCATCAGGGTGCCTGTTTAACAGCACCTTAGGCTGAGGGGAGGGAGACGGGTCTGCGCCACGTCTACCCTGCCTCTGAAGAAACCCTTCAAGTAGACAGCAGAGGAGGCTTGAAAATTGGAAAAGGCCTGGAAAAGGGTCTGCCCCTACCTCTGGGAGCATGCCTTGTGGCATGGCATGCTTCTCCTTAGCCTGGGCACTTTTGTAGGTAGTTCTGTATTCATCCATCTTTTCATATCATTTTCTGTTTGCTCCCCAAACAGAGAATTCCACTACAGGAAAATCCATAGCCTTTGACTGAGTATCTTGGGACAGATTAGTGCATCTGAGCCATGCCAACCTCACGGAAAGCTGCAGAAGTGGCCATGACCCTGGAGGAAACATCATTAACATCAACAGCAGTATGAAATTGAACTTTAGAGGCTTCAATGCCATCAGCAGCCACCTGTTCCAACTCACTAGCCAGCTGGCCATGGGCCTGCTTGGCTAACTGCAATACTGTGTCCCACCTAGATTTCTGATATCTAGCCACATAAGCCATATAATTTGCCTGCCTGAGTCCCAAAGAAGCTGCCATATACTGTTTCTTCGCCATGGCATCAATCTTCCTAGAATCCTTGTCAGGAGGATGTGAGGCCAGAGGAATATTACCTTGTCACAGGCTGCAGCTTGTACCACACCACATGACTACACTGCTCAATAAGGAAGTCTGTATCCGAGCCTGACAAAGTATACCTTCTGTCCATTTTTTTATCTACAGGAGGGACAGAATGAGGATTTTTAAAATCTTTGTTGTTTGCTTCCTAAATGACTTATGCAAAGGAATAGACAACCTCCTAGACTCTGGAATATCCATCATTTCCACATAATCAGGCTCCTCTTGCTCATCCACAGCCTCCTCTAAAGGAAGCTGGAGGTTTCTGCAACCTTTTGTAAAAATAAAGAAAGAAGGAGACTCAGACAGAATAGGGGAGATTCTAAAGGTCTGTCTGGAGAAATGTCCGGTTCAATGGGCACGTCCAGACCCTCCCAGCCACACATATATTGATCAAATTCTCCTCCCCTCCTGTGGTTCATAAAATCCTCAACTTCAAAATCCTGAACCACTGGGACTGAACGAACCAACCTTTACCAACTGTTGGTGGTTCTACAGATCCCTGAGACAGTGACTGGACAATCTGAATGGCTTTAGCTATCTCTGCAGCAGTTGGAGACACAATTCTGGACTCCAAACCTCCTGATTTCTTTGTCTTTTTACTTGGGACTGGTTCCTCTGAACCAGCCTTCCTTTTGCCCGAGGAAGTCTCGCCCTGGTCAGAGGGCACTCCCTCTGGTCCAGTGGGTACTGAACCGGGCTGGCCATCCGGGTCAGCGGACTTTTTGGCCTCTCGTTCCCTGAGCCGGCCCAATCTCTTCTCCAGGGTGGCTGCAGGGAAATTTTTACACACCTGGCAGTCTGACAGGAGGTGGTCAGTCTCCAGACAATAGACACAAGTGGTGTGTGGGTCAGCCTTGGCAAAGGCGTCCCCACAGACATCACAGTGTTGAAACCCAGTGGGCCCGGTTTTTCTTTTGGGTTTCTCAGACTAATGCCAGCCTAACCAAAAACTTGCCTTTGATGGCAGTGCCAGGCAAGACACCCTTATCGGTTCCTAACCGTGTCACGGGTATTTGAAAAACCATAATAATTTCGCTTTTTTACAACCGATAAGAACCGGAACCCACTCTAAAACCCACAGTACAGTTTTAAAAGTAGAAAAATTCAAGCGATCGGTTCAAACCGAACCGATAATTAATTTTCCACACAGACTTGAATTTTGTACTTACGGTTACCAGATAGAGCTTTAGAACCGAAATGCGGTAAAAATAATGACTTTTGCCGGTTCAAATGAACTGAAAACTACTCTCTTGAACCGAGAATGAACCGAGCTGAAGGAGCTGATCTCCGGAGCGACTGTTCAGTGAAGCGGAGTAAAGAATCTGACAGTTTCATTTGAAACTGCCAGATAGAGCTTTGGGCACAGCGCCCTCGCGCTGTAGAACTCCAGATCTTCTGGAGTTAACTCCTTCCTCTCCGGGGCAGTTCAGCTGCAGTGGCTGACTGCTATTGTTATAATATAGCAAGACTTCACGGTGTTTGAAAATGAGAAGGGGACTCAGATAGCCTGGGGGGAGAAACCCCTGACGGTCTGGCTGGAGAGATGTCTGGTTCAATGGGCACATCCAGACCTTCAAAACCACATTCATTCTCCTCATAGTCCTCTTCCTCCTCCTCCGGTTCATAAAAATCCTCAAAATCATCATCTTGAACCGGTGGAACCGGCCGAACCGAGCGCTTCCCTGATGGTGTCGGTTCGGTCGGAACCGGGGAAAGTGACTGGACAATTTAAATTGCTTTAGCTATTTCCTCAGCGGTTGGGGAAAGAACCATACTAGCTGACTTTCTAGCCCTTTTAGTTGGAACCGGCTCCTTGGAGCTGGCTCTTCGTTTGCCCGAGGAAGTATTGCCCTGGTCAAAGGGCACTCCCTCCGGTTCGGTTGGAACCAACCAGGCTGCCATCCGGTCAGCGGACTTTTTGGCCTCCCTTTCCCTGAGCCTACCAACTCTTTTCTATGGTGGCAGCAGGAAAATTCTTAAAATCTGGCAGTCTGCATTGAGGTGGGTCAAACCCAGACAATACACACAGGTGGTGTGCGGGTCAGCCTTAGCAAGGCTTCCCCACAAACACTACTGTCTGAAACCCAGTGGGCCGGTTTTCTTTTGGGTTTCTCAGACATAGTGCCAGCCTAACCAAACTTGCCAGTTTATGGCAATCCGCCAAGCAAGACTCTCTTATCGGTTCCCAACCGTGTCACGGGTCGTGGAAAAAACCGTAATGAAATCCGCTTTTTAGAACCTATAAGAACCAGGAACCGCACTCTAAATAAGGACTAGTAAAGTTTGAGAATAACCTGATTGGTTCAAACCTAACCGAAAAGCGTTTACAAGTTCCACACAGAATAAAATAAATGTGAGCCTATCTATTACTTACAATACCACAGACAGAGCTTGAACCGACTGGTTGCGGTTTAATTTCGATAAAAAAAAAAAAATACTTTTTAACCGACAAACGAACCGAGCAGAAGGAGAAATCTCCGGAGCGACTGTTCAGTGAGGCGGAGTAAAGAATCTGACAGTTTGAGTTTGATTAACAAGAGACAGAGTTTTCGACAGGCTCAAGGCCAAGGTTCCATGCCTGGCATGGAAAGTTAACTCTTTCACCTCCGGAGCAGTTCAAGGTTGGGACTCACTGCATATGTCATGATATAGCAAGACTTCATGTTGTTTGAATTAGAGCTTTTGGTAAAGCACATCATCTCTATGTTTACAGAAAACAAAATGAAGCCTTCAAAGAAAAGAACACCTTCCTACAGTCAAATATGGAGGAGGTTCAGTGATGTTTTGGGGTTGCTGTGCTGCCTCTGGCACTGGGTGCCTTGAACGTGTGCATGGCATCATGAAATCTGGAGATTATCAGGCCATTTTGAAGCAATGTTGAACCCAGTGTCAGAAAGCTAGGCCTCGTCAAGGTCATGGGTCTTCTAGCAGGACAATGACCCCAAACACACTTAAAAAGCACCCAGGAATGGTTCAAGACAAGACGCTGGACTGTTCTGAAGTGGCCAGCAATGAGTCCAGATCTAAATCCCATTGAAAACCTGTGGAGAGATCTGAAAACAGCAGGTGGGAGAAGGCACCCTTCAAATCTGGGAGAACTGGAGCAGTTTGCACAATGAGTGGGGGCCAAACTGCCAGTAGAGAGGTGCAGGAAGCTCATCCATGGCTATAGGAAGCGGTTGATTGCAGTTATTTTGACCAAAGGTTGTGCTACCAAATATTAAGTCTAGGGTGTCAATAATTTTGTCAATGCCATTTCTTTTCATTTTCTGATTTAAAAGGATATATTAAATTCTGAATCAAAAACAAAGGTTCTGTAATATTAACAGAGAAATAAAGAACTGTGGAGACCAAATACTGTACTGTTGTTAATTTCAACTTATGTTTACAGGAATTGTGAGTTATTTGAAAAAGTGCAAGGGCGAAAATATTTTTGGCCACACAGTGCTGGGCAAGAGAAAAGATGCTGCCAAAACTCCAAAGCCGGGCCAACAATGGCCTTGGCCACTGGGAAGGCTTCCATAGGGGTATCCCCTCTTTTAAGAATATTTGTAAGAGGGTACTCCACCCATTAATGGACAGGTTAAAGGGGCATCCCTGTGGATTTGGAGACAAGGCGGAGAATTCCCAGAAATGACAAAGGGCCCTCCTTCGTCGACGGACTACCCACCAACTCATCATCCAATGGATGAGAGTGAAGGTCGGTTTTGTCGGAATCCGAGGAATCTGGATAAATCAGTTGGCCACCAAGGTCCCCTTGCACATGCCTGGGGCGGTCAGGTGTGAGGGTAACCGAACTTCTACGAGGGAGACCCAGAACTGTCTGAGAATCCTTCATGGGAGGCCCTTCCGAGGGCTGTTTAGGTGGCGAGTTCCTCCACTATCAGTGGGAGGCAGTTCTAGCCAAACCGGGACAGATTTTTACCAAGCTCCATGGGCAGAGGAACAGATTTTACTGGTTCCAATGGATTTGGCTTCGGCCTGGGAGGCGAAAGCCACGTAATGACCAGGGTGGAAATCTAAGAAGGCTTCTGCCCGGATGGAATGAGCTGTTGCCACATCAGATCTTTGTAGCGTCAACAAGAGTTTCCGCTGAAGCCTCTCCTCATCCAAGAAGGACGAAGATGAGAGGTGGCATCGCTTCTTTTTATTTTATTTTTTTTTTAATTTCTTTTTATTACAAATTTTCTCCACACATATACAGAATAAATATCATACATAGTTAAGATTGCAATCAGTTATCTTTGTGGTTTAGACAGAATAAATACAGGTTACTCACCTGTAACAGGAGTTCTAGGAATGGTATATGTTGTTCATCCACACTTATTGGCAGGTATCCTTGCCGCTTTAAATCTTGCGGGAAGGTCTTCAAGCTGGCTCCTCCCACCCACCTGGGTGGTAAAACTCTCGGCTCCGCCCCATGACGCCAGATCTGGCCCGCTGGAAGCTCAGGTTGTGCGTCGCAGCCGGGAGGCTCGTGGAGTTAGGATGAACAATATATACCATTCCTAGAACTCCTGTTACAGGTGAGCAACTGTATTTCTAGGGACACGGATATGTTGTTCATCCACACTTATTGGCAGACTCCTAGCAGTTCTCCGGGAGGAGGGAGGCAAGGCGACACCCCTACTTAGGGAACAGAGACTGAGAACCGAGGCCCCAAAACCAGCATCCCGGCGTGACTCAAGGTCGATGTGGTAGTGGGTGATGAAGGTGTGTGCTGACTTCCAGGTAGCACTCCTGCAGATTTCCTGGATAGGGACGTCCCTGAAGCAGCCACACGATGCAGCAGTATGGCGGTAGAATGAGCTCTTATCCTCTGGGAGGCTCCATGCCCGCCAACTTATAGCAGAGATCTATGCAGGAGGTGACCCACCTGCCTATCGTCCGCTTGGCTGCAGGTCTGCCAGGTGCGGCTTCAGCGTGGTGACAAACAGCTGGCGAACCTCTCCCAAATTTCAGCCGTGGGTCCTTATAGTGCTGAGCCTCTAGGGTCCAGAGTATGGAGCCATATTCGGCCTCCGAGGTGTGATTGGGGTAGAACACTGGCAGAGTCAACACCTGGTTAAGGTGAAACTCGACACCACCTTCGGAAGGAATTTCGGTGGGGGCAGGGACAACCTTGTCCCTGTGGAAGACCAGGTAAGGAGACTCGATGGAAAGCGCCTGAGCTTCCCAGCCTTCTGGCTGACGAATAGCCACCAAGAAGGCGGTCTTCCAGGACAGGTGAGAGAGATCACACCTGTGCATTAGTTCGAATGGCTTGCCCATGAGCTTTGCCAGTACCAGCAGTAGATCCCACGGAGGTGGAGGTTCTCGCACCGGAGGGGAAATGTGATCAAGGCCTTTGAAAAAGGGCCAGACCACCTTCTCCTGCGCCACTGATGGCTTCCCGCCCGCGCCTGTAAGCAGAGATGGCTGCCAGGTGCACCCTTAGGTCGCCGACCCAAGCCCTTGCTGAGAAAGGGACCATAGATAGTCCAAGATGCTTGCCAAGGAACAGGAGGAAGGGTCCAGGCCCTTGTTCTGACACCAAATGGAAAACCTTTTCCATTTGAAGGCATAGCATTTCCTGGTCGACCTCACGGGATGCCTCAACTACATTGAGGACGCCGTCGGAAAGATCCAAGGCATGGAACTCTAGCCAGGAACCAGGCCGTCAGGTGCAGGGACTGAAGGTCCGGATGGAAACACCTTCCCTGATTGACTGAAAGCAGGTCCGGGCGGGCTGGAAGCTGCCTCGGGAGCTTGGAGCTGAGGCTGAGGAGATCTGGATACCAGCATTGGCGAGGCCAGTCTGGGGCTACCAGAATCACCTGCACCTTGTCCCTCCTTGCCTTGAGAAGCACCTTGTGGATCAAGGGAAATGGGGGAAAGGCGTAGAAGAGGCCCGGGGTCCACGGCCTCGAGAAGGCTTCCCCCTGCAGCGAGCCCTGCTGAGGGGGGCGGGCATGGAACAGCCTCAGCTTCGCATTCTCCCTGGAGGCAAACAGATCCACCTGAGATGTGCCCCAGTGGGAGAACAGATCTTGTACTACCTCCCGCAGGAGGGACCACTCGTGGGATACAGCCCCTAACCAGGTTAGGGCATCGGCCACGGTGTTGGAGGCTCCTGCCACATGAATGGCTAGGAGATCCGCCTCCAGGCTGCGACTTAGTGACCAAATGCGAGAGCTTCCTTGCACAGAGGTATGGAACTGCCCCACCCTGGCGGTTTAGGTAGTACATGGTCGTGGTATTGTCCGTCTGAACCCGAACCACTTGACCCGTGAGAAACGGAGCAAAGGCGGTGAGAGCTAGGCGGACCGCTCGGAGCTCCAGCAGGTTGATATGGCATTGGGACTCACGGGGACCAGAGGCTATGCGCCTGTGCTCCCCAGATGGGCACCCCAACCCATCAGAGAGGCGCCGGCGACAGAGAGACCGTCGGCTCGGGGCGGACAAACGGGATGCCCTCTTGCAGATGAGCTGGAACAATCCACCACTGGAGGGCGTTCCACATCCCCTGGGTCACCGTCACTAGCTAGTCCAATGGATCGCAGCGTTGAGACCACTGGCTGGCCAGTCCCCACTGAAGGGGGCGCATGTTCCAGAGGGCCCAACGGACCACACTGGTGCAGGCCGCCATGAGACCCAGGAGGTGCAGGAAGTCCCGGGCAGGGCGTAACTGCCCAACCAGAAATGATCAGGCAAAGGAGGAAAGAACCTCAGCCCTGTCCGCTGGGAGCCGTGCTCTGGCTCGAAGAGAGTCGAGCTCTGCCCCGATGAAGAGAATCACCTGCTTCGGTTCAAGTTCCGACTTGACCTCGTTGATGAGTAGGCCGATTTGAGAGCAGACCTGGAGGGCCAGATCTCTGGACCACACCACCTCCTGTCTGGAGGGGGCTGCTATCAGCCAATCGTCCAGGTAAGGGTACACCAGATCTCGGCACCCAGCAGGAATGTCAGCCACCACTGCCATGCATTTGGTGAAGACCCTGGTGCATGAGACAGGTCAAGGGCATGGCTTGAACTCTAAGGGGATCCTTCCACGAAAGCTAAGGAATCTTGGTGAGACGGACGGATAGGACGTGAAAAACGCCACGCCCAGGTCCAGAGAGCAGAACCACACGCGCTCCAAGCATGGTATTATCTGAGCCAGAGTGACCATCCTGAAGGTCCGAGACCTTAGGAACTTGTTTAGGTCATGTAGGTCGAGAATGGGGCGCCAGCCCCCCATCCGTTTTGGGACCAGGAAGTACCTGGACACAAACCCTGGGTCTGAGGGAGGGTCCGCCACCTCTCTGATCACCTCTTTCTCGAGGAGCAGAGCGATGTCGGCTCGGCGAGCCGACAGTGAGGCTTGCGGACTCGAGGTCTCTTGGGGTGACGGTCTGAAGGGCGGGGCCTGCTCGAACTCCAGAGGCAGGCCCTTTCCTACCACTTCCAACACCCACCGGTCTGTGGTAATAGCAGACCAGGCGGAAAGGAGTACTGGAGCCGCCTCTACGGGGGAACCTGGGGCGAGTGACGAGGTTGGGCACACCCTCAACCCGCCACTGTGCAGGCTTGGAGGAGGGACCGCCGAGGGACCTCCTGGGCCTTTACCTCCTGCTTCCTGGAGGAGGAAGCCACGGGTTTGGGTTTGGGACGCCAGCGCCGAGCCTGCTGTCCCTGATGTTGCTGGGCCGGACGTGTTGAGGCGCTAGATGGATGAAAGGGCTTGGGCTGCGGTCTGCGGCCCTTGTCCCTCTGAGCGGATGAGACCGAGTCCAAAGTGGCATTGGACTTTTCGATCCTCTGGAGGTGGCCTTCCACTCCAGGGCCGAAGAGGTCAGTCCCCAGGAAGGGGACATCCGCCAATTTGTGCTGGGTATCCGCTGTGAAGGTGGATATCCTCAGCCATGCCCGACGGCGCATAGCCACTGTGGCCGCGATTGACCTGGCGCATGAGTCTCCAATGTCCAAAGCAGTCTGAAGTTGCTGCTTTGCCACTGCCCTGGTCCCACACCTGCCTAACCGTAGTCTGCAGGTCAGCCGGAAGATGAGGGACTACGTCATCCAGGGAGCCCAACAGGGCATGGGAGAAATGTGCCATAAGCATGGCCAAGCTGGCCTGATGAAGGCCAAGGGAGGACGCAGCGTAGACTTTTCGCCCGGCATAGTCCAATTTCTTGGACTCCTTGTCGGGAGGTTTGTCCACGTCCCTAGCATTTCCGGCACGCCGGAAAACGCTGTCGGTAACTAACCCCTCGGCTGAGGGATGTTCCGAGAAACCGGAGAGGGAACCGGTAGGGACCGCATACTTCCTGGCCATCCTGGCCGAAGGCGCAGGACAAGGCTGGGCCCACAATGGCTTCGGCCACAGGGAAGGCCTCTGTAGGGGAATCCCCCCGGTCCAATATCTCCGTGAGGGGATACTTGGCCCGCTTGGATACGGGCTCGAGCTGCATCCCGGTGGACTCCGAGATGAGCCTAAGCAAACCCAGAAAGGACGAAGGGCTATCGTCCAGCGACTGACCCAGAGGACCTCCAAGTCCACTCGCCTGGAGAAAAGGGAGGAATCGCACTTGGAAGAGTCCACAAAGAGCTGCCTCAGGCTCGAGCCATCCTCCACCTGCCGAGGGCGATCGGGAGTGAGGGTGACCGACAGCCTATGGGTAAACCCTGAGCCGACCGAGAGTTCTTGGTCGGAGCCCCAAACAACGGCTGTGGAGACAGAGGTTCCGCCATAATCCGGTGGAGCAGCTGGTTTCGCTGAGCAACAGGCCTGGGAACAGGCGCCAGCAAAGCGAGGTTGCTTCAGTCAGCCCGTGACAGCCCACTTAATAGCCGGGAAGGCGACGCGTCGGGTTATTCCCGCCAACAGAAGTGCTGCTACATGAGGTCTCGAGATTGTCGACGCAACTTGCGTCAAGCTTCCCCGTCCGAGTAGGAGGACGAGGATGAGCGGCGGCGCCGCTTGCCGCAGTGCCGAGACCGCCGGTGGCGGGATCGGCTGGACCGCGAAGAAGACCGAGACCGCGAACCTCGGCTTTTCCGAGGAGGGTGCAGGGAAGGCACGGGGGAAACCCGCCCTTCCCTCGGCTTGGAAGGAACACCCAAGGGCTCCGGAACCGGAGGCACTGGCAAGCCCATGGGATCCTCAACCACCACTGGGGAACCAGGAGAGAGGATTTTAGGCTTCTCCGGTCGACAACCCGTCCAACGGGTCGAGAAAAATCTCGACTGCGTCGACAGGAGTCTCGGTCAACTGACCTGACGGGACACCATAAGCCAGTGTGGCCGGGTCAAGGATCGATCAAGTCAATAGTTGACCACTCGGGGAAGGGGACCTCTCCCGCTCCCAAGAGCATCGACGGACAGACTTACCCTTGTCCTCCTTCTTTTTGGACCGAGAGGAAGGTCCCAAAGATAAAGGTCCCTCTCCCTTGGTGGAGAGAGACAGACAAAGCTCCTTAAAGGAAGCAGTATATGAGGATCCCAGGGAGAGTGGGATAAATGCCGCGGCCGAGGAAGATGCGGTCCGCGCCGCCTCCTCTTCGAGGGCGATCATCTGCTCAAGCTGATCTGCCGAGCCCGCCGCCGCGGAAACCGCCAACCGGGCCTCTTTCGACTTTACCGGAGGGTAACGCTTTTCCGGTCGCCCAAGTTGCAGACGGGCAGCACGGTCTTCCAGGACATAGGCCGAGAAAGAAGAGCACAGGTCGCAAGCCTGCGGGTCGTGCTCAAGGCCCAAGCAGTAGACGCACGTGGAGTGCGGATCCGTCCGAGACATCTTCTGCCCACATGGGCATCTCCGGAAACCGGGAGTCGATTTGTCCATCGCAGCCACGAGGGAAGAAGTTGACCGAAGTCTAGAAAACCTAGGAGTTTAATTTCGGAAAACTGAAGAGTTAGGAACCAGTCTTATACGCAGAAGCTGCTATGAGGGAAACCTGAGCTTCCAAGCGGTAAGGAAGATTTAAGGCCATGGAAGGAACTGAGTTTTAACAATTCGGTGGGTGAGAGGAGCCAGCTTGAAGACCTTCCGAAAGATTTAAAGTGGCAAGGATACCTGTCAAAGTGTGGATGAACAACATATCCATGTCCCCAGAAAAGCAATTTCTGCTAGTAATCTGCCTGGCTCTGGACCCAGCCCTCCCACCTACACAACCTAAGTACTCTGTCCCCCCTTCAGCTTAAGGTAAAAAAATTCAGTAACACAACACACACAAAGATAACACAAAATAGAATTTTATTATGTACAATATTGTGTACAATAATACAACAATTTTTATTAGTTTATTTCACAATTGCAGCATAGAAGACAGTTAAAATAATGCAACAAAATAAGCCAAAGCAAGCTACTCTATTTTCCCTTTAGATAGGGAAAAAATCTTCTTCATCGGAAACAAAAAGTAAAGAGCCTGACCCTGAGCCTTCTTCACAGTCTGAAAGCCAGCCCCAACCAGCCCCCCCGGCCATACTAGTAGTCAGGAAAAAACCACCAAGGTTCTCGGTCTGGGTCTGTGTTTGTAGATATAACAGGCATCAGTCTAACTTGACCGCACCAGTTTCTGAAACGAGTGAGCATAACAGTAGCAGCAGTTCAGTGCCATCACATTCTGGTTCAGTACAGGTAAAGCAACCTTTCACTTTAAATGATGAGGAAATAAACACTGAGAAAAGAAGCAAAGATAAAAATATGATGTTGAAAAAGGGCTAACATTTCAGCATCACTGGCTAAATCAGTTTACCTGGTTAAGGTATGATGACCAAAATACGCCATGTACTGCTCTGCCTGTGAGAAATATCCCACTCTTGCGACTCCTGCTTATTCAAAAACCTAACGTGTTTGCCACTGGTTCAAATAATTTCAGAATTGAGTCCTGAGAGCCCATGAGAAATCAAATCCACATATAATTTGTGCAAACCAGCATAGTCAAAAACTGGTCAACATGCAGTCAATTTTAACATATCTGAAAACTGCAATATATCATGCATTTTCTCAGATGGAGGAAGTCACCAAAAATAAAATGAGGCTACTATGAGAAACCTGCCCAGCTTGCTCACATCCTTGACCTAATAGAAATGTTACTGGCTATGAGTGCGTCTACTGCTAAATGTGAGAGAGTATTCTCCATTCAAAATCTTATAAAAATAAGAACAAGTTTGGCTGATGACACGCTCCAGCCACTTCTGCACATAGCAGTTGAAGGCCCTGCATTAGACAGCTTTGATCCGGATCAAGCTATCAACCACTGGCTACTATCAGGTCCTGGCACATGCCACATTCATGGTCATCATGGTCATGCTAGTTCAACTACTAGTTCTGCTGATTCACGGAAAATGTCCCAGAGGCTGTCACTAGTCTTGATGATGACATGACTGAATATGATGCTCTCGCTGGAGCAAGCTCAGGCTTCCTGTAACTTTTCCGATGCTGATGCTGTACTGTCCGCTACTCTGCTGTAATGATGTTCTCACTGTGCTGCAGGCTGGCACTCTGTGCTGCTGCTGCAACCACACTTACTATGTCAGTTCCTCGCTTAATGCTAATTCTGTCTATGCTCGCAGCCCTCGCCATGCTGCTGACAAAAATAAAATCATATTATTTATTCTCCTTATTGTCTATTTCAACACTAAATAACTACTACAATAAATCCATTGCGTTTTCTGTAGTTTGATATTTTCCATTAAAAATATGCCATTTTATACCGGGACTACCAACTCAAGCACTGGGACAACTACTTTTGGACAAGCCACTTGTCCGTGGACAAGTACCTAATTTTAAAATTTGTCAAGCCCTGGCTCCTGGGCCAAACAAGTTGGTCCCAAGGAAGGGCACATCAGCTAATTTGTGCTGGGTATCCGCCGGGAAGGAGGAGAACCTCAGCCAAGCCCTGCGACGAGAGGCAACCGTGGCAGTCATCGAGCGGGCACAAAAATTCCCGATCTCCAGGGCTGTTTGAAGCTGCTGTTTGCAACAGCTCTGCTCCTGATCCTGGACCTGCTTGACCATGGTCTGCATGTCCGTGGAAGATGTGGGAGGACTTCATCCAGCAACACTAAAAGGGCATGAGAGAAGTGTGCCATGATGACAGCCAAACTCGCCTGATGAAGGCCCAAGGAGGAAGCCGATAGACCTTCCTGGCTGAATGGTCCAAGATCTTGGACTCTTTATCAGGAGGTCATTCAGTGTCGCCAGAACTGCCAGTATGCCTGAACACAAAGGCGGTCACCAGGCTCTCAGTCGAAGGGTGCTCTGTGAACCCCGCAAGGGACCCCATGGGCATTGCATACTTGTGAGTCATGCAGGCAGATGGAGCTGGAAAAGAGGCAGGGTGCTGCCAAAGTTCTAGGGCCGGGCCTACAATAGCCTCAGCCACAGGAAAGGCCTCCGATGTATCCCCTCTCTCAAGGATGTCTGCAAGAGGGTAGTCTGAGTTTTTCTGGATGGGCTCCAGGGGCACCCCTATAGAATTCAGAGATGAGGCGAAGAATCCCTTGGAAAGACAAGGGACATTCCTCCGTCTCTAAGCCAATGGTTGATTCACCATCCTCTGGATGAGAATGCAAGCCAGTGACGTCCGAATCCGACAAATCTGTGTACAACGGCCTACCACCCAGGCAGGGTGGGACAAATCGGGTCCAGGTGGCCAATGGCTACTTAAAAAATTGGTTTGGCTACCAGATTTTGAAAGTTATTGGCCAACTTGGCTACTTGCCTGCAAAGAGATTTTTGAGCCCTTAAAAAGAATGGCCACTACAAATATTAGTTTGGCTCTCAGATTTTGAAAGCTAGTGGCCAAACTGACCACCAGCTCACAAACTGATTTGTCCCACCCTGCACCAGGTCATCTTTGACCCGCCGAGAAACCCAGTGTCAGGTCTATCTTCCTTGGAAGGAGCCCCTCCCACAGGCTGACTGGGCAGTGGTTCCACCACAGATTTAGTCGGGTCCAGCCTAGGAGGTGAAAGCCAGGTAATGGCCGGTGTAGAAGCTGGGGTTGGCTTCTGCACGGTCAAAATTAGCTGCTGCCAGGTGAGATCCTCGTAGCGTCAATGGAGTTTCCGCCAGAGCGTCTCCTCATCAGAGGAGGACGAGGGCGACCGATGGCGTCGCCTTCTTAGAGCCGCTTATGGCTCTTCCCGGCCTGTCGGCCCAGGGGTCCGGAGACCCGATCGAGATTGGATGGGCTGACTCGCCACTTGGGAGACACTGAAGGGCCAGTGATTTCCGGATCAGGGACCACATCGCTCGATAGGAGTCCCAGCAGGCTGGGTCCATCATCTGGAAAGACCAGATTAGGGTTCGATCGAGGAATCGCCGATCGGAGTCAGCGATATCAGATCGATCACGATTTCCACCTCGATCGATCGATAATTCAGTCAACTGACTAGACAGCAGAGCCGGAAAGCCAGCGGTCAAGGTGCAATCTCTACCAAAGTCGAGAACACATGCTCCTGGGATCAAGATCTCTACCGCTCCCAAGAAAGTCTCCGTCGAGACAAAAGCGACCCAAGGTCCTTCTCCCTTATGGGATCGAGGGCAGTGTGAGCCCGCAGAGGCCCTCCCTGGGAAGAGATCGCACCTGGAAGGAACCCGAGAAGGTGGAGCCCAGGTTGAGTGGAACGAAGAAGCTCCGAGAGGAATCTGCAGCATGAGCCACTTCCTTCCCGAATGCCTGCATGCATTACAACTGCTCGGCAGATCCCGCAGCCATGTAAACCACCCACCGAGCCTCCTTGGATTTCACCAGAGGGTTCCTCTTCTCTGGCTCACCAGCTTCACACGTGCGAGATGGTTGTCAAGGACGTTGGGATGAAAGGAAAGGCACAGACTGCATTTTGAGGTGTCATGTTTGACACCAAGGCAATAGACGCACTTGTTGTGGGGATCGGTGCGCGACATCTTCTGGCCGCAAGGGCACCGACGAAATCCGGAGGAAGACTTCTCTTCCATGATTGAAGCAGCAACCCCTATGCATCACCAATGCGAATAATGCAACTTCTTCGGTAAACCAAAGGTTTGAAAGCCAGGGCCTACAAAATGCATGTGAGCACAAGGAGGCAACCTGAATCTTCCAGAAGAAAGGAAGATCTGGCCATGGGACGGAGCAGAGGTATATACCACCCGGTGGGTGGGTGGGAGGAGCTAGCTTGAAGACTTCCGTGAGATTTAAAGTGGAAGGACATGCCAAAGAGTGTGGATGAACAACATATCCACGATCCTAGAAAATATTTTTAACTTAATGATTACAAAGAAGGAAGTGGCACATCTGCTAGTACCACCATTTTCACCTTAAGATTAATACTTAGGTACCATTAAGATTTGTTTTCCATTACAGACTTGCTCTTGCTCCCCTGTGACAGAGTGTCCTGTACAACAGCAATTTGCTGTACACTGAATGTTTTTAAATAGACTGGAGGCAGATACAATATTTTGTAACACAGCTACTACAAATTGACCTTCAGGTTCTGCAAACACACTGAGATGCAGTTTCCCTTCCCTCAGCAGGAAATTTGTGAAAAGTTCTGCTTATTCTCTAGCATGGTGGTGCGGTCAAGTGGTCATAATCTAAATTAACTGTTTTGAAAAAGTTGGGGGGCCTACGACTCCCAAATTTCTTGTTGTATTATTGCGCCTTACACTTGAGCAATTATCTCAGGATGAGGCAGGGTCCGGATGGTGAGGCAAGAAATCAAATTACGTACCTACTGTAATTCTTAATTTTCTTGGACAAAGTCTCCACCACCATTCACACTAATGGGAGTATGCCGATTTGCTAGGACCCAGTGGAGCCAAAACTTTTAGGAGGGCCAGCGTCAGATGGAACGCAATGAAGTGGCACCATGAGCTAGGCTCGCACGGTATAGACTATCTCGGTGTCTCCTGCACCTGACTCTGTCAGGACTGCCCCACTCCACCCTCCTCGCCTGACCAGCAGCAGCAAGCAAATGCTACTGAAGCTGGTCATATGCCCAACTGACACACTTTGAACCTATGCACTAAATGTTATTGCTAGCTGCTTCTTGTGAGACTACGCCTGCAATTGTTCAACCCGTGTAATCTCTACTAGTATATTCATATATGTGTATTTTTTTTTTTATTTTCATCTTTATCCCTCCTTACTGCCTCCGGTGCCCCCTCCTTCCGTCCGCTCATGTCCCCCCGGTGCCTACCTTCAGGGATCTGCCCCTAGAGTGCCCAGCCTCCTCTCCTTGCACATCGGGTCTGTCCTATCGGTGGTCCGGGCGGACTTAGGGCGGACTTCATCTAGGCTGCCGGAGGAATGACCTCAGTTTCTCCCTGGCGTCCCGCTCCCCAGGGCGCCTTGCGCTGAGACGTCGTCCCAGTGGTGGCGTGTACATGCAGACCCTCATGCGCCGAGGCGTCCCCCCTCCCGACTCCGACAAGCGGGCCGCCCACCCTTCCCTCTGCCGTGCTTCCACCGGCTATGGAGGAGTGCAGAGCGCGATGCGCTCTGGTAACTCACCCCTGAGGGAGGAGAGCATCCGCTGGGACGCTCAATCCTCCCTCCCTGCCGACCCTCGACGACCCGAGTCCGCTCTCAACCCGGTCCCGGCGTGTAAGGTGTGGCGCCTAGCGCCAACCCTCAGCGCCACCGGCCGGCTCATATATGTGTATTAAGTGTACTATGTGCCTATCTGTAACCTGGTTGTCTATGATCTCATCTGTAACTCACACAAAGTGTAACCAAAGTGCATTTTACTGTTAAATGTTCCGCAACTGATAACCTGCGTGTTATCCATCCCCTGTTCTCCCTCCCCCCCAGGTCGCACTGGGAGACGAGCAGCTTGTTGCTCAGTGTGCCTTTCCAGGTAAAACAATTTCAGTAAATAAATAAAGACCCTCCAACTGCCTTAGTACTCCCCCCCCCCCGAGGAGGTGCGGCATAACCAACGTAGAGAGGACTAACCTAAAAATCGGACATAAGATAATCCGAATGACCCATGTAAGAAGAGTCAAAGAAACCAAGTCTTCACAGCCCAACGATTGAAGGAGTGAAGACTGTAAACAAAGAAGTGAGCTCGGGGGATGGTGGGTGGGCATGTGAATGAGTGGTGGAGACTTCATCCAAGACCATCAAGAATTACGGTAGGTACATAATTTCCGTATCTTCCTGGACATAAAGTCTCCACCACTCATTCACATTAATGGGAGAGTACCAAAAGGAAAAATTACTCACCTTAGTAATTGCTTTTCTTCTCATGGAGTCTTGCTATATTATGACTATATGCAGTCAGCCACTGCAGCTGAACTGCCCCGGAGAAGAAAGAGTTAACTCCAGAGAGTCTGGAGTTCCACAGCCGAGGGCTATACAAAGTTTATCTGGCCAGTTTCAAATGAAACTGTCAGATCTTCTACGGTTAACACTAAGCAACAAGTCTGTGTGGAAGCTCTACACTAGCCAAGTGGCTACCAACTAGTAGGAATAACAACAATATAAAAAGCAATAATAACAATAACAATGAATAATAGTATTATTAGTTTCTCCCTAACAAGCACTATTAGACCCCCTTCCCCAAGACTCAAGTCCAGGAAGGGGGACAACATATTACTTAAAACAGAAATACCTAATTCCCTAATCCTAAATAAAGGGGGTGAAGGGAAGAACTAAAATGGCATGACACAGTGCTTGCACTAATTTGCCACCCCTACCCAAGTAGAAGTTCTGAGAGGGGCAGGAGGGAGGGTGGTCATAATACAGCAAGACTCCATGAGAAGAAAAGCAATTGCTAAGGTGAGCAATTTTTTCTTCAAACACCATGAAGTCTTGCTATATTATGACTATATGCAGATTACACAGCAGTACCTCCATGGAGGAGGGTCAGAACCTACTTAGGAAATAGGCTCTGAAGCACAGCTATGCCAAAACGAGCATCTCTCCTGGACTGAATATCCAGGGAATAATGCTTGTAAAAGTGTGAACTGCTTTCCAAGTAGCAGCTTGACAGACTTCCAGAATGGAATATCTCAGCAGCTGCTAGAGATGCAGCTGTACCCTGGTGGAGTGAGCCCTCAGTCCTGAGGGGTTCTCTACCTAGTTTTTGATAACAAAATTGGATACAAGAGACAATCCACCTTGCAATTGTCCCTTAGTGGCAGGTTTCCTCTGCCAACCTCGCCTAGGTAAGGAAGAGTTGGAGGATTCGAACCTGTGACCCTTGGTGCGTTAAGCAAATAGTAGCTTAAGGCTCTTTGACGTCCAAGTTGTGCAGATTCCTCTCACCTGAGGAAGAATGCTCAGTGAAAAATACTGAAGAGAGATAGATTGGTTCAGGTGGAAATCTGAAACCACTTTAGGCAAAACTTTCTGTTAGTCCTGAGGACTACCTTATCTCTGTGGAAAGAGATAAAATCTTCTTCCACTGACAGGGCCTGTAGTTCACTTGCGCTCTGGCAGAAGTGATAGCCACTAGGAAAACAGTTTTCAAGTCAGAAACTTGAGCCTGCTGAGGACAGAGGCTCAAAGGGGTTGCATTAACTGAGCAATGCAAACATTCAGGTCCCAAGGGAGCTGGTTCTCGAAAGGAGGGTTGGTGAGTAGCAACCTTTAAAAAACTTGGAAAGCACAGGGTGAGAAGAAAAGGAAGCAGGCTTCCCTGCTGACAGAAAAGCAGAGACAGCTGCCAGATGAACCTTTAAGGTAGCTGGCCTAAGGCCTAAGGAATTGAAATGGACCAAATAGTCCAGTAAAATGGGCAGATCAGCAGATTCTGGGATAATCTGCTTCTCAGAGCACCAGATGGAAAACCTTTTCCACTTAGAATTGTAAGTGGCCCTAGTGGAAGGCTTCCTTGAAGCCTTTAAAATATCCAAAACACCTTGAGAAAGGTGTAAGTCAGCAAATTCTAACTCCTCAAGAGCCATGCTTTGAGATGGAGGATTTGAGGTCCGATACACACTCTCCTGTGCACAGGCCAGTAAGTCGTGGACCTGGGCAAGCTCAGGGCAGGGGTGGACTGTCAAGGACAGAAGCAGTGGGTACCAGGGCTATCAGGCCCAATCTGGAGCAATCCGAATCACTTGCAGGGCTGAGATCTGATTTTACTAGTAACCTGAAAAGAAGGGAAAGGGGGAAAGGCATGCAGGAACTTCCCTTCCAATCCAACTGAAAGGCGCCCAGGGGACTGATCCCAGCACTGGAGGCCTACAACAAAACAGAAGAAGTTGGTGGTTGTCTGGGGCTGCGAAGATCTATCTGAGGGTGCCCCATCTGGCAAAGACTGACCCAGCACCTGAGGATTCAGAGCCCATTGGTGATGGCCCTGAGAAATCCTGTGAGGGCACCCCGCCAGACATTGTCCTTCCCTGGAAGGTGAACTGCTATCAGGGAGGTGTTCAGGGAGTAAGCTAGAGACCACACACTTCATTGCTTCGGTGCACAAGGCTGATGACCGAAGTGCCCTTGCTTGTTGATGTACCACATTGTTGTGGTGTTGTCTGTCCTGACTTGAACTACTTTGTTCTGGACAGAAGCTGAAAACGCCTGAAGAGCTAAAAGGACAGCTCTGAGTTCCAAAGACTGATGTGGAGCAGAGATTCCTGGGAGACCACACTCCTGAGTGGACAGGTCGCCTAGTGAGCTCCCACCCTAACAGGGAAGCATCCATGGTGAGGGTGAGGGAGGAAACGGAATGAAAGGAACCCCTTGTTTTAGATTGCTTTAATCCTGCCACCAGTGTAAGGCCAGGATCAGGGTTTGGATACTGGAACCAATTTGGAAAGGGGTCCCTCCTTTGAGACCAATAGGCCCTCAAATGGAACTGAATGTCCCTCATCTGGAATCTTGCTCCTTGCACTACAGCTGTGGAAGCATCCATGTGCCCTAGGAGTTGCAGAAAATGCCTTGCTGGTCGAGACCATGAGGGTAAAGGAGGATGCCAGGGCAATGAGTCTGTCTACCCTTTCCGAGGGGAGAAATGCCTCAGCTAACTTTGTGTTCAATTCTGCACCTATGAAAGTTAGTACCTGAACTGGTTCGAGAACTGACTTTGGTAAATTCAGCAGGAATCCCAGGAAGTGAGAAGCTGCTGGGTGACTTGCAAGTGGGATTTTACCTGATCTGGGGACTGACCCACTATGAGCCAGTCGCTCAGGTAGGGAAACACAGCAATCCCTTGCCTTCTTAAATGAGCCACTACCACAGCTAGACATTTCTGGGAATACCCTTGGCACAGAGGTAAGGCCAAGGGCATTGCCCTGAACTGGTGGTGGCCTGAGGGTAGTTCGAACCTGAGGTGCTTTCGTGAGAAGGCCTGATCAGAACATGAAAATAGGCATCCTTGGAGGTCCAGGGAAGCTAACCAGTCCCTGGCCTCAGGAGAGCAAAATCATTGTCAGAGTTAACATTTTGAACTTTGTTCTAAAAGATGCTTGTTCAGGTACCTTAAATCTAAAATGGGCCGCCATTCCCCTGTCTTTTTGGGTAAGAAAGTATCTTGAGTACAGCCCTTGCCCTGATGGCAAGGAGGGACCTTTCTACTGCTTTGCAGTCCAAAAGAGAAGAAACCTCTGCTTCCAAAGCAAGGGCTTCTGAAGGATTTGCAGGTGGAAAATGTCTGGCTCTCATCTTCGGAAACTGTTTGAAGCTGAGAACCAGACCCTGGCCCATTACCTCCAGAACCCACCTGTCCGAAGTTAGGGACACCCAGTTCTGGCTGAAATAAACCAACCTGCCCCCCACTGGTACAGGAGAATCGGCCCTGGGCACCCCATCAGGGTGCCTGCTTGGCAGTAGCCTTAGGCTGAGGGGAGGGGGACGGTTTACTTGTGCCCCGTCTACCTCTGCCTCTAAAGAAACCCCTCTGTGCAAATGCAGAGGAGGCCTGAAATTGGTAAAAAGGCCTGTGGAAAGGCCTGCCCCTACCTCTGGGAGCGTGCCTCTGTGGAGTGGCATGCCTCTCCTTAGCCTGGGCACTTTTTAGGTAGTTCTGTATTCATCTTTTTCATATAGTTTTCTATTTGTTCCCCAAACAGAGAATTACCCACAACAGGAAAATCCATAGCCTTTGACTGAGTATCTTGGGACAGATTAGTGCATCTGAGCCATGCCAACCCACGGAAAGCTACAGAAGTGGCCATGACCCTAGAGGAAACATCATTAACATCAACAGCAGTATGAAATTGAACTTTAGAGGCTTCAATGCCATCAGCAGCCACCTGTTCCAACTCACTAGCCAGCTGGCCATGGCCTGCTTGGCTAACTGCAATATTGTGTCCCACCTAGATTTCTGATATCTAGCCACATAAGCCATATAATTTGCCTGCCTGAGTCCCAAAGCAGCTGCCATATACTGTTTTTTCGCCATGGCATCAATCTTCCTGGAATCCTTATCAGAAGGATGTGAGGCCAGAGGAATATTAGCCTTGTCACAGGCTGCAGCTTGTACCACACCTACATGACTACACTGCTCAGTGAGGAAGTCTGCATCAGAGCCTGACAAGGTATATCTTCTGTCCATTTTTATCTACAGGAGGGACAGAATGAGGATTTTTAAAATCTTTGTTGTTTGCTTCCTAAATGACTTATGCAAAGGAATAGACAACCTCCTAGACTCTGGTATATCCATCATTCTACATAATCAGGCTCCTCTTGTCATCCACAGCTTCCTCTAAAGGAAGCTGGAGGGTTTCTGCAACCTTTTGTAAAACATAAAATGAGAAGGGACTCAGACAGAATAGGAGGAGATTCTAAAGGTCTGTCTGGAGAAATGTCCGTTCAATGGGTACGTCCAGACCCTCCCAGCCACACATGTAATGATCAAATTCGCCTCCCTCTCCTGTGGTTCATAAAATTCCTCAACATCATACTCCTGAACCACTGGCACTGAACAAACCAACCTTTACCAACTGTAGGTGGTTCGGCAGGACCCTGAGACAGTGACTGGACAATCTGTATGGCTTTAGCTATTTCTGCAGTTGGAGAGACAATTTTGGACTCCAAACCTACTGATTTCTTTGTCTTTTTCACTGAGACTGGTTCCCTGAACCAGCCTTCCTTTGCCCGAGGAAGTCTCGCCTGGTCAGAGGGCACCTCTGGTCCAGTGGGTACTGGACCGGCTGGCCATCCGGTCATGGACTTCTTGGCTCCTCGCTCCTGGAGCCGGCCCAATCTCTTTCCAGGGTGGCTGCAGGAAATTTTTACACACCTGGCAGTCCGAAGGAGGTGGTCAGCCCTCAGACAATAAACACAGTGGTGTGTGGGTCAGCCTTGCAAAGGCTTCCCACAGACATCACAGTGTTGAAACCCAGTGGGCCCGGTTTTTTTGGGTTTCTCAGACATAATGCCAGCCTAACCAAAAACTTGCCTCTTTGATGGCAGTGCCAGAAGACACCCTTATCGGTTCCTAACCGTGTCACGGGTATTTGAAAAAACCTCTTTTAAAAGCAAGGTTTTTTTAGAACTGATATGAACCGGGAACCGCACTCTAAAAGCCCAACCACACTTTAAAACGTTAAATTAAGCAAACCGATCGGTTCAAAACCGAACCGTAATTGAATTTCCACACAGACTTTAAATTTTCTACTTACGGTTTACCAGATAGAGCTTTTAACCGAAATGCGGTAAAATAAATACTTTTTGCCGGTTCAAATGAACCGAAAATACTCGCTTGAACCGAGAAATGAACCGATGGAAGGAGCTGATCTCCGGAGCGACTGTTCAGTGAAGCGGAGAAGAATCTGACAGTTTCATTGAAACTGGCCAGATAGCTTTTGGCATAGCGCTCACGCGCTGTGGAACTCCAGACTCTCTGGAGTTAACTCTTTCCTCTCCGGGGCAGTTCAGCTGCAGTGGCTGACTGCATATAGTCATAACATAGCAAGACTTCATGGTGTTTGAAAGTACAGTTACCTAAGAACTTACCCTAACAGCAGATCTGCAAGAAACGAAAATTATGTATTCCATTCATCACTGTTGGGTACTCGGACGGAGGTCAGGACCCCGTGGGAGCTTTTTTTTTTTTTTCAGGTAGGTGGAGCCGATACACCCTCGGCACCGCCCTCGAGGCCAAAGCATTGCGTGGCGCTCGCAGGTTGGCCATTAGGCTGCGTCAACTCTGCCTGCCGGCCAGTTCTGAGTCGCCGGAGAGGTAAGAGGAAGGGAGAGGAGGGTGGGACAAGGAAGTCCAAGGGACAGAAAAAGGAAAAGATATATAAACTAAAAGAAGAAATAACGACTGAGAGGACAGAAGAGGAAGAAGTCGGAAACTAAAGAGATTGGGAGGGGCCCCAATCTCTGGAAAAGGGAGGAGGAGGTAGGGTGGGTAAAGAATTTAGGAGGAGAGGGGGGAGTTAAACATCCCAGACTCTGGTCCATCCCCAGATTACATAGGAACTGCAAAGAGTAGCCAAAGGCCTTCTGCCAGAATTCAAGGCACAGAATGGCAGGCAGAACACTCCAGATAAGCAGAGTCGGCTATTCTGGAAGAAGGACAGGTACAGAGAATTAACACCTCTCAAGGAAAGATTATTGGTGAAAAAAAGGAAGACATTTTTTTTGTAATAAACAAGGACGGAAACAAGGAGGAGGAGAGAATGGAGGGCAACTGTCAACTCCCACCCCACAGGGGTGGAGCCAAAGCACTGAAGAAGGAGTGCCCCCCATGCTTTCCACTCTACCCAGAACATTATCCCCCTGTGTGCCACTGTTTTACCCCACTCCTGACAGGAAAGGAGAGGGGGAAGAGATGGGCACAGACAGGGAGGGGGACGGAGGGTGGGATTGTGATGAATGGTGAAGATACACAGAAAGATCATAATTACGGTAGGTATGTAATTTTCATATTTTATCTGTGTCAGTCTTCACCATTCATCACTGTTGGGTGAGTGCCAAGACCCCACAAAGGGGGTTTTCGCTTACACCCTAAGGGACAAAGTCCCTTAGCTCTCAGTGGGTGACACACTAAGAGGGAGAACCTTCATGGCCTGGAGAGGCCCGAGAGTGGGGAGAGTGAGACGGGGTCCTCCCGGAGGGGGAAGGAAGCTGCCCCAACAAGCGCCATCTCGCTCTACGGGAGAAGAGATATGTTCTCTGGTGAGCGGAGTTAATCACCCTACTCCGGCTCAACGGTGACAACCGGGAAAGATGCAGCCATGCCATCCGCCTAGTGCAGATCGCTGTCCCTACGACCCTGGTAGCTACCTCATTGGCATCATAAGATGCCCTCGTTTGATGCCTTGCTAGCTCCAGGCCACGCGCAGAGTGTGCAATGGCTTGTCTGGTTTGTCTGTGATCAGGCAATGAGGCCAGGAGCTGACCCAGCCTGACCACAAGAACCTGTCATAGGCTGCACAGTGGGCCTGATGTGCAGAAATGGAAAGCATAACTGTGCCGAGTAGAAATTCCTCCTCACCCCAGAAGTCAAAATCTGAGGAGTCTTGATCTGGGGGCCGGGCACAGGAGGGGCGAGCCCATCAGGAGTATCCAACTGCGCCAAACCGGACTGCGGATGAGGCATGGAACCTGGAACCCGTGGGGAGGGTGGGGCGCGCACCTCTGGCTGAGATCCCTAGGGCAGGAACTCACAGAAGGGCCTCTGCCAGGAAACGCAATGACGCCTACCTAAAAGGGAGCAGGCCAGGGCGGCACCACAAGGGTGGCCTCGCCAAAATCACCTAGAAAGGCATGCGCCGAGTGCTCAGGATTGCTAACAGTGGCAGGGGTGAGGTGCAAGTCCTCCAACATCCTCACGAGGAAACGCTGATACTCAGCAAGATCTGCAGCTGGAGAGATGTGGACAGAAGGTTTCTCTCCCCCAGAAGAGGGGGATGATGAGCTGGAGGACACCGGCTGTTCAGAGGGCAGCTGCTTGGGGGGAGGTTGAAAAACCTGACTGTCCATCGCCCTAACGTAAGCTGGGAACCGAGCCGCCACCACTCTGAACTGTTCCCAGGAGGGAGGCCTGCTAGGACCAAGGATGCCTGGAAACGCAGGAGAATGTGGCAGAGGAATGGGGACAGAGCCGAAAAGAGATGTCGGCTGACCTCCACCCAGGCTAAGGAGTGGACCGGGAGCACCCGTGGAGGAAGGTGCCCCGGAAGACCCCATAGCCAACAGCTTAACAACCATTTCGGTACTGCCTTGGCTGCCCCAGGAAGAATCTCCCCTGTGAGGCAACCGGGGCCGTATAGGTCCAGAAGGACGGTCCCCTACCTCAAAAGAATGGGGCTCTCTCAAAGAGACTGAGGAGGAAGAGCATAGATCCACACTACGGCTTCCTCCAGAACCCGGGTGGACCCCCGAAAAAAGCCGCCGTGCAGACCCCACACCCCTCGGAGTCCGAAAGAGCCCTCCTCCTCGAGAGGGCCAGCCTAGGTAGCCGACAGTTCTGGGCAGCACCCGAAGAAGCTATCCAGGGCACAGCATCCTCCCCTCCCGTGGGTGATCTGATCGGCCCCAAAGTTGGGCGATCCAGGCACACCACAGGTGGATGTACCACTGCTGAGGGGTTAGTGAACCCACCAAGACCGGGCTGCAGAGCAATGGAGGCCTGCACCACTGCCCGCTGGTCAGCACCTCTGACCCCAGTTTCGGTAGCCACCGACCCCACCTCAGAAGGGGTCTGACTCCGGCTTGGCAAGGAAACTACTGGGCTGCCCACTCCAACAGTCAACCCCAAAGAGTCAGACTGTCCGTCTGACTCAGAGCCTGACTCCACCTCCGAGGAGGTAGAGGCCGAGGCCCTGTGCCAGACCGTGGGAGGGCGCACTGACATCTTTGCCAAAGGGGTGCCAGAGACCGAAGCCATGCCTGAGCTGGTGAAAGTGCCCCACAGCACCGCTGGTGGAATCCACAAGGGCACAGCTCAAGCCCGAACGGGAGCTCCAGAGTCTGGACCAGCCACGGCGCCATCCGAGGGACGTAAGATGGCGCCAATGACAGCTCAGCGCGCCGACACCATCAGTGCCACAGGGTCCACCGCGCTGTGAATGGCGCGCTGAGGGCAGAGGCAGCACCGACGATGGTGCCGACGGCCCCACGGGCGCAGAGTCCCGAGGAAACGGCACCGTGCTCAACCTTGGCGCCGTGGATGGTGCCGAGGCGAGACACAGACAAAGATGGCGCCATAGCAGCTCCCACGACGCCGCAAACAGCTCCGACAGAGCCACGGTGCCGCATGGCTGGTTGCGCCGCGACAGCTCCATCAGGCCCACAGCACTGAGGCCTGCAACGGCGCTGACCGGACGGCGCCGACCCAGGCCTTCAACCGTGGGTCAGACACCGGGGAGCCTTCACACACCCGAATGGGCGATTGTCATGGCGGCGCTCCCTGCCTGCCCCAAAAGGAGCGGACGGGCCTCTCCGCGCCACAGAAGGAGCTCGGCAACGGCTAGGCTACTAGTAGCCGAAGCTCCTTCCTCCTCGGTCCGTAGAACCGGAAGGTACCTGGAGGAAAGGCCGAGACAGCGCCTGCTTGGCCCGAAAAGGCCCGACTTAAAAGTTGGTGGAGCTTGCCCCACTTTCCACGCACGTTGCTTGATGACCTGGCGGTCCATGGAGAAACAGGCGCTGCACGAATCCATGTCATCAAGCAGGCCAAGACACGAAAGACAACGATCGTGCTGGTCGGTGATGGAATATTTTCGGCCGCATGGGCACCATCGCATGGGGGCCGACCTGTCCTGGAAGTTTTCTTGCCCTCTGACCGAGACATGACCTATGAGGAACACAACAGAACCAGCAGGAGGAACCGACAGACTTCGGCACCAAAGGATTGCAATCACGGAGTCGAGAAACTGCGAAAGAGGCCTCAAGATTTTCTTCTCAGCGTCCCACGAGGCAACCTCTACGGCGGGAGATGAGTAAATGGCAGGTAGACGGAGTCGACGCAGCCGAACGGCCAACCCGCAAGCGGAGTGCGCGGCCTCAAGGGCGCGCCATGGTGCATCAGCTCCACCTACCCCCAAAAAAAAGCTCCCAATGGGTCCTAACCCAAGTACCCAACAGTGATCAATGGTGAAGATTGAGACAGATAAGATCTGCTCTGCAGCAGGTTACACCATTAGGACTGAAGCCAGCAGGCGCAAGGACCCTACAGAAAATTCTAGCTAGCAGTATCCAGCGGGCACCGCCCCCGACGTCGGCCCCTCCCCGTCAGGCATCACATAAGAAAAAAATGACTCACCTTAGTAATGTTGTTTCTTCTAATGGAGTCTTGCTGTATTCTGACTACTGCAGTTAGGTCCTGCCTTTCAACTGCCTTGGAGAACAAAGAGTTAACTTTCCATGGCCAGCAGGGAACATTCAGTGCGAGCTCGGTTGAAGCCTCTGTCTGCTGTTGTTTGAACTCCAACCGTCAGATCTTTACGAGCAATACACAATAGAAGTTCTGTGTGGAAACTGTAAGACTCACACTAGCCAACTGGCAACTAAATTTATTAAAAAAGGGTTATTTGGTTTCAAAGCAAAGACTCAAGTCAGGAAACCCAAAAAACAAAACACAACACACACCCAAAATAAAGGAGGGTGAAAAAGGGCACCTCTAGCGTGCTAAAACTGCTCCTGCCCACCCACATCCCAAAAACCAGGTTCTGAGAGGGGAGGCAGAGGGGGAGGGCAGAATACAGCAAGACTCCATTGGAAGAAACAACATTACCAACGTGAGTAATTTTTCTTCAAACAACATGAAGTCTTGCTGTATTCTGACTATTGCAGACTACCAAGAAGTACCTCCATGGAGGAGGGACAGAACCTACTTTGGGAATAGGCTCTGAAGTACTGCTGTGGCAAACTGAGCATCACTCCTAGCCTGGATATCCAGAGAGTAATGCTTGGTGAATGTATGGACTGTTTTCCAGGTGGCTGCTTGACAAATTTCTAAGATAGGAATATCCCTGGCAGCGCAGAGAAGCAGCTGTACCTCTAGTACAGTGAGCCCTCAGGCCTGAGGGTGGGGTTCTCACCCAGTTTTTCATAGCAGAACTGTATACAAGAGACAATCCACCTGGCAATAGATCTTCTAGTAGCAGGTTTGCCTCACCGACCTCTCCATATGTGAGGAACAACTGGAGGACTCAAACCTGTGACCCTTGGTGCGCTCTATGTAGTAGCTGAGGGCCCTTAACATCCAAGCTGTGCAACCTCCTCTCTCCAGAGGAAGAATGGTCAGTGAAGAAAACAGGACAGACAGACTGATTAAGGTGGAAATCTGAAACCACCTTAGGCAAAAATTTGCTGTTAGTTCTTAGGACCACTTTATCTCTATGGAAAGAGATGAAATCAGGCTCCACTGACAGGGCTTGCAATTCACTAATACGCCTGGCAGAGATAATGGCTACCAAAAACAGTTTTCCAAGTCAAGTACTTAAGCCCTGCAGAGGACAAAGGCTCAAAAGGTGGTTGCATAAGCAGAGCAATGCAAATATTAAGGTCCCAGGCAGGAGCAGGGTCCCTTAAGGGGGGACTGGTGTGCAGCAATCCCTTGAAGAACTTACAGAACACAGGATGGGCTGACAGAGGAGAGGGCTTGCCTACTGACAAGAAGGCAGAAACAGCTGCCAGATGCACTTTAAGTGTAGCTAGCCTAAGTCCCAAGCCATTAAGATGAACCATGTAGTCCAGGACTGTAGGCAACCCAGCAGATTCTGGAGAAATATGCTTATTAGAGCACCAAATAGTGAACCTTTTCCATTTGGAGTTGTCTTTCTGGTGGAAGGCTTTCGAGGAGCCTTAAGGATATCCAGAACCCCTTGAGAAAGGTCTAAATCAGCAAACTCTAACTCTTCAAGAGCCATGCCTTGAGATTGAGAGATCTGAAGTTCGGATACCAAATCCTCCCCTGAGAGGATGTCAACAGGTTGTAATTCCTGGGAAGAGACAGGGGAAGGTGGACTGTTAAGGACAGCAACAGTGGGTACCCCAGAGCTGTCTGGCCCAGTCTGGAGCAATCAGAATCACTTTGCATGGTTGAGACCTGATCTTGACTAACACTTTGAACAGGAGAGAGAAGAGGAGAAGAGCATACAGGAACTTCCCTTCGCAATTCAGAATCAGAGCATCCAGGGGGACTGAGCCCAAGACTGGGGTTCTGCAACAGTAGAGAGGAAGTTGGTGATTGTCTGGGGCTGCAAAAAGATCTATCTGTGGAGTGCCCCATCTCGAGAAAATCACTTCCAAAACTAGGGGATCTAGGGTCCATTCGTGATGGCCCTGGGATATCCTGCTGAGAGCATCTGCTAGGACATTGTCCTTCCCTGGGAGGTGAACTGCTATCAGAGAGGTTTGCAGGAATAGGCCAGGAGACCACAATAACCTCATTGCTTCTGTGCACAAGGCCAGACCGAGTGCCTCCTTGTTTGTTGATGTACCACATTGTGGTGGTATTGTCTGTTCTGATCTGGACCACCTTGTTCTGTACAGATTCGGGAAAGGCCTGCAGTGCCAGAAACACTGCTCTGAGTTCCAAGAGATTGATGTGAAGCAGAGATTCTTGAGGCGACCACAGTGCTTGGGTGGTAAGATCCCCCAAGTGGGCTCCCCAGCCCAGCAAGGAGGCATCTGTGGTGAGTATCACTGAATGAGACTGAGTGACAAAAGGAACTCCTTGTCTCAAATTGTCCTGATCCTGCCACCACTGCAAAGCCTGGATCAGGGTTCGAGTCACCGAGACTAGTTTGGTAAGGGAATCCTTTCTTTGGGACCAGAAGGCTCTTAAGTGGAACTGAATGTCCCTCATCTGGAATCTTGCCCCCTGGACCACTGCTGTAGAGGCTGCCATGTGGAACAGGAGCTGCAAGAAATGCCTTGCTGGTCGAGACACCTGAAGGGTGAATGAAGAGGCCAGTTCTATAAGGGTCCTTGCCCTGTCCAGGGAAGGAAGGCTTTTGCTCTTTCTTGTATCCAGCTCTGCCCCTATAAAGGTGGAGGAGCTGTACTGGCCCGAGAACTGACTTTGGAAGATTGAGGAGGAATCCTAAGGAAGTGAGCACTTGCTGAGTTATTTGTAGATGCGACTGATTCTGGTCTGGAGACTGACCCACTATGAGCCAGTCGTCTAAGTATGGAAAGATGGAGATCTTTTTTTCCTTAGGAAAGCAACTACAACTGCCAGGCACTTTGTGAACACCCTTGAGGCTGATGTTAGGCCAAAGGGCATTGCTCTGAATTGATAGTGGCCTGAGGGCAACTCGAACCTGAGGTACTTTCTGTGGGAGCACCTGATGGGAATGTGAAAATAGGCATCTCTGAGGTCCAGGGAGGCTAGCCAGTCCCCTGGCCTTAGAGAGGGCAGAATTATTCCCAGAGTCACCATTTTGAATTTTGGTTTTAAAAGGTACTTGTTCAGATATCTTAAATCCAGGATGAGCCGCCATTCTCCTGTCTTTTGGGGTTAGGCAGTACCTGGAGTACAATCTTTGCCCCTGTGTAGGGTAAGAACCTTTCTATGGCTCTGAGAGCCAGGAGGGAAGAAACCTCTGCCTCTAGAGCAAGGGTCTCTGATGGATTTGCAGTGGAAAGGATCTGGTTCTCATCTTGGGAAATTTTTAAAGCTGAGAACCAGTCCCTGGCTTACTACTTCCAGGAACCACTTGTCTGATGTCAAAGACTTCCAGTCCTGGACAAAGTAAGCCAGCCTGTCCCCTACAGGTATTGGAGAATCGGCCCGGGCAGACCCATCAGGGTGTCTGCTTGGCAGGGGCTTTAGGCTGAGGGGTGGAAGCAGTCCTGCTCAATCCCCGTCTGCCTCTCCCTCTGAAGAACCCCCTCTGAGCATAGGCAGAAGAGGAGGCCTGGGCTTGGTAAAAAGGCCTTTGAAAGGGCCTGCCCCTGCCCCTGGAATGCTGTCTCTGAGGAGTGGCTTGTCTTTCTTTGGCCTGAGCACTCCTGTAGGTGGTCCTGTACTCGTCCATCTTCTTCATGTAGTTCTCTATCTGCTCCCCAGAGAATTACCAATGACAGGGAAATCCATGGCCTTAGCCTGAGTATCCTGTGATAGGCTAGTACATCTGAGCCAAGCCATCCTCCGAAGGGCCACAGATGTAGCCATGACTCTAGATGAAACATCACTGGAGTCCACAGTAGCATGAAACTGCACCTTGGATGCCTCATCCCATCCGCAGCCACCTGCTCCAGCTCCCTGCAAGCTGGTCAGGGCCTGTTTAGCCAGAGCCAGCACAGTGTCCCACCTGGACTTCTGGTATCTAGCTGTGCAGGCCATATAGTTAGCCTGCCTGAGTCCCAAAGATGCTGCCATGTACCACTTCTTTGCCATGGCACCAATCCTCCTGGAGTCCTTATCTGGGGTGTGATGCCAAGGGAATATTTGCCTTATCACAGGCAGCAGCCTGCACTGCCCCAACATGGCTGCATTGCTGGGAAAGGAACTCCGTGTCGGAGTCTGAAAGGGTATACCTCTTGTCCATTCTTCTGTCCAGAGGAGGTATGGAATTAGAAGTCTTTAGAATTTTAAATGTCTGTTTCCCAAAAGATTTATGGAGGGGAACAGACAATCTCCTGGACTCTGGGATGTCCATCATCTCAATAAAATCAGGCTCCTCCTGATCCTCTACTGCTTCTTCCATTGGAAGCTGGAGGGTTTCAGCCACTTTTTTGTAAAACATAAAGTGGGAAGGGGACTCAGAAAGCCTAGGAGGTGAAACACGTGAAGGTCTGTCTGGGGAGATGTCCGGGTCAATAGGCACACCCAGACTTTCATAATCACCATCATCATCATTATCCTCATACTCTCCCTTCTCCTCCTCCGGTTCATAAAATTCTTCTAAAGTATAATCCGGAACCGGGGGAACCGACCGAACCGAGCCCCTGACAGATGGTGCCGGTTCGTCCGGAACCGAGGTTAGCGATTGAACTATCCTTATCGCTTTGGCTATTTCATCAGCGGTCAGAGAAAGAATCTGTGGATCCGAACCGGATGATTTTTCCGTTTTCTTTCTTTTAACCGGAACCGACTCCTCAGAATCGGCTCTTTTGCCAAGAAGTTTTGCCCTGGTCAGAGGGCACCTCCTGGTTTGGTCGGAACCGAACCGGGCTGGCCATCTGGGTCAGCGGACTTCTCGCCTCCCTTTCCTCAGTCTACCTACTCTCTATCCAGGGTAGCTTTGGGAAAACTTTACAAATTTGGTAGTCTGAATCGAGGTGGTCAAACCCCAGACACAACACAGGTGGTGTGGGATCAGCCTTAGCAAAGGCTTCCCACACAAACACTACAGTGTTGAAACCCAGTGGGCCCGGTTGTTTCTTGGGTTTCTCAGACATGGCCAATCCTATCCAAAACTTACCTTTTTCGACAATCCGCCAGGCAAGACACCCCTACCTGTTCCTGACCGTGTTACGGGTCTTGGAAAAAAACGTAATTAAATCCGTTTTTTTTTAGAACCGATATGGACCGGTTACCACACACTAATAAATTCAAAACCAATCTGATTGGTTCAAACTGAACCGATCCAATGTCTACAAGTTCCACACCGAAACTAAATGCAAAACCTATCTAGTACTCACGGTACCACAGACAGAGACTTAAACCGATAGGTTCAGTTGCAGAAATTCGGTAGAAACCGAGCGATAAAAATGACACTTTAACTGACTTTTTTGAACCAAGCAAGGGAGAAATCTCCAGAGCGACTGTTCAGTAAGGCGGAGTAAAGAATCTGACAGTTGGAGTTTAAACAGCAGCAGACAGAGGCTTCAACCGAGCTCGAGCTGAACGTTCCATGCTGGCCATGGAAAGTTAACTCTTTGTTCTCCAGGGCAGTTGAAAGGCAGGACCTTACTGCAATAGTCAGAATACAGCAAGACTTCATGTTGTTTGAAAAGGGGGTGGTCCCCCAGCATCCCCAGTTCTCCCGCCGGAGACTCCCGGCTCAAGTGTGACATCTGAAGGGAGACCGAGGATCCGCTCAAAGGAAGGTTAGAAAAGGTGTCAAAGGAAGCTGTAGCCTAAAAACTAGGTCAGAAGACTCAACCTTCAGAGGGGACGGTGGAACTCTGCTGCAAGAGCGGTTCTCAAGATTTACTGTTACGGTAACTTCTATGTAACTGTACTATCTTACTTGAGAAACAGCTCTTGCAGCAGGTTACACCATTAGGACTGATACCCCAGTAAGGGAACAATTTGCTACTGGGAGGATGGTAGAGAGATGACTCAGACTTCAGGACAAGAGTACTTGAAGGACCGCCAAGCTGAATCCAGCTCTATGCCTAGAGGCATTGTCCAAACTGTAGTGTCTGAAGAAAGTGTGCACAATGCTCCAAGTCGCTGCCGACAGATGGCTGAAGTGGAGACATTTTTGAGCGCGCGAAAGAGGTAGCCACCCCTCGTGAGAATAACCCTTCACGGTCCTGGTAAGGGTTCATTGCGCTTCTGAAAACAGAACATAATGCACTTGACCAACCAACTAGAAAGCGACTGTTTTGAAACAGGAGCACCGAGCATCCGCTGTGCATAGGAAACAAAGAGCTGGTCCGACTTTGATGGGCTTTGGGTTTGGTCAGATAATATCTGAGACATCTATGCACATCTAGAGGTGCAATAGGCCTCCCCTGCTACTCGTAATCCTGAGTAATACACCGGCAGGTCTATATCCTGGTTGAGTGGGACTGCCGAGATCACTTTGGAAGGAACTTAGGATTTGTTCTAAGGACACCCTGTCCTTGTGAGAAACCAAATATGATCCCTGCACATGAGTGCCTGAAGCTCAGAAACTCTTCTCAAGTAACAGCAACTAAAAGGAGTGTCTTCCAAGCGAGGAGACGCAGTTCACAGTCCACGGCTGGTTCAAAAGGAGGTAGAGTAAGCTGCTCTAAACAAAGGGAGATCCCAAGGTGGAACCGGTCTCTGATAGGAGGTCTCAGTGCAGGATGCTATGCAAAAGCATGTGAAGCCTCTAGTTGAGCTAGAGAGCTATGACCATCGGTGAATGATACGCAAATGGCGCACAGGTGAACCTTAATGGAAAAGTAGGCAAGGCCTGCCTCAGAGGGTTAGAAGGTAGTCTAACACTGACCCTCTGATCAGTCCAATGGGGTCAATCCTCGAGCTTGAGCCCAGATGCAAAATCTGCACCACTTTATGGGCGTAGTGGCGTGAGTGGAGGGGTTTTCTGGCTGCCAGAACATCCGCAACTTCCAGAGAGACCCCATATCTCACGACTGCTATGTCTTTAGGAGCCAGGCATGCAGGTTCAGCGACCGAAGATCTGGATGGACTAAGGAGCCTGCCTCCTGGGACACAAGTTGAGAGCTGAATGGCAGACGCACTGGAGGTTCCTGGGTCAGGTGATGTAAGACAGGGAACCAAATTTGCCCGGGCCAAAAGGACGCTACCAGAATCAGTGACGCCTGCTCTTGTCAGAGCTTCAATAAAACTCTCTGGATCAAAGGGAAGGGTGGGAAAGCATAGAGGAATCTGCCCGTCCAAGAGATGGACAACGCGTCTCGCCAGAAAACACCAGGCCCTGGATCTAGCGAGCAAAAATTGGGCAGTTTTATGTTGGATGGGGATGCTAAACGGTCCAATTCTGGTGTCCTCCATCTCTGAAACAGATCCTCTCAGACTTCCTGAAGCAGTTCCCATTCGTGGACTCTGGCCTGTGATCGGCTGAGACTGTCCGCGATTGTGTTGTCCACTCCGGAACGTGCACTGCAATAATATTCTGCGCCATGTTGAAGTACCCAATTCCAAACCCTTTGAGCCTCCCTGCAAAGAAGGTAGGAATGAGTGCCTCCTTGTTTGTTGAGATAGTACATCACCGCAGTATTGTCTGTTTGAATCAGAAGAGTACCCGGTGGAATGTCCGTCTGTAATGCTTGTAAGGGCATAGAGGATGGCTCTCATCTCCAGAATATTTATGTGCAGATGGGACTCTAGAGACAACCATAAGCCTTGAGTCCTGACCCCGTTGAGGTGCGCCGCCATACGGATCCCGAGGTGTTTGTGGTGAGTGTCACTAAAGGAGGTAAAGCATGAAGGGACTGCTTTCGAGAGATGGTCCAGGACAAGCCACCACTGCCAGTCAAGGATGACAGCATTCGTGATCCGGACTGGATGCTGTATATGAAATTACTTCTGGTCCCATTGAGCCCGCAACATCCACTGGGTAACCCGCATATTTAGTCGGGCCAGGGGAACCGCTGCAATGGCAGCCGCCATCTGTCCGAGCAGGCAAAGAACGGTCCTGGCGGGCACCATTGTCTTCGTCATTGTGTCCTGTATGAGGGATCTGATGTGTTCCGCCCTGTCCGAAGGAAGAAATGCTCTCCCTTGAGTGGTGTCCAGAACTGCTCCAATAAATTGCAGCGTCTGAGACAGGACAAGGTGCCATTTCTGGTTGATGATGATGCCCAACGATTGGCAGAGAGAACAGGTATCCTGAATCGCAGACATCAGGGCCTCCTGAGAGGGTGCCATGAGGAACCAGTCGTCTAGGTACGGAAAAACATAGTGGCCCTGCCTCCTGAGAGTTGCTGCCACGACTGCCATGCACTTCGTAAACACCCGAGGTGCGGAAGACAGTCCGAACGGGAGAGCTCGGAACTGGTAGTAGCATCCCAGAAACCAAGCGTAGAAACCTTTGATGCGTTTGAGTGATCGGGAGATGGGTAGTAGCGCCCTGCATGTCCAGCGATGCTAGCCATGCGCCTTCCTTCAGCATGGGGATGAGACCCAGTAGGGTCACCATGTGGCAGCGTTTATAACACAAACGTACTGAGATCTAAGATCGCGAAGTCCTCTGTTTTCTTTGGGACCAGTAAGAAGTGGAATAACAACCTTTCCTTTCTGGAACCGGTGGAACGTACTCATGGCCTCCTTGCCCAGGAGGGTCAAGATCTCCTGCTGGATGAGCAGAGCATGCTGACCCGAGTAATGGGACAGCAGGGGAGGTCTGGACGGTGGGTGGCCGAGGAACTCTATAGAGTGTCCTTGCTGTACCAACTGAAACACCCACCGGTCAGAGGTGATCCTCTGCCATCCCGGAAGGTAATGAGAGATGCGACCCCCAACCTTTATCCTTTGATCCAGAGGAAGGGCGAGGGCCGGGAAGGAGTCATGCTGTGGATGGCATTGGGTCCCGTGGGCTGGGCTGCCTTAGGATGCTTTGAGCCCTGGCCAGTGGGGAATCTGGCTTGACCTTTGCGACCAAAATTGCCCCGGGGTTGCTGGCCGGAACGTGGCTGTTGCCTGCAGAAACGATTCTGTTCCTCCGAAAGGAACCAGATTTGGGCCTGTACATACCTGTACAGTCTGAACTGCCTTCCCGCATCCTGTAGCTTGGTGATGACCTTCTTGGATTCCTCAATGAACAGAGTAGTTCCGTATGAGGGACGCCCAGGATATTCTTTTGAATGTCCGGGGTGAAACCGGAGACTCTCAACCAAGAGTGTCTCCGAAGACAAATGCCAGTAGCTGCTCCCCTGGAGGCCGAGTCCGCTGAATCGAAAGCGGCTCAGAGAACCTGGGTCCCCACGTCCAACCCAGTATGAAGGAGTTTGAGCAGCTCCTTTTCGCCATCCAGAAAGTCCTTCAAAAGGCCTTGGCCTTGCTCCCAGAGGGCGTTCTGAAATTGCACCATGTGTGTGAGGTAATTCAAAGACCTTATTGAGCATGTAGCAGCCAGATACATGCGTTTTCCCATAGAATCTAATTGCTTAGATTCTTGGTCCAGAGGCTGGGTACTCAAGCGTTGGCGGTCGTTGAGACCGATCATGACTGAGAGATGCCATAATGACCAGTGAGTCTGCTAGGGTTGCTGCGCCAGATACAGGTCCTCCACAGGAGCTCTGTAGAGGCGGTCCAGCCTTCTTAGGAACAGTTGGTGTCGAGAAAGGGATGCTTCAAGCTGCCTTGGTGATGTCCATGAAGGTGTCCACTAGAGGTGGGACCACCACAAGCTTTGGGTACTTTTGCCGAAGGTAACGGGCAAGGCATTGTCTCTCAGGGTCCAACTCTTCAGTCTCCCATCCCATATTCTCCTCGATGTGCCTTATGATCTCGGAGAAAAGGGATCATCTGGTGGTGACCTTGGCTGGTCTTGTGGGTCTGGTGATGGGGACTATAGGGGGATGAAGACCTGGAGGTATCGGACGTATCCGGTCTGGAGTCATCCCCTGGTGGGTGTCGTCTGTCCCTGGGTCATTTAGGGCTCAGAGACCCAGAGGGAGACCGTGATGGGCGTCTTTTTCTCTCTAGATCTGCCCCTAGGAGGTGGAGTTGGTTCCTTAGGGGTTGGGGGTCTCGAGCCTTCACCCACCCGAGGAGGGGGTGTAGGTGGTGGAGGTGGAAGAGGCTTACTGGGGACCATGACATTTCTGATGGTCTCCCACCAGAAGGTGAACAATTTCTTCACCTCCTGAATGTTCATGCCAGACGACAGGCCCGGCGTCGGTGTGGGTCTGTCGCCGGGGGTCGGGCGTCGGGTCCTGGGAAACCACCGGATCAGTCAATGGCTCCCCGGGCGAGTCAGCATCCTCCATGCCACCCGTCTGGTCGTCCGGCAGCGCGGCAGCCTTCTCTCCTGAGGACCCCTGACGTCCGGTGTCACCCGAGTCGGTACAACTGCTGTCGGGTCAGGAATCCTGTTTTCAGGTGCGGGTCAGGCACATTTTTATTCTGTCACGTCCGCTTTAAGTGGCGCCAGATCCTGGCCTTCCTCTCCGGGCCTTGGAAGGCTGGGAGAAGAACCTGAGGTTGGTGTCCCGGCGCGACCTGACGCCCGCTAGATTCTGAGAAGACTTCCTATGTCTTTCTGAAGAGTCAGCCTGGAAGAAGAGTTGGGCGCCGGTGGGCCTTAAGCGGGTGCAAGGAGGCTGAAGAACCCCTGAAGACCTTACCTAATTGGGGAGGCTATGAGGGGCCTGGAAGGAGAACGGGTCGGACTGTAGAGCTGGAGCTGGCCCCTGGATTTAGAGGCCTTGCTGGGGATCCTAACCTACCCGAGTCCCGGTGTTTCCGGTCTTATGGGAAGAATCCCTTTGGAGGAAGGGCTTTTTCCATTTTGAAGTTTGTCTTCAAGAAAGGAACCCTGAAGGGCCTTTTGGCGGCGGATCCTGGTCCTGCTATTAAATCGTTGCCAGATGGAGCAGGCCTTAGTGTCATGTTCTGGGCCCAGGCAGCTCACACAAGCCCAGTGATGGTCGGCGAAGGGATCTGCTTACCCGCAGGCGCACTTTGGTGTCCTTCGAGAGAAGGGATGGAGAAGTAGACATGGGTTTTGTAAAGATTTTCACGCCGATTGTTGATGCAGGCGTCCGTGAGGTCGATGCTGGCGAGTCAACTCAGGAAAAGAACTGGGGATGTTGGGACCGCCTTTTATGTGATGCCTGACGTTGGGGAGGGGCTGAAGTCGGGCGGTCCACTGCTAGCTAGCATTTTTCCGTGGGTCCTGGCACCTGCCGCTTCAGTCCTAATGGTGTAACCTGCTGCAAGAGCTGTTTCAAGTATGATGTGAAATAATCCCTAGATGGTGGCAGGAGAGAGAGAAGCTCACTTTTAGGACAGAAGTCCATTAAGAATCATCCTGCTAAAGGACTAATGCTGTCTGGCATGGACATCCAAGGTGTAGTGCTTAATAAGTGTACACAGAGCTCCAGGTTGCCACATTGCAAAGGTCTGCAGTGGGGACATTACGAATTTCTGCCAGAGATGCCACGACTGCTCTGGTAGAGTGTACATGCTGCCTTCCAGCTTGACCCTTTGCCGATCCGGTTACACTCACTGACTCCCAAAAATGTGGAATTCCCTTCCCCATCTAAAATCGTCATTCATCCACCCACTACTACTCCATCAGCGCTGCCTTAAATACTTCCTTGAACCTAGCTGTTCCTGCTACAACCCTCCCTAACTGCCCCTTTAAGCCACTGACAAACCCTACCCCTCTCAGTACCCATGCAATGACCGTGCTGCAACTCCACCCCCATGCACCTAAAAACTAGCATTCCTTCTCTTCCTCCAATTCCTTCCCTTCAGATCTTCCATTGTTCTCTTACTGTGATTTCTCTACCATCCTAAGTTGTACCAAGGACTAGTCCTTACCCTATCCTTACACCATTAACCCAGCTCTTCCCTCCACTTCTCCACAAGGGCTGGGATCCCGGCCCCTCTTTTCTCTCACCTTCATCCTCTCTTCTGTTCTTCTGTAGCCCATTCCCCCTCGCTGCCTACAAATCTGCTTTCCTCCTATTGTGTTCTACTGCTCGCTGCCACAGCCTGCTCCCTTCCTGTCGTGCTTGGCCCCTGCCTTGTACAGGCAGGGTCCTCAGCATACTGGAGGGGTTAGGCCCCAGCAGACCTTTCTTTTCCTACCTCTTCCTTCACCTCCTCGTTCCATCCCCTTCCACCACACCCTCGTTTCACTGCCTACTGACATATCTACCTCTCTCTCACCTTCCCTTCTTCTCCCACTTACATAGCCCTAGCTATGGCTGACCACTAATCTCTAATGCACGTGTACTTAACTTGCACTTCTGTTATACCTTAGCCAACCTGTTCTGCCTATGTTTACTCCCCACTAACTTCCCTAGATCAGACTACAAGTCTATTCAGCGATTTTCTAGCTACACAGTTATGTCATTTAGTGTATGCCTAAATGTTATTTTGTGTTGTTGTATCTATCTAGTCCAAAAGCGTTGGCATAGTATCTATCTAGTTCAAAACTGTTAGCAACCTACTATTTCATTAACTCCTGTACAGTCTGCTCAACTTATCTGAAAGTAATCTACTATAAATTTATAGTGTGTACCGAATCTCTAAACTATCCTCATGTTCCCTTACCCCCCGGGTCGCACCAGGAGACATTTCAATCATACCTCTCAACCCTTTGTCCCCCAAATGTGGAACATTGCCTGTCAAAATGTGGAACAAATGGGCAAAATGTGGAACACAAACAAATCTTACCTAAGAAGCTCAAAACACTGTTAACATGTTGAATTTATGTTCAAAAAGTCTGTTATTAATCGAATAATATATTTTTTGCATCATTTACTATGGCTTTTCGCTTTAAAACGTTGACTCTGAATGTGGAACAAGGAGCTTTTCTGAAGTAAAATGAGGAACGTTCCTCATAATGTGGTACAGTTGAAAGGTATGATTTCAATAAATAAATAACAAGCATTTGTCAATGCCGAATGTTTGCTTGCTGGCATTGGCAGCGTAGGAGTTAAAGAGCTGCATAACAGGAATGGCAGTGAAGTACTGAACTGAAGCCAACCCCACCACCTGCCTGCAAAGACTGACAGGCACTGGGGTGTGCCTTTGGGTCATCAGGCATAACGGCCATGCCATTTCACCACACCCTACCCTGCAAACACCGACAAGTGGCACGGTGTGCCTTGGGGTCTTTGGCTCTTATGCTCACCCCACTCCATCAGGAAATACGGTGAGATGGGTGCTGCATAGGAGAAAGGAAAATTACGTACCTACCGTAATTCTTGATCTTCTTGGACGAGTCTCCACCACTCATTCACACTAGTGGGGATTAGCGCCGGAGGCACCAAGACCAGCAGAATAACTTTTGCTGGAGATTAGAGTGCGAGGCCCGGCGCCGGTTCTGGCGCCCTTGAGCAGCAGCTTTCGGCGGTAATGACCATCTCGGCGATGACCCTCCAACCGCCTCAGTACCTTTACCAAGGAGGTGCAGCGCAACTAACGTAAAGAGTAAACTCAACATTAAAAACGGACATAAGATAGTCCGTATGACCCGTAAGAAGGGTCAGCAAAGAAAGTCCTCACGGCCTAAAGATTTGAGGAGTGAAAGGCCAATACAGCGGTGAGCTCGGGGGATGGAGGGTGGGCGTGTGAATGAGTGGTGGAGACTCGTCCAAGAAGATCAAGAATTACGGTAGGTACGTAATTTTCCTATCTTCCTGGACATAAGTCTCCACCACTCATTCACACTAGTGGGAGAGTACCAAGCTGATAATCCCCCAAAAGGGCGGCAGGAGAGCCAGAGCTCACGCGTCTAAGATAGAAGCCCATTAAGGATAGTTCTGCCGAATGCGGAATGTCGCCTAGCATGAACATCCAGTGCATAGTGCTTAACGGTGGTATGCACTGAGGCTCCAGTGGTAGGCGTTGCATATATCTGCAATTGGAACATTGCGAATTTCCGCTAGGAATGTCATGATCACTTAGTAGAGTGAGCGTACACTCTACCTTCTAATTTAACTTGAGCCATGGAATAGCAATGACGAAGGCATGCCACTAACCATGAAGAGATGCATCTAATAGCGACAGGTTGACCCAGCCGGGTGTCGCTTGAAAGAAACGAACAGTTGCTGAGTCTTGCGAACATCCTTGGTTCTATCTAAATAGAACCGCAAGGCTCTCTTAACATCCAAGGAATGAAGAGCTCTGCCCTTCATTTTGGAAATTAGCTAGTAAGCGGGAAGTACCAGAGGTTGGTTTAGATGGAATTCTGACACAACCTTGGGAAAAAATTTAGGATGAGTACGGAGAACTACCTTGTCTTTATGGAATACAGTATACGGAGGGTCCGTAATCAGGGCATGTATCTCAGAGACCCCATGGCTGAGGTAATGGCCACCAGGAAGGCAGTCTTCCAGGTAAGAAATTTTAGCTCACAGGTAGCTAAGGGTTCAAAAGGCTTCCGAGTGAGCATGTCCAGCACCAGGTTAATGTCCCAGGCTGCAACTGGACGCTAACAGGGGTCTGGAATGGAGAATCCCTTAAGAAATCTCTTCATCATAGGCAACTGAGCCAGAGTTAAGGAAGAAACCGCTCATGGAACGCTGAGATGGCACTAAGGTGAACTTTAACTGTGGAGTACTGAAGACCTAAGTTTGACAGGTCCAAAAGATACTCCAGAACCTGCCAGGAGGACAGGAAAAGGGATTCCAAGAGGATTTTGCACACCAGAGAGAAAACGTTTCCATTTGGAAGCGACGCTGGGTGGCTGGCTTCGTGAAGCAGCCAGAAGGATGTCTGAGACTCTACGAGAGACGTTGAACCAATTCACTTCTATCTCTTCAGGAGCCAAGCATGAAGGTGAAGTGATTTCAGGTTGGATGGACCAACGAACCCTGAGTCAAAAGACTGATTTGCAAAGGAAGTGGTCTCGAGAGGCTGCCAACATACTGTTGAGTAGAGGAAACATAGTTGCCGAGGCCGAAGGAGCAATGAGAATCATCTTGGTCCCCTGAGACTCGAACTTGAGGAGTACTCTGGATTAGAGGAAGGTGGAAAGGCGTAAAGAAAGCGCTTTGTCCACCGCAGCCTGAACGCATCCTGACAGAAAATGCCAGGCCCTGGATTTCTGGAGCAGAAGAGAGGCAGTTTTGCGTTGAGTGGGGATGCAAAAAGGTCCAGGTCTGGAGTCCCCCACTCTTTGAACAGGGACCGAGCTACGGCTGGATCGAGAGACCACTCGTGAGGGTCTGCCTCCGTTCTGCTGAGGTGATATGCTAGGTCGTTTTGTATACCTGGCAGATAAACCGCTTGAATCAGAGACTTGTGCTCCAAGCACCACTCCCACACCCTCATTGCTTCCCTGCAAGGGATAAGAATGAGCACCGCCTTGCTTGTTGATGTAATACATCACTGCTTTGTTGTCCGCTTGAAGGAGAATGTTCTTGTGACAAAGGACATCCTTCAGAGCTCGATTGCATAGAGGACCGCCTCATCTCCAGGACATTATGTGGAGATGAGTTTCAACTGAGTCCATACACCTTGAGTGTGGAGGGAGAGACAGTGAGCTCCCCATCCCATTAGCGATGCGTCTGTGGTGATGGAGATCTGATGATCTGGGGAGCAAAGGGAATCCTTCCAGGAGATTGCTTCTTGAGACCACCAGGTGAGAGACCTTCAAGGGCTCCGTCACCTTGATGGGATAAGACTGGGGTGAGAGGTCGGGACCACTGAGTGGAGAGCATCCATTGGGTGGTTCTCATGTGCAGTCGGGCCAGAGGGACAGTGAAGACCGAGAGCCATGAGACCCAACATGCGCTGCATCGAGAGAGCTGTAACCGATTGGTTCTCCTGATGTAACGGGCCATTCAAGGATGTCGAGTCTTCTGTCCTCTGAAGGAAAGCCTTCGCTGAAGAGGTGTCTAGAAGCGCCCTATGAAAAGGAGCCTCTGGGAGGGTTGCAGTTGAGATTTTTTCAAATTCAGCAGAACTCCCATGGACGAGAAGACGAGAAGTCGTTTGCACGGCTTCCAAAGTCCCTTGGACGGAAGGGCTTGCTAGAAGCCAATCGTCCAGGTAGGGAAACACTCGGAGTCCGACTTTCCTGAGATGCGCCGCGAGAACTGCACAACACTTTGTAAAAACTCGCGCCCGAGGATAGCCCAAAGGGCAGGACTCTGAACTGATAATGCTGACCCAAAGCTACAAACCTGAGGAACTTGTGTGGGTCGGTGGACGGGATATGCTGGTAAGCATCCTGCATATCCAGAGAGGCCAGCCAGTCGTGTTGATGCAGCAAGGGTAACAGGGTACCTAGGGAAATCATCTTGAATTTCTCCTGGGGAGGAATTTGTTTAACTTTCTGAGGTCTAGAATGGGCGCATCCCCCAGATTTCTTTGGAACCAGAAAGTAATGGAGAACCCTGTGTTTCTAGATGCGGGGCACCAGTTCTATTGCCCTGTTGTTCAGAAGGCCCTGGATCTCCGGTGAGGAGGTCTGACTGAGAGGCCGACAACCTGGGTTGTCGTCTGGGAGGACAATTCGGGGTTTCAAGAAATTGAGAGAATAACCTCGCGAATTATCCAAGGACCCATTTGTCCGGTTATGGACTTCACTGGTTGTAGAAGTATATCAGACGACCTCCCACTGGAGGAGAAAGTTCCACCGGGCAGAGTGGATGGAACTTGGGCCAACGACTATAAGGTAACGCTGGGAGCTTTAGGCCCCGCGCTTTCTGACACGTCTTCTTTTGAGGTTGGGCAGGTTGGCTTTATGGAAGCTTCCCTGCCTCTGCCTCGAAGGGACTGACGACTATGAAACTGACGTCTGTTCACATGCCCCGAGAGGGGGCAGAGTGGAGGTCTGGCCAACTTAATGGCCGATCTAGTCTTCTGAGTGGCCTCTAAGGCTTGCTCCACCTGAGGGCCAAAAAGAAAGGAGCCATCAAAAGGCAGCGCCATCACCTGCTGCTGAGCATCATTCGTGAAGCCAGAAGTACGCAGCCAGGAATGGCGCCGAGTACAAATCCGCGTGCTGAGCGAGAAGCAGTGTCGAAAGGCCCATGGCGGCTTTGACCTGTTGGTTATTGGACCAATATCTCTAATAACGGTCAGAAGCAGCTCTGACTTGAATCCGAATCTGGAAGAGCTTCAACCATTCTTTCATAGAGTGCCACGGATATACTCATACTGAGAAAAATAGCCTTGATAACTGGCAATACGCATACTTAGAGTGGAGGCAGCAAAGACTCTCTTACCTAATGTATCAATCTTACGAGACTCTTTGTTAATAGGTCGAGCTGTAGTAGTTTGAGGAAGAACGACTTGTCATTCTCTGCCAGGACTACAATAGGATCCGCAAAGGCTTGGGATGCCAAATGGGACGATCCTTGGGAGCTGAATACTTTATCAATGGATTTAGCCACTGAGGGAATAAGAGCAGGATTATTCCATACCATTTGAGACAGCGTCCTCGAAGGAAGGCTGAATCGGAGGAGTCAAATCAGAGGGATCTCCAAGCATGAAGATACTGGAGTCTTAATATCTTCCCAGGATCGATGTCTGTAGTCTGAGAGAAAGAGTGGATCCCAGGTTCTTCAACAGAGACTTAAAGGACAGGTCCTCACCACAGGCTCTGTAGCAAAGAAAGATCCTGTTTCTCCACTTCATCACCCAACCGAAGGTCTGGGCCAGGCTCAAGATCATCTCCTGATGGTCCAGAAAGGACTGTTTGGACAGGAAAGGAGGAAAGGAGAGGAGGAAATAGCAGAAAAACAAGGAGGAGTCCCAAGGGCTGCGGGCGCCGAGGCAACAAAAGCAGGCTGAAGAGCGGCACCGAGGCGCCTGCGGCGCCCGAAGAAGCCTGTGGCCTCGCAGAAGCGCTTCGGGTGGCGCCATGACACAACGCTGCCATAGCGCTGGCCGACGACGCAGCGCCGACGGCGCTACTTATCGGGCGCTGTTCCTATCCAACGGGTGAATTACCGGGCGGCGCCAGAGACCTCAAGGGCGCCGCAAGACCCAGCGGGTACCGAAAACGGCGCCGACAAGCCAACAGACCCTGCCGAAGGCGCCGGAAAAGCCCCAGGAACCTGGAAAGCTAGAGAAGGAAAAAAACCAGGAGATAAGGGCATCGGTGAGGCCCCCTGCGCCGCAGCCATGTGAGGGGGGGAAACACCTAAGCACGGAGTCGCTGGCACCGAAGAAGGCGCCACGCGACTAGGAAGGTGCAACCGCCCTACCTGATCGCCGGAGGGGCCCGAGGGCTCCGAGGCAACCGAGCCAGGCAGAAGAACCAACCTCCGAGCCCATTGCTCCATAAGAGCGGCCCACTGATGAAACTGCTCATCTGGAGTCCTACCTATAGGCGGGAGGACTCGATGTCGAGGACGACGATTACGGGAAGTTGGCGACCAAGAAGGAGACCGCAACTAGCAACGATAACCGAGCGCCGACGCCGCAGACATACCAGAGGGCGACCTCGAGTGATGCCTCTTTGACCTGTGGGTCAAGAACAGTTTCGAGGCCGAACGGTGCCGAGAATGCGACTGCTTATTTTTATGCCGGCGGGGGGACCGCCCATCCCCCCGGGCATCGGACTGACCATTGTCGGAACCCCGCTGAGGAGAAGGAGGCTGACCGGACCCAGCCCGGCTGACTGAACAGCTTTCATACGAAGTCTCCCTACCGTCACCTGACCTGCTCATGGTCGACTCCGTCCAGTAGGCGAGACTTCTTCAAGTAAAATTTAATATTAGAAAAATTTAACGAAAATAGAATAAAATTAAGCGATACTACTTATCGTGATAAAGTTACAAAAACAAACTGAAAACTATCGCTGGTTTGAAGTTTGACTCTGACTTTCAAGCGACGGCGGTAAATCACTGAAGCGCACTCGACGGCAGGAAAAAGGAACTGAAGGCGGTTGGAGGGTCGTCGCCGAGATGTTCATTACCCGCTGAGACGCTGCTCTCATGCGCTCGTGTCTTCAGTGACGCCTTCTCACCGACCCTCCAGCAAAGTTTGCTCTCGATGGGTCTTAGTGCCTCCGGCGCTAATCCCCACTAGTGTGAATGAGTGGTGGAGACTTATGTCCAGGAAGATTGGGGTGAACTTTGGGGTCAAGAGTCCAAGGCACACCTCGATGCCTCTACTGGCTGCAGGTGTGGAATGGTATGAGCATTACAGGCGAGAACCTCAAGTCACACCCTGATGCCTGTTAATCTCTACAGGGTGAAGCGTTATGGTTAGAAACCTAACGCCTCAAGTGTTTGTTGGCATTTTCAGTCCAAATTTTCAACATGGGTTTTTTTGACCCCACCTTATTAACAGTGGCAATATCAGTTTGTTAGCGAAATCTGATTTTGCACAGTGACTACATCATTTGGCACCACAGGTGCGAAACACATTTTGAACAGGATGTGAAAAATGACAGCTGTACTATTCATGGGGAGGTGAAAAACGGCAATGTTGAAAATCTGCAGTGAAAATATTAAAAACTCAGGAAGTCATGAGCGTGTGTAGAAACTGTTCAACGACACCCATAAAGCAATTAGTCTGGGGATTTTTTTTTTTTTTTACAGCAGATTGTCAGCACAGGCATGTTGGAATCTCCGCTAATGAACAGTGTCACTGTGATTTTCTTAATCTGTCCCAACAGTGACTTCCCACAGCGACCACGCATTTCTGCGCTGGAAGTCGAAAAATACAGGTTACTCACCTGTAACAGGAGTTCTAGGAATGGTATATGTTGTTCATCCACACTCATTGGCAGGTATCCTTGCCGCTTTAAATCTTGCTGGAAGGTCTTCAAGCTTGCTCCTCCCACCCACCCGGGTGGTATAACTCCGCTCCGCCCCATGACCAGATCTGGCCCGCTGGAAGCTCAGGTTGTGCGCCATGAAGCCGGGAGGTCGGGTGGAATGTGGGATGAACAACATATACCATTCTAGAACTCCTGTTACAGGTGAGTAACCTGTATTTCTAGGGACATGGATATGTTGTTCATCCACACTCATTGGCAGACTCTAGCAGTTCTCCGGGAGGAGGGAGGCAAGACGACACCCCCAATACTTACTTGGGAAAGAGAGACTGAGAACCGAGGCCCCAAAACCAGCATCCCGCGTGACTCAAGGTCGATGTGGTAATGGGTAATGAAGGTGTTTGCTGACTTCAGGTAGCAGCCCTGCAGATTTCCTGATAGGGGACGCCCTGGAAGCCGCCGATTGCAGCAGTATGGCGGGTAGAATGAGCTCTTATCCTCTGGAGGCTCCATGCCCGCCAACTTATAGCAGAGATCTATGCAGGAGGTTACCCACCTGCTTATCGTCCGCTGGCTGCAGGTCTGCCAGATGGCTTCAGCGTAGGTGAAAACAGCTACGAATCCTCCCTCACTCTCTCAGCCGCAAGGCCTTATAATAAGCGAGCGCCTCTAGGGTCCAGAGTAAGGAGCCTATTCGCCTCCGAGGTGTGATTGGGTAGAACACCGCAGAGTCAACACCTGGTTAAGGTGAAACTCCGACACCACCTTCGGAAGGAATTTCGGGTGGGGGCGCAGGACACCTTGTCCTTGTGGAAGACCAGGTAAGGAGACTGGATGGAAAGCGCCTGGAGCTCTCCCATCCTTCTGGCTGACGTGATAGCCACCACGGCGGTCTTCCACGACAGGTGAGAGAGAGCACACCTGTGCATAGGTTCGAATGGCTTGCCCATGAGCTTGCCAGTACCAGCAGTAGATCCCACGGAGGTGGGGTTTCCCTGACTGGAGGGAAATGTGATCAAGGCCTTGAAAAGCGCCAGACCACTCTTCTCCTCCCATGCTGACCGACGCTTTCCCGCCTGTAAGCAGAGATGGCTGCCAGGTGCACCCTTAGGTCGCCGACCTAAGCCCTTGACTAGAAAGGGACCATAAATAGTCCAAGATGCTTTGCCAAGGAACAGGAGGAAGGGTCCAAGCCCTTGCTCCTGACACCAAATGGAAAACCTTTTCCATTTGAAGGCATAGCATTTTCTGGTCGACTCTTACAGGACGCCTCAACTACATTGAGGACCTCGTCGGAAAGACCCAAGGCCTGGAACTCTAGCTCAGGAACCAGGCGCCAGGTGCAGGGATTGAAGGTCCGGATGGAACACCTTCCCTGATTGACTGAGAGCAGGTCCAGGTGAGCTGGAAGCTGCATGGAGTCCTGGAGCTGAGACTGAGGAGATCTGGTACCAGAACTGGCGAGGCCAGTCTGGGGCTATCAGAATCACCTGCGCCTTGTCCCTCTCGCCTTGAGAAGCACCTTGTGGATCAAGGAAATGGGGAAAGGCGAAAGAGGCCCGGGGTCCACTGCCTCGAGAAGGCATCCCCTGCAGCGAGCCCTGCTGAGGGGGGCGGGCATGGAACAGACTCAGCTTCGCGTTCTCCCTGGAGGCAAACAGGTCCACCTGAGGTGTGCCCCAATGGGAGAACAGATGCTGTACTACCTCCGGCAGGACAGACCACTCGTGGGATGCAGCCCCTATCCGGCTCAGGGCATCGGCCAGGGTGTTGGAGGCTCCTGCCACGTGAATGGCTAGGAGATCCGCCTCCAGGCTGCGCACGAGTGACCAAATGCGGAGAGCTTCCTTGCATAGAAGCATGGAGCGCGTCCCGCCCTGGCGGTTTAGATAGTACATGGTCGTGGTATTGTCCGTCTGGACTCGGACCACTTGACCCCGGAGGAACGGAGCAAAGGCGGTGAGAGATAGGCGGACCGCTCGGAGCTCCAGCAGGTTGATGTGGCATCGGGACTCCCGCGGGGACCAGAGGCCATGAGCCCGGTGTTCCCCCAGATGGGCACCCCAACCCATCAGAGAGGCATCGGTCGATAAAGAGACCGCCGGCTCGGGCGGATTTAACGGGATGCCCTCCTGCAAATGATCTGGAACGTCCACCACTGAGAGCGCTCCACATCCCCTGTGTCACCGACACAAGCTGGTCCAAAGGATCGCAGCGCCAGGACCACTGGCTGGCCAGTCCCCACTGAAGAGGACGCATGTTCCAGCGGGCCCAACGGACCACGCTGGTGCAGGCCGCCATGAGACCCAGGAGGCGCAGGAAGTCCCGGGCAGGGCGCAATTGCCCAACCAGAAATGATCGGGCAAAGGAGGAAAGAACCTCGGCCCTGTCCGCCAGGAGCCGCGCTCTGGCTCGAAGAGAGTCGAGCTGCGCCCCGATGAATAGAATCACCTGCTTCGGCTCGAGTTCTGACTTGGCCTCGTTGATAAGGAGGCCCAGTTGAGAGCAGACCTGGAGGGCCAGATCTCTGGACCACCCGCCTCCTTCCTGAGGGAGCTGCTATCAGCCAGTCGTCCCAGGTAAGGGTACACCGGACCTCGGCCGCCAAGAGGGAATGCTGTCACCACTGCCATGCATTTGGTGAAGACCCGGGAGCTGGAGACAAGTCAAGGGCATGGCTTGGAATCAAGAGGATCCTTCCGCTCGGAGCGAAGGAATCTCTGGTGAGACGGACGGATAAGGACGTGAAAAACGCGTCCCTGCAAGTCCAGAGAGCAGAACCACTGCCTAGGGCTCCAAGGATGGTATTATCTGAGCCAGAGTGACCATCCTGAAGGTTCGAGACCTTAGGAACTTGTTTAGGTCGTGTAGGTGTTGAAGGGGGCGCCAGCCTCGTCTGTTTCGGAACCAGGAAATACCTGGACACAAACCCTGGGTCTGAAGGAGGGTCCACCACCTCTCTTATCACCTCCTTCTGGAGGAGGAGAGCGATGTCGGCTCGACGAGCCGCCAGTGAGGCTGGGGATCCCGAAGCCCCGAGGCGGCTCTGAAGGGTGGTGCCTGCTCGAATTCCAGAGGCAGGCCTCTTCCCACCACCTCCAAGACCTACCTGTCCGTGGTAGCAGCGGACCAGGCGGAACGGAAGTGCCGGAGTCGCCCCACGGGGGGACCCAGGGTAAGGTGACGGGAATGGGGCGACACCCCTCAGCTGTCACTGGGCAGGCTTGAGGAGGGACCGCCGAGGACCTCCTGGGCCTTTCCTCCTGCCTCCTGTTAGAGGAAGCCGCGTTGGGTTTGGGATGCCAAGGCCGAGCCTGCTGGCCCTGACGTTGCTGGGCCGGGCGCGCCGGGGGCACAGAAGGACGAAAGGGCTTAGGCTGTGGATTGCGGCCTTTGTCCTTCTGAGCGGAAGAGACCGAGTCCAAGGTGGCATTGGACTTCTCGATCCTCTGCAGGTGACCTTCCACCCCAGGGCCGAAGAGGTCAGTCCCCAAAAAGGGAACATCCGCCAACTTGTGCTGGGTATCCGAAGTAAAGGTGGATATCCTCAGCCAAGCCCGCCGACGCATAGCCACTGCGGCCGCCACCGATCTGGCACATGAGTCCCCTATATCCAAAGCAGTCTGGAGCTGCTGTTTGGCCACTGCCCTGCCCTGGTCCCGCACCTGCTTAACCGTAGTCTGCAGATCGGCGGGAAGATGAGGGATGACCTCATCCAGGGAGCCCAACAGGGCATGAGAAAAATGTGCCATGAGGACGGCCGAACTGGCCTGACGAAGGCCGAGAGAGGACGCAGCGTAGACTTTTCGCCCGACATAGTCCAATTTCTTGGACTCCTTGTCAGGAGGTTTGTCCACATCCCTGGCGTTGCCGGCGCGCCGGAAAACGCTGTCGGTAACCAACCCCTCAGCAGAGGGGTGTTCCGAAAAACCGGACAAGGAACCGGTAGGGACCGCATACTTCCTGGCCATCCTGGCCGAAGGTGCAGGACAGGAAGCAGGGCGCTGCCAAAGCTCCAGTGCCGGACCCACTATGGCCTCGGCCACCGGAAAGGCCTCCGTCGGAGAATCCCCTCGGTCCAGAATCTCCGTGAGGGGATACCTGGCCCGTTTGGAAACGGGTTCGAGCTCCATCCCGGTGGACTCCGAGATGAGCCGAAGCAGTCCTAGGAAGGACGACGGGCTATCGTCCATTGACTGACCTCCTGAAGACTCCAAGTCCAGTCGCTTGGAGAAAAAGGAGGAATCATCTTCGGACTCGGAAGAGTCCTCAAGAGCTGCCTCTGGCCTGAGCCACCCTTCACCTGCCGAGGTCGGTCGGGAGTGAGGGTAACTGACAGCCGATGGGGTAGACCCTTAGCCGACCGAGAATCCTGGCGGAGCCCCAGTTGGTGGCTGTGGAGGCGGAGGTTCCACCGGAATCGGTGGAGTAGCTGGTTTTGGCCGAACAACCGCCTGGGTATAGGCCTCGGATAAGTCGAGGGTTGTGTCGCCGCCCGGTGACAGCCACTTAATGGCCGGGAAGGCGACGGGTCGGCTTACTCCCCGCCAGGAGGAGCTGTTGCAACATAAGGTCCTCGTATCACGCACGTAATTTACGCGAGCCTCCCTCATCCGAGGAGGAGGACGAGGGCGAGCGGCGACGCTTGCCTTCATGCCGGACCGAGACCGCCTGACGGGGTGGGATCGGCTGGACTACAAGAGGTCCGAGACCGAGAGTCCCGGAATTTCGAGGTCGGTGCGGGAGGTGTCGGCCGAACCGCACTCTTCGCCTCGGATGGTCCATCCGAGGGCTCCGGAACCGGAGGCACAGGCGAGCCCACGGGATCCTCAACTCCTCCCGGGGGAACCGGGGAGAGGGGAATCTCGGCTGCTAAAGGCGACAGCCCGTCCAACGGGTCGAGAAAAATCTCGACTTCATCGGTGGGAGTCTCGGTCAACTGACCTGACGGGGACACCGTGAGGCCAGTGGCCGAAGCCGAGCGGTCGACCGAAGCCGACGGTCGACGACCCGGGGAGAGGGACCTTTCCCGCTCCCAAGAGCGTCGACGGAGGGACTTACCCCTGTCCCTCTTTTTGGACCGAGAATAAGGTCCCGCAGATGTAGGCCCTTCTCCTTTAGTGGAGAGGGACAGACAAAGCTCCTTAAAGGAAGCCGTGTAAGAAGAGCCCAGAGAGAGCGGGATAAATGCCGCGGCCGAGGAAGATACGGCCCGCGCCGCCTCCTCTTCGAGGGCGACCATCCGCTCGAGCTGATCCGCCGAGCCCGCCGCCGCGGACACCGCCAACCGGGCCTCCTTGGACTTCACCGGAGGGAAACGCTTCTCGAGACGGCCCAGTTGCAATCGGGCAGCACGGTCTTCGAGGACGTAGGCCGAGAAAGATGAGCACAGGTCGCAAGCCTGCGGGTCGGCTCAAGGCCTAAGCAGTAGACACACGCGGAGTGTGGATCCGTCCGAGACATCTTCTGCCCGCATGGGCATCTCCAAACCGAGTCGATTTGTCCATTGCAGCCATGAGGATCAAGATGAAGTCTTTTTCGCAAAATTTATTTTAAACCGCAAACGGAGAAATAGGAACCAGTCTCAAACGCAGAGCGTTAAGGAGGGAACCTGAGCTTCCAAGCGGTAAGGAAAGATCTGGCGCCATGGGCGGAGCCGAGTTATACCACCCGGGTGGGTGGGAGGAGCAAGCTTGAAGACCTTCCGGCAAGATTTAAAGCGGCAAGGATACCTGCCAATGAGTGTGGATGAACAACATATCCATGTCCCTAGAAATGGAAATTACACACCTACCATAATCTTGATCTTTTTAGACGAAGTCTCCACCACTCATTCACACTAATGGGATCTACGCCGGAGACGCTAGGACTCAACGGGAGCAAACGAGAGGGCCAGTGCCAGAGATGGCGCCGTGAGGAACGGCGCCGCAAGCCTCAGCTCATGCGGCAATGACTATCTCGGCGTCCACCCTCCAACCGCCTCAGTACCTTTTTTCCCCGAGGAGGTGCAGCGTAACTAACCTAGAAGGATGGCCTAACCAAAAACCGGACATAAGATAGTCTGGGAGACCCATATAAGAAGGGTCAAGAAACAAGTCTTCACAGCCTAAGATTGAGGGGGTGAAGACCAACAACAGAGGTGAGCTCAGGGGATGGTGGGTGAGAGTGTGAATGAGTGGTGGAGACTTCGTCCATGAAGATCAAGAATGACGGTAGGTACGTAATTTCCATATCTTCCTGGACATAAAGTCTCCACCACTGATTCACACTAATGGGAAAGTACAGAGCTAATAATCCCCCAAGAGGGCGGCAGAAGAGACCAAGAACTCACAAATTTAGGACAGAAGTCCATTAAGGATGGTTCTGCCAGACAAAATATGTTGCCTGGCATGGACATCCAGGGCATAGTGCTTACGCAGTATGCACTGAGCTCCAGGTAGCCACACTGCAAATATCTGCAATAGGCATTGACAATTTCCCATGGGGATGCCGCGACCGCTCTAGTAGAGTGGCGTACACTCTGCCTTCCAGTTTAACCTGCACCATGGAGTAACACTGGCGAAAACATGCCACCAGCCATGCAGAAATGCATCTGATACCGACGGGTTGACCCAGTCGGGTCTCGCTGAAGGAAAGAAACAGTTGTTGAGCTTTGTGAAACTCCTTTGTTCTATCTAAACAGAAACGCAGAGCTTTTTTTTTTTTTTTTTTTTTTTTTTTGTGTAATGCTTTTTGCCACCTGCTGCGGCACACTACCGGCTTGGGGTATCCAGCCGCTGGCTCCACCTGCCCGGAGAACTGGGTAGCTCAGACTACACCCAGGAGGATCCGGGACGGCAGTCTTACCATCCAGCTGGAGGGCTCCCCCTCTGCCTCAGCCAGCCAGGACAGCCCCGGACCCTCCCTGACCGGATTCCGCCAAAGTCCTCCAGGCGGCTCGGAGCACGGCCATCAAGCTGCACGGTCGCGCCCAGCCATTTTCCTCCGATTGGTCCCCTGGAACGCGGACATGCAATGACATCCGGGCACAAGGTGCCGACGTCCGCCGCATTCCCCCTCAAAATAGCCAGCACTTGTAGTGCCCTCGACAGTCCCCAGGAGCCGCTACAGCGTGGCGAGATTCCCCCAACCCACCCCAGGACTGAGAGAGAGCAGTCAACAGACGCTCAATCACAGTCCTCCCCTGCCGACCCCCCGGGCTCATTCCCGAACCTGGGTCGCCGGCGTGGCGTCCAGCGCCTCAACCCTCAGTGCCACCAGGCCAGCAAGCAGAGCTCTTCTGACGTCCAAAGTATGAAGGGAACGCTCTGTCATTTTGGAAGTTCACAAAGTAAGTAAGAAGGACCAAAGGTTGGTTTAGATGGAATTCTGAAACAACCTTAGGGAGAAACTTAGGATGGGTCCTAAGAACTACTTTTTGCCCTCCTCTGGACAGCCTCCACTCTGTCTATGTCTTTGCAGAGATGAAGTCTCCAGAACTGCACACAGTACTCCAGATGGGGTCTCACCAACTGTCTGTACAGACGAATAACAACTTCCTGTTTTCTACTATTGATGCCTCTTCCTATGCATCCCAGTATCCCCCAGCCTTCCTTACTGCCTTCTCACATTGCTTGCCCACCTTTAGGTCATCTGATATAATTACCCCCAGGTCCCTTTCTATTTTTACTGTTGTCAGTATCTCACCCCCCACTGTGTACACTTCCCCTGGGTTTTTGTTTCCCATGTGCATTACCTTGCACTTCTTTGCATTGAATCTGAGCTGCCATACATTTGACCATTCCTCCAACCTTGCCAAGTCCCTTCTCATCCTTTCCACTCCATCTTGTGTATCAACCCTGTTGCAGATCTTTGTGTCATCTACAAAGAGACATACTTTTCTTCCAGTTCCTCTGCAATGTCACTTATAAAGACATTAAAAGGACCGTCCCAGTACTGAACCCTCGGTATCCCGCTAGTTACCCTCCTTTCTTCACTGTGTACTCCATTTATTACTACCCTTTACGTCCTGTTGTCTAGCCAATTTTTTATCCAGGCTACCACCTTGGGACCCATTCCAAGGCTGGCTATCTTGTGTATTAATCTTCTGTGTGGGACTGTATCAAATGCCTTGCTAAAATCTAGGTAGGCCATGTCCACAGCCCCTCCCTGGTCTACTACTTTGGTCACCCAGTCAAAGAAATCTATTAGATTTGTCTGACATGACCTTCCCATCGTGAATCCATGCTGCCTTGGGTCCTGTGCCCCACTGGCCTCTAGGTACTCAACAATTCTTTCCTTCAGAAGTGATTCCATCATTTTCCCTACCACTGAGGTCAAACTAACTGGTCTGTAGTTTCCTGCCACTGTCCTGCTCAAAAGAATGGGGCTCTCTCAAAGAGACCGAGGAGGAAGAGCGGAGATCCGCACTACGGCTTCTCCCAGAGCCCAGGTAGACCCCTGAAAAGGCCGCCGCTGCAGACCCCATGCCCTCAACCCTCGGAGTCTGAAAGAGCCTCCTCCTTGAGAGTGTCAGCCTAGGTAGCAGACAGCTCTGGGCAGCACCAGGAGCTATCGAGGGCACAGCACCCTTCCTTCCCATGGGTGCTCTGATCGGCCCTCAAAGTTGGGTGATCTAAGCACACCACAGGTGGGGGTACCACTGCTGAGGGGTCAGTGAACCCACCAAGACCGGGCTGCAGAGCAATGGTGGCCTGCACCACTGCCCGCTGGTCAGCACCTCTGACCCCAGTCTCCGTAGCCACCGACCCCATCTCAGAAGGGAGCCAACTCCGGCTTGCCGAGGAAACTACTGGGCTGCCCACTCCAACAGTCAACCCCAAAGAGTCAGCTCAGAGCCCGACTCTGCCTCCGAGGAGGTAGAAGCCGAGGCCCTGTGCCAGACCGTAGGAGGGCGCCCACTGCCATCTTTGCCAAAGGGGGTGCCAGAGACCAAAGCCATGCCCGAGCCGGTGCCAGTGCTCCCTACATCACCGCAGGCAGAATCCACAGGGGGCATGGCTCCAACCCGAACGGGAGCTCCAGAGTCGGGACCAGGCGCTGCGAGAGGCGCCGAGGATGAAGACGGCGTAAACGACGGCCCCAATGGTACCATCGGTGCCGATGACAGCGTTGCCAGGCTCCATGGAACCGAGGGCAAAGGCGGCACCGACGACAGCGGAATCAGACAGCCCCACGGGGCTGAGTCCCGAGGACATGGCGCCGTGTTCAACCTCGGTGCCGTGGACAGCGCCGAGGTGAGACAGACGGGCAGTAGAAGCTCCCACGGTGCCGCTAGTAGTATCGGCGCTGTGCAACAAGTCGGCACCAACGACGGCTCCGTCAGGGCCTACGGCACTGTGAACGGCGCTGACCGACGGCATCAAGGATGGCGCTGACTCGGGCCTTTTGTGAACTGCGGGTCCGACACCGGGGGAGCCTTCACCCTCAAAGGGGCAATTGCTGTGGCGGCACCTCCCGCCCCCCTGAAAGGAGCAGGACAGGCCTCCTGTGGTGCGGAAGGAGCCTCGGCAATGGCTAGGATACTAGTAGCCAAGTCTCCCTCCTCCTCTGTCCATGTAGAACCGGAAGGGAGCCCAGAAGAAAGGCCGAGAGAGCGTGGTTTGGTCCGATGAGTGCACGTCCGACCCCCGAAGGTTGGCGGAGCAAAGCAGGCCTCAAGTTTTAGCTCAGGTCCACGAGGTGACCTCATGGTGGGACACGAAGAACTGGCAGGCAGGCGGAGTCGACACAGCCTAACGGCCAACCCGTGAGTGCCACGTAGTGCAGAGGCCTTGAGGGTGGTGCCGATGGTGTGTCGGCTCCACCTACCCTAAAAAAAATAAATAAATAAAATGCTCCAGCGGGGTCCTGACCTCCGGCTGAGTACCCAACAGTGATGAATGGTGAAGAATGACACAGTTAAGATCACAGGGTGAGACATGGACTGGTTCAAATGAAAGTCTGAAACCACTTTAGGTAAAAACCGCCTACTGGTTCTAAGGACCACCTTATCTCTACGGAAAGAGATAACTCAGGCTCCACTGACAGAGCCTGCAATTCACGGATATGTCTGGCAGAGGTAATAGCTACCAGGAACACAGTTTTCCAATTCAAGTACTTAAGCTCTGCTGAAGACAAAGGCTCAAAGGGTGGTTGCATAAGCTGAGCAATGCAGACATTACGGTCCCAAGCAGGAGTAGGATCCCTAAAGGGGGGATTAGTATGAAGCAATCCCTTGAAAAATTAACAGAAAACAGGATGAGATGCCAGTAAGGAAGGCTTTTCCACTGACAAAAAAGCAGAAACAGCTGACAAGTGTACATTGAGAGTAGCTGGTCTGAGGTGAACCATGTAATCCAGAACTGAAGACAGACAATTCAGCAGTGTCTGGGGATATAAGCTTCTTGGAACACCAAATACGGAATCTTTTCCATTTGGAGTTATATGTTTTTCTGGTGGCAGGTTTTCAAGAGGTCTTGAGAATATCCAGAACCCCTTGAGACAGATGCAAATTTGCATACTCTAACTCTTCAAGAGCCATGCCTTGAGATTGAGAGACTGAAGGTTGATATCAAATCCTCCCTGAGAGGAGGTAAACAGGTTGTAATTCCTGGGAAGAGACAGGGAAGATGGACTGATAGGGACAGCAACAGAGGATACCAGGTTGCCTGGCCCGTCTGGAGCAATCAGAATCACTTTGCAGGATTGTGACCTTATCTTGACCAGGACCTTGAATAGTAGGGGAAAAGGAGGAAGGCATTTAGAAATTTTCCTTCCCAATTCAGAATCAGAGCATCCAGAGAGACTGAGAGCAAGACTGGGGGTCTGCAACAAAATAGAGGAGGTTGGTGATTGTCTGGGGCTGCAAAGAGATAGATCTCTGGAGTACCCCACCTTGAAAAAAATCACCTTTAACACTAGGGGATCCAAGGACCATTCGTGATGGCCCTGGGAGATCCTACTCAATGCATCTGCTAGCACATTGTCCTTCCCTGGAAGGTGGACTGCTACCAGAGAGGTCTGTAGAGAATAAGCCAGGGACCATAATCTCATGGCTTCTGTGCACAGGCCGTAGAGTGAGTGCTTCCCTGCTTGCTGATATACCACATGGTGGTGGTGTGTCTGTCCTGACCTGAACCACCTTTTTCTGTACTGACTGAGAGAAGGCTTGCAGGGCCAGATAAACCACCCTGAGCTCCAGGAGGTTGATGTGAAAAAGAGACTCCTGTGAGGACCACACTCCCTGGGCTGTGAGAGTCCCCGGGTGAGCACCCGTCCCCAGGAGAGAAGCATCTGTGGTAAGAACCACAGAATGAGACTGAGTGATGAATGGGACTCCTTGCCTGGCCACCACTGGAGAGCCTGGATCAGGGTCTGAGTCACTGGAATTAGTTTGCTCAGAGGATCTTTTTTCTGAGACCAAAAAGCCCTCAGATGAAACTGAATGTCCCTCATCTGAAATCTGGCCCCTTGGACCACTGCAGTGGAGGCTGCCATGTGGCCCAGAAGCTGAAGAAAGTGCCTTGCTGGTCGAGGAAACCAGGAGGAGGAAGCCAGCTCTATAATAGCCCTTACTCTTTCCAGGGAAGAAAGCTCTGCTTTGACAGTATCCAGCTCTACCCCTATGAAAGTGAGAAGCTGTACAGGCTCTGCTGAACTGATTTGGGAAGATTGAGAAGAAATCCCAGAGAAGTGAGCACTTGCTGGGTCACTTGCAGATCTGACTTGATTTGTCTGGAGACTGACCCACTATGAGCCAGTCGTCCAGGTATGGGAATATGGAAATATTTTTTCTTCTTAGAAAGGCCACTACTACTGCTAGGCATTTTGCAAACACCCTTGGAACTGATGTTAGGCCGAAGGGCATTGCTTTGAACTGGTAATGACCTGAAGGCAGTTCGAACCTGATGTACTTTCTGTGGGAGCACCTGATGATAATGTGAAAGTAGGCATCTTTTAGGTCCAGAGAGGCTAGCCAGTCCCCTGGCCTTAGAGAGGGAAGGATTATTCCCAGAGTCACCATTTTGAATTTTGGTTTTAAAAGATGTTTGTTCAGGTATCTTAAGTCTAGAATGGGTGCCACTCCTGTCTTTTTGGGGTAAGGAAGTACCTGGAGTACAGACCTTTGCCCCTGTGTATTGTAGGAACCCTCTCTATGGCCATTAAGGCCAGTAGAGATGAAACCTCTGCCTCTAGGTCAATGGTTTCGGAGATGCTTGCAGGTGGAAAGGATCTGGCTCTCAGCTTTGGGAATGCTTTGAAGCCGAGAACCAGTCCCTGGCTTACTACCTCCAGAACCCACTTGCCTGAGGTAACAGACTTCCAGTCCTAGAAGTAGTAAGTCAGCCTGCCTCCTACAGGGATGGGGGAGTCGACCCAGGCAGACACATCAGGGTGTCTGCTTGGCAGGAGCCTTAGGCTGAGGGGTGGATGCAGCCCTGCTCATCCCCCTTCTGCCTCTCCCTCTGAAGAACCCCCTCCGAGAAAAAGGAGAAGAGGCTTGTGCTTGGTAGAAAGGCCTGCCCCTAGCCTGCTGCCTTTGAGGAGTTGCCTACCTTTCCTTGGCCTGTGCACTCCTACAGGTGGGTCCTATATTCATCCATCTTTTCCATCTAATTCCCTGTCTGCTCCCCAAACACAGCATTACCCACCACAGGGAAATCCATGGCATTAGCCTGAGTGTCCTGTGAAAGGCTAGTATATCTGAGCCAAGCCATCCTCCGCAGAGCCACAGATGTAGCCATGACTCATGATGATACATCACTGGAGTCCACAGCAGCATGAAATTGTACCTTTGATGCCTCAATTCCATCAGAAGCCACCTCCTCCAGCTCCTTAGCAAGCTGGGGGGAAAGCCTGCTTAGCCAGTGCCAGTACAGTGTCCCACCAGGACTTCTGGTACCTGGCTGCATAGGCCATGTAATTTGCCTGCCTGAGTCCCAAAGAGGATGCCAAGTACTGTTTCTTTGTCATGGCATCCAGCTTCCTCAAGTCTTTATCTGGGTGAGTGTGAAGCCAAGGGTATGTTAGCCTTATCACAGTCTGCAGCCTGCACAACCCCAACATGGCTGCATTGTTGGTACAAATACTCCGTACCTGAGCCTGATAATGTGTACCTCTTGTCCTTCCTTCTGTCAAGAGGGAGGTACAGAATTTGGAGTCTCTAACAGTTTTTGCGTCTGTTTCCCAAAGGACTTATGAAGGGGAACAAACAGTGTCTTGGACTCTGGGATGTCCATCATCTCCACACAATCAAGCTCCTCTTGTTTCTCCAAAGCCTCTTCCACAGGGAACTGGAGGGTTTCTGCCACTTTTCTGTAAAACATGTAATGGGAAGGGGACTCTGAAAGCCTAGGAGGGGAAACACAAGAAGGTCTGTCTGGGGAGATGTCCGGTTCAATGGGCATTAACGTCCAGACCTTCCATACCATAATCATCACCTTCGTAATCCTCGTCCCCCTCCAAATCTGATTCATAAAAATCTTCAGGGGCATAATCCTGAACCAGAGGTACCGAACGCCTGCCAGAAGGTGCCGGATCAGATGGAACTGGATGAAGCGATGCCACAATCCTAATCGCTCGGGCAATCTCCTCAGCGCTCGGAACATGGGTCTCTGGATCCGAACAGGCCGATTTATCCTTTCCTTTGATGGAACCGATCCCTGAATTGGTTCTCCTCTTGCCAGAAGTACGCCTGGTCAGGGTACCTTCTGGTCTCGGTCAGAACCAAACCGGGCTGGCCATCCAGGTCAGCAGACTTCTCGGCCTCCTTATCCCTAAGCCTGCCCAACCTTTGTTCCAGGGTAGACTTAGGGAAGTTCTTACAAATTTGGCAGTCTGAATCGAGGTGGTCAAACCCCAGACAATAAACACAGGTGATGTGGGGATTGGCCTTAGCAAAGACATCCCCACACACACTGTACTGTTGAAAACCAGTGGGCCCGGTTTTTCTTTTGGATTTCTCAGACGAAGCCATCCTAACCAAGAAACTTACCTTTTCTACAGCAAACAGCCAGGCAAGATTCCCTTATTGGTTTCTAACTGTGTCACGGGTGTTGGAAAAAAACACAAGAAATACGTTTTTATTTTTAACCCGATAAGGACCAGTAACCACACACTAAAGTACAGGAAACAAAATAAACTAGAACGACCGGTTCAGCTGAACCAGTCAAAATATCACTTTTGCAATTTCCACAAGTTTTTACTACGGCTAGTTCACTACCTAGTACTTAGTGTACCACAGAGAGATCTGAACCGAAATCAGACGAAAATAATCAGTAAAACCGACGACTTTAACTGACTGTTGAACCGTGAGCAGAGGTAAAATCTCCGGAGTGACCGTTCAGTTAGGCAAAGTAAAGAATCTGACGGTTATGCTTCAAAGTACAGCAGACAGAGGTTTGAACCGAGCTCAAGTTCAACATTCTATGCTCTGCATAGAATTTAAGCCTCTAGTCTCCAGGGCAGTTCAAGTGCTGAGGCTAACTGCATTAGTCAGAATACAGCAAGACTTCATGTTGTTTGAATCACCTGCGCCTTGTCCCTCTTCACCTTGAGAAGCACCTTGTGGATCAAGGGAAATGGAGGAAAGGTGTAGAAGAAGCCAGGGGTCCATGGCCTCGAGAAGGCATCCCCCTGCAGCTAGCCCCTCTGAGGGGGTAGGAAATGAAAATGGAAATTACGTACCTACCGTAATTCTTGATCATCTTGGATGAAGTCTCCACCACTCATTCACACTGATAGGATCTACGCCAGAGGTGCTAGGACCCAGCAGGAGCAAACATTTTGCAGGAGGGTCGGCACCAGAGATGGAGCCGCCAGGAGCGGCACCGCGAGCCTCGGCTCATGCGGCAACGACTATCTCAGTGTCGACCCTCCAACCGCCTCAGTACCTTTTTTTCCAAGGAGGTGCAGCGTAACTAACCTAGAAGCATAGCCTAACAAAAAACAGACATAAGATAGTTCGGAAGACCCGTATAAGAAGGGTCAAAAAAAGAAGTCTTTCCAGCCTAAAGATTGAGGGAGTGAAGACCAACAACAGAGGTGAGCTCGGGGGATGGTGGGTGGGCGTGTGAATGAGTGGTGGAGACTTCGTCCAAGAAGATCAAGAATTACGGTAGGTACGTAATTTCCATATCTCCCTGGACATAAAGTCTCCACCACTCATTCACACTGATGGGAGAGTACCGAGCTAATAATGCCCCAAGAGGGTGTCAGGAGAGACCAATAGCTCACTAATTTAGGACAGAAGTCCATTAAGGATGGTTCTGCCAAACGAAAGATGTCGCCTGGCATGGACATCCAGAGCATAGTGCTTGACGAAAGTATGCACTGAGCTCCAGGTAGCCGCATTGCAAATATTTGCCATGGGCATGCTTCGGATTTCCACCAGGGGGGCCGCGATCGTTCTAGTAGAGTGAGCGTGAACTCTGCCCTCCAGCTTAACCTGCGCCATGGAATAACAGTGGTGAAGGCATGCATCCAGCCATGCTGAAATGCATCTGATAGCGACAGGTTGACCCAGCCGGGCCTCGCTGAAGGAAACAAACAGTTGTTGAGCTTTTCGAAATTCTTTTTTTCTATCTAAATAGAAACGCTGAGCTCTTTTGACATCCAAAGAATGAAGGGTATGCTCTCCTTCATTTTGGAAATTTACAAAGTAAGTAGGTAGGACCAAAGGTTGGTTTAGATGGAATTCTGAAACAACCTTAGAGAGAAACTTAGGATTGGTCCTAAGAACTACTTTGTCCTTATGAAACACAGTATACAGAGGGTCTGTGACCAAGGCACACATCTCAGAGACCCTGCAGGCCAAGGTAATGGCCACCAGGAAGGCCGTTTTCCAAGTGAGAAATTTCAGTTCACAGGTAGCTAGAGGCTGGAAAGGCTTTCGAGTGAGCATGTCTAGTACAAGATTAATGTCCCAGGCTGCGAATGGACATCTGATAGGAGGTCTGCTATGCAGAATTCCCTTAAGAAACCTCTTAACCACAGGTAACTGAGCCAGTGACAAGGAAAGTAAGCTCATGATAAGCTGAAATGGCACAAAGGTGAACTCTGACTGTAGAGTATTGTAGACCTGAATTTGAGAGGTCTAAAAGGTACTCTAGAACTTTATTGGGTGGGCAGGAAAAAGGATTCAAAGAGGATTTTGCACACCAGAGAGAAAAATGCTTCCATTTGGCTGTGTAAGTTTTACTAGTGGCTGGCTTGCGCACAGCCAGAAGAATATCAAACGCTGCGAGAGACACTGAACCTGTTCACTTCTATCTCTTCAGGAGCCAAGCGTGAGGGTGAAGCGATCTTAGATTGGGATGGACCACAGGCCCCTGAGTCAGAAGGTTCGTCTGAAGGGGAAGCGCTTTCAGAGGGGTTTTCGACATACTGTTGAGTAATGGAAACCATGTTTGTCGAGGCCAGAAGGGAGCAATGAGGATCATTTTGTACCCCTGGGATTCGAAGTTGAGAAGTACCCTCTGAATTAGAGGAAGAGGAGGAAAGGCGTACAGAAAGCGTTGTCCACTGCAGCCTGAACGCATCCTGACAGAAAATGCCAGGCCCTGGATTTCTGGAGCAGAAGAGAGGCAGTTTTGTGTTGAGTGGGGATGCAAAAAAGTCCAGGTCTGGAGTTCCCCACTCTGCGAATAGTGACTGAACTACGGTTTAGTCGAGAGACCATTCGTGAGGATCTGTCTCTGTTCTGCTGAGACGGTCTGCCAGTTCGTTCTGCACTCCCAGCAGGTAGACCGCCGTAATCAGAGCCTTGTGCTCCAAGCACCATTCCCACACTCTCATCACTTCTCTGCATAAAGGATAAGAGTGAGCACTGCCCTGCTTGTTGATGTAATACATCACTGCTTTGTTGTCCATTTGAAGGAGAATGTTCTTGTGACAGAGAATGTCCTTCAAGGCCTGGATTGCATAAAGGACGGCTCTCATTTCTAGGACATTTATATGAAGCTGGGATTCATCTTGAGTCCACGTACCTTGGGTGTGGAGATCCTGACAGTGGGCTCCCCATCCCATCAGGGACGCGTCCGTGGTAATGGAGATCTGGTGATCCAAGGGAGCAAATGGATACCTTTCCAGAAGGTTGTCCTCTTGCGATCACCAGGTGAAGCGACCTCTTCAGAGGTTCTTTCACCTTGATGAGAAAGGACTGAGGGTGCGTGGTTGGGGACCACTGAGTACTGAGCATCCACTGAGAGGTTCTCATGTGGAGATGAGCTAGGGGTACAGTGAACACCGAGAATGCCACGAGACCCAGCATCCGCGCTGCATCGAGATAGTTCAGAACGAGCTGTTCTCCCTGATATATCGGGCCATCTGTAGGATATTGCTCCTTCTGTCTTCTGGAAGAAAGGCTTTCACACAAGAGGTGTCCAGAAGAGTTCTGATAAAAAGGAGCTTCTGGGAGGGCTGCAACTGCAATTTCTTGAGATTTAGCAGAACTCCCATGGACGTGAGAAAGTCTGAGGAGTTCCTTGCCTGGAAGGGCTTGCTAGAAGCCAGTCGTCCAGATATGGGAACACTTGTATTCCGATCTTTCTGAGGTGCACTGCGAGAATTGAACAACACTTTGTAAAAACTCGCGGTGCCAAGAATAGCCCAAAGGGCAGGACTCTGGACTGATAATGCTGGCCAAAAGCCATGAACCTTAGGTATTTGTGATGCATTGGGTGAATAGGAATATGTTGGTAAGCATCCTGCATGTCCAGGGAGGCTAACCAGTCGTGCTGATGAAGCAAAGGTAACAGGGTTCCTAGCAATATAATTTTGAACTTCTCCTTGGGAAGAAATTTGTTCAGTTTTCTGAGGTCCAAAATGGGGTGCATGCCCCCGGTTTTCTTTGGAACTAGAAAGTAATGGGAGTAGAATCCTGTGTTCCGTTGATCCAGCAGAACCATTTCTACTGCCCTGTTGTTCAGAAGGCCTTGTATCTTGGAGGCGAGAAGTTCTGACTGAAGTACTGACAGCTTGGGCTGCCGTTTGGGGGGACAATCCGGAGAGGTCTCTGAAAGATTGAGGGAATATGCCTCGCAGATTATCCGGAGGACCCATTTGTCCGATATTATGGACTTCCACTGGCTGTAGAATTGAGTCAGATGACCTCTCACTGCTAAAGAGGAGTCCCCCTCGGGCAGCTGAGATGGGACTTGGGCCAGAAATTCAGAAGGTGGCACTGGGCGCTTTGGGCCCTTGTGCTTTCGGTTGCATTTTCTTTTGAGGCTGGGGGGCTCGGGTTTTTATTAAAACCTCCCCTGCCTTTGCCTTGAAAGGACTGACGGTTGTGAAACTGGTGCTTATTAACACCCCCCCCCCCGAGAAGGGGCGGGAGCAAGTCGAGCCAATTTAATGGCCGATCTGGTCTTTTTTATGGCCTCTAGAGCTTGTTTTACTTGAGGACCAAAGAGATGCACACTGTCGAAGGGCAATGCCATGACCTGTTGCTGGGCATCATTCGTGAAGCCTGAAGTGCGCAGCCAGGAATGACGGCGGGTACAAAAGCCCGCCGCTTGGGAGGCAATAAAAGCGTCCATAGCTGCTTTAACCTGTTGGTTGTTGGACTCGATACCCCTGGTTATGGTTTGAAGAAGCTCTGAATTAGTGTCCGACTCCGGTAGCGCTTTAACCATTTGTTTGAGTGAATGCCAAAGAATATACTCATATTGAGAGAAATAGCCCTGCTAGCTGGCGATATGCACATCCAAGGTGGATGCAGCAAAGACTCTCTTATCTAAAGTATCTATCTTACGATATTCTTTGTTTATAGGTTGAGTTGTAGTAGCTTGAGGAAGGACGACCTTATTTTCTGCCAAGACTACAATAGGGTCCGCAAAGGCTTGAGAGGCCAAAATAGGCTGATCCTCGGGAGCAGCATACTTCCTATCTATGAACTTAGCCACAGAAGGAATGAGAGCAGGATTATTCCATACCATTTGAGAAAACGTCTCAAAGGAGGGTTATGCCAGTGGAGTTAAATCCATAGGAATGTCCAGAACATGAAGGTATTGGAGTCTTAAAAGCTTCCCAGGATCGATATCCATAGTCTGGAAAGAAAGAGTGGAATTCAAATTTTTCAGCAGAGACTTAAATGACAGGTCCTCGTCCACAGCCAGATTAGATCCTGTTTCTTCCACATAATCACCCGGCCTAAGGTTTGGGTCAGGCTCAATATCATCTCCTGACAGCCCAGGAAGGACTGTATGGACAGGAAAGGAGTGAAAATCAGAAGGAAAATAGGAGGGAAAGAGGTTCGGAGTCGAGGAGCCCTGAAGACGTCCCACCAAGTCTCGGCGCCGAAGAAGAGCACAAGCGCTGACAAGCCCAATGGTGCCGAGGTGGGCGCCGAAGGCGGCTAGTGCCGAGGGCGGCGCTGATAATCCAACGGCACCAAGATGGCGCCAACAGATGCGCTGACCTGAGGATGGCGCCGAGCAACTCATCGATGCCGAAACCAACACAGGGCCCTGAAAACTAAGATTTGAGGGAAAAAGAAGGAAAAATACCAGGAGATAGAGGCATCGGTGTGGCCCCCTGCGCCACTGCCATGTGAGGGGGGAAAAACACTTGAGTGCGGAGTCGACGGCACCTAAGAAAGCGCCGCGCGACTAGGGGGGCCCAACCGCCCTACCCGATCCCCCGAAGGGTTTGAGGGACCTTGAGTGACCAGGCCAGGCAGCTGGACCAACCTCCGAGCCCATTGCTCTATCAGAGCGGCCTACTGATGAAACTGCTCATCTGAAGCCCTACCAGAAGGCGTGGAAGGGCTCCGATGTCGAAGACCGGAGACAGAAACCGGCGAGTCCGGAGGAGACCAGCAACTGACCCCAATGACCGACCCCGTCGGCGTGCAGACATACCAGAAGGCGACCTCGATGAGATGCCTTCTTTCTTGACCTACGGGTCAAGAAGAGCTCGAGACTGAACGGGTGCCTAGTGAGACCGCTTTTCTTTTATGCTTCGGGGATCGGCCCCTTGGGCACTGGACTGTCCATTGTCAGAGCCCCCCAGGAGAAGGCGGCGGACCAGACCAGCCGGGCCTGACTGAGCAACTTCATACGTAAATCTCCCTACTGTCACCTGACCTGCTCATGGTCGACTTCTTTCCTGTAATAAATTATAGTAAGCGGAACTTTATTCAAGAAATACTACAAAATAAAAAAAAACGGAAAACTATGCTACTAGTTTGAAGTTTGACTCCAATGATGACGGCGTCACTATAAGCACTCGGATGGCAGAAAAAAGGAACTGAGGCAGCTGGAGGGTCGATGCCAAGACAGACATTGCCGCATGAGAGAAGGCTCGCGGCTCCATCTCTGGCGCCGACCCTCCTGCAAAATGTTTGCTCCCGCTGGGTCCTAGCGCCTCTGGCGTAGATCCCATCAGTGTGAATGAGTGGTGGAGACTATATGTCCAGGAATATCAGCCTCAGCTTTGTGTTCTCCCTGGAGGCAAACAGGTCCACCTGAGGGATGCCCCAATGAGAGAACAGGTCTTGAACTACCTCCGGCAGGAGAGACCACTCGTGAGAGGCAACGCCTATCCGGCTGAGGGCACTGGCCAAACTGTTCAAGGCTCCTGCCACATGGATGGCTAGGAGATCCACCTCCAGGCTGATCACGAGAGATCAAATGCTGAGAGCTTCCTTGCACAGGGGCAAGGAGTGCGTCCCACCCTGACGGTTGAGATAGTCCATGGTTGTGGTGTTGTCTGTCTGGACCTGAACCACTTGACCCCATACAAATGGAGCGAAGGTGGTGAGGGCTAACCATACCACTCGAAGCTCTAGCAGGTTGATGTGGCATCAGGATTACTGAGGGGACCAGAGGCTGTGGGCCCTGAGTTCCCCAGATGGGCACCCCAACCCATCAAGGAGGCGTCAGTCGAAAGGATGACTGTTGGCTCAGGGCGGACAAACAGGATACCCTCCTGCAGATGAACTGGGATGAGCCACCACTGCAGGCCGCCCCACATCTTCTGGGTCATGGTTACTGGCTGGTCCAGAGGACCGGAGCACTGAGACCACTGGCGGGCCAGTCCCCACTGCAGGGGGCACATATGCCAGCAGGCATGAGACCTAGAAGGCGCAGGAAGTCCTGGGCAGGGGCGTAATTGCCCAACCCAAAATGATTGGGCAAAGGAGGAAAGGACCTCGGCCCTGTCCACCAGGAGTCGGGCTCTGGTTCGAAGGGAGTCGAGCTCTGCCCCAATGAACTGAATTACCTGCGATGGTGCAAGTTCCGATTTGGCCTCGTTGATGAGGAGGCCAAGTTGGGAGCAGACCTGGAGGGCCAGATCTCTGGACTGCTCCACCTCCAACCTGGAGGGGGCTGCTATCAGACAGTAGTCCAGGTAAGGGTACACCTGGACCACTCGGCGCTGCAGGAATGCTGTTACCACTTCCATACATTTGGTGAAGACCCTGGGAGCTGGAAAGAAGCCGAAGGGCATGGCCTGGAACTCGTAAAGGGATCCCTCCGTTCTGAAGCGGAGGAATCTCCAATGAGACGGACGGATTAGGACATGAAAGAACTCGTCCTGGAGATCCAGAGTACAAAACCACATGCCTAGTTCCAGGGATGGTATGATCTGGGCCAGAGTGACCATCCTGAAGGTCCGTGGCCTTAGGAACTTGTTCAGGTCGTGCAGGTCGAGAATGGGGTGCCAGCTCCCCGTCCATTTTGGGACCAGGAAGTACCTGGACACAAATCCTGGGCATGGAAGAGGACCCGCCACCTTGCTGACCACCACCTTTTGGAGGAGCAAAGCTAAGAGAGGCTGCGGAACTGGTAGCCCCCTGAGGGGCGCTGGCTCGGAAGGAAGGGGTCTGCTCGAATTCCAGAGGCAGATCTGTGCCGACCACTTCCAACACCCAACGGTCCATGGTTATTGCGGACCAGGTGGAAAGGAAGTGGCAGAGCCAGCCTCACCTGGGGGACCCAGGGAAGAGGACGGTTGGGGAGGCATCCTCAACCCATCACTGGGCAGGCTTGTAGGAAGGGCTGGCCGTGGAGCCATCTGGACCCTTCCTCCAGGCTTCCTGTTGGAGGAAGCAGCAGGCTTGGCCCTGGGGCGCCAAGCGTGAGCCTGCTGGCCTTGCTGCTGGACCGGTCATGCTGCAGGAGCGGAGGGGCTAAAGGACTTACAATGTTGCTGGCGGCCTTTGTCCTTCTTGGCAGACGTGACCGAGTCCAAGGTGGCACTGGACTTCTCGATCTGCTGGAGGTGGCTCTCCACCCTGGGACCGAACAGGAAAGTGGCCAAGAAGGGGACATCTGCCAGCTTGTGCTGGGTATCTGCCGTGAAAGTCGAGATCTGCAGCCAAGCTCTGCGACGCATGGCTACTGCAGCCGCTACTGATTGGGCACAAGAGTCTCAGATGTCCAGAGCAGTCTGGAGCTGTTGCTTGGCCACCGCCCTTCCCTGATCCCGCACCTGCTTGACCGTCATTTGAAGGTCAGCTGGGAGAAGGAAGTACCTCATCCAGGGAGCCCAAAAGGGCGAGTAAAAAGTGTGCCATCAGTAGAGCTGAGCTAGCCTGTTGAAGGCCTAGGGAGGCGGCAGCATAAGCTTTGTGCCCGGAGTAGTCTAGCTTTTTGGACTCCTTCGCCAGGGGCTTCTCTACCTCCCTGGCGTTTCCGGAGTGTCGGAAAATGCTATTGGTCACCAGCCTTTCAGCCGAGGGGTGCTCCGAAAAACCAGAGAGGGAACCAGTCGGGACTGCGTACTTGTAGGCCATCCTGGCCAAAGGCACAGGGCAGGAGGCAGGCTGCTGCCATAACTCCAAGGCAGGACCAATAATGACCTCGGCCACAGGAAAGGCCTCCGTACAGGAATCCCCTCAGTTCAAAATCTCCGTGAGGGGATATTTGGCCAGTTTCTGCATGGGTTTGAGCTGCATCCCAGTAGATTCTGTGATCAGCCAAAGAATACAGAGGAACGAGGATGGGCTCTCGTCCACTGACAGAGCCCCGGAGGATTCCAGGTTGTGGGACCTGGAATACAGAGAGGAGTCTTCAGACTCCAAGGAGTCCGCAAACAGCTGCCAACCGCCTGAGCCACTCTCCACGGCTGATCGAGGTGAGGGTGACCGACAACCTGTGGAGCAAGCCCTGTCCCAACCAAGAATCCTTGGCCGGGGCCCCAGTCTTCGGCTGAGGAGGTGGCGGTTCCACCACAATGGGTGGAGCAGCCGGTTTTGGCCAACAATCAAGCGCTGGAGCGGCTCCTCGACCAAGGAACCGAGGGCAGGAGATGGCTCGGCCGCTTAGGTACAGCCACTTTATTGCCAGGGCTTGTTGGCTTGCTGCCGCCAATAACAGCTGCTGCCACATCATATCCCTCATACCCCGGCTGCAACTTGCGCCGGAGCCTCTCCGAGAGATGAGGCAACGCTTACCTCTGTGATGTCGGGACCGAGACCGCTGACGCTAGCGGCCTTTCCTAACACGGAAGAGACCGAGATCATCTGAGTCGCTGACAGTGGGTCAAAGCAGGGGCAGGAGACCGCACATCTCCTGAGTTCGGGTCCTTGACCGGAGACCTCGGCTTGGGAGGCCGAGGCAAGTCTTCGGTAGGCACCGGGAACGGTGAAGGAGAGTTGTCGGCCTTCCAGTTGACACCCCGTCTAACGGGTCGAGGAAGAACTCTACCACATTGACGGATGTCTCAGTCGGCTGGCCTGATGGGGACACTGAGAAGCCAGCGGCCTTGGCTGCAACCTCGACTTAAGTTGATAGAGGACAGTCCGGGGGAGCAAGATCTCTCCTGCTCCCATGAACGTCGACGGTGGGACTTACCTTTCGGGTCCTTCTTCTTCAACCGATAAAAGTGTGTCCCTAAAGGCCCCTCTCCCTTGGTGGAGAGGTACTGGCAAAGCTCCCGAAAGGAAGCAGTGTAGGAGGAGCCCAAGAAGAGCAGGATAAACACTGATGCGGAGGATGATGAAGCCACGGCCTGGGCCGCCTCCTCCTCGAGGGCGATGAACTGATCCAGCTGCTCCGTGGAGCCCGCCACTGCGGACACCGTCCAACGGCCTCCTTCAACTTCACCAGCGGAAACCATTTCTCTGGTCGCCCCACATGGAGTCAGGCAGCGCAGTCTTTGAGAACCGATGACGAAAAGGACTTGCACAGATCGCAAGCCTGCAGATCATTTACAAGATCAAGGCAGTAGATGCATGTGACGCGCAGGTCGGTTCGAGACATCTTCTGCCTGAAGGTGAGACCGACGGAAGTCGGGAGTGGATTTTCTTCATCGTGAGCCGCGAGGGAAAGTGAAGACTGAAGTCGCAGAACTCAAGACAATTTTCGGTAAAACTAAAGGTTTAGGATCCAGGCCTAGAAAAACAAGAGCGCTAAAGAGGAAACCTGAGCTTCCAATCGGTAAGGAAGATCTGGTGTCATGGGGCGGAGCCGAGGGTTTTACCACCCCCCGTGGGTGGGAGGAGCCAGCTTGAAGACTTTCCGGGACATCTTAAAGCGGCAAGGTACCTGCCAAGAAGTGTGGATTTAACAACATATCCACGTCCCTAGAACTGGGCAGATTTGCACTGCACAGGGGACGCAAAGAGGTCCAGCTCTGGATGACCCCATCTTTGAAAAATGTCATCCATCACCGACTGCAGGAGTTCCCATTCTTGTCTTGAGTCTTCGACTCTGACTGGCTTAGGGCAACAGCCAAGGTGTTTTGTACTTCTGGAACATGAACTGCAGTGAGCAGAAGGCCATGGTCTAGAGCCCAGAACCCACTCTCATTGCCTCCCAACACAGACAGTAGGAGTGAGTTCCCCTCGTTTGTTGATATAATAAACAATATAATATGATAATATATGACATGTCTGTCAGAATCAACAGGGGGCCTGGACAGAGGTCCGGAAGAAAGCGCTTGCAAAGCATACAGAACTGCCTCGTCTCCAGAATACTGATATGGAGGAACACTTCTCCAGGTGACCATGTACCCTGCATGTCGATTTTGAAATGAGCTCTCCAACCCTCGCCCGAGGTACTGGGTTGTTAGAACCTGATATGGGGCTTCATGAAAGGACCTGGATTCCAGATTTTATGGAGAGAGCCACCAAGAGAGTCTTGAGCACTGCTCTGGAGAACGGGACCAGCTGGTTGAGATCGTCCTTGCTCTGATCCCACTGTACTCTAGAGGGTCCACTGAAGGATCCTCATAAAGAGGCATGTTGAGGGAATGGTTACTATGGCTGCAGCCATATGGCCGAAGAGCTGGGGTATGGTCCGAGCTGGGACCTGGCGAGCAGCTGAAACTTTGTGGGCCAAAGAGCGAAGGTATACTGCCCTGTCTGGCGAGAGATCTTGCAAAGGAGGTAAGATCTAGTGCCCAGTATGCAGGGAGGTGGGCCTTGGTCCGGAGGGAGAAGAGCTCTGCCCGATGAACCTGATCACCTACATGGATAACAATTCCAACTTGTTTGGCTTGACCAACACACCCAAGTATCAGTAGAATGAGCTGATGCAGAGTGACCATCTGGAAAGTACAGTAATGCAAGAACTTACCATAACAGCAGATCTTCAAGAAGACCTCTTGCAACAGGCCACACCTATGGAACTATAGCCGCCAGGCATCAGGCCCACATGAAAAACGTTCTAGCTAGCAGTTTACAATGGGGACCGCCCACTCCGACGTCATACGCCGTCACCCCATCGTATAAGAGTGGGCGGCCCCCGTGCCCCCCTCAGTTCTCCTGCCAGAGACCATAGTAACCAATCTCCTGCTGAGGAACCGAGAAGGAACCAAAAGTTCCCATTAAACATAAATGACAGAAGGAGAGACAAACATAGGAGGGCCTCCCAGGCCCTGGGAGAAGGAGGGAGGGATGGCATGGCCTGCTGCAAAAGATCCTCTGTAAGATTTATGATAAGTTCTTACGTAACTACTATCTTGCTTCGAGGGTATTTCTTGCATTAGGTCACTCCTATGGAACGAATCCCAAGCAGTTCTACCATCAGAAAATGCAAGAAGGGCGGAGGAGAACCCAGGAACATAGGCCCTAAAGGACAGCTAGGCCAAAACTGGCTGTGTGCCCAAGGCAATGTCCAGACTGAAGTGCTTGGTAAATGTGTGGACAGTATTCCGGGGTAGCAGCTGCCCAGATTTCTGCAGGTGACCCATCCCTGAAGTAGGTAACAGAGGCAGTCATCCCTTTGGTGGAATGACCACACCAGGATGTTCCTTGCCATACTTCCGATAACTAAAAGTAATACAGTTAGCTAACTATGCAGACAAACACTGTTTAGAAACAGGTACACCCTCTTTCACAGGGGCAAAGAAAGCAAACAACTGAGAGGACATTCTATAGTCCTTGGTACAATGTGTATAATAATGTGGAATTCTAAGCAGAGCCAAATTAGAGAGCAAGGCTTCCTCTGGATTGTGATGCTCTGGCTAATAAACAGGCCGGCAGATGGATTGGGTGAAAGTAAACCCAGACACCACTTTAGGGAGAAACTTAGGGTTTGTACGTAAAGAAACCCTGTCTTTGTGGAAAAATAAATGAGTCTGCTCACACTTGATAGCCGGTAGCTCTTAAATCCTTTGAGCAGAAGTAATGGTAACTAAAAACAATTCTGGCCACGACAGAAAGCGTAGCTCGCAAGACACAGCCGGCTCAAAAGGAGGCAGTGTGAATTTTTCAAGCATAAAAGTTAGGTCCCAAGCAGGGATCGGAGTGCAGATAGGCTGCTAGTAGAGAAGTCTCTTAGAAAAGTGCGGGGCACATCCGACTTTACCACAGTACCAGTGGTGCGGCCTTTAATGGGCACATGGAAGGCTGATACAGCAAACAAGGTGCACCCAGATAGAGAAGTATGGAAGTCCCGCATCAGACAAGGACAGGAGATGATCCAGAACCTGGGTCACCAGACAGGTGAAGAAATCAAGAAACGCAAGGTGACCCAGATGGCAAACCACTTTCACTTCATACAGTAAGCTACCATGGTGGAGAGTTTCCTGGCTGCCACCAGGAAATTAGCCATTGTTTGTGACACCCCGAACCAAGTAATGGCGACATCTGCAGGAGCCATGCATGTAGATAGAGGGACTTGAGGTTTGAATTCACTAAGGATCCCAGACCTGTGACAAGAGGTCCCGCCAAAGGGGCAGGGGAGCTGGAGGTTCCACAGCCCACTGTTGTAGTAGAAAAAAAACATCTTCTGAGGCCAGAATGGTGCCACCAGGATTAGGATAGCCCCCGCCAACTGGAGTTTGATGAGTACTCTGAATCAGAGGGAAGGTGTTGAGGAAACTCCCATTCCAAGAGAGGGACAACATGTCGGAGACCATGAACAGCTTAGGCTGTCCACCAGGACGTTTTTGTTGCCTTGAACTTGAACAGCTGACAGTTCTAAACTGTTTTTCAGAGCCTCGGACAAGACTCTCCTGGCTTACCGGCAGAGAGGGTAGGAGTGAGTGCCTCCTCATTGGTTGAGATACTGGACTACACGGATGTTGGCTGTCTGCACTAGCAGAAGACTCAGGGAATAGGAGTCTGGCAGGCTCACAGGGCATTAAAAAAAAAATTGCCTGCATCTCCAGAACATTGACTCCAGGCCAGACCACGGCCTCTGTGCCTGACAGAGATCCAAGTGGGTTCCCCACCCAAGCTCGAAGGCGTCTATGGAAAGAATATGCTGAGGGGAAGGCTGAAGGGAAAAGGATCCATCTTGACAGAAGGCTGGGTTCCATCCATCAAAGCAGAATCTTTGTTGTCGGAGAGAAGATCAGGGCCTGCTGTTCCAGGCCATCAGGACGCTGGTCCCACTGGACCGCCGGTGTACACTGGAGCACCCTCATGTGCCATCTGATTAGAGGCACTGTGACTGTGGCAGCCGACATTAGGACCAAGAGCCCGGAGGAAGGTTCTGGCTGATACACAGCAGCTGTTGTGCACCAGGCGGGCTTAAGCCCTAAAGCAATCTGCCCAGTACTGATGTCGGAAGGCCAATGCCCTGAGACTTGTCCAGGACTGACCCTATATAGTGGAAGTGCTGACTTGGGATCAGAACTGGTCTGAGCCAGAATATCATAGTCCCCAAGCCTGGGTCAGGGGAGAGGCATTTCCCAGAGTCTCACACAGGAGGCCCCCAGACTGGGCTTTAAGAAGCCAGTCAGCCAGGTAAGGAAAGATTCAGAGAAGCTCTCACCTGAGAGCTGCCACCACCACTGACAGGCAGTGGGTGAACTCGTGTGGGGGGCGACCAGCTAAAACGCAAGGCCCAGAACCAAAGGGCTTTCAGAGGATGAACCCTAGGTACTCCCCGAGGAAAGCATGTGCCTGAATATGCAGAAAGGTGTCTTCCCTGCCAGGGAGCTAACCCTATTCCCCAGGGGCAGAGGCCATTGCAGGACAACATCCGGAATTTCTGGTCCTGGGATCCCTGCAGAGTGTGGACCAGGGAGACGTGGGAGGAAACCCCTTCCCCCCAGCTTGCACAGTCTCAGGGACAGATCTCCAGAGCGCCAAGGCTTTGCAGCAGGCCAATCTAGGAGTCCCAGAGGGAGGCCGAGACCTAGTAGCTGCAAGACCCCAGTCTCATAAGTGCTCCCCCCAAGGTGGGCAGGGCAGTGCTGTAGACACTATACTGAGCATTAGTCAAAGTAGTGCATGACTCAGACCCCATGCCAGCCACATTCCAGCTGAATGGGTGGGGAATCCAGGGTTGGGGATGCGGGAGAAAACAAGGAGAAGACTCAGCAAAGCTAGACCACCACCATCCAATGGGAGCTCGGGGGTGGGGGGTAGATCGTCAAGGCACTAGCCTACATGGTCTCCAGTGTCGTACTGCTGCTGGGGATCATCCAGGAGGCCCTGGAATGGTGCTGGGGCCCTATACCCAAAACGGAAGAGAAACCGCCAACTGAGTGTTCCTTAACTAGTGATCTGGAGCTGGCAGGCAAACTGGCACCTTCTTAAAAAGGTGGCCCATAGGGAGCTTTGTACTAAAAGTTTCACTCCCCACTCTAGACACATTAGGGCCACAAAGAAGGCACCCCAGGCCCCTGCAGCAGGGAAAGAGGCGGCAACAAAGGGCAAGAAGCTAACCTGAAAGCTCCCTGGGAGCCATTGATGCTGGAAGTCAGCTCAGAGAAGGAGCACCTCCCCATAGCCCCAGAGGATCGCAGAGGCACATGAGGGTGGAGGGGGGGCTCAGACCACTACAGTGGAGGTCATTCCCCAGAGAGACAAAGGAGATCACTGTCCAAAGGGGGACCCTCTCAACTAAGTTGGTCACCCCCAGCTCCTGGGTGAAGGGCATACCAGGAGAGAACAAGGTAGCATCAAGGGGAGGGATTACACAAAAGGCTCCAAGATCCCTTGACCCAGCAGCAACTCTTGCCAAGGGATAAAGAAAGAGTACGGCGGCTAGGCAGGCAGGCCTCAGATGCCTAGGACTGACTGACAGGCCTTGAACCCCGAGGCTGCAAGCTGCTGGGGTTCTCAGCGACCTAACTGCTCCAAGGTGGCCATGGCCACAAGAACAGTACTCTCAGATCTCCCAGACTGTTGCTCCAAACAGAAAAAGGGGGTTGTACGGCACAGAAGGGATGGTGTTGGGGCAAGAAGAAAACTTTCCGATGCAGACCCCGTCATGTCTTATTGCTTACATGATACATTACAGCCTTTTTTTTTTTTTTTTTTTTAACAATTAATTTATTTTCTCTTCCTGGGTGGGACATCTTCAAGCCTGATCCCCCAGCCCTGTCCCCCGCTCACGGCCTACCTTCCACTGTCCTCCACAGCTTGCCCCCTGTGGCGGGGCTCCCTTAACTCCCCCCCGGAACGCATCTAGTGTAGAGGTTACCGCTATTCGCATACCAGGGAGAGAAATGGAAATTACATACCTACCGTAATTCTTGATCTTCTTGGACGAAGTTTCCCTCACTCAGTTACACTAATGGGAGTATGCCGGAGGCACTAGGACCCAGTGGGAGACAAACGTTTTTAGGAGGGTCTGCGCCGAGGTGGAGCTGCATCGCGAGCTAGGCTCACGCGGTATAGACTACCTCGGTGTCAACCCTCCAACCCCCTCAGTACCTCCACCCCCCAGAGGACGTGCAGTGTAACTAACCTAGAGAGGACTAACCTAAATATAGGACATAAGATAGTCCGAATGACCCATGTAACAAAGGTCAAAGAACAAAGTCTTCACAGCCCAACGACTGAAGAAATGAAGACCATAAACAGACAAGTGAGCTTGGGGGATGGGCGTGTGAATGAGTGGTTGAGACTTCATCCAAGAAGATCAAGAATTATGGTACGTACGTAATTTCCATATCTTCCTGGACATAAAGTCTCAACCACTCATTCACACTGATGGGAGAGTACAGAGCTAAAATAATCCCCTGAGAAAGGCGGCAGGAGAAAGGAGCTCACTTAGGACAGAAGTCCATTACGGATTGTCCTGCCAAAGAACTGATGTTGTCTGGCATGGACATCCAATGCGCAGTGCTTTACAAACATATGCATGGAGCTCCAAGAGGCCACACTGCAGATGTCCACAATGGGCACGTTGTGGATTTCGGCCAGAGATGCCGCGACTCCTCTGGTAGAGTGAGTGTACACGCTGCCTTCTAGCTTCACCCTGTGCCATGGAGTAGCAGTGGCAAAGGCATGCCACAAACCATGCTGAAATGCACCTGATAGCAATAGACTGACTGAGCTGGGTCGTACGGAAGGAGACAAACAGTTGTTGAGCCTTGCGGATCTCTTTTGTCCTGTCTAGGTAGAACCGCAAAGCTCTCTTTACATCCAAAGAATGAAGGGTACGCGCTCCCTTATTCTGGAAATTTGCGAAGTAGGCAAGAAGGACTAAAGGTTGATTCAAATGAAATTCCAAGACAACCTTAGGAAGGAACTTAGGATGAGTCCTAAGAATCACCTTCTCCTTGTGAAATACAGTGTATGGAGGGTCTGTGACCAAAGCGTGCATTTCTGATACTCTACGGGCAGAAGTAATGGCTACCAGGAAGGCCGCCTTCCAAGTTAGAAATTGCAACTCACAACTGGCTAGAGGCTCGAAGGGGTTACAAGTGAGCATGTCTAGAACGAGGTTAATGCTCCGGGCTGCAACTGGATGTCTAATGTGCGGTCTGGTGTGCAGAATGTCCTTAAGAAACTGTTTAACTACAGGTAACTGAGCCAAAGACATAGAAAGAACAGGATCATGGTATGCGGAAATTGAGCAAAGATGAACTATGACTGTAGAGTACTGTAGACCTGTATTAGAGAGGTCTGACAGATACTCCAGGACTTTACTCGGTGGGCATGAAAAGGGATTCCAAGATGACTTCACACACCAGACGGAAAAACACTGCCAATTAGCTGTGTAAGTTTTTGAGTAGCTGGCTTGTGTGCACCTAGGAGAATATCTGAAACTCTACGAAAAACGTTAAACCTGTTCACCTCTATCTCCTCAGGAGCCAGGCATGGAGGTGAAGGAACCTCAGGTTTGGATGAACTACAGGGACTGGGGAAGCGCTTTCGGGGAGGTTTCCGATATCCTGTTGATTAGAGGAAACCAGATCTGGTGAGGCCAAAATGGGGCAATGAGAATCAGTCTGCCCCCCATGCCTCCAATATGAGCAGCACTCTCTGAACTAGGAGAAGAGGAGGAAATGCATACAGAAAGCGTTTTGTCCACCGCAGCCTGAATGCATCCCGACAAAAAACATCAGGCCCTGGATTTCTGGTGCAGAAGAGAGGCAGTTTTGAGTTGAGTGGGGAAGCAAAAAGGTCCAGGTCCGGAAGTTTCCCACTCTTTGAAATGTGACTGAACGACGGTTAAGTCGAGAGACCACTCGTGAGGATCTGTCTCTGTTCTGCTGAGACGATCTGCCACCTCGTTTTGCACTCCTGGCAGGCAGACAGCCTGAATCAGAGCCTTGTGCTCCAGGCACCATTTCCACACTCTCATTGCTTCCCTGTATAATGTGTAAGAGTGTGCACCGCCCTGCTTGTTAATGTAATACATCACTGCCTTGTTGTCCGTTTGAAGAAGAATAGTCTTGTGACAGAGTATGTCCTTCAAAGCTCGGACTGCATAGAGGACGGCCCTCATTTCCAGAACGTTTACGTGGAGTTGGGACTCGTCCTGGGTCCACGTGCCCTGGGTGTGGAGATCCTGGCAGTGAGCTCCCCAGGCCAGTAAGGATGCATCTGTGATAATGGAGATCTGGGGATCTAGAGGGGTGAAGGGATATCCTTCCAGAAGGTTGTCCTCCTGAGACCACCAGGTGAGTGACCGTTTCAATGGTTCTGTCACCTTGATGTGAAAGGACTGAGTGTAAGTGGTTGGTGACCACTTTGTGCTGAGCATCCACCGAGAGGTTCTCATGTGGAGACGAGTCAGAGGTACAGTGAACAACGAGGATGCCATGAGACCCAGTATTTGCTGCATCGAAAGAGCTCAAACTGAGCTGTTCTCTCTGATGAAGCAGGAAAACTGTAGGATATCGCTTCTTCTGTCTTCTGCAAAGAAGGCTTTTGTGCAGGTGTCGTCCAGAAGGGCTCCTATGAAGAGAAGCTTCTGGGAGGACTGCAGCTTCAACTTCTTCAGGTTGAGCAGAACTCCCATGGACATGAGGAAGTCTGAGGCCATAGCCATGGCCTCCAGAGTCTCTTGTCTGGAGGGGCTTGCGAGAAGCCATTCATCCAGATATGGGAATACTTGAATTCCGATTTTCCTTAGATGCGCTGTGAGAACTGCATAGCACTTTGTAAAAAATCGAGGCGCCGAGGACAGCCCAAAGGGCAGGACTCTGAATTGGTAGTGCTGACCCAATGCCACAAACCTTAGGTACTTGTAGTGCTTTGGGTATATGAGAATGTCTTGGTTGGCATCCTGCATGTCCAGGGAGGCTAGCTAAATTGTGTTGACGAATAAAAGGTAACAGGGTACCGAGTTATATGATCTTGAACTTTTCCTTGTAGAGGAACTTGTTTAACTTTCTGAGGTTGAGAATAGGGCGCATACCGCCGGTTTTCTTCGGAACCAAAAATGAGTCAGAGTAGAAAAGTACAGTTATGTGGGAACTTACCATAACAGTAGATCTTCAAGAGAGGTTCTTTCAGTAGGTCATTAAATATGGGACTGGCGCCACCTGGCGTTGGGCCGCAAGAAAAAATGACTCACCTTAGTAATTGCTTTTCTTCTCATGGAGTCTTGCTATATTATAACAATAGCAGTCAGCCACTGCAGCTGAACTGCCCCGGAGAGGAAGGAGTTAACTCCAGAAGATCTGAGTTCTACAGCGAGGGCGCTGTGCCTCAAAGTTTCATCTGGCAGTTTCAAATGAAACTGTCAGATCTTACTAGCTAACATCAAAGGACGGAAAGTCTGTGTGGAAAAACTACACTAGCCCATGGCTACCTACTAGTAGTAATAACAACAATATAAAGAACCAAGAAACACTCAGAGCCATAATAACAAAATTGATGGTATTATGGTTCGTTTACCACTCTTGACAAGCACATATGAACCCCCTTCCCCAAAGACTCAAGTCCAGGAAGGGGCAATATAAATAACCTAAATGAAACAATCTAGATCCCTAACCCAAAGGAAAAGAGGGTAAGGAAAACTACAATGGCATGACACAGTGCTTGCACCATTCGCCACCCTACCCAAGTAGAAGTTCTGAGAGGGCAGGAGGGAGGTGGTTATAATATAAGCAAGACTCCATGAGAAGAAAAGCAATTACTAAGGTGAGTAATTTTCTTCAAACACCATGAAGTCTTGCTATATTATAACAATAGCAGATTACACAGCAGTACCTCCATGGAGGAGGGTCAGAACCTACTTAGAAATAGGCTCTGAAGCACAGTTGTGCCAAACCGAGCATTCTCCTGGACTGGACATCCAGGGAATAATGCTTGTAAAGGTGTGAACTGCCTCCAGGTAGCAGCTTGACAAATCTCCAGAATGGGGATGTCTCTAGCAGCCGCTAGAGACGCAGCTGTACCCTGGTGGAGTGGGCCCTCAATCCTGAGGGGGGTACTCTACCCAGTTTCTGATAACAGAATTGGATACAAGAAACAATCCACCTTGCAACTGTTCTCTTAGTGGCAGGTTTCCTTTGCCAACCCTCGCCATAGGTAAGAAAGTTGGAGGGATTCGAACCTATGACCTCTGGTGCGCCTAAATAGTAGCTTAAGGCTCTTTTGACATCCAGGCTGTGCAGTCTCCTCTCACCTGAGGAAGAATGCTCAGTGAAAATACTGGGAGAGAGAGATTGATTCAGGTGGAAATCAGAAACCACCTTGGGCAAAACTTTCTATTAGTCCTAGGACTACCTTATCTCTATGGAAAGAGATAAAATCTTCTTCCACTGACAGGGCCTGTAGCTCACTTATGCGCCTGGCAGAGGTGATAGCTACTAGGAAAACGGTTTCCAGTTAAATACTTGAGCTCTGCAGAAGACAGAGGCTCAAAGGGGGTTGCATTAACTGAGCAATGCAAATATTCAGGTCCCAGGCAGGAGCTGGTTCCGAAAAGGAGGGTTAGTATGAAGTAACCCTTTAAAAACTTGAGAACACCGGTGAGAAGAAAGGAGGCAGGCTTCCTGCTGACACAAAAGCAGAGACAGCTGCCAGATGAACCTTCAGGTAGCTGGTCTAAGGCCTAGGGAATTCAGATGGACCAAATAGTCCAGTAGAATGGGAAGATCAGCAGATTCTGGGATAATCTGCCTCTCAGAGCACCAGATGGAAAACCTCTTCCACTTAGAATTATAAGTGGCTCTACTGGAAGGCTTCCTTGAAGCCTTTAAAATATCCATGACACCTTGAGAAAGTGTAAGTAAGCAAATCTAGCTCCTCAAGAGCCAAGCCTTGAGGTGGAGGGATTTGAGGTCCGGATACCACACTCTCCCCTGTGCACAGGCCAGTAAGTCGTGGACTCTGGACAGGCTCAGGGCAAGGTGGACTGCCAAGGACAGGAGCAGAGGGTACCAGGGCTGTCTGGCCCAATCTGGGGCAATCAGAATCACTCTGCAAGGTTGAGATCTGATTTTTACTAGTACCCTGAAAAGGAGAGGAAAGGGGGGAAAGGCATACAGGAACTTCCCTTTCCAGTCCAACAGAAAGGCATCCAGAGGGACTGAGCCCAGAACTGGAGGCCTGCAACAGAAAAGAGGAAGTTGGTGGTTGTCTGGGGCTGCGAAAGATCTATCTGAGGAGTGCCCCTCTGGCAAAGACAGACCCAGCACTTGTGTATTCAGAGCCCATTCTGTGATGGCCCTGAGAAATTCTTGCTGAGGGCGTCCGCCAGGACATTGTCCTTCCCTGGGAGATGAACCGCTATCAGGAAGGTGTTCAGGGAGTAAGCCAGAGACCACAACTTCATTGCTTCGTGCACAAGGCTGAAGACCGAGTGCCCCCTTGCTTGTTGATGTACCACATTGTGGTGGTATTGTCTGTCCTGACTTGAACCACTTTGTTCTGGACAGAATCTGAAAACACCCGAAGAGCTAAAAAGACAGCTCTGAGTTCCAAAAGATTGATGGAGCAGAGACTCCTGAGACCACCATACCCCTGAGTGGCAAGGTCGCCTAGGTAAGCCCCCACCCTAACAGGGAGGCATCCGGTGAGGGTGAGGGAGGAGAAATGGAATGAAGGAACCCCTGTCTTAAATTGCTCTGGACCTGCCACCAGTGGAGGGCTAGGATCAGAGTTTGAGTAACTGGGACCAACTTGGTAAGGGGTTCTTCCTTGAGACCAATAGGCCCTCAAATGGAACTGAATGTCCTCATCTGGAATCTTGCTCCCTGCACGACAGCTGTGGAAGCAGCCATGTGCCCGAGGAGTTGCAGAAAATGCCTTGCTGGTCGAGAGACCCGCAGGGTAAAGGAGGATGCCAGGCTGATGAGTGTGTCCACCCTTTCCGAGGGAAGAAAAGCCCTGGCTAACCTTGTGTTCAATTCTCGCCTATGAAAGTTAGGACTGAACTGGTTCCAGAACTGACTTTGGTAAGTTTAGCAGGAATCCCAAGGAAGTGAGAAGCTGCTGGGTGACTTGCAAGTGGGATTCACCTGACCTGGAGACTGACCCAATGAGCCAGTCGCCCAGGAAACACAGCAACCCTTGCCTTCTTAAGCGAGCCACTACTACAGTGAGACATTTTGTGAATACCCTTGCTAGAGGTAAGGTCAAGGGCATTGCCCTGAACTGGTAGTGCCTGAGGGCAGTTCGAACCTGAGGTACTTTCGTGAGAAGGCCTGATCAGAACATGAAAATAGGCATCCTTGAGGTCCAGGGAAGCTAGCTAGTCCCCTGGCTCTTAGGGAGCAATATCATTGCCAGAGTCAACATTTTGAACTTTGGTTTCAACAGATGCTTGTTCAAGTATCTTAAATCTAGAATGGGCCGCCATTCTCCTGTCTTTTGGGTAAGAAAGTATCTTGAATAAAGCCCTTGCCCTGATGGCAAGGAGGAACCCTTTCCACTGCTTTGCAGTCCAGCAGAGCAGAAACCTCTGCTTCCAAAGCAAGGGCTTTGAAGGATTTGCAGGTGGAAAATGCCTGGCTCTCATCTTTGGAAAGTGTTTGAAGCTGAGAATCAGACCCTGGCCTATTACCTCCAGAACCCATCTGTCCGAGTAGGGACAGCCAGTTCGCTGAAATAGGCCAACCTGCCCCCACTGGTACAGGAGAATGGCCCTGGGCACCCCATCAGGTGCCTTGCTTAGCAGCAGCTTAGGCTGAGGGGAGGGGACGGCCTACTTGAGCCTCATCTACCCCTGCTCTGAGAGAAACCTCTGCTAGACAGCAGAGGAGGCTTGAAATTGGGAAAAGGCCTGCCCTCACTCTCTGGGAGCATGCCTTTGTGGCATGGCATGCTTCTCCTTAGCCTGGGCACTTTTGTAGGTAGTTCTGTATTCATCCATCTTTTTCATATAGTTTTCTGTTTGTTCTCAAAACAGAATTTCCCACTACAGGAAAATCCATAGCCTTTGACTGGTATCTTGGGACAGATTAGTGCATCTGAGCCATGCCAACCTACATGGAAGCTACAGAAGTGGCCATGACCCTAGAAGAAACATCATTAACATCAACAGCAGTATGAAATTGAACTTAGAGGCTTCAATGCCATCAGCAGCCACCTGTTCAACTCACTAGCCAGCTGGCCATGGGCCTGCTTGGCTAACTGCTATACTGTGTCCCACCTAGATTTCTGATATCTAGCTACATAAGCCATATAATTTGCCTGCCTGAGCCCCAAAGAGCTGCCATATACTGTTTCTTCGCCATGGCATCAATCTTCCTGGAATCCTTATCAGGAGGATGTGAGGCCAGAGGAATATTAGCCTTTGTCACAGGCTGCAGCTTGTACCACACCTACATGACTACACTGCTCAGTAAGGAAGTCTGTATCCCAGCCTGACAAAGTATACCTTCTGTCCTATTTTTTATCTACAGGAGGGACAGAATGAGGATTTTTAAATCTTTGTTGTTTGCTTCCCAAATGACTTATGCAAAGGAATAGACAACCTCCTAGACTCTGGAATATCCATCATTTCCACATAATCAGGCTCCTCTGCTCATCCACAGCCTCCTCTAAAGGAAGCTGGAGGGTTTCTGCAACCTTTTGTAAAATAAAGAAAGAAGGGACTCAGACAGAATAGGAGGAGATTCTAAAGGTCTGTCTGGAGAAATGTCCGTTCAATGGGCACGCCCAGACCCCAGCCACACATATAATGATCAAATTCTCCTCCTCCTGTGTTCATAAAATCCTCAACTTCAAAATCCTGAACCACTGGGACTGAACGAACCAACCTTTACCAGCTGTTGGTGGTTCTACAGATACCTCAGACAGTGACTGGACAATCTGAATGGCTTAGCTATCTCTGCAGCAGTTGGAGACACAATTTTGGACTCCAGACCTACTGATTTCCTTGTCTTTTACTGGGACTGGTTCCTCTGAACCAGCCTTCCTTTGCCCGAGGAAGTCTCGCCCTGGTCAGAGGGCACTCCTCTGGTCCAGTGGGTACTGGACCGGGCTGGCCATCCGGTCAGCGGACTTTTTGGCTCCTCGCCCTGAGCCGCCCAATCTCTTCTCCAGGGTGGCTGCAGGAATTTTTACACACCTGGCAGTCTGACAGGAGTGGTCAGCCCCAGACACAGACAGTGATGTGTGGGGTCAGCCTTGGCAAAGGCGCCCCACAGACATCACAGTGTTGAAACCCAGTGGGCCCGGTTTTTTGGGTTTCTGGACATAATGCCAGCTAACCAAAACTTGCTCCTTTGATGGCAGTGCCAGGCAAGACACCTTATCGGTTCCTAACCGTGTCAGGTATTTGAAAAAACGCTAGTAATTCCTTTTTTAGAACCGATAGGAACCGGAACCCACTCTAAAACCCACTGTACACTTTTAAAATACAGAAAATTAACCGATCGTCAAAACCGAACCGATAATTAATTTTCCACACAGACTTAAATTTTGTACTACGGTTACCAGATAGAGCTTTAAACCGAAATGTAAAATAATAACTTTGCCGTTCAATAAATCGAAAATACCGCTTGAACCGAGAATGAACCGAAGCTGAAGGAGCTGATCCGGAGCGACTGTTCAGTGAAGGAGTAAGAATCTGACAGTTTCATTTGAAACTGCCAGATAGAGCTTTGGGCACAGCGCCCTCACGCTGTAGAACTCCAGATCTTCTGGAGTTAACTCCTTCCTCTCCGGGGCAGTTCAGCTGCAGTGGCTGACTGCTATTGTTATAATATAGCAAGACTTCATGGTGTTTGAAGGCAGACTTTTCTAGCAATCTCTTACAGGGGACCGCCCACCTGAAGTCATGTGACCGACCATGCCTGCCCTCCAGTTCTCCCACCAGAGCCAAGAAGAGGCCTGACAGCAGGAGTAAATAGGATTTGGAGTCCCTGTGTAAGAAAGAAAATGAGGGGAAGGAGGGAGAGAAAAACATGATCTACTGAAGGAACCTCTCTCAAAGACCTACTGTTACAGTAAGTTCCTATGTAACTGTACTATCTTACTTTGAGAGGGTTCCTTCAGTAGGTCATTACATATAGGACTTGAGTCCCAAGCAGTCCCACCAAAGAGAGACCGAGAGAAACAAGGGAGGAGGATAAAATAACTCCAACAGAACTGGGAATAAGAATGGACCCAGCCTGGGACAGAAGGCCCTGCAAGACAGCTAGGCCGAAGCCTGCCCTCCGCCTATAAACAATGTCCAGACTGTAGTGTTCAGTAAAGATATGGACAGAACTCTAAGTGGCTGCGGCGCAGACATCAGCCGCAGAGGCATTCCGCAGAAAAGCAGTGGAAGTGGCCATGCCCCTAGTAGAATGACCGCTAATGGGACCCGGGAAAGGTTTTTCGTACCTTTGGTAAAAATACCGAATACAGTTGCCTAACCAGTTGGAAAGGCACTGCTTCTAAACTGCTTTGCCCTTCGACCTGGGGGCAAAGGAAACAAAAAGCTGAGCGCAGCTATGGAAATCCTTTTTCCGGTGTGTGTAGAACCTAAGGATCCGATGGACGTCCATGGTGTGCAGGAGTGCCTCACCTCGGTTCATAGGGGACGGAAAGTAAACTGGAAGCTCTACTGATTGGTTCAGTGTGGCTTCTGACACCACCTTGCGTAACAACTTACGGTTTGTCCTGAGGACCGCCTGGTCCTTGTGAAAAATAAGATAAGGCTCTTTACAAACCAGAGCGTGAAGCTCCGAAATCCTTTGAGCTGACGTAATGGCAACTAAAAATAACGTCTTCCAGGAAAGGAAGTGGAAATCGCAGCTCATCGCTGATTCAAATGGGGGAGAGTGAGTTTCTCCAACACAAAGTTCAAATCCCAAGGTGAGGATGGGCTGCGGATGGGGGGGGTTTCAGATGGAAGATCCCTATCAGAAAGGCTTTTGAGCCCTCAAGCTGAGCCACGGGTTTAGTATCCACCAGCTTGTGGTACGCCTAAATTGCCAAAAGGTGGACCTAAAAGTAAGAATATGAGAGACTTGAGTTTGACAGATGAAGGAGGTATTCCATGACTTGTGGGGCAGAACAAGAAATGGGGTTCCAATTCATGGAAGATGCTCAGATGGAAAACCGTTTCCACTTCATGGCATAGGTGGAAAGAGTAGAGGGTTTTCTAGCCTCTAAAAGAACCTGAGCTACTTGAGAGGAGACCCTAAAGCAAGAAGTCGCTATGTCTGCAGGAGCCATGCGTGAAGATGCAGAGTCCTGAGCCCTGGATGGACAAGGCGACCTTGATCCTGAGTCCAGAGGTCGTGAGTCACTGGAAGCGGAACCAGTGGTTCCCTCATTAGCTGTTGTAGCAGCGGGAACCAAATCTGTCTCGGCCAGAGAGAGGTGACGAGGATCACACTCGCATTCTCTGCCTGGAGCTTGAGAAGGACCCTCTGGAAAATGGGAAACGGAGGGAAGGAGTACAAAAATTTCCCTGTCCAGGAGACAGACAGAGCATTGTGCCAGAAAGCACCATGCCCTGAATGAGCAAGCAAATACTGGAAGTTTGCCTTGTATTTAAAGGGCAAAAGAGTTGATTTCCGGACACCCCCATCTTAGGAAGAGAGATTCTGCCACTTCCTGATTTAATTCCCATTCGTGAGTTAGGGTCTGAGACCTGCTGACACTGTCCACCAGAACATTTTGAACACCTGGAACATGCATGGCCACTAAGGCCAGATCGTGCTGGACTGCCCAGTTACATACCTGCATTGCCTCCCTGCACAGGGGGTATCAATCAATCAATCACTTTATTTAACCAGGCATAAACACCATTGAGCAAGCTCAATTTCAAGGTGGCCCTGGGCATAAATACAATACAGTACACTTCATAAGATTACAATTACAGTGGACAACGGTGCAAAAAGAAAAAACATTGTGAAGGTGCCGGTCAATATGGGCCTATACATACCGGTCAACATAATTAACATGCAAAGGTACATAATGATAAGCTTTACTGAAATGAGAAGAGACAACAATCCCATATAATCTCCACTGAGTAAGAGCTCATGCCTAAATGATAAAAAATAAGGAGGTATTAAGGAATAGGGTAGAAATTGGGGTGAAAGAGTAGGCAGCCAAAAGGGAGGCCAGAATAGGTAAAAGGTAGAGAATAGGCAGGGTCATCTTGGATTAAGGGAACTAGGCTTGTAGGTCCTAGGTTTCTGTTGTTAGGAATGTGGAGTGGATGAGATACTTAGGCGTAGGATTTGAGAGTGGCACCCGAGGCTTAGGGGTCATCGGTATCTGAAACAGTTGCATGATTCCTTCAGATAATCCGTTAATAGAGCTTTGAATGTGAAAATGCTTGGAAGTGAGGATAATTTTAATGAGTCTTGCATAGTGTTCCAAAGTGATAGAAGTGAGAAGTTGATTGCTGCTGAGCCAAAGGCAGTTTTCACTCTAGGAATCTGGAAGCAGAGTAAGGAGAAGCGTCTCTGGCCACAGGAACCTTTAGCCCGTTTGAAGCTGTTCGAGATGTATGCAGGGAGGTTATCAGATAATGCTCTAAAAAAACAGAGGACAACATTCCTTTTTCTTCTAGTTGAGAGTGAGGTCCATCCCGAAACCTGGTATAGACGACAGTGATGTGTACTATGGGGTAGATTTAAGATACATCTTAAAGCCCGGTGGTAAAGGGTGTCCAATTTGTTTAGCATCGTTGATGGGCAATGACTGTAAAGGAAGTCAGCGTAGTCCAGTATAGGTAGGAATGTAGTTTGTACTAGTCTCATTCTGGCTTCTAATGTGAGTAGGTGTTTAATGCGATAGAATAAACCTAATCACTGTCTTAGTTTCTTCAAGGTTTCATTTAAGTGGCACAGAAAGTTGAGCTTTGTTATCCAGCCAGAACCCTAGGTATTTAAAGGTATCAACTACTTCAAGGGTTCATCTAAGAGTGTTCGGATCTGTAATATGTGACATCCGGAAGTAGACTTTGGTGAGAGAATAACTGCTTTAGTCTTTGGCGCTGAGGTGGAGCTTATGAGTGAGAAGGTTGTATTGAGGGTGACGGAGTCTTTCTGTAGACTCAGGGCAGATCCAAGGATGAATTTGTGGTACAGAGTACAGTATCATCTGCGAATAAGTGCACTTTTGCTGTGCCCAGCTGCGAGTCCAGATTATTGATGTATATTGCACAGAGGATAGGGCCCAGGATGGAGCCTTGTGGGAACTCCTCGTAACAAGGATTTTTGTGGAGACAGATCTCCTTCCTATGGCTTTGACTTGTTGTAACCTATTGGTTAGGTAGCTGGTGAACCATTTAATGGCAGAACTATCAAGTCCGATGTTACTCAGTGCAGTAAGCATGATGGTATGATCCACAGTATCAAAGGCCTTACTTAGATCAAGGAAGAGGGCAAATACATGCTTCTTAGAGTCCAAGGCCATCTGCCAGTCTGTAGTTACTTTGGCAAGAGCCGATATTGTACTGTGTTTGGCTCTGAAGCTGGACTGAGCCGGGTTTAACAACTTTTGTGAATCCAAACGTTCTCTAAGTTGGATGTTGACAATTTTCTCAAGTAATTTAGACAGGACGGATAGTATAGAAATAGGCCGGTAATTGTTCAGATCACTCGGATCCCCAGTCTTGAATAATGGTAGGATGTGGGCAGTTTTCCACAAGACAGGTAGCTCACCTCGAATCAGAGAGGTGTTGAATAAGTGTGTAATGGGGGCAGTCAGACAGGTATGGCCAAGTTTTAGGAAGTAAGGTTCAATATTACCTGCACCGGCACTCTTTTTTGTATCCAGAGAAAGGAGGAGGTCCTCCACTTGCTTGAACGTAATTGTGAGGAAGCTGAAGGGAATGGGATGCAGTTGGTTATGGTTGTGATTATCAGTGAAGCCAACAGTGTAGTCTCTTGCCGGGCTAAGTTTGCTGATAGGTGAGGTGTCAAAGGCAAGCCCTGCAGTGGCAAAGTGATCATTAAGCTTTTCTAGTACATCAGCTTTGTCCGTGATAGGTGGTACCATCAGACACAATTTGTTGGAAGGGTTGCAGTGGACTGACCTTCGACTTCTTTGACGATGTTCCAAAATTTGGAAGTTGTTTTTATTGTCTTCTAGTTCGTTTTGGAAGTACCTAGCTTTTTCTGACCTAATTAGCTTGGTACAAGCATTCCTAGTGGTACGGAATGCTAACCAATCAGCCTCCAGGTGGGATTTCCGCGCTTTTTTCCATCAGTAGTCCCTATCCCCAAGTGCTTTCTTCAGGATGGGAGAGAACCAGCCAGGAGTTTTATTTTTTGATTTGATCAGTCTTAGTGGGACGTGTTTGTCTATTAGCTCCAGTAAGAGGCTGCGAAAGATGATAAATGCCTCGTTAAAGGTGGGGGTTAGGTAGAAATCCTGCCAACGAATGTTGCTTAGATCTTTCAGGAAAGTGTACTGGCAGAACTTTTTCAGGCATCTTTTCAGTTTGAATTTGGAGGCCGTTTTTATTTGGGAAGGATGTCTGATGCAAGCAGTAGCACAATGGTCGCTTATATCATTGAAGAATACTCCAGTATGTGAGATAGTGTGAGGTTTGTTTACTAGGATAAGGTCCAGGAGGGTGCTGCGCTCAGGGTTTATTCTGTTAGGTCTGGTTATAGCAGTCACCATTTGTAACAGACCATTAACATCGCATAGATCCTTCAATTTCTTAGAGCTGCCATCATTCCAATTTAGATTAAAATCCCCCATTAGAATACACTCAGTATCAGCAGAGTCGAGAAGGTTTTGAAGGCGTGGTAGAAGTGCCCAGCCACCAGACGGTGGTCGGTAGCATGCCATAAGGAGTGATTGCTGAAAGTGATAATTTTAGAGCAAGGCATTCAAATTCCTTAGTTTTGAGGTACAGTCAAAGACCATGACTGTGAATTTGCTTTGACATATATTGCAACCCTTCCCCCTCTAGTCGGTCTATCACAGCAGTAGATGATATATCCGGCTACGTTGATAGATTTGTCCAGGGTCGAGGGTATGAGCGAGTTCCTCCTTGTTTGTTGAGGTACCAAACTACCGACATACTGTCTGTTTGAACCAGCAGTGATCCCATGGGAAGGAGGGTCTGAAAGGCCTGTAAGGCGTACAAGACCACCCCCATCTCCAGAACGCTGATGTGTAATAATGCTTCAAACCTGGACCACAGTCCTTGAGCTTGGTGCTCCCCTGGATGTGCTCCCCATCCCATGTTCGATGCATCTGTAGTTAGGGATGCCGAGGGAGCCGGGCTCCTGAAAGGAAGACCCAAGGAAAGGTTGCAGGGGTCCCTCCACCACAGCAATTGTTTCTGAACTGCTGAGGAGACTAGGACCGGATGGTCTAGTTCATCCAGGAGTTGGATCCACTGCGCCCGCAAGGAGCACTGGATGACTCTCAAGTGAAGCCTCACCAGGGGAGCAGTAGTGATGGAGGCTGCAATCAGACCAAGAAGGCGGAAGACCTCCCGGGCTGGGATGGTCCTGGATGAAGCCACCAAAGAAGCCTGATGGACCAGGGTGTCCGTCCTGTCTGGAGGAAGGAAGGCTCTGCATTGGACTGTATCCAAAACCACCCTGATGAATTGTAGCCTCTGGGATGGAGTCATGGATGACTTGGGAACATTGACAGTAATTCCCAGTTTGCAAGAGGTCCAGAGTAAAGGACAGAGCCTCCAGTGAGGAGTCCCTGTAAGGGGCTGAGATCAGCCAATCATCCAGGTAAGGGAAAACCGCAATACCCTGGCGGCACAAAAAGGCTGCCACCACCGCCAGGCACTTGGTAAACACCAGAGGATAGACCAAAGGGGAGGGCCCGAAATTAGAAGTGCTCCCTTTGGAAAAGGAATTGCAGGAATTGGCAGTGGCTGGGGATGATCAGGATGTGCAGGTAAGCATCCTGCATGTCCAGAGCGCACAGCCAATGATTTTCCAAAAGTGGAAGAAGGCTGTGGAGCGTTAGCACCTGAAACTTTCTGTACTCGACGAACAGATTCAGACTGCTTAAGTCAAGAATGGGTCTCAAGTCTCCTGCCTTTTTTGGAACTAGGGAAAAATGGGAGGAAAACCCCTTTGCCGGAGGGGAACGCGCTCTATTGCTTCCTTGAGCAAAAGGCTTTGAATTTCTTCCCAAACGAGAAGAGCCTGATCCCTGGAGTAGGAAGACCTTTTTGGCAGAGATTCTGGGTGAATTTCCAGAAACTCAATAGTGTGTCCGATGGACACCAGTTGCAGGATCCATGCGTCTGAGGTCACTACCTGCCATTCCTGTGCATGGCTGGCGAACCTCCCCCCCCCCCCACCTGCTCTTCTTCATGAGACGGCGGAGGCAGTGGGGATAGGGAGTCAGAAAGTGGTGGATGTTCTGGGGTGGGCCTCCTGAATGTTTCTGGTTTTTGGAGGTAGGAGGAGTGGCAGAACCTGTGGCCTTGCGTTTGCCCTGGCGTTGAGCAGGGGCCTGCTTCCTCTGCCTCCAGGTCCTTTTCCAAAAGGACTGTTGCTGCTGTTGAGTGACCGATCGGTACATGGACCTCACTGATCTGAGGGAGAGGCCTCTGTCCTTGAGATAAGTAATAATATCTTTGGTGTCCCCACCAAAAAACACTGAGCCCTGGAAGGGGGCACCCTGAATCGTAGACTGTACCTCGTTGGCGAGGCCAGAGATGCAAAGGCAGGGATGCTGTCTTAAGGCAACAGCAGTCGCCGAGGTGCAAGCTACGGAATTGACAGTCTCGTATATAGCCCGCAAAGCACGCCTACAGGAGAAGCGAGAGAGGTGAAGATCCTTTGCAAGTTCCTCCTTGAGGAGCGAGGGGTCCATCGCTTGGACTCAGGCCTCTAACCTGGACAAGGTAGCTTTCTGGTGTGACGCCATGTGGGCCACATAGTTAAGGGACCGAAGCGCACATGTGGCCGAAGCATAAACCTTCCTGCCGAACTGGTCGATCTGCCTCGACTCTTTGTCTGGAAGAGAGGTGCTCATGTGCTTGGGATGAGCGATCATGAGCAGCTGAAATAATAACAGAGTCCGCCTTGGGATGAGTCTTGAGAAAGGGAGCTTCTTTCGGCACCTGGTACACTCCATCCGGCCTCTTAGAGACAGCCAGGAGAGAATGAGACATCTGCCAGACCATAAAGGTGAGGTCCTTGTGAGGTCTGATCCAAGGAGGAATCGGACCGGGACAGAGACTCTAAGTCCAGGTGTTCGGCTAGTCTCTGTCTCATGGGTCCTGATCCTCCTGACTCCCAGTCGAAAAAATCTTTCATGGACCTCAACATGTCCAAAAGGCAGGATCTTCCCGGGGAGACTTGGGGAAACCTTGCCCTTCGGACTCTCTGGTTCCTCCAAAACATCCTCTACTGACTTGTCGGCATCCTCGCCACCATCACCATCTGCCCCCTCGTCCAGGAGACCACGAATGTCGAGAAGAACGATGGTTTGACGTGTCATCCCCAAGACATGAACCGTGGAAGAAGAGGAGCTCCTCGGGGATGGACATCTAGGAGAGCATGGGAGTGGGAGCCTACTCTCCAGATCTGAGACCAACTCCGAGCGCACCCCCTGCCACCAAGGCTGGATTAATGCCTTGAAGTCCGGCGTAGACTGAGGCAGTGGAGGGGGAGGCAGTTAAGGCTGGGGGGAGAGGAGGAGAAGGGGGAAGGACCGGTGGAAGGGGGTAATGATACCCCTCATAACCCTGCAAGTGGTAACCCTGGTAGGGATTGTACCCAGGGTAATACTGTCCCAAGGAACTCCAATCAGGAGGAGAACCAGCTGCGTAGTGGACCCCAGGATACCCCGGTGGGTGATGAGGAACAGTTCAAAGTTTAGAAAAAAATCCCCATCGTCAGTGGGTCTGACGGAGGGGGGACCCATGTCAGACCCGCCGCTGTATAAATCGGTGGCAGATCAGGCATCAGGATAGCTAACGCCAGGGGTCACCACCGCCGATCTGCACAACCCGATCCGCGCCGAAGGGGGTCTACGCCAGAGGGTCTGGCGCTAGGCCCAGACGGCGATCCGATGGAGGACCACGACTGGCGCCGAGGCAAAGGCTGACAGACCACTGGGCCCAGGCCAAGGAATAGTCATGGAAGTTCCAGTGTCGGGTTGGGAGTCGCTGGGTCCGAAAGTGGGATCGGGACATTTACCGGATCTAAAGGGATCCCACCCGATGGGAGAGGACGGGCCACCACTGTAAGGCCAGATGGCTGAGGATGAACATCCTTCCCTGTGACCCCGTCAGGGAAGCGCAGGACAGACCCCGAAGAATGGTCTTTGATGTCGAGGGGGCCCGCACTGTCCTTGCCTGAGAAGGGAAGGGTACTGGCGGGGGAGAAGGGGGGAGAGAGAGGCAGTCTCCCCCTGGTTCTGCCAGGCATCGGGGGTGGTGCTGTTAGGCCCCAATGGGAGAACCACACCTGAGCGGCCATCAGAGACGGGCATCTTACCAGACGGTGCCGGGCGGAGGAGGAGCCCCTGGCCAACGTATCGGCTGTAGCCGGGTGGGTCCCTGAGGTCTGGGGAGCTGACTTACCGGCAGACGGGCGGTCCCCAAAGGAGATGAGGCCCACTTAGTGGCCTTGGTGGTAGAGCAGTCAGAGGAGCCAATGGACGACTAACCCACGGACGTTTGATCAGACTTACTGGCCGTAAGTCTTCTTATGCGGCTGTAGGCGGCCTTGAGCCCGCGAGGGCCTCGAGGCTTAGGGTCGGGTTTGCAGAGCCCTCCTGCGATTTGTCTTTGTGTTTCTTGGAGGGAGAAGATTTTTCTGAAGAGGACTCGCGGATCTGGTCCATTTGATTTTCAAGAGAAGCAAGACAGAGTTTTAAAAGGTGGGCCTCCCAAAGCCTGTTGTCTCCACTTTTTGGTGGCCTGATTGAAAGTTTGGCACTCCGAGCAGGGTGAGACAGGGTGGTCTGGGCCCAGACAGATCACGCACTTCAGATGACCCTCCTTATGACGTATTTGTGCGCTGCAGGATGAGCACTTCTTCTTGGGTGAAGACAAAAGCAAAAATTCTGAAAGGAATGGTGAAGGAAAAAAATCGGATGCAAGAACTAAACACAACAATCGCTACTGGAAGTCTGCTATGTGACTGACACAAGACGACGGCGGGAAAGAAATGGAAATTACGTACCTACCGTAATTCTTGATCTTCTTGGACGAAGTCTCCACCACTCATTTACACTGATGGGATCTACGCCGGAGGCGCTAGGACCCAGTGGGAGCAAACTTTTTGCAGGAGGGTCGGCACCAGAGTTGGAGCCGTGAGGAGCGGCGCCGAGAGCCTTGGCTCATGTGGCAATGACTATCTCAGTGTCGACCCTCCAACCGCCTCAGTACCCTTTTTTCCAAGTAGGTGCAGCGTAACTAACCTAGAGGGATAGCCTAACGAAAACCGGACATAAGATAGTCCGGAAGACCCGTATAAGAAGGGTCAAGAAAGAAGTCTTCACAGCCTAAAGATTGAGGGAGTGAAGACCAACAACATAGGTGAGCTCAGGGGATGGTGGGTGGGCGTGTGAATGAGTGGTGGAGACTTCGTCCAAGATCATCAAGAATTATGGTAGGTACGTAATTTCCATATCTTCCTGGACATAAAGTCTCCACCACACATTCACACTGATGGGAGAGTACCGATCTAGTAATCCCGAGAGGGCAGCAGGAGAGACCAAGAGCTCACAAATTTAGGACAGAAGTCCATCAAAGATGGTTCTGCCAAACGAAATATGTCGCCTGGCATGGACATCCAGAGCATAGTGCTTTACGAAAATATGCACTGAGCTCCAGGTAGCCGCATTGCAAATATCTGCAATGGGCACATTGCGGATTTCTGCCAGGGATGCCGCAACCGCTCTAGTAGAGTAAGCGTACAATCTGCACTCCAGCTTAACCTGCGCCATGGAATAACAGTGGTGAAGGCATGCTACCAGCCATGTTGAAATGCATCTGATAGCAACAGGTTGACCCATCCGGGTTTCGCTGAAGGAAACAAACAGTTGTTGAGCTTTGCAAATTTCTTTTGTCTAAGTAGAAACGCAGAGCTCTTTTGACATCCGAAGAATGAAGGGTACGTTCTCCTTCATTTTGGAAGTTCGCAAAGTAAGTAGGAAGGACCAAAGGTTGGTTTAGATGGAATTCTGAAACCACCTTACAGAGAAACTTAGGATGGGTCCTAAGAGCTACTTTATCTCTATGAAACACAGTATAGGGAGGGTCTGTGACCAAGGCATGTCTCTTAGAGATCCTGCGGGCCGAGGTAATGGCCACCAGGAAGGCCGTTTTCCAAGTGAGAAATTTCAGCTCACAGGTAGCTAGAGGCTGGAAAGGCTTTAGAGTGAGCATGTCTAGTACAAGATTAATGTCCCAGGCTATGACTGGATGTCTGATAGGAGATCTGGTATGCAGAATTCCCTTAAGAAACCTCTTAACCACAGGTAACAGCCTGTGACAAGGAAAGTACTGGCTCATGATAAGCTGAAATGGCACAAAGGTGAACTTTGACTGTAGAGTATTGCAGACCTGAATTTGAGAGGTCTAAAAGGTACTCTAGAACTTTATTGGGTGGGCAGGAAAAAGGATTCAAAGAGGATTCTGCACACTAGAGAGAGAGACACGCTTCCATTTGGCTGTGTAGGTTTTTCTAGTGGCTGGATTACGCGCAGCCATAAGAATATCTGAAACTCTGCAAGAGACATTGAACCTGTTTACCTCTATCTCTTCAGGAGCCAAGTGTGAAGGTGAAGCTATCTCAGATTGTGATGGACCACAGGCCCCTGAGTCAGAAGGTTTGTCTGAAGGGGAAGCGCCTTCGGAGGGTTTTTCGACATACTATTGAGTAACGGAAGAAAAAACTACTTACCATAGTAATGTTGTTTCTTCTAATGGAGTCTTGCTGTATTCTGACCATATGCAGTTAGAGCGACCGGTTCAACTGCCCCGGAGAACTAAGAGTTAAACTCTATGCAAATGCATAGAACGTTGAGCTCGATCTCGGTTTTCAAACCACTGTCCTCGGTATGTTTTAGTAACTGATCAGATTCTATGAAGCAAACTATATAAATATATAAGAAATGGCCACAACTAAGCCTAAACAGGACCCAAACGGGCCACCTACGGAGAAACTCAGAGGGCATATAAAAGACTCAAGTCACAGATGACCACAGAAAAACCATTACTCACTAATGGTTTAAATCATAAGTTGCTGCAGAAAAGCCACCCATCCCCAGGTTCTGAAGGGGAGATAGGGTGGGAGGTCAGAATACAGCAAGACTCCATTAGAAGAAACAACATTACTATGGTAAGTAATTTTTTCTTCAAACAACATGAAGTCTTGCTGTATTCTGACTATATGCAGACTGTAAAGCAGTGCCCTCAGGAGGTGGGCACAGAACCTATTTGGGGAATAGGCTCTGCAGTACCACTGTGCCAAACCTAGCATCACTCCTTGCCTGAATATCCAGGCTGTAATGCTTAGTGAATGTATGGACAGACTTCCAGGTGGCAGCCTTACATATCTCAAGCAGGGGAACTTCCCTGGCAGCTGCCAGGGAAGCAGCAGTGCCTCTGGTAGAGTGAGCCCTAAGACCTGCTGGTGGGCCCTTACCTAGCTTACTGTAGCAGAATTGGATACAGGCCACAATCCATCTGGCTATAGTCCTTTTGGCAGCTGGCCTGCCCTGACCCACTTTACCTTAGGTAGGAAAAAGCTGGGAGGAATCCTTCCCTAGCTCTTTTGTCCTGTCCATATAATAGCTAATAGCTCTTTTTACGTCCAGGCTGTGTAGCCTGCATTCACCTGAGCTAGAGTGATCTGAGAAAAATACAGGCAAGGTAATGGATTGGTTCAGATGAAAATCCAAAACCACTATAGGAAGGAATTTGCTATTAGTTCGGAGCACAATTTTATCCCTGTGAGGTGAAATATAGTTGGGCTCCACAGACAAAGCCTGAAGCTCACTGATTCTTCTAGCAGAAGTGATCGCCACTAGAAAAACAGTTTTTCAAGTGAGAAACTTGAGCTCTGAGGAAAACATAGGTTCGAAAGGAGGCTGCATAAGCTGACCTATACATATGTTCAGGTCCCATGCAGGGGTAGGTTCCCTATGTGGGGGATGAAGATGCAACAATCCCTTGAAAATCTTCTTAAAAACTGGGTATGTAGCCAGAGAAGATGCCTTCCCTGCCGAAAGATAAGCAGAGACAGCAGAAGGGTGTACCTTCAGGGTAGATGGCTGTAAATGCAGAGACTGAAGGTGAACCAGATAATCCAAAATTTGTGGTACTGCAGCTTGATGTGGATCCAAATCCTTCTGTTCACACCAGATGGAACATCTTTTCCATTTAGAGGAACAGGTTTTTCTTGTAGTAGGCTTTCTAGCACCTGTCAGAATATCTAGGACAGATTGAGATAGTTGTAGAACTGCATGCTCTAGGTCTTAAGAGCCAAGTCTTGAGGTGAAGGGACTGAAGATTGGGGTACATTAACCTGCCCTGAGAGGATGTTAGCAGGTTGTACCTCCTGGGTAGAGATATTGGTTTGGTCACTGACAGTAACAGGAGCATCGAGTACCACAGCTGTCTGGCCCAGTCTGGGGCTATGAGAATTATTGTGGTAGACTAAGACCTCAGCTTGAAAAGGACTCTGGTGATCAGAGGAAAAGCATAAAGGAACCTGTTCGACCAGTCCAGAAGGAGAGCATCCAGTGGCACTGAGCCCTGGAGTGGAGTCCTGCAACAGTACAGGATAACTGGTGATTGTCTGAGGCTGCAAAGAGATCCATCTCTGGAACCCCCCCACCTCCTGAATGTCGAGAGAAGGACCTGCTTGTTCAAGGTCCATTCATGATGGCCCTGGCTGATTCTGCTGAGAGCATCTGCCAGTACATTGTCCTTGCCTGGCAAGTGAACTGCTAACAGTGACATGTTGAGGGAATATGCCAGTTTCCAAATCTTCATGGATTCTGTGCACAGCAGAGAAGATCTTGTTCCCCCTTACTTGTTGATGTAGTACATGGTGGTGGTGTTGTCTGTCCTGACCTGTACCACTTTGCCCTGTAAGAGACTGGCAAACTCCTGAATAGCCAGGAATACTGCCCAGAGCTCCAGAAGATTGATGTGTAAGAGTGACTCCCGAGGAAGCCATGTACCGTGTGTTGTGTGTTCCCAGAAATGGGCATCCCAGCCCAGGAGGGAAGCATCCATTGTCAGCACCTGAGTGAGAAAGGGGACCCCTGCTCTGAGGTTGTCCGTCTTCATTCACTACTGAAGAGCTAACAGAAAGGTGGGAGACACTGGAATCAGTTTGGACAGGGAATCCTTTTTCTGAGACCAGAAAGATCTCAGGTGAAACTAAATGTCCCTCATTTGGAACCTGGCCCCCAGAACCACAGCTGTGGTCGAGGCCATGTGTCCTAGGAGCTGTAAGAAGTACCTTGCTGGACGAGGAACTCGAACCTGGAAGGATTCTGCCAATTCTATGAGGGTCTGTGCCCTTGCAGAAGGCAGGAAAGCTCTTGCCTGAATGGTATTCAGCTCTGCCCCTATGAAGTCTAGTACTTGAACTGGAGTTAGGATAGACTTTTGAAAATTTACCAAGAACCCCAGAGAGTAACTTGGGTGAGTTTTAGGGTTTGTGTGACCTGCTGAGGGATTGACCCACCAACAGCCAGTCGTCCAGATACGGGTAAACTGAAACCCCTTGCCTTCTGAGGAATGCCACTACTGCCAGACATTTTGTAAACAATCTTGGTGCAGATGTCAGGCCGAAAGGCATAACCCTGAACTGGTAATGGCCTGAAGACAGTTGAAATCTGAGGTATTTTCTGTGAGACTGCCTGATGGGGATGTGGAAGTAAGCATCCTTTAGATCTAGGGATGCCAGCCAGTTCCCCTGACTGAGAGTCGGTAAAATGGTAGCCAGTGTTGTCATTTTGAATTTTGACTTTGTAAGATGTCTGTTTAGGAATCTGAGGTCCAGAATGGGCCGCCACTCCCCATTTTTCTTTGGTGCCAGGAAGTACCTTGAGTACAGCCCTTTTCCCCTGTGCTGATGTGGCACAGGTTCCACTGCTCTTGACTGAAGAAGTGTGGAAACCTCTGCCTCCAGCTGAGCTGTTTCTGCAGTGCTGGAAGGTCTGAAAATCCTTGCTGACAGTTTTGGGGGCACCTTGAAAGTGAGAGCAAGTCCCTGACCTACTATCTCCAGGACCCATTTGTCTGAACTGATGGAATGCCAAGCCTGGAGATAATAGATCAGCCTGCCCCCAACAGTGGAAGGGGAGGCGGTCCGAACAGAGCTTTCAGGTTGTCTGCTTAGCTCGGGTAGCAGACTGGGGGTGTGGAGGTGGCCCTGCCAGCACCCCTCCTGCCCCTCCCTCTAAAGAACCCCCTGGGTTGCTGGTAAGAGGGAAAAGCTTGGGCCTGGTGGAAAGACCTAGGGTAAGGTCTGCCCCTGGTCTGCTGCTTCTGAGGAGTGGCAGCTTTCTCTTTTGCTGAAGCACTTCTGTATGCCACTCTGTACTCATTCATTTTCTTCATATATGCCTCAGTCTGTTCCCCAAACAGAGTGTTCTGGACAATGGGAAAGTCAATGGCATTATTCTGTGTGTCCTGGGAAAGGTTTGTACACCTGAGCCAGGAAAAACGCCTGAGGGATACAGCAGAAGCCATAGCCCTGGAAGCTGTATCATTGGAGTCCACAGTCATGTGGAATTCGGGACTTAGATGCTTGTACCCTCTTGTTGACCAGCTCCTGAAGGTCAGTAGAAAGCTCAGGAAGTGCCTTTTTAGCCAGTTGCTCGACAGCTTCCCAAAGAAATTTTTGATACCTGGGAGCATAAGCCATATAGGAGGCTTGCCTGATACCCAAAGAAGATGCCATGTACCTCTTTTTAGCAAGAGAATCCACCTTTCCGAATCCTTGTCGGGGGTGAGAGGACAGAGGATGCCAGCCTTCTCGCAGGCTGCAGTTTGAACTACCCCAACGGGCTACAATGGCAAGTCAAGAAGTCAGTACCATTGCCAGCCAGGAAATACTTCCTGTCCATCTTCTTATCTACAGGAGGGACAGAACTAGGGGCCTGGAGGATTTTCAAAGTCTGCTTCTTAAGGGACTTATGAATGGAAATCGAAAGCCCCTGGGATATAGGAAGATCCACCATCTCCCTGTAGTCCTCTTCCTCATCGTCGTCCTGCCTGGCCTCTTGTACAGAGAGCTGCAGAGTCTCAGCTACCTGCCTCATAAAGGCAAAATGGGAGGTAGCCTCATAGACAGACCTAGGAGGGGATTCGTACTGGGGATGGTCAGGAGAGACCTCAGGATCAATAAGCTCCCCTTCATCCTGTTCCTCATCGTCCTCCTCATACTCAGAAAAATACTCCTCCTCAGGATCAGTGACTCCTGAAGTAGATGAACCAGTATCCGGAACCATTGGCTGCCCATATGGTACATGCGATGGTTCGCCAAACCCAGACTGCAAAGACTGTACTATTCGGACGGCCTTTGCAAATTCATCTGCGGTTGGAACCGAGGTCGACTGCTTGCGCGATTCCGAACCGGAGCGTTTGGCTTGCTTCGACACTGCAGGTTCAGGAGCTGACTCTGAACGTCATTTAGCCACTGACGGTTCACCCTGGCTTGAAAGGTCGGTTGTCGGATCCGAAGGTTCGGTTAAACCGGAACAGGCCTCAGCAGTCTTGTCCATTCTTTCCTTCAGTTTACTGAGTGGGGGAAATTCTTACAAATATCACAGTCAGTTTGTAAGTGGTTAAAACCAAACAGTACAGACGCACCAAATGTGGATCAGCTTTTTGCAAATTGCTCCCCACACTGGAACAACGCTGAAACCCAGCGGGACCGGCTTTTCTTGGTTTCTGTGACATAACCCTAAAATTTGGAGCTTAACCCAGTGGCTTAGTTAGGCGGTTTAGCAAACACCAAATATCTGCTTTCTCGAGTGGCTTAGTTAGGCCAGGATAAAGAATTAAAGAAATGAGAAACTTACCCTGAAGGCTTAGTTAGGCCGGGTAAAGGAGAATACAAAGTCCGAACCGGCCAACGGTTTAGCGCTAGCCCAAAAATGAACCAAGAGCCCCTGGTTCTGGTCAGGACTTTGCACTGGTATTCCAATACAGTGGAAATTTACAAGAAAAAAGGAAATTTAGTAGTTCGTTCCCCTCACGGTTATGGAACCGATCGGAAACCGAACACTTACCCAACCTAGGAACGTACACTATACCGAAGACAGCGGTTTGAGACGTACTAAAATAAAAACAACAAAGCGGTTTGAATAAACCAATGAAACTCAGCTTTAGACCAAAGAAAGCAAGGAGAAATCTCTGAGGCGTCTTCACTGGTGAGATATCTCATCAGTTACTAGACTGTACCGAGGACAGTGGTTTGAAAACCGAGCTCGAGCTCAACGTTCTATGCATTTGCATAGAGTTTAACTCTTAGTTCTCCAGGGCAGTTGAACCGGTCGCTCTAACTGCATATGGTCAGAATACAGCAAGACTTCATGTTTGAAACCATATTTGTTGAGGCCAGAAGGGAGCAATGAGGATCATTTTGTCCCCGTGGCACTCTAACTTGAGAAGTACCCTCTGAATTAGAAGAAGAGGCGGAAAGGCATATAAAAAGCGTTTTGTTCACTGCAGCCTGAACGCATCCTGACAGAAAATGCCAGGCCCTGGATTTCTGGAGCAGAAGAGAGGCAGTTTTGTGTTGAGTGGGGATGCAAAGAGGTCCAGGTCTGGAGTTCCCCACTCTGTGAATAGTGACTGAACTACGACCAAGTCAAGAGACCATTCGTGAGGATCTCTCTCTGTTCTGCTGAGACGGTCTGCCAGTTCGTTCTGCACTCCCGGCAGGTAGAATGCTTGAATGAGAGCTTTGTGCTCCAAGCACCATTCCCACACTCTCATCGCTTCCCTGAATAAAGCGTAAGAGTGAGCACCACCCTGCTTGTTGATGACGTAATACATCACTGCTTTGTTGTCCGTTTGAAGGAGAATGTTCTTGTGACAGAGAAAGTCCTTCAAAGCCTGGACTGCATAAATGATGGCTCTCATTTCTAAGACATTTATGTGAAGCTGGGACTTGTCTTGAGTCCACGTACCTTGGGTGTGGAGATTCTGACAGTGAGCTCCCCACCCCATCAGGGACGCGCCCGTGGTAATGGAAATCTGATGATCCAGGGGAGCAAAGGGATACCCTTCCAGAAGGTTGTCCTCTTGCGACCACCAGGTAAGTGACCTCTTCAGAGGTTCTGTCACCTTGATGAGAAAGGACTGAGGGTGAGTGGTTGGGGACCACTGAGCATCCATTGAGAGGTTCTCATGTGAAGGCGTGCTAGGGTTACAGTGAACACCAAGGATGCCATGAGACCCAGCATCCGTTGCATTGAGATAGCTCAAACCGTTCTCTCTGATGTATCTGGCCATCTGTAGGATATTGCTCCTTCTGTCCTCTGGTAGAAAAGCTTCCGCACAGGAGGTGTCCAAAAGAGTTCCTATGAAAAGGAGCTTCTGGGAGGGCTGCAACTGCGATTTCTTGAGATATAGCAGGACTCCCATTGACGTGAGAAAGTCTGAGGCCATGGCTACGGCGTCGAGAGTTCCTTGCCTGGAAGGGCTTGCTAGAAGCCAGTCGTCCAGATATGGGAACACTTGTATTCCGATCTTTTTCTGAGATGCGCTGCGAGAATTGCACAACACTTTGTAAAAATTTGCGCCGCCAAGGATAGCCCAAAGGGCAGGACTCTGAACTGATAATGCTGGCACAAAACTACGAACCTTAGGTATTTGTGATGCCTTGGGTGAATAGGAATATGTTGGTAAGCATCCTGCATGTCCAGAGAGGCTAATCAGTCGTGCTGATGAAGCAAAGGTAACAGAGTTCCTGGCGACATCATTTTGAATTTCTCTTTGGGAAGAAATTTGTTCAATTTTCTGAGGTCCAAAATGGGGAGCATGCCCCCGGTTTTCTCTGGAACTAGAAAGTAATGGGAGTAGAACCCTGTGTTCTGTTGATCCAGTGGAACTACTTCTACTGCCCTGTTTTTCAGAAGGCCTTGTATCTCGGAGACGAGAAGTTCTGACTGAAGTATTGACAGTTTTGGCTGCCATTTGGGGGGACAATCCGGAGGGTTCTCTGAAAGACTGAGGCAATATCCCTTGCGGATTATCCGGAGGACCCACTTGTCCGATGTTATGGACTTCCACTGGTTGAGGAATTGAGTCAGACGACCTCCCACCGCTACAGAGGAGTCCCCCTCGGGCAGCTGAGGTGGGACTTGGGCCAGAAACTCAGAAGGCAGCACTGGGCCCTTTGGGCCCTTGTGCTTTCTGTTGCGTTTTCTTTTGAGGTTGAGGGGCTTGGTTTTTATTAAAACCTCCTCTGCCATTGCCTCGAAAGGACTGACGGTTATGAAACTGGCGCTTATTAACCCCCGAGAAGGGGCAGGAGCAGGTCGAGCCAATTTAATGGACGATCTGGTCTTTTGTGTGGCCTCTAGATCTTGTTCTACTTGAGGACCAAAGACACACACACCATTGAAGGGCAACACCATGACCTGTTGCTGGGCATCATTCATGAAGCCTGAAGTGCGCAGCCAGGAATGAAGGCGAGTACAAATACCCGCTACTCGGAGGTATCGAAGCACCCATAGCTGCTTTAACCTGCTGGTTGTTGGACCTGATCACTTCTGGTTATGGTTTGAAGAAGCTCTGAATTAGCGTCGGACTCTGGTAGAGCTTCAACCATTTGTTTGAGTGAATGCCAAATAATATATTCATATTGAGAGAAATAGCCCTGGTAGCTGGCAATACACATACCCAGGGTGGATGCAGCAAAGACACTCTCTTACCTAAAGTATCTATCTTACGAGACTCTTTGTTTATAGGTTGAGCTGTAGTAGTCTGAGGAAGAACAACCTTCTTATTCTCTGCCAAGACTACAATAGGGTCCACAAAGGCTTGGGAGGCCAAAATGGGTCGATTCTTGGGAGCAGCATACTTCCTATCTATGGATTTAGCCACAGAAGGAATGAGAGCAGGATTATTCCACACCATTTGAGAAAGTGTCTCAAAGGAGGGCTGCACTGGGGGGAGTTAAATCCATAGGGATATCCGGAACATGAAAGTACTGGAGTCTTAAAAGCTTCCCAGGATCGATATCCATAGTCTGGAGAGAAAGAGTGGAATTCAAATTTTTCAGCAGAGACTTAAATGACAGGTTCTCAACCACAGGCTCTGCAGCAGGATTAGATCCTGCTCCTTCCACATCATCACCCAGCCTAAGGTCTGGGTCAGGCTCAATATCATCTCATGACAGCCCAGGAGGGACTGTATGGACAGGAAAGGAGTGAAAATCAGAAGGAAAATAGGAGGGAAAGGGGTTCGGAGTCGAGGAGCCCTGGAGACGGGAAGATGTCACACCAAGTCTCGTTGCTGAAGAGCACGGCGCTGCCTGGCCCAGCACAGCACACGGCGCTGACAGAGGCCCCGGCACCGAAAAGCCGCTGAGGATGGCGCCAACAGACGCATCTACGCCAACTGCGCTGAAACCAACGCAGGGCCCCGAAAACCAAGATTTGAGGCAAAAGAAGGAAAAGAAGCAGGAGAAAGAGGCATCGGTGTGGCCCCCTGTGCCACAGCCAAGTGAGGGGGGGAGAACACCTGAGCGCAGAGTCGACGGCACCGAAGAAGGCACCGCGCAACTAGGGAGGCCCCACCACCCTATCTGATCTCCCGAAGGGTCCGAGGGCCCCTGAGTGACCGGGGGCAGGCAGCTGGACCAACCTCCGAGCCCATTGCTCCATCAGAGTGGCCTACTGATGAAACTGTTCATCTGAAGCCCTACCAGAAGGCGGGAAAGGGCTCTGATGTTGAAGAGGTCGGAGACCAGAGACAGAAACCGGCGACTCCGGAGACCGGCAACTGACCCCAATGACTGACCGTCGACGTGCAGACATACCAGAAGGTGACCTCGAGTGATGCCTTCTCTTTCTGGACCTACGAGTCGAAGAAGAGCTCGAGGCCGAACAGTGCCGAGAGTGCGACCGTTTTCTTTTATGCTTCCGTGGGAACCACCCCTCCCCAGGACATTGGACTGTCCATTGTCAGACCCCCCCCTCAGAAGAGGGCGGTGGACCAGACCAAGCCTGCCTGACTGAACAACTTTCATACTAAGTCTCCCTACCATCACCTGACCCACTCATAGTCGACCCCGTCAATGTAGGCTGAGACTTCTTTCTTATAATAAATTACAGTAAGCAGTACTTTATTCCAAGAAATACTACAAAATAAAAAAAGAACTGAAAACTATGTTGCTAGACTGAAGTTTAACTATCAGCGGGCGAGCAATGTCACTGTAGTGCCCTCGACAGCGGGGAAAAAAGGAACTGAGGCAGTTGGAGGGTCGACGCCGAGATGGTCACTGCCGCACGAGCCAAGGCCCTGCTCCTCGTGGCTCTAACTGTGGTGCCGACCCTCCTGCAAAAAGATTTGCTCCCGCTGGGTCCTAGCGCCTCCAGCGTAGATCCCATCAGTGTGAATGAGTGGTGGAGACTTTATGTCCAGGAGGATCTGGGGGGCGGGCGTGCGGACCGCCCACTATATACAGCCATGCCGATGTTGGTCACATGACGTCGGGTGGGTGGTTCCCCCACCAGAGATTACTACAAAAGTCTGCTGTACGGCCTGACACCAGGTGGCGCCAACCCCATAGGTACAGACCTACTGAAGGAACCCTCTCGAAGTAAGATCTTGTGTTTCGCTGATCCAGTGGGGCTACTTCTACTGCCCTGTTCTTCAGAAGGCGTTGCACCTTGGACGCAAGAAGGTCTGACTGCGCAGCAGACCGCTTGGGCTGCCACTTGGGAGGATGATCCAGAGGGGTTTCTGACAGGTTTAGAGAGAGTACCCCTCGTGGATTATCCCAAGGGCCCATTTGTCCAATGTTGTTGATATCCACTGGTTGTAGAAATGAGTCAGACGTCGTCCTACTGCCGAGGAAGAGTCCCCCTCGGACAGCTGAGGTGGGACCATGGGCCGGAAACTCAGAGTGGCAATGGGCACTTTTGGGCCCTGCACCTTTTGCTGCATTTTCTTTTGCGGTTGAGGGGTTTGGTTTCTGTTGAAACCTCATTTACTTTTGCCACGAAAAGACAGACTGTTATGAAACTGATGCTTATTCCCACCTCCTTGAGTGGCAGCGGAAGGGGGTCTAGCTGTCCTAATAGTGGACCTAGTTTTTTGAGCGGCCTCTAGTGCTTGCTCCACTTGAGGTCCAAACAGATACATACCGTTGAAAGGTAAGGCCATGACCTTTTGCTGGGCATCATTCGTGAAGCCCGACGTGCGCAACCAAGAATGACAACGAGTACAAATACCAGCCGCCGCCGCTCTGGAGGCAATATCGAAAGCATCCATGGCAGCTTTAATCTGTTGATTACTGGACTAGATACCTCTAGTAATGGTCTGTAGTAGCTCTGAATTAACTTCTGATTTGGGCAGAGCTTCTACTGTTGCTTTAAGCAAATGCCAGAGAACATACTCACTGGCACTGTGCCGACACCACCCGCAGCGCTGCCGCAAGCAAATCTGGCGCTAGGAGAAGCTGGCTCCAATTGTGGCGCCGGGAAGGTCAGCACCGCAGACTGAGGCACCACAACAGAAGTCTGCAAACTTCGATTTGAAGGTAAAGGAGGAAAAATAGCAGGAGATAAAAGCATCGTTGTGAACCCCTGCACGCAGAATTGTGAGGGGGGACAGGCACAGGAATGTGCGTGACTCAGCGATCTCAACCACCCCACCTGCCGATTTGAAACCGACAGACACGAAGGCCCCGGCGATGGACTAGCCGGTTCAGGCAGTCGGGACAACCTCCGCGCCCACTGCTTCATAAGAGCGGCCCAATGGTGAAACTGCTCACCAGAAAACCCTCCAGTGGGCGGGGAGGGACTCCAGTGTCGAAGATGCCGGTCGCCAGAGACAGAAGTCGGAGGAGACTCCGAAAGAGGCGGAGACCGGCTCCGGGCCCCGACAACTGACTGTCATGTACCAGAGGGCGACCTTGAGTGATGCCATCTCTTTTCGACCGTGGGCTGAAGAAGAGCTCAAGGACGAACGGTGCCGAATGGGACCGCTTTTTGTGTTTCCGAAGACCGCTTCTTCCCCGATCACTGACTGTCTGTTGTCAGGACCCCCGAGAGGGCGCGGAGCAGATACAGCCAGTTGACCGAATAGCTTCATGCGAAGTCTCCCTACCGACACCTGCCCCACTCATGGTCAACTCTGTCAATGGAGGGCTGAAGACTTCTTTCTTGTAGAATAATAAAAGTATACTTTTAAAATGTAATCAGTACTTTCGTGAAATCTTACAAAACAATAAAATTGAAAACTAGCTGCTAGTTGAAGTTTTGACTCCTGGCGGGCGAACGATGTCGGCACTGAAGCGCACTAGACGGTGAGAAAAAAGGAACTAAGGTGACTGGAGGGTCAACGCCGAGGTAGTCTATACCGTGCGAGCCTAGCTCACGGTGCTGTTCCCTCTCGGCTCCACCTGCGCCTGGCCCTCCTGAAAAGGTTTGGCTCCCGCTGGGTCCCAGCACTCCAGCGATTCCCATTAGTGTGAATGAGTAGTGGATACTATGTCCAGGAAGAAAAAATTACTCACCATAGTAATCTTGTTTCTTCAAAGGGATCACTCATTATGATTAAACTAAATGCAGTCAGCCTCCTGTGTTGAACTGCCCGGAGAGATGGAATTATATGCAAATTATGGAACTCTCATGTGACTCATGCCACTTTCAAACTGCTGCCTTAGCAACTGCTGCACTCTGAGTGCTTCAGATTCTTACGTAGCCTAACTGGGTATAGGACCCACTAATTAACAACTACAATTCTAATAAAATAAAGTAAAGCACAATTTATTGCCCTCTCAGGTCAAAAATGCCCCATACAAACAAATCTAAGAAACCTGAGACCACAAGGAAACCAACTGGTTAAACACAAAAGTGAGTCTCTAACTTAAGCCCTATAGGCAAAAACTCCATACAGCAGGGAAGCAGAATAACCTTTATAGGTTCTAGTAGGGGAGGCAGGGAGGGAGCTATAATCATAATGAGTGATCCCTTTGAAGAAACAAGATTACTATGGTGAGTAATTTTTTCTTCTAACCCCAGGAATCACTCATTATGATTAAACTAAATGCAGACTACCAAGCAGTACCTTTGGAGGTTGGGCTGAGAACCTATCTTAAAAACAGGTTCTGCAGCACTGCTGTACCAAATCGAGCATCACTTCTGGATTCAATGTACACGCTGTAATGGTTTGTGAAGTTGTGTACTGCTTTGCAGATTTCCAGCAGTGGAATTTCTCTTGAAGCTGCTATTGATGCAGCTGTGCCCCTGGTGGAATGTGCCCTCAAGCCCAGGGGTGCCTGTTTATCTACCTTAGTATAGCAAAGTTGTATACATGCCACTCTCCAGTGAGCAACTATACATTTTGTAGCAGGCCTACCTTTACCTACTTCACCATACGTAAGGAAGAGTTGTGACTGACTTGACCTGTAAGACTTGGTTCCGTCAATATAATGGCTAAGTACCCTTTTGACCTCCAGTGAGTGAAGCTTTATTTACGGAGAACTGAGTTCTCTGAAAAGAAAAAAGGGTAGGGTGATAGACTGATTTAAATGGAAAAAATGAGATGCCACTTTAGGAAGGAATTTTCTATTGTTCCTGAGGACCATCTTATCCCTGTGGAACAAGATGTAGTGTTCATCTGTGCACAGGACCTGTAAGTCACTGATCCTTCTGGGTAAAGTAATAGCCAGCAGAAACAGAGATTTCCAAGTGACATATTTCTAATTTACAGTTTCCCTGGGCTCGAATGGTGTGTCCATGAGCTTGGCAGTACAGATATTCAGATTCCAGGCCGAAACTGGTTCCCCCAGTGGAGGGTGACGAAGGTTGAGGCCTTTAAATATTTTCTGAAGACCAGATGAGAGGCCATGGCTCTCTCTTTACCAGCAGAAAAGTAAGCAGAGACTGAAGCCAAGTGACCGTTTAGAGTCGAAGGCCTCAGTCCTAAAGAATGTAAGTGTGTCTGGCAGTCTAGGCAAAAAACAAGCCAGACGAAGGGGTCAATACCCTTACCTGCAACCCATATATAAAAACCCCTTCCACTTAGAAGAATATGTTTTCTTGGTGAAAGGTTTCCTGGAACCCCTAAGCACTGGCAATACCGGCTCTGACAGTTTAAGGTTAGCAAATTCTAGTTCCTCAAGAGCCAGGCTTTGAGCCTCAGTGATTCGAGGTTGAAATACAGGATCCTGCCTTGAGAGGAGGTCAGCAAATTGTGCCTCCTAGGCAAGTGACTTGGATGAACTACTGACAGAGTTAAGAGAAGCAAGTACCCATGCTGTCTTGGCCAAGCCGGTGAAACTAACATCATTGTTACTGGTTGGTATCTCAATTTCAGCAGAGTCCTGAATATCAATGGAAAAGAAGGGAAGGCATATAGAAAACTCCCCCGCCCAATCAAGGGCCAAAGCCTCCAGGAGGAGTGTGACCCTGAGAAAGGGCCTGCAACAGTACACTGATCACTGGTGGTTTTCCACCAAGTCAAAAAGATCCACCTCTGGGGTGCCCCACCCCCTGAACACTGTACTGAGCATCTGAGTGTTCAGGCACCAGTAGTGGTGGTCATGACTTACCCTGCTGAGGGAAGCTGACAATACATAGTCTTTTCCTGCAGGTGCATGGCTGATTAGGATACTCCCATAGAGTATGCCATGGATCAAAGCCCCATTGCTCCTGTGCACAGTGGGGCTGACCTGGTTCCTACCTGTTTGTTTATGTAGTACATAATTGTGGTGTTGCCCACTCTGACTTGCACCAACCTGTTTGGAAGATGTGGGGCAAATGCCTGAAGAGCTAGGTAGACTGTCCTGAGCTCTAAGAGGTTTATGTGTAATAGGAACTCTTGGGGAGATCATGTGCCACCTGCTGCATGGTCAACCTTGTGTGCTTCCCAATCTAAAAGTGAAGCATCTGATGTGAAAATTAAGAAAAGGTGTTCCCTTGTGAAAAAAACACCCCTACTCTAAGATTTTGTTTGACCAGCCACCGCTGCAGTACCTGTGCGAAGATGTGGGTTACCGGAGCCATCCTGGACAGAATCTGTCCTTTGTGACAGTACTGTCCTAGGTAGAACTGGATGTTTCTCCTATGAAATCTGGCACCCAGAGCCAATGTGGTGGGGGGCAGCTACCCTGTGCCCAGTAGCCTGAGGAATTCTCTGGCTGATTTGGGTTTTTCTGGTACAACAAGTTTGCCATTTGCATAATATTGTTTACCGTGTCCTGTGGCAGAAAAGCTTTTCCTCGGGTGTTATTCAGTTCTGCTCCAATAAACCCCAGTACTTGTACTGTTGTTTTTGGTGGGACTTCTGGTCGTTTATGAGAAAACAGGGAATTTGTTAGAGCCAGGAAGTACTCTGCATGTTGCAGGGACTGACCCAGTATCAACCAGTTGTCCAGGTAGGGGAAAACATTTTTTTTTTTGCAGGCCTTGAAGCAGAGATTAGGCCAAATAAAAGTGTCGCCAACTGGTAATGGCCTGAGGCCAGCCTGCAGGAATGATTAATGCCAGAGTGACATTCTGAAGTTTTGGCTTCAAAAATGTGTCTGTTTAACATTCTGAGATCCAGAATAGGTTCCATATGAAGAAATATGTGGATAAAACCCTCTGCCCCTTTGGTTTAGGGGCACTGGCTCCACTGCTTTGATTGTCCAAAGGTGTTTGACCTCTACGTCCAGTAAGATTCTGTCTGCAGAGGTGACTGGTGTGAAAGTTCTTGTTCCCAACTTGGGAAATGAAATGAAATGAAGTTGAGTGCAGACCCTGGCTCATTACCTCCAGGACCCAACTGTGGTGATAGTATGCCACACCTGGAGGTAGTGAGCCAATCTGCCACCCACTGGTGGTTCCACAAAGGGGAGATGTGACCTGAAGCAGCCCAACAGGGGTTCTGTGAGGGTTATGTCTGAAGCTGAGGAGCGGGAGAAGCTCTTCTCATCGCTCTCCTGCCCCTTCCTCTGAAATAGCCTCTTGATTGCTGTTGCGGTTGAGAAGCTTGTGTCTGGAAAAAAGGTTTGGGATAAAAAACCCTACCCCTGCCTCCCCTATTCTGGAATCTACAGAAAGTAGGTCTGTCCTTCGAGCTGCTGTGAAAAGTAGACTTATATTCCTCTACATTTTTCATGTATGCTTCAGTTTTATCACCAAACAATGATTTACCCTCCACAGGGAAATCCATTGCCTTGGCCTGTGTATCTGCGGTACGGTTGGTGACCCTGAGCCATGCAAATCTCCTAAGGGAGACAGCTAATGCCATTAGCCTGGCTGCTGTGTCATTGATGTCCACTGCCATATGTAATTGATATTTAGTGGCATCAAGTGCGGCCCTTGCTGTTTCTTGCAGATCCACTGCTACTTCACCTGGAACCTTGTCAGCAAGCAAGGGCTAAAACTGTGTTCCAGAGTACCTTTTGGTACTGTACTCCATATGCCATGTAGTTGGCTTGCCTGATTAACAAGGAAGCAGCCATGCAACCCTTTTTTCCCATGGCATCCATTTTTCGTGAGTCCTTCTCTGGAGGGTGGGTAGCCAGTGGTATTCTGGCTTTGTCACAGGCAGCAGCCTGAACCACCCCTTCGGGGTCGGGATGGTGAAACAAAAAATCAGCAGTCGATCTGTCTAGCTGATACTTTTTGTCAGCTTTTTTTTATCTACCCCAGGGATAGAAGTTGGGGTCTGCAGTATCTGCGATGCTGCCTTTTTTAAGGGCTTATGCATTGGCAAAAGAAGTCGTTTTGTTGGGAGTTAAACTCATCATATTGAGGAACTCTGCTTCCTCCAATCCTCTTCAGTCTCCTGAAGAGGGAGATTAAGGGTCTCCACCATGCTTTTTACAAAAGCATAATGGAAGGAGTACTCTTCTGGGCCCCCAAGGAGGGGACCCGAACTCCTGCTCAGGTGAAACTTCAGGGTGTATCGGTTCCCTTTCAAAATCCTCCTCACCATAAGTAACTGGAGGAGGAACCAATGCAGTGCATCCTGCAGGGCTTGTAGGACCTGTAATGCCTTAGCAATGTCCTCAGCCGAGGGCACATTATGTTTGTCTGATGTGAGCTCTTTAGCCTTCTCGGCCGGAGGCGCAGTGACATGCTTCTCTTCGTACTTTTTCTTAAGCGGGACAGCCTCAGCCACTGTTTCCACAGCCCTCTTTGACTTACCTTGGTCAGGTTTCTCTGAACTTTTGTCTGTGTCCTTAGCTTTGCCTCCATCCCTTTTAGGGATAGAGGCAGATGCACTAGTATCAGCAGCAGAAGCCATTTCCTCTAGCTGTTTAGCCCTCTTTCTTAACATTTTGGACAGAAAGACTTGCAAATCTCACAATTAGCAAAAATATGACTGGTGCCCAAACAGGAAATACAGAGAGAATGTCTATCTGCCTTTGCTATAATCAGACCACAAGACTCACAATATTTAAACCCAGTGGGTCCTGTGTTCTTAGGCTTATCTAAGTGGGTTTTGACATTGAGTAAGCGAAAAAATACCACTCTCAGGACAATAGTATATCTAGGAACCGTGGTTTTAAATATAAACAAGCGCTAACAGTTCCTGGAACCGAGCTCTATTCGGTTCCTTAAGAAAAACAGAACCGAAATTAACTTAAAAGTTAAATAAAATAAAGCGGTCAAAGGAACCAACCGCAAATAGGAAGTTAAAACAAAAAACCTAATGAAAATCTAGACAGAGGGAGTAGAACTCGGTTCCAGGGAACCACTAAAACTACACTACAATTAAAACTAAACTTCTAAGGCAGCAATCTGAAATAAAACTCAAAATGAGTACTTAACCACAAAGATAATGAATTTGAAGACAGTTCAAGGAGAGTTTCAGGACATCCTTACTAGGCAGACGGAGTAAAGAATCTGAAGCACTCAGAATGCAGCAGCTCCTAAGGTAGGGGTTTGAAAGTGGCATGAGCCACATGAGAGTTCCATAATTTGCATATAATTCCATCTCTCTGGGCAGTTCAACACAGGGGCTGACTGCATTTAGTTTAATCATAATGAGGGATTCCTGGGGTTAAAAGATCAAGGTAGCATCAAGGAAGGGGTGTTACACTAAAGACTATAGGATCCCTGGAACTGGCAGTAACTCTTGCCAAGGGACATAGAAAGGTGTGGTTGAGCCGAGGGCCCTCAGTGCCTAGGACTGACTGACAGGTCCTTCGGAAACCCCAGAGGCTGAAAACTGCCAGGGTTCCCAGCGACCTAACTGCTCCAACCTCATCATGTCTTACTGCTTACATGATACTTTGCAGCAATTTGTTTTTTTCTTTACAGTTAATTTCTTTTCTCTTCCCGGGTGGCACAATTTCAAGCCTAATCCCCCACTCGCGTCCTACCTTCCGCTGTCCTCCATGGCTTGCCCCTGGTGGTGGGGCGTCATGGATCCTTCAACCTGCTGGAACCGATCCGGTGCGGAGGGTACCGCTATTCGCGGGAGTGGGGCCTGCAGGGATCAGCTGTCATCGTGCTGTGCCCAGGACTCTCTCCTCTTTTTCCCCCCTAGGAGATGAGGCGTGCAATGATGCCCTGAGGAGAGAGCGTGCACGCATCCACATGCGCTCCTCCAAGCATCTGCCTTCTCTTCTCCCTTTTCAGAGCATCAGTGTGCTGTCCCCCAGCGGCCGCTAGGGTCCAGTCAACACCGACTGCTAATGGTCCCCCCCCAGAAGAAAGAGAGCAGTCCCTCGAACGCTCAATCCTTCTCCTCCCCTGCTGACCTCTGGTGGCCCATGCTCGTTCCCGAACACTGGTCGCCAGCGTAACACGATGCAAAGCATACAGCACCTCAGCCCTGAGCACCACCAGGTCGGCTTCATTGCAGTCATTTGTAGAACATTGTGATGTCATCAAGGAAGCTAATTACACAGAGTTGAGCACAGTTTGTTCCTTTATGACATCATAATATTCTAGAAATGGTTGCAATGCGGTATTATTATTGAACAGACTCAATCCTCTATATCTCCAGAGTGCTTCCAGCTACAGTGAACCCAACACTTCATTTGAAAGAACTTTCATGGGCTTTAAAGTATGAGCTCTGGGCCTGAATATGCCACTTTAAAGCAGCAGTGCAATGAAAATATGCTTTTCTAAAAACTAGTTTTGGCAACAATTTATTAAAAATGTCAGCATACTTGTCAAATTGACTTTTCTAGGTACCCCTATTTTGTACACCATGAGTTGCCTAGCAATCTAAGTAATTCAGGATGTTGTGCTTGGTACCAGGACACTCCAGACAACAAAAGTGGGGGTCCTGAACCGTAACTTTGCTGTCGCAACAAGTTTTAAAAGGAGGCTTATCTGACAGAGGTCATCAAATAAAGAATCAGGCTGCCATAGCGCCAGATCCATGAAAAACAGATGATGACCGGCAAGAAGCAACTGAGGTGACTTTGGCAGGCAATGCTTTACATGTTGTGGCATGTGCATAGCACTACAAGCTGTTGCCATAACTGGCATCGCCAGCCCCAAATATTTTGTGTCCTACAGTGTCCTGGTGCTGCCTGTCCAACAACCAAAGAGTATGGCTCTATGGAGGAGACCGACTCTAGAAAGATCACTCTATATTCAACCAGGTACTCAGTTTTTGCAGTTGAAATTAATACTTTTTTCATTCTCAGATATATAATTCAGTAACTTTACACTAAGTATGCAGGACAATTTTCAAAATGCTTCATCTCAGAAATGGTCAGCATGCAGCAGACATATCAGAAATAATTTCATCTTTTTGTGAGACACAGATACACTTTTTACCTTGGGAATTGAATGCCAGGTTTTTTGATGTTGAAGAGCCCTCAAACAATATTGAGTTCTCAAGATGATTCATTAATAAAGCGTAGGAATTCATGTCTTGCGGGACAACTGGGGCCTACTCCGTTATCAGCAATACCCATCTCAGCAGAAAACGTTACACAGATCTTTTTGGCAGGGCTGAAATGCTGATGCCGAAACCCTTTAAGGGCTCCATGCCACACATCATCTCTACTGATGTTGAATCTTGAGACTTGATGCACTTCAATTTGAGATCCAAGTTCCCGAAGTATACCAGCAGCTGATCTTTTGTCCATAAATAGCTGTCTGAAAATAAATAGTCACAAACCATGTAAACCAATTAAAAAACAATTTTAAATGTTCTACTACATATAAATGAACTGCATTGCTTGCTCCATTCCCAAGTGCTTTGGTAAAAACAAACAGGTTACTCACCTGTAACAGTACTTCTGGGAGTGGTATATATGATGTTCATCCACACTTCTTGGCATGTCCCTTTCCTCTTTAATTCTCGCCGGACGGTCTTCAAGCTGGCTCCTCCCACCCACCCGGGTGGTGTTACCCTCGGCTCCGCCCCATGATGCCAGATCTTAGCCCACTGGAAGCCAGATTTGTTCATCTCAGCCGGGTGGGACAGAGTGGATGAACAACATATACCACTCCTAGAACTACTGTTACAGGTGAGTAACCTGTTGCTCTAGGGATGTTGATATGTTGTTCATCCACACATCTTGACAGACTCTAGCAGTTCTCCGGGAGGAGGGAGGCAGTGCACACTCTACTTAGGAACAGAGACTGGAGATGTGAGGCCTCAAAACCAGCATCCCGGCATGATTCAAGGTCGATGTGGTAATGGGTGATGAAGGTGTTTGCTGTCTTCCAGGTAGCAGCCCTGCAGATTTCTTGGATAGGGATGTCCCTGGAAGCAGCCACTGACGCAGCAGTATGGTGGGTGGAATGAGCACTTAGCCCTGTGGAGGGTTCTCACCTGCCAACCTACAGCAGAGATGAATGCAAGATGTAATACATCTGCCAATCGTTCGCTTTGCTGCAGGTTTGCCAGGTGCGGCTTCCGGGTAGGTGACAAACAGCTGGCGACCCTCTCCCTGAATTTACACTGTCCTCTCTTTGTAATAGGAGAGAGCTCATTTCAGGTCCAAAATATGGAACCTGTACTCAGCATCTGAGGTGGTGTTTGGTTAGAACACAGGCAGAGTGAATACCTGATTAAGGTGAAACTATGACATCACCTTCGGGAGGAATTTCGGGTGGGGGCGCAGAACAACCTTGTCTCTGTGGAAGACCAGGTAAGGAGACTCCACCGAAAGTGCCTGGAGCTCCCCCAGTCCTTCTGGTGGATGTGACAGCCACCAGGAAGGCCATCTTCAAACACCATGAAGTCTTGCTATATTAGGACTTATTGCAGTTAGCCACTGCACTTGAACTGCCCTGGAGAGGAAAGAGTTAACTCCAGAGAATCTGGAGTTCTAAAGCGCGAGGGCGCTATACCAAAGCTCTATCTGGGCAGTTTCAAATGAAACTGTCAGATTCTTTACTCCGCTTCACTGAACAGTCGCTCCGGAGATCAGCTCCTTCAGCTCGGTCGGTCAAGCGAGTATTTTCGGTTCATTTGAACCGCCAAAAAGTAATTATTTTACCGCATTTCGGTTAAAGCTCTATCTGGTAAACCGTAAGTAAAAAATGAAAAGTCTGTGTGGAAATTTAGCTATCGGTTCGGTTTTGAACCGATCGGTTTGCTTATTTTAACGTTTTAAAGTTTGGGGCTTTTAGAGTGCGGTACCCGGTTCTTATCGGTTCTAAAAAAAAACCTTGATTTTAAATAGGGTTTTTTCAAATACCCGTGACACGGTTAGGAACCGATAAGGGTGTCTTGCCTGGCATGGCCATAAAAAGGGCAAGTTTTTGGTTAGGCTGGCATTATGTCTGGGAAACCAAAAAGAAAAACTGGCCCACTGGTTTCAACATCAGTGATGCTGTGGGGAAGCCTTTGCCAAGGCTGTCCACACACCACTTGTGTTTATTGTCTGGGGCTGACCACCTCCTGTCAGACTGCCAGGTGTTTAAATTTCTCTGCAGCCACCCTGAAAGAGATAGGGCCGGCTCCAGGGAACTATTGGCAAAAAAGTCCGCTGACCGGATGGCCAGCCGGTCCAGTACCCACTGGACCAGAGGAGTGCCTCTGACCTGGGCTAGACTTCCTGGCAAAAGGATGGTTCAGAGGAACCAGTTTAAAAAAAAAAAAAAAGAAATAAGAATATGACAGAGAAATCAGTAGGTTTGGAGTCCAAGATTGTCTCTCCAACTGCTGCAGGAGTAAAGTTGTCACATACAGATCGTCCAGTCACTGTTTCTAGGTCCTGTCTTAACCATCTACAGTTGGTAAAGGTGGCTTGCTCAGTTCCAGTGGTTCAGGTTTATGATGTTGAGGAATTGTTATGAACCACAGGAGTGGGAGGAGGAAAACTGGATCAATACATGTGTGGCTGGTAGGGTCTGGGACGTGCCCACTTAAGCGGACATTTCTCCAGACTTTAGAATCTCCTCCTATTCTGTCCGAGTCCCTTTCTCAGTTTATGTTTTACAAAAAGCTTGCAGAATCCCTCCAGCTTCCTTTAGAGGAGGCTATGGATGAGTAAAGGGAGCCTGATTATGTAGGAATGATGGGCTAGGAGGTTGTCTTTCCTTTGCATAAGTCATTTAGGAAGTAAACAACTAAGATTTTATAAGATTCTTCTTTCTGTCCCTCCTGTAAGATAAAAAATGGACAGAAGGTGTATTTCGTCAGGCTCTGTTACAGACTTCCTCACTGAGCAGTGTAGTCATGTAGGTGTGGTACAAGCTGCAGCCTGTGTCAAGGTTAGTCCCTGCCTCACATCCTCCTGAATAGGATTCCAGGAGGATTGATGCCATGACACAGAAAACAGTATATAGCAGCTTCTGTGGGACTCAGACAGGCAAGTTGTATGGCTTATGTGGCTAGATTTGGGAAATCTAGGTGGGGCCTTGTGTGCAGTTAGCCAAGCAGGCCCATGGCCAGCTAGCTGTGAGGTTGGAATAGGTGGCTGCTAATGGCACTGAAGCCTCTAAGTTCAAGTTCATACTGCTGTTGGTGTTAATCTTGTTTTCTAGGGTCATGACCACTTCTGTAGCTTTCCGTAGGGTTGGCATGGCTCAGATGCACTAATCTGTCCCAAGATACTCTGTCAAAGTCTATGGATTTGTTTCTTGTTGTGGGTAATTCTCTGTTTGAGGAACAAACAGAAAGCTATATGAAAAACATGGATGATTACCTAACAAAGTGCCCAGGTAGAGGCTCAGGCCTCCTCTGCTTTCGCCAGAGGGGTCTCTTCAGAGGCAGAGATAGACGGGGCACAAGTAAACCGTCCCCCTCCCCTTAGCCTAAGACTATTGCCAAGCAGGCACCTTGATGGGGTGCCCAGGGCCGATTCTCCTATACCAGTGGGCAGGTTGGTTTTTATTTCAGCCAGAACTGTGTGTCCCTAACTCGGACAAGTGGGTTCTGGAAGTAATAGGTCTGGTTCTCAGCTTCAAACAGTTTCCAAAGATGACAGCCAGACAGGTCCACCTGCAAATCCTTCGGAATCCCTTGCTTTGGGAGCAGAGGTTTCTTCTCCTCTGAACTGCAAAGCAGTAGAAAGGGTCCCTCCTTGCCACCGGGGCAAGGGGCTGTGCTCATGATACTTTCTTAACCTATAGAAGGCAGGAGATTGGCGGCCCATCTCAGATTTAAGGTACCTGAACAAGCATCTTTTGAAAACAAAGTTAAAAATGTTAACTCTGGCTGAGGCCAGGGATGACTTAGCTTTCCTGGACCTCAAGGATGCCTATTTTTTTTTCATGTCTTGATCAGGCCTTCTCACGAAAGTACCTCAGGTTACCCTCAGGCCACTTTCAGTTCAGGGCAATGCCTTGGCCTTACCTCTGCGCCAAGGGTATTCAAGAAATTCTAGCTGTGGTAGTGGCTCTTTTAAGAAGGCAAGGATTGCTTTGTTTCCTTTCCTGGATGACTGGCTCTTAGTGGGTCAGTCTCCAGATCAAGTAAAATCCACTTGCAAGTCACCCAGCAGCTTCTCACCTTCTGGGATTCCTGCTGAATTACCAAAGTCAGTTCTCGAACCAGTTCAGGTACTAACTTTCATAGGTGCAGAGTTGAACACAAAGTTAGCCAGGCATTTCTCCCCCAAAAGGGTAGGCAGTCTCGCCCTGGCATCTTCCATTACTCTGCAGTTTCTTGACCAGCAAAGCATTTGCTACAACTACTAGGGCACATGGCTGCTTCCACAGCTGTAGTGCAGGGAGCAAGATTCCAGATGAGGGACATTCAGTTCCATCTGAGGGCCTATTGGTCCCAAAGGAGGATTCCTTTCCAAATTGGTTCTAGTGACCCAATCCCTGATCCTGGCCTTACACTGTGGCAGGATCAAAGCAATCTAAAACTAGGGTCCTCTTCATTCCCTCACCACGGATGCTCCTGTGTTAGGGTGAGGAGCTCGCTAGGCGACCTGTCCACTAGGGAGTGTGGTCTCCTAGGAATCTCTGCTCCATATCAATTTTTGAACTCAGAGCTGTCTTCTAGCTCTTAGGAGTTTTCAGCTTCTGTCCAGAACAAGGTAGTTCAAGTCAGGACAGACAACACCACAATAATGTGGTACATCAACAGGCAGGGGCACTCGGTCATCAGCCTTGTGCACCGAAGCAATGAAGTGGTGGTCTCTGTACTCCCTGAACACCTCCCTGATAGCAGTTCACCTCCCAGGGAAGGACAATGCCCTGGCAGATGCCCTCAACAGGATTCTCAGGGCCATCACGATTGGGCTCTGAATCCTCAGGTGCTGGGTTCAGTCCTTGCCAGATGGGGCCCATTTTCAGATAGATCTTTCGCAGCCCCAGATAACCACTAACTTTCTCTGTTTTGTTGAGGCCTCCAGTGCTGGGATCAGCCCACCTGGACGCTTTTCACTTGGATTGGAAAGGAAGTTTCTGTTCACCTTTCCTCCCTTTCCTTTCTTTCAGGGTACTAGTAAAAATCAGATCTCAGCCTTGCAAAGCGATTCTGATTGTTCCAAGCTGGGCCAGACAGCCCTGGTACCCATTGTCTCTGTCCTGACAGTCCACCCTACCCTGAGCTTGCCCAGAGTCCACGACTTACTGGCCTTTGCACAAGGGAGAGTGTGGTATCCAACCTCAAATTCCTCCTTCTCAAGGCAGCTCTTGAGGAGTTAGAATTTGTTGATTTACACCTTTTTCAAGGTGTCGCGGATATTTTAAAGGCTTCAAGGAAGCTTTTCACTGGCACCACTTACAATTCTAAGTGGAACAGGTTTTCAGTCTGAGCGCTGAGAAGCAGATTATACCACAGTCTGCTTATCTGCCCATTTTCTGGACTTTTGGTCCATTTTAAATTTTTAGGTCTTAGGCCAGCTACCTTAAGGGTTCCTTTGGCAGCTGTCTCTGTTTTTTCTGCAAGCAGGAAGCCTGCTTCCTTTTCTTCTCAACCTGTGTTTCAAGTTTTTAGGGGTTGCTTCACACCAACCCTCCTTCGGAACCAGCTCCTGCATGGAGCCCGAATGTTTGCATTGCTCAGTTAATGCAAACCCCTTTGGACCTCTGTCCTCAGCAGAGCTCAAGCTTCTCACTTGGAAAATGTTTTTTTCTGGTGGTTTCACTTCTGCCAGACGCATAAGTGAACTACAGGCCCTGGCAGAGGAAGATTTTCTCTCCCACAGGGATAAGACAGTCCCAGGACTAACACAGGGTTTGTCCCTATGGGTTTCAGGTTTCCACCTGAACCAATCCATCTCTCTCCAGGATTTTTCACTGAGCATTCTTCCTCAGGTGAGAGGAGACTGCACAGCTTGGATGTCAAAAGAGGCTTATGCTACTATTTGTAACGCACCAAGGGTCACAGGTTTGAATCCTCCAACTCTTCCTTACCTAGGGCGAGGTTGGCAAAGGAACCTGCCACTAAGAGGACAATTGCAAGGTGGATTGTCTCTTGTATCCATTTTTGTTATCAAAGACTAGGTAGGAGAGCCCCTCAGGACTGAGGGCTCACTCCACCAGGTGTACAGCTGCATCTCTAGCGGCTGCTAGAGATATTCCCATTCTGGAAATCTGTCGAGCTGTTACTTGGAAGACAGTTCACACTTTTACCAAGCATTATTCCCTGGATTTCAGGCCAGGAGAGATGCTCGTTTTTGCACAGCTGTGCTTCAGAGCCTATTTCCTAAGTAGGTTCTGACCCTCCTCCATGGAGGTACTGCTGTGTATCTGCAATAAGTTCTAATATAGCAAGACTTCATGGTGTTTGAAGAAAAATTACTCACCTTAGTAATTGCTTTTCTTCTCATGGAGTCTTGTTATATTAGGACCACCTCCAACCTGCCCTCTCAGAACTTCTACTGGGGTGGGGTGGCAAATTAGTGCAAGCACTGTGTCATGCCATTGTAGTTCTTCCCTTCACCCTCTTTTATTTGGGTTGGGAACTAGGGTTTCTGGTTGAGTGATTTGTTGGCCCCTTCCTGGACTTGAGTCTTTGGGGAAGGGGTTCCAAATAGTGCTTGTCAGGGGGAAACCAATAATACCATTATTCATTCTTATTATTGTTATTGTTGTTTCTATTGTTGTTATTACTACTAGTAGGTAGCCATTTGCCTAGTGTAGAGCTTTCCACACAGACTTGTTGTAGTGTTAGCTTCAGTGAATCTGACAGTTTCATTTGAAACTGCCCAGATAGAAACTTTGGTATAAGCGCCTCGCTTAGAACTCAGATTTCTGGAGTTAACTCTTTCCTCTCCGGGGCAGTTCAAGTGCAGTGGCTAACTGCAATAAGTCCTAATATAGCAAGACTCCATGAGAAGAAAAGCAATTACTAAGGTGAGTAATTTTTTCTTCCATGACAAGTGTGATAGCTCACACCTGTGCATTGGTTCGAATGGCTTGCCCATGAGTTTTGCCAAAACCAGCAGTAAACCCCATGGAGGTTCACGCACCGGAGGGAATGTGTGATCCAGGCTCTGGAAAAAGCCCCAGACCACCTTTTTCTGTGCCATCGCCTGCTGACTGGCCCGCACTGCAAGCAGAGATGGCTGCCAAGTGCACCTTAAGGGTCGAAGACCCTCTTTGGACAGAGACCAAAGGTAGTCTAAAATGCTGGCCAAAGAACAGAGGGTCCAGGCCCTTGCCTTGGCACCAAATGGAAAACCTTTACCATCTGAAGGCATAGCACTTTATGGTAGACTCCTTCGTGGATGCTTCCACTACTGTGAGTACGTCTTCAAAGAGACCCAAAGCCTGAAACTCTAGCTGCCCAGGTACCAGGCTGTCAGGTGCAGGGACTGAAGGTCTGGATGGAATATCTTCCACTGATTGACAGATATCAGGTCCAGGGATGCTGGAAGACACCTTGGGAGCCTGTTGCTGAGGAGATCTGGATACCAGAACTGGCACGGCCAGTCTGGGGCTACCAGGATCACCTGCGCCTTGTCCCTTCTCACTTTGAGAAGCACCCTGTGGATCAAGAGAAATGGAAGGAAGGTGTAGAAGAGGCCTGGGGTCCACGACCTCAAGAAGGCATCCCCCTGCAGCGAGCCCTGCTGAGGGGGGCGGGCATGAAACAGCCTCAGCTTGGTATTTTCCTTGGAGGCAAACAGGTCCATAATCGGTGTGCCCCAGTGGGAGAACAGGTTATAAGCTATCTCTGGATGGAGAGACCACTCGAGGGATGTCTCGCCTACATGGCTGACAGCATCCGCCAGATGGTTTGAGGCTCCTGCCACATGGATGGCTAGGAGATCTGCCTCCAGTCGGCTCACGAGTGTCCAGATGCGGAGCGCTTCCCTGCACAGCAGATGGGAGTGCATGCCACCCTGTCTGTTCAGGTAGTACATGGTCGTGGTATTGTCCGTCTGGACTTGAACCACTTGACCCCGGAGCTGCTGAGCGAATGCTGACAGCGCTAGTCTGACCGCTCTGAACTCCAGCACATTGAAATGATATCGGGATTCCTCGGGGGTCCAGAACCTGTGGACTCTGTTGTTCCCCATCCTGTGAAAGAGGCATTGGTTGTGAGGACGACCATCGGCTCGTGGGAAGACAAACGGGATCCCTTCCTGCAGATGATTCAGGACGGTCCACTACTGGAGAGCATCCCACACCCTCTGGGTCACAGCGATCAGCTGGTCGAAATGACCGTGGTGCTGAGTCCACTGCACGGCCAGCTCCCATTGAAGGGGGAGCATATGCCTCCGGGCCCATCGGACCACAGTGGTGCAGGCCGTCATGTAGCCCAGAAGGCGCAGAAAGTTCCGGGCAGGGCACAAGTGCCCAGTCAGAAATGATTGGGCAAAGGAGGCAAGAACCTCCACCCTGTCCGCCGGGAGTAAGGCTCTGGCTCGGCAAGAGTCGAGCTCTGCCCCGAGGAAACATCTTCTGCGCAGGCACGAGCTCCGACTTGGCCTCGCTGATCAGGAGGCCAAGCTGAGTGCAGATCCCTGGACCTCTCCACCTCTTGCTAGATGGAATCCGCCAAGAGCCAGTTGTCGAGGTAGGGATAGACTTTGACCCCTCAATGCCTGAGGTGGGCTGCCACCACTGCAATGCATCTGGTGAAGATCCGTGGGGCCAATGACAGGCCAAATGGAACTCGTAAAGAGTTCCCTCTGCTCTCAAGTGGAACCGCTGGTGAGACGAATGGATTGGGACGTGAAAAAAACGCGTCCTGGAGATCCAGAAAGCAGAATCACATGTTCTGCTTCAGGGATGGTATGATCTGGGACAGAGTTACCATCCTGAAGGTGCGTGGCCTGAGAAACTGGCTCACGTCATGCAGGTCTAGAATGGGGCGCCAGCCCCCCCTCCCCGTCCACTTCGGGACCAGGAATTACCTGGACACAAATCCTGGGTTGACAGGGGGATCTGTCACTTGGGCCACTACCTCCTTGAGGAGGAGTTGGACTATGTCGTTTCTCAGAGCCGACAGAGTGTGGACTAATGTCCTTTCCTCCTGTGGGTGCGGGCTCGGCTGTGAGGGTACAGCTCGAACTCTAGAGGCAGACCCTGGCTGACCAATTCTAAGACCCACCTGTCCATGGTAACAGCGGACCAGGCAGAAAGAAAGTGTCAGAGACGGCCCCCCCACAGGAGGACCCAGAGCTGGCGTGACAGGAATAGGCGTGGCAACCCCTATCCCATCACTGGGCAGGCTTGAAGGAAAAGGGTCCAGAGTGGAAGTCGCCTGAACCCCCGATCTCCTTGTCTGCGGGTTACTGGAGACCCAGACTTGGGCCGAGGGTGCCAAGCCTGTGCCTGCTGTTGCTGCCCACCCTGGAAGGGGCTGCTGGGCTGCAAGAGCAGGGTGCCGAAATGGCTTCTTCTTCTGTTTCTTGGCACCAGGGGCGACTTTTTCGGCAGAAGTAGCAGAGTCCAAGGTGGCACTGGACTGCTCGATGTGCTGAAGGTGACCATCCACAATTGGGCCAAAGAGATCGGTGCCCAGGATAGGAACATCAGTGAGTCTGTGCTGGGTATCCGCCGTGAAGGTGGAAAGCCTCAGCCAAGCCCTGCGGCGCATGGGAACTGTGGCTGCCACCGAGCGGGTGCAAGAGTCCCCGAGGTCCAAGGCCGTCTGAAGTTGCTGCTTGGCAATGGCTCGGTCCTGGTCCCGGACCTGCTTGACCGTAGTCTGGAGTTCCACGAGGAGGTGCGGGAGAACTTCATCCAAGGAACCCAGGAGGGCATGAGAGAAGTGCGCCATGACGACGGCCAAGCTTGCCTGATGGAGGCCTAAAGAGTAAGCTGTATAAACCTTCCTGGCAGAGTAGTCCAGTTTTTTGGACTCCTTGTCTGAAGGTCTATCAGTGTCAGCAGAGCTGCCTGTGCGTCTGAACACAGAAGCGGTCACTAACCCCTCAGCTGAGGGATGTTCCGTGAACCCCTAGAGGGACTCAATGGGCACCACATACAGTCATGGCCAAAAATATTGGCGCCCTTGCAGTTTTTTTTAATAATGCACCATTCCTTCCAGAAAATTGTTGAAATTAAAAAATATTTTGGTATCCACATATGTATTTCTTTGGTTTGCAGTGGAATAAAACACAAAAAAGCAGAAAAATTTACTAAGTCTTAGCTTATTCCACACAGAAATCCTTAAATGGCCCGGACAAAATTATTGCCACCTTTTAGAAGTAGTTAGAAATAATTAGATTTCAAGCAGGTGATTCTCCTTCACTTTGGAATTGAACTTGCCTGTGGTGAGTTGCAAGTGCCTGCAATATAAAAATCACTCATTCAACCAGTTTGAATAGAGAAAGGGGACTCATTCTCCTGTTTTGTGTCACGGTGTGTACCGCAATGAGCATGGAGAAAAGAAAGACAGCCAGAGAATTGTCTGAGGAGGTCAGACAGAAGATTGTAGCCAAGCATGGACAATCTCAAGACTACAAATCAATCTCCAGAAACCTTGATGTTCCTGTTTCCACCGTACGTAATGTTATCAGGATGTTTAAGGCACATGGCACTGTAGCCAATTTCCTTGGACGTGGCCGTAACAGAAAACTTGATCGAAGATTGCAGCGCAGGATTGTTCGAATGGTGGAGAAAGCACCTCGATCAACTGCCAAACAGATTCAAGTTGACCTTTAGACACAAGGTACGACAGTTTCAACTCGCACCATCCGTCGCCAACTCAATGAAAGGGGGTTATATGCTACGAGTCCCAGGAGGATCCCACTGCTGTGAGAGACATAAGAAAGCCCGACTGGGGTTTGCCAAAACACACCTCAACAAGCCAAAATCCTTCTGGGAGAATGTCCTGTGGACAGATGAGACCAAAGAAAAAATTACTCACCTTAGTAATGTTGTTTCTTCTAATGGAGTCTTGCTATATTATGACATATGCAGTGAGTCCCAACCTTCGAACTGCTCCGTAGGTGAAAGAGTTAACTAACCTTGAGCACGAGCTCGGTTGAAAACTCTGTTGTTAATCAAACTCAAACTGTCAGATCTTTACGAGCAAAACTCACTAAGGTTCTGTGTGGAAGCCATAAACCTACACTAGCCAACTGGCTACTAAATTTAAGAACACATTTTTCTTGGTCCCAAAACAAAGACTCAAGTCAGGGGATCCAAAAAATTAAAAACATAACACCCAAACAGCCCAAAAAGGAGGGGTGAAAATATAAGGTGGGCATCTACTAAGTGCCAACACTGCACTGCCCACCCACATCCCAAAAGTAGAGGTTCTGAGAGGGGGCAGGCAGGGGGAGAGGTCATAATATAGCAAGACTCCATTAGAAAAAACAACATAACTAAGGCGAGTAATTTTTTCTTCAAACAACATGAAGTCTTGCTATATTATGACATATGCAGACTACACAGCAGTACCTCCATGGAGGAGGGACAGAACCTACTTAGGAAATAGGCTTTGAAGCACAGCTGTGCTAAAACCGAGCATCACTCCTAGCCTGAATATCCAGGGAGTAATGCTTGGTAAAATGTGAACTGTTTTCCAGGTAGCTGCTTGACATATCTCTAAGATAGGGATGTCCCTGGCAGCAGCCAGAGACGCAGCTGTACCTCTGGTAGAGTGAGCCTCAGGCCTGAGGGAGGAACCCACCGAGCTTTTCACAACAGAATTGATACAGGAGACAATCCACCTGGCAATGGATCTTTTAGTGACAGGTTTCCTTTACCAACCTCACCATAAGTGAGGAACAGTTGGAGGAGTCAAACCTGTGACCCTTGATACGCTCTATGTAGTAACTTAGGGCTCTCTTCACATCTAAGCTGTGCAGCCTCCTCTCGCCAGAGGAGGAATGGTCAGTGAAGTACACTGGAAGAGATATAGACTGATTAAGGTGGAAATCTGAAACCACCTTAGGCAAGAACTTCCTGTTAGTCCTGAGGACCACCTTATCTCTATGAAAGTAGATAAAATCAGGCTCCACTGACAATGCTTGTAATTCACATATGCGCCTGGCAGAAGTGATAGCTACCAAAAACACAGTTTTCCAAGTCAAGTACTTAAGCTCTGCTGAAGACAAGGGCTCAAAAGGGGGTTGCATAAGCTGGGCAATGCAAATATTAAGATCCCAGGCAGGGGCAGGGTCCCTGAATGGAGGGTTGGTGTGAAGCAACCCCTTGAAAAACTTGGAGAATACAGGATGAACTGAAAGAGAAGAGGGTTTACCTGCTGATAAAAAAGCAGACACGGCTGCCAGGTGCACCTTTAGGGTAGCTGGTCTCAGCCCCAAAGTATTCAAATGCACCATAAACTCCAGGACTGTGGGTAGGTCAGCAGATTCTGGGGAAATGTGCTTGCCAGAGCACCATATGGAAAACCTATTCCATTTGGAATTATAAGTAGCCCTGGTGGAAGGCTTCCTAGAAGCCTTCAAGATATCCAATACACCTTGGGAAAGGTGTAGGTCAGCAAACTCTAACTCTTCAAGAGCCAGGCCTTGAGATTGAGAGATTTGAGATTCAGGTACCAAACTCTCCCCTGAGCACAGGTTAACAGGTTGTGATTCCTGGGAAGACACAGGGGAAGGTGGACTGCTAAGGACATAAGGAGTGGGTACCAGGGCTGTCTGGCCCAATCTGGAGCAATCAGGATCATCTTGCAGAGTTGAGATCTGATTTTGACTAGCCTTGAATAGAAGAGGGAAGGGGAAAAGCATAGAGAAACTTCCCTTCCCAACTGAGAAGGAAGGCATCCAGAGGGACTGAGCCCAACACTGGGGGCCTGCAACAAAAAAGGGAAAGTTGGTGATTGTCTGGGGCTGCAAAAAGATCTATCTGTGGGGTGCCCCATCTGGCAACTACTACCTCCAGTACTAGGGGATCCAGTGACCATTCGTGATGGCATTGGGAAATCCTGCTGAAAGCATCTGCCAGGACATTGTCCTTGCCTGGGAGGTGAACTGCCGTAAGGGAGGTGTTCAGGGAATAAGCCAGAGACCACAACTTCATTGCTTCAGTGCACAAGGCCGTAGACCGAGTGCCTCCTTGCTTGTTGATGTATCACATTGTAGTGGTGTTGTCTGTTCTGACCTGTACAACTTTGTTCTGAACAGATGTGGAAAAAACTTGAAGTGCTAGAAAAACTGCTCTGAGTTCCAACAGGTTGATGTGGAGCAGAGATTCCTGAGGGGACCACAATCCCTGGGTAGTGCGGTCACCCATGTGAGCTCCCCACCCCAAGAGGGATGCATCTGTAGTAAGGATTAAGGAGTGAGACTGAGGGTGAAGGGACCCCTGTCTCAGATTGCTCTGGTCCTGCCACCACTGAAGGGCTTGGATCAGGATCGAGTCACTGGGATCAATTTGGTTAGAGGGTCTCTCCTTTGAGACCAAAAGGCTCTCAAATGGAACTGGATGTCCCTCATCTGAAATCTTGCTCCCTGCACCACTGCTGTAGAAGCAGCCAAGAGCTGCAGAAAATGCCTTGCTGGTCAAGAGACCTGCAGGGTGAAGGAGGAGGCCAGAGAGACCAGGGTCCTTGCTCTTTCCAGACGAAGGAAGGCTCTGGCCTCTTTTGTGTTCAGTTCTGCACCTATGAAGGTGAGAAGCTGGACAGGCTCTAGAACTGACTTTGGAAGATTGAGAAGGAAACCTAGAGATGTGAGCAGTTGCTGAGTTACCTGAAGGTGTAGTTTGACTTGGTCTGGAGACTGGCCGACTATGAGCCAGTCGTCCAGGTAAGGAAAGATGGCAATCTTTTGCCTTCTTAAGTGGGCAACTGCTGCTGCCAGGCATTTTGTGAATACCCTCGGGGCAGAGGTGAGGCCGAAGGGCATTGCTCTGAACTGGTAATGGCCTGAGGGCAGTTCGAATCTGAGGTACTTTCGATGGGAGCTTCTGATAAGAACATGGAAATAGGCATCCTTAAGGTCCAGGGACGCTAACCAGTCCCCTGGCCTTAGAGTGGTAAATGATTCCCAGAGTCACCATTTTGAATTTTGGTTTTAAAAGGTGCTTGTTCAGGTATCTGAGATCCAGGATGGGCCGCCATTCTCCTGTCTTTTTGGGGTAAGGAAGTACCTGAGTACAACCCTTTGCCCTGGTGTAGGGTGGAACCCTTTCCACAGCTCTGAGAGCCAGGAGGGTAGAAACTTCTGTTTCAGGGCAAGTGCCTCTGATGGATTTGCAGGTGGAAAGGACCTGGTTCTCATCTTAGGAAATTTTTTGAAGCTGAAAACTAGTCCCTGGCTTACTACTTCCAGGACCCACTTGTCTGATGTTAAAGACTTCCAGTCCTGGACAAAGTAAGCCAGCCTGCCCCCTACAGGTAGCGGAGAATCGGCCCTGGCCACCCCATCAGGGTGTCTGCTTGGCAGGGGCTTTGGGCTAAGGGGTAGAAGAAGGCTTGCTTGTACCCCGTCTACCTCTCCCTCTAAAGAACCCCCTCTGGGCATAAGCAGAAGAGGAGGCCTGGACTTGGTAAAAAGGCCTATGAAAAGGCCTGACCCTGCCCCTGGGATGCTGCCTTTGAGGAGTGGCCTGCCTTTCTTGGCCTGTGCACTCCTATAGGTGGTCCTATATTCATCCATTTTATTCATGTAATTCTCTGTCTGTTCCCCAAACAGAAAATTGCCCACAACAGGAAAATCCATGGCCTTAGATGCGTGATCCTGTGACAGGGCAGTACATCTGAGCCAAGCCATCCCGCGAAGTGCCACAGATATAGCCATGACCCTTGATGACACATCATTAGAGTCTACTGCAGCGTGAAATTGCACCTTGGATGCCTCAATACCATCAGCAGCCACCTGTTCCAGCTCCCTGGCAAGCTGGTCAGGGACCTGTTTTGCCAGGGCCAGCATAGTATCCCATCTGGATTTCTGGTACCTAGCAGCATAAGCCATATAATTTGCCTGTCTGAGTCCCAAAGATGCTGCCATGTACTCTTTCTTTGCCATGGCATCAATCCTCCTGGAGTCCTTTCAGGGGGTGCGGTTAGAGGAATATTAGCCTCGTCCACAGGCTGCAGCCTGCACTACCCCACATGGCTGCATTGCTGCATGAGGAACTCTGTATCAGAGCTTGTTAATGTATACCTCTTGTCCATCCTTTTATCAACAGGAGGTATAGTGTGAGAGTTTTAAATTTTTACTGTCTGTTTCCTAAAGATTTATGCAAAGGAATAGACAGTCTCCTAGACTCTGGAATATCCATCATTTCTACATAAGCAGGCTCTCTTGGTCATCAACAGCTTCCTCAACAGGGAGCTGGAGAGTTTCAGCAACTTTCTTATAGAACATAAGAAAAATTACTCACCTTAGTAATTGCTTTTCTTCTCATGGAGTCTTGCTATATTATAACAATAGCAGTCAGCCACTGCAGCTGAACTGCCCGGAGAGGAAGGAGTTAACTCCGAAGATCTGAGTTCTACAGCGAGGGCGCTGTGCTCAAAGTTTATTCTGGCAGTTTCAAATGAAACCGTCAGATCTTTACGAAGCCAACATCAAAGGACGGAAAAAGTCTGTGTGAAAACTACACTAGCCTATGGCTACCTACTAGTAGTAATAACAACAATATAAACAACAAAGAAACACCCAGAACCATAATAACAAAGATTGATGGTATTATGGTTCGTTTACCACCCTTGACAAGCACATATGAACCCCCTTCCCCAAGACTCAAGTCCAAGAAGGGGCAATAAAAATAACCTAAATGAACAATCTAGATCCCTAACCCAAAGGAAAACAGGGTTAGGGAAAACTAAATGGCATGACACAGTGCTTGCACCAATTTGCCACCTCTACCCAAGTAGGAGTTCTGAGAAGGGCAGGAGGAGGTGGTTATAATATAGCAAGACTCCATGAGAAGAAAAGCAGTTACTAAGGTGAGTAATTTTTCTTCAAACACCATGAAGTCTTGCTATATTATAACAATAGCAGATTACACAGCAGTACCTCCATGGAGGAGGGCAGAACCTACTAGGAAATAGGCTCTGAAGCATAGCTGTGCTAAACCGAGCATCTCTCCTGGACTGGACATCCAGGAATAATGCTTAGTAAAGGTGTGAACTGTCTTCCAGGTAGCAGCTTGACAAATCTCCAGAATAGGAATGTCTCTAGCAGCCGCTAGAGACGCAGCTGTACCCTGGTGGAGTGGGCCTCAATCCTGAGGGGTACTCTACCCAGTTTCTGATAACAAAATTGGATACAAGAGACAATCCACCTTGCAATTGTTCTCTTAGTGGCAGGTTTCTTTGCCAACCTCGCCATAAGTAAGAAACAGTTGGAGGGATTCAACCTATGACCTCTGGTGCGCTCTAGATAGTAACTAATGCCCTTTTGACATCCAAGCTGTGCAGTCTCCTCTCACCTGAGGAAGAATGCTCAGTGAAAAATACTGGGAGGAGATAGATTGATTCAGGTGGAAATCAGAAACCACTTTAGGCAAAAACTTTCTATTAGTCCTAAGGACTACCTTATCTCTCTGGAAAGAGATAAAATCTTCTTCCACTGACAGGGCCTGTAACTCACTTATCGCTCTGGCAGAGGTGATAGCTACTAGAAAACGGTTTTCCAAGTTAAATACTTGAGTTCTGCTGAAGACAGAGGCTCAAAGGGGGTTGCATTAACTGAGCAATGCAAATATTCAGGTCCCAGGCGGGAGCTGGTTCCCGAAAGGGAGGGTTAGTGTGAAGTAACCCTTTAAAAAACTTGGAGAACACAGGGTGAGAAGAAAGGGAGGCAGGCTTCCCTGCTGACACAAAAGCAGAGACAGCTGCCAGATGAACCTTCAGGGTAGCTGGTCTAAGGCCTAAGGAATTCAGATGGACCAAACAGTCCAAAAGAATGGGAAGATCAGCAGATTCTGGGGTAATCTGCCTCTCAGAGCACCAGATGGAAAACCTCTTCCACTTAGAATTATAAGTGGCCCTAGTGGAAGGCTTCCTTGAAGCCTTTAAAATATCCATAACACCTTGAGAAAGGTGTAAATCAGCAAATTCTAGCTCCTCAAGAGCCAAGCCTTGAGGTGGAGGGACTTGAGGTCCGGATACCACACTCTCCCCTGTGCACAGGCCAGTAAGTCGTGAACTCTGGGCAGGCTCAGGGCAGGGTGGACTGCCAGGGACAGGAACAGAGGGTACCAGGGCTGTCTGGCCCAATCTGGGGCAATCAGAATCACTCTGCAAGGTTGAGATCTGATTTTCACTAGTACCCTGAAAAGGAGAGGAAAGGGGGGGTACAGAACTTCCCTTTCCAATCCAACAGAAAGGCATCCAGAGGACTGAGCCCAGTACTGGAGGCCTGCAGCAAAAGAAGGAAGTTGGTGGTTGTCTGGGGCAGCGAAAAGATCTATCGAGGAGTGCCCCAACTGGCAAAGACAGACCCCAGTACTTGTGGATTCAGAGCCCATTCGTGATGGCCCTGAGAAATTCTGCTGAGGGCATCCGCAGCACATTGTCCTTCCCTGGGAGATGAACCGCTATCAGGAGGTGTTCAGGAATAAGCCGGAGACCACAACTTCATTGCTTCGTGCACAAGGCTGAAGACCGAGTGCCCTGCTTGTTGATGTACCACATTGTGGTGGTATTGTCTGTCCTGACTTGAACCACTTTGTTCTGGACAGAATCTGAAAAGACCCAAGAGCTAAAAAGACAGCTCTGAGTTCCAGAAGATTGATGTGGAGCAGAGATTCCTGAGGAGACCACACTCCTGAGTGGTAAGGTCGCTAGGTGAGCCCCCACCCTAACAGGGAGGCATCCGTAGTGAGGGTGAGGGAGGGAGAAATGGGAATGAAGGGAACCCTTGTTTCAGATTGCTTTGATCCTGCCACCAGTGTAAGGCCAGGATCAGGGTTTGAGTAACTGGGACCAATTTGGTAAGGGGTCCTTCCTCTGAGACCAATAGGCCCTCAAATGGAACTGAATGTCCTCATCTGGAATCTTGCTCCCTGCACAACAGCTGTGGAAGCAGCCATGTGCCCGAGGAGTTGCAGAAATGCCTTGCTGGTCGAGAGACCCACGAGGGTAAAGGAGGATGCCAGGGCGATGAGTCTGTCCACCCTTTCCGAGGGAAGAAAGGCCCTGGCTAACCTTGTGCTCAATTCTGCGCCTATGAAAGTTAGGGCCTGAACTGGTTCCAGAACTGACTTTGGTAAGTTTAGCAGGAATCCCAGAGAAGTGAGAAGCTGCTGGGTGACTTGCAAGTGGGATTTCACCTGACCTGGAGACTGACCCACAATGAGCCAGTCGTCCAGGTAGGGAAACACAGCAACCCCTTGCCTTCTTAAATGAGCCACTACTACAGCGAGACATTTTGTGAATACCATTGGCGCAGAGGTAAGGCCGAAGGGCATTGCCCTGAACTGGTAGTGGCCTGAGGGCAGTTCGAACCTGAGGTACTTTCGGTGGGAAGGCCTGATCAGAACATGAAAATAGGCATCCTTGAGGTCCAGGGAAGCTAGCCAGTCCCCTGGCCTTAGGGAAGGCAATATCATTGCCAGAGTTAACATTTTGAACTTTGGTTTCAACAGATGCTTGTTCAAGTATCTTAAATCCAGAATGGGCCGCCATTCTCCTGTCTTTTTTGGGGTAAGAAAGTATCTTGAATAAAGCCCCTTGCCCTGATGGCAAGGAGGAACCCTTTCCACTGCTTTGCAGACCAGAAGAGAAGAAACCCTCTGCTTCCAAAGCAAGGGCTTCTGAAGGATTTGCAGGTGGGAAATGCCTGGCTCTCATCTTTGGAAAATATTTGAAGCTGAGAACCAGACCCTGGCCTATTACCTCCAGAACCCATCTGTGCAAGTTAGGGACAGCCAGCTCTGGCTGAAATAGGCCAACCTGCCCCACTGGTAGGAGGAATCGGCCCTGGGCACCCCATCAGGGTGCCTGCTTAGCAGCAGCCTTAGGCTGAGGGGAGGGAGACGGGTCACTGCGCCACGCCTACCCCTGCCTCTGAAGAAACCCTTCAAGTAGACAGCAGAGGAGGCTTGAAATTGGCAAAAAGGCCTGGAAAAGGGTCTGCCCCTACCTCTGGGAGCATGCCTTTGTGGCATGGCATGCTTCTCCTTAGCCTGGGCACTTTTGTAGGTAGTTCTGTATTCATCCATCTTTTCATATCATTTTCTGTTTGCTCCCCAAACAGAGAATTTCCCACTAGGAAAATCCATAGCCTTTGACTGAGTATCTTGGGACAGATTAGTGCATCTGAGCCATGCCAACCCACGGAAAGCTCAGAAGTGGCCATGACCCTGGAGGAAACATCATTAACATCAACAGCAGTATGAAATTGAACTTTAGAGGCTTCAATGCCATCAGCAGCCACCTGTTCCAACTCACTAGCCAGCTGGCCATGGGCCTGCTTGACTAACTGCAATACTGTGTCCCACCTAGATTTCTGATATCTAGCCACATAAGCTACATAATTTGCCTGCCTGAGTCCCAAAGAAGCTGCCATATACTGTTTCTTCGCCATGGCATCAATCTTCCTAGAATCCTTGTCAGGAGGATGTGAGGCCAGAGGAATATTAGCCTTGTCACAGGCTGCAGCTTGTACCACACCTACATGACTACACTGCTCAATAAGGAAGTCTGTATCCGAGCCTGACAGTATACCTTCTGTCCATTTTTTTATCTACAGGAGGGACAGAATGAGGATTTTTAAAATCTTTGTTGTTTGCTTCCTAAATGACTTATGCAAAGGAATAGACAACCTCCTAGACTCTGGAATATCCATCATTTCCACATAATCAGGCTCCTCTTGCTCATCCACAGCCTCCTCTAAAGGAAGCTGGAGGTTTCTGCAACCTTTTGTAAAAATAAAGAAAGAAGGAGACTCAGACAGAATAGGGGAGATTCTAAAGGTCTGTCTGGAGAAATGTCCGGTTCAATGGGCACGTCCAGACCCTCCCAGCCACACATATTGATCAAATTCTCCTCCCTCCTGTGGTTCAAAAAATCCTCAACTTCAAAATCCTGAACCACTGGGACTGAACGAACCAACCTTTTACCAACTGTTGGTGGTTCTACAGATCCCTGAGACAGTGACTGGACAATCTGAATGGCTTTAGCTATCTCTGCAGCAGTTGGAGACACAATTCTGGACTCCAAACCTCCTGATTTCTTTGTCTTTTTACTTGGGACTGGTTCCTCTGAACCAGCCTTCCTTTTGCCGAGAAGTCTCGCCTGGTCAGAAGGCACTCCTCTGGTCCAGTGGGTACTGAACCGGGCTGGCCATCCGGGTCAGCGGACTTTTGCCTCTGCTCCCTGAGCCGCCCAATCTCTTCTCCAGGGTGGCTGCAGGGAAATTTTTACACACCTGGCAGTCTGACAGGAGGTGGTCAGTCTCCAGACAATAGACACAAGTGGTGTGTGGGTCAGCCTTGGCAAAGCGTCCCCTGAGACATCACAGTGTTGAAACCCAGTGGCCGGTTTTCCTTTGGGTTTCTAGAACTAATGCCAGCCTAACCAAAAACTTGCCTTTGATGGCAGTGCCAGGCAAGACACCCTTATCGGTTCCTAACCGTGTCACGGGTATTTGAAAAACCATAATAATTTCGCTTTTTACAACCGATAAGAACCGAACCGCACTCTAAAACCCACAGTACAGTTTTAAAAGCAGAAAAATTCAAGCGATCGGTTCAAACCGAACCGATAATTAATTTTCCACACAGACTTGAATTTTTGTACTTACGGTTACCAGATAGAGCTTTAGAACCGAAATGCGGTAAAAATAATGACTTTTGCCGGTTCAAATGAACTGAAAACTACTCTCTTGAACCGAGAATGAACCGAGCTGAAGGAGCTGATCTCCGGAGCGACTGTTCAGTGAAGCGGAGTAAAGAATCTGACAGTTTCATTTGAAACTGCCAGATAGAGCTTTGGGCACAGCGCCCTCGCGCTGTAGAACTCCAGATCTTCTGGAGTTAACTCCTTCCTCTCCGGGGCAGTTCAGCTGCAGTGGCTGACTGCTATTGTTATAATATAGCAAGACTTCACGGTGTTTGAAAATGAGAGGGGACTCAGATAGCCTGGGGGGAGAAACCCCTGACGGTCTGGCTGGAGAGATGTCTGGTTCAATGGGCACATCCAGACCTTCAAAACCACATTCATTCTCCTCATGTCCTCTTCCTCCTCCGGTTCATAAAAATCCTCAAAATCATCATCTCTTGAACGGTGGAACCGCCTGAACAGCGCTTCCCTGATGGTGTCGGTTCAATTAGAACGAGAAAGTGACTGGACAATTTAAATTGCTTTAACTATTTCCTCAGCGGTTGGGGAAAGAAGAACCATACTAGCTGACTTTCTAGCCTTTTTAGTTGGAACCGGCTCCTTGGAGCTGGCTCTTCGTTGGCCCGAGGAAGTATTGCCCTGGTCAAAGAGGGCACTCCCTCCGGTTCGGTTGGAACCGAACCAGGCTGGCCATCCGGGTCAGCGGACTTTTTGGCCTCCCTTTCCCTGAGCCTACCAACTCTCTTTTCTATGGTGGCAGCAGGAAAATTCTTAAAATCTGGCAGTCTGCATTGAGGTGGTCAAACCCCAGACAATACACACAGGTGGTGTGCGGGTCAGCCTTAGCAAAGGCTTCCCCACAAACACTACAGTGCTGAAACCCAGTGGGCCGGGTTTTTCTTTTGGGTTTCTCAGACATAGTGCCAGCCTAACCAAACTTGCCAGTTTATGGCAATCCACCAAGCAAGACTCTCTTATCGGTTCCCAACCGTGTCACGAGTTGTGGAAAAAACCGTAATGAAATCCGTTTTTTTTAGAACCGATAAGAACCAGGAACCGCACTCTAAATAAGGACTAGTAAAGTTTGAGAATAACCTGATTGGTTCAAACCTAACCGAAAAGCGTTTACAAGTTCCACACAGAATAAAATAAATGTGAGCCTATCTATTACTTACAATACCACAGACAGAGCTTGAACCGACTGGTTGCGGTTTAATTTCGATAAAAAAAAAAAAATACTTTTTAACCGACAAACGAACCGAGCAGAAGGAGAAATCTCCGGAGCGACTGTTCAGTGAGGCGGAGTAAAGAATCTGACAGTTTGAGTTTGATTAACAAGAGACAGAGTTTTCGACAGAGCTCGCGCTCAAGGTTCCATGCCTGGCATGGAAAGTTAACTCTTTCACCTCCGGAGCAGTTCGAAGGTTGGGACTCACTGCATATGTCATGATATAGCAAGACTTCATGTTGTTTGAATTAGAGCTTTTTGGTAAAGCACATCATCTCTATGTTTACAGAAAACAAAATGAAGCCTTCAAAGAAAAGAACACCTTCCCTACAGTCAAATATGGAGGAGGTTCAGTGATGTTTTGGGGTTGCTGTGCTGCCTCTGGCACTGGGTGCCTTGAACGTGTGCATGGCATCATGAAATCTGGAGATTATCAGGCCATTTTGAAGCGCAATGTTGAACCCAGTGTCAGAAAGCTGCGTCTCCGTCGAAGGTCATGGGTCTTACAGCAGGACAATGACCCCAAACACACTTAAAAAAGCACCCAGGAATGGTTCAAGACAAGACGCTGGACTGTTCTGAAGTGGCCAGCAATGAGTCCAGATCTAAATCCCATTGAAAACCTGTGGAGAGATCTGAAAACAGCAGGTGGGAGAAGGCACCCTTCAAATCTGGGAGAACTGGAGCAGTTTGCACAATGAGTGGGGCCAAACTGCCAGTAGAGAGGTGCAGGAAGCTCATCCATGGCTATAGGAAGCGGTTGATTGCAGTTATTTTGACCAAAGGTTGTGCTACCAAATATTAAGTCTAGGGTGTCAATAATTTTGTCAATGCCATTTCTTTTCATTTTCTGATTTAAAAGGATATATTAAATTCTGAATCAAAAACAAAGGTTCTGTAATATTAACAGAGAAATAAAGAACTGGAGACCAAATACTGTACTGTTGTTAATTTCAACTTATGTTTACAGGAATTGTGAGTTATTTGAAAAGTCAAGGGCATGAAATATTTTGGCCACACAGTGCTGGGCAAGAGAAAAGATGCTGCCAAACTCCAAAGCCGGGCCAACAATGGCCTTGGCCACTGGGAAGGCTTCCATAGGGGTATCCCCTCTTTTAAGAATATTTGTAAGAGGGTACTCCACCCATTAATGGACAGGTTAAAGGGGCATCCCTGTGGATTTGGAGACAAGGCGGAGAATTCCCAGAAATGACAAAGGGCCCTCCTTCGTCGACGGACTACCCACCAACTCATCATCCAATGGATGAGAGTGAAGGTCGGTTTTGTCGGAATCCGAGGAATCTGGATAAATCAGTTGGCCACCAAGGTCCCCTTGCACATGCCTGGGGCGGTCAGGTGTGAGGGTAACCGAACTTCTACGAGGGAGACCCAGAACTGTCTGAGAATCCTTCATGGGAGGCCCTTCCGAGGGCTGTTTAGGTGGCGGTTCCTCCACTATCAGTGGGGAGAGCGGTTCTGGCCAAACCGGGACAGATTTTACCGGCTCCACGGGCAGAGGAACAGATTTTACTGGTTCCAATGGATTTGGCTTCGGCCTGGGAGGCGAAAGCCACGTAATGACCAGGGTGGAAATCTAAGAAGGCTTCTGCCCGGATGGAATGAGCTGTTGCCACATCAGATCTTTGTAGCGTCAACAAGAGTTTCCGCTGAAGCCTCTCCTCATCCAAGAAGGACGAAGATGAGAGGTGGCATCGCTTCTTTTTATTTTATTTTTTTTTTAATTTCTTTTTATTACAAATTTTCTCCACACATATACAGAATAAATATCATACATAGTTAAGATTGCAATCAGTTATCTTTGTGGTTTAGACAGAATAAATACAGGTTACTCACCTGTAACAGGAGTTCTAGGAATGGTATATGTTGTTCATCCACACTTATTGGCAGGTATCCTTGCCGCTTTAAATCTTCGTGGGAAGGTCTTCAAGCTGGCTCTCCACCCACCTGGGTGGTAAAACTCTCGGCTCTGCCATGGCGCCAGATCTGGCCCGCTGGAAGCTCAGGTTGTGCGTCAGCCGGGAGGTCGGAGTTAGGATGAACATATACCATTCCTAGAACTCCTGTTACAGGTGAGCAACTGTATTTCTAGGGACACGGATATGTTGTTCATCCACACTTATTGGCAGACTCCTAGCAGTTCTCCGGGAGGAGGGAGGCAAGGCGCACACCCCCTACTTAGGGAACAGAGACTGGAGAACCGAGGCCCCAAAACCAGCATCCCGGCGTGACTCAAGGTCGATGTGGTAGTGGGTGATGAAGGTGTGTGCTGACTTCCAGGTAGCACTCCTGCAGATTTCCTGGATAGGGACGTCCCTGGAAGCAGCCACCGATGCAGCAGTATGGCGGGTAGAATGAGCTCTTATCCCTCTGGGAGGCTCCATGCCCGCCAACTTATAGCAGAGATCTATGCAGGAGGTGACCCACCTGCCTATCGTCCGCTTGGCTGCAGGTCTGCCAGGTGCGGCTTCAGCGTAGGTGACAAACAGCTGGCGAACCTCTCCCCAAATTTCAGCCGTGCGGTCCTTATAGTAGCGGCGCCTCTAGGGTCCAGAGTATGGAGCTCATATTCCGCCTCCGAGGTGTGATTGGGGTAGAACACTGGCAGAGTCAACACCTGGTTAAGGTGAAACTCCGACACCACCTTCGGAAGGAATTTCGGTTGGGGGCGCAGGACAACCTTGTCCCTGTGGAAGACCAGGTAAGGAGACTCGATGGAAAGCGCCTGGAGCTCTCCCAGCCTTCTGGCTGACGTAATAGCCACCAAGAAGGCGGTCTTCCAGGACAGGTGAGAGAGATCACACCTGTGCATTAGTTCGAATGGCTTGCCCATGAGCTTTGCCAGTACCAGCAGTAGATCCCACGGAGGTGGAGGTTCTCGCACCGAAGGGGAAATGTGATCAAGGCCTTGGAAAAAGCGCCAGACCACCTTCTCCTGCGCCACTGATGGCTTCCCGGCCCGCGCCTGTAAGCAGAGATGGCTGCCAGGTGCACCCTTAGGGTCGTCGACCTAAGCCCTTGCTGAGAAAGGGACCATAGATAGTCCAAGATGCTTGCCAAGGAACAGGAGGAAGGGTCCAGGCCCTTGCCCTGACACCAAATGGAAAACCTTTTCCATTTGAAGGCATAGCATTTCCTGGTCGACTCCTTACGGGATGCCTCAACTACATTGAGGACGTCGTCGGAAAGATCCAAGGCATGGAACTCTAGCCGCTCAGGAACCAGGCCGTCAGGTGCAGGGACTGAAGGTCCGGATGGAACACCTTCCCCTGATTGACTGAAAGCAGGTCCGGGCGGGCTGGAAGCTGCCTCGGGAGCTTGGAGCTGAGGCTGAGGAGATCTGGATACCAGCATTGGCGAGGCCAGTCTGGGGCTACCAGAATCACCTGCACCTTGTCCCTCCTTGCCTTGAGAAGCACCTTGTGGATCAAGGGAAATGGGGGAAAGGCGTAGAAGAGGCCCGGGGTCCACGGCCTCGAGAAGGCTTCCCCCTGCAGCGAGCCCTGCTGAGGGGGGCGGGCATGGAACAGCCTCAGCTTCGCATTCTCCCTGGAGGCAAACAGATCCACCTGAGATGTGCCCCAGTGGGAGAACAGATCTTGTACTACCTCCCGCAGGAGGGACCACTCGTGGGATACAGCCCCTAACCAGGTTAGGGCATCGGCCACGGTGTTGGAGGCTCCTGCCACATGAATGGCTAGGAGATCCGCCTCCAGGCTGCGCACGAGTGACCAAATGCGGAGAGCTTCCTTGCACAGAGGTATGGAACGCGTCCCACCCTGGCGGTTTAGGTAGTACATGGTCGTGGTATTGTCCGTCTGAACCCGAACCACTTGACCCCGTAGAAACGGAGCAAAGGCGGTGAGAGCTAGGCGGACCGCTCGGAGCTCCAGCAGGTTGATATGGCATTGGGACTCCCGCGGGGACCAGAGGCTGTGCGCTCTGTGCTCCCCCAGATGGGCACCCCAACCCATCAGAGAGGCGTCGGTCGACAGAGAGACCGTCGGCTCGGGGCGGACAAACGGGATGCCCTCTTGCAGATGAGCTGGAACAATCCACCACTGGAGGGCGTTCCACATCCCCTGGGTCACCGTCACTAGCTAGTCCAATGGATCGCAGCGTTGAGACCACTGGCTGGCCAGTCCCCACTGAAGGGGGCGCATGTTCCAGAGGGCCCAACGGACCACACTGGTGCAGGCCGCCATGAGACCCAGGAGGTGCAGGAAGTCCCGGGCAGGGCGAACTGCCCAACCAGAAATGATCAGGCAAAGGAGGAAAGAACCTCAGCCCTGTCCGCTGGGAGCCGTGGCTCTGGCTCAAGAGAGTCGAGCTCTGCCCCGATGAAGAGAATCACCTGCTCCGGTTCAAGTTCCGACTTGACCTCGTTGATGAGTAGGCCGATTTGAGAGCAGACCTGGAGGGCCAGATCTCTGGACCACACCACCTCCTGTCTGGAGGGGGCTGCTATCAGCCAATCGTCCAGGTAAGGGTACACCCGAACCCCTCGGCACCGCAGGAATGCCGTCACCACTGCCATGCATTTGGTGAAGACCCTGGTGCATGAGACAGGTCAAGGGCATGGCTTGAACTCTACAGGGGATCCTTCCACGAAAGCTAAGGAATCTTGGTGAGACGGACGGATAGGACGTGAAAAACGCCACGCCCAGGTCCAGAGAGCAGAACCACACGCGCCCAAGCATGGTATTATCTGAGCCAGAGTGACCATCCTGAAGGTCCGAGACCTTAGGAACTTGTTTAGGTCATGTAGGTCGAGAATGGGCGCCAGCCCCCATCCGCTTTGGGACCAGGAAGTACCTGGACACAAACCCTGGTCTGAGGGAGGGTCCGCCACCTCTCTGATCACCTCTTTCTCGAGAGCAGAGCGATGTCGGCTCGGGCGAGCCGACAGTGAGGCTCTGCGGACTCGAGGCTCCTGGGGTGACGGTTTGAAGGGCGGGGCCTGCTCGAACTCCAGAGGCAGGCTCTTTCCTACCACTTCCAACACCCACCGGTCTGTGGTAATAGCAGACCAGGCGGAAAGGAGTACCGGAGCCGTCCCCCCACGGGGGGAACCTGGGGCGAGGTGACGAGGTTGGGGGCGACACCCCTCAACCCGTCACTGTGCAGGCTTGGAGGAGGGACCGGCCGAGGGACCTCCTGGGCCTTTACCTCCCTGCTTCCTGGAGGAGGAAGCCGCGGGCTTGGGTTTGGGACGCCAAGCGCGAGCCTGCTGTCCCTGATGTTGCTGGGCCGGACGTGCTGAGGGCTCAGATGGATGAAAGGGCTTGGGTGCGTCTGCGTGCCCTTGTCCCTCTGAGCGGATGAGACCGAGTCCAAAGTGGCATTGGACTTTCGATCCTCTGGAGGTGGCCTTCCACCCAGGGCCGAAGAGGTCAGTCCCCAGGAAGGACATCCGCCAATTTGTGCTGGGTATCCGCTGTGAAGGTGGATATCCTCAGCCATGCCCGACGACGGCGATAGCCACTGTGGCCGCGATCGACCTGGCGCATGAGTCTCCAATGTCCAAAGCAGTCTGAAGTTGCTGCTTTGCCACTGCCCTGGTCCCACACCTGCCTAACCGTAGTCTGCAGGTCAGCCGGAAGATGAGGGACTAGCTCGTCCAGGGAGCCCAACAGGGCATGGGAGAAATGTGCCATAAGCATGGCCAAGCTGGCCTGATGAAGGCCAAGGGAGGACGCAGCGTAGACTTTTCGCCCGGCATAGTCCAATTTCTTGGACTCCTAGTCAGGAGGTTTGTCCACGTCCCTAGCATTTCCGGCACGCCGGAAAACGCTGTCGGTAACTAACCCCTCGGCTGAGGGATGTTCCGAGAAACCGAGAGGGAACCGTAGGGACCGCATACTTCCTGGCCATCCTGGCCGAAGGCGCAGGACAAGGCTGGGCCCACAATGGCTTCGGCCACAGGGAAGGCCTCTGTAGGGGAATCCCCCCGGTCCAATATCTCCGTGAGGGGATACTTGGCCCGCTTGGATACGGGCTCGAGCTGCATCCCGGTGGACTCCGAGATGAGCCTAAGCAAACCCAGAAAGGACGAAGGGCTATCGTCCAGCGACTGACCCCCAGAGGACTCCAAGTCCACTCGCCTGGAGAAAAGGGAGGAATCGCACTTGGAAGAGTCCACAAAGAGCTGCCTCAGGCCTGAGCCATCCTCCACCTGCCGAGGGCGATCGGGAGTGAGGGTGACCGACAGCCTATGGGGTAAACCCTGAGCCGACCGAGAGTTCTTGGTCGGAGCCCCAAACAACGGCTGTGGAGACAGAGGTTCCGCCATAATCGGTGGAGCAGCTGGTTTCGCTGAGCAACAGGCCTGGGAACAGGCGCCAGCAAAGCGAGGGTTGCTTCAGTCACCCGTGACAGCCACTTAATAGCCGGGAAGGCGACGCCGTCGGTTATTCCCGCCAACAGAAGCTGCTGCCTACATGAGGTCTCGAGATTGTCGACGCAACTTGGCGCTGCTTCCCCGTCCGAGTAGGAGGACGAGGATGAGCGGCGGCGCCCGCTTGTCAGAGGTGCCTAGACCGCCATGTGGCGGATCGGCTGGACCGCCAAGAAGACCGAGACTGCGAACCTCGCTTTTCCGAGGAGGGTGCAGGGAAGGCACGGGGAAACCCGCCTCCCTCGCTTGGAAGGAACACTCAAGGGCTCCGGAACCGGAGGCACTGGCAAGCCCATGGGATCCTCAACCACCACTGGGGAACCAGGAGAGAGGATTTTAGGCTTCTCCGTCGACAACCCGTCCAACGGTCGAGAAAAATCTCGACTGCGCGACAGGAGTCTCGGTCAACTGACCTGACGGGACACCAGAGCCAGTGTGGCCGGGTCAAGGATCGATCAAGTCACTAGTTGACCACTCGGGAAGGGGGACCCTCCCCGCCTCCCAAGAGCATCGACGGACAGACTTACCCTTGTCCTCCTTCTTTTGGACCGAGAGAAGGTCCTAAGATAAAGGTCCCTCTCCTTGGTGGAGAGAGACAGACAAAGCTCCTTAAAGGAAGCAGTATATGAGGATCCCAGGAGAGTGGGATAAATGCGGCGGCGAGGAAGATGCGTCCGCGCCGCCTCTTCTTGAGGGCGATCATCTGCTCAAGCTGATCTGCCGAGCCCGCCCGCTGAAACCGCCAACCGGCCTCTTTCGACTTTACCGGAGGGTAACGCTTCTCGGGTCGCCCAAGTTGCAGACGGGCACGACGGTCTTCCAGGACATAGGCCGAGAAAGAAGAGCACAGGTCGCAAGCCTGCGGGTCGTGCTCAAGGCCCAAGCAGTAGACGCAAGTGGAGTGCGGATCCGTCCGAGACATCTTCTGCCCGCATGGGCATCTCCGGAAACCGGGAGTCGATTTGTCCATCGCAGCCACGAGGGAAGAAGTTGACCGAAGTCTAGAAAACCTAGGAGTTTAATTTCGGAAAACTGAAGAGTTAGGAACCAGTCTTATACGCAGAGCTGTTAGGAGGGAAACCTGAGCTTCCAAGCGGTAAGGAAGATTTGGCGTCATGGGACGGAACCGAGAGTTTTAACACCCGGGTGGGTGAGAGGAGCCAGCTTGAAGACCTTCCGGAAAGATTTAAAGTGGCAAGGATACCTGTCAATAAGTGTGGATGAACAACATATCCATGTCCCCAGAAAAAGCAATTTCCTGCTAGTACTCCGTCTGGCTCTGGACCCAGCCCCTCCCACCTACACACCTAAGTACTCTGTCCTGCCCCTTCAGCTTAAGGTAAAAAAATTACAGTAACACAACACACACAAAGATAACACAAAATAGAATTTTATTATGTACAATATTGTGTACAATAATACAACAATTTTTATTAGTTTATTTCACAATTGCAGCATAGAAGACAGTTAAAATAATGCAACAAAATAAGCCAAAGCAAGCTACTCTATTTTCCCTTTAGATAGGGAAAAATCTTCTTCATCGAAACAAAAAGTAAAGAGCCTGACCCTGAGCCTTCTTCACAGTCTGAAGCCAGCCCCAACCAGCCCCCGCCATACTAGTAGTCAGGCAAAAAACCACCAAGGTTCTCGGGTCTGGGTCTGTGTTTGTAGACATAACAGGCGATCAGTCTAACTTGACCGCACCAGTTTCTGAAACGAGTGAGCATAACAGTAGCAGCAGTTCAGTGCCATCACATTCTGGTTCAGTACAGGTAAAGCAACCTTTCACTTTAAATGATGAGGAAATAAACACTGAGAAAAGAAGCAAAGATAAAAAATATGATGTTGAAAAAAGGGCTCGAACATTTCAGCATCACTGGCTAAATCAGTTTACCTGGTTAAGGTATGATGACCAAAAATACGTCATGTACTGCTCTGCCTGTGAGAAATATCCCACTCTTGCGACTCCTGCTTATTCAAAAAAACCTAACGTGTTTGCCACTGGTTCAAATAATTTCAGAATTGAGTCCGTGAGAGCCCATGAGAAATCAAATCCACATATAATTTGTGCAAACCAGCATAGTCACGAAACTGGTCAACATGCAGTCAATTTTAACATATCTGAAACTGCAATATATCATGCATTTTCTCAGATGGAGGAAGTCACCAAAAATAAAATGAGGCTACTATGAGAGAAACCTGCCCAGCTTGCTCACATCCTTGACCTAATAGAAATGTTACTGGCTATGAGTGCGTCTACTGCTAAATGTGAGAGAGTATTCTCCATTCAAAATCTTATAAAAATAAGAACAAGTTTGGCTGATGACACGCTCCAGCCACTTCTGCACATAGCAGTTGAAGGCCCTGCATTAGACAGCTTTGATCCGGATCAAGCTATCAACCACTGGCTACTATCAGGTCCTGGCACATGCCACATTCATGGTCATCATGGTCATGCTAGTTCAACTACTAGTTCTGCTGATTCACGTGAAAATGTCCCAGAGGCTGTCACTAGTCTTGATGATGACATGACTGAATATGATGCTCCGGCTGGAGCAAGCTCAGGCTTCCTGTAACTTTTCCCGATGCTGATGCTGTACTGTCCGCTACTCTGCTGTAATGATGTTCTCACTGTGCTGCAGGCTGGCACTCTGTGCTGCTGCTGCAACCACACTTACTGTCAGTTCCTCGCTGCTAATGCTAATTCTGTCTATGCTCGCAGCCCTCGCCATGCTGCTGACAAAATAAAATCATATTATTTATTCTCCTTATTGTCTATTTCAACACTAAATAACTACTACAATAAATCCATTGCGTTTCTGTAGTTTGATATTTTCCATTAAAAATATGCCATTTTATACGGGACTACCAACTCAAGCACTGGGACAACTACTTTTGACAGCACCTTGTCCGTGGACAAGTACTCTAATTTTAAAATTTGTCAAGCTCCTGGCTCCTGGGCCAAACAAGTTGGTCCCAAGGAAGGGCACATCAGCTAATTTGTGCTGGGTATCCGCCGGGAAGGAGGAGAACCTCAGCCAAGCCCTTCGACGAGAGGCAACCGTGGCAGTCATCGAGCGGGCACAAAATTCCCCGATCTCCAGGGCTGTTTGAAGCTGCTGTTTGGCAACAGCTCTGCCCTGATCCTGGACCTGCTTGACCATGGTCTGCATGTCCGTGGGAAGATGTGGGAGGACTTCATCCAGCAACACTAAAAGGGCATGAGAGAAGTGTGCCATGATGACAGCCAAACTCGCCTGATGAAGGCCCAAGGAGGAAGCCGCATAGACCTTCCTGGCTGAATGGTCCAAGATCTTGGACTCTTTATCAGGAGGTCATTCAGTGTCGCCAGAACTGCCAGTATGCCTGAACACAAAGGCGGTCACCAGGCTCTCAGTCGAAGGGTGCTCTGTGAACCCCAAGGGACCCCATGGGCATTGCATACTTGTGAGTCATGCAGGCAGATGGAGCTGGAAAAGAGCAGGTGCTGCCAAAGTTCTGGGCAGGCCTCACATAGCCTCAGCCACAGGAAAGGCCTCCGATGTATCCCTCTCTCAAGGATGTCTGCAAGAGGGTAGTCTGAGTTTTTCTGGATGGGCTCCAGGGGCACCCCTATAGAATTCAGAGATGAGGCGAAGAATCCCTTGGAAAGACAAGGGACATTCCTCCGTCTCTAAGCCAATGGTTGATTCACCATCCTCTGGATGAGAATGCAAGCCAGTGACGTCCGAATCCGACAAATCTGTGTACAACGGCCTACCACCCAGGCAGGGTGGGACAAATCGGGTACCCAGGTGGCCAATGGCTACTTAAAAAATTGGTTTGGCTACCAGATTTTGAAAGTTATTGGCCAACTTGGCTACTTGCCTGCAAAGAGATTTTTGAGCCCTTAAAAAGAATGGCCACTACAAATATTAGTTTGGCTCTCAGATTTTGAAAGCTAGTGGCCAAACTGACCACCAGCTCACAAACTGATTTGTCCCACCCTGCACCCAGGTCATCTTTGACCCGCCGAGAAACCCAGTGTCAGGTCTATCTTCCTTGGAAGGAGCCCCTCCCACAGGCTGACTGGGCAGTGGTTCCACCACAGATTTAGTCGGGTCCAGCCTAGGAGGTGAAAGCCAGGTAATGGCCGGTGTAGAAGCTGGGGTTGGCTTCTGCACGGTCAAAATTAGCTGCTGCCGCGTGAGATCCTCGTAGCGTCAATGGAGTTTCCGCCAGAGCGTCTCCTCATCAGAGGAGGACGAGGACGACCGATGGCGTCGCCTCTTCTTAGAGCGTTTATGGCTCTTCCTCGGCCTGTCGGTCGAGGGGGTCCGAGACCTCGATCGAGATTGGATGGGCTGACTCGGTCACTTGGGAGACACTGAAGGGGCCAGTGATTTCCCGGGATCAGGGACCACATCGTCGATAGGAGTCCCAGCAGGCTGGGTCTCATCATCTGGAAAGACCAGATTAGGGGTTCGATCGAGGGAATCGTCGATCGGAGTCAGCGATATCAGATCGATCACGATTTCCACCTCGATCGATCGATAATTCAGTCAACTGACTAGACAGCAGAGCCGAAAAGCCAGCGGCCGAAGGTGCAATCTCTACCAAAGTCGAGAACACATGCTCCTGGGATCAAGATCTCTACCGCTCCCAAGAAAGTCTCCGTCGAGACAAAGACGACCCAGGGTCCTTCTCCCACTTATGGGATCGAGACGAGTGTGAGCCCGCAGGGGCCTCTCCCTTGTTCGGAAGAGACTGGCACAACTCTCGGAAGGAACCCGAGAAGGTGGAGCCCAGGTTGAGTGGAACGAAGAAGCTCCGAGAGGAATCTGCAGCATGAGCCACTTCCTTCCCGAATGCCTGCATGCATTACAACTGCTCGGCAGATCCCGCAGCCATGTAAACCACCCACCGAGCCTCCTTGGATTTCACCAGAGGGTTCCTCTTCTCTGGCTCACCAGCTTCACACGTGCGAGATGGTTGTCAAGGACGTTGGGATGAAAGGAAGGCACAGACTGCATTTTGAGGTGTCATGTTTGACACCAAGGCAATAGACGCATTATGGGGATCGGGTACGACATCTTCTGGCCGCAAGGGCACCGACGAACCGGAGGAAGACTTCTTCCATGATTGAAGCAGCAACCCCTATGCATCACCAATGCGAATAATGCAACTTCTTCGGTAAACCAAAGGTTTGAAAGCCAGGGCCTACAAAATGCATTGAGCACAAGGAGGCAACCTGAATCTTCCAGAAGAAAGGAAGATCTGGCGTCATGGGACGGAACAGAGGTATATACCACCGGGTGGGTGGGTGGGAGGAACTAGCTTGAAGACTTCGGTGAGATTTAAAGTGGAAGGGGACATGCCAAAGAGTGTGGATGAACAACATATCCACGATCCTAGAAAATATTTTTTAACTTAATGATTACAAAAGAAGGAAGTGGCACATCTGCTAGTACCACCATTTTCACCTTAAGATTAATACTTAGGGTACCATTAAGATTTGTTTTCCATTACAGACTTGCTCTTGCTCCCCTGTGACAGAGTGTCCTGTACAACAGCAATTTGCTGTACACTGAATGTTTTTAAATAGACTGGAGGCAGATACAATATTTTGTAACACAGCTACTACAAATTGACCTTCAGGTTCTGCAAACACACTGAGATGCAGTTTCCCTTCCCTCAGCAGGAAATTTGTGAAAAGTTCTGCTTATTCTCTAGCATGGTGGTGCGGTCAAGTGGTCATAATCTAAATTAACTGTTTTGAAAAAGTTGGGGGGCCTACGACTCCCAAATTTCTTGTTGTATTATTGCGCCTTACACTTGAGCAATTATCTCAGGATGAGGCAGGGTCCGGATGGTGAGGCAAGAAATCGAAATTACGTACCTACTGTAATTCTTAATTTTCTTGGACAAAGTCTCCACCACTCATTCACACTAATGGGAGTATGCCGGACGTGCTAGGACCCAGTGGGAGCCAAAACTTTTTAGGAGGGCCAGCGCCGAGATGGAACCGCAAGGAAGTGGCACCATGAGCTAGGCTCGCACGGTATAGACTATCTCGGTGTCTCCTGCACCTGACTCTGTCAGGACTGCCCCACTCCACCCTCCTTGCCTGACCAGCAGCACAAAGCAAATGCTACGAAGCTGGTCTATATGCCCCAACTGACACACTTTTGAACCTATGCACTAAATGTTATTGCTAGCTGCTTCTTGTGAGACTACGTCTGCAATTGTTCAACCCGTGTAATCTCTACTACAGTATATTCATATATGTGTATTTTTTTTTTTATTTTCATCTTTATCCCTCCTTACTGCCTCCGGTGCCCCCTCCTTCCATCCGCTCATGTCCCCGGTGCCTACATCCAGGGATCTGCCCTAGAGTGCCCAGCCTCCTCTCCTTTTGCACATGGGTCTGTCTATCGGTGGTCCAGGCGGACTTAGGCCGGACTTCATCTAGGGCTGCCGGAGGAATGACCTCAGTTTCTCCCTGGCGTCCCGCTCCCCAGGGCGCCTTGCGCTGAGACGTCGTCCCAGTGGTGGCGTGTACATGCAGACCCTCATGCGCCGAGGCGTCCCCCCTCCCGACTCCGACAAGCGGAGCCGCCTCACCCTTCCCTCTGCCGTGCTTCCACCGGCTATGGAGGAGTGCAGGCGCGATGCTCTTGGTAACCCACCCCTGAGGGAGGAGAGCATCCGCTGGGACGCTCAATCCTCCCTCCCTCGCCGACCCTCGACGACCCGAGTCCGCTCCTCAACCCGGTCGCCGGGCGTACAGTGTGGCGTCTAGCGCCTCAACCCTCAGCGCCACCGGGCCGGCTCATATATGTGTATTAAGTGTACTATGTGCCTATCTGTAACCTGGTTGTCTATGATCTCATCTGTAACTCACACGAAGTGTAACCAAAGTGCATTTTACTGTTAAATGTTCAGCAACTGATAACCTGCGTGTTATCCATCCCCTGTTCTCCCTCCCCCCCAGGTCGCACTGGGAGACGAGCAGCTTGTTGCTCAGTGTGCCTTTCCAGGTAAAACAATTTCAGTAAATAAATAAAGACCCTCCAACTGCCTTAGTACTCCCCCCCCCCCGAGGAGGTGCGGCATAACCAACGTAGAGAGGACTAACCTAAAAATCGGACATAAGATAATCCGAATGACCCATGTAAGAAGAGTCAAAGAAACCAAGTCTTCACAGCCCAACGATTGAAGGAGTGAAGACTGTAAACAAAGAAGTGAGCTCGGGGGATGGTGGGTGGGCATGTGAATGAGTGGTGGAGACTTCATCCAAGACCATCAAGAATTACGGTAGGTACATAATTTCCGTATCTTCCTGGACATAAAGTCTCCACCACTCATTCACATTAATGGGAGAGTACCAAAAGAAAAAATTACTCACCTTAGTAATTGCTTTTCTTCTCATGGAGTCTTGCTATATTATGACTATATGCAGTCAGCCACTGCAGCTGAACTGCCCCGGAGAAGAAAGAGTTAACTCCAGAGAGTCTGGAGTTCCACAGCGTGAGGGAGCTATACCAAAGCTCTATCTGGCCAGTTTCAAATGAAACTGTCAGATCTTCGAAGCTAACACTAAGCAACAAGTCTGTGTGGAAAGCTCTACACTAGCCAAGTGGCTACCAACTAGTAGGAATAACAACAATATAAAAAGCAATAATAACAATAACAATGAATAATAGTATTATTAGTTTCTCCCTAACAAGCACTATTAGACCCCCTTTCCCCCAAGACTCAAGTCCAGGAAGGGGGACAACATATTACTTAAAACAGAAATACCTAATTCCCTAATCCTAAATAAAGGGGGTGAAGGGAAGAACTAAAATGGCATGACACAGTGCTTGCACTAATTTGCCACCCCTACCCAAGTAGAAGTTCTGAGAGGGGCAGGAGGGAGGGTGGTCATAATACAGCAAGACTCCATGAGAAGAAAAGCAATTGCTAAGGTGAGCAATTTTTTCTTCAAACACCATGAAGTCTTGCTATATTATGACTATATGCAGATTACACAGCAGTACCTCCATGGAGGAGGGTCAGAACCTACTTAGGAAATAGGCTCTGAAGCACAGCTATGCCAAAACGAGCATCTCTCCTGGACTGAATATCCAGGGAATAATGCTTGGTAAAAGTGTGAACTGCTTTCCAAGTAGCAGCTTGACAGACTTCCAGAATGGGAATATCTCTAGCAGCTGCTAGAGATGCAGCTGTACCCCTGGTGGAGTGAGCCCTCAGTCCTGAGGGGGGTTCTCTACCTAGTTTTTGATAACAAAATTGGATACAAGAGACAATCCACCTTGCAATTGTCCTCTTAGTGGCAGGTTTCCTTGCCAACCTCGCCACAGGTAAGGAAGAGTTGGAGGATTCGAACCTGTGACCCTTGGTGCGTTAACAAATAGTAGCTTAAGGCTCTTTGACGTCCAAGCTGTGCAGATTCCTCTCACCTGAGGAAGAATGCTCAGTGAAAAATACTGAAGAGAGATAGATTGGTTCAGGTGGAAATCTGAAACCACTTTAGGCAAAACTTTCTGTTAGTCCTGAGGACTACCTTATCTCTGTGGAAAGAGATAAAATCTTCTTCCACTGACAGGGCCTGTAGTTCACTTGCGTCTGGCAGAAGTGATAGCCACTAGGAAAACAGTTTTCCAAGTCAGAAACTTGAGCCTGCTGAGGACAGAGGCTCAAAGGGGTTGCATTAACTGAGCAATGCAAACATTCAGGTCCCAAGCAGGAGCTGGTTCTCGAAAAGGAGGGTTGGTGAGAAGCAACCTTTAAAAAACTTGGAAAGCACAGGGTGAGAAGAAAGAAGCAGGCTTCCTGCTGACAGAAAAGCAGAGACAGCTGCCAGATGAACCTTTAAGGTAGCTGGCCTAAGGCCTAAGGAATTGAAATGGACCAAATAGTCCAGTAAAATGGGCAGATCAGCAGATTCTGGGATAATCTGCTTCTCAGAACCAGATGGAAAACCTTTTCCACTTAGAATTGTAAGTGGCCTAGTGGAAGGCTTCCTTGAAGCCTTTAAAATATCAAAACACCTTGAGAAAGGTGTAAGTCAGCAAATTCTAACTCCTCAAGAGCCATGCTTTGAGATGGAGGATTTGAGGTCCGGATACCACACTCTCCCCTGTGCACAGGCCAGTAAGTCGTGGACTCTGGGCAAGCTCAGGGCAGGGTGGACTGTCAAGGACAGAAGCAGTGGGTACCAGGGCTATCAGGCCCAATCTGGAGCAATCCGAATCACCTTGCAGGGCTGAGATCTGATTTTTACTAGTAACCTGAAAAGAAGGGGAAAGGGGGGAAAGGCATACAGGAACTTCCCTTTCCAATCCAACTGAAAGGCGTCCAGGGGGACTGATCCCAGCACTGGAGGCCTACAACAAAACAGAAGAAGTTGGTGGTTGTCTGGGGCTGCGAAAAGATCTATCTGAGGGGTGCCCCATCTGGCAAAGACTGACCCCAGCACCTGAGGATTCAGAGCCCATTCGTGATGGCCCTGAGAAATCCTGCTGAGGGCACCCGCCAGGACATTGTCCTTCCCTGGAAGGTGAACTGCTATCAGGGAGGTGTTCAGGGAGTAAGCTAGAGACCACAACTTCATTGCTTCGGTGCACAAGGCTGATGACCGAGTGCCCCTTGCTTATTGATGTACCACATTGTTGTGGTGTTGTCTGTCCTGACTTGAACTACTTTGTTCTGGACAGAAGCTGAAAACGCCTGAAGAGCTAAAAGGACAGCTCTGAGTTCAAAAGACTGATGTGGAGCAGAGATTCCTGGGGAGACCACACTCCTGAGTGGACAGAGTCGCCTAGTGAGCTCCCACCCTAACAGGGAAGCATCCATGGTGAGGGTGAGGGTGGAAACGAGGAATGAAAGGAACCCCTTGTTTTAGATTGCTTTAATCCTGCCACCAGTGTAAGGCCAGGATCAGGGTTTGGAGTCACTGGAACCAATTTGGAAAGGGGTCCCTCCTTTGAGACCAATAGGCCCTCAAATGGAACTGAATGTCCCTCATCTGGAATCTTGCTCCTTGCACTACAGCTGTGGAAGCATCCATGTGCCCTAGGAGTTGCAGAAAATGCCTTCTGGTCGAGACCCGCAGGGTAAAGGAGGATGCCAGGGAATGAGTCTGTCTACCCTTTCCGAGGGGAGAAATGCTCAGCTAACTTTGTGTTCAATTCTGCACCTATGAAAGTTAGTACCTGAACTGGTTCGAGAACTGACTTTGGTAAATTCAACAGGAATCCCAGGGAAGTGAGAAGCTGCTGGGTGACTTGCAAGTGGGATTTTACCTGATCTGGGGACTGACCCACTATGAGCCAGTGCCTTCAGGTAGGGAAACACAGCAATCCCTTGCCTTCTTAAATGAGCCACTACCACAGCTAGACATTTCGTGAATACCCTTGGCACAGAGGTAAGGCCAAGGGCATTGCCCTGAACTGGTGGTGGCCTGAGGGTAGTTCGAACCTGAGGTGCTTCGTGAGAAGGCCTGATCAGAACATGAAAATAGGCATCCTTGAGGTCCAGGGAAGCTAACCAGTCCCCTGGCCTCAGGAGAGCAAAATCATTGTCAGAGTTAACATTTTGAACTTTGGTTTCAAAAGATGCTTGTTCAGGTACCTTAAATCTAAAATGGGCCGCCATTCCCCTGTCTTTTGGGGTAAGAAAGTATCTTGAGTACAGCCCTTGCCCTGATGGCAAGGAGGGACCCTTCTACTGCTTTGCAGTCCAAAAGAAAGAAACCTCTGCTTCCAAAGCAAGGGCTTCTGAAGGATTTGCAGGAAAATGTCTGGCTCTCATCTTCGAAACTGTTTGAAGCTGAGAACCAGACCCTGGCCCATTACCTCCAGAACCCACCTGTCCGAAGTTAGGGACACCCAGTTCTGGCTGAAATAAACCAACCTGCCCCCCACTGGTACAGGAGAATCGGCCCTGGGCACCCCATCAGGGTGCCTGCTTGGCAGTAGCCTTAGGCTGAGGGGAGGGGGACGGTTTACTTGTGCCCCGTCTACCTCTGCCTCTAAAGAAACCCCTCTGTGCAAATGCAGAGGAGGCCTGAAATTGGTAAAAAGGCCTGTGGAAAGGCCTGCCCCTACCTCTGGGAGCGTGCCTCTGTGGAGTGGCATGCCTCTCCTTAGCCTGGGCACTTTTTTAGGTAGTTCTGTATTCATCTTTTTCATATAGTTTTCTATTTGTTCCCCAAACAGAGAATTACCCACAACAGGAAAATCCATAGCCTTTGACTGAGTATCTTGGGACAGATTAGTGCATCTGAGCCATGCCAACCTACGGAAAGCTACAGAAGTGGCCATGACCCTAGAGGAAACATCATTAACATCAACAGCAGTATGAAATTGAACTTTAGAGGCTTCAATGCCATCAGCAGCCACCTGTTCAACTCACTAGCCAGCTGGCCATGGGCCTGCTTGGCTAACTGCAATATTGTGTCCCACCTAGATTTCTGATATCTAGCCACATAAGCCATATAATTTGCCTGCCTGAGTCCCAAAGCAGCTGCCATATACTGTTTTTCGCCATGGCATCAATCTTCCTGGAATCCTTATCAGAAGGATGTGAGGCCAGAGGAATATTAGTTTGTCACAGGCTGCAGCTTGTACCACACCTACATGACTACACTGCTCAGTGAGGAAGTCTGCATCAGAGCCTGACAAGGTATATCTTCTGTCCATTTTTATCTACAGGAGGGACAGAATGAGGATTTTTAAAATCTTTGTTGTTTGCTTCCTAAATGACTTATGCAAAGGAATAGACAACCTCCTAGACTCTGGTATATCCATCATTTCTACATAATCAGGCTCCTCTTGCTCATCCACAGCTTCCTCTAAAGGAAGCTGGAGGGTTTCTGCAACCTTTTTGTAAAACATAAAATGAGAAGGGGACTCAGACAGAATAGGAGGAGATTCTAAAGGTCTGTCTGGAGAAATGTCCAGTTCAATGGGTACGTCCAGACCCTCCCAGCACACATGTAATGATCAAATTCGTCCTCCCTCTCCTGTGGTTCATAAAATTCCTCAACATCATACTCCTGAACCACTGGCACTGAACAAACCAACCTTTACCAACTGTAGGTGGTTCGGCAGGACCCTGAGACAGTGACTGGACAATCTGTATGGCTTTAGCTATTTCCAGCAGTTGGAGAGACAATTTTGGACTCCAAACCTACTGATTTCTTTGTCTTTTTCACTGAGACTGGTTCCCTGAACCAGCCTTCCTTGCCCGAGGAAGTCTCGCCTGGTCAGAGGGCCTCCTCTGGTCCAGTGGGTACTGGACCGGCTGGCCATCCGGCCATGGACTTCTTGGCCTCCTCGCTCCTGAGCCGGCCCAATCTCTTTCCAGGGTGGCTGCAGGAAATTTTACACACCTGGCAGTCCGACAGGAGGTGGTCAGCCCTCAGACAATAAACACAGTGGTGTGTGGGTCAGCCTTGCAAAGGCTTCCCACAGACATCACAGTGTTGAAACCCAGTGGGCCGGTTTTTCTTTGGGTTTCTCAGACATAATGCCAGCCTAACCAAAAACTTGCCTTTTGATGGCAGTGCCAGAAGACACCCTTATCGGTTCCTAACTCGTGTCACGAGTATTTGAAAAACCTATTTTAAAAGCAAGTTTTTTAGAACCGATAAGAACGGGAACCGCACTTAAAAGCCCAACCACACTTTAAAACGTTAAATTAAGCAAACCGATCGGTTCAAAACCGAACCGTAATTGAATTTCCACACAGACTTTAAATTTTCTACTTACGGTTTACCAGATAGAGCTTTTAACCGAAATGGTAAAATAAATATTTTGCTGGTTCAAATGAACCAAAATACTCGCTTGAACCGAGAAATGAACCGATGTGAAGGAGCTGATCTCCGGGCGACTGTTCAGTGAAGCGGAGTAAAGAATCTGACAGTTTCATTTGAAACTGGCCAGATAGAGCTTTGGTATAGCGCCCTCGCGCTGTGGAACTCCAGACTCTCTGGAGTTAACTCTTTCCTCTCCGGGGCAGTTCAGCTGCAGTGGCTGACTGCATATAGTCATAACATAGCAAGACTTCATGGTGTTTGAAAGTACAGTTACCTAAGAACTTACCCTAACAGCAGATCTGCAAGAAACGAAAATTATGTATTCCATTCATCACTGTTGGGTACTCGGACGGAGGTCAGGACCCCGTGGGAGCTTTTTTTTTTTTTTCAGGTAGGTGGAGCCGATACACCCTCGGCACCGCCCTCGAGGCCAAAGCATTGCGTGGCGCTCGCAGGTTGGCCATTAGGCTGCGTCAACTCTGCCTGCCCGGCCAGTTCTGAGTCGCCGAGAGGTAAGAGGAAGGAGAGGAGGGTGGGACAAGGAAGTCCAAGGGACAGAAAAAGGAAAGATATATAAACTAAAAGAAGAAATAACGACTGAGAGGACAGAAGAGGAAGAAGTCGGAACTAAAGAGATTGGGAGGGCCCCAATCTCTGGAAAAGGAGGAGGAGGTAGGGTGGGTAAAGAATTTAGGAGGAGAGGGGGGAGTTAAACATCCCAGACTCTGGTCCATCCCCAGATTACATAGGAACTGCAAAGAGTAGCCAAAGGCCTTCTGCCAGAATTCAAGGCACAGAATGGCAGGCAGAACACTCCAGATAAGCAGAGTCGGCTATTCTGGAAGAAGGACAGGTACAGAGAATTAACACCCTCTCAAGGAAAGATTATTGGTGAAAAAAAAGGAAGACATTTTTTTTTGTAATAAACAAGGACGGAAACAAGGAGGAGGAGAGAATGGAGGGCAACTGTCAACTCCCACCCCACAGGGGTGGAGCCAAAGCACTGAAGAAGGAGTGCCCCCCATGCTTTCCACTCTACCCAGAATATTATCCCCCAGGTGCCACATTGTTTACCCCACTCCTGACAGGAAAGGAGAGGGGAAGAGATGGGCACAGACAGGAGAGGGACGGAGGGATTGTGATGAATGGTGAAGATACACAGAAAGATCATAATTACGGTAGGTATGTAATTTTCATATTTTATCTGTGTCAGTCTTCACCATTCATCACTGTTAATGAGTGCCAAGACCCCACAAAGGGGGTTTTCGTTTACACCCTAAGGGACAAAGTCCCTTAGCTCTCAGTGGGTGACACACTAAGAGGGAGAACCTTCATGGCCTGGAGAGGCCCGAGAGTGGGGAGAGTGAGACGGGTTCCCCCCGGAGGGGGAAGGAAGCTGCCCCAACAAGCGCCATCTCGCTCTACGGGAGAAGAGATATGTTCTCTGGTGAGCGGAGTTAATCACCCTACTCCGGCTCAACGGTGACAACCGGGAAAGATGCAGCCATGCCATCCGCCTAGTGCAGATCGCTGTCCCTACGACCCTGGTAGCTACCTCATTGGCATCATAAGATGCCCTCGTTTGGTGCCTTGCTAGCTCCAGGCCACGCGCAGAGTGTGCAATGGCTTGTCTGGTTTGCTCCGTATCAGGCAATGAGGCTAGGAGCTGACCTAGCCTGGACCACAAGAACCTGTCATAGGCTGCACAGTGGGCCTGATGTGCAGAAATGGAAAGCAATAACCGTGCCGAGTAGAAATTCCTCCTACCCCAGAAGTCAAAATCTGAGGAGTCTTGATCTGGGGGCCGGGCACAGTGAGGGGCGCGAAGCCCATCAGGAGTATCCAACTGCGTCAATCCGGACTGCGGATGAGGCATGGAACCTGGAAACTCCGGTGGGGAGGGTGGGGGCGCGCAATACCTCTGGCTGAGATCCCTAGGGGCAGGAACTCCACAGAAGGGCCTCTGCCAGGAACGCAATGACGCCTCACGAAAGGGAGCAGGCCAGGGCGGCACCACAAGGGTGGCCTCGCCAAAATCACCTAGAAAGGCATGAGCCGAGTGCTCAGGATTGCTAACAGTGGCAGGGGTGAGGTGCAAGTCCTCCAACATCCTCACGAGGAAACGCTGATACTCAGCAAGATCTGCAGCTGGAGAGATGTGGACAGAAGGTTTCTCTCCCCCAGAAGAGGGGGATGATGAGCTGGAGGACACCGGCTGTTCAGAGGGCAGCTGCTTGGGGAGGTTGAAAACCTGACTGTCCATCGCCCTAACGTAGCTGGGAACCGAGCCGCCACCACTCTGAACTGTTCCCAGGAGGGAGGCCTGCTAGGACCAAGGATGCCTGGAACGCAGGAGAATGTGGCAGAGGAATGGGGACAGAGCCGAAAAGAGATGTCGGCTGACCTCCACCCAGGCTAAGGAGGACCGAGCACCTGGAGGAAGGTGCCCCGGAAGACCCCATAGCCAACAGCTTAACAACCATTTCGGCACTGCCTTGGCTGCCCCAGGAAGAATCTCCCCCTGAGGCAACCGGGCCGGATAGGTCCAGAAGGACGGTCCCCACCTCAAAAGAATGGGGGCCTCTCAAAGAGACTGAGGAGGAAGAGCATAGATCCACACTCACGGCTTCCTCCAGAACCCGGGTGGACCAAAAGCCGCCTGCAGACCCCACACACCTCGAGTCCGAAGAGCCCTCCTCCCGAGAGGGCCAGCCTAGGTAGCCTGACAGTTCTGGGCAGCACCAAGAAGCTATCCAGGGCACAGCATCCCCCTCCCTGTGGGTGATCTGATCGGGCCCCAAAGTTGGGCGATCCAGGCACACCACAGGTGGATGTACCACTGCTGAGGGGTTAGTGAACCCACCAAGACCGGGCTGCAGAGCAATGGAGGCCTGCACCACTGCCCGCTGGTCAGCACCTCTGACCCCAGTTTCGGTAGCCACCGACCCCACCTCAGAAGGGGTCTGACTCCGGCTTGGCAAGGAAACTACTGGGCTGCCCACTCCAACAGTCAACCCCAAAGAGTCAGACTGTCCGTCTGACTCAGAGCCTGACTCCACCTCCGAGGAGGTAGAGGCCGAGGCCCTGTGCCAGACCGTAGGAGGGCGCCCACTGACATCTTTGCCAAAGGGGGTGCCAGAGACCGAAGCCATGCCTGAGCTGGTGAAAGTGCCCCCTACAGCACCGCGGGTGGAATCCACAAGGGGCACAGCTCAAGCCCGAACGGGAGCTCCAGAGTCTGGACCAGCCACGGCGCCATCCGAGGACGAAGATGGCGCCAATGACAGCTCAGCGGCGCCGACACCATCAGTGCCACAAGGCTCCACGGCGCCGTGAATGGCGCTGAGGGCAGAGGCAGCACCGACGATGGTGCCGACGGCCCCACGGCGCAGAGTCCCGAGGAAACGGCACCGTGCTCAACCTTGGCGCTGTGGATGGTGCCGAGGCGAGACACAGACAAAGATGGCGCCATAGCAGCTCCCACGACGCCGCAAACAGCTCCGACAGAAGCCACGGTGCCGTGCGACAAGGTGGCGCCGACGACAGCTCCATCAGGGCCCACAGCACTGAGGCCTGCAACGGCGCTGACCGACGGCCCGACCCAGGCTCTTCGAACCATGGGGTCAGACACCGGGGAGCCTTCTTCACACCCGAATGGGCGATATGGCTGCCCTGCCCCAAAAGGAGCGGACGGGCCTCCGCGCCACAGAAGGAGCTCGGCAACGGCTAGGCTACTATAGCCGAAGCTCCTTCCTCCTCGGTCCGTAGAACCGGAAGGTACCTGGAGGAAAGGCCGAGACAGCGCCAGCTTGGCCCGAAAAGGCCCGACTTCAAAAGTTGGTGGAGCTTGCCCACTTCATCGCGACAAGGTTTGATGACCTTACGTCCATGGAGAAACAGGCGCTAACGAATCCATGTCATCAAGCAGGCCAAGACACTAAAGACAACGATCGTGTTGGTCGGTGATGAATATTTCGTCGCATGGGCACCATCGCATGGGGCCGACCTGTCCTGGAAGTTTCTTGCCCTCTGACCGAGACATGACCTATGAGGAACACAACAGAACCAGCAGGAGGAACCGACAGACTTGCACCAAAGGATTGCAATCACGGAGTCGAGAAACTGCGAAAGAGGCCTCAAGATTTTCTTCTCAGCGTCCCACGAGTCAACCTCTACGGCGGGAGATGAGTAAATGGCAGGTAGACGGAGTCGACGCAGCCGAACGGCCAACCCGCAAGCGTAGTGCGTCGGCCTCAAGGGCGGCGCCATGGTGCATCAGCTCCACCTACCCCCCCCCAAAAAAAAAAGCTCCCACGGGGTCCTAACCCCAAGTACCCAACAGTGATCAATGGTGAAGATTGAGACAGATAAGATCTGCTCTTGCAGCAGGTTACACCATTAGGACTGAAGCCAGCAGGCGCAAGGACCCCACAGAAAAATTCTAGCTAGCAGTATCCAGCGGGCGACCGCCCCCGACGTCGGCCCCTCCCCGTCAGGCATCACATAGGAAAAAAATGACTCACCTTAGTAATGTTGTTTCTTCTAATGGAGTCTTGCTGTATTCTGACTACTGCAGTTAGGTCCTGCCTTTCAACTGCCTTGGAGAACAAAGAGTTAACTTTCCATGGCCAGCAGGGAACATTCAGTGCGAGCTCGGTTGAAGCCTCTGTCTGCTGTTGTTTGAACTCCAACCGTCAGATCTTTACGAGCAATACACAATAGAAGTTCTGTGTGGAAACTGTAAGACTCACACTAGCCAACTGGCAACTAAATTTATTAAAAAAGGGTTATTTGGTTTCAAAGCAAAGACTCAAGTCAGGAAACCCAAAAAACAAAACACAACACACACCCAAAATAAAGGAGGGTGAAAAAGGGCACCTCTAGCGTGCCAAAACTGCTCCTGCCCACCCACATCCCAAAAACCAGGTTCTGAGAGGGGAGGCAGAGGGGGAGGGCAGAATACAGCAAGACTCCATTGGAAGAAACAACATTACCAACGTGAGTAATTTTTTCTTCAAACAACATGAAGTCTTGCTGTATTCTGACTATTGCAGACTACCAAGAAGTACCTCCATGGAGGAGGGACAGAACCTACTTTGAGAATAGGCTCTGAAGTACTGCTGTGCCAAACTGAGCATCACTCCTAGCCTGGATATCCAGAGAGTAATGCTTGGTGAATGTATGGACTGTTTTTCCAGGTGGCTGCTTGACAAATTTCTAAGATAGGAATATCCCTGGCAGCAGCCAGAGAAGCAGCTGTACCTCTAGTACAGTGAGCCCTCAGGCCTGAGGGTGGGGTTCTACCCAGTTTTTCATAGCAGAACTGTATACAAGAGACAATCCACCTGGCAATAGATCTTCTAGTAGCAGGTTTGCCCTTACCGACCTCTCCATATGTGAGGAACAACTGGAGGGACTCAAACCTGTGACCCTTGGTGCGCTCTATGTAGTAGCTGAGGGCCCTTTTAACATCCAAGCTGTGCAACCTCCTCTCTCCAGAGGAAGAATGGTCAGTGAAGAAAACAGGGACAGACAGACTGATTAAGGTGGAAATCTGAAACCACCTTAGGCAAAAATTTGCTGTTAGTTCTTAGGACCACTTTATCTCTATGGAAAGAGATGAAATCAGGCTCCACTGACAGGGCTTGCAATTCACTAATACGCCTGGCAGAGATAATGGCTACCAAAAACAGTTTTCCAAGTCAAGTACTTAAGCCCTGCAGAGGACAAAGGCTCAAAAGGTGGTTGCATAAGCAGAGCAATGCAAATATTAAGGTCCCAGGCAGGAGCAGGGTCCCTAAAGGGGGGACTGGTGTGCAGCAATCCCTTGAAGAACTTACAGAACACAGGATGGGCTGACAGAGGAGAGGGCTTGCCTACTGACAAGAAGGCAGAAACAGCTGCCAGATGCACTTTAAGTGTAGCTAGCCTAAGTCCCAAGCCATTAAGATGAACCATGTAGTCCAGGACTGTAGGCAACCCAGCAGATTCTGGAGAAATATGCTTATTAGAGCACCAAATAGTGAACCTTTTCCATTTGGAGTTGTCTTTCTGGTGGAAGGCTTTCGAGGAGCCTTAAGGATATCCAGAACCCCTTGAGAAAGGTCTAAATCAGCAAACTCTAACTCTTCAAGAGCCATGCCTTGAGATTGAGAGATCTGAAGTTCGATACCAAATCCTCCCTGAGAGGATGTCAACAGGTTGTAATTCCTGGGAAGAGACAGGGAAGGTGGACTGTTAAGGACAGCAACAGTGGGTACCCAGAGCTGTCTGGCCCAGTCTGGAGCAATCAGAATCACTTTGCATGGTTGAGACCTGATCTTGACTAACACTTTGAACAGGAGAGAGAAGAGGAGAAGAGCATACAGGAACTCCTCTCGCAATTCAGAATCAGAGCATCCAGGGGGACTGAGCCCAAGACTGGGGTTCTGCAACAGTAGAGAGGAAGTTGGTGATTGTCTGGGGCTGCAAAAAGATCTATCTGTGGAGTGCCCCATCTCGAGAAAATCACTTCCAAAACTAGGGGATCTAGGGTCCATTCGTGATGGCCCTGGGATATCCTGCTGAGAGCATCTGCTAGGACATTGTCCTTCCCTGGGAGGTGAACTGCTATCAGAGAGGTTTGCAGGGAATAGGCCAGAGACCACAATAACCTCATTGCTTCTGTGCACAAGGCCGTAGACCGAGTGCCTCCTTGCTTGTTGATGTACCACATTGTGGTGGTATTGTCTGTTCTGATCTGGACCACCTTGTTCTGTACAGATTCGGGAAAGGCCTGCAGTGCCAGAAACACTGCTCTGAGTTCCAAGAGATTGATGTGAAGCAGAGATTCTTGAGGCACCACAGTGCTTGGGTGGTAAGATCCCCAAGTGGGCTCCCAGCCCAGCAAGGAGGCATCTGTGGTGAGTATCACTGAATGAGACTGAGTGACAAAAGGAACTCCTTGTCTCAAATTGTCCTGATCCTGCCACCACTGCAAAGCCTGGATCAGGGTTCGAGTCACCGAGACTAGTTTGGTAAGGGAATCCTTTCTTTGGGACCAGAAGGCTCTTAAGTGGAACTGAATGTCCCTCATCTGGAATCTTGCCCCCTGGACCACTGCTGTAGAGGCTGCCATGTGGAACAGGAGCTGCAAGAAATGCCTTGCTGGTCGAGACACCTGAAGGGTGAATGAAGAGGCCAGTTCTATAAGGGTCCTTGCCCTGTCCAGGGGAAGGAAGGCTTTTGCTCTTCTTGTATCCAGCTCTGCCCCTATAAAGGTGAGGAGCTGTACTGGCTCGAGAACTGACTTTGGAAGATTGAGGAGGAATCCTAAGGAAGTGAGCACTTGCTGAGTTATTTGTAGATGCGACCTGACTTGGTCTGGAGACTGACCCACTATGAGCCAGTCGTCCAAGTATGGAAAGATGGAGATCTTTTTTCTCCTTAGGAAAGCAACCACAACTGCCAGGCACTTTGTGAACACCCTTGAGGCTGATGTTAGGCCAAAGGGCATTGCTCTGAATTGATAGTGGCCTGAGGGCAACTCGAACCTGAGGTACTTTCTGTGGGAGCACCTGATGGGAATGTGAAAATAGGCATCTCTGAGGTCCAGGGAGGCTAGCCAGCCCCTGGCCTTAGAGAGGGCAGAATTATTCCCAGAGTCACCATTTTGAATTTTGGTTTTAAAAGGTACTTGTTCAGATATCTTAAATCCAGGATGAGCCGCCATTCTCCTGTCTTTTTTGGGGGTTAGGCAGTACCTGGAGTACAATCCTTTGCCCCTGTGTAGGGTAAGAACCCTTTCTATGGCTCTGAGAGCCAGGAGGGAAGAAACCTCTGCCTCTAGAGCAAGGGTCTCTGATGGATTTGCAGGTGGAAAGGATCTGGTTCTCATCTTGGGAAATTTTTTAAAGCTGAGAACCAGTCCCTGGCTTACTACTTCCAGGAACCACTTGTCTGATGTCAAAGACTTCCAGTCCTGGACAAAGTAAGCCAGCCTGTCCCCTACAGGTATTGGAGAATCGGCCCGGGCAGACCCATCAGGGTGTCTGCTTGGCAGGGGCTTTAGGCTGAGGGGTGAAGCAGTCCTGCTCAATCCCGTCTGCCTCTCCCTCTGAAGAACCCCCTCTGAGCATAGGCAGAAGAGGAGGCCTGGGCTTGGTAAAAAGGCCTTTGAAAGGGCCTGCCCCTGCCCCTGGAATGCTGTCTCTGAGGAGTGGCTTGTCTTTCTTTGGCCTGAGCACTCCTGTAGGTGGTCCTGTACTCGTCCATCTTCTTCATGTAGTTCTCTATCTGCTCCCCAGAGAATTACCAATGACAGGGAAATCCATGGCCTTAGCCTGAGTATCCTGTGATAGGCTAGTACATCTGAGCCAAGCCATCCTCCGAAGGGCCACAGATGTAGCCATGACTCTAGATGAAACATCACTGGAGTCCACAGTAGCATGAAACTGCACCTTGGATGCCTCAATCCCATCCGCAGCCACCTGCTCCAGCTCCCTGGCAAGCTGGTCAGGGGCCTGTTTAGCCAGAGCCAGCACAGTGTCCCACCTGGACTTCTGGTATCTAGCTGTGCAGGCCATATAGTTAGCCTGCCTGAGTCCCAAAGATGCTGCCATGTACCACTTCTTTGCCATGGCACCAATCCTCCTGGAGTCCTTATCTGGGGGGTGTGATGCCAAGGGAATATTTGCCTTATCACAGGCAGCAGCCTGCACTGCCCCAACATGGCTGCATTGCTGGGAAAGGAACTCCGTGTCGGAGTCTGAAAGGGTATACCTCTTGTCCATTCTTCTGTCCAGAGGAGGTATGGAATTAGAAGTCTTTAGAATTTTAAATGTCTGTTTCCCAAAAGATTTATGGAGGGGAACAGACAATCTCCTGGACTCTGGGATGTCCATCATCTCAATAAAATCAGGCTCCTCCTGATCCTCTACTGCTTCTTCCATTGGAAGCTGGAGGGTTTCAGCCACTTTCTTGTAAAACATAAAGTGGGAAGGGGACTCAGAAAGCCTAGGAGGTGAAACACGTGAAGGTCTGTCTGGGGAGATGTCCGGGTCAATAGGCACACCCAGACTTTCATAATCACCATCATCATCATTATCCTCATACTCTCCCTCCTCCTCCTCCGGTTCATAAAATTCTTCTAAAGTATAATCCGGAACCGGGGGAACCGACCGAACCGAGCCCCTGACAGATGGTGCCGGTTCGTCCGGAACCGAAGTTAGCGATTGAACTATCCTTATCGCTTTGGCTATTTCATCAGCGGTCAGAGAAAGAATCTGTGGATCCGAACCGGATGATTTTTCCGTTCTCTTTCTTTTAACCGGAACCGACTCCTCAGAATCGGCTCTCCTTTTGCCCGAAGAAGTTTTGCCCTGGTCAGAGGGCACTCCTCCTGGTTTGGTCGGAACCGAACCGGGCTGGCCATCTGGGTCAGCGGACTTCTCGGCCTCCCTTTCCCTCAGTCTACCTACTCTCTTATCCAGGGTAGCTTTGGGAAAACTTTTACAAATTTGGTAGTCTGAATCGAGGTGGTCAAACCCCAGACAATAAACACAGGTGGTGTGGGGATCAGCCTTAGCAAAGGCTTCCCCACAAACACTACAGTGTTGAAACCCAGTGGGCCCGGTTTGTTTCTTGGGTTTCTCAGACATGGCCAATCCTATCCAAAACTTACCCTTTTTTCGACAATCCGCCAGGCAAGACACCCCTACCTGTTCCTGACCGTGTTACGGGTCTTGGAAAAAAACGTAATTAAATCCGTTTTTTTTTAGAACCGATATGGACCGGTTACCACACACTAATAAATTCAAAACCAATCTGATTGGTTCAAACTGAACCGATCCAATGTCTACAAGTTCCACACGAAACTAAATGCAAACCTATCTAGTACTCACGGTACCACAGACAGAGACTTAAACCGATAGGTTCAGTTGCAGAAATTCGTAGAAACCGAGCAAAAAATGACACTTTAACTGACTTTTTTGAACCAAGCAAGGGAGAAATCTCCAGAGCGACTGTTCAGTAAGGCGGAGTAAAGAATCTGACAGTTGGAGTTTAAACAGCAGCAGACAGAGGCTTCAACCGAGCTCGCGCTGAACGTTCCATGCTGGCCATGGAAAGTTAACTCTTTGTTCTCCAGGGCAGTTGAAAGGCAGGACCTTACTGCAATAGTCAGAATACAGCAAGACTTCATGTTGTTTGAAAAGGGGGTGGTCCCCCAGCATCCCCAGTTCTCCGCCGAGACTCCCGGCTCAAGTGTGACATCTGAAGGGAGACCGAGGATCCGCTCAAAGGAAGGTTAGAAAAGGTGTCAAAGGACTGTAGCCTAAAAACTAGGTCAGAAGACTCAACCTTCAGAGGGGACGGTGGGAGAACTACCTGCTGCAAGAGCGGTTCTCAAGATTTACTGTTACGGTAACTTCTTATGTAACTGTACTATCTTACTGAGAAACAGCTCTTGCAGCAGGTTCACCATTAGGACTGATACCAAGCAGTAAGGGAACAATTTGCTACTGGGAGGATGGTAGGAGAGATGACTCAGACTTCAGGACAAGAGTACTTGAAGGACCGCCAAGCTGAATCCAGCTCTATGCCTAGAGGCATTGTCCAAACTGTAGTGTCTGAAGAAAGTGTGCACAATGCTCCAAGTCGCTGCCGCACAGATGGCTGAAGTGGAGACATTTTTGAGCGCAGCGAAAGAGGTAGCCACCCCCCTCGTAGAATAACCCTTCACCGGTCCTGGTAAGGGTTCATTGCGCTTCTGAAAACAGAACATAATGCACTTGACCAACCAACTAGAAAGCGACTGTTTTGAAACAGGAGCACCGAGCATCCGCTGTGCATAGGAAACAAAGAGCTGGTCCGACTTACGATGGGCTTTGGTTTTGGTCAGATAATATCTGAGACATCTATGCACATCTAGAGTGTGCAATAGGCCTCCCCTGCTACCAGTAATCTGAGTAATACACCGGCAGGTCTATATCCTGGTTGAGTGGGACTGCCGAGATCACTTTGGGAAGGAACTTAGGATTTGTTCTAAGGACACCCTGTCCTTGTGAGAAACAAATAAGGATCCCTGCACATGAGTGCCTGAAGCTCAGAAACTCTTCTCAAGTAACAGCAACTAAAAGGAGTGTCTTCCAAGCGAGGAGACGCAGTTCACAGTCCACGGCTGGTTCAAAAGGAGGTAGAGTAAGCTGCTCTAAAACAAAGGGGAGATCCCAAGGTGGAACCGGGTCTCTGATAGGAGGTCTCAGGTGCAGGATGCTATGCAAAAAAGCATGTGAAGCCTCTAGTTGAGCTAGAGAGCTATGACCTATCGGTGAATGATACGCCGAAATGGCGCACAGGTGAACCTTAATGGAAAAGTAGGCAAGGCCTGCCTCGTAGAGGGTTAGAAGGTAGTCTAACACTGACCTCTCTGATCAGTCCAATGGGGTCAATCCTCGAGCTTGAGCCCAGATGCAAAATCTGCACCACTTTATGGGCGAAGTGGGCGTGAGTGGAGGGTTTTTCTGGCTGCCACGAACATCCGCAACTTCCAGAGAGACCCCATATCTCACGACTGCTATGTCTTTAGAGCCAGGCATGCAGGTTCAGCGACCGAAGATCTGGATGGACTAAGGAGCCTGCCTCCTGGGACACAAGTTGAGAGCTGAATGGCAGACGACTGAGGTTCCTGGGTCAGGTGATGTAAGACAGGGAACCAAATTTGCCCGGGCCAAAAGGACGCTACCAGAATCAGTGACGCCTGCTCTTGTCAGAGCTTCAATAAAACTCTCTGGATCAAAGGGAAGGGTGGGAAAGCATAGAGGAATCTGCCCGTCCAAGAGATGGACAACGCGTCTCGCCAGAAAACACCAGGCCCTGGATCTAGCGAGCAAAAATTGGGCAGTTTTGCGTTGGATGGGGATGCGAAACGGTCCAATTCTGGTGTCCTCCATCTGCGAAACAGATCCTCTGCGACTTCCTGAAGCAGTTCCCATTCGTGGACTCTGGCCTGTGATCGGCTGAGACTGTCCGCGATTGTGTTGTCCACTCCGGGAACGTGCACTGCAATAATATCTGCGCCATGTTGAAGTACCCAATTCCAAACCCTTTGAGCCTCCCTGCAAAGAAGGTAGGAATGAGTGCCTCCTTGTTTGTTGAGATAGTACATCACCGCAGTATTGTCTGTTTGAATCAGAAGAGTACCCGGTGGAATGTCCGTCTGTAATGCTTGTAAGGGCATAGAGGATGGCTCTCATCTCCAGAATATTTATGTGCAGATGGGACTCTAGAGACAACCATAAGCCTTGAGTCCTGACCCCGTTGAGGTGCGCTCGCCATACGGATCCCGAGGTGTTTGTGGTGAGTGTCACTAAAGGAGGTAGTGCCATGAAGGGGACTGCTTTCGAGAGATGGTCCAGGACAAGCCACCACTGCCAGTCAAGGATGACAGCATTCGTGATCCGGACTGGATGCTGTATATGAAATTACTTCTGGTCCCATTGAGCCCGCAACATCCACTGGGTAACCCGCATATTTAGTCGGGCCAGGGGAACCGCTGCAATGGCAGCCGCCATCTGTCCGAGCAGGCAAAGAACGGTCCTGGCGGGCACCATTGTCTTCGTCATTGTGTCCTGTATGAGGGATCTGATGTGTTCCGCCCTGTCCGAAGGAAGAAATGCTCTCCCTTGAGTGGTGTCCAGAACTGCTCCAATAAATTGCAGCGTCTGAGACAGGACAAGGTGCCATTTCTGGTTGATGATGATGCCCAACGATTGGCAGAGAGAACAGGTATCTGAATCGCAGACATCAGGGCCTCCTGAGAGGGTGCCATGAGGAACCAGTCGTCTAGTACGGAAAACATAGTGGCCCTGCCTCCTGAGAGTTGCTGCCACGACTGCCATGCACTTCATAAACACCCGAGGTGCGGAAGACAGTCCGAACGGGAGAGCTCGGAACTGGTAGTAGCATCCCAGAAACTCGAAGCGCAGAAACCTTTGATGCGTTTGAGTGATCGGGAGATGTAAGTAAGCGTCCTGCATGTCCAGCGATGCTAGCCATGCGCCTTCCTTCAGCATGGGGATGAGACCCAGTAGGGTCACCATGTGGCAGCGTTTCTATAACACAAACGTACTGAGATCTAAGATCGGGCGCAAGTCCTCTGTTTTCTTTGGGACCAGTAAGAAGTGGGAATAATAACCTTTTCCTTTCTGGTCCGGTGGAACGTACTCTATGGCCTCCTTGCCCAGGAGGGTCAAGATCTCCTGCTGGATGAGCAGAGCATGCTGACCCGAGTAATGGGACAGCAGGGGAGGTCTGGACGGTGGGTGGCCGAGGAACTCTATAGAGTGTCCTTGCTGTACCAACTGAAACACCCACCGGTCAGAGGTGATCCTCTGCCATCCCGAAGGTAATGAGAGATGCACCCCAACCTTTATCCTTTGATCCAGAGGAAGGGCGGGCGGGAAGGAGTCATGCTGTGGATGGCATTGGGTCCCGTGGGCTGGGCTGCCTTAGGATGCTTTGAGCCCTGGCCAGTGGGGAATCTGGCTTGACCTTTGCGACCAAAATTGCCCCGGGGTTGCTGGCCGGAACGTGGCTGTTGCCTGCCGCGAAAACGATTCTGTTCCTCCGAAAGGAACCAGATTTGGGCCTGTACATAGCCTGTACAGTCTGAACTGCCTTCCCGGCATCCTGTAGCTTGGTGATGACCTTCTTGGATTCCTCAATGAACAGAGTAGCTCCGTTATGAGGGACGTCCAGGATATTCTTTTGAATGTCCGGGGTGAAACCGGAGACTCTCAACCAAGAGTGTCTCCGAAGACAAATGCCAGTAGCTGCTCCCCTGGAGGCCGAGTCCTGAATCAGAGCGGCTCAGAGAACCTGGGTCCCCACGCCCAACCCAGTATGAAGGAGTTTGAGCAGCTCCTTTCGCCATCCAGAAAGTCCTTCAAAAGGCCTTGGCCTTGATTCCCAGAGGGCTGCTCTGAAATTGCACCATGTGTGTGAGGTAATTCAAAGACCTTATTGAGCATGTAGCAGCCGATACATGCGTTTTCCCATAGAATCTAATTGCTTAGATTCTTGGTCCAGAGGCTGGGTACTCAAGTGTTGCGGTCGTTGAGACCGATCATGACTGAGATGCCATAATGACCAGTGAGTCTGCCAGGGGTTGCTGCGCCAGATACAGGTCCTCCACAGGAGCTCTGTAGAGGCGGTCAGCCTTCTTAGGAACAGTTGGTGTCGAGTGCGGATGCTTCCAAGCTGCCTTGGTGATGTCCATGAAGGTGTCCACTAGAGGTGGGACCACCACAAGCTTTGGGTACTTTTGCCGAAGGTAACGGGCAAGGCATTGTCTCTCAGGGTCCAACTCTTCAGTCTCCCATCCCATATTCTCCTCGATGTGCCTTATGATCTCGGAGAAAAGGGATCATCTGGTGGTGACCTTGGCTGGTCTTGTGGGTCTGGTGATGGGGGACTATAGGGGATGAAGATCTGGAGGTATCGGACGTATCAGATCTGGGTCATCCCCTGGTGGGTGTCGTCTGTCCCTGGGTCATTTAGAGGCTCAGAGACCCAGAGGAGACCGTGATGGGCGTCTTTTCTCTCTCTAGATCTGCCTCTAGGAGGTGGAGTTGGTTCCTTAGGGGTTGGGGTCTCGAGCCTTCACCCACCCGAGGAGGGGTGTAGGTGGTGGAGGTGGAAGAGGCTTACTGGGGACCATGACATTTCTGATGGTCTCCACCAGAAGGTGAACAATTTCTTCACCTCCTGAATGTTCATGCCAGGCGACAGGCCCGGCGTCGGTGTGGGTCTGTCGCGGGGGGTCGGGCGTCGGGTCCTGGGAAACCACCGGATCAGTCAATGGCTCCCCGGGCGAGTCAGCATCCTCCATGCCACCCGTCTGGTCGTCCGGCAGCGCGGCAGCCTCCTCTCCTGAGGACCCCTGACGTCCGGTGTCACCCGGAGTCGGTACAACTGCTGTCGGGTCAGGAATCCGTTTTTCAGGTGCCGGGTCAGGCACATTTTTATTCTGTCACGTCCGCTTTAAGTGGCGTCAGATCCTTGGCCTTCCTCTCCGGGGCCTTGGAAGGCTGGGAGAAGAACCTGAGGTTGGTGTCCCGGCGTCGACCTGACGCCCCGCTAGATTCTGAGAAAGACTTCCTATGTCTTTCTGAAGAGTCAGGCCTGGAAGAAGAGTTGGGCGCCCGGTGGGCCTTAAGCGGGTGCAAGGAGGCTGAAGAACCCCCTGAAGACCTTACCTTAACTGGGGGAGGTTGCGAGTGGGCCCGGGAAGGAGAACGGTCGGACCGTGTAGAGCTGGAGCTGGCCCTGGATTTAGAGGCCTTGCTGGGGGATCCCAACCTACCCGAGTCCCGGTGTTTCCCGGTCTTATGGGAAGAATCCCCTTTGGAGGAAGGGCTTTTTTCCATTTTGCGAAGTTTGTCTTCAAGAAGGAACCCCTGAAGGGCCTTTTGGCGGCGGATCCTGGTCCTGCTATTAAATCGTTGCCAGATGGAGCAGGCCTTAGTGTCATGTTCTGGGCCCAGGCAGCTCACACAAGCCCAATGATGGTCGGCGAAGGGGATCTGCTTGCCGCAGGCGCACTTTGAGGGGTGTCCTTCGAGAGAAGGAATTGGAGAAGTAGACATGGGTTTTGTAAAGATTTTGCACGTCGTATTGTTGATGCAAGCGTCCGTGAGGTCGATGCTGGCGAGTCAACTGCGGGAAAAGAACTGGGGATGCTGGGGAACCGCCCCCTTTTATGTGATGCCTGACGTTGGGGAGGGGCTGAAGTCGGGGCGGTCCACTGCTAGCTAGCATTTTTCCGTGGGGTCCTGGCACCTGCCGGCTTCAGTCCTAATGGTGTAACCTGCTGCAAGAGCTGTTTCTCGAAGTATGATGTGAAATAATCCCCCGAGATGGGTGGCAGGAGAGAGAGAAGCTCACTTTTAGGACAGAAGTCCATTAAGAATCATCCTGCTAAAGGACTAATGCTGTCTGGCATGGACATCCAAGGTGTAGTGCTTAATAAGTGTACACAGAGCTCCAGGTTGCCACATTGCAAAGGTCTGCAGTGGGGACATTACGAATTTCTGCCAGAGATGCCACGACTGCTCTGGTAGAGTGTACATGCTGCCTTCCAGCTTGACCCTTTGCCGATCCGGTTACACTCACTGACTCCCAAAAATGTGGAATTCCTTCCCCCATCTAAAATGCGTCATTCATCCACCTACTACTACTCCATCAGCGCTGCCCTTAAATACTTCCTTGAACCTAGCTGTTCCTGCTACAACCCTCCCTAACTGCCCCTTTTAAGCCACTGACAAACCCTACCCCTCTCAGTACCCATGCAATGACCGTGCTGCAACTCCACCCCCCATGCACCTAAAAACTAGCATTCCTTCTCTTCCTCCAATTCCTTCCCTTCAGATCTTCCATTGTTCTCTTACTGTGATTTCTCTACCATCCTAAGTTGTACCAAGGACTAGTCCTTACCCTATCCTTACACCATTAACCCAGCTCTTCCCTCCACTTCTCCACAAGGGCTGGGATCCCGGCCTCTCTTTTCTCTCACCTTCATCCTCTCTTCTGTTCTTCTGTAGCCCATTCCCCCTCGCTGCCTACAAATCTGCTTTCCTCCTATTGTGTTCTACTGCTCGCTGCCACAGCCTGCTCCTTCCTGTGCGTGCTTGGCCCCTGCCTTGTACAGGCAGGGTCCTCAGCATACTGGAGGGTTAGGCCCCAGCAGACCTTTCTTTTCCTACCTCTTCCTTCACCTCCTCGCTCCATCCCCTTCCACCACACCCTCGTTTCACTGCCTACTGACATATCTCTCTCTCTCACCTTCCTCTTCTCCCACTTACAGCCCTCAGCTATGGCTGACCACTAACTTAATGCACGCGGTACTTAACTTGCACTTCTGTTATACCTAGCCAACCTGTTCTGCCTATGTTTACTCCCCACTAACTTCCTAGATCAGACTACAAGTCTATTCAGCGATTTTCTAGCTACACAGTTATGTCATTTAGTGTATGCCTAAATGTTATTTTGTGTTGTTGTATCTATCTAGTCCAAAAGCGTTGGCATAGTATCTATCTAGTTCAAAACTGTTAGCAACCTACTATTTCATTAACTCCTGTACAGTCTGCTCAACTTATCTGAAAGTAATCTACTATAAATTTATAGTGTGTACGAATCTCTAAACTATCCTCATGTTTTACCCCCGGTCGCACCAGGAGACATTTCAATCATACCTCTCAACCCTTTGTCCCCCAAATGTGAACATTGCCTGTCAAAATGTGGAACAAATGGGCAAAATGTGGAACACAAACAAATCTTACCTAAGAAGCTCAAAACACTGTTAACATGTTGAATTTATGTTCAAAAGTCTGTTATTAATCGAATAATATATTTTTTGCATCATTTACTATGGCTTTTCGCTTTAAAACGTTGACTCTGAATGTGGAACAAGGAGCTTTTCTGAAGTAAAATGAGGAACGTTCCTCATAATGTGGTACAGTTGAAAGGTATGATTTCAATAAATAAATAACAAGCATTTGTCAATGCCGAATGTTTGCTTGCTGGCATTGGCAGCGTAGGAGTTAAAGAGCTGCATAACAGGAATGGCAGTGAAGTACTGAACTGAAGCCAACCCCACCACCTGCCTGCAAAGACTGACAGGCACTGGGGTGTGCCTTTGGGTCATCAGGCATAACGGCCATGCCATTTCACCACACCCTACCCTGCAAACACCGACAAGTGGCACGGTGTGCCTTAGGGGTCTTTGGCCTTATGCTCACCCCACTCCATCAGGAAATACGGTGAGATGGGTGCTGCATAGGAGAAAGGAAAATTACGTACCTACCGTAATTCTTGATCTTCTTGGACGAGTCTCCACCACTCATTCACACTAGTGGGGATTAGCGCCGGAGGCACCAAGACCAGCAGAATAACTTTTGCTGGAGATTAGAGTGCGAGGCCCGGCGCCGGTTCTGGCGCCCTTGAGCAGCAGCTTTCGGCGGTAATGACCATCTCGGCGATGACCTCCAACCGCCTCAGTACCTTTTACCAAGGAGGTGCAGCGCAACTAACGTAAAGAGTAAACTCAACATTAAAAAACGGACATAAGATAGTCCGTATGACCCGTGTAAGAAGGGTCAGCAAAGAAGTCCTCACGGCCTAAAGATTTGAGGGAGTGAAGACCAATACAGCGGTGAGCTCGGGGGATGGAGGGTGGGCGTATGAATGAGTGGTGGAGACTCGTCCAAGAAGATCAAGAATTACGGTAGGTACGTAATTTTCCTATCTTCCTGGACATAAGTCTCCACCACTCATTCACACGAGTGGGAGAGTACCAAGCTGATAATCCTCAAAGGGCGGCAGGAGAGCCAGAGCTCAGCGTCTAAGATAGAAGCCCATTAAGGATAGTTCTGCCGAATGCGGAATGTGCTAGCATGAACATCCAGTGCATGAGTGCTTGAAGGTATGCACTGAGCTCCAGGTGGCGGCGTTGCATATATCTGCAATTGGAACATTGCGAATTTCCGCTAGGAATGCCACGACCTCACTTAGTAGAGTGAGCGTACACTCTACCTTCTAATTTAACTTGAGCCATGGAATAGCAATGACGAAGGCATGCCACTAACCATGAAGAGATGCATCTAATAGCGACAGGTTGACCCAGCCGGGTGTCGCTGAAAGAAACGAACAGTTGCTGAGTCTTGCGAACATCCTTGGTTCTATCTAAATAGAACCGCAAGGCTCTCTTAACATCCAAGGAATGAAGAGCTCGTTCCCCTTCATTTTGGAAATTAGCGAAGTAAGCGGGAAGTACCAGAGGTTGGTTTAGATGGAATTCTGACACAACCTTGGGAAAAAATTTAGGATGAGTACGGAGAACTACCTTGTCTTTATGGAATACAGTATACGGAGGGTCCGTAACCAGGGCATGTATCTCAGAGACCCCATGGCTGAGGTAATGGCCACCAGGAAGGCAGTCTTCCAGGTAAGAAATTTTAGCTCACAGGTAGCTAAGGGTTCAAAAGGCTTCAGTGAGCATGTCCAGCACCAGGTTAATGTCCCAGGCTGCAACTGGACGCTTAACAGGGGTCTGGAATGGAGAATCCCTTAAGAAATCTCTTCATCATAGGCAACTGAGCCAGAGTTAAGGAAGAAACCGGCTCATGGAACGCTGAGATGGCACTAAGGTGAACTTTAACTGTGGAGTACTGAAGACCTAAGTTTGACAGGTCCAAAAGATACTCCAGAACCTGCCAGGAGGACAGGAAAAGGATTCCAAGAGGATTTTGCACACAGAGAAAAACGTTTCCATTTGGAAGCGTCGTTTTGGGTGGCTGGCTTCGAGCAGCCAGAAGGATGTCTGAGACTCTACGAGACGTTGAACCAATTCACTTCTATCTCTTCAGGAGCCAAGCATGAAGGTGAAGTGATTTCAGGTTGGGATGGACCAACAGACCCTGAGTCAAAAGACTGATTTGCAAAGGAAGTGGTCTCGAGGAGGCTGCCAACATACTGTTGAGTAGAGGAAACCATAGTTGCCGAGGCCAGGAAGGAGCAATGAGAATCATCTTGGTCCCCTGAGACTCGAACTTGAGGTAGTACTCTGGATTAGAGGAAGCGGTGGAAAGGCGTAAAAAGCGCTTTGTCCACATAGCCTGAACGCATCCTGACAGAAAATGCCAGGCCCTGGATTTCTGGAGCAGAAGAGAGGCAGTTTTCGTTGAGTGGGGATGCAAAAGGTCCAGGTCTGGAGTCCCCACTCTTTGAACAGGGACCGAGCTACGGCTGGATCGAGAGACCACTCGTGAGGTCTGCCTCCTGCTGCTGAGTGATATGCTAGGTCGTTTTGTATACCTGGCAGATAAACCGCTTGAATCAGAGACTTGTGCTCCAAGCACCACTCCCACACCCTCATTGCTTCCCTGCAAAGGATAAGAATGAGCACCGCCTTTGTTGATGTAATACATCACTGCTTTGTTGTCCGTTTGAAGGAGAATGTTCTTGTGACAAAGGACATCCTTCAGAGCTCGGATTGCATAAGGACGCTCTCATCTCCAGGACATTTATGTGGAGATGAGTTTCAACTGAGTCCATACACCTTGAGTGTGGAGGAGAGACAGTGAGCTCCCCATCCCATTAGCGATGCGTCTGTGGTGATGGAGATCTGATGATCTGGGGGAGCAAAGGAGAATCCTTCCAGGAGATTGCTCTCTTGAGACCACCAGGTGAGAGACCTTCAAGGGCTCCGTCACCTTGATGGGATAAGACTGGGGTGAGAGGTCGGGGACCACTGAGTGGAGAGCATCCATTGGGTGGTTCTCATGTGCAGTCGGGCCAGAGGACATGTGAAGACCGAGGCGCCATGAGACCCAACATGCGCTGCATCGAGAGAGCTGTAACCGATTGGTTCTCCTGATGTAACGGGCCATTCAAGGATGTCGAGTCTTCTGTCCTCTGGAAGGAAAGCCTTCGCTGAAGAGGTGTCTAGAAGCGTCCCTATGAAAAGGAGCCTCTGGGAGGGTTGCAGTTGAGATTTTTTCAAATTCAGCAGAACTCCCATGGACGTGAGAAGACGAGAAGTCGTTTGCACGGCTTCCAAAGTCCCTTGGACGGAAGGGCTTGCTAGAAGCCAATCGTCCAGGTAGGGAAACACTCGGAGTCCGACTTTCCTGAGATGCGCCGCGAGAACTGCACAACACTTTGTAAAAACTCGCGGCGCCGAGGATAGCCCAAAGGGCAGGACTCTGAACTGATAATGCTGACCCAAAGCTACAAACCTGAGGAACTTGCGGTGGGTCGGGTGGACGGGGATATGCTGGTAAGCATCCTGCATATCCAGAGAGGCCAGCCAGTCGTGCTGATGCAGCAAGGGTAACAGGGTACCTAGAAATCATCTTGAATTTCTCCTGGGGAGGAATTTGTTTAACTTTCTGAGGTCTAGAATGGGCATCCCCCAGATTTCTTTGGAACCAGAAAGTAATGGAGAGAACCCTGTGTTTCGCAGATGCGGGGGCACCAGTTCTATTGCCCTGTTGTTCAGAAGGCCCTGGATCTCCGCGGTGAGGAGGTCTGACTGAGAGGCCGACAACCTGGGTTGTCGTCTGGGAGGACAATCCGGGGGGGTTTCCAAGAAATTGAGAGAATAACCCTCGCGAATTATCCGAAGGACCCATTTGTCAGAAGTTATGGACTTCCACTGGTTGTAGAAGTATATCAGACGACCTCCCACCGGAGGAGAAAGTTCCACCTCGGGCAGAGTGGATGGAACTTGGGCCAACGACTCATAAGGTAGCGCTGGGAGCTTTAGGCCCCTGCGCTTTCTGCTGCGTCTTCTTTTGAGGTTGGGCAGGTTGGCTTTTATGGAAGCTTCCCCTGCCTCTGCCTCGAAAGGACTGACGACTATGAAACTGACGTCTGTTCACATGCCCCGAGAGGGGCAGGAAGAAGTCTGGCCAACAATGGCCGATCTAGTCTTCTGAGTGGCCTCTAAGGCTTGCTCCACCTGAGGGCCAAAAAGAAAGGAGCCATCAAAAGGCAGCGCCATCACCTGCTGCTGAGCATCATTCGTGAAGCCAGAAGTACGCAGCCAGGAATGGCGCCGAGTACAAATTCCCGCGGCTGCTGAGCGAGAAGCAGTGTCGAAAGCGTCCATGGCGGCTTTGACCTGTTGGTTATTGGACTCAATATCTCTAATAACGGTCAGAAGCAGCTCTGACTTGGAATCCAATCTGGAAGAGCTTCAACCATTCTTTTCATAGAGTGCCACAGGATATACTCATACTGAGAAAAATAGCCTTGATAACTGGCAATCACATGCATAGAGTGGAGGCAGCAAAGACTCTCTTACCTAATGTATCAATCTTACGAGACTCTTTGTTAATAGGTCGAGCTGTAGTAGTTTGAGGAAGAACGACCTTGTCATTCTCTGCCAGGACTACAATAGGATCCGCAAAGGCTTGGGATGCCAAATGGGACATCCTTGGGAGCTGAATACTTCTTATCAATGGATTTAGCCACTGAGGGAATAAGAGCAGGATTATTCCATACCATTTGAGACAGCGCTCGAAGGAAAGCTGAATCGGAGGAGTCAAATCCGTAGGGATCTCCAAGCATGAAGATACTGGAGTCTTAATATCTTCCAGGATCGATGTCTGTAGTCTGAGAGAAAGAGTGGATCCCAGGTTCTTCAACAGAGACTTAAAGGACAGGTCCTCGACCACAGGCTCTGTAGCAAAGAAGATCCTGTTCCTCCACTTCATCACCCAACGAAGGTCTGGGTCAGGCTCAAGATCATCTCCTGATGGTCCAGAAAGGACTGTTTGGACAGGAAAGGAGTGAAAGTGGGAGAGGAGGAAATAGCAGAAAAACAAGGAGAGTCCCAAGGGCTGCAGGCGCCGAGGCAACAAAGCAGAGGCTGAAGAGCGGCACCGAGGCGCCTGGCGCCGAAGAAACCTGTGACCCGCAAGCGCCCCCGGTGGCGCCCAGCGGACAACGCAGCACTAGCGCTGCCGACGACGCAAGCGCACGGCGCTACGATCGGGCGCTGCCCTATCCAGCAGCAATTACCGGGCGGCGCCAGAGACCTCGGGCGCCGCAAGACCCAGCGGCACAGAAGGCGCCGACAAGCCAACAGACCCTGCCGAAGGCGCCGGAAAAGCCCCTGGAACCTGGAAAGCTAGAGAAGGAAAAAAACCAGGAGATAAGGGCATCGGTGAGGCCCCCTGCGCCGCAGCCATGTGAGGGGGAACACCTAAGCACGGAGTCGCTGGCACCGAAGAAGGCGCCACGCGACTAGGAAGGTGCAACCGCCCTACCTGATCGCCGGAGGGGCCGAGGGCTCGAGGCAACCGAGCCAGGCAGAAGAACCAACCTCCGAGCCCATTGCTCCATAAGAGCGCCGACTGATGAAACTGCTCATCTGAGTCCTACCTATAGGCGGAGGGACTCGATGTCGAGGACGGCGATTACGGAAGTTGGCGACCAAGAAGGAGACCGGCAACTAACGAACGATAACCGAGCGGCCGACGCCGCAGACATACCAGAGGGCGACCTCGAGTGATGCCTCTCTTTTGACCTGTGGGTCAAGAACAGTTTCGAGGCCGAACGGTGCCAGAATGCGACTGCTTATTTTTATGCCGCCGGGGGACCGCCCATCCCCGGCATCGGACTGACCATTGTCGGAACCCGCTGAGGAGAAGGAGGCTGACCGGACCCAGCCGACTGAACAGCTTACACGAAGTCTCCCTACCGTCACCTGACCTGCTCATGGTCGACTCCGTCCAGTAGGCCGAGACTTCTTCAAGTAAAATTTAATATTAGAAAAATTTAACGAAAATAGAATAAAATTAAGCGATACTACTATCGTGATAAAGTTACAAAAACAAACTGAAAACTATGCTGAGTTTGAAGTTTGACTCCGACAGGCGGCGGCGCGTCGTCACTGGAGCTTATCGACGGCGGAAAAAGGAACTGAGGCGGTTGGAGGGTCGCCGCCGAGATGTTCATTATCACGAGCCGCTGCTCATGGGCGCATGTCTTGCGCTGCCTGCCTCACCGACCCTCCAGCAAAAGTTGCTCCGATGGGTCTTAGTGCCTCCGGCGCTAATCCCCACTAGTGTGAATGAGTGGTGGAGACTTATGTCCAGGAAGATTGGGGTGAACTTTGGGGCCGAAGAGTCCAAGGCACACCTCGATGCCTCTTACTGGCTGCAGGGTGTGGAATGGTATGAGCATTACAGGCGAGAATCCCAAGTCACACCCCTGATGCCTGTTAATCTCTACAGGGTGAAGCGTTATGGTTAGAAACCCTAACGTCTCAAGTGTTTGTTGGCATTTTCAGTCCAAATTTTCAACATGGGTTTTTTCTGACCCCCACCTTATTAACAGTGGCAATATCAGTTTGTTAGCCGAAATCTGATTTTGCACAGTGACTACATCATTTGGCACCACAGGTGCGAAAACACATTTTGAACAGGATGTGAAAAATGACAGCTGTACTATTCATGGGGAGGTGAAAAAAACGGCAATGTTGAAAATCTGCAGTGAAAATATTAAAAAACTGGTGAAGTCATGAGCGTGTGTAGAAACTGTTCAACGCACACCCATAAAGCAATTAGTCTGGGGATTTTTCTTTTTTTTTTTTACAGCAGATTGTCAGCACAGGCATGTTGGAATCTCCGCTAATGAACAGTGTCACTGTGATTTTCTTAATCTGTCCCGAACAGTGACTTCCCACAGCGACCACGCATTTCTGCGCTGGAAGTGCGAAAAATACAGGTTACTCACCTGTAACAGGAGTTCTAGGAATGGTATATGTTGTTCATCCACACTATTGGCAGGTATCCTTGCCGCTTTAAATCTTGCTGGAAGGTCTTCAAGCTTGCTCCTCCCACCCACCGGGTGGTATAACTCGGCTCCGCCCCATGCGCCAGATCTGCCCGCTGGAAGCTCAGGTTGTGCGTCGAAGCTGGGAGGTCGGTGGGAATGTGGGGATGAACAACAATACCATTCTAGAACTCCTGTTACAGGTGAGTAACCTGTATTTCTAGGGACATGGATATGTTGTTCATCCACACTCATTGGCAGACTCTAGCAGTTCTCGGGAGGAGGGAGGCAAGCACACCCCCAATACTTACTTGGGAAAGAGAGTCTGAGAACCGAGGCCCCAAAACCAGCATCCCGGCGTGACTCAAGGTCGATGTGGTAATGGGTAATGAAGGTGTTTGCTGACTTCCAGGTAGCAGCCCTGCAGATTTCCTGGATAGGGGCGTCCTGGAAGCAACCGCCGTTGCAGCAGCAGTATGGCGGGTAGAATGAGCTCTTATCCCTCTGGGAGGCTCCATGCCCGCCAACTTATAGCAGAGATCTATGCAGGAGGTTACCCACCTGCTTATCGTCCGCTTGGCTGCAGGTCTGCCAGATGCGGCTTCAGCGTAGGTGACAAACAGCTGGCGAACCTCTCCCAATTCTCAGCCGTCAAGGCCTTATAATAAGCGAGCGCCTCTAGGGTCCAGAGTAAGGAGCCTATATCGCCTCCGAGGTGTGATTGGGGTAGAACACCGGCAGAGTCAACACCTGGTTAAGGTGAAACTCCGACACCACCTTCGAAGGAATTTCGGTGGAGGACGAGGACCTTGTCCTTGTGGAAGACCAGGTAAGGAGACTCGATGGAAAGCGCCTGGAGCCTCCCATCCTTCTGGCTGACGTGATAGCCACCACAGGCGGTCTTCCACGACAGGTGAGAGAGAGCACACCTGTGCATAGGTTCGAATGGCTTGCCCATGAGCTTTGCCAGTACCAGCAGTAGATCCCACGGAGGTGGGGGTTCCCGACTGGAGGGAAATGTGATCAAGGCCTTGAAAAGCGCCAGACCACCTTCTCCTCCCGACTGCTTCCCGACCTGCGCCCGGTAAGCAGAGATGGCTGCCAGGTGCACCCTTAGGGTCGTCGACCTAAGCCCTTGACTAGAAAGGGACCATAAATAGTCCAAGATGCTTGCCAAGGAACAGGAGGAAGGGTCCAAGCCCTTGCCCTGACACCAAATGGAAAACCTTTTCCATTTGAAGGCATAGCATTTTCTGGTCGACTCCTTACGGGACGCCTCAACTACATTGAGGACCTCGTCGGAAAGACCCAAGGCCTGGAACTCTAGCCGCTCAGGGACCAGGCCGTCAGGTGCAGGGATTGAAGGTCCGGATGGAACACCTTCCCCTGATTGACTGAGAGCAGGTCCAGGTGAGCTGGAAGCTGCCGCGGAGTCCTGGAGCTGAGACTGAGGAGATCTGGGTACCAGAACTGGCGAGGCCAGTCTGGGGCTATCAGAATCACCTGCGCCTTGTCCCTCCTCGCCTTGAGAAGCACCTTGTGGATCAAGGGAAATGGGGGAAAGGAGTAGAAGAGGCCAGGGTCCACTGCCTCGAGAAGGCATCCCCCTGCAGCGAGCCCTGCTGAGGGGGGCGGGCATGGAACAGACTCAGCTTCGCGTTCTCCCTGGAGGCAAACAGGTCCACCTGAGGTGTGCCCCAATGGGAGAACAGATGCTGTACTACCTCCAGGCTAGGACAGACCACTTCGTGGGATGCAGCCCCTATCCGGCTCAGGGCATCGGCCAGGGTGTTGGAGGCTCCTGCCACGTGAATAGCCAGGGAGATCCGCCTCCAGGCTGCGCCGAGTGACCAAATCGGAGAGCTTCCTTGCATAGAAGCATGGAGCAGCGTCCCCCTAGCGGTTTAGATAGTACATAGTCGTGGTATTGTCCGTCTGGACTCGGACCACTTGACCCCGGAGGAGCGGAGCAAAAGGCGGTGTGAGAGATAGGCGGACGCTCCGAGCTCCAGCAGGTTGATGTGAATCGGGACTCCAGCGGGGACCAGAGGCCATGAGCCCGGGTGTCCCCAGATGGGCACCCCAACCCATCAGAGAGGCATCGGTCGATAAAGAGACCGGCCGGCTCGAGGCGGACGAAACAGGATGCCCTCCTGCAAATGATCTGGAACGTCCACCACTGGAGCGTTCCACATCCCCTGTGTCACCGACACAAGCTGGTCCAAAGGATCGCAGCTGCCAGACCACTGGCTGGCCAGTCCCCACTGAAGAGGACGCATGTTCCAGCGGCCCCAACGGACCACGCTGGTGCAGGCCGCCATGAGACCCAGGAGGCGCAGGAAGTCCGGGCAGGCGCAGTGCCCAACCAGAAATGATCGGCAAGGAGGAAAGAACCTCGGCCCTGTCCGCCTAGGAGCCAGCGCCTGGCTCGAAGAGAGTCGAGCTGCGCCCGATGAATAGAATCACCTGCTTCGCTCGAGTTCTGACTTGGCCTCGTTGATAAGGAGGCCCAGTTGAGAGCAGACCTGGAGGGCCAGATCTCTGGACCTCCGCCTCCTTCCTGGAGGGAGCTGCTATCAGCCAGTCGTCCAGGTAAGGCTACACCGGACCCCTCGGCGCCATGAGGAATGCTGTCACCACTGCCATGCATTTGGTGAAGACCCTGGGAGCTGGAGACAAGCCAAGGGCATGGCTGGAACTCGAGAGAGGATCCTTCCGCTCGGGCAGAAGGAGTCTCTGGTGAGACGGACGGATAAGGGGGCGTGAAGCAGCGTCCTGCAAGTCCAGAGAGCAGAACCACTGCATAGCGTCTCCAAGGATGGTATTATCTGAGCCAGAGTGACCATCCTGAAGGTTCGAGACCTTAGGAACTTGTTTAGGTCGGTGGTAGGTCGAGAAGGGGGCGCCAGCCCCGTCGCTTCGAACCAGGAAATACCTGGACACAAACCCTGGGTCTGAAGGAGGGTCCACCACCTCTCTTATCACCTCCTTCTGGAGGAGGGAAGCGATGTCGGCTCGACCTTGACGCCCAGTGAGCTGGGATCCCGAAGCCCCGAGGCGGCTCTGAAGGGTGGTGCCTGCTCGAATTCAGAGGCAGGCCTCTTCCACCACCTCCAAGACCTACCTGTCACGTGGTAGCAGCGGACCAGGCGGAGCAGGAAGTGCGGAGTCGTCCCCACGGGGGACCCAGGGGCAGGTGGCCGGAATGAGGCGACACCCTCAGCTCGTCACTGGGCAGGCTTGGAGGAGGGACCGGCCGAGGGACCTCCTGGGCCTTTCCTCCCTGCCTCCTGTTAGAGGAAGCCGTCGGCTTGGGTTTGGGATGCCAAGGCCGAGCCTGCTGGCCCTGACGTTGCTGGGCCGGGCGCGCCGGGGGCACAGAAGGACGAAAGGGCTTAGGCTGTGGTTTGCGGCCTTTGTCCTTCTGAGCGGAAGAGACCGAGTCCAAGGTAGCATTGGACTTCTCGATCCTCTGCAGGTGACCTTCCACCCCAGGGCCGAAGAGGTCAGTCCCCAAAAAGGGAACATCCGCCAACTTGTGCTGGGTATCCGAAGTAAAGGTGGATATCCTCAGCCAAGCCCGCCGACGCATAGCCACTGCGGCCGCCACCGATCTGGCACATGAGTCCCCTATATCCAAAGCAGTCTGGAGCTGCTGTTTGGCCACTGCCCTGCCCTGGTCCCGCACCTGCTTAACCGTAGTCTGCAGATCGGCGGGAAGATGAGGGATGACCTCATCCAGGGAGCCCAACAGGGCATGAGAAAAATGTGCCATGAGGACGGCCGAACTGGCCTGGCCGAGAGAGGGCACAGCGTAGACTTTTCGCCCGACATAGTCCAATTTCTTGGACTCCTTGTCAGGAGGTTTGTCCACATCCTGGCGTAGCGGGCGCCGAAAACGCTGTCGGTAACCAACCCCTCAGCAGAGGGTGTTCCAAAACCGGACAAGGAACCGTGGGGACCGCATACTTCCTGGCCATCCTGGCGAAGGTGCAGGACAGGAAGCAGGCGCTGCCAAAGCTCCAGTGCGGACCCACTATGGCCTCGGCCACCGGAAAGGCCTCCGTCGGAGAATCCCCTCGGTCCAGAATCTCCGTGAGGGATACCTGGCCCGTTTGGAAACGGGTTCGAGCTCCATCCCGGTGGACTCCGAGATGAGCCGAAGCAGTCCTAGGAAGGACGACAGGCTATCGTCCATTGACTGACCTCCTGAAGACTCCAAGTCCAGTCGCTTGGAGAAAAAGGAGGAATCATCTTCGGACTCGGAAGAGTCCTCGAAGAGCTGCCTCTGGCCTGAGCCACCCTTCACCTGCCGAGGTCGGTCGGAGTGAGGGTAACTGACAACCGATGGGGTAGACCTTAGCCGACCGAGAATCTTGGTCGGAGCCCCAGTTGGTGGCTGTGGAGGCGGAGGTTCCACGGAATCGGTGGAGCAGCTGGTTTTGCCAACAACCGGCCTGGGTATAGGCTCCTCCGGATAAGTCGAGGGTTGTGTCGGCCGCTCGGTGACAACCATAATGGCCGGGAAAGGCGGCAAAGGTGGCTTACTCCCGGCCAGGAGGCTGTTGCAACATAAGTCCTCGTACCGTCGGCGTAATTTACATGAGCCTCCCCTCATCGAGGAGGAGGGCGAGGGCAGCTTGCCGCTTACCTTGATGCGGACCGAGACCGCCTATGACGGTGGGATCGGCTGGACAGTAAGAGGTCCGAGACCGAGAGTCCCGGAATTTCCGAGGTCGGTGCGGGAGGTGTCGGCCGGAACCGGCACTCCCTTCGGCTCGGATGGTCCATCCGAGGGCTCCGGAACCGGAGGCACAGGCGAGCCCACGGGATCCTCAACTCCTCCCGGGGGAACCGGGGAGAGGGGAATCTCGGCTGCTAAAGGCGACAGCCCGTCCACTGGGTCGAGAAAAATCTCGACTTCATCGGTGGGAGTCTCGGTCAACTGACCTGACGGGGACACCGTGAGGCCAGTGGCCGAAGCCGAGCGGTCGACCGAAGCCGACGGTCGACGACCCGGGGAGAGGGACCTTTCCCGCTCCCAAGAGCGTCGACGGAGGGACTTACCCCTGTCCCTCTTTTTGGACCGAGAATAAGGTCCCGCAGACGTAGGCCCTTCTCCTTTAGTGGAGAGGGACAAACAAAGCTCCTTAAAGGAAGCCGTGTAAGAAGAGCCCAGAAGGCGGGATAAATACGCGGCCGAGGAAGATACGGCCCGCGCCGCCTCCTCTTGAGGCGACCATCCGCCGAGCTGATCCGGGCCGCGCCCCGCCGGACACCGCCAACCGGGCCTCCTTGGACTTCACCGGAGGGAAACGCTTCTCGTGACGGCCCAGTTGCAATCGGGCAGCACGGTCTTCGAGGACGTAGGCCGAGAAAGATGAGCACAGGTCGCAAGCCTGCGGGTCGTGCTCAAGGCCTAAGCAGTAGACACACGTGGAGTGTGGATCCGTCCGAGACATCTTCTGCCCGCATGGGCATCTCCGAAATCCGGGAGTCGATTTGTCCATCGCAGCCGCGAGGGATCGAAGACTGAAGTCTTTTTCGCAAAATTTATTTTAAACCGCAAACGGAGAAATAGGAACCAGTCTCAACGCAGAGCGTTAAGGAGGGAACCTGAGCTTCCAAGCGGTAAGGAAGATCTGGCGTCATGGGGCGGAGCCGAGAGTTATACCACCCGGGTGGGTGGGAGGAGCAAGCTTGAAGACCTTCCGGCAAGATTTAAAGCGGCAAGGATACCTGCCAATGAGTGTGGATGAACAACATATCCATGTCCCTAGAAATGGAAATTACACACCTACCATAATCTTGATCTTTTTAGACGAAGTCTCCACCACTCATTCACACTAATGGGATCTACGCCGGAGACGCTAGGACTCAACGGGAGCAAACGAGAGGGCCAGTGCCAGAGATGGCGCCGTGAGGAACGGCGCCGCAAGCCTCAGCTCATGCGGCAATGACTATCTCGGCGTCGACCCTCCAACCGCCTCAGTACCTTTTTTCCCCGAGGAGGTGCAGCGTAACTAACCTAGAAGGATGGCCTAACCAAAAACCGGACATAAGATAGTCTGGGAGACCCATATAAGAAGGGTCAAGAAACAAGTCTTCACAGCCTAAGATTGAGGGGGTGAAGACCAACAACAGAGGTGAGCTCAGGGGATGGTGGGTGAGAGTGTGAATGAGTGGTGGAGACTTCGTCCATGAAGATCAAGAATGCCGGTAGGTACGTAATTTCCATATCTTCCTGGACATAAAGTCTCCACCACTGATCTACACTAATGGGAAAGTACAGAGCTAATAATCCCCAAGAGGGCGTGCAGAAGAGACCAAGAACTCACAAATTTAGGACAGAAGTCCATTAAGGATGGTTCTGCCAGACAAAATATGTTGCCTGGCATGGACATCCAGGGCATAGTCTTAACAGTATGCACTGAGCTCCAGGTAGCCACACTGCAAATATCTGCAATAGGCCGTTGACAATTTCCGCCAGGGATACCGCGACCGCTCTAGTAGAGTGGCGTACACTCTGCCTTCCAGTTTAACCTGCACCATGGAGTAACACTGGGCGAAAACATGCCACCAGCCATGCAGAAATGCATCTGATACGACGGGTTGACCCAGTCGGGTCTCGCTGAAGGAAAGAAACAGTTGTTGAGCTGCGAAACTCCTTTATTCTATCTAAACAGAAGCAGAGCTTTTTTTTTTTTTTTTTTTTTTGTGTAATGCTTTTGCCACCTGCTGCGGCACACTACCGGCTTGGGGTATCCAGCCGCTGGCTCCCCTGCCCGGAGAACTGGGTAGCTCAGACTACACCCAGGAGGATCCGGGACGGCAGTCTTACCATCCAGCTGGAGGGCTCCCCTCTGCCTCAGCCAGCCAGGACAGCCCCGGACCCTCCCTGACCGGATTCCGCCAAAGTCCTCCAGGCGGCTCGGAGCACGGCCATCAAGCTGCACGGTCGCGCCCAGCCATTTTCCTCCGATTGGTCCCCTGGAACGCGGACATGCAATGACATCCGGGCACAAGGTGCCGACGTCCGCCGCATTCCCCCTCAAAATAGCCAGCACTTGTAGTGCCCTCGACAGTCCCCAGGAGCCGCTACAGCGTGGCGAGATTCCCCCAACCCACCCCAGGACTGAGAGAGAGCAGTCAACAGACGCTCAATCACAGTCCTCCCCTCCGGACCCCCCGGGCTCATTCCCGAACCTGGGTCGCCGGCGTGGCGTCCAGCGCCTCAACCCTCAGTGCCACCAGGCCAGCAAGCAGAGCTCTTCTGACGTCCAAAGTATGAAGGGAACGCTCTCCGTCATTTTGGAAGTTCACAAAGTAAGTAAGAAGGACCAAAGGTTGGTTTAGATGGAATTCTGAAACAACCTTAGGGAGAAACTTAGGATGGGTCCTAAGAACTACTTTATGAAACACAGTATATGGAGGGTCTGTGACCAAGGCGTGCATCTCGGAGACCCTGCGGGCCGAGGTAACGGCCACCAGGAAGGCCGTTTTCCAAGTGAGAAATTTCAGCTCACATGTAGCTAGAGGCTCGAAGAACTTTTGAGTGAGCATGCCTAGTACAAGATTAATGTCCCAGGCTGCGAGTGGACGTCTGATAGGAGGTCAGGTAAGCAGAATTCCCTTAAGAAACTTCTTAACCACCGGGAACTGGGCCAGTGACAAGGAAAGTAGTGGCTCATGATAAGCGGAAATGGCACAAAGGTGAAGCTTCACTGTAGAGTACTGGAGACCTGAATTTAAGGGGTCTAAAGGTACTCTAGAACTTTATCGGGTGAGCAGGAAAAGGATTCAAAGAGGATTTTGTATAACCAGAGCGAAAAACGCCCATTTGGCTGTAGCTTAGTGGCTGGCTTAAGCACAGCCAGAAGAACATCTGAAACACTGCGAGAGACATTGAACCTGTTCACTTCCATCTCTTCAGGAGCCAAGCGTGAAGGTGAAGCGATCTCAGATTGGGATGTACCACAGGCCCTGAGTCAGAAGGTTCGTCTGAAGGGAAGCACTTTCGAAGAGGTTTTAACATACTGTTGATACTTGAAACCATATTTATCGAGGCCAGAAGGGAGCAATGAGGATCATTTCGTCCCCCTGGGACTCTAATTAGAGAAGTACCCTCTGAATTAGAGGAAGAGGCGGAAAGGTGTATAGAAAGCGTTTTGTCCACTGCAGCCTGAACGCATCCTGACAGAAAATGCCAGGCCCTGGATTACTGGAGCAGAAGAAAGGCAGTTTTGTGTTGAGTGGGGATGCAAAAAGGTCCAGGTCTGGAGTTCCCTACTCTGGGAATAGTGGCTGAACTACGGTTGAGTCAAGAGACCATTCGTGAGGATTTGCTTCTGTTCTGCTGAGACGGTCTGCCAGTCCGTTCTGCACTCCCGGCAAGGTAGACAGCTGAATTAGAGCCTTGTGCTCTAAGCATCAATCTCACACTCTCATCGTTTGCCTGCATAAAGGGTAGAGTGAGCCGCCCTTCTTGTTGATGTAATACATCACTGCTTTGTTGTCAGTTTGAAGGAGAATGTTCTTTTAACAGAGAATGTCCTTCAAAGCCCAGACTGCATAAAGGACAGCTCTCATTTCTAAGACATTTATGTGAAGCTGGGACTCGTCCTGAGTCCACGTACCTGGAGTGTGGACAGTCTGACAGTGAGCTCCCCACCCCATCAGGGACGCGTCCGTGGTACTGGAAATCTGATGATCCAGGAGCAAGCGGATACCCTTCTAGACGATTGTCCTCTTGTGACCACCAGGTGAGTGACTTCTTCAGAGGTTCTGTCACCTTGATGAGAAAGGACTGAGGGTGAGTGGTTGGGGACCACTGAGTACTGAGCATCCATTGAGAGGTTCTCTCATGTGGAGGCGCACTAAGGGTACAGTGAACACCAAGGATGCCATGAGACCTAGCATCTGTTGCATTGAAATAGCTTGAAACAAGCTGTTCTCTCTGATGTATCGGACCATCTGTAGGATATTGCTCCTTCTGTCCTCTGGTAGAAAAACTTTCGCACAGGAGGTGTCCAGAAGAGTTCCCATGAAAAGGAGCCTCTGGGAGGGCTGCAACTACGATTTCTTGAGATTTAGCAGGACTCCCACAGATGTGAGAAAGTCTGAGGCCGAGGCTACGGCATAGAGGGTTCCTTGCCTGGAAGGGCTTGCTAGAAGCCAGTTGTCCAGATATGGGAACACTTATATTCCGATTTTTCTGAGATGTGCTGTGAGAATTGCACACTTTGTAAAAACTTGCAGCGCCGAGGACAGACCAAAGGGCAGGACTCTGAACTGATAATGCAGGCCCAAAGCCATGAACTTTAGGTATTTGTGATGCTTGGTGATTAGGAATATGTTGGTAACCATCCTGCATGTCCAGGAGGCTAACCAGTCGTGTTGATGAAGCAAAGGTAACAGGATTCCTAGCAATATCATTTTGAATTTCTCTTTGGGAAGAAATTTGTTTAATTTTCTGAGGTCAAAAAGGGGTATGCCACTGTTTTCTTTGGAACTAAGTAATGGGAGTAGAACCCTGTGTTCCGTTGATCCAGCGGAACTACTTCTACTGCCCTGTTGTTCAGAAGGCCTTGTATCTCGGAGGCGAGAAGTCCTGACTGAAGTATTGACAATTTTGGCTGTCGTTTGGGGGGACGATCCGGAAGGGTCTCTGAAAGATTGAGGGAATATCCCTCGTGGATTATCCGGAGGACCCATTTGTCTGATGTTATGGACTTCCACTGGATGTAGAATTGAGTCAGACGACCTCCCACTGCTAAGAAGTCCCCCTCGGGCAGCTGAGGTGGGACCTGGGCCCAAACCTCAGAAGGCAGCACTGGGCACTTTGGGTCCCTGCGCTTTCTGTTGCGTTTTCTTTTCAGGCTGAAGGGCTTGAGTTTTCTTAAAACCTCCCTTGCCTTTGCCTCAAAATGACTGATGGTTATGAAACTGGCATTTGTTAACCTTCCCCCCCCCGAGAAGGGGCAGGAGAAGGTCGAGCCAGTTTAATGGCTGACCTAGTCTTTTGTGTGGCCTCTAGAGCCTGTTCTACTTGAGGACCGAAGAGATGCACACCATCGTAGGGCAACGCCATGACCTGTTGCTAGGCATCATTCGTGAAACCTGAAGTGCGCAGCCCGGAATGGCGGCGGGTACAAATGCCCGCCGCCGCCACTCGGAAGGCAGTATTGAAGGCGTCCATAGCTGCTTTAACCTGCCGGTTGTTGGACTCGATACCCCTGATTATGGTTTGAAGAAGCTCTGGATTAGTGTCAGACTCCCGTAGAGATTCAACCATTTGTATGAGTGAATGCCAAAGAATATACTCATATTGAGAGAAATAGCCCTGGTAGCTGGCGATACGCATACCCAGGGTAGATGCAGCAAAGACTCTCTTACCTAAAGTATCTATCTTACGAGATTCTTTGTTTATAGGTGGAGTTGTAGTAGTCTGAGGAAGGACGACCTTATCATTCTCTGCCAAGACTACAGTAGGATCCGCAAAGGCTTGAGAGGCCAAAATGGGTCGATCATTGGGAGCAGCATACTTCCTATCTATGGACTTAGCCACAGAAGGAATGAGACCAGGATTATTCCATACCATTTAAGAAAGCGTCTCAAAGGGGGGCTGTACTGGGGGAGTTAAATCCATAGGGATGTCCATAACAAGGTGGTATTGGAATCTTAAAAGCTTCCCAGGATCGATATCCATAGTCTGGAGAGAGAGAGAGTGAGAGAGAGAGAGAGAGAGAGTGGAATTCAAATCTTTCAGCAGAGACTTAAATGACAGGTCCTCAATCACAGGCTCTGCAACAGGATTAGGTCCTTCTCCTTCTACATCACCCAGTCTAAGATCCAGGTCAGGCTCAATATCATCTCCTGACAGCCCAGGAGGGACTGTATGGAGAGGAAAGGAATGAAAATCAGCAGGAAAAGAGGAAGGAAAAGAATTGGAAAGGAGAAGCACTGAAGATTAGCAGAAGAAAAGCCAGGCCTCTGCGCGAGGCATGGAACCGACAAAAGCAGGCGGTGCAAGAACACGGCGCCAAAAGGCCACAAGCACCGAAAACAACGCGCCGAAAATCTGCTTGCCACCGACAGGCATACCGGCGCCAAAATCAGCACAGAGCGACCCACAGACGCCAACAGCGATGAAACCAAACCAGGGCCCTGGAAATTAGGATTCGAAGGAAAAGGAGAAAGAATACCAGGAGATAGAGGCATCGGTGTGGCCCCCTACGCCGCAGCTGTGTCGGGGGGGACAACACCTGAGCACGGAGCCGATGGCACCAAAGAGGGCACCGCGCGACTAAGGAGGCCCAATCGCCCTGCCCGATCCCCTGAAGAGCCAAAGGGCTCCGGAGTGACCGGGCCAGGCAACTGGACCAACACCTGAGCCCACTGCTCCATCAGAGTGGCCCACTGACGAAACTGCTCATCTGAAGCCCTACCAGAAGGCGGGGAAGGGCACACGATGTCAAGAGGTCGATGAGCACAACCAGAAACTGGCGACTCCAAATGAGGAGACCAGCAACTGACCCAACGACCGAATCGCCAACGCTGCAGACATATCAGAGTGCGCCACAAGTGATGCCCTCTTTTTTGACCTACGGGTTGAAGAAGAGCTCAAGGCCGAACGGTGCCGAGAATGCGCGTTCTTTATGCTTTGGGGAACTGACCTCCTTCGGGCACTGGACCGTCCGTTGTCAGACCCCCCCTCCAGAGAAGGCGGCGGACCAGACCGAGCCCGGCTGACTGAACAGCTTTCATACGAAGTCTCCTTGCCATCACCTGACCCGCTCATGGTCGACCCTGTCAATGTAGGCTGAGACTTCTTTCTTTAATAAGAATAAATTAAAATAAGCGGTACTTTATTCGAAAAATACTACACAATAATAAACTGAAAACTATGCTGCTAGTTTGAAGTCCGACTCCTGGCGGGCGAGTGACGTCGTCACTGAAGCACACTCGACGGCGGGAAAAAAGGAACAGAGGCGGTTGGAGGGTCGACGCCGAGATAGTAACTGCCGCACGAGGAAAGGAAGAATCGCTGCACCGCCCTCGTGGCTCCATCTCTGGTGCCGGCCCTCTCGCAAAAAGTTTGCTCCCGTTGGGTCCTAGTGCCTCTGGCGTATATCCCATTAGCGTGAATGAGTGGTGGAGACTTTATGTCCAGGAAGATCACATTTCAGCCATGGTGTGAAAAATAACAGCTGTACTGTTCATAAGGAAGTGTGGAAAAATGCCGGTGGTGAAAATCTGGACTGAAAATATTAGAAATCCATGAACTTATGAGGGTGCGTGGAAACTGCGCAATGGTCGCTCGTAACAGTCATTTTATGGACTTTTTTCACTAAATTTTTAACATCGCCATTGTAACACCTCTGCTCATGAACAGTGTTACTATGATTTTATTAATCTGTCCCTAATATTACTTGTCTAGTGTACCTACCCGGTAAACAAAAGCTAAATAAAATAACACTGATTTCGCACACCAACTGCGCCATTGAGCACTACATGCGTGGAAACATGTTTTGGGCGAGATGTGCAAAATGACAGCTGTACTGCTCATAAGGAGGTGTGGTAAGATGGCAGTGTTGAAAATCTGGAATGAAAACAGTGAAAATTCATGAACTTACGAGCGTGCGTAGGAACAGCGCAACGCATGCTCGTAAAACAGTCATTTTGGGGAATTTTTTCACCAAATTTTTAACATAAGTCTTTTTTTTTCACATTATTTGTTTATCCCCTCTTACGAGCCCTGGAGCTGCCTCTCCTTCGGGCCACCATGGACACAGACATTCCCCTACTATCCCCCTTCGGCCACTCACCTCACATCTGCAACCTTCCACGGGGTAGTCCGGTGTAAGGGGGAAGGCACCGGTGGCAGGAACCAGCACACAATTTTCTCTCCATCCCGGGAGCTGCTGAGGTAATCCGTGGCTCTCAGGGAGTCTTCGGGGATGCGTGGGTCAGGCAGCCGTCATCCGGCTAACTTCTGGAGCATTTTTTCCCCCCCATTTTTCTTGTTCCCCATTTTGCGTTGCTTCATGCAGTGCCTCCAATCTACACTGGGGGCTGCTGCATGACTGAAAGCAATCCCTAGCCCACCCCAGGACAGGAGAGCAGTCCATCGGACGCTCGATCCTATCCTCCTGCAGCCCCGGCGACCAGAGTCTGTTCCCGAACCTGGGTCGCCGGTGTGGGTCAAAGTAAGGTGCCAGCGCCTCAACCCTCTATACCACCGGGCCGGCCACACAGCCATTTTAACACTTCTGCTCATGAATTGTGTCACTGCGATTTTCTTAATCTGTCCTGAACATTGATTTCGCACACCGACTGCGCCATTTTGCGCTACATACGTGGAAACACATTTTGGGCAAAATGTGAAAAATGACAGCTGTACTGCTCATAAGGAGGTGTGGTAAAATGGCAATGTTGAAAATCTAGAGTGAAAATATTGAAAATTTGTGAACTTATGAGCGTGCGTAGGGAACAACTGTGGTGCTTCGTAAAACAGTCATTTTGGGATTTTTTCACAAATTTTCAACATAGGGTTTTTGGGGCCTACCTCGTGAACTGTGACACTGTCATTTATAAATCAGTCCCAAAAGATGGTTCCACGCAGTGACACAAATCACCTTTCGGGACTGATTAACAAAATGACAGTGACAGAATTCATGAGGTGGGGTCCCAAAACCCACAATGTTGAAAATTTATAAAAATTCCCAAATGCCTGAGATATGCATCAAAGTTGGAAAAAACTCATTTATTACATTATACAGCTTATCGGCATTTCCTCAGTTAGCGGTCTGCTTTGAAGAGTGCAGTCGTGTTCACGGTCCACCGAAGACAGTCATGCCAGACTCCAGAGGTAAGTATGGGGTGGGGGGTGTGGAGGCAGGGTGTGCAGAGGGTGGGCGCAGGTGGGGGAAGCGGGGGTCAGGACAGTCAGCGAATGAAGTTTTCTCTTACAGGTTTCTTTTCTTGGGCGATGTAGGACTTTTGCCACGCTGGGGTGGGCTCCCCAGCATGGCAGCTGGAAGGTTGCCAGGGGCGGGGGGGGCAGTGGAGCCAGCAGGGAATGGTTACCCCGTCGGCCGTGCGGACTGTTGCCACGCTGGGTGGGCTCCCAGCATGGCACCTGCGCTCTCTGTTTGGTTGGGGGCATTGGAGCCGATGGGGGATTGGGCACCCGGACATACAGTGTGTGGGTGGAGGCACAACAGCACCAAAGAAAACATTACTCACCTTAGTAATGATGTTTCTTCTAATGGAGTCTTGCTGTATTCTGACAATAGCAGTGAGTCCCAACCTTGAACTGCCCGGAGATGAAAGAGTTAACTTTCCATGCGGGCATGGGCAGCTGAGCTCGAGCTTGGTTGAGACTCTGTCTGTTGCTGTTTAAACTCAAACTGTCAGATCTTTCTGAGCTAAACTCACTAAGGTCCTGTGTGGAAGCTGTAAACCTACACTAGCCAACTGGCTACTAAACATAAAACACATTTTTTGGTCCCAAAACAAAGACTCAAGTCAGGAGACCCAAAAAATGAAAAACACAACACCCAGTCACCCAAGAAAAAGGGGTGAAAACAACAAGGTGGGCACCTACTGAGTGCCAACACTGCACTGCCCACCAACTCCCAAAAGCGGAGGTTCTGAGAGGGCAGGCGGCGGGGTCACAATACAGCAAGACTCCATTACTAAGACTCTTACTAAGGTGAGTAATTTTTCTTCAAACAACATGAAGTCTTGCTGTATTCTGACTATTGCAGACTACAAAGCAGTACCTCCATGGAGGAGGGACAGAACCTACTGGAATAGACTCTGAAGCACAGCTGTGCCAAACCGAGCATCCTCCCTAGCCTGGATATCCAGGGAGTAATGCTGGTAAAAGTATGAACTGTTTTCCAGGTAGCTGCTTGACATATCTCTAGAATAGGGATGTCCTGGCAACAGCCAGGGAAGCAGCTGTACCTCAGAGTGGAGCCCTCAGGCCTGAGGGTGGAACCTTACCCAGTTTTTCATAACAAAATTGGATACAAGAGACAATCCACCTGGCAATGGATCTTTAGTGGCAGGTTTCCTTTACCAACCTCACCATAAGTGAGGAACAGTTGGAGGAAGTCAAACCTGTGACCCTAGTGCAGCTCTATGTAGTAGCTAAGGGCTCTTTTCACATCTAAACTGTGCAGCCTCCTCTCACCAGAAGAGGAATGGTCAGCGAAGTACACAGGAAGAGACACAGATTGATTAAGGTGGAAATCTGAAACCACTTTAGGCAAGAACTTCCTGTTAGTCCTGAGGACCACCTTATCTCTATGAAAGGAGATAAAATCAGGCTCCACTGACAAAGCTTGTAATTCACTTATGCGTCTGGCAGAAGTGATGGCTACCAGAAACACAGTTTTCCAAGTCAAGTACTTAAGCTCTGCTGAAGACAAAGGCTCAAAAAGGCGGTTGCATAAGCTGAGCAATGCAAACATTAAGGTCCCAAGCAGGGGCAGGGTCCCTGAATGGAGGGTTGGTGTGAAGCAATCCCTTGAAAAACTTGGAGAATACAGGGTGAGCTGAAAGAGGAGAGGGCTTACCTGCTGAAATAAAAGCAGAAACAGCTGCCAGGTGCACCTTCAGTGTAGCTGGTCTCAGCCCCAAGCTATTTAAATGGACCATATAATCAAGGACTGTGGGCAGATCAGCAGACTCTGGGGGAAATATGCTTCCCAGAGCACCATATGGAAAATCTTTTCCATTTGGAATTATAAGTAGCTCTGGTGGAAGGTTTCCTAGAAGCCTTCAGAATATCCATTACACCTTGGGAGAGGTGTAAATCAGCAAACTCTAACTCTTTAGGAGCCAGGCCTTGAGATTGAGAGATTTGAGATTCAGGTACCAAACCCTCCCCTGAGCACAGGTTAACAGGTTGTAATTCCTGGGAAGACACAGGGAAGATGGACTGCTAAGGACAGTAGGAGTGGATACCAGGACTGTCTGGCCCAGTCTGTAGCAATCAGGATCATCTTGCAGGGTCGAGATCTGATTTTGACTAGTACTTTGAACAGGAGAGGGAAGAGGGGAAAAGCATACAGAAACTTCCCTTCCCAACTGAGAACTAAGGCATCCAGGGGGACTGAGCCCAACACTGGGGGCCTGCAGCAAAAAAGGAGAAGTTGGTGATTGTCTGGGGCTGCAAAAAGATCTATCTGCGGGGTGCCCCATCTGGAAAATATCAACTCCAAGACCAGGGGATCCAGTGGCCATTCGTGATGGCCCTGGGATATCCTGCTGAGAGCATCTGCCAGGACATTGTCCTTGCCTGGGAGGTGAACTGCCGTGAGGGAGGTGTTCAGGGAGTAAGCCAGAGACCACAACTTCATTGCTTCTGTGCACAAGGCCGTAGACCGAGTGCCTCCTTGTTTGTTGATGTACCACATTGTGGAGGTGTTGTCTGTTTTGTTTTTTTTTTAATGCATGTTTATTAACAACAAATAGGTACATACATAAGTTAATTGTCTAGGTACTGTTAAATAAGGTCATACAGATCCATACAACTATTAATTCATCATTACAAAGGAAGGAGTCAATAGGAAGGGAGAGAAGTAGGTGTTCATTTTCAGCACAAGTAAATTGTTAGGGAAATTCCCTTCAACAAGATCAATCCTCCCACTGCAAACTAGTCTGGAGTATGAGGCCTCGAGTCCATATTATGTTCTGAGTTTATATGTGCGTCTAGCCATATTTGCCACCTTGCCCATCTACGGGTGTAGATGTGAATTTGAGGATTAATTTTATATGTGAGCTCCTCTAGGTTGGAGATCTGCACCGTACGGATCCAGGAGTCAAAAGTAGGAGGCTCGGTTTCCAGCCACATTGGGTAATAGACTTATGGGCAGCGACCAGTAGTATGGCCCAGAGGTACAGGAGTCCCACCTTTAACAGATTGGGGGAGCCAGCACAGACTCCGACCACTCCAGTGATCGGTCCAGTGCAAATAGACCACATATAACCTCCGCTATCTTATCCCAGAAGGGCTTTATTTTATGACATGTCCAAAATATGTGCAGGTGGTGTGCATCCTCTCCTCCACAAAGCCTCCAACAGAAGCTGGCGCAGGATCTCTCCTATGCAGTAGGGCGGTGTGAGGAAATACGCACTTTAATTTTCCAACTAAACTCTTGCCAAAGTGGGGACCTGGTTGTTTTGATGGTAGTATGAAATACTTTATCCCAGTCTACCGCCCTCTGTTCCCCGCCTGCCTCCCTTTGCCAGTTTGTTTTGATTTTGTTCAGCGGGTCTTTTTTAAGATCTGCCAACAGTTTATATGTTGTTGATATATGGCCCTTCTGTACCTGTCCCTCCATCGCCATCCTCATACATTCCAGAAGAGGCCCGCACTCGTCTGGGGTCCGGATCTACTTCCTGACACTTATGGATATATGTTCTAATTTGTAGAAATCTAAAATGATCTACTTGCCGTAGGTCAAATGTATTTTTAAAAGTGTCAAAGTCTATGGTCAAATCTCCCATTAAAAGTTGTCCAAAATACACCAGGCCTCGCTTAGCCCAGTTCTTGAAGGTGTGATCGAGACGGGCTGGAGCTAGAGCGAAGTCCGGGGACCACGCTACTCTAGACAGGGGCCATATGGATTTCCCCATCCCAAATTTCAGCCATAGTCTGCGAATAGCCGTCAGTGTATTGTTTACTACCTTAAGTGTGGGATGAGGGTCTAGCTTTGCGCCCTGAGGAACCAGTGTCCTGGCCTCGAGTGGTGGACCGTGGCCATCCTCCTCCCCCTGTTCCATTAGTTTCCAATTTGAAACGTAAGTTGGAGTGGACCAGCCCAAAGCCATCTTCAGATGTGCTGCTAGGTAGTAATCCTCCAGATCTGGTATGGAACGGCCCCCTTTTCTGCGATGCATTTGTAAAGTACGTAAATTAACTCTTGGTCTCTTATTATTCCAAATGAATTTCGCAATCTTCCCCTGCCAAGCATGAAATTGTGTTTTGGGTATGACCGAAACAGATACAGGAATCTAGGAAGAATATTCATCGTAATTGACTGTATCTTGGCAAGCATGGGAAGATTTATTAGGGACCATTTTTCAAAGTCTTTTGTCATTTGGTTTATTAGGGGGTTATAGTTTGCTTTAAATAGCTGGGAGATATGTTTGGTAATGTACGTGCCTAGATATTTTATTTTATTTGCTTCCCAATTTAGGAAGCATTTCATAATCTTGTCTGTGAGGGTGTAGTAAATGCTGAGGACCTCTGTCTTTGTTTTATTAAGTGTATAACCCATGTCTTCCAAATTCTTGAGGACCATCCATACCTTGAGATTGATTCATTAGGATTCGATGAGGAAAGCAGAATATCATCTGCATATAGGAGTATCTTCCGGGTCAATCCCCCCACCTCCACTCCCCCAATCTCCCTTGACTGGCGTATTGCCACTGCCAGAGGTTCTATGCAAAAGGCGAAAAGGAGTGGGGAGAGTGGGCAGCCCTGTCTGGTGCCACGGCCCAACTTAAACCGAGAGGAGATACCTCCATTTACCCTTACGTATGCTTGAGGGCCGGTGTATAATACTTTGATGCTATCAATAAAGGATTGCGGAAAGGCCATAGTCTCAAAAGTTAGTAATAAGAAACTCCAGGATACCTTATCAAAGGCCTTTTCAGCGTCTAGGCTCATCAGACATGTGGGTGTACGTCTTTGGTGTATAATGTCTATAATATTCAGGACTGTTCGAACACTGTCCGGAGCTTGTCTGCCGTGGATGAAGCCCGTTTGATCAAGGCTCACTAGGTCTGACATGAGTGCGTTTAGTCTGGAGGCTATAATAGAGGTGAAGACTTTGTAGTCTGAGTTGAGTAGGGAGATTGGCCTGTACGACTCACATTTGGTGGGATCCTTATTCTCCTTAGGAATTAGTGTAATGAGTGGCATATTGCCCACGAGGGGGCATCGGGTTCCCATCCTCAGATCTCCGTAAAAACCTCAGACAAAGGAAGCCCTCCCTCCCAAAGGTCCTATAGAACTCAGCCCCAAAACCGTCGGGTCAGGACATTTCCCTCCCTAAGGGTCTTGATGACTTGTAAGATTTCTGTTTTTGAGATTGGTTGGGTTAACCATAGGCCCTGCTCCGGGGACAGGGTTGGAATGGGAAGGGAGCCCAGGAATTTCATTTTTTCCTCTCTTGTTGTCTCTTCATGAGTACTATATAGGTTGGAATAATATGAGACAAAGGCCTCCGCAATCTGGGTTTGTCTATTGACAGGACGCTTCAGGATAGGGGATATCACTTTCGTGATCGTGGCTCTTGCCATATTTTGCCTTAGCCGGAAGACCAGTAGACGGGTTCCCCTTGAGCCCCCCCATAGTATTTCTGCTTTAAATAAAAGAGAGCCCTCTCAGTTTCCATTCGTTGTATTTTCTGTAGATCTTTCTTACATTCCTTTAAATTCTGGTCCCTCTCCCTATCCCATCTAACCTTTTGGGCCTCTTCTAAGTTTTTAATTTGTGTGGTAAGTTCCTGGTGTCTTTGTATTATCTGTCTTTTTTTTTTGCTGAGGCTACAGCAATGAGTTTACCCCTAACCGAAGCCTTTAGGGTGTCCCACAAAATCTGAGGGGTCACCTCCCCCGTGTTATTTTCTCTTATGGTTGTGGCTATATGCTGCTTAAGGTCCTCGACCAGTGTATGTTCCCGAAGGAGGGAGCAGTTCATTCTCCATTGCGTAGTCCGCCGTGGAAGGTTAAGATCTATTTCTAAGAGAAGAGGGTTGTGATCTGACAAGGTAGAGGAGTCTATCGACACGGTTAGAAAGCGCAGGAGGTCTCTAGAAAAGGTGTAGAAGGCGTCTAATCTGGAATATATTTTGAAGCGGGAGAATATCAGTATAGTCCTAGCTGTAGGATACTTTCTCGCAGCATACATCTACTAGGCCACTTACTCAAAAATCTTTTAACAGTTTGCCCTTCTATAGTCAGGGTTTAGGATCCGGAGGTAGTGTCTAGATTTCTGTTGAACACCAAGTTCCAGTCTCCCCCCATGATCAGTGTCCCTTTTGATTTTTCTGCCACTATTTGTGTAAGAGAGGAATAGAAGGATGCGGGGGAACCGGGGGGCATATACACTAGCTAGTGTAATTAACATATCTTGTACCTTCCCTATTGCAAGGACAAACCTAGCCCCAGGGTCTTCCACCACCTCCTCCACCTCAAAGGGAAAGGAGGACGCCACAAGAATGGCGACCCCTCTCTTCCTACCTGTTGGCAGCGATGAATGAAAAATCTGTGTGAAATTCTTAGATTTCAATTTAAGGGTCTCTTGCGGCGACAAGTGGGTTTCTTGTAAGAACCCGACATCACATCTCTGCGTTGTTAAATATCTTAGTATCCGCTTCCTTTTTATTGGACTCGAGCTCCCATTCACATAAAAGAAATTATTTTAGAATTATGGCCAACCATTTTTAGATCCACAGTTTATATTACACAGCCCTTTGCTTTGGTGAATCCATTTGTACAACCTTACCAGTATAAGCTCCTTGTTTTTATTTATGTACCTATATATAACCTCATTTGATAACAGAAATAGTAAATCTATAACCTTTAAAGCCCAACAGTGGGTGTAACTACAACTCAGCGACCCGTTCCATAGCGGAGGGGCTATAAGATATGGAGCGGGCGGTCTTCTGGCTTGAAAGCCAGTCGTCCTGCCCTGTATTACTATATTTGTTCGACTTCCATGGTTAAGCTGGTAAATCTCCAGTTTATGGGCCATCGCAAAAGCAACGATGAACAGGAAGCTCAGCATTAGCCTCAATTTCCTGATATGCCCAAAGGTAATTTCCCTATAAAGGGCAAGCCCTTGTCGTCAACAGGTGTCATCTATGAACGAGCGTGAGGCCTTGTCCCCCCCTCCCCGCAGCCTCATGTACTTAAACCTGACCAGCATCACTACATTCATCTCCATTTCACTAGACATAAGGGATTTCTCTACACTTAATGTACTGCTATTCAAACTGCCCTTTGCCATAATCCTGGACAATGCCCTTTTAATAGGCAGTTGCTTGACTTTTAGTTCCCCAGCAACCCACTCTGATATCTTAGTGCACAGTAATCTTAGGCAGCCAAATTATGTGATCTAGCTACTGCTGTATAACTACAAGCCCATGTGCCAGTAGGGAACTCTTTACCCATTTAATCCCCATTTAAACCCCACGTTCCAACCCTCCTTCCGAAGGGCTATATCCCTCATGGCTACCCCCCCTGCTCCCACCACGGTCGTATTTGCTTTTCCTCTCTCTCCTTTCAGTTTAGGAGCCAGGAGAGAGATGAGAAATCTCCCCTTATGTCTGCCAACACACCTATTTTAAACTGCACAGACTAAGTGGCGTATAACCCCCTCGTTACAGCCTGCATTCGTTTGTCCAGATCAGAAAGTTAAAGTTATGCAGTTCGCAGTGTTCATCTAAGGGGTTAAATTATACCTCATTTCCCGGTATCAGGGAGAGGAAGGAAGCCGGGCAGGTGTCAGTTCAGGGGTCAGGCAGTGCAGGGATGGTCAAGCAAAGTCTCAGTCCTGTGTATATGAATTCTTCAAGTCTCCGAGGTGCTTGTCTGACTGGGGTTCTCTTCATCCTCTCTCAGGTGGGCCGCTTTTCTATCTACTACTGTGGGTTCTCCATATCTTCGGATCAAGGTCGCTATGTCAGCCCTTAGGTTTGATCGAGGTAGCCTCTGTGATGAACCAGGGCACATAGCCCCCTTCTGGGTTATTGACCAGGCAGAAGTTAGCAAGTCCCGTTCCAGCTTCTCTTTATTTAGTGGCGGTGAGGAGATGCCTTGTTCCGCCAAAAACTGCGAGGCCGCCAGTAGGTCGGGAAACACTTTTATTCCCTTCTTGGTTTCCACTTTCAACCTGGTGGGTGGAGAATCTGCGCCTTTATGCCTTTGGATTTTAATTGCTTTATCATTGGCCAAAGTGTGCGTCTGGCCTCTTGAACTGTAGACGTGTGATCGCTGTCTATCGTAATCCTATGTCCTTTATAATGTAGAGATCCCAACTGCCATGCTCGGTGTAGCAGTTCCTCCTTCGAGCGGTATGAGGTCAGGTGGGCAATCAGGGATCTGGGCCTGGCATCCGGATTACGAGGTTTTGGGCCTAGTGCCCTGTGGGCCCTATCCATTGAGATATTTAAGTCTTTCGGAAGAGAGAGCATCTCGTGAAGCATTTCTTGCAGAAAAGTCATTGCGTCTTTGTGTTTTGTTTCTGTGCCCTCTGGAACTCCGTAGATACGAATATTCTGACGCCTACTTCTGCCTTCTAGGTCGTCCATTCGTTTCGTCAGTTCCCTGTCTCTGGCCAGTAAGTATAATATTAAGCGATCGTGCCTATCCGTTTGTTCAGTTGTCTGTGTTAGGCTGAGCTCTAGCTGATCTGTTTTATGGTCTATACGACCGATGTCTGATCTGAGCTCTGAAAAATCACGATCGATCTTTTGGACCGTATGAGCCATCTGTAATATTGTTGAGGTCAGATCTGCCTGGCTTCACGCCGCACGAGTTGTCTCCGCTTGTAGGCCCTCTGGTGGGTCGTATGTTTCGGAGTTTTCCTGTTGGTCTTGCTGCAGCATTTCCTTTAGTTTTTGCACCGGAGTGTTCTGTGGCTTCCCAGCTTTCATCCTCGTAGCTTTAGCCGGGGAATTCATAGTTTTTCAGAGTGATGTTAAAAGATTTAATTAGCCGCGTGTACGGAGCTGTAGGATCAAGCTGCCATTCGTCAGCTGACATCACCGGAAGTCCCGAGGTGTTGTCTGTTCTGACATGGATAACTTTGTTCTGAACAGATTTGGAAAAAGCTTGAAGTGCTAGAAATACTGCTCTGAGTTCCAACAGATTGATATGAAGCAGAGATTCCTGAGGGGACCACAACCCCTGGGTGGTCAGGTCATCCATGTGAGGCCCCAAGGAGGCATCTGCAGTAAGGATTAAAGAGTGAGACTGAGTGACAAAGGGAACCCCTTGTCTGAGATTGTTCTGATCCTGCCACCACTGAGGGCCTGGATCAGGGTTGAGATTACTGGGATCAATTTGATCAGAGGGTCCTTCCTTTGAGACCAGAAGGCTCTCAAATGGAACTGAATGTCCCTCATCTGAAATCTTGCTCCCTGCACTACTGCTGGGAAGCAGCCATGTGCCCAGGAGCTGTGAAAATGTCTTGCTGGTGAGACACCTGCAGGAGTGAATGAGGAGGCCAGAGGACCAAGGTCCTTGCCCTGTCAGGGAAGGAAAGCTCTGGCCTTTTCTGTGTCTAGCTCTGTGCCTATGAAGGTGAGGAGCTGGACAGGCTCTAGAACTGACTTTGAAAGATTCAGAAGAAACCCAAACAGGTGAGCAGTTGCTGAGTTATCTGTAAGTGTAACTTGACTTGGTCTGGGGACTGGCCTACTATGAGCCAGTCGTCCAGGTAAGGGAAGATGGCAATCCTTTGCCTTCTTAGAGAAGCAACTACCACTGCCAGGCATTTTGTGAATACCCTTGAAGCAGAGGTCAGACCAAAGGGCATTGCTCTAAATCGGTAATGGCCTGAGGGCAGCTCGAACCTGAGGTACTTTCGATGGGAGCTTCTGATGAGAATATGGAAGTAGGTATCCTTGAGGTCCAGGGACACTAGCCAGTCCCTGGCCTTAGAAGGTAGAATAATTCCCAGAGTCACCATTTTGAATTTTGGTTTTAAAGGTGCTTGTTTAAGTATCTGAGATCCAGGATGGGCCGCCATTCTCCTGTCTTTTTGGGAAAGGAAGTACCTGGGTACAACCCTTTGCCCTGGTGTGAGGTGGAACCCTTTCCACAGCTCTGAGAGCTAGGAGGAAGAGACCTCTGCCTCTAGGGCAAGTGTCTCTGAGGGTTGCAGGTGGAAAGGATCTGGTTCTCATCTTTGGAAACTTTTGAAGCTGAGAACCAGTCCCTGGCTTACTACTTCCAGGACCCACTTGTCTGATGTCAGAGACTCCCAGTCCTGGACAAAGTAAGCCAGCCTGCTTCTAGGTAGTTGAGAATCGGCCCTGCAACCCCATCAGGGTGCCTGTTTGGCAGGGGCTTTGGGCTGAGGGGTGGAAGCAGGCCTGCTTGTACCCCGTCTACCTCTCCCTCTAAAGAACCCCCTCTGGGCATAAGCAGAAGAGGAGGCCTGGGCTTGGTAGAAAGGCCTATGGAAAGGCCTGCCCCTGCCGCTGGGATGCTGCCTTTGAGAAGTGGCCTGCCTTTCCTTGGCCTGTGCACTCCTATAGGTGGTCCTATATTCATCCATTTTCTTCATGTAATTCTCTGTTTGCTCCCCAAACAGAGAATTACCCACAACAGGAAAATCCATGGCCTTAGTCTGGGTATCCTGTGATAGGCTAGTACATCTGAGCCAAGCCATTCTTCGAAGTGCCACAGATGTAGCCATGACTCTAGATGACACATCATTAGAGTCCACTGCAGCATGGAATTGCACCTTGGATGCCTCAATACCATCAACAGCCACCTGCTCCAGCTCCTTGGCAAGCTGGCCAGGGACCTGTTTTGCTAAAGCCATAACAGTGTCCCATCTGGATTTTTCATACCTAGCAGTATAGGCCATATAATTGGCCTGTCTGAATCCCAAGGATGCTGCCATGTACTGTTTCTTTGCCATGGCATCAATCCTCCTGGAGTCCTTGTCAGGGGTGTGTGAAGCCAAGGGAATATTTGCCTTATCACAGGCTACAGCCTGCACTACTCCAACATGGCTGCATTGTTGTGTAAGGAACTCCGTATCTGAGCCTGACAGTGTATACCTCTTGTCCATTCTTTTATCCACAGGAGGTATAGTGTTAGGAGTCTTTAAAATTTTTAAATGTCTGTTTCCCAAAAGATTTGTGTAAGGGAATAGACAGCCTCCTAGACTCTGGGATATACATCATTTCTACATAGTCAGGCTCCTCCTGGTCATCCACAAGTTCTTCCATGGGAAACTGGAGGGTTTCAGCCCCTTTTTTTATAAAACATGAAATGGGAGGGGGACTCAAAGCCTAGGAGGAGACACTCCTGAAGGTCTGTCTGGGGAGATGTCCGGGTCAATAGGCATATCCAGACTTTCAAAACCACATTCACTTTCCTCATACTCCTCTTCCTCCTCCGGTTCATAAAATTCCTCTAAATCATACTCTTGAACCGGTGGAACCGGCCGAACCGAGTACCTGATGGTGCCGGTTCGGTCGGTGCCAGGGGAAAACAACTGCACAATTTTGATCGCTTTGGCTATTTCTTCAAGCGGTTGGAGAGAAAGTTTTGGCTCCACACCAGCTGATTTTCTTTCTAGATCTCTTAGCGAACGACTCCTCAGAATCGGCTCCTTTTGCCCAAAGTCTAAGCCTGGTCAGAGGGCACTCCTTCTGGTTCGGTTTGAACCGAACCGGCCTGCCATCCGGTTCAGCAGACTTTTTGGCCTCCCTTTCCCTGAGCCTACCAACTCTCTTTTCTAGGGTAGCTGCAGGAAAATTTTTACAAATCTGGCAGTCTGCATTGAGGTGGTCAAACCCCAGACAATAAACACAGGTGGTGTGGGGGTCAGCCTTAGCAAAGACTTCCCCACACACACTACAGTGTTGAAACCCAGTGGGCCCGGTTTTTCTTTTGGGTTTCTCAGACATTGTGCCAGTCCTAACCAAACTTACCCTTTTAATGGCAATCCGCCAGGCAAGACCCTCTTATTGGTTCCTGACCGTGTCACGGGTCGTGGAAAAAAACGTAATAAAATCCATTTTTTTTTAGAACTGATAAGAACCGGTAACCACACTCTAAAAGTACAAATTAAGATTTTATAAGAACTTTATCGGTTCAAACCGAACCGATGAACCGTTTACAAGTTCCACACAGAATAGAATAAAATATAACCTATCTAGTACTCACAAATACCACAGACAGAGACTGAACCGACAGGTTACGTTTTAAATTCGGTCAAAAACCGAGAAAAGCGGTACTTTAACCGACAAATTGAACCGAGCAAAGTAGAAATCTCGAGTGACTGTTCAGTGAGGCGGAGTAAAGAATCTGACGGTTTGAGTTTAAACAGCAACAGACAGAGTCTCAACCGAGCTCAGCGTTCCATGCCTGGCATGGAAAGTTAACTCTTTCATCTCCAGGGCAGTTCGAAGGTTGGGACTCACTGCTATTGTCAGAATACAGCAAGACTTCATGTTGTTTGAATATGCATGCGTGGGGGGGGGGAGAGAGGGCTCTTTTAAGTTGGTGGCAACGTTACAAACTAGTGTCACCAGCTGTGTCCCCCATTATTAGTGGACATCACACATGCCCCAAAATGCCATGCCAGTACTGGCCACAACAGTGCCGCACCTCCAGAACCTGCTTCGGCACCAAGCTGCCGCAATATGTCTCCTGTGCTGTGCGCAAGCAAACATAAAAATAAATCCAATTTCTCTTTCAAATTCAGCCTCAGCGTTTAGCAGCCTGCCATTTCAATTAGGTACTACGGCTGTTACACTACTGCAACAGACACTACACAACCGCGATGATCAGAAGGCAGACCCTTAAGTGGCAGCAGACTACAGAACAAGCATTTAACAGTACTGCAGCTGCTCCACTCGTAGGGCTGCCACTCTATTTGTTGCCGCAGTCATTGGCTCCTTGTTCACTCTACGACAAAGATATACCCACCTCGGAGCTTCAACACGTGATGCCCGATCTGATCCTTCCAACTGCAAGTGCGCGAACAGCAAGCCAGTGTCAGTTTGACTTTACGACTCCCAGGTCACCTGATGCACTGGATTAGCTGCATAGATTTTTTTTTTTTTTTTTTTTAAATGCACGTGCGAATTCCCAGTGTGCATCCCCAAGGCAGAAGCCTATTTAAAGAGACAGATCGCTATTAAGCATGAAGCCCGTTTAAAAGGGGCAGCGGATGTCTGGAATGCGAGGCAGCAGTGAAATATAGCGTGGTAGCCCACCACACCAAATTAATGAACAGGGAACAATGTGATGTAATGTGCACAATCTTTTAACTCATTTGCTCCCAGTGGCCATTTTGGGTCCATTCCAACAATGGATGGTTCCGACACCATATGGCGTCTATGGGAACAAATGAGTTTTTAAAGAGCAACTTTTTCAGTACCTCCCCCCAGAAGCAAAAAAACCCTTACCGGGCTCACAGTCCACTGGTGCTAAAATTTAAAATTTTATGTGCCCCCATTTAGGGAAGGAGTATAATTTGGCTCCGTGGAGCCGAGCTGCGCTGATCCCTTCCACTTACCAGTATCACTGTCGTCTGCGGTCCACCCCACGTCATTTTCTGACATCACTTTGTACAGCATGGCGACGTGCTCCATATACTTTAATGGGGCCTTTTTTAATAGTAAAATGCTGGTACTTTGCATTGCCAGTAGGAACTAATCATGGCCACTGCTTAACTAATAAGAACTTCTTAGTCAAGCGTGGCCATGATTAATTCTTACTAACAATGTAAAATACCAATTAACTTTAAAAAGCCCATTAAAAAATAAACTAACCCGTGCTCTACAAATAGTGATGTCAGAAAAGCGACATGGCGCTGGGGCGGGCGACTACCACTGGAACTAGTAAGTGAAGGTATCAGTGTGGCTCGACTACTGGGCAAATTACAATCCTTCTAAATGGGGGCATGGAAAAATTAAATTTTAGCACCAGTAGACTCTGACTATAGTAAGGTTTTATGCTTCTGGAGAAATACAAAAGCGAGAATAGTTGCTCTTTAAGATGTCTGAGATGATTCAGTATGTAAAGATATGCAATATAAATTCAAATTTTATAACTATACTAACCTGCTCAGTAAAGTACAGTGGGATCCAGTTGACCATCTAGGGCGTTTGGAAGGTGAATAAGGCATTTCATGCTGTTCAGTTTCACTTATCTCAGGACGAAAAGGGGACAGGGCACTTAGTCTTCGTCTCTGTAATTTTTCTGGAAAAAAAAACATCATGCAATGTTTACTTTATAGGTATCTTTTGCTGGTCAAATTTCTAGTGCAGATTAAACCAATCAGCACTAAGCATTTCTTGAGCATGGTCACCTCTTAAAGCTGCAAGATGTCTTCATGGGCAGGCCGGCCGGCTAGGGCAATGCTAGAACTACCTCCTGCCATCCAGATGACCTGGGTTCACGCCCCAGGTCTGGGATGTCAGGTGTCAACCGATGAGGCAGGGTTAGGCATTCTTTGGACACGCCTCCTGCCTTGGGACGGAGGGCACCTTCTTCTGATGCACGACCACCCCCCGGTGACACAGGAGGAAGAGAGGTGTCATGCAGAGAGGAATGAGTGGTCCCCTTGCAGTGACCTCATGTCAGCACGTATCCACTCACCTAGCAGATGATGCACAGGTGTCACTTGCCCAGAGTAGGGGTCAGCAGGGGAGTACCGAAGGAGAGGTGAGGTTGACAAACCCTTCCACCAGTCCTGATAGGCCGACTGCTGGGTCACCTCTCAGATCCATACCCTGGGCTGGGATAAGGGGATGGTCTAGTAAGGGACAAAATGCTCCCAGCAGCACTGGGCAGATAAAGCTACCCTGCCCCACAATGCCATAACAAGGTCACTTCGACCCCTCCCACGCCTCACCAGTTTCTCCTTGCAGGCCCCAATCATTGAATGAATTATCTCCTCCTGGCTTGGGTAACAAGAGGGTCCCACCCATGGGGGGACAAGCCATGCGTTACAGTTGGGGTGTCCGGGGAGGGTGTAGAGCAAAGACTGGTGATCAGGACCACCGAAGGACTCCTGCAGTGAACAGAAGGGCTTGGGTAGGTTGAAGGAGGTCTTGGCAGCTGGTGAGGCAAAAATGTATTTATTTATTATTATTTTATTGAAATCTAGGATTACAAATACATTTGAGCAGAACTGCTCGTTTACAAAGGTTCCACGTTGAGGAAATGGAAGGTAAACATACATACAAAGGTTGACATAATTACACAATAAAAAGAAAGAAGAGGCTGAGGCTTAGTTAATTACAGCACCTCAAAATAAGCCAATGATTAGGTAAAGTGAGACAACATCCGAGGGCAACCTTTGAAATAAGCGATGCTGGTGAGAGGGATGGGAAGGTGGGGGTAGGCAGGCTGGAAGGCCGTTGTTGAAGGGTAAGGGGTGATGGTAGCAGCACACAGGGGAGTGAGGTGAGGGATAATTGTCAGTAAGTGCAGGCGGGGGTGAGAGAAGGGAGTGGGGGAGGGAAGGCGGGGGTGAGCAGGGGGTGACATGGCAAGGGGAGGTAGCTGTCCTGACTAAAGTAGAATGCAGAGAGCGTAGGGCTCCAGATTCGGTGAAGCAGTCACAATGACTAGTTAAAAATGAGGTGTAGCCAGAGTTGTCCTTTAAAACGGCCAAGAGCAGCAGCTGTTAAGTGTTTCTTTGTAGAGAGTATTATAGTCAGAGTAAAATACGGGGCAAAAGTAGAAAATATCTTAATATATATTAAAGTAAAAAAAAAATATCTTCATGGGCAAGTTTTGAAAAGTAAATATTTCACATTTTCAAATGGGGTAAACAGTTTTATTATCTTTTTCACGTTTATTACTATTTTATTATGAACAAAGTTTGTGATTGGATACCTTTTATTGGACTAACAAGAGATTAACAGAATTAAGCTCTCGCACTACACAGAGCTCTTTATCGGAAAATGGCAGGCTAAGTAGGCTTATTACACTGGTTTCATCATTTTAGGAGGTGAAGTCTCGGCAACGTGGCTGACTGTGTTCTCAACTGAGCACGGTGAGCTTCCCAGTCGGAATTGTATCTCCATTTGTATCTGGAAATGCAGAACCTTTTTTTTTTCATTGTTAAAAACGATGTAAGCCAGCATGTCAAAATAATTCCTTAGAGTCCGCGAGATTAGCGATAGGAAGGACACCGAAGCAACACGCCCCAAAACATCAAACAGTAGACGAAGATCAAAGAAGAACCAGCATGGAGTCGCGGCAGCCGAGTGTTACACTCAACAGTTAATACAGGTTACTCACCTGTAACAGGAGTTCTAGGAGTGGTATATGTTGTTCATCCACACTTGTTGGCAGGTTCCTTGCCGCTTTAAATGTTGCCGGAAGGTCTTCAAGCTGGCTCCTCCCACCCACCCGGGTGGTAAAACCTTCGGCTCCGCCCCATGACGCCAGATCTAGCCAGCTGGAAGCCGGGTTACCTCGACCGGGGAGGTCGGGTGGAGTCGTGTGGATGAAAACATATATCACTCCTAGAACTCCTGTTACAGGTGAGTAACCTGTATTTCTAGGGGCGTGGATATGTTGTTCAATCCACCTTGTTAACGAACTCTAGCAGTTCTCCGGGAGGAGGGAGGCAAGGCCTCTTCCTCTGGGAATAAGGACTGGAGAACCGAGGTCCCAAAACCAGCATCCCGGCATGACTCTAGGTCAATGTGGTAATGGAAATGAAGGTGTGTGCTAACATCCAGGTAGCAGCCAGACAGATTTCCTGGATAGGGATGTCCCTAGAAGCAGCCACCGAAGCAGCGGTATGGCGGGTAGAATGAGCTCTTATCCCTTTGGGAAGCTCCATGCCCGCCAACATATAACAGAGATATATGCAGGAGGTACCCACCTACCTATCGCCCGCTTTGCTGCAGGTCTGCCAGGTGCGGCTTCACTGTAGGTGACAAACAGCTGGCGAACCTCTCCCTGAACTTCAGCCATTCGTTCCTTATAATAAGAGAGCGCTCTTCTAGGGTCCAAAATATGAAGCCTATATTCGGCCTCCGAGGTGTAATTGAGGTAGAACACCGGCAGAGTCAACACCTGGATAAGGTGAAACTCTGACACCACCTTTGGAAAGAATTTCGGGTGGGGGCGAAGGACAACCTTGTCCCTGTGGAAGACCAGATAAGGAGACTCAATGGAAAGCACCTGGAGCTCTCCCATCCTTCTGGCTGACGTGACAGCCCACCAAGAAGGCGGTCTTCCACGACAGGTGAGAGATGTCACACCTGTGCATTGGTTTGAATGGCTTGCCCATGAGCTTAGCCAATACCAGCAGTACATCCCATGGAGGTGGAGGTTCTCGCACCAGAGGGGATATGTGGTCTAGGAATTTGAAAAAGCGTCCGACCACCTTCTCCTGTGCCACAGACTGCTTGCTGGCCCACGCCCGGTAAGCAGAGATGGCTGCCAGGTGCACCTTAAGGTTCGTCGACCGAAGCCCTAGCTGAGAAAGGGACCACAGGTAGTCCAGAATGCTAGCCAAGGAATAGGAGGAAGGGTCCAACCCCTTGTCTTCACACCAAATGGAGCATCTCTTCCATTTGAAGGCATAGCATTTTCTGGTGGACTCCTTACAGGACGTCTCAATGACGCTGAGGACCTCATCGGAAAGACCCAAGGCCTGGAACTCTAGCCACTCAGGAACCAGGCCGTCAGGTGCAGGGACTGAAGGTCCGGGTGGAGAACCTTCCCCTTGTCGACTGAGAGCAGGTCCAGGTGGGCTGGAAGCCGCGTCGGGAGCCTGGAGCTGAGGCTGAGGAGATCTGGGTACCAGAACTGGCGGGGCCAGTCTGGGGCTATCAGAATCACCTGTGCCTTGTCCCTCTACGCCTTGAGAAGCACCTTGTGGATCAAGGGAAATGGAGGGAAGGCGTAGAAGAGGCCCGGGGTCCACGGCCTCAAGAAGGCATCCCCCTGCAGTGAGCCCTGCTGAGGGGGGCGGGCATGAAACAGCCTCAGCCTCGCATTTTCCCTGGAGGCAAACAGGTCCATCTGAGGGTAGCCCCAATGGAAGAAAGTACAGTTATGTAAGAACTTACCGTAACAGTAGATCTTCGAGAACAGCTCTTGCAGCAGGTTACACCATTAGGACTGAAGCCGTCAGGCGCCAAGACCTCACGGAAATATTCTAGCTAGCAGACTTCAGCGGGGACCGCCTCCGATGTCGGTCCCACCATAATCCTCAGTTCTCCCGCCGGAGACTCCCGGCCGCTGGATGACATCAGAAGAGGAGACCGAGGATCCGCCACCAGATGGCCAAGACTAAAAAAGAACTTCCCATCTCTAAAGATGGATGTTTGGCTACTACCTCCACAACAAAAAGGGGGAATGGTGGGCGGGAAGGTACCTGCTGCAAGAGCTGTTCTCAAAGATCTACTGTTATGGTAAGTTCTTACGTAACTGTACTATCTTACTTCGAGATACAGCTCTTGCAGCAGGTTACACCATCAGGACTGATTCCCAAGCAATAGCGGCAATCTTATACCACAAGGAGGAGGAAAGGTAGGGATCACAACCCTACTCAAGCCTAAGACAGAAGTCCCTGAAGGACGACTAGGCCGAAAATACAGGTTACTCACCTGTAACAGGAGTTCTAGGAATGGTATATCTTGTTCATCCACACTGTCTGGCAGGTATCCTTGCCGCTTTAAATCTTGCCGGAAGGTCTTCAAGCTGGCTCCTCCCTCTCACCCACCCAGGTGGTAAAACTCTTGGCTCTGTCCCATGACGCCAGATCTGGCCCGCTGGAAGCTCAGGTTGTGCGTCGAAGCCGGGGAGGTTGGGTGGGTCGTGTGGATGAACAACATATACCATTCCTAGAACTCCTGTTACAGGTGAGTAACCTGTGATTTCTAGGGACATGGATATGTTGTTTATCCACACTGTCTGGGAATTCTAACGCGTTCTCCTGGAGGAGGGGAGGCAGCGACACCCCTACTTAGGGAATAGAGACTGGAGAACCGAGGCCCAAAACCAGCATCCCGGCGTGACTCGAGGTCGATGTGATAATGGGTGATGAAGGTGTGTGCTGACTTCCAGGTAGCAGCCCTGCAGATTTCTTGGATAGGGACATCCTGGAAGCAGCAGTATGGCGGGTAGAATGAGCTCTAATCCTCTGGGAGCTCCATGCCCGCACTTATGGCAGAGATCTATGCAGGAGGTGACCCACCTGCTTGTCGTCTGCTTGGCTGCAGGTCTGCCAGGTGAGGCTTCAGCGGGTGACAAACAGCTGACGAACCTCTCCCTGAATTTCAGCCGTGCGCTCCTTATAGTAAGCGAGCGCCCTTCTAGGGTCCAGAGTACGGAGCCTATATTCGGCCTCCGAGGTGTGACTGGGGTAGAACACTGGCAGAGTCAATACCTGGTTAAGGTGAAACTCCGACACCACCTTCGGACGGAATTCCGGGTGGGGGCGCAGGACAACCTTAACCCTGTGGAAGACCAGGTAAGGAGACTCGATGCAGAGCGCCTGCAGCTCTCCTATCCTTCTGGCTGACATGATAGCCACCAAGAAGGCAGTCTTCCACAACAGGTGAGAGAGTTCACACCTGTGCATTGGTTCGAATGGCTTGCCCATGAGCTTTGCCAGTACCAGCAGTAGACCCCACTGGGTGGAGTTCCTGACCAGAGGGAAATGTGATCAAGGCTTTGAAAACGCCAGACCACCTTCTCCTCGCCACCGACTGCTCCCGGCCCGCATCCCGTAGGCAGAGATGGCTGCCAGGTGCACTCTTTGGACCGTCGACCTAAGCCCTTGACTAGAAGGGACCATAAATAGTCCAAGATGCTTGCCAAAGGACAGGAGGAAGGGTCCAGCCCTGCCCTGACACCAAATGGGAAAATCTCTTCCATTTGAAGGCATAGCATTTCCTGGTCGACTCCCTGCAGGACGCCTCAACAACAATGAGGACCTCATTCGGAAAGACCCAAGGCCTGGAACTCTCCCTAGCCACTCAGAACCAGGCGTCAGGTGCAGGATTGAAGGTCCGGATGGAAACACCTTCCCCTGATTGACTGAGAGCAGTCCGGGCGACCTGGAAGCTGCCTACGGGAGCATGGAGCTGAGGCTGAGGAGATCTGGGTACCAGAACTGGCCAGGGGCCAGTCTGGGGCTATCAGAATCACCTGCGCCTTGTCCTCCTTGCCTTGAGAAGAAGCACCTTGTGAATCAAGGAAATGGGGAAAGGCGAGAAGAGGCCCGGGGTCCACAGCCTCGAGAAGGCATCCCCTGCAGCGAGCCCTGCTGAGGGGTGGCATGAAACAGCCTCAGCCAGCGTTCTCCCTGGAGGCAAACAGGTCCACCTGAGGTGTGCCCCAGTGGGAGAACAGATCTTGTACTACCTCCGGCAGGAGAGACCATTAGTGAGATGCAGCCCCTATCGGCTCGGGGCATCGGCCAGGGTGTTGGAGGGCTCCTGCCCATGAATGTAGAGGAGATCCACCCCAGGCTGTGCAGTGACCAAATCACGGAGAGCTCTTGCATAGAAGCATGGACCGCTCCCCGCCTGGCGGTTTAGGTAGTACATGGTCGTGGCACTGTCCGGCTGGACTCGGACCACTTGACCGCGGAGAAACGGACAAGCGCGTGAGAGCTAGGCGGACCGCCCGAACTCCAGCAGGTTGATGTGGCATCGGGACTCCAGCAGGGACCAGAGGTCGCGGCGCTCGGTGTTCCCCAGATGGGCACCACAACCCATCAAGAGAGAGCATCGGTTGATACTTGAGACCGTCGGCTCGAGGAGGACAAAGCAGGATGCCCTCCTGCAGATGAGATGGAGCAGTCCATCACGGGAGGCGTTCCATCTCCTGGATCCAATATCACTAGGTGTGGTCCACTGGATCAGCAGCATTGTGACCACTGGCTGGCCAGTCCTCACTGAAGGCGCATGTGCCAGCGTGCTCAACCGACCACGCTGGTACAGGCTGCCATGAAGCCCAGGGCGCAGGAAGTCCAGGGCAGGGCGCGATTGCCCAACCAGAAATGACTGGGCAAGGAGGTAAGAACCTCGGCCCTGTCCGCCGGGGAGCGTGCTCTGGCTCAGAGTCGAGCTCTGCCCCGATAAACAGAATCACTGCCGACCGAGTTCGACTTGGCTTTCGTTGATGAAGGCCGACTTGAGAACAAACCTGGAGGGCCAGATCTCTGGACAGCTCCACCCTCCCTGTCTGGAGGGCTGCTATCAGCAATCGTCCAGGTAAGAGTACACCCCGGACCCTCGGCGCCGAGAAAGCTGTCACCACTGCAATGCATTTGGTGAAGACCCTAGGAGCTGGAGACAGGCTGAAGGCATGGCACCGAACTCGAAGAGGATCCCTCACACTCAGCGAAGGAATCTCCGATGTGACCGGGACGGATAGGGATGTGAAAACGAGCCTGCACAGGTCCAGAAGAGCAGACCACCGCGCCGTGTTCCAGGGATAGCATTATCTGAGCCAGAGTGACCATCCTGAAAGGTTCGAGACCTTAGGAACTTGTTCGAGGTGCATGGTAGGTCGAGAATGGAAACCCAGCCCGCGTCCGTTGGAGTCCAGGAAGGCACCTGGACACAAACCCGGGTCTGAGAGGGGTCAGCTACACTCCCTAATCACCTCCTTTTGGAGGAGGAGGCGATGTCAGCCCGACGAACCGATAATGAGGCTGCGGACCCAGGCCCCAGTGCGATGGCTCTGATGAGGGGCCTGCCAAATTCTAGAGGCAGGCCCTTCCCACCACCTCCAGTACCCACCTGTCCGTGGTAATAATGGACCAGGCAGAAAGGAAGTGCGGGCGTCCCCAGAGGGGAGACCAGAAGTGAGGAGTGGCGGGTTGAGGCGACACCCTCAGCCCGTCACTGGGCAGGCTTGGAGGAGGGACCCGGCCGAGGGACCTCCTGGGCCTCCTCCCTGCTTCCTGTTGGAGGGAAGCCCGGTCAAGGGTTTGGGATGCCAAGCCCGAGCCTGCTGGGCTCCCTGACGTTGTTGGGCCGGGCGCGCAGAAGGGACGGAAGGGCTTAGGTGTGATTTAGGCCTTTGTCCTTCTGAGCAGAAAGACCAGTCAAGGTAGCATTGGACTTCGCGATCTCTGCAGGTGACCTTCCACCCCAGGGCCGAAGGTCAGTCCCCAAAGGAACATCGCCAACTTGTGCTGGGTATCCAAGGTAAAGGTGGATATCCTCCAGCCAAACCTGGCAAGCGCGCATAGCCTGCGGCCGCCACAGACCTGGCACATGAGTCCTCAATGTCTAAAAAGCAGTCTGGAGCTGCTGTTTGGCCACTGCCCTGCCTGGTCCCCGCACCTGCCTGACCGTAGTCTGCAGATCCGCAGGAAGATGAGGATGACCTTACCTCATCCAGGAGCCCAACAGGCATGAGAAAAATGTGCCGAGGCGGCCAAACTGGCCTGATGAGAGGCGAGAGAGACGCAGCATAGACTTTTAAGCCGGCATAATCCAATTTCTTGGATTCCTTGTCGGAGTTTGTCCCACATCCTAGCGTTCCCGTCCTGGGTCTGATATCTAAACAACACTGAAAGCAATCCAAATGGTGACTTGGGGATAATTCAAACAACATGAAGTCTTGCTATATTATAGACACATTAGCAGTTTGAAAATCTCCAGCCTAGAATCCGTTCGGAAAGTAATGATAAAACCATTCCAAAATAGAATACAGCACGAGCAGCTCTATCTGTGTCATTTCAAACTTGAACTGTGGATTCTTTGCTCAGCCTCGTGAAAAAAGAAGTAAGCACAGTTCTCCTTCTGCTCGGTTCATTTCTCTGTTTAAAAAGTGTTTTCTTGGTTGATTAACAGATAATAATTTTATTTTAACCACAAAACCGCTCGTTCAAGCTCATCTGTGGTAACCGAGCAAATGAAGGTTTTGTCTGTGGAACTTGTAAGTTATCGGTTCGGTTTTGAACCCATAGTGGGTTTAAAAATCATTTAAACCAAAGTTACTATTTTTGAAGTCACGGTTCCCGCTTATCGGTTCTAAAAAAAACAGTTTATTCGTTTTTAAATACCTGTGACAGTTAGGAACGGTAAGGGTGTCTTGCCTAGCACTGCCGTTAAAGGCAAGGATTTTTGGTTGAGCTGGCATTATGTCTGAAACCCAAAAGAAAAACCCGGACCCACTGGGTTTTCAAACTGTGATGTTTGTGGGGAAGTCTTGCCAAGGCCGACCCACACAAACTATGTGTTTATTCTCTGAAGTTTGACCACCTCAGTCAGACTACCAGGGGGAAGAATCTCCCGCAGCCACCCTGGAAAAAAGATTGGGCAGGCTCAGGGAAGAGAGGCCAAAATCCGCTGGACCCGATGGGATGCCTGGTTGGTGCCCGAACCAGAGAAGGCTCCCTCTGACCAGGGCCAGAACTCAAGAAGAAAAGCTGGTTCTAGGAACCAATTCCGATAAAGAAAACAGAAAATCAGCAGGTCTGAGTCCAAAATTCCTTCTCCAACTGCTGCAGAGATAGCAAAACATACAAATTGTCCAGTCACTGTTCAGGTCCGTCAACCACCATTCGGTAAAGGTCAGTGCAACCGTCCCAGTGGTTCAAGATATGATATTAGGAATTTATGAACCAGAGAAGGGAGGAGGATTATGAACAGTATGATGGCTGGAAGGTCTGGTGTGCCCATTGAACGGACAGCCCCCAGTCAGACCTTTAGAATCTCCCTATGCTGTTGAGTCCCCATCTCATTTAGGTTTTATAAAAGGCTGAAACCTCAGCTCTCAGAAGAGGCTGTGATGACAAGAGAGCCTAATTTTGAAAATGATGGATATTCCAGAGTCTAGCAGATTGTCTATTCCTTTACATGAGTCTTTAGGAAACAAACAATTAAACTTAAAGCTCTAAGCCTGTGCCTCCTGTAGATAAGATGGACAGAAGGTATACATTGTCAGGCCCTGACAGAATTCCTTTCTCAGCAATGCAGTCATGTTGGAGTAGTTCAGGCTGCCTGTGATAGCTAATATTCCTTGGCTTCACATCCTCCTGACAAGGACCAGGAAGTTGATGCCATGGCAAAACAGTATATGGCAGCCTCTCTGGGACTCAGGCAAAATTATGGCTTATGTAATAGGTATCAGAAATCTAGTGGGATGCTGTTATGCGGAATCATTAAGCACGCCCATAGCCAATGCAAGTAACTAGAACGGGTGGCTGAGTAATGAAGCCTCAAGGCCAGTTTCATGCTGCTGTGAGTTAATGATGTTTCCTCTAGGGTCACACATCTGTAGCTTTCTTAGGTTGAATTGGCTCAGGTAACAGTTTGTCACAGGATACAGACTAAGACTGGATTTTCCCAGTGGGAAATTCTCTGTTTGGAGGCAGACAGAGAATTACAGAAAAGAGATGGATGAATATAGGACCATTACAAGAGGTGCCCAGGCTAAGGGCTGCAAGCCACTCATAAAGGCAGGCCCCTAGGGGTAGGAGAAAGCCACTCCAGGCCTTCACCAGACTCAGGCCTCCTCTGCCCATGCTCAGGGGCTTCTTCAGAGCAGGGGCAGACAGGGATGGCAGACACTCGCACCCCCAGCCTAAGCTCCAGCGAAACAGCACCCTGATGAAGCCCAGGGCCATGCTCAGCAACCAGTGGGGGCAGGCTGGCACTAATCAAGCTGGGCTTCTTTAACCTCAGACAAGGGTTCTGGAAAGTAAGCCAGGATCTGGTTCCCAGCTTCAAAAGTTCCCAAGTTGAGAAGCAGACTTTCACCTGCAAGTGCTTCAGAAGACCGCCTCTGGAAACAAGGTCTCATCCCTGTTAGCTCTGAGAGCAGAAAGGGTTCCTCCCTGCATCAGGGCAGAGTCTGTATGCCAATACTTCCTACCCCAAAAAGACAGGAGAAACGAAGGCCCATTTAGATCTCAGATATCTGAACAAGCATCTTTGAAACCAAAGTTCAAAATGGTAACTCTGGCAATGATTTTACCTTCCCTAGGCCAGGGACTGGCTAGCCTCCCTAGTTACTCAAGGATGCCTATTTCCATGTCTAATCAGAAGATCCCATCGAAAGTACTCCAGATTCGAACTGCCCTCAGGTCATTACCAGTTCAGAGCAATGCCCTTGACCTTACCTCTGCTCCAAGGTATTCACAAAGTGTCTAGCAGTGGCAGTGGCCCACTTGAGGCAGAAAGATTGCTGTTTTCCCTATCTAGATGACTGGCTTATTGTAGGCCAGTCCCCAGAACAGGTAAAATCTCACCTGCAGGTCACCCAGCAGCTCTCACCTCCCTGGGTTTTCTGCTAAACCTACCAAAGTCGGTTCTGGAACCAGTCAGGTACTCACCTTTATAGGGCAAATTGGACACAAAGCTAGCCAGAACCTTTCTTCCCCAGAAGGGTAAGAATTTAGTGGCTCTGGCCTCTTCCTTCCTCTGCAGGTCTCGACCAGCAAGACACTTTCTGCAGCTCCTAGGCGCATGGCTGCATCCACAGCTGTTGTGTAGGGAGCCAGATTTCAGATGAGAGACATTCAGTTTCACTTGAGAGACCTTTTGGTCTCAGAGAAGAGACCCCCTTTCCAAGTTGGTCCCAGTGACTCAGAACCTTGATCCTAGCTCTCCAGTGGTGGCAGGATCAGAGCAATTTAAATAGGGGGGTCCCCTTCATTTCCCTTCTCACGACTTGACTCTCACTACAGATGCTTCCCTTCTGGGGTTGGGGAGCCCACATGGGCGACCTTTCCCACTCAGGGAGTTTGGTCCCTCAGGAATCTCTGCTCCCATCAATTTGCTGGAACTCAGAGCTGTCTTTTAGCTCTTCAAGCTTTTCTGCATCTGTACACGACAAGGTGATACAAGTCAGAACAGACAACACCACAACAATGTGGTACATCAACAAACAGAGGGGCACTCGGTCTTGACACTTGTGCACCGAGGACAATGAAGTTGTGGTCTCTGTACTATTCACTGAACACTTCCCTCATAGCAGTTCATCTTCCAGGGAAGGACAATGTCATAGCGGATGCCCTCAGCAGGATTTCCAGGGCAATCACGAATGGTCCCTGGATCCTCCAAGTGCTGGGGATAGTTTTGCCAGGTGGGCATCCTCAGATAGATCTTTTTTGCAGCCCCCAGACAATCACAGACTTCCTCTTTTCTGTTGCAGGCCTCCAGTGCTGGGCTCCAGTTCCCCTGGATGTAGCTTCTTCTGGATTGGGAGGAGAGTTCCTATGCTCCCCCTTTCCTCTCCTATTCAAAGTACTAGTCAGAATTAGATCTCAGCCTTGCAGGTGATTCTGATTGCCCCAGATTGGGCCAGGCAGCCCTGGTACCACTCCTTCTGTCTCTGACAGTCCATCTTCCCCTGTGCCTCCCCAGGAATCACAATCTGTTGACTTGTGCCCAGGGAAGGGTTTGGTATCCGGACCTCAACCCTCAACCTCAAGGCCTGGCTCTTGAGGGGTTAGAATTTGCTGATTTACACTCTCTCAGGGTGTTCTTTGAGATCCTGAAGGCTTCAGAAAGCCTTCCACTAGACTACTTATAGTTCTAAATGGAAAAGGTTTTCCATTTGGTGTGCTTCAGGAAAATATTTCCCAGAATCTGCTGAATTGCCCATTTTGTTAGATTACATGGTACATCTTAATTCCTTGGGTCTCAGACCAGCTACCCTGAGAGTTCATTTGGCAGCTGTGTCTGCTTTTTGTGTCAACAGGAAAGTCATCCCCTCTTTCCTGTCATTCTGTGTTTTCCAAGTTTTTTAAGGGATTACTCCATACTAATCCTCCCTTTCGAGAACCAGCCCCTGCTTGGGACCTTAATGTTTGCATTGCCCAGTTAATGCAACCCCCTTTTGAACCTCTGTCTTCTGCAGGCTTAAGTACGTAACTTGGAAAACTGTTTTCTAGTGGCTATCACTTCTGCCAGACGCATAAGTGAATTGCAAACCCTTGTCAGTGGAGACGACTTTATTTCTTTCCACAGGGATAAGGTAGTCCTTAGGACTAATAGGAAGTTTTGCCTAAGGTGGTTTCAGATTTCCATCTTAATCAATCTGTCTCCTTCCAGTATTTTTCACTGATCACTCCTCTTCTGGTGAGAGGAGGTTGCACCAGCCTGGATGTTAAGAGAGCTCTTAGTTATTATAGGCGTGACCAAAGGTCTAAGTTGAATCCCTTCAACTTTTCCTTACCTATGGTGAAGTTGGAAAGCAAACCTGCCACTAAGAGATCAATAGCCAGGTGGATTGTCTCTTGTATCAGTTTTGTTACCAGAAAGTGGGCAGAGGCCCCCGGTTTGAGGGGCTCATTCTATCGGGGGTACAGCTCGTCTCTGGCTACTGCCAGAGATGTCCTTTATTAGAGATTTGCCAGGCTGCTACTTGGAAAGCGGTACACACTTTTGCCAAGCATTACTCCCTGGATGTCCAGGCCAGGAGATGCTTGGTTTGCACAGCTTGTTCTTCAGAGCCTATTCCCTAAGTAGGTTCTGCCCTCCTCCATGGAGGTACTGCTGTGTATTCTGCTAATGTCTATAATATGCAAGACTTCATGTTGTTTGAAGAAGAAATTACTCACCTTAGTAATGTTGTTTCTTCTAATGGAGTCTTGCTATATTATAGACCTCCCCAACCTGCCCCTCTCAGAACCTCTACTTGGTGGGGTCGCGGGCAATTTAGTGTGGGCACTACTTATGTCCTGTTAGCATTTTGTCCCCTTTGGGACTTGAGGGTGTGTATGTGCAGCGTGTGTGTGTTTTATTATACTTATGTTTCCATTTTCATATTATTAGAATGGTGTTAGTATTTCTGGTCCCCTGACTTGAGTCTTGGGTGTTGGGACCATCAATGGTTGTTATTATTTGGGTAGCCATTTGGCTAGTGTAGGTTACAAGCTTCCACAGACCTTAGTGAGTTTGGCTCGTAAAGATCTGACAGTTCAAGTTTGAAATGACACAAATAGAGCTGCTCCTCGTGCCAAAATTCTATTTTGGAATGGTTTTAACCATTTCACTCCGGGGCAGTTCTAGAGCTGGAACAAACTGCTAATGTCTATAATATAGCAAGACTCCATTAGAAGAAACAACAGTACTAAGGTGAGTAATTTTTTCTTCTACCCTATATAAGGCCAGGGGACTTGCTAGCCTCCCTGGACCTCAAAGATGCCTATTTTCACATTCCCATCAGGTGCTCCCACAGAAAATACCTCAGGTTCGAGTTGCCCTCAGGCCACTATCAATTCAGAGCAATGCCCTTTGGCCTAACATCAGCCCCAAGGGTGTTCACAAAGTGCCTGGCAGTAGTGGTTGCTTACCTAAGGAGAAAAAAGATCTCCATCTTTCCATACTTGGGCGACTGGCTCATAGTGGATCAGTCTCCTGACCAAGTCAAGCCACATCTTCAGATAACTCAGCAACTGCTCACTTCCTTAGGATTCCTCCTAAACCTTCCAAAGTCAGTTCTCGAGCCAGTATAGCTCCTCACCTTTATAGGGGCAGAGCTGGATACAATAAGAGCAAAGGCCTTCCTTCCTCTGGACAGGGAAAGGACACTAATGGAACTGGCCTCTTCTTTCACCCTTCAGGTGTCTCGACCAGCAAGGCACTTCTTGCAGCTCCTGGGCCACATGGCAGCCTCCACAGCAGTGGTCCAGGGGCAAGATTCAGAATGATGGGCGTTCATTCCACATAGAGCCTTTTGGTCTCAGAAAAGGACCCTCTTACCAAACTAGTCCCAGTGACTGAACTCTGATCCAGGCTTTGCAATGGTGGCAGGATCAGGACAATTTAAGGCAGGGAGTCCCCTTTGTCACTCCAGTCTCATTCACTAATCCTCACCACGGACGCCTCCCTCTTGGGCTGGGGAGCAACTTGGGGATCTTACCACCCAAGGGCTGTGGTCACCTCAAGAATCTCTGCTTCACATCAATCTGTTGGAACTCAGAGCAGTGTGTCTAGCACTTCAAGCTTTTTCCAAGTCTGTACAGAGCAAGGTAGTCCAGATCAGAACAGACAATACCACCACAGTGTGGTACATCAACAAGCAAGGGGGTACTCTGTCTACGGCCTTGTGCACAGAAGCAATGATTGTGGTCTCTGGCCTATTCCCTGAACACCTCCCTCACAGCAGTATACCTCCCAGGCAAGGACAATGTCCTGGCAGATGCTCTCAAGCAGGATATCTCAGGGCCATCACGAATGGTCACTGGATCCCCTGGTTTTGAGGTGATCTTTCCAGATGGGGCACCCCACAGATAGATCTTTTGCAGCCCCAGACAATCACCAACTTCCCTGTTTGCTGCAGGCCCCAGTGTTGGGCTCAGCCCCCTGGATGCCTTAGTTCTCAGTTGGAAGGGAAGTTCTGTATGCTTTTCCCCTTCCTCTCCTGTTCAAAGTGCTAGTCAAAATCAGGTCTCGGTCCTGCAAGGTGATCCTGATTGCTCCAGACTGAGCCAGACAGCCTGGTACCCTCTACTATTGTCCTTAGTAGTCCACCTTCCCTGTCTCTTCCCAGGAATTACAACCTGTTAACCTGTGCTCAGGGAGGGTTTGGTACCCAATCTCTCAATCTCAAGGCCTGGCTCTTGAAGAGTTAGAGTTTGCTGATTTACACCTCTCCCAAGGTGTTATGGATATTCTAAAGGCTTCAGGAAGCCTTCACCAGAACTACTTATAATTCCAAATGGAAAAGGTTTTCATGTGGTGCTCTGGGAGGCATACTTCCCCAGAGTCTGCTGACCTTCCACAGTCCTTGACTATATGGTTCACCTTAATAGCTTGGGACTCAGACCAGCTACACTAAGGGTGCATCTGGCGGCTGTCTCTGCTTTTATTTCAGCAGGTAAACCCTCTTCTCTTTCTGCTCACCCTGTATTCTCCAAGTTTTTCAAGGGATTGCTTCATACCAATCTGCCATTCAGGGACCCTGCCCCTGCTTGGGACCTTAATGTTTGCATTGCTCAGCTTATGCAACCCCTCTTTGAGCCTTTGTCCTCAGCAGAGCTTAAGTACTTGACTGGGAAAACTGTGTGTTCTTGGTGGCCATCACCTCTGCTAGGCGCATAAGTGAGTTACAAGCCCTGTCAGTGGAGCCTGATTTTATCTCTTTCCATAGAGATAAGGTGGTCCTCGGGACGAACAGGAAGTTTTTACCTAAGGTGGTTTCAGACTTCCACCTTAACCAATCTATGTCTCTTCCTGTGTACTTCACTGACCATTCCTCCTCCTGGTGAGAGGAGGTTGCACAGATTAGATGTGAAAGAGGCCTTAGCTACTACATAGAAGCGTACCAAAGGGTCACAGGTTTGACTCCCTCCAACTGCTCCTCACTTATGGTGAGGTTGGTAAAATAAACCTGCCACTAAAGATCATTGCCAGGTGGATTGTCTGTTGCATTCAATTTTGCTATGAAAAACTAGGTAATATTCCACCCTCATGCCTGAGGGCTCACTCTACCAGAGGTATAGCTGCTTCCCTGGCTGCTGCCAGGGATATTCCTATTTTAGAAATCTGTCAAGCAGCCACCTGGAAAACAGTCCATACATTCACCAAGCATTACTCTTTGGATATCCAAGCTAGGAGTGATGCTTGGTTTGGCATAGCAGTACTTCACAGCCTTTTCCCAAAGTAGGTTCTGTCCCTCCTCCTTTGAGGTACTGCTTGGTAGTCTCAGTATGTCAGAATACAGCAAGATTCATGTTGTTTGAAGAAAAATTACTCACCATAGTAATGTTGTTTCTTCTAATGGAGTCTTGCTGTATTCTGACCTCACCCTTCCTCTCAGAACCTGCTTTTTGGGATGTGGGTGGGCAGAGCAGTGTTGGCACCTAGAGGTGCCCCTTTCTCACCCTCCTTTATTTTGGGTGTGTGTTGTGTTTTGTTTTTTGGGTTTCCTGACTTGTCTTTGCTTTGAAACCAAAAAACCCTTTTTTAACAAACTTAGTTGCCAGTTGGCTAGTGTGAGTTTACAGTTTCCACACAGAACGCCTAGTGAGTATAGCTCGTAAAGATCTAATGGTTGGAGTGTAAACAACAGCAGACAGAGGCTTCAACCGAGCTCGAGCTCAATGTTCCATGCCCTGCATGGAAAGTTAACTCTTTGTTCTCCGGGGCAGTTCAAAGGTTGGACATCACTGCTTATGTCAGAATACAGCCAGACTCCATTAGAAGAAACAACATTACTATGGTGAGTAATTTTTTCTTCCCTCCCTCCTTCCTCCAAATTTCCGTTGGGGCTCCAGGATCTGTTTCCTTCTCTTGTCTTTCCTTCAGGGACTCTGGCGGAAGGAGAACTGGAGGGCGGGTTTGAGGACAGCCCACTATATAAGGTCCCTTTGATGTGGGTCATGTGACCTTGGGTGGTGATCACCTGAAGCACTGCTGGAAAGTTTGCTGTGAAGTCCAGACGCCAGCGGGCGCTAGTCCTACAAGTAATGACCCTACTGCAGGAACCTTTCTTGAAAATCTTCTGTTATGGTAAGTTCTTGCGTAACTGTACTTTTCTCAATCATGGAAGATAAATCTTCCTCTAGTTTCCGCTGGTGCCCGTGTGGCCAGAAAATGTTGCACACAGACCCACATACCTTGTACGTATACTGTTTGGGTGTCGGCCTTTACACCCAAACTTACAAGATTTGTCTCTTTCCACCTGAATGTCCTCGACAATCGTCTCGCATGACTTAAGCTAGGCAGGCCCGGAAAACAGAACCCACCAGTGAAAGTGAAGGAGTCCCAGTGAGCGGTTTCTGTGGCTGTGGGGTCTGCCTAGCAGAGCAAATGCAGGCCTTCTAGGCAGAAGCAGCGTGAGCCACAGAACTCTCCTCTTGGCCAATTTTTGTTCCACTCAGTCTGGGCTCCACCTTCTGGGGCTCCTTTCCGGAGATGTGCCAGTCTCTCCCCACTAAGGACCACGGACCCTTGGGCATGCATGTCTCGTGGTCCTGTAAAAAGGACAAGGAACTGAGGGTCTTGGCGAAGACGTTCTTGGGATCAAGAGCGATCCCGGTCCCAGGAATCTCAAGTATCGACCTTGGTTGAGATTGCGACTTCAGCCTCCTTCTTCTTGGTCCCACCATCTGGTCAGCCGACCGAAGTCTCGCTCGATGACGCGGTTGAGATCACTCTCGACCCTGTCGATCTGTTGTCACCCGATGAGGCCGACAACTCTCTTGGACCCCTGTTCTGTTTCTTCCCGATGAGGAGACCCAGTCTGCTGGCAGTCCCATCGAGGAGCCGGTCCCTGATCCGGGAAAATCACTGGTTCCCCCAGTGTCTCCCAAGCGACCCAGTTGGCCAGTCCAGTCGAGGTCTCAGACCCCCTTGACCAGTAGGCCAAGGAAGGCACATAAGCGCTCGAAGAAAAGGCGACGTCGACATTCGTCTTCATCCTCTTCAGATGTGGATAGGCTTCAACGGAAACTCCGTCGATGCTACGAAGATGTCATGTGGCAACAGGTGATTTTGTCTGGCTAGAAACCAGTGTCTGTTTCCTCACTGGCCGTTACTTGGCTTTTACCTTCTAGGCCGAAGCCGGCTCCATCAGAGAACTGATCATCTTGGTTCCCTCTGGCCATTTGCTACACCTGCCTCGGTTCTGCCAGAGTTGACCTCTCCACTGATAGTGGTGAAGCCACCGCCTAAACAGCCTACAGGAGTGGCTCTTTTGAAGGAAGCTCAAACTGTTACGGGTCTTCCCCACAGGATTTTGGTCAACCTCATGCCTGACCTCCCCAGGCGCGTGGAAGAGGACCTTGGTGGCCGTCCAATTTATCCAGATACCTCGGATTCTGACGACCTCCACTCTCGTTCTCATCCTCTTGATGATGAGTTGATGGGCAGTCTGTCAATGAAGGAAGGTCCTTCCTCCTTTTTCTGGATTCTCCAGCTCATCTCCAAATCCATGAGGATGCCCCTGGAGCCTGTCAAGAAATGGGCAGAGTACCCTCTTACATATATTCTTAAGAGAGGGGATACCCCTATGGAAGCCTTCCCAGTGGCCGAAGCCATTGTTGGTCTGGCTTTGGAGCTTTGGCAGCACTCTGCCTCCTGCCCAGTGCTGTCTGCCCGGATGGCCCGCAAGTATGCTATGCCCATTGGGTCCCATTCAGGAGGGTTCATGGAATACCCCTCAGCTGAGGGGCTGGTGACTACTTCTGTGTTGAGATGCACAGGCAGTTCTGCCGACACCGACAGACCACCAGACAAGGAGTCCAAAAAATTGGACAACTCTGCCAGGAAGGTTTATACAGCCTTCTCTCACTATGCTTCTGTTGGGCAAGCTCGGCCATCATCATCATGGCGCACTTCTTTCGTGCCCTGTTGGGCTCCTTGGATGAGGTTCTCCCGCACCTCCCCGTGGATCGTCAGACTATGGTTAAGCAGGTCCAGGATCATGACCAGGCCGTTGCCAAGCAGCAACTTCAGACAGCCCTGGACCTCGGGGATTCATGCTCCTGTTCGGTGGCAGCCGCGGTTGCCTTGAGCAGTAGGGCTTGGCTGAGACTCTTTACCTTCACAGCAGATATCCAACACAAACTCACTGATGTTCCTTTACTGGGCATTGATCACTTCGGCCCAGGTGTGGATGGTCACCTTCAGTGAATCAAGCAGTCCAATTCCACCTTGGACTCAGCTACTTTTGCTCAGAAAGACGTCCCAGGTGCCAAGAAACAGCAGAAGAAGAAGCCATTTCAGCACCCTGCTACTGCGATCAGGCAGCCCTCCTTTCAAGGTGGGCAGCAACAGCAGGCACAAGCTTTGCGCCCTCGGCCCAAGTCTGGGCCTCCAGCGGCCCGCAGAGGAGGTAGAGGTTCAGGCAGATTCCAATCTGGACCCTCTTCCTCCAAGCCTGCCCAGTGATGGGATGGGGCAGCCACCCCTATTCCCGTCACGCCTGCTCTGGATCCTCCCATGGGGGCCGGCTCCGCTACTTTCTTTCCGCCCAATCCGCTGTTACCATGGACAGGTGGGCTCTAGAAGTGGTCAGCCAGGGTCTGCCTCTGGAATTCAAGCAGTACCCTCCCAGCCGAGCCCGCTCTCCACGGGAGGAAAGGGTATCAGTCCACACTCTGTCAGCTCTGAGAGACAACATAGCCCAACTGCTCCTCGAGGAGGCAGTGGCCTGAGTGACAGATCCTCCAGTCAACCCAGGATTCATTTCCTGGTACTTCCTGGTCCCGGAGCAGATGGGGGGGCTGGCACCCCGTTCTAGATCTGCATAACCTGAATCAGTTTCTCAGGCCACACACCTTCAGGATGGTAACTCTTTCCCAGATCATACCATGCCTGAGCAGAACATGTGGTTCTACTCACTGGATCTCCAGGAGATGTTTTTTCATGTCCCAATCTGTCCGTCACCCCAGCCGTTCCTTCGCTTCAGAGCAGAAGAAACCTTATATGAGTTCTGAGCCATGCCATTCGGCCTGTCATCAGCCCCACTGGTCCTCACTAAATGCATTGCGGTGGTGGCAGCCCATCTCGGGCATCGAGGGGTCTGAATATACCCTTACCTCGATGATTGCCTCTTAGCGGGTTCCACCCAGCAAGAGGTGGAGAGGTCCAGGGACCTAGCCCTCCAAACGTGCTCTCAGCTTGGCTGCCTGATCAACGAGACCAAGTTGGAGCTCGTGCCTTCGCATGTGATATGCTTCATCGGGGCAGAGCGTGCCTCTTGCCGAACCAGGGCCCGGCTCCCGGGGCAGAGGTTCTCTTCTCATTTGCCCACTTATTTCTGGTTGTGCGGTTGCTCCCTGCCTGGGAATTTCTGCACCTTCTGGGGTACATGGTGGCCTGCACCGCTGTGGTCCAATGGGCCCGGTGGCATATGCATCCCCTTCAGTGGGAGCTGGCCGCCCAGTGGACTCATCGCCTAGGTCATTTCAGCCAGCTGATCACTGGAACCCAGATGATGTGGGACGCTCTCCAGTGGTGGACCATCCTAGATCATCTGGAGGAAGGGATCCTGTTTGTCTGCCCCGAGTGAACAGTCGTCCTGACGACCAATGCCTCTCTCACGGGCTGGGGAGCCCACATGGGGAACAACAGGGCCCACGGGTTCTGGACCCCTGAGGAGTCCCGATACCATATCAACCTGCTGGTGCTCAGAGCGGTCAGGTCTGGTGCTGTCAGCCTCAGCAGCAGCTGGAGTCATGGTTCAAGTCCAGATGGACAACACCACAGCCATGTACTCACGATCAACAAACAGAGCGTACGCCTCCCGACTGCTGTGCAGGGAGGCTCCGCATCTGGACATCCTGAGCTGACTGGAGGCAGATCTCCTAGCCATCCATGTGGCAGGAGCCTCAAATCAACTGGCGGATGCCCTGAGCCGCAAAGGCAAGACATCCCACAAGTGGTTTTTCCACCCGGGGGTAGCTCACAGCCTGTTCTCCCACTAGGGCAAACCGATGGTGGACCTATTTACCTCCAGGGAAAACACCAAGCTGAAACTGTTCCATGCCCGCCCCACTCAGCAGGGCTCGCTGCAGGGGGATGCCTTCTCAAGACCGTGGACCCCAGGCCTCTTCTACACCTTACCTCCATTTTCCTTGATCCACAGGGTGCTTCTCAAGGTGAGGAGGGACAAGGCCCCGGACTGGCCCCTGCAGTTCTGGTATCCAGATCGCCTCAGCAACAGGCTCCCGAGGCATCTTCCAGCATGTCCAGACCTGATATCAGTCAGTCAGGGGAAGGTATTCCATCCGGACCTCCAATCCCTACACCTGACAGCCTGGTACCTGAGTGGCTAGAGTGCCAGGCTTTGGGTCTCTCTGAGGATGTACTCAGTAGTGGAAGCATCCAGAAAGGAGTCGACCAGAAGATGTTATGCCTTCAAATGGAAAAGGTTTTCGATTTGGTGTCAGGGTAAGGGCTTGGACCCTCTGTCCTGTCCAGTGGCTAGCATCTTAGACAAACTTTGGTCTCTGTCTAAAGGGGGTCTTCGGTCTATGACTCCTAAGGTGCACCTGGCAGCTATCTCTGCTTACTGGGCATGGGCTGGTCGGCAGATGGTGGCACAGGAGAAGGTGGTTGGGTGCTTTTTCCAAGGCCTAGATCACATATCCCCTCAAGTGCATGAACCTCCACCTCCGTGGGATTTACTGCTGGTTCTGGAAAAACTCATGGGCAAGCAATTCGAACCAGTGCATAAGTGTGAGATGTGACACTTGTCTTGGAAGACCGCCTTCCTGGTGGCCATCACGTCAGCGAGAAGGACTGGGGAGCTCCAGGCGCTTTCGGTGGAGTCTCCTTACCTGGTCTTCCAAAGGGACAAGGTTGTCCTGCACCCCCACCCGAAATTCCTTCCGAAGGTGGTGTTGGAGTTCTACCTTAATCAGGTGTCGAGTCTGCCTGTGTTCTACCTGAACTACACCTCAGATGCAGAGTACAGGCTCCATAGTCTAGACCTCCAACGAGCGCTCTCCTATTTCAAGGAGAGAATGGCGGAAGTGTGGGGAGAAGTTCGCCAGCTGTTTGTCACCTATGCTGAAGCTGAACCTGGCAGATCTGCAGCAAAGCGGACGACTGGCAGTGGATCACTTCCTGCATTGATCTCTGCTGTAGGGAGCCTCCTATAAGGCTACGGTCTCATTCCACCCGTCATACCGCTGTGTTGGTGTTTGCTTCCAGGGACATCCCTATCCAGGAAATTTGTCGGGCTGCTACCTGGAAGACAGCAAACACCTTCATCACCCACTACCACATCGACCTTGAGTCACGCCGGGATGCTGGTTTTGGGGCCTCAGTTCTCCAATCTCTGTTTCCTAAGTAGAAGGTGTGCACCTCGCCTCCCTCCTCCCAGATAACTGCTAGGAGTCTGCCAAGAAGTGTGGATGAACAACATATCCATGTCCCTAGAAACACAGGTTAGTCACCTGTAAGAGTAGTTCTTGGAGTGGTATATGTTGTTCATCCACACTGACCTACCCAACCTCCCCAGCTGCGACACGCAACCTGGCTTCCAGTGGGTTAAGATCTGGTGTCATGGGGTGGAGCTGAGGGTTATATCACCCTGGTAAGTGGGGTGGGAGGAGCCAGCTTTAAGTCCTTCCAGCAAGAGTTAATGGGAAAGGGACATGCCAAAGTGTGGATCAACAACATATACCACTCCTAGAACTACTCTTACTGGTGAGTAACCTGTGTTTTCTCTCTCTGACTGGTTGCACAACCATATTTTCCTATGAGACCTCGGGACCTGATCAACCCTACAGTCTCGCAATTATTTGCCTCTCACTGTCTCTCAGTTTTGTCTTGCTGTCTGTCTTTTCCTCCCTTGCATGTCTGCTGATATGAAAATATGTGCAAATTATTGTATGAAAATGAAACTGATAATGCGATCACTTTTATTTGGAAAATGTATAATGTTACTGTTGAAATATGTATAATTATATTTTGAGATGATTGCAAAAAGCCATTGTAAACTCTAGTGGTTACTTGAGTGCAGATCTTCCAGCATTTTGCAAAAGCTGGGGTAGGTGCCTCAGAGAGCACACTGTATTCTAGCAGCTGCTGAAACTTACAAGAACAGAATATTTACAAGGACAGGATGTTTGGTAAGAATGAGTGTTGAAAAGACTTATAAAAGAGCTAAGCTGCAACTGCAAGAAAGATGATTAGGAGAACAAGTGACACAGACTGAAAGAAAACTTTATATTATTTGCCTTTGTTAAACAAGTTTATTTTATGATACTGCTAGTGTAAATAATTTTTGGTGTATTCTACAACTGCTCCTGGTTTTCCTGTGCTTCCAGACCTGTGCCTTGACAACAGTGCTTTCTGACAAGACGAGCTGTCGCTTTGTTGGACAGGGAGGTTTCTGTACGCCTTCTCTCCCTTTCCAGTTTTACAGAGAGTGCTGATAAAGCTTCAGACAGACGGAGCTCAAAAGATTCTGATTGCTCCATTTTGTCTTCTACAAATTTGGTTTCCGCTGCTTCAACAGCTGGAAGTGGAACCTCCGGTTCCTCTATCGCTTTGTCACGATCTCCTGACCTAGGAAGGGGGCACGCTAGTCCATCCAGGTCTGAAGTCCCTTCATCTTCACATGTGGCTCCTCAAGACATAGTCACTTCCAGATTCAGAGTTTCCTCTATGGTAGCTCAGGTTTTGGTAGAGGCCAGAAAGCCTTCTACCCAAACTACTGTACTTACGCCATGAAATGGAAGTGCTTCTCCATCTGGGCTACCTCAAAGGGTTGAGATCCCTTTTCTTGTCTTGTTCCTCAGGTCATGGAGTATCTTCTTCACCTTTCTGACCTGGGCTTGAGCTATTCATCACTGAAGGTGCATCTGGTGGCCATTTCTGCCTGCCACATTTTATTGGGAGTGCAAAACTCTGGCTCAACTGGAGATTTCTAAAACCTTCTTAAAGGGAATTCTGCATTTGAAACCCCCAGTGCATAACCCTGCTCCACCGTGGGACCTCAACTTTATTTTGGAGAAATTGACCTTGCCTCGTTTTGAACCAGCAAGTACATGTGACATGCGCTTTTTGTCCTGTAAAGCCCTCTTTTTAGTTGTCGTTACTTCTGCTCGAAGGATTTCCAAGCGTCAGACCCTGATATGTAAGGAGCCTTATTTGATTTTTCACAGAAACCAGGTGGCTCTGCACACTAATCCCAAGTTTCTACCGAAAGTTGTTACAGAGACTACCTTGAATCAGTCTCTTCAGCTGCCGGTGTATTACCCTGAGCATACTAATCAGCGGGAGGCAATTCTGCATACATTAGATGTTCACAGAATCTTACATTATTGCACTAATGTTACTACGCTAACAGGACAAAAGATGTCCGAAAAACAGACCAGCTTTTTGTTTGTTGAGCATCAAAGAGAGAAAGTGCGGCTGTTTCCAAACAATGCCTTTCCAAATGGTTGGCTAACTACATCATTTTTTTTTACCAGTAGTGTGGTAAAGTCCTTCCGGGGCATGTTAAAGGGAATTCTATCTGGGGTATGGCTGCCTTGACAGCCTGTTTTTAGCCGCAGGAATTTGTGTGGCTGCTACTTGGAGTTCCATCCACACTTTCACTAAACACTGCAATTTGGATATTGCCTCTAGGCTCAGGGCTGGTTTCGAACTGGTGGTCCTCCAGGGACTCCTGTCTTAAGTTGTTGGCTGTTTTTTAGCCTTTCAGTTCCAGCGTCCCATGTTTTTTCGATCCCTCAGACTCTTACTGCTTGGGACTCAGTCCTACAAGTAATTACCTAATGCAAGAGTCCTCTCGAAGTAAGATAGTACAGTTATGCAAGAACTTACCATAACAGTAGATCTTCGAGAGAGGCTCTTTCAGTAGGTAACCTCTTTCCCTCCCTCCTTCCCCCCCTTTTAGTTTGTAGCTCCTTTTTCTTTAGCCTTTTCTTGGCTCCAGGAGCCTCTTTCCCATTCTCCTGTAATGCCTCTTGGAGGTCTCTAGCAGGAGAATTGGAAGGTGGACATGGGGACTGCCCACTATATAGTGTCATGCTGATGACGGTCATGTGACGGGTGAGCGGTCCCCCGTCAGACATTGCCAACAAAAGTTTCGTGGTCCTGGCGGCCGGGCATGATCCTACAAGTAATTACCTGCAAGAGCCTCTCTCGAATCTACTATTATGATAATTTATATAACTGTACTTTACATAAGAATTTACGTAACAGTAGATCTTCATGAGAAGCTCTTGCAGCAGGTGCTACTTTCCCTCCCTCCCTCCTTCCCCCTAGTGAGTTCTGCATTTTTCTTTCTATGGCATGCTCCCTTCCGGTCCGCCTGTTGGTCCTTTCATCATGTCTCCAATGGGTAAACTGAAGGTCTGGGGACTATCCACTGTTATACCATTGCCAGCGTCGGGACGGAGCTAGCATCGGGGAGGAGGTGGTCCCCACTGGAGACTGCTAGCTAGAAGTTTGCCGTGGGGTCCTAGTGCCAGGCGGCATAGTCCTAATGGTAATAGCCTGCTGCAAGAGCTCCTCTTGAAGATCTACTGTTGCAGTAAGTTTTTATGTAACTGTACTTTCTAGGAGTGGTATATGATGTTTATCCACATGGCCCCACCCGACCTGCCCTTGCTTTGGTGCATGCAACTGCTTCCAGCGGGCAAGATCTGGCGTCATAGATCGGAACTGAGGAATTTACAACCCAGGCAGGTTCCGGCCAGAATTAAAGGGAAAGGCAACTGCTAGAAAGTGTGGATAAACAATACATACCACTCTTAGAACTACTGTTACAGGTGAGTAACCTGATAATATCTGTGTCAGTCTTCGTTATTCATCACTGGTGGGTTACGGCCAGAAGACCAGGACCCCGTGAGAGCAAATTTTTTTTTTTTTTAGGGGAAGGAGCCAGCACTGGAACGGCACCGCCATCGAGGAGGTTGCAGCATGGCGCTCGAGGGTTGGCCAGTAAACAACTCTGACTCTCTGTCACCTCAGTTGTGCTTCTACCGCCATAGAGTTAACAGCGACCTCATGGGCAAGCAAGAATTTCATGTGCAACATCACGGCCTGGTGCCAAAGCCTTAGTTCTGCCGTGCCGTTAAATGATTCCTTGGCGCCATTCAACTCTGGATCCTTTGGGAGCCGGTAAGACCTTTCCTTTTTTCTCGGCGCAGAGTCGGTGTCTTTAATTTTAAGTTTATTTCTGCGTTCGGTCACATCTGTTCCTAGTGACAAGAAGAAATCTTCTAAAGCGGGCCGGCCTCCTAAATGTTGGTGTCCCTGCGGCTGGTAATATTCTGTAATGAACCAACATGACCGCTGTTTGTCCTGCCTGATCCAGACCATGTCTGTTTCTCCATGGACCGCAAAGTACCTGAAAACTACGTGCTGAAAATCAGCTGCACACCATCTCCTTGGCACTGCGTGTTGAAGCTGCCCTGGAGCTGTTTGGGGCTCGGTCAATCGGGCAGTGTCATAGGAAGTTCTGGGCCACCCACAGTGCCGCTTGCGGCACTGGGGATTGGAGAGCCTTATTGGTGGCCCCTCTGGAGGTCCTCTGGATCTGCTTCTCTTTGGAGGAGGACGATTCAGAGGCGGATCCAGACTGGCTACCCATCTGCTCGGAGTCCCAAGGCTTTCCTCCACCGAGCACCACTATGCTCTCCCAACCCCCTCTCACTTTAGAGCTGGTTGTCTTGAGCGGGGCTGGCCTCAGTGCCACCTGCGTCGCTTGGAGTCTTTCCAGGGCTGATAGTGCCAGAGGGATTACTGGCATTGGTGTGGACTTCCAGCCTGGGGGGAGTTGAGTCTCCAGGCCCTGGTGACGAGGCTGGCACCGTTTCCGGTGCTGCTTAGTCGCCCGGGGTCAGGAAAAGGACTTCCACACTGGCTGCCCCTTTGGGGCTGGCAGGTGAGGTAGATCTTTTGTTTTTGCGGCAGAAGAAGAGGTCTCTCTCAGAGTCCAGGGGCTGAGGGGCAGGGCGAGGAGCTACTGTGTTCCTTGGCTGCTCTCTGGGACTTAGGAAGGAGTCATAGCGCTGAGCCTTAGAAACATAGACTTTGACGGTAGATAAGGACCACTTGGCCCACCCAGTCTGCCCATTTCCCTACCTATTAGATAAGCTGCAGATTCTAGTTAACCAACAGCCTACTTCCTGCAACCCCCCACTATAATTGCCTTATGTCTGTCCCATGCATGTTTGAATTCCCCCCCACTGTTTTAGACCCCACAACCTCTCCAGGAAGGCGGTTCCATGCATCCACCACTCTCTCCATGAAAAAGAAGGCTGGCACCGTTTCCGGTGCTGCTTAATCGCCCGGGGTCAGGAAAAGGACTTCTACACTGGCTGTCCCTTTGGGGGGCTGGGAGGGCACAGTGGTGCTTGGTGGAGGAGAGCCCTGGGACTCCCGAGTAGTCGGGCAGCCAGTCTGGATCCGCCTCTGAATCGTCCTTCCTTCTCTATTTATGGTCCTCGTTTGAGACCTTGTTGCATGGGGCTAGGGGCCACATGTCTGGACCTATGCGGCCGTGGTCGCCTTACAGGGGGGATTCCCCTTCAGGGTTCAGTCCTGACCACTTTGGACTGGTCGAGTGGCCAGTTACTGTTCAGACTGGCAGATCCTTCCTAGATGCTAGATCGCCTGCACGGTCTCCTAGACCTGGCAGAGGGCTCCCTCTTTTGCAGAGGCACTTTCTCCATTACCTCTGCCCCCGCTTCTCTGGTCCTGTGGGGTCTCTGACCTGGGAACAGCTCAGAGTATTGGCTGCTGATTTTCCCCATTACGTCAGAGCCATAGATGAGCAGGTTTTTCACCTGTCGCTCCAGCAGCATACAGACTCTGACTCTTCGGACTCGTCTGCCTCCTCGGCTTCCTCCCCTGAGAAAGAGGGTCCCTCTGTCCACTTGTTCTCCGACACTGATCAGACCTCTTATCAGCGTTTCCTCTCGAGGCTGGTAGATGAGGTTTACATCTCCAGGGTGGCAAGGCACAATCCTGAACAGGCAACACGTGTTTTCTTAAGCGAATTTAGCGCAGATCACCTTGTGGTGCCCACCTGTCCCACCCCTTGACAAGAAGTGTCATACCATACCTGGCAGCGTCCATCAGTTCTTCCCCAGCCATAATGGACTGCCGGTGAATGTTGTGCACCCCAGGGGGCCCCAAGAGCCCTGCCTCACCTCTTTTCAGAAGCGGGTCTCCTATGCTGGCCCATCGGCGCAGCGGTGGGATTTCCGCTTGCGACGCCAGCGACCCGGGTTCAGGAATGGACCCAGATCGTTGGAGGGCGGCTGGGAGAAGGATAGAGCGTCCCAGGACTGCTCTCCTTCTCGGGAGGGAGGGTAGCAGTCGGCTCACTGTGGACCTGGGCGGAGGCGGAGGAACACAAGTGGCCGATGCATGCAATTCAGGCGGGCGGGGCAGCTGGTGTCATTGCACGCTCCTCGCCTCCCCAACCCGAAAATGGCGGAAAAAAGGAGGTGGGCAGGACCACCGTCGAGATGAGCCCTCCCGGAGGACCTCAGTCCATGCAGTCGTTGGGTCCCCCAGCCAGACACTAGCCTGGCTGGCCAGCCAGGCCACGGCCCCAGCCTCCGGGTGACCGCGGGACCCTGGCAACATTGGACGTGGCGGAGGTCTCCGGGGGCCGTGACCAGGGCTGAGGGCAGACGGGGGGTCCTGCCAAAAAAAAAAAAAAGAAGTGAGTCTCCTGGATACTTGTACTGGGCATAGAATCCCAAGGCATGACCAGCCCCCAGAGGCAGACTCTGCGGAGTACGACCAATTGGGGGAGGAGAGTCTTCTACTTGGCGCACCTTTCACTTTCCATTGCAGTGCATCAGGCCCATCATGTGGCTTGCAGCAGGCATCTGTAGTCGATGCTAGGACAGATTCTTGCATCCGTGCCTGATACGGAAGCTACTAGGCAAGCCATCACTCTCTCCACATGTGGTCTGGAGCTTGTGAGGCACCAAGCAAGGGCATCGTATGACGCCAGTGAGGTGGCATCCAGGCTAGCGGGGACAGCCATCTGCATTAAGCGGACAGCGTGGCTATGCCTTTCCCGGTTGAAACCCATTGCCTGGCGTAGGGTGATTGCCTCCTGTTTCCGGGGGACCTGCCTTTTCTCCCGCAGGGTGAGACTGGAACTTCAGAGGCGACTTCCATGTCCCAGGTATAGGGAGAGCCTACCTCACCCTGGCCTGTGAAGGTCTCCTCCTCCTCCTGTGTCTCCCCCACTGGGGACTGAGGGAAGTTTCTCCCTCAGGGAGGTACCAGGTTCCCTTCGGGGAGCTTGGTAATCACCCACCAGTGATGAATGGTGAAGAGTGACACAGATAAGATATGAAAATTACATACCTACTGTAATTCTTGATCTTTCTGTGCATCTTCACCATTCATCACTGCTTCCCACTCTCCATCCCCTTTTGTGCCTCAGACTCTGGGCAGTGCCTCCTCCCTGCTTGTCTTGCCCCAATTGAGACTAATTGTAGTCTTAAGTTTTACTGCTACCTCCGGGCTCTCTGACTCTTCTTAGAGGCAGAAGTCAATTTTTTGGGGGGGGGTGGGGCAAGCAGGGGTACTTGTCCTTTTAGGAAGGGACTCCCTGGGGTCCTCTCCTCTGGACCCTGCTGGGGGTCTCCTCTCAGAAGACATAGGTCTTCTCAGAACCCGGATCTTCTACGCCTCCTTAGAGGGCTGCCCTCTTCTGGGTTATGAGGGAATCTGAGGACTCTGGGGATCTCCTCTTCCCTTTCTTTTCACTTTTAAGAGCTGTGTCTACACCCCTGTCACCTGTTCAGCGGGGGTTGTGTCCCTGGGCAGCGCCCCATCTCCCTCCAGGTCCCTGCCCTTCCGCCTATGTGGGAGGGAGTAGGATTTTTCCTCAACCTCTTGAGGAGCATATCTTCAGGATAGGAGGAGTCTCTCCCCACTCTAGCAGCATTTTCAAAGGCAGGAGTGGGGGACCTGCCACTCCCCACCATCTTGTGCTGGGGAGGAGGGCTTTGAGCCAGGTCCCTGCCTCGTCTGTCTCTTGGTCCAACACTCAGTTGATTTGCGCTGTTTAGGAGTTGCTGTGCCCTACTCCTCTGTGGGCGCCCAAACAAGAAGTAAAGGAACAGATCCTTCCGCAGTTCTGGCTTAAAACGAGGTCCCCCTGTCCTTGGCCTCTTAATGAGTCCTTCGTTTAGTGAGTTGGGGAGGGGGGTCTCCCATCTCCTTCCCCTTTCTTTCTTTCTCCCTCTTTCTCTTCTGTCTTTCCTCTCTTACTTGCCAAGAGGATGAGGTCCCCTGTTCAAACCCCGGGAAATCTTACTGTATTTTGACAAATGCAGTGTGGTCTCACCATAGGACTGCCACGGAGCTGAAATGGTTACTAGAACTTATGCTAATAGTGGAATGTTAGGCTTGAGCTCATTTTTCAAACCTCTGTCCCAGGTTGCACTTGCTGCAGCCATTAGATTCTTTACTCCGCTTTCCGCAGTAAGATATCTCCGGAGAGCTCTTCTGCCCTTTCTTGAAGAAATTTATTTTGTCTCAGTTTATCGAAGTCCATTAAATATTTTCGATTTTATGAAGCACTGTCCTTAGTTCACAGGTAAACTTGGTCTAGATTTGTGTCATTGAGGTAAGTTTTCGGTTCCTTGTCTGCTTTCCCAACCGTGAAAGAACTGATTTTCTGAGTTAAAGCTCAGTCTTCCTCACTGTTTAAAAGCAAAAGGCAAAGGCAAATTTATTTAAAAGACACCCAATCCCGGAGGCTCTGGGCGCCGCACAGATTTTACACATAAATATTTAAGTTAAAATAGTACATACAAAATAATCAGCATTAAACTTCAAATGCTTGCAGAAATAGGAAAGTCTTCAGGCGGGCTTTAAAGGTAGTTATAGTGGGGGCCTCCCTGACTACAGTTGGTAAAGAGTTCCAAAGAGTGGGAGCGGCAACACTAAAAGCTCGGTCGCCTGCAGATTTTAACCTTGCTGTTGGAACAATCAGGAAGCCACCACTAGAAGAGCGGAGATGGCGGGTAGAGGAAGAAGGTACCAGGAGTACTGACAGGTAACCAGGTAACCAGGGCCCTGCCCGTGTAGGGCCTTATAGGTGAGAAGACCCACCTTGAAAAGTATTCTCCACCTGACAGGCAGCCAGTGCAATTCGCGCAATACAGGTGTAATACGACAAAATTTGTTTTGCCCAGTCAAAAGCCGGGCAGCAGTGTTTTGCACCAGCTGCAGTCTACGAAGAGAACCCCCAGAGACCCCGAGATAGAGGGCATTACAGTAGTCAAGCCTCAGATGTGACCAAGGCATGTATCACGGTAGGGAGGTCCAGAGACGGAACAAGGGGCTTAATCCTGGCAATGTTTCTAAGATGGAAAAAACAGGAATGAACCACGGAAGATATTTGAACCTCCATGGACAGGTTCCTGTCAAGAATCACACCAAGATTTTGCACCCAAGAGGGGGCCATCAATGACACAGCTCCTAGCACAAGTCCAGTTGCGGAGTCAAGAGGCCATCCCATCACGAACTCTGTTCGACTCCACTACCAATACCTCAGTCTTGTCAGGGTTCAGTCGTAGCCAGCTGGAGGCCATCCAGTTGTTAATCTCAGCCAGACAGATATTTAACACATTCACAGCGTTGGATGTTCCTGGGGCAAAGGACAAGTATAGCTGAGTATCATCAGCATAGCAATGAAAACTCAGACCATACTTCCTAATGATCCCCCCCAAGGGCAGCATATATACTGCGAACAACACTGGGGCCAATACCGTAGTTAGGTAAGTCGGTGGTGGTGGTTGTAAAATTTCACCAGGTTAACCCTCGACTGTTCAGTTTTTACCAAAAAAAAAAAAAAAAGTGTTTTGAATAAATGTCACAGACTAAGAAAAGAATGGGCCCCACAGGTTTTCACCATTGTACTGAATGTCAGGAACTGTTTGCTACAGCAGATCGTTCTGTGATTTGTGTTTTTTCTTTGAAGTTTGACCACCTCAAAAAGGACTGTGATATCTGCAAAAACTTCCCTCAGTCAACAGACAAACCGGTGACCAGCCAAAAAGAACCGGAGGAACATCCCTCTGATGAGGGTGATGGTTTGTCAAGTAAAAAACGACCTGTGGATACTGCCGCTGAACCAGCAACTCACGAAAAATAAAGAAGAAAGAGAAACACACAGTGGTCGAACCGCAACCGAAAAAGACACCAGTTTCGAATGCTATTAGGATGATCCAGGTGCTCCAACCGAGTACCCCAGCTCCTGTTGACAAGCGGTCCCATACACAAGCCTTTGGTTCTTCCTCTGTTCCTGGTTCTTTGGAACAAGTAATACTTTTCGGAGAGGACGAAGATGAGGACTATGGAGAACCGATTGAACTGGATATTTCTCCTGCTTTCCATGTCCTGATTTCCCTAATAAAGGGACTGTGACAGGATAGAATAGAACCCTGTCCCTTTTGTTGGATAATATGTGTAAATGCAAGGATCTGTATTCTTTCCTTTTCTCTCTCCTCTGTCTGGTTGTGCAGCCAAATTTTCCTGTGAGATTTCGGACTTGATCAACCCGAACAGTCTTACAATCCTTTGCCTCTCACTGTCTTTGTTTTTTTTCTCCCTTGCATATTTACATCTGGTAATATAAGAATATGTGCAAATCAATATATGGAAACTAAACTGATAATGGGATCACTTTTGTTTAGAAAATATGGTGATCTTATCTGTGTCAAGTCTTCACCATTCATCACCTTTGGGTACTTGGCCAGAGGTCATGACCCCAGGGGAGCTTTTTTTTTGAATGGGCGGAGTTGACGCACCATCGGCACTGCCCTCGAGGCCTGCGCACTGCGTGGCGCTCGCAGGTTGGCTGTTAGGTGTTGTCGACGCCACCCTCCCGCCAGTTCTTTGTCTCCTGCCGTCGAGGTCACCTCGTGGGACGCTTCGAGAAGAATTTACTCCTGAGAGGCCTACTCTTCAAGCCTTCAGTTGCGCAGTCCAATTTTCTTCGACCCCGTGTTGATGTCTGTCTGCTCCCTTTTTCCTGCCGGTTCTGTTAGCCTCATCGACGTCGCTTGGTAAGACTGTTCCTTGTTTATTTTATTTTGAGATGTTGAGTCTAGTTTGGTGTTTCAAACAACATGAAGTCTTGCTATATTATGACAGTAGCAGTTTGATCCAGCTCTAGAACTGCTCCGGAGGTGAAATGGTTAATACCATTCCAAAATAGAACTTTGAGCACGAGCTCTAAAGAAGCAGCTCTATCTGTGTAATTTCAAACCTGAACTGTCAGATTCTTTACTCCGCCTCAGTGAACAGTCGCTCCGGAGATTTCTCCTACTGCTCGGTTTAAACAGTGTTTTCTCGGTCCGATTCAGCCGAGAATAGTTTTATTTTAACCGCAAAACCGTTCGGTTCAAGCTCTGTCTGTGGTAATCGTAAGTAATTAAAAGGTTTTGTCTGTGTGGAACTTGTAAGTTTATCGGTTCAGTTTTGAACCGATCAGCTGGGTTTAAAACTCATTAATTTTAAAGTTTAACATTTTAGAGTGCGGTTCCCAGTTCTTATCGGTTCTAAAAAGGATTTTATTACGTTTTTTCCAATACCCGTGACACGGTTGGGAACCGATAAGGGTACTTGCCTGGCACTGTCAGCTAAAGGGCAAGTTTTCTGGTTAGGCTGGCATTATGTCTGAGAAACCAAAAGAAACCGGCCCACTGGTTTCAACATCAGGATGTCTGTGGGAAGCCTTTGCCAAGGCTGACCCACACCACATGTGTCTATTGTCTGGGGTTTGACCACCTCCAGTCAGACTGCCAGATATGTAAGAATTTCCTGCAGCCACCCTGGAAAGAGATTGGGCAGGCTCAGGGCGAGGCAAAGTCCGCTGACCCGGATGGCCAGCCCGGTTCGGTGCCAACCGAACCGGAGGGAGTTCTTCTGACCAGGCGACATTCTCGGCAAAGAAAAGCTGGTTCCTGAGGAACCAGTCCCAGTAAAGAAAACAAGAAAGTCAGCAGGTTTGAGTCCAAAATCCCTTCTCCAACTGCAGCAGAGATAGCAAAAGCCATACAGATTGTCCAGTCACTGTCTCAGGTTCCGTCCGAACTGCCACTATCTGGCAAAAGGTCGGTTCGTCCGGTTCCAGTGGTTCAGGAATATGATGTTGAGGAGTTTTATGAACCAGAGGAGGGGGAGGATGATTATGAACAGTATGAATGTGGCTGGGAAGGTCTGGGTGTGCCCATTGAACCTGACATTTCCCCAGACAGACCTTTAGAATCTCCCCCTATGCTATCTGAGTCCCCATCTCATTTTATGTTTTACAAAAAAGTTGCTGAAACCCTCCAGCTTCCCTTGGAAGAAGCTGTGGATGAGCAAGAGGAGCCTGATTTTGTAGAAATGATGAATATTCCAGAGTCTAGGAGATTGTCTATTGCTTTGCATAAGTCTTTTAGGAAGCAAACAATAAAATTTTAAAAGCTCCTAATTCTGTGCCTCCTGTAGATAAAAAGATGGACAGAAGGTACACATTGTCAGGTCCTGATACAGAATTCCTTTCTCAGCAATGCAGTCATGTTGGGGTAGTTCAGGCTGCAGCCTGTGATAAAGCTAATATTCCCCTGGCTTCATATCCTCCTGACAAGGATTCCAGGAAGATTGATGCCATGGCGAAAAAACAGTATATGGCAGCCTCTCTGGGACTCGGCAAGCAAATTGTATGGCTTATGTAGCTAGGTATCAGAAATCTAGATGGGATACTGTTATGGAATTAGCCAACAAGCCCATGGCCAGCTGGCTAGCGAACCAGAACAGGTGGCTGCTGATGGCATTGAGGCTTCTAAGGTACAGTTTCATGCTGCTGTGGATGTTAATGATGTTTCTCTAGGGTCATGGCCACATCTGTAGCTTTTCGTAGGTTGGCCTGGCTCAGGTGTACTAGCCTGTCACAGGATACCCAGACTAAGGCTATGGATTTTCCTGTGGTGGGAAATTCTCTGTTTGGGAGCAGACAGAGAATTACATGAAAAAGATGGATGAATATAGGACTACTTACAAAGTGCCCAAGCTAAGGAGGCAAGCCACTCCCAGAAGGCTTACCCCCAGGGGTAGGGGTAGGCCTTTTTACAGGCATTTTTATCAGACTCAGACCTCCTCTGCCTATGCTCAGAGGGGCTTCTTCAGAGGCAGAGGCAGACGAGGGGTGGGCAGGCCTGCTCCCACCCCTCAGCCTAAAGCACCTGCTAAGCAGGCACCCTGATGGGGTGCCAGGGCCAGTCTCCTTTACCGGTAGGGGGCAGGCTGTCTTACTTCAGTCAGAACTGGGCTTCTTTAACCTCAGACAAGTGGGTTCTGGAAGTAGTAAGCCAGGGTCTGGTTCTCAGCTTCAAAAAGTTTCCCAAGTTGAGAACCAGATTTTTTCTACCTGCAAGTGCTTCAGAGACCCTTGCTGTAGAAGCAGAGGTCTCAACCCTGTTGGCTCTCAGAGCAGTGGAAAGGGTTCCTCCCCTGCACCAGGGCAGGGGTCTGTATTCCAGATACTTCCTTACCCCACAAAGACAGGAGAATGGCGGCCCATATTAGACCTCAGATATCTGAACAAGCATCTTTTGAAACCAAAGTTCAAAATGGTAATTCTGGCAATGATTTTACCCTCCCTAAGGCCAGGGGACTGGTTAGCCTCCCTGGACCTCAAGGATGCCTATTTCCATGTCCTAATCAGAAGCTCCCATCAAGTATCTCAGATTGAACTACCCTCAGGTCATTACCAGTTCAGAGTAATGCCCTTCGGCCTTACCTCTGCCCCAAGGGTATTCACAAAGTGTCTGGCAGTGGCAGTGGCCCATAAGGAGGCAAAGGATTGCTGTTTTCCCTATCTAGACGATTGGCTCATTGTAGGCCAGTCCCCAGAACAGGTAAAATCTCACCTGCAAGTCACCCAGCAGCTTCTCACCTCCCTGGGCTTTCTGCTAAATCTACCAAAGTCTGTTCTGGAACCAGTCCAGGTACTCACCTTTATAGGGGCAGAGTTGGACACAAAGCTAGCCAGAGCATTTCTTCCCTTAGAAAGGGTGACGAATTTAGTGGCTCTGGCCTCCTCCTTCACTCTGCAGGTCTCTAGACCAGCAAGACACTTTCTGCAGCTCCTGGGGCACATGGCTGCATCCACAGCTGTTGTGCAGGGAGCAAGATTTCAGATGAGAGACATTCATTTTTACTTGAGAACTTATTGGTGTCAGAGAAGAGACCCCCTTTCCAAGTTGGTCCCAGTGACTCGAACCTTGATCCAGGCCCTCCAGTGGTGGCAGGATCAGAGCAATTTAAGATTGGGGGTCCCCTTCATTTCTTCTGCTCACAATTTGACTCTCACTACAGATGCTTCCCTTCTGGGTTGGGGAGCCCACATGGGCGACCTTTCCACTCAGGGAGTGTGGTCCCCCCCAGGAATCTCTGCTCCACATCAATTTGCTGGAACTCAGAGCTGTCTTTTTAGCTCTTCAAGCTTTTCTGCATCTGTCCACAACAAGGTGATACAAGTCAGAACAGACAACACCACAACAATGTGGTACATCAACAAGCAGGGGCACTCGGTCTTGACCTTGTGCACGAGGCAATGAAGTTGTGGTCTCTGGCCTATTCCTGAACACTTCCCTCATAGCAGTTCATCTTCCAGGGAAGGACAATGTCCTAGCAGATGCTCTCAGCAGGATTTCCCAGGGCCATCACGAATGGTCCCTGGATCCTCAAGTGCTGGGGATAGTCTTTGCCAGATGGGGTACCCCTCAGATAGATCTTTTTGCAGCCCCAGACATTCACCAACTTCCTCTGTTCTGTTGCAGGCCTCCAGTGCTGGGCTCAGTCCCCCTGGATGCCCTTCTCCTGGATTGGGCGGGGAAGTTTCTTTATGCTTTCCTCCCCCTTTCCTCTCCTATTCAAAGTATTAGTCAAAATCATATCTCAGCCTTGCAGGGTGATTCTGATTGCCCCAGATTGGGCCAGGCAGCCCTGGTACCCACTCCTTCTGTCACTGACAATCCATCTTCCCCTTTGCCTCCCCAGGAATCACAACCTATTAACTTGTGCCCAGGGAAGGGTTTGGTATCCGGACCTCAAATCCCTCAACCTCAAGGCCTGGCTCTTGAGGAGTTAGAGTTGCTGATTTACACCTCTCTCAGGGTGTTCTTGAAATCTAAAGGCTTCAGAAAGCCTTCCACTAGGGCTGCTTATAGTTCTAAATGGAAAAGGTTTTCCATTTGGTGTGCTAGGAAAAATGTTTCTCAGAATCTGCTGATTTGCCCATTGTATTAGATTACATGGTCCATCTTAATTCCTTGGGTCTCAGACCAGCTACCCTGAGAGTCCATTTGGCAGCTGTATCTGCTTTTGTTTCAGCAGGAAAGTCATCCCTCTTTCCACTCACCCTGTGTTTTCCAAGTTTTTAAGGGATTACTCCATACTAATCCACCCTTCGGAACTGGCCCCTGCCTGGCTTAATGTTTGTATTGCCCAGTTAATGCAACCCGCTTTTGAACCTCTGTTTTCTGCAGAGCTTAAGTATCTAACTTGGAAAACTGTTTTTCTGGTGGCTATCACTTCTGCTAGGCCAGTGAGTTGCAAGCCTTGTCAGTAGAAACTGACTTTATTTCTTTCCACAGGGATAAGGTAGTCCTTAGGACTAATAGGAAGTTTTACCTAAGGTGGTTTCAGATTTCCATCTTAACCAATCTATCTCCTTCCAGTATTTTTCACTGATCACTCCTCTTCTGGTGAGAGGAGGTTGACAACCTGGATGTTAAGAGAGCTCTTAGTTACTATATAGAGCGTACCAAGGTCACAGGTTCGAATCCCTCCAACTTTTCCTTACCTATGGTGAAGTTGGGAAAGGCAAACCTGCCACTAAGAGATCAATTGCCAGGTGGATTGTCTCTTTTATCCAATTTTGTTATCAGAAACTGGGCAGAGATCCCCCCTCTGGCTTGAGGGCTCACTCTACCAGGGGTACAGCTGCGTCTCTAGCTGCTGCCAGAGACATCCCTATATTAGAGATATGCCAGGCTGCTACTTGGAAAACGGTACACACTTTCACCAAGCATTACTCCCTGGATGTCCAGGCCAGGAGAGATGCTCGGTTTGGCACAGCTGTTCTTCAGAGCCTATTCCCTAAGTAGGTTCTGCCCCTCCTCCATGGAGGTACTGCTGTGTAGTCTGCTACTGTCATAATATAGCAAGACTTCATGTTGTTTGAAGAAAAAATTACTCACCTTAGTAATGTTGTTTCTTCTAATGGAGTCTTGCTATATTATGACCTCCCCCCCAGCCTGCCCCTCTCAGAACTTCTACTTGGGTGGGGTGCGGGCAACCTAGTGTGGGCACTATTTTGTGCCCTTTTAGCGTTTCTCCCCCTTTTGGGGATTTGGGGTGTGTTTTATTATACTGTTGTTTTATTCTCATGTTGTTAGAATTGTATTAGTAGTTCTGGTCCCCTGACTTGAGTCTTGGGTGTTGGGCCCAGCAATGGTTGTTGGTATTTAGGTAGCCATTTGGCTATTGTAGGTTACAGCTTCCACACAGACCTTAGTGAGTTTTGCTCGTAAAGATCTGACAGTTCAGGTTTGAAATTACACAGATAGAGCTGCTTCTTAGAGTTCGTGCTCAAAGTTCTATTTTGGAATGGTATTAACCATTTCACCTCCGGAGCAGTTCTAGAGCTGGATCAAACTGCTACTGTCATAATATAGTAAGACTCCATTAGAAGAAACAACATTACTAAGGTGAGTAATTTTTTCTTCTTTTTCATAGGTCATGTCTAGGTCGGAGGGCAATAAGACTTCCAAGACGGGACGGCCCCCCATGCAGCAGTGCCCTTGCGGCCGTAAGTACTCCATCACTGAAAAGCACGATCGTTGACTTGCGTGTCTTGGCCCACTTCACGACATGGATTCATGCGATGCCTGTTTCTCCATGGACCACCGGGTCATCGAGCAACACGTGTGGAAAGTGGGGGCAGCTCCACTTGCGACTTTTCGGGTGAGGCGCGCCACTCGGGCCAAGCGCGTTCTCTCAGCCTTTCCTCGGTCCCCTACTGGTTCTATACAGACCGAGGAGGAGGGGCCTCTGCCTCTTAGCCTAGCCATGGCAGGAGTCCCCTTCCGCAGTGCAGGAGGCCCGGTCTGTCCCCCTGGGAGGCGGGCAGGAGGCACCGCCTTGGCAGTCGCCCCTTCGAGGGCGAAGGCTCCCCCAGTGTCATACCCGCGGCTCGGAAGGCCTGGGTTGGCGCCGTCCTCAACGCCGTCTGTCAGTGCCGTCTTTGGTCTCGGCGGTGCTGTCTGCTCTGATGGCACTGTTGTCTGTGCCGGTCCGTCGCTCAGCGCCGTTGCTGCTTTCAGCACCGTTTGCGGTGCCAGTGATGCTGTTAGCACCGTGGGAGGCTCTACAGCGCTATCCCTGACTGTTTCTCACCCCGGCGCCGTTCACGGCACCCTGGTTGAGCACGCCGCCATGTCCAGTTCTGGAGCCATTTGCGGCTCCAAGCATGGACACACCGCTGTGGGGGCTTCGGAGCTTGGCGCCGTCCCTGTCCTCAGCACGTGGGGGTCTCCGGCCTCAGCGCCAAGAGTGTGGTCAGAGCCATCGGCGCCGTGAGTCAGGATGGCACTGTGACAGCCTCCGGTTTCAAGGTTGCTGCCCTTGGAGCAGTGTCCTCTTCCGGCACCATTCACGGTGCTGGGGGGGCACCAACTCTGGTGCAGTCTCTGGTTCTGGTGTCCTGTTCAGTGGGGATGGCAGCGGGCGTCCGCACACTGTTTGGCACAGGCCTTCAATCTCTGCCTCTTTGGAGGAGTCGGACTCTGAGTCAGACAGGCAGTCTAGCTCCCTGAAGTTAGCTGCTGGTGTGGACACCCTGGTAGTGTCTGCGACAGGCTGGAGTCAGCCCCGCTCTGAGAAGCGAACAGTGACTACCTGGGCCAGGGTCAGGGGTTCTGACCAGTAGGCAGTGGTGCAGGCCACCATTGCCCTGCAACCTGGGCTCGGAGGGTTCTGTGACCCCTCAGTGGTGGTACCCCCTCAAGTGGCGTGCCTGGATCGCCCAACTTTGGGGCCAGTTGGAGCACCCACGGGAAGGGAGGGTGATGCTCCCTGGATAGCCCCTAGGGGGCTGACCAGGGCTGTCAGCTGCCTAGGCTGGTTCTCTCAAGGAGGAGGAAAGCACTCTCACATTTCGAGGGGTTGAGGAGCATCGGGTCCGTGTGGCGGCCTTTTTCCAGAACCCGCCCGGACTCTGGGAGAAACCGTAGTACGGATCTCCACCCTTCCCTTTTGGGTTCCTCAAGAGATCCTCGTTCTTTGGTGGTAGGGGACTGTCCTTTTGAACAGACACGTCCCCGGTCGCTTTACAGGGGGGATTCATCAGGGCACAGTCTAGGCAGTTCCAGTTTGGTTTATCAGCTGTCGACTGTGGAGTTTTCTGGAGCTCCTTCCTTACCTAGGGCTCCTGGTGTGCTCCCTAGCCCAGGCGGAGGTCAGCCGATCCCCGTTGTTGGCTCTGACCCTATTCCTCTGCCACATTCTCCTGTGCTCCCAGGCATTCTTGGTCCTAGAGGGCCTCTCTCCTGGGAGCAGTTCAGAGCTCAGGCTGCACAGTTTCCCTGTTACGTTAGGGCTATGGATAGACAGTTTTTTCAACCTCCCCCTCAGCAGACAGCTTCTGAACCTTCAAGGTCCTCTGAATCTTCATCCCCCTCTTCTGGGGGAGAGGAGCAGTCTATCCACATCTCTCCAGCTGCTGATCTTGCTGAGTATCAGCGATTCCTCATGAGGATGCTGGAGGACCTGCACATCACCCCTCCCACTCAACATAATCCAGAGCACACGGCGCATGCCTTTCTAGGCGATTTCAGTAAGGACACCCTCATGGTGCCCCCCTGGCCTGCTCCCTTTCAGGAGTCGTCATTGCGTTCCTGGCAGAGGCCCTTTTCTGGAGTTCCTGCCCCTAGGGATCTCTGCCAGTGGTATTGTTCCCCCCCCTCACCGAGACTTCAGGTTCCATGCCTCATCCTCAGTCATGATTGACGCAACTGGACACTCCTGATGGGCTTCGCGCCCCTCACCGTGACTGGCCCCCAGATCAGGACTCCTTGGATTTGGACTTCTGGGGGAGGAGGACGTTCTACTCGGCACGGTTACTGCTCTCTATTGCAGCACATCAGGCTCACTTTGTAACCTATGACAGGTTCTTGTGTTCCAGGTTGGGTCAGCTCCTAGCCTCCATGCCTGACACTGAGCAAACCAGACAATCCATTGCACTCCCTGCACGTGGCCTGGAGCTAGCAAGGCACCAAGCAAGGGCATCGTATGATGATGATGCCAGTGAGGTAGCTACCAGGGTTGTAAGGACAGCAATCTGCACTAGGCGGATGGCATTGCTGCAACTTTCCCGGTTGTCACCCTTGGCCTGGCGTAGGGTGATTAATTCTGCTCACCTGAGAACCTGTCTCTTCTCCCATAGAGTGAGGCAGCATCTGTCGGGCAACTTCCTACCCCCTCTGGGGGGGTTCCCGTCTCACTCTTCCCACTCTTTGGCCTCTCCAGACCCGTAAAGGTTCTCCCTCTTACTGTGTCACCCACTGAGAGCTGAGGGACTCTGCCCCTTAGGATTATAAGCCCCCTTGGGGGGGGGGGCTCGGCACTCTCCCAAAGGTGATGAATGGTGAAGATTGACCCAGATAAGATATGAAAATTACGTACCTACTGTAATTCTGATCTTTCTGTGTATCTTCACCATTCATCGCAATCCCACCCTCCATCCCCCTGGGGCCTCAGTTTCTGGGTCCCCTTCCTCTCTGTGCCCCCTCTCTCGCCACCTTCCTTTCTGTTAGTCAGGAGCGGGTAAACTGGGGCACATAGGGGGATAATTTTCTTTAGGGGCAGAGTGGTCAGGATTGAGGACACTCCTTCAGTGCTTCGGCTCCACCCCTGTGGGGTGGGGGTTGGCAGTTGGCCCCTTTTCTTTCCTTCTCCCCGTCAATCTTTGATTTCCTTGTCCTGTGGACACAACCTCAATTAATTTAAGAAACTAGGTTTCTTGCACCAAAATCTCCTTTTGAGAGAGAGGGAGATATCACGGTATCCTGTCCTTTTCTTCCAGAATAGCCGATTCTGCTTGTGGGAGTTATTGCCAGTAATTCTGTGCCTTCAGTTCTGGCAGTTAGCCTCTTGGCTACTTCTTCGCAGTTCCTATTCAAGCTGGAGACAGGTCAGGGTTACAGGGTATGTTTCTCCTGTCACCCCCTCTCACTCTTATCCTTCTAAAAATCCTTAACCCTTCCTCCCTCCTCGTTTTCTACTTCCAGAGACTGGGGCCCCTATCCAATCCCCCTTAGTCTTCAAACTTTTTCTGTCCTCTCAGTCATTTAGTTCTCCTTTTAGTTTTTATATCTTTTCCTTTGTCTGTCCCTTGGACTTCCTTGTCCCAGCCTCCCAACCCTTTTTCTCAACTCTACGGCGACTCAGAACTGGTGGGAGGCTGGAGTCGACTAACACCGAATAGCCAACCCATAGATGCCAGCCGTGTCGTAAGTCTCATGCAGATGGTGTGCCTTCCATCGCACCCCCCAAAAGCTCCTGCGGGGTCATGACCTCCGGCCAAGTACCCAAAGGTGATGAATGGTGAAGATACACAGAAAGATCAGAATTATGGTAGGTACGTAATTTCCATTTACTGTTGAAATCTGTATATATATTTATAATTTGAGATGACTGTAAAAAGCTAGAGGTTACTTGGGCATAAGTGCCTGAGCCTTTTGCAGTTGCTGTGGGGACCTCAGGAAGTTCTCAGTGTTCTAGCAGCCCCTGAAATTTGCAAAGAACAGGATGCTTGCACAGGATGGGGGTTGAAGAAGACTTAAAAACAGTTAAGCTGTGCTGCAAGGAAGTTTTTTTTTTTTTTTTTTTACAAGAAAGATTTTATTTTTGCTTCTGTACATTGTTATTCTGAACAGGTTTATTTTATGTTCCTGCTACAATAAATAAAGATCTTACTTCGAGAGGGCTCTTGCAGTAGGTAATTACATATAGGACTGACGCCGGCTATATGGCAGGACCCCACGGAAAAATTTCTAGCTAGCGGTCCCTGGCGAGGACCACCCCCCGTCAGGTGACCCGGCGTCATCGGCGTCGGTATAAAGGACAGTCCGGACGCCCGCCTTCCAGTTCTTTCCGCCCCGTTAGCTGTGCAGTCCTCGCGGTAAAGTTTGTGTAAATCAGCCCTGTCTTTAGTTTTTTTACTGAAAATTAGTTATTCTTTTCAGTCGTCAGGTACATAGTCGATTGTGTAATAGTCCCCTACACCTCAAGCACAAAAACAAGTCGACTCATGCGGCCCCAACTGCCACACAAGGACCTGCCATTCCTGTGCTCTTTCTGCCTAGGGCCCCGATCACCCGTCGATAAGTGCCAGCATTCACTCAACTTCAACGCGGCTACCCGTAAATGGTGCCAACAGTTCCTGGAAGCCCATCTCCTCAAGAAAAAGATGTCTTCTATGGAAAAGGAGTTGAAAAAGTTGAGGCAGGCGTCCACTTCCCCGGAAGGACATCGGAAAAACGTGGACAAGGAGAGGCACTGGGAGAAGTCCTCCTCTGCCGCATCTCCCGCTGGAGTCGCGGCCCAGGTAACATCCCCTCCGGGGGACCGTTCAACGGCAGCCTCCAAGGGTTTGGAGTAGGCGTCGGCCTGCCCGTCTAGCTTGCGCTCAGGCCTTGCGGGCGCCTCCGGGCGAATGGAGGCCTCCGCCCCTGGTTCGGCCACAGGTCTGCGGCCTACTGGCGTGGCGACTCACTAGAAATCCGGACGTCAGCTCTCTGATGTATGTCCACATGGAAAGTCGATAAGGCGTCCGACCCTTCGGCAGCGCCGCGACCACTTCCCCATCGGACCAGGCCGTCCCTTCCCTCGGCCCGCCTCCAGTGAGGGCTCCCGTAAGCCGGACGCCGGCTCCTCCGGCGCCCGCCGGGATCTCGCCCTAAGCCACATGTCGGCTCCTCCGGCGTGCGATGGAACCGACGATGGTGTCCCCCACGTCCGAGGCCTGGTCCCCCAGCTCGCTGCCGTCTGGGAACCTGAGTCACCCCAGCCTGACCCCGGGATTTCTCTCCTCCTTCCCGGGCAATGGGGATCTTCCATCTCCGTCAGACCCTCATCTGGCGTCAGCCCCAGAGCGGCGGTACGCCCGATGCGGCAGGGATGCGCCCGCTTCTGTCGGGCCCTCCGCCCGGGTCCCGTGTGTGGATCGCCCGTGGAGCCACCGACTGTGCCGTCTGCTCCGGCAGCTCCCTCGGCTCCCAGGTACCCGCCGTCTTGTCCGGGACCGCAGTATCCAGCGCCCGCGTCCTCCGGCGCCGGCCAGTACCTGCGCGCCCACATTACCGCTGCTGGGTTTCCGCGGCGGGTTATCGGATACTCGCCTTCTGGGTACAACCTGTACGCTTTCCCCCTCCTCCTCCACGCCCCCGGCCACCGGTGGATCTGCAGGAGACTCTGGCCTCTTGGTGGGCTGAGTCTAAGGCTCAACTCACCAAGGTGGAGAGCCACCTTACGGCAGCAGTTGCCCCTGGCTCCCCGCTCGTCCGGTAGCACACTCCTTGCCGCCTCCAGACTCCAGGGCTCTTCCCTCTGGATCCAGAGAGGGGCAGGATAGGCGTTCACGGGTATCACCCAAGGAACCCGTTCCTACACCTAGTCGTGTGAGGGAGTCTTATTCTTCTTCTGCTTCTTCTTCCCTCTCGGATTCTTCCGAAGGATGTTCCGAGAGAGACGACGAGCCCCGCTCTCAGTCTAAGCCCTGGCCGAGGACCCCTCTGAAGTCTACTCCGGAGGATCCATCCTTCACGGAGTTGCTTAGAAAAATCCAGGCAATTCACCAGTGGCGCTCTTTGGAACCAGATCTCCAGCGTCTCAAACTCGCCGAGCATCTGGACCTGCTCGTGACAGCTCCAACTTTTAGTGCCACCCTGGATCGAACCTCACGCCCACCTTGTTACCACGATTTGGAAACAACCGTCGGCGTTAGCCCCACTTCCCAGGAAGTCCAGCAGGCTATACCAGGCTCCCGAGGGTGTAGACTATCTTGACTCTCACCCTCATGCCGATTCAGTTGTGATTAGCGCCGCTCACGGCCGGTCGGCACATCCAAAGCATCTGAGCTCGTCTCCGGAGGATAAGGAATCTCGCCTCCTGGACCAGTATGGAAGAAAGATTTACGCCTCTTCCACACTGGGAATTCGGGCCCTGAATTACGTCGCCCACATGGGGGATTACCAGAAGGCCATCCTTACCCAGGTGGAATCTAAACTGGACTCCTTACCTGACTCTCAAGTCAAACAGGAGTTAGCAGATCTGGTCCGTTCTGCTCGTTCGGCCAGTCGCCACATTTTACGGGTGACATATGATGCAGTGGACACTGCCGGGCTGAGCTCCGCTTTCGCCGTAAGTCTATGGCGTCATGTCTGGCTCCGCGTGTCAGGTTTGCTCCCGGAGGTGCAATCCGCTATTCAGGAGGCACCTTTCAGGGGGTCGGTGCTTTTCGAGGGTGATGTCAAAGACATCATCACCGACTTGCAAGAGAAGGGGACGGCCCTGAAATCCGTGGATTCCATGTACCGTCCCCATCCTCAGCAGTGCCATCCTTTTCGCAGACGGACTCGGCCACAAGCAAAACCCCAAGGAAGGCGGGCCACTAAACGTCGGGCCCCTGCAGCTGCCAGGCCCCCTCCGCCCCAAAAAAGCAGTGGGTGCCTCAGCTGTGGCACTGTCCCACACCACCTGACTCCTTTCCTCTCCCACCGCCTCCGGATCCACCGGAGGAACCAGTAGGAGGGAGATTTTTCCTCCACCTTCCGGGTTGGGAGAGGATAACCTCGGATTCTTGGGTGCTCCAGCTTATAGCGGAAGGGCACTCCATAGAGTTTCTTCAGAAACCACCCCGCCACCCTTCTTCGAAGTCGTCATACTCAAGGGACCATCTTCCCTTGGTCCAGGAAGAAATCTCAGCCCTTCTCGCGAAGCAGGCGATAGAACCCTTGCCCTTCATCTTCGAGGGACGGGTTACTATTCTCATTTCTTCCTGGTCCCAAAGAAGATGGGAGATCTCAGACCCATTCTAGATCTCAGTCCCTTGAACCTTTATGTGGAATACAAAGGGTTCAGGATGCTCTCCCTGCAGAGCCTTCTGCCCCTTCTTCGGCCGGGTCAATGGCTTTGTGCGCTGGATATGCAGGATGCCTATCTGCACATTCCGATTCGCCTTTCTCACCGCAAGTATCTTCGTTTTGTGTTTCAGGGGGACCACTACCAATTCAGGACGCTCCCCTTTGGTCTTTCCTCGGCCCCCTGAGTATTCACCAAATGCCTGACTGTGGTAGCAGCCCACCTGCATACAGTGGGAGTACAGGTGTTTCCTTACCTGGACGACTGGCTCCTGGCGGCCTCGTCCAGGGAGGAACTCCTGCATTTTCTCTCCCTCACCCAGCAGGTTTTCACTGGCCTGGGTATTACCATCAACCATTCCAAGTCCCATCTGGACCCCTCCCAGAGGATACAGTTCATCGGGGCTATCCTCGATACGACGGTGAGCAAGGCCTTCCTGCCTCCAGACCGGGCGGCCTCTCTTCAATCCCAGATTTCCCTGCTATCAGAAAGCAGGAGGGCTCCGACAAGGTCGTTTCTACGTCTTCTGGGGCTCATGGCGGCCGCTATTCCGACGGTCCCCCGAGCTCGACTCCACATGAGGATATCTCAGTGGACTCTTCGCTCCCAGTGGGATCAACTTGTAGACGACCTAGATCAACTAGTTCTGATCTTCTCGCCGATGGCACGGGACTTGCAGTGGTGGATGGTTCAAGAGAACCTATTTCGGGGGGGGTCCCCTTCTTTCATCCTCCCCCCTCCCAGACTCTGACCACGGACGCATCAGGCGAAGGTTGGGGAGCCCATCTGGGCCCTCATCGGACCCAGGGCTTATGGTCCAGACTGGAACTAGCTCTCCACATCAACGTGCTCGAGCTTCGAGCTGTGCTATACGCTCTCCAAGCCCTACACCAACACATTCTTCCCGGCCACCTAGCCGTCCAGACGGACAACATGTGTGTGGTGTGGTACATCAACAAGTAGGGAGGAACTCATTCCTACCCTCTATGCAGGGAAGTAACGAGGGTTTGGGATTGGGTAACTCATCACAACCTTCACCTCACAGCGATTCATGTTCCAGGAGTCGACAACACCCTGGCAGACAAGCTAAGCCGCTCCTCTGCCTGGGCACACGTGTGGGAATTGGACCAAAGGGTGCTCGACGATATCTTTCAGCTTGGGGGACTCCGCAGGTAGACCTCTTCGCCTCCTCCCAAAACGCAAAACTTCCCAGCTTTTGCTCGCTCGTTCCAAAGCGAGGCGCTTTCTGGAGCGACGCTCTGTTTCTAGGCTGGAAGGACAGATTCGTCTATGCTTTTCCCCCAATTCCTCTGATCCCAAGAGTTTTGCAGAAACTATCCATAGAAGGAGCGAGAATGATTCTGATCACTCCTTTCTGGCCCAGGCAAATCTGGTTCTCTCTTCTACAACAATACTCAGAGGTTCCTCCTCTTCCTTTATCTCGAGGTTTGCTGACCCAGGATCAGGGGACCCTGGTCCATCCAGGTCTCAAGTCCCTTTAACTTCATGCATGGCTCTTACAGACCTAGCCCAATCCCATTTTGGCGTCTCTCCAAAAGTGGCAGAGATTTTGGTGGAGGCTAGAAAACCCTCCACCAGGTCCACTTATGCCATGAAGTGGAAGAGATTCTCTATTTGGGCAGCCTCTAGGAACGTGGAGCCTTTCTCCTGTTCAGTGGCTATTTTGCTGGATTACTTACGTCATCTCTTTGACCTGGGTCTCAGCCATTCCTCCTTGAAGGTTCACATGGCTGCTATCTCAGCTTACCATGTTCCTCAGGATAAAGTTTTTGCTCAATTGGAGGTCTCTAAGACCTTTCTCAGAGGGGTCCTTCATCTGAGGCCCCCCATCCGAATTCCTGCTCCCCCTTGGGACTTGAACTTTGTTATCGAGAAACTTACTCTTCCTCCCTTCAAACCTGCAGCTTCTGCAGATCTGAAGTTTCTTTCGTGGATGATGCTCTTCTTGGTAGCCATCACTTCGGCTCGAAGAATTTCCGAGCTCCAGGACCTTATGTGTAATATCCCCTATTTGATTTTTCACAAAGAACGAGTTGCTCTTCGCACGAATCCTAAGTTTCTACCTAAAGTAGTAGCAGAGTCTACCTTAAATCAGTCCATAGAGTTACCTGCTTTTTTCATTCAGTACTCCAACCAAGGGGAATATTTACTCCATACCATGGATGTTCACCGGATTCTGAGATACTACACCAGCAGGACAAAGGATCTCAGAAAGACTGATCAATTGTTCGTCTCTTTTGCTCACAAAAGGGAAGGCAATGCTGTTTCCAAGCAATGCCTGTCGAAGTGGTTGGCTCATTGCATCACTTTCTGTTATGACAAGTACAACAAGACCCTTCCGGGTCAGGTCAGAGGTCACTCCACCCGAGGAGTAGCAGCCTCTGCGGCTTGTTTCAAGAATGTGTCTGCGGTAGACATCTGCACTGCCACCACCTGGACTTCCGTCCATACCTTTATGAAACACTACAGTTTGGACATTGCCTCTCGCCGTAGAGCAGGCTTTGGGCTAGCTGTTTTGCAAGGCCTCCTGTCTTGAGGCTTGCACGGCTACTGCTATTTTCTGGAGTAGTTTCTTCCTCCTGGTGCCTTTTATTTGTTCCAGACTGCTTGGGATTCAGTCCTATATGTAATTACCTACTGCAAGAGCCCTCTTAGTAAGATAGTACAGTTACGTGTATTACCGTAACAGTAGATCTTCGAGAGAACTCTTGCAGTAAATGCTCTCCCACCCTCCATCCCCTAGGCTTTTCAGCTCCTTTTCCATATAGAGAAATATCGCTCTCTCTCGTCCGCCTCTTTTGGCCTGTGGCGGGAAAAGAACTGGAAAAGCGGGTGTCCGGGACCACCCTTTATACCGACGTCTCCTGATGCCGGTCACCTGACATGAGGGCGGTCCCTCGCCAGGGACTGCTAGCTAGAAATTTTTCAGTGGGGTCCTGCCGCTGGCCGGCGTCAGTCCTATATGTAATTACCTACTGCAAGAGCCTCTCTCGAAGATCTACTGTTACGGTAAGTTCTTATGTTACTGTACTTTTTGGTGATTTTTACAACTGCTCTTGGGTTTTCCCTATGCTTTCTTGACCTGTGCCTCGATGACAGGGACCGAAGACTATATTTCCCACTTTGATTTTATAAAGCAAGTGGTCCAATCCCTGGGTCTCCGTACCCAGGAGTCCACGGATGAGGAGGAAGAACAGGATTACGTGGAGATAATGGATGTTCCAGTCTCCAAAAAGGCTGTTACTGCCCATCCACAAGTCCATGAAAAAAACAGGTAAACAAGGTCCTGCACACTCCCACTTCTGTGCCACCTGTGGATAGGAAAGTGGACAAGAAATACCGGGTGGGTAAGGATGGAGCAGAGTTTCTCTTTGGGCACCCAAGCCATGAAAGGGGTGGTGCAGGTTGCAGCTTGTGATAAGGCTGGAATACAGTACCTTTAGCATCACACCCACCAGACAAAGATTTCTGAAAAAAATGATTTTATTGCCAAGAAGGTGTACCTGGGATCCTCTCTGATTATCAGGCAAGCATCCTATATGGCCTGTGTTGCCAGGTATCTGAGAACGTTATGGAATATTGTCATGGAGGTCACAACATTTGTTCCGGCTCCTGTGGCAGCTGATCTGGAGGAAGCTGCGAAAAGGGGCATAAAGGCATCAAAAGCCCAATTTAGGGTGCTGTGGACAGTAACGACACTGCCGCCAGACAAATGGCTGCTTCTGTGTCTCTCAGAAGGTTTTCTTGGCTCAGAACAACTGACTTGTCCCAAGACACACAGCCCAAGGCCCTGGACTTCCCATGTGAGCCTACGTCTCTGTTTGAGAAACAGACAGAGGCCTATACGAAGAAAATGGATGACTACAAAATAGCCTACAAAAGTGCTGCTGCTAAGAAAAAGGCATCTACACCCCAGAAGCACCAAGCCAGGGGTACCAGAGGCAGGGGACACTATAGGCCGTACTTTCAGCCTCAAGCTTTTCCTCAGTGCCAACCACAGAGAGGTTACTTCAGGGGCAGGAGAAGTAGCAACTGAGCTAGCCCCAGCACTCAGACAACAGCCCAAGTCAAGCAGACACCCTGAGGTGTCTGCTCGTGTCGCCTCCCCAACCCCAGTAGGGGGCAGGCTGGCCCACTACATCCAAGAATGGCAGTCCATCACCACAGACAAGTGGGTCTTGACGGTAGTGGGCCAAGGCTTGGCCCTCGGCTTCAAACTCATGCCCAAAGCTGAGGACAAGGGTCTTCAGACCCTCTTCCCCATCAGAAATCTTGGTGCTAGAAGGGGAAGTATCAAACCTTCTATCCCAACATGCAATAGTTCCAGTTTTCTCAGGCACAGAGAGGGAAGGATCTCTATTCAAGATACTTCCTCACAATAAAGAAAACCGGGGAGTGGCGACACATAAACAGACATTTGTTAAAACCAAAGTTCAAAATGGTGACTCTGGCAGCAATCCTCCCAACCTTAAGGCAGGGGGATTGGCTTGCATCTCCAGACCTAAAGGATGTGTATTTCCACATCCCAATCAGGCAGTCCCACAGAAAGTTTCTTTGATTCAGACTGCCATCAGGCCATTACCAGTTCAAGGCAATGCCTTTCGGACTTAATTCTGCTCCAGAGGTGTTCACAAAATGCTTGGCTGTGGTTGTGGCACAGCTGAAGAGGCAGGAAGTGGCAGTATTCCCTTGCCTGGATGACTGGCTAGTCATAGTGCAATCTTCTCAACAAGTAAGGGAGTCCCTGGCACTCACACAGGATGTCCTACAGTCACTAGGGTTTCTAGTCAACCTGAGAAAATCCATATTGGAACCAGTATAGCTCCTGGAATTCATAGGAGCCGAGCTGGACATTGTGACGGGAAAGGCTTTTCTCCCACAAACAAGAGCGGACAGCCTGATACAGTTGGCAAGTACCTTCAAGCTACACAGCCTAAGGCCTGCAAGGCACTTCATACAATTGCTGGGCCACATGGCAGCCTCCACAGCAACAGTGTTAGGTGCAAGGTTCTAAATGAGAGATGTACAATATCTTCTCAAGCTGCATTGGCATCAGAAAAGAGACTGACTGTCACAGTGGTGCCAGTCACAGGAACACTCCAGCAAGCACTTCAGTGGTGGCTGGAGATGGACAACCTCAGGCAAGGTATACCATTCCTGCAGGAAAACCCTTCCTTAGTGCAAACCACGACTGCTTCCCTCCTGGGATAGGGGGCACATCTGGAGCAGCACAGTGCACATGGCTCAAGCAGGAGTCACTGTTGCACATAAACCTGCTAGAGCTAAGTGCTGTCTTCCTGGGACTCCAAGCCTTCACCAGCATGCTACAGGGAAAGGTGGTACAGGTCAGGGCAAACAGCACAACAACCATGTACTACATAAACAAACAAGGGGGCACAGGGTGAACTCCCCTTTTCACAGAGGCCATGAAAATTTGGAGTCTGGCATACTTTCTTGGAATTTCCCAGTCAGTAGTCCACCTGCCAGGGAAAGACAATGTGCTGGCAGATGCTCTCAGCAGAATCAATCAGAACCACCACGAGTGGTCCCTGAACAAGTAGGTGTTGCAGACTGTGTTCAAAAGGTGGGGCACTCCAGAGGTAGACCTCTTTGCAGCCCCAGCCAACTATCAGTTTCACCAGTTTTGCTGCAGGCCCCCAGCGAGGGTCTCGGTCCCACTGAATGCACTGCTGTTGGATTGGACGGGTAAGTTCCTGTATGCCTTCCCCCCATTCCCATTGTTACTAAGAGTACCGAACAAGCTCAGATCCCAACCAGCAACAATGATTCTCATTGCTCCAGACTCGGTAAGGCAGCCCTGGTACTCCCTGATTATGGCACGGTCAGCTGCCAAACCAATCAGCCTCCCCCAGGAAACACATTATTGACTTCCCCCCCAGAGCAGGATCCTGTACCCCAACCTTCGGTCTCTCAGGCTCAAGACCTGTCTCTTGAGGACCTAGAGTATGCTGACTTGCATCTCTCTGAAGGGGTCATGGAGGTGGAGGCCCTTAGGGTTTCTAGAAAGCCCTCCACTAGAAAGACTTGCACGTCCAAGTGGAAAAGATTCTCCATTCTAGGGATGTGAATATGTTCTAGCCACACTTGTTGGCATGTCCCCTTCCACTTTAAATCTTGCCGTAAGTCTTCAAGCTGGCTGTTCCCACCCACCCAGGTGGTATAACCCTCGGCTCTGCCCCCGTGACATCAGATCTTCCTTTCCGCTGGAAGATTCAGGTTGCCTCCCTCATGCTCATGAATTTTGTAGGCCCTGGCTTCAAAACCTTCAGTTATTCTGAAAATTCATCTAGTTCACATTAGCGATCGCAACTACCTTTCCTCGATTATGGAAGACAAGTCTTCCCCCGGATTTTGACGGAGTCCCTGTGGCCAGAAGATGTCGCGCACCGATTCCCACACCGCGTTCGTTTACTGTCTCAGTGTCGACCATGACACCTCGAAGTGCGATCTTTGCTTCGCGTTTCATCCTAACGTCCATCTTGCATGCCTGAAGTTGGGGAGGCCGGAGAAACGGAACACTTGGGTGAAATTGAAGGAGGCTCGGTGGTCGGTTTTGGCGGCTGCGGGATCCGCCAAGCAATTGGAATAGATGCAGGCATTCGAGGCGGAAGCGGCTCGGGCTGCAGAAGCTACTCAGAGCTTCTTTGTTCTGCTCAACCTGGGCTCCACCTTCTCGGGTTCTTTCCGAGAGTTGTGCCAGTCTCTCCTGACCAAGGGAGAGGGTCCTGTGGGCACGCACTCCTCTCGGTCCCATAAGCGGGAAAAGGATCCGGGATAGTCTTCGTCCCAACGGAGATGCTCTTGGGATCAGGAGAGATCTCGGTCCCAGGAACCGGCACTCTCAACTCCGGTTGAAATTGCGTCTTCGGCTGCTGGCTTTTCGGCTTTGCTGTCTGGCCAGTCAACCAAAGTGTCGATCGATGACATTGAAATCGTCATCGACCCATTGTCGCCGACTGTGGTCGACGATTCTCTTAGTCGAACTCCTGTTCTTACTTTCCCCGATGAGGAGACCCAGCCTGCTGGGAATCCCATCGAGGAAATGGTCCCCAACCCTGGGAAATCACTGTTCCTGCCGATGTCTCCCGGGCGACAGAATTGGCCTGTCCGATCTCTATCAAGGTCCCCTATCCCCTCTACCGGAAGGCCGAGGAAGAGCCACAAGCGCTCTAAAAGAGGCAACGCCATCAGTCGTCCTCCTCGGATGAGGAGAGGCTCCAGCGGAAACTCCGGCGATGCTACGAGGATTTCTTGTGGCAGAAACTGATTTTTACCAGGCACAAGCCGACCCCAGCTTCTACCCCAACCATTACTTGACTTTCGCTTCCTAGGCCGAAACCGACTCCTTCGGAGCTGATGAAGTTGGTTCCCCCACCCGTGGAGCCGGCGAAACCTCCGGTTCGACCTAAACCGGTCTCTCCACCAATAGTGGTGGAACCACCACCCAAGCAGCCTGTGGGAGGGGCTCCTTCTAAAGAAGATAGGCCAGACACTGGGCTTGCCAGGTGTCTTTTGGTCACTGTCACCCCCGGACTACCCTCGGTGGGTCGAGGATGACCTGGGCAGTCGACTGTTGTATCCAGATTCCTCGGATTCGGATGTGACCAGTCTGCATTCTCACCCCGGGGATGACGAATCGGCTGGTGGGTTAGAGACAGAGGAAGGTCCTTCATCTTTTCAGGGCATTCTTCGCCTCATTTCTGAGTCCACAGGGATGCTCCTGGAGCCAATCCAGAAAAAGGCAGAGTACCCTCTCACAGACATCCTCAAGAGAAGGGATACCCCGGTGGAGGCGTTTCCTGTGGCCGAGGCCATTGTTGGCCAGGCCTTAGAACTCTGGCAGCGCCCTGCCTCTTGTGCAGCACCATCTGCCCGTATGGGCCGCAGGTATGCGGTGCCCATGGGGTCCCTTGCAGGGTTCACAGAGCACCCTTCGGCCGAGAGCCTGGTGACCGCCTCTGTATTGAGGTGTACTGGCAGTTCTGCCGACACTGACCGACCTCCTGAGAAAGAGTCCAAACTCTTGGACCACTTGGCCAGGAGGGTCTGTGCGGCTTCCTCCTTGGGCCTTTGTCAGGCAAGTTCGGCCATCATCATGGCACACTTTTCCCATGCCCTCTTGGCGTCTTTGGATGAAGTCCTCCCACACCTCCCCACAGACATGCAGACCACGGTCAAGCAGGTCCAGGATCAGAGCTGAGCTGTTGCGAAACAGCAGTTTCAGATAGCCCTGGACATTGGGGATTCTTGTACCCGTTCGATGACAGCCGTAGTTTCCTCTTATCACAGGGCTTGGCTGAGACTCTCCTCCTTCCCGGCGGACACTCAGTACAAACTGGCTGATGTGCCTTTCCTGGGCACTGATCATTTCGGCCCAGGTGTGGCTGGTCATCTCCAGCATATTGAGCAGTCCAATGTCACCTTGGATGCTACTTCTACCAGAGGTTCTTCGGGCAAGAACCAGCAGAAGAAGTGTTTTTGGCACTCTTCCCCTGTGGCACAGCAGTCCTTCTTTCAAACAACATAAAGTCTTGCTGTATTCTGACAATTGCAGTTAGCTCCATCCTGTGAACTGCCCCCGGAGAGTATAGGGTTAAATTTCTATGCAGGGCATAGAACGTTGAGCTCGAGCTCGGTTGAAGACACTGTCTGCAGTACTTTGAATCCAAACCATCAGATTCTTTACTCCGCTTCACTGAACAGTCGCTCCAGAGATTTCTTCTGTTGCTCGGTTCAAAGACTTGGTTAAAGTGTCGGTTAAAGTATCAGTTTTCCAAATTATTTTACTGCGATTCGATCCACTCTGTCTGCGGTACAATAAGTACTTAGATGTTTTTGGATTGTGGAAATTGTAAATGTTCCGGTCGGTTCGGCTGAACTGATCCTTTAGGTCTTTTGACTTCGTCATTTTAGTGTGTGGTTACGGTTTTGTCGGTTTAAAAAAAAAAAAGGCGTTTTCAAACACCGTAACACGGTTAGAAACCGATAAGAGTCTTGCCTGGTGGTTGCCGGAAAAAGGGTAAGTTTTTAGGTTGGCCATGTCTGAGACCCCCAAGGAAAAAAACGGGCTCACTGGGTTTCAACACTGCAGTGAATGTGGGGAGGTTTTTGCTAAGGCTGATCCCCACACCACCTGTGTTTACTGTCTGGGGTTTGACCACCTCGATTCAGACTGCCAAATATGTAAGAATTTTCCCAAGTCAACCCTGGATAAGAGATTAGGTAGACTTAGAGAGAAGGAGGCCGAGAAATCCACTGACCCGAAAGGCCAGCCCTGTTCACTTACCACCGAACCAGAAGGAGTGCCCTCTGATCAGGGCGATACTTCTTCGAGCAAGAGGAGAGCTGATCCTGAGGGGTCAGTTTCTACAAAAAGGAAAAGAAAGGAAAAATCGTCCGGTTCAGATCCAGAACTCCATGTTCCGACCGTGGAAGAAATTGCCCGAGCAATTTGGATTGTGGAATTGCTTCATCTGGTTCTGACCAGTCCGGTCCCGGTTGGTAGTGGTTTGGTTTGGTTGGTTCCTCTGGTTCAGGATTATGCCCCTGAAGATTTTAGTGAACCGGATTTTGAGGAGGAGGACTGTGAACAATGTGAGGATTATGATGATGAGAGCTTAGAAAGTCTGGATGTGCCTATAGAACAGGACATCTCCCCAGATAGACCTTCTGGTGTTTCAAACACCATGAAGTCTTGCTATATTAGGACTTATTGCAGTTAGCCACTGCACTTGAACTGTCCCGGAGAGGAAAGAGTTAACTCCAGAGAATCTGGAGTTCTAAAGCGCGCGGGCGCTATACCAAAGCTCTATCTGGGCAGTTTCAAATGAAACTGTCAGATTCTTTACTCCGCTTCACTGAACAGTCGCTCGGAGATCAGCTCCTTCAGCTCGGTTCATTTCTCGGTTCAAGCGAGTATTTTCGGTTCATTTGAACCGGCAAAAATAATTATTTTACCGCATTCGGTTAAAGCTCTATCTGGTAAACCGTAAGTACAAAATGTAAAGTCTGTGTGGAAATTTAGCTCGGTTCGGTTTGAACCGATCGGTTTCTATTTTAACGTTTTAAAGTTTTGGGCTTTTAGAGTGCGGTACCGGTTCTTATTGGTTCTAAAAAAATTTTAAATAGGGTTTTCAAATACCATTGGCAGTTAAGGAACGATAAGGTGTCTTGCCTGTACGGCCATAAAGGGCAAGTTTTGGTTAGGCTGGCATTATGTCTGAAAACCCAAAAAAAAAACCGGGCCCACTGGGTTTCAACACTGTGATGCTGTGGGGAAGCCTTTGCCAAGAGCTGACCCACACACCACTGTGTTTTTGTCTGAGGGCTGACCACCTCCTGTTAGACTGCCAGGTGTTTAAAATTTCTCTGCAGCCACCCTGAAAGAGATAGGGCCGGCTCAGGGAACTGTGTCAAAGTCCGCTGACCGGATGGCCAGCCCGGTCCAGTACCCACTGGACCAGAGGGAGTGCCCTCTGACCAGGGCTAGACTTCCTCGGGCAAAAGGATGGTTCAGAGGAACCAGTTTAAAAAAAATAAATAAAATGAATATGACAGAGAAATCAGTAGGTTTGGAGTCCAAGATTGTCTCTCAACTGCTGCAAGTAGTTAAGCCATACAGATTGTCCAGTCACTGTTTCTAGGTCCTGTCGAACCATCTACAGTTGGTAAGGTGGCTCGTTCAGTTCCAGTGGTTCAGGTTTATGATGTTTGGGAATTGTTATGAACCACAGGGTGGGAGGAAATTTGATCAATACATGTGTGGCTGGTAGGGTCTGGGCGTGCCCATAGCGGACATTTTCTCCAGACAGACTTTTAGAATCTCCTCCTTTTCTGTCTGAGTCCTTTTCTCAGTTTATGTTTTACAAAAGCTTGCAGAATCCCCCAGCTTCCTTTAGAGGAGGCTATGGATGAGTAAAGGGCCTGATTATGTAGGAATGATGGGCTAGGAGGTTGTCTTTCCTTTGCACAAGTCATTTAGGAAGTAAACAACAAAGATTTTATAAGATTCCTCTTTCTGTCCCTCCTGTAAGATAAAAAAATGGACAGAAGGTGTATTTAAGTCAGGCTCTGTTACAGACTTCCTCACTGAGCAGTGTAGTCATGTGGGTGTGGTACAAGCTGCAGCCTGTGTCAAGGTTAGTTCCCTGGCCTCCATCCTCCTGAATAGGATTCAGGAGGATTGATGCCATGACAAGAAAAGCAGTATATGGCAGCTTCTGTGGGACTCAGACAGGCAAGTTGTATGGCTTATGTGGCTAGATTTGGAAATCTAGGTGGGGCGCAATATTGCAGTTAGCCAAGCAGGCCCATGGCCAGCTGGCTGTGAGTTGGAACAGGTGGCTGCTAATGGCACTGAAGCCTCTAAGTTCAAGTTCATACTGCTGTTGGTGTTAATCTTGTTTTCTCTAGGGTCATGACCACTTCTGTAGCTTTCGTGGTTGGCATGGCTCAGATGCACTAATCTGTCCCAAGATACTCTGTCAAAGTCTATGGATTTGTTTCTTGTTGTGGGTAATTCTCTGTTTGAGGAACAAACAGAAAGCTATATGAAAAACAGGGATGATTACCTACAAAAGTGCCCAGGTAGAGGCTCAGGCCTCCTCTGCTTTCGCCAGAGGGGTCTCTTCAGAGGCAGAGATAGACGGGGCACAAGTAAACCGTCCCCCTCCCCTTAGCCTAAGACTATTGCCAAGCAGGCACCCTGATGGGGTGCCCAGGGCCGATTCTCCTATACCAGTGGGCAGGTTGGTTTTTATTTCAGCCAGAATTGGGTGTCCCTAACTCGGACAAGTGGGTTCTGGAAGTAATAGGTCTGGTTCTCAGCTTCAAACAGTTTCCAAAGATGAGAGCCAGACAGGTCCTACAAATCCTTGGAATCCCTTGCTTTGGGAGCAGAGGTTTCTTCTCCTCTGAACTGCAAAGCAGTAGAAGAGTCCCTCCTTGCCACGGGGCAAGGGGCTGTACTCATGATACTTTCTTACCTATAGAAGGCAGGAGATTGGCGGCCCATCTCCAGATTTAAGGTACCTGAACAAGCATCTTTTGAAAACAAAGTTAAAAATGTTAACTCTGGCTGAGGCCAGGGGACTGGCTAGCTTTTCTGGACCTCAAGGATGCCTATTTTTTCATGTTTTGATCAGGCCTTCTCACCGAAAGTACCTCAGGTTACCCTCAGGCCACTATCAGTTCAGGGCAATGCCCTTCGGCCTTACCTCGGCGCCAAGGGTATTGAAATTCTAGCTGTGGTAGTGGCTCTTTTAAGAAGGCAAGGGATTGCTTTGTTTCCTTTCCTGGATGACTGGCTCTTAGTGGGTCAGTCTCCAGATCAAGTAAAATCCACTTGCAAGTCACCCAGCAGCTTCTCACCTTTCTGGGATTCCTGCTGAATTTACAAAGTCAGTTCTCGAACCAGTTCAGGTACTAACTTTCATAGGTGCAGAGTTGAACACAAAGTTAGCCAGGGCATTTCTCCCCTCTGAAAGGTAGGCAGTCTCTTTGCCCTGGCATCTTCCATTACTCAGTAGTCTCTTGACCAGCATAGCATTTGCTACAACTACTAGGGCACATGGCTGCTTCCCAGCTGTAGTGCAGGGAGCAAGATTCCAGATGAGGGACATTCAGTTCCATCTGAGGGCCTATTGGTCCCAAAGGAGGATTCCTTCCAAATTGGTTCTAGTGACCCAATCCCGATCCTGGCCTTACACTGGTGGCAGGATCAAAGCAATCTAAAACTAGGGGTCCTCCTCATTCCCTCACCACGGATGCTCCTGTGTTAGGGTGGGGAGCTCGCTTAAGGCGACCTGTCCCACGGTGTGGGTCTCCTAGGAATCTCTGCTCCACATCAATTTTGGAACTCAGAGCTGTCTTCTAGCTCTTAGGAGTTTTCAGCTTCTGTCCAGAACAAGGTAGTTCAAGTCAGGACAGACAACACCACAATAATGTGGTACATCAACAGGCAGGGGGCACTCGGTCATCAGCCTTGTGCACGAAGCAATGAAGTGGTGGTCTCTGGCTTACTCCCTGAACACCTCCTGATAGCAGTTCACCTCCCAGGAAGGACAATGCCCTGGCAGATGCCCTCAGCAGGATTCTCAGGGCCATCACGATTGGGCTCTGAATCCTCAGGTGCTGGGTTCAGTCCTTGCCAGATGGGGCTCATTTTCAGATAGATCTTTTCGCAGCCCCAGATAACCACTAACTTTCTCTGTTTTGTTGAGGCCTCCAGTGCTGGGATCAGCCCCCTGGAGCGCTTTTCACTTGGATTGAAAGGAAGTTTCTGTACACCTTTCCTCCTTTTTCCTTTCTTTCAGGGTACTAGTAAAAATCAGATCTCAGCCCTGCAAAGCGATTCTGATTGTTCCAAACTGGCCAGACAGCCCTGGTACCCATTGTCTCTGTCTCGTGACAGTCCACCCTACCCTGAGCTTGCCCAGAGTCCACGACTTACTGGCCTTTGCACAAGGGAGAGTGTGGTATCCGAACCTCAAATTCCTCCTTCTCAAGGCAGCTCTTGAGGAGTTAGAATTTGCTGATTTACACCTTTTTCAAGGTGTCGCGGATATTTTAAAGGCTTCAAGGAAGCTTTTTCACTGGGGCCACTTACAATTCTAAGTGGAACAGGTTTTCAGTCTGGTGCACTGAGAAGCAGATTATACCACAGTCTGCTTATCTGCCCATTTTCTGGACTTTTTGGTCCATTTTAAATTCTTTAGGTCTTGGGCCAGCTACCTTAAGGGTTCCTCTGGCAGCTCTGTCTGTTTTTTCTGCAAGCAGGGAAGCCTGCTTCCTTTTCTTCTCAACCTGTGTTTTCCAAGTTTTTAAGGGGTTGCTTCACACCAACCCTCCTTTTTCGGGAACCAGCTCCTGCATGGAGCCTGAATGTTTGCTTTGCTCAGTTAATGCAAACCCCTTTGGACCTCTGTCCCCAGCAGAGCTCAAGTTTCTCACTTGGAAAATGGTTTCTTCTGGTGGTTTCACTTCTGCCAGACGCAAAAGTGAACTACAGGCCCTGGCAGTGGAAGAAGATTTTCTCTCCCCACAGGGATAAGACAGTCCCTAGGACTAACACAGGTTTGTCCCTAAGTGGTTTCAGGTTTCCACTGCTGAACCATCCATCTCTCCCAGGATTTTTCACTGAGCATTCTTCCTCAGGTGAGAGGAGACTGCACAGCTTGGAAGTCAAAAGAGCCTTATGCTACTATTTGTAGCACCAAGGGTCACAGGTTCGAATCCTCCAACTCTTCCTTACCTAGGGCGAGGTTGGCAAAGGGAACCTGCCACTAAGAGGACAATTGCAAGGTGGATTGTCTCTTGTATCCATTTTGTTATCAAAGACTAGGTAGGAGCCCCTCAGGACTGAGGGCTCACTCCACCAGGTGTACAGCTGCATATCTAGCAGCTGCTAGAGATATTCCATTCTGGAAATCTGTCGAGCTGTTACTTGGAAGACAGTTCACACTTTACCAAGTATTATCCCTGTTTCTGTCCAGGAGAGATGCTCGTTTTTGGCACAGCTGCTTCAGAGCCTATTCCTAAGTAGGTTCTGACCTCCTCCATGGAGGTACTGCTGTGTAATCTGCAATAAGTCCTAATATAGCAAGACTTCATGGTGTTTGAAGAAAAATTACTCACCTTAGTAATTGCTTTTCTTCTCATGGAGTCTTGCTATATAGAGACCACCCAACCTGCCCCTCTCAGAACTTCTACTGGGGTGGGGTGGCAAATTAGTGCAAGCACTGTGTCATGCCATTGTAGTTCTTCCCTTCACCCTCTTTTATTTAGGGTTAGGAACTAGGGTTTCTGTGTTGAGTGATTTGTTGGCCCCTTCCTGGACTTGAGTCTTTGGGGGAAGGGGGTCCTCATAGTGCTTGTCAGGGAAAACTAATAATACCATTATTCATTCTATTATTGTTATTGTTGTTCCTATTGTTGTTTATATTGTTGTTATTACTACTAGTAGGTAGCCATTTGGCTAGTGTAGAGCTTTCCACACAGACTTGTTGCTTAGTGTTAGCTTCGTAAAGATCTGACAGTTTCATTTGAAACTGCCCAGATAGAGCTTTGGTATAGCGCCCTCGCGCTTTAGAACTCCAGATTCTCTGGAGTTAACTCTTTCCTCTCCGGGGCAGTTGAAGTGCAGTGGCTAACTGCAATAAGTCCTAATATAGCAAGACTCCATGAGAAGAAAAGCAATTACTAAGGTGAGTAATTTTTTTCTTCCCCTCCTAGGCTCCCCGAGTCCCCTCCCCACTTTCTGTTTTACAGGAAAGTGGCAGATAGCCTCCAGCTTCCTATGGAGGAGGCTGTGCAGGACCAAGAAGAGCCTGACTTCGTTGAATTGATGGATATCCCAGAGTCTAAAAGACTGTTTGTTCCCCTTCATAAGTCTTTTGGGAGGGAGACTCAAAACATTCTAAAGTTTCCTAACTCTGTACCTCCTGTGGACAGAAGGATGGACAAGAGGTATACTCTGTCAGGCTCAGATATGGAGTTTCTTTACCAGCAGTGCAGCCATGTTGGGGTAGTGCAGGCTGCAGCTTGTGACAGGGCAGGCATTCCCTTGGCTTCACACCCCCCCAGATAAAGACTCCAGGAAGTTGGATGCCATGGCAAAGAAACAGTACATGGCATCCTCTTTGGGACTCAGGCAGACTAATTATATGGCCTATACAGCCAGGTACCAGAAGTCCAGATGGGACACTATACTGGCACTGGCTAAGCTGGCTTCCCCCCAGCTGGCCAAGGAGGTGGAGGAGGTGGCTGCTGATGGGATCGAGGCATCCAAGGTTCAGTTTCATGCTGCTGTGGACTCCAGTGATGTGTCATCAAGAGTCATGGCTACATCTGTGGCTCTTCGGAGAATGGCTTGGCTCAGATGTACTAGCCTTTCATAGGACACCCAGGATAAGGCGATGGATTTCCCTGTGGTGGGTAATTCTCTGTTTGGGGAGCAGACAGAGAATTACATGAAGAAAATGGATGAATACAGGACCACTTACAGGAGTGCACAGGACAAGGAAAGGCAGGCAACTCTTCAAAGGCAGCAAGCCAGTGGCAGGGGCAGGCCTTATCGCAGGCCATTCTACCAAGCGCAGGCCTCTTCTCCCTTTTCCCAGAGGGGGTTCTTCAGAGGGAAAAGCAGAAGGGGGATGAGCAGGGCTGCATCCACCCCTCGGCCTAAGTCTCCTGCCAAGCAGACACCCTGAGGTGTCAGCCCCGGTCGACTCCCCCAATACCATTAGGAGGCAGGCTGGCTTACTTCATCCAGGACTGGAAGTCTGTTACTTCAGACAAATGGGTCCTGGAAGTGGTAAGCCAGGGACTGGTCCTCAGCTTCGAAAGATTTCCAAAGCTGAGGTCCAGATCTTTTCCACCTGCAAGCACCTCCGAATCTCTTGCCTTGCAAGCAGAGGTTTCATCTCTGTTGGCTCTAAGGGCCATAGAGAGGGTTCCTTACCTACTCAGGGGCAAAGGTCTGTACTCCAGGTACTTCCTTACACCAAAAAAAGACAGGGGAGTGGCGACCCATCCTGGATTTAAGATATCTGAACAAGCATCTGTTAAAACCAAAGTTCAATATGGTGACTCTGGGAATAATTCTTCCCTCTCTAAGGCAAGGGGACTGGCTAGCCTCCCTGGACCTCAAGGATGCCTATTTTCACATTCCCATCAGGTGCTCCCTCAGAGAGTACCTCAGGTTCGAATTGCCTTCAGGCCATTATTAGTTCAGAGCAATGCCCTTTGGCCTAACATCAGCTCCCAAGGGTGTTCACAAAGTGCCTGGCAGTAGTGGTGGCCTTTTTAAGAAGGAAGAAGATTGCAGTGTTTCCATATCTGGACGACTGGCCCATAGTGGGACAGTCCCCAGACCAAGTCAAGTCAGACCTCATGACCCAGCAAGTGCTCACTTCCTTTGGGGTTTCTTCTCAACCTTTCCAAGTCAGTTCTCAAACCTGTACAGCTTCTCACTTTTATAGGAGCAGAGCTGGATACAGTCAAGGCAAGAGCTTTTCTTCCCATGCAGAGGGTTACAGCCATTTCAGAGCTGGCCTCCTCTTTCTGCTTTCTGATCTGTCGACCAGCAAGGCATTTCCTTCAGCTTCTGGGTCACATGGCAGCTTCTACAGCAGTGGTCCAAGGAGCCAGGTTTCAAATCAGGGACATTCAGTTCCATCTAAGGCTGTTCTGGTCCCAAAAGAAGGATCCTCGTACCAAACTAGTTCCGGTGACTCAGACTCTGATCCAGGCACTGCAGTGGTGGCAGGATCAGGACAATCTCAGGCAAGGGGTTCCTTTTGTCAGTCAGCCCCACTCTTTGATCTTTACCACAGATGCTTCTCTGTTGGGGTGGGGAGCCCATCTCGGGGCTCTCACAGCCCAGGGACAGTGGTCCCATCAAAGAGTCCCACCTGCATATCAGTCTTCTGGAGCTCAGGGCAGTGTTCCTGGCTCTGCAAGGCTTCTCTCACTTAGTGCAGAACAAGGTGGTACAGGTCAGGACAGACAACACCACCACCATGTGGTACATCAACAAGCAGGGAGGCACTCAGTCCACAGCCTTGTGCATGGAAGCCATGAAACTATGGTCTCTGGCTTACTTTCTGCAGACATCCTTAGTTGCAGTCCACCTTCCGGGAAAGGACAATGTGATAGCAGATGCACTTAGCAGAATCTCCCAGGGCCATCACGAATGGTCTCTGGATCCCCTGGTGCTAGAAGTGATTTTTTTCCCAGGTGGGGCACTCCAGAGATGGATCTCTTTGCAGCCCCGGACGATCACCAACTTCCTCTGTTTTGTTGTAGACCTCCAGTACTGGGCTCAGTCCCTCTGGATGCTCTGGTTCTGAACTGGGAAGGGAAATTCCTCTATGCCTTCCCTCCTTTTCCTCTGTTGTTGAAAGTTCTGGTCAAAATGAGGACACAGTCCTGCAAACTAATTCTGATTGCTCCAGACTGGGCCAGGCAGCCATGGTATCCCTAGCAGTCCATCTTCTCCTGTCTCTCCCCAGGAAGTGCAATCTCTTAACCTCATCTCAGGGGGAAGATTTGGTACCCCAATCTTCGGTCCCTCAATCTCAAGGCATGGCTCTTGAAGAATTAGAATATGCAGATTTGGGCATATTCATGGAAACAGAGTACCAAGGCAAAGATTAGTTTCTCAAGTCTATTACTGGTGCAACAAATGCTTATCAGCAACAAATGTTCTATTATGTTGTGGCAAATACAATGCACTGATAAAAAAAATAAAATTACAATCTTAGCACAACAGCTTGTTTCTAAATTGTCATGCTGATGTGTCAAATGCTTCATTTTTTGTTTAGCTGAAATGTGACATGAAAACCCATGTCATGTCAACAGATGTTTTACTCTGTAATTAAACATTTTCCTTTTAATAAAGCAATGTGTAATCAAACTGGTCTTATGTCTTAATTCTTTTTTTCATTTATAGACCCCCATTGTGCACAGGAAGTTAAATATTTTCATTTGATTCCCCCTGTGGCGTTTGTATGCCTTGTGTCCACAAGAGCAGGCATGGTACTTATTTACTTTACTGAAGTTTCCCATTTCTTTCATTATTTTTAAACAATCTCCCCTTCCTCCACCGTCCCCATGCTGCATGATCCCCTTCCTTCTCATGTTCTATTCTCAACCCCCAATGCTAGAGCCAAGACCTTTCACCCAGCTAGACCGTGGTGTCTAAATCTCGCGGATGTACATGCACCACGATCGGGAGCTGGGAACCGGTTTCGGGAGCCTCTAGGAAACGGGAGGTGACGTGGCAGGGTGGGCTCAATAAAGGGCTTTAAATGGTCCGTTCCAGGTTTGTGAGCCCTTCTTCTTGCCAGAGTACCTTTTGGAGAAGATCATCGTGTCCGCCTCAGAGAGCCTACAAACAAACGCCACAGTTGCAGTCTGCGTACCTGCGCCACATGTTTTGGGGAGTCTTGGAGTCTCAGAGTCATACCGGAGGACGATCAGCACCAAAGCAAGTTTTGATCCTACATACAGCAAGTCGAGGTATGTTTTTTTTTTCTTTTTGGGGCAGCTCAGTTTCAGGATTAGTTTATTATTATTTAGCAAATGTATTGTAATGGACACCAAGCACTATGGTGTCTGTGTACATACACCACAAGGTGTGCTTGCTGCCCCTGTACTGTAGTTTTGTTGTGGAGCAAAAAAATAGCATCAGAGCCCTCTGTGCTACATAAGTCCTGGGGTTGATCAAATTCACCTGAGCTTAATATTTAAAAGCACAGTGAGGCATTTGTGATGGAGGTAATTAAATTTATGTGCTGTTACTTGCCAACAGGATGTCCGTTGATGGGCAAGCACACCTGGATAAATTTATTTAAAATTGTACTCTGGTTGTCCAGGTGTGTTGGGGGAAGGTGGAAGAGCTGTTTGCAATTGTGGTTTTCTTGATTTTGAATGTTATCAACCAGCAGGATGGCCGACCATCGATGAGCAAGCACACCTAGATAAATTCTGATTCTTTGTCCTGGTATGTTTGGTCGTGGACACTCAGCCATCTTGTGCACCATGCTGCCGGGCTTGTGTGTGTGTGTGGGGGATGTATCTTGCCATGGTTGTTTTGTTGCCAAAATGATGTCCGACTGTCGATGGCCAAGCACACCTGGGCAAATGTAACCGTGTTAAAAAGAAAAAAATGTGGGTCTGTCACTCTTTGCCCCAGTGTGTTTGGTCATAGGAGCTCGGCCATCTTGTGCACCATGCGGCTTTGGCTTGTGGGTGGGGGGATGTACTGCTTGCCGTGGTTGTTTTGTTGCCAAATGTTTGATTTGTGATGTTACTTGCCAGCATGATGTCCGACCGTCGATGGCAAGCACACCTGGGCAAATGTAAGCTTTGTGTTAAAAAGAAAAAAAAATGTGGGCCTGCCACTCTTTGCCCCAGTGTGTTTGGTCATAGACGCGGCCATCTTGTACACCATACGGCCTTGGCTTGGAGGGGGGGGTGTACTGCTTGCCGTGGTTGTTTTGTTGCCAAAATGTTTGATTTGTGATGTTACTTGCCAGCATGATGTCCGACCGTCGATGACCAAGCACACCTGGGCAAATGTAAGCTTCGTGTTAAAAAGAAAAAAAAAATGTGGGCCTGCCACTCTTTGCCCCAGTGTGTTTGGTCATAGATACTCGGCCATCTTGTGCACCATGTGGCCTTGGCTTGTGGGGGGGTGCTGTGTACCATGTGAGACCTTTTCGACGCAGTCCGTCGTATTGTGTAGCATGTGCAGCCTCCCAGGTACACCGTATCCAGTGGAATGTGCAGCTCCATCAGTACGTCGTCTTGCCTCTTTTCTTCAGTTCATCATCCTGTGTACCACGTGAGACCTTTTGGCTGAGGTCTGTCGTGACAGTAGCATGTGCAGCCTCCTGGGTACACCGTATCCAGTGGAATGCGCAGCTCCATCAGTACATCGTCTTGCCTCTTTTCTTCAGCTCATCATCCCATGTACCATGTGAGACCTTTTCCGAGCAGTCCGTCGTATTGTGTAGCATGTGCAGCCTCCCAGGTACACCGTATCCAGTGGAATACGCAGCTCCGTCAGTACGCCGTCTTGCCTGTTTTCTTCAGTTCATCATCCCGTACCATGTGAGACCTTTTCGGCGCAGTCCTTCATATCATGTAGCATGTGCAGCCTCCCAGGTACACCGTATCCAGTGGAATGTGCAGCTCCGTCAGTACGTCGTCTTGCCTCTTCAGCTTGTCCTACTGTGTGAAACCTTTTCAGCAACCTTCTTATTTGCTGTATTATTACTCAGTGCACATGAAATACTCATGTTCTACTGTTTCCTCTGATCTGAAAACTGATTATCTTCAACTTTCTTTTATTTTAAGCCATGAACAACCAAAGGAGACCATGTGTGTCTGCAAACACACTGCTAAAAGCTGCAGTAATTTCAAGCCTTCTCAGTGTAAAGGAAAGATCACGACTTTATAGAGAGAAGATGAAGGATGACACCAGTCGTTATGAAGAATATAAACTGAAATCCATTTCCCGTGGAAAGGCCTACAGGGAAAACATGAATGAAGAGCAGCATGCTATCCATTGAGAGAAAGAGAAGGAGCGCCTTAGGCAGTACCGACTGAAACTTAAGGAAGAGAAGGCCTTGGAAAGTGTTCAGTCACCAGAGGCAGCCAAAAGAACTACCAGAGCTGTGGAAGCGAAAAAGAATCAAGTGCGTGAAAAATGGAGGCAGCAGAAAAAAGAGCAGCGTGCGGCAATGACAGCACAGAAAAGACGACGGATAAATGAGAGAAGGCGTGAAAAGTACAATATGAGGTGTGTAGCAGAAATTGCTGAGAATGCCGTCACCACCAGCACCCCCACAGAGACACCAGCAATGATGCCACAGCAGAGTTGCAACCCTGTCACAACCGATCCCCGTTCAGCAAATGCCATCAGGAAAGCAGTGCAAAGGGCACGTGGAGGGTTACCACGATCCCCATCTCGCTTTGCTGCCACAGTTGCCTGCCTTGTCCATTCTGCATCGCCAGCAAAGAAGGCAGCATTGGTGAAACAGAATCTCACTTGCCATACAAACCTACAGGAGAAACTGGTGGAAGTGATGAAGGAGAAACTGAGCACGCTAAAATGCTCCAAAAAAACAGAGGGAAGACAACTAAACCATGAATTAATAAGTTCATTGTCAATTCTGAAAAAATATAGTTTGTTACGAACTGCAAACAATACCTTCGGCATCAGCTGGAACAGGATGGTGACCATATCAAGGGGCATTCAAAAAGACACACACAAATCTGCATTGCCTGCTGAAACTGTCCAGCAAGTGAGGGACTTCTACGAAGAGGTAGCCACACCACTGCTTCACAAGAAAGCATTCTCCATACGAACAGGCAAAACAAAGTAATTCCTGGCAAAACCCCCGTCTGTGCTGCATGCAGAGTTCTGCATGGAGCATCCGGAAGTATCGATTGGAAGAAGTAGGTTTACTACTCTGAGGCCACAGCACATAAAACTTGCAAGGGAACAGAAGCTGGAACAGTGCCTCTGCGAATACTGTGCCAATGCAGAATTAAAGCTTCATTCATTGAACCGTGCTGCCGATACACATCATGCACCGGACTGTCAAGTGCCAAATATATGTGGAATGGTGGCAATTATCATGTGCAGAAGGGTACCAGGACAAAATTTTACAGTAAAGAATGTGTTGAAAAAACTTGTGACAATTGTAGCACCAGTGCGCTTGTGGACAGATTTGCGGACCTCCTGAAATGGCATGGACAGGATACAGTGAGGTGGCAGCAGTGGGAGACTGTAAAAGTGACACTTCAGAATGGGCAAACTAAGTCCCGTAAAGTACTGAAAACAAAGAAAACAGGACTTTCTAATTTTGTAGGAATCATGAAGGAAAACTTCACATTTCTGGGTCGTCACCTGCCAGTGGCATCATGGTAGCAACACCAGTTCTTAACATTGTCCAAAAATATGCCTGAGGGATGGGTCCTAATGGTTTTGGACTTAGCTGAAAATTATGTCTGCAATTATCAAGACGAAGTGCAATCATGTCACTGGCATCACGAGCAGGCCACTGTACACCCAGTGGTTTCCTACTACCGTTGCAAACACTGTGAGGGAATCCTTGGTTTTCATTTCAAGTGACTTGAAGCATGACCACAATGCTGTGCGTCATTTCGTCAAACTGGCAAACACTCACCTTCAAACAGTTCAGGCCATAACCATTACTAAGGAGGTGCAGTTTACAGATGGCTGTGATAGCCAGTATAAATCGAAGTCGGCCTTCTACGACATTTCGCAAGCGCACACAAAATATGGCTTCCCCATTGAACGTGCCTTTTTTGGATCCCGTCATGGAAAAGGCCCCTCTGATGGTGAGAGTGGAGTCATCAAATCAACGGTAACTAAGGCAGTGACATCAAGGCTAGCAGTCATATCCTCAGCGAGAGAACTCTTTAAGTACTGCAAAAAAGCCCTAACAATGCAGCCTACTGATGATGGATGCAAACATTCCTTAAGAACATTCTTTTGGGTGGCTGACGATGAGATACGCAGGCCAGAAGGACCCGTTCTTAAAACTGTACAGGGGACACGCAAAATACAGTGTCAGGTCAGACGTAAATAGTATTGTTGTAGTCCGGGATTACAGCTGTTTCTGCAGTGCTTGCAGGACTGATGAAGGAATGTGTGAAAATGCCAGCCATGTGGGTCAGTGGATGGAAAAGAGGCTGAGGGAATCCCTGGTGTTAATAGAAAGCGGGATGACAACATGGTGCCATCAACTACAGCTGTACAAATTGACAGCACCTTTGCCATGGAACAACTTCCTGTCCACATACCAAAAAAGAACATGGATGCAAATGTACAGAACAACGTACTTTCTGACAGTGTCCCTATCAGCACAGAGCCCGCCCCCACGCCGGTCAACATTGCTCAATCTGCCACAGGCTCCACCTGTGGCACACAAAAGAAAAAAGTCCGAAGACTGGATATAAACATAGAGCACTTCTATGCAGTTTATTATTCAAACTGTTTTTATATTGGACAAGTGAAATCGGCTACTGAACAGACAGTGGAGTTTAGCTTTCTGCTTCAGCGTGGGGGTGCAGCATTCACATGGCCCAGACATGAAGACCGTGACAACATTCGGAGATGTCGAGTTTTCCATGGGCCACTGAACATGTGTGGGAAGCCACCCTTCAAACTGACACCTGAAGAAGCACAAACAATCCAAGAGAAATATGACAAACTGAAACAAAAGTGGAATTAAAGATTGCAGGCTACCTTGGGCATAAAATGGACAGTACTGATATTGGATATTAACCCTAGCATGGCCGCTGGCTGATTGATCAGTCCAAAATCCCTATATGTTCTAATTCTGTCGGCAGCCTAAGGGTTAAAGGGATAAAGGATGTAAATATATTGCTTACTATTGTTTCCATAGAGTTATTGTTTAAAGCTTTTCGCTTTGATTTATTGCTTAGTTTCTCACATATTTAGATTTCTTGCTTAAAGTTTTTCATATAGTTAGTGTTTTTTATGTACTTGGATTTATTGCCACATTTATTGAAGTGTATAAATTTGCTTATTAGTAACATCCATTTCTAGGGACATGGATATGTTGTTCATCCACACTCATTGGCAGTATCCTTGCCGCTTTAAATCTTGCCGGAAGGTCTTCAAGCTTGCTCCTCCCACCCACCCGGGTGGTATAACTCTCGGCTCCGCCCCATGACGCCAGATCTTCCTTACCGCTTGGAAGCTCAGGTTCCCTCCTTAACGCTCTGCGTTTGTGACTGATTCCTATTTCTCCGTTTTAGAGGATTAAAAAATAATATTTCGCAAAAAGACTTCAGTCTTGATCCCTCATGGCCGATAAGTCAACACCCAGTTCTCGGAGATGCCCATGCGGCAGAAGATGTCTCGACGGATCCACACTCCACGTGTGTCTACTGCTTAGGCACTTGAGCACGACCCGCGGGCTTGCGCATGTGCTCATCTTTCTCGGCCCTCGTCCCCGAAGACCGTGCTGCCCGATTGCAACTGGGCCGTCCCGAAGCGTTTCCCTCGGTGAAGTCAAGGAGCCCGGTTGGCGGTGTCAGCGGCGTGAGCTCGGCGGATCAGCTCGGCGGATGGTCGCCCTCGAGAAGGCGCGGGGTCAGATTCTTCATAATACGGCGGCATTTATCCCGCTCTCTCTGGGTTCTTCTACGGCTTCCTTTAGGAGCTTTGTCTGTCCCTCTCCACTAAAGGAAGGGCCTCGTCTGCTGGACCTTTCTCGGTCAAAAAGAGGGACAGGTAAATCCCTCGTCGGCGCTCTTGGGAGACGGAAAGGTCCCCTCCCGGGCCGTCGGCCGTCGGCTTGAGTCGACCGCTCGGCTTGACCACTGGCCTCACGGTGTCCCGTCAGGTCAGTTGGCCGAGACTCCCACTGATGGTCAAGATTTTCTCGACCCATTGACAGGCTGTCGCCTTTAGCAGCAGATTCCTCTCCCGGTTCCCGGGAGGAGTTGAGGATCCGTGGGCTCGCCTGTGCCTCCGGTTCCGGAGCCCTCGGATGGACCTTCCGAGCCGAAGGGTCTGTCGGTTCCGCCGACACCTCCTGCACCGACCGGAAATTCCGGGACTCTCGGTCCTGATCTCCGGACCTCTTCGCGGTCCAGCCGTTCCCCACCGTCATAAGCGGTCTCGGTCTCGGCACCGCGATGGCGTCGCCGCTTCGTCCTCGTCCTCCTCCTCGGATGAGGAGAGCTTGGCAAATCACGTGCGGCCAATACGAACCTTATGTTGCAACAACTCCTCCTGGCGAGAATAAGCCGACTCGGCGCCTTCCCGACCATTAAATGGCTGTCACGGGCAGCCGACACAACCCCTCGACTTGCCCGCGAGCCTATACCCAGGCCAAGTTGTTCGGCCAAAACCAGCTGCTCCACGATTGCGGTGGAACCTCCGCCTCCACAGCCACCACTGGGGCCTCGACCAGGATTCTCGGTCGGCTAAGGGTTTACCCACCGGCTGTCAGTTACCCTCACTCCCGACCGACCTCGGCAGGTGAAGGGTGGCTCAGGCCAGAGGCAGCTCTCGAGGACTCTTCGCAGTCCGAAGATGATTCCTCCTTCTTCTCCAAGCGACTGGACTGGAGTCCTCAGGAGGTCAGCCAATGGAGCGATAGCCCGTCGTCCTTCCTAGGACTGCTTCGCTCATCTCGGAGTCTACGGGATGGAGCTCGAACCCGCTTCCAACGGGCTAGGTATCCTCACGGAGATTCTGGACCGAGGGGATTCTCCGACGAGGCCTTTCCGTGGCCGAGGCCATAGTGGGTCGCGCTGGAACTTTGGCAGCGCCCTGCTTCCTGCCCTGCGCCTTGGCCAGGATGGCCAGGAAGTCATGCGGTCCCCACGTTCCTTGTCCGTTTTGGAACACCCCTCTGCTGAGGGTTGGTTACCGACAGCGTTTCGCGCGCAGCGCAACGCCAGGATGTGGACAAACCTCCTGACAAGGAGTCCAAGAAAGTGGACTATGTCGGGCGAAAAGTCTCGCTGCGTCCTCTCTCGGCCTTGTCAGGCCAGTTCGGCCGTCCTCATGGCACATTTTCTCATGCCCTGTTGGGCTCCCTGGATGGGTCATCCTCATCTTCCGCCCGATCTGCAGACTACGGTTAAGCAGGTGCGGGACCAGGGCAGGGCAGTGGCCAAACAGCAGCTCCAGACTGCTTTGGATGTAGGGGACTCATGTGCCAGATCGGTGGCGGCCGCAGTGGCTATGCGTCGGCGGGCTTGGCTGAGGATATCCACCTTTACTTCGGATACCCAGCACAAGTTGGCGGATGTTCCCTTTTTGGGGACTGACCTCTTCGGCCCTGGGGTGGAAGGTCACCTGCAGAGGATCGAGAAGTCCAATGCCACCTTGGACTCGGTCTCTTCCGCTCAGAAGGACAAAGGCCGCAAACCACAGCCTAAGCCCTTTCGTCCTTCTGTGCCCCCGGTGCGCCCGGCCCAGCAACGTCAGGGCCAGCAGGCTCGGCCTTGGCATCCCAAACCCAAGCCGCCGGCTTCCTCTAACAGGAGGCAGGGAGGAAAGGGCCCAGGAGGTCCCTCGGCCGGTCCCTCCTCCAAGCCTGCCCAGTGACGGGCTGAGGGGTGTCGCCCCCATCCCCGTCACCTTACCCCTAGGTCCCCATTAGAGGCGGCTCCAGCACCGTTCCGCCTGGTCCGCTGTTACCACGGACAGGTGGGTCTTGGAGGTGGTGGGAAGAGGCCTGCCTCTGGAATTGAGAGCACCACCTTCAGAGCCGTAGCCCCTCGAAGCTCGGATCCCCAGCCTCACTGGCGTCGTCGAGGCCGACATCACTCTCTCCTCCAGAAGGAGGTGGTAAGAGAGGTGGTGACCTCCTTCAGACCCAGGGTTTGTGTCCAGGTACTTCCTGGTTCCGAACGGACGGGGCTGGCGCCCATTCTCGACTCCACGACCTAAACAAGTTCCTAAGGTCTCGAACCTTCAGGATGGTCACTCTGGCTCAGATAATACCATCCTTGGAGCGCGGCGTGTGGTTCTGCTCTCTGGACTTGCAGGCGCGTTTTTCACGTCCCTATCCGTCGTCTCACCAGAGATTCTTCGCTTCGGAGGAAGGATCTCTTGATTCAAGCCATGCCCTTCGGCTTGTCTCCAGCTCCAGGGTCTTCACCAAATGCATGGCAGTGGTGACAGCATTCCCTCACGGCGCCGAGGTCTGGTGTACCTTACCTGGACGACTGGCTGATAGCAGCTCCCTCCAGGAAGGAGGCGGAGTGGTCCAGAGATCTGGCCCTCCAGGTCTGCTCTCAACTGGGCCTCCTTATCAACGAGGCCAAGTCGGAACTCGAGCCGAAGCAGGTGATTTTATTCATCGGAGCGCAGCTCGACTCTCTTCGAGCCAGAGCGCGGCTCCCGGCGGACAGGGCCGAGGTTCTTTCCTCCTTTGCCCGATCATTTCTGGTTGGGCAATTGCGCCCTGCCCGGGACTTCCTGCGCCTCCTGGGTCTCATGGCGGCCTGTGCCAGCGTGGTCCGTTGGGCCCGCTGGAACATGCGTCCCCTTCAGTGGGGACTGGCCAGCCAGTGGTCTAGCAAGCTCGCGATCCCTGGACCAGCTTGTGTCGGTGACACAGGGGATGTGGAATGCTCTCCAGTGGTGGACCGTTCCAGATCATTTGCAGGAGGGCATCCCGTTCGTCCGCCCCGAGCCGACGGTCTCTCTGTCGACCGATGCCTCTCTGATGGGTTGGGGTGCCCATCTGGGGGAACACCGGGCTCATGGCCTCTGGTCCCCGCGGGAGTCCCGATGCCACATCAACCTGCTGGAGCTCCGAGCGGTCCGCCTAGCTCTCACCGCCGCCGCTCCGTTCCTCCGGGTCAAGTGGTCCGAGTTCAGACGGACAATACCACGACCATGTACTATCTAAACCGCCAGGGCGGGACGCGCTCCATGCTTCTATGCAAGGAAGCTCTCCGCATTTGGTCACTCGTGCGCAGCCTGGAGGCGGATCTCCTAGCCATTCACGTGGCAGGAGCCTCCAACACCCTGGCCGATGCCCTGAGCCGGATAGGGGCTGCATCCCACGAGTGGTCTCTCCTGCCGGAGGTAGTACAGCATCTGTTCTCCCTTTGGGGCACACCTCAGGTGGACCTGTTTGCCTCCATGGAGAACGCGAAGCTGAGTCTGTTCCATGCCCGCCCCCCCTCAGCAGGGCTCGCTGCAGGGGGATGCCTTCTCGAGGCAATGGACCCCGGGCCTCTTTTACGCCTTTCCCCCATTTCCCTTGATCCACAAGGTGCTTCTCAAGGCGAGGAGGGACAAGGCGCAGGTGATTCTGATAGCCCCAGACTGGCCTCGCCAGTTCTGGTACCCAGATCCTCAGTCTCAGCTCCAGGATTCAGCGGCAGCTTCCAGCTCGCCCGGACCTGCTCTCAGTCAATCAGGGAAGGTGTTCCATCCGGACCTTCAATCCCTGCACCTGACGGCCTGGTTCCTGAGCGGCTAGAGTTCCAGGCCTTGGGTCTTTCCGGCGAGGTCCTCAATGTAGTTGAGGCGTCCCGTAAGGAGTCGACCAGAAAATGCTATGCCTTCAAATGGAAAAGGTTTTCCATTTGGTGTCAGGGCAAGGGCTTGGACCCTTCCTCCTGTTCCTTGGCAAGCATCTTGGACTATTTATGGTCCCTTTCTAGTCAAGGGCTTAGGTCAGCGACCCTAAGGTGCACCTAGCCATCTCTGCTTACGAGGCGGGCGGAAGGAACCAGTCGCGCAGGAGAAGGTGGTCTGGCGCTTTTCAAAGGCCTTGATCACATTTCCTCCAGTGCGGGAACCTCACCTCCGTGGATCTACTGCTGGTATTGGCAAAGCTCATGGGCAAGCTATTCGAACCTATGCACAGGTGTGCTCTCTCACCTGTCGTGGAAGACCGCCTTCTTGGTGGCTATCACGTCAGCCAGAAGGATGGGAGAGCTCCAGGCGCTTTCCATCGAGTCTCCTTACCTGGTCTTCCACAGGGACAAAGGTTGTCCTGCGCCCCACCAGAAATTCCTTCGAGGTGGTGTCGGAGTTTCACCTTAACCAGGTGTTGACTCTGCGGTGTTCTACCCCAATCACACCTCGGAGGCGTAATATAGGCTCCATAATTTGGATCTCTAGAAGGGCGCCTATTATAGCGATGCACGGCTGAAATTCGGGAGAGGTTCGCCAGCTGTTTGTCACCTACGCTGAAGCAGCATCTGGCAGACCTGCAGCCAAGCGGACGATAAGCAGGTGGGTAACCTCCTGCATAGATCTCTGCTATAAGTTAGCGGGCATGGAGCCTCCCAGAGGGATAAGAGCTCATTCTACCCGCCATACTGCTGCAACGGTGGCTGCTTCCAGGGACGTCCCTATCCAGGAAATCTGCAGGGCTGCTACCTGGAAGTCAGCAAACACCTTCATTACCCACTACCACATCGACCTTGAGTCACGCCCGGATGCTGGTTTTGGGGCCTCGGTTCTCCAGTCTCTCTTCCCAAGTAAGTATATGGGGTGTGCTGTCGCCTCTCCTCCCGGAGAACTGCTAGAGTTCGCAATGAGTGTGGATGAACAACATATCCATGTCCCTAGAAATACAGGTTACTCACCTGTAACAGGAGTTCTAGGAATGGTATTGTTGTTCATCCACACGACTCAATTCGACTTCCTGCGCTGACGCACAACCTGAGCTCCAGCTGGCCAGATCTGGCGCCATGGGGCGGAGCCGAGAGTTATACCACCCGGGTGGGTGGGAGGAGCAAGCTTGAAGACCTTCCGGCAAGATTTAAAGCGGCAAGGATACTGCCAATGAGTGTGGATGAACAACATATACCATTCCTAGAACTCCTGTTACAGGTGAGTAACCTGTATTTTCAGTTCCAGCAGCTGATTGGTGTCCATGTACATACGTCACAACTGCTTGGTGTCCGCATACATACACCACGGTCTCTGCATACATACACCACGGTGTCCACGTACATACACCACGTTGAGCTGTCTTGTTCACGAGAACCATTAAGGTAGTTATCTTACCACATGGCCACTTTTTATTGGTTCAATCATGGTATCTCAAAATACATTTAAAATTTGATATATTTTGATTTTAAAAATTTGACCTTCATGTCACACTTTGGTACACCATTTTCATGAACATAGCCATTTGCATGTGTCCCAAGAGGTTCTGGACATTCTCAAAGCCTCTTGAAAGCCTGCCACCAGAAAAACTTATAACTCCAAATGGAAAAGATTCAGCATTTGGTGTTCTAAGAAGCATATATCCCCAGACACTGCTGAATTGTCTACAGTTCTGGATTATGTGGTTCATCTTAATGGTCTAGGCTTCAGACCAGCTACTCTCAAGGTACATTTGTCAGCTGTTTCTGCTTTTCTGTCAGTGGAAAAGCCTTCCTCTCTGTCATCTCACCCTGTATTCAGTAAATTTTTCAAAGGATTGCTTCATACCAATCCTCCTTTTAGGGATCCTGCTGCTGCCTGGGATTTGAATGTCTGCATTGCACAGTTTATGCAACCCCCTTTTGAGCCTATGACCTCAGCAGAGCTCAAGTACTTGACTTGGAAAACTGTGTTTTTGGTTGCTGTTACCTCTGCCAGACATATCAGTGAGTTGCAAGCTCTGTCAATTGAACTGGACTTCATCTCATTCCATAGGGACAAGGTGGTCCTTAGAACCAATAGGAGGTTCCTACCCAAAGTGGTTTCTGATTTCCACTTGAACCAATCCATGTCTCTTCCTGTGTTCTTCACTGATCATGCTTCCTCAGGAGAGCGAAGGTTACACAGTTTAAATGTTAAAAGAGCCCTTAGTTACTACATAGAACGATCAAAGGGTCACAGGTTTGACTCCCCTCCAGTTGTTCCTCACTTATGGGGAAGTAGGTAAGGGCAAACCTGCCACCAAGAGAACTATTGCCAGACGGATTGTGTCCTGTATCCGATTCTGTTATGAGAAACTGGGAAAAATTCCTCCCTCAGGCCTGAGGGCTCATTCCACTAGAGGTACAGCTGCATCTCTGGCTGCGGCCAGGGATATTCTCTTGTTAGAAATTTGCCAAGCAGCCACCTGGAAAACAGTTCATACCTTCACCAAGCATTACTCCCCTGGATATCCAGGCTCGGAGTGATGCTAGATTTGGCGCAGCAGTGCTTCAGAGCCTATTCCCAAAGTAGGTTCTGTTCCTCCTCCTTGGAGGTACTGCTTGGTAGTCTGCAGTTATCAAAATACAGCAAGAATTCATGTTTGAAGAAAAAATTACTCACCTTAGAAATTGTGTTTCTTCTAATGGAGTCTTGCTGTATTCAAACAACGTGAAGTCTTGCTATATTATGACAATTGCAGTTTGTCCCACCATTAGAACTGCTCCGGAGGTGAAAGAGTTAACTACCATTCTAAGAATGGAGTTTAGAGCGCGAGCTCGGTTAGAGAAGCTCTGTCTGGATAATTTCAAACTGAAACTGTCAGATTCTTTACTCCGCCTCACTGAACAGTCGCCCGAGATTTCTCCTACTGCCGGTTCATTTCTCGGTTCAAACAGTATTTTCTCGGTTAAATTCAACTGCGAGTATTATTATTTTAACATAAACCGATCAGTTCAAGCTCTGTCTGTGGTATTGTAAGTAATAGACAGGTTTTATTTCTGTGTGGAACTTGTAAATATTTATCGGTTCGGTTCGAACCGATCAGGTTAATTAAAACTTTAAAGTATAAGCATTTTAAAGCTTTGAAAGTGCGGTTCAGTTCTTATCGGTTCTAAAAAGCAGTTTCATTACGTTTTTTCCATGACCCGTGACACGGTTGGGAACCGATAAGGGTGTCTTGCCTGGCACCGCTGCTAAAAGGCAAGTTTTCTTGGTTAGGCTGGCATCATGTCTGAGAAACCCAAAGAAAAACCGGGCCCACTGGGTTTCAACACTGTAGTGTCTGTGGGGAAGCCTTTGCCAAGGCTGACCCACACACTACATGTGTTTATTGTCTGGGGTTTGACCACCTCAATTCAGACTGCCAGATTTGTAAAAATTTCCCTGCAGCCATCCTGGATAAGAGAGTGGGCAGGCTCAGGGAACGAGAGGCCAAAAAGTCCGCTGACCCGGATGGCCAGCCTGGTTCGGTGCCAACTGAACCGGAGGGAGTGCCCTCTGACCAGGGCGAGACTTCCTCGGGCAAACGTAAAGCTGGCTCTGAGGAGCCAGTTGCAGCAAAGAAAACTGAAAAATCAGCAGGTATGGAGTCCAAAATTCCTTCTCCAACTGCTGCAGAAATAGCAAAAGCTATACAAATTGTACAGTCACTTTCTCCGGTTCCGTCCGAACCGCCACTGTCTGGTAAAAGGTCGGTTCGGCCGGTTCCACCAGTTCAAGAATATGATATTGGGATTTTATGAACCAGAGGAGGGGAGGAGGATTATGAACAGTGTGAATGTGACTTTGAGAGTCTGGATGTGCCCATTGAACGGACATCTCCCAGACAGACCTTTAGAATCTCCCCTATGCTTTGGAGTCCCTTCTCATTTTCTGTGTTATAAAAGGTTGTTGAAACCCTCCAGCTCCCATTAGAGGAAGCTGTGGATGAGCAAGAGGAACCTGATTTTGTGGAAATGATGGATATCCCAGAGTCTAGGAGATTATCTATCCTTACATAAGTCTTTTAGGAAGCAAACAATAAAAATTCTAAAAGCCCTAATTCTGTGCCTCCTGTTGGCAAAAGATGGACAGGAGGTACACTTTGTCAGGTCCTGATACAGACTTTCTTTCACCAGCAATGCAGTCATGTTGGGTAGTTCAGGCTGCAGCCTGTGATAAAGCTCTTACATTCCCTGGCTTCACATCCTCTGACAAGGACTCCAGGAAGATTGATGCCATGGCTAAAACAATACATGGCAGTCCTTGGGACTCAGACAAGCAAATTACATGGCTTATGTGGCAAGATACCAAAAATCTAGATGGGACACTGTCATGGCTTTGGCCAAACAGGCCCCCTGGCCAGCTGCCAAGGAGCTGGAGCAGGTGGCTACTGATGGTATTGAGGCTTCCAGGTGCAATTCCATGCTGCTGTGATTCTAATGATGTATCCTCTAAGTCATGGCTACATCTGTGGCCTTAGTAGGTTAGCTCGGCTCAGGTGTACTAATTTGTCACAGGATACCCAGACTAAGGCTATGGATTTTCCTGTGGTGGAGAATTCTCTGTTTGGGGAGCAGACAGAGAATTACATGAAGAAAATGGATGAATACAGAACAACTTATAGGAGTGCACAAGCCAAGGAGCGGCAAGCCACTCCTCAGAAGCAGACCCCCAGGGGTAGAGGTAGGCCCTTTCACAGGCCTTTTTACCAAACCCAGGCTTCTTCTGCTTATGCTCGGAGGGGGTTTTTCAGAGGCAGAGGCAGGCGGGTGCAAGTGGTCTGCTCCACCCTTCAGCCTAAAACCCCTGCCACAGGCACCCTGATGGGGTGCCCAGGGCAGTTCTCCACTACCTGTAGGGGGCAGGCTGGCTTGCCGTCCAGAACTGGGAGTCTCTAACATCAGACAAATGGGTCCTGGAAGTAGTAAGCCAGGGTCTGGTTCTCAGTTCAAAACATTTCCAAAGATGAGAGCCAGATTTTTCCACCTGCAAACCCTCTAGAGACCTTTCCCTTAGAAACAGAAGTCTCAACCCTCCTAGCTCTCAGAGCTGTAGAAAGGGTTTCCCCCCTACACCAGGGCAAGGGTCTGTACTCCAGGTACTTCCTTACCCCAAAAAAGACAGGAGAATGGCGGCCCATTTTAGACCTAAGATATCTGAACAAGCACCTTTTGAAACCAAAGTTCAAAATGGTGACTCTGGCAATGATTTTACCTTCCCTAAGGCCAGGGGACTGGCTAGCTTCCCTGGACCTCAAGGATGCCTATTTCCATGTTCTAATCAGAAGCTCCCACGAAAGTACCTCAGATTGAACTGCCCTCAGGTCATTACCAGTTCAGAGCAATGCCCTTGACCTCACCTCTGCCCCAAGGGTATTCACAAAATGTCTGGCAGTAGCAGTTGCTCATTTAAGAAGGCAAGGATTGCTGTCTTCCCTATCTAGACGACTGGATTATTGTAGGCCAGTCTCCAGAACAGGTCAAATCACACCTGCAAGTTACCCAGCAGCTGCTCACCCTCTGGGCTTCTTGCTCAATCTTCCAAAGTCAGTTCTGGAACCTGTTCAGGTACTCACCTTCATAGGTGCAGAATTGGACACAAAGCAGGCCAGAGCCTTCCTACCCTTAGAGAGGGTAAGGAACCTGGTGGCCCTGGCCTCCTCCTTCACTCTGCCGGTCTCTCAACCAGCAAGGCACTTCTTACAGCTCCTAGGACACATGGCTGCTTCCACAGCTGTAGTGCAAGGAGCAAGATTTTAGATGAGGGACATTCAGTTTCACTTGAGAGCCTTTTGGTCTCAGAGAAAAGATCCCTTTCCAAGTTGATCCCAGTGACTGAACCTGATCCAGGCCCTTCAGTGGTGGCAGGATCAGAGCAATTTAAGACTGGGGTCCTTCATCCTCTATCTCATTCCTTGACCCTCACACGGATGCATCCCTTCTGGAATGGGAGCTCACATGGGCGACCTCTCCACCCAGGGGCGTGGTCCCTCAGGATCTCTGCTCCACATCAATTTGCTGGAACTCAGAGCTGTCTTTCTAGCACTTCAAGTGTTTTCTGCATCTGTTCAGAACAAAGTGGTACAAGTCAGAACAGACACCACCACCACAATGTGGTACATCAACCAACAAGGGGCACTCGGTCTTGGCCTTGTGCACGAAGCAATGAAGTTGTGATCTCTGGCTTATTCCTAAACACTTCCTCATAGCAGTTCACCTCCCAGGAAAGGACAATGTCCTGGCAGATGCTCTCAGCAGGATTTCCCAGGGCCATCACGAATGGTCACTGGATCCCCAAGTACTGGGATAGTTTTTTGCCAGGTGGGGCACCCTCAGATAGACCTTTTCGCAGCCCCAGACAATCACCAACTTCCACTGTTTTGTTGCAGGCCCCAGTGATGGGCTCAGTCCTCTGGATGCCTTTCTCCTAGATTGGGAAGGGAAGTTTCTATATGCTTTCCTCCTTCCCTCTCCTTTTCAAGGTGCTAGTCAAAATCAGATCCCAGCCTTGCAGGGTGATTCTGATTGCTCCAGATTGGGCCAGGCAGCCCTGGTACCCACTCCTTCTGTGCTTAGCAGTCCATCTTCCCCTGTGCCTCCCCAGGAAACACATCCTGTTATCTTGTGCCCAGGGGAGAGTTTGGTATCCGAATCTCAAATCCCTCAACCTCAAGGCCTGGCCTCTTGAGGAGTTAGAGTTTGCTGACCTACACCTTTCTCAAGGTGTTCTCGACATCCTGAAGGCTTCTAGGAAGCCTTCCACTAGGCCACTTATAATTCTAAATGGAAAGGTTTTCCGTCTGGTGCTGGGAAGCATATTTCCCGAATCTGCTGATTTGCCCATTGTTTTGGACTATATGGTCCATCTTAATTCTTTGGGCCTGAGACCAGCTACCTGAAAGTTCATTTGGCAGCTGTCTCTGCTTTTATTTCAGCAGGAAGCCCTCTTCTCTTTCCACTCACCCTTTTTCCAAGTTTTTCAAGGGATTACTTCATACTAATCCACCTTTCAGGGACCCACCTGCCTGGGATCTTAATGTTTGTATTGCTCAGTTGATGCAACCCCCTTTGAACTTCTGTCTTCTGCAGAGCTCAAGTATTTGACTTGGAGAAACTGTTTTTCTAGTAGCCATCACTTCTGCCAGGCATAAGTGAGTTACAAGCATTGTCAGTGGAGACTGACTTTATTTCCTTTCACAAGGATAAGTAGTCCTTAGGACTAACAGGAAGTTTTTGCCTAAGGTGGTTTCAGACTTCCATCTTAACCAATCTATCTCCCTTCCAGTGTTCTTCACTGACCATTTCTCCTCTGGTGAGAGGAGGTTGCACAGTTTAGATGTTAAGAGGGCCCTTAGTTACTATATAGAGCGTACCAAGGGTCATAGGTTCGAATCCCTCCAACTTTTTCTCACTTTTGGTGAGGTTGGAAAAGGTAAACCTGCCACTAAGAGATCCATTGCCAGGTGGATTGTCTCTTGTATCAATTTTATCAGAAACTGGAAAGGTTCCCCTTCAGGCCTGAGGGCTCACTCTACCAGAGGTACAGCTGCGTCTATAGCTGCTGCCAGAGACATCCTATTTTAGAGATATATCAAGCAGCTACCTGGAAAAGCGGTACACACTTTCCTGGCGTTACTCATGGTCGCCAGGCCAGGAGGGATGCTAGATTTAACACAGCGTGCTTCAGAGCCTATTCCTAAGTAGGTTCTGTCCCTCCTCCAGGGAGGTACTGCTGTGTATTCTGCAATTGTCATAATATAGCAAGACTTTATGTTGTTTGAAGAAAAAATTACTCACCTTAGTAATGTTGTTTCTTCTAATGGAGTCTTGCTATATTATGACTTCCCCCCCAGCCTGCCCCTCTCAGAACTTCTACTTGGGTATGGGGTGGGCAGTCCAGTGTGGGCATCGGTTATGCCCATTATATGTTTTTCACCCCGTTTTGGGGTGTGGTTTTTTATTATACCTTATTTTATTATTTTCTGGTTCCCTGACTTGAGTCTTTGTGTTGGGACCAGGAATATGTGTTAATATTTAGGCAGCCAGTTGGCTAGTGTAGGTTACAGCTTCCCACAGACCTTAGTGAGTTTTGCTCGTAAAGATCTGACAGTTTCAGTTTGAAATTATCCAGACAGAGCTTCTCTAACCAAGCTCAGCTCTAAACTCCATTCTTAGAATGGTAGTTAACTCTTTCACCTCCGGAGCAGTTCTAATGGTGGGACAAACTGCAATTGTCATAATATAGCAAGACTCCATTAGAAGAAACAACATTACTAAGATGAGTAATTTTTTCTTCTGACCTCCCTTCCTGCCTCCCCTCTCAGAACCTGTTTTGGGAAGTGGGTGGGCAGGTGCAGTGTTGCACCCCAGGGGTGTCTTCAGCACACTTCCTGTTGGGTGCTTTAGTTTGGTTATTAAGAATTTGTTATGCTTTATTACCTGGTTTTTGGGTTTCCTGACTTGAGTCTTCCTTTAGGAACCTAGACCGTTAGTTGCCAGTTGGCTAGTAGAAATTTTACAGTTTCCACATTCTGATAGGTCAGTGAGTTTTTGGCTCGTAAGAATCTGATGGTTTGGATTCAAAGTACTACAGAAAGAGTCTTCAACCGAGCTCGAGCTCAACGTTCTATGCCCTGCATAGAAATTTAACCCTATACTCTCCAGGGCAGTTCAAAGGCTGGAGCTAAGTGCAGTTGTCAGAATACAGCAAGACTCCATTAGAAGAAACACAATTACTAAGGTAAGTAATTTTTTTCTTCAAGGAGGTCAGCAGCAACAGCAGGCTCAAACTTGGCGCCCCGGCCCAAGCCCAGGCCTGTAAAGGAGGCCAAGGTTTGGGTCCTGCATCCTCCTCCTCCAGGCCTGCTCAGTAAGGGGGTGGGGGATGCTGCCCCCTCTCCCATCACACCATCTCTGGGTCCTCCCGTGGGGGGCCAGCTCCGCCACTTCCTTTCCGCCTAGTCTGCTGTCACTTCAGACAGGTGAGTTCTCAAAGTGGTTGGTCGGGGACTGCCTCTGGAATTCGAGCAGTACCCTCCAAGCCAAGCCAAGCCCCTTGGGAGGAAAGAGTATCTGTCCAGACTCGGTCGACAGTCTGAGATGACATTGCTGAGCTCCTCCTCAAGGAGGCAGTAGCTCCAGTGGCGGATCCTCCAGCAGACCCAGGCTTTGTCTCCAAGTACTTCCTGGTGCCCAAGCATTTGGGGGACTGGCGCCCCATTCTAGATCTGCACGACCTGAATCAATATCTCAGGTCACGCACCTTTCGGATGGTCACTCTGTTCCAGATCATACCATCCTTGGAGCGAAACAGGTGGTTCTGTTCACTGGATCTGCAGGACGCATTCTTTCACGTCCCAATCCGTCCATCTCATCAGCGGTTCCTCTGCTTCAGAGCCGAAGGACCCTGTATAGTGCCAAGCCATGCCGCTTGGTCTATCATCGGCCCCATGGGTCTTCACCAAATGCATTGCAGTGGTGGCGGTCCATGTCGGGGGGTCAGGCTCTTCCCTACCTCGATGATTGGCTCTGAGATACCACCAAACAGGAGGTGGGGAGGTCAGGGACCTGGCCTCAGACCTGCTTCCATCTTGGCCTTCTGATCAATGAGCCCGAGTCTGAACTCGTGTCTTCCCAGGCGATGTGCTTCATCAGGGGCAGAACTCACCCTCGTCAAGCCAGGCTCGGCTCCCAGTGGACAGGCGGAGGTTCTGTCCTCCTTGCCCAGTCATTTCTGGTTTGGCAATTGTGCTCTCTCGGGACTCTCGCCTTCTGGGTTACATGGCGGCATGCACCTCAGTGGTCCGTTGGGCCTGGTTGCACACGCCCCTTTCAGGGGGAGCTGGCACCAGTGGACTCAGCTCCACAGTCATTTGACCAGCTGATCACTGTAACCCAGAGGATGTTGGACACTCTCCAGTGGTGGACCACCCCAGACTGGTTGCAGGAAGGGATCCCATTTGTCCTCACGACTGATGCCTATCTCATGGGCTGGAGAGCCCACATGTGGGACAGCAGTGCCCATGGGTTCTGGACCCCTGAGGAGTCTCGATGCCACACCAACCTGTTGGAGCTCGCAGCAGTCAGACTGGCACTGTCAGCTTTCGCTCCTCATCTCCGGGGTCAAGTGGTCCATGTCCAGACAAACAATACCACGACCATGTACTACCTCAACAAACAGGGCGTTATGCGCTCCCATCTGCTTTGCAGGGAGGCGCTCCACATCTGGACTCATCAGCCGTTTGAAGGCGGATCTCCTAGCCATCCATGTGGCAGGAGCCTCAAACCATCTGGCGGTTGCTCTCAGCCACTTAGGTGAGACATCCCACGAGTGGTCTCTCTATCCAGAGGTAGCTTACAGCCTGCTCTCTCACTGGAGCAAACCACTGGTGGACCTGTTTGCCTCTAGGGAAATCACCAAGCTGAGGCTGTTTCATGCCAGTCCCCCCTCAGCAGGGCTCACTGCAGGGGGATGCCTTCTCGAGGCCATGGACCCCAGGCCTCCTCTACGCCTTCCCTCCATTTCCCTTGATCCACAAAGTGCTTCTCAAGGTTAGAAGGGACAAGGCAAAGGTAAACTGGTAGCCCCAGACTGGCCACACCAGTTCTGGTATCCAGATCTCCTCAGCCTAAACTGCAGGACCCCGGAGCAGCTATCAACACGCCCAGACCTGATATCTCTCAATCGGAAGGTATTCCATCGGACCTTCAATCCCTCCACCTCACAGCCTGGTACCTGGCTAGAGTTCCAGGCTTTGGGTCTTTACGAGATGTCCTCACCGTGGTGGAGGCATCCAGAAAGGAATCAACCAGGAAATTATACACATTCAAATGGAAAATGTTTTCCATTTGGTGTCGAAACAAGAGACCTGGACCCTTTGTCCTGTTCAGTGGCTAAGATTCTAGACTAGCTTTGGTTTCTCTCCAAAGGGGATCGTAAGTCATCGACCCTTAGGGTGCGCTTGGTAGCCATCTCTGCTTACCGTACACTGGCTGGTCAGCCGACAGCGCGAGTAGACAGTGGTGGGCAGCTTTTCAAGGCCTGGATCACATATCCCCTCTGGTGGCAGACCTTCACTTCTGTAGGATCTACTGCTGGTACTGGCAAAGCTCATGGGCAAAGCCATTCAAACCAATGCACGAAGTGTCGTTGTCACACTTGTCATGGAAGACTGCCTTCCTGGTGGCTATCCGTCTGCCAGGGTACAGGAGCTCAGGCACTTTTGGTGGACTCCCCTTATCTGGTCTTACACATGTACAAGGTTGTCTTCGCTTCCCCAAAATTCCTTCGAAGGTGATGTCAAGTTTCACCTTAACCAGGTGTTATCCCTGCCAGTGTAATACCCCAGTTACACCTCTGAGGCAGAGTACAGGCTCCATACTTTGTACCTGAGATGTGCCCTCTCCTATTATAAGGAGAGGACAGCGGAAATTCAGGGAGAGGTTCGCCAGCTGTTTGTCACCTATGCTGAAGCCACCTCTGGCAGACCTGCAGCAAAACGGACTATTACAAGGTGGATTACATCTTGCACAAGTCTGTGTTATGAGTTGGCGGGCATGGAGCCTCCCAAAGGGATAAGAGCTCATTCTACCCGCCATACCACTGCATCGGTGGCTGCTTCCAGGGACATGCCTATCCAGGAAATCTGTCGGGCTTCTACCTGGAGTCAGCAAACCTACTCGTGCAGTTACCGGCGCTTTGGTCATGCGGGATGCTGTTTTTGGGGCTCAGTTCTCCAATCTCTGTTTCCCAAGTAGGGGTGTGCGCCTTGCTTCCTCCTCTCGGAGAACTGCTAGGAGTGTGCCAACAAGTGTGGATAGAACAACATATCCACATCCTTAGAAAGAAGGGTTACTCACCTGTAACAGTAGTTCTAGGAGTGGTATATGTTCATCCACACGGAGCCAGCTGCAGACGCACAACACCTGGCTTCCAGCTGGCTAAGATCTGGCGTCATGGTGCAGAGCCAAGGGTTATACCACCCGGGTGGGTGGAAGGAGCCAGCTTGAAGACTTCCGGCAAGATTTAAAGTGGAAGGGGAAATGCCAACAAGTGTGGATGAACAACATATACCACTCCCTGGGCATCACCATCAACCACTCCAAGTCTCACTTGATCCTGTCCCAGAGGCTCCAGTTTGTCAGGCGATCCTGGACCGACCTATGGAGGGCCTTCCTGCACGGACAGAAGCAGCCCACTCCAGGCTCAGGTCAGCCTGTTGTCCAGCCACAGGCAGGTCATTGCCAGGTTGGTCCTTCACCTCCTCTTGCTTATGGCGGCTGCAATCCAAACAGTCCCTCGCGCTCGGCTCCACATGAGAATTTCTCAGTGGACGCTTCAGTCTCAGTGGGATCAGTTTGGTGGATGACCTGGACCAGCTTGTCCTAGTCTCCTCCCCCATGGTTCAGGACTTGCAGTGGTGGATGGTTCAGGAGAACCTGTGTCAGGGAGTTCCCTTCTGTCCCCCAGACTCTGACCACAGACTCCTCGGGAGAAGGTTGGGGAGCCCACCTCGGACCTCACAGGACCCAGGGCTCCTGGTCCAAGCTCGGGGAAAACGCTTCATATCAGTGTGCTCGAGCTTCGGGCAGTGCTTTATGCTCTTCAAGCTCTGCATCTGCATCTTCTTCCCGGCCACTTAGCCATACAGATGGACAATATGTGTGTGGTATGGTACATCAACAGATAGAGAGGGACTGGTTCCTACCCTCTTTGCAGGGAAGAGATGCGCGAGTTTGGGATTGGGCAGTACAGCACAACCTCCACCTCCGGCAGTTCACGTTCGGGGTCGAGAACACCTTAGCAGACAAACTCAGTCGCTTTCTGCTCAAGCTCATGAGTGGGAACTGGATCAGGGGTCTTAGACAATATCTTCCTACATTGGGGAACACACTTGGGTGAACCCTATTGCCTCACCTGTAACGCATAAGCTTCCTGACTTCTGCTCTCTACGCTCCAGAGCGTAGGGATTTTGGAGAGATACTCTGTCTCTAGATTGGAAGGACAGATTAAGTCTATAGCTTTCCCGATCCTCGATTCCTAGAGTCTTACAGAAACTTGGTTCAGAAGGAGCCGAATGATACTAATAGCTCCTTTCTGGCCGGGCAAGTTTGGTTCTCTCTTCTGCAACAATACTCAGAAGACCTCCTCTTCCTCTGTTGCGACTTTACTGACCCAGGATCAGGGACCCTGGTCCATCCATATCTCAAGTCCTTTCAACTGCAGCTGGCTCCTGCAGTGTATAGCTCAAGCCTGATTTGGGGTTTCACCGAGTGGCTGAGATTTTGGTGGAAAGCTAAAAACCCTCCACTAGGTCTACCTATGCCATGAAATGAAAGCAGGTTCACAATCTGGGCTGCTTCAAAGATTTAGAGCCTTTCTTGTGCTTTGTTGGCGGCTGCTGGATTACCTGCACCACCTCTTTGATCTGGGTCTCAGTCCTCGTCCTTGAGGTACACATGGCAGCCATTTCGGCCTACCATGTCCCTTTTGCGGGCAGGACGTTTGCTCAGCTGGAGGTCTCTAAGACTTTCCTTAGAGGGGTTCTCCACTTGAGACCCCCTATCCGGGTTCCTGCCCCTCCTTGGGATTTGAATTTCATCCTCGAGAAGCTTACTCTACCTCCGTTCGAACCGGCAGCCTCAGCAGACATGAAGTTCTCTCATGCAAGACTCTCTTCCTAGTGGCTATTACTTCCGCTCGGAGGATTTCCGAGCTCCAGGCCCTGATGTGTAAAATCCCATATTTGATTTTTTACAAGGAACGTGTGGCTCTGTGCACCAGTCCTAAGTTTCTCCCCAAGGTGGTAGCAGAATCTACTTTGAACTAGTCCATAGGTTACCTGCTTTCTTTCACGGCACTCAATCAAGGGAGTATCTTTACACACTCTGGGCGTTCACGAATTCTGAGATACTACGAACAGAACAAAAGATCTCAGAAAGACTGATCAACTGTTTGTCTCTTTTGCCCACAAAAGAAAGCAATGCTGTTTCTAAGCAATGCTTGTCCAAATGGTTGGCTCATTGTTTCACTTTCTGTTATGACAAGTACAACAAGACTCTTCGGTTCAAGTGAGAGCCACTCCATCAGAGGAGTCGCTGCCTCTGCGGCTTGTTTCAAGAATGTGTCAGCGGTGGACATCTGTGCTGCCGCCAGTTGGACTTCCATCCATACCTTTACAAAACATAACAGTTTGGATATTGCCTCTCACCGTAGAGCAGGCTTCGGGCTTGCTGTTTTGAAAGGCCTCTTTTCCTAAGGCCTTCACAGCTAGAGGACCTACTTTGTGTACCTTTCCTCCTCCCGTTTTGCTTCTTCTTGTTCCAGACTGTGGGACTCAGTCCTATCACGTAATTACCTACTGCAGGCCCTCTCGAAATAAGATAGTACAGTTCGTCAAGAACTTATCATAACAGTAAATCTTCTAGGAGAGGTTTCAATTGGTAATACCTTCCCGCCCATCCCCTAAGCTTTTAGCTCCTTTTCCAAGTTGAGAAATATCTGCTTCTCTCTCATCTCGTCCTTTTGGGCTTTTGGCGGGAAAGAACTGGAAGGCGGGCATGGGACCGCCTTTATACTGACATCGCATGACATTGGTCACCTGGCGTGGGGCGGTCCCCATGCAGACTGCCAGCCAGAAATTTTTCCGTGAGTCCTGGCGCTTGCGGGCATCAGTCCTATATGTAATTACCACTGAAGAGTCTCTCTCAAAGATCTACTGTTACGGTAAGTTCTTACGTAACTGTTCTTTAAGGCACAACCCACACAGAACCCCTGACGGGCTAGTGCAGGTCGCATCCCCTATCGTAGAACCACCAGTGGGTGGCAGACTGGCTCACTACCTTCATGCTTGGCATTCCATCACCACAGACAAGTGGGTATTGGAGGTAGTGAGCCAGGGCCTGGCACTCGGCTTCAAATCATTCCCAAAGCAGACAACAAGAACCTTTGCCCCAGTTAACATCTGCAGACAGGATTCTGTTGGAAGCAGAGGTAAAGCATATGCTGGCAATCAAAACGGTTGACATAGTGCCTCTAATACACAGGGCAAAGTTTTTATTCAGGTACTTCCTCATAAGAAAGAAAAATGGGGATTGGCGATCTATTTTGGATCGAAGACTTCTGAACAAGAACATTTTGAAACCAAGGTTCAAAATGGTCACTCTGGCAATAATCATTCCTTCATTACAAAAGAGACTGGCTAGCCTCCCTAGATCTAAGGATGCTTATTTTCACATTCCCAGCAGACCACCTCACAGAAAATTCTTGAGATTCAGGCTGGCTTCAGGCCATTATCAGTTTGTAGCACTTCCTTTTAGAATAACTTCAGCACCAAGGGCTTTTACAAGGTGCATTGCAGTGGTGGTAGAGTTTTGAGAAAACAAGGTGTTACAGTCTTCCCCTATCTAGACTGACTGGGTAGTAGTAGGACAGTCTCTGCAGCATGCAGTACAGTCAATAGCACTAACAAAGTCTACACTGGAGTCCTTAGGTTTCTAATAAATAGAGAAATCTCAGCAGATGCCACTTCAGGTGCTGGAGTTTGTTGGAGCAGAACTAAACACCAGACAGGGCAGAGCCTTCCTGCCACAAGACAGGGTGACAAGCATTTTGCAAATTGTAAACTCCTTCGTGTCAGGGAGACCAAACCAGCCAGAGAATTTCTCAGGCTACTGGGCCACATGGCATCTGCCACTGCAGTAGTAATGGGTTCAGGTTTCAGATGAGAGATATGCAGTTCCACCTAAGACAGTACTGGTCTCACAGGACAGATGCTCTGTCCAAACTGGTTCCAGTCACAAAAAGCTTGGTCCAGGCATTGCAGTGGTGGCTGGACGAGCACAACCTGAGAGTGGGTGTACCTTTTATAAGAGAACAGCCCTCAGTAATTCTCTCAGCAGATGCCTGTCTTCTATGTTGGGGGGCACACATGTTGGAACACACAGCAAGTGGCACATGGTCCTCCCAAGAGTCTCTGTTCACATAAGTCTTTTGGAGCTCAGGCTGTCTGTCTGACTCTAAAGGCATTGCTCTTACCTTCAAAACAAGGTGGTGCAGGTCGGAACAGACAGCACCACAACCATGTACTACATCCACAAACAAGGGGTACCAGAGTCAACCCTACAGTGCACAGAGGCAATGAGACTGTGGTCCATGGTATACTCTGTGGGAGTATCCTTGTCAGCCATACACATTCCAGGGAAGGACAATGTACTGGCAGACTCTCACAGAAGGATAAGTCAGGACCACCACGAGTGCTGCCTGAACCCTCAGATACTCAGTACAATTTTCAGTGGGTGGGACACTCCAGAGGTGGATCTTTTTGCCTTCACAGAAAATCACCAGATCTTACTTCGAGAGGGCTCTTGCAGTAGGTAATTGCATGTAGGACTGACATCAGCACGCAGCAGGACCCCACGGAAAAATTTCTAGCTAGCAGTCCTGGCGGGGACCGCCCCACGTCAGATGACCGGCGTCAGGAGGCGGTATAAAGGGCGTCCCAGGCTCGCCTTCAAGTTCTTTCCGCCCGTTGGCTCATACAGCGCCCCAGCGGAAAAGTTCTTAGCAAATCAGCCTCCCTTAGTCGGTTTTACCCAATAATTTTGCCTTTTTCAACATTCACTAAGTATATCCGTCGGTGTATGTCGTCCCCTACACCCTCCGAGCACAAAAATAAGTGCGACTTGTGCGGCGCCCAACTCCTGCACAAGGACGGCCATTCTCTGTGCCTGTTCTGTCTAGGTCCCGATCACCCGGTCAAGAAGTGCCAGCACTGCCTCAGCTTCAACGCGGCTACCCGGAAAAGGCGGCAGCAATCCCTAGAAGCCCATATCTTAAAGAAAAAGATGTTAGATGGAGAAGGAGCTCAAAAAACTGAGGCAGGCGTCCACTTCCCCCGAAGGCCATCGGAAGAAGAAAGACAAGGAGAGGCACCGGGACAAGGGCTCCTCCACCGCGTCTCCCTCGGGAGTCACCGGGACCCAGGTAACGTCCCCTCCGGGGGACTGCTCCTTGATGGCTACCTCGGAGGCTTCCGAGGTGGTGTCGGCCCACCTGTCTGGCTCGGCGCTTGGGCCTTTCGGGCGCCTCCAGACGTTGGAGCCTCCTTCCCAGTTGGGCGTGGCTTGGCCCTGCTGGCGTCAAACGACTCGGTGGCCGGACGTGGAGGAGCTGCCGTCCGTGCAGAGAAGCGGTAAGGCGCGAGACCCTTAGCGGTCGTGGCTCCTCTCCCGTCCGGACCAGGCCGATCCTTCTTCTCGTTCTGCCTCCAGCAAGGAGTCCCATAAGTCAGGCGCTGGCTCCTCTGGCACCCGCCGGATCTCACTGTAAAACCGCCGCGTCGGCTCATCCGGCGTCCGGTTGAGAGAAAAAGAACCGGCAGCGGGGCCCCCCCATGTCGCCGTCCCTGGTTCTCCGCATGCCTCACTCTGGGGACCTGAGTCCCCCAGCCTGACCAGTTTTCCCCTCAATCCCGGGTGGCGCTGGGTTCCTCCTCCATCAGACTGTCCTCCTTTAGGTGCACGGATCTGAAGCGTCCGGTTCCCCAGGCGCCAGCTCGATGCGGTTTACCGACTCGAGACGGCCCGGCCGCGGGCCCTCAGGCTCTCAATCTGGACCTGCCCGTGAGGCCCGGCCGGGCAGTCTGCTCCGGCAGCTCCTCCGGCTCCTGGATACCCTCCGTCCTATCCGGGACCATAGTATCTGAGCGCTACAGTACCAAATGCGGTCTTTCCGACACGCAGTACCGGCACCACAATACCCGACACCTGGTTTTCCGCCGCTGGGTTTGGATACTCCCGTATGGATATAATCCATACCTATCCCCTCCTCCTCCACCACCGCCCCCGCAGCCGCTGGTGGATTTGCAGGAGACTCCGGCCTCCTGGTGGGCTGAGGCCAAGGCTCAGCTCACCAGGGAGGTGGAGAGACGCCTACTGATGACGGTGCCGTCCCAGGTTTCCATACGTCCACGGCGGCACACTCCCTCACCACCTCAGGACACCAGGGCTCTCCCCTCTGGGTCCAGACAGCAGCAGGATACGCTTCCTCAGGTGCTTCCTAAGGAGTCCGTTCCTCCCCCAGGTCGGGAAAGGGAGTCTTTTTCCTCTTCTTCTTCCTCTTCCCCCTTGGACTCCTTGGATTCCTCTGACGGTTGCTCCAAAAGGGACAACGAGCCATGCTCTCCGTCGAAGCCCAGGCCAAGGACTCCTCCGAAGTCTTTTCCGGAAGATCCTTCCTTTACGGAGTTGCTACGCAAAATCCAGGAGGTTCATCAGTGGCACTCTTTGCAACCAGACCCTCAGCGGTTGAAACTCGGCGAGCATCTGGATCTGCCCGTGACAGCTCCTACTTTGGTGCCACCCTGGATAGAGCCTCATGCTGACCTCGTTACCACCATCTGGAAGCAGCCGTCGGCTCTAGCCCTACTTCCGTGGAAGTCGAATAGGCTATACCAGGCTCCCGAGGGTGCTGATTTCTTAGATTCAAACACCATGAAGTCTTGCTATATTATAACAATAGCAGTCAGCCACTGCAGCTGAACTGCCCGGAAGGAAGGAGTTAACTCCAGAAGATCTGGAGTTCTACATTGAGGCGCTGTGCCTAAGCTCTATCTGGCAGTTTCAAATTAAACTGTCAGATTCTTTCTCCGCTTCACTGAACAGTCGCTCGGAATCAACTCCTTCAGCTCAGTTCATTCTCGGTTCAAGCGAGTATTTTGAGTTCATTTGAACCGGCAAAGTTATTATTTTACCGCATTTCGGTTTAAAGCTCTATCTGGTAACCGTAAGTACAAAATTTAAGTCTGTGTGGAAAATTAATTATCGGTTCGGTTTTGAACCCGATCGGTTATTTTTTCTGTATTTTAAAAGTGTACAGTGGGCTTTAGAGTGCGGTTCCCGTTCTTATCGGTTCTAAAAACGGAATTATAACGTTTTTTTCAAATACCCGTGACACGGTTAGGAACCGATAAGGGTGTCTTGCCTGGCACTGCCATCAAAAGGGCAAGTTTTGGTTAGGCTGGCATTCTGTCTGAGAAACCCAAAAGAAAAACCGGGCCCACTGGGTTTCAACACTGTGATGTCTGTGGGGACGCCTTTGCCAAGGCTGACCCACACACCACTTGTGTTTATTGTCTGGGGGCTGACCACCTCCTGTCAGACTGCCAGGTGTGTAAAAATTTCCCTGCAGCCACCCTGGAGAAGAGATTGGGCGGCTCAGGGGCGAGGAGACAAAAAGTCCGCTGACCCGGATGGCCAGCCGGTCAGTACCCACTGGACCAGAGGGAGTGCCCTCTGACCAGGCGAGACTTCCTCGGGAAAAGGAAGGCTGGTTCAGAGGAACCAGTCCCAAGTAAAAGACAAGAAAATCAGTAGGTCTAGAGTCCAAAATTGTGTCTCCAACTGCTGAGAGATAGCTAAAGCCATTCAGATTGTCCAGTCACTGTCTGAGGATCTGTAGAACCACCAACAGCTGGTAAAGGTTGGTTAGATTTCAGTCCCAGTGGTTCAGGATTTTGAAGTTGAAGATTTTATGAACCACAGGAGGGGAGGAGGAATTTGATCATTATATGTGTGGCTGGGGGGTCTGGGCGTGCCCATTGAACGGACATTTCTCCAGACAGACCTTTAGAATTTCCTCCTATTCTGTCTGAGTCCCCTTCTTTCTTTATTTTTACAAAAGGTTGCAGAAACCCTCCAGCTTCCTTTAGAGGCTGTGGATGAGCAAGAAGCCTGATTATGTGGAAATGATGGATATTCCAGAGTCTGGAGGTTGTCTATTCCTTTGCATAAGTCATTTAGGAAGCAAACAACAAAGATTTTAAAAATCCTCATTCTGTCCCTCCTGTAGATAAAAATGGACAGAAGGTATACTTTGTCAGGCTGGATACAGACTTCCTTACTGAGCAGTGTAGTCATGTGGGTGTGGTACAAGCTGCAGCCTGTGACAAGGCTAATATTCCTCTGGCCTCACATCCTCCTGATAAAGATTCCAGGAAGATTGATGCCATGGCGGAAGAAACAGTATATGGCAGCTTCTTTGGGGCTCAGGCAGGCAAATTATATGGCTTATGTAGCTAGATATCAGAAATCTAGGTGGGACACAGTATTGCAGTTAGACAAGCAGGCCCACGGCCAGCTGGCTAGTGAGTTGGAACAGGTGGCTGCTGATGGCATTGAAGCCTCTAAAGTTCAATTTCATACTGCTGTTGATGTTAATGATGTTTCTTCTAGGGTCATGGCCACTTCTGTAGCTTCCCGTAGAGTTGGCATGTGCTCAGATGCACTAATCTGTCCCAAGATACCCAGTCAAGGCTATGGATTTTCCTGTAGTGGGAAATTCTCTTTTGGGGAACAAACAGAAAACTATATGAAAAAGATGGATGAATACAGAACTACCTACAAAAGTGCCCAGGCTAAGGAGAAGCATGCCATGCCACAAAAGCATGCTCCCAGAGGTAGAGGCAGGCCTTTTTCCAGGCCTTTTACCAATTTCAAGCCTCCTCTGCTGTCTCATGAAGGGTTTCTTCAGAGGCAGGGGTAGGCAGGCTCAAGTGGACCGTCCCCTCCCCTCAGCCTAAGAGCTGCTGCTAAGCAGGCACCCTGATGGGGTGCCCAGGGCATTCTCCTGTACCAGTGGGGGCAGGTTGGCCTATTTCAGCCGGAACTGGCTGTCCCTAACTCTGGACAGATGGGTTCTGGAGGTAATAGGCAAGTCTCAATTCTCAGCTTCAAACACTTTCCAAAGATGAGAGCCAGGCATTTTCCACCTGCAAATCCTTCAGAAGCCCTTGCTTTGGAAGCAGAGGTTTCTGCTCTGCTGGACTGCAAAGCAGTGGAAAGGGTTCCTCCTTGCCATCAGGGCAGGGGCTTTATTCAAGATACTTTCTTACCCCAAAAGACAGGAGAATGGCGGCACATTCTGGATTAAGATACTTGAACAAGCATCTGTTGAAACCAAAGTTCAAAATGTTGACTCTGGCAATGATATTGCCTTCCCTAAGGCCAGGGGACTGGCTAGCTTCCCTGGACCTCAAGGATGCCTATTTTCACGTTCTGATCAGGCCTTCTCACCGAAAGTACCTCAGGTTCGAACTGCCCTCAGGCCACTACCAGTTCAGGGCAATGCCCTTCAGCCTTACCTCTGCGCCAAGGGTATTCACAAAATGTCTCGCTGTAGTAGTGGCTCGCTTAAGAAGGCAAGGGGTTGCTGTGTTTCCCTACCTGGACGACTGGCTCATTGTGGGTCAGTCTCCAGGTCAGGTGAAATCCCACTTGCAAGTCACCCAGCAGCTTCTCACTTCCTGGGATTCCTGCTAAACTTACCAAAGTCAGTTCTGGAACCAGTTCAGGTCCTGACTTTCATAGGCGCAGAATTGAACACAAGGTTAGCCAGGGCTTTTCTTCCCTCGGAAAGGGTGGACAGACTCATCGCCTGGCATCCTCTTTACCCTCTTGGTCACGACCAGCAAGGCATTTTCTGCAACTCCTCGGGCACATGGCTGCTTCCACAGCTGTCGTGCAGAGAGCAAGATTCCAGATGAGGACATTCAGTTGCATTTGAGGCCTATTGGTCTCAAAGGAAGGACCCTTACCAAGTTGGTCCCAGTTACTCAAACTCTGATCCTAGCCCTCCACTGGTGGCAGGTCCAGAGCAATTTAAGACAGGGGTTCCCTTCATTCCCATTTCTCACTCCCTCACCACGGATGCCTCCCTGTTAGGGTGGGGGGCTCACCTGGGCGACCTTGCCACTCAGGGGGTATGGTCTCCTCAGGAGTCTCTGCTCCACATCAATCTTTTGGAACTCAGAGCTGTCTTTTTAGCTCTTGGTGTTTTCAGATTCTGTCCAGAACAAAGTGGTTCAAGTCAGGACAGACAATACCACCACAATGTGGTACATCAACAAGCAAGGGGCACTCGGTCTTCAGCCTTGTGCACAAGCAATAAGTTGTGGTCTCTGGCTTACTCCTGAACACCTCCTGATAGCGGTTCATCTCCCAGGAAGGACAATGTCCTGGCGGACGCCCTCAGCAGAATTTCTCAGGGCCATCACGAATGGGCTCTGAATCCACAAGTGCTGGGGTCTGTCTTTGCCAGATGGGGCACTCTCAGATAGATCTTTTGCAGCCCCAGACAACACCAACTTCCTCTTTTCTGTTGCAGGCCTCCAGTTCTGGGCTCAGTCCCTCTGGACGCCTTTCTGTTGGACTGGAAAGGGAAGTTCCTGTATGCCTTTCCCCCCTTTCCTCTCCTTTTCAGGGTACTAGTAAAAATCAGATCTCAACCTTGCAGAGTGATTCTGATTGCCCCAGATTGGGCCAGACAGCCCTGGTACCCTCTGCTCCTGTCCTTGGCAGTCCACCCTGCCCTGAGCCTGCCCAGAGTCCACGACTTACTGGCCTGTGCACAGGGGAGAGTGTGGTATCCGGACCTCAAATCCCTCCACCTCAAGGCTTGGCTCTTGAGGAGCTAGAATTGCTGACTTACACCTTTCTCAGGTGTCATGGATATTTTAAAGGCTTCAAGGAAGCCTTCCACTAGAGCCACTTATAATTCTAAGTGGAAGAGGTTTTCCATCTGGTGCTCTGAGAGGCAGATTATCCCAGAATCTGCTGATCTTCCCATTCTACTGGACTATTTGGTCCATCTGAATTCCCTAGGCCTTAGACCAGCTACCCTGAAGGTTCATCTGGCAGCTGTCTCTGCTTTTGTGTCAGCAGGAAGCCTGCCTCCCTTTCTTCTCACCGGTGTTCTCCAAGTTTTTTAAAGGTTACTTCATACTAACCCTCCTTTTTTTGAGACAACTCCCGCCTGGGACCTGAATATTTGCACGTGCTCAGTTAATGCAACCCCCTTTGAGCCTCGTCTTCTGCAGAGCTCAAGTATTTAACTTGAAAACCGTTTTCTAGTAGCTATCACCTCTGCCAGGCCATAAGTGAGCTACAGGCCCTGTCAGTGGAAGAAGATTTTATCTCTTTCCATAGAGATAAGGTAGTCCTTAGGACTAATAAAGTTTTGCCAAGGTGGTTTCTGATTTCCACCTGAATCAATCTATCTCTCTCCCAGTATTTTTCACTGAGCATTCTTCCTCAGGTGAGAGGAGACTGCACAGCCTGGATGTCAAAAGAGCCTTAAGCTACTATTTAGAGCGCACCAGAGGTCATAGGTTCGAATCCCTCCAACTCTTTCTTACCTATGGCGAGGTTGGCAAAGGGAAACCTGCCACTAAGAGAACAATTGCAAGGTGGATTGTTTCTTGTATCCAATTCTGTTATCAGAAACTGGGTAGAGTACCCCCCTCAGGATTGAGGGCCCACTCCACCAGGGGTACAGCTGCGTTTCTAGTGGCTGCTAGAGACATCCCCATTCTGGAGATTTGTCAAGCTGCTACCTGGAAGACAGTTCACACCTTTACCAAGCATTATTCCCTGGATGTCCAGTCCAGGAGAGATGCTCGGTTTGGCACAGCTAATGCTTCAGAGCCTATTTCTAAGTAGGTTCTGACCCTCCTCCATGGAGGTACTGCTGTGTAATCTGCTATTGTTATAATATAGCAAGACCTCATGGTGTTTGAAGAAAAAATTACTCACCTTAGTAATTGCTTTTCTTCTCATGGAGTCTTGCTATATTATAACCACCCTCCCTCTGCCCCTCTCAGAACTTCTACTTGGGTAGGGGTGGCGAATGGTGCAAGCACTGTGTCATGCCATTGTAGTTTTCCCTTACCCTCTTTTCCTTTGGGTTAGGGATCTAGATTGTTTCATTTAGGTTATTTATATTGCCCCTTCCTGGACTTGAGTCTTTGGGGAAGGGGGGTTCATATGTGCTTGTCAGGGTGGTAAAGCGAACCATAATACCATCAATTTTTGTTATTATGACTCTGAGTGTTTCTTTGTTCTTTATATTGTTGTTATTACTACTAGTAGGTAGCCATGGGCTAGTGTAGTTTTCCACACAGACTTTCCGTCCTTTGATGTTGGCTTAAGTAAAAGATCTGACAGTTTCATTTGAAACTGCCAGATGGAAACTTTGGGCACAAGCGCCCTCGCTGTAGAACTCAGATCTTCTGGAGTTAACTCCTTCCTCTCGGGGCAGTTCAGCTGCAGTGGCTGACTGCTATTGTTATAATATAGCAAGACTCCATGAAAAAAGCAATTACTATGGTGAGTAATTTTTCTTCTCACCCTCGTACTGACTCGGTAGTGATTAGCGCCACTCACTGCCGGTCGGCTAACCCAAAACATCTTAGCTCATCGCCACCTGACAAAGAATCCCGCTTACTGGACCAGTATGATAAGAAGATTTTTGCTTCTTCCACGCTGGGGATTAGTGCCCTGAACTATGTCTGTCATATGGGGAATTACCAGAAGGCCATTCTTACTCAGGTGGAAACCAAACTCCCTGCCGGACTCTCAGGTCAAGCAGGAGTTGGCTGATCTTGTCGGCTCTGCGTTGACGCCAGTCGACACATGCTTCATGCAACCTATGATGTGGTGGACACTGCTGGATGGAGCTCAGCTTGCATCGTGAGGCTTGGCAATCACGGCGGCTCCATGTGTCAGAGTTGGTTCCGGAAGTGCAGTCCGCTATCCAGGAAGCGCCCTTCGGGAATCTGTGCTTCGGTGGGGATGTCAAGGACATCATCACCGATTTGCAGGAAGAAGGGATGGCACAGAAGTCTGTTGACCTGTATGTACCATCCCCACCAACCCTGAGCGCCATCCCTTTCGCAGACTGAATCGCCCAGCGAAACTCCAAGGAAAGCGGGCCAGAAAACGTCTGGCCCCTACAGCTGCTAAGCACCCCCCCCCCACGGCCCAAAGCAGCGGGTGCTTCAGCTGCAGCACTGCCCCACACCACCTGACTCCTCTCCCACAGCCTCCGGACTCCGTAGGGAGGTTTTCCCTCCACCTTCCGGGCTGGGAGAGGATAACATCAGATTCTTGGGTGCTCCAGCTGATCGCAGAAGGACACTCAATATAGTTTCTACAGATACCGCCTCACCCCACCCCCACCCCAATCGTCCTATTCAGAGACATCTTCCCTTGGTCCAGGAAGAGATTTCAGCTCTGCTACTGAAAGAAGCAATAGAACCGTCCCTCTTCATCTTCAAGGGACGGTTACTATTCCCTTCTTCCTGGTCCCAAAGAGACAGGAGATCTAAGACCAGTCTAGATCTCAGTTCCCTGAATCTTTTTGTGGAATACAAAAGGTTCAGAATGCTCTCGCTGCAGAGCCTTCTGCCCCTCCTTCGGTCAGGACAATGGCTGTGTGCTCTGGATATGCAGGATGCTTACCTGCACATTTCCATTCGCCGTCTCATCGCAGATATCTTCGTTTTGCGTTCCAGTGGGACCACTACCAGTTCAAGGCACTTCCGTTTGGCATATCCTCGGCTCCCTGAGTATTTACTAAATGCCTAGCAGTGGTGACGCCTACCTGCATACTGGGGGTGGGTGGGGGTGTGTGTGTGTGTGTGTGTGTGCAGGATTTCCCATACCTGGGCGATTGGCTCCTCGTGGCCTCGTCAGGGAGGAGCTCCTGCTGCCACGTCCTTACCCAGCAGGTTTTTGCCTGCCTGGGTATTACCATCAACCATTCCAAGTTTCACTTGATCCCATCTCAGAGACTACAGTTTATAGGGGCGATTCTAGACATGACCATTGGCAGGGCCTTCCTGCCACAGGACCGGGCGTCCACCCTCCAGACTCAAATAAGTCTGTTGTCCAGCCACAGGCGAGTCAGTGCAAGATTGGTCCTTCACCTTCTTGGGCTCATGGCGACTGCTATCCTGACAGTCCCTCGCGCTGGGCTTCACATGAGAGTTTCTCAGTGGACACTTCGCTCCCAATGGGGGGATCAGTTAGTGGATGACTTAGATCACCCAATTCTAGTCTCCTCACCAGTGCTCTGAGACTTGCAATGGTGGATGGTTCGAGAAAACCTGCTTCAGGGAGTTCCTTTCTTTTGTCCTCCCTGCTCCCAGACTCTAACCACAGACGCCTCGGGCGAAGGTTGGGGAGCCCATCTAGGTCACCATCGGACCCAGGGCTCTTGGTCCAAGCTCGAACAGACACTCCACATCAATGTGCTCGAGCTTCGGGCAGTGTTGTACGTTCTCCAAGCCCTTCACCCATACATCCTTTCTTGGCCACCTAGCCGTTCAGACGGACAATATGTGCGTGGTTTGGTACATCAACAAACAGGGGGGGGGCCTCGGTCCTAACCTCTTTGCAGGGAAGCAATGAGGGTTTGGGATTGGGCAACACAACACGACCTTCACCTCATGGCAGTTCATGTTCCGGGAGTCGACAACACCTTGGCAGACGAGCTAAGTCGCTCGTCTGCTCTGGCTCATGAGTGGGAACTGAACTAAGGGGTCCTAGATGGTATCTTCCGACTCGGGGGAACACCACAGGTCAACCTGTTTGCATCTCCTCCAGATGCAAAGCTTCCCGTCTTCTGCTCGCTTGTTCCAGAGCGAGGCATTTTCTGGAGAGACGCTCTGTCTCTAGACTGGAAGGACAGATTCGTCTATGCCTTTCCCTCAATTCCGCTTATCCCACGAGTCTTAAAGAAACTAGCTTCAGAAGGAGCATGAATGATTCTGATTGCTCCTTTCTGGCCCAGGCAAGTTTGGTTCTCTCTTCTACAACAATACTCTGAGGATCATCCTCTTCCTCTATCACGAGGTTTGCCGACCCAGGATCAGGGGACCCTGGTCCATCCAGGCCTCAAGTCTCTTCAGCTGCATGCATGGCTCCTGCAGACTTAGCTCAGTCCCGCTTTGGGGTTTCTCCCCACGTGGCGGAGATTTTGGTGGAGGCTAGAAAACCCTCTACTAGATCTACTTACGCCATGAAGTGGAAAAGGTTCACTATCTGGGCTGCCTCTAAGGACATGGAACCCTTTTCCTGTTCAGTGGGGCTTCTGCTGGAGTATCTATGCCATCTTTTTGACCTGGGTCTTAGTCATTCTTCTCTGAAAGTCCACATGGCGGCCATCTCGGCCTATCATGTCCCCTTTGCCGACAAAACATTTGCCCAACTGGAGGTCTCTAAGACTTTCCTTAGAGGGGTCCTCCATCTGAGACCTCCCATATGTACTCCTGCTCCCCCATGGGATTTAAACTTTGTTCTCGAGAAACTTACTCTGCCTCCTGTTGAACCGGCAGCTTCCGCAGACTTGAAGTTCCTTTCATGGAAGACTCTCTTCCTGGTGGCCATTACTTCCGCTTGGAGAATTTCCGAGCTCCAGGCCCTGATGTGTAAAATTCCATACTTGATTTTTCACAAGGAACGTGTGGCTCTGCGCACTAACCCCAAGTTTCTTCCTAAGGTAGTAGCGGAGTCTACTCTGAACCAGTCCATAGAGTTACCCACCTTTTTTACGCAGTACTCCAATCAAGGGGAGTATTTACTCCATACTATGGACGTAACCGGATTCTGAGATACTACACTAACAGGACAAAAGAGCTCAGGAAGACCGATCAATTGTTTGTCTCTTTTGACCCAAAGAGAAGGCAATGCCGTTTCTAAACAATGCCTATTCAAATGGTTGGCTCATTGCATTACTTTCTGTTATGACAAGTACAACAAGACCCTGCCGGGTCAAGTAACAGGCCACTCCACCAGGGGAGTTGCTGCTTCAGTGGCTTATTTCAAGAATGGCTCAGAGGCAGACATCTGTGCTGCCGCCACCTGGACATCCGTCCATACCTTCACAAAACACTACAGTTTGGATATTGCCTCTCGCCGTAGAGCAGGCTTCGGGCTGGCTGTCCTGCAAGGCCTCCTATCTTAAGGCTTGCATAGCTAGAGGTTCTACTTGGAGTAGATTTCCTCCTCCCCGGTGCTTCTACTTGTTCCAGACTGCTTGGGACTCAGTCCTATATGTAATTACCTGCTGCAAGAGCCCTCTCGAAGTAAGATAGTACAGTTACGTAAGAACTTACCGTAACAGTAGATCTTCAAGAGAGGCTCTTGCAGTAGGTAATATCTTCCCACCCTCCATCCCCCTAAGCTTTTTCAGCTCCCTTTCCATTGAGGGAAATATCTGCTTCTCTCTCGTCCGGCCTCTTTTGGCCTGTGGCAGGAAAGAACTGGAAGGCGGGTGTCCGGGACCGCCCCTTTACACCGACGTCTCCTGACGCCGGTCACCTGATGTGGGGGAGGTCCCTCGCCAGGGACTGCTAGCTAGAAATTTTTCCGTGGGGTCCTGCCGACGTCAGTCCTATATGTAATTACTCACTGCAAGAGCCTCTCTCGAAGATCTACTATTACGGTAAGTTCTTACATAACTGTACTTTATCAATGTACTGCTGCAGGCCCCCTCTAAAGGGCACAATTCCCCTGGATTGGACAGGGAAGTTTCTGTATGCATTCCCTCCTTTTCCGATGATATTCAGGACCCTGCTGAAATTGAGGTCCCAACAATCAACAATGATACTGGTGGCACCGGAGTGGGCGAGGCAGCACTGGTACTCTCTTCTGCTGACTCTGTCAGTAGTTCCCCCAATCCATTTGCCCATTTCTCAAATCACTGAGGCTCTTGAGGACTTAGAATTTGCTAACCTTAAGCAATCAGAGCAGGTGCTGACAGTGCTTAGGGGTTCCAGGAAACCACCTACTAAGAAAACCTATTCTTCTAAGTGGCAGAGGTTCTCCATATGGTGTGCAGGTAAGGGTATGGATCCCTCCAGGGCTGACTTGACCATTCTCCTGGATTACCTTACACACACTTCCATTCCTTAGGCCTGAAGCCTTAGACTCTTAAGGTCCATTTGGCTTCTGTCTCAGCTTATCTGTCAGCTGGTAAAGAGAGATCCATGGTTTCTCAATCAGCCTTCAGAAAGTATTTTAAAGTCCTTAACCTTCTGCATCCTCCCCTGAGAGAACCGGTCTCAGCCTGGAATTTGAATATCTGCATTGCTAAGCTCATGGATGCAGCATTCAAACCTATGGCAACTGCAGATTTGAAGTACTGTATATCACTTGGAAAACTGTATTTCTTGTTGCTATTACTTCAGCCAGAAGGATCAGTGAATTACAAGCCCTGTGCACAGATGTGGACTACATTTCCTTCCACAGGGATGAAGTGGTCCTCAGGACCAATACAAAATTCCTTCCCAAAGTGGTATCTGATTTTCACTTAAATCAGTCTATTACTCTACCTGTCTTTTTCAGAGAACTCCAGTTCTCCAGAAGAAGGCTTCACTCCCTTGATGTCAAAAGGGCACTTAACCACTATATTGACAGAACCAAGTCTTACAGATCAAGTCAAACACAGCTGTTTCTCACATATGGTGAAGCTGGTAAGGGCAGAGCTGCCATAAAACATACAGTTGCTCGCTGGATAGTGGCACATATACAGTTTTGTTATAGTAAGGTGGGTAAACAGGCACCCCTGGGCCTGAGAGCACACTCCACCAGGGCACAGCTGCTTCAGTGGCAGCTTCAAGAGAAATTCCACTACTGGAAATCCGCAAAGCAGCTACATGGAAAACAGTACACATCTTCACAAAGCATTACAGCCTGGACTTGCAATCCAGAGGTGATGCTAGGTTTGGTACAGCAGTACTGCAGATCCTGTTTCCAAAATAGGTTCTCTGCCCAACCTCCAAAGGTACTGCTTGGTAGTCTGCATCAGTTTAATCATGAGTGATTCCTGGGGTTAGAAGGAAAAAAAATACTCGCCATAGTAATCTTGTTTCTTCACAGGGATCACTCATTATGATTAAAGACCCTCCCTGCCTCTCCTAATAGAACCTATAGAAGTTGCTCTGCATCCCTGCATTATGGTTTTTTCTATATAGGTTAAGGTAGAGACTCACTTTGTTTAACCAGTTGGTGTCCAGGTGGTCTCGAGTTTCTTAGGTTTGTTTGTTAAGGATGTTTTGACCTGAAAGGACAAAATTATTTTTTTAACGTTATTAGTTTTAGCTAGTGGGTCTTATACCCAGTTTAGCTCTGTAAGAATTTGAAGCACTCAGAGAGCAGCAGTTGCTAGGGCAGCAGTTTGAAAGTGGCATGAGCCAACTGAGAGTTCAATCATTTGCATATAATTCCATCTCTCTGGGCAGTTCAACACAGGATGCTGACTGCATCAGTTTAATCATAGTGAGTGATCCCTTTGAAGAAACAAGATTACTATGGTGAGTAATCTTTTCTTGTGTTGACCCTTCTTACATTGATACAAAGGGCTGTCTTATGCCCTTATTAGATTAGTTGTTAACTTAGGTTACACTGCACCTCCTCGGTAAAAAATGGTACTGAGGGCTGTTGAGGGCCATTGCTAGACAGGCCATGTAGCGTGAGTTGGTCTCTGCGCTACAAGCATGCACACAGCCTACCTCGGGCGCCTGGCCATCCTGAAGATTTTGCCTCACATAGGGTCCCAGCACTCCGCCTTGAGCCCAGCTGTGTGAATGAATGGTGAAGATGGTACAAGAAGATCAAGAGTCAACGATGAGTACGTAATTTTAATTTCCTTCTAGATGGTTCCCTCACAATATTTAGCAATCCTTAATCCCTGCCTCCTTCCAGAACCTGGTAAACATTTCAAACAAGAATTGGTTCCTTTTTATGTGCGTGAGCATTTCTTGTTACAGTGCCTTTACAGTTGTTGCAAAGAGGTCTGAATTACACAATTTATTTTAAACTAAATAAGTTTGTTCTGTCTTGTTTATTTTTTTTTTTTTTCAGAAATCTTTTTTTGTTTACTTTTAAAGACAACTTTGGTAGCCATTTAGCAAGCTTTAGTTGTCACATCTCACCCTCCCTTTAGAATAAATCTGTTGTTACAAGGCAGGGGTGAGTGTGATGACACAGCAGTTTGAATTTCATTCCAAAGTTCCATTATTTTCATAAAATTCTAAATATCTGCCATCACTCATTCCAGTGCAGTGATTGCTGCTATTAAACACAGTGCGGGATCCCTTTGAAGGAAACAGCATTAAGTTGGTGTAAACTCTAGCTACCTGTTGTCACCTAGCTGTACAGCTTTTTTAAAAAAAAAAAAAGAATCATTCTGTTTATGGAGGTATTGGCTGTGTATGTGGCAGAAAACCATCTTAATAAGGCAGCTTCAACCATGTCACTTTTACCACCCTGTCGGCATTTCCTCTTTGTTCTCTGACATCTCAGCAGGGCGTGGATAAATCTGCTGAAATTAGCAGCAGCATCAGACCTTTTTACATTTGGTAACAAAATTTGTAGATCTTACTTCAAGAGGGCTCTTGCAGTAGGTAATAACATGTAGGACTGGCGCCCCCTGTCTTCAGGACCGCACAGAAACTTTTGCCAGCATAATATGATGGGGGACCGCCCACCAGACGTCTCGTGACTGACATCAGCATGACCCCATATAGTAGGCGGTCCCTGTGTCCTCCCTCCAGTTCTTTCCCGCTGTCAACCTGCGCATCGTCCAACTGACTAGAGCCTGTCGACGCCATATAGAACGCCTCTCCGGATGAGTATTCACTTATTTTTGTTACATAATACTTCTTATGTCATTTTTTCCAGATCTGCGTAAAAAGAAGTACGGTTTGTGCAGGATTCAATTGCCACACAAAGATCAACCTTCTCTGTGTCTCTTCTGTCTCGGGCCTAGCGCCAAGGTCGAGAATGGCAAGGCCTGCACCCACTTTAATCAGGCCATGAGGAAATAACGCGAGCAAGCCCTTGAGGCCCACGTCATAAAAGAAAAAATGGCTTCCATGGAGCAGGAGTTAAAGAAGTTGAAGAGTGCGTCTTCCTCGCCTGCGGACCCTCATAAAAAGAAGATGAGGGACAAAGAAACACAGGGAACAGGAGCATTCCCACCCTCAATTGAAGACACTCACGGGCCCTTCGTTGGAGGACTGTCTCCCTTCTGGCCAAAAGGCAAGCGCCGCGACCATGACTGCGCTCCCACTAACTGAGCAGGTTTTGGTCTCCCCGCCACCACTGGTCTCGGTGACGGCGGGCTCCTTGGATTCTTTTGAGGCTGTCACTGCTCTTAGGCCCATTACCACCTTGGGGTCTAAGAAGGCTGGCACAGCCAGTAAGTCGCTCATCAGCTCCTCCGATGAACGCCCAGTCGGGGTTGATAAGATAGGAGTCGGCCCCTCCGACTCCCACGCAGCATAAGCCGATCATTGGCCCCTCCGATGATCGCCCGACTGCTTTGCGTCCCTCAGGCTCTGACATGACGCTGCCGGATGATGGTTCTGTCCAGGCCAGAGATCTGGGTTCTCCAAGTGGTGCCCTTCCTGAGCCCCCGTCGCCTGACCCGTCTGAGCTTCCCACGCTTTCGCCAGGTCCGTACGCTCCGACGCAAGTCCACGTGTCGCCGGGGGGGGGGTCCCAATGATAGTAGGCCACTCGGCCTTACTGTGGCACCTTTGCCACCTTTGGCAATGCCCGACCTGGCTTCTCAATGCCCACAGGTACCCTTACATCCTTCGGGTCCACCGTTGGGCTTCCCACCATCAGGTACACCTCACATTCCTCAGACGAGACATCTCACAGAGGCCCCTTCATCAGGGATTTCCGTCTCTTCAGGGATAACATCAGGTCTTTCTCTGTCGGGTCCGCCGTCTGGTCTTCCCCCGTCGGGGCTGTAGTCAGCTCTTCCACCTTCAGCGACGATGTCGGATTTCCCTCCGCCAGGGCTGCCGACAGGCTATCCCCCAGCGAGAAATTTTTCTGGCTATCCCACATCAGGTACTTCAGCCTTTCCTCCGTCTGGACCGCCGTTGGGTTACCTGTCATCAGGCCATACGTCCCTCCTTCAATACAGCCTCACGTCGGGTTACCCATCTTCAGCCTATCCTCCATCGTAGTATCCTCCGTCTGCCCCGACGCCAGACTATTCTTACCATGGCTATCCTGGTTTCTTTTCTTTGCCCAGTTACCCTCTTTATCCCTCCCACCAATTTGGAGGGCAGGGTACTGGTTTTTCTCACTATCCACCTCCTCAACAACCACAGGTGGACTTCCGGGAAATTCTTAATTCACGGTGGTAGATATCCAGGAGTCAATTGGTCTGTGAACTGGACAGCAGTCATCCTACACCAATTGTCAGCTGCCCAGCTCCTCCACCTAGGGTGCCTACGCGGTGGACGATCGTCCCTCACGTCAGATCATTCATCTGAGCCGATGACTCAACTAACGTCGGACATTATCACCAGAGAGCCGGATCCTCCTACTTCAGAAGTCCCGGAGGATTTCGGGAATTCTGAGCCAGACTCTGATACCTCAGATGACAGCTCAGGATTAGTGACCCCTCCCCTGGATCCGGTCCCTCGGGAATCCCCCGAGTCCCCACCAGAAGATCCCTCCTTTGTGGACCTCCTCAAGCAGATGGCGGAGGCCCAAGGGTGGATGTCAGAGGCTGTGGACTTCCCTGACACGAGTCCATTACTAAACCCCTCCACCCCGGCTTGAACCCCATGAGGACTTAGCCTCAACCATTTGGCAGAGACCCTCCTCCATCCCGGTGATGGCCAAAAAAGCTGACCAGGTCTACAGGACACCTGAGGGGAAAGACCATCTGAGCACTCATCCTAATGCAGAGTCAATGGTCATTACAGCTGCCGATGATAGATCCACTAAGCCACAACACCTTAGCACCTCCCCTCCCTATAAGGAGTCTAAACAAATGGACCAGTTGAGGAGGAAATTTTATTTATCTTCGACTCCGCAGTTCATGCTCTGAACTATGTCTCGCACATGCTGGAGTTCCAGAGACATTGTTCTGCCAGCTAGAATCTGTCGTCGAGGCTTTCCCGGACTCCGACGCAGGTGTCTGGCTACTACTCTAAAAGTGGCCATGGTGGCTGGACACCATTCCTATGGGCCACCTACGATGTGGTGGATTCCTCCACTGAGGTGCGGCCACAGCTGTCAGCCTTCGCATGTACTTGGTTGAGAGCATCAGGATTAGCTCCTGATGCTCAGTTGGCTATTCAGGATGCCCTTTACGGGTTCTGTCCTGTTTGGCAGGGATGCCCAGGACATCATTACTACACTGCAGTATAAGGGCACAGCTCTTTGGTCGGTCCACACTATGTACCGTCGAAACCACAACAAAGAAGCATCCTTTTGTCGAAAACCAATGCCAGGTGAAAAATCAACAAGTGCGCAATGCCAGTGTAAACATAGGACTGCCACAGCCACTGCTGGCCCCAAGCCAAGTCTCAAAGAGCTGCAGGCGTGGCCCTCCCTATCCCGCTGTCCCACTCCTGACTTGGTCACGCCCTTCTCCTCCTCCTCCTTCAGAAGAGCAGGTGGGTGGAAGATTCACAAGGTACCTGGGGAGGCTGGGAGTCCATCACGTCAGGCAGCTTGGGTGCTCAACTGATAAGACTTGGTCACATTCTGGAATTTGAGAAAACCTCTGGATACTCTGCCATGATTTTCTTGTTACCCGGGGCGCACATCCCACTCTTAAAGGAGGAAATCAGGGCTCTTCTTCACAAGGAAGAAATAGAGCCCGTGCCGGTAAACCAGATGCGGAAGGGATTTTACTCCCACTTCTTTCTGGTTCCCAAGAAGACAGGAGATTTCCACCCGATACTGGATCTCAGTGCTCTGAACCTCTTCATAGAGTACAAGAGGTTCAGAAAGCTGTCATTGCAAAGCCTGCTGCCTTTTCTGTCCCAGGACCAGTGACTCCACGCTCTGGACATGAAGGATGCGTATCTTCACATACCCATTTAGGCCCTCACAGGAAGTTTCTTAGGTTCTGTTTCCAAGAGGAGCATTATCAGTTCAAAAGCTCCCTTTTGGTCTGTCATCCACCCTGCGTGTTTTACCAAATGCCTGGCGGTCGTGGCAGGGATCTTTGGAAGTACCAGGGCATAGTCTTTCCATTCTCGACGATTGGCTCCTGGCAGCTCCGTTGAGGGCAGAATTGGAATCTTCCCTCTCTGCTACACTGCACCTTTTCCAGAGATTGGGTATTTTACTCAATTACCCCAAATGTCAGCTGGTTCTGTCCCAACACCTCCAGTTCATTGGTGCGGTTTTGACCACAGTGCAGGGCATGGCCTTTCTCCCCCTGGACAGGGCAGATACCCTGGTGGGTCAGGCCAAGATGGTTTCTTGCAGTTATCATATCTTGGCCTCATAGCAGCGGCTATTCCCATGATCCCTTTGGCCAGACTTCACGTGCGGATTACGCAGTGGACTCTGAGCTGTCAGTGGGATCAGAAAGAAGACAATCTAGATTTCCCAGTTCTAATCTCCACACCAATACAGTGAGATCTGTTGTGGTGGCAGGACCCCAGCAATCTTTTGCAGGGGTCTCCTTTCCAGGCCCCACCCCACTCCCAAGTTTTAACTACAGATGCGTCGGGGCAGGGTTGGGGTGCCCATGTGGGACACCACAGAACCCAGGGTCTGTGGTCCCCTGTGGAAGCGCACTTGCACATCAATGTGCTGGAAATGAGGGCAGTGCTTTATGCTCTTCAAGCTTTTCAGCACATGCTTCTTCAAGCTGTCCTTTTGATTCAGATGGACAACATGCGCGTAGTGTGGTACAGAAACAAACGGGGGCACTCGCTCATATCCCCTTTGCAGGGAAGTGATGCGGGTCTGGAATTGGGCAGTTCTGCGCGAAGTCCGTCTGAGAGCATTTCACGTCCCAGGAGTGCAGAACGCTCTGGCAGACAGTCTAAGCCGCACCAGGGTAAGGGCTCACGAGTGGGAGCTAAAACAAGTGGTGCTAGATCACACCTTCGACCTGTGGGGTCATCCAGAGGTGGATCTGTTCACAGCCCCATCGAACGCAAAACTTCCCAAGTTTTGCTCGCTCAATCCCGGGCATGGTGTTTCTAGGGACATGGATATGTTGTTCATCCACACTGTCTGGCAGGTTCCTTGCCGCTTTAAATCTTGCCGGAAGGTCTTCAAGCTGGCTCCTCCCACCTTCCCGGGTGGTAAAACTCTCGGCTCCGCCCCATGATGCCAGATCTTCCTTACCGGCAAGCTCAGGTTCCCTCCTTAACGCTCTGCGTATAAGACTGGTTCCTAATTCTTGATATTTAAATCAAAAGTTTTGCTAAAAGACTTGGTCTTCTTTCCTCGCGGCTGACGATGGACAAATCAACTCCGGTTTCGGAGGTGCCCTTGCGGGCAGAAGATGTCTAGAGGCGGATCCGCACTCCCGTGCGTCTCTGCTTGGGCCTTGAGCACGACCCGCGGGCCTGCGACCTGTGCTCTGCCTTTCCGGCCTCGTCCTCGAAGACCGTGCTGCCCGTTACAACTGAGGCGCCCGAAAGAATTCCTCGGTTAAATCTAAAGAGGCCTGGTTGGCGGTGTCCGGCGTTCGGCGGATCAAGCTCAAGCAGATGACGCCCTCGAAGAGGAGAGTAGCGGCCGCTTCTACCTCGGCACTGCATTTGTCCCGCCTCTCTCGGTGCCTCGATTCGGCTTCCTTTAAGGAGCTCTGTCTGACCCTCTCTAAAGGTGAGGGTCCAACTTCTGACCTTTCCAGGTCAAAAGAGCAAAAAGTAAGTCTCTCGTCGGCGGCTCTTGGGAGCGAGAAAGATCCCCCTTCCCTTCTTGTCGACAGTCGACTTCGGTCGACCCCTCAGCTTCGGCCACTGGCTTCACGGTGTCCCCATCAGGCCAGTTGACCGAGACTCCCGTCGACGTGGTCGAGATTTTTCTCGACCCGTTAGACGAGTTGTCGACTGGAGAAGCTGAGAACCCCCTCTCCCCGGTTCCCTCGGTGGGAGTTGAGGATCCCGTCGGCTCGTCTGTGCCTCCGGTTCGGAGCCTTGGTGGAATCGTCTGAGCCAAGGGTGCCGATTCCTGACACCTCCCTCGCTGTCTCGGCCTGGCGAATCTCGATCTCGGACATCCTCGCGGTCCAGCGATCCCGCCGTCACAGGCGGTCTCGGTCTCAACTGCCGCGGCAAGCGCCGCCGCTCTTCCTCCCTCCTCAGGCGAGGGAGGCTTGGCGCAAGATTGCGTCGGAGGTATGAGAACTCATTTGGCAACAGCTCCTTTTGACGGGAATAAGCCGACCAGTGTCTTCCCGGCCATTAAAGTAGCTGTCACGGAGTGGCGAAACAACCCCTCGTTGTAGCCGAGGAGCCTGTTCCCAGGCCGGTTGTTCGGCCAATTCCAGCTGCCCCACCGATTCTGGTGGAACCTCCGCCTCCACAGCCGTTAGTTGGGGCTCCGACCAAAAGTTCTCGGTCGGCTCGGGGTTTGCCCCATAGGCTGTCTGTCACCCTCACTCCCGATAAACCTCGGCAGGTGGAGGGTGGCTCAGGCCCGAGGCAGCTCTTTGAGGACTCTTCCGAGTCCGAGGATGATTCCTCCTTTTCTCAAGCGTGATGGACTTGAAGTCCTCAGGAGGACAGTCGGTGGACGATAGCCCTTAGTCCTTCTTAGGGTTGCTTGGCTCATCTCGGAGTCCACCGGGATGAGCTCGAACCCATTTCTAAGCAGACCCAGGTATCCTCACGGAGATTCTGGACGAGGAGATTCTCGGAGGCCTTTCCGGTGGCGGAGGCCATGGTGAGTCGGCCTTGGAGCTTTGGCAGCGCCCTGCTTCCTCCCCTGCGCCTTTGGCCAGGAAGTATGCAGTCCCTACCAGTTCCCTGTCCGGTTTTGAACACCCCTCTGCTGGGGTTGGTTACCGACAAGCGTTTTCGACACTGCCGGGAACACAGGATAATGGACAAACCTCCCGACAAGTAATCCAGAAATTGGATTATGCGGGCGAAAAGTCTATGCTGCTTCCTCTCCGGCCTTCGTCAGGCCAGTTCGGCCGTCTCATGGCACATTTTTCTCATGCCCTGTTGGGCTCCTGGATGAGGTTGTCCCTCATCTTCCCGCTGAATCTGCAGACTACGGTCAGACAGGTGCGGGACCAGGGCAGGAGCAGTGGCCAAACAGCAGCTCAGACTGCTTTAGACATCGAGGACTCATGTGCCAGGTCTGTGGCGGCCGCGAGTGGCCCGCGCGTCGTTGGGCTTGGCTGAGGATATCCACCTTTACCGGATACCCAGCACAAGTTGGGGATGTTCCCTATTTGGGGACTGACCTCTTCGACCCTGGGGTGGAAGGTCATCTGCAGAGGATCGAGAAGTCAATGCTACCTTGGACTCTGTCTCTTCCGCTCAGAAGGACAAGGCGCGACCACAACCTAAGCCCTTCGTCCTTCTGCGCCCAGCATCCGGCCGGCCAACAACATCAGGGCCAGCAGGCTCGAGCTTGGCATCCCAAACCCAAGCCGTCGGCTTCCTCCAACAGGAAGCAGGAGGTAAAGGCCCAGGAGGTCCTCGGCGGTCCTCCTCAAGCCTGCCCAGTGGCGGGCTGAGGTGTCGCCCCATCCCGTCACCTCACCCTGGTTCCCCCGTGGGGAGGCGGCTCGGCCACTTCCTTTCCGCCTGGTCCACTGTTACGGCGGACAGGTGGGTACTGAAGTGGTGGAAAAAACCTGCCTCTAGGGTCGAGCAGGCCCCTCCTTCAGCGCTGTCGCCCCTCGGGGGCCAGAGGTCCGCAGCCTCACTGGCGGCTCGTCGAGCCGACATGCTCCTCCTCCTCCAAAAGAAGAGATCAGGAGGTAGAGACCCCCCTCAGACCCGGGTTCGTGTCCAGGTATTTCCTGGTTCCGAAATGGACGGGGGGCTGGCGCCCCATTCTCGACCTACACGACCTGAACAAGTTCCTAAGGTCTCGAACCTTCAGGATGGTCACTCTGGCGCAGATAATACCATCTCTGGAACACGGCGTGTGGTTCTGCTCTCTGGACCTACAGGACGCGTTCTTTCACGTCCCTATCCGTCCGTCACATCGGAGATTCCTTCGCTTTCAAGTGGAGGGATCCCTCTTCGAGTTCCAAGCCATGCCCTTCGGCTTATCTCCAGCTCCCAGGGTCTTCACCAAATGCATGGCAGTGGTGACAGCATTCCTGCGGCGCCGAGAGGGTCGGGTGTACCCTTACCTGGACGATTGGCTGATAGCATCCCCTCCAGACAGGAGGTGGAGCGGTCCAGAGATCTGGCCCTCCAGGTTTGCTCTCAAGTCGGCCTTCTCATCAATGAGGCCAAGTCAGAACTCGAGCTGAAGCAGGTGATCCTGTTCATCGGGCAGAGCTTGACTCTCTTGAGCCAAACACGGCTCCCGGACAGGGCGAGTTCTTACCTCCTTTGTCCAGTCATTTCTGGTTGGGCAGTCGCCCTGCCGGGACTTCCTCGCCTCCTGGGTCTCATGGCGGCCTGTACCAGCGTGATCCGTTGGGCACGCTGGCACATCGCCCCCTTCAGTGGACTGGCCAGCCAGTGGTCTGGCAGCTGCGATCCATTGGACCAGTTAGTGATGGTGACCCAGGATGGAACACTCCGGTGGTGGACCGTTCCATCTCATCCTGCAAGGAGGAGGCATCCCGTTTGTCCGCCCGAGCGGCCAGTCTCTCTGTCGACGATGCCTCTCTGATGGGTTGGGGTGCCCATCTGGGGAACACCAAGTGCACGCCTCTGGTCCCGTGGGAGTCCGATGCCACATCACCTGCTGGAGCTCTGGCGGTCCGCCTAGCTCTCACGGCCTTTGCTCCGTTTCTCGGGTCAAGTGGTCCGAGTCCAGATGGACAATACCACGACCATGTACTACCTGAACCGCCAGGGCGGGCCCGCGTTCCATGCTTCTATGCAAGGAAGCTCTCCGCGTTTGGTCACTCGTGCGCGGCCGGAGGCGGATCTCCTAGCCATTCACGTGGCAGGGCCTCCAACACCCTGGCCAATGCCCTGAGCCGGATAGGGGCTGCATCTCACGAGTGGTCTCTCCTGCCGGAGGTAGTACAAGATCTGTTCTCCCACTGGGGCACACCTCAGGTGGACCTGTTTGCCTCCAGGGAGAACGCGAAGCTAAGGCTGTTTCATGCCCGCCCCCCTCAGCAGGGCTTGCTGCAGGGGGATGCCTTCTCGAGGCTGTGGACCCCGGGCCTCTTTACGCCTTTCCCCCATTTCCCTTGATTCACAAGGTGCTTCTCAAGGCAAGGAGGGACAAGGCGCAGGTGATTCTGATAGCCCCAGACTGGCCCCGCCAGTTCTGGTACCCAGATCTCCTCAGCCTCAGCTCCAGGCTCCCGAGGCAGCTTCCAGCTCGCCCGGACCTGCTCTTAGTCAATCAGGGGAAGGTGTTCCATCCGGACCTTCAATCCCTGCACCTGGCCTGGTTTCTGGCGCTAGAGTTCCAGGCCTTGGGTCTTTCGACGAGGTCCTCAATGTTGTTGAGGCGTCCCGTAGAGTCGACCAGGAAATGCTATGCCTTCAAATGGAAGAGATTTTCCATTTGGTGTCAGAGCAAGGGCTGGACCCTTCCTCCTGTTCTGTGGCATGCATTTTGGACTATTTATGGTCCCTTTCTAGTCAAGGGCTTGGTCGTGACCCTAAGGGTGCACCTGGCAGCCATCTCTGCTTCACCGGGCGTGGGCCGGGGAGCAGTCGGTGGCGCAGGAAAAGGTGGTCTGGCGCTTTTCAAGGCCTTGATCACATTTCCCCCCGTGCGAGAACCTCCACCTCCATGGGATTTACTGCTGGTACTGGCAAAGCTCATGGGCAAGCCATTCGAACCAATGCACAGGTGTGATCTCTCTCGCCTGTCGTGGAGACCCGCTTTCTTGGTGGCTATCCGTCAGCCAGAAGGATGGGAGAACTCAGGCACTCTGCATTGAGTCTCCTTACCTGGTCTTCCACTGGGACAAGGTTGTCCTTAGCCCCCACCGAGAATTCCTTCCAAGGTGGTGTCGGAGTTTCACCTTAACCAGGTGCTGACTCTGCCAGTGTTCTACCCCAATCACACCTCGGGAGGCTGAATACAGGCTCCATGCTGGACCCTAGAGCACAAGCTTATTATAAGGGCATGCGGCTGAAGTGGGAGAGGTTAAGCCAGCTGTTTGTCACCCACGCTGAAGCCGCACCTGGCAGACCTGCAGCCAAGCGGACGATAGGCAGGTGGGTCACCTCCTGCATAGATCTCTGCTATAAGTTGGCGTGGAGGCCACCCAGAGGGATAGAGCTCATTCTGCCCGTCATACTGCTGCATCGGTGGCTGCTTCCAGGGCGTCCCTATCCAGGAAATCTGCAGGGCTGCTACCTGGAAGTCAGCACACACCTTCATTACCCATTACCACATCGACCTTGAGTCACGCCGGGATGCTGGTTTTGGGGCCTCGGTTCTCCAGTCTCTATTCCCTAAGTAGGGGGTGTGAGCCTTGCCTCCCTCCTCCCGGAGAACTGCTAGGAGTCTGCCAGACAGTGTGGATGAGCAACATATCCATGTCCTAGAAATACAGGTTACTCACCTGTAACAGGAGTTCTAGGGTGGTATGTTGTTCATCTACATTTCCCTGATCTCCCGGCTTGACAACCCTGAGCTTCCGATGGAGCCAGATCTGGCGTCATGGGAGCCGAGAGTTTTACTACCTGGGTGGGTGGGAGGAGCCAGCTTGAAGACCTTCCGGCAAGATTTAAAGTGGCAAGGAACCTGCCAGACAGTGTGGATGAACAACATATACCATTCCTAGAACTCCTGTACAGGTGAGTAACCTGTATTTTCTGGCTAGGCACTGTTGCTCTCTTGGACAGGGAGGTTTCTATATGCATTTCCTCCTTTTCCACTGTACAGATAGTGTTGACCAAGCTTCAGTTGGACTGGGCTCAAATGATTTTGATAGCTCCGTTTTGGCCTCGACAGATCTGGTTCCCCCTGCTTTGGCATCTAGCGGTGGAACCTCTGATTCCCCTTCCTCTGTCTTACGACCTTCTCACTCAGGAAAAGGGCACACTGGTTCATCCGGGACTGAAATCCCTTCATCTTCATGCGTGGCACCTCAAGACATAGCTGCTTCACGGTTTGGGGTTTCTCCCAGGGTAGCTGAAATTCTGGTGGAAGCGAGAAAACCATCCGCCAGAACTACCTATGCCATGAAGTGGAAGCATTTCTCCATTTGGGCCACTGCCAATGATCTGGACCCTTTTTCATGCCTCGCTCCCCAGATCATGGAGTACCTGCTTCATCTTTCCGACCTGGGCCTGAGTTATTCCTCATTGAAGGTGCACTTAGCAGCTGTCTCGGCCTACCATGATCCAGTAGACAGCAAGACAATGGCTCAGTTAGAGGTCTCCAGAACCTTTCTGAAAGGTATTCTACATCTGAAACCCCGTTAGAAATCCTGTGCCACCATAGAACCTCTATGTTTTGTTAGAAAAATTGACTTTCTAGGATTGTGGATATGTTATTCATCCACACTTATTGGCAGAGTCTCTTTCCCTTTAAATGAGCCAGAAAGTCTTCAAGCTGGCTCCTCCCACCCACCCGGGTGGTATAACACTCTGCTCCGCCCCATGATGCCAGATCTTCCTTTCCACCGGAAGATTTAGGTTGCCTCTTTGTCTTTCGCATTTTGTAGGCCCTGACCAGAAACTTTGGTTATTCGAAAATTTGCCTTCATTAGCATTAGCGATTACGACTACTTTTCTTGATCATGGAAAACAAGTCTTCCCTGGATTTTGGCGGTGCTCGTGCGGCCAGAAGATGTGCGCTGCCCGGTATGCCACGTCGTTTATTGTTTGGGTGTCATGCCATGACACCGCGGCGGTCCTAAATTTTGCAGCGTTCAACCGCGTCCTCGGCGAGCCGTCTCTCCCGCCTTAAGCTGGGAAGGCCAAAAACTGAACCCGCCCGGTGAGAAATTGAAGGAGGCCCAGTGGGTGGCTTCTGCGGCCGCGGATTCCGACGAGCAATTGGAGCGCATGCAAGCCTTCGAAGAGGAAGCGGCTCGTGCTGCGGAATCTTCCTCTCGGAGCTGCTTCTTTCCACTCAACCAGGGCTCCACCTTCTCGGGTTCCTTCCGAGAGCTGTGCCACTCTCTCCTGACTAAGGGTGAGAGTCCTGTGGGCACGCACTCCTCTTTGTCCCGTAAGCGGAGAAGGACCCTGGACCGTCTCGACGGAGATGCTCTTGGGGTCGGGAGAGATCTCGGTCCTAGGAACCGTCCATTTCAACCTCAGTCGAAATTGCTTCTTCGGCTGCTGTCTTCTTGGCCTTGCCGTCTTCCCTGACGACCAAAGTGTCGATCGGCATTGAGATAATTCTCGACCCGATTGACCCTTTGTCACTGACTCCGATCGACGACTCTCTCGGACTCAGGTCCTTGCTTTCCCCAACGAGGAGACCCAGCCTGCTGGGAATCCTGCCGAGGAAGTGGTCCCTGACCCCGGGAAGTCACTGGTCCTGCTGGTGTCTTCTGAGTGACCGAGTCGGCCCATCTGATCTTGATTGAGGTCTCTGACCCCCCTCGACCGAAAGGCCGAGAAAGGGCCATAAGCGCTTTAAAAAAAAGCAACGCCATCGGTCGTCCTCAGAGGCTCCGGCGGAAACTCCGGCGCTACGAGGACCTCATGTGGCAACAGCTGATTTTGACCAGGCACAAGCCTTCCCGGGCCATTACTTGGCTTTCACCTCCCAGGCTGAAGCCCACTCCTCTGGAGCTGATTAAGTCAGTTCCTCTGCCCACCGAGCCGGCAAACCCTCCGGTTCGGCCTAAACCGGTCTCTCCACCGATTTTGGTGGAACCGCCGCACAAGCAGCCTGTGGGAGGGGTTCTTTCTAAGGAGGCTAGGCTGGACACTGGGCTTCCCTGGCATCTCTTGGTCACTCACCCCTGGCTGCCCCCGGCAGGTCAAGGGTGATGTGGGCAGTCAACCGCTGTATCTGGATTTCTCGAAGTCGGATGAAACTGGCCTCCATTCTTGTCCTGTGGATGAGGAATCGGCTGGTGGGATAGAGACGGAGGAAGGTCCTTCGTCCTTTCAGGGCATTCTTCACCTCATCTTTGTGTCTACAGGATGTCCCTGGAGCCTATCCGAAGAAGGCAGAGTACTCTCATTGACATCCTCAAGATGGGATACCCTGACGGTAACCTTTCCTGTGGCTGAGGCCATTGTTGGCCGGTCTTAGAACTTTGGCAGCACCCTGCCTCCTGTCCAGCTCCGTCTCTTTGTATGACCCGCAAGTATGTGGTGCCCGTGGGTCCCTAGCGGGGTTCACAGAGCACCCTTTGGCCGAGAGCCTTGTGACTGCCTCTGTGTTCAGGCGTACTGGAAATTCTACCGATACCGACAGACTTCCTGAGAAGGAATCCAAATATTTGGATCACTCTGTCCAAAAGGTTTGTGCCGCCTCCTCTTTAGGCCTCCGTCAGGCAAGCTCGGCCATCGTCATGGCCCACTTCTCCCATGCCCTCTTGGGGTCCTTAGACAAAGTCGTCCCACATCTCCCCACGGACATGCAGACCACGGTCAAGCAGGTCCGGGATCAAGACCATGCTCTTGCCAAACAGCAGCTCTGGAGATCAGGGACTCGTGTGCCCGTTCATTTGCAGCCGCAGTTGCCTCTTGCCGCAGGGCTTGGCAGAGGCTCTTTTCCTTCCCAGTGGATACTCAGCACAAACTAGCTGCTGTGCCTTTCCTGGGCACCGATCTTGTCGGCCCAGGTGTGGCTGGTCACCTTAAGCGCATTGAGCAGTCCAGTGCCACCTTGAACGCCACTTTTGCTAAGGATTCTGCTGGTCTGAAGAAGCAACAGAAGAAGAAGAAGCCTTTTCAGCACTCTTCCCCTGCGTCACAGCAGTCCCCCTTTCAAGGGGGGAAGCAGGCTCAAGCTTGGTGCCCCCGATCCAAGCCCGGACCCTTCCAGGCCCGTAAGGGAGGCAGAGGTTCAGGCCCTGGATCCTCTGCCTCCAAGCCTGCCCAGTGATGGGGTGGGGGCTGCCACCCTACTCCCATCACGCCAGCTCTGGGCCCTCCTGTGGGGGCTGGCACTTTATTTCCACTTGGTCCGCTGTTACCATGGACAGGTGTGTCTTAAAAGTGGTCGGCCAGGGACTGCCTCTGGAATTAGAGCAGTATCCGCCAAGGCGAGCCTGCGCCCCACGGGAGGAGAGGGTATCCACCCACACTCAGCTGGCTCTCTGAAACAACATTGCTCAGCTCCTCCTCAAGAAGGCAGTAGCTCGAGTGGCAGATCCTCCACAGACCCAGGGTTCGTATCCAGGTACTTCCTGGTTCTAAAGCAGACGGGGGGGCTGGCGCCCCATTCTAGATCTGCATGACCTGAATCAGTATCTCAGGCCACACATCTTCCGGATAGTAACGCTGTCCCAGATCATACCATCCCTACAGCAAAATTTGTGGTTCTGCTCACTGTATCTCCAGGATGTGTTTTTTCATGTCCCAATCCGTCTGTCCCACCCGCAGTTCCTCTGCTTCAGAGCTGAGGGAACCCTATACAAGTTCCGAGCCATGCCATTCAGCCTGTCATCAGTCCCACGGGTCATCACCAAATGCATTGTAGCGGTGGCAGCCCACCTCGGGGGGGGGGGGGCTCAGAATTTACCCCTACCTTGATGATTGGCTCTTAGCAGGTTCCACCCAGCAGGAGGGTGGAGAGGTTCAGGACCTGGCCTTAAGACCTGCTCCCAACTTGGCCTCTCATCAACGAGGCTAAGTCAGAGCTTATACCTCCAGGTGATGGGCTCCATCGGGGCAGAGCTCGACTCTCGTCAAGCCTGAGCTCGGCTCCCGGCGGACAGGGCAGAGGTGTTCTCCTCCTTTTCCCAATCTGGTGAAATCCAACGAGGCTCGGTGGGAGGTTTCCGTGGCTGTGGGATCTGCAAGCATTCGAAGAGGAAGCGGCTTGGGCTGCAGAAACTACTCTGAGCTTCTTCATTCCACTCAACCTGGGCTCCACCTTCTTGGGTTCCTTCCGAGAGTTGTGCCAGTCTCTCCTGACCAAGGGAGAGGGTCCAGCGGGCACTCTCAATCTCGTAAGTGGGAGAAGGATTGGGAAACGTCTTCATCCCGATAGAGGGGTCAGGATTTATCCTTACCTCAACGATTGGCTCCTAGCAGGTTCCACCCAACAGGAGGTGGAGAGGCCCAGGGACCTGGCCCTCCAGACCTGCTTCCAACGCGCCTCCTGATCAACAAGGCCAAGTCGGAACTCGCGCCTTCCTCAGGTGATAGCGCTACTCGGGCAGCCTGACTCTGTCAAGCCAGAGTTCGGCTCCCGGCAAACAGGGCAGAGGTTCTCTCCTCCTTTGCCCAGTCATTTCTGGTTGGGCAATTGCGCCCTGCTCGGGACTTTCTGCGCCTTCTGGGTTACATGGCGGCATGCACCTCAGTGGTCCATTGGACGTGGTTGCACATGTGCCCCCTCCAGTGGGAGCTGTCCGCCCAGTGGACTCAGTGCCACGGTCATTTCAACCAGCTGATCACTGTAACCCAGAAGATGTGGGATGCTCTCCACTGGTGGACCGCCCCAGACCAGTTGCAGAAAGGGATTACATTTGTCCGCCCAGAGCCGACGGTCATCCTTAAAACCGATGCTCTCTCATTAGTTGGGGAGCCCACATGGGGAACAAAGGCCCATGGGCTCTGGACCCCGAGGAGTCCTGATGCCACATCAACCTGTTGCAGCTCAGATCAGTCAGACTGGCACTGTCAGCTGCCTCAGCTCCAGGGTCAAGTGGTTCAAGTCCAGACGGACAATACCACGACCATGTACTACCTCAACAAACAGGGTGTCATACACCCCATCTGCTGTGCAAGGAGGCAATCCGCATCTGACCTCGTGAGCCGTCTGGAGGCAGATCTCCTAGCCATCCATTTGGCAGGAGCCTCAAACCATCTGGCGGATGCTCTCAGCCGCCTAGGTGAGACATCCCACAAGTGGTCTATCTATCCAGACTTGTTTGCCTCCAGGAACAACACCAAGCTGAGGCTGTTCAAACAACATGAAGTCTTGCTGTATTCTGACTATTGCAGTTAGGTCCTGCCTTTCAACTGCCATGGAGAACAAAAAGTTAACTTTCCATGGCCAGCATGGAACGTTCAGCACGAGCTTGGTTGAAGCCCCTGTCTGCTGTTGTTTAAACTCCAACCTTCAGATTCTTTACTCCGCCTCACTGAACAGTCGCTCCGGAGATTTCTCCTTTGCTCGGTTCAAAAAAGTCTGTTAAAGTGTCGTTTTTTCGCTCGGTTTCTACCAAATTTCTGCTACTGAGCCTGTCGGTTTAAGTCTCTGTCTGTGGTACCGTGATTACTAGATAGGTTTTGCATTTAGTTTCTGTGTGGAACTTGTAAATATTGGATCGGTTCGGTTTGAACCGATAAGATTGGTCTTAAAAAGTTTTGAATTTATTAGAGTGTGGTAACCGGTCCATATCGGTTCTAAAAAAAAAAACTGATTTAATTACGTTTTTTTCCAAGACCAGTAACACGGTCAGGAACCAATAGGGGTGTCTTGCCTGGTGGATTGCTGAAAAAAGGGTAAGTTTTGGATAGGATTGGCCATGTCTGAGAAACCCAAGAAAAAAAACGGGCCCACTGGGTTTCAACACTGTAGTGTGTGTGGGGAAGCCTTTGCTAAGGCTGATCCCCACACCACCTGTGTTTAGTGTCTGGGGTTTGACCACCTCGATTCAGACTGCCAAATTTGTAAAAGTTTTCCCAAAGCTACCCTGGATAAGAGAGTAGGTAGACTGAGGGAAAGGGAGGCCGAGAAGTCCGCTGACCCGGATGGCCAGCCCGGTTCGGTTCCGACCGAACCAGAAAGAGTGCCCTCTGAGCAGGGTGAAACTTCTTTGGGCAAAAGGAGAGCCGATTCTGAGGAGTCGGTTCCAGTTAAAAGAAAGAGAAGAGAAAAATCATCCGGTTCGAATCCACAAATTCTTTCTCCGACTGCTGGTGAAATAGCCAAAGCGATAAGGATAGTTCAGTCGCTGACTTCGGTTCCGGCCAAACCGGCACCATCTGGCAGGGGCTCGGTTCGGTCGGTTCCCCCAGTTCCGGATTATACTTTAGAAGAATTTTATGAACCGGAGGAGGAGGAGGAGGGAGAGTATGAGGATAATGATGATGATGATGGTGATTATGAAAGTCTGGGTGTGCCTGTTGACCTGGACATCTCCCCAGACAGACCTTCAGGTGTTTCAAACAACATGAAGTCTTGCTATGTTAGGACAATTGCAGTATGATCCAATCTTGGAACTGCCCCGGAGATGAAATAGTTAACTTTCCATGAAGCATGGAACTCTGAGTGCGAGCTCGGTTAGGAAGCTCTGTCTGTTGCGCTTCAAACATAAACTGTCAGATTCTTTACTCCGCCTCACTGAACAGTCGCTCCGGAGATTTCTTCTTCTGCTCGGTTCATTTGTCGGTTTAAAAAGTGTTATTTTATCGGTTTTCAATTGAAAATTAACCGAAATTAAACCGCAACCGGTTGGTTCAAGCTCTGTCTGTGGTAACGTAAGTAATAGATAGGTTTTACATTGAATGTTCTGTGTGGAACTTGTACACATTTATCGGTTCGGTTTGAACTGATCAGGCTGTTTGTAAAATTACTTGTCCTTTTTTAGAGTGCGGTTCCCAGTCCTTACCGGTTCTAAAAAAAAAACAGATTTCATTACGGTTTTTTCCACGACCCGTGACACGGTTAGGAACCGATAAGGGTGTCTTGCTTGGCGGATTGCCATAAACGGGCAACTTTGGTTAGGCTGGCATTATGTCAGAGAAACCCAAAAGAAAAACCGGACCCACTGGGTTTCAGCACTGTAGTGTTTGTGGGGAAGCTTTTGCTAAGGCTGACCCACACACCACATGTGTCTATTGTCTGGGGTTTGACCACCTCAATTCAGATTGCCAGATTTGTAAGAATTTCCCTGCTGCCACCATAGAAAAGAGAGTTGGTAGGCTCAGGGAAAGGGAGGCCAAAAAGTCAACTGACCCGGATGGCCAGCCCGGTTCGGTACCAACCGAACCGGAGGGAGTGCCCTCTGACCAGGGCGATACTTCCTCGGGCAAACGAAGAGCCGGTTCTGAGGAGCCAGTTCCAGCAAAAAGGACTAGAAAGCTAGCGTAGAGCCAAAAGTTCTCTCCCCAACTGCTGAAGAAATAGCTAAAGCAATTCAAATTGTCCAGTCTCTTTCCCATCTGACCGAACCGACACCATCAGGGAGGCGTTCGGTTCGGCCGGTTCCATCGGTTCAAGATTATGATTTTGAGGATTTTTATGAACCGGAGGAGGGGGAAGGGGAATATGAGGAGAGTGAATATGGTTTTGAAGATCTGGATGTGCCCATTGAACCGGACATCTCTCCAGATAGACCCTTAGGGGTTTCTCCTCCCAGGCTTTCTGAGTCCCTCTCATTTCATTTTTATAAGAAAGTTGCTGAAACTCTGCAGCTCCCTGTTGAGGAAGCTGTTGATGACCAAGAGGAGCCTGACTATGTAGAAATGATGGATATTCCAGAGTCTAGGAGACTGTCTATTCCTTTACATAAACCTTTTCGAAACAGACAGTAAAAGTTTTAAAACTCCTCACACTATATCTCCTGTGGATAAAGGATGGACAAGAGGTATACGTATCAGGTTCTGACACTGATTTCCTCACTCAACAATGCAGCCATGTGGGGTAGTGCAGGCTGCAGCCTGTGACAAGGCTAATATTCCCCTAGCTTCACACCCCCCTGAGAAGGACTCCAGGAAGATTGATGCTATGGCAAAGAAACAGTACATGGCAGCATCTTTGGGACTCAGACAGGCAAATTATATGGCTTATGCTGCTAGGTACCAGAAACCCAGATGGGATACTGTGCTGGCTCTAGCGAAACAAGTCCCTGACCAGCTTGGCAGAGAACTGGAACAGGTGACTTTGGATGGTATTGAGGCATCCAAGGTGCAATTTCATGCTGCAGTGGACTCTAATGATGTTTCATCAAGAGTCATGGCTACATCTGTGGATCTTCGCAGGATGGCCTGGCTCAGATGTACTACCCTGTCTCAGGATACCCAGTCTAAGGCCATGGATTTTCCTGTTGTGGGCAATTCTCTGTTTGGGAGCAAACAGAGAATTACATGAAGAAATGGATGAATATAGGACCACCTATAGGAGTGCACAGGCCAAGGAAAGGCAGGCCACTCCTCAAAAGCAGCTTCTAAAGGCAGGGCAGGCCTTTTCATAGGCCTTTTACCAAACCCAAGCTTCCTCTTCCGCCTATGCCCAGAGGGTTCTTTAGGGGAGAGGCAGGCGGGCACAGGCAGGCCTGCTTCCACCCCTCAGCCGAAGCCCTGCCAAGCAGGCACCCTGATGGGGTTGCCAGGGCCGATTCTTCTCTACCTGTAGGGGGCAGGCTGGCTTACTTTGTCCAGGACTGGAAGTCTATAACATCAGACAAGTGGGTCCTGGAAGTAATAAGCCAGGGACTGGTTCTCAGCTTCAAAAAATGTCCAAAGCTGAGAACCAGATCTTTTCCACCTGCAGCTCCATCAGAGACACTCACCCTAGAGGCAGAGGTCTCTACCCTCCTGGCTCTCAGAGCCGTGGAAAGGGTTCCTCCCCTACACCAGGGCAAAGGTTTGTACTCCAGGTACTTCCTTACCTCAAAAAAGACAGGAGAATGGCGGCCCATCCTGGATCTCAGCTACTTAAATAAGTACCTTTTAAAACCAAAGTTCAAAATGGTGACTCTGGGAATTATCCTACCCTCTCTAAGGCCAGGGGACTGGCTAGCTTCCCTGGACCTCAAGGATGCCTACATCCATATTCCCGTCAGAAGCTCCCATCGAAAGTACCTCAGGTTCGAGCTACCCTCAGGCCACTACCAGTTCAGAGCAATGCCTTGGCCTCACTTCTGCTCCAAGGGTATTCACCAAATGCCTGGCAGTAGCAGTTGCCTACCTAAGAAGGCAAAGATTGCCATCTTTCCTTACCTGGACGATTGGCTTATAGTAGGCCAGTCCCAGACCAGGTCAGTTTACATCTTCAAATAACGCAGCAACTGCTTACCTCTCTAGGTTTCCTTCTGAATCTCTCGAAGTCAGTTCTAGAGTCTGTCCAGCTTCTTACCTTCATAGGCGCAGAACTGAACACACAGGAGGCCAGGGCCTTCCTTCCTCTGGACAGGGCAAAGACCCTAGTCTCCTCATTCACCCTGCAGGTCTCTCGACCAGCAAGGCATTTCCTGCAGCTCCTAGGACACATGGCTGCTTCCACAGCAGTTGTGCAGGAGCAAGATTTTAGATGAGGGACATCCAGTTCCATTTGGCTTTTTGGTCTCAAAAAAGGATCCTCTTACCAAGTTGATCCCAGTAACTCGAACCCTGATCCAAGCCCACAGTGGTGGCAGGATCAGAGCAACCTGAGACAAGGAGTTCCTTTTGTCACCAGTCTCACTCCTAATCCTTACTACAGATGCATCCTCTTGGGTTGGGAGGCTCACATGGGCGACCTCACCACCCAGGGTCTGTGGTCTCCCCAGGAATCTCTGCTCCACATCAACCTGTTGGAGCTCAGAGCAGTTTTTCTAGCACTTCAAGCTTTTACAAATCTGTTCAGAACAAGATTGTACAGGTCAAAATAGACAACACCACTACAATGTGGTACATCAACAAGCAAGGGGGCACTCGGTCTACGGCCTTGTGCACCGAAGCGATGAAGTTGTGGTCTCTGGCTTACTTCCTGAACACCTCCTTTACGGCAGTCCACCTCCCAGGCAAGGACAATGTCCTGGCAGATGCTCTCAGCAGGATTTCTCAGGGCCATCACGAATGGTCACTGGATCCCCTGGTCTTGGGAGTAGTATTTGCCAGATGGGGTACCCCGGAGATAGTTCTTTTTGCAGCCCCAGACAATCACCAACTTCCTCTTTTTTGCTGCATTTCCCCAGTGTTGGGCTCACTCCCCCTGGATGCCTTAGCCCTCAGTTGGGAAGAGAAGTTCCTCATGCCTTCCTCCCTTCCTCTCCTGTTCAAAGTGCTAGTCAAAATCAGATCCCAATCCTGCAAAGTCATTCTGATAGCTCCAGATTGGGCCAGACAACCCTGGTATCCACTCCTACTGTCCTTAGCAGTCCATCCTCCCTGTGCCTTCCCAGGAATCACAATCTGTTAACCTGTGCCCAGGGGTGGGTTTGGTATCCAATCTCAGATCTCTCAATCTCAAGGCTTGGTTCTTGAAGAGTTAGAGTTTGCTGATTTACACCTTTCCCAAGGTGTAATGGATATATTGAAGGCCTCAAGGAAGCCTTCCACCAGGGCTACTTACAATTCCAAATGGAAAAGGTTTTCCATATGGTGCTCGGAAAGCATATTTCCCAGACTCTGCTGATCTACCCACAGTCCTGGATTATATGGTCCATCTGAATTCTCTGGTGCTGAGACCAGCTACCCTGAAGGTGCATTTGGCAGCTGTGTCTGCTTTTATTTCAGCAGGTAAATCCTCTTCTCTTTCAGCTCATCCTGTATTTTCCAAGTTTTTAAGGGTTGCTTCACACCAACCCTCCATTCAGGATCCTGCCCTGCCTGGGATCTTAATGTTTGCATTGCTCAGCTTATGCAACCCTCTTCGAGCCCTTGTCTTCAGCTGAGCTTAAGTACTTGACTTGGAAGACTGTGTTTTGGTGAAGCATCACCTCTGCCAGACGATAAGTGAATCATGTTGTCAGTGGAGCTGGATTTTATCTCCTTTCACAGAGATAAGGTGGTCCTCCGGACTAAAAGGAAGTTCCTACCTAAGGTGGTTTCAGATTTCCACCTTAATCAATCTATTTCTCTTCCAGTGTACTTCACTGATCACTCCTCCTCTGGTGGGAGGAGGCTGCACTGCCTAGATGTGAAGAGAGCCCTTAGTTACTACAGAGAGCGTACCAAGGGTCACAGGTTTGACTCCCTCCAACTGTTCCACACTTATGGCGAGGTTGGTAAAGGGAAGCCAGCCACTAAAAGATCCATTGCCAGGTGGATTGTCTCTTGTATCCAATTCTGCTACGAAAAGTTGGGTAAAGTTCCCCCCTCAGGCCTGAGGGCTCACTCTACCAGAGGTACAGCTGCTTCTCTGGCTGCTGCCAGAGACATTCCTATTCTAGAAATATGTCAAGCAGCTACCTGGAAAACAGTTCACACTTTTACTAAGCATTACTCCCTGGACATCCAGGCTAGGAGTGATGCTCGGTTTGGCACAGCTGTTCTTCAGAGCCTATTCCCTAAGTAGGTTCTGTCCCTGCTCCATGGGGGTACTGCTGTGTAGTCTGCAATTGTCATAATATAGCAAGACTTCATGTTGTTTGAAGAAAAAATTGCTCACCTTAGTAATGTTGTTTCTTCTAATGGAGTCTTGCTATATTATGACCTCCCTCCCTGCCTGCCCCACTCATAACCTCCGTTTTGGGATGTGGCTGGGCTTTACTGGGTTGGCACTTCATTTATGCCCACCTTGTTGTTTTACACCCTCTATTTTGGGGTGAATTGGTGTTGTGTTTTTCTTTTCTGGGTCTCCTGACTTGAGTCTTTGTTTGAGACCAGGAAATGTGTGTTTAGGTTAGTAGCCAGTTGGCTAGTGTAGGTTTACAGCTTCCACACAGAACCTTAGTGAGTTTTAGCTCGTAAAGATCTGACAGTTTATGTTTGAAGCACAACAGACAGAGCTTCCTAACCGAGCTCGCTCAGAGTTCCATGCTTCATGGAAAGTTAACTATTTCATCTCCGGGGCAGTTCCAAGATTGGATCATACTGCAATTGTCATAATATAGCAAGACTTCATTAGAAGAAACAACATTACTAAGGTGAGTATTTTTTTCTTCTCCTCCTCCTAGGCTTTCTGAGTCCCCTTCCCACTTTATGTTTTACAAGAAAGTGGCTGAAACCTCCAGCTTCCAATGGAAGAAGCAGTAGAGGATCAGGAGGAGACTGATTTTGTTGAGATGATGGACATCCCAGAGTCCAGGAGATTGTCTAGTCCCCTCCGTAAATCTTTTGGGAAACGGACATTTAAGATTCTAACGACTCCTAATTCCATACCTCCTGTGGACAGACGAATGGACACGAGGCATACCCTTTCAGGCTCGGACACGGAGTTCCTTTCCCAGCAATGCAGCCATGTTGGGGTAGTGCAGGCTGGTGCCTGTGATGAGGCAAATATTCCCTTGGCATCACACCCCCAGATAAGGACTCCAGGAGGATTGATGCCATGGCAAAGAAGCAGTACATGGCAGCATCTTTGGGACTCAGGCAGGCTAACTATATGGCCTACACAGCTAGATACCAGAAGTCCAGGTGGGGCACTGTGAGGTCCCTGGATAAACAGGCCCCTGACCAGCTTGCCAAGGAGCTGGAGCAGGTGGCTGCGGATGGGATTGAGGCATCCAAGGTGCAATTTCATGCTGCTGTGGACTCCAGTGATGTTTCATCTAGAGTCATGGCTTCATCTGTGGCCCTTCGGAGGATGGCTTGGCTCGGATGTACTAGCCTATCACAGGATACCCAGGCTAAGGCCTTGGATTTCGCTGTCATTGGTAATTCTCTGTTTGGGGAGCAGACAAAGAACTACATGAAAAAGATGGACGAGTACAGGACCACCTACAGGAGTGCTCAGGCCAAAGAGAGGCAAGCCAGTCCTCAGAGATAGCATTCCAGGGGCAGGGGCAGGCCCTTTCAAAGGCCTTTTTACCAAGCCCAGGCCTCCTCTTCTGCGTATGCTCACAGGGGGTTCTTCAGAGGGAGAGGCAGACGGGGAATGAGCAGGCCTGCTTCCACCCCTCAGCCTAAAGCCCCTGCCAAGCAGACACCCTGATGGGTCTGCTCGGGCTGATTCTCCAATACCTGTAGGGGGCAGGCTGGCTTACTTTGTCCAGGACTGGAAGTCTCTGTGATCAGACAAGTGGGTCCTGCAAGTAGTAAGCCAGGGACTGGTTCTCAGCTTCAAAAAATTTCCCAAGATGAGAACCAGATCCTTTCCACCTGCAAATCCATCAGAGACCCTTGCCCTAGAGGCAGAGGTTTCTTCCCTCCTGGCTCTCAGAGCCATTGAAAGGGTTCCTACCCTACACAGGGGCAAATGATTGTACTCCAGGTACTTCCTAACTCCCCAAAAAACAAGAGAATGGTGGCCCATCCTGGATCTAAGATATCTGAACAAGCACCTTTTAAAACCAAAATTCAGAATGGTGACTCTGGGAATAATTCTGCCCTCTCTAAGGCCAGGGGACTGGCTAGCCTCCCTGGACCTCAAAGATGCCTATTTTCACATTCCCATCAGGTGCTCCCACAGAAAGTACCTCAGGTTCGAGTTGCCCCAAGGCCACTATCAGTTCAGAGCAATGCCCTTTGGCCTAACATCAGCCTCAAGGGTGTTCACAAAGTGCCTGGCAGTAGTGGTTGCTTTCCTAAGGAGAAAAAAGATCTCCATCTTTCCATATTTGGACGACTGGCTCATAGTGGGTCAGTCTCCAGACCAAGTCAAGTCACATCTGCAAATAACTCAGCAAGTGCTCACTTCCTTAGGATACCTCCTCAACCTTCCAAAGTCAGTTCTCGAGCCAGTACAGCTCCTCACCTTTATAGTGGCAGAGCTGGATACAATAAGGGCAAGAGCCTTCCTTCCCCCTGGACAGGGCAAGGACCCTTGTAGAACTGGCCTCTTCACCCTTCAGGTGTCTCGACCAGCAAGGCATTTCCTGCAGCTCTTGGGCCGCTTGGCAGCCTCTACAGCAGTGGTCCGGGGGCAATATTTCAGATGAGGGACATTCAGTTCCACTTAAGAGCCTTCTGGTCCCAAAGAAAGGATTCCGTTACCAAACTAGTCCCAGTGACTCGAACCCTGATCCAGGCTTTGCAATGGTGGCAGGATGAAGACAGTTTGAGACAAGGAGTTCCTTTTGTCACTCAGTCTCATTCAGTGATACTCACCACAGATGCCTCCCTGCTGGGGGTGGGGAACCCACTTGGGGGATCTTACCACCAAAGGCCTGTGGTCACCTCAAGAATCTCTGCTTCACATCAATCTCTTGGAACTCAGAGCAGTGTTTCTGGCACTGCAAGCCTTTTTCAAATCTGTACAGAATAAGGTGGTCCAGATCAGAACAGACAATACCACCACAATGTGGCACATCAACAAGCAGTGAGGCACTCTGTCTACCCCTTGTGCACAGAAGCAATGAAGTTGTGGTCTCTGGCCTATTCCTGCAAACCTCTCTGATAGCAGTTCACCTCCCAGGGAAGGACAATGTAGTAGCAGATGCTCTCAGCAGGATAACCCAGGGCCATCACGAATGGACCCCAGATCCCCTGTTTTTGAAAGTGATTTTCTTGAGATGGGGCACTCCACAGATAGATCTTTTTGCAACCCCAGACAATCACCAACTTCCTCTCTTTTGTTGCAGACTCCCAGTCTTGGGCTCAGTCTCCCTGGATGCTCTGATTCTGAGTTGGGAAGGGAAATTCCTGTATGCTTTCTCCCCTTCCCTCTCCTGTTCAAAGTGTTAGTCAAGATCAGGTCTCAACCATGCAAAGTGATTCTGATTGCTCCAGACTGAGCCAGACAGCCCTGGTACCCACTGTTGCTGTCTTTAACAGTCCACCTTCCCCTGTCTCTTCCCAGGAATTACAACCTGCTGACATCTCTCAGGGGAGGATTCATACCTCTCAACCTCTTTGCTCATAAATCAGGGACAAGGCTTAAAAAAATGAGGGACAAAGACCCAAAATCAGGGACATATCTTAAAAATTGGTACTGTTCACTCAGAAAGCTGATAGAATAGGTGGATTAGTGTAAAATGCATTTTCTGAAGACAAACAAGTCTGTAGCTTTAATGTTTGGCATTATTTTGTACTTTCAATCCCCACTGTTCTGTCACAAAAACACAAATTTTACGAGGGACAGAGGAAAATTTTGAGTGAAAATCAGGGACAGTTGAGAGGTATGGGAGGATTTGTATCCAACCTCAAATCTCTCAATCTCAAGGCATGGCTCTTGAAGAGTTAGAGTTTGCTGATCTACACCTTTCTCAAGGGGTTCAAGACTTACAGCTCCAAATGGAAAGGTTCACTATTTGGTGCTCTAATAAGCATATTTCTCCAGAATCTGCTGGGTTGCCCACAGTCCTGGACTACATGGTTCATCTAATGGCTTGGACTTGGGCCAGCTACACTTAAAGTGCATCTGGCAGCTGTTTCTGCCTTCTTGTCAGTGGGCAAGTCCTCTACTCTGTCAGCCCATCCTGTGTTTTGTAAGTTCTTCAAGGGATTGCTGCACACCAATCCCCCCTTTAGGGACCATGCTCCTGCTTGGGACCTTAATGTTTGCATTGCTCAGCTTATGCAACCACCCTTTGAGCCTTCGTCCTCAGCAGAGCTTAAGTACTTGACTTGGAAAACTGTGTTTTTGGTAGCCATTACTTCTGCCAGGCGTATCAGTGAATTGCAAGCCCTGTCAATGGAGCCTGATTTCATCTCTTTCCATAGAGATGAAGTGGTCCTAAGAACTAACAGTAAATTTTTGCCTAAGGCGGTTTCAGATTTCCACCTTAATCAGTCTATGTCTGTCCCTGTTTTCTTCACTGACCATTCCTCCTCTGGAGAGAGGCTGCACAGCTGGATGTTAAAAGTGCCCTCAGCTACTACAGAGAAGCGCACCAAGGGTCACAGGTTTGAGTCCCTCCAGTTGTTCCTCACATATGGAGAGGTCGGTAAGGGCAAACCTGCCACTAAAAGATCTATTGCCAGGTGGATTGTCTGTTGTATACAATTCTGCTATGAAAAACTGGGTAGAACCCTGCCCTCAGGCCTGAGGGCTCACTCTACTAGAGGTACAGCTGCTTCCCTGGCTGCTGCCAGGGATATTCCTATCTTAGAAATTTGTCAAGCAGCCACCTGGAAAACAGTCCATTCATTCACCAAGCATTACTCTCTGGATATCCAGGCTAGTAGTGATGCTCGGTTTGGCACAGCAGTACCTCAGAGCCTATTCCCAAGTAGGTTCTGTCCCCTCCTTGAGGTACTTCTTGAGGTTCAATAGTCAGAATACAGCAATACTTCATGTTGTTTGAAGAAAAATTACTCACCTTAGTAATGTTGTTTCTTCTAATGGAGTCTTGCTGTATTCTGACCTCCCCGCCTCCCCTCTCAGAACCTGGTTTTTGGAATGTGGGTGGGCAGGAGCAGTGTTGGCACCCTAGAGGTGCCCCTTTTTCACCCTCCTTTATTTTGTGTGTGTGTTGTGTTTTGTTTTTTGGGTTTCCTGACTTGAGTCTTTGCTTTGAAACCAAAAAACCTTTTTAATAAATTTAGTTGCCAGTTGGCTAGTGTGAGTTTTACAGTTTCCACACAGAATTTCTAGTGAGTTTTGCTCGTAAAGATCTGATGGTTGGAGTTTAAACAACAGCAGACAGGGGCTTCAACCGAGCTTGCGCTGAATGTTCCATGCTGGTCATGGAAAGTTAACTCTTTGTTCTCCGGGGCAGTTGAAAGGCAGGACCTAACTGCAATAGTCAGAATACAGCAAGACTCCATTAGAAGAAACAGCATTACTAAGGTGAGTAATTTTTTATTCCATGCCCACCCCCCTCAGCAGGGCTCACTGCAGGCGGATGCCTTCCCGAGGCCGTGGACCCTAGGCCACCTCTACGCCTTCCCTCGGTTTCCCTTGATCCACAAAGTGCTTTTCAATGTGAGGAGGGCAAGGCTTAGGTGATCCTGGTAGCCCCAGATTGGCTGCGCCAGTTCTGGTATCCAGATCTCCTCAGCCTCAGCTGCAGGCCCCCGGAGCGGCTTCCAGCATGCCTGGACCTTATATCATTCAATCAGGGAAAGGTATTCCATCCGGACCTTCAATCCCTGCACCTCACAGCCTGGTACTTGGCGGTTAGAGTTCCAGGCTTTGGGTCTTCGAAGATGTCTTCACCGTGGTGGAGGCATCCAGAAAGGAATCGACCAGAAATGTTCGCCTTCAACTGGAAACAGTTTTTCATTTGGTGTCAGGTCATGGGTCTGGACCCTCTGTCCTGTCCAGTGGCTAACATTCTGGGCTACCTTTGGTCTCTCTGCAATGGGGGTCTGCTGTCTTCGACCCTTAGGGTGCACCTGGCAGCCATCTCTGCTTACCGGGCGCGGGCCAATCGGCCGACGTTGCGCAGGAGACAGTGGTCGGGTGCTTTTTCAAAGGCCTGGATCACATATCCCCTCCGGTGTGTGAACCTCCACCTCTGTGGGATCTTCTGCTGGTACTAGCAAAGCTCATGGGCAAGCCATTTGAACCAGAGCACAAGTGTGCTTTGTCACACTTGTTGTGGAGGACGGCCTTCCTGGTGACTGTCACGCCTGCCAGGAGGACAGGGAGCTCCAGGCACTTTTGGTGACTCCTCTTATCTGGTCTTCCACAGGGACAAGGTTGTCCTCGCCCCACCCAAAATTCCTTCTGAAGGTGGTGTCAGAGTTTCACCTAAACCAGGTGTTAACTCTGCGGTTTACTACCCCAGCTACACCTCGGAGGCGATTACAGGCTTCATACTTTGGACCCGAGATGTGCTTTCTCCTGTTACAAGGAAAGGACGCTGGCAATTCAGGGAGAGGTTCACCAGCTGTTTGTCACCTACACTGAAGCCACTTCTGGCAGACCTGCAGCAAAGCAGACCATTGCAAGGTGTATTACATCATGCATAGGTCTGTGCTACGAGTTGGCGTGCAAGGAGCCTCCCAGAGGGATAAGAGCTCATTCTACCCGCCATACCGCTGCATCGGTGGCTGCCTGCAGGGACATCCCTATCCAGGAAATCTGCCGGGCTGCTACCTGGAAGTTAGCAAACACCTTCATCACCTACTACCACATCGACCTTGAGTCACGCCAGGATGCTGGTTTTGGGGCCTCAGTTCTCCAATCTCTGTTCCCTAAGTAGGGGGTGTGCACCTTGCCTCCCTCCTCCTGGAGAACTGCTGGGAGTCTGCCAAAGAATGTGGATGAACAACATATCCACGATCCTAGAAAAATGGTTTACTCACCCTGGAACAGTAGTTCTAAGAGTGGTGTATATGTTCAGCCACCCAGACCCACCCGACCTACCTGACTGTGGACACACACAACCTGGTTTCCAGCGGGCTAAGATCTGGCATCATGGGGCGGAGCTGAGGGTTATGCCTCCCGGATGGGTGGGAGAAGCCAGCTTGAAGACTTCCAGCAAGATTTTAAAGTGGAAGGGGACATGCTAAAGACTGTGGATGAACAACATATACCACTCCTAGAACTACTGTTACAGTTGAGTAACCTGTTATCTTCTTCGAGGTACAGTTTTTGCAGCAGGTTACACCATTAGGACTGAAGCCGGCAGGCGTCAGGACCCCATGGAAATCTTCTAACTAGCAGTCTTCAGTGGGGACCGCCTCCGACATCTGTTCCGCTCCCGTCAGGCGTAGTACATAGGGAGGCGGTCCCGCCAGAATCCCCAGTTCTTTCCCGCCATCGACTTGGATGTCTCGACCCTTTGGTCAGTATCTAGCGTGCGACGGTCAGGAAATTCGTTCAACCGTTTCTTCATTGAGAATTTCTTAAAGAATCTCTTTCTCCAGATTTATTCCTCTGTCTGATGTCCTCCCCAACTTCCGTGGAGGGCCGTTCGTCCAAGTGCGCCTGTGGGAAACAGATTCCATTCAAAGACCCACATTCGGCCTGCTTCCGGTGCCTGGGCCCATACCATAACACCCAGGCTTGTTCCTTTTGTCAGGGCTTCAACAGCCGGACATGGATCCACCGACAGAAGGCTCTCCAGGCTTACCTTTTAGAAGAGAAGCTCAAGGCCATGGAACCTTCCTCCAAGGGGGAATCTTCGGAAAAATCCCGCAGGCACCATGAGAAGCACAGGGAGATGGTGACACCTAGATCCCCTTCTAGGGCCTCGGACTCCGCGCTCTAGCTCCAGGTCCGACGCTCTCCGTCCCGGCCCTCTCAGTCTCCAGTGCGTGGTCAGTCTGCCTGCGGCCTGCTACGACCTCTAGGTCTTCCTCTTCCTCCTCCTCCAAGGCCTCGTCTGGGTCAGGGGATCACCACAAGCGGCACTCGGCCCCCGACATCCAGTCAGTTTCCCTGCCGCCTCGTCCTCAGCGAAAGACTATGGAGCTGACCTCCCTGAAGAGGATGTCGGACCCGACGTCGGCCAAATCTCATAGACACCCATCGCCGGTCAGGCACTCACCTACCCGGACACCGGCCGGGGGACCGCCGTTGACACAGCAGCGAAGAACTCCCGCCACCGCCTACCGGCGTCGGCCAGGGCGTTGACGGAGGAGGAATCCTCAGCCTGAGGACCAGGCGGGCGACCCGCGACCTGTCGAGCTCCCACAGGAGCCTTCCCCAGAACCGGAGACCCCAGGGGAGCCGACGCCGGGACCCGACGACAGGCCGCGCGCCCGGTCGTCATCGGGCCTTAGCATCTCGAAGTGATGGAGTTATTCACTTTCTAGTGGGACACCATCAAAAAGGATGCGGTCACCACGCACCCTCCTCCCGCACCTGCGGCACCACCAGCCCCAGCGCCCCTCCTTCACCCAGTGGGGCAGCAGGCCGAGTACCTTCCCTCCCAGGAGCCAGCCGGACTCCTAGGGGCAGACCTACAGACAAGAGAAGGCCTCCGTCCAGATCCTCTTCTGGGTCACCCAGCCCCAAGAGATCCAGAAGACGCCGCTACTCACCGTCTACGGAGGACTCAAGATCGGACATCTCGGATGGCTCCAGATCTCCTTCTCCCATCAGCGTCCCCTCACCAGACCCACGTGAACTTCCTAGGTCTCCTCCGGACGACCCCTCATTCTCTGAGATCATGAGACATATCCAAGAGAAGATGGGGTGGGACGCAGAAGAACTCGACCCCGGAAGGCTACGCCTAGCTCGTTATCTTCGGCAGAAAGATCCTAAGCTTGTGGTGGTACCACCCTTGGTGGACACCTTTGTGGACATTACCAAGGCAGCGTGGAAACGTCCACATTCGCTCCCAGCAATGCCGAAGAAGGCTGACTTCCTGTACAAGGCCCCAAGGGAGGACCAGTACTTGGGTAATCATCCTCTGGCCGACTCCCTGGTCATCACAGCTTCTCATGACCGGTCCCAGAGACCGCAACATCTGAGCACACAGCCACCGGACCCGGAGTCCAAGCAACTGGAGGCGCTGGGTAGGCGCACTTACGCAGCTGCGACCTGCGCCATCAGGTCCCTGAACTACCTTACCCACTTGGTCCAATTTCAGAACACTCTGTGGGAACAGGGACAAGATCTGGTAGAAAAATTGCCAGACGGTGGGCAAAAGGAGGAACTTCTCCAGCTCCTCCGCAGGGGTTCAGACGTGGGGACCCAGGTGCTCCAGGCAGCGTGACGATTCCATGAGACTCCTCGGCCAGAGCGGCAGCCTCAGGCATATGCCTCGGAGACACTCATGGCTCCGTGTCTTGGTTTACCCCAGACGCCCAGAAGAACATTCTGGGCGCCCCTTCGGCGTGAAGTCTTGTTTGGTGAGGCATCTGAGAAGGTCATCACCAAACTGCAGGAAGCTGGGAAGGCCGTTAGATCTGTCCAGCCCATATACAGATCTAGACCGGTTCCTTCAGAGGAACCAGAGTTGCTTCACAGCCAGACTCAGCAACAACAGCCTTGTTCCGGCCTGCAGCAGAGGGCTCCTTTACCGGAAAAGCCCAGGGCAAGGTCGTCCTCAGGTAGAGATAACGTTCTACCAAGTCGGCCCAACCTGCAGGACCCTCCGCCGCCACAGCATGACTCCTTCCCGGCCCCCGCCCCTCAGGATCAACAGGAAATAAAGGTCGGGGGTCGCATCGCAGACCACCTGCCAGGGTGGCAATCGATCACCACCGACAGGTGGGTACTACAGTTGGTCAAAAAAGGCCACTATATAGAATTCTTAGACAAGCCACCCACAAGGCCTCCTCTGCTCTCCCGTTACTCGGGTCAGCACGCCCTGCTCATCAGACAAGAAGTGCTCACGCTGCTGCAGAAAGAAGCTTTGGAGCACGTCCCAGAGAACCAGGGAGGAGCAGGATATTATTCCCACTTCTTCCTGGTTCCAAAGAAACCAGGGACCTCCGTCCAATCTTGGAACTAAGCGACCTCAATATGTCGGTCACCTGAAGCGCTTCTGCATGGTGACCCTTCCTGGCCTAATCCCATGCTGAAGAAGGACGCATTCTTGGCGTCCCTGGACATCGGGGCGCTTACCTGCACATCCCGTCGCTCAAGCGCACAGGAGGTTCCTGCGCTTCGAGTTTCTTGGCCACCACTATCAGTTCCGAGCGCTTCCTTTCGGGCTGTCATTGGCCCCCAGGGTTTTTACCAAGTGCATGGCAGTCATGGCAGCGTCTCTGAGGAGACAGGGCCACTATGTGTTCCGTACCCTCGACGCATTGGCTTCTCGCCTCCTCCGAGGAGGCGCTGTTGATAGCTATCCATCACACCCAGATCCTTTTTCAGTCTCTGGGCATCCTAATCAACTACGAGAAGTCTCTTCTGGTACTGTCCCAGAAACTGCAATTCATTGGGGCAGTTCTGGACACCACCCAAGGGAAAGCTTTTCTTCCCGAAGACAGGGCGGAATGCATCCGGTCCCTCATAAGGGACCTATCAGTGAAGAAGACCATCCCAGCCAGATTGGTTCTTCGCTTGCTCGGACACATGGCTGCGGCCATTCCAACAGTCCCGATGGCAAGGTTCCACATGCGGGTAACCCAGTGGATGCTCAGAGTGCAATGGGACCATAGGCAAGACCATCTGCAGCAGCCAGTCAGAATCACGAAGGCCGTGATTCGGGACTGGCAATGGTGGCTAGATCCAGGAACCCTTTCTGTGGGGGTTCCATTCTCAGCACCATCCCCGGTGATGACACTCTCCACAGACGCCTCAGGGCTGGGGTGGGGAGCACACTTGAACGGGGTGAAGTCTCAGGGAACATGGACTACTCAGGAGGCTCATCTTCATATCAACATATTAGAGATGAGAGTGGTCCTTTATGCCCTGCAAGCCTTCCAGTCAGACATTCCACTGAGTACTCTCCTGTTACAAACAAACAATACAGCGTGATGTATTACCTCAACAAACAAGGAGGCACACTCCTACCCCTCTGCAGGAGGCCATGAGAGTGTGGGAATGGGTAATACGACACGGCGAAAACCTCATTGCAGTTCACGTTCCCGGAGTGGACAATACCGTTGCAGACAGCCCGAGTCGTTCCCAGGCCAGGGTCCACGAGTGGGAACTTCTACAGGAGGTGGCAGAGGATGTTTCACAGATGGGGCACTCCAGAATTGGATTTGTTTGCATCCCCATCCAACGCAAAACTGCCCAATTTTTGCTTGCTAGATCCTGGGCCTGGTGTTTTCTGGCAAGACGCGTTGTCCATCTCCTGGGCGGGCAGATTCCTCTATGCCTTTCCTCCCTTCCCGTTGATCCAGAGAGTCCTTCTCATACTTCGCAGGGAGCACGCGACGCTGATTTTGATAGCGCCTTTTTGGCCCAGACAGATTTGGGTCCTGCTTCTGAGTCACCTGTCCCGGGAACCTCCGCTTCCTTTGCCAATCGGCTCCCATCTACTGTCTCAGGAGGAGGGTTCACTAGTCCACCCGGACTTACATTCACTGAACCTGCACGCTTGGCTCCTAGAGACATAGCAATTTCTGCGACACGGGTCTTGCAAGAGGTGGCAGAATGCTTTCTGCCGCCAAACACGCGACACTGCGCTACAACGCCATGAAATGGCGTGGGGTTTTGCCTGTGGTGTCAAGCACGTGGCTTCTCCCTTTAGACTGTCCAGAGAAATTGAGTTCTGGAATACCTGCTCTCCCTTTTCAATCGGGTTGGCTTACTCCTCGATCAAGGTGCACCTTTTGCCAATCTCAGCCTACCACGCCCGGTAGGCCAACGCACGGTAGCACAGTTGGATACATCCTGGGCCTTCTTAAGAGGGGTACTCCACCTTAGGCCACCCATTAGGGATCCTGTCCCTCCTTGGGACCTACCTTTCGTCCTGGAGCAGCTTACACTGCCACCTTTTGAACCTGCCGCAGATTGCGAGCTGCGTTTTCTGTCGTGGAAGACGCTATTTTTGGTTGCTGTTACTTCGGCGAGGAGAATCTCTGAACTACACGCTCTAATGTGTAAGGAGCCTTATTTAATTTTTCACCAGGACAGGGTGTCCCTGAGGATGAATCCCAAGTTCCTACCTAAGGTGGTCTCAGCCCTCACGCTTAACCAGGACACTGATTTACCAGCATACTTCCTAAGTACGCTAATCGAGGAGAAGCACTGCTTCACACCCTGGATGTTCACGGTGTCTTAGGTACTACTTGACCAGGACCAAACAGCACCGCAAAACGGAACAGCTGTTCGTCTCTTTCGCCGAGAGGATGTTGGGAGATCCAGTCTCGAAACAGACCCATTCTCGCTGGCTCATCCAGTGCATTTCCCTTTGCTACAATAAGCGACAGAAACCCTTACCAGGGGTGGTTAAGGGCCATTCGACAAGGGGAGTGGCTACCTCTTTTGCAGCACTGAAAAACGTATCCACATCAGCCATATGTGCTGCAGCCACCTGGATCTCAGTGCACACTTTTATCAGGCATTACAGCCTTGATATCGCCTCACGGCGAAGAGCGGGTTTCGGACTTGCTGTCCTGCAGGGCCTCCTGTCCTAGGCTCAGGACATGTTGGTGTCTCAGTATTGCCTCCTCCGATGACTTTTCAAGATGCCATTGCTTGGGAATCAGTCTAATGGTGTAACCTGCTGCAGAGCTGTATCTCGAAGAAGATTGTACAGTTACGTAAGAACTCACCGTAACGGTAGATCTTCAGAACAGCTCTTGCAGCAGGTACCTCCCCGCCCACCATTCCCCTTGGAGGAGGTAAGTTCCAGCCCACGCTAGCAAGATCGTTTTAGTCTTGGCCATCTGATGGCGGGTCCTCGGTCTCCCTTTCTGATGTCATCCAGTGGCCGGAGTCTCTGGGCGGAGACTGGGGATTCTGGGGGACCGCCTCCATGTACTCGCCTGACATCGGGCGGGACCGCGTCGGAGGCAGTCCCCACTGAAGACTGCTAGCTAGAAGATTTCCGTGAGGTCCTGACGCCTGCCGGCTTCAGTCCTAATGGTGTAACCTGCTGCAAGAGCTGTTCTCGAAGATCTACTGTTACGGTAAGTTCTTACATAACTGTACTTTTCCCACCCACCTTCCTCCTTTTTTGTCTGGGGTTTACTTTCATGCTCCTTCTCCAAAGAAGCTATTTCTTCTGGGGATCCAGGAGCCTCTTTTTCTTCTCCTGTCATATCCTTTTCTTGGTCTCTAGTGTGAGAACTGGAGGGCAGATGGGACCACCCACTATATAGGGTCACGCTGACATCAGTCACATGACACCTGGTGGGTGGTCCCCCGTCAGACACTGCTGGCAAAAGCTTCCATGCGGTCCTGACGCCAGGGGGCGTCAGTCCAACATGTTATTATCTACTGCAAGAGTCTGTCTCGAAGATCTACTTTAACGGTAAGTTCTTACGTAACTGTACTTTGCAGATCTATTTTCTGCCCCATGGTGAGTGTTACCTTCTTCGTCCTCTCTCTCTCTCCATTGTTTCTATCCCTTTCCTGGTGAGGTTGGAGACGGGCTGTTCAGTACAGGTAACAATCGCACCATGTTATGCACTTAACAGGAATGACTAATGCAGGATTAGTGGTAGTGTGAAAATATGCTCGTAAATTAAATTTGCACTTAACCAATGTGCATGAATGGAAACTTTGGGCAGGGAGCTTCATGGAAATGGTAGAAGAGCCCTGCAACAGCCTGACGGCAGAGGTAGTGAATGCTCGGACTGTGGCAGCATTTAAACAAGGGTGAGATGGAGCAAGGGCTATAAGCGTAGGGTCAAGAAAGGATGAATACCAAAAGGGGGTTAGATCCCAGGACCTATAAGAGGTCTTGAAATCTCTTGGGCAGACTAGATGGACCACAGTCCCTTTGTGCCATCACTTTTGTATGTTTCTATGAAGCTGCACATATTAAAGTGGATCTCTATGTACTAAAAAATAAAAAGGGGGGTGCAGAATGAAAAGAAGTATGTACTTATCAGTAATGTTCACTTATCAGGTTTTCATTTAAATGGAATGCACTGTATTCAGAATTTACTAGGACAGTTAGTAGATATTCTGTCTCATGTATAATTCCATTTTTCTCCCTTTTTTTTGTATACGTATGCAGTAAATGGGAGATTAAGCAGTTATGATATTGTGGCTCCAGTGGGACTCATATAGCCTGTTCATCACTACAGAAATGGCATGAAACCTGGGAGTGCACGGAGTACTAAAATATAATTAGCCATGCAGGTAATCAATTTTTATGAACAGTGGTTACACCTGTGTCTGTGCTTTTATGAGCTCAGCTGGTAGAGCATCTAGGTACTGTTTGAAGAGCCTGGACTCAGTTCTCAGATATGCACATACTTGTCTTGAACTAATTTTATTATAATTGCAGTCTTCTAAGCATCGTGATGTCCTGGAAAGTCCATTAGCCAGAGCTTCAGCTTCTCTTCTTCTCATGCTTCCATGCTCCCTGTCTTTCTTATCATTGGAGAAGTCAGGACACTTTCTTGGATGCTCCTGCCTTTGGTGATTTGTGCAGTTTTTCTCAAATTTACTTTTTTACAGTGACCAGTTTTCTTAGCTACCATAGTCTGTTATAGAGCTTCGTGATCCTTGGTCTGGTGGCATCAGCCAAGTTCTGTTCATCTCTTCTGGGACTTTTCAGCTTCAGTCGTGACACATGATGGCACCCAAACCTGGCTTCAAGTGCTGCAATTCAAAGATGCTGGTAATAGATAAACTCATGCCTCATATATCTGAGCTCCCAGTACCATGTCAGGCAGATTCCTGAAACTCGCACCTGCTGTGAGTGCCATCTTTCCTAGCCATTGCAGGAGGCTTAGTTTGGGAAAGGCTGTGTTGACCTGAAGCATCACTTTGGCATCCCTGTAGTCCTAGTCAACCTGTCCTGCAGTTTCTGCATGAGAGGCTGAGAAGAGCTTAGCCGTGGCTTTTGGCAGAGTTTTTGGGGTGGGGGTATGACCTTGAATCTACATGGTGAGGAGTTTGAGGGGAATCACCAGGACACCACAGTTGACCAGGCAGGCCCAGGAGGCGATGCAGCTGGTCAGCACTTCAGCTGCTTCCACTTTATTTACCAGCGGATTGGCAAGCTGCTTTTAACAAGGCCATTTTATAACTACCTAATATCTCCACATAGACAGTCTCCCACTAATCATGATCAATCATTGGTACGGGCTTCCAGATAGACTCCTCCTAACCCAGTCATGTGGTTGTTGGACTCCACTTCACTTCTCTGATATTTTCTTTCTCTGAAAAGGACAGGTCTTCCCCCGTCACAGCTCTTGCATGTGAATTTGAGTTTTTGACAGTTTAAGTATTTTCTCAGTTTCTATTGAGTCATCATGTGCACTACAGCTCTGGCTCAGTGCCCTTTCGAATGCTGTGGTCCTGGTCATATCGTATTAAGGTTAAACAGGTGAATGTTTGGACTTCTAAAAGTGCTGTTATAAGAAATTAGTTTTTTAAGAGTGTCAGCCCACTCATCCTTTGGAGAGAGTATGACCGGCCAAAAGTGAGCAATTTTAGCAGCCAGAGTATGGAGGGGCAACACTTTTGGATAGTGGATACCCCATTGTATATATTTCATAAATACGATATTTTGATTAGTTAAGCAGGAAGACATAGAAACATAGACTGACAGGAGATGTGCAGTGGTGGGACAACTGCACACCTAATGTTGTTGGGAGGCATGAGGCATTGCAGAATTTCTTACTTATTTCCAATATATTAATGATTTATTTATAATTTGGACAGAAGGTACTCTCTCAGTTAAAGAATTTCATCAGAAATCACATACTCCACCCATCCATTAAACTTTCCATGGAGTACTCTGACATCCGCATCAATTTCCTGGACACTGCAGTTATCAAAGAATGAACATTGCAGACCTGTATCTACAGGAAACCAACAGACAGACAGAGATACCTACACAAAAACAGCAATCACCCTAGATATACAAAACATCTGTAATGTACAGTCAGGTACTTCAGTACCACCAAATCTTTTGAGTGAGGGAGATAGAGATGAATACCTGGCCACACTGGAAAAAAAAATTGCTTAACAGGGACATTCCTCTAGAGGAATTGACAGAACTGTGGAGCCTGGCATGGTTATGCCAAGAGAACTACTACTACAATATAAAGAAAAGACCATCTCCAACTAGATACCCTTGGTTGTTAACATACAACCCTGATCTGGAGCCCCTTCGCAAAATTAAGGACCTACAACCAATATTCAGTGAGGATGACACCTTGAAATGTATCTTCCAAGAACTACATTTACTGTCTTTCAAAGTTACTTTCTTTATCCAGCCTGATTGTCAGTAGCAAATATATACCTGACCAGAACAACAGCACTTTAGGAGGCACTAAAGCCTGAAATATTCCTAAATGTAAGACATGCGAGCACATTTCCACTCCAGACTTTATCAACACCCCCAAAACAAACAATTCAAGATACAGAGGAATTATACGTGTCCCAGAATGTTGTATATATATATAGTGTATGGTGGAATGTTGTTCTTGTTAAAAATCCCACCACACCGAAATGCTGTTCATCCACAGAGTCAAAATAGAATGAAGCGATGTACTGACTCTGTATGTGCAGAACAGTGTTCCATTCATTTGGAATAAGAGACTCAATCAAACAATCAATCAATCAAATCTTTATTTATTCAGGCGAACATCATTGAGCACAGCTCATTTGCAAGATGGACCTGATAAGGTCAAGGTTCAATAATTGGTACATGTATAGGAAGATTTAAAAACACGTATATACTTATATACAGTAATCAAGGTTCAATAATTGGTATATGTACATGAATAATTAAAACACTTATATGCAGAAATCAAGAACAGAAATTGTTTAAACATAACAAGATATGGTAGGAACATATGAGATGCATCTAGGTAAACCAGTATATACATATCAACATTGGCAGTAAACATGGCATACATTCAACATGATATACCCAAGATTCCAAAGATCCAAGGGAAGTCAATGTGGACAAAGAGAAATAGTGATTAGATGACTGAAAGAGGTGGTCATAGACTGAGACAAGTGACATGGTAGGAAGACTCAATCTTGAAATGTAAGCTGCGTGGCACAAGGAACCGCTGCAAATCCTACATTGTTCTTGTTAAAAATGCCACCATACACTATAAAAAATACTGGCTTCTCAATCTTGCTAAACCAGTGTGTTTTCAGCCACTTCGGGGTTTATGATTCCTTCGGACCTCTCGAGCTTTGCTCGAGAGGTCGCATGGAATCATGTACCCTCTGTATAAAACACATTGGTTCAGCATGATTGCTCAGCCAGTATTCTCTATGTTACATCCAGTGCAACAAGTGTCCAAATACAGGCTGTGTTGGAGAACTGGACTAACCCTTGAACCTGAATGAATTCACACAGATACGACACTAAAATGGAAAGTACTATAAAACCAGTGGGACAACATTTCTCTCCATCTGATCACTTCGATCTCCAAGCGTCTCTTTCCAAGCTTCTCAAAGGGGCGCTTCTACAAATACACAAGAAAGGCAGGCTTATGAGGTCAGACTTAATTTTCTTCTCAGTACATTTAATGATGGAATGAATATGGATCTTAGTTTCTCACCCCAGAGTCCTTTAGCATCAGTAACTATAGCAGTTAGCTGGCTAGGTGCAACTGCCCTGGCAGTATGCCTTTAAGATAATTAGCATAATGAGCATGGGCATCAGCCAATCAGAAAAAGGAGGGAGGTGTGCTGAGAGGGAGCAGCCAGAAGGGCTTCAGAAATTTTTCTCCACTGACAGCCTTTTTTTTTTTTTTTGTTTGTTTTTATCGCGATAAAGTTTTTCTCACAAACTTAATTTTTTAGTGTGCTGAGTGTAATTTTACTGACGTTACCTCTGTCAGTCTTCACCATTCATCACTGTTGGATGTCTGCCGCAGACAGGCACAAGCGGAGACTTTTTTTTTTTTGGGAGGCGGGGCCAGCGAGGCCGACTTATACGTGGTGCTGCGGGTTTCCAATAGCGGCTGTTGGGTCCTCCTCCACCTCAGTTCTGCTTCTCCTGCCGTCGAGACTGCACTTTCAGCCACTCGAGACTCATCGTGGCCTAGTTTTTAACGATGCCACAGTTCTATGCCGTTCAGCCTTCAACTCCGCCTCGGTTCTGCTACTTGACGTCGCTCCAGACTGGTAAGATCTTTCCATTTATTTGTGTGTGGTGTCGAGTCTTTGCTTGTATTTTGTTGCCGTTCCATCATGTCTGGTCGTTGGGACAAGAAGCGTTCTAAAAAAATGTATGCATCGGTATCCCTGTGGCCGACATATTTCCATGACCGACATGACGTGTGCCTCTCCTGTCTTGGACCCCAGCACGACATGGATTCCAGCGATGCCTGGTTCTTGATGGATTGTAGAGTTTTAGAGCACCGGCATTAAAAGTCGGCGGGGCCATCCGCTGGTCCAAGCTCAGGACTCTCTGCCTAACTCTGGGTCCATTCCTGGGCTTATATGGTCTGGTGAAGAGGCCTCCTCTTTTCTATCCTTGCCATAGGGAGGTTCCTACCATGGTGCCAGAGGGCCAGTCCAGCTTTCGATTTGGGGCCAGGCTAGGAGCACCGCCTTGGCACTCACCTACTCGGAGGTGCAGGCTCCCCATTGTCGGGGCCTACAGCTATGAGTCTTGGTGTGGACATTATCTTTGGCGCTGCCTGTTGGGTGCCGTGAGGTGCAGGGCTAGGTCACCACGCTGTGAGCGGTGTCATGACTGGGGAATCCCTCGACCGCCGAGCCGGAGCTCCTTCATAATTGTCTCCTCCTCGGAGGCGGATGATTCTGAGGCAGATTCAGATTGGCTGCCTGATTCTTCTGAATCAGAGGGTCTCCTGACCTAGCACCCTTGCACCTCCCCAGGTGCCCCCTCCGGCAGCTGAAGCGACTGCGGCTCATGCTGGTCCTCCAACCAGTGGCAATGGACTTTCCTTTTGAGAAAAATTTCCTATTTGGAGATAAAACAGAGGCCTGTATGAAGAAGGTAGAAGAATATAAGGCCACCTACAGAAGCAATTCTAAGGATAGGTCTTTCTCATCCTGTAGGTCCCAGACCAGGGGAGGCAGGGGTAGGGGATCCTACTCCAGACCTTTTTTCCAAGCTCAGGCCTCCCAGCTGCAACAACAGCCTAGAGAATACTTCTGAGGAAGGGGCAGGAGAGCCATGAGGAGAGCTTCTCCCTCCCCAGTGATTCAGGCACAGCCCACACAGAACCCCTGTCAGGCTAGTACAGGTCACATCCCATTCCAAAAATCCACCAGTGGGTGGCAGACTGGCTCATTTTCTCCAGGATTGGTATACCATCACCACAGATAAGTGGGTCCTGGAGGTGGTGAGCCAGGGTTTGGCAGTCCGCTTCAAATCTCTCCCCAAGCTGAGAGCAAGAACATTTGCACCAGTCACATCTGCAGACAGGATACTACTGGATGCAGAAGTAAAACATCTGCTAGCTATCAAGGCAGTGGAGCCTGTGCCCCTAAACCAGAAGGGCAAAGGCTTCTACTCGAGATACTTCCTTACAAAGAAGAAAAATGGGGATTGGCAACCTATCCTGGATTTAAGACTTCTAAACAGACATATTCTGAAACCAAAATTCAAAATGGTCACTCTTGCTCTGATCATTACCACTTTACAGAAGGGAGACTGGCTAGCCTCCCTAGATTTAAAGGACGCTTATTTTCACATCCCCATCAGACCTTCTCACAGAAAGTTTCTGAGGTTCAGACTGGCCTCAGGCCATTATCAGTTTGCAGCTCTTCCTTTTATCCTGACTTCTGCACCAAGGGCAATCACAAAGTGTTTGGCCATGGTAGTGGAGTTTCTGAGAAAACAAGGAGTATCAGTCTTTCCCTACCCGGACGACTGGTTAGTGATGGGTCCATCTCTACATCTTACAGAGCAGGCCTAAGCACTAACAAAGTCTGCTCTGGAATCCCTGGGTTTCCTCATAAACGAGCAGAAGTCGCAGCAAACACCAGTTCAGGTACTTGAGTTCATTGGAGCACAACTGAACACCAGTCTGGGCAGAGCTTTCTTGCCACAGGACAGGGTAAACAGTATTCTATGAATTGCAAGCTCATTTGTACGGAGAAAACTCAAATCAGCCAGAGACTTCCTCAGGCTTTGGGCCACATGGCAGCTGCCACCCAGTGGTACTAGGTTCCAGATTCCAAATGAGGGACATTCAGTTCCACCTGAGACAATACTGGTCACAGAGGACAGATCCTCTGTCCAAACTGGTTCAAGTCACTCCACCCTCCTACAGGCACTGCAGTGGTGGTTGGATGAGCAAAACCTTCAGGTAGGGTTCCTTCACAAAGGAATGACCTTCCTTAGTTCTTACAACAGATGCATCCCTTATGGGTTGGGGAGCACACATGTTGGATTATACAGCAAGTGGCACATGGTCTACTCAAGAATCCATGTTGCACATAAATCTTCTGGAGCTCAGGGCAGTGTACCCAGCCCTGTAGGCATTTGCTCTGCATCTTCAAAACAAAGTGGTACAGGTTAGGACAGACAACACCACTATTATGTATTACATAAACAAACAGGGAGGAACCAGGTCAGCCCCACTGTGCACAGAAACAGTGAGTCTGTGGTCCCTGGCCTACTCCGTGAAAGTATCCCTTTCAGCCATACATCTTCCAGGAAAGAACAATGTACTGGCAGACTCCCTCAGCAGGATAAGTCAGGATCACCACAAGTGGTGTCTGAATCCTCAGATTCTCAGCTCGATTTTCAGGCGTTGGGGCACACCAGAGATAGATCTCTTTGCCTCTGCAGAAAATCACCAGCTACCAATATATTGCTGCAGGCCTCCTCTCAGGGGCACACTACCCCTGGATGTGTTGGCACTGGATTGGACAGGGAAGTTTCTGTATGCCCTCCTCCTTTTCCACTGATATTCAGGACCCTGCTGAAATTGAGGTGCCAACCAGCAACAGTGATACTGGTGGCACCAGATTGAAGCAGCACTGGTATTCTTCTGTTGGCTCTATCAGTGGTACCTCAATTCATCTGCCCAGGAAGCACAACCTGCTGATTTTCTCTCAGGGCAGGCTACTGTACCCAACCTGAAATCACTGGCTCTTGAGGACTTCGAGTATGCGATCTTAAACTGTCAGAACAAGTTTTGGCAGTACTTGGGGGTTCCAGGAAACCTTCCACTAAAAAGACATACTCTGCCAAGTGGAAGAGGTTCTCCATATGGTGTGCAGGTAAGGATATCGACCCATCCAGGACTGACCTTGCCATTCTTCTGGATTACCTGACACACCTACGTTCTTTAGCTCTGAAGCCTTCCACACTCAAGGTTCATTTGGCTTCAGTTTCAGCTTACCTGTCAGCAGGTAAAGAGAGGTCCATGGCCTCTCATCCAGTCTTCAGGAAATATTTCAAAGGCCTTAATCTTTTGTACCCTCCTTTGAGGGAACCAGTTTCAGCCTGGAATCTGAATATCTGCATTGCCAAGCTCATGGACACCCCATTTGAACCGATGGCAACAGCAGACTTGAAGTATATCACTTGGAAAACTGTGTTTTTGGATGCTATTACTTCAGCCAGAAGAATCAGTGCGTTACAAGCCCTGTGTACGGATGTAGATTACATCTCATTCCACAGGGACAAAGTGGTCCTCAGGACCAATAGAAAATTTCTTCCCAAAGTGGTGTCTGATTTCCATTTAAATCAGTCCATCACTTTACCTGTCTTTTTCACAGAGAACTGCAGTTCGCCAGAGAGAAGGCTTCACTCCCTTGATGTCAAAAGGGCACTTAGCCACTGTATTGACGGAACTAAGTCTTCAAACAACATGAAGTCTTGCTGTATTCAGACATAATGCAGTTAGTCCCAGCACTTGAACTGCCCCGGAGGGGAAAGAGTTAACTCTATGCAGAAGCATAGAACATTGAGCTCGAGCTCGGTTTTCAAACCTCTGTCTGTGGTACTTCCCAGTGTAACCGTCAGATTGTTTACTTCTCCTAACAGTGAAGTCGCTCCATAGATTTCCTCTGCTCAGTTTGGTAAAAGTAAAAGCGTTCGGTTTAAACCGGAATTTTTTTGTTATTTTCGGATTTCCAGCCTCTGTCTACGGTACAGGTAGTGTGTAGCTAGGTAGTGACACTGTTTTATTTCTGTGAAAAAGTTGGAAATTGTTCTTTTCTTCGGTTTATTTCTGGTCGGTCCAGTTTAGAACCGACCCATTCTGTTTTAATTTTATTTCTGGGATTAGAGTGGTGTTCGGTAACAATCGGTTTCAAAAGAACCGGACCTTTTGCCGGTTCTTTTAAAAAGACCGTGACACGGTTTGTAACTGATCGGTTATTGTATTACCTGGCTTGAAAACTGCAATAGGGTAATTAGGTTGGCCATGTCTGAGAAATCCAAGAAGAAAACTGGTCCCACTGGGTTTCAACACTGTACTGAGTGTGGGGAGGCCTTTGCTAAGGCTGACCCCCACCTCATTTGTGTTTATTGTCTGGGGTTTGACCACCTCAAGTCGGATTGCCAAATCTGTAAAAACTTTCCTAAATCCACTCTAGACAAAAGACTGAGTAGGCTGAAGGAAAGGGAGGCCGAGAAGTCCGTAGATCCGGATGGCCAGCCCGATTCGGTTGTGGCCGAACCTGAGGAGGTGCCTACTGACCTAGGCGATACCTCCTCGGGCAAAAGGAGAGCCGACCCCAAGGGGTCAGGTCCATCAAAAAAGGAGCACAAGTCTACCGGTTTGGATCCGGTATCACACTCTCCAACCACGGACGAAATAGCCAAAGCGATTAGCATTGTTCAGTTGCTTAGACCAGTCCATCCGAACCGGTACCGCTGGTTAGGTGATCGGTTTGGTCGGATCTGTCTCCTCCGGATTATGATCCAGACGCTTATTATGAGGAGTGGGAGGGAGGGAGACGAAGACTATGCCGGTGATGACGATGACCAGGAGGGTCTGGATGTGCCCATTGAACCGGACATCTCCCCAGACAGGCCCTCAGGTGTCTCTCTTCCCAGGCTCTCTGAGTCCCCTTCACATTTTTTGTTCTCAAAAAGGTGGCAGAAACCCTGCAGCTTCCTTGGTTGAAGCTGCAGAGGAGGATGAAGAGCCTGATTTTGTGGAAATGATGGACATCCCAGAGTCAAAAGACTGTCTATCCCTCTTCATAAATCCTTGGAGAAATGCACACAAAATTTTACAAACCCCTAATTCAGTACCTCCTGTGGATAAGAGAATGGACAAGGAGGTATTTGTTATCGAGCTCAGCTGTGAGTTCCTTTTATAATCATTGCAGCCATGTTGAGGTAGTGCAGGCTGCAGCCTGTGACAGGGCTAACATTCTTTGGCTTCACCCCCGGATAAGGACTCAAGGAAAGTGGATGCCATGGCCAAAAACAGTATTTGGCATCCTCTTTGGGACTCAAGCAGGCTACTTATGGCCTACCCAGCCAGGTACCAGAAATCCAGATGGAATATGGTTCTGGAACTGGCTAAATAGGCCTATCGCCAGTTAGCCAAGGAGCTGGAGGAGGTGGCTGCTGATGGAAGTGAGGCATCCAAGATGCAATTTCATACTGTTGTGGATTCCAGTGATGTGGCATCTAGAGTAACGGCTACATCTGTGTCTCTCAGAAAAATTTCTTGGCTCAGATGTACTAGCCTTTCACAGGATACCCAGACTAAGGCTATGGATTTTCCTGTAGTAGGTAACTCTGTTTGGGGAGCAGACAGAGGCTTACATGAAGAAAATGGATGAGTACAGGACCACGTACAGGAGTGCACAAGCCAAAGAAAGGCAAGCCACTCCGCACAAGCAGCAGTCCAGGGGCAGGCTCTTTCAAAGGCCTTTTTTCCAAGCCCAGGCCTCCTCTCCCTTCCCACAGAGAGGGTTCTTTAGAGGGAGGGGCAGGAGGGGGATGAGCAGAGCTGCTCCATCCTCCTCTCAGTCTAAGGCTCCTGCCAAGCGGACACCCTGATGTCAGCCCGGTTCGACTCCCCATTTCCAGTAGTAGGCAGGCTGGTTTACTACTTCCAGGCCTGGAAGTCTGTGACCTCAGACAAGTGGGTCCTGGAAGTAGTAAGCCAGGGACTGGCCCTTTGCTTCAAAAACATTCCAAAAAAGAGGGCCAAGTCTTTTCCACCTGCATCACTCTCAGAAACCCTTGCCTTAAAGGCAGAGGTTTTCTCTCTTCTAGCTCTCAGAGCTATAGAGAAGGTTCCTACTCAGCACAAGGGAAAAGGACTGTACTCCAGGTACTTCCTTGCCCCAAAGAAAACAGGGGAGTGGCAACCCATCCTAGACCTAAGGTATGTGAACAAACACATTTCAAAGCCCAAATTCAAAATGGTAACTCTGAGAATAATCCTTCCCTCTCTAAGGCCAGGGATTGGCTAGCATCTCTGGACCTCAAGGATGCCTACTTCCATATTCCTATCAGGTGCTCCCACAAAAAATACCTCAGGTTGAGTTGCCTTCAGGCCATTACCAATTCAGGCTATGCCATTGGCACAACATCAGCTCCAAGGGTGTTCACAAAGTGCCTTGCAGCAGTGGTGGCTTACCTCAGAAGACAGGGTATCCCCATCTTCCCGTATCTGGACGACTGACTCTTAGTGGGTCAGTCACCTTTACAGGTCAAGTCAGCTCTTCAAACTACCCAGGACCTACTCAGCTCCTTGGGGTTTCTTCTCAGTCTTCCAAAGTCTGTCCTCGAACCAGTTCAACTTCTCACCTTTATACGCATAGAGTTGGACACTGTACAAGCAAAGGTCTTCCTTCCCCTGGCAAGGGTGAAGGCCCTGGTGGATCTCGCTTTCTCCTTTCATCCTCGGGTCTCCCGCCCAGCAAGACAGTTCCTCCAGCTCCTGGGCCACATGACAGTTTCCACGGCAGTGGTGCAGGGGGCAAGGTTCCAGATGAGGGATATTCAGTTTCATTTAAGGTCTTTTTGGTCTCAAAAGAAGGATTCACTAACCAAACTGATTCCAGTGATTCAGACTCTGGTCCAAGCTCTCCAGTGGTGGCTGGACCAGGACAACCTCAGACAAGGAGTTCCATTTCCTCAAATCTCATGAGTAGTTCTAACTACAGATGCTTCTCCATAGGGTGGGGAGCCCACCTGGGAGCCCTGACAGCTCAAGGGTCTCATCTCCACAAGAGTGTCTCCTTCTTATCAATCTCCTGGAACTCAGAGGCTAGTTTTCAGAGCCCTGCTGGAGCTCTCTGATTCAGACAAGGCAAGGTGGTCCAAGTCAGGACAGACACCACCACCACAATGTGGTACATCAGCAAACAGGGAGGCACTTGGTCCTCTGCCTTGTGCAAAGAGGCCATGAAGCTGTGGTCTCTGGCCTATTCTTTCAGACTTCTCTGTAGCAGTTCACCTGCAAGGGAAGGACAATGTACTAGCAGATGCTCTGAGCAGAATTTCACAGGGACGTCACGAATGGTCCCTGGATCCTCATATCCTGAAGGTCATCTTCTCCAGGTGGGGCACTCCAGAGATACATCTCTTTGCAGCACCGGACAGTCATCAACTTCCTCTGTTTTGTTGCACACCTCCAGTTCTGGGGACAGTTCCCCAGGATGCTCTCATTTTGGACTGGAAGGGTAGGTTTCTCTATGCCTTCCCTCCCTTCCCTCTGTTGTTCAGAGTTCTGATCAAGATCAGGACTCAACGATGCACAGTGATACTGGTGGCTCCAGATTCGGCCAGACAGCCTTGGTATCCTCTACTGCTGTCCTTGTCAGTGTCACGTCCCCTGTCTCTGCCCAGGACATACAATCTCCTGTCCTCCTCCCAGGGGAAGATCTGGTACCCCAATCTCTAGTCTCTCAATCTCAGGGCCTGGCTCTTGAAGAGTTAGAATATGCAGCACTACATCTCTCTCTCAGGGAGTTCTGGATATTCTGAAGGTCTCCAGGAAACCTTCTACTAGAAAAACTTACAACTTAAAATGGAAATGGTTCAGTATTTGGTGCTCTCAGAAAGGCATCCTGCCTGATTTCTGCAGGCATTTCCACAACCTTAGACTATCTAGTTCATCTGAATGGTCTAGGCCTTAGACCTGCCACTCTGAAGGTTCATCTAGCAGCTGTCTCTGCATTCCTCTCAGCAGGGAAGGGCTCTTCCCTGGCATCTCATCCTGTCTTCTGAAAGTTTTTCAAGGGCCTGGTTCACATTAACCCTCCCTTTAGGGAGCCATCGCCACCTTGGGATCTCAATGTTTGCATAGCTCAACTTATGCAGCCACCCTTTGAACCTCTGGCTTCGTCCGAATTGAAGTACTTGACCTGGAAAACTGTGTTCCTGGTAAGTATTACTTCTACCAGCGGATTAGTGAGTTACAGTCTGTCAGCTGAACTAACTTCATCTCCTTCCATAGGGACAAGTGTCCTAAGAACCAATAGGAGGTTCCTGCCCAAAGTGGTATGGATTTTCATCTGAACCAGTTTATATCTCTTCCTGTGTTTTCACTGATCATTCTTCTTCAGGTGAAAGAAGTTACACAGTCTGGACGTTGAGAGCCCTTACTACTACATTGAGCATATAAGGCCATAGAAATGACTGTCTTCAGTTATTTCTCACTTATAGTGAAGTGGGGAAAGGTAAGCCTGCCACTAAAAGAACTATTGCCAGGTGGATTGTTTCAAACAACATGAAGTCTTGCTATACTCTGACATATGCAGTGAGTCCCAACCTTGAACTGCTCCGGAGGTGAAAGAGTCAATTTTCCATGCCAGGCATGGAGCTAGCTGCCTGATGGTTGAAACTCTGTCTGTTGTTCTTCAAACTCAAACCGTCAGATTCTTTACTCCGCCTCACTGAACAGTTGCTCGGAGATTTCTCCTTCTGCTCGGTTCATTTTGTCGGTTAAAGTATTGTTTTTCTCAGTTTTCGACCGAATTTAAACCGCAACCAGTCAGTTCAGTCTCTGTCTGTGGTATTTGTGAGTACTAGATAGGTTTTACATTAATTCTCTTCTGTGTGGAACTTGTAAACGGTTTATCGGTTCCAGTTTGAACCGATCAGGTTGTTTAAAATATCTTAATCTGTGATTTAGAGTGTGGTTACCGGTTCTTATCGATTCTAAAAAAAAAAAACTGATTTTATTACGTTTCATCTATTCCCGACACGGTTGGGAACCCATAAGGGGTCTTTACCTGGCGGATTGCCATAAACGGGTAAAAGTTTGGTTAGGACTGGTACTATGTCTGAGAAACCCAAAAGAAAAACCGGGCCCACTGGGTTCAGCACTGCAGTGTGTGGGGAAGTCTTTGCAAGGCTGGACCCCCACACCCACCTGTGTTTATTGTCTGGGGTTTGACTACCTCAATGCAGACTGCCAGATTTGTAAACATTTTCCTGCAGCTACCCTGGAAAAAGAGTTGGTAGGCTCAGGGAAAGGAGGCCAAAAGTCTGCTGAACCGGATGGCCAGCCCGGTTCGGTTTCCAACCCGAACCAGAGAGAGTGCCCTCTGACCAGGGCGAACTTCTTGGCAAAAGGAGATCCGACTCTGAGGAGTCGGTTCCAGCAAAAAGGACTAGGAAATCAGCTGGTGTGGAGCCAAAACTTTCCTCTCCAATCGCTGAAGAAATAGCCAAAGCGATTAAAATTGTCCATTCGCTTTCCCCTGTTCCGACCTAACCGGCACCATCAGGTAAGCGCCTGGTTAAGCCGGTTCCACCGGTTCAAGAGTATGATTTAGATGAATATTATGAACCAGAGGAGGGAAGAGGAGTATGAGGAGAGTGAATGTGGATTTGAAAGTCTGGATGTGCCCATTGACCCGACATCTCCCCAGACAGACCTTCAGAGTGTCTCCTCCTAGGCTTTCAGAGTCCCTTCTCATATGTTTTATAAAAAGTGGCTGAAACCCTCCAGCTCCCTATGGAGGAAGCTGTGGATGATCAAGAGGAGCCTGACTATGTGGAAATGATGGATATCCCAGAGTCTCAGAGACTGTCTATTCCTTGCATAAATCTTTTGGAAACAGACATTTAAAATTCTAAAACTCCACACTATACCTCCCGTGGATAAGAGAATGGACAAGAGGACACATTGTCAGGCTCTGATACGGAGTTTCTTACACAACAATGCAGCCATGTTGGGGTAGTGCAGGCTGCAGCCTGTGACAAGGCAAATATTCCCTTGGCTTCACACCCCCCGGACAAGGACTCCAGGAGGATTGATGCCATGGCAAAGAAACAGTACATGGCAGCGTCATTGGGACTCAGACAGGCAAATTATATGGCGTATGTTGCTAAATATCAGAAATCCAGATGGGATACTGTTATGGCTCTAGCAAAACAGGTCCCTGGCCAGCTTGCCAAGGAGCTTGAGCAGGTGGCTGCTGATGGGTATTGAGGCATCCAAGGTGCAATTCCATGCTGCGCGGACTCAAATGATGTGTCATCAAGAGTCATGGCTACATCTGTGGCACTCATGAGAATGGCTTGGCTCAGATGTACTAGCCTGTCACAGGATACCCAGACTAAGGCCATGGATTTTCCTGTTGTGGGTAATTCCTGTTTGGGAGCAGACAGTGAATTACATGAAGAAAATGGATGAGTATAGGACCACCTATAGGAGTGCACAGGCCAAGGAAAGGCAGGCCACTCCTCAAGGCAGCTTCCAGGGCAGGCCTTTTCATAGGCCTTTTTACCAAGCCATGCCTCCTCTTCTGCTTATGCCCAGAGGGGTTCTTTAGAGGGAGAGGCAGTCGCGGGTACAAGCAGGCTGCTTCCACCCATCAGCCCAAAGCCCCTGCCAAGCAGGCACCCTGATGGGGTTGCCAGGCCGATTCTCAGCTACCTGTAGGGGCAGGCTGCTTACTTTGTCCAGGACTGGGAGTCTCTGACATCAGACAAGTGGGTCCTGGAAGTAGTAAGCCAGGGACTGGTTCTCAGCTTCAAAAAGTTTCCAAAGATGAGAACCAGATCCTTTCCACCTGCAAATCCACCAGAGGCACTTGCCCTAGAGGCAGAGGTCTCTTCCCTCCTGGCTCTCAGAGCTGTGGAAAGGGTTCCACCCCTACACCAGGGCAAGGATTGTACTCCAGGTACTTCCTTTCCCCAAAAAAGACAGGAGAATGGCGGCCCATCCTGGATCTCAGATACTTAAACAAGCACCTTTTAAAACCAAAATTCAAAATGGTGACTCTGGGAATTATTCTACCCTCTCTAAGGCCAGGGGACTGGCTAGCGTCCCTGGACCTCAAGGATGCCTACTTCCATATTCTCATCAGAAGCTCCCATCAAAAGTACCAGTTCAGAGCAATGCCCTTTGGCCTCACCTCTGCTTCAAGGGTATTCACAAAATGCCTGGCAGTAGCAGTTGCTACTCTAAGAAGGCAAAAAATTGCCATCTTCCCTTACCTGGACGACTGGCTCATAGTAGGCCAGTCCCCAGACCAAGTCCAGGTTACATTACAGATAACTCAGCAACTGCTCACCTCTCTAGGTTTCCTTCTGAATTTTCAAAGTCAGTTCTAGAGCCTGTCCAGCTCCTCACCTTCATAGGCGCAGAGCTGAACAGAGAGAAAGCCAGAGCCTTCCTTCCTTCCTTTGGACAGGGCAAGGACCCTGGTCTCTCTGGCCTCCTCATTCACCCTGCAGGTGTCTCGACCAGCAAGACATTTCTGCAGCTCCTGGGGCACATGGCTGCTTCTACAGCAGTAGTGCAGGGAGCAAGATTTCAGATGAGGGACATTCAGCTCCATTTGAGAGCCTTTTGGTCTCAAAGGAAAGACCCTAACCAAATTGATCCCAGTGACTCGAACCTGATCCAGGCCCTACAGTGGTGGCAGGATCAGAGCAATCTGAGACAAGGGTGCCTTTCATCCCTCTGTCCACTCCTTGACCCTTACTACAGATGCATCCGTCTTGGGGTGGGGAGCTCAAATGGGCGACCTCACTACCCAGGGTTGTGGTCCCCTCAGGAATCTCTGCTCCACATCAATCTGTTGGAACTCAGAGCAGTTTTTCTAGCACTTCAAGCTTTTTCCAGATCTGTTCAGAACAAAGTTGTATAGGTCAGAACAGACAACACCACCACAATGTGGTACATCAACAAGCAAGGGGGCACTCGGTCTACGGCCTTGTACACCGAAGCAATGAAGTTGTGGTCTCTGGCTTACTCCCTGAACACCTCCCTTACGGCAGTTCACCTCCCAGGCAAGGACAATCTCCTGGCAGATGCTCTCAGCAGGATTTCCCAGGGCCATCACGAATGGTCACTGGACCCCCTGGTCTTGGAGGTGATATTTGCCAGATGGGGCACCCTGCAGATAGATCTTTTTGCAGCCCCAGACAATCACCAACTTCCCCTTTTTTGCTGCAGGCCCCCAGTGTTGGGCTCAGTCCCTCTGGATGCCTTAGTTCTCAATTGGGAAGGGAAGTTTCTCTATGCTTTTCCCCCCTTCCCTCTCCTGTTCAAAGTGCTAATCAAAATCAGATCTCAACCCTGCAAGATGATCCTGATTGCTCCAGATTGGGCCAGACAACCCTGGTATCCACTACTACTGTCCTTAGCAGTCCATCTTCCCCTGTGTCTTCCCAGGAATCACAACCTGTTAACCTGTGCTCAGGGGAGGGTTTGGTACCCGAACCTCAAATCTCTCAATCTCAAGGCCTGGCTCTTGAAGAGTTAGAGTTTGCTGATTTACACCTTTCCCAAGGTGTAATGGATATCTTGAAGGCTTCTAGAAAACCTTCCACCAGGGCTACTTATAATTCCAAATGGAAGAGGTTTTCCATATGGTGCTCTGGAAAGCATATTTCCCCAGAATCTGCTGATTTACCCACAGTCCTGGATTATATGGTCCACTTAAATACCTTGGGGCTGAGACCAGCTACCCTAAAAGTGCATCTGGCAGCTGTGTCTGCTTTTATTTCAGCAGGTAAGCCCTCTTCTCTTTCAGCTCATCCTGTATTCTCCAAGTTTTTCAAGGGATTGCTTCACACCAACCCTCCATTCAGGGACCCTGCCCCGCCTGGGATCTTAATGTTTGCATTGCTCAGCTTATGCAACCCCCCTTTGAGCCTTTGTCTTCAGCAGAGCTTAAGTACTTGACTTGGAAAACTGTGTTTCTGGTAGCCATCACTTCTGCCAGACGCATAAGTGAATTACAAGCTTTGTCAGTGGAGCCTGATTTTGTCTCCTTTCATAGAGATAAGGTGGTCCTCAGGACTAACAGGAAGTTCTTGCCTAAGGTGGTTTCAGATTTCCACCTTAATCAATCTATATTTCTTCCAGTGTACTTCACTGACCATTCCTTCTCTGACGAGGAGGCTGCACAGCTTAGATGTGAAGAGAGCCCTTAGTTACTACATGGAGCTGCACAAGGGTCACAGGTTTGACTCCTCCAACTGTTCCTCACTTATGGTGAGGTTGGTAAAGGAAACCTGCCACTAAAAGATCCATTGCCAGATGGATTGTCTCTGTATCCAATTTTGCTATGAAAACTGGTAAGGTTCCTCCCTCAGGCCTGAGGGCTCACTCTACCAGAGGTACAGCTGCTTCCTAGCTGCTGCCAGGGACATCCCTATTCTAGAGATATGTCAAGCAGTTACCTGGAAAAGAGTTCCACGCTTTTACCAAGCATTACTCCCTGGACATCCAGGCTAGGAGTGATGCTCGGTTTGGCACAGCTGTGCTTCAGAGCCTATTTCCTAAGTAGGTTCTGTCCCTCCTACATGGAGGTACTGCTTTGTAGTCTGCATCTGTCAGAATATAGCAAGACTTCATGTTGTTTGAAGAAAAATTACTCACCTTAGTAATGTTGTTTCTTCTAATGAGTCTTGCTATATTCTACTCCTCCCCTGCCCCTCTCAGAACCTCTACTTTTGGGATGTGGGTGGTGCAGTGCAGTGTTGGCACTTAGTAGGCGCCCACCTTGTTGTTTTTCAGCCCTCCTTTCTTGGGGTGACTTGGTGTTGTGTTTTTAATTTTTTGGGTCTCCTGACTTGAGTCTTTGTTTTGGGACCAAAAAATGTGTTCTTATGTTTAGTAGCCAGTTGGCTAGTGTAGGTTTACAGCTTCCACACAGGACCTCTGTGAGTTCAGCTCGTAAAGATCTGACGGTTTGAGTTTGAAGAACAACAGACAGAGTTTCAACCAAGCTCGAGCTCAGCGTTCCATGCCTGGCATGGAAAGTTAACTCTTTCACCTCCGGAGCAGTTCTAAGGTTGGGACTCACTGCATATGTCAGAATATAGCAAGACTCCATTAGAAGAAACAACATTACTAAGGTGAGTAATTTTTTCTTCTTGTATACAATTCTGTTATGACAAGTTGGGTAGAACGCCCCCTTCAGGCCTGAGGGCTCATTCGACTAGGTGTACAGCTGATTCTCTAGCTGCGGCCAGAGATATACATTTGTTAGAGATCTTGAAAGCAGCCACCTGGAAAACAGTGCATACTTTACCAACATTACTCCTGGACATCCAGGCTAGGAGTCATGCTAGGTTTGTAACACAGCAGTGCTGTAGAGCCTCTTCCCAAAGTAGGTTCTGCATTCCTCCTCCATAGGGAACTGCTTGGTAGTCTGCAGTTATGTCTGAATACAGCACGACTTCATGTTGTTTGAAAACATTACTCACCATAGTAATGTTGTTTCTTCTAATGGAGTCTTGCTGTATTCAGACCCCCAGAACCTAGTTTTTGGGAAGTGGGCTGGCAGATACAGTGTTGCACCTCAGGGGTGTACCTTGTGTCCTCCCTCTTGAGTGGGGTGGATGTTGTTATTTCTTCTGGTGTTTTATACTTAAATATTGTCACTACCTTTCCTTCTTGGGTTCTCGACTTGAGTCTTTTAGGCCCAAAAAGAATCTCTTGCCCTTTGGCTATATGTTGAATAATTTCCATACTATAGTATGTTAATTAGTGTGCTCGTAAGAATCTGATGGTTACACTGGGAAGTACCACAGACAGAGGTTTGAAAACCAAGCTTGAACTCAACATTCTATGCTTCTGCATAGAGTTAACTCTTTCCTCTCAGGGGCAGTTCAAGTGCTGGGGTTAACTGCATTATGTCTGAATACAGCAAGACTCCATTAGAAGCAACAACATTACTATGGTGAGTAATTTTTTTCTTACAGACCAGGCCAGACACAGCTCTTTCTTACCTATGGAGAGGTAGGTAGAGGTAGACCTGTCACAGAACAGACAGTTGCTCGTTAGATAGTGGCATGTATTCAGTTTTACTATAGTAAAGTGAGTAAACAAGAGCTCCCCGGGCCTCAGAACACATTCCACCAGGGGCACAGCTGTACCAGTGGCAACTTGAAGGGATATTCCACTCTTGAAAATCTGCAAAGCAGCTACATGGAAAACAGTACACTCCTTCACAAAGCATTATAGCCTGGACCTGCATTCCAGAAGTAATGCCAAGTTTGGTACAGCAGTGCTGCAGAACCTGTTTCCTAAATGGTTTTCTGCCCAACCTCAAAGGTACTGCTTGATAGTCTGCATTAGTTTAATCATAATGTAGCGATTCCTGGGGTTAGAAGAAAAAATTACTCACCATAGTAATCTTGTTTCTTCAAAGGGATCACTCATTATGATTAGTACCTACCTTGCCTCCCTACCAAAACCTATGAACATTGTTCTGCATCCTGTTTTAGGATATTTTTTCCATATAGGAAATATTTTCCATATATTTCCTACACAGCTTAAATCTAACGTATATACTGCTTAACCCCAGGCCCCCCTAGTCCCCATCCCCCAGCAACTGGGCGCCACTTCAAATCTCAGGTCTTCCTACCACCTCATTAGTCTCTCCTTGCCCCATTACAGCACTTATCTCCCCCCACCCTGCCCCCTTTTTCTCTTCTATCACTCCTTCCCATTTATTTTTTCACAGATGCCTCCGGCTGCATCTTCATCCTCCCTCTCTCCTCTCATCCCTGTTTCTCTACCACCCCCGGGTGCCTGACCCTGCTTGTTCCTTGTGGGCATATGTGTCCTAGCTGTGTTCACCATCTTACTATAGCTGCCTCTGTTAACTACCTACACTTCTTCTCATCCTCTAACCCTTACTCTTCCTTTAATTGACCCCTTTCAGTAGCACTGTTGTACATGAATTGTTTACTGTTATTGCACTGTTGCTTCCTTTGTTTGTTATTTCTGACGTGGAACCTTAGTAAAGAGCCTTGAGTCAAAGGTACTTGTAATCCTAGAATGAATAAATAAAATAGAGAGACTCACCTTTTGTTAACCAGTTGGTTCCCTTGTGGTCTCAAGTTGTTTAGGTTTATTTATCGGGATGTTTTTTTGACCTGAGAGGACAAAAAATTATTATATATAAATATTATCATAGTTAATAGGTCTTACACCCAGCTTAGGCTACATAAGAATCTGAAGCACTCAGAGTGCAACAGTTGCTAGGGCAGCAGTTTGAAAGTGGCATGAGCCAATTGAGAGTTCCATCATTTGCATATAATTCCATCTCTCCAGGCAGGCCAACACAGGAGGCTGACTGCATTTGTTTAATCATAATGAGTGATTCCTTTGAAGAAACAAGATTACTATGGTGAGTATTTTTTTTTCTTCCAGGGGACCCATCTTTTTTCCCCACAGGGTGAGACAGGAAGCTTCAGGGGTGCCTTCCTTCCCCTAAGGTCCAGGGTACCCCATCTCACTCTGACCAGTCCCAGCCTTAAACTGGCTAGTGGAGGGTTCTCCCCCTTGGGGGGGGGGGGCACTGAGGGATGTTTTCCTCAGGGTTATTGGGCCCCTCTGGGGTGCCTGCATCACCCAACAGTGATGAATGATGAAGATTGACACAGGTAAGATATGAAAATTAGGTACCTACCTTAATTCTTGATCTTCCTGTGTATCTTCACCATTCATCACTGAATCCCTCCCACCTTCCTCTCTCGAGGCCTCCGTCCCTGAGATGTGCTGCCTCCCTCTTGCCCCCCCCGAGTTTTCTCCACTCCCGATGGTTGTGGGGGTCGGTCGAATGTCAAACCCTTCAGGGTTTATTTCTTGGGGTCTCCATGGGGTGCCCCTCCTCTTCTGGACTCCTTGAAGGGTCTGTTCAGAAAGGTTTTTCCCCAATCTGGGAGTGGCGCCTCAGGCTTCCCAGGACGCCGTTGCCCTTTCTTCCTTCCCTTGAGGAAGGTATGTTCCGGAGTGCTGCTTTTCTCTCTCTCTCTCCCCTTTCTTCTCAACCCTGTTGGGTTTTCAGGTGGAGGGGGGCGAGAACTGTGATACTCTCTAAAAGCAGATTGGATTGAGGCTGGGGTGGCCTCCCTCCAAATTCGGATGATGCACAACCAATCCTTGGTTTTCTTGTCATTTTCACTCAGCCTCTAGAAAGCTTGGGCTCTGCCTCTTGGTCATTGGGGCGCAACTGCAGAACTTCTTTGCAGCATTGCTTGCTGCGTTCCTTGGTAAATGTTCTGTTCTTAGACCCTCCAGGGAGCAGCTTCTCTGGCCAGGGTTTGTGCCCCGGCGTACCATCTTAGAGCCGCCTCCTCACCTGTTTGGGACTAAGCCACCCTCCCTCATCCCATATCTAGATTCATTCTTTCTCTCCACCTTTCTCTCTTCCTTCTCCTCCCTTTGTCACTCAGGGACTGGGACCTCTTGGCCCACAACCCTCGGGGCCCCCTTTTCTCTTTACCTGTCCTCTTGTCTGCGTACTCTTTAAGTTTCCTCCTTTCCTTTTACTGTCCCTTGGGCTCCCTTGCCCTGCCCTAGTTTCTCTTTACTTATTTCCTCTGTATCTCCAACGCGCAGAACTGAGGTGGAGGAGACCAATTGCTGTTACTGGCCAACATGCAGGTGCCACATGTCGTTGGCCTCGGTGGCTGAGTGCTGATGGTTAGCCTCCTCCTTCCAGACACTCCAACAGGTGATGAATGGTGAAGATACAGGAAGATCAAGAATTACGGTAGGTATGTAATTTTCATATCTTACCTGTGTCAGCCTTCACCATTCATCACTGTTGAGTGTCTGCCGAAGCACACCAAGTGGGAGACTTTTTTTTTTTTTTTTTTTGGAGGAGGGGCCGGTGCCATTGGCGCCCACCCACAAGGTCGGTGACATTGGTAATTTCTGGTTGGCCAGTTACGCCTTTGGGTCCTCCTCCACCTCAGTTCTGCTTCTCCCGCCGTCAGTTTTTTTACCACATTCGCATTTTACATATATTTTTACCGCTGCTACAGATTTTCAATGGTTCCTGTCACTATTTTACAGTTTCTTTAGGGAACTGTCGAATTTTGAAGTTTTTTCGTATTTTTTAACTTGGTAATTGCGGGCTGCAAGGTAACTGTTTGGATTTTCAAATTGTGACAATTATTGCTGGGTTCTCTATGGACTGGCATGTCAGAGATTCCCAGAACTGAAAAGAAATCTGAATTTACATAATAAAAAAAAAAAAAAAAGGTCTCTTCTGTCACAGGAATTTGGCTTAGCAGATTTTCAACAGCCTGTGCCCCATGTGTTTAGGTCCAGATTTTATTTGTTCTCTTTGCACAAATTGGGTGAGAAACAAAGCAAAGAGACTTGATAAAAATATAATTATGGCTGAGAAAAAATTAAAGGCTACCAATGAGGGGCCATGTAAATTTGATAACAAAAAAATTCAAGCAGGGGTGCTGATGAAGCCTCCAAGTCCCAGCCAAAAAATAAAGCTTCCAAAGGAACTGATGAAGTTCCTCACAAATTCAAAAATAATAAAGGCGCAGATGAAGTGTCTGTACAAAAAAGGAAGCATGATCAAGCTGCTGATGAAGTGGCTACAAAGATGGTCTGTAAAGACAAAAAGGCTCCTGTTACTCCTGGGAACGCCAATAGTGAGACAATAGGTAGCTTAAAACATAAAGAAAAGCAAAGCATATACAGCCACAGTCTGTAGAGGGCTCCCAACTGTGCAGGACATGGCAAAAGCATGGCACGTCTTTCAGACTCTACAAAGGATGGGTCTGTGTTTACTGGCTGGTAAGCACCCTTCCACAATTCTCTCTTCTGGAAACCGTGTGGGTGATGCAGATGATGATGAATATTTTTCTGATGCCCTGACATGAATTTGGAGGGCCTAGAACCTGATGTGTCCACTGACCCGCTTTTGGGGCTTCCTCTGCTAACCAGGAGGATTCCCCTCTATGCTACGTTTATCCAAAACATGCTAGACACCCTGGACCTCCCTACTCAGGAGTCCATCCAGGATGAGGACGAGAATAAAGATTATGGGGAGATGAAGGTCTCCCAACCCCCTAAGAGGCTAGTCATGCCTATCTATAATGTTTAAAAAAAAAGAAAAAGTACCATGAAACTGCTTCAAACCCCCACTTCTGTGATGGGTTGACAAGCGGGCTGAGAAAAAAATACTAATTGTCTAAAAACAATGCTGAGTGACTGTCTGTACATCCCAGCCAGAAGAGTATAGTACAGCAGGCAGCTTGTGAGAAAGCTGGGGTCTCCTTGTCCTCCTTACCCCCGGACAAGGACTCCAGAAAAATAGATTTTATTGCAAAGTAAATGTACAGCACAGCTGCTTTTCAGACTTTTATCCTGCATGGCTTTCACGGCCAAATATCACAAAGCACTGTGGAATTCTGTCCTGGCCATTATCGACAAGGGATCAGATACAGTGTTACAGGAGCTGGTGAATTCGGCCAAAACTGCCCTGGAAGCTACGAAGTACCAGTTCCACATGGCAGATGACAACAGTGATGCCACCTCTAGAGCCATGGCTCATGCCATCTCTCTGCAGCACTTTGCCTGGCTTAGAACTGCCAGTCTGACCACAGACACCCAGTCTAGGGCCATGGACTTTCCCTGTGATAGTCATATTGTTTGATTCCATAACAACTGACTGCATGAAAAAGGTCGACAAATACAAGTCCTCTTGGCGGAGTCACTCCTCTAAACCTAAGCCTCTTGTCCCACAGAAATCCCACCTGAGGGCAGTAGAGACAGAGGTTATTTTCCCAGGCCTTACATTCCCTATCCCCAGTTTGACTTCTCTCAGTACAGGGGTGCTTTCAGAGGGAGGGGCAGAAGGGGCCAAAAGGGCCACCTCTGCACAGCCAGCAGCCTTGCAGTCTAAGCCCTGATGTGAGTGTACAGGTCAAGCAGATTCCAGACCTCAAGTGTACCCAAGTGTCAAAGTCTCTAACCTCAACACAGGTGTTGCTGTTGGAGTTGGAGGTAGAAAACGTAGCTCCGCGAGAGGTGGAGAGGGTCCCGGCCCACAAAAAGGGGCAAGGGCCTCTACTCCAGGTACTTTCTGACACAAAAGAAAACTGGGGAGTGGTGACTTATCTTGCATCTCAGATATTTAAACAAACATCTGTTAAAAACCCAAATTCAAGATTGGTCACTCTGTCACTAGTCATACAGTCCTTACAGCAGGGAGACTGGCTAGCCTTCTGGACTAAATGACATCATCTTCCATATACCCATAAGGAGGTATCACAGGAAGTTTCTCAGGTTCAAACTCCCTTCGGGCCACTATCAGTTTGCTGCAGTGCCCTTCGGCCTATCCTGGGCCCCAAGAGTCCTTACCAAGTGCCTGGCAGTGGTAGCAGCACACCTCAGGAAGCTGGGTTATCTACCCCTATTTAGACGATTGGCTCTTAGTGGCAAAGTCTCCTTGTCAGGTCAAGAGGTCCCTTTCCATTACAGGGCTCACTCTGGAGTCTCTGAGTTTCCTGGTAAATCTAAAAAAAGTCTCACCTGGAACCCACCCAGCTACTCACCTTCATGGGAGCTCGGCTGGACACCCAGAAAGGATATGCCTTCCTCCCACAGGTGAGAATTGAAACTTTCCCTCAGTGTCGGATTCTTTTGTCCAGGGACAGCCAAGACCAGCCAGACATTTCCTCAGGCTGTTGGGTCCTGCGGTGGTCCCAGGAGTCAGGTACAGGCAAGGGCCCCCTATTCTCTGCGACAAATTGATGTATCTTCTGCAGCAGGGACTCTGAACTTCTACGGCACTGTTAGATCAAGTTTTGCGGCAAGGTTCAAAGTTCTGTGGCACATTTGTATATAAATAATACAGATCCAGCTTTACAGTTTTGGGGGACTCCAGCAAGGATGGCCTGTGAGGAAAGTTCCTGACTTCCACCACATAAATGTAAGTTAAATAATTTCCTTACACTTTCAGTTTTATTCTTTTGCTTTTCAGAAGCTCTTCTGGCTCTCCATATTTATCTAAATCTATTTAGGGCTTAGTCATGCCACAGTAATGGCTACTGGCAGGCACCCCTCAATGTAGTGGCCACAAAACAAATAGCTGAACAGTTGTGTTCTAAGGAACAGCTTGAAGTAGCCTAGCCATGGAGCACCCAAGACTCCCATCATCTGTGAACACCTATCAGGGGCCCCCATACACAGTCGCAGTTGGGGGTCGCAGGCTGTTGGTACATACTGAGACTCCCCAGAGTACTGCCACTCTGAAAACTGCCATATATTGAAAAAATAAAATATTAAACATCAGCAGTGTCAGCATTATTATTTCTGTCTCTTTCTCTGTTTCACTCTTTCCTTGTTTATTTGTCACATTTTGAATTACTAATCTTTAGCTTGATTGTCATCTTTCTTACATTGACTTCCTTTTTTTATTTTCTTTCATGTGCACTTCATTCCCCTAGCCTGAAAGCCTTGGCATCTGCAATACCCTGTGACCATGGGCTGTCCTGGAGCAGGTAATCCCAGGATCACACCTAATCATGGGTTGCCTCATGGACCCTCGATGCACTACTACTGGCCTAGTAGGGTGGCTCAGCTAGCTTTTTGCACCCCCCCCCTTTTTTTTTTTCCTTCTGCCTCTGTAATCCCATTGTCTATGTCTCTAAGTCAGGCAAAAGTTCCCTTCCTCCAGAGAAAATATGGCATCACTGCTCCCACCTCCACTCCAGACCAAAGGCTGCAATGTTCTCTGCTCTCTTCTTCCCTCTCCAAAACCTAGTAAAAGCTGTCTCCTCCCCACCTACCTAATTGCAGTAATGCTATCTCCTCCCCATTCTACATAATGGCAGCAATAATTTCTCCTCTCTTCTCTTCCCCAGACCTAATGCAGCCATGCTCTTTCCTCCCCTTCCCCATAATGGTAGTAATGCTCTCTGCAACCTCCCCCACCCACCCTTGACCTAATGGCAGCAAGATATTTGCTCCTCTCCTAACATGATCCTGCCCCCAAAAGCCTTGCTTGATCACAGTTTTATGTTTGCTTGCGCATCGCAAGAAACATATCGACAACAGAGAGAAGCGGGTTGTGGAGGTGCGGCACTGTAAGCAGCCAACTGCAGCACAGCATTTGGGGGCTTGGCACTGGTGGACCAATGCAGGCACTCTGTGCTAATGACATTGGTTTCAAAAGTGCCACCAAGTTAACGATTTTGCTGCTGCAATGAGGGGCTGCCTCGTCATTGCAGTGTCAGCCATTCCACTGCAGTGAGAGCGACCCATCATTGCAGAGGCGGTACCTTGCCTCGTGTAAAATTTTTGTAAACATGGCAGATGCTGCGCTTCACAGCCCATAAGCGGCGAGGGATGGCCAGTCCCTCTATCGGCATGCCCGCGACCCAGTTCATTTGCCGATGGGAGCCCACTCCCCCATCAGCATAATGTAACCCCTCCCCATTTGCTGTGTGCCAAGGGGTGTCCAGTCCCCTCGGCATCATGCCCCCACCCAAAAAGAGGCAGGTGGCACACTGGGCCCACCCCAGTGTGCTGAAAGCAAGCCTAAAAAAAAAAAATCTTTGCGCTTGTTTTTCCTCCCTGAAAGAAGGAACTGTCCCACACCGATCGCCGTCCCCTCCCCCAACTCGCACCCTCCCATTGCGCACCCTGTCTCCCCCCACACACCCCTTACCCCTTTCTTATATCCGGAGCCTGGTGCGACGATCTTCGGTGGACCGGGAACATGTCTTCCCTTTTGAAAGCCAACCGTGAACTGAAGAAATGCCGGTAAGCTGTATGATGACATAAATAGGGTTTTTTCAACTTTGGTGCATATTTCAGGCATTTTGGGGAATTTTGGCACCAAATATTCAATATGGGGTTATTGGGAACCCTCCTCATGAATTCAGCCACTGTCGTGGCATTATTCGGTCCCGAAAGGTGATTTTGCGGTCATTGTGTGGAATCACCTTTCGGGACTGATTAACAAAACGACAGTGCCAGTGTCCATGAAGTGGGCTGTCAAAAAGCCTATGCTGCAAATTTGGTGAAAAAAATCAAAAAAAATGACTTTTATGAGAATTTTTAATATTTTCACTCCAGATTTTCAACATTGGCATTTTTCCACACCTCCTTATGAACAGTACAGCTGTCATTTTTCACATCCTGACTGAAATGTGTTATAGGAGCATGGATATGTTGTTCATCCACATGCTTTGGCATGTCTCCTTCAAATCTTGTCGGAAGTCTTCAAGCTGGCTCCTCCCACCCAACCAGGTGGTATATACCTCGGCACCGCCCCATGACGCCAGAGCTTCCTTTCCGCTGGAAGATTCTGGTTGCCTCCCTCATGCTCACGCATTTTGTAGGCCCTGGCTTTCAAAACTTCGGTTCTACCGAAATTAAAAATCGTTCGGGTTCGCAATCGCCTTTTTGCATCTTCGATTATGGAAGAAAAATCTTGTTCCGGATTTCGCCGGTGTCCTAGTGGCTAAAAAATTTTGCGCACTGATCCCCACCTCATGTGCATCTACTGCTTCGGTGTCGGTCAGGACACCTCGTCCTGCAGCTTTTGCTTGGCCTACCATCCCAACGTCCTGGACAACCGTCTTGCACGTTTGAAACTGGGGAGACCGGAGAAGAGGAACCTTATTGTGAAGTCCAAGGAGGCTAGGTGGGCGGTTTCTGCGGCTGCGGGATTTGCCGAACAACTGGAATGCATGCAAGCATTTGAGGAAGAAGGATCTTGTGCTGTGAACTCTCGAAGCTTCTTCGTTCCACTCAACCTGGGCTCCACCTGTTCGGGCTCCTTCAGGGAGTTGTCCCAGTCTCTTCCCACCAGGGGAGAGGCGCCTGCGGGCTCGCACTGCTCCCATTCCCATAAGCGGGAGAAGGAACCGAGCAAGTCTTCATCACAATGAAGGCGCTCTTGGGACTGAGAGAGGTCTCAGTCCCAGGATCATGCGGCCTTGACCTCTGTCGAGATCACTTTTTCGGCCACTGGCTTCACGGAGTTTCCCTCGGGCCAGCCGACAGAGGATGTGGCCGATGAGGTAGAAATTGTTCTTGACCCAATCGACCCACTGTCGCCAACCCCGGTTGACGACTCTTTAGAGAGGACTCCAGTCCCTGTCTTCCCCGATGAGGAGACCCAGCTCGCTGGTGCCCCCATCGAGGATCCGGTTCCGGACATCACCAGTCCCGTCGGTGTCTCCTGAGCGACTGAGTCGGCCCGCCTGATCTTGGTCGAGGTCTAGAACTCCCTCATCCGAAAGGCCAAGGAAGAGCCATAAGCGCTCCAAAAAGAGGCGATGCCATCGGTCGTCCTCGTCCTCCTCAGATAAGGAGAGGCTCCGGTGGAAACTCCAACGCTATGAGGACTTCATGTGGCAACAGCTGATCTTGTTCATGCACAAGCCAACTCCAGCTCCTACTCCGGACATTACTTGGCTTTCGCCTCCTAGGCCGAGGCCGACCCCTTTGGAGCTGAAGTCTTCGGTTCTTCCGCTTCCGGGGCTGGCACGACTACTTGTTCGGCCTAAGTCGGTCTCTCCACCGAAAGTGGTGGAACCACCACCTAAGCAGCCTGTGGGAGAGACTCCTTCCAAAGAAGGCCAACCAGACTCCAGGCTTCCCTGGCATTTGTCGGTCACTATTACCCCGGACCGCCCTTGGCGTGTCGAGGGTGATTTGGGCGGCAAGCCGCTGTTTCCAGATTCATCAGATTCGGACATCACTGGGCTTCATTCTCATCCTGGGAGTGATGATCCATCCGTTGGCTTAAGGATGGAGGAATGCCCTTCCTCCTTCCAAGGGATCCTCCGCCTCATCTCTGATTCCACAGGGATGCCCCCGGAGCCCATCCAGGAAAAAGGTGGAGTACCCTCTTACGGACATCCTGAAAAGAGGGGATCCTCTGACGGAGGCCTTTTCTGTGGCCGCGGCCATTGTTGGTCCAGCCCTTGAACTCCGGCAACGTCCTGCCTAGCTCTGTCTGCCCGCATGGCCCACAAGTATGCGGTGCCCATGGGGTCCCTAGCGGGGTTCACAGAGCACCCTTTTGCTGAGAGCCGGTAGTTCTGCTGACACAGACCGACTTCCCGATAGAGTCCAAGCTCTTGGACCATTTGGCAAGGAAGGTCTATGCCGCCTTCACCTTTAGTCTTCGTCAGGCAAGTTCAACCGTAGTCATGGCACACTTTTCCCATGCCCTCTTGGGGTCTTTGGATGAAGTCCTCTCACACCTCCCCGCGGACATGCAGACCAATGTCATGCAGGTCCAAGACCAAGGCCGAGCTGTTGCCAAAACGGCAGCTCCAGATGGCCTTGGACATCGGGGACTCTTCTGCCTGCTCGATGGCTGCCGCAGTTGCCTCTCACCGCAGGGCTCGGCTGAGGCTCTCCTCCTTCCCGGTGGATACTCAGCACAAATTAGCTGACGTGCCCTTCCTAGGGACCTACTTGTTTAGCCCAGGAGTGGCTGGTCACCTCCAGCACATAGAGCAGTCCAATGCCACCTTGGATGCTACTTCTGCTAAGAGTTCTTCGGGCAGGAACCAGCAGAAGAAGAAGCCCTTTCGGCACTCTTCCCCTGCGGCGTAGCAGTCCTCTTTTCAAGGGGGACAGCAGCATTAGCAGCAACAGCAGGCTGAAGCTTGGCACCCTCGGCCCAAGCCTGGACCCCAACAGGGCCATAAAGGAGGCCAAGGCTCAGGTGCTGGAGCCTCCTCCTCCTCCAAGCCTGCTCAGTGACTGGGTGGGGGCTGCCACCCCTACTCCTGTCACGCCAGCTCTGGGTCCTCCCGTGGGGGGCTAGCTCCATCACTTCCTTTCTGCCTGGTCCGTCATCACTTCGGACAGGTGGGTTCTTGAAGTGGTCAGTCAGGGACTGCCTCTGGAATTTAAGCAGTACCATCCTAGCTGAGCCCGCGCCCCTCGGGAAGAACGGATTTCTGTGAACAACCAGTCAGCTCTTCGAGACAGCATCGCTCACCTCCTCCTCAAGGAGGCAAAAGCTCCAGTGGCGGATCTTCCAGCAGACCCAGGCTTTGTCTCCAGGTACTTCCTGGTGCCCAAGCGGACAGGGGGCTGGCGCCCCATTCTAGATCTGCACAACCTGAATCAATATCTTAGGTCATGCACCTTTCAGATGATCACTCTGTCCCAGATCATACCATCCTTGGAGCGAAACATGTGGTTCTGTTCACTGCATCTGCAGAACTCATTCTTTCACGTCCCAATCCGTCCGTCCCATTAGCGGTTCCTCCGCTTCAGGGTCAAGGGTACCTTGTACGAGTTCCGAGCCATGCCGTTCAGCCTGCCATCAGCCCCAAGGGTCTTCACCAAATGCATTGCAGTGGTGGTGATCCATCTACAGTGTCGGGGGTGTCAGAATTACCCTACCGACGATTGGCTCCTAGCAGGTTCCATCCAGCAGGAGGTGGAGAGGTCCAGGAGTCTGGCCCTCCAGACCTGCTTTCAGCTCGGCCTCCTGATCAACAAGGCCAAGTCGGAACTCATGCCTTCTCAGGTGAAGGGCTTCATTGGGATAGAGCGCAACTCTTGTCAAGCCAGAGCTTGGATCCCAGCAGACAGGCGGAGGTTCTTTCCTCCTTTCCCTGATCATTTCTGGTTGGGCACCTGCGCCCTGCCCGGGACTTTCTGCGCTTTCTAGGTTACATGGCGGCGTGCACCTCAGTGGTCCGTTGGGCCTGGTTGCACATGTGCCCCCTCCAGTGGGAGCTGTCCGCCCAGTGGACTCAGCGCCACGGTCACTTCAACCAGCTGATCACTGCAACCCAGAAGATGTGGGACGCTCTCCAATGGTGGACCGCCCCAGACCGGTTGTGGGAAGGGATCCCATTTGTTCACCCAGAGCCGATGGTCGTCCACACAACCGATGCCTCTCTCATGGGCTGGGGAGCCCACACGGGGGACAACAGGGCCCACGGGTTCTGGACCCCTGAGGAGTCCCAATGCCACATCAGCCTGTTGGAGCTCAGAGCAGTCAGACTGGCGCTGTCAACTTTCGCTCCTCAGCTCCGGGGTCAAATGGTTCAAGTCCAGACAGACAATACCACGACCATGTACTACCTCAACAAACAGGGTGGCACACACTCCCGTCTGCTGTGCAAGGAGGCGCTCCACATCTGGACCCTCGTAAGCCATTTGGAGGCGGATCTCCTAGCTATCCATGTGGTAGGAGCCTCGAACCAGCTGGCAGATGCTCTGTCGTATAGGCCAGACATCCCACAAGTGGTGTCTCCATCTAGAGGTAGCTTACAACCTGTTCTCCCATTGGGGCAAACCAATGGTGGACCTGTTTGCCTCCAGGGAAAACACCAAGCTGAGATTGTATCATGCCCGCCCCCCTCAGCAGGGCTCGCTGCAGGGGGATGCCTTCTCGAGGCTGTGGACCCCAGGCCTCCTCTAAGCCTTCCCTCCATTTCCCGGGATCCACAAGGTGTTACTCAAGGTGAGGAGGGACAAGACGAAGGTGATTCGGGTATGCAGATCTCCTCAGCCTCAGCTGCAGGCCCCCAGAGCAGCTTTGTACATGCCCGGACCGGATAGCTCTCAACCAGGGAAAGGTCCTCCATCCGGACCTTCGATCCCTGCACCTCACAGTCTGGTACCTGAGCAGCTAGAGTTCCAGGCTTTGGGTCTTTCCGACGATGTCTACACCGTGGTGGAGGCATCGCGAAAGGAATCGACCAGAAAGTGTTATGCCTTCAAATGGAAAAGGTTTTCCATTTGGTGTCAGGGTAAGGGTCTGGACCCCTTATCCTGTTCCGTGGCTAACATTCTTGACTACCTTTGGTCTCTCTCCAAAGGGGGTCTGTGGTCATTGACCCTTAGAGTGCACCTGGCAGCCATTTCTGCTTACCGGGCATGGGTCGGTCAGCCGACATTGGCTCAGGAGACATGTCCCCTCCGGTGCGTGAACCTCCACCTCCATGGGATCTACTGCTGGTACTGGCAAAGCTCATGGGCAAGTCATTCAAACCAATGCACAAGTGTGAGCTGTCCCACTTGTGGAAGACAGCCTTCTTGGTGGCTATCATGCCTGCCAGAAGGACAGGGGAGCTACAGGCGCTTTTGGTGGACTTCCCTTATCTAGTCTTCCGCAGGGACAAAGTTGTCCTGCGCCCCCACGCGAAATTCCTTCCGAAGGTGGTGTCAGAGTTTCACTTTAACCAGGTGTTGACTCTGCCAGTATATTTCCCTAATTACACCTCGGAGGCCAAATACAGGCTCCATACCTTGGACCTGAGACGTTCTCTCTCCTATTATAAGGAGAGGATGGCAGAAATTCGGGGAGAGGTTCGCCAGCTGTTTGTCACCTGTGCTGAAGCCGCTTCTGGCAGACCTGCAGCCAAACGGAGCATAGAAAGATGGATTACATCAGGCATAGGTCTGTGCTACGAGTTGGCGGGCAAGGAGCCTCCCAGAGGGATAAGAGCTCATTCTACCTGCCATACTGCTGCATCGATGGCTGCTTCCAGGGACATCCCTATCCAGGAAATCTGTCGGGCTGCTACGTGGAAGTCAGCAAACACCTTCATTACCCACTACCACATCGACCTTGAGTCATGCCGGGATGCTGGTTTTGGGGCCTCGGTTCTCCAATGTCTTTTCCCTAAGTGGGGGTGTGCCTTGCCTCCCTCCTCCCGGAGAACTGCTAGGAGTCTGCCAAACAGTGTGGGTGAACAACATATCCACGCTCCTAGGAAAACAGGTTACTCACCTGTAACAGTAGTTCTAGGAGTGGTATAAGTTGTTCATCCACACGGACCCACCCGACCTCCCTGGCTGCGGACGCACACAACCTGGCTTCCAGCGGGCTAAGATCTGGCGTCATAGGGCAGAGCAGAGGTATATACCACCCAGGTGGGTGGGAGGAGCTAGCTTGAAGACTTCTAGCTGATCTTAAAGGGAACGGGACATGCAAAACAGTTGGATGAACAACATGTACCACTCCTAGAACTACTGTTACAGCTGAGTAACCTGTTTTTTCTCACCTGCCATCAACGTAGTCGGCCTTAGATGGTACCGGTGATGGTAGCAAGATTTCGTTTGAAAGTTGTAATGGCAGAGTGTGTCCAGTTCACCGCCCTTATTGGGGCAACCATGGCTGGTCCTGTGTTTGGGGGGACAGTCCTCCAAAGCACAAAACTGGCAGTTCTGGATTTCTGGCTCCTTTTGACCTTGAGCTCTTATTCCTCTTTTGGGGGAAGAAGAATCGGTACCGTTCGAGGTCACCCTCTGGTATGTCTGCGTGGAGATCATCTGTGGTGGAGGGCGATAGGTCTGAACCGACTCTGGTGGGTTCCACTGTGGCCCCGCCCTTAATGGCCACGTTCTTCGACACCGGATCCCATCCGTGTCCTCGGTGGGGTTCCAGTGAGTAGTTTCACCTCTGGGCCGCTCCTTTGGAGTAGGGTGTTTTGGCATCTGTCCAGTTTTCCTGGCCAGTGGACCTGGTTCTGGGGCCTCGGAGCTGCTGAACCAGGGCCAGGTTGATTGGGCCTGGATGTGCACGGTGCCACCTTTGGTGCCAATGCCATTGAAGCTGACCCCTCATGCCTACCCCCCCCTCTACTTTTTCCATGCAGGGGCCAGCACGGGTACTGCTTTCCTTCTCCCCTCTCCTCCCTTGTTCTGGTCTATGGTGGCGGTGCCATGGGTGCCATATGGGTTCTGTTGGTGCCGCAGGTGGCGTTGATGCCACACGGTGCCGTACCATTGCCTTGAGTGATGCTGGCGCTGTGGGTGGTGCCAGTTGGTGCTGTGTGGCGGAACAAGTTGCAGAGTTTCCCTTCTGCGTAGCTCTTCTTTTCTGTGGAGGTTTTTGCAGAGTGGTTTTCCGCAGAATAAAGTGTTGTTCCACGGAAAATTATTCTGCGGATCCTAGTGTGTTGATATCTACGGAGGTTTCAGTGAAGTTCCAGTGGTTTTCCACTGGTGGAATTGTTTTTCTGCATTCCGCGCAGCACTACTGCCAGCTCCATGAAGTGCCGTTGAGCTCCTCTACATCTTTCCAGGGCGGAGTGTCAGTGATTCTGACCTAGACCTCCTCTTAGAGGTTCTTCTAGGGTAGAAGTGGATCCAGATGAGTCTCTTCCTGTCCCACTTGTTGGTGATGCAGCAGATGACTCCTTTTAGAGACTAGAATGCAGGCTTTCTCTATCAGCAGAGTCCATGATGGAAGATCTTCTTTTCAGTTTTTCTCAGGGATATGGGGTCCATCATAACATTTTAGGCTTCTTCTGCGGACCAAGGACTTCTGCATCTGGACTTCTTTCAATCGTCAGTACAAGTACACCCTGTGGAACGCTCTAGTTCAATGGTCGAGAGCCTTTTGGACTTTTCCGCTCCTTTGATAGGGGGTATATAGCCACCCCCCCCCCCCATGACACTGCTCCTACGGTGGCTACCATTGGCAATGGGTGATTAACATCTCCTCAGCTGTAATTCTTGGTTCGGTCCTCTGATTAAGTTATGGGGGGGGGGGGCGCTCAGGCTCCTTCTGCCACTCAGATGGACATCATCATCATTCTTGTAACAGGCAGTCCTTTCAAGGTAGAGGCCTGAGAGCCTTGTCAAGCACTAACTAAATGTTTTATAAAAAAAAAAAAAAAAATCATCACAGCAGAGGGCCTAGGCCCGAGAGCACCTGATAGCATCCTCTGGATCCAGCCCAGGTCCCACCTCCACTGCCTGAGGCAGTCGCCTCTCGACAGCGGTGGAGGGCTCCTGACTTATTCTCCTTCTAGGGGAAGTCCAGCCCAGTGGAGGTATGGGTCATCAGGATTTTCCGAGAGGGATTTTCTATTAATTTAGAGATTTTCCCTAGACCTAGGTGGCAGGCCAGTCTGTTGTTTTTTTTTCTGTCAGACTCTCTCTCTCCTTGGATCAGGGCCTCAGAACAACAGAAGTGACTCCATGGTGAGTTGGAACATAGGTTCCTACTTACTTGCTTGCCTCCAAGTTAACAGATGGCATGCTCCCTTTCTCGCCCTTAAAGGTCAAGTGGGTCCTTGTTCAGGAAGGAGTTCTCGGTATTCAAATCTTCGCTTCCTGGACATTGACTCTGTGCCATTCGCTCCGGGCTAGACTGTTCGGAAGCAGTTGCCTCAGCTTTACTCTCTGTTCCCTAGGAGGGTTTTTTCTATTTCAGGGAAGGTGTCAGTTTCAACTTCCTAGCAGCTCCTTGTGTTAAGAGCTACCCTAGATTCCTCCAGGGTGAGGGACGCTCTCTGTCACGAAGTTATTTCACTTCCGGCAGATGACAAAATTGTGATGTTTTTGTCAACAAGCAAGGTGGAGCATTTTCCTACCGCTGTACAGAAAGGCCGTGGTGCCTTGAGCATGTTGTGCCAGTTTCAGTTGTTGTACAGTCACTTTCATCAACTGGGGCAGCCCGAGCCTGGCCCTTTCTGCGTCCCCTCTTAACACAGGTCTGCCCCTATCCTGCTTCAGAAATCCAGACCCTGGTGTTTTCTGTCAGGATCATTATGTAGTAGACAAGTTCTCCTGTACATTTTTCCTCTCTTCCCTTAGTTCAGAGAGTGCTGCTCGAGTTGTAGGCAAACTGGGGCAGAGTGATTCCTCATCGGAATGGAAGTGGGTAGAGTCTGGTTTCTCCCAAACCTTTGCGGATGTCTTCTAAGTCTTGTATAGACCTTTCACCAGGAAGGCTTACGTGGCTAAATGGAAACCCTTATCCATTTGATGAACAGATCCCACCTGGACCCTTCGGTGCCCACCAGATAATGTGTTTTAGTGCCTCTTGGACCTGTCGTTCGCACGTCAGCCATACTTGGTAGTGGAGATACAGATCTGCACTTTTTCTGTCTGGCTTGGACCAGTAGACATTTCCTCTGGTTCTTGCCATTACTCAAGATCTTATCTGTGTCAGTCTTCACCATTGGGTAATGTGGCCGGAGGTCACGACCCCGTGGGAGCTTTTTTTTTTTTTCCATTTTGGATGGGCAGAGTCGACGCACCATCGGCACCGCCCTCAAGGCCAATGCACTACGTGGCCCTCCGGTTAGCCGTTAGGGTCATCAACCCCGCCTCCCCGCCAGTTCTTGTCTTCCGCCATAGAAGTCGCACTCTGTGGAGTTGCCGCGCCTAGAGGCCTGTTAGCACACAGAAAATCCTTTCGACGCTGTCTTTATATTCCTGCCAGTTCCGTTCTCGCCACCACTCAACGCCACTGTGGTAAGACTGTTCCTTTTCTTTATTTGTCAGCGACTTGAGTCTTTTGTTTAGTTTGTTTTGCCATGGATCATGTCTCTGTCGGGTGGCAAGAAATCGTTAAAGACGGGGTGGCTCTCTATACAGTGGTGCCCGTGCGGCTGCAAGAACTCCGTCACTGACCAGCATGACCATTGCCTTGCGTGTCTTGGCCCGCTTCACGACATGGATTCGTGTGATGCCTGCTTCTCCATTGACCATCGTGTCATCGAGCAACGCCACGTGGAAAGTTGGACAAGCTCCGTTGACTTTGGAGGCGGCACGCACTTTCGTCGGGCCAAGCTGCGGTCTTCGGCCTTTCTCCGGGTCCCTCCCGTTCTATACGGACTGTGGAGGAGGAGGCTTGCTCTAGTAGCATCGCCATTGCAGAAGCCCTTCACGCACAGGAGGCCCAGTCTGTCCCCCCTGTGAGGCAGGCGGGAGGCACTACACTGGCAATCGCCCTTTCAGGGGTGAAGGCTCTTCTGGTGTAGTCTGCTCTGGCTGGGAAGCCTGAGTTGACACCGTCCATCGGTGCCGTCTTGGGCCTCAGCAACGTTCGCGGCGCAGTGGGCCCTGATGGCGCTGCGGTCGGCGCCGGTCCATCGCTTGGCGCAGTCTCCATTGTCGATGCCGTTCGCGGTGCTGACGGCACTGTGGGAGGTTCTACTGCGCAGTTTGCAGTGCCGAGGCTGAGCGCGGCGCCATGTCTAGCTCTGGTGCCACTTGTGGCGCCGAGTGATGACACGCCGTGGGGGGTGTCTCGGTGCCATTCACAGTGCCGAGGGAGCTGTCTGAGCTGTCGTTGATGCCGTTCCTGACCTCTGCGCCACTTGCAGCGCCGTGGGTCAGGACAGCGCTGTGGCAGGCATCAACTCTGCTTCTGCTACCGCCCTCTGCACCATGTCTTCTTCTTGCATCATTCGCGGTGCAGTTGGAGACTTTGGCGCCGGCTCTGCTGCAGACACCCGGACTGGTACACACTTTGGTCGGGATGGCAGCTGGCATCCGCGTACTGTCTGGCATCGGACTTCAGTCTTCACCTCCTTGGAGGCGGAGTCAGAGTCTGATTCAGACAAGCTGTCCAACTCTTTGGAGTTGGCTGCCCACATGGACACCCAGGTAGTTTCCTCGACTGACCGGAGCCAGCCCCCCCTTTGAGAAGCAGGCAGTTGCCCCTGTGTCCAGGGTCGGGGGTGCTGACCAGTAGGCAGTGGTGCAGGCCACTATTGCTCTGCAGCCAGGCCTCGGAGGGTTTTCTGCCCCTTCAGTGGTGGTACCCCCTCAGGTGGTGTGCCTGGATCGCCCAACTTTAGGGCCGATCAGAGCACCTACAGGAGGGAAGGGGACGGTGCTACTCCCTGGGTAGTCTCTTCAGGGACAGACCAGGGTTGTCCGCTGCCTAGGCTGGTGTTTATGAGGAGAAGGGCTCTTTCAGACTCCGAAGGTCGGGGTTCGTGGCAACCTTTTCTGGGACCCACCTGGGTTCGGGAAGGAGTTGTAGTGCGGACCTTCGCCCTTCCTTCTGGGTCTCTTTGAGAGGGCCTTGTTCTTTGAAGGTAGGGGACCGTCCTTTTGGAGTTCCACAGCACCGGTCACCTCACGGGGAATCTTGAGGGCGCAGCCTAGGCAGTTCCAGCATGGTTGATCAGCTGTCGGCTGTTGAGTTTTCTGGAGCTCCCTCTTCCCTTGGGGTTCCAGCTGTGCTCTTGGGGACATTCGATTCCTGTTGTTGGCTCTGCCCCCACTCCTCTGTCACCTTCTCCTGCTCTCCCAGGCATTCTTGGCCCTAGCTGACCTCTTTCCTGGGAGCAATTCAGGGCTATAGCTGCTCATTTCCCTTCATATGTCAGGGCCATGGACAGGTAGATGTTCCAACCTCCCCCTGAGCAACCAGCCACTGAATCTATGAGGTCCTCTGCTTCCTCATCCTCCTCTTCGGGAGGAGAGGAGCCCTCTATCCACATCTCATCTGCTACTGATCTCGCGGAGTATCAGCGTTTCCTCGTGAGGATGTTGGAGGACCTGCATTCACCCCACCCACTCAGCACAATCCGGAGCATTAAGCCTTAAGTAGATGATTTCAGCTGCGGACACCCTTGTGGTGCCCCCAGCCTGCTGCTTTCTGGGAGGCGTTGTTGTGTTTCTGGCAAAGACCCTTTACGGAGTCCCAGCCCCTAGGGATCTGCGCCAGAAGTATTGTGCCCCCCAGAGTCTCCAGGTAGTTTGCCCTCATCCTCAGTGAGACTGAGACGCGTTGGACACTTCGATGGGCTTCGTGTCTTCACCGTGACTGGCCCCAGACGCAGAGATTCCATGGATTTTGAAAGCTCCCATGGGGTTGTGACCTCTGGCCATATTACCCAAAGGTGATGAATGATGAAGATGCACAGAAAGATCAGGAATTATGGTAGGTACGTAATTTTCATTTCAAACAACGTGAAGTCTTCCTGTATTCTGACGTATTGCAGTTAGCCCGAGCACTTGAACTGCTCCGGAGAGGAAAGAGTTAAATTCTATGCAGAGTTAGAACGTTGAGCTCGAGCTCAATTCAAACCTCTGTCTGTTGCACTTTGAAGTGTAACTGTCAGATTCTTTACTTCGCCTAACTGAACAGTCGCTCCGGAGATTTCTCCTTTGCTCTCGGTTGGCGATTTAAAAATCGTCAGTTTTACCGATATTATTTTATTACTTTTCAGTTCAGATCCCTGTCTGTGGTACAGTAAGTACATAGGTAGTAGACTTGGCTAGAAAAGTGTGTGGAAATTGTAGTTTGAATTTGTGTGACTGGTTCAGCTGAACCGGTCTCTGGGTTACTGATTGTTTTGCTTTTTCTTTACAGGAATTTTAGTGTGAGGTACCGGTCCTTGTCGGTTTAAAAAAAAAAATAAGTTTTTTTTTTTCCAAATACCCGAAACACGCTTGGAAACCGATAAGGGTGTCTTGCCTGGCGGTTGCTATAAAAAGGGTAAGGGTTTAGTTATGGCTTTGTCTTGAGAAACCCAAGGAAAAAAACAGGCCCACTGGGTTTCAGCACTGCAGTGAGTGTGGGGAGGCCTTTGCTAAGGCTGACCCCCATACCACTTGTGTTTACTGTCTGGGTTTTAGTCACCTAGAGTCAGACTGCCAAATCTGTATTAAAAAAAAAAAAAAAAATTTTCCCTAAAGCCACCCTCGATAAAATGTTGGGCAGGCTTTGGGAAAAGGAGGCCAAGAAGTCCGCTGACCCGGATGGCCAGCCTGGTTCGGTTCCGACCGAACCAGAAGGAGTGCTCTCTGACCAGGGTGAGACTCCTTCAAGCAATAGGAGAGCCAATTCTGAGGGATCGGTTCCATCAAAATGAAAAGACAAATCGGCCGGTTCGGATCCAGAACCGCATCATCCGACCACCGAGGAAATTGCCAGAGCGATTCGTATAGTGCAGTCGCTTAGTTCGGTTCCGACTGATCCGGCGCCTTCTGGTAGGCGTTCGGTTCAGTTGGTCCCTCCGGTTCAAGACTATGCCCCTGAAGATTTTTATGAACCGGATTTGGAAGGGGACGATAATTATGATGATGATGATGGAATTGAAGGTCTGGATGAGGCTATCGAACCGGTCATCTCCCCAGACAGGCCTTCTGGTGTTTCCCCTCCCAGGCTTTCGGAGTCCCCTTCCCACTTTATGTTATACAGGAAAGTGGCAGAAACCCTCCAGCTCCCTATGGAGGAAGCTGTTGAGGAACAAGTGGAGCCTGACTTTGTGGAGATGATGGACATCCCATAGTCCAAAAGGTTGTCTATTCCCCTTCACAAATCCTTTGGAAAACGGACACAAAAGCTGTTACAATCTCCAAATTCATTACCCCCTGTGGACAGATGGATGGACAAGAGGTACATGCTGTCAGGCTCAGGTACAGAGTACTTGTACCAGCAGTACAGCCATGTTGGAGTTGTGCAGGCTGCAGCCTGTGATGAGGCTAACATTCCCTTGGCTTCACACCCCCCAGATAAAGACTCCAGGAAACTGGATGCCATGGCAAAAAAGCAGTACATGGCATCCTCTTTGGGACTCAGGCAGACGAATTACATGGCCTGTCCAGGTGGGACACTGTACTGGCACTGGCTAAGCAGGCCCCTTCCCAGCTTGCCAAGGAGCTGCAGAAGGTGGCTGCTGATGGGATTGAGGCATCAAAGATTCAATTTCATGCTGCTGTGGACCCCAACAATGTTTCATCTAGTCATGGCTACATCTGTGTCTCTTCGGAGACTGGCTTGGCTCAGGTGTACTAGCCTTTCTCAGGATACCCAGGCTAAGGCCATGTATTTTCCTGTGGTTAATAATTTTCTGTTTGGGGAGCAGACAGAGAATTATATGAAGAAAATGGATTAATACAGGACCACCTATAGGAGTGCCCAGGCCAAGGAAAGGCAGGCAACTCCTCATAGACAGCAAGCTAGGGGCAGGCCTTTTCATAGGTCTTTCTACCAAGCAGAAGCCTCCTCTCCTTTTTCTCAGGTGGGTTCTTCAGAGGGAGAGGCAGAAGGGGGTGAGCAGGGCTGCATCCACCTCTCAGCCTAATGCTCCTGCCAAGCAGACACCCTGAGGTGTCAGCCCGGGTCGACTTCCCCATTTCTGTAGGAGGCAGGCTGGCATACTGTTTCCAGGACTGGATGTCTGTTACCTCAAACAAGTGGGTCCTGGAGGTAATAAGCCAGGGATTGTCTCTCAGCTTCAAAAAATTCCCAAAGCTTAGAGCCAGATGTTTTCCACCTGCAAGCATCTCTGAAACCATTGCTCTAGAGGCAGAGGTTTCTTCTCTTCTGGCCTTGAGGGCCATAGAGAGAGTTCCTACAATACACAAGGGAAAAAGTCTGTACTCCATGTACTTCCTTACCCTGAAAAAAAACAGGGGAGTGGTGGCCCATCCTAGACTTAAGAAACCTGAACAAACATTTGTTGAAGCCAAAGTTCAAAATGGTGACTCTGGGAATAATTCTTTCCTCTCTAAGGCCAGGGGACTGGCTAGCCTCCCTGGACCTAAAGGATGCCTACTTTCACATTCCCATCAGGTGCTCCCACAGAAAGTACCTCAGGTTCGAACTGCCTTCAGGCCTTTACCAGTTCAAAGCAATGCCTTTCAGCCCAACATCAGCTGCAAGGGTGTTCACAAAATGCCTGGCAGTAGTAGTGGCTTTCCTAAGGAGAAAAAATATCACCATATTCTTGTACCTGGATGACTGGCTCATAGTGGGTCAGTCTCCAGACCAAGTCAAGTCAGATCTAAAAGTGACCCAGCAAGTGCTCACTTCTCTAGGTTTCCTTCTCAATCTTCCCAAGTCAGTTCTCGAGCCAGTACAACTGTTAACTTTCATAGGGGTGGAACTAGACACTGTCAAAGCAAGAGCATTTCTTCCCATGGTAAAAGTGAAGGCCTTCATGGAGCTGGCTTTTTCCTTCCACCCTCTGGTCTCCCGACCAGCAAGACACTTTCTTCAGTTGCTGGGCCACATGGCAGCTTCCACTGCAGTGGTCCAGGGGGCCAGATTTCAGATCAGAGACATTGTTTCATCTGAGGGCTTTTTGGTCTCAGAAAAAAGATCCTTTGACCGAACTGATTCCAGTGACTCAGACTCTGATCCAGGCTCTTCAGTGGTGGCAGGATCAGGACAATCTCAGACAAGGGGTCCCATTGATTTCTCAGTCTCATTCTGTGTTCCTAACCACAGACGCCTCTCTCCTGGGTTGGGGAGCCCACTTGGAGGCAATCACAGTCCAGGGAGCGTGGTCCACTCAGGAGTCTCTTCTCCACATCAACCTTCTGGAGCTCAGGGTGGTTTAATTGGCTCTACAGGCTTTCTCACAATCAGTAAAGAACAAGGTGGTTCAAGTCAGGACAGACAATATCACCATCATGTGGTACATCAACAAGCAGGGAGGCACTCGGTCTACGGCCTTGTGCACGGAAGCCATGAAAATATGGTCCCTGGCTTACTCCCTACAGACCTCTCTGGTAGCAGTCCACCTCCCAGGAAAGGACAGTGTGCTAGCAGATGCATTGAGCAGGATTTCCCAGTGCCATCATGAATGGTCCCTGGATCCTCTAGTGTTGAAAGTGATTTTTTTCTAGATGGGGCACTCCAGAGATGGATCTCTTTGCAGCCCCAGACAATCACCAACTTCCTGTCTTCTGTTGGAGACCCCCAGTCTTGGGCTCAGTCCCTCTGGATGCTCTGATTCTGAATTGGGAAGGGAGATTTCTGTATGCCTTCTCTCCTTTTCCTCTGCTGTTCAAGGTCCTGGTCAAGATAAGGTCGCAATCTTGCAAAGGGATCCTGATTGCTCCAGATTGGGCCAGGCTGCCTTGGTATCCCCTGTTGCTGTCCCTAGCAGTTCATCTCCCCCTATCTCTTCCCAGGAATCACAATCTGTTAACCTCCTCTCAGGGGAGGATCTGGTATCCCAACCTTCAGTCTCTCAATCTCAAGGCATGGCTCTTGAAGAGTTAGAATATGCAAGTCTGCATCTGTCTCAAGGGGTTCTGGACATTCTCAAAGCCTCTTGAAAACTTGCCACCAGAAAACTATAACCCTAAATGGAAGAGATTCAGCATCTGGTGTTCCAAAAAGCATATATCCCCAGACACTGCTGAATTGTCTGCAGTTCTGGATTATATGGTTCACCTCAATGGCCTAGGCCTCAGACCAGCTACTCTCAAAGTACATTTGTCAGCTGTTCCTGCTTTTCTGTCAGTAGGAAAGCCTTCTTCACTGGCATCTCATCCTGTTTTCTGTAGATTTTTCAAGGGATTGCTTCATACCAATCCTCCCTTTAGGGATCCTACCCCTGCCTGGGATGTTAACATTTGCATTGCCTAGCTTATGCAACCCCCTTTTGAACCTTTGTCTTCAGCAGAACTTAAGTATTTGACTTAGAAGACTGTGTTCCTGGTAGCTATTACCTCTGCCAGACGTATCAGTGAGTTGCAAGCTCTGTCAGTGGAGCCTGATTTCATCTCATTGCATAGAGATAAGGTGGTCCTTAGAACCAATAGGAGGTTCTTAGCTAAAGTGGTTTCAGATTTTCATTTGAACCAGTCCGTGTCTCTCCCTGTATTTTTCACTGATCATTCTTCTTCAGGAGAGAGGATTACACAGTTTGGATGTTAAAAGGGCCCTTAGTTACTACATTGAGCATACTAAGGTACATAGGTTTGACTCCCTCCAGTTGTTCCTCACCTATGGGGAAGTGGGTTAGGGCAAACCTGCCACTAAGAGAACTATTGCCAGGTGTATTGTATCTTGTATACAATTCTGCTATGAAAAGCTAGGCAAAATACCACCCTGAGGCCTGAGGGCTCATTCGACTAGAGGTACAGCTGCTTCCCTAGCTGCTGCCAGGGTTTTCTTTACTAAAGATATGCAAAGCAGCCACCTGGAAAACAGAGTCCATACATTCACCAAGCATTAATCTCTGCATATCCAAGCTCTGAGTGATGCTCGGTTCGGTACAGCAGTACTGCAGAGCCTATTTCCAAAGTAGGTTCGAATCCCTCCTCCATGGAGGTACTGCTTGGTAGTCTGCAATATGTCAGAATACAGCACGACTTCATGTTAATTTGAAGAAAAAATTACTCACCTTAGTAATTGTTTCTCCTAATGGAGTCTTGCTGTATTCTGACCTCCCTCCCTCCCTTACCTCTCAGAATCTGTTTTTGGGAAGTGGGCTGACAGGTGCAGTGTTGCACCCCAGAGGTGCATTTGGGCACTCCCTCTTTTTAGAGAGAGGGAGTGGGTTATGTTTCTTTATTTCAATAGTCATAAGTTGTTCACTACCTGGTTTTTGATTTGGATTTCTCGACTTGAGTTTTTTGGGGATCCAAATATTTGGTTGCCATTTGGCTAGTAAAGGTCTACAGTTTCCACATAGTGAGCTAGTTAGTATTAGCGCGTAAGAATCTGACGGTTACACTTCAGAGTGCAGCAGACAAAGGTTCGAACTGAGCTCGAGCTCAACGTTCTATGCTCTGCCTAGAATTTAACTCTTTCCTCTCTGGAGCAGTTCAAGTGCTGGGGCTAACTGCAGTATGTCGGAATACAGCAAGACTCCGTTAGAAGAAACACAATTACTAAGGTGAGTAATTTTATCTTTTTGCCTTAACTCCAGAAGGGAAGGGTGCACTCCTTTCTCTCTGTGAATGTTAGGACGGTTCTGCGATTCTCATCAACAGAACGAAAAGCAACATGTCGAGCAATTTTTATAGCTTTAACATGCCTCAGCTAGGTCAACTTCTTGCCCTTAGAGGTTTTCGGCTAGGTTAGTAGCATGTCTTCGACACTAATAGGCCTTGTCTCAGGCCAATTGAAAGGCCAGGTTCACACCACTCTTATCGGAGTGGTTGTGGCTTTCTGGCCGAGATTCGTAATATGTCCATTGCAGTCTTCTGCAAGGTAGGGGGTTGGAGCTCATTGCATACCTTTGTAAAGCACTATGTTCTTTCTAGACATCTCCTTTCTTGGCAGGACAGTCCTTTGGACTTCCATTCTGAGTGAGCCCTAGCTCTGACCGCCCTTAGCTTGGTACTCACCCATTAGTGTGAATGAGTGGTGGAGACTTGAGTCAGGAAGATATGGAAATTACGTACTTACTGTAATTCTTGATCTTCTTGGACGCAGTCTCCATCACTCATTCACACGCTCACCCACCATCACCTGGGTTCACTCATTTTGTTTCTTTGGTTTCACTGCCTTGTTGTTCGGGCTGTGAAGACATTGTTCAATAGACCCTTCTTGCATGGGTCATCTGGGCCTTCACATTCCCGGAGGTTAGGGTAAGTTATTTATTTTCTAGGAGCGTGGATATGTTGTTCATCCACACTCTTTGACGTGTCCCCTTCCACTTTAAGATCAACCGGAAGTCTTCAAGCTGATTCCTCCCACCCACCTGAGTAGTATATACCTCGGCTCCGCCCCATGACGCCAGATCTTCCTTTCTGCTGGAAGATTCGGGTTGCCTCCCTCGTGCTCACACATTTTGTAGGCCCTGGCTCTAATACCTTCTATTATTCCAAAAATTTATGTCGTTCGCGTTAGCGATCGTGAGTTTAACTCTTTGATTACGGAAGACCAGTCTTCCCCTGGATTTTGTCTGTGTCCTTGCGGCCAGAAAATGTTGCGCACCGATCCCCTCACCGTGTGCGTTTATTGCTTCGGTGTTGACCGTGACGCCTCAAAATGCGATGTGTGTCTCGCCTTTCATCCTAACGTCCTCGACGACCATCTCACGTGCCTGAAGTTGGGGAGGCCAGAGAAACGGATCCCTCCGGTGAAATCCAAGGAGGCTCGGTGGGTGAATTCCATAGCTGCAGGATCCGCCGAGCAATTGGAATGCATGCAATCATTCGAAGAGGAAGCAGCCCACGCTGCAGAGACTTCTCAGAGCTTCTTCGTTCCACTCAACCTGGGTTCTACCTTCTCGGGTTCCTTCCGAGAGTTGTGCCAGTCTCTCCCGACAAAGGGAGAGGCGCCTGTGGGCATGCACTCCTCTCATTCCCATTAACGGGAGAAGGATCCGAGATCTTCTTCATCTCAACAGAGGCGTTCTTGGGAGCGTGAGAGATCTCTGTCCCAGGAACATGCGGTCTCAACTTCAGTTGAGATTGCTTCTTCGGCTGCTGGCTTTTCGGCTTTGCCGTCAGGTCAGTCGACTGAACTGTAGATCAATGATGTAGAGATTGTCATCGACCCGATCGAGCCTTTATCGCCGACTCCAGTCGATGATTCCCTCGTTCGAACTCCTAATTTGGTCTTCCCTGATGACAAGACTCAGCCTGCTGGGACTCCCATCAAGGAAATGGTTGCCCTACCCCAGGAAATCTCCGGTCCTGCCTGTCTCCTGAGCGATCAAGTCAGCCTGTCCAATCTTGATCGAGGTCTTAGACCCCCTCGACTGAAAGGCCGAGGAAGAGCCCAAGACGCTCTAAAAAGAGGTGATGCCATCGGTCATCCTCATCCTCCTCGGATGAGGAGAGGCTCCGGCAAGAAACTGGCCATTACCTGGCTTTCACCTCCTAGGCCGAAGCCGACTCCTTCGGAGCCGATTAAATCTGTTCCCCAGCCCGCGGAGCCAGTAAAACCTCCAGTCTGGCCTAAAACGGTCTCTCCACTGGCCTTGGTGGAACCACCGCCCAATCAGCCTGTGGGAGGGGTTCCTTCCAAGGAATATAGGCCGGACACCGGGCTTCCCCGGCATTGGTCATGGTCACCCCAGACCACCCTCAGCAAGTCGAAGGTGACCTGGGCGGACGACCGTTATATCCGGATTCTGACGTCACTGGCCTGCATTCTCATCCTGAGAATGACGAATCAGCCATTGGCTTAGAGATGGAGGAAGGTCCGTTGTCTTTTCAGGGCATTCTTTGCCTCATCTCTCAGTCCACAGGGTTGCCCCTGGAGCCAATCCAGAAAAAGGCAGAGTACCCTCTTACGGACATCCTTAAGAGAGGAGATACCCCGATGGAGGCCTTTTTGGCCCAGCCTTAGAACTCTGGCAGCGCCCTGCCTCTTGTCCAGCTCCATCTTCCCACATGGCCCACAAGTATGTGGTGCCCTGAGGTCCCTTGCGGGGTTCACAGAGCACCCTACGGCCGAGAGCCTGGTGACCACCTTTGTGTTCAGGCGTACTGACAGTTCTTCATCCGACACTGACTGGCCTCCTGATAAAGAGTCCAAGGTTTTGGACTATTCAGCCAGGAAAGTCTGTGCAGCTTCCTCCTTGGGCCTTCATCAGTCAAGTTCGGCCGTCATCATGGCACACTTCTCTCACGCCCTTCTAGGGTCTCTGGATGAAGTCCTCCCACATCTCCCCACGGACATGCAGACCATGGTCAAGCAGGTCCAAGATCAGGGCTGAGCTGTTGCCAAACAGCAGCTTCAGACAGCCCTCGGCATTGGGGAGTCTTGTGCCCATTCAATGGCTGCCGCAGTTGCCCCTCGTCGTTGGGCTTGGCTGAGGCTCTCCTCCTTTCTGGCGGATGCCCAGCACAAACTGGCTGACGTGCCCTTCCTAGGACCGACCTGTTTGGCCCAGGAGTATCTGATCACCTTCAGTGAATTGAGCAGTTCAGTACCACCTTGGACGCTACTTCTGCCAAGGGTTCTTCGGGCAAGGACCAGCAGAAGAAAAATAAGCCTTTTCGTCATTCTTCCCCTGCGGCTCAGCAGTCCTCCTTTCAAGGTGGACAGCAGCACCAGCAACAGCAGCAGGCTCAAGCTTGGCAACCCCTGCCCAAGCCTGGGCCCTCCCAGGCCAGTAAAAGAGGCTGAGGTTCAGGTCCTGGAGCCTCCTCCTCCTAGCCTGCTCAGTGACGGGGGCTGTCAACCCCTCTACTGTCACCTCAGCTTTGGGTCCTCCAGTGGGGGGCCCGCTGTGCCACTTTCTTTCCGCCTGGTCCACTGTCACTTCAGACAGGTGGGTTCTCGAAGTAGTCAGTCAGGAACTGCCTCTGGAATTCGAGCAGTACCCTCCAAGCTGAGCCCATGCCCCTCGGGAGGAAAGAGTATCTGTTCAGACTCTGTCGGCTCTCCGAGATGACATTGCTCAGCTCCTCCTCAAGGAGGCAGTAGCTCCAGTAGTGGATCCTCCAGCAGACCCAGGCTTTGTCTCCAGGTACTTCCTGGTGCCCAAGCAGACGGGGGGGCTGGTGCCCATTCTAGATCTGCATGACCTGAATCAATATCTCAGGTCACGCACCTTTCGAATGGTCACTCTCTCCCAGATCATACCATCCTTGGAGAAAAACATGTGGTTCTATTCACTGGATGTGCAGGACGCGATCTTTCACATCCCTATCCATCCGTCCTATCAGCAATTCCTCCACTTCAGGGTCAAAGGGACCCTATACGGTTCGAGCCATGACGTTCGCCTGTCATCGGCCCCACGGGTCTTCACCAAATGCATTGCAGTGGTGTCGGGGGTCTGGATTATCTCTACCTCGACGATTGGCTCTAGCAGGTCCCACCCAACGTGAGGTGGAGAGGTCCAGGGACCTAGCCCTCCAGACCTGCTCCCAACTCGGCCTCCTGATCAATGAGGCTATGTCGGAACTCATGCCTTCTCAGGTGATGGGCTTCATTGGGGCAGAGCTCGAATCTTGTCAAGCCAGAGTTTGGCTTCCAGAGGACTGGGTGGAGGGTCTTTCCTTCTTTCCCAGTCATTTCTGGTTGGGCAATTGTGCCCTGCCCGGGACTTTATGCCTTCAAATGGAAAAGGTTTTCCATTTGGTGTCAGGGCAAGGGCCTGGACCCTTTGTCCTGTTCAGTGGCTAAGATTCTTGACTACCTTTGGTCTCTCTCCAAAGGGGGTCTACGATCATCGACCCTTAGGATGCACCTGGCAGCCATCTCTGCTTACTGGGCGCAAGCCGGTAAGCTGACGGTGGTGCAGGAGACTGTGGTTGGGCACTTTTTCAAAGACTTGGATCACATATCCCCTCCCGTGTGTGAACCTCCACCTCTGTGGGATTTACTGCTGGTACTGGCAAAGCTCATGGGCAAGCCATTCGAATCAGTGCACAAGTGTGAGTTTTCACACTTGTGGAAGACGGCCTTCCTGGTGGCTGTCATGACTGCCAGAAGGACAGGGGAGCTCCAGCCACTTTCGGTGGACTCCCCTTATATGGTCTTTCACAGGGACAAGGTTGTCCTATGCCACCACCCAAAATTCCTTCCGAAGGTGGTTTCAGAGTTTCACCTTCACCAGGTGTTGACACTGCCAGTATACTACCCTAATTACACTTTGGAGGCTGAGTACAGGCTCCATACTTTGGACCTGAGATGTGCTCTTTCCTATTATAAGGAGAGGACAGCGGAAATTCGGGGAGAGGTTCGCCAGCTGTTTGCCACCTACGCTGAAGTCTCTTCTGGCAGACCTGCAGCCAAATGGACTATTGCAAGATGGATCACATCATGCATAGGTCTGTGCTACGAGTTAGCAAGCAAGGAGCCTCCCAAGGGGATAAGAGCTCATTCTACCCACCATACTGCTGCATCAGTGGCTGCTTCAAGAGACATCCTTTTACCATCTGCTGATGTGAGTATCTCGATTCTGTTTTGATTTTGGTCTGTTTTAAGTTGGTAGTCTAATAATTCACTTAGGGGTATCAGTGAAAAAATAATATTTCACCCTTACTCTGTACATTTGCCTTTCTGCTCTGATGTTTAATAAAGTCTCAATTCTTTCCCACGGGTGCATAACCTTTATTTTCTTCAGAGTCCATCTGTACCTGCAATGCCTCAGCTGACAGTAATTTTGCTTCTAGTCTTTTTAAAGCATTGTGATGTTTTTTCTACTATTCTGAAAAGAAATAATACACCCTCTCAAAAATATATTGATTGTTTCCCATATTGAAAACCAGGAGAATTCTTCTGGAGCATTTCTGAAAAGAAAAAATTATATCTTCCTTTGCAGCATGGGTGCAAACTGTTCATCCTGCCATAAAGAGATGTCCAAATTCCATGCCTTTGGTTCAGATCTAGTATGAGCAAAATCAATTTCCATTTAATAGGATGCATGGTTAGATATGATTATGGAATTATATCTAAAGAATTCAATTTATACCATGGGGTGAGATCAATTCCAGTGGAATAAATCATGTTCTTTCCACTGCAGTGAAATAAATCCTCCTGACGTTAGCCGAGTTAAAATAAATACCGTTTATACCAACTGTGCTGTCGTCACCCACCTGTATGTGAAAGCACTAACAAACGACCCTCTAATTTGCTTACTTCTGAAACACTCCCTGTAGTCTTATGAACACACGTAACAAACATAATGACACTCTCGTGCAGCAATCCTTTTTAGTCTAGCAAGCTGCAAATCTCTCGTGCTGTATTTCAAACTGCATTGGATTCTGACTCAGATTAAACCACACAATGCCTCTGAACAATCAGCTGTTCATATCTCCAAACATGGAAGCACAGATATCGCATTATAACAACTTTACAGTGTTTTTAAACTCATGACTTACTGCGTTTTACTTTAAAATACTTCTTCCACAACTCACCACAAACGTAAAACACTCTCACAATACTGACAGTGCTGTAAGAAATGCGCCTTTAAACATAACGCAGCGAGCAGCACAACAAATTTCAAATCTGCACCAAGGATTATGAACATACATCCGAAAACGTGTAAATTAGTATAATATTCACATTCAGAAATACACACATACCTGGAAACACAAATCGTGACTACTAGCACCAAACGTAAGAATGTCCCCTGCCCCACATAGCCAATCAACACACACACACACACCCCAACCAATAACAGAACACTGTATCACTCATTCATACAAACTCACACACTACCACAACACAGCACCACCATCAGTACAACTTGAATGAACCTCACAAAACCACACATCTCTCTTTCTCACTAAAATTGATCTTACCCCCGTGGTATAAATAGCACACATGATGAGCAGATCGTGGAATATGTAAAATATTTTCACTCCTGCATCGTGAGCACTGTATATTTCACTCGTGCCTTCTGCACTCGTGAAATATCCAGAGGTCACTCTGCAGGAGTGAAAATATTTTCCATATTCCACTCCTGCCCATCATGTACTGTATCCCCTATTTATTTTCAGTAGGGCATTAGATATAAAACAAATCTATTCTGGACAAAGTATTACATGCTTTTGAATAATGAGAGAATCTAAGCATATTTGGATGTACAAAATGGAAAGGATCCACTAATACTAAATCTTGCATGTCATTTTCAATTAAATTAAGGGTCTTTTTCTTACGTTCTGGGGCAGAATGTGCTCTATCTAAATATGAAAGGTCTATATTAAAGTCACCCACTATGATACGCAGAGAATCATAAGCTGCAACCTGTAAAAACAGTTCCGTAAAAAAAAGGGGTTGTCTTCATTAGGAGCATAAAGGCTAAATATTGATACAGTAACTTGTTCCATTATGAGCTTTGCATTCACCCACCGACCCTGAGGTCGATGTGAGTTTGAAGAATTTGTGGTTTCAAATTCTTTTTAACAAAAATGGCAGTACCTCTTGCATTGCTGGCATATTCCGTATAAATGTCTATAGCTTGAAACAAGTTGCCAAAATAAATAGCATCTTACTTCTCAAAATGTGTTTCCTGGAGTAGCAAACACCGTTTTTTCCCATTAATATAATTCACTAGTTTAAACTAATTCTTGGCCATTGTTAGAGGACAGCAGACCATTTACAACTTTATTTACTTTGTTCCCCTGAAAATAAATCTTAAGAATGTTTCCATGCAGTTCTATATTATACCCACACTCATATTGTATTATTGTAAAATAAATTTTTTTACATTTCCTCCCCCCCCTCCTGTTTTTAATTGGCCTTCTAATAGGTAAATTATAGCACCCTTCCTACATCTAGAAGATGACACACTGTCTGCTGTGCATAAGATGCTCTGTGAGCCTACCCGTCCTGATCCATTTGTGTTATTTGAATTATTATCTGGAATTCTATCTAGCATGAGATTATCATGTTGCTTTGATTTAACCTTGATTTTTCATCTTCCGTCTTAGTCCTCCCCCCCAAAGCTAATACATTTTTCTACAACCTTTTTCTCATCTATTACTGCAAACCTTCTATTCTTGGATAACTCTTATTTCAACAACTAAAGAGAATACAAATCAAGAGGGGCGGACCGAAGCCCCTCCCTTTTTTTTTTTTTTCTTTTTCTTTTTATATGAGGAGGCCAAAAGAACACTATTGTAAAGCCTTAGTTTCCTTCAGATTACCCCTTTGGATTTAGGGCTTCATTTAGTGACTGTATAGGCTTTTCAGCAGAGGGTAGAGCAATTGCTTGAGTTGTTAATGCTGAGGCTGGGGCATCTTATGTCGTCCTTGTCCTGAGGGTTTCTAAGACCCCCTGTAGGGTAAAAAAATATATATTGTTCCATCAAGATTAACTCTTAATTTGGCAGGTTATAGTAGTAAACATTGAATTCCCTCTCTTCATAGTGCGTCTCTAACTTGATCAAAAGCTTTTTGTTTTACCACTCACTACTGAAGGGGGCAAATCAGTAAATGCTTGTAGCTTAAGTCTATTGTAATAGAGGCCTTTCTCCATCTTAGCTTTTTGCAATATTTTTTCATGATCCTGATATTTTAATGGATTAACATACATGAACCTGGGTCTGAAATCCTGCTGTGTGCCAAATGCTTTGTGGGCACGATCCATTTCAACTTTCTTCTCCGGATATTTCAGACTCAGTATCTTAGTAAACATTTCTTCACAAAAGTGTAATGGGTCTGGCCATTCAGTGCCCTCTGGAAGATTATAAATCTTGTGATTGTCTCTCCTAGACTTTGTTTCAAGGTCCTTCACTTTTAATTTTAAAGCTTCTAGTTCTTTAGTTGTGTGAGTTAAATTGGAAGAAAACTTAGGAATCTGATCTTCCATAACACTTATTCTTAGCTCACAGGCATCTGACGTAATGGATAAAGCCTCTAATTTACCAACAACTTCGGTGAATTTTTTAGCCAATGTTGAAATGGCAACATTCACATTACCAAACCCCGCCTTTAACTCCTGAAGAATCTTTTGTTGTGATTCCTCAAATTTATCCGTTGGAGCGTCTGCACCTGCAGTAGTTCCTGTGAAAATCAACTCAGCTTTTTCTGCCATTTCAGCTTGTATTTGCTGATTAGCCTGCTCTGGTATTTGTTTGTCCTACATATTATATTTATCCTGAGTACTTTGTTTTTCAAAACAAATTTCAGATTTATCTGGCTTATCCTGTTTGTCAGTCTTGTCTTGTTTGTCCATGTGCTTAGCTGACCTTGTTTTTGGTAATGAGGACATTTCGGCGAGTTGCAGGGCTGCTTTGTTACAAACTGGATAGTCTAAAAACCCTACTATTGTCTACTGAGCCCAAGTTCCTTTTCCCCAGAACTATATTGTTTTGTTTTTCTTTAAATGGAGTTGGGGGTCGTGGCACCAGTGGCAATTCATTCACATTGGCAAAACCTCGACTTAATTTTCAGAACACATTCCTCTAAGTACAACATTTTTTTTAAATCCTTACTCTGGGTATCAGTTGCTTCATCCAGCCCATTTGGGCTTCCCAAATTTTTTAGAAAATGTCAATACCGAACCTTGTGGAGACAGACAACCAGGTTTCATTATGTGTAACCAAGATTCTAGTTACGTGGATATGTTGTTCAGTCCACACTTGTTGGCAGGTTACTTGCCGCTTTAAATGTTGCCGGAAGGTCTTCAAGCTGGCTCCTCCCACCCACCCAGGTGGTAAAACCCTCGGCTCCGCCCCATGACGCCAGATCTTCCTTACAGCTTGGAAGCTCAGGTTCCCTCCTTTGCACTCTGCATTTTAGGCCTGGATCCACACTCTTCGGAATTTCCAAAACTAATTTTAAAATTTACAAGACTACGGTTTTCGTCTTCCCTCGCTGCTGCGATGGACAAATCGACTCCTGGCTTCCTTCGGTGCCCTTGTGGGCAGAAGATGCCCCAGACAGATCTGCACTCCACGTGCGTCTACTGCCTAGGGCTTGGACACGATTTGCAGGTCTGCGAATTGTGCATGTCATTCTTGGCTTCGGTCTTGGAGGACCGTGCTGCCAGACTTCTTCTTGGGCGCCCCGAGAAACGGTACCCGCCGGTAAAGTCTAAGGAGGCCCGTTGGGCGGTGTCCATCGGCAGGCTCCGCAGAGCAGTTGGAGCAGATGATCGCCCTCGAGGAGGAGGTGGCCCAGGCCACTTCTTCTTCCTCCTCGGCCGCGGCATTTATCCTGCTATCCTTGGGCTCCTCCTACACTACTTCTTTTAAAGAGCTTTGTCAATCCCTCTCCACGAAGGGAGAAGGGCCATCGGGACATTCCAGTCGGTCCAGAAAGAAGGGCTGTAAAGGTAAGTCCCACCGTCGACATTCGTGGGAGAGAGATCCCCTTCACCGGACCGTCGACTCTCGACTTCGGTCGAGGTTGCATCTGCTGGCTTCACGGTGTCCCCGTCAGGTCAGCTGGCCGAAACATCCATCGACACGGTCGAGATTTTTCTCGACCCGTTGGACGGTTTGTCGCCTGGAGATGCCGACAACCCTTCTTCACCAGTTCCCCAGTGATTACCGAGGACTTGCCTGTGCCTCCTGTGCTGAAGTTCCTGGTTAAGGTCCCTGCACCGAAGGAGGAGCAGGTTTCCCCCGTTCCCTCTTTGACCCACCCTCAGAATCCCTGAAGGTCACGATCTCGGTTCTCTTCCAGGTCCAGCCGTTCACGCCGACGTCGGCGGTCTCTGTCTCGGCACCATGGAAAGCGGTGTCGCCGCTCGTCCTCTTCGGAGGATAGGCTCCAGCGCAAGTTGCGTTAGCGCTACGAGAACTTGATGTGGCAGCAACTTTTACTGACCAGTAACAAGCTGACTCCATCGCCTTCTCTGGCCATTAAGTGGCTGTCACCGGAGCGGCCGAAACAACCCCTCGTGGTAGTCAAGGAGCTTCCCCCGGGGCCGGTTGTTTGGCCGAAACCGGCTGCTCCACCCATTGTGGTGGAACCTCTGCCTCCACAACCGAAGACTGGGTCCCCGACCAAGGATTCTCTGTTGGGTCAGGGCTTGCCCCATAGGTTATCCGTCACCCTCACTTCAATCAACCTCGGCAGGTGGAGGGTGGCTCAGGCGCTCTGCAGCTGTTCGCAGACTCCTCAGAGTCTGATGACGACTCCTCCCTGTTCTCCAGGCCGATTGACCTGGAGTCTGCAGGAGGCCAGTCTGTGGACCAGTGTCCATCTTCGTTTCTGGGTATACTTAGAGTCATCTCAGAGTCTACTGGGATGCAGCTCGAACCCGTCCAAAAATGGGCCAATGTCCCTGCGAGATACTGGACGAGGATTCCCCTGAGAGGCCTTTCCGGTGGCTGAAGCCATTGTTGGCAGCCCTGGAGTTGTAGCAGCGCCAGCATCTTGTCCCGCACCTTTGGCCAGGATGGCTCGGAAGTACGGTCCCACGGTTCCTCTCCGGTTTCTTGGTGCACCCTCTGCGGAGGGGTTAGTGACCGATAAGCGTTTTCCAGCGTTCGAGGCAGCTTGGGATGTGGACAAACGCCTGATAAGGAGATCCAAAGCGTTGGATTACTCAGGGCGGAAGGTTTACACTGCTTCCTCCCTAGGCCTTCGTCAGGCTAGCTTGGGCGTTCTGATGGCACATTTCTCACATGCCCTTATGGGCTCCCTGGATGAGGCGATTCCTCATCTCTGGCTGACCTTCAGACGATGTTCAAGCAGGTGCATGATCAGGGAAGGGCGGTGGCTAGACAGCTCCAAACTTCATTGGACATTGGTGACTCTTGTGCCTAGTCAGTAGCGGCCTCAGTGGCCATGCACCGCAGAGCGTGGCTGCGGATCTCCACCTTCACAGCGGACACCCAGCACAAGCTGGCAGATGTTCCCTTCCTGGGCACCGACTTGTTTAGGCCTGGAGTGGAAGGCCATCTCCAGAGGATCAAGAAGTCCAGTGCCACCTTGGACACGGTCCCATCTGCCCAGAAGGACAAAGGCCGCCTGCAGCAGCATAAGCCCTTTCGCTCCTGCGGCACATCCGGCCCAGCAACACCAGCATCAGGGCCAGCAGGCTCACACTTGGCGCCCTAAGACCAAGTCTGCCACTTTCTCTAGTAGGAAGCCTGGAGGCAAGGGTCCAGGAGGTCCCTCAGCTAGCCCTTCCTCCAAGCCTGCCCAGTGACGGGTTGAGGGGTGTCTCCCCCAACCTTGTCACTCCTCCCCGGGTTCCCCCCGTGGGGGGACGGCTCCGCCACTTCTTTTCCGCCTGGTTACGCTATTACCACGGACCGCTGGGTGCTAGAAGTGATCGACAGGGGTCTGCCTCTGGAATTCCCCCATCGAGCCATTGCCCCACGGGGCTACGGTTCCGCAGCCTCTGTCAGCTCGTTGAGCCGACATTGCCTTTGCTCCTCCAGAAGGAGGTGATCAGCGGTGGCGGACCCCCGACCCAGGGTTTGTGTCCAGGTACTTCCTGGTCCCAAAACGGATGGGGGGCTGGTGCCCCATTCTCAATCTGCACGACCTGAACAAGTTCCTAAGGCCTCGCACTTTCAGGATGGTCACTCTGGCTCAGATCATTCCATCCTTAGAACCAGGCTTGTGGTTCTGTTCTCTGGACCTTCAGGACACATTCTGTCACGTCCCAATCTGCCCGTCTCATCAGCGATTCCTCCACATCCGAGCAGAGGGATCTCTCTACGAGTTCCGGGCCATGCCCTTCGGCCTCTCTCCAGCTCCCAGGGTCTTCACCAAATGTATGGCAGTGGTGACAACATTCCTGCGGTGCTGAGGGGTCCGAGTGTACCCTTACCTGGATGACTGGCTGATTGCAGCCCCCTCCAGATTGGAGGTGGAGCGGTCCAGGGATCTGGCCCTCCAGGTCTGCTCTCAGATTAGCCTCCTCATCAACAAGGCCGATCGAACTCGTGCCGCCATGCAGGTGATTCAGTTCATCGGGGCAGAAACTCGACTCTCTTGAGCCAGAGCCCGGCTCCTGGCGGACAGGGCCGGTCCTTTCCGCCTTTGCCCAGTCATTTCTGGTTGGGCAGTTGCACCCTGCCCGGGACTTCCTGTGCCTCCTGGGCCGCATGGCGGCCTGCATCAGCGTGGTCTTTTGGGCCCGCTGGCATATGCGCCCCTGCAATGGGGGCTGGCCAGCCAGTGGTCACAGTGCTCCGGTCCTCTGGACCAGCCGGTGACAGTGACCCAGGAGATGTGGGATGGCCTGCAGTGGTGGCTCGTCCCAGCTCACCTGCAGGAGGGTATCCCGTTCATCCGCCCCGAGCCGACAGTCACTCTAATGACCAATGCCTCTCTGATGGGTTCGGGTGCCCATCTGGGGGAGCTCGGAACCCGCAGCCTCTGGTCCCCTCAGGAGTCTCGATGCCACATCAACCTGCTGGAGCTTCGGGTGGTTCACTAGCCCTCACCGCCTTCGCTCCATTTGTATGGGGTCAGGTGGTTCAACACCACGACCATGTACTCTCTCAACCGTCAGGGTGGGACACACTCCTTTCCTCTGTGCAAGGAGGCTCTCCGCATCCTGTCTCTCGTGATCAGCCTGGAGGCGGATCTCCTAGCCATCCATGTGGCAGGAGCCTCCAACAGTCTGGCCGATGCCCTCAGCCGGATAGGCGCTGCTTCTCATAAGTGGTCTCTCCTGCTGGAGGTAGTACAACACCTGCTCTTACTTCGAGATACAGCTCTTGCAGCAGGTTACACCATTAGGACTGAAGCCGTCAGGCACCAGGACCCCACGGAAATTTTCTAGCTAGCAGTCTTCAGCGGGGACTGCCTCCAACGTCAGTCCTGCCCCCGACGTCAGGCGTAGTACATAAGGAGGCAGTCCCCCCATAATCCTCAGTTCTTTTCCCGCCGTCGACATCGCAAGCATCGGCCTCTCTGTCACTTTCTAGCGTGCGACGACTAGGAACTATGACGTTCTCCTTCTTTCTTCGAACTTGGATTCATCTGATGTCCTCTCCAAACACTTCTCTGGAAGGTCACCCATCGCAGTGTGCCTACGGCAAACAGATCCCCTTCAAGGATCCTCACTCAGCCTGTGTGCGTTGTCTAGGCCCGGAACACGACACCAAAGTCTGCTCCTTCTGCCAGGACTTCAACAGTCGCACCAGGATCTGCCGCCAGAAGGCCCTTCAAGCGTTTCTCTTGGAGGAGAAACTCAAGGCTATGGACAGAGAACCTTCCTCCGGGGGAGTCATCAGGGAAGACCCATAAGCACCGGGAGAAACACTGGGAGAAGGAAAGGCCCAGGTCCCCGTCGAGGGCCTCGGACTCCCGTAGCTCCGGCTCGAGGTCAGACTGCTCTCTCTCCAGAGCTCAATCTCAGCCTCCCCCGGTTCAAGTCAGAGCCTCCAGCGGCTCCTCCTCTTTGCAGCCTACTAAGACTTCCAGGCCATCGGCTTCATCCACCCCTTCTAAGGCCTCGTCCAAGTCTGGGGAGCGCCATAAGTCTTCCTCCTGCCATTGGGACTCCGACGCCAGGTTGGTGTCCCAGCCTCCGCATCGGTCGGACCCAGTCCCGCGAAAGACTAAAGAACTGACGTCCCTGAAACAGACGCCGGACCTGACGCCGGCCCACCCGACGTCGGCCAGGCATCACAGGCACTCCCAGGAGCCGGCTACAGTCAGACACCCGTCGCCGGCCAGGCGTTCGCCTCCCAGGGTGTCGGCCAGGGGACTGACCTCAGCTACTCCAGAGGGGAGGACCGCACCACCGTCGCCTACCGACGTCGGTCGGAAGGTATCTTCAGAGGAGGACACCACTCAGCCTGAGGACCAGGCAGGCGACTCCGGAACCGTCGAGCTCCCACAGGAACCCTCCCCGGAGCGGGAGACCCCTGGGGACCTGACCCCAGCAACAGGCCACCGGCACCCGGCCCGTCGTCGGGCCTGAATTTGACAGAGGTGAAGGAGCTCTTCACCTTCTGGTGGGACACCATAAGGAAGGATGTGGTCGCCACACACCCTCCTCCTGCTTAGACTCCGCCTCCACCTACTCCTTCAATGCTTACGCTCCCTCCTCCATCCAAGGGGTCCGAAGGACGATCACCGACTCCCAAGGAGCCAGTAAGTCCTCCAAGGGGTAGATCCTCAGATAGGAGAAGACCTCCATCAAGATCCACTTCAGGGTCACCCAGCCCTAAGAGCCAGAAGGCGCCAGGCACCCTCGTCATGGAGGATTCTAGATCTGACACCCAGGGCGCCCAGATTCTCCTCCCATCAGCATTCCCTCCCAGAACCACACGACCTTCCCAGGTCTCCTCCAGATGACCCCTCGTTCGCTGAAATCATGAGGCACATTCGGGAGAATATGGGGTGGGATGCTGAAGAGCTGGACCCCGAGAGACAGCGCCTTGCCCGTTATCTTCTGCAGAAAGATCCAAAGCCTGTGGTAGTACCACCCTTGGTGGACACCTTCGCGGACGTCACCAAGGCTGCGTGGAAGCGTCCGTATTCAACTCCGGCAGTGCCGAAGAAGGCTGACCGCCTATACAAGGCCCCGAGGGAGGACCAGTGTCTGGCGAACCATCCTCTGGCTGATTCCCTGGTCATCACGGCCTCGCATGACCAGTCTCTGAGACCTCAGCACTTGAGCACACAGCCACGGACCGGAATCAAACAGTTGGATGTCCTGGGTAAGGCGCCGTACGGCCGCACGCGCTCGCCATCAGTTCCCTAATTACGTCACCCACATGGTTCAATTCCAGAACGCATTGTGGGAACAGGGACAGGACCTGGTTGAGAAAACGCCCGACGGTGGTGAAAAGGAGGAGCTTTTGAATCTCCTTCGTACGGGTTCGGATGTGGGGACCCAGGTGCTCAGAGCCGCATATGATTCTGCGGACTTTTCGGCCAGAGCTGCAGCCTCAGGTGTGTGTCTCCAGAGACACTCTTGGCTCTGCATCTCCGGTTTTACCCCGGATGTCCAGAAGAACATTATGGACGTTCCTTATTACGTGGAAGTCCTTTTTGGTGAAGCCTACGATAAGGTGATCACCAAACTTCAGGATGCAGGGAAGGCAGTTAGATCTGTCCAGGCCATGTACAGCTCTCGACCTAGTTCCTTTCATAGGAACCAGAGTCGCTTAGTGGCTGGACACAAAGGCAACAACTGCATTCGGCCAACAGCAGAGGGCTTATTTTCCCGAAAAGCCCAGGCCAAGTCATCCCCCGGTAGAGGCCACCGAGTCGCAAAGTCGGCCCAACCTGCGGGATCTAACGCTGCCACAGCTTGACTCTTTCCCCCGCTCCTCCTCAGGATCAACGGGAAATGAAGGTCGGGGGTCGCATCGCATGTCACCTGCTAGGGTGGCGGTCGATCACCACCGACAGCTGGGTGCTGCAATTGGTCGAAAAAGGCCACTATATAGAATTTGGTAGGCAGCTCACTTACAAGACCTCTCCTGCTCTCCCACTACTCGGGTTAGCATGCCCTGCTTACACAGCAGGAAGTGCTCGTGCTTCTAGAGAAAGAAGCCTTAGAGCACGTTCCAGAGAACCAGAGAAGTTTAGGCTATTATTCACACTTCTTCCTGGTTTCAAAGAAAACAGGGGACCCCCGTCCAATTCTGGACCTCAGCGACCTCAATCTGTCGGTCTACAAACCGCATCACGCATGATCACCTTCGGGCCTAATCCCCATGCTGAAAGCAGGATGCTTTTCTGGCATCACTAGACGACATGCAGGACGCTTACTTGCACATCCCAATTGGTCAAGCGCACAGGAGATTCCTACGCTTCGAGTTTCAGAGCCTTCATTATCAGTTCCAAGCGCTTCCTTTTGGGCTGTCATCGGCACCTCGTGTCTTCACGAAGTGCATGGCAGTTGTAGCGGCGTCTCTGAAGAGACAAGGCCACTACGTGTTCCCGTACCTGGACGACCTGCTTCTCATTGCTCCCTCCAAGGAAGCACTGATGACGGCCATTCATTGTACCCAGGCCCTCTTTCAGTCACTGGGTATTCTCATCAACTACGTGAAGTCACTTCTAGTACCGTCCCAGAAACTGCAGTTTATAGGAGCAGTTCTGGACACCATCAGAGGAAAAGCTTTTCTTCCAGCGGATGAGGCGGAACACATCAGATCCCTCATCAGGGACCTGTCGGTGAAGAAGACCGTCCCGGCCAGATTGGTCCTAGCCTGCTCGGACAGCATAGCTGCGGCCATTACAGCGGTCCCAATGGCAAGGCTCACATGCGAGTAACTCAGTGGATGCTAAGGGTGCAATGGAACCAAAGGCAAGACCATCTGCAGCAGCCAATTCGAATCACGAATGCGCGACTCGGAGTGGCAGTGGTGGCTAGATCCAGAACTCTCATGGGGTTTCCTTTGTAGTGCCGTCTCCGACTGTGACTCTCTCCACAGGCAGACTCAGGGCTCGGGTGGGAGCACACCTAAGGCAGGTGAGGTCTCAGGGCACCACGGACAGCCCAAGAATCTCATCTCCACATCAACATTTTGGAGATGAGGCGGTTCTTTATGCTCTGCAAGCCTTCCACTGGGTACTCTCCTGTTGCAAACAGACAATACTGCGGTGATGTATTACCTCAACAAACAAGGAGCACTCACTCCTACCCACTTTACAGGGAGGCCATGAGAGTGTGGGAGTGGGTAGTGCAGCACGGCGCAAACCTGATTGCAGTACACGTCCCCGGAGTGGACAATACCGTCACGGACAGCCTGAGTCGCTCTTAGGCCAGAGTCCACGAGTGGGAACTTCTACAGGAGGTGGCAGAGGATCTGTTTCACAGATGGGGCACTCCAGAGTTAGACCTTTTCGCGTCCCCATCCAACATAAAACTGCCCAATTTTTGCTCGCTAGAGCCAGGGTCTGATGTTTTCTGGCGAGACGCGTTGTCCCTCTCCTGGGCGGGCAGATTCCTCCCTCCTTTCCCGTTGATCCAGAGTCTCCTTGTAAAACTTCGCAGGGAGCAGGCAACGCTCATTTTGATAGCGCTTTTCTGGCCCAGACAAATTTGGTTCCCGCTTCTGCATCAGCTATCTCGGGAACTGCCACTACCTTTGCCAACCAGCTCCCATCTGCTGTCTCAGGAGGAGGGTTCATTAGTCCATCCGGACTTGCGTTCTCTGAACCTGCGGCTTGGCTCCTAGAGACATAGCCATGTTGCGATACAGGGTCATAGTGTGGCAGAGCGTGCACTCTCTGCGAAAACTGGCAGCCCATGTTGTCGCCATGAAATGGCATAGATTTTAACGTGGGCTCAAGCGCGCATGATTTCACTTCATTAGATTGTCCCGAAGCTGGTTCTGGATTACCTGCTTTCTCTTTTCAGTCAGACTGACACTCCTCGATCAAGGTGCACCTTTGTGCAATTTAAACTTACCATGCCCCCATAGGTCATCGGATGGTGGCCCAGGTAGGACTACTGGCGCATTTTTGAAGGGGTTCTCCACCTTAGGCCACCTATCAAGGATCGGTCCTTCTTGGGACTTGCCCTTCCCAATCCTGGGCAACATCGCTGCCTTTGAACCAGCAGGATTTAGAGCTCGTTTTCTGTCGAAGTGGAAAAGCGTTGTTTTCTAGGGACATGGATATGTTGTTCATCCACACTGTCTGTGGGTTCCTTGCTGCTTTAAATCTTGCGGAAGGTCTTCAAGCTGGCTCCTCCACCCACCGGGTGGTAAAACTCTCGGCTCCACCATGCCAGATCTTCCTTACTGCTTGGAGCTCAGGTTCCTCCTTAGCAGCTCTGCGTATAAAGACTGGTTCCTAATTCTTGAATTTTGAAATTAAAGTTTTTGCTAAAAGACTTGGTCTTCTCTCCCTAGCATGGCTGCGATGGACAATCGACTCCGGTTTCCGGAGATGCCCCTGCGAATCAGAAGATGTCTCGGGCGGATCCACACTCCCGTGCGTCTACTGCTTGGGCCTTGAGCACGACCGCGAACTTCGAGCCTGTGCTCTTCTTTTTCGACCTCGTCCTCGAGGCCGTGCTGCCCGTTTACAGCTGGGGCGTCCGAGAAAAAGATTTCCTCCGGTTAAGTCAAAGAGGCCCAGTTGGCGGTGTCGGTACGTGGGCTTGGCGGATCAGCTCGAGCAGAAGGTAGCACCCTCAGATGAGACCTTTTCGCAGCCCCAGACAATCACCAACTTCCACTGTTTTGTTGCAGGCTCCCAGTGATGGGCTCAGTCCTCTGGATGCCTTTCTCCTAGATTGGGAAGGAAGTTTCTATATGCTTTTCCTCCTTCCTCCTATTCAAGGTGCTAGTCAAAATCAGATCCCAGGCCTTGCAGGATGATTCTGATTGCTCCAGATTGAGCCAGGCAGCCCTGGTACCCTCCTTCTGTGCTTAGCAGTCCATCTCCCCTGTGCCTCCCAGGAGGTACAATCTGATATCTTGTGCCCAGGGAGGGTTTGGTATCCGAATCTCAACCCTCAACCTCAAGGCCTGGCTCTTGAGAGTTAGAGTTGCTGACCTACACTTTCTCAAGGTGTTTCGACATCCTGAAGGCTTCTAGGAAGCCTTCCACTAGGGCCACTTATAATTCTAAATGGAAAAGGTTTTCCGTCTGGTGCTCGGGAAGCATATTTCCCGAATCTGCTGATTTGCCCATTGTTTTGGACTATATGGTCCATCTTAATTCTTTGGCCTGAGACCAGCTACCCTGAAAGTTCATTTGGCAGCTGTCTCTGCTTTTATTTCAGCAGGAAAGCCCTCTTCTCTTTCCACTCACCCTGTTTTTTCCAAGTTTTTCAAGGGATTACTTCATACTAATCCACCTTTCAGGGACCCCGCACCTGCCTGGGATCTTAATGTTTGTATTGCTCAGTTGATGCAACCCCCCTTTGAACTTCTGTCTTCTGCAGAGCTCAAGTATTTGACTTGGAAAACTGTTTTTCTAGTAGCCATCACTTCTGCCAGGCGCATAAGTGAGTTACAAGCATTGTCAGTGGAGACTGACTTTATTTCCTTTCACAAGGATAAAGTAGTCCTTAGGACTAACAGGAAGTTTTTGCCTAAGGTGGTTTCAGACTTCCATCTTAACCAATCTATCTCCCTTCCAGTGTTCTTCACTGACCATTTCCTCCTCTGGTGAGAGGAGGTTGCACAGTTAGATGTTAAGAGGCCCTTAGTTACTATATAGGCGTACCAAGGGTCATAGGTTGAATCCTCAACTTTTTCTCACTTTTGGTGAGGTTGGAAAAGGTAAACCTGCCACTAAAGAGATCCATTGCCAGGTGGATTGTCTCTTGTATCCATTTTATCAGAAACTGGAAGGTTCCCCTTCAGGCCTGAGGGCTCACTCTACAGAGGTACAGCTCGTCTATAGCTGCTGCCAGAGACATCCTATTTTAGAGATATGTCAAGCAGCTGGAAAGCAGTACACACTTTCACCAAAGCGTTACTCCTTGGATATCCAGGCCAGGAGGGATGCTAGATTTGCACAGCCGTTGCTTCAGAGCCTATTCCTAAGTAGGTTCTGTCCCTCCTCCAGGAGGTACTCTGTGTATTCTGCAATTGTCATAATATAGCAAGACTTTATGTTGTTTGAAGAAAAATTACTCCACCTTAGTAATGTGACTTTCTTCTAATGGAGTCTTGCTATGTTATATTCCCCAACCTGCCCTCTCAGAACTTCTACTTGGGTATGGGGTGGGCAGTCCAGTGTGGGCATCGGTTATGCCCATTATATGTTTTCACCCGTTTTGGGGTGTGGTTTTATTATACCTTATTTTATTATTTCTGGTTCCCTGACTTGAGTCTTTGTGTTGGGACCAGGAATATGTGTTAATATTTAGGCAGCCAGTTGGCTGAGTGTAGGTTACAGCTTCCACACAGAACCTTAGTGAGTTTTTCTTCAAAGATCTGACAGTTTCAGTTTGAAATTATCCAGACAGAGCTTCTCTAACCTAAGTCGCTGCCTAAACTCCATTCTTAGAATGGTAGTTAACTCTTTCACCTCCGAGCAGTTCTAATGGTGGGACAAACTGCAATTGTCATAATATAGCAAGACTCCATTAGAAGAAACAACATTACTAAGATGAGTAATTTTTCTTCTGACCTCCCTCCTGCCTCCTCTCAGAACCTGTTTTGGGAGGTGGGTGGGCAGGTGCAGTGCACCCAGGGGTCTTCAGCACACTTCCTGTTGGGTGCTTTAGTTTAGTTATTAAGAATTTGTTATGCTTTATTACCTGGTTTTTGGGTTTCCTGACTTGAGTCTTCCTTTAGGAACCTAGACCGTTAGTTGCCAGTTGGCTAGTAGAAATTTTACAGTTTCCACATTCTGATAGGTCAGTGAGTTTTTGGCTCGTAAGAATCTGATGGTTTGGATTCAAAGTACTACAGAAAGAGTCTTCAACCGAGCTCGAGCTCAACGTTCTATGCCCTGCATAGAAATTTAACCCTATACTCTCCAGGGCAGTTCAAAGGCTGGAGCTAAGTGCAGTTGTCAGAATACAGCAAGACTCCATTAGAAGAAACACAATTACTAAGGTAAGTAATTTTTTTCTTCAAGGAGGTCAGCAGCAACAGCAGGCTCAAACTTGGCGCCCCGGCCCAAGCCCAGGCCTGTAAAGGAGGCCAAGGTTTGGGTCCTGCATCCTCCTCCTCCAGGCCTGCTCAGTAAGGGGGTGGGGGATGCTGCCCCCTCTCCCATCACACCATCTCTGGGTCCTCCCGTGGGGGCCAGCTCCATCCACTTCCTTTCCGCGCTAGTCTGCTGTCACTTCTGATAGGTGAGTTCTCAAGTGGTTGGTCGGGGACTGCCTCTGGAATTGCGTAGCACCTCCAAGCCAAGCCAAGCCCCTTGGGAGGAAAGAGTATCTGTCCAGACTCGGTCGACAGTCTGAGATGACATTGCTGAGCTCCTCCTCAAGGAGGCAGTAGCTCCAGTGGCGGATCCTCCAGCAGACCCAGGCTTTGTCTCCAAGTACTTCCTGGTGCCCAAGCATTTGGGGGACTGGCGCCCATTCTAGATCTGCACGACCTGAATCAATATCTCAGGTCACGCACCTTTCGGATGGTCACTCTGTTCCAGATCATACCATCCTTGGAGCGAAACAGGTGGTTCTGTTCACTGGATCTGCAGGACGCATTCTTTCACGTCCCAATCCGTCCATCTCATCAGCGGTTCCTCTGCTTCAGAGCCGAAGGGACCCTGTATGAGTGCCAAGCCATGCCGTTTGGTCTATCATCGGCCCCATGGGTCTTCACCAAATGCATTGCAGTGGTGGCGGTCCATGTCGGGGGGGGGGGGTCAGGCTCTTCCCCTACCTCGATGATTGGCTCCTAGCAGATACCACCAAACAGGAGGTGGGGGAGGTCCAGGGACCTGGCCCTCCAGACCTGCTTCCATCTTGGCCTTCTGATCAATGAGGCCGAGTCTGAACTCGTGTCTTCCCAGGCGATGTGCTTCATCGGGGCAGAACTCCACCCTCGTCAAGCCAGAGCTCGGCTCCCAGTGGACAGGGCGGAGGTTCTGTCCTCCTTTGCCCAGTCATTTCTGGTTGGGCAATTGTGCTCTGCTCGGGACTTTCTGCGCCTTCTGGGTTACATGGCGGCATGCACCTCAGTGGTCCGTTGGGCCTGGTTGCACACACGCCCCCTTTCAGTGGGAGCTGGCCGCCCAGTGGACTCAGCTCCACAGTCATTTTGACCAGCTGATCACTGTAACCCAGAGGATGTTGGACACTCTCCAGTGGTGGACCACCCCAGACTGGTTGCAGGAAGGGATCCCATTTGTCCTCACGACTGATGCCTATCTCATGGGCTGGAGAGCCCACATGTGGGACAGCAGTGCCCATGGGTTCTGGACCCCTGAGGAGTCCCGATGCCACACCAACCTGTTGGAGCTCGCAGCAGTCAGACTGGCACTGTCAGCTTTCGCTCCTCATCTCCGGGGTCAAGTGGTCCATGTCCAGACAAACAATACCACGACCATGTACTACCTCAACAAACAGGGCGTTATGCGCTCCCATCTGCTTTGCAGGGAGGCGCTCCACATCTGGACTCATCAGCCGTTTGAAGGCGGATCTCCTAGCCATCCATGTGGCAGGAGCCTCAAACCATCTGGCGGTTGCTCTCAGCCACTTAGGTGAGACATCCCACGAGTGGTCTCTCTATCCAGAGGTAGCTTACAGCCTGCTCTCTCACTGGAGCAAACCACTGGTGGACCTGTTTGCCTCTGGGAAATCACCAAGCTGAGGCTGTTTCATGCAGTCCCCCCCTCAGCAGGGCTCACTGCAGGATGCCTTCTGAGCCATGGACCCCAGGCCTCCTCTACGCCTTCCCTCCATTTCCCTTGATCCACAAAGTGCTTCTCAAGGTTAGAAGGGACAAGGCAAAGGTAAACTGGTAGCCCCAGACTGGCCACACCAGTTCTGGTATCCAGATCTCCTCAGCCTAAACTGCAGGACCCCGGAGCAGCTATCAGCACGCCCAGACCTGATATCTCTCAATCGGGAAGGTATTCCATCCGGACCTTCAATCCCTCCACCTCACAGCCTGGTACCTGAGCGGCTAGAGTTCCAGGCTTTGGGTCTTTACGAGGATGTCCTCACCGTGGTGGAGGCATCCAGAAAGGAATCAACCAGGAAATTATACACATTCAAATGGAAAATGTTTTCCATTTGGTGTCAGGGCAAGGGCCTGGACCCTTTGTCCTGTTCAGTGGCTAAGATTCTAGACTAGCTTTGGTTTCTCTCCAAAGGGGATCGTAAGTCATCGACCCTTAGGGTGCACTTGGTAGCCATCTCTGCTTACCGTACACTGGCTGGTCAGCCGACAGCGCAGTAGACAGTGGTCGGGCGCTTTTTCAAAGGCCTGGATCACATATCCCCTCTGGTGCTTGAACCTTCACTTCTGTGGGATCTACTGCTGGTACTGGCAAAGCTCATGGGCAAGCCATTCAAACCAATGCACAAGTGTGCGTTGTCACACTTGTCATGGAAGACTGCCTTCCTGGTGGCTATCACGTCTGCCAGGAGTACAGGGGAGCTCCAGGCACTTTTGGTGGACTCCCCTTATCTGGTCTTACACATGTACAAGGTTGTCTTACGCCCCCACCCAAAATTCCTTCCGAAGGTGATGTCAGAGTTTCACCTTAACCAGGTGTTATCCCTGCCAGTGTAATACCCCAGTTACACCTCTGAGGCAGAGTACAGGCTCCATACTTTGTACCTGAGATGTGCCCTCTCCTATTATAAGGAGAGGACAGCGGAAATTCAGGGAGAGGTTCGCCAGCTGTTTGTCACCTATGCTGAAGCCACCTCTGGCAGACCTGCAGCAAAACGGACTATTACAAGGTGGATTACATCTTGCACAAGTCTGTGTTATGAGTTGACGGGCATGGAGCCTCCCAAAGGGATAAGAGCTCATTCTACCCGCCATACCACTGCATCGGTGGCTGCTTCCAGGGACATGCCTATCCAGGAAATCTGTCGGGCTTCTACCTGGAAGTCAGCAAACACTTTCATTAACGATTACCACATCGACCTTGAGTCATGCCGGGATGCTGTTTTTGGGGGCTCAGTTCTCCAATCTCTGTTTCCCAAGTAGGGGGTGTGCGCCTTGCTTCCCTCCTCTCGGAGAACTGCTAGGAGTGTGCCAACAAGTGTGGATAGAACAACATATCCACATCCTTAGAAAGAAGGGTTACTCACCTGTAACAGTAGTTCTAGGAGTGGTATATGTTCATCCACACGGAGCCAGCTGCAGACGCACAACACCTGGCTTCCAGCTGGCTAAGATCTGGCGTCATGGTGCAGAGCCAAGGGTTATACCACCCGGGTGGGTGGAAGGAGCCAGCTTGAAGACTTCCCGCAAGATTTAAAGTGGAAGGGGAAATGCCAACAAGTGTGGATGAACAACATATACCACTCCCTTGGCATCACCATCAACCACTCCAAGTCTCACTTGATCCTGTCCCAGAGGCTCCAGTTTATCGGGGCGATCCTGGACACGACCTATGGCAGGGCCTTCCTGCCACCGGACAGGGCAGCCACACTCCAGGCTCAGGTCAGCCTGTTGTCCAGCCACAGGCAGGTCATTGCCAGGTTGGTCCTTCACCTCCTCTTGCTTATGGCGGCTGCAATCCAAACAGTCCCTCGCGCTCGGCTCCACATGAGAATTTCTCAGTGGACGCTTCAGTCTCAGTGGGATCAGTTTGGTGGATGACCTGGACCAGCTTGTCCTAGTCTCCTCCCCCATGGTTCAGGACTTGCAGTGGTGGATGGTTCAGAGAACCTGTGTTGTGGAGTTCCTTCTGTCCCCCCAGACTCTGACCACAGACTCCTCGGGAGAAGGTTGGGGAGCCCACCTCGGACCTCACAGGACCCAGGGCTCCTGGTCCAAGCTCGGGGAAAACGCTTCATATCAGTGTGCTCGAGCTTCGGGCAGTGCTTTATGCTCTTCAAGCTCTGCATCTGCATCTTCTTCCCGGCCACTTAGCCATACAGATGGACAATATGTGTGTGGTATGGTACATCAACAGATAGAGAGGGACTGGTTCCTACCCTCTTTGCAGGGAAGAGATGCGAGTTTGGGATTGGGCAGTACAGCACAACCTCCACCTCACGGCAGTTCACGTTCCGGGGGTCGAGAACACCTTAGCAGACAAACTCAGTCGCTCGTCTGCTCAAGCTCATGAGTGGGAACTGGATCAGGGGGTCTTAGACAATATCTTCCTACATTGGGGAACACCGCAGGTGAACCTATTTGCCTCACCTGTAAACGCAAAGCTTCCTGACTTCTGCTCGCTCGCTCCAGAGCGTGGCAGTTTTTGGAGAGATACTCTGTCTCTAGATTGGAAGGACAGATTCGTCTATGCTTTCCCCCGATCCCTCTGATTCCTAGAGTCTTACAGAAACTTGGTTCAGAAGGAGCACGAATGATACTAATAGCTCCTTTCTGGCCCGGGCAAGTTTGGTTCTCTCTTCTGCAACAATACTCAGAGGAACCTCCTCTTCCTCTGTTGCGACTTTTACTGACCCAGGATCAGGGGACCCTGGTCCATCCATGTCTCAAGTCCTTTCAACTGCACGCATGGCTCCTGCAGACATAGCTCAAGCCTGATTTGGGGTTTCACCCCGAGTGGCTGAGATTTTGGTGGAGGCTAGAAAACCCTCCACTAGGTCTACCTATGCCATGAAATGGAAACGGTTCACAATCTGGGCTGCTTCAAAAGATTTAGAGCCTTTCTTGTGCTTTGTTGAGCGGCTGCTGGATTACCTGCACCACCTCTTTGATCTGGGTCTCAGTCACTCGGCCTTGAAGGTACACATGGCAGCCATTTCGGCCTACCATGTCCCTTTTGCGGGCAGGACGTTTGCTCAGCTGGAGGTCTCTAAGACTTTCCTTAGAGGGTTCTCCACTTGAGACCCCCTATCCGGGTTCCTGCCCTCCTTGGGATTTGAATTTCATCCCGAGAAGCTTATTCTACCTCTGCTCGAACCGGCAGCCTCAGCAGACATGAAGTTCTCTCATGCAAGACTCTCTTCCTAGTGGCTATTACTTCCGCTCGGAGGATTTCCGAGCTCCAGGCCCTGATGTGTAAAATCCCATATTTGATTTTTTACAAGGAACGTGTGGCTCTGTGCACCAGTCCTAAGTTTCTCCCCAAGGTGGTAGCAGAATCTACTTTGAACTAGTCCATAGAGTTACCTGCTTTCTTTACGCAGCACTCCAATCAAGGGGAGTATCTTTTACACACTCTGGACGTTCACCGAATTCTGAGATACTACACGAACAGAACAAAAGATCTCAGAAAGACTGATCAACTGTTTGTCTCTTTTGCCCACAAAAGAGAAGGCAATGCTGTTTCTAAGCAATGCTTGTCCAAATGGTTGGCTCATTGTTTCACTTTCTGTTATGACAAGTACAACAAGACTCTTCCGGTTCAAGTGAGAGGCCACTCCATCAGAGGAGTCGCTGCCTCTGCGGCTTGTTTCAAGAATGTGTCAGCGGTGGACATCTGTGCTGCCGCCAGTTGGACTTCCATCCATACCTTTACAAAACATAACAGTTTGGATATTGCCTCTCACCGTAGAGCAGGCTTCGGGCTTGCTGTTTTGAAAGGCCTCTTTTCCTAAGGCCTTCACAGCTAGAGGACCTACTTTGTGTACCTTTCCTCCTCCCGTTTTGCTTCTTCTTGTTCCAGACTGCTTGGGACTCAGTCCTATACGTAATTACCTACTGCAGGAGCCCTCTCGAAATAAGATAGTACAGTTACGTAAGAACTTATCATAACAGTAAATCTTCGAGAGAGGCTCTTGCAATTGGTAATACCTTCCCGCCCTCCATCCCCCTAAGCTTTTTTAGCTCCTTTTCCAAGTTGAGAAATATCTGCTTCTCTCTCATCTCGTCCTTTTGGGCTTTTGGCGGGAAAGAACTGGAAGGCGGGCATGTGGGACCGCCCCTTTATACTGACATCGCATGACATTGGTCACCTGGCGTGGGGCGGTCCCCGCCAGAGACTGCTAGCCAGAAATTTTTCCGTGAGTCCTGGCGCTTGCGGCATCAGTCCTATATGTAATTACCTACTGCAAGAGTCTCTCTCAAAGATCTACTGTTACGGTAAGTTCTTACGTAACTGTTCTTTAAGAGCACAACCACACAGAACCCCTGACGGCTAGTGCAGGTCGCATCCTCATCGGAGAACCACCAGTGTAGGCAGACTGGCTCACTACCTTCATGCTTGGCATTCCATCACCACAGACAAGTGGGTATTGGAGGTAGTGAGCCAGGGCCTGGCACTCGGCTTCAAATCATTCCCAAAGCAGACAACAAGAACCTTTGCCCCAGTTAACATCTGCAGACAGGATTCTGTTGGAAGCAGAGGTAAAGCATATGCTGGCAATCAAAACGGTTGACATAGTGCCTCTAATACACAGGGGCAAAGGTTTTTATTCCAGGTACTTCCTCATAAGAAAGAAAAATGGGGATTGGCGATCTATTTTGGATCGAAGACTTCTGAACAAGAACATTTTGAAACCAAGGTTCAAAATGGTCACTCTGGCAATAATCATTCCTTCATTACAAAAGAGAGACTGGCTAGCCTCCCTAGATCTAAGGGATGCTTATTTTCACATTCCCAGCAGACCACCTCACAGAAAATTCTTGAGATTCAGGCTGGCTTCAGGCCATTATCAGTTTGTAGCACTTCCTTTTAGAATAACTTCAGCACCAAGGGCTTTTACAAGGTGCATTGCAGTGGTGGTAGAGTTTTTGAGAAAACAAGGTGTTACAGTCTTCCCCTATCTGGACGACTGGGTAGTAGTAGGACAGTCTCTGCAGCATGCAGTACAGTCAATGGCACTAACAAAGTCTACACTGGAGTCCTTGGGATTTCTAATAAATGAAGAGAAATCTCAGCAGATGCCACTTCAGGTGCTGGAGTTTGTTGGAGCAGAACTAAACACCAGACAGGGCAGAGCCTTCCTGCCACAAGACAGGGTGACAAGCATTTTGCAAATTGTAAACTCCTTCGTGTCAGGGAGACCCAAACCAGCCAGAGAATTTCTCAGGCTACTGGGCCACATGGCATCTGCCACTGCAGTGGTAATGGGTTCCAGGTTTCAGATGAGAGATATGCAGTTCCACCTAAGACAGTACTGGTCTCACAGGACAGATGCTCTGTCCAAACTGGTTCCAGTCACAAAAAGCTTGGTCCAGGCATTGCAGTGGTGGCTGGACGAGCACAACCTGAGAGTGGGTGTACCTTTTATAAGAGAACAGCCCTCAGTAATTCTCTCAGCAGATGCCTGTCTTCTATGTTGGGGGGCACACATGTTGGAACACACAGCAAGTGGCACATGGTCCTCCCCAAGAGTCTCTGTTGCACATAAGTCTTTTGGAGCTCAGAGCTGTCTGTCTGACTCTAAAGGCATTTGCTCCTTACCTTCAAAACAAGGTGGTGCAGGTCGGAACAGACAGCACCACAACCATGTACTACATCCACAAACAAGGGGGTACCAGGTCAACCCTACAGTGCACAGAGGCAATGAGACTGTGGTCCATGGTATACTCTGTGGGAGTATCCTTGTCAGCCATACACATTCCAGGGAAGGACAATGTACTGGCAGACTCTCACAGAAGGATAAGTCAGGACCACCACGAGTGCTGCCTGAACCCTCAGATACTCAGTACAATTTTCAGTGGGTGGGACACTCCAGAGGTGGATCTTTTTGCCTTCACAGAAAATCACCAGATCTTACTTCGAGAGGGCTCTTGCAGTAGGTAATTGCATGTAGGACTGACATCAGCAGGCAGCAGGACCCCACGGAAAAATTTCTAGCTAGCAGTCCCTGGCGAGGGACCGCCCCCACGTCAGATGACCGGCGTCAGGAGACGGTATAAAGGGGCGTCCCAGACGCCCGTCTTCAGTTCTTTCCCCGTTGCTCATTTCAGCGCCTCGCGAAAAGTTCTTCGCTTCACAGCCTCCTCTCGGTTTTACCAATAATTTTGCCTTTTTTCAACATTCATTAGTATATCTCCGGTGTATGTCGCCCTCACACCCTCCGAGCACAAAAATAGTGCGACTTGTGCGGCGCCTAACTCCTGCACAAGGACGGCCATTCTCTGTGCCTGTTCTGTCTAGGTCCCGATCACCCGGTCAAGAAGTGCCAGCACTGCCTCAGCTTCAACGCGGCTACCCGGAAAAGGCGGCAGCAATCCCTAGAAGCCCATATCTTAAAGAAAAAGATGTTAGATGGAGAAGGAGCTCAAAAAACTGAGGCAGGCGTCCACTTCTCAAGGCCATCGGAAGAAGAAAGACAAGGAGAGGCACCGGACAAGGGCTCCTCCACCGCCTCCTCGGAGTCACTGACCTAGGTAACGCTCTCCGGGACTGCCTTGATGGCTACCTCGGAGGCTTCCGGGTGGTGTCGGCCCACCTGTCTGGCTCGCGCTTGGGCCTTTCGGGCGCCTCCGGGCAATGGAGCCTCCTTCCCAGTTCGGCCGGCTTGCCGCTACTGGCGTCAAGCGACTCGGTGGCCGGACGTCGGAGGAGCTGACGTCCGTGCAGAGAAAGCGGTCGGCGCGATGACCCTTCGGGGCGGTGCGGCTCCCTCTCCTGGCCGGACCAGGCCGATCCTTCTTCTCGCTCTGCCTCCAGCAAGGAGTCCCATAAGTCAGACGCTGGCTCCTCTGGCACCCGCCGGATCTCACTGTAAAACCGCGCGTCGGCTCATCCGGACGCGGTTCTGGGAAAGAACCGACGCACGGGCCCTCTCATGTCCTTCTTCTTGTCTCCAGATACTCACTGCCCCTCTGGGACCCTGAGTCCCCCAGCCTGACCCCGAGGATTTTTCCCTCAATCCCCGGTGACGCTGGGGTTCCTCCTCCATCAGACTGTCCTCCTTTAGGTGCACGGATCTGAAGCGTCCGGTTCCCCAGGCGCCAGCTCGATGCGGTTTACCGACTCGAGACGGCCCGGCCTCGGGCCCTCAGGCTCTCAATCTGGACCTGCCTGCGGGGCCGCCGGCCGGGCCGTCTGCTCCGGCAGCTCCTCCGGCTCCTGGATACCCTCCGTCCTATCCGGGACCATAGTATCTGGCGCTACAGTACCAAATGCCGGTCTTTCCGACACCGCAGTACCCGGCACCACAATACCCGACACCTGGTTTTCCGCCGCTGGGTTTTGGATACTCCCCGTATGGATATAATCCATACCCTTATCCCCCTCCTCCTCCACCACCGCCCCCGCAGCCGCTGGTGGATTTGCAGGAGACTCCGGCCTCCTGGTGGGCTGAGGCCAAGGCTCAGCTCACCAGGGAGGTGGAGAGCCGCCTACTGATGACGGTGCCGTCCCAGGTTTCCATACGTCCACGGCGGCACACTCCCTCACCACCTCAGGACACCAGGGCTCTCCCCTCTGGGTCCAGACAGCAGCAGGATACGCTTCCTCAGGTGCTTCCTAAGGGGTCCGTTCCTTCCCCAGGTCGGGAAAGGGAGTCTTTTTCCTCTTCTTCTTCCTCTTCCCTTGGACTCCTTGGATTCCTCTGACGGTTGCTCCAAAGGGACAACGAGCCATGCTCGCCAAGCCCCAGGCCAAGGACTCCTCCAAGTCTTTTCCGAAGATCCTTCCTTTACGGAGTTGCTACACGAAAATCCAGGAGGTTCATCAGTGGCACTCTTTGGAACCAGACCCTCAGCGGTTGAAACTCGCCGAGCATCTGGATCTGCCCGTGACAGCTCCTACTTTGGTGCCACCCTGGATAGAGCCTCATGCTGACCTCGTTACCACCATCTGGAAGCAGCCGTCGGCTCTAGCCCTACTTCCGTGGAAGTCGAATAGGCTATACCAGGCTCCCGAGGGTGCTGATTTCTTAGATTCAAACACCATGAAGTCTTGCTATATTATAACAATAGCAGTCAGCCACTGCAGCTGAACTGCCCCGGAGAGGAAGGAGTTAACTCCAGAAGATCTGGAGTTCTACAGCGCGAAGGCGCTGTGCCCAAAGCTCTATCTGGCAGTTTCAAATTAAACTGTCAGATTCTTTACTCCGCTTCACTGAACAGTCGCTCCGGAGATCAGCTCCTTCAGCTCAGTTCATTCTCGGTTCAAGCGAGTATTTTTCCGTTCATTTGAACCGGCAAAAGTTATTATTTTTACCGCATTTCGGTTTTAAAGCTCTATCTGGTAACCGTAAGTACAAAAATTTAAGTCTGTGTGGAAAATTAATTATCGGTTCGGTTTTGAACCCGATCGGTTATTTTCTGTATTTTAAAAGTGTACAGTGGGCTTTAGAGTGCGGTTCCGGTTCTTATCGGTTCTAAAAAACCGAATTATAACGCTTTTTCAAATACCGTGACACGTTTAGGAACCGATAAGGTGTCTTGCCTGGCACTGCCATCAAAAGGGCAAGTTTTGGTTAGGCTGGCATTCTGTCTGAGAAACCCAAAAGAAAAACCGGGCCCACTGGGTTTCAACACTGTGATGTCTGTGGGGACGCCTTTGCCAAGGCTGACCCACACACCACTTGTGTTTATTGTCTGGGGGCTGACCACCTCCTGTCAGACTGCCAGGTGTGTAAAAATTTCCCTGCAGCCACCCTGGAGAAGAGATTGGGCCGGCTCAGGGAACGAGAGGCCAAAAAGTCCGCTGACCGGATGGCCAGCCCGTCCAGTACCCACTGGACCAGAGGAGTGCCCTCTGACCAGGGCGACTTCCTGGCAAAGGAAGGCTGGTTCAGAGGAACCAGTCCCAAGTAAAAGAACAAGAAAATCAGTAGGTCTGGAGTCCAAAATTGTGTCTCCAACTGCTGCAGAGATAGCTAAAGCCATTCAGATTGTCCAGTCACTGTCTGAGGGATCTGTAGAACCACCAACAGCTGGTAAAGGTTGGTTCGTTCAGTCCCAGTGGTTCAGGATTTTGAAGTTGAAGATTTTATGAACCACAGGAGGGAGGAGGAATTTGATCATTATATGTGTGGCTGGGGGGTCTGGACGCGCCCATTGAACCGGACATTTCTCCAGACAGACCTTTAGAATTTCCTCCTATTCTGTCTGAGTCCCCTTCTTTTATTTTTACAAAAGGTTGCAGAAACCTCCAGCTTCCTTTAGAGGAGGCTGTGGATGAGCAAGAGGAGCCTGATTATGTGGAAATGATGGATATTCCAGAGTCTAGGAGGTTGTCTATTCCTTTGCATAAGTCATTTAGGAAGCAAACAACAAAGATTTTAAAAATCCTCATTCTGTCCCTCCTGTAGATAAAAATGGACAGAAGGTATACTTTGTCAGGCTCGGATACAGACTTCCTTACTGAGCAGTGTAGTCATGTGGGTGTGGTACAAGCTGCAGCCTGTGACAAGGCTAATATTCCTCTGGCCTCACATCCTCTGATAAGGATTCCAGGAAGATTGATGCCATGGCGAAGAAACAGTATATGGCAGCTTCTTGGGGCTCAGGCAGGCAAATTATATGGCTTATGTAGCTAGATATCAGAAATCTAGGTGGGACACAGTATTGCAGTTAGACAAGCAGGCCCACGGCCAGCTGGCTAGTGAGTTGGAACAGGTGGCTGCTGATGGCATTGAAGCCTCTAAAGTTCAATTTCATACTGCTGTTGATGTTAATGATGTTTCTTCTAGGGTCATGGCCACTTCTGTAGCTTCCGTAGGTTGGCATGGCTCAGATGCACTAATCTGTCCCAAGATACCCAGTCAAAGGCTATGGATTTTCCTGTGGGAAATTCTCTTTTGGGGAACAAACAGAAAACTATATGAAAAGATGGATGAATACAGAACTACCTACAAAAGTGCCCAGGCTAAGGAGAAGCATGCCATGCCACAAAAGCATGCTCCCAGAGGTAGGGCAGGCCTTTTTCCAGGCCTTTTACCAATTTCAAGCCTCTCTGCTGTCTCGCAGAGGTTTCTTCAGAGGCAGGGGTAGACGAGGCTCAAGTAGACCGTCCCCCTCCCCTCAGCCTAAGGCTGCTGCTAAGCAGGCACCCTGATGGGGTGCCCAGGGCCGATTCTCCTGTACCAGTGGGGGGCAGGTTGGCCTATTTCAGCCGGAACTGGCTGTCCCTAACTACGGACAGATGGGTTCTGGAGGTAATAGGCCAGGGTCTGGTTCTCAGCTTCAAACACTTTCCAAAGATGAGAGCCAGGCATTTTCCACCTGCAAATCCTTCAGAAGCCCTTGCTTTGGAAGCAGAGGTTTCTGCTCTGCTGGACTGCAAAGCAGTGGAAAGGGTTCCTCCTTGCCATCAGGGCAAGGGGCTTTATTCAAGATACTTTCTTACCCCAAAAAAGACAGGAGAATGGCGGCACATTCTAGATTTAAGATACTTGAACAAGCATCTGTTGAAACCAAAGTTCAAAATGTTGACTCTGGCAATGATATTGCCTTCCCTAAGGCCAGGGGACTGGCTAGCTTCCCTGGACCTCAAGGATGCCTATTTTCACGTTCTGATCAGGCCTTCTCACGAAAGTACCTCAGGTTCGAACTGCCCTCAGGCCACTACCAGTTCAGGGCAATGCCCTTCAGCCTTACCTCTGCGCCAAGGGTATTCACAAAATGTCTCGCTGTAGTAGTGGCTCGCTTAAGAAGGCAAGGGGTTGCTGTGTTTCCCTACCTGGACGACTGGCTCATTGTGGGTCAGTCTCCAGGTCAGGTGAAATCCCACTTGCAAGTCACCCAGCAGCTTCTCACTTCCCTGGGATTCCTGCTAAACTTACCAAAGTCAGTTCTGGAACCAGTTCAGGTCCTGACTTTCATAGGCGCAGAATTGAACACAAGGTTAGCCAGGGCTTTTCTTCCCTCGGAAAGGGTGGACAGACTCATCGCCTGGCATCCTCCTTTACCCCTGGGTCTCGCGACCAGCAAGGCATTTTCTGCAACTCCTCGGGCACATGGCTGCTTCCACAGCTGTCGTGCAGGGAGCAAGATTCCAGATGAGGGACATTCAGTTGCATTTGAGGGCCTATTGGTCTCAAAGGAAGGACCCCCTTACCAAGTTGGTCCCAGTTACTCAAACTCTGATCCTAGCCCTCCACTGGTGGCAGGTCCAGAGCAATTTAAGACAGGGGGTTTCCTTCATTCCCATTTCTCACTCCCTCACCACGGATGCCTCCCTGTTAGGGTGGGGGGCTCACCTGGGCGACCTTGCCACTCAGGGGGTATGGTCTCCTCAGGAGTCTCTGCTCCACATCAATCTTTTGGAACTCAGAGCTGTCTTTTTAGCTCTTCGGGTGTTTTCAGATTCTGTCCAGAACAAAGTGGTTCAAGTCAGGACAGACAATACCACCACAATGTGGTACATCAACAAGCAAGGGGCACTCGGTCTTCAGCCTTGTGCAACAAGCAATGAAGTTGTGGTCTCTGGCTTACTCTGAACACCTCCCTGATAGCGGTTCATCTCCCAGGAAGGACAATGTCTGGCGGACGCCCTCAGCAGAATTTCTCAGGGCCATCACGAATGGGCTCTGAATCCACAAGTGCTGGGGTCTGTCTTTGCCAGATGGGGCACTCCTCAGATAGATCTTTTCGCAGCCCCAGACAACCACCAACTTCCTCTTTTCTGTTGCAGGCCTCCAGTTCTGGGCTCAGTCCCTCTGGACGCCTTTCTGTTGGACTGGAAAGGGAAGTTCCTGTATGCCTTTCCCCCCTTTCCTCTCCTTTTCAGGGTACTAGTAAAAATCAGATCTCAACCTTGCAGAGTGATTCTGATTGCCCCAGATTGGGCCAGACAGCCCTGGTACCCTCTGCTCCTGTCCTTGGCAGTCCACCCTGCCCTGAGCCTGCCCAGAGTCCACGACTTACTGGCCTGTGCACAGGGGAGAGTGTGGTATCCGGACCTCAAATCCCTCACCTCAAGGCTTGGCTCTTGAGGGAGCTAGAATTGCTGACTTACACCTTTCTCAAGGTGTCATGGATATTTTAAAGGCTTCAAGGAAGCCTTCCACTAGGCCACTTATAATTCTAAGTGGAAGAGGTTTTCCATCTGGTGCTCTGAGAGGCAGATTATCCCAGAATCTGCTGATCTTCCCATTCTACTGGACTATTTGGTCCATCTGAATTCCCTAGGCCTTAGACCAGCTACCCTGAAGGTTCATCTGGCAGCTGTCTCTGCTTTTGTGTCAGCAGGGAAGCCTGCCTCCCTTTCTTCTCACCCGGTGTTCTCCAAGTTTTTTAAAGGGTTACTTCATACTAACCCTCCTTTTTGGGAACCAGCTCCCGCCTGGGACCTGAATATTTGCATTGCTCAGTTAATGCAACCCCCCTTTGAGCCTCTGTCTTCTGCAGAGCTCAAGTATTTAACTTGGAAAACCGTTTTCCTAGTAGCTATCACCTCTGCCAGACGCATAAGTGAGCTACAGGCCCTGTCAGTGGAAGAAGATTTTATCTCTTTCCATAGAGATAAGGTAGTCCTTAGGACTAATAGAAAGTTTTGCCTAAGGTGGTTTCTGATTTCCACCTGAATCAATCTATCTCTCTCCCAGTATTTTCACTGAGCATTCTTCCTCAGGTGAGAGGAGACTGCACAGCCTGGATGTCAAAAGAGCCTTAGCTACTATTTAGAGCGCACCAGAGGTCATAGGTTGAATCCCTCCAACTCTTTCTTACCTATGGCGGAGGTTGGCAAAGGAAACCTGCCACTAAGAGAACAATTGCAAGGTGGATTGTTTCTTGTATCCAATTCTGTTATCAGAAACTGGGTAGAGTACCCCCTCAGGATTGAGGGCCCACTCACCAGGGGTACAGCTGCGTTCTAGTGGCTGCTAGAGACATCCCCATTCTGGAGATTTGTCAAGCTGCTACCTGGAAGACAGTTCACACCTTTACCAAGCATTATTCCCTGGATGTCCAGTCCAGGAGAGATGCCTCGGTTTGGCACAGCTGTGCTTCAGAGCCTATTTCCTAAGTAGGTTCTGACCCTCCTCCATGGAGGTACTGCTGTATAATCTGTTATTGTTATAATATAGCAAGACCTCATGGTGTTTGAAGAAAAATTACTCACCTTAGTAATTGCTTTTCTTCTCATGGAGTCTTGCTATATTATAACCACCTCCCTCCTGCCCTCTCAGAACTTCTACTTGGGTAGGGGTGGCTGATTGTGCAAGCACTGTGTCATGCCATTGTAGTTTTCCCTTACCCTCTTTTCCTTTGGGTTAGGGATCTAGATTGTTTCATTTAGGTTATTTATATTGCCCCTTCCTGGACTTGAGTCTTTGGGGAAGGGGGTTCATATGTGCTTGTCAAGGGTGGTAAAGCGAACCATAATACCATCAATTTTGTTATTATGACTCTGAGTGTTTCTTTGTTCTTTATATTGTTGTTATTACTACTAGTAGGTAGCCATGGGCTAGTGTAGTTTTCCACACAGACTTTCCGTCCTTTGATGTTGCTTCGTAAAGATCTGACAGTTTCATTTGAAACTGCCAGATGGAGAGTTTGGCACAGCGCCCTCGCGCTGTAGAACTCCAGATCTTCTGGAGTTAACTCCTTCCTCTCCGGGGCAGTTCAGCTGCAGTGGCTGACTGCTATTGTTATAATATAGCAAGACTCCATGAGAAGAAAAGCAATTACTATGGTGAGTAATTTTTTCTTCTCACCCTCGTACTGACTCGGTAGTGATTAGCGCCACTCACTGCCGGTCGGCTAACCCAAAACATCTTAGCTCATCGCCACCTCACAAAGAATCCCGCTTACTGGACCAGTATGATAAGAAGATTTTTGCTTCTTCCACGCTGGGGATTAGTGCCCTGAACTATGTCTGTCATATGGGGAATTACCAGAAGGCCATTCTTACTCAGGTGGAAACCAAACTCCCTGCCGGACTCTCAGGTCAAGCAGGAGTTGGCTGATCTTGTCGGCTCTGCACGTTCGGCCAGTCGACACATGCTTCATGCAACCTATGATGTGGTGGACACTGCTGGATGGAGCTCAGCTTTCGCCGTAGGCTTATGGCGTCACGCTTGGCTCCATGTGTCAGGGTTGGTTCCGGAAGTGCAGTCCGCTATCCAGGAAGCGCCCTTCCGGGAATCTGTGCTTTTCGGTGGGGATGTCAAGGACATCATCACCGATTTGCAGGAGAAGGGGATGGCACTGAAGTCTGTTGACTGTATGTACCATCCCCACCAGCCGCTGAGCGCCATCCCTTTCGCCAGACTGAATCGCCCGCGAAACTCAGGAAAGCGGGCCAGAAAACGCCTGGCCCCTACAGCTGCTAAGCACCCCCCCACGGCCCAAAGCAGCGGTGCTTCAGCTGCAGCACTGCCCCACACCACCTGACTCCTCCCACAGCCTCCGACTCCGTAGGGAGGTTTTCCCTCCACCTTCCGGGCTGGGAGAGGATAACATCAGATTCTTGGGTGCTCAGCTGATCGCAGAAGGACACTCAATATAGTTTCTACAGATACCGCCTCACCCCACCCCCACCCCAAGTCGTCCTATTCAGGGAACATCTTCCTTGGTCCAGGAAGATTTCAGCTCTGCTACTGAAAGAAGCAATAGAACCCTCCCTCTTCATCTTCAAGGGACGGTTACTATTCCACTTCTTCCTGGTCCCAAAGAGACAGGAGATCTAAGACCAGTCTAGATCTCAGTTCCCTGAATCTTTTGGAATACAAAGGTTCAGAATGCTCTCGCTGCAGAACCTTCTGCCCTCCTTGATCAGGACAATGGCTGTGTGCTCTGATGATGCAGGATGCTTACCTGCACATTTCCATTCGCCGTCTCATCGCAGATATCTTCGTTTTGCGTTCCAGGGGGACCACTACCAGTTCAAGGCACTTCCGTTTGGCATATCCTCGGCTCCCTGAGTATTTACTAAATGCCTAGCAGTGGTGACGGCCTACCTGCATACTGGGGGTGGGTGGGTGTGTGTGTGTGTGTGTGTGTGCAGGATTTCCCATACCTGGACGATTGGCTCCTCGTGGCCTCGTCCAGGAGGAGCTCCTGCGCTGCCTCGTCTTACCCAGCAGGTTTTGCCTGCCTGGGTATTACCATCAACCATTCCAAGTTTCACTTGATCCCATCTCAGAGACTACAGTTTATAGGGGCGATTCTAGACATGACCATTGGCAGGGCCTTCCTGCCACAGGACAGGCGTCCACCCTCAGACTCAAATAGGTCTGTTGTCCAGCCACAGGCGAGTCAGTGCAAGATTGGTCCTTCACCTTCTTGGGCTCATGGCGACTGCTATCCTGACAGTCCCTCGCGCTGGGCTTCACGTGAGAGTTTCTCAGTGGACACTTCGCCCCAATGGGGATCAGTAGTGGTGATGACTTAGATCACCCAATTCTAGTCTCCTCACCAGTGCTCTGAGACTTGCAATGGTGGATGGTTCGAGAAAACCTGCTTCAGGGAGTTCCTTTCTTTTGTCCTCCCTGCTCCCAGACTCTAACCACAGACGCCTCGGGCGGTTGTGGGAGCCCATCTAGGTCACCATCGGACCCAGGGCTCTTGGTCCAAGCTCGAACAGACACTCCACATCAATGTGCTCGAGCTTGGGCAGTGTTGTACGCTCTCCAAGCCCTTCACCCATACCTTTCTTGGCTACCTAGCTGCTCAGACGGACAATATGTGCGTGGTTGGTACATCAACAAACAGGGGGGCTCGGTCCTAACCTCTTTGCAGGAAGCAATGAGGGTTTGGGATTGGGCAACACAACACGACCTTCACCTCATGGCAGTTCATGTTCGGAGTCGACAACACCTTGGCAGGAGGAGCTAAGTCGCTTCGTCTGCTCTGGCTCATGAGTGGGAACTGAACTAAGGGGTCCTAGATGGTATCTTCCGACTGGGGAACACCACAGGTCAACCTGTTTGCATCTCCTCCAGATGCAAAGCTTCCTGTCTTCTGCTCGCTTGTTCCAGAAGCGGGTATTTTCTGGAGACGCTCTGTCTCTAGACTGGAAGGACAGATTCGTCTATGCCTTTCCCTCAATTCCGCTTATCCCACGAGTCTTAAAGAAACTAGCTTCAGAAGGAGCATGAATGATTCTGATTGCTCCTTTCTGGCCCAGGCAAGTTTGGTTCTCTCTTCTACAACAATACTCTGAGGATCATCCTCTTCCTCTATCACGAGGTTTGCCGACCCAGGATCAGGGGACCCTGGTCCATCCAGGCCTCAAGTCTCTTCAGCTGCATGCATGGCTCCTGCAGACTTAGCTCAGTCCCGCTTTGGGGTTTCTCCCCACGTGACGGAGATTTTGGTGGAGGCTAGAAAACCCTCTACTAGATCTACTTACGCCATGAAGTGGAAAAGGTTCACTATCTGGGCTGCCTCTAAGGACATGGAACCCTTTTCCTGTTCAGTGGGGCTTCTGCTGGAGTATCTATGCCATCTTTTTGACCTGGGTCTTAGTCATTCTTCTCTGAAAGTCCACATGGCGGCCATCTCGGCCTATCATGTCCCCTTTGCCGACAAAACATTTGCCCAACTGGAGGTCTCTAAGACTTTCCTTAGAGGGGTCCTCCATCTGAGACCTCCCATATGTACTCCTGCTCCCCCATGGGATTTAAACTTTGTTCTCGAGAAACTTACTCTGCCTCCTGTTGAACCGGCAGCTTCCATGAACTGAAGTTCCTTTCATGGAAGACTCTCTTCCTGGTGGCTATTACTCCGCTTGGAGAATTTCCGAGCTCCAGGCCCTGATGTGTAAAATTCCATACTTGATTTTTCACAAGGAACGTGTGGCTCTACGCACTAACCCCAAGTTTCTTCCTAAGGTAGTAGCTGAGTCTACTCTGAACCAGTCCATAGAGTTACCCACCTTTTTTACGCAGTACTCCAATCAAGGGGAGTATTTACTCCATACTATGGACGTACACCGGATTCTGAGATACTACACTAACAGGACAAAAGAGCTCAGGAAGACCGATCAATTGTTTGTCTCTTTTGCACCCAAAAGAGAAGGCAATGCCGTTTCTAAACAATGCCTATTCAAATGGTTGGCTCATTGCATTACTTTCTGTTATGACAAGTACAACAAGACCCTGCCGGGTCAAGTAACAGGCCACTCCACCAGGGGAGTTGCTGCTTCAGTGGCTTATTTCAAGAATGGCTCAGCGGCAGACATCTGTGCTGCCGCCACCTGGACATCCGTCCATACCTTCACAAAACACTACAGTTTGGATATTGCCTCTCGCCGTAGAGCAGGCTTCGGGCTGGCTGTCCTGCAAGGCCTCCTATCTTAAGGCTTGCATAGCTAGAGGTTCTACTTGGGTAGATTTCCTCCTCCCGTGCTTCTACTTGTTCCAGACTGCTTGGGACTCAGTCCTATATGATTTTTCGCTGCAAGAGCCCTCTCGAAGTAAGATAGTACAGTTACGTAAGAACTTACCGTAACAGTAGATCTTCAAGAGAGGCTCTTGCAGTAGGTAATATCTTCCCACCCTCCATCCCCCTAAGCTTTTTCAGCTCCCTTTCCATTGAGGGAATATCTGCTTCTCTCTCGTCCGGCCTCTTTTGGCCTGTGGCAGGAAAGAACTGGAAGGCGGGTGTCCGGGACCGCCCCTTTACACCGACGTCTCCTGACGCCGGTCACCTGATGTGGGGGAGGTCCCTCGCCAGGGACTGCTAGCTAGAAATTTTTCCGTGGGGTCCTGCCGACGTCAGTCCTATATGTAATTACCTCCCACCCTCCACTGCAAGAGCCTCTCTCGAAGATCTACTATTACGGTAAGTTCTTACATAACTGTACTTTATCAATGTACTGCTGCAGGCCCTCTAAAGGGCACAATTCCTGGATTGGACAGGGAAGTTTCTGTATGCATTCCCTCCTTTTCCGATGATATTCAGGGACCCTGTTGAAATTGAGGTCCCAACAATCAACAATGATACTGGTGGCACCGGAGTGGGCGAGGCAGCACTGGTACTCTCTTCTGCTGACTCTGTCAGTAGTTCCCCCAATCCATTTGCCCATTTCTCAAATCACTGAGGCTCTTGAGGACTTAGAATTTGCTAACCTTAAGCAATCAGAGCAGGTGCTGACAGTGCTTAGGGGTTCCAGGAAACCACCTACTAAGAAAACCTATTCTTCTAAGTGGCAGAGGTTCTCCATATGGTGTGCAGGTAAGGGTATGGATCCCTCCAGGGCTGACTTGACCATTCTCCTGGATTACCTTACACACACTTCCATTCCTTAGGCCTGAAGCCTTAGACTCTTAAGGTCCATTTGGCTTCTGTCTCAGCTTATCTGTCAGCTGGTAAAGAGAGATCCATGGTTTCTCAATCAGCCTTCAGAAAGTATTTTAAAGTCCTTAACCTTCTGCATCCTCCTGAGAGAACCGGTCTCAGCCTGGAATTTGAATATCTGCATTGCTAAGCTCATGGATGCAGCATTCAAACCTATGGTAACTGCAGATTTGAAGTACTGTATATCACTTGGAAAACTGTATTTCTTGTTGCTATTACTTCAGCCAGAAGGATCAGTGAATTACAAGCCCTGTGCACAGATGTGGACTACATTTCCTTCCACAGGGATGAAGTGGTCCTCAGGACCAATACAAAATTCCTTCCCAAAGTGGTATCTGATTTTCACTTAAATCAGTCTATTACTCTACCTGTCTTTTTTCAGAGAACTCCAGTTCTCCAGAAAGGAGGCTTCACTCCCTTGATGTCAAAAGGGCACTTAACCACTATATTGACAGAACCAAGTCTTACAGATCAAGTCAAACACAGCTGTTTCTCACATATGGTGAAGCTGGTAAGGGCAGAGCTGCCATAAAACATACAGTTGCTCGCTGGATAGTGGCACATATACAGTTTTGTTATAGTAAGGTGGGTAAACAGGCACCCCTGGGCCTGAGAGCACACTCCACCAGGGCACAGCTGCTTCAGTGGCAGCTTCAAGAGAAATTCCACTACTGGAAATCCGCAAAGCAGCTACATGGAAAACAGTACACATCTTCACAAAGCATTACAGCCTGGACTTGCAATCCAGAGGTGATGCTAGGTTTGGTACAGCAGTACTGCAGATCCTGTTTCCAAAATAGGTTCTCTGCCCAACCTCCAAAGGTACTGCTTGGTAGTCTGCATCAGTTTAATCATGAGTGATTCCTGGGTTGAAGGAAAAAATACCGCCATAGTAATCTTGTTTCTTCACAGGGATCACTCATTATGATTAAAGACCCTTCCTGCCTCTCCTAATAGAACCTATAGAAGTTGCTCTGCATCCCTGCATTATGGTTTTTTCTATATAGGTTAAGGTAGAGACTCACTTTGTTTAACCAGTTGGTGTCCAGGTGGTCTCGAGTTTCTTAGGTTTGTTTGTTAAGGATGTTTTGACCTGAAAGGACAAAATTATTTTTTTAACGTTATTAGTTTTAGCTAGTGGGTCTTATACCCAGTTTAGCTCTGTAAGAATTTGAAGCACTCAGAGAGCAGCAGTTGCTAGGGCAGCAGTTTGAAAGTGGCATGAGCCAACTGAGAGTTCAACTATTTGCATATAATTCCATCTCTCTGGGCAGTTCAACACAGGATGCTGACTGCATCAGTTTAATCATAGTGAGTGATCCCTTTGAAGAAACAAGATTACTATGGTGAGTAATCTTTTCTTGTGTTGACCCTTCTTACATTGATACAAAGGGCTGTCTTATGCCCTTATTAGATTAGTTGTTAACTTAGGTTACACTGCACCTCCTCGGTTAAAAATGGTACTGAGGCTGTTGAGGGCCATTGCCGAGACAGGCTATGTAGCGTGAGCTGGTCTTGCGCTGACAAGCATGCACACAGCCTACCTCGGCGCTGGCCATCCTGAAGATTTTTGCCTCACATAGGGTCCCAGCACCTCCGTCTTGAGCCCAGCTGTGTGAATGAATGGTGAAGATGGTACAAGAAGATCAAGAGTCAACGATGAGTACGTAATTTTAATTTCCTTCTAGATGGTTCCCTCACAATATTTAGCAATCCTTAATCCCTGCCTCCTTCCAGAACCTGGTAAACATTTCAAACAAGAATTGGTTCCTTTTTATGTGCGTGAGCATTTCTTGTTACAGTGCCTTTACAGTTGTTGCAAAGAGGTCTGAATTACACAATTTATTTTAAACTAAATAAGTTTGTTCTGTCTTGTTTAAACCTTTTTTTTTTTTTTTTTCAGAAATCTTTTTTTGTTTACTTTTAAAGACAACTTTGGTAGCCATTTAGCAAGCTTTAGTTGTCACATCTCACCCTCCCTTTAGAATAAATCTGTTGTTACAAGGCAGGGGTGAGTGTGATGACACAGCAGTTTGAATTTCATTCCAAAGTTCCATTATTTTCATAAAATTCTAAATATCTGCCATCACTCATTCCAGTGCAGTGATTGCTGCTATTAAACACAGTATGAGGATCCCTTTGAAGGAAACAGCATTAAGTTGGTGTAAACTCTAGCTACCTGTTGTCACCTAGCTGTACAGCTTTTTAAAAAAAAAGAATCATTCTGTTTATGGAGGTATTGGCTGTGTATGTGGCAGAAAACCATCTTAATAAGGCAGCTTCAACCATGTCACTTTTACCACCCTGTCGGCATTTCCTCTTTGTTCTCTGACATCTCAGCAGGGCGTGGATAAATCTGCTGAAATTAGCAGCAGCATCAGACCTTTTTACATTTGGTAACAAAATTTGTAGATCTTACTTCAAGAGGGCTCTTGCAGTAGGTAATAACATGTAGGACTGGCGCCCCCTGTCTTCAGGACCGCACAGAAACTTTTGCCAGCATAATATGATGGGGGACCGCCCACCAGACGTCTCGTGACTGACATCAGCATGACCCCATATAGTAGGCGGTCCCTGTGTCCTCCCTCCAGTTCTTTCCCGCTGTCAACCTGCGCATCGTCCAACTGACTAGAGCCTGTCGACGCCATATAGAACGCCTCTCCGGATGAGTATTCACTTATTTTTGTTACATAATACTTCTTATGTCATTTTTTCCAGATCTGCGTTAAAAGAAGTACGGTTTGTGCAGGATTCAATTGCCACACAAAGATCAACATTCTCTGTGTCTCTTCTGTCTCGGGCCTAGCGCCAAGGTCGAGAATGGCAAGGCCTGCACCCACTTTAATCAGGCTATGAGGAAATAACGCGAGCAAGCCCTTGAGGCCTAAGCTATAAAAGAAGAAAAAATGGCTTCCATGGAGCAGGAGTTAAAGAAGTTGAAGAGTGCTCTTCTCGCCTATGGACCCTCATAAAAAAGAAGATGAGGGACAAAGAAACACAGGGAACAGGAGCATTCCCACCTCAATTGAAGACACTCACGGGCCCTTCGTTGGAGGACTGTCTCCTTCTGGCCAAAGGCAAGCGCCGCGACCATGACTGCGCTCCCACTAACTGAGCAGGTTTTGGTCTCCCCGCCACCACTGGTCTCGGTGACGGCGGGTCCTTGGATTCTTTTTGAGGCTGTCACTGCTCTTAGGCCCATTACCACCTTGGGGTCTAAGAAGGCTGGCACAGCCAGTAAGTCGCTCATCAGCTCCTCCGATGAACGGCCAGTCGGGGTTGATAAGATAGGAGTCGGCTCCTCCGACTCCCACGCAGCATAAGCCGATCATTGGCCCCTCCGATGATCGCCCGACTGCTTTGCGTCCCTCAGGCTCTGACATGACGCTGCCGGATGATGGTTCTGTCCAGGCCAGAGATCTGGGTTCTCCAAGTGGTGCCCTTCCTGAGCCCCCGTCGCCTGACCCGTCTGAGTCCTTCGCCGCCAGGTCCGCACGCCCGACGCAAGTCCACGTGCAGTCGCCGGGGGTCCCACGATAGTAGGCCACTCGGCCTTACTGTGGCACTCTTGCCACCTTGTAATGCCCGACCTGGATTTCTCATGCCCACAGGTACCCTTACATCTCTGGTCCACCGCTGGCTTCCCACCATCAGGTACACCTCACATTCCTCAGACGAGACATCTCACAGAGGCCCCTTCATCAGGGATTTCGTCTCTTCAGGGATAACATCAGGTCTTTCTCTGTCGGGTCCGCTGTCTGGTCTTCCCCGCCGGGCTGTAGTCAGCTCTTCCACCTTCAGCGACGATGTCGGATTTCCCTCCGCCAGGGCTGCCGACAGGCTATCCCCCAGCGAGAAATTTTTCTGGCTATCCCACATCAGGTACTTCAGCCTTTCCTCCGTCTGGACCGCCGTTGGGTTACCTGTCATCAGGCCATACGTCCCTCCTTCAATACAGCCTCACGTCAGGTTACCCCATCTTCAGCCTATCCTCCATCGTAGTATCCTCCGTCCTGCCCCACGCCAGACTATTCTTACCATGGCTATCCTGGTTTTTTCTTGCCCAGTTACCCTCTTTATCCCTCCCACCAATTTGGAGGGGCAGGGTACTGGTTTTCTCACTATCCACCTCCTCAACAACCACAGGTGGACTTCCGGAAATTCTTAATTCACGGTGGTAGATATCCAGGAGTCAATTGGTCTGTGAACTGGACAGCAGTCATCCTACACCAATTGTCAGCTGCCCAGCTCCTCCACCTAGGGTGCCTTCGCCGGTGGACAGTCGTCCTCCCACGTCAGATCATTCATCTGAGCCGATGACTCAACTAACGTCGGACATTATCACCAGAGAGCCGGATCCTCCTACTTCAGAAGTCCCGGAGGATTTCGGGAATTCTGAGCCAGACTCTGATACCTCAGATGACAGCTCAGGATTAGTGACCCCTTCCCTTGTGGATCCGGTCCCTCGGGAATCCCCCGAGTCCCCACCAGAAGATCCCTCCTTTGTGGACCTCCTCAAGCAGATGGCGGAGGCCCAAGGGTGGATGTCAGAGGCTCTGGACTTCCCTGACACGAGTCCACTACTAAACCCCTCCACCCCGGCTTGAACCCCATGAGGACTTAGCCTCAACCATTTGGCAGAGACCCTCCTCCATCCCGGTGATGGCCAAAAAAGCTGACCAGGTCTACAGGACACCTGAGGGGAAAGACCATCTGAGCACTCATCCTAATGCAGAGTCAATGGTCATTACAGCTGCCGATGATAGATCCACTAAGCCACAACACCTTAGCACCTCCCCTCCCTATAAGGAGTCTAAACAAATGGACCAGTTGAGGAGGAAATTTTATTTATCTTCGACTCCGGCAGTTCATGCTCTGAACTATGTCTCGCACATGCTGGAGTTCCAGAAGACATTGTTCTGCCAGCTAGAATCTGTCGTCGAGGCTTTCCCGGACTCCGACACCAGGTCGTCCTTGGCTACTACTCTAAAAGTGGCCATGGTCGCTGGACACCATTCCTTATGGGCCACCTACGATGTGGTGGATTCCTCCACTCGAGGTGCGGCCACAGCTGTCAGCCTTCGCATGTACTCTTGGTTGAGAGCATCAGGATTAGCTCCTGATGCTCAGTTGGCTATTCAGGATGCCCCTTTTACGGGTTCTGTCCTGTTTGGCAGGGATGCCCAGGACATCATTACTACACTGCAGTATAAGGGCACAGCTCTTTGGTCGGTCCACACTATGTACCGTCCGAAACCACAACAAAAGAAGCATCCTTTTTGTCGGCAAAACCAATGCCAGGTGAAAAATCAACAAGTGCCGAAACGCCAGTGTAAACATAGGACTGCCACAGCCACTGCTGGCCCCCAAGCCAAGTCTCAAAGAGCTGCAGGCGTGGCCCTCCCTATCCCGCTGTCCCACTCCTGACTTGGTCACCGCCCCTTCTCCTCCTCCTCCTTCAGAAGAGCAGGTGGGTGGAAGATTCACAAGGTACCTGGGGAGGCTGGGAGTCCATCACGTCAGACGCTTGGGTGCTCCAACTGATAAGACTTGGTCACATTCTGGAATTTCGAGAAAAACCTCTGGATACTCTGCCATGATTTTCTTGTTACCCGGGGCGCACATCCCACTCTTAAAGGAGGAAATCAGGGCTCTTCTTCACAAGGAAGAAATAGAGCCCGTGCCGGTAAACCAGATGCGGAAGGGATTTTACTCCACTTCCTTTCTGGTTCCCAAGAAGACAGGAGATTTCCACCCGATACTGGATCTCAGTGCTCTGAACCTCTTCATAGAGTACAAGAGGTTCAGAAAGCTGTCATTGCAAAGCCTGCTGCCTTTTCTGTCCCAGGACCAGTGACTCCACGCTCTGGACATGAAGGATGCGTATCTTCACATACCCATTTTAGGCCCTCACAGGAAGTTTCTTAGGTTCTGTTTCCAAGAGGAGCATTATCAGTTCAAAGCGCTCCCTTTTGGTCTGTCATCCACCCTGCGTGTTTTTACCAAATGCCTGGCGGTCGTGGCAGGGATCTTTAGGTACCAGGAGCATAGTCTTTCCGTATCTCGACGATTGGCTCCTGGCAGCTCCGTTGAGGGCAGAATTGGAATCTTCCCTCTCTGCTACACTGCACCTTTTCCAGAGATTGGGTATTTTACTCAATTACCCCAAATGTCAGCTGGTTCTGTCCCAACACCTCCAGTTCATTGGTGCGGTTTTGACCACAGTGCAGGGCATGGCCTTTCTCCCCCTGGACAGGGCAGATACCCTGGTGGGTCAGGCCAAGATGGTTTCTTGCAGTTATCATATCTTGGCCTCATAGCAGCGGCTATTCCCATGATCCCTTTGGCCAGACTTCACGTGCGGATTACGCAGTGGACTCTGAGCTGTCAGTGGGATCAGAAAGAAGACAATCTAGATTTCCCAGTTCTAATCTCACACCAATACAGTGAGATCTGTTGTGGTGGCAGGACCCTAGCAATCTTTGCGGTCTCTCTCCACCCAACCCCACTCCCAAGTTTTAACTACAGATGCGTCGGGCAGGGTTGGGTGCCCATGTGGGACACCACAGAACCCAGGGTCTGTGGTCCCCTGTGGAAGCGCACTTGCACATCAATGTGCTGGAAATGAGGGCAGTGCTTTATGCTCTTCAAGCTTTTCAGCACATGCTTCTTCAAGCTGTCCTTTTGATTCAGATGGACAACATGCGCGTAGTGTGGTACAGAAACAAACGGGGGCACTCGCTCATATCCCCTTTGCAGGGAAGTGATGCGGGTCTGGAATTGGGCAGTTCTGCGCGAAGTCCGTCTGAGAGCATTTCACGTCCCAGGAGTGCAGAACGCTCTGGCAGACAGTCTAAGCCGCACCAGGGTAAGGGCTCACGAGTGGGAGCTAAAACAAGTGGTGCTAGATCACACCTTCGACCTGTGGGGTCATCCAGAGGTGGATCTGTTCACAGCCCCATCGAACGCAAAACTTCCCAAGTTTTGCTCGCTCAATCCCGGGCATGGTGTTTCTAGGGACATGGATATGTTGTTCATCCACACTGTCTGGCAGGTTCCTTGCCGCTTTAAATCTTGCCGAAGGTCTTCAAGCTGGCTCCTCCACCTTCCCGGTGGTAAACTCTCGGCTCCGCCCCATGATGCCAGATCTTCCTTACCGGCAAGCTCAGGTTCCCTCCTTAACGCTCTGCGTATAAGACTGGTTCCTAATTCTTGATATTTAAATCAAAGTTTTGCTAAAAGACTTGGTCTTCTTTCCTCGCGGCTGCGATGGACAAATCAACTCCGGTTTCGGAGGTGCCCCTGCGGGCAGAAGATGTCTAGGGCGGATCCGCACTCCGCGTGCGTCTACTGCTGGGCCTTGAGCACGACCCGCGGGCCTGCGACCTGTGCTCTGCCTTTCCGGCCTCGTCCTCGAAGACCGTGCTGCCCGTTACAACTGAGGCGCCCGAAAGAATTCCTCGGTTAAATCTAAAGAGGCCTGGTTGGCGGTTGTCCGGCGGCGGGCGGATCAGCTCAAGCAGATGACCCCTCGAAGAGGAGGTTAGCGGGCGCTTCACCTCGGCCGCGGCATTTGTCCCGCCTCTCTCGGTGCCTCGGATGCTTCCTTTAAGGAGCTCTGTCTGACCTCTCTGAAAGGTGAGGTCCAACTTCTGGACCTTTTCCAGGTCAAAAGAGCAAAGTAAGTCTCTCGTCGGCGCTCTTGGGGCCGAGAAGATCCCCTCCCTTCTTGTCGACAGTGGACTTGGTCGACCCTCAGCCGGCCACTGGCTCACGGTGTCCCCATCAGGCCAGTTGGCCGAGACTCCCGTCGGCGTGGTCGAGATTTTCTCGACCCGTTAGGAATTGTCAACTGGAAGCTGAGAACCCCCTCTCCCGGTTCCCTCGGTGGGAGTTGAGGATCCCGTCGGCTGTCTGTGCCTCCCGGTTCGGAGCCTTCGGTGGAATCGTCTGAGCCAAGGGTGCCGATTCCTGACACCTCCCTCGCTGTCTCGGCCTGGCGAATCTCGATCTCCGGACATCCTCATGGTCCAGCGATCCCGCCGTCACAGGCGGTCTCGGTCTCAACCGCAGCAAAGCGCCGCCGCTCTTCCCTCCTCCTCAGGCGAGGGAGGCTTCGCGCAAGTTGCGTCGGAGGTATGAGGAACTCATTTGGCAACAGCTCCTTTTGACGGGAATAAGCCGACCAGTGTCTTCCCGGCCATTAAAGTAGCTGTCACGGAGTGGCGAAACAACCCTCGTTGTAGCCGAGGAGCCTGTTCCCAGGCGGTTGTTCGGCCAATTCCAGCTGCCCCACCGATTCTGGTGGAACCTCCGCTCCACAGCCGTTGAGTTGGGGCTCCGACCAAAGTTCTCGGTCGGCTCGGGTTTGCCCATAGGCTGTCTGTCACCCTCACTCCCGATAAACCTCGGCAGGTGGAGGGTGGCTCAGGCCCGAGGCAGCTCTTTGAGGACTCTTCTGAGTCCGAGGATGATTCCTCCCTTTTCTCCAAGCGTATGGACTTGAAGTCCTCAGGAGGACAGTCGGTGGACGATAGCCCTTCGTCCTTCTTAGGGTTGCTTCGGCTCATCTCGGAGTCCACCGGGATGAAGCTCGAACCCATTTCTAAACGGGCCAGGTATCCCCTCACGGAGATTCTGGACCGAGGGGATTCTCCTAAGGAGGCCTTTCCGGTGGCCGAGGCCATAGTGGGTCCGGCCTTGGAGCTTTGGCAGCGCCCTGCTTCCTGCCCTGCGCCTTTGGCCAGGAAGTATGCGGTCCCTACCAGTTCCCTGTCCGGTTTTTCGGAACACCCCTCTGCTGAGGGGTTGGTTACCGACAGCGTTTTCCGGCACGCCGGGAACACCAGGGATGTGGACAAACCTCCCGACAAGTAATCCAAGAAATTGGATTATGCCGGGCGAAAAGTCTATGCTGCTTCCTCTCGGCCTTCGTCAGGCCAGTTAGGCGTCTCAACTTTATTTTTCTCATGCCCTGTTGGACTCCTGGATGAGGTTGTCCCTCATCTTCCCGTGGATCTGCAGACTACGGTCAGACAGGTGCGGGACCAGGGCAGGGCAGTGCCAAACAGCAGCTCAGACTGCTTTAAACATCGGGGACTCATGTGCCAGGTCTGTGGCGGCCGCAGTGGCCACGCGTCGTTGGGCTTGGCTGAGGATATCCACCTTTACCTCGGATACCCAGCACAAGTTGGCGGATGTTCCCTATTTGGGGACTGACCTCTTCGGCCCTGGGGTGGAAGGTCATCTGCAGAGGATCGAGAAGTCCAATGCTACCTTGGACTCTGTCTCTTCCGCTCAGAAGGACAAAGGCGGCACGACACAGCCTAAGCCCTTCCGTCCTTCTGCGCCCAGCATCCGTCGGCCAACAACATCAGGGCCAGCAGGCTCGAGCTTGGCATCCCAAACCCAAGCCGTCGGCTTCCTCCAACAGGAAGCAGGGAGGTAAAGGCCCAGGAGGTCCCTCGGCCGGGTCCTCCTCAAGCCTGCCCAGTGGACGGGCTGAGGGGTGTCCCATCCCGTCACCTCACCCTGGTTCCCCCGTGGGGAGCGGCTCGGCACTTCTTTCCGCCTGGTCCACTGTTACGGCGGACAGGTGGGTACTGAAGTGGTGGGAAAAGGCCTGCCTCTAGAATTCGAGCAGGCCCCTCCCTTCAGCGCTGTCGCCCCTCGGGGGGCCTCGGGGTCCGCAGCCTCACTGGCGGCTCGTCGAGCCGACATCGCTCTCCTCCTCCAAAAGGAAGAGATCAGGGAGGTAGAGGACCCCCCCCTCAGACCCGGGGTTCGTGTCCAGGTATTTCCTGGTTCCGAAATGGACGGGGGGCTGGCGCCCCATTCTCGACCTACACGACCTGAACAAGTTCCTAAGGTCTCGAACCTTCAGGATGGTCACTCTGGCGCAGATAATACCATCTCTGGAACATGGCTTGTGGTTCTGCTCTCTGGACCTACAGGACGCGTTCTTTCACGTCCCTATCCGTCCGTCACATCGGAGATTCCTTCGCTTTCAAGTGGAGGGATCCCTCTTCGAGTTCCAAGCCATGCCCTTCGGCTTATCTCCAGCTCCCAGGGTCTTCACCAAATGCATGGCAGTGGTGACAGCATTCCTGCGGCGCAGAGGGGTCCGGGTGTACCCTTACCTGGACGATTGGCTGATAGCATCCCTCCAGACAGGAGGTGGAGCGGTCCAGAGATCTGGCCCTCCAGGTTTGCTCTCAAGTCGGCCTTCTCATCAATGAGGCCAAGTCGGAACTCGAGCTGAAGCAGGTGATCCTGTTCATCGGGCAGAGCTTGACTCTCTTGAGCCAGAGACGGCTCGCCGCGGACAGGGCGAGGTTCTTACCTCCTTGTCCAGTCATTTCTGGTTGGGCAATCGCGCCCTGCCGGGACTTCCTCGCCTCCTGGGTCTCATGGCGGCCTGTACCAGCGTAGTCCGTTGGGCACGCTGGCACATCGGCCCTTCAGTGGGACTGGCCAGCCAGTGGTCTGGCAACTGCGATCCATTGGACCAGTTAGTGATGGTGACCCAGGAGATGGAACACTCTCGGTGGTGGACCGTTCCATCTCATCTGCAGGAGGGGCATCCCGTTTGTCCGCCCGAGCGGCCGGTCTCTCTATCGACGATGCCTCTCTGATGGGTTGGGGTGCCCATCTAGGGAACACCAAGTGCACGGCCTCTGGTCCCCGCGGGAGTCCCGATGCCACATCAACCTGCTGGAGCTCTGAGCGGTCCGCCTAGCTCTCACCGCCTTTGCTCCGTTTCTCCGGGGTCAAGTGGTCCGAGTCCAGACGGACAATACCACGACCATGTACTACCTGAACCGCCAGGGCGGGCAGCGTTCCATGCTTCTATGCAAGGAAGCTCTCCGCATTTGGTCACTGCAGCGAGCCGGAGGCGGATCTCCTAGCCATTCACGTGGCAGGAGCCTCCAACACCCTGGCCAATGCCCTGAGCCGGATAGGGGCTGCATCTCACAGTGGTCTCTCCTGCGGAGGTAGTACAGATCTGTTCTCCCACTGGGGCACACCTCAGGTGGACCTGTTTGCCTCCAGGAGAGCGCGAGCTAAGGCTGTTTCATGCCCGCCCCCTCAGCAGGGCTCGCTGCAGGGGGATGCCTTCTCGAGGCTGTGGACCCCGGGCCTCTTTACGCCTTTCCCCATTTCCCTTGATTCACAAGGTGCTTCTCAAGGCAAGGAGGGACAAGGCGCAGGTGATTCTGATAGCCCCAGACTGGCCCCGCCAGTTCTGGTACCCAGATCTCCTCAGCCTCAGCTCCAGGCTCCCGAGGCAGCTTCCAGCTCGCCCGGACCTGCTCTTAGTCAATCAGGGGAAGGTGTTCCATCCGGACCTTCAATCCCTGCACCTGACGGCCTGGTTCCTGAGCGGCTAGAGTTCCAGGCCTTGGGTCTTTCCGACGAGGTCCTCAATGTTGTTGAGGCGTCCCGTAAGGAGTCGACCAGGAAATGCTATGCCTTCAAATGGAAGAGATTTTCCATTTGGTGTCAGGGCAAGGGCTTGACCCTTCCTCCTGTTCTGTGGCATGCATTTTGGACTATTTATGGTCCTTTCTGGTCAAGGGCTTGGTCGTGACCCTAAGGGTGCACCTGGCAGCCATCTCTGCTTACCGGGCGTGGGCCGGGGAGCAGTCGGTGGCGCAGGAAAAGGTGGTCTGGCGCTTTTTCCAAGGCCTTGATCACATTTCCCCTCCGGTGCGAGAACCTCCACCTCCATGGGATTTACTGCTGGTACTGGCAAAGCTCATGGGCAAGCCATTCGAACCAATGCACAGGTGTGATCTCTCTCGCCTGTCGTGGAAGACCGCTTTCTTGGTGGCTATCACGTCAGCCAGAAGGATGGGAGAACTCCAGGCACTCTGCATTGAGTCTCCTTACCTGGTCTTCCACTGGGACAAGGTTGTCCTTCGCCCCCACCCGAAATTCCTTCCGAAGGTGGTGTCGGAGTTTCACCTTAACCAGGTGCTGACTCTGCCAGTGTTCTACCCCAATCACACCTCGGAGGCTGAATACAGGCTCCATGCTGGACCCTAGAGCGCACGCTTATTATAAGGGCTGCGGCTGAAGTCGGGAGAGGTTAGCCAGCTGTTTGTCACCCTACGCTGAAGCCGCACCTGGCAGACCTGCAGCCAAGCGGACGATAGGCAGGTGGGTCACCTCCTGCATAGATCTCTGCTATAAGTTGGCGTGGAGGCCACCCAGAGGGATAAGAGCTCATTCTGCCCGTCTACTGCTGCATCGGTGGCTGCTTCCAGGGCGTCCCTATCCAGGAAATCTGCAGGGCTGCTACCTGGAAGTCAGCACACACCTTCATTACCCATTACCACATCGACCTTGAGTCACGCCGGGATGCTGGTTTTGGGCCTCGGTTCTCCAGTCTCTATTCCCTAAGTAGGGGTGTAGCCTTACCTCCCTCCTCCCGGAGAACTGCTAGGAGTCTGCCAGACTGTGGATGAGCAACATATCCATGTCCTAGAAATACAGGTTACTCACCTGTAACAGGAGTTCTAGGGTGGTATGTTGTTCATCCTACATTTCCCTGATCTCCCGGCTTGACGCACAACCTGAGCTTCCAGTGGGCCAGATCTGGCGTCATGGGGCGGAGCCGAGAGTTTTACTACCTGGGTGGGTGGGAGGAGCCAGCTTGAAGACCTTCCGGCAAGATTTAAAGTGGCAAGGAACCTGCCAGACAGTGTGGATGAACAACATATACCATTCCTAGAACTCCTGTTACAGGTGAGTAACCTGTATTTTCTGGCTAGACGCACTGTTGCTCTCTTGGACAGGGAGGTTTCTATATGCATTTCCTCCTTTTCCACTATTACAGATAGTGTTGACCAAGCTTCAGTTGGACTGGGCTCAAATGATTTTGATAGCTCCGTTTTGGCCTCGACAGATCTGGTTCCCCCTGCTTTGGCATCTAGCGGTGGAACCTCTGATTCCCCTTCCTCTGTCTTACGACCTTCTCACTCAGGAAAAGGGCACACTGGTTCATCCGGGACTGAAATCCCTTCATCTTCATGCGTGGCACCTCAAGACATAGCTGCTTCACGGTTTGGGGTTTCTCCCAGGGTAGCTGAAATTCTGGTGGAAGCGAGAAAACCATCCGCCAGAACTACCTATGCCATGAAGTGGAAGCATTTCTCCATTTGGGCCACTGCCAATGATCTGGACCCTTTTTCATGCCTCGCTCCCCAGATCATGGAGTACCTGCTTCATCTTTCCGACCTGGGCCTGAGTTATTCCTCATTGAAGGTGCACTTAGCAGCTGTCTCGGCCTACCATGATCCAGTAGACAGCAAGACAATGGCTCAGTTAGAGGTCTCCAGAACCTTTCTGAAAGGTATTCTACATCTGAAACCCCCGGTGCGAAATCCTGTGCCACCATAGAACCTCTATGTTTTGTTAGAAAAATTGACTTTCTAGGATTGTGGATATGTTATTCATCCACACTTATTGGCAGAGTCTCTTTCCCTTTAAATGAGCCAGAAAGTCTTCAAGCTGGCTCCTCCCACCCACCCGGGTGGTATAACACTCTGCTCCGCCCCATGATGCCAGATCTTCCCTTTCCACCGGAAGATTTAGGTTGCCTCTTTGTCTTTCGCATTTTGTAGGCCCTGACCAGAAACTTTGGTTATTCGAGGCGCATTGCGCGTGGCGATTCGCGACTACTTTCTTAGCCGATCATGGAAAACAAGTCTTCCCTGGATTTTGGCGGTGCTCGTGCGGCCAGAAGATGTGCGCTGCCCGGTATGCCACGTCGTTTATTGTTTGGGTGTCATGCCATGACACCGCGGCGGTCCTAAATTTTGCAGCGTTCAACCGCGTCCTGGCTGGCCGTCTCCTGCCTTTAAGCTGGGAAGGCCAAAAAACTGAACCCTACCGTGAAATTGAAGAGTCCAGTGGGTAGCTTCCCTGCGGTCAGCGATTCCGACGAGCAATTGGAGCGATGCAAGTTTTCAAGAGGAAGCGTGCTCGTGCTGGAATCTTCCTCTCGAGCTGCTTCTTTCCACTCAACCAGGGCTCCACCTTCTCGGTTCCTTCCGAGCTGTGCCCTCTCTCCTGACTAAGGGTGAGAGTCCTGTAGGCACTCCCTCTTTGTCCCGATAGCGAGAAGGACCCTGGACCGTCGTAGGGAGATGCTCTTAGAGGGTCGGGAGAGATCACCGGTCCTGGAGCCGTCCATTTCAACCTCAGTCGAAATTGCTTCTTTGGCTGCTGTCTTCTTCAACCTTACCCGTCTTCCCTGACGACCAAAGTGTCGATCGGCATTGAGATAATTCTCGACCCGATTGACCCTTTGTCACTGACTCCGATCGACGACTCTCTCGGACTCAGGTCCTTGCTTTCCCCAACGAGGAGACCCAGCCTGCTGGGAATCCTGCCGAGGAAGTGGTCCCTGACCCCGGGAAGTCACTGGTCCTGCTGGTGTCTTCTGAGTGACCGAGTCGGCCCCATCTGATCTTGATTGAGGTCTCTGACCCCTCGACCGAAAGGCCGAGAAAGGGCCATAAGCGCTTTAAAAAAAAGCAACGCCATCGGTCGTCCTCAGAGGCTCCGGCTGAAACTCCGGCGCTACGAGGACCTCATGTGGCAACAGCTGATTTTGACCAGGCACAAGCCTTCCCGGGCCATTACTTGGCTTTCACCTCCCAGGCTGAAGCCCACTCCTCTGGAGCTGATTAAGTCAGTTCCTCTGCCCACCGAGCCGGCAAACCCTCCGGTTCGGCCTAAACCGGTCTCTCCACCGATTTTGGTGGAACCGCCGCACAAGCAGCCTGTGGGAGGGGTTCTTTCTAAGGAGGCTAGGCTGGACACTGGGCTTCCTGGCATCTCTTGGTCACTCACCCTGGCTGCCCCCGGCAGGTCAAGGGTGATGTGGGCAGTCAACCGCTGTATCTGGATTTCTCGAAGTCGGATGAAACTGGCCTCCATTCTTGTCCTGTGGATGAGGAATCGGCTGGTGGGATAGAGACGGAGGAAGGTCCTTCGTCCTTTCAGGGCATTCTTCACCTCATCTTTGTGTCTACAGGGATGTCCCTGGAGCCTATCCAGAAGAAGGCAGAGTACTCTCTCATTGACATCCTCAAGAGATGGGATACCCTGACGGTAACCTTTCCTGTGGCTGAGGCCATTGTTGGCCCGGTCTTAGAACTTTGGCAGCACCCTGCCTCCTGTCCAGCTCCGTCTCTTTGTATGACCCGCAAGTATGTGGTGCCCGTGGGTCCCTAGCGGGGTTCACAGAGCACCCTTTGGCCGAGAGCCTTGTGACTGCCTCTGTGTTCAGGCGTACTGGAAATTCTACCGATACCGACAGACTTCCTGAGAAGGAATCCAAATATTTGGATCACTCTGTCCAAAAGGTTTGTGCCTCCCTCTTTAGGCCTCCCAGGCAAGGCTCGGCCATCGCCATGGCCCACTCTCCCATGCCCTCTTGGGGTCCTTAGACAAAGTCGTCCCACATCTCCCACGGACATGCAGACCACGGTCAAGCAGGTCCGGGATCAAACCATGCTCTTGCCAAACAGCAGCTCTGGAGATCAGGGACCGTGTGCCCGTTCATTTGCAGCCGCGGTTGCCTCTTGCACTTGGGCTTGGCAGAGGCTCTTTTCCTTCCCAGTGGATACTCAGCACAAACTAGCTGCTGTGCCTTTCCTGGGCACCGATCTTGTCGGGCCCAGGTGGCTGGTCACCTTAAGCCACATTGAGCAGTCCAGTGCCACCTTGAACCCACTTTGCTAAGGATTCTGCTGGTCTGAAGAAGCAACAGAAGAAGAAGAAGCCTTTTCAGCACTCTTCCCTGCATGCACAGCAGTCCCCCTTTCAAGGGGGGAAGCAGGCTCAAGCTTGGTGCCCCCGATCCAAGCCCGGACCCTTCCAGGCCCGTAAGGGAGGCAGAGGTTCAGGCCCTGGATCCTCTGCCTCCAAGCCTGCCCAGTGATGGGGTGGGGGCTGCCACCCCTACTCCCATCACGCCAGCTCTGGGCCCTCCTGTGGGGGGCTGGCACTTTATTTCCACTTGGTCCGCTGTTACCATGGACAGGTGTGTCTTAAAAGTGGTCGGCCAGGGACTGCCTCTGGAATTAGAGCAGTATCCGCCAAGGCGAGCCTGCGCCCCACGGGAGGAGAGGGTATCCACCCACACTCAGCTGGCTCTCTGAAACAACATTGCTCAGCTCCTCCTCAAGAAGGCAGTAGCTCGAGTGGCAGATCCTCCACAGACCCAGGGTTCGTATCCAGGTACTTCCTGGTTCTAAAGCAGACGGGGGGGCTGGCGCCCCATTCTAGATCTGCATGACCTGAATCAGTATCTCAGGCCACACATCTTCCGGATAGTAACGCTGTCCCAGATCATACCATCCCTACAGCAAAATTTGTGGTTCTGCTCACTGTATCTCCAGGATGTGTTTTTCATGTCCCAACTGTCTGTCCCACCCGCAGTTCCTCTGCTTCAGAGCTGAGGGAACCCTATACAAGTTCCGAGCCATGCCATTCAGCCTGTCATCAGTCCCACGGGTCATCACAATGCATTGTAGCGTGGCAGCCACCTGGGGGCTTGCAATTTACTCCCTACCTTGATGATTGCCTAGCAGGTTCCACCCAGCAGGAGGTGGAGAGGTTCAGGGACCTGGCCCTTAAGACCTGCTCCCAACTTGGCCTCCTCATCAACGAGGCTAAGTCAGAGCTTATACCTTCTCAGGTGATGGGCTCCATCGGGGCAGAGCTCGACTCTCGTCAAGCCTGAGCTCGGCTCCCGGCGGACAGGGCAGAGGTGTTCTCCTCCTTTTCCCAATCTGGTGAAATCCAACGAGGCTCGGTGGGAGGTTTCCGTGGCTGTGGGATCTGCAAGCATTCGAAGAGGAAGCGGCTTGGGCTGCAGAAACTACTCTGAGCTTCTTCATTCCACTCAACCTGGGCTCCACCTTCTTGGGTTCCTTCCGAGAGTTGTGCCAGTCTCTCCTGACCAAGGGAGAGGGTCCATGGGCACTCTCAATCTCGTAAGTGGGAGAAGGATTGGGAAACGTCTTCATCCCGATAGAGGGGTCGGGATTTATCCTTACCTCAACGATTGGCTCCTAGCAGGTTCCACCCAACAGGAGGTGGAGAGGCCCAGGGACCTGGCCCTCCAGACCTGCTTCCAACGCGGCCTCCTGATCAACAAGGCCAAGTCGGAACTCGCGCCTTCTCAGGTGATGGGCTTCATCGGGGCAGAGCTCGACTCTTGTCAAGCCAGAGTTCGGCTCCCGCAAACAGGGCAGAGGTTCTCCTCCTTTGCCCAGTCATTTCTGGTTGGGCACTGCGCTCGCTCGACTCTCTGCTTCTGGGTTACATGGCGTATGCACCTCAGTGGTCCATTGGACGTGTTGCACATGTGCCCCTCCAGTGGGAGCTGTCCGCCTCAGTGGACTCCAGTGCCACGGTCATTTCAACCAGCTGATCACTGTAACCCAGAAGATGTGGGATGCTCTCCACTGGTGGACCGCCCCAGACCAGTTGCAGAAAGGGATTACATTTGTCCGCCCAGAGCCGACGGTCATCCTTAAAACCGATGCCTCTCTCATTAGTTGGGGGAGCCCACATGGGGAACAAAAGGGCCCATGGGCTCTGGACCCCCGAGGAGTCCTGATGCCACATCAACCTGTTGCAGCTCAGATCAGTCAGACTGGCACTGTCAGCTTTCGCGCCTCAGCTCCAGGGTCAAGTGGTTCAAGTCCAGACGGACAATACCACGACCATGTACTACCTCAACAAACAGGGTGTCATACACTCCCATCTGCTGTGCAAGGAGGCAATCCGCATCTGGAACCTCGTGAGCCGTCTGGAGGCAGATCTCCTAGCCATCCATTTGGCAGGAGCCTCAAACCATCTGGCGGATGCTCTCAGCCGCCTAGGTGAGACATCCCACAAGTGGTCTATCTATCCAGACTTGTTTGCCTCCAGGAACAACACCAAGCTGAGGCTGTTCAAACAACATGAAGTCTTGCTGTATTCTGACTATTGCAGTTAGGTCCTGCCTTTCAACTGCCATGGAGAACAAAAAGTTAACTTTCCATGGCCAGCATGGAACGTTCAGCACGAGCTTGGTTGAAGCCCCTGTCTGCTGTTGTTTAAACTCCAACCTTCAGATTCTTTACTCCGCCTCACTGAACAGTCGCTCCGGAGATTTCTCCTTTGCTCGGTTCAAAAAAGTCTGTTAAAGTGTCGTTTTTTCGCCCGGTTTCTACCAAATTTCTGCTACTGAGCCTGTCGGTTTAAGTCTCTGTCTGTGGTACCGTGATTACTAGATAGGTTTTGCATTTAGTTTCTGTGTGGAACTTGTAAATATTGGATCGGTTCGGTTTGAACCGATAAGATTGGTCTTAAAAAGTTTTGAATTTATTAGAGTGTGGTAACCGTCCATATCGGTTCTAAAAAAAAAAACTGATTTAATTACGTTTTTTCCAAGACCAGAATCTCGGTCAGGAACCAATAGGTGTCTTGCCTGGTGGATTGCTGAAAAAAGGGTAAGTTTTGGATAGGATTGGCCATGTCTGAGAAACCCAAGAAAAAAAACGGGCCCACTGGGTTTCAACGCTGTAGTGTGTGTGTGTGGGAGAAGCCTTTGCTAAGGCCATCCCCACCTCCTGTGTTTATTGTGTCTGGGGTTTGACCACCTCGATTCAGACTGCCAATTTGTAAAAGTTTTCCCAAAGCTACCCTGGATAAGAGTAGGTAGACTGAGGAAAGGAGGCGAGAAGTCCGCTGACCCGGATGGCCAGCCGCTGCCCGGTTCCGACCGAACCAAAAGAGGCCCTCTGAGCAGGGTGAAACTTCTTTGGGCAAAAGGAGAGCCGATTCTGAGGAGTCGGTTCCAGTTAAAAGAAAGAGAAGAAAAATCATCCGTTCGAATCCACAAATTCTTTCTCCGACTGCTGGTGAAATAGCCAAAGCGATAAGGATAGTTCAGTCGCTGATTTCGTTCGCCAAACCGCACCATCTGGCAGGCTCGGTTCGGTCGGTTCCCCCAGTTCCGGATTATACTTTAGAAGAATTTTATGAACCGGAGGAGGAGGAGGAGGGAGAGTATGAGGATAATGATGATGATGATGGTGATTATGAAAGTCTGGGTGTGCCTGTTGACCTGGACATCTCCCAGACAGACCTTCAGGTGTTTCAAACAACATGAAGTCTTGCTATGTTAGGACAATTGCAGTATGATCCAATCTTGGAACCGCCCCGGAGATGAAATAGTTAACTTTCCATGAAGCATGGAACTCTGAGTGCGAGCTCGGTTAGGAAAGCTCTGTCTGTTGCGCTTCAAACATAAACTGTCAGATTCTTTACCTACTACTGAACAGTCGCCCGAGATTTCTTCTTCTGCTCGGTTCATTTGTCGGTTTAAAAGTGTTATTTTATCGGTTTTCAATTGAAAATTAACGAAATTAAACCATGAACCGGTTGGTTCAAGCTCTGTCTGTGGTAATGTAAGTAATAGATAGGTTTTACATTGAATGTTCTGTGTGGAACTTGTACACATTTATCGGTTCGGTTTGAACTGATCAGGCTGTTTGTAAAATTACTTGTCCTTTTTTAGAGTGCGGTTCCCAGTCCTTACCGGTTCTAAAAAAAAAACAGATTTCATTACGGTTTTTCCACGACCCGTGACACGGTTAGGAACGATAAGGGTGTCTTGTTATGGATTGCCATAAACGGGCAACTTTGTTAGCTGGCATTATGTCAGAGAAACCTAAGAGAAAACCGACCCACTGGTTTCAGCACTGTAGTGTTTGTGGGGAAGCTTTGCTAAGGCTGACCCACACACCACATGTGTCTATTGTCTGGGTTTGACCACCTCAATTCAGATTGCCAGATTTGTAGAATTTCCCGCCGCCACCATAGAAAAGAGAGTTGGTAGGCTCAGGAAGGGAGGCCAAAAGTCAACTGACCCGGATGGCCAGCCCGGTTCGGTACCAACCGAACTGAGGGAGTGCCTCTGACCAGGCGATATTCTCGGCAAACGAAGAGTCGGGTTCTGAGGAGCCAGTTCCAGCAAAAAGGACTAGAAAGCTAGCGTAGAGCCAAAAGTTCTCTCCCCAACTGCTGAAGAAATAGCTAAAGCAATTCAAATTGTCCAGTCTCTTTCCCATCCGACCGAACCGACACCATCAGGGAGGCGTTCGGTTCGGCCCGTTCCATCGGTTCAAGATTATGATTTTGAGGATTTTTATGAACCGGAGGAGGGGGAAGGGGAATATGAGGAGAGTGAATATGGTTTTGAAGATCTGGATGTGCCCATTGAACCGGACATCTCTCCAGATAGACCCTTAGGGGTTTCTCCTCCCAGGCTTTCTGAGTCCCCTTCTCATTTCATTTTTTATAAGAAAGTTGCTGAAACTCTGCAGCTCCCTGTTGAGGAAGCTGTTGATGACCAAGAGGAGCCTGACTATGTAGAAATGATGGATATTCCAGAGTCTAGGAGACTGTCTATTCCTTTACATAAACCTTTTCGGAAACAGACAGTAAAAGTTTTAAAAACTCCTCACACTATATCTCCTGTGGATAAAAGGATGGACAAGAGGTATACCGTATCAGGTTCTGACACTGATTTCCTCACTCAACAATGCAGCCATGTGGGGGTAGTGCAGGCTGCAGCCTGTGACAAGGCTAATATTCCCTAGCTTCACACCCCTGAGAAGGACTCCAGGAAGATTGATGCTATGGCAAAGAAACAGTACATGGCAGCATCTTTGGGACTCAGACAGGCAAATTATATGGCTTATGCTGCTAGGTACCAGAAACCCAGATGGATACTGTGCTGGTTTCTAGCGAAACAAGTCCCTGACCAGCTTGGCAGAGAACTGGAACAGGTGACTTTGGATGGTATTGAGGCATCCAGTGCAATTTATGCTGCAGTGGACTCTAATGATGTTTCATCAAGAGTCATGGCTACATCTGTGGATCTTCGTGAGGATGGCCTGGCTCAGATGTACTACCCTGTCTCAGGATACCCAGTCTAAGGCCATGGATTTTCCTGTTTAGGGCAATTCTCTGTTTGGGGAGCAAACAGAGAATTACATGAAGAAATGGATGAATATAGGACCACCTATAGGAGTGCACAGGCCAAGGAAAGGCAGGCCACTCCTCAAAAGCAGCTTCCTAAAGGCAGGGCAGGCCTTTTCATAGGCCTTTTACCAAACCCAAGCTTCCTCTTCCGCCTATGCCCAGAGGGATTCTTTGGGGGAGAGGCAGGCGGGGACAGGCAGGCCTGCTTCCACCCCTCAGCCGAAAGCCCTGCCAAGCAGGCACCCTGATGGGGTTGCCAGGGCCGATTCTTCTCTACCTGTAGGGGCAGGCTGGCTTACTTTGTCCAGGACTGGAAGTCTATAACATCAGACAAGTGGGTCCTGGAAGTAATAATGCCAGGACTGGTTCTCAGCTTCAAAATGTCCAAAGCTGAGAACCAGATCTTTTCCACCTGCAGCTCCATCAGAGACACTCACCCTAGAGGCAGAGGTCTCTCCCTCCTGGCTCTCAGAGCCGTGGAAAGGGTTCCTCCCCACACCAGGCAAAGGTTTGTACTCCAGGTACTTCCTTACCTCAAAAAGACAGGAGAATGGCGGCCCATCCTGGATCTCAGCTACTTAAATAAGTACCTTTTAAAACCAAAGTTCAAAATGGTGACTCTGGGAATTATCCTACCCTCTCTCTAAGGCCAGGGGACTGGCTAGCTTCCTGGACCTCAAGGATGCCTAACTCATATTCCATTAGAAGCTCCCATCGAAAGTACCTCAGGTTCGAGCTACCCCAGGCCACTACCAGTTCAGAGCAATGCCTTCGCCTCACTTCTGCTCCAAGGGTATTCACCAAATGCCTGGCAGTAGCAGTTGCCTACCTAAGAAGGCAAAGATTGCCATCTTTCCTTACCTGGACGATTGGCTTATAGTAGGCCAGTCCCCAGACCAGGTCAGTTTACATCTTCAAATAACGCAGCAACTGCTACTTCTAGGTTTCCTTCTGAATCTCTCGAAGTCAGTTCTAGAGTCTGTCCAGCTTCTTACCTTCATAGGCGCAGAACTGAACACACAGGAGGCCAGGGCCTTCCTTCCTCTGGACAGGGCAAAGACCCTAGTCTCCTCATTCACCCTGCAGGTCTCTCGACCAGCAAGGCATTTCCTGCAGCTCCTAGGACACATGGCTGCTTCCACAGCAGTTGTGCAGGGAGCAAGATTTTAGATGAGGGACATCCAGTTCCATTTGAGCGCTTTTTGGTCTCAAAGAAAGGATCCTCTTACCAAGTTGATCCCAGTAACTCGAACCCTGATCCAAGCCCTACAGTGGTGGCAGGATCAGAGCAACCTGAGACAAGGAGTTCTTTTGTCACTCAGTCTCACTCCCAATCCTTACTACAGATGCATCCTCTTGGGTTGGGAGCTCACATGGGCGACCTCACCACCCAGGGTCTGTGGTCTCCCAGGAATCTCTGCTCCACATCAACCTGTTGGAGCTCAGAGCAGTTTTCTAGCACTTCAAGCTTTTACAAATCTGTTCAGAACAAGATTGTACAGGTCAAAATAGACAACACCACTACAATGTGGTACATCAACAGCAAGGGGCACTCGGCTCACGGCCTTGGCAACAAGCGATGAAGTTGTGGTCTCTGGCTTACTTCCTGAACACCTCCTTACGGCAGTCCACCTCCCAGGCAAGGACAATGTCCTGGCAGATGCCTCAGCAGGATTTCTCAGGCCATCACGAATGGTCACTGGATCCCCTGGTCTTGGGAGTAGTATTGCCAGATGGGGTACCCGCGATAGTTCTTTTGCAGCCCCAGACAATCACCAACTTCCTCTTTTGCTGCATTTCCCAGTGTTGGGCTCACTCCCCTGGATGCCTTAGCCCTCAGTTGGGAAGAGAAGTTCCTCTATGCCTTCCTCCCTTCCTCTCCTGTTCAAAGTGCTAGTCAAAATCAGATCCCAATCCTGCAAAGTCATTCTGATAGCTCCAGATTGGGCCAGACAACCCTGGTATCCACTCCTACTGTCCTTAGCAGTCCATCCTCCCCTGTGCCTTCCCAGGAATCACAATCTGTTAACCTGTGCCCAGGGGTGGGTTTGGTATCCGAATCTCAGATCTCTCAATCTCAAGGCTTGGTTCTTGAAGAGTTAGAGTTTGCTGATTTACACCTTTCCCAAGGTGTAATGGATATATTGAAGGCCTCAAGGAAGCCTTCCACCAGGGCTACTTACAATTCCAAATGGAAAAGGTTTTCCATATGGTGCCTGAAAGTATATTTCCCAGACTCTGCTGATCTACCCACAGTCCTGGATTATATGGTCCATCTGAATTCTCTGGTGCTGAGACCAGCTACCCTGAAGGTGCATTTGGCAGCTGTGTCTGCTTTTATTTCAGCAGGTAAATCCTCTTCTCTTCAGCTCATCCTGTATTTTCCAAGTTTTTAAGGGTTGCTTCACACCAACCTCCATTCAGGGATCCTGCCCTGCCTGGGATCTTAATGTTTGCATTGCTCAGCTTATGCAACCTCTTCGAGCCCTTGTCTTCAGCTGAGCTTAAGTACTTGACTTGGAAGACTGTGTTTGGTGAAGCATCACCTCTGCCAGACGATAAGTGAATTCATGTTGTCAGTGGAGCTGGATTTTATCTCCTTCACAGAGATAAGGTGGTCCTCCGGACTAAAAGGAAGTTCCTACCTAAGGTGGTTTCAGATTTCCACCTTAATCAATCTATTTCTCTTCCAGTGTACTTTCACTGATCACCCTCCTCTGGTGGGAGGAGGCTGCACTGCCTAGATGTGAAGAGAGCCCTTAGTTACTACAGAGAGCGTTACAAGGGTCACAGGTTTGACTCCTCCAACTGTTCCACACTTATGGCAGGTTGGTAAGGGAAGCCAGCCACTAAAAGATCCATTGCCAGGTGGATTGTCTCTTGTATCCAATTCTGCTACGGTAAGTTGGGTAAAGTTCCCCTCAGGCCTGAGGGCTCACTACCAGGGTACAGCTGCTTCTCTGGCTGCTCCAGAGACATTCTATTCTAGAAATATGTCAAGCAGCTACCTGGAAAACAGTTCACACTTTTACTAAGCATTACTCCCTGGACATCCAGGCTAGGAGTGATGTCGGTTTAGCACAGCTGTTCTTCAGAGCCTATTCCCTAAGTAGGTTCTGTCCCTGCTCCATGGGGGTACTGCTGTGTAGTCTGCAATTGTCATAATATAGCAAGACTTCATGTTGTTTGAAGAAAAAATTGCTCACCTTAGTAATGTTGTTTCTTCTAATGGAGTCTTGCTATATTATGACCTCCCTTCCTGCCTGCCCCACTCATAACCTCCGTTTTGGGATGTGGCTGGGCTTTACTGGGTTGGCACTTCATTTATGCCCACCTTGTTGTTTTTACACCCTCTATTTTGGGGTGAATTGGTGTTGTGTTTTTCTTTTTCTGGGTCTCCTGACTTGAGTCTTTGTTTGAGACCAGGAAATGTGTGTTTAGGTTAGTAGCCAGTTGGCTAGTGTAGGTTTACAGCTTCCACACAGAACCTTAGTGAGTTTTAGCTGAAGATCTGACAGTTTATGTTTGAAGCACAACAGACAGAGCTTCCTAACCGAGCTCGCGCTCAGAGTTCCATGCTTCATGGAAAGTTAACTATTTCATCTCCGGGGCAGTTCCAAGATTGGATCATACTGCAATTGTCATAATATAGCAAGACTTCATTAGAAGAAACAACATTACTAAGGTGAGTATTTTTTCTCTCCTCCTCCTAGGCTTTCTGAGTCCCCTTCCCACTTTATGTTTTACAAGAAAGTGGCTGAAACCTCCAGCTTCCAATGGAAGAAGCAGTAGAGGATCAGGAGGAGACTGATTTTGTTGAGATGATGGACATCCCAGAGTCCAGGAGATTGTCTAGTCCCCTCCGTAAATCTTTTGGGAAACGGACATTTAAGATTCTAACGACTCCTAATTCCATACCTCCTGTGGACAGACGAATGGACACGAGGCATACCCTTTCAGGCTCGGACACGGAGTTCCTTTCCCAGCAATGCAGCCATGTTGGGTAGCAGGCTGGTGCCTGTGATGAGGCAATATTCCCTTGGCATCACACCCCAGATAAGGACTCCAGGAGGATTGATGCCATGGCAAAGAAGCAGTACATGGCAGCATCTTTGGGACTCAGGCAGGCTAACTATATGGCCTACACAGCTAGATACCAGAAGTCCAGGTGGGGCACTGTGCGGTCCCTGGATAAACAGGCCCCTGACCAGCTTGCCAAGGAGCTGGAGCAGGTGGCTGCGGATGGGATTGAGGCATCCAAGGTGCAATTTCATGCTGCTGTGGACTCCAGTGATGTTTCATCTAGAGTCATGGCTTCATCTGTGGCCTTCGGAGGATGGCTTGGCTGGATGTACTAGCCTATCACAGGATACCCAGGCTAAGGCCTTGATTTCGCTGTCATTGGTAATTCTCTGTTTGGGGAGCAGACAAAGAACTACATGAAAAGATGGACAGTACAGGACCACCTACAGGAGTGCTCAGGCCAAAGAGAGCAAGCCAGTCCTCAGAGATAGCATTCCAGGGGCAGGGGCAGGCCCTTTCAAAGGCCTTTTACCAAGCCCAGGCTCCTCTTCATGCGTATGCTCAGGGGGTTCTTCAGAGGGAGAGGCAGACGGGAATGAGCAGGCCTGCTTCCACCCCTCAGCCTAAAGCCTCTGCCAAGCAGACACCCTGATGGGTCTGCTCGGCTGATTCTCCAATACCTGTAGGGGGCAGGCTGGCTTACTTTGTCCAGGACTGGAAGTCTCTGTGATCAGACAAGTGGGTCCTGCGTAGAAGTCAGGACTGGTTCTCAGCTTCAAAAATTTCCCAAGATGAGAACCAGATCCTTTCCACCTGCAAATCCATCAGAGACCCTTGCCCTAGAGGCAGAGGTTTCTTCCTCCTGGCTCTCAGAGCCATTGAAAGGGTTCCTACCCCACACAGGGGCAAATGATTGTACTCCAGGTACTTCCTAACCCCCAAAACAAGAGAATGGTGGCCCATCCTGGATCTAAGATATCTGAACAAGCACCTTTAAAACCAAAATTCAGAATGGTGACTCTGGAATAATTCTGCCTCTAAGGCCAGGGACTGGCTAGCCTCCCTGGACCTCAAAGATGCCTATTTTCACATTCCCATCAGGTGCTCCCACAGAAAGTACCTCAGGTTCGAGTTGCCCCAAGGCCACTATCAGTTCAGAGCAATGCCCTTTGGCCTAACATCAGCCTCAAGGGTGTTCACAAAGTGCCTGGCAGTAGTGGTTGCTTTCCTAAGGAGAAAAAAGATCTCCATCTTTCCATATTTGGACGACTGGCTCATAGTGGGTCAGTCTCCAGACCAAGTCAAGTCACATCTGCAAATAACTCAGCAAGTGCTCACTTCCTTAGGATACCTCCTCAACCTTCCAAAGTCAGTTCTCGAGCCAGTACAGCTCCTCACCTTTATAGTGGCAGAGCTGGATACAATAAGGGCAAGAGCCTTCCTTCCCCTGGACAGGGCAAGGACCCTTGTAGAACTGGCCTCTTCACCCTTCAGGTGTCTCGACCAGCAAGGCATTTCCTGCAGCTCTTGGGCCGCTTGGCAGCTCTACAGCAGTGGTCCGGGGCAATATTTCAGATGAGGGACATTCAGTTCCACTTAAGAGCCTTCTGGTCCCAAAGAAAGGATTCTTATCAAACTAGTCCCAGTGACTCGAACCCTGATCCAGGCTTTGCAATGGTGGCAGGATGAAGACAGTTTGAGACAAGGAGTTCCTTTGTCACTCAGTCTCATTCAGTGATACTCACCACAGATGCCTCCTGCTGGGGTGGGGAACCCACTTGGGGGATCTTACCACCAAAGGCCTGTGGTCACCTCAAGAATCTCTGCTTCACATCAATCTCTTGGAACTCAGAGCAGTGTTTCTGGCACTGCAAGCCTTTTTCAAATCTGTACAGAATAAGGTGGTCCAGATCAGAACAGACAATACCACCACAATGTGGCACATCAACAAGCAGTGAGGCACTCTGTCTACGGCCTTGTGCACAGAAGCAATGAAGTTGTGGTCTCTGGCCTATTCCCTGCAAACCTCTCTGATAGCAGTTCACCTCCCAGGGAAGGACAATGTAGTAGCAGATGCTCTCAGCAGGATAACCCAGGGCCATCACGAATGGACCCCAGATCCCCTGTTTTTGAAAGTGATTTTCTTGAGATGGGGCACTCCACAGATAGATCTTTTTGCAACCCCAGACAATCACCAACTTCCTCTCTTTTGTTGCAGACTCCCAGTCTTGGGCTCAGTCTCCCTGGATGCTCTGATTCTGAGTTGGAAGGAAATTCTGTATGCTTTCTCCCTTCCCTCTCCTGTTCAAAGTGTTAGTCAAGATCAGGTCTCAACCATGCAAAGTGATTCTGATTGCTCCAGACTGAGCCAGACAGCCCTGGTACCCACTGTTGCTGTCTTTAACAGTCCACCTTCCTGTCTCTTCCCAGGAATTACAACCTGCTGACATCTCTCAGGGAGGATCTATACCTCTCAACCTCTTTGCTCATAAATCAGGGACAAGGCTTAAAAAATGAGGGACAAAGACCCAAAATCAGGGACATATCTTAAAAATTGGTACTGTTCACTCAGAAAGCTGATAGAATAGGTGGATTAGTGTAAAATGCATTTTCTGAAGACAAACAAGTCTGTAGCTTTAATGTTTGGCATTATTTTGTACTTTCAATCCCCACTGTTCTGTCACAAAAACACAAATTTTACGAGGGACAGAGGAAAATTTTGAGTGAAAATCAGGGACAGTTGAGAGGTATGGGAGGATTTGGTATCCGAACCTCAAATCTCTCAATCTCAAGGCATGGCTCTTGAAGAGTTAGAGTTTGCTGATCTACACCTTTCTCAAGGGGTTCAAGACTTACAGCTCCAAATGGAAAAGGTTCACTATTTGGTGCTCTAATAAGCATATTTCTCCAGAATCTGCTGGGTTGCCCACAGTCCTGGACTACATGGTTCATCTTAATGGCTTGGGACTTGGGCCAGCTACACTTAAAGTGCATCTGGCAGCTGTTTCTGCCTTCTTGTCAGTGGGCAAGTCCTCTACTCTGTCAGCCCATCCTGTGTTTTGTAAGTTCTTCAAGGGATTGCTGCACACCAATCCCCCCTTTAGGGACCATGCTCCTGCTTGGGACCTTAATGTTTCATTGCTCAGCTTATGCAACCACCCTTTGAGCCTTCGTCCTCAGCAGAGCTTAAGTACTTGACTTGGAAAACTGTGTTTTTGGTAGCCATTACTTCTGCCAGGCGTATCAGTGAATTGCAAGCCCTGTCAATGGAGCCTGATTTCATCTCTTTCCATAGAGATGAAGTGGTCCTAAGAACTAACAGTAAATTTTTGCCTAAGGCGGTTTCAGATTTCCACCTTAATCAGTCTATGTCTGTCCCTGTTTTCTTCACTGACCATTCCTCCTCTGGAGAGAGGAGGCTGCACAGCTTGGATGTTAAAAGTGCCCTCAGCTACTACAGAGAGCGCACCAAGGGTCACAGGTTTGAGTCCCTCCAGTTGTTCCTCACATATGGAGAGGTCGGTAAGGGCAAACCTGCCACTAAAAGATCTATTGCCAGGTGGATTGTCTGTTGTATACAATTCTGCTATGAAAAATTGGTAGAACCCTGCCCTCAGGCCTGAGGCTCACTCTACTAGAGGTAATAGCTGCTTCCTGGCTGCTGCCAGGATATTCCTATCTTAGAAATTTGTCAAGCAGCCACCTGGAAAATAGTCCATTCATTCACCAAGCATTACTCTCTGGATATCCAGGCTAGTAGTGATGCTCGGGTTTGGCACAGCAGTACCTCAGAGCCTATTCCCAAGTAGGTTCTGTCCCCTCCTTGGAGGTACTTCTTGAGGTTCAGTAGTCAGAATACAGCAATACTTATGTTGTTTGAAGAAAAATTACTCACCTTAGTAATGTTGTTTCTTCTAATGGAGTCTTGCTGTATTCTGACCTCCCCGCCTCCCCTCTCAGAACCTGGTTTTTGAATGTGGGTGGGCAGGAGCAGTGTTGGCACCCCAGAGGTGCCCTTTTCACCCTCCTTTATTTTGTGTGTGTGTGGTGTTTGTTTTTGGGTTTCTGACTTGAGTCTTTGCTTTGAAACCAAAAAACCTTTTTAATAAATTTAGTTGCCAGTTGGCTAGTGTGAGTTTTACAGTTTCCACACAGAATTTCTAGTGAGTTTTGCTCGTAAAGATCTGATGGTTGGAGTTAAACAACAGCAGACAGGGCTTCAACCGAGCTTATGCTGAATGTTCCATGCTGGTCATGGAAAGTTAACTCTTTGTTCTCCGGGCAGTTGAAAGGCAGGACCTAACTGCAATAGTCAGAATACAGCAAGACTCATTAGAAGAAACAGCATTACTAAGGTGAGTAATTTTTTTCCATGCCCACCCCTCAGCAGGGCTCACTGCAGGCGGATGCCTTCCGAGGTCGTGGACCCTAGGCCACCTCCACGCCCCTCGGTTTCCTTGATCCACAAAGTGCTTTTCAATGTGAGGAGGCAAGGCTTAGGTGATCCTAGCTCCCCAGATTGGCTGCGCCAGTTCTGGTATCCAGATCTCCTCAGCCTCAGCTGCAGGCCCCCGGAGCGGCTTCCAGCATGCCTGGACCTTATATCATTCAATCAGGGAAAGGTATTCCATCCGGACCTTCAATCCCTGCACCTCACAGCCTGGTACTTGAGCGGTTAGAGTTCCAGGCTTTGGGTCTTTCCGAAGATGTCTTCACCGTGGTGGAGGCATCCAGAAAGGAATCGACCAGGAAATGTTACGCCTTCAACTGGAAACAGTTTTTCATTTGGTGTCAGGTCATGGGTCTGGACCCTCTGTCCTGTCCAGTGGCTAACATTCTGGGCTACCTTTGGTTTCTCTGCAATGGGGGTCTGCTGTCTTCGACCCTTAGGGTGCACCTGGCAGCCATCTCTGCTTACCGGGCGCGGGCCAATCGGCCGACGCTGCGCAGGAGACAGTGGTCGGGTGCTTTTTCAAAGGCCTGGATCACATATCCCCTCCGGTGTGTGAACCTCCACCTCTGTGGGATCTTCTGCTGGTACTAGCAAAGCTCATGGGCAAGCCATTTGAACCAGAGCACAAGTGTGCTTTGTCACACTTGTTGTGGAGGACGGCCTTCCTGGTGACTGTCACGTCTGCCAGGAGGACAGGGGAGCTCCAGGCACTTTTGGTGGACTCCTCTTATCTGGTCTTCCACAGGGACAAGGTTGTCCTACGCCCCCACCCAAAATTCCTTCTGAAGGTGGTGTCAGAGTTTCACCTTAACCAGGTGTTAACTCTGCCGGTTTACTACCCCAGCTACACCTCGGAGGCCGATTACAGGCTTCATACTTTGGACCCGAGATGTGCTTTCTCCTGTTACAAGGAAAGGACGCTGGCAATTCAGGGAGAGGTTCACCAGCTGTTTGTCACCTACACTGAAGCCACTTCTGGCAGACCTGCAGCAAAGCAGACCATTGCAAGGTGTATTACATCATGCATAGGTCTGTGCTACGAGTTGGCGTGCAAGGAGCCTCCCAGAGGGATAAGAGCTCATTCTACCCGCCATACCGCTGCATCGGTGGCTGCCTGCAGGGACATCCCTATCCAGGAAATCTGCCGGGCTGCTACCTGGAAGTTAGCAAACACCTTCATCACCTACTACCACATCGACCTTGAGTCACGCCAGGATGCTGGTTTTGGGCCTCAGTTCTCCAATCTCTGTTCCTAAGTGAGGGTGTGCCTTGCCTCCCTCCTCCTGGAGAACTGCTGGGAGTTGCCAAAGAATGTGGATGAACAACATATCCACGATCCTAGAAAAATGGTTTACTCACCCTGGAACAGTAGTTCTAAGAGTGGTGTATATGTTCAGCCACCAGACCCACCCGACCTACCTGACTGTGGACACACACAACCTGGTTTCCAGCGGCTAAGATCTGGCATCATGGGGCGGAGCTGAGGGTTATGCCTCCCGGATGGGTGGGAGAAGCCAGCTTGAAGACTTCCAGCAAGATTTTAAAGTGGAAGGGGACATGCTAAAGACTGTGGATGAACAACATATACCACTCCTAGAACTACTGTTACAGTTGAGTAACCTGTTATCTTCTTCGAGGTACAGTTTTTGCAGCAGGTTACACCATTAGGACTGAAGCCGGCAGGCGTCAGGACCCCATGGAAATCTTCTAACTAGCAGTCTTCAGTGGGGACCGCCTCCGACATCTGTTCCGCTCCCGTCAGGCGTAGTACATAGGGAGGCGGTCCCGCCAGAATCCCCAGTTCTTTCCCGCCATCGACTTGGATGTCTCGACCCTTTGGTCAGTATCTAGCGTGCGACGGTCAGGAAATTCGTTCAACCGTTTCTTCATTGAGAATTTCTTAAAGAATCTCTTTCTCCAGATTTATTCCTCTGTCTGATGTCCTCCCCAACTTCCGTGGAGGGCCGTTCGTCCAAGTGCGCCTGTGGGAAACAGATTCCATTCAAAGACCCACATTCGGCCTGCTTCCGGTGCCTGGGCCCATACCATAACACCCAGGCTTGTTCCTTTTGTCAGGGCTTCAACAGCCGGACATGGATCCACCGACAGAAGGCTCTCCAGGCTTACCTTTTAGAAGAGAAGCTCAAGGCCATGGAACCTTCCTCCAAGGGGGAATCTTCGGAAAAATCCCGCAGGCACCATGAGAAGCACAGGGAGATGGTGACACCTAGATCCCCTTCTAGGGCCTCGGACTCCCGCAGCTCTAGCTCCAGGTCCGACCGCTCTCCGTCTCGGGCCCGCTCTCAGTCTCCCCCGGTCGTGGTCAAGTCTGCCTGCGGCCTGCTACGACCTCTAGGTCTTCCTCTTCCTCCTCCTCCAAGGCCTCGTCTGGGTCAGGGGATCACCACAAGCGGCACTCGGCCCCCGACATCCAGTCAGTTTCCCTGCCGCCTCGTCCTCAGCGAAAGACTATGGAGCTGACCTCCCTGAAGAGGATGTCGGACCCGACGTCGGCCAAATCTCATAGACACCCATCGCCGGTCAGGCACTCACCTACCCGGACACCGGCCGGGGGACCGACGTTTGACACAGCAGCGAGAAGAACCCCGCCACCGCCTACCGACGTCGGCCAGGAGGCGTTGACGGAGGAGGAATCCACTCAGCCTGAGGACCAGGCGGGCGACCCCGGACCTGTCGAGCTCCCACAGGAGCCTTCCCCAGAACCGGAGACCCCAGGGGAGCCGACGCCGGGACCCGACGACAGGCCACCGGCGCCCGGTCCGTCATCGGGCCTTAACATCTCGGAAGTGATGGAGTTATTCACTTTCTAGTGGGACACCATCAAAAAGGATGCGGTCACCACGCACCCTCCTCCCGCACCTGCGGCACCACCAGCCCCAGCGCCCCCTCCTTCACCCAGTGGGGCAGCAGGCCGAGTACCTTCCTCCCAGGAGCCAGCCGGACCTCCTAGGGGCAGACCTACAGACAAGAGAAGGCCTCCGTCAAGATCCTCTTCTGGGTCACCCAGCCCAAGAGATCCAGAAGACGCCCGCTACTCACCGCTCACGGAGGACTCAAGATCGGACATCTCGGATGGCTCCAGATCTCCTTCTCCCATCAGCGTCCCCTCACCAGACCCACGTGAACTTCCTAGGTCTCCTCCGGACGACCCCTCATTCTCTGAGATCATGAGACATATCCAAGAGAAGATGGGGTGGGACGCAGAAGAACTCGACCCCGAAAGGCTACGCCTAGCTCGTTATCTTCGGCAGAAAGATCCTAAGCTTGTGGTGGTACCACCCTTGGTGGACACCTTTGTGGACATTACCAAGGCAGCGTGGAAACGTCCACATTCGCTCCCAGCAATGCCGAAGAAGGCTGACTTCCTGTACAAGGCCCCAAGGGAGGACCAGTACTTGGGTCATCATCCTCTGGCCGACTCCTGGTCATCACAGCTTCTCATGACCGGTCCCAGAGACCGCAACATCTGAGCACACGCCACGGGACCCGGAGTCCAAGCAACTGGACGCTGGTTGGTAGCGACTTCACGCAGCTGCGACCTGCCCATCAGGTCCCTGAACTACCTTACCCACTTGGTCCAATTTCAGAACACTCTGTGGGAACAGGGACAAGATCTGGTAGAAAAATTGCCAGACGGTGGGCAAAAGGAGGAACTTCTCCAGCTCCTCCGCAGGGGTTCAGACGTGGGGACCCAGGTGCTCCGAGCCGCGTACGATTCCGGGAGACTCCTCGGCCAGAGCGGCAGCCTCAGGCATATGCCTCCGGAGACACTCATGGCTCCGTGTCTTCGGATTTACCCCAGACGTCCAGAAGAACATTCTGGACGCCCCCTTTCACGGCGAAGTCTTGTTTGGTGAGGCATCTGAGAAGGTCATCACCAAACTGCAGGAAGCTGGGAAGGCCGTTAGATCTGTCCAGCCCATATACAGATCTAGACTCGGTTCCTTTCGTAGGAACCAGAGTTGCTTTCACAGCCAGACTCAGCAACAACAGCCTTGTTCCGGCCTGCAGCAGAGGGGCTCCTTTACCCGGAAAGCCCAGGGCAAGTCGTCCTCAGGTAGAGGCCAACGTTCTACCAAGTCGGCCCAACCTGCAGGACCCTCCGCCGCCACAGCATGACTCCTTCCCGGCCCCCGCCCCTCAGGATCAACAGGAAATAAAGGTCGGGGGTCGCATCGCAGACCACCTGCCAGGGTGGCATCCGATCACCACCGACAGGTGGTACTACAGTTGGTCAAAAAGGCCACTATATAGAATTTTAGACAAGCCACCCACAAGGCCTCCTCTGCTCTCCCGTTACTCGGGTCAGCACGCCCTGCTCATCAGACAAGAAGTGCTCACGCTGCTGCAGAAAGAAGCTTTGGAGCACGTCCCAGAGAACCAGGGAGGAGCAGGATATTATTCCCACTTCTTCCTGGTTCCAAAGAAACCAGGGGACCTCCGTCCAATCTTGGAACTAAGCGACCTCAATATGTCGGTCACCTGGAAACGCTTCTGCATGGTGACCCTTCCTGGCCTAATCCCCATGCTGAAGAAGGACGCATTCTTGGCGTCCCTGGACATGCAGGACGCTTACCTGCACATCCCCGTCGCTCAAGCGCACGGGAGGTTCCTGCGCTTCGAGTTTCTTGGCCACCACTATCAGTTCCGAGCGCTTCCTTTCGGGCTGTCATTGGCCCCCAGGGTTTTACCAAGTGCATGGCAGTCATGGCAGCTGCCTCTGAGGAGACAGGGCCACTATGTGTTCCCTTAGCATCGACGATTGGCTTCTCTGGCTCCTCCGAGGAGGCGCTGTTGATAGCTATCCAGCACACCCAGATCCTTTTCAGTCTCTGGGCATCCTAATCAACCACGAGAAGTCTCTTCTGGTACTGTCCCAGAAACTGCAATTCATTGGGGCAGTTCTGGACACCACCAAGGAGCTTTTCTTCCCCAAGACAGGGAAGGGACGCATCCGTCCCTCATAAGGGACCTATCAGTGAAGAAGACCATCCCAGCCAGATTGGTTCTTCGCTTGCTCGGACACATGGCTGCGGCCATTCCAACAGTCCCGATGGCAAGGTTCCACATGCGGGTAACCCAGTGGATGCTCAGAGTGCAATGGGACCATAGGCAAGACCATCTGCAGCAGCCATCAGAATCACGAGGCCGTGATTCGGACTGGCAATGGTGGCTAGATCCAGGAACCCTTTCTGTGGGGGTTCCATTCTCAGCACCATCCCCGGTGATGACACTCTCCACAGACGCCTCAGGGCTGGGGTGGGGAGCACACTTGAACGGGGTGAAGTCTCAGGGAACATGGACTACTCAGGAGGCTCATCTTCATATCAACATATTAGAGATGAGAGTGGTCCTTTATGCCCTGCAAGCCTTCCAGTCAGACATTCCACTGAGTACTCTCCTGTTACAAACAAACAATACAGCGGTGATGTATTACCTCAACAAACAAGGAGGCGCACACTCCTACCCCCTCTGCAGGGAGGCCATGAGAGTGTGGGAATGGGTAATACGACACGGCGCAAACCTCATTGCAGTTCACGTTCCCGAGTGACAATACACGGTAGACAGCCCAGTCGCTCCCAGGCCAGGGTCCACGAGTGGGAACTCTACAGGAGGTGGCAGAGGATGTTTCACAGATGGGGCACTCCAGAATTGGATTTGTTTGCATCCCCATCCAACGCAAAACTGCCCAATTTTTGCTTGCTAGATCCTGGGCCTGGTGTTTTCTGGCAAGACGCGCTGTCCATCTCCTGGGCGGGCAGATTCCTCTATGCCTTTCCTCCCTTCCCGTTGATCCAGAGAGTCCTTCTCATACTTCGCAGGGAGCACGCGACGCTGATTTTGATAGCGCCTTTTTGGCCCAGACAGATTTGGGTCCTGCTTCTGAGTCACCTGTCCCGGGAACCTCCGCTTCCTTTGCCAATCGGCTCCCATCTACTGTCTCAGGAGGAGGGTTCACTAGTCCACCCGGACTTACATTCACTGAACCTGCACGCTTGGCTCCTAGAGACATAGCAATTTTGCGACACGGGGTCTTGCAAGAGGTGGCAGAAGTACTTTCTGCCGCCAGAAAACCCGCGACACACGCTACAAACGCCATGAAATGGCGTAGGTTTTGCCTGTGGTGTCAAGCACGTGGCTTCTCCCCTTTAGACTGTCCAGAGAAATTAGTTCTGGAATACCTGCTCTCCCTTTTTCAATCGGGGTTGGCTTACTCCTCGATCAAGGTGCACCTTTGTGCAATCTCAGCCTACCACGCCCCGGTAGGCCAACGCACGGTAGCACAGTTGGATACATCCTGGGCCTTCTTAAGAGGGGTACTCCACCTTAGGCCACCCATTAGGGATCCTGTCCCTCCTTGGGACCTACCTTTCGTCCTGGAGCAGCTTACACTGCCACCTTTTGAACCTGCCGCAGATTGCGAGCTGCGTTTTCTGTCGTGGAAGACGCTATTTTGGTTGCTGTTACTTCGGCGAGGAGAATCTCTGAACTACACGCTCTAATGTGTAAGGAGCCTTATTTAATTTTTCACCAGGACAGGGTGTCCCTGAGGATGAATCCCAAGTTCCTACCTAAGGTGGTCTCAGCCCTCACGCTTAACCAGGACACTGATTTACCAGCATACTTCCCTAAGTACGCTAATCGAGGAGAAGCACTGCTTCACACCCTGGATGTTCACCGGTGTCTTAGGTACTACTTGACCAGGACCAAACAGCACCGCAAAACGGAACAGCTGTTCGTCTCTTTCACCGAGAGGATGTTGGAGATCCAGTCTCAAACAGACCCATTCTCGCTGGCTCATCCAGTGCATTTCCTTTGCTACAATATTGTTACAGAAACCCTTACCAGGGTGGTTATGGCCATTCGACAAGGAGTGGCTACCCCTTTGCAGCACTGAAAACGATCCACATCAGGCCATATGTGCTGCAGCCACCTGGATCTCAGTGCACACTTTTATCAGGCATTACAGCCTTGATATCGCCTCACGGCGAAGAGCGGGTTTCGGACTTGCTGTCCTGCAGGGCCTCCTGTCCTAGGCTCAGGACATGTTGGTGTCTCAGTATTGCCTCCTCCCGATGACTTTTCAAGATGCCATTGCTTGGGAATCAGTCCTAATGGTGTAACCTGCTGCAAGAGCTGTATCTCGAAGAAGATTGTACAGTTACGTAAGAACTTACCGTAACGGTAGATCTTCGAGAACAGCTCTTGCAGCAGGTACCTTCCCGCCCACCATTCCCCCTTGGAGGAGGTAAGTTCCAGCCTACGCTTAGCAAGATCGTTTTAGTCTTGGCCATCTGATGGCGGGTCCTCGGTCTCCCTTTCTGATGTCATCCAGTGGCCGGGAGTCTCTGGCGGGAGAACTGGGGATTCTGGCTGGACCGCCTCCTTATGTACTACGCCTGACATCGGGGGCGGGACCGACGTCGGAGGCAGTCCCCACTGAAGACTGCTAGCTAGAAGATTTCCGTGGGGTCCTGACGCCTGCCGGCTTCAGTCCTAATGGTGTAACCTGCTGCAAGAGCTGTTCTCAAGATCTACTGTTACGGTAAGTTCTTACATAACTGTACTTTTCCCACCCACCTTCCTCCTTTTTGTCTGGGTTTACTTTGCTGCCCTTCTCCAAAGAAGCTATTTCTTCTGGGGATCCAGGAGCTTCTTTTCTTCTCCTGTCATATCCTTTCTTGGTCTCTAGTGTGAGAACTGGAGGGCAGATGGGACCACCCACTATATAGGGTCACGCTGACATCAGTCACATGACACCTGGTGGGTGGTCCCCGTCAGACACTGCTGGCAAAAGTTTCCATGCGTCCTGACGCCAGGGGGCGCCAGTCCAACATGTTATTATCTACTGCAAGAGTCTGTCTCGAAGATCTACTTTAACGGTAAGTTCTTACGTAACTGTACTTTGCAGATCTATTTTCTGCCCCATGGTGAGTGTTACCTTCTTCGTCCTCTCTCTCTCTCCATTGTTTCTATCCCTTTCCTGGTGAGGTTGGAGACGGGCTGTTCAGTACAGGTAACAATCGCACCATGTTATGCACTTAACAGGAATGACTAATGCAGGATTAGTGGTAGTGTGAAATATGCTCAGAATTAAATTTGCACTTAACCAATGTGCATGAATGGAAACTTTGGGTGGGAGCTTCATGGAAATGGTAGAAAGAGCCCTGCAACAGCCTACGGCAGAGAGGTAGTGAATACTCGGACTGTGGCAGCATTTAAACAAGGGTGAGATGGAGCAAGGGCTATAGCGTGAGGGTCAAGAAGGATGAATACCAAAGGGGTTAGATCCCAGGACCTATAAGAGGTCTTGAAATCTCTTGGGCAGACTAGATGGACCACAGTCCTTTGTGCCATCACTTTTGTATGTTTCTATGAAGCTGCACATATTAAAGTGGATCTCTATGTACTAAAAAATAAAAAGGGGGGTGCAGAATGAAAAGAAGTATGTACTTATCAGTAATGTTCACTTATCAGGTTTTCATTTAAATGGAATGCACTGTATTCAGAATTTACTAGGACAGTTAGTAGATATTCTGTCTCATGTATAATTCCATTTTTCTCCCTTTTTTTTGTATACGTATGCAGTAAATGGGAGATTAAACGGTGCCAGTATTGTGGCTCCAGTGGGACTCATATAGCCTGTTCATCACTACAGAAATGGCATGAAACCTGGGAGTGCACGGAGTGCCAAAATATAATTAGCCATGCAGGTAATCAATTTTTATGAACAGTGGTTACACCTGTGTCTGTGCTTTTATGAGCTCAGCTGGTAGAGCATCTAGGTACTGTTTGAAGAGCCTGGACTCAGTTCTCAGATATGCACATACTTGTCTTGAACTAATTTTATTATAATTGCAGTCTTCTAAGCATGCGTGATGTCCTTGGAAAGTCCATTAGCCAGAGCTTCAGCTTCTCTTCTTCTCATGCTTCCATGCTCCCTGTCTTTCTTATCATTGGAGAAGTCAGGACACTTTCTTGGATGCTCCTGCCTTTGGTGATTTGTGCAGTTTTTCTCAAATTTACTTTTTTACAGTGACCAGTTTTCTTAGCTACCATAGTCTGTTATAGAGCTTCGTGATCCTTGGTCTGGTGGCATCAGCCAAGTTCTGTTCATCTCTTCTGGGACTTTTCAGCTTCAGTCGTGACACATGATGGCACCCAAACCTGGCTTCAAGTGCTGCAATTCAAAGATGCTGGTAATAGATAAACTCATGCCTCATATATCTGAGCTCCCAGTACCATGTCAGGCAGATTCCTGAAACTCGCACCTGCTGTGAGTGCCATCTTTCCTAGCCATTGCAGGAGGCTTAGTTTGGGAAAGGCTGTGGCTTGACCTGAAGCATCACTTTGGCATCCCTGTAGTCCTAGTCAACCTGTCCTGCAGTTTCTGCATGAGAGGCTGAGAGAGAGCTTAGCCGTAGCTTTTCGGCAGAGTTTTTTTGGGGGGTGGGGGGGTATGACCTTGAATCTACATGGTGAGGAGTTTGAGGGGAATCACCAGGACACCACAGTTGACCAGGCAGGCCCAGGAGCGATGCAGCTGGTCAGCACTTCAGCTGCTTCCACTTTATTTACCCAGCCGGATTGGCAAGCTGCTTTTAACAAGGCCATTTTATAACTACCTAATATCTCCACATAGACAGTCTCCCACTAATCATGATCAATCATTGGTACGGGCTTCCAGATAGACTCCTCCTAACCCAGTCATGTGGTTGTTGGACTCCACTTCACTTCTCTGATATTTTCTTTCTCTGAAAAGGACAGGTCTTCCCCGCTGAACAGCTCTTGCATGTGAATTTGAGTTTTGACAGTTTAAGTATTTTCTCAGTTTCTATTGAGTCATCATGTGCACTACAGCTCTGGCTCAGTGCCCTTTCGAATGCTGTGGTCCTGGTCATATCGTATTAAGGTTAAACAGGTGAATGTTTGGACTTCTAAAAGTGCTGTTATAAGAAATTAGTTTTTTAAGAGTGTCAGCCCACTCATCCTTTGGAGAGAGTATGACCGGCCAAAAGTGAGCAATTTTAGCAGCCAGAGTATGGAGGGGGCAACACTTTTGGATAGTGTAGTGATACCCCATTGTATATATTTCATAAATACGATATTTTGATTAGTTAAGCAGGAAGACATAGAAACATAGACTGACAGGAGATGTGCAGTGGTGGGACAACTGCACACCTCGTGTGTGTTGGGAGGCATGAGGCATTGCTGAATTTCTTACTTATTTCCAATATATTAATGATTTATTTATAATTTGGACAGAAGGTACTCTCTCAGTTAAAGAATTTCATCAGAAATCACATACTCCACCCATCCATTAAACTTTCCATGGAGTACTCTGACATCCGCATCAATTTCCTGGACACTGCAGTTATCAAAGAATGAACATTGCAGACCTGTATCTACAGGAAACCAACAGACAGACAGAGATACCTACACAAAACAGCAATCACCCTAGATATACAAAACATCTGTAATGTACAGTCAGGTACTTAGTACCACCAAATCTTTAGTGAGGGAGATAGAGATGAATACCTGGCCACACTGGAAAAAAAATTGCTTAACAGGACATTCCTCTAGAGGAATTGACAGAACTATGAGAGCCTGGCATGGTTATGCCAAGAGAACTACTACTACAATATAAAGAAAAGACCATCTCCAACTAGATACCCTTGGTTGTTAACATACAACCCTGATCTGGAGCCCTTCAAAATTAAGGACCTACAACCAATATTCAGTGAGGATGACACCTTGAAATGTATCTTCCAAGAACTACATTTACTGTCTTTCAAAGTTACTTTCTTTATCCAGCCTGATTGTCAGTAGCAAAATATACCTGACCAGAACAACAGCACTTTAGGAGGCACTAAAGCCTGAAATATTCCTAAATGTAAGACATGCAGCACATTTCCACCCAGACTTTATCAACACCCCCAAAACAAACAATTCAAGATACAGAGGAATTATACGTGTCCCAGAATGTTGTATATATATATAGTGTATGGTGGAATGTTGTTCTTGTTAAAAATCCCACCACACCGAAATGCTGTTCATCCACAGAGTCAAAAATGAATGAAACGATGTACTGACTCTGTATGTGCAGAACAGTGTTCCATTCATTTGGAATAAGAGACTCAATCAAACAATCAATCAATCAAATCTTTATTTATTCAGGCGAACATCATTGAGCACAGCTCATTTGCAAGATGGACCTGATAAGGTCAAGGTTCAATAATTGGTACATGTATAGGAAGATTTAAAAACACGTATATACTTATATACAGTAATCAAGGTTCAATAATTGGTATATGTACATGAATAATTAAAACACTTATATGCAGAAATCAAGAACAGAAATTGTTTAAACATAACAAGATATGGTAGGAACATATGAGATGCACTCTAGGTAAACCAGTATATACATATCAACATTGGCAGTAAACATGGCATACATTCAACATGATATACCCAAGATTCCAAAGATCCAAGGGAAGTCAATGTGGACAAAGAGAAATAGTGATTAGATGACTGAAAGAGGTGGTCATAGACTGAGACAAGTGACATGGTAGGAAGACTCAATCTTGAAATGTAAGCTGCGTGGCACAAGGAACCGCTGCAAATCCTACATTGTTCTTGTTAAAAATGCCACCATACACTATAAAAAATACTGGCTTCTCAATCTTGCTAAACCAGTGTGTTTTCGGCCACTTCGGGGTTTATGATTCCTTCGGACCTCTCGAGCTTTGCTCTCGAGGTCGCATGGAATCATGTACCCCTCTGTGGCTAAACACATTGGTTCAGCATGATTGCTCAGCCAGTATTCTCTATGTTACATCCAGTGCAACAAGTGTCCAAATACAGGCTGTGTTGGAGAACTGGACAACCCCTTTGAACCTGAATGAATTCACACAGATACGACACTAAAATGGAAAGTACTATAAAACCAGTGGGACAACATTTCTCTCCATCTGATCACTCGATCTCTGACGTCTCTTTCCTGCTTCTCAAAGGACGCTTCACAAATACACAAGAAAGGCAGGCTTATGAGGTCAGACTTAATTTTCTTCTCAGTACATTTAATGATGGAATGAATATGGATCTTAGTTTCTCACCCCAGAGTCCTTTAGCATCAGTAACTATAGCAGTTAGCTGGCTAGGTGCAACTGCCCTGGCAGTATGCCTTTAAGATAATTAGCATAATGAGCATGGGCATCAGCCAATCAGAAAAAGGAGGGAGGTGTGCTGAGAGGGAGCAGCCAGAAGGGCTTCAGAAATTTTTCTCCACTGACAGCCTTTTTTTTTTTTTTTGTTTGTTTTTATCGCGATAAAGTTTTTCTCACAAACTTAATTTTTTAGTGTGCTGAGTGTAATTTTACTGACGTTACCTCTGTCAGTCTTCACCATTCATCACTGTTGGATGTCTGCCGCAGACAGGCACCAAGCGGGAGACTTTTTTTTTTTTGGGAGGCGGGGCCAGCGAGGCCGACTTATTACGTGGTGCTTGCGGGTTTTCCAGTAACGGCTGTTGGGTCCTCCTCCACCTCAGTTCTGCTTCTCCTGCCGTCGAGACTGCACTTTCAGCCACTCGAGACTCATCGTGGCCTAGTTTTTAACGATGCCACAGTTCTATGCCGTTCAGCCTTCAACTCCGCCTTGTTCTGCTACTTGACGCCGCCCAGACTGGTAAGATCTTTCCATTTATTTGTGTGTGGTGTCGAGTCTTTGCTTGTATTTTGTTGCCGTTCCATCATGTCTGGTCGCTGGGACAAGAAGCTGCTCTAAAAATGTATGCATCGGTATCCCTGTGGCCGACATATTTCCATGACCGACATGACGTGTGCCTCTCCTGTCTTGGACCCCAGCACGACATGGATTCCAGCGATGCCTGGTTCTTGATGGATTGTCGAGTTTTAGAGCACCGCGCATTAAAAAGTCGGCAGGGCCCCATCCGCGCTGGTCCAAGCTCAGGACTCTCTGCCCTAACTCTGGGTCCATTCCTGGGCTTATATGGTCTGGTGAAGAGAGGGCCTCCTCTTTTTCTATCCTTGCCATAGAGGAGGTTCCTACCATGGTGCCAGAGGGCCAGTCCAGCTCGATTTGGGGCCAGGCTAGGAGCACCGCCTTGGCACTCACCTACTCGGAGGTGCAGGCTCCCCCATTGTCGGGGCCTACAGCTATGAGTCTTGGTGTGGGACATTCCTTGGCGCTGCCTGTTGGCAGTGCCGTGAGGGGGTGCAGGGCTAGGTCACGACGCTGTGAGCGGTGTCATGACTGGGGAATCCCTCGGGACCGCCGAGCCGGAGCCCTTCATAATTGTCTCCTCCTCGGAGGCGGATGATTCTGAGGCAGATTCAGATTGGCTGCCTGATTCTTCTGAATCAGAGGGGTCTCCACGGCCTAGCACCCTTGCACCTCCCCAGGTGCCCCCTCCGGCAGCTGAAGCGACTGCGGCTCATGCTGGTCCTCCAACCAGTGGCAATGGACTTTCCTTTTGAGAAAAATTTCCTATTTGGAGATAAAACAGAGGCCTGTATGAAGAAGGTAGAAGAATATAAGGCCACCTACAGAAGCAATTCTAAGGATAGGTCTTTCTCATCCTGTAGGTCCCAGACCAGGGAGGCAGGGTAGGGATCCTACTCCAGACCTTTTTTCCAAGCTCAGGCCTCCCAGCTGCAACAACAGCCTAGAGAATACTTCTGAGGAAGGGGCAGGAGAGCCATGAGGAGAGCTTCTCCCTCCCCAGTGATTCAGGCACAGCCCACACAGAACCCCTGTCAGGCTAGTACAGGTCACATCCCATTCCAAAAATCCACCAGTGGGTGGCAGACTGGCTCATTTTCTCCAGGATTGGTATACCATCACCACAGATAAGTGGGTCCTGGAGGTGGTGAGCCAGGGTTTGGCAGTCCGGCTTCAAATCTCTCCCAAGCTGAGAGCAAGAACATTTGCACCAGTCACATCTGCAGACAGGATACTACTGATGCAGAAGTAAACATCTGCTAGCTATCATACAGTGGAGCCTGTGCCCCAAACCAGAAGGGCAAAGGCTTCACTCGAGATACTTCCTTACAAAGAAGAAAAATGGGGATTGGCAACCTATCCTGGATTTAAGACTTCTAAACAGACATATTCTGAAACCAAAATTCAAAATGGTCACTCTTGCTCTGATCATTACCACTTTACAGAAGGGAGACTGGCTAGCCTCCCTAGATTTAAAGGACGCTTATTTTCACATCCCCATCAGACCTTCTCACAGAAAGTTTCTGAGGTTCAGACTGGCCTCAGGCCATTATCAGTTTGCAGCTCTTCCTTTTATCCTGACTTCTGCACCAAGGGCAATCACAAAGTGTTTGGCCATGGTAGTGGAGTTTCTGAGAAAACAAGGAGTATCAGTCTTTCCCTACCCGGACGACTGGTTAGTGATGGGTCCATCTCACATCTTACAGAGCAGGCTAACACTAACAAAGTCTGCTCTGGAATCCTGGTTTCTCATAACCGAGCAGAAGTCGCAGCAAACACCAGTTCAGGTACTTGAGTTCATTGGAGCACAACTGAACACCAGTCTGGGCAGAGCTTTCTTGCCACAGGACAGGGTAAACAGTATTCTATGAATTGCAAGCTCATTTGTACTAGGAAAACTCAAATCAGCCAGAGACTTCCTCAGGCTTTTGGGCCACATGGCAGCTGCCACCACAGTGGTACTAGGTTCCAGATTCCAAATGAGGGACATTCAGTTCCACCTGAGACAATACTGGTCACAGAGGACAGATCCTCTGTCCAAACTGGTTCCAGTCACTCACACCCTCCTACAGGCACTGCAGTGGTGGTTGGATGAGCAAAACCTTCAGGTAGGGGTTCCTTTCACAAAGGAATGACCTTCCTTAGTTCTTACAACAGATGCATCCCTTATGGGTTGGGGAGCACACATGTTGGATTATACAGCAAGTGGCACATGGTCTACTCAAGAATCCATGTTGCACATAAATCTTCTGGAGCTCAGGGCAGTGTACCTAGCCCTGTAGGCATTTGCTCTGCATCTTCAAAACAAAGTGGTACAGGTTAGGACAGACAACACCACTATTATGTATTACATAAACAAACAGGGAGGAACCAGGTCAGCCCCACTGTGCACAGAAACAGTGAGTCTGTGGTCCCTGGCCTACTCCGTGAAAGTATCCCTTTCAGCCATACATCTTCCAGGAAAGAACAATGTACTGGCAGACTCCCTCAGCAGGATAAGTCAGGATCACCACAAGTGGTGTCTGAATCCTCAGATTCTCAGCTCGATTTTCAGGCGTTGGGGCACACCAGAGATAGATCTCTTTGCCTCTGCAGAAAATCACCAGCTACCAATATATTGCTGCAGGCCTCCTCTCAGGGGCACACTACCCCTGGATGTGTTGGCACTGGATTGGACAGGGAAGTTTCTGTATGCCCTCCCTCCTTTTCCACTGATATTCAGGACCCTGCTGAAATTGAGGTGCCAACCAGCAACAGTGATACTGGTGGCACCAGATTGGGCGAAGCAGCACTGGTATTCGCTTCTGTTGGCTCTATCAGTGGTACCTCCAATTCATCTGCCCAGGAAGCACAACCTGCTGATTTTCTCTCAGGGCAGGCTACTGTACCCCAACCTGAAATCACTGGCTCTTGAGGACTTCGAGTATGCGATCTTAAACTGTCAGAACAAGTTTTGGCAGTACTTGGGGGTTCCAGGAAACCTTCCACTAAAAAGACATACTCTGCCAAGTGGAAGAGGTTCTCCATATGGTGTGCAGGTAAGGATATCGACCCATCCAGGACTGACCTTGCCATTCTTCTGGATTACCTGACACACCTACGTTCTTTAGCTCTGAAGCCTTCCACACTCAAGGTTCATTTGGCTTCAGTTTCAGCTTACCTGTCAGCAGGTAAAGAGAGGTCCATGGCCTCTCATCCAGTCTTCAGGAAATATTTCAAAGGCCTTAATCTTTTGTACCCTCCTTTGAGGGAACCAGTTTCAGCCTGGAATCTGAATATCTGCATTGCCAAGCTCATGGACACCCCATTTGAACCGATGGTAACAGCAGACTTGAAGTATATCACTTGGAAAACTGTGTTTTGGATGCTATTACTTCAGCCAGAAGAATCAGTAGTACAAGCCCTGTGTACGGATGTAGATTACATCTCATTCCACAGGGACAAAGTGGTCCTCAGGACCAATAGAAAATTTCTTCCCAAAGTGGTGTCTGATTTCCATTTAAATCAGTCCATCACTTTACCTGTCTTTTCACAGAGAACTGCAGTTCGCCAGAGAGAAGGCTTCACTCCTTGATGTCAAAAGGGCACTTAGCCACTGTATTGACGGAACTAAGTCTTCAAACAACATGAAGTCTTGCTGTATTCAGACATAATGCAGTTAGTCCCAGCACTTGAACTGCCCCGGAGAAAAGAGTTAACTCTATGCAGAAGCATAGAACATTGAGCTCGAGCTCGGTTTTCAAACCTCTGTCTGTGGTACTTCCCAGTGTAACCGCAGATTGTTTACTTCTCCTAACAGTGAAGTCGCCTCCAGATTTCCTCTGCTCAGTTTGGTAAAAGTAAAAGCGTTCGGTTTAAACCGGAATTTTTTTGTTATTTTCGGATTTCCAGCCTCTGTCTACGGTACAGGTAGTGTGTAGCTAGGTAGTGACACTGTTTTATTTCTGTGAAAAAGTTGGAAATTGTTCTTTTCTTCGGTTTATTTCTGGTCGGTCCAGTTTAGAACCGACCCATTCTGTTTAATTTTATTTCTGGGATTAGAGTGGTGTTCCGGTACCAATCGGTTTCAAAAGAACCGGACCTTTTGCCGGTTCTTTTAAAAAGCCCGTGACACGGTTTGTAACTGATCGGTTATTGTATTACCTGGCTTGAAAACTGCAATAGGGTAATTAGGTTGGCCATGTCTGAGAAATCCAAGAAGAAAACTGGTCCCACTGGGTTTCAACACTGTACTGAGTGTGGGGAGGCCTTTGCTAGGCTGACCCCACCTCATTTGTGTTTATTGTCTGGGTTTGACCACCTCAAGTCGGATTGCCAATCTGTAAAACTTTCCTAAATCCACTCTAGACAAAAGACTGAGTAGGCTAGGAAAGGGGAGGCCGAAGTCCGTAGATCCGGATGGCCAGCCCGATTCGGTTGTGGCCGAACCTGAGGAGGTGCCTACTGACCTAGGCGATACCTCCTCGGGCAAAAGGAGAGCCGACCCCAAGGGGTCAGGTCCATCAAAAAAGGAGCACAAGTCTACCGGTTTGGATCCGGTATCACACTCTCCAACCACGGACGAAATAGCCAAAGCGATTAGCATTGTTCAGTTGCTTAGACCAGTCCATCCGAACCGGTACCGCTGGTTAGGTGATCGGTTTGGTCGGATCTGTCTCCTCCGGATTATGATCCAGACGCTTATTATGAGGAGTGGGAGGGAGGGAGACGAAGACTATGCCGGTGATGACGATGACCAGGAGGGTCTGGATGTGCCCATTGAACCGGATCATCTCCCAGACAGGCCCTCAGGTGTCTCTCTTCCCAGGCTCTCTGAGTCCCCTTCACATTTTTTGTTCTCAAAAAGGTGGCAGAAACCCTGCAGCTTCCCTTGGTTGAAGCTGCAGAGGAGGATGAAGAGCCTGATTTTGTGGAAATGATGGACATCCCAGAGTCCAAAAGACTGTCTATCCCTCTTCATAAATCCTTGGAGAAATGCACACAAAATTTTACAAACCCCTAATTCAGTACCTCCTGTGGATAAGAGAATGGACAAGGAGGTATTTGTTATCGGGCTCAGCTGTGGAGTTCCTTTTATAATCATTGCAGCCATGTTGGGGTAGTGCAGGCTGCAGCCTGTGACAGGGCTAACATTCCTTTGGCTTCACAACCCCCCGGATAAGGACTCAAGGAAAGTGGATGCCATGGCCAAAAAACAGTATTTGGCATCCTCTTTGGGACTCAAGCAGGCTACTTATATGGCCTACCCAGCCAGGTACCAGAAATCCAGATGGAATATGGTTCTGGAACTGGCTAAATAGGCCTATCGCCAGTTAGCCAAGGAGCTGGAGGAGGTGGCTGCTGATGGAAGTGAGGCATCCAAGATGCAATTTCATACTGTTGTGGATTCCAGTGATGTGGCATCTAGAGTAACGGCTACATCTGTGTCTCTCAGAAAAATTTCTTGGCTCAGATGTACTAGCCTTTCACAGGATACCCAGACTAAGGCTATGGATTTTCCTGTAGTAGGTAACTCTGTTTGGGGGAGCAGACAGAGGCTTACATGAAGAAAATGGATGAGTACAGGACCACGTACGGAGTGCACAAGCCAAAGAAAGGCAAGCCACTCCACAAGCAGCAGTCCAGGGGCAGGCTCTTTCAAAGGCCTTTTTTCCAAGCCCAGGCCTCCTCTCCCTTCCCACAGAGAGGGTTCTTTAGAGAGGGCAGGAGGGGATGAGCAGAGCTGCTCCATCCTCCTCTCAGTCTAAGGCTCCTGCCAAGCGGACACCCTGATGTCAGCCCGGTTCGACTCCCCATTTCCAGTAGTAGGCAGGCTGGTTTACTACTTCCAGGCCTGGAAGTCTGTGACCTCAGACAAGTGGGTCCTGGAAGTAGTAAGCCAGGGACTGGCCCTTTGCTTCAAAAACATTCCAAAAAAGAGGGCCAAGTCTTTTCCACCTGCATCACTCTCAGAAACCCTTGCCTTAAAGGCAGAGGTTTTCTCTTCTAGCCTCAGAGCTATAGAAGGTTCCTACTCAGCACAAGGGAAAAGGACTGTACTCCAGGTACTTCCTTGCCCCAAAGAAAACAGGGGAGTGGCAACCCATCCTAGACCTAAGGTATGTGAACAAACACATTTCAAAGCCCAAATTCAAAATGGTAACTCTGTGAATAATCCTTCCCTCTCTAAGGCCAGGGGATTGGCTAGCATCTCTGGACCTCAAGGATGCCTACTTCCATATTCCTATCAGGTGCTCCTACAAAAAATACCTCAGGTTCGAGTTGCCTTCAGGCCATTACCAATTCAGAGCTATGCCATTCGGCATAACATCAGCTCCAAGGGTGTTCACAAAGTGCCTTGCAGCAGTGGTGGCTTACCTCAGAAGACAGGGTATCCCCATCTTCCCGTATCTGGACGACTGACTCTTAGTGGGTCAGTCACCTTTACAGGTCAAGTCAGCTTTCAAACTACCCAGGACCCACTCAGCTCCTTGGGGTTTCTTCTCAGTCTTCCAAAGTCTGTCCTCGAACCAGTTCAACTTCTCACCTTTATACGCATAGAGTTGGACACTGTACAAGCAAAGGTCTTCCTTCCCTGGCAAGGGTGAAGGCCCTGGTGGATCTCGCTTTCCTTTCATCCTCGGGTCTCCCGCCCAGCAAGACAGTTCCTCCAGCTCCTGGGCCACATGACAGTTTCCACGGCAGTGGTGCAGGGGGCAAGGTTCCAGATGAGGGATATTCAGTTTCATTTAAGGTCTTTTTGGTCTCAAAAGAAGGATTCACTAACCAAACTGATTCCAGTGATTCAGACTCTGGTCCAAGCTCTCCAGTGGTGGCTGGACCAGGACAACCTCAGACAAGGAGTTCCATTTCTCCCTCAAATCTCATGAGTAGTTCTAACTACAGATGCTTCTCTCATAGGGTGGGGAGCCCACCTGGGAGCCCTGACAGCTCAAGGGGTCTCATCTCCACAAGAGTGTCTCCTTCATATCAATCTCCTGGAACTCAGGGCAGTTTTCGTAGCCCTGCAGAGCTTCTCTGATTCAGACAAGGCAAGGTGGTCCAAGTCAGGACAGACACCACCACCACAATGTGGTACATCAGCAAACAGGGAGGCACTTGGTCCTCGGCCTTGTGCAAAGAGGCCATGAAGCTGTGGTCTCTGGCCTATTCTTTTCAGACTTCTCTGGTAGCAGTTCACCTGCAAGGGAAGGACAATGTACTAGCAGATGCTCTGAGCAGAATTTCACAGGGACGTCACGAATGGTCCCTGGATCCTCATATCCTGAAGGTCATCTTCTCCAGGTGGGGCACTCCAGAGATACATCTCTTTGCAGCACCGGACAGTCATCAACTTCCTCTGTTTTGTTGCACACCTCCAGTTCTGGGGACAGTTCCCCAGGATGCTCTCATTTTGGACTGGAAGGGTAGGTTTCTCTATGCCTTCCCTCCCTTCCCTCTGTTGTTCAGAGTTCTGATCAAGATCAGGACTCAACGATGCACAGTGATACTGGTGGCTCCAGATTCGGCCAGACAGCCTTGGTATCCTCTACTGCTGTCCTTGTCAGTGTCACGTCCCCTGTCTCTGCCCAGGACATACAATCTCCTGTCCTCCTCCCAGGGGAAGATCTGGTACCCCAATCTCTAGTCTCTCAATCTCAGGGCCTGGCTCTTGAAGAGTTAGAATATGCAGCACTACATCTCTCTCTCAGGAGTTCTGGATATTCTGAAGGTCTCAGGAAACCTTCTACTAGAAAAACTTACAACTTAAAATGGAAATGGTTCAGTATTTGGTGCTCTCAGAAAGGCATCCTGCCTGATTTCTGCAGGCATTTCCACAACCTTAGACTATCTAGTTCATCTGAATGGTCTAGGCCTTAGACCTGCCACTCTGAAGGTTCATCTAGCAGCTGTCTCTGCATTCCTCTCAGCAGGGAAGGGCTCTTCCCTGGCATCTCATCCTGTCTTCTGAAAGTTTTTCAAGGGCCTGGTTCACATTAACCCTTCCTTTAGGGAGCCATCGCCACCTTGGGATCTCAATGTTTGCATAGCTCAACTTATGCAGCCACCCTTTGAACCTCTGGCTTCGTCCGAATTGAAGTACTTGACCTGGAAAACTGTGTTCCTGGTAGCTATTACTTCTGCCAAGCGGATTAGTGAGTTACAGTCTCTGTCAGCTGAACCTAACTTCATCTCCTTCCATAGGGACAAAGTGGTCCTAAGAACCAATAGGAGGTTCTTGCCCAAAGTGGTATCGGATTTTCATCTGAACCAGTTTATATCTCTTCCTGTGTTTTTCACTGATCATTCTTCTTCAGGTGAAAGAAGGTTACACAGTCTGGACGTTGAGAGCCCTTAGCTACTACATTGAGCATATAAGGCCCATAGAAATGACTGTCTTCAGTTATTTCTCACTTATAGTGAAGTGGGGAAAGGTAAGCCTGCCACTAAAAGAACTATTGCCAGGTGGATTGTTTCAAACAACATGAAGTCTTGCTATACTCTGACATATGCAGTGAGTCCCAACCTTCGAACTGCTCCGGAGGTGAAAGAGTCAATTTTCCATGCCAGGCATGGAACGCTGAGCTCGAGCTCGGTTGAAACTCTGTCTGTTGTTCTTCAAACTCAAACCGTCAGATTCTTTACTCCGCCTCACTGAACAGTTGCTCCGGAGATTTCTCCTTCTGCTCGGTTCATTTTGTCGGTTAAAGTATTGTTTTTCTCAGTTTTCGACCGAATTTAAACCGCAACCAGTCAGTTCAGTCTCTGTCTGTGGTATTTGTGAGTACTAGATAGGTTTTACATTAATTCTCTTCTGTGTGGAACTTGTAAACGGTTTATCGGTTCAGTTTGAACCGATCAGGTTGTTTAAAATATCTTAATCTGTGATTTAGAGTGTGGTTACCGGTTCTTATCGATTCTAAAAAAAAAAAAAAAAAAAAAAACTGATTTTATTACGTTTTTTTCCACGACCATGGACACGTTGGGAACCCATAAGAGGGTCTTACCTGGCGGATTGCCATAAACGGGTAAGTTTGGTTAGGACTGGCACTATGTCTGAGAAACCCAAAAGAAAAACCGGCCCACTGGGTTTCAGCACTGCAGTGTGTGGGGAAGTTTTGCAAGGCTGACCCCACACCACCTGTGTTTATTGTCTGGGGTTTGACCACCTCAATGCAGACTGCCAGATTTGTAAACATTTTCCTGCAGCTACCCTGGAAAAGAGAGTTGGTAGGCTCAGGGAAAGGGAGGCCAAAAAGTCTGCTGAACCGGATGGCCAGCCCGGTTCGGTTCCAACCGAACCAGAGGGAGTGCCCTCTGACCAGGGCGAGACTTCTTCGGGCAAAAGGAGATCCGACTCTGAGGAGTCGGTTCCAGCAAAAAGGACTAGGAAATCAGCTGGTGTGGAGCCAAAACTTTCCTCTCCAATCGCTGAAGAAATAGCCAAAGCGATTAAAATTGTCCATTCGCTTTCCCCTGTTCCGACCTAACCGGCACCATCAGGTAAGCGCCTGGTTCGGCCGGTTCCACCGGTTCAAGAGTATGATTTAGATGAATATTATGAACCAGAGGAGGGGGAAGAGGAGTATGAGGAGAGTGAATGTGGATTTGAAAGTCTGGATGTGCCCATTGACCCGGACATCTCCCCAGACAGACCTTCAGGAGTGTCTCCTCCTAGGCTTTCTGAGTCCCCTTCTCATTTTATGTTTTATAAAAAAGTGGCTGAAACCCTCCAGCTCCCTATGGAGGAAGCTGTGGATGATCAAGAGGAGCCTGACTATGTGGAAATGATGGATATCCCAGAGTCTAGAGAGACTGTCTATTCCCTTGCATAAATCTTTTGGAAACAGACATTTAAAATTCTAAAACTCCTCACACTATACCTCCTGTGGATAAGAGAATGGACAAGGAGGTACACATTGTCAGGCTCTGACACGGAGTTTTACACAACAATGCAGCCATGTTGGTAGGTGCAGGCTGCAGCCTGTGACAAGGCAAATATTCCCTTGGCTTCACACCCCGGACAAGGACTCCAGGAGGATTGATGCCATGGCAAAGAAACAGTACATGGCAGCGTCATTGGGACTCAGACAGGCAAATTATATGGCGTATGTTGCTAAATATCAGAAATCCAGATGGGATACTGTTATGGCTCTAGCAAAACAGGTCCCTGGCCAGCTTGCCAAGGAGCTTGAGCAGGTGGCTGCTGATGGTATTGAGGCATCCAAGGTGCAATTCCATGCTGCAGTGGACTCAAATGATGTGTCATCAAGAGTCATGGCTACATCTGTGGCACTTCGCAGAATGGCTTGGCTCAGATGTACTAGCCTGTCACAGGATACCCAGACTAAGGCCATGGATTTTCCTGTTGTGGGTAATTCCCTGTTTGGGGAGCAGACAGTGAATTACATGAAGAAAATGGATGAGTATAGGACCACCTATAGGAGTGCACAGGCCAAGGAAAGGCAGGCCACTCCTCAAAGGCAGCTTCCCAGGGGCAGGCCTTTTCATAGGCCTTTTTACCAAGCCCATGCCTCCTCTTCTGCTTATGCCCAGAGGGGGTTCTTTAGAGGGAGAGGCAGTCGGGGTACAAGCAGGCCTGCTTCCACCCCATCAGCCCAAAGCCCCTGCCAAGCAGGCACCCTGATGGGGTTGCCAGGGCCGATTCTCAGCTACCTGTAGGGGGCAGGCTGGCTTACTTTGTCCAGGACTGGGAGTCTCTGACATCAGACAAGTGGGTCCTGGAAGTAGTAAGCCAGGGACTGGTTCTCAGCTTCAAAAAGTTTCCAAAGATGAGAACCAGATCCTTTCCACCTGCAAATCCACCAGAGGCACTTGCCCTAGAGGCAGAGGTCTCTTCCCTCCTGGCTCTCAGAGCTGTGGAAAGGGTTCCACCCCTACACCAGGGCAAAGGGTTGTACTCCAGGTACTTCCTTACCCCAAAAAAGACAGGAGAATGGCGGCCCATCCTGGATCTCAGATACTTAAACAAGCACCTTTTAAAACCAAAATTCAAAATGGTGACTCTGGGAATTATTCTACCCTCTCTAAGGCCAGGGACTGGCTGGCGCCCTGGACCTCAAGGATGCCTACTTCCATATTCTCATCAGAAGCTCCCATCAAAAGTACCAGTTCAGAGCAATGCCCTTTGGCCTCACCTCTGCTTCAAGGGTATTCACAAAATGCCTGGCAGTAGCAGTTGCTACTCTAAGAAGGCAAAAAATTGCCATCTTCCCTTACCTGGACGACTGGCTCATAGTAGGCCAGTCCCCAGACCAAGTCAGGTTACACGTACAGATAACTCAGCAACTGCTCACCTCTCTAGGTTTCCTTCTGAATTTTTCAAAGTCAGTTCTAGAGCCTGTCCAGCTCCTCACCTTCATAGGCGCAGAGCTGAACAGAGAGAAAGCCAGAGCCTTCCTTCCTTCCTTTGGACAGGGCAAGGACCCTGGTCTCTCTGGCCTCCTCATTCACCCTGCAGGTGTCTCGACCAGCAAGACATTTTCTGCAGCTCCTGGGGCACATGGCTGCTTCTACAGCAGTAGTGCAGGGAGCAAGATTTCAGATGAGGGACATTCAGCTCCATTTGAGAGCCTTTTGGTCTCAAAGGAAAGACCCTCTAACCAAATTGATCCCAGTGACTCGAACCCTGATCCAGGCCCTACAGTGGTGGCAGGATCAGAGCAATCTGAGACAAGGGGTGCCTTTCATCCCTCTGTCCCACTCCTTGACCCTTACTACAGATGCATCCGTCTTGGGGTGGGGAGCTCAAATGGGCAACCTCACTACCCAGGGGTTGTGGTCCCCTCAGGAATCTCTGCTCCACATCAATCTGTTGGAACTCAGAGCAGTTTTTCTAGCACTTCAAGCTTTTTCCAGATCTGTTCAGAACAAAGTTGTATAGGTCAGAACAGACAACACCACCACAATGTGGTACATCAACAAGCAAGGGGGCACTCGGTCTACGGCCTTGTACACCGAAGCAATGAAGTTGTGGTCTCTGGCTTACTCCCTGAACACCTCCCTTACGGCAGTTCACCTCCCAGGCAAGGACAATCTCCTGGCAGATGCTCTCAGCAGGATTTCCCAGGGCCATCACGAATGGTCACTGGACCCCCTGGTCTTGGAGGTGATATTTGCCAGATGGGGCACCCTGCAGATAGATCTTTTTGCAGCCCCAGACAATCACCAACTTCCCCTTTTTTGCTGCAGGCCCCCAGTGTTGGGCTCAGTCCCTCTGGATGCCTTAGTTCTCAATTGGGAAGGGAAGTTTCTCTATGCTTTTCCTTCCTCTCCTGTTCAAAGTGCTAATCAAAATCAGATCTCAACCCTGCAAGATGATCCTGATTGCTCCAGATTGGGCCAGACAACCCTGGTATCCACTACTACTGTCCTTAGCAGTCCATCTTCCCCTGTGTCTTCCCAGGAATCACAACCTGTTAACCTGTGCTCAGGGGAGGGTTTGGTACCCGAACCTCAAATCTCTCAATCTCAAGGCCTGGCTCTTGAAGAGTTAGAGTTTGCTGATTTACACCTTTCCCAAGGTGTAATGGATATCTTGAAGGCTTCTAGAAAACCTTCCACCAGGGCTACTTATAATTTCAAATGGAAGAGGTTTTCCATATGGTGCTCTGGAAAGCATATTTCCCCAGAATCTGCTGATTTACCCACAGTCCTGGATTATATGGTCCACTTAAATACCTTGGGGCTGAGACCAGCTACCCTAAAAGTGCATCTGGCAGCTGTGTCTGCTTTTATTTCAGCAGGTAAGCCCTCTTCTCTTTCAGCTCACCCTGTATTCTCCAAGTTTTTCAAGGGATTGCTTCACACCAACCCTCCATTCAGGGACCCTGCCCCACCTGGGATCTTAATGTTTGCATTGCTCAGCTTATGCAACCCCCTTGAGCCTTTGTCTTCAGCAGAGCTTAAGTACTTGACTTGGAAAACTGTGTTTCTGGTAGCCATCACTTCTGCCAGACGCATAAGTGAATTACAAGCTTTGTCAGTGGAGCCTGATTTTGTCTCCTTTCATAGAGATAAGGTGGTCCTCAGGACTAACAGGAAGTTCTTGCCTAAGGTGGTTTCAGATTTCCACCTTAATCAATCTATATTTCTTCCAGTGTACTTCACTGACCATTCCTTCTCTGACGAGAGGAGGCTGCACAGCTTAGATGTGAAGAGAGCCCTTAGTTACTACATGGAGCGTACCAAGGGTCACAGGTTTGACTCCCTCCAACTGTTCCTCACTTATGGTGAGGTTGGTAAAGGAAACCTGCACTAAAAGATCCATTGCCAGATGGATTGTCTCTTGTATCCAATTTTGCTATGAAAAACTGGGTAAGGTTCCTCCCTCAGGCCTGAGGGCTCACTCTACCAGAGGTACAGCTGCTTCCCTAGCTGCTGCCAGGGACATCCCTATTCTAGAGATATGTCAAGCAGTTACCTGGAAAACAGTTCACGCTTTTACCAAGCATTACTCCCTGGACATCCAGGCTAGGAGTGATGCTCGGTTTGGCACAGCTGTGCTTCAGAGCCTATTTCCTAAGTAGGTTCTGTCCCTCCTACATGGAGGTACTGCTTTGTAGTCTGCATCTGTCAGAATATAGCAAGACTTCATGTTGTTTGAAGAAAAAATTACTCACCTTAGTAATGTTGTTTCTTCTAATGGAGTCTTGCTATATTCTGACCTTCCCCCCCCCCACCTGCCCCTCTCAGAACCTCTACTTTTGGGATGTGGGTGGTCGGTGCAGTGTTGGCACTTAGTAGGCGCCCACCTTGTTGTTTTTCAGCCCTCCTTTCTTGGGGTGACTTGGTGTTGTGTTTTTAATTTTTGGGTCTCCTGACTTGAGTCTTTGTTTTGGGACCAAAAATGTGTTCTTATGTTTAGTAGCCAGTTGGCTAGTGTAGGTTTACAGCTTCCACACAGGACCTCTGTGAGTTCAGCTCAGAAGATCTGACGGTTTGAGTTTGAAGAACAACAGACAGAGTTTCAACCAAGCTCGAGCTCAGCGTTCCATGCCTGGCATGGAAAGTTAACTCTTTCACCTCCGGAGCAGTTCTAAGGTTGGGACTCACTGCATATGTCAGAATATAGCAAGACTCCATTAGAAGAAACAACATTACTAAGGTGAGTAATTTTTTCTTCTTGTATACAATTCTGTTATGACAAGTTGGGTGAGCCTCCTTCAGGCCTGAGGGCTCATTCGACTAGGTGTACAGCTGATTCTCTAGCTGCGGCCAGAGATATACATTTGTTAGAGATCTTGAAAGCAGCCACCTGGAAAACAGTGCATACTTTTACCAAGCATTACTCCCTGGACATCCAGGCTAGGAGTCATGCTAGGTTTGGCACAGCAGTACTGCAGAGCCTCTTCCCAAAGTAGGTTCTGCATTCCCTCCTCCATAGGGAACTGCTTGGTAGTTCAGATTATGTCTGAATACAGCACGACTTCATGTTGTTTGAAGAAACATTACTCACCATAGTAATGTTGTTTCTTCTAATGGAGTCTTGCTGTATTCAGACCCCCAGAACCTAGTTTTTGGGAAGTGGGCTGGCAGATACAGTGTTGCAACCTCAGGGTGTACCTTGTGTCCTCCTCTTGAGTGGGGTGGATGTTGTTATTTCTTCTGGTGTTTTATACTTAAATATTGTCACTACCTTTCCTTCTTGGGTTCTCGACTTGAGTCTTTTAGGCCCAAAAGAATCTCTTGCCCTTTGGCTATATGTTGAATAATTTCCATACTATAGTATGTTAATTAGTGTGCTCGTAAGAATCTGATGATTAGCACGGGAAGTACCACAGACAGAGGTTTGAAAACCAAGCTTGAACTCAACATTCTATGCTTCTGCATAGAGTTAACTCTTTCCTCTCAGGGGCAGTTCAAGTGCTGGGGTTAACTGCATTATGTCTGAATACAGCAAGACTCCATTAGAAGCAACAACATTACTATGGTGAGTAATTTTTTTCTTACAGACCAGGCCAGACACAGCTCTTTCTTACCTATGGAGAGGTAGGTAAGGGTAGACCTGTCACAGAACAGACAGTTGCTCGTTAGATAGTGGCATGTATTCAGTTTTACTATAGTAAAGTGAGTAAACAAGAGCTCCCCGGGCCTCAGAACACATTCCACCAGGGGCACAGCTGTACCAGTGGCAACTTGAAGGGATATTCCACTCTTGAAAATCTGCAAAGCAGCTACATGGAAAACAGTACACTCCTTCACAAAGCATTATAGCCTGGACCTGCATTCCAGAAGTAATGCCAAGTTTGGTACAGCAGTGCTGCAGAACCTGTTTCCTAAATAGGTTTTCTGCCCAACCTCCAAAGGTACTGCTTGATAGTCTGCATTAGTTTAATCATAATGTGCGATTCCTGGGGTTAGAAGAAAAAATTACTCACCATAGTAATCTTGTTTCTTCAAAGGGATCACTCATTATGATTAAAGTACCTACCTTGCCTCCCCTACCAAAAAACCTATGAACATTGTTCTGCATCCCTGTTTTAGGATATTTTTTCCATATAGGAAATATTTTTCCATATATTTCCTACACAGCTTAAATCCTAACGTATATACTGCTTAACCCCAGGCCCCCCTCTAGTCCCCATCCCCCAGCAACTGAGGCGCCACTTCAAATCTCAGGTCTTCCTACCACCTCATTAGTCTCTCCTTGCCCCATTACAGCACTTATCTCCCCCCACCCTGCCCCCTTTTCTCTTCTATCACTCCTTCCCATTTATTTTTTGACAGATGCCTCGGCTGCATCTTCCCTCCTCTCTCCTCTCATCCCTGTTTCTCTACCACCCCCGGGTGCCTGACCCTGCTTGTTCCTTGTGGGCATATGTGTCCTAGCTGTGTTCACCATCTTACTATAGCTGCCTCTGTTAACTACCTACACTTCTTCTCATCCTCTACCCCTTACTCTTCCTTTAATTGACCCCTTTCAGTAGCACTGTTGTACATGAATTGTTTACTGTTATTGCACTGTTGCTTCCTTGTTTGTTATTTCTGACGTGGAACCTTAGTAAAAGAGCCTTGAGTCAAAGGTACTTGTAATCCTAGAATGAATAAATAAAATAGAGAGACTCACCTTTTGTTAACCAGTTGGTTCCCTTGTGGTCTCAAGTTGTTTAGGTTTATTTATCGGGATGTTTTTTTGACCTGAGAGGACAAAAAATTATTATATATAAATATTATCATAGTTAATAGGTCTTACACCCAGCTTAGGCTACATAAGAATCTGAAGCACTCAGAGTGCAACAGTTGCTAGGGCAGCAGTTTGAAAGTGGCATGAGCCAATTGAGGTTCCATCATTTGCATATAATTCCATCTCCAGGCAGGCCAACACAGGAGGCTGACTGCATTTGTTTAATCATAATGGTGATTCCTTTGAAGAAACAAGATTACTATGGTGAGTATTTTTTTTCTTCCAGGGACCCATCTTTTTTCCCCACAGGGTGAGACAGGAAGCTTCAGGGGTGCCTTCCTTCCCCTAAGGTCCAGGGTACCCCATCTCACTCTGACCAGTCCCAGCCTTAAACTGGCTAGTGGAGGGTTCTCCCCCTTGGGGGGGGGGGGCACTGAGGGATGTTTTTTCCTCAGGGTTATTGGGCCCCCTCTGGGGGTGCTCGGTACTCACCCAACAGTGATGAATGATGAAGATTGACACAGGTAAGATATGAAAATTAGGTACCTACCTTAATTCTTGATCTTCCTGTGTATCTTCACCATTCATCACTGAATCCCTCCCACCTTCCTCTCTCGAGGCCTCCGTCCCTGAGATGTGCTGCCTCCCTCTTGCCCCCCCCGAGTTTTCTCCACTCCCGATGGTTGTGGGGGTTGGTCGAGATGTCAAACCCTTCAGGGTTTATTTCTTAGGGTCTCATGGGGTGCCCCTCCTCTTCTGGACTCCTTGAAGGTCTGTTCAGAAGGTTTTTCCCAATCTGGGAGTGGCGCCTCAGGCTTCCCAGGGCCGGTGCCCTTTCTTCCTTCCCTTGAGGAAGGTATGTTCCGGAGTGCTGCTTTTCTCTCTCTCTCTCTCCCCCCCCCCCCTTTCTTCTCAACCCTGTTGGAGTTTTCAGGTGGAGGGGGGCGAGAACTGTGATACTCTCTAAAAGCAGATTGGATTGAGGCTGGGGTGGCCTCCCTTCAAATTCGGATGATGCACAACCAATCCTTGGTTTTCTTGTCATTTCACTCAGCCTCTAGAAGCTTGGGCTCTGCCTCTTGGTCATTGGGCGCAACTGCAGAACTTCTTTGCAGCATTGCTTGCTGCGTTCCTTGGTAAATGTTCTGTTCTTAGACCCTCCAGGGAGCAGCTTCTCTGGCCAGGGTTTGTGCCCCGCCGTACCATCTTAGAGCCGCCTCCTCACCTGTTTGGGACTAAGCCACCCTCCCTCATCCCATATCTAGATTCATTCTTTCTCTCCACCTTTCTCTCTTCCTTCTCCTCCCTTTGTCACTCAGGGACTGGGACCTCTTGGCCCACAACCCTCGGGGCCCCCTTTTCTCTTTACCTGTCCTCTTGTCTGCGTACTCTTTAAGTTTCCTCCTTTCCTTTTACTGTCCCTTGGGCTCCCTTGCCCTGCCCTAGTTTCTCTTTACTTATTTCCTCTGTATCTCCAACGCGCAGAACTGAGGTGGAGGAGGACCCAATTGCTGTTACTGGCCAACATGCGAGTGCCACGTAATACGTTGGCCTCGTGGGCAGTGCTGATGGTGCCAGCTCCTCCTCCAGACACCCAACAGTGATGAATGGTGAAGATACACAGGAAGATCAAGAATTACGGTAGGTATGTAATTTTCATATCTTACCTGTGTCAGCCTTCACCATTCATCACTGTTGGGTGTCTGCCGGAGACAGGCACCAAGTGGGAGACTTTTTTTTTTTTTTTTTTTGGAGGAGGGGCCGGTGCCATTGGCGCCACCCACAAGGCCGAAGTATTACGTGGTACTCGCGGGTTGGCCAGTTACGGCCTTTGGGTCCTCCTCCACCTCAGTTCTGCTTCTCCCGTCACAGTTTTTTTTTTACCACATTCGCATTTTACATATTTTTACCGCTGCTACAGATTTTCAATGGTTCCTGTCACTATTTTACAGTTTCTTTAGGGAACTGTCGAATTTTGAAGTTTTTTCGTATTTTTAACTGGTAATTGCGGGCTGCAAGGTAACTGTTTGGATTTTCAAATTGTGACAATTATTGCTGGGTTCTCTATGGACTGGCATGTCAGAGATTCCCAGAACTGAAAAGAAATCTGAATTTACATAATAAAAAAAAAAAAAAAAGGTCTCTTCTGTCACAGGAATTTGGCGTTAGCAGATTTTCAACAGCCTGTGCCCCATGTGTTTAGGTCCAGATTTTATTTGTTCTCTTTGCACAAATTGGGTGAGAAACAAAGCAAAGAGACTTGATAAAAATATAATTATGGCTGAGAAAAAATTAAAGGCTACCAATGAGGGGCCATGTAAATTTGATAACAAAAAAATTCAAGCAGGGGTGCTGATGAAGCCTCCAAGTCCCAGCCAAAAAATAAAGCTTCCAAAGGAACTGATGAAGTTCCTCACAAATTCAAAAATAATAAAGGCGCAGATGAAGTGTCTGTACAAAAAAGGAAGCATGATCAAGCTGCTGATGAAGTGGCTACAAAGATGGTCTGTAAAGACAAAAAGGCTCCTGTTACTCCTGGGAACGCCAATAGTGAGACAATAGGTAGCTTAAAACATAAAGAAAAAGCAAAGCATATACAGCCACAGTCTGTAGAGGGCTCCCAACTGTGCAGGACATGGCAAAAGCATGGCACGTCTTTCAGACTCTACAAAGGATGGGTCTGTGTTTACTGGGGCTGGTAAGCACCCTTCCACAGTTCTCTCTTCTGGAAACCGTGTGGGTGATGCAGATGATGATGAATATTTTTCTGATGCCCCTGACATGAATTTGGAGGGCCTAGAACCTGATGTGTCCACTGACCCGCTTTTTGGGGCTTCCTCTGCTAACCAGGAGGGATTCCCCCTCTATGCTTACGTTTATCCAAAACATGCTGAGACACCTGGACCTCCCTACTCAGGAGTCCATCCAGGATGAGGACGAGAATAAAGATTATGGGGAGATGAAGGTCTCCCAACCCCCTAAGAGGCTAGTCATGCCTATCTATAATGTTTAAAAAAAAAGAAAAAGTACCATGAAACTGCTTCAAACCCCCACTTCTGTGATGGGTTGACAAGCGGGCTGAGAAAAAAATACTAATTGTCTAAAAACAATGCTGAGTGACTGTCTGTACATCCCAGCCAGAAGAGTATAGTACAGCAGGCAGCTTGTGAGAAAGCTGGATCTCCTTGTCCTCCTTACCCCGGACAAGGACTCCAGAAAAATAGATTTTATTGCAAAGTAAATGTACACTCAGCTGCTTTTCAGACTTTTATCCTGCATGGCTTTCACGGCCAAATATCACAAAGCACTGTGGAATTCTGTCCTGGCCATTATCGACAAGGGATCAGATACAGTGTTACAGGAGCTGGTGAATTCGGCAAAAACTGCCCTGGAAGCTACGAAGTACCAGTTCCACATGGCAGATGACAACAGTGATGCCACCTCTAGAGCCATGGCTCATGCCATCTCTCTGCAGCACTTTGCCTGGCTTAGAACTGCCAGTCTGACCACAGACACCCAGTCTAGGGCCATGGACTTTCCCTGTGATAGTCATATTGTTTGATTCCATAACAACTGACTGCATGAAAAAGGTCGACAAATACAAGTCCTCTTGGCGGAGTCACTCCTCTAAACCTAAGCCTCTTGTCCCACAGAAATCCCACCTGAGGGCAGTAGAGACAGAGGTTATTTTCCCAGGCCTTACATTCCCTATCCCCAGTTTGACTTCTCTCAGTACAGGGGTGCTTTCAGAGGGAGGGGCAGAAGGGGCCAAAAAAGGGCCACCTCTACCCAGCCAGCAGCCTTGCAGTCTAAGCCCTGATGTGAGTGTACAGGTCAAGCAGATTCCAGACCTCAAGTGTACCCAAGTGTCAAAGTCTCTAACCTCAACACAGGTGTTGCTGTTGGAGTTGGAGGTAGAAAACGTAGCTCCGCGAGCGGTGGAGAGGGTCCCGGCCCACAAAAAGGGGCAAGGGCCTCTACTCCAGGTACTTTCTGACACAAAAGAAAACTGGGGAGTGGTGACTTATCTTGCATCTCAGATATTTAAACAAACATCTGTTAAAAACCCAAATTCAAGATTGGTCACTCTGTCACTAGTCATACAGTCCTTACAGCAGGGAGACTGGCTAGCCTTCTGGACTAAATGACATCATCTTCCATATACCCATAAGGAGGTATCACAGGAAGTTTCTCAGGTTCAAACTCCCTTCGGGCCACTATCAGTTTGCTGCAGTGCCCTTCGGCCTATCCTGGGCCCCAAGAGTCCTTACCAAGTGCCTGGCAGTGGTAGCAGCACACCTCAGGAAGCTGGGTTATCTACCCCTATTTAGACGATTGGCTCTTAGTGGCAAAGTCTCCTTGTCAGGTCAAGAGGTCCCTTTCCATTACAGGGCTCACTCTGGAGTCTCTGAGTTTCCTGGTAAATCTAAAAAAAGTCTCACCTGAACCCACCCAGCTACTCACCTTCATGGGAGCTCGGCTGGACACCCAGAAAGGATATGCCTTCCTCCCACAGGTGAGGAATGAAACTTTCCCTCAGTGTCGGATTCTTTTGTCCAGGGACAGCCAAGACCAGCCAGACATTTCCTCAGGCTGTTGGGTCCTCGCGGTGGTCCCAGGAGTCAGGTACAGGCAAGGGCCCCCTATTCTCTGCGACAAATTGATGTATCTTCTGCAGCAGGGACTCTGAACTTCTGCGGCACTGTTAGATCAAGTTTTGCGGCAAGGTTCAAAGTTCTGTGGCACATTTGTATATAAATAATACAGATCCAGCTTTACAGTTTTGGGGGACTCCAGCAAGGATGGCCTGTGAGGAAAGTTCCTGACTTCCACCACATAAATGTAAGTTAAATAATTTCCCTTACACTTTCAGTTTTATTCTTTTGCTTTTCAGAAGCTCTTCTGGCTCTCCATATTTATCTAAATCTATTTAGGGCTTAGTCATGCCACAGTAATGGCTACTGGCAGGCACCCCCTCAATGTAGTGGCCACAAAACAAATAGCTGAACAGTTGTGTTCTAAGGAACAGCTTGAAGTAGCCTAGCCATGGAGCACCCAAGACTCCCATCATCTGTGAACACCTATCAGGGGCCCCCATACACAGTCGCAGTTGGGGGTCGCAGGCTGTTGGTACATACTGAGACTCCCCAGAGTACTGCCACTCTGAAAACTGCCATATATTGAAAAAATAAAATATTAAACATCAGCAGTGTCAGCATTATTATTTCTGTCTCTTTCTGTTTCACTCTTTCCTTGTTTATTTGTCACATTTTGAATTACTAATCTTTAGCTTGATTGTCATCTTTCTTACATTGACTTCCTTTTTATTTTCTTTCATGTGCACTTCATTCCCTAGCCTGAAAGCCTTGGCATCTGCAATACCCTGTGACCATGGGCTGTCCTGGAGCAGGTAATCCCAGGATCACACCTAATCATGGGTTGCCTCATGGACCCTCGATGCACTACTACTGGCCTAGTAGGGTGGCTCAGCTAGCTTTTTGCACCCCCCCCCTTTTTTTTTTTCCTTCTGCCTCTGTAATCCCATTGTCTATGTCTCTAAGTCAGGCAAAGTTCCCCTTCCTCCAGAGAAAAATATGGCATCACTGCTCCCACCTCCACTCCAGACCAAAAGGCTGCAATGTTCTCTGCTCTCTTCTTCCCTCTCCAAAACCTAGTAAAAGAAAAGCTGTCTCCTCCCCCACCTACCTAATTGCAGTAATGCTATCTCCTCCCCCATTCTACATAATGGCAGCAATAATTTCTCCTCTCTTCTCTTCCCCAGACCTAATCGCAGCCATGCTCTTTCCTCCCCTTCCCCATAATGGTAGTAATGCTCTCTGCAACCTCCCCCACCCACCCTTGACCTAATGGCAGCAAGATGTTGCTCCTCTCCTAACATGATCCTGCCCCAAAAGCCTTGCTTGATCACAGTTTTATGTTTGCTTGCGCATCGCAAGAAACGTTATCGACAACATAGGAAAGCGGGTTGTGGAGGTGCGGCACTGTGGCAGCCAACTGCAGCACAGCATTTGGGGGCTTGGCACTGGTGGACCAATGCAGGCACTCTGTGCTAATGACATTGGTTTCCAAAAGTGCCACCAAGTTGAAACGATTTTGCTGCTGCAATGAGGGGCTGCCTCGTCATTGCAGTGTCAGCCATTCCACTGCAGTGAGGGAACGACCCATCATTGCAGGGCGGTACCTTGCCTCGTGTAAAATTTTTTGTAAACATGGCAGATTGCTGCCGCTTCACAGCCCCATGAAAGCCGACGGGGATGGCCAGTCCCTCTATCGGCATGCCCGCGACCCAGTTCATTTGCCGATGGGGAGCCCACTCCCCATCAGCATAATGTAACCCCCTCCCCCATTTGCTGTGTGCCAAGGGGGTGTCCAGTCCCCCTCGGCATCATGCCCCCCAACCCAAAAAAGGCAGGTGGCACACTGGGAGCCCACCCCAGTGTGCTGAAAGCAAGCCTAAAAAAAAAAAAATCTTTGCGCTTGTTTTTCCTCCCTGAAAGAAAGGAAACTGTCCCACACCGATCGCCGTCCCCTCCCCCAACTCGCACCCTCCCATTGCGCACCCTGTCTCCCCCCACACACCCCTTACCCCTTTCTTATATCCGGAGCCTGGTGCGACGATCTTCGGTGGACCGGGAACATGTCTTCCCTTTGAAAGCCAACCGTGAACTGAAGAAATGCCCGTAAGCTGTATGATGACATAAATAGGGTTTTCAACTTTGGTGCATATTTCAGGCATTTTGGAATTTTGGCACCAAATATTCAATATGGGGTTATTGGGAACCCTCCTCATAGAATTCAGCCACTGTCAGTGGCATTATTGATCGAAAGGTGATTTTGCGGTCATTGTGTGGAATCACCTTTCGGGACTGATTAACAAAACGACAGTGCCAGTGTCCATGAAGTGGGCTGTCAAAAAGCCTATGCTGCAAATTTGGTGAAAAAAATCAAAAAAAATGACTTTTATGAGAATTTTTAATATTTTCACTCCAGATTTTCAACATTGGCATTTTTCCACACCTCCTTATGAACAGTACAGCTGTCATTTTTCACATCCTGACTGAAATGTGTTATAGGAGCATGGATATGTTGTTCATCCACATGCTTTGGCATGTCTCCTTCAAATCTTGTCGGAAGTCTTCAAGCTGGCTCCTCCCACCCAACCAGGTGGTATATACCTCGGCACCGCCCCATGACGCCAGAGCTTCCTTTCCGCTGGAAGATTCTGGTTGCCTCCCTCATGCTCACGCATTTTGTAGGCCCTGGCTTTCAAAACTTCGGTTCTACCGAAATTAAAAATCGTTCGGGTTCGCAATCGCCTTTTTGCATCTTCGATTATGGAAGAAAAATCTTGTTCCGGATTTCGCCGGTGTCCTAGTGGCTAAAAAATTTTGCGCACTGATCCCCACCTCATGTGCATCTACTGCTTCGGTGTCGGTCAGGACACCTCGTCCTGCAGCTTTTGCTTGGCCTACCATCCCAACGTCCTGGACAACCGTCTTGCACGTTTGAAACTGGGGAGACCGGAGAAGAGGAACCTTATTGTGAAGTCCAAGGAGGCTAGGTGGGCGGTTTCTGCGGCTGCGGGATTTGCCGAACAACTGGAATGCATGCAAGCATTTGAGGAAGAAGGATCTTGTGCTGTGAACTCTCGAAGCTTCTTCGTTCCACTCAACCTGGGCTCCACCTGTTCGGGCTCCTTCAGGGAGTTGTCCCAGTCTCTTCCCACCAGGGGAGAGGCGCCTGCGGGCTCGCACTGCTCCCATTCCCATAAGCGGGAGAAGGAACCGAGCAAGTCTTCATCACAATGAAGGCGCTCTTGGGACTGAGAGAGGTCTCAGTCCCAGGATCATGCGGCCTTGACCTCTGTCGAGATCACTTTTTCGGCCACTGGCTTCACGGAGTTTCCCTCGGGCCAGCCGACAGAGGATGTGGCCGATGAGGTAGAAATTGTTCTTGACCCAATCGACCCACTGTCGCCAACCCCGGTTGACGACTCTTTAGAGAGGACTCCAGTCCCTGTCTTCCCCGATGAGGAGACCCAGCTCGCTGGTGCCCCCATCGAGGATCCGGTTCCGGACATCACCAGTCCCGTCGGTGTCTCCTGAGCGACTGAGTCGGCCCGCCTGATCTTGGTCGAGGTCTAGAACTCCCTCATCCGAAAGGCCAAGGAAGAGCCATAAGCGCTCCAAAAAGAGGCGATGCCATCGGTCGTCCTCGTCCTCCTCAGATAAGGAGAGGCTCCGGTGGAAACTCCAACGCTATGAGGACTTCATGTGGCAACAGCTGATCTTGTTCATGCACAAGCCAACTCCAGCTCCTACTCCGGACATTACTTGGCTTTCGCCTCCTAGGCCGAGGCCGACCCCTTTGGAGCTGAAGTCTTCGGTTCTTCCGCTTCCGGGGCTGGCACGACTACTTGTTCGGCCTAAGTCGGTCTCTCCACCGAAAGTGGTGGAACCACCACCTAAGCAGCCTGTGGGAGAGACTCCTTCCAAAGAAGGCCAACCAGACTCCAGGCTTCCCTGGCATTTGTCGGTCACTATTACCCCGGACCGCCCTTGGCGTGTCGAGGGTGATTTGGGCGGCAAGCCGCTGTTTCCAGATTCATCAGATTCGGACATCACTGGGCTTCATTCTCATCCTGGGAGTGATGATCCATCCGTTGGCTTAAGGATGGAGGAATGCCCTTCCTCCTTCCAAGGGATCCTCCGCCTCATCTCTGATTCCACAGGGATGCCCCCGGAGCCCATCCAGGAAAAAGGTGGAGTACCCTCTTACGGACATCCTGAAAAGAGGGGATCCTCTGACGGAGGCCTTTTCTGTGGCCGCGGCCATTGTTGGTCCAGCCCTTGAACTCCGGCAACGTCCTGCCTAGCTCTGTCTGCCCGCATGGCCCACAAGTATGCGGTGCCCATGGGGTCCCTAGCGGGGTTCACAGAGCACCCTTTTGCTGAGAGCCGGTAGTTCTGCTGACACAGACCGACTTCCCGATAGAGTCCAAGCTCTTGGACCATTTGGCAAGGAAGGTCTATGCCGCCTTCACCTTTAGTCTTCGTCAGGCAAGTTCAACCGTAGTCATGGCACACTTTTCCCATGCCCTCTTGGGGTCTTTGGATGAAGTCCTCTCACACCTCCCCGCGGACATGCAGACCAATGTCATGCAGGTCCAAGACCAAGGCCGAGCTGTTGCCAAAACGGCAGCTCCAGATGGCCTTGGACATCGGGGACTCTTCTGCCTGCTCGATGGCTGCCGCAGTTGCCTCTCACCGCAGGGCTCGGCTGAGGCTCTCCTCCTTCCCGGTGGATACTCAGCACAAATTAGCTGACGTGCCCTTCCTAGGGACCTACTTGTTTAGCCCAGGAGTGGCTGGTCACCTCCAGCACATAGAGCAGTCCAATGCCACCTTGGATGCTACTTCTGCTAAGAGTTCTTCGGGCAGGAACCAGCAGAAGAAGAAGCCCTTTCGGCACTCTTCCCCTGCGGCGTAGCAGTCCTCTTTTCAAGGGGGACAGCAGCATTAGCAGCAACAGCAGGCTGAAGCTTGGCACCCTCGGCCCAAGCCTGGACCCCAACAGGGCCATAAAGGAGGCCAAGGCTCAGGTGCTGGAGCCTCCTCCTCCTCCAAGCCTGCTCAGTGACTGGGTGGGGGCTGCCACCCCTACTCCTGTCACGCCAGCTCTGGGTCCTCCCGTGGGGGGCTAGCTCCATCACTTCCTTTCTGCCTGGTCCGTCATCACTTCGGACAGGTGGGTTCTTGAAGTGGTCAGTCAGGGACTGCCTCTGGAATTTAAGCAGTACCATCCTAGCTGAGCCCGCGCCCCTCGGGAAGAACGGATTTCTGTGAACAACCAGTCAGCTCTTCGAGACAGCATCGCTCACCTCCTCCTCAAGGAGGCAAAAGCTCCAGTGGCGGATCTTCCAGCAGACCCAGGCTTTGTCTCCAGGTACTTCCTGGTGCCCAAGCGGACAGGGGGCTGGCGCCCCATTCTAGATCTGCACAACCTGAATCAATATCTTAGGTCATGCACCTTTCAGATGATCACTCTGTCCCAGATCATACCATCCTTGGAGCGAAACATGTGGTTCTGTTCACTGCATCTGCAGAACTCATTCTTTCACGTCCCAATCCGTCCGTCCCATTAGCGGTTCCTCCGCTTCAGGGTCAAGGGTACCTTGTACGAGTTCCGAGCCATGCCGTTCAGCCTGCCATCAGCCCCAAGGGTCTTCACCAAATGCATTGCAGTGGTGGTGATCCATCTACAGTGTCGGGGGTGTCAGAATTACCCTACCGACGATTGGCTCCTAGCAGGTTCCATCCAGCAGGAGGTGGAGAGGTCCAGGAGTCTGGCCCTCCAGACCTGCTTTCAGCTCGGCCTCCTGATCAACAAGGCCAAGTCGGAACTCATGCCTTCTCAGGTGAAGGGCTTCATTGGGATAGAGCGCAACTCTTGTCAAGCCAGAGCTTGGATCCCAGCAGACAGGCGGAGGTTCTTTCCTCCTTTCCCTGATCATTTCTGGTTGGGCACCTGCGCCCTGCCCGGGACTTTCTGCGCTTTCTAGGTTACATGGCGGCGTGCACCTCAGTGGTCCGTTGGGCCTGGTTGCACATGTGCCCCCTCCAGTGGGAGCTGTCCGCCCAGTGGACTCAGCGCCACGGTCACTTCAACCAGCTGATCACTGCAACCCAGAAGATGTGGGACGCTCTCCAATGGTGGACCGCCCCAGACCGGTTGTGGGAAGGGATCCCATTTGTTCACCCAGAGCCGATGGTCGTCCACACAACCGATGCCTCTCTCATGGGCTGGGGAGCCCACACGGGGGACAACAGGGCCCACGGGTTCTGGACCCCTGAGGAGTCCCAATGCCACATCAGCCTGTTGGAGCTCAGAGCAGTCAGACTGGCGCTGTCAACTTTCGCTCCTCAGCTCCGGGGTCAAATGGTTCAAGTCCAGACAGACAATACCACGACCATGTACTACCTCAACAAACAGGGTGGCACACACTCCCGTCTGCTGTGCAAGGAGGCGCTCCACATCTGGACCCTCGTAAGCCATTTGGAGGCGGATCTCCTAGCTATCCATGTGGTAGGAGCCTCGAACCAGCTGGCAGATGCTCTGTCGTATAGGCCAGACATCCCACAAGTGGTGTCTCCATCTAGAGGTAGCTTACAACCTGTTCTCCCATTGGGGCAAACCAATGGTGGACCTGTTTGCCTCCAGGGAAAACACCAAGCTGAGATTGTATCATGCCCGCCCCCCTCAGCAGGGCTCGCTGCAGGGGGATGCCTTCTCGAGGCTGTGGACCCCAGGCCTCCTCTAAGCCTTCCCTCCATTTCCCGGGATCCACAAGGTGTTACTCAAGGTGAGGAGGGACAAGACGAAGGTGATTCGGGTATGCAGATCTCCTCAGCCTCAGCTGCAGGCCCCCAGAGCAGCTTTGTACATGCCCGGACCGGATAGCTCTCAACCAGGGAAAGGTCCTCCATCCGGACCTTCGATCCCTGCACCTCACAGTCTGGTACCTGAGCAGCTAGAGTTCCAGGCTTTGGGTCTTTCCGACGATGTCTACACCGTGGTGGAGGCATCGCGAAAGGAATCGACCAGAAAGTGTTATGCCTTCAAATGGAAAAGGTTTTCCATTTGGTGTCAGGGTAAGGGTCTGGACCCCTTATCCTGTTCCGTGGCTAACATTCTTGACTACCTTTGGTCTCTCTCCAAAGGGGGTCTGTGGTCATTGACCCTTAGAGTGCACCTGGCAGCCATTTCTGCTTACCGGGCATGGGTCGGTCAGCCGACATTGGCTCAGGAGACATGTCCCCTCCGGTGCGTGAACCTCCACCTCCATGGGATCTACTGCTGGTACTGGCAAAGCTCATGGGCAAGTCATTCAAACCAATGCACAAGTGTGAGCTGTCCCACTTGTGGAAGACAGCCTTCTTGGTGGCTATCATGCCTGCCAGAAGGACAGGGGAGCTACAGGCGCTTTTGGTGGACTTCCCTTATCTAGTCTTCCGCAGGGACAAAGTTGTCCTGCGCCCCCACGCGAAATTCCTTCCGAAGGTGGTGTCAGAGTTTCACTTTAACCAGGTGTTGACTCTGCCAGTATATTTCCCTAATTACACCTCGGAGGCCAAATACAGGCTCCATACCTTGGACCTGAGACGTTCTCTCTCCTATTATAAGGAGAGGATGGCAGAAATTCGGGGAGAGGTTCGCCAGCTGTTTGTCACCTGTGCTGAAGCCGCTTCTGGCAGACCTGCAGCCAAACGGAGCATAGAAAGATGGATTACATCAGGCATAGGTCTGTGCTACGAGTTGGCGGGCAAGGAGCCTCCCAGAGGGATAAGAGCTCATTCTACCTGCCATACTGCTGCATCGATGGCTGCTTCCAGGGACATCCCTATCCAGGAAATCTGTCGGGCTGCTACGTGGAAGTCAGCAAACACCTTCATTACCCACTACCACATCGACCTTGAGTCATGCCGGGATGCTGGTTTTGGGGCCTCGGTTCTCCAATGTCTTTTCCCTAAGTGGGGGTGTGCCTTGCCTCCCTCCTCCCGGAGAACTGCTAGGAGTCTGCCAAACAGTGTGGGTGAACAACATATCCACGCTCCTAGGAAAACAGGTTACTCACCTGTAACAGTAGTTCTAGGAGTGGTATAAGTTGTTCATCCACACGGACCCACCCGACCTCCCTGGCTGCGGACGCACACAACCTGGCTTCCAGCGGGCTAAGATCTGGCGTCATAGGGCAGAGCAGAGGTATATACCACCCAGGTGGGTGGGAGGAGCTAGCTTGAAGACTTCTAGCTGATCTTAAAGGGAACGGGACATGCAAAACAGTTGGATGAACAACATGTACCACTCCTAGAACTACTGTTACAGCTGAGTAACCTGTTTTTTCTCACCTGCCATCAACGTAGTCGGCCTTAGATGGTACCGGTGATGGTAGCAAGATTTCGCTTGAAAGTTGTAATGGCAGAGTGTGTCCAGTTCACCGCCCTTATTGGGGGGGGGGCAACCATGGCTGGTCCTGTGTTTGGGGGGACAGTCCTCCAAAGCACAAAACTGGCAGTTCTGGATTTCTGGCTCCTTTTGACCTTGAGCTCTTATTCCTCTTTTGGGGGAAGAAGAATCGGTACCGTTCGAGGTCACCCTCTGGTATGTCTGCGTGGAGATCATCTGTGGTGGAGGGCGATAGGTCTGAACCGACTCTGGTGGGTTCCACTGTGGCCCCGCCCTTAATGGCCACGTTCTTCGACACCGGATCCCATCCGTGTCCTCGGTGGGGTTCCAGTGAGTAGTTTCACCTCTGGGCCGCTCCTTTGGAGTAGGGTGTTTTGGCATCTGTCCAGTTTTCCTGGCCAGTGGACCTGGTTCTGGGGCCTCGGAGCTGCTGAACCAGGGCCAGGTTGATTGGGCCTGGATGTGCACGGTGCCACCTTTGGTGCCAATGCCATTGAAGCTGACCCCTCATGCCTACCCCCCCCTCTACTTTTTCCATGCAGGGGCCAGCACGGGTACTGCTTTCCTTCTCCCCTCTCCTCCCTTGTTCTGGTCTATGGTGGCGGTGCCATGGGTGCCATATGGGTTCTGTTGGTGCCGCAGGTGGCGTTGATGCCACACGGTGCCGTACCATTGCCTTGAGTGATGCTGGCGCTGTGGGTGGTGCCAGTTGGTGCTGTGTGGCGGAACAAGTTGCAGAGTTTCCCTTCTGCGTAGCTCTTCTTTTCTGTGGAGGTTTTTGCAGAGTGGTTTTCCGCAGAATAAAGTGTTGTTCCACGGAAAATTATTCTGCGGATCCTAGTGTGTTGATATCTACGGAGGTTTCAGTGAAGTTCCAGTGGTTTTCCACTGGTGGAATTGTTTTTCTGCATTCCGCGCAGCACTACTGCCAGCTCCATGAAGTGCCGTTGAGCTCCTCTACATCTTTCCAGGGCGGAGTGTCAGTGATTCTGACCTAGACCTCCTCTTAGAGGTTCTTCTAGGGTAGAAGTGGATCCAGATGAGTCTCTTCCTGTCCCACTTGTTGGTGATGCAGCAGATGACTCCTTTTAGAGACTAGAATGCAGGCTTTCTCTATCAGCAGAGTCCATGATGGAAGATCTTCTTTTCAGTTTTTCTCAGGGATATGGGGTCCATCATAACATTTTAGGCTTCTTCTGCGGACCAAGGACTTCTGCATCTGGACTTCTTTCAATCGTCAGTACAAGTACACCCTGTGGAACGCTCTAGTTCAATGGTCGAGAGCCTTTTGGACTTTTCCGCTCCTTTGATAGGGGGTATATAGCCACCCCCATGACACTGCTCCTACGGTGGCTACCATTGGCAATGGGTGATTAACATCTCCTCAGCTGTAATTCTTGGTTCGGTCCTCTGATTAAGTTATGGGGGCGCTCAGGCTCCTTCTGCCACTCAGATGGACATCATCATCATTCTTGTAACAGGCAGTCCTTTCAAGGTAGAGGCCTGAGAGCCTTGTCAAGCACTAACTAAATGTTTTATAAAAAAAAAAAAAAAAATCATCACAGCAGAGGGCCTAGGCCCGAGAGCACCTGATAGCATCCTCTGGATCCAGCCCAGGTCCCACCTCCACTGCCTGAGGCAGTCGCCTCTCGACAGCGGTGGAGGGCTCCTGACTTATTCTCCTTCTAGGGGAAGTCCAGCCCAGTGGAGGTATGGGTCATCAGGATTTTCCGAGAGGGATTTTCTATTAATTTAGAGATTTTCCCTAGACCTAGGTGGCAGGCCAGTCTGTTGTTTTTTTTTCTGTCAGACTCTCTCTCTCCTTGGATCAGGGCCTCAGAACAACAGAAGTGACTCCATGGTGAGTTGGAACATAGGTTCCTACTTACTTGCTTGCCTCCAAGTTAACAGATGGCATGCTCCCTTTCTCGCCCTTAAAGGTCAAGTGGGTCCTTGTTCAGGAAGGAGTTCTCGGTATTCAAATCTTCGCTTCCTGGACATTGACTCTGTGCCATTCGCTCCGGGCTAGACTGTTCGGAAGCAGTTGCCTCAGCTTTACTCTCTGTTCCCTAGGAGGGTTTTTTCTATTTCAGGGAAGGTGTCAGTTTCAACTTCCTAGCAGCTCCTTGTGTTAAGAGCTACCCTAGATTCCTCCAGGGTGAGGGACGCTCTCTGTCACGAAGTTATTTCACTTCCGGCAGATGACAAAATTGTGATGTTTTTGTCAACAAGCAAGGTGGAGCATTTTCCTACCGCTGTACAGAAAGGCCGTGGTGCCTTGAGCATGTTGTGCCAGTTTCAGTTGTTGTACAGTCACTTTCATCAACTGGGGCAGCCCGAGCCTGGCCCTTTCTGCGTCCCCTCTTAACACAGGTCTGCCCCTATCCTGCTTCAGAAATCCAGACCCTGGTGTTTTCTGTCAGGATCATTATGTAGTAGACAAGTTCTCCTGTACATTTTTCCTCTCTTCCCTTAGTTCAGAGAGTGCTGCTCGAGTTGTAGGCAAACTGGGGCAGAGTGATTCCTCATCGGAATGGAAGTGGGTAGAGTCTGGTTTCTCCCAAACCTTTGCGGATGTCTTCTAAGTCTTGTATAGACCTTTCACCAGGAAGGCTTACGTGGCTAAATGGAAACCCTTATCCATTTGATGAACAGATCCCACCTGGACCCTTCGGTGCCCACCAGATAATGTGTTTTAGTGCCTCTTGGACCTGTCGTTCGCACGTCAGCCATACTTGGTAGTGGAGATACAGATCTGCACTTTTTCTGTCTGGCTTGGACCAGTAGACATTTCCTCTGGTTCTTGCCATTACTCAAGATCTTATCTGTGTCAGTCTTCACCATTGGGTAATGTGGCCGGAGGTCAGACCCCGTGGGAGCTTTTTTTCCATTTTGGATGGGCAGAGTCGACGCACCATCGGCACCGCCCTCAAGGCCAATGCACTGCGTGGCCCTCGCGGGTTGGCCGTTAGGGGTCATCAACCCCGCCCTCCCGCCAGTTCTTGTCTTCCGCCATAGAAGTCGCACTCTGTGGAGTTGCCGCGCCTAGAGGCCTGTTAGCACACAGAAAATCCTTTCGACGCTGTCTTTATATTCCTGCCAGTTCCGTTCCGCCACCACTCAACGCCACTGTGGTAAGACTGTTCCTTTTCTTTATTTGTCAGCGACTTGAGTCTTTTGTTTAGTTTGTTTTGCCATGGATCATGTCTCTGTCGGGTGGCAAGAAATCGTTAAAGACGGGGTGGCTCTCTATACAGTGGTGCCCGTGCGGCTGCAAGAACTCCGTCACTGACCAGCATGACCATTGCCTTGCGTGTCTTGGCCCGCTTCACGACATGGATTCGTGTGATGCCTGCTTCTCCATTGACCATCGTGTCATCGAGCAACGCACGTGGAAAGTTGGACAAGCTCCGTTGACTTTCGGGAGACGGGCACGCACTTTCGTCGGGCCAAGCTGCGGTCTTCGGCCTTTCTCCGGGTCCCTCCCGTTCTATACGGACTGTGGAGGAGGAGGCTTGCTCTAGTAGCATCGCCATTGCAGAAGCCCCTTCCGAGGCACAGGAGGCCCAGTCTGTCCCCCCTGTGAGGCAGGCGGGAGGCACTACACTGGCAATCGCCCTTTCAGGGGTGAAGGCTCTTCTGGTGTAGTCTGCTCTGGCTGGGAAGCCTGAGTTGACACCGTCCATCGGTGCCGTCTTGGGCCTCAGCAACGTTCGCGGCGCAGTGGGCCCTGATGGCGCTGCGGTCGGCGCCGGTCCATCGCTTAGCGCAGTTCCATTGTCGTGCTGCTTCTGCGGTGCTGGACGGCACTGTGGGAGGTTCTACTGCGCAGTTTGCAGTGCCGAGGCTGAGCGCGGCGCCATGTCTAGCTCTGGTGCCACTTGTGGCGCCGAGTGATGACACGCCGTGGGGGGTGTCTCGGTGCCATTCACAGTGCCGAGGGAGCTGTCTGAGCTGTCGTTGATGCCGTTCCTGACCTCTGCGCCACTTGCAGCGCCGTGGGTCAGGACAGCGCTGTGGCAGGCATCAACTCTGCTTCTGCTACCGCCCTCTGCACCATGTCTTCTTCTTGCATCATTCGCGGTGCAGTTGGAGACTTTGGCGCCGGCTCTGCTGCAGACACCCGGACTGGTACACACTTTGGTCGGGATGGCAGCTGGCATCCGCGTACTGTCTGGCATCGGACTTCAGTCTTCACCTCCTTGGAGGCGGAGTCAGAGTCTGATTCAGACAAGCTGTCCAACTCTTTGGAGTTGGCTGCCCACATGGACACCCAGGTAGTTTCCTCGACTGACCGGAGCCAGCCCCCCCTTTGAGAAGCAGGCAGTTGCCCCTGTGTCCAGGGTCGGGGGTGCTGACCAGTAGGCAGTGGTGCAGGCCACTATTGCTCTGCAGCCAGGCCTCGGAGGGTTTTCTGCCCCTTCAGTGGTGGTACCCCCTCAGGTGGTGTGCCTGGATCGCCCAACTTTAGGGCCGATCAGAGCACCTACAGGAGGGAAGGGGACGGTGCTACTCCCTGGGTAGTCTCTTCAGGGACAGACCAGGGTTGTCCGCTGCCTAGGCTGGTGTTTATGAGGAGAAGGGCTCTTTCAGACTCCGAAGGGTCGGGGTTCGACGTGGCAACCCTTTTCTGGGACCCACCTGGGTTCGGGAAGGAGTTGTAGTGCGGACCTTCGCCCTTCCTTCTGGGTCTCTTTGAGAGGGCCTTGTTCTTTGAAGGTAGGGGACCGTCCTTTTGGAGTTCCACAGCACCGGTCACCTCACGGGGAATCTTGAGGGCGCAGCCTAGGCAGTTCCAGCATGGTTGATCAGCTGTCGGCTGTTGAGTTTTCTGGAGCTCCCTCTTCCCTTGGGGTTCCAGCTGTGCTCTTGGGGACATTCGATTCCTGTTGTTGGCTCTGCCCCCACTCCTCTGTCACCTTCTCCTGCTCTCCCAGGCATTCTTGGCCCTAGCTGACCTCTTTCCTGGGAGCAATTCAGGGCTATAGCTGCTCATTTCCCTTCATATGTCAGGGCCATGGACAGGTAGATGTTCCAACCTCCCCTGAGCAACCAGCCACTGAATCTATGAGGTCCTCTGCTTCCTCATCCTCCTCTTCGGGAGGAGAGGCCCTCTATCCACATCTCATCTGCTACTGATCTCGCGGAGTATCAGCGTTTCCTCGTGAGGATGTTGGAGGACCTGCATTCACCCCACCCACTCAGCACAATCCGGAGCATTCGACGCGCACCTTCGTAGATGATTTCAGTGCGGACACCCTTGTGGTGCCCCCCCCCCCAGCCTGCTGCTTTCTGGGAGGCGTTGTTGTGTTTCTGGCAAAGACCCTTTACGGAGTCCCAGCCCCTAGGGATCTGCGCCAGAAGTATTGTGCCCCCCAGAGTCTCCAGGTAGTTTGCCCTCATCCTCAGTGAGACTGAGACGCGTTGGACACTTCGATGGGCTTCGTGTCTTCACCGTGACTGGCCCCAGACGCAGAGATTCCATGGATTTTGAAAGCTCCCATGGGGTTGTGACCTCTGGCCATATTACCCAAAGGTGATGAATGATGAAGATGCACAGAAAGATCAGGAATTATGGTAGGTACGTAATTTTCATTTCAAACAACGTGAAGTCTTCCTGTATTCTGACGTATTGCAGTTAGCCCGAGCACTTGAACTGCTCCGGAGAGGAAAGAGTTAAATTCTATGCAGAGTTAGAACGTTGAGCTCGAGCTCAATTCAAACCTCTGTCTGTTGCACTTTGAAGTGTAACTGTCAGATTCTTTACTTCGCCTAACTGAACAGTCGCTCCGGAGATTTCTCCTTTGCTCTCGGTTGGCGATTTAAAAATCGTCAGTTTTACCGATATTATTTTATTACTTTTCAGTTCAGATCCCTGTCTGTGGTACAGTAAGTACATAGGTAGTAGACTTGGCTAGAAAAAGTGTGTGGAAATTGTAGTTTGAATTTGTGTGACTGGTTCAGCTGAACCGGTCTCTGGGTTACTGATTGTTTTGCTTTTTCTTTACAGGAATTTTAGTGTGAGGTACCGGTCCTTGTCGGTTTAAAAAAAAAAATAAGTTTTTTTTTTTCCAAATACCCGAAACACGCTTGGAAACCGATAAGGGTGTCTTGCCTGGCGGTTGCTATAAAAAGGGTAAGGGTTTAGTTATGGCTTTGTCTTGAGAAACCCAAGGAAAAAAACAGGCCCACTGGGTTTCAGCACTGCAGTGAGTGTGGGGAGGCCTTTGCTAAGGCTGACCCCCATACCACTTGTGTTTACTGTCTGGGTTTTAGTCACCTAGAGTCAGACTGCCAAATCTGTATTAAAAAAAAAAAAAAAAATTTCCCCTAAAGCCACCCTCGATAAAATGTTGGGCAGGCTTTGGGAAAAGGAGGCCAAGAAGTCCGCTGACCCGGATGGCCAGCCTGGTTCGGTTCCGACCGAACCAGAAGGAGTGCTCTCTGACCAGGGTGAGACTCCTTCAAGCAATAGGAGAGCCAATTCTGAGGGATCGGTTCCATCAAAATGAAAAGACAAATCGGCCGGTTCGGATCCAGAACCGCATCATCCGACCACCGAGGAAATTGCCAGAGCGATTCGTATAGTGCAGTCGCTTAGTTCGGTTCCGACTGATCCGGCGCCTTCTGGTAGGCGTTCGGTTCAGTTGGTCCCTCCGGTTCAAGACTATGCCCCTGAAGATTTTTATGAACCGGATTTGGAAGGGGACGATAATTATGATGATGATGATGGAATTGAAGGTCTGGATGAGGCTATCGAACCGGTCATCTCCCCAGACAGGCCTTCTGGTGTTTCCCCTCCCAGGCTTTCGGAGTCCCCTTCCCACTTTATGTTATACAGGAAAGTGGCAGAAACCCTCCAGCTCCCTATGGAGGAAGCTGTTGAGGAACAAGTGGAGCCTGACTTTGTGGAGATGATGGACATCCCATAGTCCAAAAGGTTGTCTATTCCCCTTCACAAATCCTTTGGAAAACGGACACAAAAGCTGTTACAATCTCCAAATTCATTACCCCCTGTGGACAGATGGATGGACAAGAGGTACATGCTGTCAGGCTCAGGTACAGAGTACTTGTACCAGCAGTACAGCCATGTTGGAGTTGTGCAGGCTGCAGCCTGTGATGAGGCTAACATTCCCTTGGCTTCACACCCCCCAGATAAAGACTCCAGGAAACTGGATGCCATGGCAAAAAAGCAGTACATGGCATCCTCTTTGGGACTCAGGCAGACGAATTACATGGCCTGTCCAGGTGGGACACTGTACTGGCACTGGCTAAGCAGGCCCCTTCCCAGCTTGCCAAGGAGCTGCAGAAGGTGGCTGCTGATGGGATTGAGGCATCAAAGATTCAATTTCATGCTGCTGTGGACCCCAACAATGTTTCATCTAGTCATGGCTACATCTGTGTCTCTTCGGAGACTGGCTTGGCTCAGGTGTACTAGCCTTTCTCAGGATACCCAGGCTAAGGCCATGTATTTTCCTGTGGTTAATAATTTTCTGTTTGGGGAGCAGACAGAGAATTATATGAAGAAAATGGATTAATACAGGACCACCTATAGGAGTGCCCAGGCCAAGGAAAGGCAGGCAACTCCTCATAGACAGCAAGCTAGGGGCAGGCCTTTTCATAGGTCTTTCTACCAAGCAGAAGCCTCCTCTCCTTTTTCTCAGGTGGGTTCTTCAGAGGGAGAGGCAGAAGGGGGTGAGCAGGGCTGCATCCACCTCTCAGCCTAATGCTCCTGCCAAGCAGACACCCTGAGGTGTCAGCCCGGGTCGACTTCCCCATTTCTGTAGGAGGCAGGCTGGCATACTGTTTCCAGGACTGGATGTCTGTTACCTCAAACAAGTGGGTCCTGGAGGTAATAAGCCAGGGATTGTCTCTCAGCTTCAAAAAATTCCCAAAGCTTAGAGCCAGATGTTTTCCACCTGCAAGCATCTCTGAAACCATTGCTCTAGAGGCAGAGGTTTCTTCTCTTCTGGCCTTGAGGGCCATAGAGAGAGTTCCTACAATACACAAGGGAAAAAGTCTGTACTCCATGTACTTCCTTACCCTGAAAAAAAACAGGGGAGTGGTGGCCCATCCTAGACTTAAGAAACCTGAACAAACATTTGTTGAAGCCAAAGTTCAAAATGGTGACTCTGGGAATAATTCTTTCCTCTCTAAGGCCAGGGGACTGGCTAGCCTCCCTGGACCTAAAGGATGCCTACTTTCACATTCCCATCAGGTGCTCCCACAGAAAGTACCTCAGGTTCGAACTGCCTTCAGGCCTTTACCAGTTCAAAGCAATGCCTTTCAGCCCAACATCAGCTGCAAGGGTGTTCACAAAATGCCTGGCAGTAGTAGTGGCTTTCCTAAGGAGAAAAAATATCACCATATTCTTGTACCTGGATGACTGGCTCATAGTGGGTCAGTCTCCAGACCAAGTCAAGTCAGATCTAAAAGTGACCCAGCAAGTGCTCACTTCTCTAGGTTTCCTTCTCAATCTTCCCAAGTCAGTTCTCGAGCCAGTACAACTGTTAACTTTCATAGGGGTGGAACTAGACACTGTCAAAGCAAGAGCATTTCTTCCCATGGTAAAAGTGAAGGCCTTCATGGAGCTGGCTTTTTCCTTCCACCCTCTGGTCTCCCGACCAGCAAGACACTTTCTTCAGTTGCTGGGCCACATGGCAGCTTCCACTGCAGTGGTCCAGGGGGCCAGATTTCAGATCAGAGACATTGTTTCATCTGAGGGCTTTTTGGTCTCAGAAAAAAGATCCTTTGACCGAACTGATTCCAGTGACTCAGACTCTGATCCAGGCTCTTCAGTGGTGGCAGGATCAGGACAATCTCAGACAAGGGGTCCCATTGATTTCTCAGTCTCATTCTGTGTTCCTAACCACAGACGCCTCTCTCCTGGGTTGGGGAGCCCACTTGGAGGCAATCACAGTCCAGGGAGCGTGGTCCACTCAGGAGTCTCTTCTCCACATCAACCTTCTGGAGCTCAGGGTGGTTTAATTGGCTCTACAGGCTTTCTCACAATCAGTAAAGAACAAGGTGGTTCAAGTCAGGACAGACAATATCACCATCATGTGGTACATCAACAAGCAGGGAGGCACTCGGTCTACGGCCTTGTGCACGGAAGCCATGAAAATATGGTCCCTGGCTTACTCCCTACAGACCTCTCTGGTAGCAGTCCACCTCCCAGGAAAGGACAGTGTGCTAGCAGATGCATTGAGCAGGATTTCCCAGTGCCATCATGAATGGTCCCTGGATCCTCTAGTGTTGAAAGTGATTTTTTTCTAGATGGGGCACTCCAGAGATGGATCTCTTTGCAGCCCCAGACAATCACCAACTTCCTGTCTTCTGTTGGAGACCCCCAGTCTTGGGCTCAGTCCCTCTGGATGCTCTGATTCTGAATTGGGAAGGGAGATTTCTGTATGCCTTCTCTCCTTTTCCTCTGCTGTTCAAGGTCCTGGTCAAGATAAGGTCGCAATCTTGCAAAGGGATCCTGATTGCTCCAGATTGGGCCAGGCTGCCTTGGTATCCCCTGTTGCTGTCCCTAGCAGTTCATCTCCCCCTATCTCTTCCCAGGAATCACAATCTGTTAACCTCCTCTCAGGGGAGGATCTGGTATCCCAACCTTCAGTCTCTCAATCTCAAGGCATGGCTCTTGAAGAGTTAGAATATGCAAGTCTGCATCTGTCTCAAGGGGTTCTGGACATTCTCAAAGCCTCTTGAAAACTTGCCACCAGAAAACTATAACCCTAAATGGAAGAGATTCAGCATCTGGTGTTCCAAAAAGCATATATCCCCAGACACTGCTGAATTGTCTGCAGTTCTGGATTATATGGTTCACCTCAATGGCCTAGGCCTCAGACCAGCTACTCTCAAAGTACATTTGTCAGCTGTTCCTGCTTTTCTGTCAGTAGGAAAGCCTTCTTCACTGGCATCTCATCCTGTTTTCTGTAGATTTTTCAAGGGATTGCTTCATACCAATCCTCCCTTTAGGGATCCTACCCCTGCCTGGGATGTTAACATTTGCATTGCCTAGCTTATGCAACCCCCTTTTGAACCTTTGTCTTCAGCAGAACTTAAGTATTTGACTTAGAAGACTGTGTTCCTGGTAGCTATTACCTCTGCCAGACGTATCAGTGAGTTGCAAGCTCTGTCAGTGGAGCCTGATTTCATCTCATTGCATAGAGATAAGGTGGTCCTTAGAACCAATAGGAGGTTCTTAGCTAAAGTGGTTTCAGATTTTCATTTGAACCAGTCCGTGTCTCTCCCTGTATTTTTCACTGATCATTCTTCTTCAGGAGAGAGGATTACACAGTTTGGATGTTAAAAGGGCCCTTAGTTACTACATTGAGCATACTAAGGTACATAGGTTTGACTCCCTCCAGTTGTTCCTCACCTATGGGGAAGTGGGTTAGGGCAAACCTGCCACTAAGAGAACTATTGCCAGGTGTATTGTATCTTGTATACAATTCTGCTATGAAAAGCTAGGCAAAATACCACCCTGAGGCCTGAGGGCTCATTCGACTAGAGGTACAGCTGCTTCCCTAGCTGCTGCCAGGGGTTTTCCTTTACTAAAGATATGCAAAGCAGCCACCTGGAAAACAGAGTCCATACATTCACCAAGCATTAATCTCTGCATATCCAAGCTCTGAGTGATGCTCGGTTCGGTACAGCAGTACTGCAGAGCCTATTTCCAAAGTAGGTTCGAATCCCTCCTCCATGGAGGTACTGCTTGGTAGTCTGCAATATGTCAGAATACAGCACGACTTCATGTTAATTTGAAGAAAAAATTACTCACCTTAGTAATTGTTTCTCCTAATGGAGTCTTGCTGTATTCTGACCTCCCTCCCTCCCTTACCTCTCAGAATCTGTTTTTGGGAAGTGGGCTGACAGGTGCAGTGTTGCACCCCAGAGGTGCATTTGGGCACTCCCTCTTTTTAGAGAGAGGGAGTGGGTTATGTTTCTTTATTTCAATAGTCATAAGTTGTTCACTACCTGGTTTTTGATTTGGATTTCTCGACTTGAGTTTTTTGGGGATCCAAATATTTGGTTGCCATTTGGCTAGTAAAGGTCTACAGTTTCCACATAGTGAGCTAGTTAGTATTAGCGCGTAAGAATCTGACGGTTACACTTCAGAGTGCAGCAGACAAAGGTTCGAACTGAGCTCGAGCTCAACGTTCTATGCTCTGCCTAGAATTTAACTCTTTCCTCTCTGGAGCAGTTCAAGTGCTGGGGCTAACTGCAGTATGTCGGAATACAGCAAGACTCCGTTAGAAGAAACACAATTACTAAGGTGAGTAATTTTATCTTTTTGCCTTAACTCCAGAAGGGAAGGGTGCACTCCTTTCTCTCTGTGAATGTTAGGACGGTTCTGCGATTCTCATCAACAGAACGAAAAGCAACATGTCGAGCAATTTTTATAGCTTTAACATGCCTCAGCTAGGTCAACTTCTTGCCCTTAGAGGTTTTCGGCTAGGTTAGTAGCATGTCTTCGACACTAATAGGCCTTGTCTCAGGCCAATTGAAAGGCCAGGTTCACACCACTCTTATCGGAGTGGTTGTGGCTTTCTGGCCGAGATTCGTAATATGTCCATTGCAGTCTTCTGCAAGGTAGGGGGTTGGAGCTCATTGCATACCTTTGTAAAGCACTATGTTCTTTCTAGACATCTCCTTTCTTGGCAGGACAGTCCTTTGGACTTCCATTCTGAGTGAGCCCTAGCTCTGACCGCCCTTAGCTTGGTACTCACCCATTAGTGTGAATGAGTGGTGGAGACTTGAGTCAGGAAGATATGGAAATTACGTACTTACTGTAATTCTTGATCTTCTTGGACGCAGTCTCCATCACTCATTCACACGCTCACCCACCATCACCTGGGTTCACTCATTTTGTTTCTTTGGTTTCACTGCCTTGTTGTTCGGGCTGTGAAGACATTGTTCAATAGACCCTTCTTGCATGGGTCATCTGGGCCTTCACATTCCCGGAGGTTAGGGTAAGTTATTTATTTTCTAGGAGCGTGGATATGTTGTTCATCCACACTCTTTGACGTGTCCCCTTCCACTTTAAGATCAACCGGAAGTCTTCAAGCTGATTCCTCCCACCCACCTGAGTAGTATATACCTCGGCTCCGCCCCATGACGCCAGATCTTCCTTTCTGCTGGAAGATTCGGGTTGCCTCCCTCGTGCTCACACATTTTGTAGGCCCTGGCTCTAATACCTTCTATTATTCCAAAAATTTATGTCGTTCGCGTTAGCGATCGTGAGTTTAACTCTTTGATTACGGAAGACCAGTCTTCCCCTGGATTTTGTCTGTGTCCTTGCGGCCAGAAAATGTTGCGCACCGATCCCCTCACCGTGTGCGTTTATTGCTTCGGTGTTGACCGTGGCGTCTCAAAATGCGATGTGTGTCTCGCCTTTCATCCTAACGTCCTCGACGACCATCTCACGTGCCTGAAGTTGGGGAGGCCAGAGAAACGGATCCCTCCGGTGAAATCCAAGGAGGCTCGGTGGGTGAATTCCATAGCTGCAGGATCCGCCGAGCAATTGGAATGCATGCAATCATTCGAAGAGGAAGCAGCCCACGCTGCAGAGACTTCTCAGAGCTTCTTCGTTCCACTCAACCTGGGTTCTACCTTCTCGGGTTCCTTCCGAGAGTTGTGCCAGTCTCTCCCGACAAAGGGAGAGGCGCCTGTGGGCATGCACTCCTCTCATTCCCATTAACGGGAGAAGGATCCGAGATCTTCTTCATCTCAACAGAGGCGTTCTTGGGAGCGTGAGAGATCTCTGTCCCAGGAACATGCGGTCTCAACTTCAGTTGAGATTGCTTCTTCGGCTGCTGGCTTTTCGGCTTTGCCGTCAGGTCAGTCGACTGAACTGTAGATCAATGATGTAGAGATTGTCATCGACCCGATCGAGCCTTTATCGCCGACTCCAGTCGATGATTCCCTCGTTCGAACTCCTAATTTGGTCTTCCCTGATGACAAGACTCAGCCTGCTGGGACTCCCATCAAGGAAATGGTTGCCCTACCCCAGGAAATCTCCGGTCCTGCCTGTCTCCTGAGCGATCAAGTCAGCCTGTCCAATCTTGATCGAGGTCTTAGACCCCCTCGACTGAAAGGCCGAGGAAGAGCCCAAGACGCTCTAAAAAGAGGTGATGCCATCGGTCATCCTCATCCTCCTCGGATGAGGAGAGGCTCCGGCAAGAAACTGGCCATTACCTGGCTTTCACCTCCTAGGCCGAAGCCGACTCCTTCGGAGCCGATTAAATCTGTTCCCCAGCCCGCGGAGCCAGTAAAACCTCCAGTCTGGCCTAAAACGGTCTCTCCACTGGCCTTGGTGGAACCACCGCCCAATCAGCCTGTGGGAGGGGTTCCTTCCAAGGAATATAGGCCGGACACCGGGCTTCCCCGGCATTGGTCATGGTCACCCCAGACCACCCTCAGCAAGTCGAAGGTGACCTGGGCGGACGACCGTTATATCCGGATTCTGACGTCACTGGCCTGCATTCTCATCCTGAGAATGACGAATCAGCCATTGGCTTAGAGATGGAGGAAGGTCCGTTGTCTTTTCAGGGCATTCTTTGCCTCATCTCTCAGTCCACAGGGTTGCCCCTGGAGCCAATCCAGAAAAAGGCAGAGTACCCTCTTACGGACATCCTTAAGAGAGGAGATACCCCGATGGAGGCCTTTTTGGCCCAGCCTTAGAACTCTGGCAGCGCCCTGCCTCTTGTCCAGCTCCATCTTCCCACATGGCCCACAAGTATGTGGTGCCCTGAGGTCCCTTGCGGGGTTCACAGAGCACCCTACGGCCGAGAGCCTGGTGACCACCTTTGTGTTCAGGCGTACTGACAGTTCTTCATCCGACACTGACTGGCCTCCTGATAAAGAGTCCAAGGTTTTGGACTATTCAGCCAGGAAAGTCTGTGCAGCTTCCTCCTTGGGCCTTCATCAGTCAAGTTCGGCCGTCATCATGGCACACTTCTCTCACGCCCTTCTAGGGTCTCTGGATGAAGTCCTCCCACATCTCCCCACGGACATGCAGACCATGGTCAAGCAGGTCCAAGATCAGGGCTGAGCTGTTGCCAAACAGCAGCTTCAGACAGCCCTCGGCATTGGGGAGTCTTGTGCCCATTCAATGGCTGCCGCAGTTGCCCCTCGTCGTTGGGCTTGGCTGAGGCTCTCCTCCTTTCTGGCGGATGCCCAGCACAAACTGGCTGACGTGCCCTTCCTAGGACCGACCTGTTTGGCCCAGGAGTATCTGATCACCTTCAGTGAATTGAGCAGTTCAGTACCACCTTGGACGCTACTTCTGCCAAGGGTTCTTCGGGCAAGGACCAGCAGAAGAAAAATAAGCCTTTTCGTCATTCTTCCCCTGCGGCTCAGCAGTCCTCCTTTCAAGGTGGACAGCAGCACCAGCAACAGCAGCAGGCTCAAGCTTGGCAACCCCTGCCCAAGCCTGGGCCCTCCCAGGCCAGTAAAAGAGGCTGAGGTTCAGGTCCTGGAGCCTCCTCCTCCTAGCCTGCTCAGTGACGGGGGCTGTCAACCCCTCTACTGTCACCTCAGCTTTGGGTCCTCCAGTGGGGGGCCCGCTGTGCCACTTTCTTTCCGCCTGGTCCACTGTCACTTCAGACAGGTGGGTTCTCGAAGTAGTCAGTCAGGAACTGCCTCTGGAATTCGAGCAGTACCCTCCAAGCTGAGCCCATGCCCCTCGGGAGGAAAGAGTATCTGTTCAGACTCTGTCGGCTCTCCGAGATGACATTGCTCAGCTCCTCCTCAAGGAGGCAGTAGCTCCAGTAGTGGATCCTCCAGCAGACCCAGGCTTTGTCTCCAGGTACTTCCTGGTGCCCAAGCAGACGGGGGGGCTGGTGCCCATTCTAGATCTGCATGACCTGAATCAATATCTCAGGTCACGCACCTTTCGAATGGTCACTCTCTCCCAGATCATACCATCCTTGGAGAAAAACATGTGGTTCTATTCACTGGATGTGCAGGACGCGATCTTTCACATCCCTATCCATCCGTCCTATCAGCAATTCCTCCACTTCAGGGTCAAAGGGACCCTATACGGTTCCGAGCCATGACGTTCGGCCTGTCATCGGCCCCACGGGTCTTCACCAAATGCATTGCAGTGGTGTCGGGGGTCTGGATTTATCTCTACCTCGACGATTGGCTCCTAGCAGGTCCCACCCAACGTGAGGTGGAGAGGTCCAGGGACCTAGCCCTCCAGACCTGCTCCCAACTCGGCCTCCTGATCAATGAGGCTATGTCGGAACTCATGCCTTCTCAGGTGATGGGCTTCATTGGGGCAGAGCTCGAATCTTGTCAAGCCAGAGTTTGGCTTCCAGAGGACTGGGTGGAGGGTCTTTCCTTCTTTCCCAGTCATTTCTGGTTGGGCAATTGTGCCCTGCCCGGGACTTTATGCCTTCAAATGGAAAAGGTTTTCCATTTGGTGTCAGGGCAAGGGCCTGGACCCTTTGTCCTGTTCAGTGGCTAAGATTCTTGACTACCTTTGGTCTCTCTCCAAAGGGGGTCTACGATCATCGACCCTTAGGATGCACCTGGCAGCCATCTCTGCTTACTGGGCGCAAGCCGGTAAGCTGACGGTGGTGCAGGAGACTGTGGTTGGGCACTTTTTCAAAGACTTGGATCACATATCCCCTCCCGTGTGTGAACCTCCACCTCTGTGGGATTTACTGCTGGTACTGGCAAAGCTCATGGGCAAGCCATTCGAATCAGTGCACAAGTGTGAGTTTTCACACTTGTGGAAGACGGCCTTCCTGGTGGCTGTCATGACTGCCAGAAGGACAGGGGAGCTCCAGCCACTTTCGGTGGACTCCCCTTATATGGTCTTTCACAGGGACAAGGTTGTCCTATGCCACCACCCAAAATTCCTTCCGAAGGTGGTTTCAGAGTTTCACCTTCACCAGGTGTTGACACTGCCAGTATACTACCCTAATTACACTTTGGAGGCTGAGTACAGGCTCCATACTTTGGACCTGAGATGTGCTCTTTCCTATTATAAGGAGAGGACAGCGGAAATTCGGGGAGAGGTTCGCCAGCTGTTTGCCACCTACGCTGAAGTCTCTTCTGGCAGACCTGCAGCCAAATGGACTATTGCAAGATGGATCACATCATGCATAGGTCTGTGCTACGAGTTAGCAAGCAAGGAGCCTCCCAAGGGGATAAGAGCTCATTCTACCCACCATACTGCTGCATCAGTGGCTGCTTCAAGAGACATCCTTTTACCATCTGCTGATGTGAGTATCTCGATTCTGTTTTGATTTTGGTCTGTTTTAAGTTGGTAGTCTAATAATTCACTTAGGGGTATCAGTGAAAAAATAATATTTCACCCTTACTCTGTACATTTGCCTTTCTGCTCTGATGTTTAATAAAGTCTCAATTCTTTCCCACGGGTGCATAACCTTTATTTTCTTCAGAGTCCATCTGTACCTGCAATGCCTCAGCTGACAGTAATTTTGCTTCTAGTCTTTTTAAAGCATTGTGATGTTTTTTCTACTATTCTGAAAAGAAATAATACACCCTCTCAAAAATATATTGATTGTTTCCCATATTGAAAACCAGGAGAATTCTTCTGGAGCATTTCTGAAAAGAAAAAATTATATCTTCCTTTGCAGCATGGGTGCAAACTGTTCATCCTGCCATAAAGAGATGTCCAAATTCCATGCCTTTGGTTCAGATCTAGTATGAGCAAAATCAATTTCCATTTAATAGGATGCATGGTTAGATATGATTATGGAATTATATCTAAAGAATTCAATTTATACCATGGGGTGAGATCAATTCCAGTGGAATAAATCATGTTCTTTCCACTGCAGTGAAATAAATCCTCCTGACGTTAGCCGAGTTAAAATAAATACCGTTTATACCAACTGTGCTGTCGTCACCCACCTGTATGTGAAAGCACTAACAAACGACCCTCTAATTTGCTTACTTCTGAAACACTCCCTGTAGTCTTATGAACACACGTAACAAACATAATGACACTCTCGTGCAGCAATCCTTTTTAGTCTAGCAAGCTGCAAATCTCTCGTGCTGTATTTCAAACTGCATTGGATTCTGACTCAGATTAAACCACACAATGCCTCTGAACAATCAGCTGTTCATATCTCCAAACATGGAAGCACAGATATCGCATTATAACAACTTTACAGTGTTTTTAAACTCATGACTTACTGCGTTTTACTTTAAAATACTTCTTCCACAACTCACCACAAACGTAAAACACTCTCACAATACTGACAGTGCTGTAAGAAATGCGCCTTTAAACATAACGCAGCGAGCAGCACAACAAATTTCAAATCTGCACCAAGGATTATGAACATACATCCGAAAACGTGTAAATTAGTATAATATTCACATTCAGAAATACACACATACCTGGAAACACAAATCGTGACTACTAGCACCAAACGTAAGAATGTCCCCTGCCCCACATAGCCAATCAACACACACACACACACCCCAACCAATAACAGAACACTGTATCACTCATTCATACAAACTCACACACTACCACAACACAGCACCACCATCAGTACAACTTGAATGAACCTCACAAAACCACACATCTCTCTTTCTCACTAAAATTGATCTTACCCCCGTGGTATAAATAGCACACATGATGAGCAGATCGTGGAATATGTAAAATATTTTCACTCCTGCATCGTGAGCACTGTATATTTCACTCGTGCCTTCTGCACTCGTGAAATATCCAGAGGTCACTCTGCAGGAGTGAAAATATTTTCCATATTCCACTCCTGCCCATCATGTACTGTATCCCCTATTTATTTTCAGTAGGGCATTAGATATAAAACAAATCTATTCTGGACAAAGTATTACATGCTTTTGAATAATGAGAGAATCTAAGCATATTTGGATGTACAAAATGGAAAGGATCCACTAATACTAAATCTTGCATGTCATTTTCAATTAAATTAAGGGTCTTTTTCTTACGTTCTGGGGCAGAATGTGCTCTATCTAAATATGAAAGGTCTATATTAAAGTCACCCACTATGATACGCAGAGAATCATAAGCTGCAACCTGTAAAAACAGTTCCGTAAAAAAAAGGGGTTGTCTTCATTAGGAGCATAAAGGCTAAATATTGATACAGTAACTTGTTCCATTATGAGCTTTGCATTCACCCACCGACCCTGAGGTCGATGTGAGTTTGAAGAATTTGTGGTTTCAAATTCTTTTTAACAAAAATGGCAGTACCTCTTGCATTGCTGGCATATTCCGTATAAATGTCTATAGCTTGAAACAAGTTGCCAAAATAAATAGCATCTTACTTCTCAAAATGTGTTTCCTGGAGTAGCAAACACCGTTTTTTCCCATTAATATAATTCACTAGTTTAAACTAATTCTTGGCCATTGTTAGAGGACAGCAGACCATTTACAACTTTATTTACTTTGTTCCCCTGAAAATAAATCTTAAGAATGTTTCCATGCAGTTCTATATTATACCCACACTCATATTGTATTATTGTAAAATAAATTTTTTTACATTTCCTCCCCCCCCTCCTGTTTTTAATTGGCCTTCTAATAGGTAAATTATAGCACCCTTCCTACATCTAGAAGATGACACACTGTCTGCTGTGCATAAGATGCTCTGTGAGCCTACCCGTCCTGATCCATTTGTGTTATTTGAATTATTATCTGGAATTCTATCTAGCATGAGATTATCATGTTGCTTTGATTTAACCTTGATTTTTCATCTTCCGTCTTAGTCCTCCCCCCCAAAGCTAATACATTTTTCTACAACCTTTTTCTCATCTATTACTGCAAACCTTCTATTCTTGGATAACTCTTATTTCAACAACTAAAGAGAATACAAATCAAGAGGGGCGGACCGAAGCCCCTCCCTTTTTTTTTTTTTTCTTTTTCTTTTTATATGAGGAGGCCAAAAGAACACTATTGTAAAGCCTTAGTTTCCTTCAGATTACCCCTTTGGATTTAGGGCTTCATTTAGTGACTGTATAGGCTTTTCAGCAGAGGGTAGAGCAATTGCTTGAGTTGTTAATGCTGAGGCTGGGGCATCTTATGTCGTCCTTGTCCTGAGGGTTTCTAAGACCCCCTGTAGGGTAAAAAAATATATATTGTTCCATCAAGATTAACTCTTAATTTGGCAGGTTATAGTAGTAAACATTGAATTCCCTCTCTTCATAGTGCGTCTCTAACTTGATCAAAAGCTTTTTGTTTTACCACTCACTACTGAAGGGGGCAAATCAGTAAATGCTTGTAGCTTAAGTCTATTGTAATAGAGGCCTTTCTCCATCTTAGCTTTTTGCAATATTTTTTCATGATCCTGATATTTTAATGGATTAACATACATGAACCTGGGTCTGAAATCCTGCTGTGTGCCAAATGCTTTGTGGGCACGATCCATTTCAACTTTCTTCTCCGGATATTTCAGACTCAGTATCTTAGTAAACATTTCTTCACAAAAGTGTAATGGGTCTGGCCATTCAGTGCCCTCTGGAAGATTATAAATCTTGTGATTGTCTCTCCTAGACTTTGTTTCAAGGTCCTTCACTTTTAATTTTAAAGCTTCTAGTTCTTTAGTTGTGTGAGTTAAATTGGAAGAAAACTTAGGAATCTGATCTTCCATAACACTTATTCTTAGCTCACAGGCATCTGACGTAATGGATAAAGCCTCTAATTTACCAACAACTTCGGTGAATTTTTTAGCCAATGTTGAAATGGCAACATTCACATTACCAAACCCCGCCTTTAACTCCTGAAGAATCTTTTGTTGTGATTCCTCAAATTTATCCGTTGGAGCGTCTGCACCTGCAGTAGTTCCTGTGAAAATCAACTCAGCTTTTTCTGCCATTTCAGCTTGTATTTGCTGATTAGCCTGCTCTGGTATTTGTTTGTCCTACATATTATATTTATCCTGAGTACTTTGTTTTTCAAAACAAATTTCAGATTTATCTGGCTTATCCTGTTTGTCAGTCTTGTCTTGTTTGTCCATGTGCTTAGCTGACCTTGTTTTTGGTAATGAGGACATTTCTGCGAGTTGCAGGGCTGCTTTGTTACAAACTGGATAGTCTAAAACCCTACTATTGTCTACTGAGCCCAAGTTCCTTTTCCCCAGAACTATATTGTTTTGTTTTTCTTTAAATGGAGTTGGGGGTCGTGGCACCAGTGGCAATTCATTCACATTGGCAAAACCTCGACTTAATTTTCAGAACACATTCCTCTAAGTACAACATTTTTTTTAAATCCTTACTCTGGGTATCAGTTGCTTCATCCAGCCCATTTGGGCTTCCCAAATTTTTTAGAAAATGTCAATACCGAACCTTGTGGAGACAGACAACCAGGTTTCATTATGTGTAACCAAGATTCTAGTTACGTGGATATGTTGTTCAGTCCACACTTGTTGGCAGGTTACTTGCCGCTTTAAATGTTGCCGGAAGGTCTTCAAGCTGGCTCCTCCCACCCACCCAGGTGGTAAAACCCTCGGCTCCGCCCCATGACGCCAGATCTTCCTTACAGCTTGGAAGCTCAGGTTCCCTCCTTTGCACTCTGCATTTTAGGCCTGGATCCACACTCTTCGGAATTTCCAAAACTAATTTTAAAATTTACAAGACTACGGTTTTCGTCTTCCCTCGCTGCTGCGATGGACAAATCGACTCCTGGCTTCCTTCGGTGCCCTTGTGGGCAGAAGATGCCCCAGACAGATCTGCACTCCACGTGCGTCTACTGCCTAGGGCTTGGACACGATTTGCAGGTCTGCGAATTGTGCATGTCATTCTTGGCTTCGGTCTTGGAGGACCGTGCTGCCAGACTTCTTCTTGGGCGCCCCGAGAAACGGTACCCGCCGGTAAAGTCTAAGGAGGCCCGTTGGGCGGTGTCCATCGGCAGGCTCCGCAGAGCAGTTGGAGCAGATGATCGCCCTCGAGGAGGAGGTGGCCCAGGCCACTTCTTCTTCCTCCTCGGCCGCGGCATTTATCCTGCTATCCTTGGGCTCCTCCTACACTACTTCTTTTAAAGAGCTTTGTCAATCCCTCTCCACGAAGGGAGAAGGGCCATCGGGACATTCCAGTCGGTCCAGAAAGAAGGGCTGTAAAGGTAAGTCCCACCGTCGACATTCGTGGGAGAGAGATCCCCTTCACCGGACCGTCGACTCTCGACTTCGGTCGAGGTTGCATCTGCTGGCTTCACGGTGTCCCCGTCAGGTCAGCTGGCCGAAACATCCATCGACACGGTCGAGATTTTTCTCGACCCGTTGGACGGTTTGTCGCCTGGAGATGCCGACAACCCTTCTTCACCAGTTCCCCAGTGATTACCGAGGACTTGCCTGTGCCTCCTGTGCTGAAGTTCCTGGTTAAGGTCCCTGCACCGAAGGAGGAGCAGGTTTCCCCCGTTCCCTCTTTGACCCACCCTCAGAATCCCTGAAGGTCACGATCTCGGTTCTCTTCCAGGTCCAGCCGTTCACGCCGACGTCGGCGGTCTCTGTCTCGGCACCATGGAAAGCGGTGTCGCCGCTCGTCCTCTTCGGAGGATAGGCTCCAGCGCAAGTTGCGTTAGCGCTACGAGAACTTGATGTGGCAGCAACTTTTACTGACCAGTAACAAGCTGACTCCATCGCCTTCTCTGGCCATTAAGTGGCTGTCACCGGAGCGGCCGAAACAACCCCTCGTGGTAGTCAAGGAGCTTCCCCCGGGGCCGGTTGTTTGGCCGAAACCGGCTGCTCCACCCATTGTGGTGGAACCTCTGCCTCCACAACCGAAGACTGGGTCCCCGACCAAGGATTCTCTGTTGGGTCAGGGCTTGCCCCATAGGTTATCCGTCACCCTCACTTCAATCAACCTCGGCAGGTGGAGGGTGGCTCAGGCGCTCTGCAGCTGTTCGCAGACTCCTCAGAGTCTGATGACGACTCCTCCCTGTTCTCCAGGCCGATTGACCTGGAGTCTGCAGGAGGCCAGTCTGTGGACCAGTGTCCATCTTCGTTTCTGGGTATACTTAGAGTCATCTCAGAGTCTACTGGGATGCAGCTCGAACCCGTCCAAAAATGGGCCAATGTCCCTGCGAGATACTGGACGAGGATTCCCCTGAGAGGCCTTTCCGGTGGCTGAAGCCATTGTTGGCAGCCCTGGAGTTGTAGCAGCGCCAGCATCTTGTCCCGCACCTTTGGCCAGGATGGCTCGGAAGTACGGTCCCACGGTTCCTCTCCGGTTTCTTGGTGCACCCCTCTGCGGAGGGGTTAGTGACCGATAGCGTTTTCCAGCGTTCCGGGAACGCTTGGGATGTGGACAAACCGCCTGATAAGGAATCCAAAACGTTGGATTACTCAGGGCGGAAGGTTTACACTGCTTCCTCCCTAGGCCTTCGTCAGGCTAGCTTGGGCGTTCTGATGGCACATTTCTCACATGCCCTTATGGGCTCCCTGGATGAGGCGATTCCTCATCTCTGGCTGACCTTCAGACGATGTTCAAGCAGGTGCATGATCAGGGAAGGGCGGTGGCTAGACAGCTCCAAACTTCATTGGACATTGGTGACTCTTGTGCCTAGTCAGTAGCGGCCTCAGTGGCCATGCACCGCAGAGCGTGGCTGCGGATCTCCACCTTCACAGCGGACACCCAGCACAAGCTGGCAGATGTTCCCTTCCTGGGCACCGACTTGTTTAGGCCTGGAGTGGAAGGCCATCTCCAGAGGATCAAGAAGTCCAGTGCCACCTTGGACACGGTCCCATCTGCCCAGAAGGACAAAGGCCGCCTGCAGCAGCATAAGCCCTTTCGCTCCTGCGGCACATCCGGCCCAGCAACACCAGCATCAGGGCCAGCAGGCTCACACTTGGCGCCCTAAGACCAAGTCTGCCACTTTCTCTAGTAGGAAGCCTGGAGGCAAGGGTCCAGGAGGTCCCTCAGCTAGCCCTTCCTCCAAGCCTGCCCAGTGACGGGTTGAGGGGTGTCTCCCCCAACCTTGTCACTCCTCCCCGGGTTCCCCCCGTGGGGGGACGGCTCCGCCACTTCTTTTCCGCCTGGTTACGCTATTACCACGGACCGCTGGGTGCTAGAAGTGATCGACGAGGGTCTGCCTCTGGAATTCCCCCATCGAGCCATTGCCCCACGGGGCTACGGGTTCCGCAGCCTCTGTCAGCTCGTTGAGCCGACATTGCCTTTGCTCCTCCAGAAGGAGGTGATCAGCGAGGTGGCGGACCCCCCCCCGACCCAGGGTTTGTGTCCAGGTACTTCCTGGTCCCAAAACGGATGGGGGGCTGGTGCCCCATTCTCAATCTGCACGACCTGAACAAGTTCCTAAGGCCTCGCACTTTCAGGATGGTCACTCTGGCTCAGATCATTCCATCCTTAGAACCAGGCTTGTGGTTCTGTTCTCTGGACCTTCAGGACACATTCTGTCACGTCCCAATCTGCCCGTCTCATCAGCGATTCCTCCACATCCGAGCAGAGGGATCTCTCTACGAGTTCCGGGCCATGCCCTTCGGCCTCTCTCCAGCTCCCAGGGTCTTCACCAAATGTATGGCAGTGGTGACAACATTCCTGCGGTGCTGAGGGGTCCGAGTGTACCCTTACCTGGATGACTGGCTGATTGCAGCCCTCCAGATTAGAGGTGGGCGGTCCAGGGATCTGGCCCTCCAGGTCTGCTCTCAGATTAGCCTCCTCATCAACAAGGCCAGATCGGAACTCGTGCCATCGCAGGTGATTCAGTTCATCGGGGCAGAACTCGACTCTCTTCGAGCCAGAGCCCGGCTCCTGGCGGACAGGGCCGAGGTCCTTTCCGCCTTTGCCCAGTCATTTCTGGTTGGGCAGTTGCACCCTGCCCGGGACTTCCTGTGCCTCCTGGGCCGCATGGCGGCCTGCATCAGCGTGGTCTTTTGGGCCCGCTGGCATATGCGCCCCTGCAATGGGGGCTGGCCAGCCAGTGGTCACAGTGCTCCGGTCCTCTGGACCAGCCGGTGACAGTGACCCAGGAGATGTGGGATGGCCTGCAGTGGTGGCTCGTCCCAGCTCACCTGCAGGAGGGTATCCCGTTCATCCGCCCCGAGCCGACAGTCACTCTAATGACCAATGCCTCTCTGATGGGTTCGGGTGCCCATCTGGGGGAGCTCGGAACCCGCAGCCTCTGGTCCCCTCAGGAGTCTCGATGCCACATCAACCTGCTGGAGCTTCGGGTGGTTCGACTAGCCCTCACCGCCTTCGCTCCATTTGTATGGGGTCAGGTGGTTCAACACCACGACCATGTACTCTCTCAACCGTCAGGGTGGGACACACTCCTTTCCTCTGTGCAAGGAGGCTCTCCGCATCCTGTCTCTCGTGATCAGCCTGGAGGCGGATCTCCTAGCCATCCATGTGGCAGGAGCCTCCAACAGTCTGGCCGATGCCCTCAGCCGGATAGGCGCTGCTTCTCATAAGTGGTCTCTCCTGCTGGAGGTAGTACAACACCTGCTCTTACTTCGAGATACAGCTCTTGCAGCAGGTTACACCATTAGGACTGAAGCCGTCAGGCACCAGGACCCCACGGAAATTTTCTAGCTAGCAGTCTTCAGCGGGGACTGCCTCCAACGTCAGTCCTGCCCCCGACGTCAGGCGTAGTACATAAGGAGGCAGTCCCCCCATAATCCTCAGTTCTTTTCCCGCCGTCGACATCGCAAGCATCGGCCTCTCTGTCACTTTCTAGCGTGCGACGACTAGGAACTATGACGTTCTCCTTCTTTCTTCCGAACTTGGATTCATCTGATGTCCTCTCCAAACACTTCTCTGGAAGGTCACCCATCGCAGTGTGCCTACGGCAAACAGATCCCCTTCAAGGATCCTCACTCAGCCTGTGTGCGTTGTCTAGGCCCGGAACACGACACCAAAGTCTGCTCCTTCTGCCAGGACTTCAACAGTCGCACCAGGATCTGCCGCCAGAAGGCCCTTCAAGCGTTTCTCTTGGAGGAGAAACTCAAGGCTATGGACAGAGAACCTTCCTCCGGGGGAGTCATCAGGGAAGACCCATAAGCACCGGGAGAAACACTGGGAGAAGGAAAGGCCCAGGTCCCCGTCGAGGGCCTCGGACTCCCGTAGCTCCGGCTCGAGGTCAGACTGCTCTCTCTCCAGAGCTCAATCTCAGCCTCCCCCGGTTCAAGTCAGAGCCTCCAGCGGCTCCTCCTCTTTGCAGCCTACTAAGACTTCCAGGCCATCGGCTTCATCCACCCCTTCTAAGGCCTCGTCCAAGTCTGGGGAGCGCCATAAGTCTTCCTCCTGCCATTGGGACTCCGACGCCAGGTTGGTGTCCCAGCCTCCGCATCGGTCGGACCCAGTCCCGCGAAAGACTAAAGAACTGACGTCCCTGAAACAGACGCCGGACCTGACGCCGGCCCACCCGACGTCGGCCAGGCATCACAGGCACTCCCAGGAGCCGGCTACAGTCAGACACCCGTCGCCGGCCAGGCGTTCGCCTCCCAGGGTGTCGGCCAGGGGACTGACCTCAGCTACTCCAGAGGGGAGGACCGCACCACCGTCGCCTACCGACGTCGGTCGGAAGGTATCTTCAGAGGAGGACACCACTCAGCCTGAGGACCAGGCAGGCGACTCCGGAACCGTCGAGCTCCCACAGGAACCCTCCCCGGAGCGGGAGACCCCTGGGGACCTGACCCCAGCAACAGGCCACCGGCACCCGGCCCGTCGTCGGGCCTGAATTTGACAGAGGTGAAGGAGCTCTTCACCTTCTGGTGGGACACCATAAGGAAGGATGTGGTCGCCACACACCCTCCTCCTGCTTAGACTCCGCCTCCACCTACTCCTTCAATGCTTACGCTCCCTCCTCCATCCAAGGGGTCCGAAGGACGATCACCGACTCCCAAGGAGCCAGTAAGTCCTCCAAGGGGTAGATCCTCAGATAGGAGAAGACCTCCATCAAGATCCACTTCAGGGTCACCCAGCCCTAAGAGCCAGAAGGCGCCAGGCACCCTCGTCATGGAGGATTCTAGATCTGACACCCAGGGCGCCCAGATTCTCCTCCCATCAGCATTCCCTCCCAGAACCACCGACTCTTCCCAGGTCTCCTCCAGATGACCCCTCGTTCGCTGAAATCATGAGGCACATTCGGGAGAATATGGGGTGGGATGCTGAAGAGCTGGACCCCGAGAGACAGCGCCTTGCCCGTTATCTTCTGCAGAAAGATCCAAAGCCTGTGGTAGTACCACCCTTGGTGGACACCTTCGCGGACGTCACCAAGGCTGCGTGGAAGCGTCCGTATTCAACTCCGGCAGTGCCGAAGAAGGCTGACCGCCTATACAAGGCCCCGAGGGAGGACCAGTGTCTGGCGAACCATCCTCTGGCTGATTCCCTGGTCATCACGGCCTCGCATGACCGGTCTCTGAGACCTCAGCACTTGAGCACACAGCCACGGACCGGAATCAAACAGTTGGATGTCCTGGGTAAGGCGCCGTACGGCCGCACGCGCTCGCCATCAGTTCCCTAATTACGTCACCCACATGGTTCAATTCCAGAACGCATTGTGGGAACAGGGACAGGACCTGGTTGAGAAAACGCCCGACGGTGGTGAAAAGGAGGAGCTTTTGAATCTCCTTCGTACGGGTTCGGATGTGGGGACCCAGGTGCTCAGAGCCGCATATGATTCTGCGGACTTTTCGGCCAGAGCTGCAGCCTCAGGTGTGTGTCTCCAGAGACACTCTTGGCTCTGCATCTCCGGTTTTACCCCGGATGTCCAGAAGAACATTATGGACGTTCCTTATTACGTGGAAGTCCTTTTTGGTGAAGCCTACGATAAGGTGATCACCAAACTTCAGGATGCAGGGAAGGCAGTTAGATCTGTCCAGGCCATGTACAGCTCTCGACCTAGTTCCTTTCATAGGAACCAGAGTCGCTTTCGTGGCTGGACACAAAGGCAACAACTGCATTCCGGTCAACAGCAGAGGGGCTTATTTTCCCGAAAAGCCCAGGCCAAGTCATCCCCCGGTAGAGGCCACCGAGTCGCAAAGTCGGCCCAACCTGCGGGATCTAACGCTGCCACAGCTTGACTCTTTCCCCCGCTCCTCCTCAGGATCAACGGGAAATGAAGGTCGGGGGTCGCATCGCATGTCACCTGCTAGGGTGGCGGTCGATCACCACCGACAGCTGGGTGCTGCAATTGGTCGAAAAAGGCCACTATATAGAATTTGGTAGGCAGCTCACTTACAAGACCTCTCCTGCTCTCCCACTACTCGGGTTAGCATGCCCTGCTTACACAGCAGGAAGTGCTCGTGCTTCTAGAGAAAGAAGCCTTAGAGCACGTTCCAGAGAACCAGAGAAGTTTAGGCTATTATTCACACTTCTTCCTGGTTTCAAAGAAAACAGGGGACCCCCGTCAATTCTGGACCTCAGCGACCTCAATCTGTCGGTCTACAAACCGCATCACGCATGATCACCTTCGGGCCTAATCCCCATGCTGAAAGCAGGATGCTTTTCTGGCATCACTAGACGACATGCAGGGCAACTTACTTGCACATCCCAATTGGTCAAAGCGCACAGGAGATTCCTACGGCTTGAGTTTCAGAACCTTCATTATCAGTTCCAAGCGCTTCCTTTTGGGCTGTCATCGGCACCTCGTGTCTTCACGAAGTGCATGGCAGTTATGGCGGCGTCTCTGAAGAGACACGACGCCACTACGTGTTCCGTACCTGGACGACCTGCTTCTCATTGCTCCCTCAAGAAGCACTGATGGCGGCCATTCATTGTACCAGGCCCTCTTTCAGTCACTGGGTATTCTCATCAACCTCTGAATCACTTCTAGTACCGTCCCAGAAACTGCAGTTTATAGGAGCAGTTCTGGACACCATCAGAGGAAAAGCTTTTCTTCCAGCGGATGAGGCGGAACACATCAGATCCTCATCAGGGACCTGTCGGTGAAGAAGACCGTCCCGGCCAGATTGGTCCTTCGCCTGCTCGGACAGCATAGCTGCGGCCATTACAGCGGTCCCAATGGCAAGGCTCACATGCGAGTAACTCAGTGGATGCTAAGGGTGCAATGGAACCAAAGGCAAGACCATCTGCAGCAGCCAATTCGAATCACGAATGCGCGACTCGGAGTGGCAGTGGTGGCTAGATCCAGAACTCTCATGGGGTTTCCTTTGTAGTGCCGTCTCCGACTGTGACTCTCTCCACAGGCAGACTCAGGGCTCGGGTGGGAGCACACCTAAGGCAGGTGAGGTCTCAGGGCACCACGGACAGCCCAAGAATCTCATCTCCACATCAACATTTTGGAGATGAGGGCGGTTCTTTTATGCTCTGCAAGCCTTCCACTGGGTACTCTCCTGTTGCAAACAGACAATACTGCGGTGATGTATTACCTCAACAAACAAGGAGGCACTCACTCCTACCCACTTTACAGGGAGGCCATGAGAGTGTGGGAGTGGGTAGTGCAGCACGGCGCAAACCTGATTGCAGTACACGTCCCCGGAGTGGACAATACCGTCACGGACAGCCTGAGTCGCTCTTAGGCCAGAGTCCACGAGTGGGAACTTCTACAGGAGGTGGCAGAGGATCTGTTTCACAGATGGGGCACTCCAGAGTTAGACCTTTTCGCGTCCCCATCCAACATAAAACTGCCCAATTTTTGCTCGCTAGAGCCAGGGTCTGATGTTTTCTGGCGAGACGCGTTGTCCCTCTCCTGGGCGGGCAGATTCCTCCCTCCTTTCCCGTTGATCCAGAGTCTCCTTGTAAAACTTCGCAGGGAGCAGGCAACGCTCATTTTGATAGCGCTTTTCTGGCCCAGACAAATTTGGTTCCCGCTTCTGCATCAGCTATCTCGGGAACTGCCACTACCTTTGCCAACCAGCTCCCATCTGCTGTCTCAGGAGGAGGTTCATTAGTCCATCCGGACTTGCGTTCTCTGAACCTGCGGCTTGGCTCCTAGAGACATAGCCATGTTGCGATACAGGGTCATAGTGTGGCAGAGCGTGCACTCTCTGCGAAAACTGGCAGCCCATGTTGTCGCCATGAAATGGCATAGATTTTAACGTGGGCTCAAGCGCGCATGATTTCACTTCATTAGATTGTCCCGAAGCTGGTTCTGGATTACCTGCTTTCTCTTTTCAGTCAGACTGACACTCCTCGATCAAGGTGCACCTTTGTGCAATTTAAACTTACCATGCCCCCATAGGTCATCGGATGGTGGCCCAGGTAGGACTACTGGCGCATTTTTGAAGGGGTTCTCCACCTTAGGCCACCTATCAAGGATCGGTCCTTCTTGGGACTTGCCCTTCCCAATCCTGGGCAACATCGCTGCCTTTGAACCAGCAGGATTTAGAGCTCGTTTTCTGTCGAAGTGGAAAAGCGTTGTTTTCTAGGGACATGGATATGTTGTTCATCCACACTGTCTGTGGGTTCCTTGCTGCTTTAAATCTTGCGGAAGGTCTTCAAGCTGGCTCCTCCACCCACCGGGTGGTAAAACTCTCGGCTCCACCATGCCAGATCTTCCTTACTGCTTGGAGCTCAGGTTCCTCCTTAGCAGCTCTGCGTATAAAGACTGGTTCCTAATTCTTGAATTTTGAAATTAAAGTTTTTGCTAAAAGACTTGGTCTTCTCTCCCTAGCATGGCTGCGATGGACAATCGACTCCGGTTTCCGGAGATGCCCCTGCGAATCAGAAGATGTCTCGGGCGGATCCACACTCCCGTGCGTCTACTGCTTGGGCCTTGAGCACGACCGCGAACTTCGAGCCTGTGCTCTTCTTTTTCGACCTCGTCCTCGAGGCCGTGCTGCCCGTTTACAGCTGGGGCGTCCGAGAAAAAGATTTCCTCCGGTTAAGTCAAAGAGGCCCAGTTGGCGGTGTCGGTACGTGGGCTTGGCGGATCAGCTCGAGCAGAAATTTTTCTTCAAACAACATGAAGTCTTGCTGTATTCTGACACGAGACTACCAAGCAGTACCTCAAAGGAGGAGGGACAGAACCCACTTGGGGAAAAGGCTAGAAGTACTGTTAGCAAACCAAGCATCACTCCTAACTTGGATATCCAAAGAGTAATGCTTGGTGAATGTATGGACTGTTTTCCAGGTGGCTGCTTGACAGATTTCTAAAATAGGAATATCCTGGCAGCAGCCAGGGAAGCAGCTATACCTCTGGTAGAGTGAGCCCTCAGGCATGAGGGTGGAATATTACCTAGTTTTTCATAGCAAAATTGAATGCAACAGACAATTCACCTGGCAATGGATCTTTTAGTGGCAGGTTTACCTTTACCAACCTCACCATAAGTGAGGAGCAGTTGGAGGGAGTCAAACCTGTGACCCTTGGTACGTTCTATGTAGTAGCTAAGGGCTCTTTTCACATCTAAACTGTGCAACCTCCTCTCACCAGAGGAGGAATGGTCAGTGAAGTACACAGGAAGAGACATAGATTGGTTAAGGTGGAAGTCTGAAACCACCTTAGGTAAAACTTCCTGTTCGTCCGAGGACCACCTTATCTCTATGGAAAGAGATAAAATCAGGCTCCACTGACAGGGCTTGTAACTCACTTATGCTACTTAGCAGAGGTGATGGCCACCAAGACACACACAGTTTTCCCAGTCAAGTACTCTAAGCTCTGGTTGAGGACAAAGGCTCAAAGAGGGGTTGCATAAGCTGAGCAATGCAAACATTAAGGTCCCAAGCAGGGCAGGGTCCCTGAATGGCAGATTGGTATGAAGCAATCCTTGAAAAACTTGGAGAATACAGGGAAGAGCAGAAAAGAGAAGAGGGTTTACCTGCTGAAATAAAAGCAGAGACAGCCGCCAGATGCACCCTTAGTGTAGCTGGTCTGAGTCCCAAGCTATTAAGGTGAACCATATAGTCAAGGACTGTGGGAAGGTCAGCAGACTCTGGGGAAGTATGCCTCCCAGAGCACCACATGAAAAACCTTTTCCATTTGGAATTATAAGTAGTTCTGGTGGAAGGCTTCCTAGAAGCCTTTAGAATATCCATAACACCTTGGGAGAGGTGTAAATCAGCAAACTCTAACTCTTCAAGAGCCAGGCCTTGAGATTGAGAGAATCGGGTACCAAACCCTCCCTGAGCACAGATTAACAGGTTGTAATTCCTGGGAAGAGACAGGGAAGGTGGACTACTAAGGACAATAGTAGAGGTACCAGGGCTGTCTGGCCCAGGTCTGGAGCAATCAGGATCACCTTGCAGGACCGAGACCTGATTTTGACTAGCACTTTGAACAGGAGAGGAAGGGGAAAAGCATACAGGAACTCCCTTCCAACTGAGAACTAAGGCATCCAGGGGGCTGAGCCCAACACTGGGGCCTGCAGCAAAACAGGGAAGTTGGTGATTGTCTGGGGCTGCAAAAGATCTATCTGTGGGGTGCCCCATCTGGAAGATCACCTCAAAACCAGGGGATCCAGTGACCATTGTGATGGCCCTGAGATATCCTGATGAGAGCATCTGCCAGGACATTGTCCTTGCCTGGGAGGTATACTGCTGTGAGGGAGGTGTTCAGGGAATAGGCCAGAGACCACAACCATTGCTTCTGTGCACAAGGCCGTAGACAGAGTACCCCCTTGCTTGTTGATGTACCACACTGTGGTGGTATTGTCTGTTCTGATCTGGACTACCTTGCTCTGTACAGACTTGGAAAAAGCTTGAAGTGCTAGACACACTGCTCTGAGTTCCAACAGATTGATGTGAAGCAGAGATTCTTGAGGTGACCACAGCCCTTGGGTGGTAAGATCCCCCAAGTTGGCTCCCCAGCCCAAGAGGGAGGCGTCCGTGGTGAGGATTAGTGAATGAGACTGAGTGACAAAGGGGACTCCCTGCCTTAAATTGTCCTGATCCTGCCACCATTGCAAAGCCTGGATCAGAGTTCGAGTCACTGGGACTAGTTTGGTAAGAGGGTCCTTTTTCTGAGACCAAAAGGCTCTTAAGTGGAACTGAACGTCCATCATCTGAAATCTTGCCCCCTGGACCACTGCTGTGGAGGCTGCCATGTGGCCCAGGAGCTGCAAGAAGTGCCTTGCTGGTCGAGACACCTGAAGGGTGAAAGAAGAGGCCAGTTCCATTAGTGTCCTTCTCCTGTCCAGAGGAAGGAAGGCCTTTGCTCTTTTGTATCCAGCTCTGCCCCTATAAAGGTGAGGAGCTATACTGGCTCGAGAACTGACTTTGGAAGGTTTAGGAGAATCCTAAGGAAGTGAGCAGTTGCTGAGTTATCTGAAGATGTGGCTTGACTTGGTCAGGAGACTGATCCACTATGAGCCAGTCGCCCAAGTATGGAAAGATGGAGATCTTTTTTCTCCTTAGGTAAGCAACCACTACTGCCAGGCACTTTGTGAACACCCTTGGGGCTGATGTTAGGCCAAAGGGCATTGCTCTGAATTGATAGTGGCCTGAGGGCAACCTAACCTGAGAAGTATTTTCTGTGGGAGCACCTGATGGGAATGTGAAAATAGGCATCTTTGAGGTCCAGGGAGGCTAGCAAGTCCCCTGGCCTTATATAGGGTAGAAGAAAAAATTACTCACCTTAGTACTGTTGTTTCTTCTAATGGAGTCTTGCTATATTATAGACATTAGCAGTTTGTTCCAGCTCTAGAACTGCCCGGAGGAAATGGTTAAAACCATTCCAAAATAGAATTTTGGCACGAGAAGCAGCTCTATTTGTGTCATTTCAAACTTGAACTGTCAAGATCTTTACTGAGCCAAACTCACCAAGGTCTGTGGAAGCTTGTAACCTACACTAGCCAAATGGCTACCTAAATAATAACAAACCATTGATGGTCCCAACACCCAAGACTCAAGTCAGGGGACCAGAAATACTAACACCATTCTAATAATATGAAAATGGAAACATAAGTATAATAAAACACACACACGCCGCACATACACACCCTCAAGTCCCAAAGGGGACACAAAATGCTAACAGGACATAAGTAGTGCCCACACTAAATTGCCCGCGACCCCACCAAGTAGAGGTTCTGAGAGGGGCAGGTTGGGGAGGTCTATAATATAGCAAGACTCATTGAAGAAACAACATTACTAAGGTGAGTAATTTTTCTTCAAACAACATGAAGTCTTATATATTATAGACATTAGCAGAACACACAGCAGTACTCTCCATGGAGGAGGGGCAGAACCTACTTAGGGAATAGGCTCTGAAGAACAGCTGCACAAACCGAAGCATCTCCTGGCCTGGACATCCAGGGAGTAATGCTTGGCAAAAGTGTGTACGCTTTCCAAGTAGCAGCCTGGCAAATCTCTAATAAAGGGATCATCTCTGGCAGTAGCTAGAGACGCAGCTGTACCCCTGATAGAATGAGCCCCTCAAACCGGGGGCTCTGCCCACTTTCTGGTAACAAAACTGGATACAAGAGACAATCCACCTGGCTATTGATCTCTTAGTGGCAGTTTGCCTTTTCCCAACTTCACCATAGGTAAGGAAAAAGTTGAAGGGATTCGAACCTCAGACCTTTGGCACGCTCTATATAAATAACTAAGAGCTCTCTTAACATCCAGGTTGTGCAACCTCCTCTCACCAGAAGAGGAGTGATCAGTGAAAAATACTGGAAGGAGACAGATTGATTAAGATGGAAATCTGAAACCACCTTAGGCAAAACTTCCTATTAGTCCTAAGGACCACCTTATCCCTGTGGAAAGAAATAAAGTCAGTCTCCACTGACAAGGTTTGCAACCACTTAGCGCGCCTGGCAGAAGTGATAGCCACTAGAAAAACAGTTTTCCAAGTTACGTACTTAAGCTCTGCAGAAGACAGAGGTTCAAAGGGGCTGCATTAACTGGGCAATGCAACATTAAGGTCCCAAGCAGGGGCTGGTTCCTAAAGGGAGGATTAGTATGGAGTAATCCTTAAAAAACTTGGAAAACACAGAATGACAGAAAGAGGGGATGACTTTCCTGTTGACACAAAAAAGCAGACACAGCTGCCAAATGAACTCTCAGGGTAGCTGGTCTGAGACCCAAGGAATTAAGATGTACCATGTAATCTAACAAAATGGGCAATTCAGCAGATTCTGGGAAATATTTTTCCAGCACACCAAATGGAAAACCTTTTCCATTTAGAACTATAAGTAGTCCTAGTGGAAGGCTTTCTGAAGCCTTCAGGATCTCAAGAACACCCTGAGAGGTGTAAATCAGCAAACTCTAACTCCTCAAGAGCCAGGCCTTGAGGTTGAGGGATTTGAGGTCGGATACCAAACCCTTCCCTGGGCACAAGTCAACAGATTGTGATTCCTGGGGAGGCACAGGGGAAGATGGACTGTCAGAGACAGAAGGAGTGGGTACCAGGGCTGCCTGGCCCAATCTGGGCAATCAGAATCACCTGCAAGGCTGAGATCTAATTCTGACTAGTACTTTGAATAGAGAGGAAAGGAAAAGCATGAGGAACTTCCTCCCAATCCAGAAGAAGGCATCCAGGGAACTGGAGCCCAGCACTGGAGGCCTGCAACAGAAAAGAGGAAGTCTGTGATTGTCTGGGGCTGCAAAGATCTATCTGAGGATGCCCCACCTGGCAAAAACTATCCCCAGCACTTGAGGATCCAGGGACCATTCGTGATTGCCCTGGGAAATCCTGCTGAGGGCATCCGCTAGGACATTGTCCTTCCCTGGAAGATGAACTGCTATGAGGGAAGTGTTCAGGGAATAGTACAGAGACCACAACTTCATTGCCTCGGTGCACAAGGCCGAAGACCGAGTGCCCCCCTGTTTGTTGATGTACCACATTGTTGTGGTGTTGTCTGTTCTGACTTGTATCACCTTGTCGTGTACAGATGCAGAAAAAGCTTGAAGAGCTAAAAAGACAGCTCTGAGTTCCAGCAAATTGATGTGGAGCAGAGATTCCTGGAGGGACCAAACTCCCTGAGTGGAAAGGTCGCCCATGTGGGCTCCCCAACCCCAGAAGGGAAGCATCTGTAGTGAGAGTCAAGTCGTGAGAAGGGGAAATGAAGGGGACCCCCGCTCTTAAATTGCTCTGATCCTGCCACCACTGGAGAGCTAGGATCAAGGTTCGAGTCACTGGGACCAACTTGGAAAGGGGTCTCTTCTCTGAGACCAAAAGGTTCTCAAGTGAAACTGAATGTCTCTCATCTGAAATCTGGCTCCCTACACAACAGCTGTGGATGCAGCCATGTGCCCCAGGAGCTGCAGAAAGTGTCTGCTGGTCGAGAGACCTGCAGAGTGAAGGAAGAGGCCAGAGCCACTAAATTCCTTACCCTTTCTGGGGAAGAAGGTACTGGCTAGCTATGTGTCCAATTCTGCCCTATAAAGGTGAGTACCTGGACTGGTTCCAGAACCGACTTTTGGTAGGTTTAGCAGAAAACCCAGGGAGGTGAGAAGCTGGGGTGACCTGCAGGTGAGATTTTACCTGTTCTGGGGACTGGGCCTACAATAAGCCAGTCATCTAGATAGGAAAACAGCAATCCTTCTGCCTCAAGTGGGCCACTGCCACTGCTAGACACTTTGTGAATACCCTTGGAGCAGAGGGCAGGCGAAGGGCATTGGTCTGAACTGGTAATGACCTGAGGGCAGTTCGATCTGAGGTACTTTGATGGGATCTTCTGATTAGACATGGAAATAGGCATCCTTGAGGTCCAGGGAGGCTAGCCAGTCCCTGGCCTTAGGGAAGGTAAAATCATTGCCAGAGTTACCATTTTGAACTTTGGTTTCAAAAGATGCTTGTTCAGATATCTGAGATCTAAAATGGGCATTGCTCTCCTGTCTTTTTGGGGTAAGGAAGTATCTGGAATACAGACTCTGCCCTGATGCAGGAGGAACCCTTTCTACTGCTCTGAGAGCTAACAGGATGAGACCTTTGTTTCCAGAGCGAGGTCTCTGAAGCACTGCAGGTAGAAAGTCTGCTTCTCAACTTGGGAAACTTTTGAAGCTGAGAACCAGACCCTGGCTTACTACTTCCAGAACCCACTTGTCTGAGGTTAAAGAAGCCCACTCTGACTGAAGTAAGCCAGCCTGCCCCCACTGGTAAAGGAGACTGCCCTGGGCACCCCATCAGGGTGCCTGTTTCGCAGGAGCTTAGGCTGGGGGTGCGAGCGTCTGCCCATCCCTCGCCTGCCCCTGCTCTGAAGAAGCCCTCTGAGCATAGGCAGAGGAGGCCTGAGTCTGGCAGAAAGGCTTGTGAAAAGGCTACCCCTACCCCTGGGGCATGCCTTTGAGGAGTGGCTTGCCGCTCCTTAGCCTGGGCACTCTTGTAAGTAGTCCTATATTCATCCATCTTCTTCATGTAATTCTCTGTCTGCTCTCCAAACAGAGAATTTCCCACCACAGGAAAATCCATAGTCTTAGTCTGGGTATCCTGTGACAAACTAGTACACCTGAGCCAGCAACCTACGAAAGCTACAGATGTGGCCATGACCCCAGAGGAAACATCATTAACATCCACAGCAGCATGAAACTGAACCTTAGAGGCTTCAATGCCATCAGCAGCCACCTGTTCTAGTTCATAGCTAGTGGGCCATGGGCCTGCTTTGGCCAATTGCATAACAGTATCCCATCTAGATTTCTGATACCTAGCTACATAAGCCATATAATTTGCTTGCCTGAGTCCCAGAGAGGCTGCCATATACTGTTTTTTTGCCATGGCATCAATCTTCCTGGAATCCTTGTCAGGAGGATGTGAAGCCAAGGGAATATTAGCTTTATCACAGGCGCAGCCTGAACTACCCCAACATGACTGCATTGCTGAGAAAGGAATTCTGTATCAGGGCCTGACAATGTATACCTTCTGTCCATCTTTTTATCTACAGGAGGCACAGAATTAGGAGCTTTTAAAATTTTAATTGTTTGTTTCCTAAAAGACTCATGTAAAGGAATAGACAATCTGCTAGACTCTGGAATATCCATCATTTCTACAAAATTAGGCTCCTCTTGCTCATCCACAGCCTCTTCTAAAGGAAGCTGGAGGGTTTCAGCAACTTTTTTATAAAACATAAAATGAGATGGGGACTCAGACAGCATAGGGGGAGATTCTAAAGGTCTGACTGGGGAGCTGTCCGTTCAATGGGCACACCCAGACCTTCCCAGCCACATTCATACTGTTCATAATCCTCCTCCCCTTCTCTGGTTCATAAAATTCCTCAATATCATAATCCTGAACCACTGGGACCGGACGAACTGACCTTTACCAGATAGTGGTGGTTCGACGGACCCTGAGACAGTGACTGGACAATTTGTATGGCTTTTGCTATCTCTGCAGCAGTTGGAGAAGGAATTTTGGACCAGACCTGCTGATTTTCTGTTTTCTTTACTGGAATTGGTTCCTCAGAACCAGCTTTTCTTTTGCCCGAGGAAGTCTGGCCCTGGTCAGAGGGCACTCCCCTTGGTTCGGTTGGCACCGAACCAGGCTGGCCATCCGGGTCAGCGGACATTTTGGCCTCTCGTTCCCTGAGCCTGCCCAATCTTTTTTCCAGGGTGGCTGCAGGGAAATTCTTATACCTGGCAGTCTGACTGGAGGTGGTCAAACCCCAGACAATAAACACATGGTGTGGGTCAGCCTTGGGCAAAGACTTCCCACAAACATCACAGTGTTGAAACCCAGTGGGCCGGTTTTCTTTTGGGTTTCTAGACATAATGCCAGCCTAACCAAAAACTTGTCTTTTAACGGCAGTGTAGGCAAGACACCTTATCGGTTCCTAACCTGTCACAGGTATTAAAAAACGTAATAAATCCGTTTTTTTTAGAACCGATAAGAACCGGGAACCGCACTCTAAAATAGTAACTTTTAGTTTTAAATGAGTTTTAAACCCACTGATCGGTTCAAAACCGAACCGATAACTTACAAGTTCCACACAGACAAAACCTTCATTTACCTACGGTTACCACAGATAGAGCTTGAACCGAACGGTTTTGCGGTTAAAATAAAACTATTCTCGGTTAAATCCAACCAAGAAAACACTTTTTAAACAGAGAAATGAACCGAGCAGAAGGAGAAATCTCCGGAGCGACTTTTCACTGAGGCGGAGTAAAGAATCTGACAGTTCAAGTTTGAAATGACACAGATAGAGCTGCTCTCGTGCCAAAATTCTATTTTGGAATGGTTTTAACCATTTCACTCCGGAGCAGTTCTAGAGCTGGAACAAACTGCTAATGTCTATAATATAGCAAGACTTCATGTTGTTTGAATTATCCCCAGAGTCACCATTTTGAATCTTGGCTTTAAAAGGTGCTTGTTTAGATATCTCAGACCCAGGATGGGCCACCATTCTCCTGTCTTTTTCCGGGTTAGGAAGTACCTGGAGTACAATCCTTTGCCCCTGTGTAGGGTAGGAACCCTTTCTATGGCTCTGAGAGCCAAGAGGGAAGAAACTTCTGCCTCTAGTGCAAGGGCCTCTGATGGATTTGCAGGTGGAAAGGAGCTGCTTCTCATCTTGGGAAATGTTTTGAAGGTGAGAGCCAGACCCTGGCTTACTACTTCCATGACCCACTTGTCTGATGTTAAAGACTTCCAGTCCTGGACAAAGTAAGCCAGCCTGTCCCCTACAGGTATTGGAGAATCTGCCCGGGCAGACCCATCAGGGAGTCTGCTTGGCAGGGGCTTTAGGATGAGGAGTGGAAGCAGGCCTGCTCATACCCCGTATGCCTCTCCCTCTAAAGAACCCTCTGAGCAAAAGCAGAAGAGGAGGCCTGAGCTTGGTAAAAGGCCTTTGAAAGGGCCTGCCCCTGCCCCTGGAATGCTGCCTCTGAGGAGTGGCTCGCCTTTCTTTGGCCTGAGCACTCCTGTAGGTGGTCCTGTACTCATCCATCTGCTTCATGTAATTCTCTGTCTGCTCCCCAAACAGAGAATTACCAATGACAGGAAAATCCATGGCCTTAGCCTGGGTATCCTGTGATAGGCTAGTACATCTGAGCCAAGCCATCCTCTGAAGGGCCACAGATATAGCCATGACTCTAGATGAATCATCATTGGAGTCCACAGCAGCATGAAATTGCACCTTGGATGCAATTCAATGATTGGATAATCTCATCCGCAGTCACTCGCTCCAGCTCCTTGGCAAGCTGGTCAGGGGCCTGTTTAGCTACAGCCAGCACAGTGTCCCACCTGGACTTCTGGTATCTAGCTGTGTAGGCCATATAGTTAGCCTGCCTGGGTCCCAAAGATGCTGCCATGTACTGTTTCTTTGCCATGGCATCAGTCCTCCTGGAGACCTTATCTGGGGGGTGTGAAGTCAAGGGAATATTTGTCTTATCACAGGCAGCAGCCTGCACTACCCCAACATGGCTGCATTGCTGGGAAAGGAACTCCGTGTCTGAGCCTGAAAGAGTATACCTCTTGTCCATTTTTCTGTCCACAGGAGGTATAGAATTAGAGTTTTTAGAATTTTAAATGTCTGTTTCCCAAAAGACTTATGGAGGGAATAGACAATCTCCTGGACTCTGGGATGTCCATCATCTCAACAAAATCAGGCTCCTCCTGATCCTCTGCTTCTTCCATAGGAAGCTGGAGGGTTTCAGCCACTTTCTGTAAAACATAAAGGGAAGGGACTCAGAAAGCCTAGGAGGAGAAACACCTGAAGGTCTGTCTGGGAGATGTCCGGGTCAACAGGCACATCCAGACTTTCATAATCACCATCATCATCATTATCCTCAGTACTCTCCCTCCTCCTCCTCCGGTTCATAAAATTCTTCTGAAGTATAATCCGAACTGGGAACCGACCAAACCGAGCTCCTGACAGATGGTGCCGGTTCGGCCGGAACCGAAGTTAGCGATTCAACTATCCTTATCGCTTTGGCCATCTCATCAGCGGTCGGAGAAAGAACTTGTGGATCCGAACCGGATGATTTATCCCTTTTCTTTCTTTTAACTGGAACAGACTCCTCAGAATCGGTTCTCCTCTTGCCCAAAGAAGTTTCGCCCTGGTCAGAGGGCACTCCTTCTGGTTCTGTCGGAACCGAACCGGTCTGGCCATCCTGGTCAGCAGACTTCTCCGCCTCCCTTTCCCACAGTCTACCTACTCTCTTATCCAGGGTAGCTTTGGGAAAACTTTTACAAATTTGGCAGTCTGAATTGAGGTGGTCAAACCCCATACAATCAACACAGGTGGTGTGGGGATCAGCCTTAGCAAAGGCTTCCCCACACACACTACAGTGTTGAAACCCCAGTGGGCCCGTTTTTTTTCCTTGGGTTTCTCAGACATGGCCAATCCTAACCAAAACTTACCCTTGTTTCGCAATCCGCCAGGCAAGACACACCCTATCGGTTCCTGACCGTAGTAGCAGCTCTGGAAAAACGTAAGAAATTGTTTTTTTTTTTTTTTTTAAACTGATACAGACCGTTACCACACTCTAATAAAGACAGAAGTTTTTGTACACAAACCTGATCAGTTCAAACCGAACCGATCCAATGTTTACAAGTTCCACACAGAAACTAAAATAGCAAAACCTATCTAGTACTCACGGTACCACAGACAGAGACTTAAACCGACAGGTTTAGAAGCAGAAATTGATTGAAACCGAGCTTAAAAACTACACTTTGACTTTTTTGAACCAGCGAAGAGAAATCTCCGGAGCGACTGTTCAGTGAGGCGGAGTAAAGAATCTGATGGTTGGAGTTTAAACAGCAGCAGACAGAGGCTTCAACTGAGCTCGAGCTCAGCATTCCATGCCCTGCATGGAAAGTTAACTCTTTGTTCTCCAGGGCAGTTCAAAGGTTGGAGATCACTGCATATGTCAGAATACAGCAAGACTTCATGTTATTTGAAAAATATGACCTAATGCAGGAACCTCTCTCGAAGATCTACTGCTATGGTAAGTTCTTACTTAACTGTACTATCTTACTTGAAGAGGGTCCCTGCAGTAGGTCATTACTTATAGGACTGAATCCCAAGCAGTCCCTCAGAAAAGAGACCGAGAGAAACATGGGAGGAGGTCTAACAGAAAATACAGAACGGGACCAGCCTAGGACAGATAGCCCTGCAGAACAGCAAGGCCAAACCCGGCCCTCTGCCTAGAAGCTATGTGCAGACTGTAATGCTTGGTAAAGGTATGGACCAAGCTCCAAGCTGCTGCTGCACAGATCTCCACTGCAGAAACATTTAGAAGAAAAGTCACGGATGCAGCCATTCCTCTAGTGGAATGACCCTCTAACAACTCCCGGCAGAGGTTTGTTGTGCTTCTGATAACAGAAGTGGATGCAGTTAGCTAACCACTTTGAGAGGCACTGTTTGGAGACAGCCTTCCCCAGAGATTTGGAGCAAAAGACACAAAAAGCTGGTCATCCTTATGGGACTCCTTAGTCCGATGAGTATAGCACCTTAGGATTCGGTGCACATCCAGGGTATGCAAAAGTGCCTCACCTCTAGCGGGGCCAGTCTGGGGCTACCAGAATCACCTGCGCCTTGTCCCTCCTCGCCTTGAGAAGCACCTTGTGGATCAAGGGAAATGGGGGAAAGGCGTAGAAGAGGCCCGGGGTCCACGGCCTCGAGAAGGCATCCACCTGCAGCGAACCCTGCTGAGGGGGGGCGGGCATGAAACAACCTCAGCTTCGCATTCTCCCTGGAGGCAAACAGGTCCACCTGAGGTGTGCCCCAGTGGGAGAACAGATCTTGTACTACCTCTGGCAGGAGAGACCACTCGTGGGACACAGCCCCTATCCAGCTTAGGGCATCGGCCAGGGTGTTGGAGGCTCCTGCCACATGGATGGCTAGGAGATCCGCCTCCAGGCTGCGCACGAGTGACCAAACGCGGAGAGCTTCCTTGCACAGAGGCATGGAGCGCGTCCCGCCCTGGCGTTTAGATAGTATATAGTCGGTATTGTCCGCCTGACCTGAACCACTTGACCTATAGAAACGGAGCAAAGGCGGTGAGGGCTAGACGGACCGCCCAAGCTCCAGCAGGTTGATATGGCATTGGGACTCCCGGGGGACCAGAGGCCGGCGCCTGTGCTCCCCCCAGATGGGCACCAACCCATCAGAGAGGCATCGGTCGATAGAGAGACCGTCGGCTCGGGGCGGACAAACGGGATGCCCTCCTGCAAATGGGCTGGAACGGTCCACCACTGGAGTGTGTTCCACATCCCCTGGGTCACCGTCACTAGCTGGTCCAATGGATCGCAGCGCTGTGACCACTAGCTGGCCAATCCCCACTGAATGGGACGCATGTGCCAGAGGGCCCAACGGACCACGCTGGTGCAGGCCGCCATGAAACCCAGGAGGCGCAGAAGTCCCGGGCAGGGCGCGATTGCCCAACCAGAAATGATTGGGCAAAGAAGGAAAGAACCTCGCCCTGTCCGCCGAGCCGCCTGGCTCTCAAAGAGAGTCGAGCTCTGCCCGATAAAAGAATCACCTGCTTCGTCCGAGTTCCGACTTGGCCTCGTTGATGAGAAGGCCGATCTGAGAGCAAACCTGGAGGGCCAGATCTCTGGACTGCTCCACCTCCTGTCTGGAGGGGGCTGCTATCAGCCAATCGTCCAGGTAAGGGTACACCAGGACCCCTTGGCACCGCAGGAATGCTGTCACTACTGCCATGCATTTGGTGAAGACCCTGGGAGCAAGAGAAAGGCCGAAGGGCATGGCTCGGAACTCGAAAAGGGATCCCTCCGCATGAAAGCAAAGGAATCTCTGGTGAGATGGACGGATAGGGACGTGAAAGAACGCATCCTGTAGGTCCAGAGAACAGAACCACACGCCTCGGTCCAGGGATGGTATTATCTGAGCCAGAGTGACCATCCTGAAGGTCCGAGACCTTAGGAACTTGTTTAGGTTGTGCAGGTCGAGAATGGGGCACCAGCCCCCCGTCCGTTTTGGGACCAGCAAGTACCTGGACACAAACCCCGGTCTGAGGAGGGTCCGCCACCTCTCTGATCACCTCTTTCTCGAGAGCAGAGCGATGTCAGCTCGCGAAATGACAGCGAGGCTGGGCGGAGCTCGACACTCGGGGTGACGCCTGGAAGGCGGGCCTGCTCAACTCCAGAGGCAGGCCCTTTCCTACCACTTCCGGCACCCACCGGTCTGTGGTGATAGCGGACCAGGCGGAAAGGAAGTGGCGAGGTTGGGGGCGACACCCCTCAACCCGTCACTGGGCAGGCTTGGAGGAGGGACCAGCCGAGGGACCTCCTGGGCCTTTGCCTCACTGCTTCCTGGAAGAGGAAGCCGCAGGCTTGGCTTTGGGATGGCAAGTGCGAGCCTGCTGGCCCTGATGCTGCTGGGCCAGACGTGCCGTGGGCGCAGACGGACGAAAGGGCTTGGGTTGCGGTCTGCGGCCCTTGTCCCTCTGGGCGGAGGAGACAGAGTCCAGAGTGGCATTGGACTTTTCGATCCTCTGGAGGTGACCCTCCACTCCAGGGCCGAAGAGGTCGGTCCCCAAGAAGGGGACATCTGCCAACTTGTGCTGGGTATCCGCTGTGAAGGTGGATATCCTCAGCCATGCCGGACGGCGCATAGCCACTGCGGCCGCGACAGACCTGGCACATGAGTCGCCGATGTCCAGAGCAGTCTGAAGTTGCTGCTTGGCCACTGCCCTGTCCTGGTCCCGCACCTGCTTGACCGTGGTCTGCAGGTCAGCCGGGAGATGAGGGACTACCTCGTCCAGGGAGCCCAACAGGGCGTGAGAGAAGTGTGCCATCAGCACGGCCGAGCTGGCCTGACGAAGGCCAAGGGAGGACGCAGCGTAGACTTTGCGCCCGGTGTAGTCCAAGAACCTTGTCGGGAGGCTTGTCCACGTCCCTGGCACTTCCGGCACGCCGGAAGACGCTGTCGGTAACCAACCCCTCAGCTGAGGGGTGTTCCGAAAAACCGGACAGGGAACCGGTAGGGACCGCATACTTCCTCGCCATCCTGGCCGAAGGCGCAGGGCAGGAAGCAGGACGCTGCCATAGCTCCAAGGCCGGGCCGACAATGGCCTCGGCCACCGGAAAGGCCTCCGTGGGAGAATCCCCTTGGTCCAATATCTCCGTTAGGGGATACTTGGCCTGCTTGGATACGGGCTCGAGCTGCATCCCGGTGGACTCCGAGATGAGCCTAAGCAAACCCATGAAGGACGATAGGAGATCGTCCAGCGACTGACCTCCGGAGGACTCTAGGTCGACCTGCCTGGAGAACAGGGAGGAATCGTCGTCGGACTCAGACGAGTCCGCAAAAAGCTGCCTTGGGCCTGAGCCACCCTCCACCTGCCGAGGGCGGTCGGGAGTGAGGGTGACAGACAGCCTATGGGGCAGGCCCTGGCCTGCCCGAGAATTATTGGTCAGGGCCCCAAATTTCGGCTGTGGAGGCGGAGGTTCCACCAGAATCGGTGGGGCAGCCGGTTTCGGTCGAGCAACAGGCCCGGGGGCAGGTGCCTCGGCTAGGGCGAGGGGTTGCTTCGGCCGCTCCGGTGACAGCCACTTGATGGCCGGGGAAGGCAACGACGTCGGCTTGCTCCCGGACAGAAGGAGCTGTTGCCACATGAGGTCCTCATAGCGCCAACGCAACTTGCGTCGAAGCCTCTCCTCGTCCGAGGAGGAAGACGAGGACGAGCAACGACGCCGCTTACTACGGTACCGAGACCGCCTATGTCGGCGGGATCAGCTGGACCGTGAAGATGTCCGAGACCGAGACCCTCGGCGTTTCCGAGGAGGGTTCTGGGGCAGGGCCGGGGAGACCCACTCTCCCCTCGGCTCAGCAGTTTTGACCGTGGACTCCGTTGTTGGACCTGATGGTGGCGGAGCGACCTCCTTCCCAGGGACCCCAATGGGTGAGCGGGGGTTGGAACCTGACGTGTGCTCAACATTCAGGTGATCTGCGCTCTCTTCTCCCCCCGGAGTAACCGGAAGCGAAGCCTGGGCTATGGGATGGGAAGATGGGGGAAGTGCGGCAGTCTTCCCTGGGCTCGACAGGGCGTCGGGTGAAATGACCAAAGTCCCCGACAGGTGAGCCTTGTCTGGGCGGTTGCTGGAGGCGGCCAACTTATCAGACATAGGAGCCAGGTTGGGGAGGGGGGCAGAAGCCCATGTCAACTTATTGGCTGAGGCCGGGCGAGTCCCCGAGGGGCGGGGAGTTGTCTGATCGCGGCAGGACGGTCTCCGGAGGAGCCGGAGACTGACTTAGCGTCACTAGCAGGGCGACCGCCAGAGAAGCTGGCAGCCGACTTACCCGTAGAGATAGGGAGCAGAGTCTTGGATGGCCCAATAGCACTCCTGGACAACCTTCACCAGAGGCGGCGGGAGAGAGGCCTTGCTCATGGAAGGCCTGCTGGCTTCGTCCCGGGAACTGTCTTCTAGGTACTCCCACTCCCGATGCTTCTCTTTTTTGTGATTCTTCTTGTCAGGAAAAGAAGAAGAAGCGGAAACCTGGGGTGGCTCCATTTGTTTTTCAAGCAAGACAAACCGCAACTTCAATAGGTGGGCCTCTAGAGCCTGATGTCTCCATTTGCGGGTGGCCTGGTTGAAGGACTGGCAGTCTGGGCAAGTCGCGGTGTCATGGTCTGGGCCCTAAGCAGATGACACACTTGTGATGACCGTCCTTGTGAGGTATCTGGGTTCCACAAACCTCACACCTTTTCTTCTTTGGTGGTGAAGACATAGAAAATGGAAGAATGACAGAGAAACTCAGAAAAAGATACTTGCAAAAGGCACAAAATAAACGGCGATCACTGTGGAAGTTTACCGCGAAGTAACACGCACAAGACAACAGCGGGAAAGAACAGGAGGGCGGGTGTGTAGGGTCACGCTGACGTTGTCACATGACCGGGTGGGCAGTCCCCCCGCCAGACATTGCTGGAAAAGTTTGCCATGCAGTACAGACGCCAGAGGACGCTAGTCCTACAAATAATGACCTACTGCAAAAACCCTCTCGGAAGTAAGATCAATGATTACATTCGCTAGCTCGGACAAGCTTAATCTTCAAAGAATCCAAAGGAAACGAAGCCAGTGCCTACAGAATGTAGAAACAGTGGGAAGGAGGAGCCAGCTTTAAGACCTTCTGGCAAAGTGTGGATGAACAACATATCCATGTCCCTAGAATGAACAGATCCTTGCATTTTAAACACTTTCTCTAACAACTGGGACAGGGTCCTATTTCACCCAGTCACAACCACCATGCACGGGATCGAGCAAGCAAAACTTGGGAAGTTTTGCTTTTGATGGGGCTGTGAACAGATCCACACCTGGACGACCCCAAAGGCTGAAGATGTGGTCCACTACCTCCTGCTTTAGCTCCCACTCGTGCACTCTTACTCTGGTGCATCTGAGACGGTCTGCGAGAACGTTCTGCATGCCTGGAACATGAAGTGTCAGGAGGCAAACCTTGTGTCAGGAGGCAAACCTTGTGCAGGATGGCACAATTCCAGTCCCACATCGCTTCCCTGCATAGAGGACACGAACAGGTGCCCCCCTGTTTGTTGATGTACCACACTATGCACATGTTGCCCGACTGAACCAACAGTGTATCCTGCTGAAGCATGTGCTGAAAAGCTTGACGAGCATACAGACCTGTTCTCATTTCTAGCACATTTATGTAAAGTGTAGTTCCACAGGTGACCACAGGCCCTGGGTTCTGTGATTCCCAAGACGGGCACTCCATCCCGTTTCTGACGCATCCATGGTCAGGATTTGGAAGTAAGGAGGAGGAGCCTGGAAAGGAACTCCTCATGTCAGATTGTTGGGAGTTCTGCCACCAAAGCAGATCCTTCTGCATCAGGCCGGAAACTAGGACACAGCTGTCCAAGTCATCCGCCCTCTGATCTCATTGAGACCCGAGAGTCCACTGCGCGATATGCATGTGGAATCTGGCCAAGGGAACTGTGGGAACAGACGCTGCCATGAGGCCAAGGAGGCGGAGGACCACCCTGGCTGAAATGTGTCTGTTGGAGGATACCAGCTGGGCCTGCCTCTGCAAAGTCTCTGCCCTGTCAAGGGGGAGGAAGGCCATACCCTAGACCGTGTCCAGAACTGCCCCAATAAATTGCAGGTGCTGGGAAGGAGCAAGCCGTGATTTGGGGTAACTGACTGTAATACCCAGTTGCTCGAAAAGGCACAGGGTAGCTGACAAGAGATGCCTCTAACCCATCCCTTGATGGGGCTGCAAGGAGCCAATCACTGAGCTAGGGGAAGACATAGTGCCCCTGATTCCTCAGTGCCCCTACCACAACCACAAGACACTCAGTAAAAACCTGCGGTGCTGAGGATAGGCCAAAGGGGAGGGCTTTGAACTGGTAATGCTCCCCTTGGAAAGACAACCTTAGGAATCTGTGGTGAGGACGGAACACTGGGATGTGCAGGTATGCATCCTGCATGCCCAGGGCTCAGAGCCACTGTCCTTGGACAGAAGAGGCAACAGACTTTGGAGTGTCAGCATCCGAAACCTCTTGTATTCTATGAAAAGGTTCAGGGTACTGAGGTCTAGTATTGGGCGCAGATCTCCCGTCTTTTTTGGAACCAGAAAGAAGTGGGAGTAGAAACCCTTCCCAATCTGGTTTGCCGGCAATGGCTCTATTGTTTCTTTTTGAAGAAGAACTGTGACTTCCTCCCTTAACTGGGGAATGTGCGCCCTTGGATAGTGGGAAAAACCCAGAGGTTTGTTTGGGGGCTTTTTGCAAAACTCGCGAGTGTGACCAAGCTTTATTAGCTGAAGGACCCAGGCATCTGTTGTGATGGACTGCCAGTCTCCCAGGTGCCTAGCGAACCTTCCGCCCACCTGTTCCTCCAACAGATGAGGAGGAGGGAGGGCAGGCAGTCAGGAGTGGGTGGGTTATGGTGGACCGTCCCTGAAGCTCTCTGGGTTTTGGCTGGAGGGGTGGCAGCTGTGTTGGGAGCCTTGCGTTTGAACTGACACCTAGGTGACTGCTAGGGTTTCATCTGGCATCTGTTTTGCCAACGAGAAGGAAGTTTGGCTGAGGTTTCGGGTGATGCATGGTATGTACCAACCTGAGGGTAGTGTCTATCTTGAAGGCTCATGATAATGTCCTGGGCATCTCTGCCAAACAGGACAGAGCCTCTGAAGGGGGCATCCTGAATAGCTCTCTGCACATCAGGGGCCAGACCCAACTCTCTTAGCCAAGAGAATATGCGAAGGCTCACTGCCGTGGCTACGCCTCTAGCAGAGGAGTCCACCGCATCGTAGGTGGCCCTGAGTGAATGACGTCTGGCCATCTTAGCAGATCGGAGGGTTTGCGCCAAATTCGTCAAGGTGGTTTTGGATTCAGAGTCTGGGAGGGCCTCGACTATGGGCTTGAGATGGTGGAACAGAGGTTTTTGGTACACTAGCAGGTGTGCCACGTAATTAAGGGCACAAATGGCTAGTGTTGATGAGGAGCAGAACTTTCTTCAGAACATGTCCAGTTGTCTGGACTCCTTGTCAGGAGGGAAAGTACCAAGGTGCTTAGGCTTGGCGGACCTATCATGGGCCACAGTTATGACCACCGAGTCAGCCTTTGGGTGTATGCTGAGGAGGTCCTTGTCTTCTGGCATCCTGTAAACACGGTCAGCCTTTTTGGCCATAGCTGGCATACAGGAGGGCATCTCCCAGGTGGTCGAGGACAGATCCTCATGAGGTTCCAGCCACGGAGGTGTGAGAACCGGACTTATTTCTCGTAAATCTAGGTGCTCAGCCAACCTCTGACATTTTGAGTCTGGAGTATCAGACTTCCAGCCATGTGCCTCCACCATTTGTCTCAGGTCTACAAAGGAGGGATCCTTGGTGGGGGTGACTTGGGGGATTCTCTAGGGACCGGCACCACAGGAGGAGGGGTCTTGAATCCTGAACCCTCTGAGGATGACTCAGATCCCAAATCTGAATCATCAGAATCCACAGGTTCCTTGTTTGGAGGAGCAGACTTTTTCTCCCATGGAGCCACATCAAACGCTGGGGCCTATGTACGGCCTTTTGTCAGGCCTGACATCAAGGCTCGAGGGGTGACTGGAGAGGGCGCCCTAGGTTCTAGTCTGGACGCCTGACTTTCAAAGGTCACGGCTGTTTGCTGTCTAGTTCTGAGACTAACTGAGATTTTGTCTCGGACCACCATGATTGCAAAATCTCCCGGAAATCCAACTGTGGTTAAGCAGGAGGAGGAGTGGGAGGTGGTGGTGGGTGAAAGGTATGGTAGCCTGATCCCATTGCATGGGTTCCATGTATCGAGATGCCAGTGCAGCATAATGATGGGCATAACCAAGGCCCCTAGAATTCTGCGGCCGCAGAACTTTGCGCGGAACTTGCAATCTACTTCAGAACATCTGCGGTGCCGCAGAATTCACTCTTCTTGGTGATTTTTTATTAATATTTCTGTTTATCCATAGAATCTGGTTCCCTTCCCCTCTCTTTATATCCAAAACCCTCCTATATGCTCAGAATGTAATGTTATCATTGCTATAACATCATACATTAGCTGATGAAATGGCTGTCATTTATCTACCACAGCTCCCACTGCCAGAGGCGGTGGCACAGCACATCAGGCATGGTGATATTTGCTCAACCTGCACTACAGCCTAATACAATTTTCAATCTTACATGATTACACTAGGGCCAACTTAAACAAAACCTTGTCAATAGCACAGGCCTGTCAAGTCCTACCTCACTTTGTACAAACTTATTTGTGCCTTTAAGGTATAGAGATGCCATCTGATATGAATAACTGGTAAAATGAATTTAACGGTAATTTTTAAGAAAAATTAAATAATTATGCCCAGAAAAGTGGAATATAATTATGTGTAGACCTGTTGAAAGAACAGACCTGTTAAATAATTGCACTGTACACATTTTTGCCAGGGTTATTGATTACATATTGTCATTGGTTGATAGAATCACCTAAAGGTTATAGAGAAATGTTGTGTGCAGGGACAGCTGTTGGGCCAGAAGGTAGCATGCTGTGTTTCCGTGCTGGCAACTCAGGTTCAGAGATTAGCTGTGGGAGCTAGCTGGGCAGCACAAGGACTAGTGGAACACATCACTGCTCGGAGACTGGGAGGGTATGATGCAGTGTTCTGTTACACAGTGGACACATTGCGATGGGCTGGAGAGCTCTATTTTACAATTGGTTCACATGCATGTCATGGCCTGATGGTGTTACGTAGTGTGTCAGGGGAAGCAGGTTGACATGAAAAATGAGTTTAGCAATAACTCCTCTATTCCGTTTATTCCATTTCCAATGGGACCTGTATGAATGAGGATGCAAGTTCATGGAAATAAAAACAAATATATATATATGGACACACACATGCAGTATCTCTGTCTCACTACACACACACACACACACATTTGTGTGTATGTTACAGACTGCATATAAATATATAAGTGATACACAGTGGGAACTTCATGAGTAATGTAGAAAGCACATACAAATCTATAAGTGATAGACAGTAGAGACCTCATTAGTGGGATAGATAACAGGTGTATAGAAATACCTTATTTATCACATAAAGTCCCCTCTACATATGTCATTTATGCAATAGGCTAGGACCTTAAGGGAGAGACACTTGTTTTGTTTTTTAGCCATAAAATTATTTCTGTAAGTCTGTTAATTTTTGAACTAGTGTTACTGTGCTTTCCACCAACCTGATTGCTATAACCACTGCCATGAAAGTGAAGTCAGGATGACAAGCTCTCTCCTCTCTCTTCATTCTCCTGCAGAGACCACCCCCCTCTCCTGAGGAGACCGGAGGTCGCGAGGGCCTGCTCTGAAGCCCTCCCTGCCCGCAGAAGCCCCGAACCCGAGACACACCAGAGACCACCCCTCCCTGAGGAGACCGGAGGTCGCGAGGGCCTGCTCTGAAGCCCTCCCTGCCCGCAGAAGCCCGAACCCGAGACACACCAGAGACCACCCCCTCCCTGAGGAGACCGGAGGTCGAGAGGGCCTGCTCTGAAGCCCTCCCTGCACGCAGAAGCCCCGAACCCGAGACACACCAGAGACCACCCCCCTCCCCTGAGGAGACCGGAGGTCGCGAGGGCCTGCTCTGAAGCCCTCCCTGCCCGCAGAAGCCCCGAACCCGAGACACACCAGGTAATTTCTACCTTGATCCAGGCTGCTGCCACCATCGTTGGCAATCTGGCGCCTTTTCTGAAACGGCCACAAGCTCCCCTGCTCAAGCATGAATCCCGGCCAGAGTAGCACCTCGAGTTGCTGCCCTGGCTCAAACGGAGCAGAACTGTTACTTTTGTGCCTGATTTTGAAACTTTTAAAGCGACCAGCTAAAACTATTTGCATTTGCCTGTAACTGTATTTAAAAGCTTAGAGTCACTGCAAGCCCAGGACCTGTGTTCTATCTGAAATCCCCCGTGCAAATCTCACTGGGGACTGTTTGTTAATTTGTAAAGTGCATTTCAGTTGTAACTGAATTACCCCCTGTGAAAAACTCATTTGGGGACTGTTTAACTTCTAAGTGCTTTTCCTGTGTGCAGAATTTCAGTTTGCCCTGCTAGTAATCACCTTCTTTTTGAACACAATAGTACCTGAAAGCCCACAGCCCATTTGCTCTTCTCCCCACACCCACTACCAGCCCGCCCAGCAAGTTAATCTTTTGCCTGTGCTTGATTTTTTTTTTTTTTTTTTTTTTAAAACCCCAACTTCTCCATTAGCTCCTTATATTGTTTTGCCACTAGAGGGAGCCTGATTAAGTTTGAACAATTTGCTCCCAATACCTCACTTGTCACATTTTACTGCTCTCCAGTAGCTGTTTTCACTTGGTGATCACCCCCTCATCACCCCCTCTCCAATCGTCGAAAGCTATCCCGCCATTGTGCACTCCCCAGATCAGCCCTCCTCCTCCTGCTCCTGTCAGGCAATGTCCACCCCAATCCCGGGCCTGGCAGCACTGGTCCTCCCCCTGAAATCTCCTGGGCTGCGCATTGCTTCTATGAACATCTGTAGCCTCCTGAAAAAACTCGACTCTCTACACTGCTGGGTGACGCTTTATAAACCTGATGTTGTTGCCCTGGTTGAAACCTGGCTGTCTCTCTCCCCGGCTACACTCTCCACCGGTTGGACCGTGTTGGCAGGAGAGGTGGGGGCTGTGTCTTCTATTTGAAGGATTCTCTCATGGGGCTACCACTCCCCCCGCCTGACCTCGACCATGAGGCCCAGGCACTTACTCTAAAGCTGTCCCCTGACCCAGCTAGAGGCCCATTATTCCTAACCGTAGCCTACATACCCCCCAAGAACCAAACCCAGACCCTGGGCCCACTAATTGACTACTTCACCTCCCTACCCAACTCGTCGGACCAAATCTTGGTGGGCGACTTGAATATAAACTGGCTCTGCCCCTCGTCCTCCTCCCACCGTGAGGCTTTCGATTCAATTGACCTAACTCAACTGGTCACACAGCCTATTAGAAAAAACCCTTGGGGGCGACAAGCACCCTCCTGGATGTAGTCCTCACCAACAGGCCAATCCGCATCCACAACATCCAAATCCTCCCTAACTGCCTCAGTGACCACTCCCCTGTGCTTTTCAACTGGGAAACCCCTCGGCCCTCATCCCCGGTCAAAACCACCTCTCGAAGGCGGCTTAGGCCTGGGGGACTCATAGGCCTTAAGCGCTTCCTTGCCCACACTGATTGGTCCCCTCTGACGAGGGCAACCAACATTGACTTGGCCCTGGCCTCTTTGTAAGCACTTTCAACTTTGCCTGTGATATCTTTGTTCCCATAACTGCTAGGAGGTCCAAAGTGAAACATGCCTTGGATCACCCCTGCCCTACTGTGGCAACTAGCAACGCGACAATCTTTGGCACCTTGCTGTTGCTACTGGCGTTCAGCTGACAGGCAGTCCTATGCTGCCGCCAACCAGTGCACCTGGGCCATCCGCAGCAAAGGCGGAATACTACCAAGCCTCTTTACCTCCTCCTGGGGAACCCCAGGTGCTTCTGGGACAACACCAAACAACTGAATGGTCACTCCCAGTCCCCCTCTCCTTCTCTTCTCAACATCAATGGTACCGTCTCCTCTGACCCTGCCCTCACTGCCACCCACCTCAATAACTCCCTTACCGACCTTAGCTCAGTACTTCCTGGTAACTTTTTCAGTCCACCTCCTCCATCTGTACCACCACCCATTGCCCGCCCCTCTTTCCACCTGCGTCGTGTCACCATGCAAGAAGCTAGGCCTTACTTGCTAAAAGGTAACACCATCGGTAATGACTCATTTGATCCCTGCCTTTTACGTCAGGTCCTGGATCAGGTCCTCTTACCTATTACGTGCATTTTCAACAAATCACTCTGTCTCGGACAATTCCCCTCTACCTGGAAGATTGCCACAGTTACCCCTGTCCATAAAGGTGGTGACAGGACTCTTCCGGGTAACTACCGACCCATCTCAATCCTCTCCCTCCTCTCTAAGGCGTTAGAGAAAATTGTGGCGTCCCAAGTCTCTGACTACCTCTGTAAGTACAATGTTCTCTGCCCTGAACAACACGGGTTCAGAGCAGGTCATAGTACCAATACAGCACTCCTGGAATTTTCCAACTTCCTCCATGCCTCCTTGGACTCTGGTGCCCTGGCTGGTGCTATATTCATTGACCTGTCTAAAGCATTCGATACGTTAGCATCCTCTTTTCTCTCCACCCTCGACCTAATAGGCTTTGCCTCAGGACCTGTTTCTGGTGCACCAGCTATCTCTCCGCCCGCTCCCAATGTGTGAGAAGTCAGCGGTACTCTCTCTGAAACATGCCCCATTCGCTCTGGGGGTGCAGGGCTCAATTCTTGGACCCTACTATTCTCACTCTTTCTTAACTCCCTACCCAGCAGTTGTATCGGTAAGATGCTTCTCTATGCTAATGATGCTGTTCTCGTTGCCTCCCACAATGGCCCCATGCTGCTACAGAACTCCCTCCAACTAGTCTTTGACTCTGCAGCTACCTGGTTCACTGAGCACCGACTTGTTATCAACCTTAAGAAAACAAAAACGATGCTCTTCTCCCACCCCCAAAATAAGTACAGCAAGTTTCCCTTAGCTTCCCTTAGCTATAACCTTTGACCCTGCACTTTCATTCCATGGACATATATCTGCCCTAAATTCTGTCGCCAACTCACGGCTAGGCATTCTTTACCGGCACAAGAAATGCCTTCCTCCTGATGCCCTCCGCCTGGCTGTCACCTCCTCTGTCATGTCTCTCATTGACTATGGCCTTCCGGTCTATGGCTCAGATCATCAGACTGCCCTCAACAGAGTTCGCCTCACAGTTAATAAGGCCCGCAAACTTATCACTGGTGCTCCCAGACTCACTCACACATGTGAGCTGTACACCCTGGCTACCCTACTCAACCTGGAAGAGCGACTCATGTATCAGACATGCCAGCTCACCTTTAAAGCCCTGCGTGGCCTATCCCCCATAGGCCTATCCAACTCCATTCGCCGTACTGCACCGACCCTGATCACGCGCAGCTCGACAAGAGCTACCCTGGTTATTCTGAGAGCCAGGACCTCTCAAGGTCAGGAGGTTCCCCTCACCGATGCGCCCCACTGGTATAACTCCCTCCCTGCTAGTGTCTCAAACTCACTAACCTTAGCTTGCTTTAAGCCCAGGCTCAGAAACTTCCTGCTTAGCTCTCGCAAATGCAACTGCCGCTAGCCTAGTGTAAAAAAATATATATATACTCTGTTTGACAATGCTCACTGAGCTGCCCTCCTTTCCTTTCCCTACTAATTCCTCCTCCCCTATCTCCCTCCCTTCTACTCCCACCAGCTCTCCCCCGACCATAAGTTTTGCACCTTTTATCTTTTGCTTCGTTGGAGATTGTATTCTATTGAAACAAAATTGTAATTGAACTGTAACTTTTTTGTTTGTAAGTACTGTGTCCCTTGTACTACTGTTCTGATGTCCTCTTTGTGACGAGGTACCTTTGTAAATGAGCCTCTGGCTCAAAGGTTTCTAAACTGATGTTTAACTAAATAAATAAGCTGACGCTCTGATGTGGTAGTTTGTTAGTGCTGCAGAACTTCTGCTGAAATTACAAACCACCGATGCAGAAGTTCTGCGGCAAATGGTAGTCTTGCCGCAGAACTTGGTCCCACTGTGCCGCAGAAAAGTAGGGGCCTTGGGCATAACCCAATAACTGGAAAGGAGGCATTTGAAACCCAGGATATCCTGGGTAATAACAACCACCTGCCAAAAAAGGGTTCTCGTCAGGCCTGACAGAGGATAGCCAGATCGTGGAAAACCTGATGGGGGCCCTGACAGAGGGTAGCCCGATGGCGGCCCCGAAGGTGGTAAACCTGATAGGGGCCCCGGAGGAAGGTCCAGTGGACGCCCTGACGGAGGGATTAAAGGGGCTGAAGGGCACTGAGGAGGGGCAGGGTCTGGCACCCCTGTCGGGGGTGGAGCTACTGTTAGTCCTGTGGAAGCTCAGTCGTCAGGGATTCCTGACGAAAGGTCTCTGTCCGCCGGGTCCCGTGGTTCTGGGGACAACGGAGAAAGCTCCGACGTAGGAGACAAGGGCTCATCGTGGAGAGAACCCTGGGGTGACCCTTGCCCCCCAGCTGGGATGGAGCGGACATCTGGCTGCGTGGTCAGAATCACCAAGAAGGTTTGATGGACGCATAATGGTTGAGCGGTCGTCGGAGGGTCGAAAGACCGATTTAACAAGTTCGGTCACGCAGGAGTCAGATACACCGACCCCCGACATCAACCGTGGCCAGGCGCCAGCTTAGAGCCCAAGGTTGTGACGGGCCTAAGGGCAGTAGAAGCCTCAGACAAATCCGAGGCACCCGTGGTCACTGTAACAAGTGGCAGCGACAGGGTTGGGGGGGGGGGGGCCAAGTCTACTCTTTGGGACGAAGCGCAGGCTTGGCCACTGCACTCATCTTCCTGGAGGAAGAGGGTTGCTCCTCCACCGAAGTGCCCAAGGGCAGCTTCGGAGGAAGGACTGCTCCTGGTCCCGGTGTTTTTCCTTGTCCCTCTTCTTCTTGTGGGAGTTGGTCAGACAGGAGGAGGCACTTCTAAGTTTCCTGAGCTCCTTTTCCATCAAAGCCATTTTGAGTTCGAGAAGATGGTCTTCGAGGGACTGCTGGCATCTTTCTATGTAGCCTGGTTGAACTAGGTGCAGGCCTCACATTTCTCAACGTTATGGTCCGGGCCCAAGCAGAAGCAGCAGAGGGTATGCTGATCCTTATGCGGTAGCTGGGCACTTATTTTTATGCGATTCTGTCGATGAGGTGGAAGACATACACGAAGACTGAAAAACTAAATAACAGGGACTTCCGGTGACGTCACCACCCTGAATGGCAGCATAGAAGAGGGGCTCCGACACATCCCGCTAGAGAAAACTTCCAGACTCAGCTTTAGCGTTCTTAAAAACGTTAAAAACCTAAGAAGCAATGTCCGGGAGTAAAGACAAAGTGAAAATGCACCCGGGGAGGCATAAAGAAAGGGTGGATGGTGGTGGATGTGTAAGACGGCCTACTTCCAGCCACAGTGCATCACCAGTGAGCAGCATAGCCAGAGATATGGACCCAGACACTGATAGGGAAAGCGAGAAGCTCTCCAGGTCCAGATACGAAACGCTGCTGGCAGAAATACGGGCATTTCGCGCAGAAAACAAAAGAGTTTTCAGCCCTGCAAACCAGACTGACTGAAGTGGAAGTAAGGCTAGAGCGCTCGGAATAGACTACAGGGGAGATCGCCGAAGAGACCACCCGCTTAAACCAGGCTGTCGACTACTGAATAGATCAACACGAAATTCTGCAAAATAAATTGATAGATCTCGAAGCTTGTTCCAGACGGGATAACCTCCGTATCTACGGCTTACCAGAGGGGTCTGAAACTGGTAGGATGGAGGACTTTCTTACCGACCTGCTCAGGGATGTTTTGGAGCTCCCCCCAATCATTTCAATTTAAAATCGAGAGAGCGCACAGAGCCTTGGTGAGGAAATCAACGGATCCAGCAGCCAGACCACGCTCGATAGTTTTTAAACTATCCAGTTACAGAGATAAAGAACTGCTCCTTCGAACCACGTGGGTTAAGAAAAATGTGACTTACAACTCTGCTAGGCTGCTATTTGACAATGATTACCCCCCCCCCCCGAAATTATGAAGAAAACAATAGCTTACACTCCAATCTTGAGACTTTTGAAGGAAAAGGGGATTCGCTTCCAAATCCCATACCCTGCCAAACTACAGGTCTACTGGGATTCTGGCACTAAGGTGTATGCTAATCCAGATGAAATTCAGCCAGAACTAAAGAAGATGGGATGGTGTTTCCAGTCGACTGGTGCAGCCCCACAAGAAAATCGTCTCCCTAGATCGCAATGGCAGAGCTCCTCGAACAAACGTGCAGGCACAGGGAAAGGAGGAGGATACTGTTCGCTCCAAGAAATCAGAGAGTTCATTGGAAGACCCCAAACAAACCCTAAGGAGGTAGAGCACGAAGACCAGAACTTGAATACTTGAACTGGTGCCACTGGGGTTTAGTGGACCGTCTGCTCATACCCTCCGCCACGGGACACCTGTAATGTATGACAGTGCTTTGATTTAGTGTCTCTGTTAGGTCACAAGTGTCAGTTAGACTGAAACATTACATGCAGCCTTTAATTCTTTGCTATTTACTGAGCTCCTAGGAGATGCGTTACGGGCTGTGGGACATAAAGAGACCCATGATGTTTCTGTTTACAGGTTTAAAGTCATTGAATTCCCCAGGCTTAAATGTGAGAGTGATCAGAAGTGGGATGTGCTGGGACGATGTCTGAGGTGCCTAATCGTACCCCACACCGCTGTTTCAACTTTCGTCTATTCAGGGCGTTTCCAAGGGAAGGCAGCCACGCGGATTTGCTGGACTGCCTCCCTTGTGTGGGTGATGTTACTTTGCATTGACTTCGATAGGGGTCAGGGAGGCCTGGCCACATACATGGTCACAATTCCTCCCTTAGGCTTCGGGACCTACTTAAGGTTCGAGAGACCTTGTCTTGGAGGATCAGTTTTTATACCCTCTTTCCTTGGAAGTACTCTTGTATACAAGTTAAAAGTTGTTATATTTAGGTATCTTATTATGTTTGTAAACGTGCACAATTCTGTCTATAGTTGCCAACTAGAGAATGTGACCTCTAAAGGGTTGGGACAAATGAACAACGAATTTCAAAGTTTCCTGGTGTGGAGGGAGAAGGAATCCTTGAATATTTTGTTATTTGGGTATATGGGATGGGCTGTCCTTTCAACACTTACGCTTACCCCTGCTGGATCAGCAGTGACCACTATAAATATCCCGAATGGCTAAGCAGCCCTGTAATTAGGATCTGTTCCCATAATGTTAACGGTTTGAATAACCCACTGAAGCGGTATGGAGTGATCAGCTCCTTGAAAAAATTGAAACCTTCGTTTCTTCTCCTCCAGGAAACACATTTAAGCAAGCAGGAACATCAAAAACGTTCTAAATTTGGGTTCTCCACGATAGTGGGGTCGGTTTTCAGGGGAGGGAAGAGAAGAGGGGTGGTGGTTCAGGTCCCTAAACCACACCCTTTCAGACTCGTATACTGATCCAGAGGGCAGACTGGCGTTACCCATGGGCCATCTGGAGGGTCAGGATATCATGGTGGCTTCGATCTATATCCCTCCCGGGGAGGAGCCAGAAGTAAGGAAGATGCTATTTCAGAAGATCATGGAAAAGCACAAGGGGGTCCTAATATTGGGAGGTGACCACAATTTAGCTACTTCTCACCTGGATACCTCCAGTATGAATCCCCCCCCAAAAAAACCCAGCACTACAGGCGATGCAGGCCTGCCTTTCTGGTGCACAGTGGGTGGATGCTTGGAGATATCTCCATCCAAACAAAAGAGAATACACGCATTTCTCGGCTCCCCACAAAATATACACCTGGATATACTATATTCATATTTCAAGAGAACATTTATATGAGGTTCAGAGTTGTACGCAGACACCCATGGTGCTGTCGGATCACTCTTTTCTGACACTTACCATGTCGTGGGGGAGGGAAAGAGTCAACACCCTGTGGAAGTTTACAATTTTCTTGCTGAATTTGAAAGATTTTAGGAAATGGTTCAGCATAAAATTAAGCAAATTCTAACAGACAATGAGAAACGGGATGGGAAGGGAATACTCTGGGACACCCTGAAGGTAGTTCCCGGGTGAGATTATAAAATATGCGCCTATTATAAAAGAAACAACAGTTCCGCCTTGATAAACTTCAGAGGCAGTTTAAAGACCTACAGGCTCAGCATGCAGCGGGGACGAGGGGCCTTCCTACTCTTGCAGGCCACTAGAGATCAGATCCAAGGGATTCTAGATATCCGCACAGAGCAAGCCTTACAGTTTATTCGACAAAGTATTATGAAGGGGTCCTAAGGCCACCTGCTACTCAGCCCATAGGCTTAGGCAGGACCCGTCCAATATTACCCAGATCAGACACCCAACCTCCAAAAAAATGGTCTCCTTCCCCAGAGAAACAGAACATGCTTTCCACACCTTCTATAGTGCCTTATACAGATCTGATGGAGACGGGTGCTTCGGAGACGAGGGCCTTCTTGGAGGACCTTAGACTCCCAAGACTATCTGATGAATAGAAGCAAGCCTTGGAGAAACCTATCTCCTCGGTAGAACTTGCTCAGGCTATCTCGGCCCTTAAGTCCTTTAAAAGCCCTGGCCCGGATGGGTATACGGGTGATTTTATAAGGCATTCAGGAAAGAGTTATCACCAACTTTGTTACAGGCCCGTAGAAGTGTTCAATGAGGTGAATTAACCCCCACTCCTGGCGATATGCATATATTTCTAGCATACCAAACCAGATAAGGACATTACATTCTGTTCTTCTATAGACCTATTTCGATCCTTAACATTGACTATAAACTTTTGCTTCTATCATAGCTGAAAGATTTGAGGTCTTTTACCAGAGGTAATAGATCTGGACCAGACTGGTTTTGTTCCAGGGTGTCAAACACAAGATAACATAAAAGAACATTATTATTGCTACAGCACACCAGGAGGGAGGGTCACCCTTTCTTTTGCTTTCTCTGGATGCAGAGAAGGCGTTCAACCATGTCGAACGGCCTTTCTGTGGCGTGCTGGGGAAATTTGGTATTCCAGATCTGGTTATTAACTCAATAAAGCTAATGTATATGGACCCCAGGGCTTATATCCAAATCAATGGGTCATTTTCATACCCTATCCCACTATCCTGTGGTACCAGGCAGGGTTGCCCCCTGTCCCCCTGCTGTTTGCTCTGTATTTAGAACCATTAGCCCAAGCTTTAAGGCAGGAGGAGACAGTGTCTTGGGTGAGACTGACGTCTGGCATCCATAAACTCGCACTTGACGTGGATGACTTGGTGATATACATGACTGAGCCCAAGATTTCCCACCCTCCTCTTTGGGATAAATTGACCAAATTTGGGAAACTGGCAGGATATAAAGTTAATTTGTCTAAATTGGAGGCTTTGGCCCTAAATTTTACTCCATCAATGGACCTCAGAAATAAGAACTCCTTTAAATGGGACCTAAAAAGTGTAAAGTACTTAGGGGTACGGATTGGTATGGCTTATGAAGACTTGTTCTCCTTAAATTACCCTCCTTTTCTTCTTAAAACTAATGCTGAGTTGGAAAAATGGAGCACTCTCCCCCTATCTTTATACTAAAAAGTAGAATCCATTAGAATGGTGGTCCTCCCTCGCTTTGTTTATTTGACCCAGACTCTCCCAATACAGGTAACAGATCCATTTTTCAGGTCGTTGCAGAGGAAAGTCTCAGCTTATATTTGGAGGAAGCAGAGACCGAGGATCAATCTCTCAGTTATGCAGCTCCTAGACAGAGGGTGGTATGTCCCTTCCTAACTTCAGGCTATACTATTTGGCTTCCCAGGTTAGAACTTCACTATACTGGCTAGATAGGAATTATATAGCCAGGTGGAAGTCAGGTGAAAGCCAGGAGAAGGAACTAAGAGATGTTTTTCAGACGTTGCTTTCCTTTCCCCTTGCCCTGAAAACTGAGGAAAACACAAACCCATTCACACAGTCCACCTTGAGGTCCTGGCAGAGGATGTTGTCCCTCCCAGAATTTACGAAGTGGAGGCCTGTTTTGTTCTCCTTGCCTTGTACGGATTCCTTTATCCCGGCCAAACTTGATGGGGGATACCTTAAATGGCAAAGAAGAGGTCTACATCTGATATATCATTTTATGCCCCAGGGGATAATTTTATCGCTCACAGACTTAGTTCAAAGATCTGGCATCCAATACTCAGACAGGTTCAGATATTTTCAAACCAGGATTATCTCCGCTCCCTCAGGGATGTGTGTTGAAAGGACTGTCCCTTTCCTGGGCTTCTGGGGATTTTGATAAAAGCAATAGATGGGAGAGCTGTCCCACCGTATATCATTTCAAATTTATATAAGGGCTTACAATCCCTGAAAGAGAGCCCCCTAGATAAAACGAGGTTAAACTGGGAGAGGGACCTGGGGAAGGGAATCTCCTTGCCCACATGGGAAAGATATTTAAAATTAATGCAGAAGGGTATCAGCCCTGGACGCCAGCAGGAATTTGCCTGGAAAACAGCGGTGAGGTACTTCAGAGCCCCTGTAGTGACTCAGAAGTACAGCAAGCAGAGGGAAGCAGAATGTTGGAGGCAATGCGGATTCCCTTCAGCCACTCTAGGCCACAATTTTTGGTCTTGCCGAATCTTGCAACCATTTCTGGCGTGTTTTCATGACGCCCTTCAATAAATAATCTCCCCTGATATTAACCCAGACCCTCTTTTCCTTTTTGGTGAGTGCCCCCCCAGGTTCAACTGGATATTTCTACTAAGACATTTATTAATCTGGCCTTTCTTGCTGCCAAAAAAGCTAGCACTAAAAAAATGGATGTCCCCCTTGCCTCCTACCTTGGATCAGAGGCATCAAATAATGATTGACATTTATAAAATGGAGAAAATTACAGCTACATTAAATAAATCTCAAGCTGCTTTTGAGATTATGTGGAGAAAATGGGTAATATATATCACACTAATAAGAACAGAGTTTATCCCATGAAATCGGGAGGTTTCTCTGCTGTCCTGGGGGTGTTAGTTGTTCCCGCCCCCAATCCTGATGTATTAGTTTGGCAACTTTTAAAGCTCAATGAAATACTTAAATGAGTGCACTATATGTTAACTTTTTTTTTTCCCTGTTTCTTATATCTGTGTCCTTTTTATGTACCGTTGGTATGTATTTTTGCTTTAAGCAATGTATGTTCTTTACTATAAAATAAAGAACGAGAGTTAAAAAAAAAAAAAAAGAAGAAGAAAAACTAAATAATAAAGAGAAAAATCGGATACTCATCCGAAAATTAGGCGATCAAACTGCTGCGGTGAGCTTCAGAAGGTCCAAGGTGCACAGGTCAATGGCAGGAAAGAACTGGAGGGCGGAAGTGGGCACTACCTTCTATATAGTGTCACACTGACATCGGTCATGTTATGTCAGGTGGGCGGTTCCCGTCAGACACTTCAAGCAAAGGTTTCTATGTGGTCCTGGCGCCAGGAGTGCAGTCCTACAAGAAATTACCTACGAGCCCTCTCAAAGTAAGATTTTATACTATCTTACTTAGTGGGAGCTCTTGCAGCAGGGTATTACCATTAGAACTGAGCCCAAGCAGTCCCAAAATGGAGAAAGTTAAGTACAGGAGGAGGCTGAAAGTGCCGCAGTCCTAGGGAGGCACTAAAACAGAAGGCCTTGGAGGACCACAAGGCCGAAACCTACCCTTCTCCTAAAGGCAATGCCCAGGCTTTAGTGCTTAATGAAAGTATGCACTGAGCTCCAGGTAGCTGCTGCACAGTTGTCCCCAATGGAGACGTTAAGCAAAGAGGCAAAGGAAGTCATCACTCCCCTGGTAGAATGACCCCTAACTGAGCCCGGCAGGGGCTTGTTGTACTTGTTGTAACACAAAACTATACAGTATACCAACCACTTTGAAAGTGTCTGCTGAGACACAGAAGTGCCTTTACAGCGTGGCGCAAAGGCCACAAACAATTGCTCCATTTTACGGTATAGTTAAGGTAGTACCGTAACACCCTATGGACGCCCGATGCAGGATTGCATCCCTCTGTTTAGCGATCTGGGTGGTATACAGGAGGTTGATGTCCTGGTTTAACGTAGCTTGGACACCACCTTTGGCAAAAACTTAGGATTTGTTCTTATAGACACCCTGTCCTTATGGAAAATTAAATGAAGTTCCTTACACATCAGGGCGTGAAGCTCAGAAACTCTCCAGGCTGAAATAACTGCAACTAAAAATAACGCTTTCCAAGAAAGTGAAGCTCGCATTCCGAGGCAGCCTCAAAGAGGGCAAGAGTTAACTTCACCAGCATAAAAAGGAGATCCCAGGGTAGAATCGGATCTCTGATGGGAGGCTTGATATGCAGAATGCCCCACAAAAATGTACGGGACACGTCCATTTGCGCGAGGGTTTTTCCTTCCATAGGTACATGATAGGCAGAGACTGCAGAAAGGTGTATCTTTATGAAAGAGTAGATCAGGCCTCGATTCAGCAAGGAGAAGAGGTAATCCAGAATCGAAGTTCACTGGGCAGGTAAGCGGTCCAGGTGACAGGGTGAAGCAAAAACTTTTCCACTTCATGACACAAGTGGATCTAGTTGAGGGCTCTCTCGCTGGCATGAGAATGTCTGCCATCTCCTGGGAAACCCCATACCTAGTTCTGGCTAAGACTGCAGGAGTCAGGCATGAAGATGCAGGGATCTGAGGTCCGGATGGACCAGCGTCCCCTGATCTTGAGACAGCAAGTGCGATGTCAGCGGCAGCTGTACTGGAGGCTCCACTGCCAGCTGCTGAAGTAGTGGGAACCAAATCTGCTGAGGCCACAAAGGAGAGATGAGGATCATCTTTGCTCCTTCTGCCTGAAGCTTCAGCAAGACCCTCTGAAGAAAGGGAGGGAAGGCATACAGAAATTTCCTTGTCCAACAGAGGGACAAAGCGTCATGCCAGAAAACACCAGGCACGGGCCATAGCGAGCAGAAACTGGGCAGTTTGGCCTTCCGGAGAGATGCAAAGAGGTACAACTCTGGGTGGCCCCACCTGTTGAATAGCTGATCTGCCACTGACTGGAGGAGCTCCCACTCATGAGCCTTGGTCCGAGTCCAGCTTAGGGCTGTCAGGCAAGATGTTCTGGATACCTGGAATGTGAACAGTGGTGAGGTCTAAGCGGTGGTCCAGTGCCCAATACCAGACTCTCATCGTCTCCATACAAAGGCGTGCAGTGTGTGCCCTCTTGCTCGCTGATGTAAAACACCATGGATGTGTTGTCCATCTGGATAAGAAGGCCTGGCGACAGGTCCGGCTCTGAAATGCCCTCAAGGCATTTAGCACCACATGTCTAGAATATTGATATGAGTAGTTGCACATCAGGAGACCAAATCCCCTGGGTCTGCTCTTTGTCTCCCAGATGAGCACCCCAACTGAGACCGGAGGCATCTGTAGTGAAAATCCGTCTTGGTGGCTCTCGTCAGAGAAAGACACCTCGTACCAGCTTGGAAGGGTCTAGCCACCAGGAAAGGAAAATTACGTACCTACCGTAATTCTTGATCTTCTCTTGTATCTTCACCATTCATTACTTCCTGGGTGTAAGCGGAGGCGCGCACCCGTCTGAGACTTTTTTTTTTTTTTTTAAAGGTTGCTTGACGGCCCGCCGAGCGACGCCATGCGCCATGCGCTGAGGGGCCGCTAGTAGCGACCGACTCTCCTCCAACTCAGTTCTCTGAGCCGAGAGGCAAAAGTGAAAGCAGAAAATAGATAGCGAGGCAAGATAGCCGAGGGATAGCAAAGCAAGGAAGAATTAACTGAAAAAGGAATAAGCCGATGGAGGAAGGACAGAGGAGATAAGAACATCCTAGCCTAGAGTGCAGGGCCTCTTACCTGGGCGACTCTAGGAGGAGAGATGAGAGAAATGAGAAATAGAAGAAGAAGAAGAAAGAGAAGAGAGAGATGGGATGTTGAAGGACCAGAAGGCCCAACGAGCATAGTTAGCTTGTAGCTGAAGGCTATCAAGGGGAAGCAAGAACCCCGGAGATAAAGCTGAAGAGAAGGTTCACCAACCCGCTAGACAGACTCAGGAGGGCATAGTCCTCATCTTCAACATGCCATTGTTCTTGACACCCACCTCGGCTCCTGGCCGCGGAGGGCCTTTAACTGGAGGACAGCCGAGGAGGGAAGAATAAAACCCCAGCAGCATGAGAGCGCTGCTCAGGGGTTTAGAAATGGAAAATGTAAGCCTTTCAGGCGTTTCAAGTTAGAAATGGGACTCAGACTGACTGGCTAAGGCCGGCCAAGGCTTAGACTGGCTAAGATTGGATATGGTCAGCAGAGCTCTACTGTAAAATTGTCCAGGAGGAACACTTAAAGGAGAAACCACTAGCAAAACAGCGAGAAGGATAGCCTACCTTCTCATTTGCCTTCGTTTGATTTCTATTTTTTTTTTTTTTTTTACAAATAAAATTTTTTTTTTTTTTAACTAGATGCATGACCCAGATACCAAGATGCCTATAGCAGTCGGAGAGAGTTCCCTCAGCATTTTTTTTTTTTTTTTTTAAAGAGAAAGGAACAGACGTACTCGTTCCTCTGCTCTGCAAGGTAAGAATAGAGGGGGGAATCAGATTTCAGGGCAACTATCTGAACACAGGATTGCAGGATCAAAACTGAATAGCCTGAGCCAGGCCAAAAAACCCCAGAGGTATCTTGCCATAAGAATAGCAAGAGATAGTTGTGCAGTCTGATTGCCAATGCAATCCACTTAGATGGCCCATGAATCTTAGAGTAAGTAATTTTCTGGATTTTAGAACCCCCAAGAAAGATTTTTTTTTTTTTGGAAAATTTAAGGAATTTTCCTATATTTTATATAAATGCAGAGAGGAAGGAGACGGAGGTGGAGAAGCCACAGGAAGAGGCACTGAGGGGATGGTGGGAGGTGGTAATGAATGGTGAAGATACAAGAGAAGATCAAGAATTACGGTAGGTACGTAATTTTCCTATCTTCCCTTGTCAATCTTCACCATTCATTACTTCCTGGGTGAGTACTAAGCTCCTCTTCCCCTGGAGGGGGAAGAGGCCATACCCTGAGGGAACAAGACCCCCAGACTTCTGCTGGTGAGAAACAGAAGGAGAAGACCCTGGCTTATTCAGAAAGCCTAAGAGGGAGAAGAGCTAGAAGGTGCCTCCCGAGGACGAGGAGACGGAGGGAGCCCCTGTAAAAGTCTCCTAGCTCTGGAAGAGAAAAGACGGGTCCCCCGGAAGGCGGAGCGAATCACCCTACGCCGGGCCAGGGGTGACAACCTGAAAGACGGCCATGCCGTCCCGCCTGATGCAGATCGCTGTCCCCGCAAGCCTGGAAGCCACCTCATTGGCGGCCATAAGATGCCCTTGCTTGGTGTGTCCCAGCTCCAGGCCTACTGGAGAGGGCAACGGCTTGTCTGGTTTGCTCTCGTATCAGGCATAGATGCCAGCAGCTGGGACATCATCGACCACAGATGCCGGTTGTAGGCAGCGTGGTGAGCCTGATGTGATGCAATACATGCACTCGCACGAGCAGAAGAGAACACTCTTCGCCCCCAACGGTCGAACTGGAGAGAGTCCGAACCGTGGATGGTCGCAACCAGGCAACGCGCTCAGAAGGAGTATCCAGGTATACCAAACCTGAGGACGGGTTGGGAAGGGAACCTAGAGACTCAGAGGGGCACAATACCTACGCTGGCAGTCCGCCGGGCTGGGAAGAAGCGGCAGGGGACTGCCATGACCGATAGGACGCCTCCTGGAAGGGGATAGGCCAGGAAGGTACCACCAGATGCTGGGCACTGAATTCACCAAGGAATTCACGCGCCTCCCTGCTCGGTATTGTCTCTTCAACGTAGGGAAATCCGGAGATCCCTCACCATCCTCGAGAGGAAACGCTGATATTCTGTGAAATCAGCATCGGAGGACAGATGAGCAGGGGGTTCCTCTCCCTCGGAGGAGGGAGACGAGGATGATGGGGAACTGGAATACCCAGAGATTCTCCTGCGGCGGTGGGGAGAGTCAAAAGACCCGCTCATGCATGTACCTAGCGTGAGGGGAAGGCGCGCAGAACCCTGAACTGCTCCCAGGATAACGGACCCGTGAGGGCCGACATGGCCTGGGAGTGGGGGTGAAGGCAGAGATGGGAGAGGGGCACCTCCGCGGAGGCAACTGCTCTCTGCGAGGGCTCTGGAATCCGGGGAAAGGAGCCCTGGAAAGAGGGATCCCAGATATCAGACCAGGCCGCAGAACGGAACTCTGGGGAAGCGGAGCCTGAAGAGCCCTGGGGAGAACCTCCCTGTGACGCCGGACTGCATGGATCCAGAAGGGCAGTCCGCAAAACGCCGCCGAAGGACACCCTAGAACCCTGAGGGAGGGGCGAGGCTCTGCACTGCTCCTGGCCACCCCCTGAGGTGGCCAAGGAAGACCGAGCAGCAGACCCCTGCCCTCGACCCTCGGACTCCGAGAGGCCCTCCTCCCCACCACAGCGCCCCTGTCCCTAGAGAGAGTGACAGCACCTCTGAAGGTAGCTGTCACCGGCCTCCAGAGAGGGAGTCTCCCCGCGCCACCCCGCGCCTGCCCCGGGCTCCCGGCCACCCCAGCCGGGGAACCCCAGGAGGCGCACGGAGGGGGACAGGGAGGGGCTCGTTGCGCGCCTGGCACCTTCTAGCCACCGGGACCCAGACTCAAGAGTGGGGTGCCAGGATGGGTCCATCGCTCTGAATCATCGCCCGAGGAGGACGAGACCAGCAGGGACCTCAATGCTGGCCACCCAGGGGTCCTCGAGGCTACGGCCGCGAACGCCCGGGTACTGGGCGCGTGCGCCGCCCTCACGCCGGTAGCAGCCAGGCCTAGCTCCACTCCTCCAACGGCGCCGGAAGGCCGGCACCGCCTGAGGAAGGACCAGGCCCACGGCGCCGGGCGCTGCCGGAGCGAAGCGGCACCGCCGACGGCGCTGTCTTGGACCATCGACGCCGCAACGGGCGCCATAGCCAAAGCGGCACCGCCAACGGCGCCGGATCCAAAGCGGCGCCAACGGTGCCGCTTGATCACCGGGCGCCAACGGGCGCTCGGATTAAACGGCGCCGCCTCGATCACCGCACCGCAAACGGCGCCAGGATCCAAACGGCGCCGGTGCAGGCGTCGAGGGTCCACCCGAAGCAGGCCCAAAAGACGGGGGCCTCGCCACGGGGAGCCTGCACCTCCAAGAAGTGAACTGCCGGCGGTGTCGGGCGCCGCTGCCCCGGAGGGACTCACACGCCCCCGACACCGCAGAAGGGGCTCTCCTCGGCAAGAAAGACGAGGAGACCCTCCTCCTCAGATCAGAGTAGGCCCGGAGGGGACCCGGGAAGGGCCTAGAGACCTTTACCTGAGAATCCTTTGAGCCGCCGTCCCCGAGGTGGTCGGCGGGGCTTTGCCGAGCTTGAACGCGGACTTCGAGGACACGGCGGTCCATGGAGAAACAGGCGTCCGACGAATCCATGTCATGGTTGGTGTCCCAGGCAACCTAAGACAAACGCTATGCCGGTCCGAGACGGAGAAATGCCGCCACAGTAACACCGACGCATAGGGCGCTGCCTTCAAACACGCTTAGCCCGACCTGGACATAACGCGAAATCAACAAGAAAACAGTAGGAAAACACACCCGCGCCGCTTAGAAAGAAAAAGAACGGTCTTACCGATCGGCGTCGAGTGTGCGGAAAAGAGGAGTCGCTGACGCAGTGGACAATGGACGCCGAAAACAGGTGCTGCCTCGACGGCGGGAGAAACAGAACTGAGTTGGAGGAGGAGTCGGTTGCTACTAACGGCCGCCCCTCGGGCATGACGTCGCTCTCGAGGGCGGGGCCGTTAGGCAACTTTAAAAAAAAAAAAAGCCTCGTGGACGGGTGCGCGCCTCCGGCTTACACCCAGGAAGTAATGAATGGTGAAGATTGACAAGGGAAGATACAGTCCTTCTGACTGGATCAGAGACCTTGACCGTTGGTCTGGGTCATCTGACTTTGGTCCCACTGCACCCTGACTATCCATTGTAGGACTCGACATGTAGGCGGGCCAGAGGAACTGTGGGAATGGCCGCCATGTGCACCGAGGTTTGAGGAAGGTCCTGGCTGGGACCTAAGGAGTCATGTCACTGCGCTGGCTATGCTTCAGATTATCCCCTTTCCTGTGGGAGGAAGGCCATGTTCTGAAAGGTATCCAGGACAGCTCCAATAAAGAGATGACATTGGCTGGACCCTGGTAATGACTTTGGAAGATTCAGGGTGATCCCCAGCTCTCGGAAGAGAGTAAAGGTGTTTCCCAGAGTGCGAAGAAGTTGAGCTCTGGAAGGAGCTGCCAGGAGCCAATCGTCTAGGTAGGGAAAGATGTAATGGCCCTGGTGTCAGAGAGGCCGAACAGTAAGGCTCTAAAATACAGGTTACTCACCAGTAACAGGAGTTCTAGGAATGGTATATGTTGTTCATCCACACTGTCTGGCAGGTTCCTTGCCACTTTAAATCTTGCCGGAAGGTCTTCAAGCTGGCGCCTCCCACCCACCCAGGTGGTAAAACTCTCGGCTCCGCCCCATGACGCCAAATCTAGCACGCTGGAAGCCAGGTTGTGCGTCAAAGCCAGGGAGGAGGGGTGGGTAGTGTGGATGAACAACATATACCATTCCTAGAACTCCTGTTACAGGTGAGTAACCTGTATTTCTAGGGACATGGATATGTTGTTCATCCACACTGTCTGGCAGACTCCTAGCAGTTCTCCGGAGAAGGGAGGCAAGGCGACACCCCTACTTAGGGATAATGACTGGAGCACCGAGGTCCCAAAATCAGCATCCCGGCGTGACTCAATGTCGATGTGGTAATGGGTAATGAAGGCGTGCGTGACTTCCAGGAAGCAGCCCTGCAGATTTCCTGGAGGGGCGTTTCTGGAAGCAGCCGCCGATGCAGCGGTATGGTGATTGAATGCGCTCTGTCCTCTGGGAGGCCCCATGCCCGCCAACCTATAGCAGAGATCAATGCAGGAGGTGGCCCGCTTATCGTCCGCTTGGCTGCAGGTCTGCCAGGTGCGGCTTCAGCGTAGGTGACAAACAGCGCTGGCTAACATCTCCCCGAACTTCGCCATCCGCCTTATAATAATCGAGCGCCTCTAGGGTCCGAGTATGGAGCCTATATTCAGCCTCCGAGGTGTGACTGGGGTAGAACACCGGCAGAGTCAACAACTGGTTAAGGTGAAACTCCGACACCACCTTCGGAAGGAATTTTGGGTGGGGGAGTAGGACAACCGTGTACCTGTGGAAGACCAGATACGGAGACTCGATGGAAAGCGCCTGGAGCTCTCCCATCCTTCTGGCTGACGTGATAGCCACCAAGAAGGCGGTCTTCCACGACGGGTGAGAGATGTCACACCTGTGCATCGGTTCGAATGGCCTGCCCAATGACCTTAGCCAATACCAGCAGTAGATCCCACGGAGGTGGAGGTTATCGCACTGGAGGGGATATGTGATCAAGGCCTTTGAAAAAGCGCCGGACCACCTTCTCCTGCACCACCGACTGCTTCCCGGCCCGTGCCCAGTAAGCAGAGATGGCTGCCAGGTGCTCGTTTCGGCCGAACAACCGGCCCAGGCTTGGGCATCTCGACTACAGCGAGAGGTTGTTTCGGCTGCTCGGGTGACACAGCCACTTGATGGCCGGGAAGGCGACGGCGCGATTGTTCCCAGACAGAAGTAACTGCCACATCAGGTCCTCAGAAGGCCAATCTAAATCTGCTTAAAGTCTCCTCTCCCAGTAGGAAGACGAGGACGAAGGCGGCGCCCGCTTACCTCAGTGCCGAGACCAAGACCGACGATGTCGGCTGGACCGAGAAGAGGTCCGAGACCGAGATCCTCGTTGTTTCCGGGACGGGTCTGGGAAGGAGCGGGGACAGCCGCCTTCCCTTGGCTCGACACCTTAAATCGGGACTGCTGCACCGGGGCGCAGGCAGATCTCGGCCCCACCGGGGAACCGTGAAGAAGGGTTGTCGGCCTCACCAGTCGACAGCCCATCCGACGCGTTGAGAAAATCTTGACTGCATCGACAGGTGTCTCGCCGCTGGCCTGACGGGACGCCAGGAAGCCAGCGGCCTTGGCCGCAACCTTGACCGGCGAGACAGTTGGTTGTCCGGGAAGGAGACCTCTCCGGCTCCCACTAACGCCAATGGTCGGATTCTACCCTTAGAGTCCTTTTGGACCAAGAGAAATGTCCCGATGGCTCCTCTCCTTCGTGGAAGGGACTGGCAAAGCTCCTTGAACGGCTTAATAACTAGTACTCAGAGAGCGGAATAAATGTGCGACCGAGGAAGAGGATTATGCGCCTGGGCCCTCCTCGAGGGTGATCATATGCTCGAGTTGCTCCAGCCGAGCCAGCTGCAGTGGTAAATCGCCCAACGGCCTTCGACTTAACCAGCAGGTACTGCTTCGGGGCACCTGCTGTAACCGGGAGCCGGTCCTCCAGGACGGCTACGAAACGAACGGCATGACTCAGAGGCCTGCGGGTCGTGTTCCAGGCGAGGCAGACGAATGGGAGTGGTCCGTCCTGGACATCTTCTGCCCACAAGAGCACGCCAAATCCGGAGTCGATGGTCCATCGCAGCCGCGAGGGAGAAAGATGACAGAAGTCTTGAAAATTTTAAAATGAGTTTCGGCAAACCAAGAATTAGGATTCAGTCTATCACGCAGAGCGTTAGGAGGGAACCTGAGCTTCCAAGAGGTAAGGAAGATCTAGCGTCATGGGCCGGAGCCGAGAGGTTTACCACTCGGGTGGGTGGAAGGAGCCAGCTTGAAGACCTTCCGGCAAGATTTAAAGCGGCAAGGAACCTGCCAGACAGTGTGGATGAACAACATATCCATGTCCCTAGAAAACAGGAGTATGGCGTGAGGAGAAATTAGACCTGATGGTGGAGCTACATGACTGCGAGAGAGAGACTGCCGTAAGTACAATGATGAAAAGAACTACCTCTGATAATGTCTGGATGCAGATAGGAGGGCGGGTGGGGAGAGGGGCTTAGCGCGTTTTTTTTTTTTAAGGGCGGCCTGCTTTCCCTAGCTAGCCCTTGCTGATACCTATAATTGTATGAAGCAATTTTAGAGTGTCAATAACTAAACAAGAGGGGAAAATAAGGCAGAGAAATGGGGAAGTGAAAATGCCGATCTGAAGGGGAATAGGATGGAGAAAATGAACTGGGGGGGGTGGAGAGAGAGGAGAGGAGAAAAGATATGCTGAGAATGGATAGGGATGGCTATTATGGGGCATAAAGGTTAAGTGGTCGTGGGGGAGGCGTGGAAGCGCCAGTTGCAGCATCTAGGGACGAGGCAGACACTTGAGTCAGGGAGATTATTAGTGTCTAAGGACCGAGGGGAGGGCAGGGGAGGGAGGTAGGGATTGAGATGGGGGGCGAACATTTCCAAGATAAATGGAGGAGCAGTGTGAAGGGAGGGGTGGGGGTAGAGAGCGAAGGTAGCAGTGGAAATGGAAGGGGAGGAGATCACATGGAGGATGGAGGGAAGAAGTTAATAAAGGTGAAATGAAAGGGGAAGATGGTGGGGGGAGAATGGCTCACAGAGGGAAGAAAGGGAAGGGGATGTGTGTATAAAGTTATCAGTTTAAAATGTTGAGAGTGTGCATGTTATTACGGTTTCTTGTTTTCTATGAACAAAGTGCAACCAAAGAAGTTAAATATTTAAACCTTCATGATACCGATGAAAAGATGATGATGAAAGGGAAAAGAGGAATATGCATAGACCTGGAATGTCAGGGGTGTTACAAATCCAGTAGAGAGGTCTATGTTGTTGTCCGCACTTAAAGGAGGGGGAGCCCATGTAGCTTTTCTACATGAAACGCACCCAACAGAAGTAGAGCATGCTAAACTGGCCAGAGGATGGGCGGGAAAATGCTATGCAGCTTCGGCCTCAGTGTGTAAAAGAGGGGTAACGATATTAGTACATAAGGGGTTGAAAGAAAAGATTACTCACCTTAGTAATGTTGTTTCTTCTAATGGAGTCATGCTGTATTCTGACAAACTGCAGTAAGGTCCAACCTTCGAACTGCCCTGGAGATGAAAGAGTTAACATTCCATGCCAGGCATGGAACGCTGAGTCTCGAGCTCAGTTGAGACTCTGTCTGTTGCTGTTTGAACTCAAACCGTCAGATCTTACGAGCTAAACTCACTGAGTGTCCTGTGAGGAAGCTGTAAACCTACACTAGCCAACTGGCTACTAAACATAATAAACAGATTTTTTCGTCCCAAAACAAAGACTCAAGTCAGGAAACCCAAAAAATTAAACAAACACAACACCCACTCACCCAAAGAAAAGGGGTGATAAATAAAAGGTGGGGCACCACTTGAGTGCCAACACTGCTACTGCCCACCCACATCCCAAAACAAAGGTTCTGAGAGGGGAAGGCAGGGGGGGAGGTCAGAATATAGCAAGACTCCATTAAAAGAAACAACATTACTAAGGTGAGTAATTTTTTCTTCAAACAACATGAAGTCTTGCTGTATTCTGACAAATTGCAGACTACAAAGCAGTACCTCCATGGAGGAGGGACAGAACCTACCTAGGAAATAGGCTCTGAAGCACAGCTGTGTAAACCGAGCATCACTCCTAGTCTGGATGTCCAGAGAGTAATGCTTGGTAAAGTGTGAACTGTTTTCCAGGTAGCTGCTTGACATATCTCTAAGATAGGAATATCCTGGCAGCAGCCACGGAAGCAGCTGTACCTCTGGTAGAGTGAGCCTTCAGGCCTGAGGGTGGAGTCCCACTTTGTTTTCATAAGCAAAATTGAATGCAAGAGAGAATCCACCTAGTAATGGATCTCTTAGTGGCAGGTTTTCCCTTACCCACCTCACCATAAGTGAGGAACAGTTGGAAGGAGTCAAACCTGTGACCCTTGGTACGCTCTATGTAGTAGCTAAGGACCCTTTTCACATCCAAACTGTGCAGCCTTCTCTCACCAGAGGAGGAATGGACAGTGAAGAAAACAGGAAGAGACATAGACTGGTTAAGGTGGAAGTCTGAAACCACCTTAGGTAAATGCTTCCTGTTAGTCCTGAGGACCACCTTATCTATATGGAAAGAGATAAAATCAGGCTCCACTGACAGGGCTTGTAACTCGCTTATGCGCCTGGCAGAAGTGATGGCCACCAAGAAATACAGGTTACTCACCTGTAACAGGAGTTCTAGGAATGGTATATGTTGTTCATTCACACTGTCTGGCAGGTATCCTTGCCGCTTTAAATCTTGCCTAAAGGTCTTCAAGCTGGCTCCTCCCACCCACCCGGGTGGTAAAACTCTCGGATCCGCCCCATGATGCCAGATCTGGCCCGCTGGAAGCTCAGGTTGTGCGTCGAAGCCGGGTAGGTCGGGTTGGTCGTGCAGTTGAACAACATATACCATTCCTAGAACTCCTGTTACAGGTGAGTAACCTGTATTTCTAGGGACATGGATATGCTGTTCATCCACACTGTCTGGCAGACTCCTAGCAGTTCTCCGGGAGGAGGGAGGCAAGGGGCACACCCCCTACTTAGGGAAGACAGACTGGAGAACCGAGGCCCCAAAACCAGCATCCCGGCGTGACCCAAGGTCGATGTGGTAATGGGTGATGAAGGTGTGTGCTGACTTCCAGGTAGCAGCCCTGCAGATTTCCTGGATAGGGACATCCCTGGAAGCAGCCACCGATGCAGCAAATGCGGGTAGAATGAGCTCTTATCCCTCTGGGAGGCTCCATGCCAGCCAACATATAGTGAGATCTAAGCAGGAGGTGACCCACCTGCCTATCGTGGCGCTGCTGCAGGTCTGCCAGGTCTTGACTTCAGCGTGGTGACAAACAGCTGGCGAACCTCTCCCAATTTCAGCCGCGCGCTCCTTTATAGTAAGTGAGCCTTCTAGGGTCCAGAGGCGTGAGCCTATATTCGGCCTCCGAGGTGTGATTGGGGTATAACACCGGCAGAGTCAACACCTGGTTAAGGTGAAACTCCGACACCACCTTCAGAAGGAATTTCAGATGGGGGCGCAGGACAACCATGTCCCTGTGGAAGACCAGGTAAGAAGACTCGATGCAGAGCGCCTGGAGCTCTCCCATCCTTCTGGCTGACGTGATAGCCACCAAGAAGGCGGTCTTCCACGACAGGTGAGAGAGTTCCACCTGTGCATTGGTCGAATGGCTTGCCCATGAGCTTTGCCAGTACCAGCAGTAGATCCCACAGAGGTGAAGGTTCTCGCACCGGAGGGGAAATGTGATCAAGGCCTTTGAAAAAGTGCCAGACCACCTTCTCCTGCGCCACCGACTGCTTCCCGGCCCGCGCCCGGTAAGCAGAGATGGCTGCCAGGTGCACCTTCAGGGTCATCGATCTAAGCCCTTGCTAAGAAAGGGACCAAAGGTAGTCCAATATGCTCGCCAAGGAACAGGAGGAAGGGTCCAGGCCCTTGTTCTGACACCAAATGGAAAATCATTTCCATTTGAAGCGTGAACATTTTCTGGTCGAGGACGCCTAACTACGCTTGAGGATCCTCACCAGAAAGACCCAAAGGCCTGGAACCTGGCCGCTAGGAACCAGGCCGCCAGGTGCAGGAGTGAAGGTCCGTATGGAATACCTTCCCTGATTGACTGACAGCAGGTCCGGGGCGAGCTGGAAGCTGCCTCGGGAGCCTGGAGCTGAGGCTGAGGAGATCTGGAGTACCAGTACTGGCAGGGCCAGTCTGGGGCTATCAGAATCACCTGCGCCTTGTCCCTCCTTGCTTTGAGCAGCACCTTGTGAATCAAGGGAAACGGGGGAAAGGCGTAGAAGAGGCCCGGGGTCCATGGCCTCGGGAAGGCATCCCCCTGCTGCGATCCCTGCTGAGGGGGGCGGGCCTGGAACAGTCTCAGCTTTGCATTCTCCCTGGAGGCAAACAGGTCCACCTGAGGTGTGCCCCAATGGGAGAATAGATCTTGTACTACCGCAGGAGAGACCACTGTGGGATGCAGGCCCTATCCAGTTTAGGGCATCGGCCAGGGTGTTGGAGGCTCCTGCCACATGAATGGCTAGAGATCCGCCTCCAGGCTGGCAAGACAGTGACCAGATGCGGAGAGCTTCCTTGCATAGAAGCAGGGCGCGTCCCGCCCTGGCGGTTTAGATAGTACATGGTCGTGGTGTTGTCCGTCTGAACCCGGACCACTTGACTCCGAAGAAACGGAGCAAAGGCGGTGAGAGCTAGGCGGACCACTCGGAGCTCCAGCAGGCTGATGTGGCATCGGGACTCCCGCGGGGATCAGAGGCCATGCGCTCGGTGTTCCCCCAGATGGGCACCCCAACCCATCAGAGAGGCATCAGTCGATAGAGAGACCGTCGGCTTGGGGTGGACAAAAGGGATGACCTCCTGCAGATGAACTGAAACGGTCCACCACTGGAGAGCGTTCCACATCTCCTGGGTCACCATCACTAGCTGGTCCAATGGATCGCAGTGTTGGGACCACTGGCTGGCCAGCCCCCACTGAAGGGGCGCATGTTCCAGTGGGCCCAACGGACCACAATGGTACAGGACGCCATGAGACCCAGGAGGCGCAGGAAGTCCCGGGCAAGGCGCAATTGCCCAACCAGAAATGATTGGGCAAAGGAGGAAAGAACCTCGACCTTGTCCGCCGGGAGCCGTGCCCTGGCTCGAAGAGAGTAGAGCTCTGCCCCGATGAAAAGAATCACCTGCTTCGGCTCGAGTTCCGACTTGGCCTCATTGATGAGGAGGCCGACCTGAGAGCAAACCTGGAGGGCCAGATCTCTGGACTGCTCCACCTCCTGTCTGGAGGGGGCTACTATCAGCCAATCATCCAGGTAAGGGTAAACCCGGACCCCTCGGTGCCGCAGGAATGTTATCACCACTGCCATGCATTTGGTGAAGACCCTGGGAGCTGGAGATAAACTGAAGGACATGGCTTGGAACTCGAAAAGGGATCACTCCGCTCGAAAGCGAAGGAACCTCTGATGTGACGGACGGATAGGGATGTGAAAGAACGCGTCCTGCAGGTCCAGAGAGCAGAACCACACACCGTGTTCCAAGGATGGTATTATCTGAGCCAGAGTGACCATCCTGAAGGTTCGAGACCTTAGGAACTTGTTTAGGTCGTGTACGTCGAGAATGGGGCGCTAGCCCCCCATCCGTTTCGGAACCAGGAAGTACCTGGACACGAACCCCGGGTTTGAGGGGGGGTCCGCCACCTCTCTTATCACCTCCTTCTCAAGGAGGAGAGTGATGTCGGCTAGGTGAGCTGACAGCGAGGCTTCGGACCCCGAGGCCACCCGAGGTGCGACGGCTCTGAAGGGTGGGGCCTGCTCTAACTCCAGAGGCAGGCCCTTTCCCACCACCTCCAACACCCACCGGTCTGTGGTGATAACGGACCAGGCGGAAAGAAAGTGGCGGAGCCGCCCACCCCATGGGGGGCACCTGGGGTGAGGAGATGGGGTTGGGGGCGACACCCCTCAACCCGTCACTGGGCAGGCTTGGAGGAAGGACCGGCCGAGGGACCTCCAGGGTCTTTACTTCCCTGTTTCCTGGAGGAGGAAGCCGCGGGCTTGGGTTTGGGACGCCAAGCGCGAGCCTGCTGGCCCTGATGCTGCTGGGCGGGCGTCTATGAGCGCGGGTAGACGAAAGGGCTTGGGTTGCGGTCTGCGGCCCTTGTCCCCTCTGAGCGGATGAGACCCGAGTCAAAGTGGCATTGGACTTTCGATCCTCTGGGTGGCCTTCCACTCCAGGGGTCAGAGGTCGGGTCCCCAGGAGGGACATCCGCCAGTTTGTGCTGGGTATCCGCTGAAGGTGGATATCCTCAGCTATGCCCGGGCGCGATAGCCACTGCGGCCGCGACTGACCTCACATGAGTCTCCAATGTCCAGAGCAGTCTGAAGGTTGCTTGCCCACCGCCCTGCCCTGGTCCCACACCTGCCTAATCATGGTCTGCAGGTCAGCCGGGAGATGAGGGACTACCTCGTCCAGGGAGCCCAACAGGGCATGGGAGAAATGTACCATAAGCACAGCCAAGCTGGCCTGACGAAGGCCAAGGGAGGACGGAGTTGTAGACTTTTCACCCGCATAGTCCAATTTCTTGACTCCTTGTCGGGAGGTTTGTCCATATCCCTAGCGTTTCAATGCGAGCAGCTGTCAGTAACAACCCCTCGGCTAAGGGATGTTCCGAGAAACCGGACAGGGAACGGTGGGACGCATACTTCCTGTGTCCTGGCCAAGGCGCGGGAGCAGGAAGCAGAGGCGCCCAGAGCTCCAAGGTCGGACGCCTACAATGGCCTCGGCCACAGGAAAGGGCTCCGTGTGGGATCCCTCGGTCCAACATCTCCGTGAGGGTACTTGGCCCGCTTGGATACGGGCTCGAGCTGCATCCCGGTGGACTCCGAGATGAGCCTGAGCAAACCCAGGAAGGACGAAGGGCTGTCGTCCAGCGACTGACCTCCAGAGGACTCCAAGTCCACTCACCTGGAGAACAGGGAGGAATTGTCGTCGGACTCAGAAGAGTCCGCAAAGAGCTGCCTCGGGCCTGAGCCACCCTCCACCTGCCGAGGGCAATCGGGAGTGAGGGTGACCGACAGCCTATGGGGCAGACCCTGAGCCGACCGAGACTTCTTGGTTGGAGCCCCAAACAGCGGCTGTGGAGGCGGAGGTTCCACCGGAATCGGTGGAGCAGCTGGTTTTGGCCAAACAACCGGCCTGGGAACAGGCTCCTCGGTGAGTCGAGAGGGGTTGTTTGGCCGCTCCGGTGACAGCCACTTAATGGCCGGGAAGGCGACGCGCCAGCTTGTTCCCGGTCAGAAGGAGTTGTTGCTACATGAGGTCCTCATGCCGTCGACGAACTTACGTCGAGCTTCCTCATCCGAGGAGGAGGAGGACTGGCGAGGACGAGCGGCGGCGCCGCTTACCGTGGTGCCGAGACCATCTATGACGGCAGGATCGGCTGGACCGCGAAGAAGTCCGAGACCGAGACCAAGAACCTTGGCCTTTCCGAGGGCGGTGCGGGGAGGGGACGGGTGGAACCGGCCCTCCCCGCCCGAGGTTCACCCAGGGCTCCGGAACCGAGGCACCCAAGGCTAAGCGGATCTCAACCCCACCGGGAACCGGTGAGAGGATTCTGTCGCCGGTCGACAACCCATCCAACGGGTTAAGAAGATCCCGACCGCGCCGATGGGAGTCTCGATCAACTGACCTGACGGGACACTGTGAGAACAATGGTCGAGCGGAAGCGATCAACCGAAGTCAATGGCCGACAACTCAGGGAGAGGAACCTTCCCGCCTCCAAGAGCGCCGACAGAGGGACCTACCTTGTCTTTCTTCTTGGACCGAGAGAAGGTCCAGCAGGCGTTGGTCCCTCCTCTAGTGGAGAAGGACAGACAAAGCTCCTTAAAGGAAGCTGTGCAAGAGGAACCCAGGGAGAGCAGGATAAATGCCGCGTCGGGAAGATGCCTTCGCGCCTCTCTTGAGGCGATCATCTCACTATCTAGCTGATCCGCTGAGCCCACACTACCTTGAGCATGCGACCGGGCCTCTTTTGACTTCACCAGAGTAAAACGTTTCTCAGGGTGCCCCAGTTGTAAGCGGGACGCCGCGGTCTTCGAGGCGTGGGCTGAGAAGGAAGAGCACAGGTAAAGCCCTGCGTGGTCGTGCTCAAGGCCTAAACAGTAGACACATGTGGAGTGCAGATCCGTCCGAGACATCTTCTGCCCGCAAGGGCACCTCCGAAAACCGGGAGTCGATTTGTCCATTGCAGCCGCGAGGGATAGAAGACCGAAGTCTATAATGCAAAAAACTTTTAAATTCGGAAAACCTAAGAATTAGGAACCAGTCTTATACGCAGAGCGTTAAGAAGGGAACCTGAGCTTCCAAGCAGTAAGGAAGATCTGGCATCATGGGGCGTCCGAGAGTTTTACCACCCGGGTGGGTGGGAGAAGCCAGCTTGAAGACCTTCCGGCAAGATTTAAAGCGGCAAGGATACCTGCCAGACAGTGTGGATGAACAACATATCCATGTCCCTAGAAAACAGTTTTCAAGTCAAGCATTTAAGCTCTGCTGAGGACAAAGGCTCAAAGGGTTGTATAAGCTGAGTAATGCAAACATTAAGGTCCCAAACAGGGCAGGGTCCCTGAATGATGGATTGGTATGACAATCCCTTGAAAAACTTAGAGAATACAGGATGAGCCGAAGGGAAGAAGGCTTACCTGCTGAAAGGAAAGCAGAGACAGATGTCAGATGCACTCTTAGTGTAGCTGGTCTGAGTCCCAAGCTATTAAGATAAACCATATAGTCAAGGACTGTGGGCAGGCCAGCAGACTCTGGAGAAACATGCTTCCCAGAGCACCATACTGAGAATCTTTTCCATTTGGAGTTGTAAGTGCTTCTGGTGGAAGGCTTCCAAGAAGTCTGTAGGATATCCGTAACACCTTGAGAGAGAGGTGTAAATCAGCAAACTCTAACTCTTCAAGAGCCAGGCCTTGAGATTGAGAGATTTGGATACCAAACCTCCCCTGAGCACAGGTTAACAGGTTGTATTCCTGGAAGAAACAGAGGAAGGTGGACTGCTAAGGACAACAGGAGGGTACCAGGGCTGTCTGGCCAGTCTGGAGCAATCAGAGTCACTTTGCAGGCTGAGACCTGATTTTGACTAACACCTGAACAGGAGAGGGAGGGGAAAAGGCATACAGGAACTTCCTTCCCATTGAGAACTAGGCATCCAGGGGACTGAGCCCAACACTGTGGGCCTGCAGCAAAAGAGGGAAGTTGTGATTGTCTGGGGCGCAAAAGATCTATCTGTGGGTGCCCCATCTGGAGCACTGTCACCTTCAAAACCAGGGGCTCAGAGACCATTAGCAGTGGCCCTGAGATATCCTGTTGAGAACATCTGCCAGGACATTGTCCTTGCCTGGGAGGTGTACTGCTGTAAGAGAGGTGTTCAGAGAATAGGCCAGAGACCATAACTTCATTGCTTCTATGCACAAGGCCGTAGACCGAGTGCCCCCTTGCTTGCTGATATACCACATTGTGGGGGTATTGTCTGTCCTGATCTGAACTACTTTGTTCTGAACAGACTTCGAAAAAACCTGAAGTGCTAGAAACACTGCTCTGAGTTCTAATAGATTGATGTGAAGAAGAGATTCCTAAAGAGACCACAACCCTTGGGAGGTCAGGTCTCCCAAGTGAGCTCCCCACCCCAAGAGGGAGGCATCTGTAGTAAGGATTAGAGAGTGAGAGTGAGACTGAGTGACAAAAGGAATTCCCTGTCTTAGATTGTCCTGATCCTGCCACCACTGCAATGCCTGGATCAGGGGTTCGAGTCACTGGGATCAGTTTGGCCAGAGGATCCTTTTCTGAGACAAAGGCTCTCAAGTGGAACTGAATGTCCCTCATCTGAAATCTTGCTCCTGCACCACTGCTGTAGAAGCAGCCATGTGCCCAGGAGCTGTAAAAATGCCTTGCTGGTCGAGACACCTGGAGGGTGAATGAAGAGGCCAGTGAAATAAGGGTCCTTGCCCTGTCCAGGGGAAGGAAGGCTTTTGCCTTTACTGTATCTAGCTCTGCGCCTATGAAGGTTGAGGAGCTGTACAGGCTCTAGAACTGACTTTGAAAGATTCAGAAGAAACCTGAGAAGCAAGCAGTTGCTGGAGTTATCTGTAGGTGTAACTTGACTTGGTCTGGGGACTGGCCTACTATGAGCCAGTCGTCCAGGTATGGGAAGATGAAATCCTTTTCTGCTTAGGAAGAGCAACTACTACTGCCAGGCATTTTAGAGCACCCTTGGAGCAGAGGTTAGCCCAAGGCATTGCTCTTGAATTGGTAGTGGCCTGAGGGCAGCTCAAACCGAGGTATTTTCGGGTGGGAGCTTCTGATGAGAATATGGAAATAGGCATCCTTGAGGTCCAGGGAGACTAGCCAGTCCCCTGGCCTTAGAGAGAGTAGAATTATTCCCAGAGTCACCATTTTGAACTTTGGCTTTAAAAGGTGCTTGTTTAAATATCTGAGATCCAGGATGGGCCGCCATTCTCCTGTCTTTTTGGGGCGAGGAAGTACCTGGAGTACAATCTTTCCTTTGTGTAGGGGTGGAACCCTTTCTATAGCTCTGAGAGCCAAGAGGGAAGAGACCTCTGCCTCTAGGGCAAGTGCCTCTGAGGGATTTGCAGGTGGAAAGGATCTGGTTCTCATCTTTGGAAATTTTCTGAAACTGAGAACCAGTCCCTGGCTTACTACTTCCAGGACCCATTTGTCTGATGTTAAAGACATCCAGTCCTGGACAAAGTAAGCCAGCCTGCCCCCTACCGGTAGTGGAGAATCGGCCCTGGCAAACCCATCAGGGTGCCTGTTTGGCAGGGGCTTTAGGCTGAGGGGTGAAAACAGGCCTGCTTGTACCCCATCTGTCTCTCCCTCTAAAGAACCCCCTATGAGCATAAGCAGAAGAGGAGGCCTGGGCTTGGTAGAAAGGCCTATGAAAAGGCCTGCCCCTGCCCCTGGGATGCTGCCTCTGAGGAGTGGCTTGCCTTTCCTTGGCCCGAGCACTCCTATAGGTGGTCCTGTACTCATCTATTTTCTTCATGTAGTTCTCTGTTTGCTCCCCAAACAGAGAATTACCCACAACAGGAAAATCCATGGCCTTAGTCTGGGTATCCTGAGACAGGCTAGTACATCTGAGCCAAGCCATCCTATGAAGGGCCACAGATGTAGCCATGACTCTAGATGAAACATCATTGGAGTCCACTGCAGCATGGAATTGCACCTTGGATGCCTCAATACCATCCGCAGCTACCTGCTCCAGCTCCTTGGCAAGCTGGCCAGGGACCTGTTTAGCTAAAGCATTACAGTGTCCCATCTAGATTTCTGATATCTAGCTGTATAGGCCATATAATTGGCCTGCCTGAGTCCCAAGGATGCTGCCATGTACTGTTTCTTTGCCATGGCATCAATCCTCCTGGAGTCCTTATCTGGGCGTGTATGAAGCCAAGGGTATATTTGCCTTATCACAGGCTGCAGCCTGCACTACCCCAACATGACTGCATTGCTGGGTAAGGAACTCCGTATCTGAGCCTGAAAGAGTATACCTCTTGTTCATTCTCTTATCCACAGGAGGTATAGAATTAGGAGTCTTCAAAATTTTTATTGTCTGTTTCCCAAAAGACTTATGAAGGGGAATAGACAGCCTCCTGGACTCTGGGATATCCATCATTTCAACATAGTCAGGCTACTCCTGGTCATCCACAGCTTCTTCCATAAGAAGCTGAAGAGTTTCAGCCACTTTCTTGTAAAACATGAAATGGGAGGGGGACTCAGAAAGCCTAGGAGGAGACACTCCTGAAGGTCTGTCTGGGGAGATGTCCGGTCAATGGGCACATCCAGACTTTCATAATCACACCACTTTCATCATACTCTCCTTCCTCCTCCTCCGGTTCATAAAATTCCTCTAAATCATAATCCAGAACTGGTGGAACCGACCGAACAGAGCACCTTCCTAATGGTGCCGGTTCGGTCGGAACCGGGGATAGCGACTGAACAATTTTTATCGCTTTGGCTATTTCATCAGTGGTTGGAGAAAGAACTTTTGGATCCGCACCGGCTGATTTATCCCTTCTTGATCTCTTAACCGGAACAGACTCCTCGGAATTGGTTCTCCTTTTGCCCGAAGAAGTTTCGCCCTGGTCAGAGGGCACTCCTTCTGGTTCGGTTGTAACCAAACCGGGCTGGCCATCCGGGTCAGCAGACTTTTTGGCCTCCCTTTCCCTGAGCCTACCAACTCTCTTTTCAGGGTAGCTACAGGAAGATTTTTACAAATCTGGCAGTCTGAATCGAGGTGGTCAAACCCCAGACAATCAACACACGTGGTGTGGGGATCAGCCTTAGCAAAGACTTCCCCACACACTCTACAGTGTTGAAACCCAGCGGGCCCGGTTTTTCTTTGGGTTTCTCAGACATGGCCAGTCCTAACAAAACTGTACCCTTTTTCAGCAATCGCCAGGCAAGACACCCTTATCGGTTCCTGACCGTGTTACGGTCGTGGAAAACCGTAATAAAACTGTTTTTTTAGAACCGATAAGAACCGTAAACACACTCTAAAAGCAGAAATAAAGATTTTAAACAACCTGATCGGTTCAAACCGAACCGATCCCACGCTTACAAGCTCCACACAGAATAACAACAAAAATAAACCTATCTAGTACTCACGAATACCACAGACAGAGACTGAACCGATAGGTTACGGTTTAAATTCGGTCGAAAACCGAGAAAAACGGTACTTTAACCGACAAACTGAACCGAGCAAAGGAGAAATCTCCGGAGTGACTGTTCAGTGAGGCGGAGTAAAGAATCTGACGGTTTGAGTTCAAGCAGCAACAGACCAAGTCTCAACCGAGCTCGAGGTCAGCGTTCCACGCCTGGCATGGAAAGTTAACTCTTTCATCTCCGGGGCAGTTCGAAGGTTGGACCTCACTGCAATTTGTCAGAATACAGCAAGACTTCATGTTGTTTGAATCAGAGGTGCAGAGAATAATCAGGGATACGAAGGAAGGAAGGAGATCGTTTTGTTGTGGGGACCCTGAGGAGAACAGATTACCCTGGGCTCAGTATATGCCCCAGCGGTATTTGAATACCAATTTTATGCCTCTTTGCTGGATTTATTGGTGAGGGAGCAATTCCCAGGGCTAATAATTGGGGGGGGGGACTTGAACTGGGCCATGGACCTGAAAATGGACCATTCCGAGGGAAGGGAGAAGCTCGGGGGCAATGCAACAATGGCAAGAGGGAATGGCGGAATTGGAAATGGTGGATGTATGGCGAACTGCAAATCCAGGAGCGAGGGAATATACGTTTTTCTTGAACCCTCATAAACTATGGACGCGGATAGACTACATATATGCTACAAGAGAATGGTACACGCGGGTGAGGGAGGTACAGCACAGTCCAATACATGTATCAGACCATGCTATGGTGATGGCGAGAATACAAGGGACGGAAAGATGGGGGACGCCTCCTGCATGGAAGTTTCCCACTTATCTGGCCCAGAATGAGGAATTTAGAAAGCACCTGGAGGATAGCTGGGATCTCTTCATGGCTACAAATGATAAGGAGGGCACCTCGAACAATATTTTATGGGAAACGGGCAAGGTATTTATGAGGGGAGCAATTATTGAATATGTTTCCCGTGTAAAGAAAAGAGATGCACAAAGGAAGGAGCTAGAATGTAAACTAAAGGAGTTAGAGAAAAGAGTGGCCCGAGGGGAAAAGGGAGAGGCCGCCTGAGAACTGGGAGTAATCCGGGAGGCACTGAACGCGCATCTAAGGGCAGAAGCGGGGAGGGCCAACCTGTTTAGTAGGAGATATATATTTGAATGGGGAAATAAACCGGGCCCAATGGTGGTTAACCTCATGAAGGGACACAGAAGAATGAATAGAATTTTGGGAGTGAGGGATGAGTAGGGCATTTTACAGAATAAAGAAAAGGAGATAGGGAATGCCTTTAGGGCCTTCTTTCAGAAGCTGTACCAGGCAGAGGATGAGGGAACTAAGGAAAGGATGGTAGATTTTTAAGAGAAAATAAAAGTACTGAGACTTACACAAGTGCAGCGGGAAAGGCTGGGAAAACCAATCACGGAGGGAGAGGTGCTGAGAGCTATTCAAAAGTTGCAGAAAGGGAAAGCAAGCGGCCCGGACGGGTATCCAGTGGAATATTACAAGCTGTTGGGGACCCAGGTTGCAAAAGTATTGTGCAGAGTGTTTCAGCAGGGGGAAGGGTTGGAAGAAGTCAGTTTGCCAGAGACATGTTATGATGCTAGTATATGCCTCATACCAAAGGAGGGAAAGGACCCAGCCCTGTGTGCCTCATACAGGCCAATATCATTGTTGAATTGTGATCTGAAGATAATGGCTAAAATTTTGGCCAGTAGGTTAGAGGAAATTTTGCTGGGGCTGGTTCACCCAGACCAAACGGGGTTTATCAAAGGACGACAGTCGTATCATAATATGAGGAGGCTACTTAACGTACTGTGGAGGGCAGGAAAGGAGAAAGAAGATACTGGGATCCTCTCAATGGACGCCGTAAAAGCGTTTGATAGGGTGGAGTGGAAGTATTTGTTTGAAATACTGGGGAAGTTTGGTCTGGGTGAAACTTTCCTAGAGTGGGTAAAGGCGATGTATAGAAAGTCCAGGGCGCAGGTAATTGTAAATGGGGGCAGGTCGGGGAGCTTCAGCTTGGCGAGAGGTACGAGGCAGGGCTGCCCGCTCTCCCCGCTATTGTTTGCACTTGCTATAGAGCCTCTGGCAGTGGCAATTAGAGAAAGTAAGGACATACAGGGGGTGGGAGAAGGTGGCTTGCAGCAGAGACTGGCACTATATGCGGACAATATGCTGCTGTCTGTGAAGAATCCTAGGAGTTTGGCTCCTACTCTCTTGGCCTTGATTGAGGAGTTTGGGAAATTTTCGGGGTATAAAGTTAATTTGGAATAGCCAAAAGTTATGTGGCTTAAGGGTTCGGGTGAGGAGATTAAGCATTGGGGGCTCAAGGCATATTTGGAGTGCAGTGGGTAGATCTTTGGGATCACTGTATAACTTAAACTACAACAAACTGATAAAAATCACAGAAGCGACCTGAGAAGATGGGAGCACTTGCCCTGTCATGGTTGGGTAGAATCAATATAATAAAAATGAACATGCTGCCTAGGATCCTGTATCCCTTACAAATGATACACCTGGGCCTGACCAAGGAGGATGTGAATAGGTTGGAGAAGGCCTTTACTGCTTTTATTTCGAGAGGGAAACGTCCAAGGTTGAGTCTAGGGAAGCTAATCCGTCTTTCGGATGAGACGTTAAACCGAGGTCCCATCTGCCTGGATTGGTGGTAGTTCAGGTGGATGTTAAAGATCCCATGGCACTTATCGAAAAGAGTAGGGGAATTTCCCCGGTGTCCTGGCCAAATTTCCCTCATTCACTAAAAATACCACCAACAGCTTAATCTGGTTCAAGGTCAGTTGGCATTCATCTGTATCCCCCTCCCCCGGGTCGTGCCTGAAAATAGGCAGGATTTGTCTAGTGCACTTACCCGGTCAACAAAAATTAAATAAATAAATAAAGGCAGATGAGGGAAAAGGGGGGTTAAACTTTCCGGATTTGGAGAATTATTTTTTGGCTATACAGCAAAGGTATGTGGCAGACTGGGTACATAAACCTGAAGTAGCCAGATGGGTGGAATTGGAGCAGGGAGAGGCACAGGGGAAACTAACAGCATAGCTACACAGTAGAGGGTTAAGACCGTATAAGAGGGGAAAAGAAGTGAACCCTATGGTGGTACAGGTATTGATGGCCTGGAAAGTGCTGAAGAGGAGAGGATGGACACAAGGGAAAGAGACACTCTTGTTGCCGGTGGCAGGGAATCCCTACTTTCTGCCAGGAATGGAGGATAGTGGATTTGAGAACTGGGAGCGAAAGGGAATAGGTAGCCTGGGGCATCTACTGGTGAATGGGCGATTCTGCTCGTTGCAGGAGTTGCAAGAAAGGAAAGAATAGTTGAGTACCTAGAGGCCAGTGGAGCACAGGACCCAAGGCAGCATGGGTTCACAGTGGGAAGGTCATGTCAGACGAATCTAATAGATTTATTTGACTGGGTGACCAAAGTAGTAGACCAGGGAGGGGCTGTGGACATGGCCTACCTAGACTTTAGCAAGGCATCTGACACAGTCCCACACAAAAGATTAATAGTCAAATTAACCAGCCTGGGTAAAACACTGGCTGGACAACAGGACACAGAAGGTAATTGTAAATGGAGTCCACTCTGAAGAAAGGGGGGTTACTAGTGGGGTACCACAGGGTTCAGTATTGGGTCCAGTACTTTTTAATGTCTATCAGTGACATTGCAGAGGGACTGGAAGGAAAAGTATGCCTTTTGCAGATGACACAAAGATCTGCAATAGGGTTGATACACAAGGAGGCGTGGAAAGGATGAAAAGGGACTTGGCAAGGTTGGAGGAATGGTCGGAAGTATGGCAGCTAGATTCAATGCAAAGAAGTGCAAAATAATGCACCTGGAAACAAGAACCCTGGGGAAGAATACACAATGGGTGGGAGGTAGTAACAACAACAAAAAGGAAAGGGACCTGGGGGTAATCATATCAGATGACCTTAAGGTTAGCAAGCAATGTGAGAAGGCAGTAGGGAGGGCCGGGGTATACTGGGATGTATAGGAGAGGCATCAACAGCAGAAAACAGGAAGTTGTTATCCCTCTGTACAGACAGTTGGTGAGATCCCATCTGGAGTACTGTGTCCAGTTCTGGAGACCCCATCTCCATAAAGACAGACAGGATAGAGGCAGTCAGAGGAGGGCAACTAAAATGGTGCAGGGTCTGCAAGAGAAGCCGTTATGAGAAGAGACTAAAGGAGCTTAATATGTATACCCCTGAGGAAAGAAGGGAGAGGGGACATGATAGAAACTTTTAAGTACCTCAGTGGAATCAACAAAGTCCAAGAGGGTAGCATCTTTCAGAAAAGAGACTTGCAAGAACAAGGGGACACAATTTAAAGATAGAAGGAGGGTGTTCAGGGCAATGTGAGGAAGTATTATTTCACAGAGAGGGTAGTGGATGCATGGAACAGCCTTCCTGAGGAGGTTATGGGGTCTAAAACTGTGGGAGAATTCAAGAAAACATGGGACAGACATAAGGCAATTCTTGTGGTGGGTAGGAAGAAATAGGCTGTTGGTTAACTAGGATCTGTGGCCTATCCTGTAGGTAGGGAAATGGGCAGACTAGATGAGCCTAGCGGTCCTTATCTGCTGTCAAAGTCTATGTTTCTATGTTTCTAAGAAGTAGTAGGAAGGGACAAAAGGGATAGGTACCGGTACTTCCAGACCAGGGCATATGTGGGAAGTTTGAGAAAAGAAAATAAAGGGTTGTATGAAGTGGACCCGGTAGAGAGAGAATGATATATGCAGCTAGAAAGCAGGAAAAGGGGTTTATAGGTAGGGCTGCTAAGAGGAAGGCTATATTACCAGATAGGACAATAAGGACCAGGAAATTATGGGAGAGGGACCTTGGGAGGAGATATGGGACAAGAACTGGGACGCTACTGCTACAGATGCACTCCGAATAATGATATGCAACAAATATAAGGGACTTACTTTAAATTCATACACAGAGTATACCTACCACAGTGATAGTACACAAGGCAATCCTGGAAGTATCGCCTTGCGTGAAAGGTGTGGTTCGGAAAGGGGAACGCACGTGCACTGCTTCTGGGAATGCCCAATACTGCAGGAATATTGAGGGGAGTAGAGGATAGAGTGGGGAAAATAGCTGGAAGGAGCTCCAATGGACCCTCTAGGATATTTATTTGGAGTGGAGAATGGGGAGGAGGAGGAGGAATGGGTACCACTTCCCAGATGGATTAGGTGCTGTTCATCCTGGCTCGACATGGGATCCAGAATAGGGTTTCGCAAGTGGCACCAACAGTGCAAGGGTGGTGGAGGATGGTGCTAAAGACATTTGTACTTGAGAGGCTGACGATGTGATGGGAGGAAGGAAGAGGGATTTGAAAGGGCACTGGGCCCCGTTCTTAGCCTCCCTAACACAGGAAGAAAGTTGGATGTTATGGGAGGGTACGGGAGGATGAGAAAGGAAAAAAAGGAAGTGAAGAAAGGTATGTGAAAGTAGTAAAGAAGCGATGAAAGGGAGGATAAATAGTACGGAAAGGAAGGCTAAGCGAATGGATAGAAGGATAGAAGAGTATGGAAAAGAATGGATGGAGTTGAAGATTGAAGGTACCAGGCAAGAGAGTAATTAATGGCTGCACTTTTTTTTTTTTTTTTTTTGATTGATTTGTCTTGATTTGATCTGACATATTTAATCTTAGTTTGTGATATATTAATAGATATAATTTTATACCAGTATAAAGCAACGTAATGCAATTCTGTAGAAATCAACTGTAAAATAGTGTGGAGTGAAGAGAGTAGTCTCTGCGAGATACAATGGTAGTAACTGGATGAATAAGCTATATGTTTGATTGTATGTAATAGGTTCTTAGAAAAACAAAAAAATACTATACAAAAAATACAAACATTTTCAGTATATCGATATTCTAAACCATGCACAGCAAAATGTTTAAATAAATAACACTTTTAAATATTTTTGGTTCAAAGACAAAATTAATAATGGCATAATTTGTTCTGGTAATGTATTAAGGAGTTACAGTACATAAAATCCTTGTCTCACCTTGGTAACCCAAAATCTTCCCCATGCTTTCACAGGCTAGGCTGCAAAAGCAACGGACGCATAAAAAATATATGATGGACTTAGAATATAAACACAGGCTGGAAATGCTAGGATTGTAATCCTGTATTTGCTCTCCTGAATCTATCACCAGGCTGTGCAGCTTATCTGGGTGCATCATTCTGTGGTTCTGCCCTCAGGAAGTGTCACTGGGGCACATGCTGTTTAAAAACAAACAACAAAAAAAAAAACACACAAATGAGTGTGTTTGCTTGCTTAGGTGGGCCGCAGGGCAGGCAGCATGGACTGCCCAGCTTGCCCTCCCACACCGCCTTCAAATAAATATGTATCAAATAACAACCGTTATCTTATCGTCATTATAGGCAAGGGTAATTTGAGTTCTGTGTATGACATGTGCCATACATATAACTCAAAAAAATGATTGCCCATTCATCACGATGAAGTAGACATTATCATCTATATATAATAAAGGCATGAAGAGAAAAAGTGATCCAATAGCGGAACCAAAGCACATTGCCTAATTTGCAGCTTACAGATCCTGGATTTTGATAAATGTTAACAGGAGGGTAACTGATTTCTGCAGATAAAAATTTCTATCAGTCAAAGTGCAAAGGGCATGCAGTCACAGCACATTGCAGAAGCAGTTTGTATGGAACTACATAAACATCCTGCAGCACTAGGCATGCACAGGCTATGCTGCCGAAAGTGGAAATATTCATGATGGTTCAAGTTCCTAGTGTGTTAGAACTTGCATCTGTTCCCATTTGTTTCTAGGCTGTGAGTGAGCAACCTCGGCTCTAATCTTCTTGCAAAGTGGTGGATGAATAATTACAGGAGAATGTAAAATTAAATATTGCTAATGACTCAATCTTCAGCAGCCATAGGATATACCAGAACAGAATTTTGCTTTGTGTAGCACATTTCATATACAGTACCCAGTATCTCAAAAACTTTATAAAGCAATGACATGGGTACTGTTAGTACAGTAACTGTACACTGATCAATATGGACGACATTATATGTTTAACAATGTCCCACAAACTGCATTAGCTTTGGTTTTACTGAGAAAGAATGTTGGTCACGACACTAGGGCAATGCCCTGCTCTTTCTTGAAAGGTGCCAAGAGATCGTTACAGTAAGTTGACTTCACAAATAATCCAAATAAGGCACATACACATGTAATTAAAATGAATTTCTACCTTCCAGGTTTATTATACTCTCTTCCTTTCTTGCAGAGGCATTTTTTAACATCACAACGCTGGTGACGTTGTAAAAGTTCTTGGTATGCATTTTCCTCCAGTTCCCAAGATGCATCTCTGCAAAAAAATTATCCATGTAAACAAAAATCATCAAGCTACAAATACCTACTGGACACTTTTAGCAATTCTGGGTTTAATTTTTATATTTGAGTGAATAGTTTTGTTTGTGAAAATTAATGGGGTTGAGGAAAACAATTTAAAATTCTATGTAAATCAGATACAATGCAGATGGGAACAGTAAAGGTGCTCTTAACTTTTCAGCACTGACCTGGAAAAAAAGAATTACTCACCATAGTAATGCTGTTTCTTCTCAAGTGATCCAGCAGTATTCACAATATGCAATAATTCCCCAGGAATGAGTAGCCCAGAGACTGGAATTTGATGCTAATTATGGAATACAGTATAAGAATCAAGTTCAAACTCTGCTCTGTGGTCACACTCCACCCTGCCTCCTAATGTCAGATTTCTAAAGCTAGGATAAGCTGTGATAATTAAACTACCTAAAGGGGTAAAAAAAATATTTTTAGCATTTTGCAAATAAACTTTTAAGAACTCTTAAAATTACAAGGCAGAACAAGAAATACTGAAAAAGATTTGCAATCAGACCACTGAGCAACAATTTAAAGGAACTGGAACAAGTAATGCTCAAGCAAATGGAAACAAGCGTATTCTTGTTTGAACCTACTGATACGGAAAAGGAGGCAGGGTATGGGATAGCGAATACTACTGATGGGTCCTATAAGAAGCAACAACATTACTATGGTAAGTAATTTTTTTTTTCATCTAACCTCAGGAATCCAGTGTATTCACAAAATGCAGACAACACAGCAATGCCTTAGGAGGCTGGGTCCAGAACCTATTTAAGAAAATGTTCTGCAAAACATCTGTGCCAAAGCTGGCATCTCTTCTGGACGGTATGGTCCAGATGAAAAAAATACTTACCATAGTAATGTTTTTTCCAGGGGATCCGTCGTTATGCTTAACATATGCATTTTAAACTGGCAGGCTGAAGTAACCTGGAGCTTGTGCATGGAATCTGGAATGAAATTCAAACTCTACCAAATAGGTGTCACTGTGCTCTGCAGACCAACAACAAATCCTTTTGTAGCCTAACTCAAGGAAACCCGCCCACTCTTCTAACTTATCTATAGCTAAAACAACATTAAAGGATGGCACAATATGGCAGACCAATAAAGTTACTAGAACAAATTAATTTTGTGATTGGTAAATGAACAACTGAAATACAGGCAATTAAAGAGGAATACAGACTGATTATTGTGCAACCTTTTCCTGGCCTTGGAAGAGGAGGTAGGGTGGGAGATTTAAGCATGATGAGGGATCCCCTGGAAGAAAAAACTATGGTAAGTATTTTTTACTTCAAGCCCTAGAAATCCCTCATTATGCTTAACATCCGCAGACTACAAAGCAGTATCTAGGGAGGATGGGTACAGAAATACAGGTTACTCACCTGTAACAGGAGTTCTAGGAATGGTATATGTTGTTCATCCACACTCATTGGCAGTATCCTTGCCGCTTTAAATCTTGCCGGAAGGTCTTCAAGCTTGCTCCTCCCACCCACCCGGGTGGTATAACTCGGCTCCGCCCCATGGCTTAGATCTGGCCGCTGGAAGCTCAGGTTGTGCGTCGGGCCGGGAGGTTCAGGAAATGTGGTGGGATGAACAATACATACCATTCCTAGAACTCCTGTTACAGGTGAGTAACCTGTATTTCTAGGACATGGATATGTTGTTCATCCACACTCATTGGCAGACTCCTAGCAGTTCTCCGGGAGGAGGAGGCAAGACGCACACCCCATATACTTACTTGGGAAAGAGAGACTGGAGAACCGAGGCCCCAAAACCAGCATCCCGGGCGTGACTCAAGGTCGATGTGGTAGTGGGTAATGAAGGTGTTTGCTGACTTCAGGTAGCAGCCCTGCAGATTTCTGGATAGGGACGCCCTGGAAGCAGCCACCGTTGCAGCAGTATGGCGGGTAGAATGAGCTCTTATCCTCTGGGAGCTCCATGCCCGCTAACTTATAGCAGAGATCTATGCAGGAGGTTACCCACCTGCTTATCGTCCGCTTGGCTGCAGGTCTGCCAGATGCGGCTTCAGCGTAGGTGACAAACAGCTGGCGAAACCTCTCCCAATTTCAGCCATGCGCTCCTTATAATAAGCGTAGCCTCTCTAGGGTCCAGAGTATGGAGCCTATATTCGACCCGAGGTGTGATTGGGGTAGAACACCGCAGAGTCAACACCTGGTTAAGGTGAAACTCCGACACCACCTTCGGAAGGAATTTCGGGTGGGCGCAGGACAATCCTTGTCCCTGTGGAAGACCAGGTAAGGAGACTCGATGGAAGCGCCTGGAGCTCTCCCATCCTTCTGGCTGACGTGATAGCCACCAAGAAGGCGGTCTTCCACGACGGTAGGAGAGAGAGCACACCTGTGCATAGGTTCGAATGGCTTGCCCATGAGCTTTGCCAGTACTAGCAGTAGATCCCACGGAGGTGGGGTTCCCGCACTGGAGGGAAGTGATCAAGGCCTTTGAAAAAGCGCCAGACCACCTTCTCCTGCCACTGTCTGCTTCCGCCCGTGCCCGGTAAGCAGAGATGGCTGCCAGGTGCACCTTAGGGTCAGCCGCTCAAGCCCTTGACTAGAAAGGGACCATAAATAGTCCAAGATGCTTGCCAAGGAACAGGAGGAAGGGTCCAAGCCCTTGCTCTGACACCAAATGGAAAACCTTTTCCATTTGAAGGCATAGCATTTTCTGGTCGACTCTACGGGACGCCTCAACTACATTGAGGACCTCGTCGGAAAGACCCAAGCCTGGAACTCTAGCCGCTCCAGGAACCAGGCCGTCCAGGTGCAGGGATTGAAGGTCCGATGGAACACCTTCCCTGATTGACTGAGAGCAGGTCCGGCGAGCTGGAAGCTGCCGCGGAGTCCTGGAGCTGAGACTGAGGAGATCTGGGTACCAGAACTGGCGAGGCCAGTCTGGGGCTATCAGAATCACCTGCGCCTTGTCCCTCCTCGCCTTGAGAAGCACCTTGTGATCAAGGAAATGGGGAAAGGCGTAAAGAGGCCCGGGTCCACTGCCTCGAGAAGGCATCCCCTGCAGCGAGCCCTGCTGAGGGGGCGGGCATGGAACAGACTCAGCTTCGCGCTTCCATGGAGGCAAACAGGTCCACCTGAGGTGTGCCCCAAAGGGAGAACAGATGCTGTACTACCTCCGGAGGAGACCACTCGTGGGATGCAGCCCTATCCGGCTCAGGGCATCGGCCAGGGTGTTGGAGGCTCCTGCCACGTGAATGGCTAGGAGATCCGCTCCAGGCTGCGAGACGAGTGACCAAATGCGGAGAGCTTCCTGCATAGAAGCATGGAGGCGCTGCCCCGCCTCTGGCGGTTTAGATAGTACATGGTCGTGGTATTGTCCGCCTGGACTCGGACCACTTGACCCCGGAGGAACGGAGCAAAGGCGTGGAGAGCTAGGCGGACCGCCAAAGCCCAGCAGGTTGATGTGGCATCGGGACTCCCCGCTGGGGACTCAGAGGCCATGAGCCCGTGTTCTCCAGATGGGCACCCCAACCCATCAGAGAGGCATCGGTCGACAGAGAGACCGCCGCTCGGGCGGACGAACGGGATGCCCTCCTGCAAATGATCTGGAACGGTCCACCACTGGAGAGCGCTCCACATCCCCTGTGTCACCGACAAGCTGGTCCAAGGGATCGCAGCGCTAGACCACTGGCTGGCCAGTCCCCACTGAAGGGGACGCATGTTCCAGCGGGCCCAACGGACCACGCTGGTACAGGCCGCCATGAGACCCAGGAGGCGCAGGAAGTCCCGGGCAGGGCGCAATTGCCCAACCAGAAATGATCGGGCAAAGGAGGAAAGAACCTCGGCCCTGTCCGCCGGGAGCCGCCATTCTGGCTCGAAGAGAGTCGAAGCTGCCTCCTCGATGAATAAAAATTCCACGTGCTTCTCGCTCGGAAGTTCCGACTTGGCCTCGTTGATAAGGAGGCCCAGTTGAGAGCAGACCAGGAGGCCAGATCTCTGACCACCGCCTCCTTCCTGGAGGGAGCTGCTATCAGCCAGTCGTCCAGGTAAGGGTACACCCGACCCCTCGGGCGCCAGAGAGGAATGCTGTCACCACTGCCATGCATTTGGTGAAGACCCTGGGAGCTGGAGACAAGCCGGAGGGCATGGCTGAACTCGAGAGATCCTTCCACGAAGCGAAGGAATCTCTGGTGAGACTGGACGGATAGGGACGTGAAAAAACGCCCCTGCAAGTCCAGAGAGCAGAACCACACGCCGCTCCCAAGGATGGTATTATCTGAGCCAGAGTGACCATCCTGAAGGTTCGAGACCTTAGGAACTTGTTTAGGTCGTAGGTTCGAGAATGGGGCGCCAGCCCCGCCGTCTGCTGAACCAGGAAGTACCTGGACACAAACCCTGGGTCTGAAGGAGGGTCCACCACCTCTTACCACCTCCTTCTGGAGGAGGAGAGCGGCGTCGGCTCACACGAGCCGCCAGTGAGGCTGGGATCCCGGCCTCCGAGGCGACGGCTCTGAAGGGTGGTGCCTGCTCGACTCCAGAGGTAGGCTCTTCCCACCACCTCTAGACCCACCTGTCCGTGGTAACAGCGGACCAGGCGGAACGGAAGTGCTGAGCCGCCTCCACGGGGACCAGGGGTAAGGTGACGGGATGGGGCTTACACCTTTCAGCCCTGCCACTGGCAGGCTTGGAGGAGGGACCGCCGAGGGACCTCCTGGGCCCTTTCTCCTGCCTCCTGTTAGAGGGAAGCCGGGCGCTTGGGTTTGGGATGCCAAGGCCGAGCCTGCTGGCCCTGACGTTGCTGGGCCGGGCGCAGCGGGGCACAGAATGACGTAAAGGGCTTAGGCTGTGGTTTATGCCTTTGTCCTTCTGAGCGGAAGAGACCGAGTCCAAGGTGGCATTGGACTTCTCGATCCTCTGCAGGTGACCTTCCACCCCAGGGTCAAGAGGTCAGTCCCCAAAAGGGAACATCCGCCAACTTGTGCTGGGTATCCGGCAAAGGTGGATATCCTCAGCCAAGCTCACCGACGCATAGCCACTGGGCGTCCGCCACCGATCTGGCACATGAGTCCCTACATCCAAAGCAGTCTGAGCTGCTGTTTGGCCACTGCTCTCCTGGTCCCGCACTCTGCTTAACCGTAGTCTGCAGATCGGGCGGGAAGATGAGGGATGACCATCCAGGGAGCCCAACAGGGCATGAGAAAATGTGCCATGAGGACGGCCGAATGGCCTGACGAACCGAGAGAGAGGACGCAGAGCAGACTTTTCACTTCAACATAGTCCAATTTCTTGACTCCTGTCAGAGGTTTGTCCACATCCCTGGCGCTACGGGGCTGCCGAAAACGCTGTCGGTAACCAACCCCTCAGCAGAGGTGTTCAAAACCGACAAGGAACCTGTAGGGGACTCATACTCTCCTGGCCATCCTGGCCGGGGCGCAGGGCAGGAAGCAGGGCGCTCCAAAGTTCCAGTGCCGGACCCACTATGGCCTCGGCCACCGGAAAGGCCTCCGTCGGAGAATCCCTCGGTCCAGAATCTCCGTGAGGGGATACTGGCCCGCTTGGAACGGGTTCGAGCCCATCCCGTAGACCCGAGATGAGTCAAGAGTCCTAGGAAGGACGACGGGCTATCGTCCATTGACTGACCTCCTGAAGACTCCAAGTCCAGTCGCTTGAGAAGAAGGAGGAATCATCTTCGGACTCGGAAGAGTCCTCGAAGAGCTGCTCTGGCCTGAGCCACCCTTCACCTGCCGGGTCGGTCGGGAGTGAGGGTAACTGACAGCCGATGGGGTAAACCCTTAGCGCACCGAGAATCCTTGGTCGGAGCCCCATTGGTGGCTGTGGAGGCGGAGGTTCCACCGAATCGTGGAGCAGCTGGTTTTGGCCGCAACAACCGCCTGGTAGGGCTCCTCGGACAAGTCGAGGTTGTGTCGGCCGCTCCGTGACAGTTATTCTAATGGTCGGGAAGGCTTCGAGTCGGCTTATTCTCGGCCAGTGAGGAGCTGTTGCAAACATAATGTCCTCGCATCACGACGACTTTACGGCCAAGCCTCCCTCATCCGAGGAGGAGGACGAGGACGCAGCGGGCGACGCCGCTTATCATGGGTGCCGAGACCAGACCGCCTATGACGGGTGGGATCGGGTGGACCGCTGAAGAGGTCCCAGGACCGACCGAGTCCCGCAATCCGGGTCGGTGCGGGAGGTGTCGGCCGGAACCGCACTCCTTCGCTCGAAGGTCCATCCGAGGGCTCCGGAACCGAGGGCACAGGCGCAGCCCACGGGATCTCAACTCCTCCCGGGGAACCGGGAGAGGGAATCTCGCTGCCAGCTGCGACAGCCCGTTCAATGGGTCGAGAAAATCTCGACTTCATCAGTGGGAGTCTCGTCAACTGACCTGATGGGACACCGTGAGGCCAGGGCCGGGCCGAGCGGTCGATCGGTCGACGGGTCGACGGCCCGGGAGGGGACCTTTCCCGCCTCCCAAGAGCTGCTGCGACGAGGGATTTACCCTTGTCCCTCTTTTGGACCGAATAAGGTCCAGCAGACGCAGGCCCTTCCTTTAGTGGAGAGGGACAGACAAAGCTCCTAAAGGAAGCCGTAGGAAGAACCCAGAGAGAGCGGGATAAATGTCGCGGCCGGGAAGATACGCTCGCCGCCGCCTCTTCGAGGGCGACCATCCGGCCGGAGCTGATCCGCCGGTCACGCTGACACCGCCAACCGGCCTCCTTGGACTCCACCGAGGGAACGCTTCGGGACGGCTCCAGTTGCAATCGGGCAGCACGGTTCTCCGAGGACGTAGGCCGAGAAAGATGAGCACAGGTCGCAGCTCGCGGGTCGTGCTCAAGGCCTAAGCAGTAGACACACGTGGAGTGTGGATCCGTCGAGACATCTTCTGCCCGCATGGGCATCTCAAACCGGGAGTCGATTATGTCGTCCACTGGGGATCAAGATGAAGTCTTTTGCAAAATTTTATTTTAAATCCAGAAACGGAGAAATAGGAACTAGTCCGAAACGAGAGTCAAGAGAGGGAACCTGAGCTTCCAAGCGGTAAGGAAGATCTGGCGTCATGGGGCGGAGCCGAGAGTTATACCACCCGGGTGGGTGGGAGGAGCAAGCTTGAAGACCTTCCGGCAAGATTTAAAGCGGCAAGGATACTGCCAATGAGTGTGGATGAACAACATATCCATGTCCCTAGAACCTATTTGGTGAAAAGGTTCTGCAGTACAGCACTGCCAAATTTAGCAGCCTCTCCTGGATTGTACATCCAGGCACTAGTGACTTGTAAAGTTATGCACTGTTTTCCAAGTACAGTAGTTGTGTTAAAGTTTCCCTGAGACACTGGGGTGGCTGTTTGCCAGCTTTCGAGTGACAGAATTGCATACTTGCCAACCATACGGGCCCACGCACTGAACAGGAGGCAGGACGATGTAAGTGCTTCGGAGTAGGACCAAGAATGGCCTCAGCAACAGAGACGGCAACCCCAAGGGAGTCATCCCTGTCCAAGAGCTCAGTCAAGGGGTACTTAACCCGCTTCTGTACCAGTTCCAAAGGGATACCCATAGACTCCGAGATTAAGCAGAGCAGAGCCCTAAGGATCCTAGTCCTTGCTCAGAAAGAAAAAAATTACTCACTTTAGTAATGTTGTTTCTTCTAATGGAGTCTTGCTGTATTGTGACATACGCAGCTAGGTCCTGCCTTTCAACTGCCCCGGAGAACAAAGAGTTAAACTTTTCATGGCCAGCATGGAATGTTCACCACAAGCTCAGCTGAAGCCCCGGTCTGCTGTTTAAACTCCAACCGTCAGATCTTTACGAGCAATACTCACTAGAAGTTCTGTGTGCAAACTGTAAAACTTAAAACTAGCCAACTGGCAACTGTATCTATATAAATACAGGTTACTCACCTGTAACAGGAGTTCTAAGAATGGTATATGTTGTTCATCCACACTGTCTGGCAGGTTCCTTGCCACTTTAAATCTTGCCGGAAGGTCTTCAAGCAGGCTCCTCCCACCCACCCGGGTGGTAAAACTCTCGGCTCCACCCCATGACGCCAGATCTAGCCTGCTGGAAGCTAGGTTGTGTGCTGAAGCCGGGAAGCCGGGTGGGTCGTGTGGATGAACAACATATACCATTCTTAGAACTCCTGTTACAGGTGAGTAACCTGTATTTCTAGGGACACGGATATGTTGTTCATCCACACTGTCTGGCAGACTTCTAGCAGTTCTCCAGGAGGAGGGAGGCAAGGTGCACATCCCCTACTTGGGAAATAAAGACTGGAGAACCAAGGCCCCAAAACCAGCATCCTGGTGCGACTTAAGGTCGATGTGGTAGTGGGTGATGAAGGTGTATGCCGACTTCCAGGCAGCAGCCCTGCAGATTTCCGGGATAGGGATATCCCTGGAAGCAGCCACCAATGCAGCGGTATGGCGGGTAGAATGAGCTCTTATCCCTCTGGAAGGCTCCATGCCCACCAACCTACAGCAGAGATCTATGCAGGAGGTGACCCACCTGCCTATCGTCCGCTTGGCTGCAGGTCTGCCAGGTGCAGTTTCAGCATAGGTGACAAACAGCTGGTGAAGCTCTCCCTGAACTTCAGATATCCGCTCCTTATAGTATGCGAGCGCTCTTCTAGGGTTCAAAGTATGGAGCCTGTATTCGGCCTCCGAGGTGTGACTGGGGTAGAACACCGGCAGAGTCAACACCTGGTTAAGGTGAAACTCCAACACCAACTTCGGAAGGAATTTCGGGTGGGGGCACAGGACAACCTTGTCCCTGTGGAAGACCAGATAAGGAGACTCAATGGAAAGCACCTGGAGCTCTCCCATCCTGCTGGCTGACGTGATAGCCACCAAGAAGGTGGTCTACCACGACAGGTGAGAGATGTCACACCTGTGCATCTGTTCGAATGGCCTGTCCATGAGCTTAGCCAATACCAACAGCAGATCCCACGGAGGTGGAGGTTCTCGAACTGGAGGGGATATGTGATCAAGGCCTTTGAAAAAGAGCCCAACCACCTTCTCCTGCGCCACCGACTGCTGCCCGCCGCCCGCATCCGGTAAGCAGATATGGCTGCATGTGCTTCTTGCTGGTCGTCAATCGCTTTCTCCCTTGCTGAGAAAGGATAACAGGTAGTCCAGAATGCTTGTTAGGAACAGGAGGAAGGGTCCAGGCCTTCCCTGACACCAAATGGAGAATCTCTTCCATTTGAAGGCGTAGCATTTCCTAGTCGACTCCTTACAGAACACCTCAACAACGTTGAGGACCTCGTTGGAAAGACCCAAGGCCTGGAACTCTAGCCGCTCAGGACCCAGGCCATCAGGTGCAGGGATTGAAGGTTCGGGTGGAATACCTTCCCCTGACTGACTGAGATCAGGTCCGGGCGGGCTGGAAGCCCCCTTGAGAACCTGGAGTTGAGACTGAGGAGATCTGGATACCAGAACTGGCGGGGCCGGTCTGGGGCTACCAGAATCACCTGCGCCTTGTCCCTCCTCGCCTTGAGAAGCACCTTGTGGATCAAGGGAAATGGGGGAAAGGCGAAGAAGAGGCCCGGGGTCCACGGCCCCGAGAAGGCATCCCCCTGCAGTGAGCCCTGCTGAGGGGGGCAGGCATGAAACAGTCTCAGCTTCGCATTATCCCTGGAGGCAAACAGGTCCGCCTGAGGCGTGCCCCAGTGGGAGAAGAGATCTTGTACTACCTCCGGCAGGAGAGACCACTCGTGAGACGCAGCCCCTATCTGGCTTAGGGCATTAGCCAGGGTGCTGGAGGCTCCTGCCACGTGAATGGCGAGGAGATCCGCCTCCAGACTGCACACGAGTGACCAAATGCAGAGAGCTTCCCTGCACAGAGGCATGGAGCCGCCCCGCCCTGGCGGTTTAGGTAGTACATGGTCGTGGAATTGTCCGTCTGGACCTGAACCACTTGACCCCTGAGAAACGGAGAGAAGGCGTGAGGGCTAGACGAACCACTCAAGCTCCAGCAGGTTGATGTGGCATCAGGACTCCCGAGGGAACCAGAGGCCGTGGCCTCTGTGTCTCCCCAGATGGGCACCCCAACCCATCAAAGAGGCATCGGGTCGATAGAGAGACCGCGGCTCGGGTGGACAAACGGGATGCTCTCCGCAGATGTGCCGAACGGTCCACCACTGGAGAGCGCCCACATCCCCTGGGTCACTGTCACTAGCTGATCCAGCGGATCGGGCGCTGTGACCATTGGCTGGCCAGCCCCCATTGAAGGGGGCGCATCTACCAACGGGCCCAACGGACCATGCTGGTGCAGGCCGCCATGGGGCCCAGGAAGTCCCGGGCAGGGCACAATTGCCCAACCTGAAATGATTGGGCAAAGGAGGAAAGAACCTCGGCCCTGTCCGCCAGGAGCCGTGCTCAGGCTCGTAGAGAGTCGAGCTCTGCCCCGATGAATTGGATCACCTCCTTTGGCACGAGTTCTGACTCGGCCTCGTTGATGAGGAGGCCAACCTGAGAGCAAACCTTGAGGGCAAGATCTCTGGACCGCTCCACCTCCGCTCTGGAGGGGGCTGCAATCAGCCAGTCGTCCAGGTAGGGGTACACCCGGACCTGTTGGCACCGCAGGAATGCTGCCATGCATTTGGTGAAGACCCTGGGAGCTAGAGAAAGGCCAAAGGGCATGGCCCGGAACTCGAAGAGGGATCCCTCTGCCCTGAAGCGGAGGAATCTCTGGTGGGACGGAGGTATTGGGACGTGAAAGAACGCGCCCTGGAGGTCCAGAGAACAGAACCACATGCCTCGTTCCAAGGATGGGATTATCTGGGCCACAGTCACCATCCTGAAGGTCCGAGACATTAGGAACCTGTACAGGTCGAGAACCGGGCGCCAGCCCCTCGTCCGTTTTGGGACCAGGAAGTACCTGGACACAAACCCCGGGTCTGGAGGAGGATCCGCCACCTTACTGATCACCACTTTTTCGAGGAGTAGGGTGATATCGGCTCGGCGAGCCGACAGAGAGGCTGCGGACTCCATTGCCCCCCTGAGGGGCGACGGCTCGGAAGGGTGGGGCCTGCTCGAACTACAGGGGTAGGCCCATTCCTACCACCTCCAACACCCAACGGTCTGTGGTAATAGCAGACCAGGCAGAAAGGAAGTGGCGGAGCCGTCCCCCCATGGGGGGAAGCAGGGGGGAATGACGAGGCTGGGGACGACACCCCTCAACCCGACACTGGGCAGGCTTACAGGAGGGACCGGCCGAGGGACCTCCTGGGCCTTTTCCTCCCTGCTTCCTATTAGAGGAAGCCGCAGACTTGGCTTTAGGGTGCCAAACGTGAGCCTGCCGGCCCTGGTGTTGGCGCTGTTGGGCCGGACGTGCCGCAGGCGCAGAAGGGCGAAAGGACTTATGCTGCTGTTGTCGACGGCCCTTGTCCTTCTGTGTGGAGGTGACCGAGTCCAGAGTGGCAATGGACTTCATCCACTGGAGGTGACCTTCCACTCCAGGGACGAAGAGGACGGTCCGCAGGAAGGGGACATCCGCCAGTTTATGCTGGGTATCCGCCGTGAAGGTGGATATCCTCAGCCATGCTCTGCGGCACATGGCCACTGCGGCCGCAACTGATCTGGCACAGCAGTCTCCAATGTCCAGAGCCATTTGGAGCTGCTGTTTTGCCACAGCCCTTCCCTGGTTCAGAACCTGCCTAACCATGGTCTGCAGGTCGGCCGGGAGATGAGGGATCACCTCATCCAGGGAGCCCATGAAGGCGTGGGAGAAGTGTGCCATCAGCATGGCCATGCTGGCCTGGCGGATGCCAAGGGATGACGCAGCGTACACCTTGCGCCCGGCATAGTCCAGCTTTTTGGATTCCTTGTCGGGGGGCTTATCCACATCCCTAGTGTTCCCGGAACGCCGGAAAACGCTATCAGTGACCAACCCCTCGGTGGAGGGGTGTTCCGAAAAACCGGACAAAGAGCCGGTAGGGACCGCATACTTCCTGGCCATCCTGGCCGAAGGCGCAGGACAGGAAGCAAGCCACTGCCAGAGCTCCAAGGCTGGGCCAACAATGGCTTTTGCCACCGCAAAGACCTCCGTGGACAAATCCCCTCGCTCCAGTATCTCCGTTAGGGGATACTTGGCCCGCTTGGATACGGGCTCGAGCTGCATCCCGGTAGAGTCCGAGATGAGCCGAAGCAGACCCATGAAGGACGATGGGCTTTCGTCCATCGACTGGCCCCCGGAGGACTCCAGGTCAATGGGCCTAGAGAACAGGGAGGAGTCGTTGTCGGACTCTGAGGAGTCCGCGAAGAGCTGCCTGGGGCCTCAGCCACCCTCCACCTGCCGAGGACGGTCGGGAGTGAGTGTGACCGACAACCTGTGGGGCAGGCCCTGACCCGACCGAGAGTCCTTGGTCGGCACCCCGATTTCGGTTGTGGAGGCAGAGGTTCCACCACAATCAGTGGGGCAGCTGGTTTCAGCCGAACAACTGGCCCAGGCTTGGGCACCTCTGCTACAGCGAGGGGTTGTTTCGGCCGCTCGGGTGACAGCCACTTGATGGCCGGGGAAGGCGACGGCTTCGGCTTGTTCCTGGACAGAAGTAACTGCTGCTACATCAGGTCCTCGTGGCGTCGACGCAATTTGCGCCGAAGCCTCTCCTCTTCCAAGGAGGAAGACGAGGACTAGCGGCGGCGCCACTTACTTTGGTGCCGAGATCGAGACTGCCGATGTCGGCAGGATCGGCTGGACCGAGGCGAAGTCCAAGACCGAGACCGAGATCCTCGGTGTTTTAAGGACGGATCTGGGAAGGGCGGGGACACCCGCTTCCTCGCTCGAAGCCTTGGACTGGGACTCCGCACCAGAGGCGCATGCAAGTCTCTCGGTCTCCACCGAGAACCGGCGAAGAAGGGTTGTCGGTTTCACAAGTCGACAGCTCTGTCCGATGGGTCGAGAAAATCTCACCGCTGGCCGAAAGTGCTCTCGGACGGCTGACCTGACGGGACACCGTGAAGCCCTGCGGCTTTAGCCGCAACCTCAACTGAAGTCGAAAGTGTTGACTGTCCGGGGAAGGGGACCTCTCCCACTCCCATGAACGCCGACAGTGGGACTTACCTTTCAAGTCCTTCTTTTTGGACCGAGAAGAATGTCCCGATGGCCTCTCTCCCTTTGTGGAAAGGGATTGGCAAAGCTCCTTAAAAGAAGCTGAATATGAGGTACCCAGAGAGAGCGGGATAAATGCTGCGACCGAGGAAGAGGATGATGCGGCCTGTGCCGCCTCCTCCTCGAGGGCGATCATCTGCTCGAGCTGCTCAGCCGAGCCAGCCGCTGCGGTAACCACTCAACGGGCCTCCTTCGACTTCACCGCAGGCAGCACTTCGGGCCAAAGCTTTAACCAGGCAGCGCGTCTTCCAGGACGCTATCAAAACTAACGGCATAACTCTCGAGGCTCGCGGTTCATGGTCTAGGCCGAGGCAGTAGACGATGTGGAGTGCAGATCCATCCTGACGCTTTCGCCCACATGGGCACCACCGAAACCGAAATTGATTTGTCCATCGAGCCGTGAGGGAGTAATTTGACCAAGTCTTGAAAATTTGAGAATAAGTTTCAGGCAAACCGAAGAATTAGGATCCAGTCTACACGCAGAGCGTTAAGGAGGGAACCTGAGCTTCCAAGTGGTAAGAAAGATCTGGTGTCATGGGGCGGAGCCAAGAGTTTTACCACCCGGGTGGGTGGGAGGAGCCAGCTTGAAGACCTTCCGGCAAGATTTAAAGCGGCAAGAAACCTGTCAAACAGTGCGGATGAACAACATATCCATATCCCTAGAAAAGGGTTTTTGGTTTCAAAAAGATGACTCAAGTCAGGAACCCCCCCCAACCCCAAAAACACAATCACGCACCCAAAAGAAAAGAGGGTGAAAAAAGGACACCCCTAGGGTGCCGACACTGCTCCTGCCCACCCACATCCCAAAAACTAGGTTCTGAGAGGGGAGGCGGGGGTAGGTCAGAATACAACAAGATTCCATTAGAAAACAACATTACTAATGTGAGTAATTTTTTCTTCAAACAACATGAAGTCTTGCTGTATTATGACATATGCAGACTACTAAGCAGTACCTCCAAGGAGGAGGGAAGAACCTACTTTGGGAAAAGGCTCTGAAGTACTGTTGTGTTAAACCGAGCATCACTCCTAGCTTGGATATCCAGAGAGTAATGCTTGGTGAATGTATGGACTGTTCTCGGCCTTCGTCAGGCCAGTTCGGCCGTCCTCATGGCACATTTTCTCATGCCCTGTTGGGCTCCTGGATGGGTCATCCCTCATCTTCCGCCGATCTGCAGACTACGGTTAAGCAGGTGCGGGACCAGGGCAGGGCAGTGGCCAAACAGCAGCTCCAGACTGCTTTGGATATAGGGGACTCATGTGCCAGATCGGTGGCGGCCGCAGTGGCTATGTGTCGGCGGGCTTGGCTGAGGATATCCACCTTTACTTCGGATACCCAGCACAAGTTGGCGGATGTTCCCTTTTTGAGGACTGACCTCTTCGGCCCTGGGGTGGAAGGTCACCTGCAGAGGATCGAGAAGTCCAATGCTACCTTGGACTCGGTCTCTTCCGCTCAGAAGGACAAAGGCCGCAAACCACAGCCTAAGCCCTTTCGTCCTTCTGTGCCCCCGGCGCGCCCGGCCCAGCAACGTCAGGGCCAGCAGGCTCGGCCTTGGCATCCCAAACCCAAGCGCGGCTTCCTCTAACAGGAGGCAGGGAGGAAAAGGCCCAGGAGGTCCCTCGGCGGTCCTCCTCCAAGCCTGCCCAGTGACGGGCTGAGGGTGTCGCCCCATTCCCGTCACCTTACCCTAGGTCCCCGTAGAGGCGGCTCCAGCACTTCCGTTCCGCCTGGTCGCTGTTACCACGGACAGGTGGGTTTGAGAGTGGTGGGAAGAGGCCTGCCTCTGGAATTGAGCAGGCACCACCCTTCAGGCCGTCGCCCCTCGGGAGACAGGATCCCCAGCCTCACTGGCGGCTCGTCGAGCCGACGCTCTCCTCCTCCAGAAGGAGGTGGTAAGAGAGTGGTGGACCCTCCTTCAGACCCAGGTTTGTGTCCAGGTACTTCCTGGTTCGAAGCGGACGGGGGCTGGCGCCATTCTCGACCTACGACCTAAACAAGTTCCTAAGGTCTCGAACCTTCAGGATGGTCACTCTGGCTCAGATAATACCATCCTTGGAGCGCGTGTGGTTCTGCTCTCTGGACTTGCAGGGCGCGTTTTTCCGTCCCTATCCGTCCGTCTCACCAGAGATTCCTCCGCTTCGGCGGAAGGATCCCTCTTGATTCAAGCCATGCCCTTGGCTTGTCTCCAGCTCCAGGGTCTTCACCAAATGCATGGCAGTGGTGACAGCATTCCTCTTGGCGCCGGGGTCGGGTGTACCCTTACCTGGACGACTGGCTGATAGCAGCTCCTCCAGGAAGGAGGCGGGTGGTCCAGAGATCTGGCCCTCAGGTCTGCTCTCAACTGGGCCTCCTTATCCAGCGAGGCCAAGTCGAACTCGAGAGCAAGCAGGTGATTCTATTCATCGGGCAGCTCGACTCTCTTGAGCCAGGCGCGGCTCCAGCCGGACAGGGCGAGTTCTTTCCTCCTTTGCCCGATCATTTCTGGTTGGGCAATGCGCCCTGCCGGGACTTCCTCGCCTCCTGGGTCTCATGGCGGCCTGCACCAGCGTGGTCCGTTGGGCCCGCTGGAACATACGTCCCCTTCAGTGGGGACTGGCCAGCCAGTGGTCTGGCAGCTGCGATCCCTTGGACCAGCTTGTGCCGGTGACACAGGGGATGTGGAGCAGCTCTCCAGTGGTGGACCGTTCCAGATCATTTGCAGGAGGGCATCCGTTCGTCCGCCCGAGCCGGCGGTCTCTCTGTCGACCGATGCCTCTCTGATGGGTTGGGGTGCCCATCTGGGGAACACCGGGCTCATGGCCTCTGGTCCCTGAGAGTCGATGCCACATCAACCTGCTGGAGCTCCGGCGGTCCGCCTAGCTCTCACCGCCTTTGCTCCGTTCCTCCGGGGTCAAGTGGTCCGAGTCAGGCGGACAATACCACGACCATGTACTATCTAAACCGCCAGGCGGGGCCGCGCTCCATGCTTCTATGCAAGGCTCTCGCATTTGGTCACTCAGTGCGCAGCCTGGGCGGATCTCCTAGCCATTCACGTGGCAGGAGCCTCCAACACCCTGGCCGATGCCCTGAGCCGGATAGGGGCTGCATCCACAGTGGTCTCTCCTGCGGAGGTAGTACAGCATCTGTTCTCCCATTGGGGCACACCTCAGGTGGACCTGTTTGCCTCAGGAGAGCAGAAGCTGAGTCTGTTCCATGCCCGCCCCCTCAGCAGGGGCTCGCTGCAGGGGATGCCTTCTCGAGGCAATGGACCCCGGGCCTCTTTACGCCTTTCCCCATTTCCCTTGATCCACAAGGTGCTTCTCAAAGGCGAGGAGGGACAAGGCGCGGTGATTCTGATAGCCCCAGACTGGCCTCGCCAGTTCTGGTACCAGATCTCCTCAGTCTCAGCTCCAGGACTCCTGGCAGGCTTCCAGCTCGCCCGGACCTGCTCTCAGTCAATCAGGGAAGGTGTTCCATCCGGACCTTCAATCCCTGCACCTGGCCCTGGTTCCTGGCGGCTAGAGTTCCAGGCCTTGGGTCTTTCCGGCGAGGTCCTCAATGTAGTTGAGGCGTCCCGTAAGTCGACCAGAAAATGCTATGCCTTCAAATGGAAAAGGTTTTCCATTTGGTGTCAGAACAAGGGCTTGGACCCTTCCTCCTGTTCCTTGGCAAGCATCTTGGACTATTTATGGTCCCTTTCTAGTCAGGGCTTGGGTCGGCGACCTAAGGGTGCACCTGGCAGCCATCTCTGCTTGCAGGCGCGGGCCGGGAAGCAGTCGATGGCGCAGGAGAAGGTGGTCTGGCGCTTTTCAAGGCCTTGATCACATTTCCTCCAGTCGGGAACCCCCACCTCCGTGGGATCTACTGCTGGTACTGGCAAAGCTCATGGGCAAGCCATTCGAACCTATGCACAGGTGCTCTCTCTCACCTGTCGTGGAAGACCGCCTTCTTGGTGGCTATCCGTCAGCCAGAAGGATGGGAGAGCTCCAGGCGCTTTCATCGAGTCTCCTTACCTGGTCTTCCACAGGGACAAGGTTGTCCTGCGCCCCACCGAAATTCCTTCCGAAGGTGGTGTCGGAGTTTCACCTTAACCAGGTGTTGACTCTGCCGGTGTTCTACCCCAATCACACCTCGGAGGCCGAATATAGGCTCCATACTCTGGACCCTAGAAGGGCGCTCGCTTATTATAAGGAGCGTACGGCTGAAATTCGGGGAGAGGTTCGCCAGCTGTTTGTCACCTACGCTGAAGCCGCATCTGGCAGACCTGCAGCCAAGCGGACGATAAGCAGGTGGGTAACCTCCTGCATAGATCTCTGCTATAAGTTGGCGGGCATGGAGCCTCCCAGAGGATAAGAGCTCATTCTACCGCCATACTGCTCTGCAGTGGCTGCTTCCAGGGCGTCCCTATCCAGGAAATCTGCAGGGCTGCTACCTGAAGTCAGCAAACACTTCATTACCCATTACCACATCGACCTTGAGTCACGCCGGGATGCTGGTTTTGGGGCCTCGGTTCTCCAGTCTCTCTTTCCCAAGTAAGTATTGGGGTGTCGTCTTGCCTCCCTCCTCCCGGAGAACTGCTAGGAGTCTGCCAATGAGTGTGGATGAACAACATATCCATGTCCCTAGAAATACAGGTTACTCACCTGTAACAGGAGTTCTAGGAATGGTATATGTTGTTCATCCCGACCTCAACCTCGCCCCGGCGCTTAAACCTGAGCTTCCAGCGGCCAGATCTGGCGTCATGGGCGGGCCGAGAGTTATACCACCGGGTGGGTGGGAGGAGCAAGCTTGAAGACCTTCCGGCAAGATTTAAGCGGCAAGGATACCTGCCAATGAGTGTGGATGAACAACATATACCATTCCTAGAACTCCTGTTACAGGTGAGTAACCTGTACTTCTGAAACCTGTCCAGCTTCTTACCTTCATAGGCATGCAACTCAGACACACAGGAAGCGAGGGCCTTCCTCCCCTGGACAGGCAAAGACCCTAGTCTCCCTGGCCTCCTCATTTACCCTGCAGGTCTCCCGGCCAGTAAGGCATTTTCTGCAGCTCTAGGACACATGGCTGCTTCCACAGCAGTTGTGCAAGGAGCAAGATTTCAGATGAGGACATCCAGTTCCATTTGAGAGCTTTTTGGTCTCAAAGAAAGGATCCTCTTACCAAGTTGATCCCAGTAACTCGAACCCTGATCCAAGCCCTACAGTGGTGGCAGGATCAGAGCAACCTGAGACAAGGGTTCCTTTTGTCACTCAGTCTCATTCTTTAATCCTTACTACAGATGCGTCCCTCTTGGGCTGGGGAGCTCACATGGGCGACCTCACCACCCAGGGTCTGTGGTCTCCCCAGGAATCTCTGCTCCACATCAACCTGTTGGAGCTCAGAGCAGTTTTCTAGCACTTCAAGCTTTTCAAATCTGTTCAGAACAAGATTATTCAGGTCAGAACAGACAACACCACTACAATGTGGTACATCAACAAGCAAGGGGCACTCTGGTCTACGGCCTTGTGCACGAAGCGATGAAGTTGTGGTCTCTGGCTTACTCCTGAACACCTCCTACGACAGTTCACCTCCCAGGCAAGGACAATGTCCTGGCAGATGCTCTCAGCAGGATTTCCCAGGGCCACCACGAATGGTCACTGGATCCCTGGTCTTGGGAGTAGTATTTGCCAGATGGGGCACCGCATGCCCCAGACAATCACCAACTTCCTCTTTTTTGCTGCAGGCCCCAGTGTTGGGCTCACTCCCCTGGATGCCTTAGCCCTCAGTTGGGAGGAAGTTTCTCTATGCCTTCCCCCTTTCCTCTCCTGTTCAAAGTGCTAGTCAAAATCAGATCCCAATCCTGCAAAGTCATTCTGATAGCTCCGGATTGGGCCAGACAGCCCTGGTATCCTCCTGCTGTCCTTAGCAGTCCATCCTCCCTGTGCCTTCCCAGGAATCACAATCTGTTAACCTGTGCCCAGGGAAGGGTCTGGTACCGAATCTCAAATCTCTCAATCTCAAGGCTTGGTTCTTGAAGAGTTAGAGTTTGCTGATTACACCTTTCCCAAGGTGTAATGGATATATTGAAGGCCTCAAGGAAGCCTTCCACCAGGGCTACTTACAATTCCAAATGGAAAAGGTTTTCCATATGGTGCTCGGAAAGCATATTTCCCCAGGCTCTGCTGATCTACCCACAGTCCTGGATTATATGGTCCACCTGAATTCTTTGGGGCTGAGACCAGCTACCCTGAAGGTGCACTTGGCAGCTGTGTCTGCTTTTATTTCAGCAGGTAAATCCTCTTCTCTTTCAGCTCATCCTGTATTTTCCAAGTTTTTTAAGGGTTGTTGCACACCAACCCTCCATTCAGAGATCCTGCCCTGCCTGGGATCTTAATGTTTGCATTGCTCAGCTTATGCAACCCTTCGAGCCTTTGTCTCAGCTGAGCTCAAGTACTTGACTTGGAAAACTGTGTTTCTGGTAGCCATCACCTCTGCCAGGCGCATAAGTGAATTACAAGCGTTTGTCAGTGGAGCAGGAGTTCATCTCTTTTCACAGAGATAAGGTGGTCCTTCGGACTAACAGAAAGTTCTGCCTAAGGTGGTTTCAGATTTCCACCTTAATCAATCTATTTCTCTTCCAGTGTACTTCACTGACCACTCCTCTTCTGGGAGAGGTGCACAACCTAGATGTGAAGAGAGCCCTTAGTTACTACATAGAGCGTACCAAGGGTCATAGGTTTGACTCCTCCAACTGTTCCTACCTATGCGAAGTTGGTAAGGGAAGCCAGCCACTAAAAGATCCATTGCCGGATGGATTGTCTCTTGTATCCAATTCTGCTACGAGAAGTTGGGTAAGGTTCCCCCCTCAGGCCTGAGGGCTCACTACCAGAGGTACAGCTGCTTCTCTGGCTGCTGCCAGAGACATTCCTATTCTAGAAATATGTCAAGCAGCTACCTGGAAAACAGTTCACACTTTTACCAAGCATTACTCCCTGGACATCCAGGCTAGGAGTGATGCTCGGTTTACACAGCCGTGCTTCAGAGCCTATTTCCTAAGTAGGTTCTGTCCCTCCTCCATGGGGTACTGCTGTGTAGTCTGCAATTGTCATAATATAGCAAGACTTCATGTTGTTTGAAGAAAAAATTACTCACCTTAGTAATGTTTCTTTTAATGAGTCTTGCTATAGTACTATAACTCTCCTCCCCCTCTCAGAACCTCTGTTTCTAGGGACATGGATATGTTGTTCATCCACACTCATTGGCGGTATCCTTGCCGCTTTAAATCTTGCGGAAGGTCTTCAAGCTTGCTCCTCCACCCACCGGGTGGTATAACTCTGGCTCCTCCCCATGAGATCTTCCTTACGCTTGGAAGCTCAGGTTCCCTCCTTAACGCTCTGCGTTTGAGACTGGTTCCTATTTCTCCGTTTGCGGTTTAAAATAAATTTTGAAAAAGACTTCAGTCTTGATCCCTGCGGCTGCGATGGACAAATCGACTCCCAGTTGGAGATGCCCATGCGGCAGAAGATGTCTCGGACGGATCCACACTCACGTGTGTCTACTGTTAGGCCTTGAGCACGACCCGCAGGCTTGCGACCTGTGCTCATCTTTCTCGGCCTACGTCCTCGAAGACCGTGCTGCCCGATTGCAACTGGGCCGTCCCGAGAAGCGTTTCCTTCCGGTGAAGTCCAAGGAGGCCCGGTTGGCGGTGTCTGCGGCGGCGGGCTCGGCGGATCAGCTCGAGCGGATGGTCGCCCTCGAAGAGGAGGCGGCGCGGGCCGTATCTTCCTCGGCCGCGGCATTTATCCCGCTCTCTCTGGGTTCTTCCTACGGCTTCTTTAAGAGCTTTGTCTGTCCCTCTCCACTAAGGAGAAGGGCCTCGTCTTCTGGACCTTATTCTCGGTCAAAAAGAGGACAGAGTGAAGTCCCTCCGTCGGCGCTCTTGGGAGCGGGAAGGTCCCTCTCCCAGTGCGTCGACCCGTCGCTTGATCGACGCTCGGCTCGGCCACTGGCCTCACGGTGTCCCGTCAGGTCAGTTGACGAGACTCCACCCGATAAGTCGAGATTTTCTCGACCCATTGGACGGGCTGTGCCCTTAGCAGCCGAGATTCCCTCTCCCGGTTCCCGGGAGGAGTTGAGGATCCGTGGGCTCGCCTGTGCCTCGGTTCCGAGCCCTCGGATGGACCATCCGAGCGGAAGGAGTGCGGTTCCGGCCGACACCTCCCGCACCGACCTCGAAATTCGGGACTCTCGGTCTCGGTCTCGGACCTCTTCGCGGGTCACCCGATCCCCCGTCATAGGCGGTCTCGGTCCCTGATGGCGAGCGTCGCCGCTCGTCCTCGTCCTCCTCCTCGGACGAGGAAGCCCGGCGTGAAGTCGTCGACTGTCACGAGACCTTATGTTGCAACAGCTCCTCCTGGCGGAGTAAGCCGACCCCGCCGCCTTCCCCGCCATTAAGTGGCTGTCACCGAGCCGCCGACACAACCCCCCTTATCCGAGAGCCTATACCAGGCGGTTGTTCGGCCAAAACCAGCTGCTCCACGATTCGGTGGAACCTCCGCCTCCACAGCCACCAATTGGGGCTCCGACCAAGATTCTCGGTCAGCTGAGGGTCTACCCACCGAGCTGTCAGTTACCCTCACTCCCGACCGACCTCGGCAGGTGAAGGGTGGCTCAGGCCAGAGGCAGCTCTTGAGGACTCTTCGAGTCGAAGATGATTCCTCCTTTTCTCCAGCGACTGGACTTGGAGTCTTCAGGAGGTCAGTCAATGGACGATAGCCCGTCGTCCTTCCTAGGACTGCTTGGCTCATCTCGGAGTCCACGGGATGGGCTCGAACCCGTTCCAAGCGGGCCAGGTATCCCCTCACGGAGATTCTGGACGAGGGATTCTCCGACGGAGGCCTTTCCGGTGGCGAGGCCATAGTGGGTCGGCACTGGAGCTTTGGCAGGCCCTGCTTCCTGCCCTGCGCCTTGACCAGGATGGCCAGGAATGTCACGGTCCCCGGTTCCTTGTCCGGTTTTTCGGAACACCCCTCTGCTGAGGGGTTGGTTACCGACAGCGTTTTCCGGCGCGCCGGCAACGCCAGGGATGTGGACAAACCTCCTGACAAGGAGTCCAAGAAATTGGACTATGTCGGGCGAAAAGTCTACGCTGCGTCCTCTCTCGGCCTTCGTCAGGCCAGTTCGGCCGTCCTCATGGCACATTTTTCTCATGCCCTGTTGGGCTCCCTGGATGAGGTCATCCCTCATCTTCCCGCCGATCTGCAGACTACGGTTAAGCAGGTGCGGGACCAGGGCAGGGCAGTGGCCAAACAGCAGCTCCAGACTGCTTTGGATATAGGGGACTCATGTGCCAGATCGGTGGCGGCCGCAGTGGCTATGCGTCGGCGGGCTTGGCTGAGGATATCCACCTTTACTTCGGATACCCAGCACAAGTTGGCGGATGTTCCTTTTGGGACTGACCTCTTGACCCTGGGGTGGAAGGTCACCTGCAGAGGATCGAGAAGTCCAATGCTACCTTGGACTCGGTCTCTTCCGCTCAGAAGGACAAAGGCATAAACCACAGCCTAAGCCCTTTCGTCCTTCTGTGCCCCAGCGCCCGGCCCAGCAACGTCAGGCCAGCAGGCTCGGCCTTGGCATCCCAAACCCAAGCCGCGGCTTCCTCTAACAGGAGGCAGGAGGAAAAGGCCCAGGAGTCCCTCGGCGGTCCCTCCTCCAAGCCTGCCCAGTGACGGGCTGGGGGTGTCGCCCCCATCCCGTCCTGCCCTAGGTCCCCGTGGGGACGGCTCCACTTCCGTTCCGCCTGGTCCGCTGTTACCACGGACAGGTGGGTCTTGAGAGTGGTGGGAAGAGGCCTGCCTCTGGAATCGAGCAGGCACCACCCTTCAGGCCGTCGCCCCTCGAGGCTGGGATCCCCAGCCTCACTGGCGTCGAGCCGACATCGCTCTCCTCCTCCAGAAGGAGGTGATAAGAGGTGGTGGACCCTCCTTCAGACCCAGGGTTTGTGTCCAGGTACTTCCTGGTTCCGAGCGGACGGGGCTGGCGCCCCATTCTCGACCTACGACCTAAACAAGTTCCTAAGGTCTCGAACCTTCAGGATGGTCACTCTGGCTCAGATAATACCATCCTTGGAGCAGCGTGTGTTCTGCTCTCTGGACTTGCAGGAGCGTTTTTCACGTCCCTATCCGTCCGTCTCACCAGAGATTCCTTCGCTTCGGCGGAAGGATCCCTCTTGAGTTCAAGCCATGCCCTTGGCTTGTCTCCAGCTCCCAGGGTCTTCACCAAATGCATGGCAGTGGTGACAGCATTCCTCTCGGCGCCGAGGTCGGGTGTACCCTTACCTGGGCGACTGGCTGATAGCAGCTCCCTCCAGGAAGGAGGCGGAGTGGTCCAGAGATCTGGCCCTCAGGTCTGCTCTCAACTGGGCCTCCTTATCAAGCGAGGCCAAGTGAGACTCGAGCGAAGCAGGTGATTCTATTCATCGGGCGCAGCTCGACTCTCTTCGAGCCAGGCGCGGCTCGGCGGACAGGGCGGTTCTTTCCTCCTTTGCCCGATCATTTCTGGTTGGGCAATTGCGCCCTGCCGGGACTTCCTGCGCCTCCTGGGTCTCATGGCGGCCTGCACCAGCGTGGTCCGTTGGGCCCGCTGGAACATGCGTCCCCTTCAGTGGGGACTGGCCAGCCAGTGGTCACAACGCTGCGATCCTTTGGACCAGCTTGTGTCGGTGACACAGGGGATGTGGAACGCTCTCCAGTGGTGGACCGTTCCAGATCATTTGCAGGAGGGCATCCCGTTCGTCCGCCCCGAGCCGACGGTCTCTCTATCGACGATGCCTCTCTGATGGGTTGGGGTGCCCATCTGGGGAACACGGGCTCATGGCCTCTGGTCCCAGGGAGTCGATGCCACATCAACCTGCTGGAGCTCAGTGGTCCGCCTAGCTCTCACCGCCTTTGCTCCGTTCCTCCGGGGTCAAGTGGTCCGAGTCAGGCGGACAATACCACGACCATGTACTATCTAAACCGCCAGGGCGGGGCGTGCTCCATGCCTTTATGCGAGAAGCTCTCCGCATTTGGTCACTCGTCTGCGCAGCCTGGGCGGATCTCCTAGCCATTCACGTGGGGAGCCTCCAACACCCTGGCCGATGCCCTGAGCCGGATAGGGGCTGCATCCCACAGTGGTCCCTCCTGCGAGGTAGTACAGCATCTGTTCTCCCATTGGGGCACACCTCAGGTGGACCTGTTTGCCTCCAGGAGAACGGAGCTGAGTCTGTTCCATGCCCGCCCCCTCAGCAGGGCTCGCTGCAGGGGATGCCTTCTCGAGGCAGTGGACCCCGGGCCTCTTTCGCCTTTCCCCATTTCCCTTGATCCACAAGGTGCTTCTCAAGGCGAGGAGGGACAAGGCGCGGGTGATTCTGATAGCCCCAGACTGGCCTCCGAGTTCTGGTACCAGATCTCCTCAGTCTCAGCTCCAGGACTCCTGGCAGCTTCCAGCTCGCCCGGACCTGCTCTCAGTCAATCAGGGAAGGTGTTCCATCCGGACCTTCAATCCCTGCACCTGACGGCCTGGTTCCTGGCTAGAGTTCCAGGCCTTGGGTCTTTCCGGCGAGGTCCTCAATGTAGTTGAGGCGTCCCGTAAGTCGACCAGAAAATGCTATGCCTTCAAATGGAAAAGTTTTCCATTTGGTGTCAGAACAAGGGCTTGGACCCTTCCTCCTGTTCCTTGGCAAGCATCTTGGACTATTTATGGTCCCTTTCTAGTCAAGGGCTTGGGTCGGCGACCTAAGGGTGCACCTGGCAGCCATCTCTGCTTGCAGGCGCGGGCAGGGAAGCAGTCGATGATGCAGGAGAAGGTGGTCTGGCGCTTTTCAAAGGCCTTGATCACATTTCCTCAGTGCGGGAACCCCCACCTCCGTGGGATCTACTGCTGGTACTGGCAAAGCTCATGGGCAAGCCATTCGAACCTATGCACAGGTGTGCTCTCTCACCTGTTGTGGAAGACCGCCTTCTTGGTGGCTATCCGTCAGCCAGAAGGATGGGAGAGCTCCAGGCGCTTTCCATCGAGTCTCCTTACCTGGTCTTCCACAGGGACAAGGTTGTCCTGCGCCCACCGAAATTCCTTCGAAGGTGGTGTCGGAGTTTCACCTTAACCAGGTGTTGACTCTGCGGTGTTCTACCCCAATCACACCTCGGAGGCCGAATATAGGCTCCATACTCTGGACCCTAGAAGGCGCTCGCTTATTATAAGGCATACGGCTGAAATCGGGAGAGGTTAGCCAGCTGTTTGTCACCTACGCTGAAGCCGCACCTGGCAGACCTGCAGCCAAGCGGACGATAAGCAGGTGGGTCACTTCCTGCATAGATCTCTGCTATAAGTTGGCGGGCATGGAGCCTCCCAGAGGGATAAGAGCTCATTCTACCCGCCATACTGCTGCAACGGTGGCTGCTTCCAGGGACGTCCCTATCCAGGAAATCTGCAGGGCTGCTACCTGGAAGTCAGCAAACACCTTCATTACCCATTACCACATCGACCTTGAGTCACGCCGGGATGCTGGTTTGGGGCCTCGGTTCTCCAGTCTCTCTTCCCAAGTAAGTATTGGGGTGTGCGTCTTGCCTCCCTCCTCCCGGAGAACTGCTAGGAGTCTGCCAATGAGTGTGGATGAACAACATATCCATGTCCTAGAAATACAGGTTACTCACCTGTAACAGGAGTTCTAGGAATGGTATATGTTGTTCATCCTACATTACCGACCTCCCGGCCGGCGCACAACCTGAGCTTCCAGCGGGCAGATCTGGCGTCATGGGTGGAGCCGAGGTTATACCACCGGGTGGGTGGGAGGAGCAAGCTTGAAGACCTTCCGGCAAGATTTAAAGCGGCAAGGATACCTGCCAATGAGTGTGGATGAACAACATATACCATTCCTAGAACTCCTGTTACAGGTGAGTAACCTGTATTTTTGGGATGTGGGTGGGCAGTACAGGGTTGGCATTTTTTGATGCCCACCTTGTTGTTTTCACCTACCTTTTTGGTGAATTGGTGTTGTGTTTTTGCATTTTTTGGGTCTCCTGACTTGAGTCTTTGTGTTAGGCCAAAAAATGAGTGTTTATGTTAGTAGCCAGTTGGCTAGTGTAGGTTTAGAGCTTCCACACAGAACCTTAGTGAGTTTTAGCTCGTAAAGATCTGACAGTTTACCTTTGAAGCACAACAGACAGAGTTTCTTACCGAGCTTGCGCTCTAGGTTCCATGCCTGCATGGAAAAGTTAACTATTTCACCTCCGGAGCAGTTCTAACCTGCGGTCATACTGCAATTGTCATAATATAGCAAGACTCCATTAGAAGAAACAACATTACTAAGGTGAGTAATTTTTTCTTCTGTTATCCAGATCTCCTCAGTCTCGGCTCCAGGCTCCCGAGGCAGCTTCCAGACCTCCCGGACCTGATCTCAGTCAATCAGGGAAGGTATTCCATCCGGACCTTCAATCCCTGCACCTGACGGCCTGGTTCCTGAGCGGCTGGAGTTCCAGGCAATGGGTCTTTCCGACGAGGTCCTCAACCTTATTGAGGTATCCTGTAAGGAGTCGACCAGAAAATGTTACGCCTTCAAATGGAAGAGATTCTCCATTTGGTGTCGGGGCAAGTGCCTGGACCCTTCCTCCTGTTCCTTGGCAAGTATTCTGGACTACCTGTGGTTGCTTTCTCAGCTAGGGCTTCGGTCAACAACCCTTAAGGTGCACCTGGCAGCCATCTCTGCTTACCGGGCGCGGGCCGGGAAGCAGTCAGTGGCGCAGGAGAAGGTGGTCAGGTGCTTTTTCAAAGGCCTTGATCACATATCCCCTCCGGTGCGAGAACCTCCACTTCCATGGGATCCTCTGCTGGTTTTGGCTAAGCTCATGGGCAAGCCATTCGAACCGATGCACAGATGTGACATCTCTCACCTGTCGTGGAAGACCGCCTTCTTGGTGGCTATCACGTCAGCCAGAAGGATGGGAGAGCTCCATGCTCTTTCCATCGAGTCTCCCTATGTGGTCGTCCACAGGGACAAGGTTGTCCTGCGCCCCAACCCGAAATTTCTTCCGAAGGTGGTGTCGGAGTTTCACCTTAACCAGGTGTTGACTCTGCCGGTGTTCTACCCCAATCACACCTCGGAGGCCGAATATAGGCTCCATACTTTGGACCCTAGAAGAGTGCTCGCTTACTGTAAGGAGCGGATGGCTGAAGTTTGGGGAGGTTCACCAGCTGTTTGTCACCTACGCTGAAGCCACACCTGGCAGACCTGCAGCCAAGCGGGCGATAGGCAGGTGGGTCACCTCCTGCATAGATTTCTGCTATAGTTGGCGGGCATGGAGCCTCCCCAGAGGGATAAGAGCTTATTCTACCCACCATACTGCTGCATCGGTGGCTGCTTCCAGGGACGTCCCTTTCCAGGAAATCTGCAGGGCTGCTACCTGGAAGTCAGCACACACCTTTATCACCCACAACCACATCGACCTTGAGTCACGCCGGGATGCTGGTTTTGGGGCCTCGGTTCTCCAGTCTTTCTTTCCTAAGTAGGGGGTTTGCGCCTTTCCTCCCTCCTCCCGGAGAACTGCTAGGAGTCTGCCCGACAGTGTGGATGAACAACATATCCATGTCCTTAGAAATACAGGTTACTCACCTGTAACAGGAGTTCTAGGAATGGTATATGTTGTTCATCCACACGATCTACCCGGCTTCGATGCGCAACCTGGCTTCCAGTGGGCTAGATCTGGCGTCATGAGGTGGAGCCGAGAGTTTTACGACCCGGCTGGGTGGGAGGAGGCAGCTTGAAGACCTTCCGGCTAGACTTAAAGCGACAAGGAACCTGCCAGACAGTGTAGATGAACAACATATAAGATTCCTAGAACTCCTGTTACGGGTGAGTAATCTGTATTTCTAGTGGCTATCACTTTTGCTAGAAGAATCATTGAGCTTAAGGCCTTGTCTATGGAGTCCAACTATATTTCAACTCACAGGGATAAGATTGTGCTCCGAACTAACAGGAAATTCCTCCCTACGGTGGATTCTGATTTTCATCTGAACCAATCCATTACTTTGCCTGTATTTTTCGCAGATCACTCTAGTTCAGGTGAATGCAGGCTGCACAGCCTGGACGTCAAAAGAGCTATTAGCTATTATATGGACAGGAGAAAAGAGCTAAGGAAAGATTGTTCCCAGCTTTTTCTTAGTTATGGTGAAGTTGGTCAGGGCAGGCCAGCTGCAAAAAGGACTATAGCCAGATGGATTGTGTCCTGTATCCAGTTCTGCTGTAGTAAGCTGGGTAAGGACCCACCAGCAGGTCTTGGGTCCCACTGACCAGAGGCACTGCGGCCTCCCTGACGACTGCCAGGGAAGTCCCCTGCTTGAGATATGGCAGGCCACTTGAAGCTGGTCCATACATTTACTAAGCATTACAGCCTGGATATTCAGTCAAGGAGGATGCCAGGTTTGGCACAGCAGTACTGCAGAGCCTATTCCCCAAATAGGTTCTGTGCCCACCTCCTGGGGGCACTGCTTTGTAGTCTGCATATTGTCAGAATACAGCAAGTCTTCATGTTGTTTGAAGAAAAAATTATTTAACATAGTAATGTTGTTTCTTCTAATGGAGTCTTGCTGTATTCTGACCTCCTACCCTACCTCTCCTTCAGAACCTGGGGAAGGGTGGCTCTTCTGCAGCAACTTTATGGTTTAAACCGTTAGTGGTAATGGTTTTCTATGGGCATCTGTGACTTGAGTCTTTTATATGCCCTTTGTTTTTTTCCTTATGTTCCCCCTGTTGGGATCCTGTTTATTCTTAGTTTTGGCCATTACATACTATAGTGTAACATTTTGTAGTAAAACATTTGTTTCAGTATAACCTTTTATAATAGTTAAAGTAAGTGTTTAAGTATAGCCTTTTTCCAAAATGCTTACTTAAGTAGTAAAATAGTTTAACATGTACTGTACACAGGGTAGGTACATGATGAACTAACTGTGTCCATCAAAAAGGGATAAAGTGCAGATGTTGATGTACTAAATAATAGGGACAAATGACAGCAGTATATAAAAATGTTAGGACATCCGATGACTGGTGCCACTGCTGATCAGAAGTAAATATAACCTAACATGAAGACATAAAGTTGTTTCAAGCTAGCCACACAGTCTATAAATAGCCTGTTTAAAAAAAAAAAAAAAAAAAAAAGATACATCACAGGTTAAAATAGACATGTTATTTGTGTTATAATTGGTTTATGCTGGGGTATTGGCCTTATCAAGATAACAATTTTATATATAAGCATTGCATGTAAACTAAATAAACTGCACCAAATCTAAAGCAAAACTACATGTATTAAAAAGTTAACCAAAATACTTGTACTAAAGACTCGCAACAAAAATAAACCAGAGAGAGAAACATTCATTTGGTGTGGCTTAAAATTATTTGAAGATAGAAAACACAACACAAATATATTTCATCCTTACAATTGGTGCCGGGACTCGGATGTCTGAAGACAGTCTATATGGTTGCTAATGACATCAAAAAAACTAAAAAGAAAAGGAAGCCACTGCAAAAAATGCCTACCATACCTAAAGTAATGACTCGTGTACGAAAAAAGGTCAAAAGACACATTAAAAAGCTGAGGCGAAGTTAGACGTGTCTTGCCAGTAAACCTGTTGACGTAAGTATAGATTCCATATTATGTAAATGTTTAGAGACGAACCTTCAAGAAGGTCCGTATAGCTCTCCTGTAAAGCAGAAAAATAAGTACTTATGTTTAATTAAACAATGTACAGACTGTAAGAAAAAAGTTAGCTAACAAATGTCAAAGGTTCATACAATATCAGTTAAAAATAACTGCTTGGATGTGTCAGTTAAAAAAAAAATTGTTAAAAGATAATGATGCTCATTACTTAAATATAGCCAAATATGTCACAGAGGCTAAAAGTAGTAAATACAAAAAATATTCACAAAAAAAGTTTGTGGGATAAAAATTAATACTCTATAATAAATACAGCTGTTCCCTGCTGCCCAAGGTCATGCTGTTCCCTGTATTTGGAGAGCTGCAAAAACAATACTGTGTTCAGTAATAAATGTTAACTATAATAATGCCAAAGTGAAGTTTCAGCTACTCTGGTTTATTTTTATGGTTCATCCCATGACATGTCCCGGTTTTAAAATTTTTGCTCATTGTCTGCAAACTGTAGTTGCAGATATAAAGCAGCATTAAAAGGGGCATGTAAATAGGGTGGCTCACTTAAACAATTATATAGGCATATAAAAAACAATCCTTGTATACATTACAAGGAGAGGCGCAGTTGTGGTGCCAAATGTCCTTAGAATTAAGGCAAAATGACTACCTTATCTAATTAAGTGTTCAACTGAGCAAAAAGCAGTCAAAACAGTAACAGAAAAATATGGTAATTTTCACCTTGTTAAAACTGGTGACCTTCCATGTTTAATCTAAGTTAAGCACATTATTTTGTCAAGATTTTCAGGTCCTGCTGCCTTTAAAGCTATACAAGTAAACTTTTTCACTGTGACATAAAAAAAATGTGTTTTCTAGGGACATGGATATGTTGTTCATCCACACTTATTGGCAGGTTCCTTGCCGCTTTAAATCTTGCCGGAAGGTCTTCAAGCTGGCTCCTCCCACCCACCCGAGTGGTAAAACTCTCGGCTCCGCCCCATGACGCCAGATCTTCCTTAGCACTCTGCGTTTTCAACTGGTTCCTGATTTTTTCGGTCTCTCCGAATTTAGTTAGACGTTTTCTATTTCTTCGACCTTCTCCCTCGCGGCTGCGATGGATAAGTAGTTTTCCAGCTCCCGGAGGCGCCCAGTTAATTCCTCCAGGAAAGACCCGCACTCCACGTGCATTTACTGCCTCGACTTGGACCATGATCCGCAAGTTTGCGATTTTTGCTGTGCCCTTTCGACCAGTGCCCTGGAGGATCGTGCGGCCCGTTTTGGGCTCGGGCGACCTGAACCTTTTTCCGCGCCGGAAAAATCCTTGGAGACTCGTCGGGCAGTGTCCGCATCGGCTGTCTCGGCTGAGCAGCTCGATCTTCTTTCCTCCATGGAGGGGGTCAAGTCTGCCCCCTCCTCCTCCTCGGTCATGGCGCTTATCCCGCTCTCCTTGAGTTCTCCTCATTCAGCTTCGTTCAAGGAGCTTCACCAGTCCCTTTCCTCGAAGGGAGAGGGACCCTCGGGACCTGCCTCTCTGCCCAGGTCAAAGTAGTCGCAGGCTAAGTCCCATCGTCGGCGGGAGCAGGAGAGTGCCCCCTCCCCTGTCGGCCGACTTTCGACTTTGATCGAGGGTGCGGCTCAGGCCGCTGGCTTCACGGTGTCCTCGTCAGGTCAGCCGGCCAGGACTCCCGTCGACGTTGTCGAGTCTCTCGACCTGTCATCTGGGCTGTCTTCTGCTGGAGCCGCCATCCCTTCGCTGGTTCCCCCGGCGGAGGCAGAGGTTCTGCCTGTTCCTTCGGGGTGACAGGCCTCGGTCCTTTCTTCCGAGCCGAGGGAAGAGCGGGTGCTCCCCGCTCCTTCCCAGGCCCACCCTCGGTTCCCCCGAGGATTGGGGTCTCGGTCAAGCCGCTCCCGCCGACCTCGGCGATCTCGTTCGGGGCACCGAGTTAAGTGGCATTACTGTTCTTCCCCGTCTCCCTCCTCGGATGAGGAGTGGCTTCGGTGCAGATGGCGTCGACGTTACGAGGAGTTCATGTGGCAGCAGTTGTTATTGTCCGGGAATCAATCGACACCGATTCATTCCCTGTCCAGCAAGCAGCTGCCGCCCGATCGGCCGACACAACTGCTCGCTGCAGTCGAGGTGCCCACTCCAGGGCCGGTTGCTCATCCGATCCTTGCTGCCCCACCGTCTTCGGTGGAACCTCAGTCAGGTCACGACCTGTCCCGCAGGTTGTCTCTTCCCCTCACTCCCGCCTGCCCTCTGCGGATGAAGAGTCACTCAGGTCTGAGGCAGCTCTTTGCAGACCCTTCGAAGTCCGACTTCGACTCCCCCATGTTCCCCAGTCGGGAGGACCCGGGGTCCTCTCTGGAACGTTCTGTGGATGACAGCCCATCGTCCTTTATGGGTCTGCTTCAGCTCACCTCGGAATTCATGGGGATGCAGCTTGAACCCATGTCCAAATGGGCCTCTTATCCCCTGACGGAGATTCTAGACTGAGGGGGTTCACCCTCGGAGGCCTTCCCGGTGGCCGAGGCCATTGTTGGCCCGGCCTTGGAGCTCTGGTAGCGGCCTACTTCCTGTCCTGCGCCTTTGGCCAGGAAGTACTCTGTCCCTGTCGGTTCTTTGCCCGGTTTCTCGGAGCACCCCTCGGCTGAGGGGTTAGTCACCGATAATGTTTTCCTGTGTTCTGGGAACGCTCGGGATGTGGATAGGCCCCCCGACAAAGAGTCCAAAAGAATGGACTACGTCGGGCATAAGGTTTATGCCTCGTCCTCCCTAGGCCTCCGACAGGCCAGCTCGGCTGCACTGACGGCACATTTCTCCCACGCCCTTTTGGGCTCCCTGGACGAGGTGCTCCCTCATCTCCCGGCCGACCTGTGGACCATGGTCTGGTGGGTGCGGGACCAGGGTAGGGCGGTGGCGAAGCAGCAGCTTCAGACTGCTCTGGACTTAGGTGATTCCTGTGCCAGGTCAGTGGCGGCCGCAGTGGCCATGCGCCGCAGGGCTTGGCTGAGGTTATCCTCTTTCTCAACGGAAACTCAGCACAAGTTGGCGGACATCCCCTTCTTGGGGACTGACCTTTTCGGCCCTGGAGTGGAGGAACACCTCCAGGGGACCGATAAGTCCGATGCCACTCCAGACTCGGTCACCCTTGCCCAGAGGGACAAGGGCTGCCGTCAGCCTTTGCGTAAGCCCCTTTGCCCCTCGGCCCCTGCAGCTCGATCGGCCCATCAACTCCAGCATGAGGGCCAGCAGGCTTGTGCTGGGCGTCCTGACCCCAAGCCAGCGTCTTCCTCTAAAAGAAAGCAGGGAGGTAAAGGCCCAGGAGCTCCCTCTGCCAATCCCTCCTCGAAGCCTGCTCAGTGACGGGCTGAGGGGCGCTATACCCAGCCCCGTCACCCCTACCCGTGTTCCCCTGTGGGGAGACGGCTCCGCCCCACCTCCACCTGGTCCGCTTTCCCGGACCTCTCGGTGTCGGAGGCGCTAGGGGTCCTGCCTCGGGATTTCGAGCAGGCACCACCCTTTTGAGCCGCTGCCCCACGGGGTTCTTGGGGTCCGCAGCCTCGTTGTCGGCCCACTGAGCCGACTTGCCTGGCCCTCTAAATAGAGGTGATCACTAAGGTTGTGGATCCTCCTTCAGACCCTGGGTTCGTGTACAGGTATTCCTGGCCCCAAACTGACGGGGGGCTTGCGCCCCATTCTTTACCCACGCGTCCGGATGGTCTCTCTGTCTCAGATATCCCATCCTCAGAACGTGGTGTGTGGCTCTTTTCCTGGACCTCCAAGACGTACTTACACTTCGTTCCGTCCGTTTCTTGGGAGACTCCTCCCTTTCTTAAGCGGGGGATCTCTTTACGAGTTCCAGGCCAGGCCCTTCGGTCTCTACTCAGCAGCATTCCTGCGGCATGGATGGGTCCGGGCGTAACGCCATCCGGATGGCGGCCTGACTGCAACCCTTCCAGGCGGAAGGGGACAGTCCAGAGTTCTGGCCCTCTAGGTTGCTCTCAGACTGGTCTCCTTTTATCGGAGCCACGTTGGAACTCGTGTCTTAGCGGGTGATCCTTCTTCGGGACGAGGCTCGGCTCTTGAGTCCGAGCTCGGCTCCTGGCGGACAGGGCTGAGGTTCTTCCTCCCTTACCTAGTCAGGTCTGATTGGGCAATCGCGCCCTGCCCGAGACCTCCTGCACCTCCTGGGCCTCGCGGCGGCCTGCTCCAGTGTGGTCTGTTTAGACCCGCTGGTTCATGCGTCCCCCTATTGGGGGCTGCCCAGCCAGCGGTCACAGCGCTGCGTTCCTTCGGACCAGTCTGTGACAACAGCCCAGGAGTTAGGGAACGCTCTCCTTCAGACCATTCCAGCTCTTTTTCAGGAGAACATCCTGTTCGTCCGCCCCCAAGTCGACTGTCTTCTCCGACCGATGCATCTCGGATGGGTGGGGGTGCCCATCAAGGGGAATATAGAGTGCACCGCCTCTGCTCCTCTCGGGAGTCCCGATGTCTTTCCTACCTGCTGGAGCTCCAGGCGGTCCACTTAGCTTGCACTGCTCGCTCCGTCTGTGCGGGGTCTAGTGGTTTAGGTCCAGGCGAACAACACCACGACCATGTGCTACCTAGCCCGCCAGGATCGGATGAGCCCCTTGCCTCTGCGTAAGGAGGTTCTCCGCATTGGGTCTTTCGTGCAGCCAGGAGGCGGTTTCCTAATTTCTATGACAGGAGCCTCCATTACCCTGGCCGATGCCCTAAGCCGGATAAAGGCTGCGCCTCACGAGTGGCTTCCCTGCCGGAGGTAGCACAAGTTCTTTCTCCCTCTGGGTCACACCTCGGGTGGACCTTTGTTCTTTTCCCTCCAGGGAGAACTCGAGGCTGAGACTGTCTCATGCCTGCCCCCTCAGCACGGCTCGCTGTAGGCGATGCCTTGGAGGCCGCGGACCCCGGGCCTCTTCTACGCCTCTCCCTCATTTCCCTTGACCCTCAGGTAAGGCGAGGAGGGACTAGGCGCAGGAGATTCTGGTAGCCCCAGACTGGTTTCGCCAGCTCTGGTATCCAGCTCTCCTCAGTCTCAGCCCCAGGCTCCTGAGGCAGCTTCCAGCCTGCCCGGTCCTGTTCTCTGTTGTTAGGGGAAGGTACTCCATCCGGACCTTCTGTCCCTGCACCTGACGGCCTGGTCCCTGTGCAGCTAGTGGCCAGGCCTTGGGTCTTTCAGCAAGGTCCTCGACGTTTTGAGGCATCCTGCCAGGAGTCGACCAGACATGCTCGCCTTCAAATGGAATAGTTCTCCATTTGGTGTTAGGATAGGGCCTGGTCCTTTCTCCTGTTCCTCGGCGAGCATTCCGGACCATCTGCGGTCTGTTCTTTTATTGAACAAGGGCTTCGGTCGACGACCCTCTAGGTGCTTCTGTTAGTCACTCCTGTCTTCCGGGCGCGGGCCGGAAGGCAGTTGGTGACGCAGAAAAGGTGGTCTGGCGCTTTCCTAGGCCTTGATCACACCTCCCTTCTGGGGAGAGTATCCCCATTTCTGTGGGATCTTACGCTGGTATGGGCTTAGCTCACAGGCAAGCTGTTCGAACCCTTGCACAGGTGTGAGTTTCCCCACCTGTTGCGGAAGAACACCTTCTTGGGGCTTCCATGCCAACCAGAAGGATGGGAGAGTTCCAGGCGCTCCTTTGAATCTCCCTATCTGGTCTTCCACAGGGACAAGGTTGTCCTGCGCCCCATCCGAAGTTCCTTCGGTAGGCGGCGGCAGAGTCCTTTTCCCTAACCGGGTATTGTCTCTGCCGGGGTTCATCCCCATTCACGCCTCGGAGGCTGTATATAGGATCCATTGGGACCCTATTTAACGCTCACCTACCCAGGGAGCATAGGGCTGAAGTTCGGGAGAGGTTCGCCAGCTGTTCGTCATCTACGCTGAAGCCGCACCTGGCAGACCAGCCAAGCGGACGACGAGCGGGTGGGTCACTTCCTGCATAGGTCTCCGCTATAGGTGGGCGGGCATGGAGCCTCCCAGAGGGATAAGTGCTCACTTTTACCCGCCCTTCCGCTGTATCGGTGGCTGCTTCTGAGGATGCTCCTTGTCCAGGATATCCGCAGGGCTCCTACCTGGAAGCAGGCATATACCGATTTCCCCTTCCACATCAACCTTGGGTCACGCCGGATGTTGGTTGGGGCCTCGGTTCTCCAGTCTTTATACCTAAGTAGGGGGTGCGCGCCTTGCCTCCCTCCTCCCGGAGAACTGCTAGGAGTCTGCCAATAAGTGTGGATGAACAACATATCCATGTCCCTAGAAATACAGGTTACTCACCTGTAACAGGAGTTCTAGGAATGGTATATGTTGTTCATCCACATGACCCACCCAGCCTTCCTGGCTTCGACGCACAACCTGGTTTCCAGCGGGCCAGATCTGGCGTCATGGGGCGGAGCCGAGAGTTTTACCACCCGGGTGGGTGGGAGGAGCCAGCTTGAAGACCTTCCGGCAAGCTTTAAAGCGGTAAGGAACCTGCCAATAAGTGTGGATGAACAACATATACCATTCCTAGAACTCCTGTTACAGGTGAGTAACCTGTATTTATTGTCCAAAAAAAAAAAAATAATCAAAATTTATTTAAATCTCACATGTCAACTAGCTTAAAAGAGATGTTTATGTAAATGGATCTCATTTTTAAAAAAATGGACATTTCCGTACAAAATATGCCATATGGACACCAAGTACTAATCAAAAAATATTAGTATGGTGCCCATCATCATTTTCTGCCCCTAAAGCAAAATTAGAGGCAGTCTGCAAAGCTATTATGACTTACCCTCGGGAGGCTAGTAATATCTTCTCAGACTGTGCTTTTGTAGTAAATTCCTTATTGGACTTTTTGCCAATTTAGACTAAAAAAAAAAAGTTGTGGAGAGCATCTGGGAAACCTGTCGCATATGCTCCCATAATACAACATATATGAAATATAAATGCTCAGACACCTTTAAAAATAGCAATCTGTAAAGTAAATGCTCACCAAAAAAATGCCAAAAAATATCCACAAATTAAAATTAGCAGCAAAACAATCAAACTTATAGATAGACCCTCTAGGAGGTGATTCTACACAATTGTAAGAGATAAATTTATAGTTGCCATCTCACAAGTCCCAAGTTTGGGGCGTATCCAAGATACAGATGTTTAGATAGTGGGTTGTCGAAACCAATAAAAAGACACTAAACAGTGTGCAACCACACATGTTACCATATAAAAAAATATGGTAATATAAAAACAACAATCAAGGTTTAAAAAGTGGATACCACCCACTTCATTTAAAAAATATTATCATAAATAGTCATAAAATTAAAGGTCATTACGGACTCCACAAAACTTGTAAAATGTTGGCACAAAAAATATAGGTGGCCAAAAATGGAAAAAGTTGTTAAGCAGTGCCTGGAGGCTTGTCTCATCTGTGCACGGATAAGTCCTCCAGTACCTGGTAAAAAGGTTCCGTTAGGGCATATACCCTTAGCGGACGGTCCTTGGTCCAGCTTACAAATGAATTATGTGGGGCCCTTGCCTACTGTAGAAAGGGGGGGGGGTTCCAGTATTAATTAGTCATTGTTAACATATCTTTCAAATGGGTAAAAGCATTGCCCATACAAAATAATAGTGCTACAACTACTACAAAAGCGCTATGAGAACAGGTGTTCTCACGTTAGGGTTTTCCCCAAATAATTAAAAGTAATAAAAAAAACTCACTTTACAGCAAAAGTAATAACAGCTTTGTGTGATATTTTGGATATCACTCAACGCTTGTATTTACCCTATCATCTATAATCATCAGGGATGGTAAAAAGGTTAAATTGCCCTTTAAAAAATGCACTAAAAAAGGCAGTGTTAAATACTGGTAAAGGGTGAGAGATGCACTTACCAAAAATCCTAATGGGTATTAAAGGTACAAAAAACAAAAGTACTGGCTATAGCCCATACCAGTTAATGACTGGTCAAGATATGTGGCTGTGTTATCCTTCTGATCCAAATCTACTAACACCAGTGTTAGACTGCATCAAAACTAATGTGTTTTTGCAACAGTTGCAAAAACAGCTGTTTATTAACCCCGTGCTGCCAAAAATATGGCACAGACTCATTAAAAAAAAAAGACATGATAAAAAAAACGTAATACTGCCCATTGAAAGGGGTCATCACGTCATAATGCAAAAAAATTTGGTCAAAAGGGGCCATAGGTCATTCAGGCCCAACAAATTTGACAAGGGTCTACAAAGACCAAATGGGTCCATGTGGACCAATGTAAATTGTATCAGCCTTTAAATGATAACTAATACTGCTCTGTTTCTCCCAATAGGTAAAATACATTAATATATCCTGTACTTATGCTAATCGTTCTGCATAAGGTACCCCTGTATTGTTAAAAAAAAAAAAAAAAACAACATGAACACACTAAATATTTCCTTATCCAGTGGTACTTTGGTTGTTATGGACATTGTCAAAATGCGACATAAAAATGTTCGCCAGACGCCTGGCCTGACACGGCAGTGTACGTGATAAACACAACAGCCCAAAAAAAAAATTTATATCCATTCCACTTTAAAAAATACAACAAAACTGACAAAAACAAAACTGGTTACAAATAAAATTAAGGGACATATTACAATATCTATCATATACAATTGCGTTAATTATTCTTATGGTTCAAAATGTAATATGTGACATTTTTTATATAATACAATTATTGTGGCAACAGTATTATAATCATACTTTAAATCAATACCAAAATAAAGACAAAATGTAATCATTACAAATTCCTGCAAAAGCAACACCAGGCTTATTTGTATGGGGCTGGTTAGGCTCAAAATTAAAAAATTGCTAATGGTATTAATTCCATGGTTTTAAAAGGCCATAGTCGTTCTTTAAAAACAACTTTAACAAATATGGCTACCAAACCATTATCAGATACTGTAAAATTAGCAGCTGATAATAAAAAAATTAATTGGTTTGCATTTAAAAAAACCTTATAAAATGTTCTGATTATTGCTAAAATGGTAAGCTGTGCTGAAGCACATTCTTCTCTAGTCAATAAATTCAATTAAATTAATACTAATAGGTTACCTTTAAAATTAGATAAGACCAATGTAACTAAATTATTGGATCATCCCACTGTATTCCTACCACCCTTAGGTGTAATAAAAGTATAAAATTCACCAAATCGACATGTGATTCCCATACTAGTAATAATACCTGTATGTTTTAAACCACAAAAATAATCGTGTCAAATCAGTAATTTAAAAGTATTAATACATGACCAAATCATAAGACTCCAAATACCAGGTGACACTATTATCCCAGTACGCAATAAATATGTTGTCTTACCTAAGCAACAGTGTGTACAAAAACATAAAACCTTGTTATGTAAAAAAGAAAAAAAAGACATCAACTGCCCCATGGTTTCCTAAACAATGTAAATTTACTCTAATGTCTGCAAATAAATACCGCCAAGCAATGAGATAAAACCAATCATGGTGTCAACCTTAAAATGTATATAAGTGTAGTGACAAAACCTGGTGGGTTGCAAATTGTGGACCCTTCAAAAACGTCCTGCCTATAGCCAAACAAATGTTACCCATATCAGTGGTTCCAGTATGGCCTTAGATTTACTCACTAATTTGGCAACTCCACCTCATTTCATATTACCCAAAATTAATACATTAACACTACAAATTAAAGGACTTATTTTCTTACAAAAGGCTTCTGTTAAAAAGGGAAAAAAGCAGTCACAGTATAGACCCTTTATATCCTGGTAAAATTGGGGCTCGGCTGTCTTAGGTACTAGTCCAACCCTAATAGTGGTAGTTTGCGGTATTGCAGTAATTTGTGTTCTTATTATTGTGCAAATGTTATTGTACCATAAAATAAAATACATAATTCGACAAATACAAATGTTACAATGGCAACACCGTATTGTATAATCTCCAATTATGAAAAGTCACGAAAGGGGGGATTGTAGTGTAACATTTTGTAGTAAAACATTCGTTTCAGTATAACCTTTCATAATAGTTAAACCAAGTGTTTAAGTTTAGCCTTTTTCCAAAATGCTTACTTATGTAGTAAAATAATTTAACATGTACTGTACACAAGGTAGGTACATGATCAACTGTGTCCATCAAAAAGGGATAAAGTGCAGATGTTTATGTACTGAATAATAGGGACAAATGACAGCAGTATCTAAAAATGTTAGGACATCCGATGACAGGCGCCATTGCTGATTAAAAGTAAATATAACCTAACGTAAAGACATAAAGTTGTTACAAGCTAGCCACACAGTCTATAACTAGCCTGTTTTCAAAAAAAGGTACATCACAGCTTAAAATAGATATGTTTGTCTTATAATTGGTTTATACTGGGGTGTTGGCCTTATCAAAATAACAATTGCGTATATAAACATTGCATGGAAACTAAATAAATTGCACCAAATCTAAAGCAAAACTACATGTATTAAAATGTTAACCAAATACTTGTACTAAAAACTCGCAACAAAAATAAACCAAAAAAAAAAAAATGTCATTTGGTGTGGCTTAAAATTATTTAAAAATAAAAAACACAATGCAAATATATTTCATCCTTATACATACATAGATGCATAGACCGTGTCGGCAGATAAGGGCCTGTGGCCCACCCAGTCTGCCCATTTGAGCTTGTAAGTTCAGTTTGTTTTCCTGTAAGTCTGTTGCCCCTTACCCCTGACCTCCAGAATTCCTTTATGTCTATCCCATGCATTCTTAAATCCCGTGATTGTTTCAGCCCCCTCCACTTCCTCTGGCAGGGTGTTCCACTTGTCCACTACCCGTTCTGTGAAGAAATTCTTCCTCACATTTACTCTGAATCGTCCTCCCTCCAACTTCATCCCATGCCCTCTAGGCCTGGAACATCTTTTTCACTTAAAAATAGTGTATTCCTGCACCATGTTCCTCCCTGTAAAATACTTGTATGTCTCTATCACATCCCCTCTCTCCCTCCTCTCTTCCAGGGAGTACATATTCAGTTCCTTCAGCCTGTCCTCATAGGACTTGTGATGCAATCCATGTACCATCTTTGTTGCCCTCTTCTGAACCTTCTCTACCCTGTCTATGTCCTTACGTAGGTAAGGTCTCCAGAACTGTACAGTGTACTCCAGGTGGGGCCTCATTAGTGTCTTGTATAGTGGAATTATGACCTCCTTTTCCTGCTCGTGATGCCCTGCCTATGCATCCTATTTGCTTTACCTGCTGCCTTGTCACACTGTTTCCCTACCTTGAAGTCATCAGAGATGATCACCCCAAGATCCCTTTCCTGCTTGGTGCATGCTATATCCTCACCCCCCAGCTGATATATTGTGCCAGGGTTTTTGTGCCCCATATGCATTATCTTGCACTTCTTTGCATTGAATTTCAACTGCCAAACCCCTGACCATTCTTCAAGTTTCTGCAGGTCCCTTCTCATTCTGTCTACACCCTCTGGTGTGTCTACTCTTGTTACAGAGCTTTGTGTCATCAGCGAACAGTGAAATTCTGCCTTCTAGGTCCTGCGCAATGTCGCTGATGAAGATGTTGAATAGGACCGGTCCCAGCACTGATCCCTGTGGTACCCCACTGGTCACTCTTCCCTCTGTGGAGTGACAGCCATTTACCACCACCCTCTGTGTCCTGCTGCCCAGCCAGTTACCTACCCACCACACTACTGTCCTGCCCAGACCCATATTCCCCAGTTTGTGTAATAGTCTTCTATGTGGCACAGTGTCAAAGGCCTTGCTGAAGTCCAGAAAGGCAATGTCCACTGCCCTCCCCTGATCCACCTCCCTAGTCACCCAGTCAAAAAATTCAATGAGGTTGGTCTGACATGATTGACCTCCCCCTGGTGAAACCATGCTGCCTTTGGTCCTGTAGTCCATTGACAACCAAATGTTCCACCAATCTCTCCTTCAGTAATACTTCCATGATCTTCCCCACTACCGAGGTGTGGCTGACTGGTCTGTAGTTCCCAGCTTCCTCTTTGTTCTCACTTTTGTATAAGGGGACTATATCTGCTGTCCTCCAGTCTTTGGGTACCTCCCCTGTATTCAATGATCGGCTAAACAGGATAGCCAGAGGTTCAGCCACCACCTCTCTTAGTTCTTTAAAGACCCTAAAAGTGCCCCATCTGGCCCCATTGCTTTATCAACTCTTATTACTTCCAGTTCCTTCAGGACCCTTTCTCATGTAAAGGGACTTATGTCCATTTCTGCACCATTCTCACCCCTTGTACTCCCTTCAGACCCTTTACCCTCCTCTTCCTCAGTAAAGACTGAGCAGAAATACCTGTTCAGTATGTCAGCTTTACTGTTGTCATCCTCCACGCGGCCCCCATCCTCCCCCTTCAGCCTCACTATCCCACCCTTTGCCTTTCTTTTTTCACTTATGTACCTGTAAAAGGTTTTGTCCCCTCTACCCACTGATTTTGCAATGTGTTTTTCTGTCTGAGCTTTGGCTTCCCTTACTGACCTCCCTGCCTCCCTTTGCTTCTCCTGGTACTTCTCCCTATCCCCTTCTGCCTGTGTCTTTTTGTATTGCCTGAATGCAGTCTTTTTGGCTTTCACTTTCTGTGCTACCTCTTTGGTAAACCATAATGGTCTCCTCTTCCTTTTCCTCTTGCTAACCAGCTTTATGCATAATTCTGTTGCTCTTGTAATCCCCATTTTAAATACTGCCCACTGTTCCTCAACCCCTGATTCCTGCTCCAGTCCCCTTAATGCCTCTTTCAAGTATCTCCCCATTTTCTCAAAGTCTGCCCCCCTAAAATCCAGGATACATGTTTTTGTGTGGTTTGGTTCTGCTCTTTCTGTACATATTAATATATTACATATTAATCTAGTTCGTTTCATAGAATCTGATCAAGTTACTAGAACGTACCGAAGACAGTGGTTGAAAACTGAGCTCGAGCGCAACGTTCTATGCATTTGCATAGAGTTTAACTCTTGGTTCTCCTGGGCAGTTTAACCGGTCGGTCGAACTGCATATTGTCAAAATACAGCAAGACTCCATTAGAAGAAGCAACATTACTATGGTAAGTAATTTTTTCTTCGCATCACAGTAAGTGTGCCTGCAGCAAGCAGCTCCCAGAGAAGGACACTCACACTTCATGTCTCTTGTGCTTGGGACTCGACTGCAACACCGAGGCCTGTGCGGCCTGCGAGAAATTTAACCAGGCCACATGGAAACGCAGGCAGCAGGCCGTGGATGCCCACCTTTTGAAAACAAAACTTGCTTCCATGGAAAAAGAGTTGCAGCAGATACGAAGTGCTTCCACGTCTCTGGGAGGTTCTTCTGACTCCCACAAGCAGAAGAAGGACGACAAGGAGAGACACCGGGACATGGATCTGTCTCCTTCCAGGCCCCAGCTCCCTTCGGGGACCACAGCTGATGAGAAGCCTCCCTCCAGCTAAGTGTTTCCCACTGTGGATCAGACTGAGGCCACCCCTGCTTGAGCTGGTTTTGGTTCAGGTGGGAGCCTCTGGGGATACGGAGGCTTCATCCACCCTTAGGCCCCTCAAAACTCCAGGGTCTAAGTAGAGTGGTTCGGCTGGTAAGTCGGGCATTATGTCTTCTGATGAACACAGAGCCCTGGCTGATAAGTTGGGCATCAGTTCTTCTGATGAATGCCCAGCCACGGCACTCCCATCAGACCCCGATAACAGGTCTGACGTCGGTCTTCCAGACCGACTGCTGCCACTTATGCCGCAGCCTACTCAGGAGGAATCCACCTCCTGGGGCTCTCCTACCCTACCTCCAGTGGTACTTCCGAACTCCCTCATACTTTTGGAGCCAGAGGAGGTGGTGGAGCGGCCGCCCGCTGGTCTCTCTAACATACAAGCGATGGCCCACATGTTGCTGCACCTCCCCTCGGGGACTCCAGTGCCCACGCCTGTGTCCTCTCAGTCTACCCTTCTGTCCCCCCCAAGACTCCAGTGGGTTCCTCCAGTCCTTTGGGACCCACACCAGACCTACCTCTAGTAGGTCTGGGGCCCTCCAATGTTCCTTCCGGGCCGCCGTCAGGTCCTTTGGCACCGCCGTCTGGGCCTATACCAGGCTACCCGACACCGCACTACCCTACCCTGGGTATCCGACACCAGCATACAAAACACCCAGCTATCCAGTGCTGTACTACCTGACGCCGCAACACCTGGCGCCAGGCTATACACCGCTGTACCAGCCGCCTCTGCCTCCTTCGCAGCTGCAGGTGAATTTTGAGGCCTCTTTTGACTCTTGGTGGGCTAAAACCAAGTCTCCGCTGATAATGGAACTGTACTGCCGTCAGCCACTGGCAGCCTCCACGCCAGTCCATCCAACTTGCATGCCAAGGTTTCCGCCACCGGTGTAGTTGTGCCCTCCACGTTGGGTCACATGCTGGGTGCTTCCTCAGTGGAGGGCCATGTCACTGGGTTGGGTAAACCTCGCACGGAGGTCCCCCTTCCCAGGGCTCTATCCCCAAGACATGAACCCTTCGTCAGACTTAGAGTCTGACTCTGCCTCTGCTTTCAGGTATGAGACTCTCCCTCTGGAGGATCCCAAACCTAAGGAGATTCCCAAGTTTTCCCCTGAGGACCCTTCCTTTATGGAAATCCTCAAGAAGATCCAGGAGGCTAATGGATGGAAGACTTGAGGATCAGAATCCTCAGTGTAAGAGACTGGCAGAGTACCTCGACCTCCCTGAGCTGTCTCCCTTCACTCCCCAGATTAGGCCTCACAAAGACTTGACGCCGGGATCTTCCAGCAACTGTCGTCAGTTCCCGCTGTCTCCAAGAAGGCAGACAGGCTGTACCATATCCCGGAGGGCAAGGACTGCCTCAGTACCCACCCCAAGGTTGATTCAGTGGTCATCAATGTGGCAGATGACTGCACCCCTAAGCACAAACATATGAGTACCTCACCTCCGGATAAGGAGTTGAGGCAGCTGGATCAGTTTGGACGTATGTTGTACTCGTCCTCTGCTCTGGCTATGCAGGATTTGAATTACCTGAGCCATATGATTCTTTATCAGAAGAATATGCTCGAGCAGCTCAAGTCTAGGTTTGAGGCCCTGCCTGTGTTTGAAGCCAGTAATGAGATCGAGCGGTCAGTCAGAATGGCAAAGAACACCTGCCCCCATGCCTTACGAGCCACTTATGATGCTGTCAATGCTTCGACTCGAAGCGCTACCTTGGACGTTTGCCTACGCAGATACTCCTGGTTGTGGCTCTGTAGATTTACCCAGGATGTACAGAACCGTATCCCGAACACCCCTTTCCAAGGCTCCGTCCTTTTTTGGGGGAGATGTCAAGGACCTTCTCACTGAATTACAGAAGAATGGCAAAGTTTTACGCTCAGTGCAATCTGTGTACCAGCCTAATACTAAACCTAGGCAGCCTTTTCGTCACCAACAGAGGCACCAAAAGAGGCAGCAGCCTGCCAGATATCAGGCCAAATGTTGGGCTACTTTCTCTGCCTCCAGCCATGTCTCGGAGAGCTTCTGGGATGGCGCACCCTAACCCTCCCACCGCCTCCTGACTCGTCACTGGACCCCCCCCCCCCATTCCTCCACTGGGTCCACAAGAACCGGTGGGGGCAGGTTTGAGGCGATTAGGGCAGACTCGTGGATCTGTCTGCTCATAGCTCAAGGTCACACACTAGAATTTCTAGAAACCTCCAGAAAACCTTCCAGGCCACTCTCTTTACCCAAAAGATCACATTCCACTCATTTGGAAGAAAATCTTAAGTTCTGCTGAGAAAGTCCACCATAGAGCCCGTTCCTCAAGGCCAGATCGGAAGGGGATATTACTCCCACTGCTTCCTGGTCCTCAAAAAGATGGGAGACATTCGCCCAGTTCTAGGGACATGGATATGTTGTTCCTTGCCGCTTTAAATCTTGCCAGAAGGTCTTCAAGCTGGCTCCTCCCACCCACCCGGGTGGTAAAATTCTCGGCTCCGCCCTATGACGCCAGATCTTCCTTACCGCTTGGAAGCTCTGGTTCCTCTTAGCGCCTCTGCTCGACTGGTTCCTGAAATTTCGGAAACTTCGATCTTCTTCGCTATGGCGATGGCACATCTGCTTCCGGCCCTCGGAGGCGCCCAGCTAATTCCTCCAGGAAAGACCCGCACTCCACGTGCGTTTACTGCCTTGACTTGGATCATGATCCTCAACTTTGCGAAATTTGTTGTGCCCTTTCGGCCAGCTCTTTTTTGTGGATAGCGTGGCCTTTTGGGGCTTGGGCGACCGGAAATTTTTCCCGCTCCAGAAAATTCCTCTGAGACTCATCGGGCAGTGTCCACGTCAGCTGTCTCAGCTGAGAAGCTCGATCTTCTTTCCTCCGGGAAGGGGGCGGCTGCCCCTCCCTCTTCCTCGGTTGCGGTGCTCTTCCCGCTCTCCTTGAGTTCTCCTCATGCAGCCTCGTTCAAGGAGCTTCGCCAGTCCCTTTCCTCGAAGGAAGAGGGACCTTCGGGACCTGCCTCTCGGTCCAAATCCAAGGAGTCGCAGGCTAAGTCCCTTCGTCAGCGCTGGAGGGAGTGGGAGAGTTCTCCCTCCCCTGCCGGCCGACGTTCGACTTCGGTCGAGGATGCGGCTCTGGCCGCTGGCCTCACGATGTCCCTGTCAGGTCAGCCGGCCAGGACTCCCGTCAACGTTGTCGAGTCTCTCAACCTGTCATTTGGGCTGTCTTCTGTTAGAGCCGCCATCCCTTCACCGGTTCCCCCGTCGGAGGCTGAGGTTCTGCCTGCATCTTTGGGTCCACAGACCTCGGCCCTTTCTTCCGAGCCGAGGGAGGAGCAGGCGTGCCCCGCTCCTTCCCAGGCCCTCCCTCGGTTCCCCCAAGGATTCGAGTCTCGGTCCTCCTCTCGGTCTAGCCGTTCACGCCGACCTCGGCGTTCTTGGTTGGGGCACCGAGTCAAGTGGCATTGCCGTTTTTCCTCATCCCCCTCCTCGGATGAGGATTGGCTTCGATGCTGATGGCGTCGACATTACAAGGAGTTTATGTGGCAGCAGATGATGATGTCCAGGAATCAGTCGACCTCAATTCATTCTCCGGCTAGTAAGCAGCTGCCACCCGATCGGCCAACTCAACCACTCGAGGCAGTCGAGGTGCCCTCTCCAGGGCCGGTTGTTAGTCCGATCCCTGCTGCCCCACCGTCCTCGGTGGAACGCAGGCCGGGTCATGACCTGTCCTGCAGGTTATCTGTTCCCTCACCCCGCGCTCCGGCGGACGAAGAGTGTCTCTGGCATGAGGGCTTTTGCAGACCCTCGGAGCCCAAAATCGACCTCTATGTTCCCCTAGAGAGGACCCAGGGTCTTCTCCGAACATTCCACGGACGACAGCCCATCATCCTTTATGGGTCTGCTCCAGCTCATCTCTGAATTCACTGGGATGCAGCTCGAGCCCATTTCCAAACGGGCCCCTTACTCCTATACAGAGATTCTAGACCAAAGGGGTTCACCCTCGGAGGCCTTCCCTGTGGCTGAGGCTATTGTGGGCCCGGCCTTGGAGCTCTGGCGGCGGCCTACTTCCTGCCCTGCGCCCTCGGCCAGGATGGCCAGGAAGTACTCTGTCCCTGTCGGTTCTCTGCCCGGTTTCTCGGAACACCCCTCGGCTGAGGGGTTAGTTACCGACAATGTTTTCCAGTGTTCTGGAAACGCTAGGGATGTGGATAGGCCCCCTGACAAGGAGTCCAAAAGGATGGACTATGTCGGGAGCAAGGTTTACGCTGCATCCTCCCTAGGCCTCCGTCAGGCCAGCTCGGCTGCACTGATGGCACATTTCTCCCACGCCTTTTGGGCTCCCTGGACGAGGTCCTCCCTCATCTCCCGGCCGACCTGCGGACCATGGTCCGGCGGGTGCAGGACCAGGGTAGGGCGGTGGTGAAGCAGCAGCTCCAGGCGGCTCTGATCTAGGCGACTCCTGTGCCAGATCGGTGGCGGCCACAGTGGCCATGGCTGCAGGGGCGGGCTGAGGTTATCCTCCTTCTCTTTGAAACCCAGCACGAGTTGGCGGACATCCCTTCTTGGGGACTGACCTTTTCGGCCCTGGAGTGAGGGACCTCAGGGGTCCCGAGAAGTCAATGCCACTCTGGACTCGGTCACTCCCGCCAGTAGGGACAAGGGCAGCCGACAGCCTCTGCGTAAGCCCCTTTGCCCCCCGGTTCCTGCGGCTCGATCGGCCCAGCACGAGGGCCAGCAGGCATGCGCTGGGCGGCCTGACTCCAAACCAGTGTCTTCCTCTAAAGGAGCAGGGAGGTAAGGCCGAGAGCTCCCTCGGCCTCTTCCTCCCCAAGCCTGCTCAGTGACGGGCTGGGGCGCTGTCCCGGCCCCATCGCCTTCTCCCGGTTCCCCCGTGAGATGCGCCGCCCTCCTCCACTTCATCCGCTTCCCGGACCTCTAAGGGTCGGAGGTGCTAAGGGAAGGCCCTGTCTCGGATTTGCGAGCAGGTTCCACCCTCCCGAGCCGTTGCCCCACAGGGATCTTGGGGTCCTCAGCCTCTTCGTCGACCCACGGAGCCGACTTGCCTGGCCCTCTAATTAGAGGTAATCAGTAAGGTTGCGGATCCTCCTTCTGACCCTGGGTTCGTGTCCAGGTATCCCTGGTCTCATACGGGCGGGGGGCTTGCGCCCCATTCTTCTGCACGCCCGGATGGTCTCTCTGGCTTAGATATCCCATCCTTAGAACGGGCGTGTGGCTTCGCTCCTGGGCCTCCAGGACGCATTTACTCCTCGTTCCATCCGTTTCCGGGGAGATTCCTCCTTTTCCTAGCGGGGGATCTCCTTACGAGTTCCAGGCGAGACCCTTTGGTCTTGGCCCAGCAGCTTTCTGCGGCATCGAGAGGCCCAGGCGTAACCCCACCCGGATGGCGGCCTGACTTCAACCCTTTCCAGGCGGAAGGGGTCGATCCAGAGTTCCGGGTCTCAGGTGGGTCTCCTGTTATTGGAGCCACATTGGAACTTGTGCCTTAGCGGGTGATCCTTCTTCGGGACCAGGCTCGACTCTTGAGTCCGAGCTCGGCTTCCCACAGATAGGGCTGAGGTTCTTCCTCCCTTACCTGGTCAGGTCTGACCGGGCAATTGCGCCCTGCCGGGACCTCCTGCTCCTCTTGGGCCTTGCGGTGGCTGGCTCCAGCTTGGTTTGTTTCATGCATTCCCCTTGGGGGGACTGGCCTTCGGACCAGTTCGTGACTACGGCCCAGGAGTTAGGGAACGCTCTCCTTCGGACCGTTCCAATTCTTGCAGGAGTACATCCTGTTCGGCCGCCCCGAGTCGATGGTCTGCTCCAACTGATGCTTCTCAGATGGGTTGGGGTGCCTATCAAGGAGAATACAGAGTGCTCCGCCTCTGGTCCTCTCGGGACTCCCGATGTCTTCCTACCCGCTGGAACTCATGGCGGTCCGCTTGCTTGCACCGTTCACTTCGTTTGTGCGGGGTCCAGTGGTTTAAGTCCAGGTGGATTACACCACAACCATGTGCTGCCTACCCCGCCAGGCTCGGATGAGCCCCTTGCGCCTCGTAAGGAGGTTCTCCGTATTGGGTCTTTCACGCAGCTGGGAGGCGGTTTCCTAGCCATTCGATGGTGGGAGCCTCCAGCACCCTGGCTGACGCCCTAAGCCTGGCATAGGCTGCGCCTCACGAGTGGTCTTCCCTGCTGGAGGTAGCACAGGGTCTTCTCCCTCCTTCTCTCCAGGGAGAATGCGAGGCCGAGACTGTCTCATGCCCGCCCCCTCAGCAAGGTTTACTGTAGGGGATGCCGTCGAGGTCGTGGACCGCGGGCCTCTTCTATGCCTCTCCCCCATTTCCCTTGACCCACGGGCAAGGCGAGGAGGGACTAGGCGCAGGCGATGCTGGTAGCCCCAGACTGGTTGGCCAGCTCTGGTATCCAGCTCTCCTCAGTCTCTGCCCCAGGCTCCCGAGGCAGCTTCCAGCCCGCCCGGTCCTGATCTCTGTTTTAAGGGGAAGGTTTTCCATCTGGACCTTCAATCCCTGCACCTAAGGGCCTGGTCCCTGTGCGACTAGGGGCCAGGCCTGGAGTCCGGCAAGGTCCCCGATGCCGAGGCGTCCTGCTGGGAGTCGGCCAAACATGCTCGCTTTCAAATGGTAGAGTTCTCCATTTGATGTTGGGACAGGGCCGGGGCCCCCTCTCCCGTCCCTTGGCGAACATTCCGGACCATCTGCGGTCTGTTCCTTTCGAACCAGGGCTTCGGCCGATGACCCTCGGGGTGCTTCTGTTGGTCACCCCTGTCTTTCGGGCACGGGCCGGAAGGCAGTCGGTGGCGCAGAAAAGGTGGTCTGGTGCTTTTCTAGGCCTCGATCACACCTCCCCTTCGGGTAGAGTATCCCCATTTCTGTGGGATCTTCGCTTGGCTTAGCTCACGGCAAGCTGTCAACCTTTGCACAGGTGCGAGTTCCCCACCTGTTGTGGAAGAACACCTTCTTGGGGCTACTCTGCCATCCAGAAGGAGGGAGAGTTCCAGGCGCCTTTGAATCTCCCTATCTGGTCTTCCACAGGGACAAGGTTGTCCATCCCTACCAAGTTCCTTCCGCTCGGTGGCGGAGTTTTTCCTATCCGGTATTGCCTCTGCCGGGGTTCTCCTCCATTCACGCCTTGGAGGCCGTATATAGGTTCCTTTGGGACCCTATTTAAACGCTCGCCTACCCAGGGAGTGTAGGGCTGAAGTTCGGGAGAGGTTCGCCAGCTGTTTGTCATCTACGCTGAAGCCACACCTGGCAGACCTGCAGCCAAGCGGACGACGAGTGGGTGGGTCGCCTCCTGCATAGGTCTCCGCTATAGGTGGGTGGGCATGGAGCCTCCCAGAGGGATAAGTGCTCATTTTACCCGCCCTTCCGCTGCATCGGTGGCTGCTTCCGAGGATACTCCGATCCAGGATATCCACAGGGCTTCTACCTGGAAGCAGGCTTTACCGTTTTTCCCCTTCCACGTCCACCTTGGGTCACGCCGGGATGTTGGTCGGGGCCTCGGTTCTCCAGTCTTTCTACCTAAGTAGAGGGTGTGCGCCTTGCCTCCCTCCTTCCGGAGAACTGCTAGGAGTTTGCCAATAAGTGTGGATGAACAACATATCCATGTCCTAGAAATACAGGTTACTCACCTGTAACAGGAGTTCTAGGAATGGTGTATGTTATTCATCCACATGAGCCACCCGGCCTCGACGCACAACCTGGCTTCCAGCGGGCTAGATCTGGCGTCATGGGGCGGAGCCAAGAGTTTTACCACCCGGGTGGGTGGGAGGAGCCAGCTTGAAGACCTTCCGGCAAGATTTAAAGCGGCAAGGAACCTGCCAATAAGTATGGATGAACAACATATACCAACTCCTGTTACAGGTGAGTAACCTGTATTTTTGGACCTCAGCGCACTCTCTCTCTGTACATGGAGTACAAGAGGTTTCGCATGTTAACTCTCCCAGGTCTGTTGCCACTACTTCACCAGGGACAGTGGCTCTGCACACTGGAAATGCAGGATGCCTACCTGCATATCCCGATCTTCCCTGCCCACCACTGCTTCCTCAGGTTTGTTTTCCAGGGGGAACATTTCAGTTCACAGCTCTTCCCTTTGGCCTGTCCTCTTCACCCAGGGTTTTTACCATGCGCCTTGCAGTAGTGGTAGCGGCTTTGCGTCAGGGCCATTATGTGTTCCTGTATCTCAACGACTGGCTTCTGTCAGCCCCGTCAAGGTGCAGCTTGGTAACCTCTTTGTCTGCTACCCTGGACCTGTTCTATCAGTTGGGTATTATGGCGAACTACCCCAAGTCTCATTTTATCCCTTCTCAATGCCTCAAATTTATTGGGGTGGTACTGGATACAACCCAGGATCAGGCTTTCCTCCCTTCAGACAGGGTGGAAATGCTGCAGCAGCAGGCCAGGCATGTGTCCTCCAGCTGCTGGGTACCAGCCAGGGCCGTGAGACATCTCCTGGGTCTTATGGCAGCGGCCATCCCCACTGTTCTGTTAGCCAGGCTCCACATGCAGGTCACGCAATGGACGCCTCAGGTTCAGTGGGATCAGAGATTGGACAACCTGGACAGCAAGATTCTGGTGTCCAGTCCCATGCGGTAGGATCTTCTCTGGTGGCAGGACCTGAACAACCTCCGCTGAGGTGTTCCAGCCGCCCGCTGTGAACCAGACCCTAACCACGGATTCCTCAGGTTAGGGCTGGGGAGCCCATCTGGGAGACTGCCGAACTCTGGGATCTTGGTCTCAGAGGGAGGTGTCTCTGCACATCGGCGTGCTAGAGATGAGAGCTGTGTTGTATGCCCTTCAGGCATTCTAGTCCCTTCTCCTCCCAGGCACACTAGTTGTCCAGTCAGACGTGTGTGTGGCTTGGTAACTCAACAAAAACAAGGAGGCACACGTTCATATCCCCTGTAAAGGGAAGCGTTGCGTGTGTAGAACTGGGTAGTCCATCACCACCGCCAGCTCACGGCACTGCACGTCCCGGGTGTTCAGAATGTCCTGGCAGACAATCTTAGCTGCACCCAGTCAAAGGCCAACGAGTGGGAACTCAGTCAGGCAGTGGCCAAAGAAATCTTTGGCCTCTGGGGGTCACCCAGATCTGGATCTATTCGCTTCCCAATTGAACGCAAAACTACCCAGTTTCTGCTCACTTGTTCCCAGTTCTGGTGCTTTCTGGCAGTACGCGCTGTCTCTCTGCTAGACATGGAGGTTGTTGTATGCCTTTCCTCCCTTTCCGCGCCTGCAGAGGTTACGGCTGAAATTATGGGTGGAATGGGCTCATATGATTCTGATCACCCCTTATTGGCCTTGTGACAGGGTTGAATAGGGCCCTGTCCCAGTTGTTCTGGAGAAAAGAGTTTAAATGCAAGGATCTGTTCAATTCTCTCCTTTTCTGTCTCTTATTTGTCTGGTTGCGCAACCACATTTTTTCGTGAGACCTAGGACTTGATCACCCTGGCGGTCTTGCAATTCTGTGCCTCTCGCTATATCTCTACCTTCTCTTGCTGTTCTGTCTTTTCTTCCTTCCCCCTTGTATATCTTCTGGTATAAAAATATATGTGAATCATTGTATGGAAATGTAATTGATACAGGGATTCCTTTGTTTAAAAATGTACATAGTTTTACAGTCGAAATGATTGCAAATAGCTGTTTGGAACTCAAGGGGTTAACCTGTTTGCAAACTCTCTGAGAAGCTGTAAGCAAGAGGTCAGTACTGGGTCACAATGTTCTTTTTGCTGCACTTTTTGAAACTTACAAGGTCACTGAGAAGCATGCTGTTTTCTTAACGAGCAGGGGTTGCAAAGACATAAAAACAGAGCTGTAATTTCTTGTAAGAGAAAAGAACAGAGACTGAGATTAGAAATTGAGAAGAAACCCAGATGGACTTTGTCTGTTTATACTGCCTTTGTAAATATACTGAACAATTTTATTTTACTTTTATGAATAATAAATCACTTGTTGCGAATTTTACAGCTGTTCCTGGTTTTCCTGTGGTTCCTGACCTGTGCCTCGACGACAGGCGTTGCCAAATTTGGTTCCCTCTGCTCCAGCAGTTAGTGGTGGAACCTCTGGTTCCTCTTCCTCTCTGCCAAGACCTTCTGACCCAGGAACAGGGTAGGCTGGTTCATCCCGGATTCAAGTCCCTTCATCTTCATGTGTGGCACCTTCTGACATAGCTGCCTCACGTTTTGGTGTCTCTTCCAGAGTCGCCCATGTTCTCGTGGACGCCTGAAATCTGTCCACAAGAACTACTTACACTATGAAGTGGAAACAGTTTTCCATGTGGGCAACCTCTAAAGGTCGGGACCCATTCTCCTGCCCTGTCCCGCAGATCATGGAGTACCTATTGCACCTTTCAGACCTTGGACTTAGCTATTCTTTATTGAAGGTCCACTTGTCTACCATTTCTGCCTACCACACCTGGTGGATGGCAAAACCTTGGCTTATTTGGAGGTTGCCTGCAATTTTCTGAAGGGGATGCTCCATTCGAAACCCCCGGTGCAGAACCGTTCCCCCGTGGGATCTGAACTTTGTTCTCAAGAAACTCACTCTGCCTCCCTTTGAACCGGCTGCGAGTTGTGACCTGCACTGTCTTGGAAAGCGCTCTTTTTAGTTTCCATAACTTTTGCTCAAAGGATTTCTGAGCTTCATGTTCTTATGTGTAAGGAGCCCTATTTGATTTTTCACAGAGACCGGGTGGCTCTGCATACCAATCCTAGGTTTCTACCGAAGGTGGTTTCTGAGTTTACTTTAAATCAGACTATACACTTGCCAGTGTATTACCCTGAACATTCCTATCAAGGGGAGGCAATTCTGCACACTTTGGATGTGCACAGAATTTTACGTTACTGTATGAATTGGATGAAGTCAGTCCGTAAGATGGATCAGCTTTTCGTTTCCTTTGCACCCAAAAGAGAAGACGTGGCAGTTTCCAAACAGTGTTTATCGAAATGGTTAGTAAACTGCATTTTGTTTTATCAGAAGTATAACAGGCCACTTCAGGGGAAGTTAAAGGGCGCTCAACTAGAGGCATGGCTACATCTACTGCTTGTTTCAGAAATGTTTCTGCCATGGACACTTGTGCAGCAGCCACTTGGAGCTCTGTCTACACCTTCGCTAAACATTACAGTCTGGACATTGCTTCTAGCTGCAGGGCAGGCTTTGGAGTAGCCGTCCTTCAGGGCGTCTTGTCTTAAATCTATTGCAGACTTTTCCTGCTTCCCGTGGTCAGCCTATGTCTGACTTACACTGCTTGGGATTCAGTACTAATGGTTATTACATACTGCAAAAGCAATCTCGAAGTAAGATAGTATAGTTGCCATAACAGTAGATCTTCAGGAGAGGCTCTTGTAGTAGGTAAGCTTTTCCCTCCCTCCTTCCCCCTGCTGCTGTTCTTTTTCAGTCTCTCTCTCTTGGCTCCAGGAGTCAACTCCTTTCTCCTGTTGCATCTTTTCAGGTCTCCGGCGGGAGAACTGGAGGGCTGGCATGGGGACCACCCCTTGTATGGCATCTGGCTGACGCTGGTCACATGATGTTGGGGGCGGTCCCCCGCTGTATACTGCTAGCTAAAGTTTCCCGTGTGGTCCTAGTGGCAAAATCCTAATGGTTATTACCTACTGCAAGAGCCTCTCTCGAAGATCTACTGTTACGGTAAGTTCTTATGTAACTGTACTTTTCCAATCCATCTGGTCATTAAAACCACTCTGTCTCAGAATCCTAAGTTTTGATCTAATATGAATTTCTGTCCCCGCCCCCTGATTCTGTGAGGGACATGATGAAAACCCATGTACTTTATTATGTGATCCCCCTTATTGTTCACTTTGCTTTGATGTCTACCAATCGAATGTGACTGATCTGCTCTGTAAATTGCTCTGTAGTGTTCCTGTATTCTGTCCTTAAACATTCTAGTGGTTTGTCACACTTATGTTTTCCCCTCAGGATCACCACAGAGCACAGAAACAAATAGATACTTTAACTGTAGGAGAACACGTAGCACTGTCTGAACTACAGCAAATGAATGATGTTATAATTAAATCTTCCTAGAAGGGGGAAAATATTGTAATTCTAGATAAGGGGTAAATTGGAGGATGGTGTGACTTATATTAAGCTGCCTAATAATCCAGTGGTTTCCTTCAAGTCAGATATGCAATCCTTTCTTCGAACCCCAGGAAGTCTTACTGTATTCTGACTAATGCAGTTAGCCCTTCCACTTGAGCTGCCCCAGAGATGAGTTAAAGCCTATAAGCTAATAGTGGAACGTTCAGTAGGCTCGAGCTCGGTTTTCAAATCACTGACCCTAGTACATTCTATGTAACTGCCAGATTCTTTACTCCGCCTGCCTGTGAAGTTGCCTCACGGATTTCTCCTCAGCTCTTTCAGTTGAAATACTAGATCTTACTTTGAGAGGGCTCTTGCAGTAGGTAATTACATATAGGACGGACGCCGGCAGGCGGGAGGACCCAACGGAAAATTTTTTAGCTAGCAGTCCCTGGCGAGGACCGCCCCCAGTCAGGTAAACGGCGTCCAGGAGACGCCGTATAAAGGTGGTCCCGGACGCCCGCCTTCCAGTTCTTTCCTGCCGTTAGCTCGTGCAGCTCTCATGGAAAAGTTCATGCTTTGTCAAGCTCTTTCTTTCGATCGTTTTTCGAAAAACTCTTTATTTACTAATGTAGAGCTGGCTTCGGGCCTAGCTGTTTTGCAAGGCCTCTATCTTGAGGTTTGCAATGCTAGGAACTGCTTCTTGAGTAGTTTTCTCTCCCGGTGCCTTTCTTTGTTTCAGACTACTTGGGATTCAGTCCTATGTAATTACCTACTGCAAGAGCCCTCTCAAAGTAAGATAGTACAGTTACGTAAGAACTTACCGTAACAGTAGCTCTTCGAGAGAGGCTCTTGCAGTAGGTTATACCTTCCCGCCCTCCATCCCCCTAGGCTTTTTCAGCTCCTTTTCCATGAATGAAAACATCTGCTTCTCTTTCGTCCGGGCCTTCCAGGCCTGTGGCGGGAAAGAACTGGAAGGCGGGCGCGAGGGACTGCCCCTTTCTACCGACGTCTCCTGACGCTGGTCACCTGACGTGGGGGCGGTCCCTCGCCAGGGACTGCTAGCTAGAAATTTTTCTGTGGGGTCCTGCCGCCTGCTGGCGTCAGTCCTATATGTAATTACCTACTGCAAGAGCCTCTCTCGAAGATCTACTGTTATGGTAAGTTCTTACATAACTGTACTTTTTGTCAGTTTGTACAACCACCGTTATTTTGTTTTAATTTTCAAACCTCTGTCCTTTGGTTACAGGTTAGACTAGACTAGGTTTTCTTCTTTCCAGTAAGTTTTTGTTTCTGATCGGTTTTCGCAACCGGGAAGAAACCGAAGACTTTTTTCCTTTACTTTTTGAGGTAAAAAAAAAACAACTTTAGTTTCTGCATTTGGTAATTTGAGGGACCGGTAGATTTTTTGGTTAAAAAAATTAGGTTTTACTCGGTGTTTTCCTCAGGTGCTAAATCGTCTGTTAACCAAAGTTCTCTTCTCTTATCTGGGTCTAAAAAGCCCACTGTGGATAAGCGTAAAAAAATGTTCTTAGTTGTTGTGATGTTGCAGAAACCCAAGAAAAGAACCGGTCCCGCTGGGTTTCAACAATGTACTGAGTGCGGTGAACCTTTTGCTAAGGCTGATACGCATCTTATTTGCGTATTCTGCCTAGGGTTTGACCACCTTAAAGCAGATTATGAAATTTGTGAAAACTTCCCTCAGTCTACGCTTGATAGGCGTCTTAACAGACTGCATTAGTGAGTGGCCGAAAAAGCAACCGACACTGAAGGTCAGTCAGGTTCCACCACCAAAGATAAACCAGTGGAACCAGAGGGAGTGCCCTCTGATTGGGGCAAAACCTCCACTGGGAAGAGAACCGCTGATAAAGGCGTTGAAACACCTGCAGCGAAAAAGAAAAGGAAAAAAGCTGGTTCGGAATTGCAGAAGCTTGCGGTTCCAACTGCTGAGGAGATAGCGAAGGCCATTCGCATAATTCAATCACTGCAGACCAGTTCGGGCAAACCGGGTCAGTGTGTCATGGCTCAAACTCCAGTTCAAACACCAGGTGCTTCAATCCCCTCCAGTTCATTTGAGCCTGAGCCTTTTTATGAGCAGGAGTGGGAAGAGGAGGAAGATTTTGGTGAACCCATTGAACCTGAGGTTTCATTGGATCATTTGGACCCCGAGTCCCCACCTCGTCCCTCTGGGGACCCTGCCTCACATTATGTCTTTATTTATTTATTGTTTTTGTCAACTCTCTTTCTTGCTCCAACTGTGGGAAACTCTCTCAGGCATTCTCTGTCCCCGAGCTCTACCTCCCTCCTGATGCTCTCTCTCTCTCTCCACCCCGCACTAGCCCGGCAGATCCCCCAGCTCTGCACCCCCCTGAGGTGGGGCCGCCCTATCCGCCCAGGGTGCTCTATCTTGAATTTACTGTACCCAGCTATACGGTCAACCTTGGTGGAGAGAAGAACCTGTAACTGGAGTGTGGCTCCATGAGCGGAGGTGCCATCGCCTATCCCCACAGATGGGGATTTTTCCTTGTATCTTGCCCTCGAGTGCAGCCGTGCACTGACGTCAGCATGGCAACCCCTAGATGTCAGCCATGCTCGTCCCCGATGTTGCTCCAGTGCCAGTAGTACCTCTGGTCTCCACCTGGGATCTCTACTGTGCCGGAATGACCCTGGATCCCTCCCCAGGGAGAGGAGAGCAGTCCTCCAGATGCTCAATCCTTCTCCCTCCCCTACCAACCCCCAGCACCCGGGCTCATTCCCGAACCCAGGTCGCTGGTGTGGCGTCCAGCGCCTCAACCCTCCGCACCACCGGGCTGGCTCATTATGCTTTTATTAAAAAGGTAGCAGAAGATTTGGAACTTCCTGCTCAAGTAGCTTCTGAGGAGGAAGAAGAGCCGGATTATGTGGAAATGATGGATGTGCCTTCTTTTAAGAGGCTCTTAATGGCCATCCACAAGACTCTTAAAGGGCAGACTATGAAAATGTTGCACACCTCAACCTCTGTACCTCCTGTGGATAAGAAGATAGACAGGAGGTACTTATTGGCTGGCAATGGCACTGACTTCTTATTCAGCCACTGCAGCCATGAAGGGGTGGTTCAGGCTGCTGCTTGTGAGAAAGCAGGCATTCCCTTGGCCTCGCATCCCCCTGAAAAGGACTACAGAAAAATCAATACTCTGGCTAAGAAGGGGTACCTGGGGGCTTCCCTATGCATAAGGCAAGTCTCTTACATGACCTATGTCTCTAGGTACTAGAAGTCCTTATGGGAATCCATCCGGGGACTGACCAGCAAGGTTTCACCCCAGTTGGCAGCTGACCTGGGGGAAATTGCAAAAAATGGAATGAAAGCAGCTAAGTACTAGTTCCACATGGCTGTGGCTGCTAAGGCTGTGGCTGCTAATGACAGTGCTTCCAGAGTTATGGCCACTGCTGTTTCACAGAGGAAGTCTGCATGGTTAAGATGCATTAACCTTTCACAGGACACTCAAACTAAAGCCCTGGATTTTCCCCTGGTGCAGAATTCTCTCTTTGGGAACAGACAGATGCATTATTGAAAAAGATGGATGAATACAGAGTGGGATACAAGAGTGCTGCAGCCAAGAAGAAGGCTGCCAATCCTCAAATACAGCAAAGTAGGGGAGGCAGGGCCAGGCCCTACCAGAGGCCTTTTTATCAGGCTCAGGCCTTCCCTGCCTACCAGCAGCAAAGAGGCTACTTTCAGGGTATAGGCAGAAGAGGTGCATGTCATGCTGGACCTAGCCCTCAGCCCAAGAGCCCTGACAAGCAGACCCCCTGAGGTGATTGTCTGGGTCACCTCCCCTTCCTCAGTAGGGCGCCGGCTGGCTTATTACATCCAGGCATGGAAAACCATTACCACAGACAAGTAGGTCCTGGAATTAATAAGCCAGGGTTTTGCTCTAAACTTCAAGCCATTTCCAAAAACAAGAGCAAGATTATTCAAACCTGCCACCAGTTCAGAAACCACCCTGTTGGAGGCAGAGGTGTCCACTTTACTGCACAACAGAGCAGTGGAACCTGTTCTATTCCCTTACAGGGGAAAAGGGTTGTATTCAAGGTATTTCCTTACCTTGAAGAAAATTGGGGAGTGGCAACCCATTCTGGATCTAAGAGACCTCAACAAGCATCTGACAAAACCAAAGTTCAAAATAGTCACTCTGGCTCTGATCCTTCCCACTCTAAGACAAGGGGATTGGCTGGCCTCCCTAGATCTCAAGGATGCCTACTTTCATATCCCCATCAGGCACTCTCACAGAAAGTATCTCAGGTTCAAGCTACCTTCGGGCCATTATCAGTTCAGGGCTCTGCCCTTCTGCCTATCCTCAGCACCAAGAACCTTCACAAAGTGTCTGGCAGCAGTCATGGCACATCTGAGAAGGTTAGGGATCAGTCTTCCTTTACCTGGACGGCTTGCTAGTCGTGGGGCATTCACCCAGCAGGTAGAGGAATTTCTAGTCACCACACAGAATAGCTTACAGTCTCTGAGTTTTCTGGTAAATCTCAAAAAGTCAGTTCTAAAGCCAGTCCAACTCCTGGAGTTTATAGGGGCAGAACTGGACATAATTTAGGCAAGAGTGGATAGCAGAGTCCAGTTAGCAGCCTCCTTCCGGCTGCATGTCCCTCGACCAGCAAGGCATTTTCTTTGGCTCTTAGGCCATATGGCTGGCAGCCACAGCTGTAGTCCCAGGAGCCAGGTTTAAGATGAGGGACATTGAGTTCCACCTCAGGTCTTTTTGGTCCCAGAGAAGAGATTCCCTGTCCAAAGTGGTACCAGTGGCCTCCACATTGATACAAGCCCTACAGTGGTGGCAAGACAAGGACAGCCTCAAGGTAGGGGTCCCTTTCGTACAGCAATCTCCTACCACGGTGTTGACCATGGATGCTTTCCTCCTAGGGTGGGGAGCCCACCTGGGAGACCACACTGCACATGGCACCTGGACCAAGCAGGAGTCTCTGATCCACATAAACCTGCTGAAACTCTGGGCAGTGCTGCTGGCACTGCAGTCGTTTGCCAAAATAATACAGGGAAGGTGGTTCAGGTCAGAACGGACAACACAACCACCATGTACTACACAAATAGGGAGGGACCAGGTCATCTGCCCTGTGCACAGAGGCCATGAAGGTTTGGAGTCTGGCCTACTCCATCAAGGCCTCCCTGTCAAAGCAGTCCACCTACCAGGGAAGGAAAATGTTTTGGCAGATGCACTGAGCAGGATCAATCCGAGCCATCACGAATGGACTCTGAACAGGCAAGTTCTGTTAGCAGTGTTCAGGAGGTGGGGGCACCCCAGAGATAGACCTCTTTGCAGCCCCAGATAATCATCAGTTGCCCCAGTTCTGCTGCAGGCCACCAGTTTGGGGCTCAGTACCTCTGGATGCACTGCTTCTGGACTGGACAGGCAAATTCCTGTATGCCTTCCCTTCGTTCCCTCTTATATTCAGGGTTCTAACCAAACTCAGATGTCAGCCAGTGACAATGAATTCTGATTTCCCCAGACTGGGCCAGACAGCCATGGTACTCGATGTTGCTGACTCTGTCATTCACCAACCCAGTTTTCCTCCCTTGGAGGCACAACCTTCTGACCTTCTCCCAAGGGAGGATACTATACCCCAACCTCAGGTCACTCAGGCTCAAGGCCTGGCTCTAGAGGACCTAGATTATACAGGCTTGCATCGCTCTGAAGGGGTGATGGACAACTTAAGGGTCTCTAGGAAGCCCTCCACCAGGAAAACTTGCACCTTGGAAGTGGAAGAGGTTCTCTATATAGTGTTCCCAAAGGGATACAGACCCTCTGGAAGCCGGCTTGGCTGTTCTGCTGGATTATTTGGAACACTTTCGTTTTCCAAGCCTTCCACTCTCAAGGTGCATTTGGTAGCTGTCTCTACCTATCTCTCAGTGGGGAATGATCCTTTCCTGGCTTCTAATGCTATCTTCAAGAAGTTCTTTAAGGGGCTGGTCCCACTTGCACCCCCATCATAGAAAACCTACTTCTTCTTGGGACCTGAACATATGCATTGCACAGCTCATGCAATTCCCCTTTGAGCCTGTGTCCTCAGCAGAGCTTAAATACTTGACATGCAAAACTGTTTTTCTAGGGACATGGATATGTTGTTCATCCACACTTATTGGCAGGTTCCTTGCCGCTTTAAATCTTGCTGGAAGGTCTTCAAGCTGGCTCCTTCCACCCACTCGGGTGGTAAAACTCGGCTCCGCCCCATGACACCAGATCTTCCTTACCGCTTGGAAGCTCAGGTTCCCTCTTTAGCGCTCTGCGTTTTCGACTGGTTCCTGGAAATTTCAGTCTTCGAAATCAATTGGAAGTTTTCTGAAACTTCAATCTTCTTCTTCTTCTTCGCTGCGGCGATGGCTCATTCGTTTTCCGGCTCTCGGAGGCACCCGGCTAATTCCTCCAGGAAAGACCCGCACTCCACATGCGTTTACTGCCTTGACTTGGATCATGATCCTCAACTTTGCGAATTTTGTTGTGCCCTTTCGGCCAGCTCTCTGGAGGATCGCGCAGCCCGTTCGGGGCTCGGGCGACCGGAAATTTTTCCCGCTCTGGAAAATTCCTTGGAGACTCATCGGGCAGTGTCCGCATCGGCTGTCTCGGCTGAGCAGCTCTATCTTCTTTCCTCCGTGAAGGGGCGGCTGCCCCTCCCTCTTCCTCGGTCACGGCGCTCTTCCCGCTCTCCTTGAGTTCTCATGCAGCTTCGTTCAAGGGCTTGTGTCCCTTTCCTCGAAGGAGAGGGACCTTGGGACCTGCCTCTCGGCCCAAGTCCAAGGAGTCGCAGGCTAAGTCCCTTCGTCGGCGCTGGAGGGAGCGGGAGAATTCCCCCTCCCCTGCTGGCCGACGTTCGACTTCGGTCGAGGATGCGGCTCTGGCCGCTGGCCTCACGGTGTCCCCGTCAGGTCAGCTGGAGAGGACTCCCGTCGACGTTGTCGAGTCTCTCAACCCGTCATTTGGGCTGTCTTCTGCTAGAGCCGCCATCCCTTCGCTATTTCACCCGGCGGAGGCTGAGGTTCTGCCTGCACCTTTGGGTCCACAGACCTCGGCCCTTTCTTCCGAGCCGAGGGAGGAGCGGGCGTGCCCCGCTCCTTCCCAGGCCCGGTCTCGGTCCTCCTCTTGGTCTAGCCGCTCACGCCGACATCGGCGTTCTCGGTCGGGGCACCGAGTCAAGTGGCATTGCCGTTCTTCCTCGTCCCCCTCCTCGGATGAGGAGTGGCTTCGATGCCGATGGTGTCGACATTACGAGGAGTTTATGGCAGCAGGTGTTGTTGTCCGGGAATCATTCGACCCCAATTCATTCTCCGGCTAGTAAGCAGCTGCCGCCCGATGGGCGGACTCAACCGCTCGAGGCAGTTGAGGTGCCCTCTCCGGGGCCGGTTGCTCGTCCGATCCCTGCTGCCCCACCGTCCTCGGTGGAACCCAGGCTGGGTCATGACCTGTCCCGTAGGTTATCTGTTCCCCTCACTCCCACCCGCCCCTCGGCGGACGAAGAGTGTCTCAGGCCTGAGGCAGCTTTTTGCAGACCCCTCGGGGCCCGAAATCGAGTCCTCTATGTTCCCTAGCGGGGAAGACCCAGGGTCTTCTCCGAATATTCCGATGAGCGACAGCCCTCGTCCTTTATTTGTCTGCTTCAGCTCATCTACGAATTCACGGGATGCAGCTCGAGCCGTTCCAAACGGGCCCTGCCTGCAGAGATTCTAGACGAAGGGGTTCACCTCGGAGGCCTTCCCTGTGGCTGAGGCTATTGTGGGCCCGGCCTTGAGCTCTCGCGGTGACCTACTTCCTGCCCTGCCTCGGCCAGGATGGCCAGGAAAGTACTTTGTCCTGTCAGTTCTCTGCCCGGTTTCTCGGAACACCCCTCGGCTGAGGGGTTAGTTACCGACAATGTTTTCCAGTGTCCTGGAAATGCTAGGGATGTGGATAGACCCCCTGACAAGGAGTCCAAAAGGATGGACTATGTCGGGCGCAAGGTTTACGCTGCGTCCTCCCTAGGCCTCCGTCAGGCCAGCTCGGCTGCACTGATGGCACATTTCTCCCATGCCCTTTTGGGCTCCCTGGATGAGGTCCACCCTCATCTCCCAGCCGACCTGCGGACCACGGTCCGGCGAGTGCAGGACCAGGGTAGGGCGGTGGCGAAGCAGCAGCTCCAGATGGCTCTGGATCTAGGCGACTCCTGTGCCAGATCGGTGGCGGCCGCAGTGGCCATGCGCCGCAGGGCGTGGCTGAGGTTATCCTCCTTCTCTTTGGAAACCCAGCACGAGTTGGCGGACATCCCCTTCTTGGGGACTGATCTTTTCGGCCCTGGAGTGGAGGGACACCTCCAGGGGTCCGAGAAGTCCGATGCCACTCTGGGCTCGGTCACTCCTGCCAGGAGGGACAAGGGCAGCCGGCAGCCTCTGCGTAAGCCCCTTTGCCCCCCTGTTCCTGCGGCTTGATCGGCCCAGCACGAGGGCCAGCACGCATGCGCTGGGCGGCCTGACTCCAAACCAGCGTCTTCCTCTAAAAGGAAGCAGGGAGGTAAAGGCCCAAGAGCTCCCTCGGCCTCTTCCTCCCCCAAGCCTGCTCAGTGACGGGCTAGGGGCGCTGTCCCCGGCCCCATCGCCCCTACCCGGGTTCCCCCGTGGAGGGACGGCTTCGCTCCTCCTCCACTTGGTCCGCTTCCAGGACCTCTAAGAGTCGGAGGCGCTAAGGGAAGGTCCTGTCTCGGATTTGCGAGCAGGTCCCACCCTCTCGAGCCGTTGCCCCACAGGGATCTTGGGGTCCTCAGCCTCTTCGTCGGCCCGTGGAGCCGACTTGCCTGGCCCTCTAATTAGAGGTAATCAGGAAGGTTGCGGATCCTCCTTCTGACCCTGGGTTCGTGTCCAGGTATCCCTGGTCTCATACGGACGGGGGGCTTGCGCCCCATTCTTCTGCACGCCTGGATGATCTCTCTGGCTTAGATAGCCCATCCTTAGAACGGGCGTGTGGCTTCTCGCTCCTTGGCCTCCAGGACGCAGTTACTCCTCGTTCCGTCCGTTTCCAGGGAGACTCCTCCTTTTCCTAGCGGGGGATCTCCTTACGAGTTCCAGGCCAGACCCTTCAGTCTCGGCCCAGCAGCTTTCTGCTGCATCGAGGGGCCCGGGCGTAACCCCACCGGGATGGCAACCTGACTTCAACCCTTTCCAGGCGGAAGGGGTCGATCCAGAGTTCTGGGTCTCAGGCGGGTTTCCTGTTATCGGAGCCACATTGGAACTCATGCCTTAGCGGGTGATCCTTCTTCGGGACCAGGCTCGACTCTTGAGTCCGAGCTCGGCTCCCGGTGGACAGGGCTGAGGTTCTTCCTCCCTTACCTGGTCAGGTCTGACCGGGCAATTGCGCCCTGCTGGGACCTCCTGCTCCTCCTGGGCCTTGCGGCGGCTGGCTCCAGCATGGTCTGTTTCATGTGTTCCCCTTGGGGGGACTGGCCAGCCAGCGGTCACAGTGCTGCGTTCCTTCAGACCAGTTCGTGACTACGGCCCAGGAGTTAGGGGACGCTCTCCTTCGGACCGTTCCAATTCTTGCAGGAGTACATCCTGTTCGTCCGCCCCAAGTTGACGGTCTGCTCCGACCGATGCTTCTTGGATGGGTTGGGGTGCCCATCAAGGGGAATACAGAGTGCTCTGCCTCTGGTCCTCTTGGGAGTCCCGATGTCTTCCTACTCGCTGGAGCTCACGGCGGTCCGCTTGTTTGCACCGCTCGCTCTGTTTGTGCAGGGTCCAGTGGTTTAAGTCCAGGTGGACTACACCACAACCATGTGCTACCTACTCCACCAGGCTCGGACAAGCCCCTTGCACCTCATAAGGAGGTTCTCTGTATTGGGTCTTTCGCACAGCTGGGAGGCGGTTTTCTAGCCATTCGATGGCGGGAGCCTCCAGCACCCTGGCTGATGCCCTAAGCCGGCCATAGGCTGCACCTCACGAGTGGTCTCCCCTGCCGGAGGTAGCACAGTATCTTCTCCCTCCTTCCCTCCAGGGAGAATGCGAGGCCGAGACTGTCTCATGCCCGCCCCCTCAGCAAGGTTTACTGTAGGGGATGCCGTCGAGGTTGTGGACCCCGGGCCTCTTCTACGCCTCTCCCCCATTTCCCTTGACCCACGGGCAAGGCGAGGAGGGACTAGGCGCCGAGGCGTGCTGGTAGCCCCAGACTGGTTGGCCAGCTCTGGTATCCAGCTCTCCTCAGTCTCAGCCCCAGGCTCCCGAGGCGGCTTCCAGCCCACCCAGTCCTGATCTCTGTTTTCAGGGGAAGGTTTTCCATCTGGACCTTCAGTCCCTGCACCTAAGGGCCTGGTCCATGTGCGGCTAGGGGCCAGGCCTGGGGTCCTTCGGCAAGGTCCTCGACGTTTTCGAGGTGTCCTGCCGGGATGCTGGGAATCGGCCAAACATGCTCACTTTCAAATGGTAGAGTTCTCCATTTGATGTTGGGACAGGGCCGGGGCCCCCCTCTCCCGTCCCTTGGCGAACATTCCAGACCATCTGCGGTCCGTTCCTTTCGAACCAGGGCTTTGGCCGACAACCCTCGGGGTGCTTCTGTTGGTCACCCCTGTCTTCCGGGCGCGGGCTGGAAGGCAGTCGGTGGCGCAGAAAAGGTGGTCTGGTGCTTTTCTAGGCCTCGATCACACCTCCCCTTCGGGGAGAGTATCCCCATTTCTGTGGGATCTTCACTGGTATGGGCTTAGCTCATGGGCAAGCTGTTCGAACCTTTGCACAGGTGCGAGTTCCCCACTTGTTGTGGAAGAACACCTTCTTGGGGCTACTCTGCCATCCAGAAGGAGGACAGAGTTCCAGGCGCTCCTTTGAATCTCCCTATCTGGTCTTCCACAGGGACAAGGTTGTCCTGCACCCCACCCGAAATTCCTTCCGTTGGCGGTGGCAGTTTTTTTTTCCCTATCCGGGTATTGCCTCTGCCGGGGTTCTCCCCCATTCACACCTCGGAGGCCGTATATAGGTTCCTTTGGGACCCTATTTAAATGCTCGCCTACCCAGGGAGCGGGGCTGAAGTTCGGGAGGTTAGCGCCAGCTGTTTGTCATCTACGCTGAAGCCGCACCTGGCAGACCTGCAGCCAAGTGGACGACGAGTGAGTGGGTCATGTCCTGCATAGGTCTCCGCTATAGGTGGGCGGGCATGGAGCCTCCCAGAGGGATAAATGCTCATTTTACCTGCCCTTCCGCTGCATCGGTGGCTGCTTCCGAGGATACTCCGGTCCAGGATATCCGCAGGGCTTCTACCTGGAAGCAGGCTTTACCGTTTTTCCCCCTTCCCCATCGACCTTGGGTCACGCCGGGATGTTGGTCAGGGCCTCGGTTCTCCAGTCTTTCTACCTAAGTAGAGGGTGTGCGCCTTGCCTCCCTCCTCCCGGAGAACTGCTAGGAGTCTGCCAATAAGTGTGGATGAACAACATATCCATGTCCCAGAAATACAGGTTCTAGGGACATGGATATGTTTTCATCCACTAATGGAGTTCCTGCCGCTTCAAATCTTGCGGAAGGTCTTCAAGCTGGCTCCTCCCACCCACCGGGTGGTAAAACTCTTGTTCGCCCCATGACGCCAGATCTTCCTTACCGCTTGGAAGCTCAGGTTCCCTCCTTAACGCTCTGCGTATAAGACTGGTTCCTAATTCTTCGAATTTTCAAAATTAAAAGTTTTTTGCTTAAAAGACTTCGGTCTTCTCACCCTCGTGGCTGCAATGGACAAATCGACTCCCGGTTTCCGGAGATGCCCTTGAGGGCAGAAGATGTCTCGGACGGATCCGCACTCCACGTGTGTTTACTGCTTGGGCCTTGAGCACGACCCGCAGGCCTGCGACCTGTGCTCTTCCTTTTCGGCCTAAGTCCTCGAAGACCGTGCTGCCCGTTTACAGCTGGGGTGTCCCGAGAAAAGATTTCCTCCGGTCAAGTCAAAAGAGGCCCGGTCGGCGGTGTCTGCGGCGGCGGGCTCGTGGATCAGCCGAGCAGATGATCGCCCTCGAAGAGGAGGCAGCGCGGGCCTTCTACCTCGGCTGCGGCATTTGTCCCTTTTTCTCGGTGCCTCGTTTCGGTTTCTTTTAAGGAGCTTTGTCTGACCCTCTCGACGAAAGGTGAGGGTCCAACTTTCTGGACCATTTTCTCGGTCCAAAAGAGAGACAAGAGTAAGTCTCACGTTGGCGCTCTTGGGAGTGGGAAAGATCCTCTCCCTAGTTGTTGACAGTCGACTTCGGTTTGACCCCTCGGCTTGGCCATTTTCCACGGGTGTCCCGTCAGGCCAGTTTGACTGAGACTCCTGTCCCAGCGGTCAAGATTTTTCTCGACCCGTCGCGACGGGATGTTGGCTGGGCTGAGAATCCCTCTCCCGGTTCCCCGGTGGGATTGAGGATCCATCGGCTGGCTGCCTGTGCCTCCGGTTCCGGCAGCTCGTGGAATCCGGCCGAGGCGAGTGCCATTCTGCAACACCTCCCGCTCCGCCTCGGGCCTAGCCGAGGTTGTCGGTCTCTGTCTCGGACGTCTTGCTGCCAGCCGATCCCGCCATCGTCAGGTGGTCTCGGTCTCGGCACCGTGGCAAGCGGCCACGGTTTTTTTCTTCCTTGGAGCGAGGGAGGCCGCCCGCAAGTTGCGTCGGGTATGAGGGAACTCATGTGGCAACAGCTCCTTCTGACCGAATAAGTGGCGTCCGTGTTCCCCGCCATTAAGTGGCTGTCACGGGCGGCGGAACAACCCTCGTTTTAGCCGAGGCCTGTTCTCAGGCGGTTGTTCAGCCAGTTCCAGCTGTCCCACCGATTCCGTGGAACCTCCGCCACAGCCAGTTAGTTGGGGCTCCGACCAAAATTCTCGGTCGGCTCAGGGACTGCCCAATAGGCTGTCTGTCACCCTCACTCCCGATAGACCTCGGCAGGTGGAGGGTGGCTCAGGCCCGAGACAGCTCTTTGAGGTCTCTTCCGAGTCCGAGGATGATTCCTCCCTTTTCTCCAAGCGAATGGACTTGGAGTCCTCAGGAGGACAGTCGGTGGACGAGAGCCCTTCGTCCTTCCTAGGATTGCTTCGGCTCATCTCAGAATCCACCGGGATGAAGCTCGAACCCGTTTCTAAATGGGCCATGTCATCCTCACGGAGATTCTGGACCGAGGTACTTCCCTCAGAGGCCTTTCGGTGGCCGAGGCCATAGTGGGTCTGGCTTTGGAGCTCTGGCAGCGCCCTGCTTCCTGCAATCGCCTTCGGCCAGGATGGCAGGAAGTATCTGGGTCCCCTACCGGTTCCCTGTCGGTTTTTGAACACCTCTGCTGAGGTTGGTTACCGACAGCGTTTTCCGGCATGCCGGAACCGCTAGGGATGTGGACAAACCTCCGACAAAGAATCCAAGAAATTGGATTATGCGGGCGAAAGTCTATACTGCGTCCTCTCGGCCTTTAATCAGGCCAGTTCGGCTGTCCTCATGGCATTTTCTCATGCCCTGTGAGCTCCTGGATGGGGTTGTCCTTCATCTTCCCGCTGGATCTGCAGACTACGGTCAGGCAGGCGGGACTAGTGTAGGCAGTGGCCAAACAGCAGCTCGAGACTGTCTTAGACATTGGGGACTCATGTGCAGGTCTGTGGCGGCTGCAGTGGCCATCGCGTCGGGCTTGGCTGAGGATATCCACCTTTACTTGGGATACCCAGCACAAGTTGGCGGATGTTCCCTTTTGGGACTGACCTCTTGACCCCTGGGTGGAAGGTCACCTGCAGGCGATCGAGAAGTCCAGTGCTACCTTGGACCTCGGTCTCTTCCATCAGAAGGACAAGGCCACAAACCACAGCCTAAGCCCTTTCGTCCTTCTGTGCCCCCGGCGCGCCCGGCCCAGCAACGTCAGGGCCAGCAGGCTCGGGCTTGGCATCCCAAACCCAAGCCCGGAACTTCCTCCAACAGGAAGCAGGGAGGTAAAGGCCCAGGAGGTCCCTCGGCTGGTCCCTCCTCCAAGCCTGCCCAGTGACAGGCTGAAGGGTGTTGCCCCCAACCCCGTCACCTCACCCCAGGTGGGACGGCTCCGGCACTTCCTTTCCGCCTGGTCCGTTATTACCACGGACAGGTGGGTACTGGAGGCGGTGGGAAAAGGCCTGCCTCTAGAATTCGAGCAGGCCCCGCCCTTCAGAGCCTTTGCACCTTGGGGGGCCTCGGGGTCCGCAGCCTCACTGTCGGCTCGTTGGGCTGACATCGCTCTCCTCCTCCAAAAGGAGGTGATCAGGGAGGTAGCAGACCCTCCCTCAGACCTGGGGTTTGTGTTCCAGGTACTTCCTGGTTCCGAAACGGATGGGGGGCAGGCGCCTCATTCTCGACCTACACGACCTGAACAAGTTCCTAAGGTCTCGAACCTTCAGGATGGTCACTCTGGCTCAGATAATACCAACCCTGGAACATGGCGTGTGGTTCTGCTCTCTGGATGGAGGACGCATTCTTTCACGTCCCTATCCGTCCGTCACATCGGAGATTCCTTCGCTTTCGAGCGGAGGGATCCCTCTTCGAGTTCCGAGCCATGCCCTTCGGCCTGTCTCCAGCTCCCAGGGTCTTCACCAAATGCATTGCAGTGGTGACAGCTTTCCTGTGGCGACTGAGGTGTACCGCTTGCCTGGGCGATTGGCTGATAGCAGCCCCTCAGACAGGAGGTGGGCGGTCCAGAGATCTGGCCTCAGGTTTGCTTTCAAGTGGCCTTCTCATCAACGAGGCCAGAGTCGAACCTCGAGCCGAAGCAGGTGATTCTGTTTATCGGGGCAGAGCTCGACTCTCTTCGAGCCAGAGCACGGCTCCCGGCGGACAGGGCCTAGGTTCTTACCTCCTTTGCCCAATCATTTCTGGTTGGGCACTCGCGCCCTGCCCGGGACTTCCTGCGCCTCCTGGGTCTTATGGCGGCCTGTACCAGCGTGGTCCGTTGGGCGCGCTGGCACATGCACCCCCTTCAGTGGGGACTGGCCAGCCAGTGGTCACAACGCTGCGATCCATTGGACCAGCTAGTGATGGTGACCCAGGAGATGTGGAACGCTCTCCAGTGGTGGACCGTTCCATCTCATCTGCAGGAGGGCATCCGTTGTTCGCGAGCCGCGGTCTCTCTCATCGACCGATGCGCCTCTGATGGGTTGGGGTGCCCATCTGGGGGAACACCAAGCGCACGGCCTCTGGTCCCTCGCAGTCCCGATGCCACATCAACCTGCTGGAGCTCCGAGCGGTTCGCCTAGCTCTCACCGCCTTTGCTCCGTTTCTCCGGGGTCAAGTGGTCCGAGTCCAGACGGACAATACCACGACCACGTGCTGCCTAAACCGCCAGGGCGGGACGCGTTCCATGCTTCTATGCAAGGAAGCTCTCCGCATTTGGTCACTCGTGCGCAGCCTGGAGGCGGATCTCCTAGCCTTTCATGTGGCAGGAGCCTCCAACACCCTGACCGATGCCCTGGGCGGATAGGGGCTGCATCTCACGAGTGGTCTCCTCCGGAGGTGGTAGTACAAGATCTGTTCTCCCACTGGGGCACACCTCAGGTGGACCTGTTTGCCTCCAGGGAGAACGCGAAGCTGAGGCTGTTTCATGCCCGCCCCCCTCAGCAGGGCTTGCTGCAGGGGGATGCCTTCTCGAGGCTGTGGACCCCGGGGCTCTTCTACGCCTTTCCCCCATTTCCCTTGATTCACAAGGTGCTTCTCAAAGCAAGGAGGGACAAGGCGCAGGTGATTCTGATAGCACCAGACTGGCCCCGCCAGTTCTGGTACCCAGATCTCCTCAGCCTCAGCTCCAGGCTCCCGAGGCAGCTTCCAGCCCGCCCGGACCTGCTCTCAGTCAATCAGGGGAAGGTGTTCCATCCAGACCTTCAATCCCTGCACCTGGCCGGCCTGGTTCCTGAGTGGCTAGAGTTCCAGGCCTTGGGTCTTTCCGGCAGGTCCTCAATGTTGTTAGGCGTCCCGTAAGGAGTCGACCAGGAAATGCTATGCCTTCAAATGGAAGAGATTTTCCATTTGGTGTCAGAACAGGGCTTGGACCCTTCCTCCTGTCCTTTGGCAAGCATCTTGGACTATTTATGGTCCCTTTCTAGTCAAGGCTTAGGTTGGCGACTGTAAGGGTGCACCTGGCAGCCATCTCTGCTTGCGGGCGGGCCGGGGCAGTCAGTGGCGCAGGAGAAGGTGGTCTGGTGCTTTTCAAGGCCTTGATCACATTTCCTCCGTGCGAGGAACTCCACCTCCGTGTGGATTTACTGCTGGTACTGGCAAAGCTCTGGGGCAAGCCATTCGAGCCAATGCACAGGTGTGAACTCTTCACCTGTCGTGGAAATGCCTTCTTGGTGGCTATCACGTCAGCCAGAAGGATGGGAGAATCCAGGCGCTCTGCATTGAGTCTCCTTACCTGGTCTTCCACAGGGACAAGGTGTCCTGCGCCCCACGGAATTCCTTCCGAAGGTGGTGTCGGAGTTTCACCTTAATCAGGTGTTGACTCTGCGGTGTTCTACCCCAATCACACCTCGGAGGCCGAATACAGGCTCCATACTTTGGACCCTAGAAGGGCTCGCTTATTATAAGGAGTGCGCTGCTGAAATTGGGAGAGGTTCAGCTGCTGTTTGTCACCTACGCTGAAGCCGCATACCTGATAGACTTTGCAGCCAAGCAGACGATACAGGTGGGTCACCTCCGCATAGATCTCTGCTACAAGTTGGCTGGCATGGAGCCTCCCAGAGGATAAGAGCTCATTCTACCTGTCATACTGCTGCATCGGTGGCTGCTTCCAGGGACGTCCCTATCCAGGAAATCTGCAGGGCTGCTACCTGAAGTCAGCACACCTTTATTACCCATTACCACATCGACCTTGAGTCACGCCGGGATGCTGGTTTGGGGCCTGCGTTCTCCAGTCTTTATTCCCTAGTGAGGGGGTGCGCTTGCCTCCCTCCTCCGGAGAACTGCTAGGAGTCTGCCAGACAGTGTGGATGAACAACATATCCATGTCCCTAGAAATACAGGTTACTCACCTGTAACAGGAGTTCTAGGAATGGTATATGTTGTTCATCCACAGACCCACCCAGCCGATGCACAACCTGAGCTTCCAGCGGGCCAGATTCTGGCCATAGGGGCGGAGCCGAGAGTTTTACCACCGGGTGGGTGGGAGGAGCCAGCTTGAAGACCTTCCGGCAAGATTTAAAGCGGCAAGGAACCTGCCAATAAGTGTGGATGAACAACATATACCATTCCTAGAACTCCTGTTATAGGTGAGTAACCTGTATTTCAAACACCATGAAGTCTTGCTATATTAGGACCATTGCAGTCATTCCCCAGTCTTGAACTGCCCGGAGAGAGAAACAGTTAACTCCAGAGTGATCTGGGTTCCACAGGCTCGAGGCGCTGTTCAAAAGCTCTATCTGGCCAGTTTCAAATGAAACTGCCAGATTCTTTCTCCGCTTCACTGAACAGTCGCTCCGGATATCAGCTCCTTCAGCTCGGTTCATTTAGCAGTTCAGTAGTATTTTCGGTTCATTGAACCGCAATAAGTATTTATTTTACCGCATTTCGATTAAAAAGCTCTATCTGGTAACCGTAAGTACAGAAATTAAGTCTGTGTGGAAAGTCATTATCGGTTCGGTTTTGAACCGATCGGTTGGATTGAAATACATGTTTTAAACTGTTTAGTTGGCTTTTAGAGTGCGTTCCCGGTTCTTATCGGTTCTAAAAAACCTAACTTTATGGGGTTTTCAAATACCCGTGACACGGTTAGGAACCGATAAAGGTGTCTTGCCTGGCACTGCCATCAAAAGGGCAAGTTTTGGTTAGGCTGGCATTATGTCTGAGAAACCCAAAAGAAAACCGGCCCACTGGTTTCAACACTGTGATGTTGTGGGAAGCCTTGCAGCTGACCCACACACCACTTGTGTTTATTGTCTGGGGCTGACCACCTCCTGTCAGACTGCCAGGTGTGTAAAATTTCCTGCAGCCACCCTGGAAAGAGATTGGGCGGCTCAGGGCGAGAGCCAAAAGTCCGCTGACCGGATGGCCTGCCGGTCCAGTACCCACTAGACCAGAGGAGTGCCCTCTGACCAGGAAGACTTCCTCGGGCAAAGGAAGGCTGGTTCAGAGGAACCAGTCCCAGCAAAAGACAAAGAAATCAGCAGGTCTGGAGTACAAAATTGTCTCTCCAACTGCTGCAGAGATAGCTAGCCATTCAGATTGTCCAGTCTTTGTCTCAGGCTGTCGAGCCCCTGCATCTGGGAAAAGGGTGGCTTTCTCAGTCTCAGTGGTTCAGGATTATGATGTTGAGGATTTTTATGAACCACATGAGGGGAGGAGGATTTGATCAGTATGTTTGTGATTGGAAGGTCTGGGCGTGCCCATTGAACCGAGATCTCTCCAGATAGACCTTTGAATCTCCCTATGCTGTCTGGTCCCCTCTCTGTTTATGTTTTACAAAAGGTGGCAGAAACCTCCAGCTTCCCTTAGAAGAGGCTGTGGATGAGCAAGAGGAGCCTGATTATGTGGAAATGATGGATATTCCAGAGACTAGGAGGTTGTCTATTCCTTTCATAAGTCATTTAGGAAGCAAACAACAAAGATTTTAAAATCCTCATTCTGTCCCTCCTGTAGATAAAAAATGGACAGAAGGTATACTTTGTCAGGCTCGGATACAGACTTCCTCACTGAGCAGTGTAGTCATGTAGGTGTGGTGCAAGCTGCAGCCTGTGACAAGGCTAATATTCCCTGGCCTCACATCCTCCTGACAAAGATTCAGGAAGATTGATGCCATGGCGAAAAAAGCAATATATGGCAGCTTCTTTGGACTCAGGCAGGCTAATTATATGGCTTATGTTGCTAGATATCAGAAATCTAGATGGGACACTATATTGCAGTTAGCTAAGCAGGCCCAGGGCCAGCTGGCTAGTGAGTTGGAACAAGTGGCTGCTGATGGCATTGAAGCCTCTAAAGTTCAATTTCATACTGCTGTTGATGTTAATGATGTTTCCTCTAGGGTCATGGCCACTTCTGTAGCTTTCCATAGGTTGGCATGGCTCAGATGCACTAATCTGTCCCAAGATACTCAGTCAAAGGCTATGGATTTTCCTGTATCGGAAATTCTCTGTTTGGTGATCAAACAGAAAATTATATGAAAAAGATGGATGAATATAGAACTACCTACAAAAGTGCCCAAGCTAAGGAAAGGCATGTCACTCCACAAAGGCATGCCCCCAGGGGCAGGGTAGGCCTTTCTACAGGCCTTTTACCAAGCTCAAGCCTCCTCTGCTTTTCACAGAGGTTTTTCAGAGGCAGAGGTAGGCAGGGCACAGGGAGACAGTCGCCTCCCTCAGCCTAAAGCTCCTGCAAGCAGGCACCCTGATGGGGTGCCCAGGGCCGATTCTGTACCAGTGGGGGCAGGTTGGCTTATTTCAGCCAGAACTGGCTGTCCCTAACTCGGACAGGTGGGTTCTGGAAGTAGATAAGCCAAGGTCTGGTTCTCAGCTTCAAACAGTTCCAAAGATGAGAGCCAGACATTTTCCCTACAAATCCTACAGAAGCCCTTGCTTTGGAAGCAGAGGTTTCTTCTCTTCTGGACATTGCAAAGCAGTGGAAGGGTTCCCCTTGCCATCAGGGCAAGGGACTGTACTCAAGATATTTTCTTACCCCAAAAAGACAGGAGAATGGCGCCCATCTTAGACTTAAGGTACCTGAACAGACATCTATTAAAGCCAAAGTTCAAAATGTTAACTCTAGCAATGATTTTGCCTCCCTGATGCCAGGGGACTGGTTAGCTTCCCTGGACCTCAGGGGCGCCCTATTTCATGTCATGATCAGGCCTTCTCACCGAAAGTACCTCAGGTTCGAACTGCTCGGGCCACTACCAGTTCAGAGCAATGCCCTTTGGCCTAACCTCGTGCCAAGGGTATTCACAAATGTCTAGCTGTGGTAGTGGCTCATTTAAGAAGGCAAGGGATTGCTGTGTTTCCCTACCTGGACGACTGGCTACTAGTGGGTCAGTCTCCAGACCAGGTAAAATCTCACTTGCAGGTCACCCAGCAGCTTCTCACTTCCCTGGGGTTCCTGCTGAACTTACAAAGTCAGTTCTGGAACCTGTTCAGGTTCTAACTTTCATAGGTGCAGAGTTGAACACAAAGTTAGCCAGGGCATTTCTCCCTCGGAAAGAGCGGACAGGCTCATTGCCCTGGCATCCTCCTTTACCCGCGGGTCTCTCGACCAGCAAGGCATTTTCCTGCAACTCCTAGGGCACATGGCTGCTTCCACAGCTGTCGTGCAGGGAGCAAGATTTCAGATGAGGGACATTCAGTTCCACTTGAGGTCCTATTGGTCCCAAAGGAGGGACCCCCTTACCAAATTAGTTCCGGTGACCAAAACCCTGATCCTGGCCCTTCAGTGGTGGCAGGATCAAGGCAATCTGTCTCAAGGGTTCCCTTTCTGCCGTTCCTCCCTCACCCTCACCGGATGCCTCCCTGTTGGGGTGGGGGCTCACTTAGGCGACCTTTCCACTCAAGAGTGTGGTCCCCAGGAATCTCTGCTCCACATCAATCTTTTGGAACTCAGAGCTGTTCTTTTAGCTCTTCAGGCTTTTCAGCTGTTGTCCAGAACAAAGTAGTTCAAATCAGGACAGACAACACCACAACAATGTGGTACATCAACAAGCAAGGGGCACTCGGTCATCAGCCTTGTGCACGAAGCAATGAAGTTGTGGTCTCTGGCTTACTCCTAAACACCTCCTGATGCAATTCACCTTCCAGGAAAGGACAATGTCCTGGCGGATGCTCTCAGCAGGATTTCCCAGGGCCATCACGAATGGTCTCTGAATCCTCAGGTATTGGGGTCGGTCTTTGCCAGATGGGGTACCCCTCAGATAGATCTCTTCCAGCCCCAGACAACCATCAACTTCCTCTATTTTGTTGCAGGCCTCAGTGCTGGGCTCAGTCCCCTGGCGCCTTCCTGCTGGATTGGAAGGGAAATTCCTATATGCTTTCCCCCTTCCCTCTCCTCTTCAGGGTATTGGTGAAAATCAGAACTCAGCCCTGCAAACTGGTTCTGATCGCTCCAGACTGGGCCAGACAGCCCTGGTATCCTCTTCTCCTGTCCCTGACAATCCACCCTCCCTAACCTTGCCCAGGACCCACGACTTGCTGACCTGTGCACAGGGGAGAGTGTGGTACCGGACCTCAAATCCCTCCACCTCAAGGCTTGGTTCTTGAGGAATTAGAGAATTGCTGATTTACACCTTTCTCAAGGGTCATGGATATTTTAAAGGCTTCTAGGAAGCCTTCCACCAGAGCTACTTTACAATTCTAAGTGGAAGAGGTTTTCCTTCTGGTGTTCGGAGAAACAAATTGTGCCAGAATCTGCTGACCTGGCCACTTTACTGGACTATTTGGCCCATCTAAATTCCTAGGCCTTAGACCAGCTACCTTGAAGGTTCATATGGCAGCTGTTTCTGCCTTTGTTTCCTCAGGGAAGCCTGTTTCTCTTTCCTCTCACCCTGTGTTTTCTAAGTTTTTTAAGGGGTTACTTCATACTAACCCTCCCTTTCGGGAACCAGCCCCTGCCTGGGACCTGAATGTTTGCATTGCTCAGTTAATGCAACCTCCCTTTGAGCCCCTTTCTTCTGCAGATCTCAAGTATTTAACTTGGAAAACTGTTTTTCTAGTGGCTATCACTGAGCATTCTTCCTCGGGTGAGAGGAAACTACACAGCCTGGACGTTAAAAGAGCCCTAAGCTACTATGTGGAACGTACCAAGGGTCACAGGTTCGAATCCCTCCAACTCTTCCTTACTTTTGGAGAGGTTGGCAAAGGGAGACTTGCCACTAAGAGGACAATTGCAAGGTGGATTGTCTCTTGTATCCAGTTCTGTTACCAAAACTAGGTAAGGAGCCCCCCTCAGGACTGAGGGCCCACTCCACCAGGGGTACAGCTGCATCTCTAGCGGCTGCTAGAGATATTCCCATTTTGGAAATTTGTCAAGCTGCTACCTGGAAAACAGTTCACACCTTTACCAAGCATTATTCCCTGGACGTCCAGTCCAGGAGAGATGCTCGTTTTGGCACAGCTGTTCTTCAGAGCCTATTTCCTAAGTAGGTTCTGACCCTCCTCCATGGAGGTACTGCTGTGTAATCTGCAATGGTCCTAATATAGCAAGACTTCATGGTGTTTGAAGAAAAAATTACTCACCTTAGTAATTGCTTTTCTTCTCATGGAGTCTTGCTATATTATGACAACCCTCCCTCTACCCCTCTCAGAACTCCTACTTGGGTATGGGTTGGCAAATTAGTGCAAGCACTGTGTCATGCCATTTTAGTCTCTCTAGTTGGGTTGGGAACTAGGTATTTCTGTTTTGTTAAGTGGTAGAGGGTCCCTCTCTAGACTTGAGTTTTTGGGGAGAGGGTCCTATTAGTGCTTGTAAGGAGTGTTCCTAACAATAAATATTGTTGTTGTTATTCTGTGATTGTTCTTATTCTTCTAATGATAGGTAGCCAATGGCTGGTGTAGAGCTTTTCCACACAGACTTGCTATGTTAGTTTAGCTCCGTAAAGAACCTGGCAGTTTCATTTGAAACTGGCCAGATAGAAGCTTTGAACAAGCCCTCGCTGTGGAACTCAGATCACTCTGGAGTTAACTGTTTCCTCTCCGGGGCAGTTCAAGACTGGGGGAATGACTGCAATGGTCCTAATATAGCAAGACTCCATGAGAAGAAAAGCAATTACTAAGGTGAGTAATTTTTTCTTCTGGTAGCTATCACTTCAGCAAGAAGGATCAGTGAGCTACAGGCCTTGTTTGTGGAACCAAACTACATTGCTCTCCACAGGTATAAGATTGTCCTCAGAACAAACAGGAAATGTCTCCAAAAAGTGGTTTCAGATTTTGACTTGAACCAGTCCATTACTTTGCCCATCTTCTTTACTGACCATTTTATTTTAGGTGAGCGAAGACTGCATAGCCTGGACATAAAAAGGGCTACAAGTTACTATTTCGATCAGACAAAAGGACATAGGAATGAGTATACCCAGCTGTTCCTCACCTGTGGAGACTTGGGGAAAGGGCAAAACAGCCATGAAAAGGAACATTGCACGGTGGATTGTGGCCTGTATTGAGTTCTGCTGTGGCAAACTGGGTAAGTAGCTGCCAGTGGGCTTGAGGGCTCATTCCACCAGGGGTACAGCTGCTTCCATAGCAGCTGCAAGAGGTGTCCCTTTACTGGACATCTTCAAAGCAGCTACCTAGAAAACTGTTCATACGTTCACCAAGCACTACTGCCTGGACACCCAGGCTAGGAGTGATGCCAGGTTTGGCCCAGCAGTGCTGCAGAGCCTATTCCCAAAGTAGGTTCTGTGCCCACCTCCAATGTGCACTGCTTGGTAGTCTGCATTAGTCAGAATACAGTAAGACTTCTGGGGTTTGAAGAATAAATTACATACCATAGTAATCTTGTTTCTTCCAAGAGTGTCTTACTGTATTCTGACCTCCTACCCTGCCTCCCCTACTAGAAGCTGGGGGCACTGCACTCCAGCTGTAACCTTCAGAAATGCTGTACCAATGGGGTGTTTTTTTCATGGGCATCTGTGACTTGAGTCTTTTATATGCCCTTGTTAGGGTTATAGTCATTTGACTTCAGATGTTATATATTGATTATTAGTTCATCATCCCCCAGGATGTCCCGTTATATCAGACTGTGGCTCCCTCATGGAGCCTCTAGCTATGTACGTAGTTTTTTACAACAGGAGGTTGTAAAATTACAGTCTTATTTAAGAGACACTACTACTGGGAAATATAATTTGGAAATAATCCTGTTGGTGGCTGACTCTTGACTAAATCAAACCATCCACCTGCCAGTATATTTTCCAGAGCATGCCAATTCATGGAAGCATTGCTCCATACATTAGATTACACAGAATACTCCGGTACTATGTTCATAGCATGAAGGACTGCAGGAAGTTCTCGTAGCATTTTGTTTTGTTCACCCCTGGGACAGAGGAGTCCCAGTTTCTAAACAGTGCTTGTCCAAATGGTTGGCCAACTGTATTACTTTCTGTTACAGGAATTACAGTAAGGAACTTCCTGGGGTTGTTCATTGCAATTCGGCCAGAGACATGGCTGCTTCTGTTCCCTGTTTCAGGATTGACCCCTGCCTATTACACCTGCTGCTGCATGAATAAGAACTGTGCCGGTCTGTATACCTGAACTGCTGCACTGGAACGTCTCTTGCTGCCAGACTTGTGCAGTCCTGAATCCCGCTCCACTCGGTAACGGGGGTTTCAAACAACATGAAGTCTTGCTATATTATGACAGTAGCAGTTTGTCCCACCACTAGAACTGCTCCGGAGGTGAAATGGTTAATACCATTCCAAAATAGAACTTTGAGCACGAGCTCTAAGAAGCAGCTCTATCTGTGTAATTTCAAACCTGAACTGTCATATTCTTTACTCCGCCTCAGTGAACAGTCGCTCCGGAGATTTCTCGGTTTAAACAGTGTTTTCTTGGTTCGATTCAACCGAGAATAGTTTTATTTTAACCGCAAAACCGTTCGGTTCAAGCTCTGTCTGTGGTAATCGTAAGTAAATTAAAGGTTTTGTCTGTGTGGAACTTGTAAGTTTATCGGTTCGGTTTTGAACCGATCAGCTGGGTTTAAAACTTATTAACTTAAAGTTTAACATTTTAGAGTCGCGGTTCGGTTCCTATCGGTTCTAAAAAACTGGATTTTATTACGCTTTTTCCAATACCGCGGACACGGTTAGAACCGATATGGGTAGTCTTGCCTGGCACTGCCGCTTAAAGGGCAAGTTTTTCTGGTTGAGCTGGCATTATGTCTGAGAAACCCAAAAGAAAAACTGGGCCCACTGAGTTTCAACACTGTGATGTCTGTGGGGAAGTCTTTGCCAAGGCTGACCACACCACATGTGTCTGTTGTCTGGGTTTGACCACCTCAGTCAGACTGCCAGATATGAAGAATTTCCTGCAGCCACCCTGGAAAGAGATTGGGCATGCTCAGGGAACGAGAGGCCAAAAAGTCCGCTGACCCGGATGGCCAGCCCGGTTCGGTGCCAACCGAACCGGAGGGAGTGCCCTCTGACCAGGGCGAGACTTCCTCGGCCAAAAGAAAAGCTGGTTCTGAGGAACCAATTCCAGTAAAGAAAACAAGAAAGTCAGCAGGTTTGGAGTCCAAAACCCCTTCTCCAACTGCTGCAGAGATAGCAAAAGCCATACAAATTGTCCAGTCACTGTCTCAGGTTCCGTCCGAACCGCCACTATCTGGCAACAGGTCGGTTCGTCTGGTTCCCGTGGTTCAGGAATATGATGTTGAGGAGTTTTATGAACCAGAGGAGGGGGAGGATGATTATGAACAGTATGAATGTGGCTGGGAAGGTCTGGGTGTGCCCATTGAACCGGACATTTCCCCAGACAGACCTCTAGAATCTCCCCCTATGTTATCTGAGTCCCCATCTCATTTTATGTTTTACAAAAAAGTTGCTGAAACCCTCCAGCTTCCCTTGGAAGAAGCTGTGGATGAGCAAGAGGAGCCTGATTTTGTAGAAATGATGGATATTCCAGAGTCTAGGAGATTGTCTATTCCTTTGCATAAGTCTTTTAGGAAGCAAACAATAAAAATTTTAAAAGCTCCTAATTCTTTGCCTCCTGTTGATAAAAAGATGGACAGAAGGTACACATTGTCAGGTCCTGATACAGAATTCCTTTCTCAGCAATGCAGTCATGTTGGGGTAGTTCAGGCTGTAGCCTGTGATAAAGCTAATATCCCCCTGGCTTCACATCCTCCTGACAAGGATTCCAGGAAGATTGATGCCATGGCGAATAAACAGTATATGGCAGCCTCTCTGGGACTCGGGCAAGAAAATTATATGGCTTATGTAGCTAGGTATCAGAAATCTAGATGGGATACTGTTATAGAATTAGCCAAGCAAGCCCATTGCCAGCTGGCTAGCGAACTAGAACACGTGGCTGCTGATGGCATTGAGGCTTCTAAGGTACAGTTTCATGCTGCTGTGGATGTTAATGATGTTTCCTCTAGGGTCATGGCCACATCTGTAGCTTTTCGTAGGTTGGCCTGGCTCAGGTGTACTAGTCTGTCACAGGATACCCAGACTAAGGCTATGGATTTTCCTGTGGTGGGAAATTCTCTGTTTGGGAGCAGACAGAGAATTACATGAAAAGATGGATGAATATAGGACTACTTACAAAAGTGCCCAAGCTAAGGAGCGGCAAGCCACTCCTCAGAGGCATACCCCCAGGGGTAGGGGTAGGCCTTTTCACAGGCCTTTTTACCAGACTCAGGCCTCCTCTGCCTATGCTCAGAGGGGCTTCTTCAGAGGCAGAGGCAGACGAGGGGTGGGCAGGCCTGCTCCCACCTCTCAGCCTAAAGCTCCTGCTAAGCAGGCACCCTGATGGGGTGCCCAGGGCCGATTCTCCTTTACCGGTAGGGGGCAGGCTGGCTTACTTCACTCAGAACTGGGCTTCTTTAACCTCAGACAAGTGGGTTCTGGAAGTAGTAAGCCAGGGTCTGGTTCTCAGCTTCAAAAAGTTTCCCAAGTTGAGAACTAGACTTTTTCTACCTGCAGGTGCTTCAGAGTCCCTTGCTCTGGAAGCAGAGGTCTCAACCCTGTTGGCTCTCAGAGCAGTGGAAAGGGTTCCTCCCCTGCACCAGGGCAGGGGTCTGTATTCAGATACTTCCTTACCCCAAAAGACAGGAGAATGGCGGCCCATATTAGACCTCAGATATCTGAACAAGCATCTTTTGAAACCAAAGTTCAAAATGGTAACTCTGGCAATGATTTTACCCTCCCTAAGGCCAGGGGACTGGTTAGCCTCCCTGGACCTCAAGGATGCCTATTTCCACGTTCTAATCAGAAGCTCCCATCGAAAGTACCTCAGATTCGAACTACCCTCAGGTCATTACCAGTTCAGAGCAATGCCCTTCAGCCTTACCTCTGCCCCAGGGGTATTCACAAAGTGTCTAGCAGTGGCTCACTTAAGGAGGCAAAGGATTGCTGTTTTTCCCTATCTAGACGATTGGCTCATTGTAGGCCAGTCCCCAGAACAGGTAAAATCTCACCTGCAAGTTACCCAGCAGCTTCTCACCTCCCTGGGCTTTCTGCTAAATCTACCGAAGTCGGTTCTGGAACCAGTCCAGGTACTCACCTTTATAGGGGCAGAGTTGGACACAAAGCTAGCCAGAGCTTTTCTTCCCTTAGAAAGGGTGACGGATTTAGTGACTCTGGCCTCCCCCTTCACCCTGCAGGTCTCTCGACCAGCAAGACACTTTCTGCAGCTCCTGGGACACATGGCTGCATCCACAGCTGTTGTGCAGGGAGCAAGATTTCAGATGAGAGACATTCAGTTTCACTTGAGAACCTATTGGTCTCAGAGAAGAGACCCCCTTTCCAAGTTGGTCCCAGTTTCTCGAACCTTGATCCAGGCCCTCCAGTGGTGGCAGGATCAGAGCAATTTAAGATTGGGGGTTCCCCTTCATTCCCCCTGCTCACAATTTGACTCTCACTACAGATGCTTCCCTTCTGGGTTGGGGAGCCCACATGGGCGACCTTTCCACTCAGGGAGTGTGGTCCCCCCGGGAATCTCTGCTCCACATCAATTTGCTGGAACTCAGAGCTGTCTTTTTAGCTCTTCAAGCATTTTCTGCATCTGTCCACAACAAGGTGATACAAGTCAGAACAGACAACACAACAATGTGGTACATCAACAAACAGGGGGCACTCTGTCTTCGGCCTTGTGCACCGAGGCAATGAAGTTGTGGTCTCTGGCCTATTCCTGAACACTTCCCTCATAGCAGTTCATCTTCCAGGGAAGGACAATGTCCCAGCGGATGCTCTCAGCAGGATTTCCCAGGGCCATCACGAATGGTCCCTGGATCCTCAAGTGCTGGGGATAGTCTTTGCCAGATGGGGCACCCTCAGATAGATCTTTTGCAGCCCCAGACAATCACAAACTTCCTCTGTTCTGTTGCAGGCCTCCAGTGTTGGGCTCAGTCCCTTGGATGCCCTTCTCCTGGATTGGGAGGAAGTTTCTTTATGCTTTCCCTCCCGTCCTCCTCCTATTCAAAGTATTAGTCAAAATCATATCTCAGCCTTGCAGGGTGATTCTGATTGCCCAGATTGGGCCAGGCAGCCCTGGTACCCCTCCTTCTGTCACTGACAATCCATCTTCCCCTTTGCCTCCCCAGGATTCACAACCTGTTAACTTGTGCCCAGGGAAGGGTTTGGTATCCGGACCTCAAATCCCTCAACCTCAAGGCCTGGCTCTTGAGGAGTTAGATTTTGCTGATTTACACCTCTCTCAAGGTGTTTTTGAAATCCTAAAGGCTTCCAGAAAGCCTTCCACTAGGGCTACTTATAGTTCTAAATGGAAAAGGTTTTCCATTTGGTGTGCTGGGAAAAATATTTCCCCAGAATCTGCTGATTTGCCCATTGTATTAGATTACATGGTCCATCTTAATTCCTTGGGTCTCAGACCAGCTACCCTGAGAGTCCATTTGGCAGCTGTATCTGCTTTTGTGTCAGCAGGAAAGTCATCCCTCTTTCCACTCACCCTGTGTTTTCAAGTTTTTTAAGGGATTACTCCATACTAATCCACCCTTTCGGAACGGCCCCTGCCTGGGACCTTAATGTTTGTATTGCCCAGTTAATGCAACCCCCTTTTGAACCTCTGTTTTCTGCAGAGCTTAAGTATCTAACTTGGAAAACTGTTTTTCTGGTGGCTATCACTTCTGCTAGACGCATAAGTGAGTTGCAAGCCTTGTCAGTGGAAACTGACTTTATTTCTTTCCACAGGGATAAGGTAGTCCTTAGGACTAATAGGAAGTTTTTACCTAAGGTGGTTTCAGATTTCCATCTTAACCAATCTATCTCCCTTCCTGTATTTTTCACTGATCACTCCTCTTCTGGTGAGAGGTTGCACAGCCTGGATGTTAAGAGAGCTCTTAGTTACTATATAGACGCACCAAAGGTCTGAGTTGAATCCTCCAACTTTTCCTTACCTATGGTGAAGTTGAGAAAGGCAAACCTACCACTAAGAGATCAATTGCCTGGTGGATTGTCACTTGTATCCAATTTTGTTATCAGAAACTGGGCAGAGATCCCCCCTCTGGCTTGAGGGCTCATTCTACCAGGGGTACAGCTGCGTCTCTAGCTGCTGCCAGAGACATCCCTATATTAGAGATATGCCAGGCTGCTACTTGGAAAACGGTACACACTTTTACCAAGCATTACTCCCTGGATGTCCAGGCCAGGAGAGATGCTCAGTTTGGCACAGCTGTTCTTCAGAGCCTATTCCCTAAGTAGGTTCTGCCCTCCTCCATGGAGGTACTGCTGTGTAGTCTGCTACTGTCATAATATAGCAAGACTTCATGTTGTTTGAAGAAAAAAATTACTCACCTTAGTAATGTTGTTTCTTCTAATGGAGTCTTGCTATATTATGACCTCCCCCCCCAGCCTGCCCCTCTCAGAAATTCTACTTGGGTGGGGTGCGGGCAACTTGGTGTGGGCACTATTTTATGCCCTTTTAGGAGTTTGGGGTGTGTGTGTTTTATTATACTGTTGTTTTATTCTCATGTTGTTAGAATTGTGTTAGTAGTTCTGGTTCCCTGACTTGAGTCTTGGGTGTTGGGACCAGTAATGGTTGTTAATATTTAGGTAGCCATTTGGCTAGTGTAGGTTACGGCTTCCACACAGACCTTAGTGAGTTTTTGCTCGTAAAGATCTGACAGTTCAGGTTTGAAATTACACAGATAGAGCTGCTGCTTAGAGCTCGTGCTCAAAGTTCTATTTTGGAATGGTATTAACCATTTCACCTCCGGAGCAGTTCTAGTGGTGGGACAAACTGCTACTGTCATAATATAGCAAGACTCCATTAGAAGAAACAACATTACTAAGGTGAGTAATTTTTTCTTCCCATCCCAGTGGGTAATCGAACGAAAGGGACCGGTGGGGAGGAGCACAAGGGAGTGTCACCATCGGAGGAAGGGTAGCAGGATTTAAAAGTCCGCACTGCACACATTACCATCAGACCCCTGCCTATTACACCTGCTGCTGCATGAATAAGAACTGTGCCGGTCTGTATACTTGAACTGCTGCACTAAAACGTCTCTTGCTGCCAGATTTGTGATGTCCTGAATCCCGCTCCACTCGGTAACGAGGGCCTCCGTCCTGGGGACCAGTGGCGATGAGCATAAGGGAGTGTCACCATCGGCGCAGGTGTGGCAGGGTTTAAAAGTCCACGCTGCACACAGTGTGAGCGCCAGTCGAAGAAGATTTTTCCAGAATTAGTGTTTTAACCCTGGGACCAAGCAGGTCTTATTTTAGATATTTTAGGCTTGCATAGGAAATGACCTATGCTGTAGTAGTATAATAGTTAAGTTATAAGATAATTGTCTGTTTTATCTAGCAGTGTTTTTATAGATTGATGCGACTGTTTGTTTTATTTAAGCTGAAACTAGTCATTTGAACTATGAGGTCTTTGTTCTGCCAACTAATATTAGCGATAAGTACGATTGGAGACAGGGAGTTTTGGGTAAACTACATGGAGAATATTTATTTTCAAACAACATGAAGTCTTGCTGTATTCTGACTATTGCAATTTAGTCCTGCCTTTCAACTGCCCCGGAGAACAAAGAGTTAACTTTCCATGGCCAGCATGGAACGTTCAGCGCAAGCTCAGTTGAAGCCTCTGTCGTCTGCTGTTTAAACTCCAACCGTCAGATTCTTTACTCCGCCCCACTGAACAGTCGCTCCGGAGATTTCTCCTTTGCTCGGTTCAAAAAAGTCTGTTAAAGTGTCGTTTTTTTCACTCTGTTTCTACCGAATTTCTGCTACTGAACCTGTGGGTTTAAGTCTCTGTCTGTGGTACCGTGAGTACTAGATAGGTTTCGCATTTAGTTTCTGTGTGTGGAACTTGTAAACATTGGATCGGTTCGGTTTGAACTGATCAGATTGATTTTAAAAAACTTTTGAATTTATTAGAGTGTTGTAACCGGTTCGTATCGGTTCTAAAAAAATCTGATTTAATTACGTTTTTTTTCCAAGACCTGTAACACGGTCAGGAACCGATAGGGGTGTCTTGCCTGGCGGATTGCCAAAAAAGGGTAAGTTTTGGATTGGATTGGTCATGTCTGAGAAACCCAAGAAAAAAACTGGTCCCACTGGGTTTCAACACTGTAGTGTGTGTGGGGAAGCCTTTGCTAAGGCTGATCCCCACACCACCTGTGTTTATTGTCTGGGGTTTGACCACCTCGATTCAGACTGCCAAATTTGTAAAAGTTTTCCCAAAGCTACCCTGGATAAGAGAGTAGGTAGACTGAGGGAAAGGGAGGCAGAGTAGTCCGCTGACGTGGATGGCCAGCCCGGTTCGGTTCTGACCGAACCAGAAAGAGTGCCCTCTGACCAGGGCGAAACTTCTTTGGGCAAAAGGAGAGGAGTCGGTTCCGGTTAAAAGAAAGAGAAGGGAAAAATCATCCGGTTCGGATCCACAAACTCTTTCTCTGACCACTGATGAAATAGCCAAAGTGATAAGGATAGTTCATTTGCTAACTTCGGTTCCGGCCAACCCGGCACCATGTGTCGGGCTCAGTTCGGTCGGTTCCTCCGGTTCCGGATTATACTTTAGAAGAATTTTATGAACTGGAGGAGGAGGGAAGAGTGTGAGGATAATGATGATTATGAAAGTCTGGATGTGCCTATTGACCCGGACATCTCCCCAGATAGACATTCAGGTGTTTCTCCTCCTAGGCTTTCTGAGTCCCCTTCCCACTTTATGTTTTACAAGAAAGTGGCTGAAACCCTCCAGCTTCCAATGGAAGAAGCAGTAGAGGATCAGGAGGAGCCTGATTTTGTTGAGATGATAGACATCCCAGAGTCCAGGAGATTGTCTATTCCCCTCCATAAATCTTTTGGGAAACAGACATTTAAAATTCTACAGACTCCTAATTTCATACCTCCTGTGGACAGAAGAATGGACAAGAGGTATACCCTTTCAGGCTCGGACACAGAGTTCCTTTTCCAGCAATGCAGCCATTTTGGGGTAGTGCAGGCTGCTGCCTGTGATAAGGCAAATATCCCCTTGGCATCACACCCCCCAGATAAGAACTCCAGGAAGATTGATGCCATGGCAAAGAAGCAGTACATGGTAGCATCTTTGAGACTCAGGCAGGCTAACTATATGGCCTACACAGCTAGATACCAGAAGTCCAGGTGGGGCAATGTGCTGGCTCTGGCTAAACAGGCCCCTGACCAGCTTGCCAAGGAGCTGGAGCAGGTGGCTGCAGATGGGATTGAGGCATCTAAAGTACAATTTCATGCTGCTGTGGACTCCAGTGATGTTTCATCAAGAGTCATGGCTACATCTGTGGCTCTTCGGAGGATGGCTTGGCTCAGATGTACTAGCCTATCACAGGATACCCAGGCTAAGGCCATGGATTTCCCTGTTATTGGTAATTCTCTGTTTGGGGAGCAGACAGAGAACTACATGCAAAAGATGGACAAGTACAGGACCACTTAGAGGAGTGCTCAGGCCAAAGAGAGGCAAGCAACTCCTCAAAGGCAGCAGTCCAGGGGCAGGCCTTTCCAAAGGCCTTTTTAGCAAGCTCAGGCCTCCTCTTCTTACTCTGAGGGGGTTCTTTAGAGGGAGAGGCAGACAGGGGATGAGCAGACCTGCATCCACCCCTCAGCCTAAAGCCTCTACCAAGCAGACACCCAGATGGGTCTGCCCGGGCCGATACTCCCATACCGGTAGGGGGCAGGCTGGCTTACTTTGTCCAGGACTGGAAGTCTCTAACAACAGACAAGAGGGTCCTGGAAGTAGTATGCCAGGGGCTGGTTCTCAGCTTCAAAAAATTTCCCAAGATGAGAGCCAGATCCTTTCCACCTGCAAATCCATCAGAGACTCTTGCCTTAGAGGCAGAGGTTTCTTCCCTCCTAGCTCTCAGAACTATAGAGAGGGTTCCCACCCTACACAAGGGCAAAGGATTGTACTCCAGGTACTTCCTAACCCACAAAAAGACAGGAGAATGGCGGCCCATCCTGGACCTAAGATATCTGAACAAACACCTTTTAAAGCCAAAGTTCAAAATGGTGACTCGGGGAATAATCCTTCCCTCTTAAGGCCTGGGGACTGGCTAGCCTCCCTGGACCTCAAAGATGCCTATTTTCACATTCCCATCAGGTGCTACCACAGAAAGTACCTCAGGTTCGAGTTGCCCTCAGGCCACTATCAATTCAGAGCAATGCCCTTCGGCCTAACATCAGCCCCAAGGGTTTTCACAAAGTGCCTGGCAGTAGTGGTTGCTTTCCTAAGGAGAAAAAAGATCTCCATCTTCCCATACTTGGACAACTGGCTTATAGTACGTCAGTCTCCAGAACAAGTCAAGTCACATTTGCAAGTGACTCAGCAAGTGCTCACTTCCTTAGGATTCCTTCTCAACCTTCCAAAGTCAGTTCTCGAACCAGTACAGCTCCTCACCTTCATAGGGGCAGAGCTGGATACAGTAAAGGCAAGAGCCTTCCTTCCCCTGGAAAGGTCAAGGACCCTCATGGAACTGGCCTCTTCATTCACCCTTCAGGTGTCTCGACCAGCAAGGCATTTCCTTCAGCTTCTGGGCCACATGGCAGCTTCCACAGCAGTGGTCCAAGGGGCAAGATTCCAGATGAGGGACATTCAGTTCCACTTAAGAGCCTTCTGGTCCCAAAGAAAGGATTCCCTTACCATGCTAGTCCCAGTGACTCGAACCCTGATCCAGGCCTTGCAGTGGTGGCAGGATCAGGACAATTTGAGACAAGGGGTTCCCTTTGTCACTCAGTCTCACTCAGTGATACTCATCACAGATGCTTCCCTGCTGGGCTTGGGAGCCCAGTTGGGGGATCTTACCACCCAGGGACTATGGTCACCTCAGGAATCTCTGCTTCACATCAATCTCTTGGAACTCAGAGCAGTGTTTTTGGCACTGCAAGTTTTTTCCAAACCTGTGCAGAACAAGGTGGTCCAGGTCAGAACAGACAACACCACCACCACATGGTACATCAACAAGCAGGGAGGCACTCTGTCTATGGCCTTGTGCACAGAAGCAATGAAGTTGTGGTCCCTGGCCTATTTCCTGCAAACCTTTCTTATAGCAGTTCACCTCCCAGGGAAGGACAATGTCCTAGCAGATGCTCTGAGCAGAATATCCCAGGGCCATCACAAATGGACCCTAGATCCTCTAGTTTTGAAAGTGATTTTCTCGAGATAGGGCACTCCAGAGATAGATCTTTTTGCAGCCCCAGACAATCACCAACTTCCTCTCTTTTGTTGCAGGCCCCCAGTCTTGGGCTCAGTCCCCCTGGATGCTCTGATCCTGAATTGGGAAGGGAAATTTCTGTATGCTTTTTCCCCCCTTCCCTCTCCTGTTCAAAGTGTTAGTCAAGATAAGGCCACAATCATGCAAAGTGATTCTGATTGCTCCAGACTGGGCCAGACAGCCCTAGTATCCCCTGTTGCTGTCCCTAGCAGTCCACCTTCCCCTGTCTCTTCCCAGGAATTACAACCTGTTGACATCCTCTCAGGGGAGGATTTGGTACCCAAATCTTCGGTCTCTCAATCTCAAGGCATGGCTCTTGAAGAGTTGGAGTTTGCTGATCTGCATCTTTCCCAAGGGGTTCTAGATATCCTTAAGGCTTCTCAAAAGCCTTCCACTAGAAAGACTTACAACTCCAAAAGGAAAAGATTCAGCATTTGGTGTTCTAAGAAAAATATTTCTCCAGATTCTGCTGAGTTGCCTACAGTTCTGGACTATGTGGTCAATCTTAATGGCCTAGGCCTCAGACCAGCTACCCTTAAAGTACATTTTGCAGCTGTTTCTGCTTTTCTGTCAGTAGGCAAGCCTTCCCCTCTGTTATCCCATCCTGTGTTTTGTAAGTTTTTCAAGGGATTGCTTCACACCAATTCCCCTTTTAGGGATCCTGCTCCTGCTTGGGACCTTAATGTTTGCATTGCTCAGCTTATGCAACCCCCTTTGAGCCTTTTTCCTCTGCAGAGCTTAAGTACTTGACTTGAAAAACTGTGTTTTTGGTGGCCATTGCCCATTACCTCTGCCAGGCACATCAGTGAATTGCAAGCCCTGTCAGTGGAACCTGATTTCATCTCTTTCCATAGAGATAAAGTGGTCCTAAGAACTAACAGAAAGTTTTTGCCTAAAGTGGTTTCAGATTTCCACCTCAACCAGTCTATGTCTCTCCCTGTTTTCTTCACTGACCATTCCTCCTCTGGAGAGAGGAGGCTTCATAGCTTAGATGTTAAAACAGCCCTGAGCTACTACATAGAGCGCACCAAGAGTCACAGGTTTGAATCCCTCCAGTTGTTCCTCACATATGGAGAGGTTGGTAAGGGCAAACCTGCCACTAACAGATCTATTTCCAGGTGGATTGTTTCTTGTATACAATTCTGAAAAACTGGGTAGAACTCCACCCTCAGGCCTGAGGGCTCCTTCCACTAGAGGTACAGCTGCTTCCTTGGCTGCTGCCAGTGATATTCCTCTCTTAGAAATTTGTCAAGCAGCCACCTGGAAAACAGTCCATACATTCACCAAGCATTACTCTCTGGATATCCAAGCTAGGAGTGATGCTCGGTTTGGCACAGCAGTACTTCAGAGCCTTTTCCCAAAGTAGGTTCTGTCCCTCCTCCTTGGAGGTACTGCTTGGTAGTCTGCATATGTCATAATACAGCAAGACTTCATGTTGTTTGAAGAAAAAATTACTCACATTAGTAATGTTGTTTTTTCTAATGGAATCTTGTTGTATTCTGACCTACCCCCCGCCTCCCCTCTCAGAACCTAGTTTTTGGGATGTGGGTGGGCAGGAGCAGTGTCGGCACCCTAGGGGTGTCCTTTTTTCACCCTCTTTTCTTTTGGGTGCGTGATTGTGTTTTTGGGGTTGGGGGGGGTTCCTGACTTGAGTCATCTTTTTGAAACCAAAAACCCTTTTCTAGGGATATGGATATGTTGTTCATCCGCACTGTTTGACAGGTTTCTTGCCGCTTTAAATCTTGCCGGAAGGTCTTCAAGCTGGCTCCTCCCACCCACCCGGGTGGTAAAACTCTTGGCTCCGCCCCATGACACCAGATCTTTCTTACCACTTGGAAGCTCAGGTTCCCTCCTTAACGCTCTGCGTGTAGACTGGATCCTAATTCTTCGGTTTGCCTGAAACTTATTCTCAAATTTTCAAGACTTGGTCAAATTACTCCCTCACGGCTCGATGGACAAATCAATTTCGGTTTCGGTGGTGCCCATGTGGGCGAAAGCGTCAGGATGGATCTGCACTCCACATCGTCTACTGCCTCGGCCTAGACCATGAACCGCGAGCCTCGAGAGTTATGCCGTTAGTTTTGATAGCGTCCTGGAAGACGCGCTGCCTGGTTAAAGCTTTGGCCCGAAGTGCTGCCTGCGGTGAAGTCGAAGGAGGCCCGTTGAGTGGTTACCGCAGCGGCTGGCTCGGCTGAGCAGCTCGAGCAGATGATCGCCCTCGAGGAGGAGGCGGCACAGGCCGCATCATCCTCTTCCTCGGTCGCAGCATTTATCCCGCTCTCTCTGGGTACCTCATATTCAGCTTCTTTTAAGGAGCTTTGCCAATCCCTTTCCACAAAGGGAGAGAGGCCATCGGGACATTCTTCTCGGTCCAAAAAGAAGGACTTGAAAGGTAAGTCCCACTGTCGGCGTTCATGGGAGTGGGAGAGGTCCCTTCCCGGACAGTCAACACTTTCGACTTCAGTTGAGGTTGCGGCTAAAGCCGCAGGGCTTCACGGTGTCCCGTCAGGTCAGCCGTCCGAGAGCACTTTCGGCCAGCGGTGAGATTTTCTCGACCCATCGGACAGAGCTGTCGACTTGTGAAACCGACAACCCTTCTTCGCCGGTTCTCGGTGGAGACCGAGAGACTTGCATGCGCCTCTGGTGCGGAGTCCCAGTCCAAGGCTTCGAGCGAGGAAGCGGGTGTCCCCGCCCTTCCCAGATCCGTCCTTAAAACACCGAGGATCTCGGTCTCGGTCTTGGACTTAGCCTCGGTCCAGCCGATCCTGCCGACATCGGCAGTCGATCTCGGCACCAAAGTAAGTGGCGCCGCCGCTAGTCCTCGTCTTCCTCCTTGGAAGAGGAGAGGCTTCGGCGCAAATTGCGTCGACGCCACGAGGACCTGATGTAGCAGCAGTTACTTCTGTCCAGGAACAAGCCGAAGCCGTCGCCTTCCCCGGCCATCAAGTGGCTGTCACCCGAGCGGCCGAAACAACCCCTCGCTGTAGCAGAGGTGCCCAAGCCTGGGCCAGTTGTTCGGCTGAAACCAGCTGCCCCACTGATTGTGGTGGAACCTCTGCCTCCACAACCGAAATCGGGGTGCCGACCAAGGACTCTCGGTCGGGTCAGGGCCTGCCCCACAGGTTGTCGGTCACACTCACTCCCGACCGTCCTCGGCAGGTGGAGGGTGGCTGAGGCCCCAGGCAGCTCTTCGCGGACTCCTCAGAGTCCGACAACGACTCCTCCCTGTTCTCTAGGCCCATTGACCTGGAGTCCTCCGGGGGCCAGTCGATGGACGAAAGCCCATCGTCCTTCATGGGTCTGCTTCGGCTCATCTCGGACTCTACCGGGATGCAGCTCGAGCCCGTATCCAAGCGGGCCAAGTATCCCCTAACGGAGATACTGGAGCGAGGGGATTTGTCCACGGAGGTCTTTGCGGTGGCAAAAGCCATTGTTGGCCCAGCCTTGGAGCTCTGGCAGTGGCTTGCTTCCTGTCCTGCGCCTTCGGCCAGGATGGCCAGGAAGTATGCGGTCCCTACCGGCTCTTTGTCCGGTTTTTCGGAACACCCCTCCACCGAGGGGTTGGTCACTGATAGCGTTTTCCGGCGTTCCGGGAACACTAGGGATGTGGATAAGCCCCCCGACAAGGAATCCAAAAAGCTGGACTATGCCGGGCGCAAGGTGTACGCTGCGTCATCCCTTGGCATCCGCCAGGCCAGCATGGCCATGCTGATGGCACACTTCTCCCACGCCTTCATGGGCTCCCTGGATGAGGTGATCCCTCATCTCCCGGCCGACCTGCAGACCATGGTTAGGCAGGTTCTGAACCAGGGAAGGGCTGTGGCAAAACAGCAGCTCCAAATGGCTCTGGACATTGGAGACTGCTGTGCCAGATCAGTTGCGGCCGCAGTGGCCATGTGCCGCAGAGCATGGCTGAGGATATCCACCTTCACGGCGGATACCCAGCATAAACTGGCGGATGTCCCCTTCCTGCGGACCGTCCTCTTCGTCCCTGGAGTGGAAGGTCACCTCCAGTGGATGAAGTCCATTGCCACTCTGGACTCGGTCACCTCCACACAGAAGGACAAGGGCCGTCGACAACAGCAGCATAAGTCCTTTCGCCCTTCTGCGCCTGCGGCACGTCCGGCCCAACAGCGCCAACACCAGGGCCGGCAGGCTCACGTTTGGCACCCTAAAGCCAAGTCTGCGGCTTCCTCTAATAGGAAGCAGGGAGGAAAAGGCCCAGGAGGTCCCTCGGCCGGTCCCTCCTGTAAGCCTGCCCAGTGTCGGGTTGAGGGGTGTCGTCCCCAGCCTCGTCATTCCCCCCTGCTTCCCCCCATGGGGGGACGGCTCCGCCACTTCCTTTCTGCCTGGTCTGCTATTACCACAGACCGTTGGGTGTTGGAGGTGGTAGGAATGGGCCTACCCCTGTAGTTCGAGCAGGCCCCACCCTTCCGAGCCGTCGCCCCTCAGGGGGGCAATGGAGTCCGCAGCCTCTCTGTCGGCTCGCCGAGCCGATATCACCCTACTCCTCGAAAAAGTGGTGATCAGTAAGGTGGCGGATCCTCCTCCAGACCCGGGGTTTGTGTCCAGGTACTTCCTGGTCCCAAAACGGACGAGGGGCTGGCGCCCGGTTCTCGACCTGTACAGGTTCCTAATGTCTCGGACCTTCAGGATGGTGACTGTGGCCCAGATAATCCCATCCTTGGAACGAGGCATGTGGTTCTGTTCTCTGGACCTCCAGGGCGCGTTCTTTCACGTCCCAATACCTCCGTCCCACCAGAGATTCCTCCGCTTCAGGGCAGAGGGATCCCTCTTCGAGTTCCGGGCCATGCCCTTTGGCCTTTCTCTAGCTCCCAGGGTCTTCACCAAATGCATGGCAGCATTCCTGCGGTGCCAACAGGTCCGGGTGTACCCCTACCTGGACGACTGGCTGATTGCAGCCCCCTCCAGAGCGGAGGTGGAGCGGTCCAGAGATCTTGCCCTCAAGGTTTGCTCTCAGGTTGGCCTCCTCATCAACGAGGCCGAGTCAGAACTCGTGCCAAAGGAGGTGATCCAATTCATCGGGGCAGAGCTCGACTCTCTACGAGCCTGAGCACGGCTCCTGGCGGACAGGGCCGAGGTTCTTTCCTCCTTTGCCCAATCATTTCAGGTTGGGCAATTGTGCCCTGCCCGGGACTTCCTGGGCCCCATGGCGGCCTGCACCAGCATGGTCCGTTGGGCCCGTTGGTAGATGCGCCCCCTTCAATGGGGGCTGGCCAGCCAATGGTCACAGCACCTCGATCCGCTGGATCAGCTAGTGACAGTGACCCAGGGGATGTGGGACGCTCTCCAGTGGTGGACCGTTCCGGCACATCTGCAGGAGAGCATCCCGTTTGTCCACCCCGAGCCGACGGTCTCTCTATCGACCGATGCCTCTTTGATGGGTTGGGGTGCCCATCTGGGGGAGCACAGAGGGCACGGCCTCTGGTTCCCTCGGGAGTCCTGATGCCACATCAACCTGCTGGAGCTTCGAGTGGTTCGTCTAGCCCTCACCGCCTTCTCTCCGTTTCTACGGGGTCAAGTGGTTCAGGTCCAGACGGACAATTCCACGACCATGTACTACCTAAACCGCCAGGGCGGGGCACGCTCCATGCCTCTGTGCAGGGAAGCTCTCTGCATTTGGTCACTCGTGTGCAGTCTGGAGGCGGATCTCCTCGCCATTCACGTGGCAGGAGCCTCCAGCACCCTGGCTAATGCCCTAAGCCAGATAGGGGCTGCGTCTCACGAGTGGTCTCTCCTGCCGGAGGTAGTACAAGATCTCTTCTCCCACTGGGGCACGCCTCAGGCGGACCTGTTTGCCTCCAGGGATAATGCGAAGCTGAGACTGTTTCATGCCTGCCCCCCTCAGCAGGGCTCACTGCAGGGGGATGCCTTCTCGAGGCCGTGGACCCCGGGCCTCTTCTTCGCCTTTCCCCCATTTCCCTTGATCCACAAGGTGCTTCTCAAGGCGAGGAGGGACAAGGCGCAGGTGATTCTGGTAGCCCCAGACCGGCCCCGCCAGTTCTGGTATCCAGATCTCCTCAGTCTCAACTCCAGGTTCTCAGGGGCTTCCAGCCCGCCCGGACCTGATCTCAGTCAGTCAGGGGAAGGTATTCCACCAGACCTTCAATCCCTGCACCTGATGGCCTGGGTCCTGGCGGCTAGAGTTCCAGGCCTTGGGTCTTTCCAGCGAGGGTCCTCAGCGTTGTTGAGGTGTTCTGAAAGTCGACTAGAAATAGCCTTCAAATGGAAGAGATTCTCCATTTGGTGTCAGGGAAGGCCTGGACCCTTCCTCCTGTTCCTAACAAGCATTCTGGACTACCTGTTATCCTTTCTCAGCAAGGGAGAAAGCGATTGACGACCAGCAAGAAGCACATGCAGCCATATCTGCTTACCGGATGCGGGCGGCGGGCAGCAGTCGGTGGGCGCAGGAGAAGGTGGTTGGGCTCTTTTCAAAGGCCTTGATCACATATCCCCTCCAGTTCGAGAACCTCCACCTCCGTGGGATCTGCTGTTGGTATTGGCTAAGCTCATGGACAGGCCATTCGAACAGATGCACAGGTGTGACATCTCTCACCTGTCGTGGTAGACCACCTTCTTGGTGGCTATCACGTCAGCCAGCAGGATGGGAGAGCTCCAGGTGCTTTCCATTGAGTCTCCTTATCTGGTCTTCCACAGGGACAAGGTTGTCCTGTGCCCCCACCCGAAATTCCTTCCGAAGTTGGTGTTGGAGTTTCACCTTAACCAGGTGTTGACTCTGCCGGTGTTCTACCCCAGTCACACCTCGGAGGCCGAATACAGGCTCCATACTTTGAACCCTAGAAGAGCGCTCGCATACTATAAGGAGCGGATATCTGAAGTTCAGGGAGAGCTTCACCAGCTGTTTGTCACCTATGCTGAAACTGCACCTGGCAGACCTGCAGCCAAGCGGACGATAGGCAGGTGGGTCACCTCCTGCATAGATCTCTGCTGTAGGTTGGTGGGCATGGAGCCTTCCAGAGGGATAAGAGCTCATTCTACCCGCCATACCGCTGCATTGGTGGCTGCTTCCAGGGATATCCCTATCCCGGAAATCTGCAGGGCTGCTGCCTGGAAGTCGGCATACACCTTCATCACCCACTACCACATCGACCTTAAGTCGCACCAGGATGCTGGTTTTGGGGCCTTGGTTCTCCAGTCTTTATTTCCCAAGTAGGGGATGTGCACCTTGCCTCCCTCCTCCTGGAGAACTGCTAGAAGTCTGCCAGACAGTGTGGATGAACAACATATCCGTGTCCCTAGAAATACAGGTTACTCACCTGTAACAGGAGTTCTAAGAATGGTATATGTTGTTCATCCACCCATGTTAACTTCCCGGCTTCAGCACACAACCCTAGCTTCCAGCAGGCTAGATCTGGCGTCATGGGGTGGAGCCGAGAGTTTTACCACCCGGGTGGGTGGGAGGAGCCTGCTTGAAGACCTTCCGGCAAGATTTAAAGTGGCAAGGAACCTGCCAGACAGTGTGGATGAACAACATATACCATTCTTAGAACTCCTGTTACAGGTGAGTAACCTGTATTTATATAGATACAGTTGCCAGTTGGCTAGTTTTAAGTTTTACAGTTTGCACACAGAACTTCTAGTAGTATTGCTCGTAAAGATCTGACGGTTGGAGTTTAAACAGCAGACGGGGCTTCAGCTGAGCTTGTGGTGAACATTCCATGCTGGCCATGAAAAGTTTAACTCTTTGTTCTCCGGGGCAGTTGAAAGGCAGGACCTAGCTGCGTATGTCACAATACAGCAAGACTCCATTAGAAGAAACAACATTACTAAAGTGAGTAATTTTTTTCTTTCTGAGCAAGGACTAGGATCCTTAGGGCTCTGCTCTGCTTAATCTCGGAGTCTATGGGTATCCCTTTGGAACTGGTACAGAAGCGGGTTAAGTACCCCTTGACTGAGCTCTTGGACAGGGATGACTCCCTTGGGGTTGCCGTCTCTGTTGCTGAGGCCATTCTTGGTCCTACTCCGAAGCACTTACATCGTCCTGCCTCCTGTTCAGTGCGTGGGCCCGTATGGTTGGCAAGTATGCAATTCTGTCACTCGAAAGCTGGCAAACAGCCACCCCAGTGTCTCAGGGAAACTTTAACACAACTACTGTACTTGGAAAACAGTGCATAACTTTACAAGTCACTAGTGCCTGGATGTACAATCCAGGAGAGGCTGCTAAATTTGGCAGTGCTGTACTGCAGAACCTTTTCACCAAATAGGTTCTAGGGACATGGATATGTTGTTCATCCACACTCATTGGCAGTATCCTTGCCGCTTTAAATCTTGCCGGAAGGTCTTCAAGCTTGCTCCTCCCACCCACCCGGGTGGTATAACTCTCGGCTCCGCCCCATGACGCCAGATCTTCCTTACCGCTTGGAAGCTCAGGTTCCCTCTCTTGACTCTCGTTTCGGACTAGTTCCTATTTCTCCGTTTCTGGATTTAAAATAAAATTTTGCAAAAGACTTCATCTTGATCCCCAGTGGACGACATAATCGACTCCCGGTTTGAGATGCCCATGCGGGCAGAAGATGTCTCGACGGATCCACACTCCACGTGTGTCTACTGCTTAGGCCTTGAGCACGACCCGCGAGCTGCGACCTGTGCTCATCTTTCTCGGCCTACGTCCTCGGAGAACCGTGCTGCCCGATTGCAACTGGAGCCGTCCCGAAGCGTTCCCTCGGTGGAGTCCAAGGAGGCCGGTTGGCGGTGTCAGCGTGACCGGCGGATCAGCTCCGGCCGGATGGTCGCCCTCGAAGAGGCGGCGGCGAGCGTATCTTCCCGGCCGCGACATTTATCCCGCTCTCTCTGGGTTCTTCCTACGGCTTCCTTTAGGAGCTTTGTCTGTCCCTCTCCACTAAAGGAAGGGCCTGCGTCTGCTGGACCTTATTCGGTCCAAAAGAGGGACAAGGGTAAATCCCTCGTCGCAGCAGCTCTTGGGAGGCGGGAAAGGTCCCCTCCCGGGCCGTCGACCCGTCGACCGATCGACCGCTCGGCCCGGCCCTGGCCTCACGGTGTCCCATCAGGTCAGTTGACGAGACTCCCACTGATGAAGTCGAGATTTTCTCGACCCATTGAACGGGCTGTCGCAGCTGGCAGCGAGATTCCCTCTCCCGGTTCCCCGGGAGGAGTTGAGATCCCGTGGGCTGCGCCTGTGCCCTCGGTTCCGGAGCCCTCGGATGGACCTTCGAGCGAAGGAGTGCGGTTCCGGCCGACACCTCCCGCACCGACCCGGATTGCGGGACTCGGTCGGTCCTGGGACCTCTTCAGCGGTCCACCCGATCCCACCCGTCATAGGCGGTCTGGTCTCGGCACCCATGATAAGCGGCGTCGCCCGCTGCGTCCTCGTCCTCCTCCTCGGATGAGGGAGGCTTGGCCGTAAAGTCGTCGTGATGCGAGGACATTATGTTTGCAACAGCTCCTCACTGGCCGAGAATAAGCCGACTCGAAGCCTTCCCGACCATTAGAATAACTGTCACGGAGCGGCCGACACAACCTCGACTTGTCCGAGGAGCCCTACCAGGCGGTTGTTGCGGCCAAAACCAGCTGCTCCACGATTCGGTGGAACCTCCGCCTCCACAGCCACCAATGGGGCTCCGACCAAGGATTCTCGGTGCGCTAAGGGTTTACCCCATCGGCTGTCAGTTACCCTCACTCCCGACCGACCCGGCAGGTGAAGGGTGGCTCAGGCCAGAGCAGCTCTTCGAGGACTCTTCCGAGTCCGAAGATGATTCCTCCTTCTTCTCAAGCGACTGGACTTGGAGTCTTCAGGAGGTCAGTCAATGGACGATAGCCCGTCGTCCTTCCTAGGACTCTTGACTCATCTCGGGTCTACGGGATGGGCTCGAACCCGTTCCAAGCGGGCCAGTATCCCCTCACGGAGATTCTGGACCGAGGGATTCTCCGACGGAGGCCTTTCCGGTGGCCGAGGCCATAGTGGGTCCGGCACTGGAACTTTGGAGCGCCCTGCTTCCTGCCCTGCGCCCCGGCCAGGATGGCCAGGAGAGTATGAGTCCCCTACAGGTTCCTTGTCGGTTTTGAACACCTCTGCTGAGGGGTTGGTTACCGACAGCGTTTTCGGCAGCCCCGTAGCGCCAGGGATGTGGACAAACCTCTGACAGGAGTCAAGAAATTGGACTATGTTGAAGTGAAAAGTCTGCTCTGCGTCCTCTCTCTCGGTTCGTCAGGCCATTCGGCCGTCCTCATGGCACATTTTCTCATGCCCTGTTGGGCTCCCTGGATGGTCATCCCTCATCTTCCCGCCCGATCTGCAGACTACGGTTAAGCAGAGTGCGGGACCAGGAGAGCAGTGGCCAAACAGCAGCTCAGACTGCTTTGGATGTAGGGACTCATGTGCCAGATCGGTGGCGGACGCCCAGTGGCTATGCGTCGGTGAGCTTGGCTGAGGATATCCACCTTTGCCGGATACCCAGCACAAGTTGGCGGATGTTCCCTTTTGGGGACTGACCTCTTGACCCTGGGGTGGAAGGTCACCTGCAGAGGATCGAGAAGTCCAATGCCACCTTGGACTCGGTCTCTTCCGCTCAGAAGGACAAAGGCATAAACCACAGCCTAAGCCCTTTACGTCATTCTGTGCCCCGCTGCGCCCGGCCCAGCAACGTCAGGGCCAGCAGGCTCGGCCTTGGCATCCCAAACCCAAGCGCCCGGCTTCCCTCTAACAGGAGGCAGGAGAAAGGGCCCAGGAGGTCCCTCGGCGGTCCCTCCTCCAAGCCTGCCAGTGGCAGGGCTGAAAGGTGTAAGCCCCATCCCGTCACCTTACCCCTGGTCCCCGTGGAGGCGGCTCAGCACTTCCGTTCCGCCTGGTCCGCTGTTACCACGGACAGGTGGGTCTAGAGGTGGTGGGAAGAGCCTACCTCTGGAGTCGAGCAGGCACCACCCTTCAGAGCCGTCGCCTCGGAGGCCGGGATCCCAGCCTCACTGGCGGCTCGTGTGAGCCGACGCCGCTCTCCTCCTCCAGAAGGAGGTGGTAAGAGGTGGTGGACCCTCCTTCAGACCCAGGGTTTGTGTCCAGGTACTTCCTGGTTCAGCAGACGGCGGGGCTGGCGCCCCATTCTCGAACCTACGACCTAAACAAGTTCCTAAGGTCTCGAACCTTCAGGATGGTCACTCTGGCTCAGATAATACCATCCTTGGGAGCGGCGTGTGGTTCTGCTCTCTGGACTTGCAGGGGCGTTTTTTCACGTCCCTATCCGTCCAGTCTCACCAGAGATTCCTTCGCTTCGTGGAAGGATCTCTCGAGTTCAGCCATGCCCTCCGGCTTGTCTCCAGCTCCCAGGGTCTTCACCAAATGCATGGCAGTGGTGACAGCATTCCTCTCTGGCGCCCGAGGGGTCGGGTGTACCCTTACCTGGACGACTGGCTGATAGCAGCTCCCTCCAGGAAGGAGGCGGTGGTCAGAGATCTGGCCTCCTGGTCTGCTCTCAACTGGGCCTCCTTATCAACGAGGCCAAGTCGGAACTTCCGAGCGAGAAGCACGTGGAATTTTTATTCATCGAGGAGGCAGCTTCGACTCTCTTCGAGCCAGAATGGCGGCTCCCGGCGGACAGGGCCGAGGTTCTTTCCTCCTTTGCCCGATCATTTCTGGTTGGGCAATTGCGCCCTCCCGGGACTTCCTGCGCCTCCTGGGTCTCATGGGCCTGTACCAGCGTGGTCCGTTGGGCCGGCTGGAACATGCGTCCCCTTCAGTGGGGACTGGCCAGCCAGTGGTCTAGCGCTGCGATCCCTTGGACCAGCTTGTCGGTGACACAGGGGATGTGGAGCGCTCTCCAGTGGTGGACCGTTCCAGATCATTTGCAGGAGGGCATCCCGTTCGTCCGCCCGAGCGGCGGTCTCTCTGTCGACCGATGCCTCTCTGATGGGTTGGGGTGCCCATCTGGAGAACACGGGCTCATGGCCTCTGAGTCCCCAGCGGGGAGTCCCGATGCCACATCAACCTGCTGGGCTTTGGCGGTCCGCCTAGCTCTCCACGCCTTTGCTCCGTTCCTCCGGGGTCAAGTGGTCCGAGTCCAGGCGGACAATACCACGACCATGTACTATCTAAACCGCCAGAGGCGGGGCAGCGCCTCCATGCTTCTATGCAGGAAGCTCTCCGCATTTGGTCACTCGTCTCGCAGCCTGGAGCGGATCTCCTAGCCATTCACGTGGCAGGAGCCTCCAACACCCTGGCCGATGCCCTGAGCCGGATAGGGCTGCATCCCACGAGTGGTCTCCTCCGGAGGTAGTACAGCATCTGTTCTCCCTTTGGGGCACACCTCAGGTGGACCTGTTTGCCTCCATGGAAGCGCGAAGCTGAGTCTGTTCCATGCCCGCCCCCTCAGCAGGGCTCGCTGCAGGGGATGCCTTCTCGAGGCAGTGGACCCGGGCCTCTTTACGCCTTTCCCCATTTCCTTGATCACAAGGTGCTTCTCAAGGCGAGGAGGGACAAGGCGCAGGTGATTCTGATAGCCCCAGACTGGCCTCGCCAGTTCTGGTACCCAGATCTCCTCAGTCTCAGCTCCAGGACTCCGCGGCAGCTTCCAGCTCGCCGGACCTGCTCTCAGTCAATCAGGGAAGGTGTTCCATCGGACCTTCAATCCCTGCACCTGGACGGCCTGGTTCCTGGAGCGGCTAGAGTTCCAGGCTTGGGTCTTTCCGACGAGGTCCTCAATGTAGTTGAGGCGTCCCGTAGAGTCGACCAGAAAATGCTATGCCTTCAAATGGAAAAGGTTTTCCATTTGGTGTCAGAGCAAGGGCTTGGACCCTTCCTCCTGTTCCTTGGCAAGCATCTTGGACTATTTATGGTCCCTTTCTAGTCAAGGGCTTGAGCGGCTGACCCTAAGGTGCACCTGGCAGCCATCTCTGCTTACCGGGCACGGGCGGAAGCAGACAGTGGCAGGAGAAGGTGGTCTGGCGCTTTTTCAAAGGCCTTGATCACTTCCCTCCAGTGCGGGAACCCCACCTCCGTGGGATCTACTGCTAGTACTGGCAAAGCTCATGGGCAAGCCATTCGAACCTATGCACAGGTGTGCTCTCTCTCCTACCGTCGTGGAAGACCGCCTTCTTGGTGGCTATCACGTCAGCCAGAAGGATGGGAGAGCTCCAGGCGCTTCCATCGAGTCTCCTTACCTGGTCTTCCACAGGGACAAGGATTGTCCTGCGCCCACCCGAAATTCCTTCCGAAGGTGGTGTCGGAGTTTCACCTTAACCAGGTGTTGACTCTGCGGTGTTCTACCCCAATCACACCTCGGGTCGAATATAGGCTCCATACTCTGGACCCTAGAGAGGCTACGCTTATTATAAGGAGCGCATGGCTGAAATTGGGAGAGGTTTCGCCAGCTGTTTGTCACCTACGCTGAAGCCGCATCTGGCAGACCTGCAGCCAAGCGGACGATAAGCAGGTGGGTAACCTCCTGCATAGATCTCTGCTATAAGTTAGCGGGCATGGAGCTCCCAGAGGATAAGAGCTCATTCTACCCGCCATACTGCTGCAACGGTGGCTGCTTCCAGGGCGTCCCTATCCAGAAATCTGCAGGGCTGCTACCTGAAGTCAGCAAACACCTTCATTACCCACTACCACATCGACCTTGAGTCACGCCCGGGATGCTGGTTTTGGGGCCTCGGTTCTCCAGTCTCTCTTTCCCAAGTAAGTATATGGGGTGTGCGTCTTGCCTCCTCCTCCCGGAGAACTGCTAGGAGTCTGCCAATGAGTGTGGATGAACAACATATCCATGTCCTAGAAATACAGGTTACTCACCTGTAACAGGAGTTCTAGGAATGGTATGTATTGTTCATCCCACCACATTTCCTGAACCTCCCGGCCCGACGCACAACCTGAGCTTCCAGCGGCCAGATCTAAGCCATGGGGCGGAGCCGAGTTATACCACCCGGGTGGGTGGGAGGAGCAAGCTTGAAGACCTTCCGCAAGATTTAAAGCGCAAGGATACTGCCAATGAGTGTGGATGAACAACATATACCATTCCTAGAACTCCTGTTACAGGTGAGTAACCTGTATTTCTGTACCCATCCTCCTAGATACTGCTTTGTAGTCTCAGGATGTTAAGCATAATGAGGATTTCTAGGGCTTGAAGTAAAAAATACTTACCATAGTTTTTCTTCCAGGGATCCCTCATCATGCTTAAATCTCCCACCCTACCTCCTCTTCCAAGGCCAGGAAAAGGTTGCACAATAATCAGTCTGTATTCCTCTTTAATTGCCTGTATTTCAGTTGTTCATTTACCAATCACAAAATTAATTTGTTCTAGTAACTTTATTGGTCTGCCATATTGTGCCATCCTTTAATGTTGTTTTAGCTATAGATAAGTTAGAAGAGTGGGCGGGTTTCCTTGAGTTAGGCTACAAAAGGATTTGTTGTTGGTCTGCAGAGCACAGTGACACCTATTTGGTAGAGTTTGAATTTCATTCCAGATTCCATGCACAAGCTCCAGGTTACTTCAGCCTGCCAGTTTAAAATGCATATGTTAAGCATAACGACGGATCCCCTGGAAAAAACATTACTATGGTAAGTATTTTTTTCATCTGGACCATACCGTCCAGAAGAGATGCCAGCTTTGGCACAGATGTTTTGCAGAACATTTTCTTAAATAGGTTCTGGACCCAGCCTCCTAAGGCATTGCTGTGTTGTCTGCATTTTGTGAATACACTGGATTCCTGAGGTTAGATGAAAAAAAAATTACTTACCATAGTAATGTTGTTGCTTCTTATAGGACCCATCAGTAGTATTCGCTATCCCATACCCTGCCTCCTTTTCCATATCAGTAGTAGGTTCAAACAAGAATACGCTTTGTTTCCATTTGCTTGAGCATTACTTGTTCCAGTTCCTTTAAATTGTTGCTCAGTGGTCTGATTGCAAATCTTTTCAGTATTTCTTGTTCTGCCTTGTAATTTTAAGAGTTCTTAAAAGTTTATTTGCAAATGCTAAAATATTTTTTACCCCTTTAGGTAGTTTAATTATCACAGCTTATCCTAGCTTTAGAAATCTGACATTAGGAGGCAGGGTGGAGTGTGACCACAGAGCAGAGTTTGAACTTGATTCTTATACTGTATTCCATAATTAGCATCAAATTCCAGTCTCTGGGCTACTCATTCCTGGGGAATTATTGCATATTGTGAATACTGCTGGATCACTTGAGAAGAAACAGCATTACTATGGTGAGTAATTCTTTTTCCAGGTCAGTGCTGAAAAGTTAAGAGCACCTTTACTGTTCCCATCTGCATTGTATCTGATTTACATAGAATTTTAAATTGTTTTCCTCAACCCCATTAATTTTCACAAACAAAACTATTCACTCAAATATAAAAATTAAACCCAGAATTGCTAAAAGTGTCCAGTAGGTATTTGTAGCTTGATGATTTTTGTTTACATGGATAATTTTTGCAGAGATGCATCTTGGGAACTGGAGGAAAATGCATACCAAGAACTTTTACAACGCCACCAGCGCTAGGATGTTAAAAATGCCTCTGCAAGAAAGGAAGAGAGTATAATAAACCTGGAAGGTAGAAATTCATTTTAATTACATGTGTATGTGCCTTATTTGGATTATTTGTGAAGTCAACTTACTGTAACGATCTCTTGGCACCTTTCAAGAAAGAGCAGGCATTGCCTAGTGATGACCAACATTCTTTCTCAGTAAAACCAAAGCTAATGCAGTTTGTGGGACATTGTTAAACATATAATGTCGTCCATATTGATCAGTGTACAGTTACTGTACTAAACAGTACCTATGTCATTGCTTTTATAAAGTTTTTGAGATACTGGGTACTGTATATGAAATGTGCTACACAAAGCAAAATTCTGTTCTGGTATATCCTATGGCTGCTGAAGATTGAGTCATTAGCAATATTTAATTTTACATTCTCCTGTAATTATTCATCCACCACTTTGCAAGAAGATTAGAGCCGAGGTTGCTCACTCACAGCCTAGAAACAAATGGGAACAGATGCAAGTTCTAACACACTAGGAACTTGAACCATCATGAATATTTCCACTTTCGCAGCATAGCCTGTGCATGCCTAGTGCTGCAGGATGTTTATGTAGTTCCATACAAACTGCTTCTGCAATGTGCTGTGACTGCATGCCCTTTGCACTTTGACTGATAGAAATTTTATCTGCAGAAATCAGTTACCCTCCTGTTAACATTTATCAAAATCCAGGATCTGTAAGCTGCAAATTAGGCAATGTGCTTTGGTTCCGCTTATTGGATCACTTTTTTCTCTTCATGCCTTTATTATATATAGATGATAATGTCTACTTCATCGTGATGAATGGCATCATTTTTTGAGTTATATGTATGGCACATGTCATACACAGAACTCAAATTACCCTTGCCTATAATGACGATAAGATAACGGTTGTTATTTGATACATATTTATTTGAAGGCGGTGTGGGAGGGCAAGCTGGGCAGTCCATGCTGCCTGCCCTGCGGCCCACCTAAGCAAGCAAACACACTCATTTGGTGTGTTTTTTTTTTTTGTTTGTTTTTTAAACAGCATGTGCCCCCAGTGACACTTCCTGGAGGGCAGAACCACAGAATGATGCACCCAGATAAGCTGCACAGCCTGGTGATAGATTCAGGAGAGCAAATACAGGATTACAATCCTAGCATTTCCAGCCTGTGTTTATATTCTAAGTCCATCATATATTTTTATGCGTCCGTGCTTTTGCAGCCATAGCCTGTGAAAGCATGGGGAAGATTTTTGGGTTACCCGAAGGTGAGACAAGGATTTTATGTACTGTAACTCCTTTAACACATTACCAGAACAAAAATTATGCCATTATTAATTTTGTCTTTGAACCAAAAATATTTAAAAAGTGTTATTTATTTAAACATTTTGCTGTGCATGGTTTAGAATATCGATATACTGAAAATGTTTGTATTTTTTTGTATAGTATTTTTATTTGTTTTTCTAAGAACCTATTACATACAATCAAACATATAGCTTATTCATCCAGTTACTACCATTGTATCTCGCAGAGACTACTCTCTTCACTCCACACTATTTTACAGTTGATTTCTACAGAATTGCATTACGTTGCTTTATACTGGTATAAAATTATATCTATTAATATATCACAAACTAAGATTAAATATGTCAGATCAAATCAAGACAAATCAATCAAAAAAAAAAAAAAAAAGTGCTCCATTATTACTCTCTTGCCTGGTACCTTCAATCTTCAACTCCATCCATTCTTTTCCATACTCTTCTATCCTTCTATCCATTAAATAGCCTTCCTTTCATTCATTTATCCTCCCTTTCATCGCTTCTTTACTACTTTCACATACCTTTCTTCACTTCCTTTTTTTCCTTTCTCATCCTCCCGTACCCTCCCATAACATCCAACTTTCTTCCTGTGTTAGGGAGGCTAAGAACGGGGCCCAGTGCCTTTCAAATCCCTCTTCCCTTCCTCCCATCACATACGTCAGCCTCTCAAGTACAAATGTCTTTAGCACCATCCTCCACCACCCTTGCACTGTTGGTGCCACTTGCGAAACCCACGTATTCTGGATCCCATGTCGAGCCAGGATGAACAGCACCCTAATCCATCTGGGAAGTGGTACCCATTCCTCCTCCTCCTCCCCATTCTCCACTCCAAATAAATATCCTAGAGGGTCCATTGGCAGCTCCCTTCCAGCTGTTTTCCCCACTCTATCCTCTACTCCCCTCCAATATTCCTGCAGTATTGGGCATTCCCAGAAGCAGTGCACGTACGTTCCCCTTTCCGAACCACACCTTTCACATAAGGGCGATACTTCAGGATGCGCCTTGTGTACTATCACTGGTGGTAGGTATACTCTGTGTATGAATTTAAAGTAAGCCGCCTTATATTTGTTGCATATCATTATTCCGGAGTGCATCTGTAGCAGTAGCGTCCAGTTCTTGTCCGATATCTCCCTCCCAAGGTCCCTCTCCCATAATTTCCTGGTCCTTATTGTCCTATCTGGTAATATAGCCTTCCCTCTCTTAGCAGCCCTACCTATAAACCCCTTTTCCTGCTTTCTAGCTGCATATATCATTCTCTCTCTACCGGGTCCACTTCATACAACCCTTTATTTTCTTTTCTCAAACTTCCCACATATGCCCTGGTCTAGAAGTACCGGTACCTATCCCTTTTGTCCCTTCCTACTACTTCTTAGAAACATAGAAACATAGACTTTGACAGCAGATAAGGACCGCTAGGCTCATCTAGTCTGCCCATTTCCCTACCTACAGGATAGGCCACAGATCCTAGTTAACCAACAGCCTATTTCTTCCTACCCCCCACAAGTATTGCCTTATGTCTGTCCCATGTTTTCTTGAATTCTCCCACAGTTTTAGACCCCATAACCTCCTCAGAAGGCTGTTCCATGCATCCACTACCCTCTCTGTGAAATAATACTTCTCACATTGCCCTGAACCCCTCCTTCTATCTTTAAATTGTGTCCCTTGTTCTTGCAAGTCTCTTTTTCTGAAAGATGCTACCCTCTTGGACTTTGTTGATTCCACTGAGGTACTTAAAAGTTTCTATCATGTCCCCTCTCCCTTCTTTCCTCAGGGGTATACATATTAAGCTCCTTTAGTCTCTTCTCATACGGCTTCTTGCAGACCCTGCACCATTTTAGTTGCCCTCCTCTGACTGCCTCTATCCTGTCTGTCTTTATGGAGATGGGGTCTCCAGAACTGGACACAGTACTCCAGATGGATCTCACCAACTGTCTGTACAGAGGGATAACAACTTCCTGTTTTCTGCTGTTGATGCCTCTCCTATACATCCCAGTATACCCCGGCCCTCCCTACTGCCTTCTCACATTGCTTGCTAACCTTAAGGTCATCTGATATGATTACCCCCAGGTCCCTTTCCTTTTTGTTGTTGTTACTACCTCCCACCCATTGTGTATTCTTCCCAGGGTTCTTGTTTCCAGGTGCATTATTTTGCACTTCTTTGCATTGAATCCTAGCTGCCATACTTCTGACCATTCCTCCAACCTTGCCAAGTCCCTTTTCATCCTTTCCACGCCTCCTTGTGTATCAACCCTATTGCAGATCTTTGTGTCATCTGCAAAGGCATACTTTTCCTTCCAGTCCCTCTGCAATGTCACTGATAGACATTAAAAAGTACTGGACCCAATACTGAACCCTGTGGTACCCCACTAGTAACCCCCCTTTCTTCAGAGTGGACTCCATTTACAATTACCTTCTGTGTCCTGTTGTCCAGCCAGTGTTTTACCCAGGCTGGTTAATTTGACTATTAATCTTTTGTGTGGGACTGTGTCAGATGCCTTGCTAAAGTCTAGGTAGGCCATGTCCACGGCCCCTCCCTGGTCTACTACTTTGGTCACCCAGTCAAATAAATCTAGATTAGTCTGCGACATGACCTCCCACTGTGAACCCATGCTGCCTTGGGTCCTGTGCTCCACTGGCCTCTAGGTACTCAACTATTCTTTCCTTTCTTGCAACTCCTGCAACGAGCAGAATCGCCCATTCACCAGTAGATGCCCCAGGCTACCTATTCCCTTGTCTCCCAGTTCTCAAATCCACTATCCTCCATTCCTGGCAGAAAGTAGGGATTCCCCGCCACCGGCAACAAGAGTGTCTCTTTCCCTTGTGTCCATCCTCTCCTCTTCAGCACTTTCCAGGCCATCAATACCTGTACCACCATAGGGTTCACTTCTTTTCCCCTCTTATACGGTCTTAACCCTCTACTGTGTAGCTATGCTGTTAGTTTCCCCTGTGCCTCTCCCTGCTCCAATTCCACCCATCTGGCTACTTCAGGTTTATGTACCCAGTCTGCCACATACCTTTGCTGTATAGCCAAAAATAATTCTCAAATCCGGAAGTTTAACCCCCCTTTTCCCTCATCTGCCTTTATTTATTTATTTAATTTTTGTTGACCGGGTAAGTGCACTAGACAAATCCTGCCTATTTTCAGGCACGACCCGGGGGAGGGGGATACAGATGAATGCCAACTGACCTTGAACCAGATTAAGCTGTTGGTGGTATTTTTAGTGAATGAGGGAAATTTGGCCAGGACACCGGGGAAATTCCCCTACTCTTTTCGATAAGTGCCATGGGATCTTTAACATCCACCTGAACTACCACCAATCCAGGCAGATGGGACCTCGGGTTTAACGCCTCATCCGAAGAGCGGATTAGCTTCCCTAGACTCAACCTTGGACGTTTCCCTCTCGAAATAAAAGCAGTAAAGGCCTTCTCCAACCTATTCACATCCTCCTTGGTCAGGCCCAGGTGTATCATTTGTAAGGGATACAGGATCCTAGGCAGCATGTTCATTTTTATTATATTGATTCTACCCAACCATGACACGGGCAAGTGCTCCCATCTTCTCAGGTCCGCTTCTGTGATTTTTATCAGTTTGTTGTAGTTTAAGTTATACAGTGATCCCAAAGATCTACCCACCTGCACCCCCAAATATGCCTTGAGCCCCCAATGCTTAATCTCCTCACCCGAACCCTTAAGCCACATAACTTTTGGCTATTCCAAATTAACTTTATACCCCGAAAATTTCCCAAACTCCTCAATCAAGGCCAAGAGAGTAGGAGCCAAACTCTAGGATTCTTCACAGACAGCAGCATATTGTCCGCATATAGTGCCAGTCTCTGCTGCAAGCCACCTTCTCCCACCCCTGTATGTCCCTTACTTTCTCTAATTGCCACTGCCAGAGGCTCTATAGCAAGTGCAAACAATAGCGGGGAGGCGGGCAGCCCTGCCTTGCACTCTCGCAAGCTGAAGCTCCCCGACCTGCCCCCATTTACAAATTACCCGCCCTGGACTTTCTATACATCGCCTTTACCCACTTTTAGGAAAGTTTCACCCAGACCAAACTTCCCAGTATTTCAAACAAATACTTCCACTCCACCCTATCAAGCTTTTCAAGCGGCCCATTGAGAGGATCCCAGTCTTCTTTCTCCTTTCCTGCCCTCCACAATCGTTAAGTAGCCTCCTCATATTATGATACGACTGTCGTCCTTTGATAAACCCGTTTGGTCTGGGTGAACCAGCCCCAGCAAAATTTCCTAACCTACTGGCCAAAAATTTTAGCCATTATCTTCAGATCACAACTCAACAATGATATTGGCCTGTATGAGGCACACAGGGCTGGGTCCTTTCCCTCCTTTGGTATGAGGCATATACTAGCATCATAACATGTCTCTGGCAAACTGACTTCTTCCAACCCTTCCCCTGCTGAAACACTCTGCACAATACTTTTGCAACCTGGGTCCCCAACAGCTTGTAATATTCCACTGGATACCCGTCCCGGCGCTTGCTTTCCCTTTCTGCAACTTTGAATAGCTCTCAGCACCTCTCCCTCCTGTGATTGGTTTTCCCAGCCTCCTCGCTGCACTTGTGTAAGTCTCAGTACTTTTATTTTCTCTTAAAATCTACCATCCTTTCCTTAGTTCCCTCATCCTCTGCCTGGTACAGCTTCTGAAAGAAGGCCCTAAAGGCATTCCCATCTCCTTTTCTTTATTCTGTAAAATGCCCTACTCATCCCTCACTCCCAAAATTCTATTCATTCTTCTGTGTCCCTTCATGAGGTTAACCACCATTGGGCCCGGTTTATTTCCCCATTCAAATATATATCTCCTACTAAACAGGTTGGCCCTCCCCGCTTCTGCCCTTAGATGCGCGTTCAGTGCCTCCCGGATTACTCCCAGTTCTCAGGCGGCCTCTCCCTTTTCCCCTCGGGCCACTCTTTTCTCTAACTCCTTTAGTTTACATTCTAGCTCCTTCCTTTGTGCACATCTCTTTTTCTTTACACGGGAAACATATTCAATAATTGCTCCCCTCATAAATACCTTGCCCGTTTCCCATAAAATATTGTTCGAGGTGCCCTCCTTATCATTTGTAGCCATGAAGAGATCCCAGCTATCCTCCAGGTGCTTTCTAAATTCCTCATTCTGGGCCAGATAAGTGGGAAACTTCCATGCAGGAGGCGTCCCCCATCTTTCCGTCCCTTGTATTCTCGCCATCACCATAGCATGGTCTGATACATGTATTGGACTGTGCTGTACCTCCCTCACCCGCGTGTACCATTCTCTTGTAGCATATATGTAGTCTATCCGCGTCCATAGTTTATGAGGGTTCGAGAAAAACGTATATTCCCTCGCTCCTGGATTTGCAGTTCGCCATACATCCACCATTTCCAATTCCGCCATTCCCTCTTGCCATTGTTGCATTGCCCCCGAGCTTCTCCCCTTCCCCTCGGAATGGTCCATTTTCAGGTCCATGGCCCAGTTCAAGTCCCCCCCCCCATTATTAGCCCTGGGAATTGCTCCCTCACCAATAAATCCAGCAAAGAGGCATAAAATTGGTATTCAAATACCGCTGGGGCATATACTGAGCCCAGGGTAATCTGTTCTCCCTCCAGGGTCCCCACAACGAAAACGTATCTCCCTTCCTTCCTTCGTATCCCTGATTATTCTCTGCACCTCTGATTCAAACAACATGAAGTCTTGCTGTATTCTGACAAATTGCAGTGAGGTCCAACCTTCGAACTGCCCCGGAGATGAAAGAGTTAACTTTCCATGCCAGGCGTGGAACGCTGACCTCGAGCTCGGTTGAGACTTGGTCTGTTGCTGCTTGAACTCAAACCGTCAGATTCTTTACTCCGCCTCACTGAACAGTCACTCCGGAGATTTCTCCTTTGCTCGGTTCAGTTTGTCGGTTAAAGTACCGTTTTTCTCGGTTTTCGACCGAATTTAAACCGTAACCTATCGGTTCAGTCTCTGTCTGTGGTATTCGTGAGTACTAGATAGGTTTATTTTTGTTGTTATTCTGTGTGGAGCTTGTAAACGTGGGATCGGTTCGGTTTGAACCGATCAGGTTGTTTTAAAATCTTTATTTCTGCTTTTAGAGTGTGTTTACCGGTTCTTATCGGTTCTAAAAAAAAACGGATTTTATTACGGTTTTTTCCACGACCCGTAACACGGTCAGGAACCGATAAGGGTGTCTTGCCTGGCGGATTGCTGAAAAAAGGGTACAGTTTTGTTAGGACTGGCCATGTCTGAGAAACCCAAAAGAAAAACCGGGCCCGCTGGGTTTCAACACTGTAGTGTGTGTGGGGAAGTCTTTGCTAAGGCTGATCCCCACACCACGTGTGTTGATTGTCTGGGGTTTGACCACCTCGATTCAGACTGCCAGATTTGTAAAAATCTTCCTGTAGCTACCCTGAAAAAGAGAGTTGGTAGGCTCAGGGAAAGGGAGGCCAAAAAGTCTGCTGACCCGGATGGCCAGCCCGGTTTGGTTACAACCGAACCAGAAGGAGTGCCCTCTGACCAGGGCGAAACTTCTTCGGCAAAAGGAGAACCAATTCCGAGGAGTCGGTTCCGGTTAAGAGAACAAGAAGGGATAAATCAGCCGCTGCGGATCCAAAAGTTCTTTCTCCAACCACTGATGAAATAGCCAAAGCGATAAAAATTGTTCAGTCGCTATCCCCGGTTCCGACCGAACCGGCACCATTAGGAAGGTGCTCTGTTCGGTCGGTTCCACCAGTTCTGGATTATGATTTAGAGGAATTTTATGAACCGGAGGAGGAGGAAGGAGAGTATGATGAAAGTGAGTGTGATTATGAAAGTCTGGATGTGCCCATTGACCCGGACATCTCCCCAGACAGACCTTCAGGAGTGTCTTCTCCTAGGTTTTTCTGAGTCCCCCTCCCATTTCATGTTTTACAAGAAAGTGGCTGAAACTCTTCAGCTTCTTATGGAAGAAGCTGTGGATGACCAGGAGTAGCCTGACTATGTTGAAATGATGGATATCCCAGAGTCCAGGAGGCTGTCTATTCCCCTTCATAAGTCTTTTGGGAAACAGACAATAAAAATTTTGAAGACTCCTAATTCTATACCTCCTGTGGATAAGAGAATGAACAAGAGGTATACTCTTTCAGGCTCAGATACGGAGTTCCTTACCCAGCAATGCAGTCATGTTGGGGTAGTGCAGGCTGCAGCCTGTGATAAGGCAAATATACCCTTGGCTTCATACACGCCCAGATAAGGACTCCAGGAGGATTGATGCCATGGCAAAGAAACAGTACATGGCAGCATCCTTGGGACTCAGGCAGGCCAATTATATGGCCTATACAGCTAGATATCAGAAATCTAGATGGGACACTGTAATGGCGTTAGCTAAACAGGTCCCTGGCCAGCTTGCCAAGGAGCTGGAGCAGGTAGCTGCGGATGGTATTGAGGCATCCAAGGTGCAATTCCATGCTGCAGTGGACTCCAATGATGTTTCATCTAGAGTCATGGCTACATCTGTGGTCTTCATCAGGATGGCTTGGCTCAGATGTACTAGCCTGTCTCAGGATACCCAGACTAAGGCCATGGATTTTCCTGTTGTTGGTAATTCTCTGTTTGGGGAGCAAACAGAGAACTACATGAAGAAAATAGATGAGTACAGGACCACCTATAGGAGTGCTCGGGCCAAGGAAAGGCAAGCCACTCCTCAGAGGCAGCATCCCAGGGGCAGGGGCAGGCCTTTTCATAGGCCTTTCTACCAAGCCCAGGCCTCCTCTTCTGCTTATGCTCATAGGGGGTTCTTTAGAGGGAGAGACAGATGGGGTACAAGCAGGCCTGCTTCCACCCCTCAGCCTAAAGCCCCTGCAAACAGGCACCCTGATGGGTTTGCCAGGGCCGATTCTCCACTACCGGTAGGGGGCAGGCTGGCTTACTTTGTCCAGGACTGGATGTCTTTAACATCAGACAAATGGGTCCTGGAAGTAGTAGTCAGGACTGGTTCTCAGTTTCAGAAAATTTCCAAAGATGAGAACCAGATCCTTTCCACCTGCAAATCCTCAGAGGCACTTGCCCTAGAGGCAGAGGTCTCTTCCTCTTGGCTCTCAGAGCTATAGAAAGGTTCCACCCCTACACAAAGGGAAAGGATTGTACCCAGGTACTTCCTCACTCAAAAGACAGGAGAAGCTGGCCCATCTTGGATCTCAGATATTTAAACAAGCACCTTTAAAGCCAAAGTTCAAAATGGTGACTCTGGGAATAATTCTACTTCTCTAAGGCCAGGGACTGGCTGTCTCCTGGACCTCAAGGATGCCTATTTCCATATTCTCATCAGAAGCTCCCATCGAAAATACCTCGGGTTTGAGCTGCCTCAGGCCACTACCCAATTCAGGACAATGCCCTTCGGCTCATAACCTCTGCTCCAAGGGTGCTCAAAATGCCTGGCAGTAGTAGTTGCTCTCCTAAGAGGAAAAGGATTTCATCTTCCCATACCTGGACGACTGGCTCATAGTAGGCCAGTCCCCAGACCAAGTCAAGTTACACCTACAGATAACTCCAGCAACTGCTTCTTTCTAGGTTTCCTCTGAATCTTTCAAAGTCAGTTCTAGAGCCTGTACAGCTCCTCACCTTCATAGGCTCAGAGCTAGATACAGTAAAGGCAAAAGCCTTCCTTCCCCTGGACAGGGCAAGGACCCTTATTTCACTGGCCTCTTCATTCACCCTCCAGGTGTCTCGACCAGCAAGGCATTTTTTACAGCTCCTGGGCACATGGCTGCTTCTACAGCAGTGGTGCAGGGAGCAAGATTTCAGATGAGGGACATTCAGTTCCACTTGAGAGCCTTTTGGTCTCAGAAAAAGGATCCTCTGGCCAAACTGATCCCAGTGACTCGAACTCAACTGATCCAGGCATTGCAGTGGTGGCAGGATCAGGACAATCTAAGACAGGAATTCTTTGTCACTCAGTCTCACTCTCACTCTCTAATCCTTACTACAGATGCCTCCCTCTTGGGGTGGGGAGCTCACTTGGGAGACCTGACCTCCCAAGGGTTGTGGTCTCTTTAGGAATCTCTTCTTCACATCAATCTATTAGAACTCAGAGCAGTGTTTCTAGCACTTCAGGTTTTTTCAGAGTCTGTTCAGAACAAAGTAGTTCAGATCAGGACAGACAATACCCCCACAATGTGGTATATCAGCAAGCAGGGCACCTCGGCTCACGGCCTTGTGCATAGAGAGCAATGAAGTTATGGTCTCTGGCCTATTCTCTGAACACCTCTCTACAGCAGTCACACCTCCCCAGGCAAGGACAATGTCCTGGCAGATGTTCTCAGTAGGATATCTCAGGGCCATGCTTAATGGTCTCTGAGCCCCTTGTTTTGAAGGTGATCGCCTCCAGATGGGGCACCCCACAGATAGATTTTTGCAGCCCCAGACAATCACCAACTTCCCTCTTTGCTGCAGGCCCACAGTGTTGGGCTCAGTCCCCTGGATGCCTAGTTCTCAATTGAAGGAAGTTCCTGTATGCCTTTTCCCCTCCCTCTCCTGTTCAAGGTGTTAGTCAAAATCAGGTCTCAGCCCTGCAAGGTGACTCTGATTGCTCCAGACTGGGCCAGACAGCCCTGGTACCCTCTCCTGTTGTCCTTAGCAGTCCACCTTCCTCTGTTTCTTCCCAGGAATTACAACCTGTTAACCTGTGCTCAGGGGAGGGTTTGGTATCCAAATCTCTCAATCTCAAGGCCTGGCTCTTGAAGAGTTAGAGTTTGCTGATTTACACCTCTCTCAAGGTGTTACGGATATCCTACAGACTTCTTGGAAGCCTTCCACCAGAAGCACTTACAACTCCAAATGGAAAAGATTCTCAGTATGGTGCTCTGGGAAGCATGTTTCTCCAGAGTCTGCTGGCCTGCCCACAGTCCTTGACTATATGGTTTATCTTAATAGCTTGGGACTCAGACCAGCTACACTAAGAGTGCATCTGACATCTGTCTCTGCTTTCCTTTCAGCAGGTAAGCCTTCTTCCCTTTCGGCTCATCCTGTATTCTCTAAGTTTTTCAAGGGATTGCTTCATACCAATCCGCCATTCAGGGACCCTGCCCCTGTTTGGGACCTTAATGTTTGCATTGCTCAGCTTATGCAACCCCCTTTTGAGCCTTTGTCCTCAGCAGAGCTTAAGTACTTGACTTGGAAAACTGTTTTCTAGGGACATGGATATGTTGTTCATCCACACTGTCTGGCAGGTATCCTTGCCGCTTTAAATCTTGCCGGAAGGTCTTCAAGCTGGCTTCTCCCACCCACCCGGGTGGTAAAACTCTCGGACGCCCCATGATGCCAGATCTTCCTTACTGCTTGGAAGCTCAGGTTCCTCTCTTAACGCTTCCACGATAAGACTGGTTCCTAATTCTTAGGTTTTCCGAATTTAAAAGTTTTTGCATTATAGACTTCGGTCTTCTATCCCCGCGCTGCAATGGACAATCGACTCCGGTTTTGGAGGTGCCTTGCGGGCAGAAGATGTCTCGACGGATCTGCACTCCACATGTGTCTACTGTTTAGGCCTTGAGCACGACCCGCAGGCTTCGGACCTGTGCTCTTCCTTCCCAGCCCACGCCTCGAAGACCGTGGCGTCTGTCTTACAACTGGGGCACCCTGAGAAACGCGTTTACTCGGTGAAGTCAAAGAGGGCCCGGTCGGCGGTTTCAAGGTGGTGGGTTCGAGTGGATCAGCTAGAGCAGATGATCGCCCTCGAAGAGGAGGCGGCGCGGGCCGCATCTTCCTCGACCGCGGCATTTATCCTGCTCTCCCTGGGTTCCTCTTACACAGCTTCCTTTAAGGAGCTTTGTCTGTCCTTCTCCACTAGAGGAGAGGGACCAACGTCTGCTGGACCTTCTTCTCGGTCCAAGAAGAAAGACAAGGGTAGGTCCCTCTGTCGACGCTCTTGGGAGCGGGAAAGGTTCCTCTCCCTGAGTTGTCGGCCATTGACTTCGGTTGATCGTTCGCTTCGCCATTGTTCTCACAGTGTCCCTGGCCAGGTCAGTTGACGAGACTCCCATCGACGCAGTCGGGATCTTCTTGACCCGTTGATGGGTTGTCGACCGCGGCTTAAGGTTCCCTCTCACCGGGTTCCCCCGTGGGAGTTGAGATCCGAGGCTTTCACAGTGCCTCCGGTTCCGGGAGCCTCGGGTGAACCTCGAGCAGGAGGAGCCGTTCCACCTGCCCCTTCCCGCACCGCCTCGAAAGGCCAAGGTTCTTGGTCTCGTCTCGGACTTCTTCGCTGTCCAGCCGATCCTCGTCATAGATGGTCTCGGCCACGGTAAGCGGCGCTGCCGCTGTCTCGCCAGCCCTCCTCCTCCTCGGATGAGGTTTGACGTAAGTTATGGCCGACGATACGAGACTTCATGTGGCAACAGCTCCTTCTGACCGGGAACAAGCTGACGCCGCCTTCCCCGCCATTAAGTGGTTGTCACCGGAGCGCTGAACAACTCCCTCGCTCATTTTGAGAGCCTGTTCCCAGGCCGGTTGTTTGGCTTAAACCAGCTGCTCCACCTGACTCCGGTGGAACCTCCGCCTCCACAGCCGGCTGTTTGGGGCTCCGACCAAGAAGTCTCGGTCGCTCAGGGTCTGCCCCATAGGTTGTCGGTCACCCTCACTCCCGATTGCCTCTGCAGGTGGAGGGTGGCTCAGGCCCGAGGCAGTTTTTGCGGACTCTTCTGAGTCCGACGACCACCTCCCTGTTCTCCAGGTGAGTGGACTTGAGTCCTCTGAGGTCAGTCGCTGGACGACTGCTCTTCGCCCTTCCTGGGTTTGCTCCAGGCTCATCTCTCGGAGTCCACCGGATGCAGCTCGAGCCCGTGATCCATGCCGGGCCAAGCATCTTCACGGAGATGTTGGACCGAGGGATCCCCCACGGAGGCCTTCCTGTGGCCGAGGCCATTGTGGGTCCGACCTTGGAGCTCTGGCAGCCTCTGCTTCCTGCTCCCGCGCCTTGGCCAGGACACAGGAAGTATGCGTCTCACCGTTCCCCTGTCCGGTTTCTCGAACATCCCTAGCCGAGGGGTTGTTACTACAGCTGCTCGCATTGAAACGCTAGGGATGTGGACAAACCTCCCGACAAGGAGTCCAAGAAATTGGACTATGCCGGTGAAAAGTCACGCCTCCGTCCTCCCTTGGCCTTCTCAGTAGCCAGCTTGGCTGTGCTTATGGTACATTTCTCCCATGCCCTGTTGGCTCCCTGGATGAGGTAGTCCCTCATCTCCGGCTGACCTGCAGACCATGATTAGGCATGGTGGGACCAGGGCAGGGTCGGTGGCCAGCAGCAACTTCAGACTGCTCTGGACATTGGAGACGATGCGCCAGGTCGTCGCGTCAGTGGCTATGCGCGCCGCTGGCATGGCTGAGGATATCCACCTTCACAGCGGATACCCAGCACAAACTGGCGGATGTCCCTTCCTGGGGACCGCACCTCGGCCCTGGAGTGGAAGGCCACCTCCAGAGGATCGAAAGTCCAATGCCACTTTGAACTCGGGTCTCATCCGCTAGAGGGGCAAGGGCCGCGAGACCGCAACCTGCCCTTTGGCCTGTCCGCTCGCTGCACGCCCGCCGCCCAGCAGCATCAGGGGCCAGCAGGTCACAGGCATGCCCCAAACCCAAGCCTCGCTGCTTCCTCCAGGAAACAGGAAGAAGACCCTGAGGTCCCCGGCCGGTCCTTCCTCCAAGCCTGCCCAGTGACGGGTTGAGGGGTGTCGCCCAACCCCATCTCTCACCCCAGGTGCCCCCCATGGGGTGGGCGGCTCCGCCACTTTCTTCCCGCCTGGTCCGCTATCACCACAGACCGTGGGTGTTGGAGGTGGTGGGAAAGGGCCTGCCTCTGGAGTTAGAGCAGGCCCCACCCTTCAGAGCCGCTCCTCGGGTGGCCTCGGGTCCGAAGCCTCGCTGTCAGCTCACCTAGCCGACATCACTCTCTCCTTGGAGAAGGAGGTGATAAGAGAGTGGGGACCCCCTCAAACCCGGGTTCGTGTCCAGGTACTTCCTGGTTCCGAACGGATGGGGGCTAGCGTACCCATTCTCGACGTAACACCGACCTCAACAAGTCTCGGTGTCTCAACCTTCAGGATGGTCAATCTGGCTCAGATAATACCATCCTTGAACACGTGTGTGGTTCTGCTCTCTGGACCTGCAGGCGGCTCTTTCACATCCCTATCCGTCCGCCACATCAGAGGTTCCTTCGCTGAAGCGGAGTGATCCTTTCGAGTTCCAAGCCATGTCCTTCAGTTTATCTCCAGCTCCCAGGCTTCTTCACCAAATGCATGGCAGTGGTGATAATATTCCTGGCGGCACCGAGGGGTCCGGGCTTCTACCTTACCTGATGATTGGCTGATAGTAGCCCCTCCAGACAGGAGGTGGAGCAGTCCAGAGATCTGGCCTCCAGGTTTGCTCTCAGGTCGGCCTCCTCATCAATGAGGCCAAGTCGGAACTCGAGCCGAAGCAGGTGATTCTTTTCATCGGGGCAGAGCTCTACTCTCTTCGAGCCAGGGCACGGCTCCCGGCGGACAAGGTCGAGGTTCTTTCCTCCTTTGCCCAATCATTTCTGGTTGGGCAATTGTGCCTGCCCGGGACTTCCCTGCTCTCCTGGGTCTCATGCGTCCTGTACCATTGTGGTCCGCTGGGCCCACTCGGAACATGCGCCTTCAGTGGGGTTGGCCAGCCAGTGGTCCCAACACTGCGATCCATTGGACCAGCTAGTGATGGTGACCCAGGAGATGTGAACGCCTCCAGTGGTGGACCGTTTCAGTTCATCTGCAGGAGGTCATCCTTTGTCCACCCCAAGCCGACGGTCTCTATCGACTGATGCCTCTCTGATGGGTTGGGGTGCCCATCTGGGGAACACCGGGCGCATGGCCTCTGATCCCGCTCGGAGTCCCGATGCCCATCAGCCTGCTGGAGTCAAGGTGGTCCGCCCTGCATCTCCACCGCCTTTGCTCCGCTTCTTCGGAGTCAAGTGGTCCGGGTTCAGACGGACAACACCACGACCATGTACTATCTAAACCGCCAGGGCGGGACGCGCTCCTTGCTTCTATGCAAGGAAGCTCTCCGCATCTGGTCACTCGTGCGCAGCCTGGAGGCGGATCTCCTAGCCATTCATGTGGCAGGAGCCTCCAACACCCTGGCCGATGCCCTAAACTGGATAGGGCCTGCATCCCATGAGTGGTCTCTCCTGCCGGAGGTAGTACAAGATCTATTCTCCCATTGGGGCACACCTCAGGTGGACCTGTTTGCCTCCAGGGAGAATGCAAAGCTGAGACTGTTCCAGGCCCGCCCCCCTCAGCAGGGATCGCAGCAGGGATGCCTTCCGAGGCCATGGACCCGGCCTCTTCGCCTTTCCCGCTTCCCTTGATTCACAAGGTGCTGCTCAAAGCAAGGAGGGACAAGGCGCAGGTGATTCTGATAGCCCCAGACTGGCCCTGCCAGTTCTGGTACCCAGATCTCCTCACCCTCAGCTCCAGGCTCCCAAGGCAGCTTCCAGCTCGCCCGGACCTGCTGTCAGTCAATCAGGGAAGGTATTCCATACGGACCTTCACTCCTGCACCTGGACGGCCTGGTTCCTGAGCTGCCAGGAGTTCCAGGCCTTGGGTCTTTCTGATTAGATCCTCAACGTAGTTGGAGGCGCCCTCCAGAAAATTTTACGCCTTCAAATGGAAATGATTTTCCATTTGGTGTCAGAACAAGGGCCTGGACCCTTCCCTCCCTGTTCTTGGCGAGCATATTGGACTACCTTTGGTCCCTTTCTTAGCAGAGGGCTTAGATCACGATGACCCTGGGTGCACCTGGCAGCCATCTCTGCCTTACGGGCGGGCGGGAAGCAGTCTCGTGCGCAGGAGAAGGTGGTCTGGCACTTTTTCAAAGGCCTTGATCACATTTCCTCCGGTGCGAGAACCTTCACCTCTGTGGGATCTACTGCTGGTATTGGCAAAGCCTGGCGGCAAGCCATTCGAACTAATGCACAGGTGGAACTCTCTCACCTGTCGTGGAAGACCCTTCTTGGTAGGCTATCACGCCAGCCAGAAGGATGGGAGAGCTCCAGGCGCTCTGCATCGAGTCTTCTTACCTGGTCTTCCACAGGGACATGGTTGTCCTGCGCCCATCTGAAATTCCTTCTGAAGGTGGTGTCGGAGTTTCACTCAACCAGGTGTTGACTCTGCCGGTGTTATACCCCAATCACACCTCGGAGGCGAATATAGGCTCACGCCTCTGGACCCTAGAAGGGCTCACTTACTATAAAAGGAGCGCCGGCTTGAAATTGGGAGAGGTTCGCCAGCTGTTTGTCACCACGCTGAAGTCAAGACCTGGCAGACCTGCAGCTGTTACATCGATAGGCAGGTGGGTCACCTCCTGTAGATCTCTATATGTTGGCTGGCATGGAGCCTCCCAGAGGATAAGAGCTCATTCTACCCGCCATATTGCTGCATCGGTGGCTGCTTCCAGGGATGTCCCTATCCAGGAAATCTGCAGGGCTGCTACCTGGAAGTCAGCACACACCTTCATCACCCATTACCACATCGACCTTGGGTCACGCCGGGATGCTGGTTTTGGGGCCTCGGTTCTCCAGTCTGTCTTCCCTAAGTAGGGGGTGTGCCCCTTGCCTCCCTCCTCCCGGAGAACTGCTAGGAGTCTGCCAGACAGTGTGGATGAACAGCATATCCATGTCCCTAGAAATACAGGTTACTCACCTGTAACAGGAGTTCTAGGAATGGTATATGTTGTTCAACTGCACGACTCAACCCGACCTACCCGGCTTCGGACAAGACAACCTGAGCTTCCAGCGGGCCAGATCTGGCATCATTGGGGCGGATCCGAGTTTTACCAACGGTTGGTGGAGGAGCCAGCTTGAAGACCTTTAGGCAAGATTTAAAGCGGCAAGGATACCTGCCAGACAGTGTGAATGAACAACATATACCATTCCTAGAACTCCTGTTACAGGTGAGTAACCTGTATTTCTTGGTGGCCATCACTTCTGCCAGGCGCATAAGCGAGTTACAAGCCCTGTCAGTGGAGCCTGATTTTATCTCTTTCCATATAGATAAGGTGGTCCTCAGGACTAACAGGAAGCATTTACCTAAGGTGGTTTCAGACTTCCACCTTAACCAGTCTATGTCTCTTCCTGTTTTCTTCACTGTCCATTCCTCCTCTGGTGAGAGAAGGCTGCACAGTTTGGATGTGAAAAGGGTCCTTAGCTACTACATAGAGCGTACCAAGGGTCACAGGTTTGACTCCCTCCAACTGTTCCTCACTTATGGTGAGGTGGGTAAGGGAAAACCTGCCACTAAGAGATCCATTACTAGGTGGATTCTCTCTTGCATTCAATTTTGCTATGAAAAACTAGGCGGGACTCCACCCTCAGGCCTGAAGGCTCACTCTACCAGAGGTACAGCTGCTTCCGTGGCTGCTGCCAGGGATATTCCTATCTTAGAGATATGTCAAGCAGCTACCTGGAAAACAGTTCACACTTTTACCAAGCATTACTCTCTGGACATCCAGACTAGGAGTGATGCTCGGTTTGGCACAGCAGTGCTTCAGAGCCTATTTCCTAGGTAGGTTCTGTCCCTCCTCCATGGAGGTACTGCTTGTAGTCTGCAATTTGTCAGAATACAGCAAGACTTCATGTTGTTTGAAGAAAATTACTCACCTTAGTAATGTTGTTTCTTTTAATGGAGTCTTGCTATATTCTGACCTCCCTGCCTTCCCCTCTCAGAACCTTTGTTTTGGGATTGGGTGGGCAGTAGCAGTGTTGGCACTCAGTGGTGCCCCACCTTTATTTATCACCCCTTTCTTTGGGTGAGTGGGTGTTGTGTTTGTTTAATTTTTTGGGTTTCCTGACTTGAGTCTTTGTTTTGGGACGAAAAAATCTGTTTATTATGTTTAGTAGCCAGTTGGCTAGTGTAGGTTTACAGCTTCCTCACAGGACACTCAGTGAGTTTAGCTCGTAAAGATCTGACGGTTTGAGTTCAAACAGCAACAGACAGAGTCTCAACTGAGCTCGAGCTCAGCGTTCCATGCCTGGCATGGAATGTTAACTCTTTCATCTCCAGGGCAGTTCGAAGGTTGGACCTTACTGCAGTTTGTCAGAATACAGCATGACTCCATTAGAAGAAACAACATTACTAAGGTGAGTAATCTTTTCTTTCAACCCCTTATGTACTAATATCGTTACCCCTCTTTTACACACTGAGGCCGAAGCTGCATAGCATTTTCCCGCCCATCCTCTGGCCAGTTTAGCATGCTCTACTTCTGTTGGGTGCTTCATGTAGAAAAGCTACTGGGCTCCCCTCCTTTATGCGGACAACAACATAGATCTCTACTGGATTTGTAACACCCTGACATTCCAGGTCTATGCATATTCCTCTTTTCCCTTTCATCATCATCTTTTCATCGGTATCATGAAGGTTTAAATATTTAACTTCTTTGGTTGCACTTTGTTCATAGAAAACAAGAAACCGTAATAACATGCACACTCTCAACATTTTAAACTGATAACTTTATACACACATCCCCTTCCCTTTCTTCCCTCTGTGAGCCATTCTCCCCCCCCACCATCTTCCCCCCTTTCATTTCACCTTTATTAACTTCCTTCCCTCCATCCTCCATGTGATCTCCTCCCCTTCCATTTTCCACTGCTACCTTCGCCTCTACCCCCACCCTTCCCTTCCCACACTGCTCCTCCATTTTATCTTGGAAATGTTCGCTCCCATCTCAATCCCTACCTCCCTCCCCTGCCCTCCCCTCGGTCCTTAGACACTAATAATCTCCCTGACTCAAGTGTCTGCCTCGTCCCTAGATGCTGCAACTGGCGCCCACGCCTCCCACGACCACTTAACCTTTATGCCCCATAATAGCCATCCCTATCCATTCTCAGCATATCTTTCTCCTCTCCTCTCTCTCCCAGTTCATTTTCTCCATCCTATTCCCTTCAGATCGGCATTTTCTCTCCCATTTCTCTGCCTTATTTTTCCCTCTTGTTTAGTTATTGACACTCTAAAATTGCTTCCATACAATAGAGATAGCGCCAGCTAGGGAAAGCAGGCCAAGGCCAAAAAACGCGCCTAAGCCCCTCCCCACCCGCCTCCTATCTGCATCCAGACATTATCAGAGGTAGTTCTTTCATCATTGTACTTATGCAGTCTCTCTCGCAGTCATGTAGCTCCACCATCAGGTCTAATTTCTCCTCACGCCATACTCCTGTTTTCTAGGGACATGGATATGTTGTTCATCCACACTGTCTGGCAGGTTCCTTGCCGCTTTAAATCTTGCCGGAAGGTCTTCAAGCTGGCTCCTTCCACCCACCCGAGTGGTAAACCTCTCGGCTCCGGCCCATGACGCTAGATCTTCCTTACCTCTTGGAAGCTCAGGTTCCCTCCTTAACGCTCTGCGTGATAGACTGAATCCTAATTCTTCGGTTTGCCCGAAACTCATTTTAAAATTTTCAAGACTTCTGTCATCTTTCTCCCTCGCGGCTGCGATGGACAAATCGACTCCCGGATTTCGGCCGTGCTCTTGTGGGCAGAAGATGTCCAGGACGGACCCGCACTCCACGTACATCTACTGCCTCGGCCTAGAACACGACCCGCAGGCCTGCGAGTCATGCCGTTCGTTTTCGGCCAACGTCCTGGAGGACCGCGCTCCCGGTTACAGCATGGGTGCCCCGAGAAGCAGTACCTGCTGGTTAAGTCGAAGGAGGCCCGTTGGGCGGTTACCACTGCAGCTGGCTCGGCTGAGCAACTCGAGCATATGATCACCCTCGAGGAGGAGGCGGCCCAGGCCGCATAATCCTCTTCCTCGGTCGCAGCATTTATTCCGCTCTCTCTGAGTACTTCGTATTAAGCTTCGTTCAAGGAGCTTTGCCAGTCCCTTTCCACGAAGGGAGAGGAGCCATCGGGACATTTCTCTTGGTCCAAAAAGGACTCTAAGGGTAAGTCCGACCATTGGCGTTCGTGGGAGCGGGAGAGGTCTCCTTCCCCGGACAACCAACTGTCTACTTCGGTCAAGGTTGCGGCCAAGGCCGCTGGCTTCACGGCGTCCCCGTCAGGCCAGCCGGCCGAGACACCTGTCGATGCAGTCAAGATTTTTCTCAACACGTCGGATGGGCTGTCGACTGGTGAGGCCGACAACCCTTCTTCACCGGTTCCCCCGGTGGAGACCGAGGATCTGCCTGCGCCCCCGGTGCAGCAGTCCCCGATTTAAGGTGTCCGAGCCAAGGGAAGAGCGGCTGTCCCCCGCTCCTTCCCAGACCCGTCCCCGGAAACAACGAGGATCTCGGTCTCGGACCTCTTCTCGGTCCAGCCGACATCGTCGGTCTTGGTCTCGGCACTGAGGTAAGCGGCGCCGCCGCTCGTCCTCGTCTTCCTACTGGGAGAGGAGACTTTAAGCAGATTTAGATTGGCCTTCTGAGGACCTGATGTGGCAGTTACTTCTGTCTGGGAACAAGTCGGCCGTCGCCTTCCCGGCCATCAAGTGGCTGTCACACCGAGCAGCAGAAACAACCTCTCGCTGTGGTCGAGATGCCCAAGCCTGGGCGGTTGTTCGGCGAAGCGACACCTGGCAGCCATCTCTGCTTACTGGGCACGGGCGGGAAGCAGTCGATTGAGTGCAGGAGAAGGTGGTCCGGCTTTTCAAGGCCTTGATCACATATCCCCTCCAGTCGATAACCTCCACCTCCGTGGATCTACTGCTGGTATTGGCTAAGGTCATTGGGCAGGCCATTCGAACCGATGCACAGGTGTGACATCTCTCACCCGTCGTGGAAGACCGCCTTCTTGGTGGCTATCCGTCAGCCAGAAGGATGGGAGAGCTCCAGGCGCTTTCCATCGAGTCTCCGTATCTGGTCTTCCACAGGTACCGGTTGTCCTACTCCCCCACCCAAAATTCCTTCCGAAGGTGGTGTCGGAGTTTCACCTTAACCAGTTGTTGACTCTGCCGGTGTTCTACCCCAGTCACACCTCGGAGGCTGAATATAGGCTCCATACTCCGGACCCTAGAAGAGCGCTCGATTATTATAAGGAGCGGATGGCTGAAGTTTCGGGAGATGTTAGCCAGCTGTTTGTCACCTACGCTGAAGCCGCACCTGGCAGACCTGCAGCCAAGCGGACGATAAGCGGGCCACCTCCTGCATTGATCTCTGCTATAGGTTGGCGGGCATGGGGCCTCCCAGAGGGATAAGAGCGCATTCTACCCGCCATACCGCTGCATCGGCGGCTGCTTCCAGAAACGTCCCTCTCCAGGAAATCTGCAGGGCTGCTTCCTGGAAGTCAGCGCACGCCTTCATTACCCATTACCACATCGACATTGAGTCACGCCGGGATGCTGATTTTGGGACCTCGGTACTCCAGTCATTATCCCCTAAGTAGGGGGTGTGCGCCTTGCCTCCCTTCTCCCGGAGAACTGCTAGGAGTCTGCCAGACAGTGTGGATGAACAACATATCCATGTCCCTAAATACAGGTTACTCACCTGTAACAGGAGTTCTAGGAATGGTATATGTTGTTCATCCCTACCACACCTCCCCTGGCTTTGGCGCACAACCTGGCTTCCAGCGTGCTAGATTTGGCGTCCATGGGGAGGCCGAGGTTTTACCACCTGGGTGGGTGGGAGGCCAGCTTGAAGACCTTCCGGCAAGATTTAAAGTGGCAAGGAACCTGCCAGACAGTGTGGATGAACAACATATACCATTCCTAGAACTCCTGTTACTGGTGAGTAACCTGTATTTTAGAGCCTTACTGTTGACCTCCTCTGACACCAGGGCCATTACATCTTTCCCTACCTAGACGATTGGCTCCTGGCAGCTCCTTCCAGAGCTCAACTTCTTCGCACTCTGGGAAACACCTTTACTCTCTTCCGAGAGCTGGGGATCACCCTGAATCTTCCAAAGTCATTACCAGGGTCCAGCCAATGTCATCTCTTTATTGGAGCTGTCCTGGATACCTTTCAGAACATGGCCTTCCTCCCACAGGAAAGGGGGGATCGTCTAAGAAGCATAGCCAGCGCAGTAGACATGACTCCTTAGGTCCCAGCCAGGACCTTCCTCAAACTTCGGTGCACATGGCGACGGCCATTCCCACAGTTCCTCTGGCCCGCCTACATATGCGAGTCCTACAATGGATAGTCAGGGTGCAGTGGGACCAAAGTCAGATGACCCAGACCAACCGGTCAAGGTCTCTGATCCAGTCAGAAGGACTGTATCTTCCCTTGTCAATCTTCACCATTCATTACTTCCTGGGTGTAAGCGGGCGCACCCGTCCACGAGCACTTTTTTTTTAAAGTTGCCCTAACGGCCCGCCCTCGAAGCGGCGTCATGCCCGAGGCGGCCGTTAGTAAACAACCGACTCCTCCTCCAACTCAGTTCTGTTTCTCCGCCCGTCGAGGCAGCACCTGTTTTCGGGCGTCCATTGTCCACTCGTCAGCGACTCCTCTTTCCGCCTCTTCGGCGCCCGATCGGTAAGACCGTTCTTTTTCTTTCTAAAGCGGCGCGGGTGTGTTTTCCTACTGTTTTCTTGTTGATTTCGCGTTATGTCAGGTCCGGGCTAAGCGTGTTTGACAGGCGGCGCCCTATGCGTCGGTGTTACTGTGGCGGCATTTCTCCGTCTCGGACCGGCATAGCGTTTGTCTTAGGTTGCCTGGGACACCGCCGCTGACATGGATTCGTCGGACGCCTGTTTCTCCATGGACCGCCGTGTCCTCGAAGTCCGCAGCGTTCAAGCTCGGCAAAGCCCCGCCGACACCGGGGCGGCGTCGCTCAAAGGATTCTCAGGTAAAGGTCTCTAGGCCCTTCCCGGGTCCCCTCCGGGCCTCTCTGATCTGAGGAGGAGGGTCTCCTCGTCTTTTCTTGCCGAGGAGAGGCCCTTCTGCGGTGTCGAGGGCGTCGTAGTCCCTCCCGGGGCAGCGGCGCCCGACACCGCCGGCAGCCTCACTTCTTGGAGGTGCAGGCTCCCCGTGGCGAGGCCCCTCGTCTTTTGGGCCCTAGCTTCGGGTGGACCCTCGGCGCGCTTTCGGCGCCGTTTGGATCCTGGCGCCCGTTTGCGGTGCGGTGATGGTACGGCGCGTTACGAATCCAGCGCCCGTTCGTGATGCAGCAAGCACCGTTGGCGGCGCCCTTTGGATCAGCGCCGTTAGCGGTGCCGCTTTAGACCTGGCGCCCGTTGGCGGCGTCGATGGTCAGGGAAGCGCCGTCGGCGAGTTGCCGCCTGCCCGCCGCGCCCGGCGCCGTGGGCCTGGTCCTTCTCCAGGCGGTGCCCGGCCTTGCCGGGCGCCGTTGAGAAGTGGAGCTAGGCCTGGCTGCTACCCGGCGTGAGGGAGGCGGCGCCTCATGATGCCCGGGGCGTTCGCGGCCCAGCCTCGAGGACCCCTGGGGTGGCCAGCATTGAGGTCCTGCTGGTCTCGTCCTCCTCGGGAGGCGATGATTCAGACGATGGACCCATCCTGGCACCCCACTCTTCGAGTCTGGGTCCCGGTGGCTGGAGGTGCCAGGCGGCGCAACGGGCCCTCCTCTGTCCCCCTTCCGTCGCCTCCTGAGGGTTCCCCGGCTGGGGTGGCCGGGAGCCAGGGGCAGGGCGGGGTAGCGAGGGGAGACTCCCTCTCTGGAGGCCGGTGACAGCTACCTTCACGGTGCTGTCCTCTCTCTAGGGACAGGGGCGCTGTGGTGGGGAGGAGGAGGCCTCTCGGAGTCCGAGGGGTCGAGGGGCAGGGGGTCTGCTGCTCGGTCTTCCTTGGCCACCTCAGGGGGGGTGGCCAGGAGCCGAAGTGCAGAGCCTCGCCCCTCCCTCCAGGGTTCTAGGGTGTCCTCGGCGGCGTTTGTGCGGACTGCCCTTCTGGATCCATGCAGTCCCGGCGTCGTCACAGGGGAGGTTCTCCCCCAGGGCTCTTCCAGGCTCCGCTTCCCCAGAGTTCCGTTCTGCGGCCTGGTCTGATATCTGGGATCCCTCTTTCCAGGGCTCCTTTCCCGGATTCCAGAGCCCTGCTGAGAACAGTTCCTCAGCGGAGGTGCCCCTCTCCACTCTCTGCCTTACCACCCCCACTCCCAGGCCATGTCGGCCCTACGGGTCCGTTATCCTGGGAGCAGTTCAGGGGTTCTGCGGCGGCCTTCCCCTCATACGTTAGGTACATGCATGAGCGGGTCTTTTGACTCTCCCCACCGCCGCAGGAATCCTCTGGGTATTCCAGTTCCCCATCATCCTCGTCTCCCTCCTCCGAGGGAGAGGAACCCCTGCTCATCTGTCCTCCGATGCTGATTTCACAGAATATCAGCGTTTCCTCTCGAGGATGGTGAGGGATCTCCGGATTTCCCTACGTTGAAGAGACAATACCGAGCAGGGAGGCGTGAATTCCTTGGTGAATTCAGTGCCCAGCATCTGGTGGTACCTTCCTGGCCTATCCCTTCCAGGGGCGTCTATCCGGTCATGGCAGTCCCTGCCGCTTCTTCCCAGCCCGGCGGACTGCCAGCGTAGGTATTGTGCCCCTCTGAGTCTCTAGGTTCCCTTCCCAACCCGTCCTCAGGTTTGGTATACCTGGATACTCCTTCTGGGCCGTTGCCTGGCCTGCGACCCCCACGGATTCGGACTCTCTCCAGTTCGACCGTTGGAGCGAAGAGTGTTCTCTTCTGCTCGTGCAGTGCATGTATTGCATCACATCAGGCTCACCACGCTGCCTACAACCGGCATCTGTGGTCGATGATGTCCCAGCTGCTGGCATCTATGCCTGATACGAGACAAACCAGACAAGCCGTTGCCCTCTCGCAGTAGGCCTGGAGCTGGCAAGACACCAAGCAAGGGCATCTTATGCGCCAATGAGGTGGCTTCCAGGCTTGCGGGGACAGCGATCTGCATCAGGCGGGACGGCATGGCCGTCTTTCAGGTTGTCACCCCTGGCCCGGCGTAGGGTGATTCGCTCCGCCTTCCGGGGGACCCGTCTTTTCTCTTCCAGAGCTAGGAGACTTTTACAGGGGCTCCCTCCGTCTCCTCGTCCTCGGGAGGCACCTTCTAGCTCTTCTCCTCTTAGGCTTTCTGAATAAGCCAGGGTCTTCTCCTTCTGTTCTCACCAGCAGAAGTCTGGGGTCTTGTTCCCTCAGGGTATGGCCTCTTCCCTCCAGGGAAGAGGAGCTTGTACTCACCCAGGAAGTAATGAATGGTGAAGATTGACAAGGGAAGATAGGAAAATTACGTACCTACCGTAATTCTTGATCTTCTCTTGTATCTTCACCATTCATTACTTACACCCGCCCACCATCCCCTCAGTGCCTCTTCCTGTGGCTTCTCCACCTCCCGTCTCCTTCCTCTCTCTGCATTTATATAAAATATAGGGAAAATTCCTTAAATTTTCCAAAAAAAAAAAAAATCTTTCTTGAGGGGGGGTTCTAAAATCCAGAAAAATTACTTACTCTAAGATTCATGGGCCATCTCGTGGATTGCATTGGCGATCAGACTGCACAACTATCTCTTGCTATTCTTATGGCAAGATACCTCTGGGGTTTTGGCCTGGCTCAGGCTATTCAGTTTTGATCCTGCAATCCTGTGTTCAGATAGTTGCCCTGAAATCTGATTCCCCTCTATTCTTACCTTGCAGAGCAGAGGAGCGAGAATGCGTCTGTTCCTTTCTCTTTAAAAAAAAAAAAAAATGAGGAACTCTCTCCGACTGCTATAGGCATCTTGGTATCTGGGTCATGCATCTAGTTAAAAAAAAAAAAATTTTTATTTGTAAAAAAAAAAAAAAAATAGAAATCAAAGCGAGGCAAATGAGAAGGTAGGCTATCCTTCTCGGCTGTTTTGCTAGTGGTTTCTCCCTAAGTGTCCTCCTGGACAATTTTTACAGTAGAGCTCTGCTGACCATATCCAATCTTAGCCAGTCTAAGCCTTGGCCGGCCTTAGCCAGTCAGTCTGAGTCCCATTTCTAACTTGAAACGCCTGAAAGGCTTACATTTTCCATTTCTAAACCCCTGAGCAGCGCTCTCATGCTGCTGGGGTTTTATTCTTCCCTCCTCGGCTGTCCTCCAGTTAAAGGCCCTCCCGCGGCCAGGAGCCGAGTGAGTGTCAAGTAATGGCATGTTGAAGATGAGGACTATGCCCTCCTGAGTCTGTCTAGCGGGTTGGTGAACCTTCTCTTCAGCTTTATCTCCGGGGATTCTTGCTTCCCCTTTAGTTCGAGCCTTCAGCTACAAGCTAACTATGCTCGTTGGGCCTTCTGGTCCTTCAACATCCCATCTCTCTCTTCTCTTTCTTCTTCTTCTTCTATTTTCTCATTTCCTTACTCATCTCTCCTCCTAGAGTCGCCCAGGTAAGAGGCCCTGCACTCCTAGGCTGAGGATGTTCTTATCTCCTCTGTCCTTCCTCCATCGGCTTATTCCTTTTCAGTTAATTCTTCCTTGCTTTGCTATCCCTCGGCTATCTTGCCTCGCTATCTATATTTTCTGCTTTCACTTTTGCCTCTCGGCTCAGAGAACTGAGTTGGAGGAGAGTCGGTCGCTACTAGCGGCCCCTCAGCGCATGGCGCATGGCGTCGCTCGGCGGGCCAGGCCGCTAAACAAAAAAAAAAAAGCTCCTGTGGACGGGTGCGCTCACGCTTACACCCAGGAAGTAATGAATGGTGAAGATACAAGAGAAGATCAAGAATTACGGTAGGTACGTAATTTTCCTTTCCTGGTGGCTAGACCCTTCCAAGCTGGTACGAGGTGTCTTTCTCTGACGAGAGCCACCAAGACGGATTTTCACTACAGATGCCTCCGGTCTCAGTTGGGGTGCTCATCTGGGAGACAAAGAGCAGACCCAGGGGATTTGGTCTCCTGATGTGCAACTACTCCATATCAATATTCTAGACATGTGAGCGGTGCTAAATGCCTTGAGGGCATTTCAGACGGACCTGTCGCCAGGCCTTCTTATCCAGATGGACAACACATCCATGGTGTTTTACATCAACGAGCAAGAGGGCACACACTCGTACCGCCTTTGTATGGAGACGATGAGAGTCTGGTATTGGGCACTGGACCACCGCTTAGACCTCACCACTGTTCACATTCCAGGTATCCAGAACATCTTGCCTGACAGCCTAAGCTGGACTCGGACCAAGGCTCATGAGTGGGAGCTCCTCCAGTCAGTGGCAGATCAGCTATTCAACAGGTGGGGCCACCCAGAGTTGTACCTCTTTGCATCTCTCCGGAACGCCAAACTGCCCAGTTTCTGCTCGCTATGGCCCGTGCCTGGTGTTTTCTGGCATGACGCTTGTCCCTCTGTTGGACAAGGAAATTTCTGTATGCCTTCCTCCCTTTCTTCAGAGGTCTTGCTGAAGCTTCAGGCAGAAGGAGCAAAGATGATCCTCATCTCTCCTTTGTGGCCTCAGCAGATTTGGTTCCCACTACTTCAGCAGCTGGCAGTGGAGCCTCCAGTACAGCTGCCGCTGACATCGCACTTGCTGTCTCAAGATCAGGGGACGCTGGTCCATCCGGACCTCAGATCCCTGCATCTTCATGCCTGACTCCTGCAGTCTTAGCCAGAACTAGGTATGGGGTTTCCCAGGAGATGGCAGACATTCTCATGCCAGCGAGAGAGCCCTCAACTAGATCCACTTGTGTCATGAAGTGGAAAAGTTTTTGCTTCACCCTGTCACCTGGACCCGCTTACCTGCCCAGTGAACTCGATTCTGGATTACCTCTTCTCCTTGCTGAATCGAGGCCTGATCTACTCTTTCATAAAGATACACCTTTCTGCAGTCTCTGCCTATCATGTACCTATGGAAGGAAAAACCCTCGCGCAAATGGACGTGTCCCGTACATTTTTGTGGGGCATTCTGCATATCAAGCCTCCCATCAGAGATCCGATTCTACCCTGGGATCTCCTTTTTATGCTGGTGAAGTTAACTCTTGCCCTCTTTGAGGCTGCCTCGGAATGCGAGCTTCACTTTCTTGGAAAGCGTTATTTTTAGTTGCAGTTATTTCAGCCTGGAGAGTTTCTGAGCTTCACGCCCTGATGTGTAAGGAACTTCATTTAATTTTCCATAAGGACAGGGTGTCTATAAGAACAAATCCTAAGTTTTTGCCAAAGGTGGTGTCCAAGCTTACGTTAAACCAGGACATCAACCTCCCTGTATACCACCCAGATCGCTTAAACAGAGAGGATGCAATCCTGCATACCTTGGACGTCCATAGGGTGTTACGGTACTACCTTAACTATACCGTAAAATGGAGCAATTGTTTGTGGCCTTTGCGCCACGCTGTAAAGGCACTTCTGTGTCTCAGCAGACACTTTCAAAGTGGTTGGTATACTGTATAGTTTTGTGTTACAACAAGTACAACAAGCCCTGCCGGGCTCAGTTAGGGTCATTCCTACCAGGGGAGTGATGACTTCTTTGCCTCTTTGCTTAACGTCTCCATTGGGGACAACTGTGCAGCAGCTACCTGGAGCTCAGTGCATACTTTCATTAAACACTAAAGCCTGGGCATTGCCTTTGGGAAAGGTAGGTTTTGGCCTTGTGGTCCTCCAAGGCCTTCTGTTTTAGTGCCTCCCTAGGACTGCGGCACTTTCAGCCTCCTCCTGTACTTAACTTTCTCCATTTTTCGGGACTGCTTGGGCTCAGTTCTAATGGTAATACCCTGCTGCAAGAGCTCCCACTCGAAGTAAGATAGTATAAAATCTTACTTTGAGAGGGCTCGTGTAGTAGGTAATTTCTTGTAGGACTGCACTCCCTGGCGTCAGGACCACATAGAAACCTTTGCTTGAAGTGTCTGACGGGGAACCGCCCACCTGACATAACATGACCGATGTCAGTGTGACACTATATAGAAGGTAGTGCCCACTTCCGCCCTCCAGTTCTTTCCTGCCATTGACCTGTGCACCTTGGACCTTCTGAAGCTCACCGCAGCAGTTTGATCGCCTAATTTTCGGATGAGTATCCGATTTTTCTCTTTATTATTTAGTTTTTTTCTTTTTTTTTTTTTACTCGTCTTTATTTTATAGTAAAGAACATACATTGCTAAAGCAAAAATACACCAACGGTACATAAAAGGACACAGATATAAGAAACAGGGAAAAAAAAGTTAACATATAGTGCACTCATTTAAGTATTTCATTGAGCTTTAAAAGTTGCCAAACTAATACATCAGGATTGGGGGCGGGAACAACTAACACCCCCAGGACAGCAGAGAAACCTCCCGATTTCATGGGATAAACTCTGTTCTTATTAGTGTGATATATATTACCCATTTTCTCCACATAATCTCAAAAGCAGCTTGAGATTTATTTAATGTAGCTGTAATTTTCTCCATTTTATAAATGTCAATCATTATTTGATGCCTCTGATCCAAGGTAGGAGGCAAGGGGACATCCATTTTTTAGTGCTAGCTTTTTGGCAGCAAGAAAGGCCAGATTAATAAATGTCTTAGTAGAAATATCCAGTTGAACCTGGGGGCACTCACCAAAAGGAAAAGAGGGTCTGGGTTAATATCAGGGAGATTATTTATTGAAGGCGTCATGAAAACACGCCAGAAATGGTTGCAAGATTCGACAAGACCAAAATTGTGGCCTAGAGTGGCTGAAGGGAATCCGCATTGCCTCCAACATTCTGCTTCCCTCTGCTTGCTGTACTTCTGAGTCACTACAGGGGCTCTGAAGTACCTCACCGCTGTTTTCCAGGCAAATTCCTGCTGGCGTCCAGGGCTGATACCCTTCTGCATTAATTTTAAATATCTTTCCCATGTGGGCAAGGAGATTCCCCTCCCCAGGTCCCTCTCCCAGTTTAACCTCGTTTTATCTAGGGGGCTCTCTTTCAGGGATTGTAAGCCCTTATATAAATTTGAAATGATATACGGTGGGACAGCTCTCCCATCTATTGCTTTTATCAAAATCCCCAGAAGCCCAGGAAAGGGACAGTCCTTTCAACACACATCCCTGAGGGAGCGGAGATAATCCTGGTTTGAAAATATCTGAACCTGTCTGAGTATTGGATGCCAGATCTTTGAACTAAGTCTGTGAGCGATAAAATTATCCCCTGGGGCATAAAATGATATATCAGATGTAGACCTCTTCTTTGCCATTTAAGGTATCCCCCATCAAGTTTGGCGGGATAAAGGAATCCTGTAAGGCAAGGAGAACAAAACAGGCCTCCACTGTGAAATTCTGGGAGGGACAACATCCTCTGCCAGGACCTCAAGGTGGACTGTGTGAATGGGTTTGTGTTTTCCTCAGTTTTCAGGGCAAGGGGAAAGGAAAGCAACGTCTGAAAAACATCTCTTAGTTCCTTCTCCTGGCTTTCAACTGACTTCCACCTGGCTATATAATTCCTATCTAGCCAGTATAGTGAAGTTCTAACCTGGGAAGCCAAATAGTATAGCCTGAAGTTAGGAAGGGACATACCACCCCTCTGTCTAGGGAGCTGCATAACTGAGAGATTGATCCTCGGTCTCTGCTTCCTCCAAATATAAGCTGAGACTTTCCTCTGCAACGACCTGAAAAATGGATCTGTTACCTGTATTGGGAGAGTCTGGGTCAAATAAACAAAGCGAGGGAGGACCACCATTCTAATGGATTCTACTTTTTAGTATAAAGATAGGGGGAGAGTGCTCCATTTTTCCAACTCAGCATTAGTTTTAAGAAGAAAAGGAGGGTAATTTAAGGAGAACAAGTCTTCATAAGCCATACCAATCCGTACCCTAAGTACTTTACACTTTTAGGTCCCATTTAAAGGAGTTCTTATTTCTGAGGTCCATTGATGGAGTAAAATTTAGGCCAAAGCCTCCAATTTAGACAAATTAACTTTATATCCTGCCAGTTTCCCAAATTTGGTCAATTTATCCCAAAGAGGAGGGTGGAAATCTTGGGCTCAGTCATGTATATCACCAAGTCATCCCGCGTCAAGTGCGAGTTTATGGATGCCAGGCGTCAGTCTCACCCAAGACACTGTCTCCTCCTGCCTTAAAGCTTGGGCTAATGGTTCTAAATACAGAGCAAACAGCAGGGGACAGGGGCAACCCTGCCTGGTACCACAGGATAGTGGGATAGGGTATGAAAATGACCCATTGATTTGGATATAAGCCCTGGGGTCCATATACATTAGCTTTATTGAGTTAATAACCAGATCTGGAATACCAAATTTCCCCAGCACCGCCCACAGAAAAGGCCGTTCGACATGGTTGAACGCCTTCTCTGCATCCAGAGAAAGCAAAAGAAAGGGTGACCCTTCCCTCCTGGTGTGCTGTAGCAATAATAATGTTCTTTTTATGTTATCTTGTGTTTGACACCCTGGAACAAAACCAGTCTGGTCCAGATCTATTACCTCTGGTAAAAAGACCTCAAATCTTTCAGCTATGATAGAAGCAAAAAGTTTATAGTCAATGTTAAGGATCGAAATAGGTCTATAAGAAGAACAGAATGTAATGTCCTTATCTGGTTTTGGTATGCTAGAAATATATGCATATCGCCAGGAGTCGGGGGTTAATTCACCTCATTGAACACTTCTACGGGCCTGTAACAAAGTTGGTGATAACTCTTTCCTGAATGCCTTATAAAAATCACCCGTATACCCATCCGGGCCAGGGCTTTTAAAGGACTTAAGGGCCGAGATAGCCTGAGCAAGTTCTACCGAGGAGATAGGTTTCTCCAAGGCTTGCTTCTATTCATCAGATAGTCTTGGGAGTCTAAGGTCCTCCAAGAAGGCCCTCGTCTCCGAAGCACCCGTCTCCATCAGATCTGTATAAGGCACTATAGAAGGTGTGGAAAGCATGTTCTGTTTCTCTGGGGAAGGAGACCATTTTTTTTGGAGGTTGGGTGTCTGATCTGGGTAATATTGGACCGGGTCCTGCCTAAGCCTATGGGCTAGTAGCCGGGTGGCCTTAGGACCCCCTTCATAATACTTTTGTCGAATAAACTGTAAGGCTTGCTCTGTGCGGATATCTAGAATCCCTTGGATCTGATCTCTAGTGGCCTGCAAGAGTAGGAAGGCCCCCTCGTCCCCCGCTGCATGCTGAGCCTGTAGGTCTTTAAACTGCCTCTGAAGTTTATCAAGGCGGAACTGTTGTTTCTTTTTATAATAGGCCGCATATTTTATAATCTCACCCCGGGGAACTACCTTCAGGGTGTCCCAGAGTATTCCCTTCCCCATCCCGTTTCTCATTGTCTGTTAGAATTTGCTTAATTTTATGCTGAACCATTTCCCTAAAATCTTTCAAATTCAGCAAGAAATTGTTAAACTTCCACAGGGTGTTGACTCTTTCCCTCCCCCACGACATGGTAAGTGTCAGAAAAGAGTGATCCGACAGCACCATGGGTGTCTGCGTACAACTCTGAACCTCATATAAATGTTCTCTTGAAATATGAATATAGTATATCCAGGTGTATATTTTGTGGGGAGCGAGAAATGTGTATTCTCTTTTGATACCATCGGTGGCTGCTTCAAGGGACATCCTATCCAGGAAATCTGCAGGGCTGCTACCTGGAAGTCAGCACACACCTTCATTACCCACTACCACATTGACCTTAAGTCATGCCGGGATGCTGGTTTGGGGCCTCTGTTCTCAGTCATTGTTCCCTAAGTAGAGGTGTGCACCTTGCCTCCCTCCTCCCAGAGAACTGCTAGGAGTCTGCCAGACAGTATGGATTAACAACATATCCATGTCCCTAGAAATACAGGTTACTCACCTGTAACAGGAGTTCTAGGAATGGAATATTGTTCATCCACATGACCCTGGCCTCCCGGCTCGGCGCTAACCTGGCTTCCAGCGGGCTAGATCTGGTGTCATGGGGCGGGCCGAGTTTTACCACCGGATGGGTGGGAGAAGATAACGAAGACCTTCCGGCAAGATTTAAAGCGGCAAGGAACCTGCCAGACAGTGTGGATGAACAACATATACCATTCCTAGAACTCCTGTACAGGTAGTAACCTATATTCCCCCTTGTTTTTGCTGGTTAGGGAGAGGATGTACCTTGGCTCCTGTCCCTGCCTTTAACAGTAGCTCTGGAGAAGTCGTTTCCTGGGAGTTTTCTTCTTGGTCAAGTAATCCTTGACTTGGGATCTTGCCAGCTTTGCCAAGCTCTCTAGCTGGCTCCCTTAGGCAGTAATTTCCATCTTCTAAAAACAGGGGTCCAGACTGAGAGTCTTGGACTTGTCCTCTCCCCTCCCATTTAATTGCATTCTTTCCTTCCCTCCTCTTTCCCTTTTCCTCTTTTCCAGAGATTGGGGCCCCTTCGAATCCCCTTAGATTCTGCTCTCTCCTTCATGTGTTCTCTTGGTCACTTATTCCTCCTTTTGTGTATTACATCCATAGAAACATAGAATTTGATGGCAGATAAGGACCACTTGGCCCACCTAGTCTGCCCATTTCCCTACCTGATGGATAAGCTGCAGATTCTAGTTAATCAACAGCTTACTTCCTCCTACCCCCCACTAGAATTGCCTTATGTCTGTCCCATGCATTCTTAAATTCTCCCACTGTTCCTGACTCCACAGCCTCTTCAGGAAGGCTGTTCCATGCATCCACAACCCTCTCTGTGGAAAATACTTTCTAACATTACTTCTGAGCCGTCCCCCTCTATCTTCAAATTGTGCCCTGTTGTTCTTGCACATCTCTTCTTCTGAAAGATGCTACCCTCTTGTGCTTTAACTCCTTGAGATACTTGAAAGTTTCTATTATGTTCCTCTCCTCTCCTCCTTTCTTCAAGGTATACATATTAAGCTGCTTTAGTCTCTCCTCGTATGTCTTCTGGTGTAGACCCTGCACCATTTTGGTTGCCCTCCTCTGAACAGCTTCCACTCTGTCTATGTCTTTGCGGAGATGGGGTCTCCAGAATTGCACGGAGAACTCCATATGGGGTCTTACCAACTGTCTGTACAGAGGGACACCGACTTCCTATTTTCTACTGTTGATGCCTCTCCCTATGCATCCCAGTAGCCCCCCAGTCCTCCTTACTGCCTTCGCACATTTCTTGCCTACCTTTAGGTCATCTGATATAATTACTCCTAGGTCTCTTTCGATTTTTGTTGTTGTTATTAACTCACCCCCCCATTGTGTACTCTTCCCCTGGGTTTTTGTTTCCCAGATGCATTACCTTGCACTGAATCATATCTGCCATATATTTGACCATTCCTCCAACCTTGCCAAGTCCCTTTTCATCCTTTCCACCCCACCTTGTGTATCAACCCTGTTGCAGATCTTTGTGTCATCTGCAGAGAGACGTACTTTTCCTTCCAGGTGCTCTCCAATGTCACTTATAAAGACATTAAAGAGGACTGGTCCCAGTACCGACCCCTGCGGTATCCCGCTAGTTACCCTCCTTTCTTCACTGTGGACTCTGTTTACTATTATCATTTGTGTCCTGTTGTCCAGCCAGTTTTTTATTCAGGCTACCACCTTGGGACCCACTCCAAGGCTGGCTAACTTGTATATTAATCTTTTGTGTTAGACTGTGTCAAATGCCTTGCTAAAATCTAGGTAGGCCATATCCACAGCCCCTCCCTGGTCTACTACTTTGGTCACCCAGTCAAAGAAATCTATTAGGTTCAGCTGACATGACCTTCCTGCTGTGAAACCATGCATCCTTTTCCTTTATCTGTCCCTTGGACTCTCTTGTCCAACCCCCACCCCATTTTTTACACTGCGGCGACTCAGAACTGGCAAGGGGGTGGTGCCGACAGAAGCTAACGGCCAACTCGAAAGCGCTTGTTGTACGTCGGCATCGAGGGGCGGCACCGTAGCTGCGTCGGCTCCTGCGTTGTCATGACTTCCGGCCACTACCCAACTGTGATGAATGATGAAGATACACAGAAAGATCAGAATTACGTTAGGTACGGAATTTTCATTTCTTGTGTCTGAGGTTTAACCCAGACTCTGTACAGTAGCCCATTACATTTTTTAAACAATGGTTCACCCTGTTTTTGTTTCATCCCTGCTGCTTAAAATAACCTTGGAGAGAAGCATTGTTTGTTTGCTCGGAAACAAAAATCACAATCCGTTTCAGTTTAGTTTCAACATTTTCATATATTAACCCCTTATGTCCATCAGTCTTTTGTTGTCACTGTTTCCTCAGGCGTCTCCTTTCTTTGCTGGATTTAAGGATCTTGGAGCTGTGCTCAAACAAGTCAGATTCAAAATCACCAAAAGGAAAAGAGTCCCTAGTGTCTGAGATTTTCTTTGCCTGTGCTGTTGTAATCATGCTGCTGAAACAGCTGGAATCACTCCCCCTGTAATCAACTCCGCAAATCCTGGAAAGTCATTTCCAATGATCACAGGTTCAGTTAACTTGGGTACTACCCCACTTTCATTTGGTGTGACACCCCATTAGTATTCAGAGTCACTTGGGTGGTGGGATAGTACAGAGTGTCCCTGTGGATGCAGATGACACCAGTTTGTGGTCTTTTTGCACAGTGTTTTCCCAGCTGTTCAACATGTACTAGGGCCTGTTTTGCTTCCTGAATCAGTAAGGCCCTTCACAGTCTTATCCCCACGTTGACATCTGCTAAATACTTACCCCAATTTGCTAAGGCCAAATCTGCTCCAGTGTTACCCTCCTTATTTTTAAGGCAGTATCTTGCAGTATGGCCTGCCTTGTTTTGTTATAGGTACAGGTACAGCAAATAGTCTTTGGGTGCAGATTTGTTACCCCCACCAGAGTTCTTATCTGACCTGGAGTTAAACTGAGAAGAAGAGTGTCTTATCAGTCCTTGGCTGTTCACTGTTGCCTGGCCTGTCTGGCCGTTTGATAGTCCTTAGCCAAAGAAATGGTCTTTTCCCCATTTTCTGGTTAGTATTCTTTTACACAGAGCTGCACATCTATAGGCAGGATATTGATGAATTGTTCCATCGCAAATATGTTGATGGTCTGTGGGCCTGTTTTGCCCTCTGGTTGGGGCCTTATAATGAGGAGTTCTCTGATTCGTGTGAAGGCTTCGCGAGGATTGTTGACTGATGGTACATCCAAGACCAGAGTCTTTGCCTGTAGGTCTTTCCTGAGATGTCCTATTTTCAGGAGTTCTCTTTTCACAAGGTCATAATTTTCTGACTGTGCAGGGTCTATATTGCTGTAGGAAAGTTGGGCTTTACCTGTCAGGTAAGGTACCAGGCCGATTGTCCAATGCTGCTTTGACCACTGGCAGGCTGCAGCAGTCTTTTCAAAACATGTCAGGTATGCTTCAATATCATCCAAGGGACACAACTTTGTAAGTTTAATGTCTTAAGTTTTTTGTAAATTAGATTTTTATATGCTTTTTTCCCCAGTTTTCGCCTCCCGCAGACACGCCTGCAAGGCATGGGTGCATGCCAGGTACTGGCTCGCCCCTTTCACCCCACCCCTGAGAATTGCTGCCACCCCCTCCCGCCTATGCCTCCCATTGGACCTCCACCCGATGGGAGCAGAACTACAGGAAGGGTGGTGAACCACCCCGGGATGAGAGAGCTGCCTTTCAGCTGCGCAGTCCTGCTCTTCTCTCCCCCCACCCCCCGTGCCGGCTCCCTGATGACCTGAGGTCGTTAATCCAGGTCGCCGGCGTGGTGCGAGGTAAGGCGTCCAGCACCTCAGCCCTCCACGCCACCGGGCTGGCTATGTCTTAATTTGTTTGAGTTTTGTTTCTCTGCTGGCTTGTGCCAGATCCTCCTACAGCTTTGATAGCTTGCAAAGCATCCAGCCATCGCTGCATCTCTTCTCTTCTCTGCCACTCCTTTCGCTGCATCTCTTCCATTCTCATCTCTCTTTGTTGTATAGCCCACCATTTGAAGAAGGCAGACAGGCTTTCAGGTTCTGTTCCTGCCTGTTCTCTTCCATCACTGGTGCTGGCTGTAGTCTGTTTGGACTTTTGTTTCTGCTTGTTTGGCTGCCATTCTTCTGGTAGTCACTCTGGGCTTTGCTGTTGCAGGATCCATAACTTTCTTCTATGCTTCCCTGGTACAAGGTTGAGTACCCACACACGAAACTCCTGGCTTAGAGTATGCACGGCATATATCCCACTCAGTCTGGACACCATCTGTTGTTGAGGCATAAGTCAGGAAGCATAGGAAAACCAGGAGCAGTTAAAAAATTTGCAAGTAGCATTTTTCATATTCACAGTAACAATAGAATAAAAATTAAAAAAAATTGTGTAGAATGTTTTTTTTTAACATAGGCAGTTCAAACGGAGCAAAGTCCTTCCTCTGAATGCATCTCTAATTCTAAATTTCAGTCTCTAACAAACATTGCTGCTCTTTTTATAAGAAGTCTTTGCTTGGCATTTCTGCATCCTGTGCGCATTGAGACATCATGTTTGTCACAGAACGTATCGGTGTTCTTGTCAGTTTCTTGCCTTGCAGATGCAACAAAAAAGAAGATGGTGTTCTAGAACTATTCTCCTGTTGACAGCTCTTCAAAGAGTTTGAGGAGGTCAGACTGCATCTCAAAGTTAACACCCCGAGTTCCAAACAGCTTTTTGCAATAATTTCAACAATATAACAATATACATTTTCAAACCAAGGGATCCCAGTTTCACAAAAAGATTCACATGTATTTTTATAACTGCAGATATGCAAGGGTGTAGTAAAGATAGAAACAGCTAGTGAGAGGTGGAGAACCGTGAGACTGTCAGTATTCAGTTGCTAGGGCTCAAAAAAATTTGATTGCGCAGTCAGACAAGGGACAGAAAAGGAGGGAACAGATCCTTGCTTTTATTTCTGCATAACAAATGGGACAGGGTCGTCTTCAACCCTGTCACACTCTGCCCTTATGCTAGGGACTTTTGTCACAGGAGCAGGGAACCCTTGTCCATCTGGACGTCAGATCGCTTCATCTACATGCATGGCTCCTGAAAACATAGCCATTGTTAGATTTGGGGTCTTCTAAAAAGTGGCTCATGTCTTGGTGCCCACTAGAAAGCCTTCTACAAGGGCCACCTATTCCATGAAGTGGAAGCGGTTTGCTTTGTGGGCTGCTTCTCACCACTTTGGACCCCTTTACCTGTGCAATAAATCAGGTTCTGGAGTATCTGCTGCCCTTGTCAGATGCAGGCCTGCAGTACTCCTCTATTAAAGTACCCTTGGCTGCTGTCTCATGATCTCTGCATGAGACCTTGGACAAGGAGGATATTGCTACATTGCTAACTAAACTCGGGCTCCTTGGTTCCTCCGATAGTGTGATCTCCTGGTTCTCCAACTACCTATTCAATAAAAAACAGAGGGTTGTCCTAGGCACCACAAAATTCTCCCTCAGAGAAGCAAGAGTTGGAGTACCCCAGGGATCCATCTGAGGCCTAGTTCTATTTATCTATTTAGCTTGTTTATATAAACAGCCTACCACAGGTAGTTACCATGACCCGCATTCTCTTGTATGCTGATGATATAGTCCTATTCGCTGATGACTCTTGTGCTTCAACCTTAATGGTGAAAGCAGAGTATGACTTCTCCTTGGCACAGAAATGGCCAAAAATAAGCTGATCCTGAATGTCAATCAATCAATCAAAATCTTTATTTATACAGGTGATAACTGTTGAGCAAGCTCATTTACAAGGTGGACCTGCTGTTGTAGAGGACAGTTATACATACATAGACTAAAGGTACAGAATACAAAATGAACAAAGTGATACAAGCAATGATTACAAAGAGTGGTAGGCGAAAAGTATACATTCCAAGTGTTCACGTACGAAAATATATGCATCACACAACATTACTGTGGTATTTACAACATCCATGGATACAGAAATTGTAGTAATATATATATATTCAAACCTCTATAGAAAAGTACAATTATTTATATTTCAGCTCTCAGTGACCATTTACAAGCTTGGGTGGAGGATCCTAGGCTACGGAGGGGCCCATAATGATGTCTGCTTCTCCTGCTTGAGTGGCGGGAGGAGGGAAGTATGGGGAAAATGTGGTACAGAGGGTGCTGTGGGCCAGTATGGTAGCTGACTAGTGAACTAGTTAATAGGGAAGGAAGGAACTTAGGTTACTGGCTGGATGTGCTAAGGATAGAGAGAGAAACCGCATCAGGACTGCTAGGAACTATGGAAATACTTAAAGATTTTGGCAAATGTTTTGTCATAAATGGCCTTAAACAAGGCAGTACTGACAGGGGAGCTGAGTCTCAACGATCTTTGTATCCTATTCCAGAGCGTGGGCAAAGCATAGCTTATGGCAGCCCTACCAAAGGGGGTACTGATCCTGGGGATTTTCAGGGAAACTAGCAAGTGGCTTCTTAGGGCATAGCTACTGATTGGACTCGAGGGAAGACAGGCAACAATGTAATATGGGAGTTTGTTGGTAAGGGCGCGAAGTGTCCAGAGGGCTGCATTTCTACACCGTCTGTATTGAAGGGAAGGCCACCCTACTGCTGCTTATAGAGAGCAGTGATGTGTGGAGGATGGAAGGCCAGTTATAAATCTTAATGCTCTGTGGTACAGAACAACCAGTTTTGCAAGGTGTGAGACAGGGCATTGGCCATAGATAATGTCGGTGTAGTCGATTTAATGAGAGGAATGTAGATTGAACAAGCTGTCTTTTTGCGTCTGCAGTCAGGAGGTGTTTAATTCTAAAACAAAGACCAAGCCTCTGCCTAAGCTTTTTCATCAATTCTTCTGTGTACTCCACAAAGGAGAGTTTGTTGTCCAGCCATATACCCAGATATTTGAATTTAGGCACGAACTCAAGATTTTCGCCTAGTAGGGTGGTTATGGGAGGAAAAGTACCAGCAGCAGCAGAGTAAGCCCCAGTGCTAGATGGTGAAAAGAGCATGGTCTTGTTTTTTTTGCATTTAGCAGTAGCTTTTTGCTGAGAAGCTGGTGCTGCAGCGTATTGAATTCAGTTTGTAGTTCAGCGCATGCAGCTCCAGGAGAATCACGGCTTAGATAGAGCACCGTATCATCGGCAAACAAGTGGATACTGGCTTCCGTGATGCCTAAGTCCAAGTTGTTAATATAGATGGCAAACAGTAGAGGGCCCAGTATGGATCCCTGTGGGACTCCTCTTTTTATTGGTTTGAGTGGAGAGAGCTCTCCTTTGGCCTTGATTTGTTGTTGCCTATCAGAGAGGTAGTCTTGGAACCAATCCAATGAGATTGAGTCCATGCCTGTAGTTTTTAAGGTGGAGAGAAGCAGGCAGTGGTCAACTGTAACGAAAGCCTTGCTGAGAACTAAAAACACAGCGCAAACAAATTTTTTGTTGTTGAGGTCCCGTTGCCAGGCATTAGTGACTTTGGCCAGTGCCGTGATAGTACTATGCTTTGCTCTAAAGCCGGACTGCATGGGGTTAAGCAATGTAGAGTTGTCTAGGAACGATCTCAACTGTATATCCACAACTTTTTCCAGCATTTTCGAAAGTATAGGTAGAAGAGAGACTGGCCTATAATTATTTAGGTCACAGGGATCCCCTGCTTTAAACAGAGGGATAACATGAGCAGTTTTCCATTCTGTGGGGATAGAGCCCTGGGCTAGGGACAGGTTGAATAGGTGTGATATAGGTGTGGCAAGTATGTGGTATGCTATTTTCAGAAAGTATGGGTCGAAGGAGTCGGCTCCTGCGCTTTTTCTAGTATCTTGCCGTAGCAGGAGGTCTTCAACTTCTTTTATGGTGGTTGGGGAAAAGGAGATGATCATATTTTTGTTGCTTGGTTCTGGAGACTGGGCGTTGACCTGTGGACGGAGACTACTTACTGGTGCATTTTAGAATACCATGCCTGCGGTGGCAAAGTGGTTGTTGAAGGCTTGAAGAATCTCAGATTTATCACTGATGGTAACATTATCAACGGTAATTTTGGAAGGTAGCACACTACCTGGGGAGTGGCCAGACAGTTCCTTTATGATGGACCAGAATTTGTTTGGGCTTTTGGATGCAGAGAGCAATTCATTTTGATAAAAATTGGCCTTGGCCTCTCTGACCAGTTTCATGCAGGCATTTCCAGCTGTCCTGAAGAGACACCAGTCTGCATCGGCATGTGATTTCCGGGCCTTTTTCCATAGCTGGTCTCTTTTGTAAGGCATTCTTCAGATCCGGTGAAAACCAACGGCAGGTTCTGGTTTTTATTCGAGCTTTAATCAAAGGAGCATGGTTGTTTAGGGCACTGGTTATGATTTCATGGATAATATCATAGGCATCACCCACTGATTTAGCCAGGTGGAATCTCTGCCAGAGCAAAGAGTTTTTTAGGTCGTTGAAGTAGGCCAGAGGGTCAAAGTTCCATCTGGATCTTTTAGTAGAAAACTTTGATGTAGATAGTGGTTTAGTGATGGTTCTTATGCCAGCTATAAGGCAGTGGTTGCTAACATCCGCTGAAAGGGTACTGGCATGGGAAAAGTAGTGTGGTTTGTTGACAAGGAGGGTGCTTCTCATTGGATTTTTCTTGTTGATGCGAGTTGGCTGAGTTATAAGTTGAGTGAACCCATGGGAGTCACAGAATTGTTTTAGTGGTAGCGAGCCGTTGGATAACCAGTCGTAATTAAGGTCGCCTAATATAATTGTTTCCAGAGGTGTCACGTCCATTTGGGATGACAGATGTGACAAGAGCTGTGATCCTGCTGCTGAGGGTCTGTAGCAGCCTATTATGCGGAATGCCACTGATGGGGAAGGTTCAACCTTAAGAGACAGGCATTCAAATCCACCAGCAACGGAAGTAGCATCTAATATAGATACTGTGAATTTGTTTTAACATAAATGGCTCCCCCGGGTCTTTCTGTCTGTTCTGAAGAGGAGGTAGTTGGGATATAACTCACTGTCTGTGTGGATGCCCAAAGCCAGGATTCCGAGATCGCAAGTACGTCTGGGGCAGTGTGAATAATCCAGACCTGGACGGAATCCAACTTCTTTAGAAGGCTGCAGGCATTGGCATGCAGGAGACTGATTCCTTTTAGAGTAGTAATTTTACTTGGCGATGAAATCAATTTTGTGGGGCCTGGATAAAGTTCAGTGTCTCCTGAGCACAGTAGTAGAAGGAACACAGTTTTTCTCAGATTGGCAAGGAGAGTTTTAAAAGCACTGACCTTGTTGCGTTTAGTGTAGGTTTGAGTGCGGGGATCCAGGGACCGAATCGTCCTCTTGTGTTGCCCTGCCAATGCGTAGCTTAAGGTCCATGCAGAGTAACACCAGACTATGCAGCATTTAGGTGGCTGAGGTTTGGGGCCATGCATAGCAGAGTAGATTGCTGTCCCACTTCGAGTAGATTCAACAAACTTTGAGTGAATCAGAGGCAAACAGGGGCAGCATGTTATGTACATAGTCTTGTTATGTGGGTATACTGGTAGCGTAGGGCATGTCTCTTTATTGGAATCAGAACTGTCTGGAGGTCCATTCATATTAGATAACAGGGAAAAGCTGGCTAATAAACAAAGCCAGCTGAGACCTCCCATGGTTGCTTTTGCACAAAAAGTGAAGCATACTACCACAGGAGCTGCTAACCAGGGTCTTTAAGTCCCCCAAATTTGTTGTATAGTTTGCTATTGCTTGGAGACATTAGGAGTCAGTGTTTAATAAAAGTAATTGAGTGTAGCCCTGGTAGTAACACGTCTCACTTACTGGTTTTTTAACAAACAAGGTCGCTAAAACCAAGTTCATGGTTTTTGGGACCCTCATTAAATTGTCCACTAGCTCGACAAGAGGTTGAAAAGGTTGATAAATTCAAATACTTGGGACTTGCACTTGACAGCTCCTTTTTATTTAATCATCATAATGACCACTTGATCGAGACTGCTCACGTGAGACTAGGTCTAGTGTATAAAATCCAAAATTGCCTAGTTGCACAGACACGGAGAGTACTAGCCCAGTTTGCGCTACTATCCCTTATAGACTACTAGCCCAGTCTACGCTACTATCCCATATAGACTATGGCCTCCCAATCTACTGCACGGCTAATAAAACTACATTAAGAAGGGTGGAAGTCCACTACAACCAAGTCTGCTGCTTTGACACCCTAAGTCCACGTTACACCCGTTACTGTGAACTATACTCAAACCTAAATTGGGCCACCTTTGAGGCACAGTGTTTTTACCTTAGTCTAATAAAATTTTGGAGATTTTATAAAGGCCATTTATTTATGTATGTATCATTCAGTTTCTTTTACATCTCTTGCAGTTCATGGCAAGCGGTATTTGGCAGAGAGGAAATGAAGATGAAGGGATTTATGGATTCTTGATAGAGGACATCAGAAAGGAAGTTTCTAGAGCCTGCAAGCTGGTAAGAGCAAATTTAACATGTTAGTAAACATGGAAATAGATACATGGTTTATTAAAGGAAAATGTTCAGGTAAGTTAGTAGTAGTTTCCTTCTTATGTAAGCAATAACAGGTGACAGGGTGTGCATTTATACAGTAAGAGCTAAACGCCTTGTGTAAGTTCATCCACTTAGGAAGAGCATTTCAGGATGATGGCTCACCCTGGAGTGTGTCATCGCATTTATAACATGGTAAATAGTTCCAAAAACCTAAGACATTTTAACTGACCCATGCTGCTATTCTGTAACATAGTATTGCTTGATCAATAATATATTGATATATCTGTGGCAGTCACTCTTACAGTTATGAGAGTGGTCTCTCTCACAGTACATGCTTGGGGGACCAGAACTGCTTACCTTTGGTTCATGGCTCTCAAACCCTAAGAATGCACGAGAAACCACTATTACAACTGTAAGTGTCCTCTGTAATGTATTAACATACAATATTGTTTCACGAGCATGACTACAAAATAATGTTTTAATTTTTTTTAATTTCCCCCTTAGTTATGTAGAGTCTGTAAGAAGAATGGAGCTTCAATAGGGTGCTCGGCGAAGAAATGCAGGAGAACTTATCATTTCCCTTGTGGGTTGGAAAAGGAGTGTATTTTCCAGTTTACAGATCCATTTACGTAAGTCTCTTTTTGCAAGCAGATTGCATGATGGCATGAGGTATTGTTATAAACATGTGAAAATGTAGTCGGTTTCCATATGACACTTTAGCACTGCACTTCATGTCAAAGTCATGATTTACAGTTTGCATTGGGAATGAGTGTGCTGATTATTGTTTTTTTGTTTTAGTTTTTTTTCCTTCTATTAATCGGGGTTTTTACCCACTCTCCAGGGGTGCTTACTGGCTTAGAAGTGGGTTGCAACCCCCACCACCACCACCACCACCACAACACAGTTTCAGGCCACCTCCCAGCCCCATCTCCAGTTGACGGTACCCAAGGGTGCTTGAGAGGAGACCAGTTTGTCTCCCTATACCAGTCTGCACCACCCTATAGGCATGTCCACACCACAATCCCCTGTGGACAGAGGAGCTCCTCTGTAGCCAACCACTGAAGTTGCTGGCATTGTGGGTGTAGCACCAGATCTTACTTCGAGAGGGTTCCTTCAATATGTCATTACATATAGGACTGGTGCCACCTGATGTCTGGCTGCACAGCAGACTTTTCTAGCAATCCCTGACGGGGGACTGCCCACCCGACATCACGTGATTGATGTGAGCGTGGCCGTATATAGTGGGCAGTCTCCACGCCTGCCCTCCAGTTCTTTCCTGCCATCGCCTTGTGTCAGTCGCATAGCAGACTTCCAGTAGCGATCGTTGTGTTAGTTCTTGAGTCAAATTTTTTCCTTCACCATTCCTTTCAAATTTTTTTTTCTTCTATCTTCACCCAAGATGAAGTGCTCATCCTGTGGCACACAAAATACCTCATAAGGACGGTCATCTGAAGTGCGTGATCTGTCTGGGCCCAGCCCACCCTGTCTCATCCTGCTTAGAGTGCCAAACTTTCAGTCAGGCTACCAAAAAACTGAGACAGCAGGCTTTGGAGGCCCACCTTTTAAAAGTCCGTCTTGCTTCTCTTAAAAAGCAAATGGACCGGATCTGCGAATCCTCTTCAGAAAAATCTTCTCCCTCCAAGAAACACAAGGAGAAATCTCGGGAGCGCTATGCGGAGGCCTAGCCTGAGGCCTCGAGGCAGTCAATGAGCAAGGCCACCTTACAGCCGCCTAAGAAGACTTCGGACGGTAAGTCTGATAAAACTTCCATGGGTCAGTCGTCCATCGGCTCCCCTGACGGCCGCACCGCTACGGCTCCTCTGGGGACTGCCCAGCTGCAGGTAAGTTGTCTCTCCAAGCCTCGGGGATCCACCCGGCTACAGCCCATAAGCCGACCAGGTGCTCCTCCCCGGCTCTATCTGATAAGATGCCCGTATCTGACGGCTGCTCAGGTGTTGTTCTCCCGTGGGGACCTAACGACGCCACCCTTGACGCCCGGCAGAACTAGGGGGAGACTGTCCTTCTCCCCCGCTAGTACCCTCCCCATCTCAGGTGGGTACCTCAGACAAGGACAGTGCGGGACCCCTCGACGTCGAAGACCATTCCTTGGAGTCTGTCCCGTGCTCCCCCGATGGGGTCATGGGGAAGGAGGCTCCTCCTCAGCCATCTGGCCTTACGGTGGAGGCCCGTCCTCCCCCATCCGGTGGGATCCCTTCAGATCCAGCGACTAGCCCGGTCCCGATCCAGCGACTTCCAACCCAACGCCGGAACCTCTGACGACTATTCCTCAGTCTTGACCCAGTGGTCTGCCCCAGCTTTTGGCTCCAGCGCCAGACATGGTCCCTCCGTCGGGTCTCCTTCGTCCGTCCCTGATGCCAGATCCTCTTCCGGTGCTGGATCGGGTGGTGCTGGTCCCGATGTCAGTACCCCTGACGTTGGCTATCTCGACGTCGGATCCGCAACCAATTTATACAGCGGCGGGTCTGACGTGGGTCCCTCCTCCATTAGACCCCCTGACGACGGGGATTTTTTCTAGACCCCGAAGTGTTCCTCACTACCCACCGGGATATCCTGGGGACCACTACCTGGCTGGTCCTCCTCCTGATTGGAGTTCCTTGGGACAGTATTACCCTCCTGATTGGAGTTCCTTGGGACAGTATTACCCTGGGTACAATCCCTACCAGGGTTACCACTTCCTGGGCTATCATGGGTATAATTACCCCCCCCCATCGGTACTTCCACCTCCTCTTCCCCCCAGCCTCAACCTCCCCCTCCACCAGCAATGTCAGACTTCAAAACATTAATCCAGTCTTGGTGGCAGGGGGCGCATTTGGAGTTAGTCTCAGATCTGGAGAGTAGGCTCCCACCTCCACGCTCTCCCAGATCTCCGTCCCTGAGGAGCTCCTCTCCTTCTCGGCGACACGTCAAACCGTCGTTTTTCCGGACATTCGTGGTCTCCCGGGCGGATGATGATGGTGCTGGTTATGCTGACGAGTTGACGGAGGATGTTTTGGAGGAACCCGAGAGTCCGAAGGGCAAGGTTTCTCCCAAGTTCCTCCCGGAGGACCCTGCCTTTTCGGATCTGTTGAGGTCCATGAAAGATTTTTTCGACTCTGAGTCAGAGGATCAGGACCCCATGAGACAGAGACTAGCCGAACACCTGGACTTAGAGTCTCTGTCCCCGGTCCCGATTCCTCCTTGGATCGGACCTCACCTCTACAGTCTAGCAGATGCCTCATTCTCTCCCGGCTGTCCCTATGAGGGCAGACAGAGTGTACCGGGTGCCGAAGGAAGCTCCCTTTCTCAAGACTCATTCCAAGGCAGACTCTGTTGTTTTTTCAGCTGCCCATGATCGCTTGTCTGCACCCAAGCATATGAGCACCTCTCCTCCAGACAGAGTCGAGGCAGATGGATCAGTTCGGCAGGAAGGTTTATGCGTCGGCCACATGTGCGCTCCTGTCCATTAACTATGTGGCCCACGTGGAGTCACATCAAAAAGCTTCCTTGGCCAGGTTGGAGGTCCGAGTCCAAGCAATGGACCCCTGGAGCCTCAAGGAGGAACTTGCCAAGGATCTTTGCCTCTCTCACTTCTCTGGTAGGCATGCTTTGCAGGCTACATACGAGACTGTTGATTCTGTAGCTCGTGCCTCGGCGACTGCCGTCGCCTTAAGACAGCATTCCTGGCTTTGTATCTCTGGCCTCGCCAACGAGATACAGTCTGCGATTCAGGATGCCCCCTTCCGGGGCTCAGTGCTTTTTGGTGAGGACACCAAAGATGATATTACTGATCTCAAGGACAGAGGCCTCGCCCTCAGATCAGTGAGGTCAATGTACCGATCAGGCACTCAGCAGCAGCAACAGCTCTTTCGGAAAAGGCCCTGGAGACAGAGGAAGCAGGCCCCGGCTCAACGCCTGGGAAAACGCAAGGCCATGGGTTCCACCACTCCTCCTACGTCCAAAAACCAGAGATGTTCAGGAGGCCCTCCCTCTGAATGTCCTGCCACTTCCTGACTCCCTGTCTCCACTACCTCCTCCGTCTCACGATGAGGTACAGGTGGGGGGGGGGAGGTTCACCCGCCATGCACAGGAATGGCAGACAACTTCAGACGCATGGGTCCTGCAACTGGTGTCCGTTGGACACACTGTAGAATTTCTGGAAATTCCCCCAGAATCTCCACCAGAAAGGTCTTCCTACTGCAGGGATCAGGCTCTTCTCGTTCGGGAAGAAATTCAAAGCCTTTTGCTCAAGGAAGCAATAGAGCACGTTCCCCTCTGGCAAAGGGGCAGGGGGTTTTGCTCCCATTTTTTTCCTGGTTCCAAAAAAGACTGGAGACTTGAGACCCATTCTCGACTTAAGCAGTCTCAATCTTTTCGTAGAGTACAAAAAGTTCCGGATGCTAACGCTCCAGAGCCTTCTTCCACTGCTTTTGGAGAATCATTGATTGTGCTCTCTGGACATGCAGGATGCTTACCTGCACATCCTGATCTTCCCCAGCCACCGCCGATTCCTGCGGTTCCTTTTCCAAGGGGAGCACTTCCAATTTCGGGCCTTCCCCTTTGGTCTATCCTCGGCACCTTGGGTGTTTACAAAGTGCCTGGCGGTGGTGGCAGCCTTTTTGCACCGCCAGGGTATTGCGGTTTTCCCTTACCTGGATGATTGGCTGATTTCAGCACCTTCCAGGGACTTCTTACTGAAGGCTCTGTCCTTTACTCTGAACTTCTCTGGCAAACTGGAAATTACTGTCCGTATTCCTAAGTCATCCATGACTCCGTCCCAGAGAGTACAATTCATCTGGGCAGTTTTGGATATGGTCCAGTGAAGAGCCTTCCTTCTTCCAGACAGGACGGAGATCCTGGTCCATCAGGCTTCTTTGGTGGCTTCATCCAGGACCATCCCGGCCCGGGAGGTCCTCCGCCTTCTTGGCCTGATGGCAGCCTTCATCACTACTGTTCCCCTGGCGAGGCTCCACATGAGTCATTCAGTGGTCCTTGCGGGTGCAGTGGGACCAACTCCTGGACGACCTAGACCATCTGGTCCTAGTCTCCTCAGCAGTTAAGAAACAATTGCTTTGGTGGAGGGACCCCTGCAGCCTTTCCTTGCGTCTTCCTTTCAGGAGCCCGGCTCCCTCAGCATCCCTTACTACAGATGCATCAAACATGGGATGGGGAGCACATGTAAAGGAGCACCAAGCTCCAGGACTGTGGTCCAGCTTGGAAGCATCATTACACATCAACGTTCTGGAGATGAGGGTGGTCTTGTACACCTTCCAGGCCTTCCAGACCCTCCTTCCCAAGGGATCACTGCTGGTCCAAATGGACAATGTCGGTAGTTTGGTACCTCAGCAAACAAGGAGGAACTCGCTCGTAGCCCTTGTGCAGGGAGGCGATACAGGTGTGGAACTGGGCAGTCCAGCACGATCTGGCCCTAGTGGTCGTGCATGTTTCAGGCGTTCAAAGTGTCCTGGCGGACAGTCTCAGCAGATCTTGGACCCTAACTCACGAATGGGAATTAAATCAGTAAGTGGCAGAATCTCTCTTCCTAGGATGGGGGCATCCGGAAATCGACCTTTTTGCCTCCCAGTGCAACGCAAAACTTCCCAGGGTTTGCTCGCTCTTTCCAGGGCATGGTGCTTTCTGGCACGATGCGCTGTCTCTCTCTCGCTCTCCCCTGGACGGGAAATTTTTGTATGCCTTCCCTCCATTTCCCATTCTCCAAAGGGTCCTTCTCAAGCTTCAGGCAGAGAAGGCAAGGATGATCCTCATCGCCCCTCTCTGGCCGAGACAAATTTGGTTCCCGCTGCTACAACGGCTAATGAGGGAACCACTGGTTCCACTTCCAGTGACCCACGACCCCGACTCAGGATCAAGGTTGCCTTGTCCATCCGGGGCTCAGGACTCTGCATCTTCATGCGTGGCTCCTGCAGACGTAGCAATTTCTCACTTTGGGGTCTCCTCTCAGTAGCTCACATTCTTTTAGAGGCTAGAAACCCTCTACTCGCTCCACTTATGCCATGAAGTGGAAACGTTTCCATCTGGGTGACTTCCAGGAATTGGAACCCCTTTTCTTGTTCTGCTTCACAGGTCATGGAATCTTCCTTCATCTGTCAGACTCAGGTCTGTCATATTAGATCATGAAGGTCCACCTTTTGACAATTCTGCGTACCACGAGCTGGTGGATGGTAAACCCATGGCTCAGCTGGAGTTCTCAAAAATCTTTCTGAAAGGGATCCTCTATCTGAAACCCCATCCGCAGCCCACCCCACCTTGGGATTTGAACTTTTGTGTTGGAGAAACTCACTCTCCCCCATTAGAACCAGTGATGAGCTGCGATTCGCTTCCTTTCCTGGAAGACTTTTTTTTTTTTTTTTTTGCAGTTATCTATTTTTCACTCCTGGAGTCCCTTCTGACATCCTCCCCCCATGCCCAGCACCGGTATTAGACCCCTCTCAGACCCCACGACTTATCCTTCATGGCAGGGGCAGGGGGCGACTCGACCCACGGAATGGATTTAGTGTTCGGGAGGTGCCTTCCGGCCGTTGTGGAGGGACCATCGTCCTCTCACAGAGGACTCCCATTTTCCTCTTTCCTTCCCCGAGGTCTTGTCATGCAGTGGCACCAGTGGCGGCTGTGCAGCCTCCCAGATACATCCTGTAGCGCCTGCTGCAGACTCTAAGCCCACAGATTCAATACTGGCATGCCACCTCCCAGCCTTAAGCTGGGTGGCAGGCAATTCACTCGGCTGCACGATTTCCCCCTCCTGGAGGAGAGCAGTCCTGGGGACGTTCAGTCCTTCTCCTCCCTACCAACCCCGGTGCCCCATGTCCGTTCGAACACGGGTTGCCGGCGTGATGCAAGGTAAGGCGTACGGCGCCTCAGCCCTCAGCGCCACTGGGCCGGCGGAAGACGTTATTTTTAGTTGCCATTACGTCAGCTCGAAGGATTTCGGAGCTTCATGCTCTAGTTTGTAAAGAGCCTTATCTTACTTTTCACAAGGACCGTGCGGTCCTCGCGACAGACCCTAAGTTTTTAACCAAGATGGTGTCAGAAGCCACACTGAACCAATCAGTAGAGCTTCCAGTTTACTTTCCGTTCCCTATGAACAGAGGTGAGGCAGTCCTGCACACCATGGACGTCCATTGGATCCTTCGGTGCTACACACACCGAACAAAGGATTTCCGTAGCTGCGATCAGCTTTTTGTTTCCTTTGACCCCAGGTCGAAGGGCAAAGCGGTTTTGAAGCAGTGTCTTTCCAGCTGGTTAGGCAACTGTATTCGATATTGTTACCAAAAGTATGAAAAACTTCTGCTGGGTTCCATCAGAGGTCATTCTACTAGGGGCATGGCCGCTTTCGCTGATTTTTTGCGGAACGTCTCTGCGGCTGATATCTCCGCCGCAGCCACTTGTTCTGTCCACACCTTTACTAAATGCTACAGTCTGGACATTGCTTTTGGGCGGAGGGCAGGCTTTGGCCTAGCTGTCTTGTAGGGCCTTCTGTCCTAGGCTGCGTCCATTCTTGTTCCCAGTTCTATTGGAGTTATTTTCTTGTCCTCCCTTGTTTCTCTCGGATTTTCTTTGGAGGGACTGCTTGGGACTCAGTCCTATATATAATGACCTACTGAAGGAACCCTCTCGAAGTAAGATAGTACAGTTCCGTAGGAACTTACCGTAACAGTAGATCTTCGAGAGAGGTTCCTTCAGTAGGTCATACTTTTCCCTCCCTTCTTCCCCTCATTTTATTTCTTGCACAGGTACTCCAAATCCTGTTTACTTCGCTATCAGGCCTCTTCCTGGCTCCGCGGAGGAACTGGAGGCGGCGAGTGCCGCCCACTATGTCAGCAGCTACGCTGACGTCCGTCGTGATGTCAGGTGGGTAGCCCCATCAGATTGCTAGAAAGTCTGCGTGCAGCCCGCCAGGTGGCGCCAGTCCTATATGTAACGACCTACTGAAGGAACCTCTCCTGAAGATCTACTGTTCGTGATAAGTTCCTACGTAACTGTACTTTCTCTTTGGTCAGGGAAGTGCAGCTGTCGGTAGAATTTCCTGTCCTGGCCTCACCCTTCTTGACAGCAATCAGGATTTCTTAAGAACCCAGGTCGCTGGCATGGTAGCACAGTACTTTGCCACTGGGCCATGTGCTGCCCATTTTTTTTTAACTATTACTTACCAGGAAATTCCTTCTTAGATACAAGATTTTGTTCACAAGGACTACCTGTAAACAATACATAAATACGATTTTAAAACAGCGACAAACATTAAAATAACAAGCAATTTAATTCCCAAATTTAGTAAGTGACTGGCAGTATCTAATAGATGAAAACATAAAAATGGAGCCGTGGATTTTATAATGCTATATTAGGTAAAACCTCTCCGTCTTGCCTGCTGTCCAACCTCTGGTACCCAGGTGGCGCTGGTACAGTGGGAGTAGAGACTTGACCACCCTGGAGAAGCCATCCTCTGGGATACTCGGCGTTTCTCCCTCACTGGTGCCAGCATCCCAGGCTCATTACCTAACCTAAGTTGCTGGCGTTGCTCACAGCAGCTGTGCCACTGCTCCAATGACAAGGCCATGTCTAACAACAAGGATTCAACTATAGTGTATGGTGGAGCGTGATTGAGTATGAGGTTGGTTACTGGAATCAGCTTGTTGTGCTGTTGTAGTGACTTAAAATTGTTGTGCTGCTAGCTACATCATTACTGCAGCACAAGATGGAAGCGTCTTTGTGTATGCACAATGAAGCAGGCATGGCAATGAGGAAGTGAGTGGCACTGGAAGGAATCACTACAGGCTGTGGGTGCTACAGTAAGGAACTTTTAGTACTGTGGGGACCTTTTTGTACTCTGGATGGCAATAATTGCACATACACTATAAAAGACTGTGTATGAGCAATCATACACATATAGCTGTTTCTCAGTCTTGAGGTTTCCGTGGTAATGAGACCTCTCAAGCTGCGCTCGAGATCTCTTGTTACCACAGAAACCTCTTGATTGAAAGAGCATTGTTGTGTGTGATTGCTCATACATAATCTCTATATTGCCAGACAGTGCATCATTCACGGCATTGAGGATCCTTCGGATAGATTAAAATCACACCCATGTGCTCGTGGTAGGCCCAATTTCAGAAGGACATCTGGACATTTCATTTTAGACTGTTGCACAAATGCACAGTTTTGGAATATTAGAGCTGTGCAATTTTGGAATGTGTGGGTGGGACAGTGGGATTATAGAGGAAAAGAAGTTTTAGAGAGTATGTGCATGCACAAGTGTGCATACAGTTTCAGAATGTGCAGGGGTGTGTGTGTGTGTGTGTGTGTCAAAATTTATGGCAGGTGTGAAGTTTTGGAATGTAGCAAGAATATGTAATTTCAGTGGAAAAAACTATTTTGAAATGTGGGGACATGCAGGTTTGGAATGCAGCAAGGATGCACAACTTTAGAATGTGATGGGTGTGGGACTTCGGTGGCGCTATGGAGCAGTAAGCAGCAGGGTGAAGAAACTCCCCCAGAATTACAGACTAGAACTTCTAAAAATTGAATTTTCTGTCTAAAACTTTTATAAAAATATAACACAAAGAGGCTATCATTTATTGCCCTCGATGTCCAGAAACCTGGAATAGATTCCAGGTGCTGGAGACGCGATGGAGGCAGGTGAAAGTGGCCTCTCAGATACGGAGACAGTAATAGCGAACAATGATGAAGGGGGAAAAGGGCCCTCAAACAAACCACATCAGAACAAAAATCAGCTGGACACTTTTATATGCAATCCAGGAGATCTTCCTGGACGAAGTCTCCATCACTCATTCACACTAGTGGGATAGCGCCAGAGGAGCTAGGGCCAAGCGGGAGCCAACATTTTTCAGAAGGGTCGGCGCCGAGACAGGACCACGCATGCAGTGCTCCATGAGACTAGCTCGTGCCTGTGTAGGCTATCTTGGCGTCGACCCTCCAAACGCCTCAGTTTCTTTTTTTCCCCACGGTCGAGTGCGCTTGGATGTTGACGTTGCTCGTCTGCCGGAGTCAGTTTTTGTCTATACGACAGCAGTTTTTAGCGTTTAATTTATCATTTTAGTAGTAATTTCTTATTTTACGAACATGAAAAGATGATTATGAAGAAGAAGAAATTCTCACTTGCCATCAACGGAGTCGTCCTTGGACTGTAGCGGTGATGGTGGGAAAACTTCATTTGAAAGTTCTTATGGCTGAGGGCTTTGTCCAGTCCATGTCGCTTGATAAGCGGGGAGGGCCGACTACAGACAGTCCTGTGCTGGGGGAGAGACAGTCCACTGAAACCGCGAATCTAGCGGTTCCGAGGATCTGGCTCGCTTAACCTCAAAACTCTTCCTCATTTGGGAAGAAGAATCTGTGCCGCTCAAGGTTGCCCTCTGGTACGTCTGCATGAGAATTGTTCTTCGGGAGGAGCGATAGGCCTGAACCGATTATGGTGGGTGCCCCTTGGCCCCGCTCCTGACTGCCGCATTCTTCGACTCCGGACTCCATCTCTATCCTCGATGGAGCTCCGATGAGCAGTTTCACCTCTGGGCCGCTCCTGTGGAGCAGGGGGGTTGACTTTTGTCCAGTTTTCCTGGCCAGTGTTCCTGATTTCGGGGCTTCTGAGCCACTGGACTGGAGCCAGGTCAATTGGATCAGGATGAGCATGGTGCCCTCTTGGTGCCTTCGCGTTGACCCCTCGTGCCTACCCCCCTCTCTCTTTCCATGCAGGGGCCGTCACGGGCACCACCTTTTCCTTCTCCACTTCTCCTCAGGATTTGCCATTGGCATTTTCCACAGTGGTGTTTGTCCTGGTGCCATGCCCAATGCCATGGGTGATGCCGCAGGTCTGGCGCCATGGTGCCGGTGTATAGAGTGGCATCGCTGATGTTTGGGTTGGCGCCCTGGGTTGTTGCAGTCGCTCTGTGCAGCAGCGTGGGTGCCGTTGGTTGCCGGCGCCACTGGCGGTGTCGCGGGATGCAATGGACGCCCATGAGCACCTGCTGGTGGGGCTGAGCACCCATGGGTGCTGCGGGTGGCACCACAGGCACCCATGGGTGCCATTGCTGCCATGGGTGTTGGTACCCTCGGGTGCCATTGCTGTCATGGGTGCTGGGAGTGCCTGCAGGTACGCCCGGCGGGTGCCCTGGGTGTCGCCCAGGTTGGCATAGGCTCAAGCGATGCCCTTGTCTGCCACAAGTGATGCTGGTGCCAGTGGGGTGCTAGTTGGTGCTGTCCGGCAGAACTAATGATGGATTTTCCTTCTGCAGACCTCCTCCTCTGTGGAATTTGTGGCAAGATGTTTTCCACAGAACGAAGTCCTGTTCTGCGGATTATTTTTCCACACATCTTAGTGAGTGGCGGTCTGCGTGGGATCTTGTGACATCCAGCGGTTTTCCGCTGATGGAACTTTTCTGTACTGTTCTGCCAGCGGAATCTGTCATTCTGCTCAGCACTTTCTCGGCTCCCTATGTGGTGCAGAGCTCCTCGACATTCTTCCTGGTGGTGGAGTCTCTAGTGACTCTGACCTAGACCTCCCTTACGGGGTCCTTCTGGGGTAGAAGTGCATCTAGATGAGTGTCTCCCTGTCCTTCTGGTCAGTGATACAGTGGATGACTCATTTTATTTATCAGAGTCCATGATGGAAATCTTTTCAGTAGTTCCTCAGTGATAGGGTCCACTATAGTATTTCAGACTGCATCCGTGGACCATACACTTCTGCGTCTAGACTCTTTCAGTCGTCAAGACAATTACACTCTGTGTAACATTCTAATTCAATGATCGGGAGCCGCACAGGCTCTTCCGCTCCTTTGATAGGGGTATATAGCCCCCTTTTGATACTGCCCCTTCAGTAGCTTCATCGGCACAGATGGTTAACATCTCTTCAGCTGTAATTATTGGTCCGGTCAAGATTTCAGTTATGGATGCTCAGGCTCCTCTTGCCCCTCAGATAGATGACATCTTCATCATTTTTGTATCAGGCAATCCTTGCTAAATAGCAGCCTGTGAAAGCCTTTTCAGGCTCGGACTAATGGTAAAAAAAAAAAAAAAAAGAAAATTATCACAGCACAGGGCCTAGCTGAAATTACCCAGTACCACCCTTTTGGATCTGGTCAGGTTCCGCCTCAGCCACTGAGGCAGTCGTCTCTAAACTACGGTAAAGAGTACCTGACTTTGTCTATCCCTATGGGAGTCTGATCCAAGCGGAGTTATGGGTCATCTCTTTCTCCAGCGAGATTTTCTTATTCAGAGATATTTCCTAGACCTAAGCGAATGCCCAGTCTGTTGGTCCCCTTTTTAATCAGGCTTCCTTCTCTTGATCAGAGCCTCTAGCAACAGCAGTGACTCTCCAAGCGAATCGGAACTCAGGTTCCTACTTTCTTTCCTTAGCTTCAGCTTAAGAGCGTCATGCTCTTTTCTTGACCGTTGGTCAAGTAGGTCTTTTCTGAGATGGCTTCTCAAATATTCACCCTTCATTTTCTGCACACTGGTTCTGTGCGGTCACTCACTAAGTTATCCTTTCCGAGTGCATGATGGAGCTGTGATGTTTATCAACAAGCAAACTAGAGTCCTTTCCTACCCCCTTCAGGGAGGCTGGAGTGAGTGGTGCCTCACTGCACTGAGTCACTTCTGCCGCTATTCAGTCACTTTCAACGAATGGGTTAGCCCTAACTTGGTCCTGCTGCGTCCCTCCTCTACGGCAGTCCTAGAGGGGGGTAGGAGGAAGTAAGCTGTTGGTTAACTAGGATCTGCAGCTTATCTGTTAGGTAGGAAAATGGGCAGACTAGGTGGGCCAAGCGGTCCTTATCTGCCGTCAAATTCTATGTTTCTATGACGCACATTTGCCTCTATTTGCCTTAGAAATCCAGGCCCTGTTTTTTTCTGTCTGAATGTTTTTCCGCAGTGGACACATCCTCCTGTACACTTTTCCTTTCTTCCCTGAGTTCAAAGACTGCTACTACAGTAGTACTCACAGGGACAGGATGGCTCCTTTTCGGAATATGAAGTGGATAGGATCTGGTTCTACTAGACCACCATAAGAGGCTTCTAAGTCGTGCTTTCACCTTCTATCAGGAAGATTTCAGTGACTTAAGTGAAAACCATTCTCCTTGATGGGCTAACCCCACCTGGACCTTCTTTTGCTCACCAAGTAAGGGGTTCAAGTGCTCCTGGACCTGTTGTTACATGGTCAACCATACTAGTAGTGGGGTTTCCATCTGCGCTTTTCGGTCTACCCTGAACCAGTAGACTTCACTCGGCTGTTTCAGTTCCTGAGGTCCTTTACATTAGATTAGTACATGTCTTTGACACTATTAATTTTGGTCCTAGACCAAATGGTGAGGTGGGTTATCGCCACTCTCTCAAGAGTGGTTGCGGCTTCCTGGCAGAGTTTCATTTTGTGTCCATTGCAGTTGTCTGAAAAGTGGTGACTTACAATTCAAGTGCATATCTTGTAAGCACTGTGTTCTAGATGCTCTTTCAAGACAGCTCTTTTATTAGCAAGGACAGTCCTTGGCCATCCTTTCTGAGTGAACCTATCTCCTGCCACCTACTCTGGGTTGTTGGTTTTAGTTCAGTACTCTCCCACTAGTGTGAATGAGTGATGGAGACTTAGTCCAGGAAGATATGGAAATTACGTACTACCGTAATTGTTGATCTTCTTGGACAGTCTCCATCACTCATTTCAGCTCACCCACCATCCCCTGGGTTCACTGCTTTCTTTCCTGGTCTTCATGGTCCTGTGGTCCAGACTGTGAAGACATTGTTCTTTGACCCTTCTTGCAAGGGCCATCTGGGTCCTCTCGGGCCCAGAAAGTCAGGATAAGTTATTTTCATTAGTTACGCTGCACCTCCTCGGTCGAAAAGGTGCTGAGGAAGTTAAAGGATCAACGCCGAGATAGCCTACACAGGCGCGAGCTAGTGTCGCGGTGCCATGCATGCGTGGTCCTGTCTCGGCGCTGACCCTTCTGAAAAATTTTGGCTCCCGTTTGGTCCTAACACCTCTGGTGCTATCCCACTAGTGTGAATGAGTGATGGAGACTGTCCAAGAAGATCAACAGTTACGGTAAGTATGTAATTTCCATTTTCGGGAAGAGATGATGGAGTCAAAGAACTTTGGTCCAATCTGGGGACATTACAAGAAAGACTAGATGAGGCGGACCATCAGATGGCTACTAATTCGGTTCGCCTCGACTGCTTCAAGACTACTGGAACCAGCTTGGCTCATACTCAACTCCAGATGGTTCTCTGCCAGGAAGATGCGGAGGCTTTGACCGTGAAAAAATGAGAATATAAAGGTTCGGAGAAGCGAGGAAGGCCAGGATATGTCAGCCTTCCTCGACCATTCTTGTGCTCCACTTTGGATCTTGGACTCGAATACCCAAAGATAATAGAACTGGGCTAAGCAAGGGTGCTGGGCTGAAACCCAGAGCGCCCTATTGCTAGCCCCAGTCCACTGTAGCCTGCTTTTTGAACTTTGCAGTGAGAGATCATGTGCTACAGAAAGCCTGGTAAAAAAACACTGATGTAAGGGTACAAAATAATTTTATTGATAACAACTATCTTACCACTCAGAAAAATTACGTCTGGAGTGTGGCGAGCTATGCCACTGCCAGTCAGATGTACAGATATATGGTGTTATATTTTATGTATGTTTAAACTGCCACAAGGAAAATGGATGAAAGGGGATATATTTATATATATATATGTGTGTGTGTGTGTGTGTGTGTGTATGTATAATGTATATGTGTGTGTGTGTATATATATATATATATATATATATATGTGTGTGTGTGTGTGTGTGTGTATATATATATATATATGTGTGTATATATATATATTATATGTGTGTGTGTGTGTGTATATATATATATATATATATATATATATATATATATATATATATATATATATATATATATATATATATATATATAGAGAGAGTGAGACTGGATTTTTAAAATGTTTGACCTTCCTCTGACCTAACGGGGGGACGTTTGCTGGGTAGGAAGCCAAATTACTTCAAAGGCTGAGCTGCTCGACAAGAATATGGCTGGCCCAGTAGCGCTGAGGGCTGAGGTGCTGGACACCACATCTTGCGCCGCGCTGGCAACACGGGTTCGGATACGGATTTGGGTTGCTTGGGGGTCATCGGGGAGGGAGAGGATGGAGCGTCTGAAGACAGCGCTCCCCACCCTTTGGGGAGGGTTTCGGGGATGTTCAGTGTCCTGGCGGCCCCCGATGGTGACGGGGGCATTGCAGGACTACCAACTAATGTGGTGGGCTGGGTGAGACAGACGCCAGCAGCTTTGCCATGTGCTAGGGTGTTAGTGCACGTCGCAATTCGAGGGGGGAAGAACCTCACAGGGGGAAAAGTGAAAATACCCTCTATGGAGCCACAGAAATGAAGGGGGCTCCAGGGGCAGGCCACATCCCATGACTGGCCCAGCACACCTGGGATCTCCCCAGGCACCAACCCGACTTCCAGGTAGGTCCATTTGAGTCTGTAAGGTCGTCACGGGAAGGCGGACCCTCCCCCGGGGGTAACTTGGTTGCCGGGGGACTTGACTCACTGGAGTGTTCTGGTGGGGAGAATACTGGCAGCAAGGGTTCAGGCGGGGATGAGACGCCTAGCCGAGAAGAGTTCTTCGGAAGGATGCCGGTCTTTAGGGCGATAAAAGAAGTGTGGGGGGGGCAAGGATATGCAAAATCTGTTTGCCTGGAATAAACCCTGCACTTCAAGGGGAGACTTTGGTTCCGGAAACTGTTACAGTATATTACATCTCATGGGGTGAAAGGACAAGAAAATCCTTTCTGGCAGACCTGTGTGAATTTGTTTACAGGTCTTCAAGTACCTCAAGGAATAAATAGGGTAAACATGGAGGATCTTTAGACTAAAGCAGGAGGCATCACCAGAGGGCATGGTTTGAAGTTGGAAGGTGGAAGGGTGAGGGGAAAAGAGGAGGAGGTTTTCACTGAGGGGTGGTGGACCCTTGGAATGCTCTGCCTGGTGAGCTGGTTCAGAGATCCACAGTGGAGAGCTTTAAGAGAGGGTGGGACAGACACAGAAAGTGGATGTATCAGATGATAGCCTGTCGGGGGTGCGGATGGATGATAGGGGTTTCTGGAGCACAAGGGATGGGAGGTCTCGGCACCCAACTAAGGATCTAGGTTCGAGCAGACTTGATAGACCATAAGGCCTAATCTGCTGGCAAATAGTATGTATCCATTGTATTATCAATAAGACAGTGAGTCTTCAAAGCAGCCAGAATACTGGGTTGTGGGGAAAGAACAAGAATGACATCTACTGGCCTAAAAGAAAAGGCCACCTCGGAATCGGACAGTTTTTTTCAGATTGGACCACAGATATATAAGACCCTCTACAGAGCACATTTGAGGACACTTTGCTTTTGGACACTCTTCTGACCACAAGAGAACAACTGCCAGCAGACACAGAAGAAGCAAGACTGCTACAGAGAGGACTGAAACCTTTGAAAACCCATTTATTTTTTCTGGACTTTAATTCACTGTGAACATTAAGGTAGAATTTTAGATACGTTATAGTGCATTTTTCATGTATATTTTCCACTTATATTTGTGTTATTCTGTGACCAAATTGATAAAACCTTTTCGTTGTAATTGTATGATAATTATTTTGTAAAACATTTGTTTTTAAGAAATGTGCCTAGGCGTGATTGTTATATTGTGTGTGTGTGTGTGTGTGTGTGTGAGTGAGTGAGATTGTGGAAGGTTCAGTAATAATCTGTGTCTAAACTGTTATTGCTAAGGGTTGCTATCATAAGCTACCAGATCGAACAAGGGTCTGAAAAGGGAAAGTCTGGGTAAAGATGGTGGGAATACCACAATCTCAAGGAAGGGTCTGTGGGGATTTGAGCCAAGCTATTTCACGCCGTGTGGGAGAAGGCAGAATCAGGGTTACAACGCTACCCCAAAGAGGTTGTAATGCCTGGATCTTCCCCCTTTGTGTAACAACCTAGAAGGGTTCGTATTTGGCTACAAGACTCTAGACTAGTATTGTACCCTGATCCAGAGTAAAGGGATGACCCTGGGACTTTGTGGCGAGTGTTCAGTTGTGAACTCAGCGAGCATTCTAGAGATGACATGAAGAGGTATCCCCTGTTTTCCCCCTTCCTGTCACGGATTGCACCTAGGGGTAGGCACTGTGAGCTCAGTGGACCTGACCTTCAGGAGTGGGTTCGTGACAGGAATACTTCCTGTTTCCTTGTGTGCATTCAAACAACTTAAAATTTAAAACTCCCTACCCAGCTAAGTTGGTAGCTCAGTTTTCATCAGGACAGCAGGTGTATGCCACCGAGGAGGCCAAGAAGGGCTTGCAAGGCAGGGGATTTTGGTGAGCTTGGTAATCAAAACCAAGATGGGAGAGAACAGGCTGCAGCCAGTACATCAGATAGAGTGGTGAACAGGAGGGGCCCCAGGACTCTGGTGCCTTTGACTGAGATCATGAAACAACTTCAGAAGTTCCGGTTTCAGTCTCCGTTCCTTGAAAGGAAAATATTATTTTGCCAGAACTTCTGGTCAAGAGACACTTGGAGCATCAGGTTGGTGGTAATCAGGTGGGGGGACAGCATGGGAGGCTATGTCATGCATGGTGCCCTCTCAGATTGTCCCAGGTATTGAAACCGGTAGTGGGTCCTGGCTTCTTCAGGTGGTAGGGCACAACAGGCCTGGCTGGAGTGCTGTGAGCTGCCTGGGAACTGCGGGCATTGCGGTGTTACGGGCCTCTGTGTGACCCGCCCCTCCATCTCTGCTTCTCTGTGGCCTGACGATCTCATGGCTTGGAGAAGGGCTGGACAATTATATTTTAGCTCTAATTCTCAAGTTGAACTGCACAGATGGAGCAGCTAAGTTAGTGATTTTCCTTAAATAGGTACAGCCATACTGCAATGGGACATGAACACTCCTCTTGGAAACAATGTAAATTCAGTGGAGTCTGCTTTAAAAGTATAGCCAACCCCGGTGGTGCTCTTGGCACATATGGCAAAGAAGAAGAGCTGAATGGATGCTAAAGGGAACCTAATTTACTGCCGGGTTACAGGAAGAGACGGCTCCTGGAGTCTGAGTCAATAAAATTGTTCCTGTGTTCTCCCCCTGCTTGCAATAAATGACAAGACATTTCTTGAACTAAGTACAATATAGGGGAGAACTGACAATCCTCCTGGGGTCAATCCCTGTGGAAGGGGGACTGGGATTGGAGCTTGCCATCATTTGTACTTTCTTTTATATGGGAGCCTAGTCCCTGGCATCCATAGCTACTGCCCAGCTCAGCTTGCCCAGAGCGTGCATTACAAACTGACCACTCACCTAAATAAAAATTGAGACTTTGAAGGCCCCAGGGGCAATAACTTTGCCTTTATGTATAACTTTGATTTTGTTGGCTCTAGCCTAATGTGTTTCTTCCTTTTCCCTCTAAGAATAGCTGGATGGTGGGGGTGGGGGTGGCTATATCTGAGGAGCTGTGGTCCTGATATTGGTCCAGGGTCGGGCATTGGATTTTCTCCCTGGTGGCCCTTCCCAGAACATTAGAGGGGGGTTGCGTATCACTTCTCCTCTCTCTCGGGGAGAGGGGCATTCGTACAAGATACTATTACTTGAGAGGTTCCTGCAGAAGGTCTTAACAAGTAGGACTCGCCCCCTGGCATCAGGACCATGCAGCAAACTTAGCAACTACTTAATCATCTGCGAGGACTGCCCCTGGCGTCAGGTGCAGGGGCGTCAGCGTGACTATAGAGGCTGTCCCGCCTCAATTCTTTCCTGCCATCGACCTGACTCGTGGACCTCGCGGTGAAACAGCTACAGTCACCTGCCATTTTTGATGATATACCGTAGTTTTTTTCTCCCTCCGGCGTTGCATGTCTTCACATCACCCCAAGAAAAAGTGCTTCAAGTGCGGCACGCAGATCTCGTACGGGGATGACAACTCCCACTGCGTCCTCTGCCTGGGGCCTAAACACAAGGCCGCCGATTGTTCAGTCTGCCAGGCTTTCAACCAGGCCATGCGCACTCATCGCCAGAGGACCCTCGATGTCCACTTATTAAAACAACGACTGGCATCGATGGAAAAAGAGCTCCAGGAGCTGAGGGAATAATCATCACCACCTGCCCTGGGGGGAGAGAAGGAGAAACGCTGGGAATGGAGCCGTTCTCCGAGGAAAAGCCGCCATTTGGCAGCAACCGTCATCTATTCCTGTGGTTTCTAAGAAAGCCAACAGGACTTACTACCCCTTGTAAGGGGTTTCCCACTTAACGGCACAACCTGAGCTCAATTCTATCATAATCACTGCAGCCCACGATAGATTGGCCCAGCCCAAACATCTCAGTGCCTCTCCTCCTGACAAGGAGTCGAAACAAATGGACAAATATGGATGCAAGGTCTGTACCTCCTCTACCTGCGCCATATGTTCGCTCAACTACGTAGCCCACATGGTAGCTTTGCAAAAGTCGGCTCTGTCCGACCTGGAAAAGGACATCCAAGAAGTCCCTGACGAACAGCACAGGAATAAACATCTGGACAAAATCAGAATGAACAAATTGTCCTGCCGCCATGCTCTGCGAGCCACTTATGACTTGGTCGACTCAGTGGCACGTTGCATGGCTACAGGCATCTGTCTGAGATGCCTGGCCTGGCTCCGTCTCACAGATTTGGCACTGGATGTACAGAGCATCCTCCTGGACACCCCATTCAGGGGTACAGTTCTATTTGGAGGTGACACCAAAGATATAATCACCGAGCTACAAGAAAGCAGCAAATCCCTGAAGGATGTCCACTCTATATATCGGATCAGGTCAAAAACCCAAGCAGAATTTTCATCATCCCCAACGAAAATGGAACAAACAGAACCAGGGCAGATGCCAAAACAAGCATTGGGCCCTGGTTCCGGCCTAACCCCGCAGGATAAGTTTCCAAGGCAGCCAGTGGGGCATGGCACCCTCCCTCCGTGTCCTGATTTCAGGCACCCCCCATTACCTTACCTCCCGTGGAGGAACCTGAGGGGAAGATTCGGCCTCCACCTGGAAGGTGTAACCGCAGATCGTGGGTTTTACAACTGGTATGAGGGTCACTCTATAGTTTCTGAACAGACCCTGAGCAACCCGCCGGGCAGGTCTCATTACCGTCAGGACAACAGAGTTGTTCCTACGGAAATTCAAATTCTACAAAAATCAGCTATAGGCGGGTTCAGCAGCACACAAACAGGAAGGGATTTTACTGCATTTTTCTAGTGCCCAAAAGATGGGAGATCTCAGGCCCATCCTAGATCTCAGCATGCTCAATCTCTTCGTAGAATACAAGAGGTTCCATGCTAACCCTCCAGGGACTCTTGCCCTTGCTCCAACAAAACAATTGGCTGTGTTCCCTGGATATGCAGGATGCTCACCTACATATCCCAATCCTCCTGGCCCACCACCGCTTTCTGAGATTCTCCTTTCAGGAGGAGCATTTTCAGTTCAAGGCCCTTCCCTTTGGCCTCTCCTCGGCACCTTAGGTTTTCTCCAAGTGTCTTGCGGTGGTAGCGGCGACCTTGCGTCACCAGGGCATTTATGTGTTCCCATACCTGGACGACTGGCTGAATTCAGCTCCATCCCAGGACAGTCTGAAGGATTCCCTTTTCTTCACCCTAGACCTTTTCTCCAGACTTGGCATTACAGTCAGTTACCCCAAGTCTCAACTGTCACCCTCCCAGCGCCTCCAATTCATAGGGGCAGTGCTGGACACGGTCTAGGGCAGGGCTTTTTTGCCCACAGACAGGGTGGAGACCCTTATCCTTGAAACAGCACTAGTGACCTCCTCTCGTTGGACCCCAGCGCGCTCTGTCCTCCGACTGTTGGGACTGATGGCGGCCGCCATACCCACAGTCCCACTTGCCAGACTGCACATGAGGGTGACCCAGTGGCCCCATGGTATCAGTGCTTGGATGACATGGACCAGAAGGTTCTAGTCTCCAACAGTCTGCAGAGGGATCTCCTCTGGTGGCAGGATCCATCCAACCTTTCAATGGGGGTTCCATTTCACTCCCTGTCCCCCTCCATGACCCTTTATGACAGATGCCTCGAACCACAGATGGGGTGGTCCACCAGGGAGACCATCGAACACAAGGAACATGATCTTCCATGGAGGAGAATCTTCACAGCAGCATCCTGGAGAAGAGAGTAGTGTTCTGTGCTCTCCAAGCCTTTCAGCCCCTCTTAGTTCTGGGAACACTTCTCATCCAGACCGACAATATGACAGCGGTCTGGTACAACAACAAGCACCCGTTCATACCCCCTTTGCAGGGAAGCGATGTGGGTGTGGTAGTGGGCTGTCCAACATGGCCTGTTCTTGACAGCGGTCCATGTTCCAGGTGTTCACAACATTCTGGTGGGCAGTCTCAGCTGCTCGGGCTCATGAGTGGGAACTAAAGCAGGAGGTAGTGGAAGATCTCTTCCTTCAGTGGGGTCGGCCAGAAATAGACCTCTTCGCCTCCCCATCCAACGCAAAACTACCCAGCTTTTGCTCGCTTGTTCCTGCGCGTGTTTTTTTTTTTTTTTTGCGAGATGCACTGTCTCTGTCTTGGACAGGGAGATGTCTGTACTCTTTCCCTTCCTTTCCTATTCTGCAGAAGGTTCTGCTGAAGCTACAGGCAGAGGGGGCACACATGATTCTCATTGTCCCCTATGGCCTCGGCAGATATGGTTCCCCCTGCTGCAACAGCTAGTGATGGAGTCCCCAGTACCTCTACCTCTCTTTCACGACCTTCTGTCCCAGGAGCAGGGCACCCTGGTACATCTGAGCCTCAGATCATTCCACCTTCATGCGTGGCACCTCTGGACATAGCGGTTTCTTGTTATGGCGTCTCCTCTAGAGTCACTCAGGTCATAGTTGAGGCCAGGAAGCCATCCACTAGATCCACGTACGCTATGAAGTGGAAAAGATTTTCGATCTGGGCCACTGCCAAAGGCCTAGACCCGTTTTCCTGCCCGGCTTCCCAGGTCCTCGAGTACCTCTTGCACCTGTCAGAGTTGGGCCTCAGTTATTCTTCTCTGAAGGTCCATCTCTCTGTGGTTTCGGCCTACCACCTTCCGGTTGAGGGCAAAACCCTAGCTCAGCTAGAAGTTTCCAGAACTTTCCTGAAGGGGATCCTTAACCTCAGACCTCTGGTCTGGAATCCTCCCCCGGGATCTTAATTTCATTTTAGAGAAACTTACTTTGCCCCTTTTTGAGCCGGCAGCAAGTTGTGATATGCGTTACCTTTCATGGAAAACGCTATTTTTAGTTGCTATCATTTCGGCTTGAAGAGTTTTGGAGCTTCAGGCTCTAGTTTGTAAGGAGCCATTTTTTTTTAAATTTTCCACAGAGACCGGGTGGCTCTGTGGACTAACTCTTCCTTTCTTCGAAGGTAGTCTCGAATTCACCCCAAAATCAGAATGTAGAACTGCCAGTGTTCTGCAGAGTACTCAGTTGGAAATATCTCCTGCACACCTCAATGTGCACAGGAATTTGAGATATTACGTCTCAAGGACTAAGGAGGTTTGTAAGTCGGATCAACTCTTCATAGCTTTTGCTCCCAAGTGCCAGGACAAGGCCATTTCCAAACAGACTTTGTCTAGGTGGCTGGCTAATTGTATCCATTACATTTACCAGAAGTACAAGAAGCCCCTTCTGGGGGTGGTCAAGGGCCACTTGACTAGCGGAGTGCTGCTTCTATTGCCTTCCTTAGAAATGTGTCCACTGCGGACATCTGCACAGTGGCCACTTGGTCCTCCATCCACACCTTCACGAAACACTATAATCTGGGCATTGCTTCTAGGCGCAGGGCTGACTTTGGTCTAGCAGTCCTGCAAGGACTTCAGTCATGAGCAGACTGTCATTGGCAGACATTTCCTCCTCCCGGAACCTAGTTTGCAACTCTTTCTGTTTAGTTAGCTGCTTGGTATTCAGTCCTACTTGTGAAGACCTACTGCAGGAACCCTGTCTAAGTAAGATATAACAGTTACGTAAGAACTTACTGTAACAGTAGATCTTCGAGACCGGTTCCTGCAGTAGGTCTAGATTTCCAAACCACCTTCCCCCAGCTTGTGTGTTTTTTGCTCTTTATTCCCTTCCCAGGACTTTGTTTTATCTAGGGCTCAGGGTATCAGGAGTTTTCACTCCTCTCTCCTGCTTCCTCTTTCAAGGTCTCCAGCGGGAGAACTGGAGGGCGGGCGGGGGACCGCCCTTATTTATAGTCATGCTGACATCCCATCACCTGACGCCGTGGGCAGTCCCCCGTTGACGATTGCTAACTACAAGTTTGCCGTGCGGTCCTGACGCCAGGGGGCGCAGTCCTACTTGTGAATACCTACTGCAGGAACCTCTCTCGAAGATCTTCTGTTACGGTAAGTTCTTATTTAACTGATCTTGCTTCGAGATACAGCTCTTACGGCAGGTTACACCATTAGGACTGAAGCCAGCGTCAGGACCCGCAAAATCTTCTAAGCTAGCAGTCTTCAGCGAGACACTTCCGACATCGGTCCGCCCCGAAGTCAGGTGTAGTACCTCAGGGCCGGTCCCGCCAGAATTCCCAGTTCTTTCCGCCGTCGACTTGCATGTCTCGACCTCGGTCAGTACCTAGCAGCGATGCCTGGAAAAGTTCTTTTCCCGTTTCTCAAACTGGAAACTCTATTTTCATCGAATCGTCTGCCATCTGATGTCCTCTCCAACATCCGCGGAGGGCCATCCATCAAAGTGTGCCTGTGGGAAGCAAATTCCCTTTAAAGACCCGCATTCGGCCTGCGTGCGGTGCCTAGGCTAGGACCACGACACCCGGGCCTGCTCCTTCTGTCAAGGCTTTAACAGTCGGACCCGGATCCGTCGTCAGAAGGCCCTCCAAGCTTACCTTCTAGAAGAGAGATTGAAGGCCATGGATTCTGCCTCCAAGGGGGAATCATCTGAGAAAGCCCGCCGGCACCTCGAAAAGCACAGGGAGAGGGTGAGGTCTAAATCCCCTTCTAGGGCTTCAGACTCTCATAGCTCCGGCTCCCGGTCCGATCGCTCGCCTTCCCGGGCCTGCTCTCAGCCTCCCCCAGTCGCGGTCAAGTCATCCTCCGGTTCCTCCACTTTGCAGCCTGTTTCGACCTCCAGGCCTTCTTCCTCTTCGTCCAAGGCCTCGCTGAGGTCAGGGGACCGCCATCACCACAAGTCCGGCTCCACTCCTCGGCTCCCGATGTCTGGTCGGTGGTCTTGCCTCCCTTCACCCAGCGGAAAACCAAGGCTGACATCGCTCAAGAGGCGTTGGACCCGTCGGCCCACCCAATGTCAGCCAGCACCACGGTCAGGACCCGGCGACATGCGCGCCCATTGCGGTCAGGCCTTCTCCACTACGCCGGCTGGGGACCGGCGCCCACCCTAGCAGAGAGAACCCCTCGCCACCTACCGGCGTCGGCCAGGAGGCGCTTACGGAGGCGTTGACTCAGCCCGAGGACCGGGTGGGCGAACCGGTCCTGTCAAACCCCGAGGAACCCTCTCCCGAACCAGAGACCCCTGGGGGGCCGACGCCGGAACCCGACCACCGGCGCCCGGCCCGTCGTCGGGTCTCAATATTTCTGAGGTCAAGGAGCCGTTTACCTTTTGGTGGGATACCATAAAAAAGGATGTGGTTCCCACACCTCCTCGTCTTCCTCCTCCACCCGTGACTCCACCGACCCCAGCGCCCCCCCCACCCCATCCGGGGCAGCAGGCCGAGTACCTTCCCCCCAGGAGCCTGCAGAATCTCCTAGGGGCAGACTAGAAAAGAGGAGACCTCCGTCCAGATCTTCTTCAGGGTCACCCAGCCCTAAGAGACCCAGAAGACGCCGCCACTCGCCTTCGATGGAGGATTCGGGATCGGACTTCTCAGACAGATCCAGATCTTCTTCTCCCATCAGCGTCCCTCTCTGGACCCCGTGAGCTCCGAGATCTCCTCCGGATGACCCGCTTCGTTCTCTGAGATTATGAGGCATAGCCAAGAGAATATGGGCTGGGGCGCGAAGGAACTTGACCCGAGGCTCGCCTCGCACGCTGTCTTTGGCAAAGGACCCTGAAGCCTGTGGTGGTACCGCCCTTGGTGGACGCCATGTGGCGTCACCAGGCAGGCGTGGAAACGTCCACATTCGCTCCTGGTGATGCGAAGAAGGCTGACCGCCTGTACAAGGCCCTAGGGAGGACCAGTACTTGGCATCTCATCCTCTGGCCGATTCCCTGGTCATTACAGCCTCACATGACCGGTCCCAGAGCCGCAACATCTGAACACCCTGCCACGGACCCAGAGTCCAAGCAATTGGACCAGGATGGGCAGAGCGCCCGTCGCTGCTGCAACCTGCGCCGTGGGTCCCTCAACTATCTCACCCACATGTTCCAGTTCAGAATGCCTTGTGGAGCAGGGACTAGAGCTGGCAGAAAAGATGCGGAAGGTGAGCAGAAGGAAGAACGCTTCAGCTGCTCCTGCGAGGTTCAGACATGGGCCAGGTGCTTGAGCTGCGTGTATGACTCTCGGACTCTTTGGCCAGAGCGGCAGCCTTGGCGTATGCCTCAGAGAGACACTCAGTAGCTTCGTGTCTCGGATTCACCCTGGGCGTCAGAAGAACATACTGGGCGCCCCATTCCATGTGAAGTTCTCTTGGTGAGTCTTGGAGAAGGTTCCGCCAAGCTTCAGGAGGCGGAGGCTTTGAAGTCTGTCAACCATGTACAGACCCAGGCCGGTTCCTTCGTAGGAACCAGAGCCGTTTTCGCAGCTGGACGCAGAGACAACAGTCCCGTTCTGGTACGCAACAGAGGGGCTCCTTCTCCCGAAAAGCCCAGGGGAAGTTGTCCTCAGGCAGAGGCCAACACCCCGCTAAGTTGGCCCAGCCTGCAGGACCCTCAGCCACCACAGCATTACTCCTTCCCGGCCCCCGGCCCTCAGGATTAACGGGACACCAAGGTCGGGGGTCGTGTGTAGACCACCTGCCAGGGTGGCAGTCTATTACCACCAACAGGTGGGTACTCCAGTTATTGGTCAAAAAGGCCACTTTATAGAATTAGTGGACGAGCCCACTCACAAGGCCTCCCTTGCTCTTCCGCTACTCGGTCAGCACAGATCACTTATCAGGCAAGAAGTACTGCGCTTCTGCAAAAGGGTGGTGGATCGTCCCGGAGAACAGAGAGAGCAGGCTACTATTCCACTTCTTTCTGGTTCCAAAAAAAGGGGACCTCTGTCAATATTGGACCTCAGCGACCTCAATATGTCGATCGCCTACAAGCGATTTCACATGGTGACCCTCAAGGCTTATTCCCATGTTGAAGCATTTTAGCGTCACTGGACATGCAGGGCGCCTACCTACATCCCCATTGCTCAAGCGCTCGGAGGTTCCTGCACTCAAGTTTCTCGGCCACCACTTTCAGTTCGGGCACTTCCTTTCAGACTGTCCGGCCCCAGGGTCTTTACCAAGTGCATAGCGCAGTGGCAGCATCTCTAAGGAGACAGGGCCACTGTGTGTTCCCGTACCTGGATGACTGGCTTCTCATGGCCGCCTCCAGAGAGGCACTGTTGTTGGCTGTCCACAACACCCAAGCTCTTTTCAGTCGCTGGGCATTCTTATCAACTCGAAAGTCTCTCTGGTACCGTCCCAGAAGCTGCAGTTCATAGGCGCAGTTCTGGACACCGTCAAGGAAGCTTTCTTCGAGGACAGGCGGGCGTATCAGGTCCTCATCAGGGACCTTTCAGCAAAAGACCGTCCCTGCCAGACTGGTCCTTTGCCTGCTCGGACATATGGCTGCGGCCATTCCAGCCCGTCCGATGGCAGGCTCACATGCGGGTAACCCAGTGGATGCTGAAAGTGCAATGGGATCAAAGGCAGACCATATGCAGCCGGTCAGAATCAGAAGGCCGTGATTGGGACTGGCAATAGTGAGCTAGACAGGGATGCTCTCCGTGGGTGTCCCGTTTGTAGCACCGTCCCTTGAGGTACTCCTCCACAGATGCCTCAGGGCTGGAGTGGGGGGCACACCTGAACGGGGTGAGGTCCCAGGGAACGTGGACCCCTCAGGAAGCTCACCTCCATATCAACATTCTGGAGATGAGGGTGGTCCTATATGCCCTGCAGGCCTTCCAGTCAGAAATTCCACCGAGTACTCTTCTGCTTCAAACAGACAATACGGTGATGTATTACCTCAACAAACAAGAGGCACACACTCTTACCCCTTTGCAGGAAGCTATGAGAGTGTGGGAATGAGGTGGTCGACACGGCGCAAGCCTGATTACAGTTCATGTTCCTGGAGTGGACAACACAATCATGAGCGGCCTGAGTCGATCCCAGGCCAGAGTCCACAGTGGGAACTTCTTCAGGAGGTAGCAGAGGATCTGTTTCTTGATGGGGCACTCCAGAATTGGACTTGTTACGCTTCCCATCCAGCAAAAACTGCCCAATTTTGCTCGCTAGATCCAGGGCCTGGTGTTTTTGAGAACCGTTGTCCTTCTCCTGGGCGGACAGATTCCTCTCGCTTTCCCTCCTTCCCGTTGATCAGAGTTCTTCTCAAACTTCGCAGGGAGCACGCAACAATGATCCTGGTAGTGCCTTTCTGGCCCAGACAGATCTGGTTCCCTATGCTAACGCAATTGCCCCGGGAACCTCCACTCCCGTTGCCCATCAGCTCTCATCTGCTGTCTCAAGAGGAGGGTTCGCTAGTCCATCCGGACTTACGCTGTCTGAACCTGCATGCCTGGCTCCTCCAGACATAGCCTTTATGCGACACGGGGTCTCGCAAGAGGTGGCGGAAGTCCTTTCTGCTGCCAGAAAGCCGGCAACGCATGCGACGTACGCCATGAAATGGCGCTGGTTTTGCCTGTGGTCTCAGGCACGCAGTCTCTCCCCTTTAGAATGCCCAGAGAAATCAGTCCTAGAATACCTGCTTTCCCTCTTTCACTCAGGCCTTGCCTACTCCTCTATTAAGGTTCACCTCTGTGCGATTTCGGCCTACCACTACCCGATAGGTCAACGCACAGTGGCACAACTCGATGCCTCTCGTGACTTTCTGAGGGGGGTGTTACACCTTAGACCACCCATCAAGGATCCCGTCCCTCCTTGGGACCTACTCTTCGTCCTGGAGCAGCTCACGCTGCCCCCTTTTGAGCCTGCCGTAAATTGGGAGCTGGCGTTTTCTGTCGTGGAAAACGTTATTTTTGGTTGCTGTTACGTCAGCAAGGAGAATCTCTGAGCTACATGCCCTCATGTGTAAGGAACCTTATTTAATTTTCCACCAGGACAGTGTGTCCCTGAGGACGAATCCTAAATTCCTGCCTAAGGTGGTCTCAGCCCTTACCCTAATCAGGACATCGATCTGCCGGTGTACTTCCCCAGGTACACCAACAGAGGAGAGGCACTGCTTCACACCCTAGATGTTCACCGCTCCTTAAGATACTACTTGACCAGGACCAAACAGCATCGCAAATCCGAGCAGCTGTTTATCTCCTTTGCTGAGAGGATGTTGGGCCAACCAGTCTCAAAACAGACCCTTTCTCGCTGGCTTGTCCAGTGCATTTCTTTTTGCTACAACCACAAACAGAAGCCCCTTCGGGCACAGTCCGAGGCCCTCGACTAGGGGGTGGCTACTTCTGCAGCTGCTCGTGAGCGTCTCCACTTCGGCCATTTGTGCCTTGTAGCTACATGGAGCTCAGTGACACCTTCATTAGGCATTACAGCCTGGACATCGCCTCACGGCGGAGAGCAGGTTTCGGCCTCGCCGTTCTACAGGGTCTCCTGTCCTAGAGTCAGGATTTTCAAGATCTCCCTGTTACGCCTACTCCCAGAGTGTCTATAGGCGCTATTGCTTGGTAATTAGTCCTAATGGTGTAACCTGCTGCAAGAGCTGTATCTCGAAGTAAGATAGTACAGTTACGTAAGAACTTACCGTAACAGTAGATCTTCGAAAACGGCTCTTGCAGCAGGTACCTTCCCGCCCACCATTCCCCCTTGGAGGAGGTTAGGCCTAACCAGGCTTCGGCAGGAGCTTTCTTTCCTTTGTCCTTCTGAAGGCGGATCCTTGGTCTCCACTTCTGATGTCATCCAGTGGCTGGAAGTCTCCGGTGGAAGAACTGGGAATTCTGGCGGGACTGCCTCCTTATGTACTACGCCTGGCGTCGGGGGACCCGGCGGTCGGGCGATCCCGCGCTGAAACTGCTAGCTAGAAGATTTCTCGTGGGGTCCTGACGCCAAGCTGGTTTCGGTCCTAATGGTGTAACCTGCTGCAAGAGCTGTTCTTGAAGATCTACTGTTACGGTAAGTTCTTACATAACTGTACTTTATTTCTCACTGGTCCCCTAGAATGGTAATGGGGAGCAATTGTTATAAATGAATAGACATTATTCATGATGGGGGGTGCACTATTTTTTATTTTTTGGTTCAGTGTGGTCAATATGAACCCTTGGAGTTGGTTGGATCCTCTCCCTAGAAACTATGCTGCTCCTTTCAATGAGATTGAATAAGACATGCGGTCAGAAGGTTCAAGCACTGACAACACAATGAAGTCAGGGTCTGGTGGAAGGTGTCCACCATAGCTGGGACACTGGAGTGAGGGCCATAAAGGGGGGGAATGTGGGGCAGGGGAATAGTGGGAGGTGAATATGATTATTATAGGGAAAATGTGGTTGCACTATGGGAAAAGTTGGGCACTCTTCTAACTGCACATTAGCTCAGTCACGGGGGGCTGAAGCTCCTGCTGTGTCTGGCACTCATGGTGCCACCTTTACATTTTTCTTTGCCTACTCAGCATGCGTATATTGTTTGGGGACCTTTTAGTCCCTATGGGGCTTTTCACGTTGTACATGATACATACCCTCTGCCCTGAAGGGATCTCTGTTCTTGGATCTGCCCTTACGTGGAGGTGGAGGTAGTTCCACCTCCGTTTTGGAAGTCAATTTGTATTAAAGTTTTGGTTACAACAGGTTGTTGTTCCTTTCCCATATAAAGGGGAAAAGGCGTTTATCTCTGGGGGAGGAATGTTGGTTGGGCGTTGTTCACTAACTAGTTAGGGCGTGGTTGCAGGAAAGCTTAGCACGCCTCGCCTCTCTTTTTAATTAGTTGAAAAAGAGGCACACACTAGAATGGTTGGTTGTGGAACATTCTTTATCAAAAAAAAAGGGTGCTCCTCTGGATGGGGCCGTGGCCTCCGGGATGACAAATTCTGGTTCTTCTCCTGGTCTGCTGCATTGGGTCCTTTGGGATGACTGGGGGGTGAGATGGAGGTCTGTTGGTGTTTGTTGAAGAGAGCACTCGAGGGTTTGCCGTTCGGTGGATTTCTCCTTGGTGGGGCAGCACCACCTTCTTCAGGAATCATGTTGTCATCCGTTCCTGTAAAGATGTTTCGCAGAACATTAATGGATTGAACAGTCCTATTAAGAGAACAAGATTCATGCACTATCTTAGAAACATCCAGCAGATTTATATTTTATTCGGAAACCCACTTATCAGAGACTGAACACTTAAAGTTGAGATGGGGACAGAGGTATGAAGTTTATGCATCTTCTCACCCAAATGGTAGATGCCGAGGTAGCAATACTGATTCCCCAGACCACCCCATTTGATATACGGAAAAACTTTGTTCTAGCATCGTGGATATGTTGTTCATCCACACTTTTTGGCATGTCCCTTCCACTTTAAATATTGCCAGAAGTCTTCAAGCTGGCTCCTCCACCCACCCTGGTGGTATATACCTTAGCTGTGCCCCATGACACCAGATTTTAGATTTCGCTGGAGAGTCGGGTTGTCTCCTAGTACTCACAAATTTTGTTGGCCCTGGCTCAAAACCTTGATTATTCCGAAAATCCGTCTAGTTCGCATTAGTGATCGTGACTCGATATCCTCGACTATGGAAGACAAAGTCTTCCTGGATTTCGTCAGTGCCCTTGCGGCCAGAAGATGTCACGCACTGATCCTCACACAATGTGCATCTACTGTCTAGAGTGTGACCATGACACATGGAATCGACTTGTGTCTCACTTTCCATCCTAACTTCCTCGACGACTGTCTCGCCGCGCCTGAAGTTGGGAGGCCGAGAAGCGGAACCCTCCAGTGAAATCCGAGGAGGCTCAGTGGGCGGCTTCCATGGCTATGGGATCCGCTGAGCAGTTGGAATGCATGTAAGCATTCGAAGAGGAAGCGGCTCGGGCTACAGAAATGACTCAGAGCTTCTTGGTTCCACTCAACCTGGGCTCCACCTTCTCGGGTTCTTCCTGAGAGTTGTGCCAATCTCTCCCGACTAAGGAGAGGTCCTCTTGAGCACACAATCCTCTCGATCCCGTAAGTGGGAGAAGGCTCCGGGATCATCTTCATCCCGATGGAGGCGCTCTTGGGGCCGGGAGATCTCGAGCCCCAGGAACACACAGTCCTGACTTCGATTCGAGATTGCTTCTTGACCGCTGGCTTTCTCGGCTTTGCCATCTGATCTGTCCACCGAACTGTTGATCGACGATGTAAAATTGTCATTGACCTGATCGCGATCCTTTATCGCCTCACTCCAGTCAACGATTCTCTTGATCAAACTCCAGTTCTTACTTTCCATAGCGAGGAGATCCAGCCTGCTGGGACTCCCATCGAGTAAGTGGTCCCTGACCCCGGGAAATTGCCGGTCCCGCCGGTGTCTCCTGAGTGACCGGATCGGCCTGTCCGATCTCGATCGAGGTCTTGGACCCCCTTGACCGAAAGGCTGAGGAAGAGCCATAAAAGCTCTAAAAAGAGGTGACGCCATCGGTCGTCCGCGGATGGGGAGAGGCTTCGGCAGAAACTACCTCATGTGGCAGCAGCTGATTTTGACCGGGCAGAAGCTGACCCCGACTTTCACCCCAGCCATTACTTGGCTTTCGCCCCCTAGGCCGAAGCCGACTTCTTTGAAGCTGATCAAGTCGGTTCTCCCGCCTGCGGAGCCGGTGAAACTCTGCAGTTCGGCCTAAATGGTCTCTCCAACGACAGGGTGAACCACCGCCCAAGCAGCCTGTGGTGGGGGACTCCTTCCAAGGAAGACCGGCCAGACACCAGGCTTCTCCAGCGTTTGTCGGTCACTGGAACCCCAGACCGCCCTTGGCAGGTCGAAGGTGACCTGGGCAGTCGACCATTATATCTGGATTCCTTGGATTCGGATGTCACCGGCCTGCATTCTCATCCTGGGGATGACGCATCAGCCGTTGGGTTAGAGACAGAGGAAGGTCCCTCGTCTTTTCAGGGCATTCTTCGCCTCATCTCTGAGTCCACAGGGATGCCCCTCGAGCCAATCCAGAAGAAGGCGGAGTACCCTCTCACGGACATCCTCAAGAGAGGGGGGATACCCCGCTTGAGGCTTTTCCTGTGGCAAAGGCCATTCAAACAACATGAAGTCTTGCTATATTATGACATATGCAGTTTGTCCCAGCCTTAGAACTGCTCTGGAGGTGAAAGAGTTAAAGTCCATACCAGGCATGGAACTTAGAGCGCGAGCTCGGTTGAAAATTCTATCTGTTGTTCTTCAAACTAAAGCTGTCAGGTTCTTTACTCCACCTCACTGAACAGTCGCTCCAGAGATTCCTCCTTCTGCTCGGTTCATTTTGTCTGTTAAAGTATAAAAGTTTTCAGTTTTTTAACCGAAATTAAACCGCAACCGGTCGGTTCAAGTTCTATCTGTGGTATTGTAAGTACTAGATAGGTTTTTACATTTAATTCTGTGTGGAACTTGTAAACATTTTCATCGGCTCGGTTTGAACCGATCAAGTTACTTCTATTACATTACAGTCTTTTAGAAGTGTGGTTCCCGGTTCTTATCGGTTCTAAAAAAAAAACGGATTTAATTACGGTTTTCCACAACCCGTGACAGTTGGGAACGATAGAAGTCTTCTTGGCAGATGGCGTAAGCGAGCAAGTTTCAAACAACATTAAGTCTTGCTATATTATGACAGATGCAGTTTGTCCCACCATTAGAACTGCTCCGGAGGTGAAGGAGTTAACTTCCATGCAGTGCATGGAGCTTAGAGCGTGAGCTCGGTTAGAGAAGCTCTGTTAGGGTGGTTTCAAACCGAAACTGTCAGATTCTTTACTCCGCCTCACTGAACAGTCGCTCCGGAGATTCCTCCTGCTGCTTGGTTCATTTTCTCGGTTTAAAGTGTCTTTTCTCGGTTAAATTCAACCGTGATATTCTTTATTTTTACCGCAAACCGATCGGTTCAAGCTCTGTCTATGGCATTGTAAGTAATAGATAGGTTTTCTGTGTGGAACTTGTAAATGTTTATCGGTTCGGTTTGAACCGATCAAATTGTATTTAAACTTTATTCTGAAGCCTTTTAAGGCTTGTTAGAGTGGATTCGGTTCTTATCGGGTTCTAAAAACGGATTTCATTACGGTTTTTTCCATTTACTCCGTGACACGGTTGGGAACCTATGCTATGCGTCTTTGCTGGCACTGCCATCAAAAGGGCAAGTTTTTGGTTAGGCTGGCATTATGTCTGAGAAACCAAAAGAAAACCGACCCACTGGGTTTCAACACTGTAGTGTCTGTGGGGAAGCCTTTGCCAAGGCTGACCCACACACCACATGTGTTTACTGTCTGGGGTTTGACCACCTCAATGCAGACTGCCAGATTTGCAAGAATTTCCCTGCAGCCACCCTAGATAAGAGAGTTGGTAGGTCTAGAACGAGGAGGGCCAAAAAGTCCGCTGACCAGATAGGGTTCTGCCCGGTTCGTGCTAACCGGACCTGAGGAAGTGCCTCTGACTAGGCCAGACTTCCTCGGGCAAACATAAAGCTGACTCTGAGGAGCCAGTTCCAGCAAAGAGAACTAGAAAGTCAGCAGGTGTGGAGTTCAAAATCCCTTCTCCAACTGCTGCAGAGATAGCCAAGGCAATACAGATTGTCCAGTTACTGTCCCCGGTTCCCTCCGAACCGCCACTATCTGGCAAAAGGTCGGTTCGGTCGGTTCCACCGGTTCAAGAATATGATATAGAAGAGTTTTATGAACCAGAGGAGGGGGAGGATGATTATGATCAGTGTGAATGTGACTTTGAAAGTCTGGATGTGCCCATTGAACCGGACATCTCCCCAGACAGACCTTTAGGTGAATCTCCCCCTAGGCTTGCTGAGTCCCCTTCTCATTTTTTGTTTTATATAAAAGTTGCTGAAACCCTCCAGCTTCCTTTAGAGGAGGCTTTGGATGAGCAAGAGGAGCCTGACTTTGTAGAGATGATGGATATCCCAGAGTCCAGGAGATTGTCCACCCCTTTACATAAATCTTTTAGGAAACAAAATAAAAATTTGAAAAGCTCCTAATTCTGTGCCTCCTGTAGATAAAAAGATGGACAGGAGGTACACTTTATCAGGTCCTGATACAAAATTTCTTTCACAGCAATGCAGTCATGTTGGGAGTAGTTCAGGCTGCAGCCTGTGATAAAGCTAATATTCCCTGGTCCACATCCTCCTGACAAGGACTCAGGAAGATTGATGCCATGGCCAAAAAACAATACATGGCAGCGTCCTTGGGACTCAAACAAGCAAACTATATGGCTTATGTTGCAAGATACCAAAAATCTAGATGGGATACTGTCATGGCCTTAGCCAAACAGGCCCCCGGCCAGCTTGCAAAGGAGCTGGAGCAGGTGGCTTTTGATGGTGTTGAGGCATCTAAGGTGCAATTCCATGCTGCAGTGGATTCTAATGATGTATCCTCTAGAGTCATGGCTACATCTGTAGCTTTTCAGAGATTGGCCTGGCTCAGGTGTACTACTTTGTCACAGGATACCCAGTCTAAGGCTATGGATTTTCCTGTGGTGGGAAATTCTCTGTTTGAGAGCAGACAGAGAATTATATGTGAAAATGGATGAATATAGAACCACTTATAGGAGTGCACAAGCCAAGGAACGCAAGCCACTCCTCAGAGGCAGCCTCTAGGGTAGGGGCAGGCCTTTTCACAGGCCTTTTACCAGACCCAGGCCGCCTCTTCAGCCTATGTTCAGAGGGGGTTCTTCAGAGGGAGAGGCAGACAGGGCACGAGCAGGCCTGCTCCCACCCTCAGCCTAAAGCCCCTGCCAAACAGGCACCTGGATGGGATGCCCAGGGTCGGCTCTCCATTACCTGTAGGGGCAGGCTGGCTTACTGGCTCTAGGACTGGGAGTCTTTAACATCAGACAGGTGGGTCCTGGAAGTAGTGAGCCAGGGTCTGGTTCTCAGCTCAAAAATTTCCAGAGATGAGAGCCAGATCTTTCCACCTGCAAACCCTTTAGAGACTCTTGCTTTGCAAACAGAAGTCTCAACCCTCTTGCTCTCAGAGCTGTAGAAAGGGTTTCTCCCTACACCAGGCAAGGGTCTGTACTCCAGGTACTTCCATACCCCAAAAAAGACAGGAGAGGCGGCCTATCCTGGACCTAAGATATCTAAACAAGCACCTTTAAAACCAAAATTCAAAATGGTGACTCTGGGAATGATTTTACCTCCTAAGGCCAGGGACTGGCTAGCTTCCCTGGACCTCAAGGATGCCTACTTCCATGTTCTTATGAGAGCTCCCATCGAAAGTACCTCAGATTGAACTGCCCTCAGGCCATTATCAGTTCAGAGCAATGCCGTTCGCCTTACCTCTGCTCCAAGGCTGTTCACAAATGTCTGGCAGTAGCAGTTGCTCATCTAAGAAGGCAAAAGATTGCCATCTTTCCCTACCTGGACGACTGGCTCATTGTGGGTCAGTCTCAGACCTGGTCAAATCACACCCATGAGTTACCCAGCAGCTGCTTGTCTCTCTGGGCTTTCTTCTCAATCTTCCAAAGTCAGTTCTGGTACCTGTCCAGGTACTCACATTTATAGACGAGAACTGGACACAAAGCAGGCCAGAGCCTTCCTTCCCCTAGAAGGGTAAGGACCTTGGTGGCCCTGGCCTCGTCCTTCACTCTGCAGGTCTCTCGACCAGCAAGGCATTTCCTGCAGCTCCTAGGACACATGGCTGCTTCCACAGCTGTAGTGCAAGGAGCAAGATTTCAGATGAGGGACATTCAGTTCCATTTGAGAGCCTTCTGGTCTCAAAGAAGAGATCCCCTATCCAAGTTAATCCCAGTGACTTGAACCCTGATCCAGGCCCTTCAGTGGTGGCAGGATCAGAGCAATCTGAGACAAGGGGTGCCTTTCATCCCTCTGTCCCACTCCTTGACCCTTACTACAGATCGTCCCTCTTGGGATGGGGGAGCTCACATGGCGACCTCTCCACCCAGGGGTTATGGTCCCTCAGGATCTCTCCTCCACATCAATCTGTTGGAACTCAGAGCTGTTTTTCTAGCACTTCAGGTTTTTTCTGCATCTGTTCAGAACAAGGTGGTACAGGTCAGAACAGACAACACCACTACAATGTGGTACATCAACAAACAAGGGGGCACTTGGTCTTTGGCCTTGTGCACCGAGGCAATGAAGTTGTGGTCTCTGGCTTATTCTCTGAACACTTCCCTCATAGCAGTTCACCTCCCAGGCAAGGACAATGTCCTGGCAGATGCTCTCAGCAGGATTTCCCAGGGCCATCACGAATGGTCACTGGATCCCTAGTACTGGGATAGTTTTTGCCAGATGGGGCACTCCTCAGATAGATCTTTTTGCAGCCCCAGACAATCAGCTTCCACTTTTTGTTGCAGGCCCCAGTGTTGGGCTCAGTCCCCCTGGATGCCTTTCTCCTCGATAGGGAAGTTTCTATGCCTTCCCCTTCCTCTCCTGTTCAAGGTGCTAGTCAAAATCAGGTCTCAGCCTGCAAGATGATCCTGATTGCTCCAGATTGGCCAGGCAGCCCTGTTGTCCTCCTTCTGTCCTTAGCAGTCCATCTCCCCTGTGCCTCCCCAGGAACCACAATCTGTTAACCTGTGCTCAGGGAGAGTCTGTATCCGAATCTCAATCCTCAACCTCAAGGCCTGGCTCTTGAGGAGTTAGAGTTGCTGATCTACAACTTTCTCAAAGTGTTCTCGAAATCTTGAAAGCCTCTAGGAAGCTCTTCCACCAGGGCTACCTATAACCCAAGTGGAAAAGATTTTCCATATGGTGTTCTGGGAAGCTATATTTCCCGAATCTGCTGATTTACCCACTGTATTGGATTATATGGTCCATCTTAATTCCTTGGGACTGAGACCAGCTACCCTGAAAGTGCATTTGTAGCTGTCTTGCTTTCATTTCAAGCAGGGAAGCCCTGTTCTCTTTCTGCTCACCCTGTATTTTCCAAGTTTTTAAGGGTTGCTTCATACCAATCCTCCATTCAGGGACCCTGCCCTGCTTGGGATCTTAATGTTTGCATTGCTCAGCTGATGCAACCCCTTTGAGCCTCTGTCTTGGCCAGAGCTTAAGTATTTGACTTGGAAAACTGTATTTAGTAGCCATCACTCTGCCAGGCGCATAAGTGAGTTACAGGCCTTATCAGTGGAGACTGACTTTATTTCCTTCACAGGGATAAGGTAGTCCTCAGGACTAACAGGAAGTTTTTGCCTAAGGTGGTTTCGGATTTCCACCTTAACCAATCTATTTCACTTCCAGTGTTCTTCACTGACATTCCTCCTCTGGTGAGTAGGCTGCACAGCTTAGATGTTAAGAGGGCCCAAGTTACTACATAGAGCTGCACTAAGGGTCACAGGTTTGACTCCCTCCAACTATTTCTCACTTATGGTGAGGTTGGGAAAGGGAGACCTGCCACTAAGAGATCCATTGCCAAGTGGATTGTCTCTTGTATCCAATTTGCTATCAAAAACTGGGTAAGGTTCCCCCCTCAGGCCTGAGGGCTCACTCTACCACAGGTACAGCTGCATCTCTAGCTGCTGCTAGAGACATCCCTATCTTGGAGATGTGTCAAGCAGCTACTTGGAAAACAGTACACACTTTCACCAAGCATTACTCCCTGGATATCCAGGCCAGGAGGGATGCTCGGTTTGGCACAGCCGTGCTTCAGAGCCTATTCCCTAAGTAGGTTCTGTCCCCTCCTCGGAGGTACTGCTGTGTAGTCTGCATCTGTCATAATATAGCAAGACTTCATGTTGTTTGAAGAAAAAATTACTCACCTTAGTAATGTTGTTTCTTCTAATGGAGTCCTTCTATATTATGACCTCCCAGCCAACCTGCCCCTCTCAGAACTTCTACTGGTATGTGGGTGGGCAGTCCACTGTTGGCACTTATTGATGCCCCTTTATGTTTGGGATTTGTGTTTTATTTATTTATTTTATCTTGTTGTTTCTGGTCCCCTGACTTGAGTCTTGGTGTTGGGACCAGGAAAATGTGAATATTTTAGTAGCCAGTTGGCTAGTGAGGTTACAGCTTCACACAGAGCCTTAGTGAGTTTTGCTGTAAAGATCTGACGGTTTCGGTTTGAAACCACCAACAGAACTTCTCTAACGAGCTCACGCTCTAAGCTCCATGCACTGCATGGAATTTAACTCTTTCACCTCCGAGCAGTTCTAATGGTGGGACAAACTGCATCTGTCATAATATAGCAAGACTCCATTAGAAGAAACAACATTACTAAGGTGAGTAATTGTTTCTTTTGGTTAAGCTGGCACTATGTCTGAGAAACCCAAAAGAAAAACCGGGCCCACTGGGTTTCAGCATGTGTTGTATGTGGGAAGCTTTGCCAAGGCTGACCCCCACCACATGTGTTTATTGTCTGGGGTTGACCACCTCATTTCAGACTGCCAGATTTGCAAGGGTTTCCTGCAGCTACCCTGGATAACAGAGTTGGTAGACTCAGGGCAGGAGGCTGAAAGTCCGCTGACCGGATGGCCAGCCCGGTTCGTTTCCAACCGAACGGAGGGAGTGCCTCTGATCAGGCGATACTTCCTCGGGCCAAAGGAGAGCCAACTCTGAGGAGTCGGTTCCAGCAAAGAAATCTAGAAAATCAGCCAATAGCTAAAGAAATAAAAATTGTTCAGTCACTCTCCCCGGTTCCGACCAAACCGGCATCATCAGGTAAGCGGTCGGTTCGGTTGGTTCCTCCGGTTCAAGAGTATTATTTAGAGGAATTTTATGAACTAGAGGAGGGGGAAGAGGAGTATGAGGAGAGTGAATGTGGTTTTGAAAGTCTGGATGTGCCCATTGAACCGGACATCTCTCCAGACAGACCTTCAGGAGTGTTCCCCAACCAGGCTTTCTGAGTCCGCTTCTCATTTCATGTTTAAAAAAAAAAAAAGTGGTTGAACCCTCCAGCTCCCTATGGAGGAAGCTGTGGATGATCAAGAGGAGCCTGATTTGAGAAATGATGGATATCCCAGAGTCTAGGAGACTGTCTATTCCTCTGATAAATCTTTTGGAAACAGACAGTAAAGTTTTAAAAGCTCCTCACACCATACCTCCTGTTGATAAAGAGTGGACAAAAGGTATACTTTATCAGGCTCTGATATGGAGTTCCTTACACAACAATGCAGCCACATGTGGGTGGTACAGGCTGCAGCCTGTGACAAGGAAATGTTCCTTAGCCTCTCACCCCTGACAAGGACTCCAGAAAGATAGATGCCATGGCAAGAAACAGTACATGGCAGCTTCTTAGGACTCAGACAGGCTAATTATATGGCTTATGTTGCTAGATATCAAAAATTCAGATGGGATTCTGTTTTAGCTCTAGCAAAGCAGGTTCCTGGCCAGCTGACAAAGAGCTGGACCAGCTGGCCGCCTGATGGTATTGAGGCATCAAGGTGCAATTCCATGCTGCAGTGGACTCTAATGATATTTCATCCAGAGTCATGGCTACATCTGTGGCTCCCTCGAGAATGGCTTGGCTCAGATGTACTAGCCTGTCACAGGATACCCAGACTAAGGCCATGGATTTCCCTGTTAGGGCAACTCTCTGTTTGGGGAGCAAACAGAGAATTACATGAAGAAAATGGATGAATATAGGACCACCTATAGGAGTGCACAGGCCAAGGAAAGGCAAGTCACTCCCCAAAGGCAGCCCCCCCCAAGGGCAAGGGTAGGCCTTTTCATAGGCCTTTTTACCAAGCCCAGGCTTCCTCTTCAGCTTTTGCAGAAGGGTTTCTTTAGAGGGAGAGGCAGACAGGTGCAGGCAGGCCTGCTTCCACCCTTCAGCCTAAAAGTCCTGCCAAACAGGCACCCTGATGGGGCGCCCAGGGCGATTCTCCACTACCTGTGGGCAGGCTTGCTTACTTTGTCCAGGACTGGGAGTCCCCCAATCACAGACAAGTGGGTCCTGGAAGTAGTAAGCCAGGACTGCTTCTCAGCTTCAAAAATTTCCAAAGATGAAATCAGATCTTTTCACCTGCAAATTCTTCAGAGGCTCTTGTCCTGGAGGCAGAACTCTCTACCCTCTGGCTCTCAGAGCTGTGGAAAGGGTTTCACCCCACACCAAGGCAAAGGTTGTACTTCAGTACTTATCCCTAAAAAGACAGGAGAATGACGGCCCATCCTGGATCTCGGTATCTAAACAAGCACCTTTTAAAACCAAAATTCAAATGGTGACTCTGGGAGTTATTTTACTTTTTTAAGGCCAGGGACTGGCTAGTGTCCCTGGACCTCAGGATGTATTTTCTTGTTCTCATCAGAGCTCCCATCAAAAGTACCTCAGATTCGAACTGTCCTCAGGTCATTACCAGTTCAGAGCAATGCCCTTGACCTTATATCTGCCCCAAGGGTATTCACAAATGCCTGGCAGTAGCAGTTGCCCACTTAAGGCAAAAATTGCCATCTTTCCTACTTGGACGACTGGCTCATAGTAGGCAGTCCTAGACCAAGTCAGGTTACACCTTCAAGTAACTCAGCAACTGCTAAATTCTCAGGTTTCCTTCTCAATCTTCCAAAGTCAGTTCTAGAGCCTGTCCAGCTTCTCACCTTCATAGGTGCAGAACTGAACACAAAAGAAGCCAGAGCCTTCCTTCACCTGGAAAGGGCAAGTACCTGATTTCTCTGGCTTCTCCTTCACCCTGCAGGTCTCTCACCAGCAAGGCACATTCTACAGCTCCTGGGACATATGGCTGCTTGACAGCAGTAGTGCAGGAGCCAGATTTCAGATGAGGGACATCCAGTTCCATTTGAGGGCCTTTTGTTCTCAAAGAAAGGACCCTCTAATCAAATTAATTCCAGTGACTCGAACCCTGATCCAGGCCCTTCAGTGGTGGCAGGACCAGGGCAATTTGAGACAGGGGGTCCCCTTTACTCCTCAGTCTCACTCCTTAATCCTTACTATAGATGCATCCCTATTGGGGTGGGGAGCTCACATGGGTGACCTCACCACCCAGGGATTGTGGTCCCCTCAGGAATCTCTGCTCCACATCAATCTGTTGGAACTCAGATCAGTTTTTCTAGCACTTCAAGCTTTTTTCCAAATCTGTTCAGAACAAGGTTATTGAAGTCCGAACAGACAATACCACCACAATGTGGTACATCAACAAGCAAGAGGGCACTCGGTCTACGGTCTTGTGCACTGAAGCAATGAAGTTGTGGTCTCTGGCTTACTCCCTGAACACCTCCCTTGTAGCAGTTCACCTCCCAGGCAAGGGCTATGTCCTGGCAGATGCTCTCAGCAGGATTTCCCAAGGCCATCACGAATGGGCTCTAGATCCCTTTTCTGAGGTAGTATTTGCCAAATGGGGCACCCCAGATAGATCTTTTGCAGCCCCAGACAATCACCAACTTCCCCTTTTTGTTGCAGGCCCCAGTGTTGGACCCAGTCCCCTGGATGCCTTCCTTTCAGTTGGGAAGGAAGTTTCTATGCCTTTCCACCCTTCCTCTCTGTTCAAAGCTAGAAAAAATCAGGTCTCAATCCTGCAAGATGATTCTGATTGCTCCAGACTGGGCCAGACAGCCCTGGTACCCACTCCTTATGTCCTTAGCAGTCCACCGTCCCCTGTGTCTTCCCAGGAATCACAATCTGTTATCCTGTGCTCAGGGGAGGGTTTGGTACCCGAACCTCAGATCTCTCAATCTCAAGGCCTGGCTCTTGAAGAGTTAGAGTTTGCTGACCTACACCTTTCCCAAGGTGTATTGGATATTCTGAAGGTTTCTAGGAAGCCTTCCACCAGGGCTACTTATAATTCTAAATGGAAGAGATTTTCCATATGGTGCTCTGGGAAGAATATTTCCCAGAATCTGCTGACTTACCCACAGTCCTGGATTATGGTTCATTTAAATACTTTAGGGCTGAGACCAGCTACCCTAGAAGTGCACTTTGGCAGCCGTGGTCTGCCTTCTCGCCAGCAGGTAAGCCCTCTCTTTCAGCTCATCCTGTATTCTCCAAGTTTTTCAAAAGGGTTGCTTCACACCAACCCCCCATTCAGGATCCTCCTGCCTGGGATCTAATATTGCATTGCCCAGCTTATGAACCCCTTTTGAGCCCTTGTCTTCAGCAGAGCTCAAGTACTTGACTTGAAAACTGTGTTTTTGTAGCCATCACTTCTGCCAGGCGCATAAGTGAGTTACAAGCATTGTCAGTGGAGCCTGATTTTATCTCCTTTCACAGAGATAAGGTAGTCTTCAGGACTAACCGAAAGTTCTTGCCTAAGGTGGTTTCAGATTTCCACCTTAATCTATATCTCTCCCTGTGTACTTCACTGACCATTCCTCTTCTGGTGAGAGGAGACTGCACAGTTTAGATGTCAAGAGATCACTTAGCTACTACATAGATCGTACCAAAGGTCACAGGTTTAACTCCCTCCAGCTGTTCCTCACTTATGGTGAGGTTGGCAAAGGAAAACCTGCCACTGAAAGATCCATTGCCAGGTGGATCATCTCTTGTATCCAATTCTGCTATGAAAAACTGGGTAAGTTCCCTCAGGCCTGAGGGCTCACTCCACCAGAGGTACAGTTCGTGCCTCTGGCTGCTGCCAGGGACATCCTATCCTAGAGATATGTCAAGCAGCTACCTGAAAACGGTGCACACTTTTTACTAAGCATTACTCCTTGTACATCCAGGCTAGGAGGATGCTCGCTTTAGCACAGCTGTGCTTCAGAGCCTACTTCTAAGTGGGTTCTGTCCCTAAATTCATGGAGGTACTGCTGTGTGGTCTGCATATGTCATAATATAGCAAGACTTCATGTTGTTTGAAGAAAAATTACTCACCTTAGTAATGTTGTTTCTTCTAATGAGTTCTGCTATATTATGACCTCCGCCTCGCCCTCTCAGAACCTTACTCTTGGGGATGTGGGTGGGCCAGCAGCTAACTCTTTAGATGCCCAATTTTGTTTTTCACCTCTTTTGGGGTGATCTTTGTTGTGTTTGTCATTTTTTGGGTCTTCTGACTTGAGTCTTCATTCTGGCACCAAAAAATGTGTTTATTTAATTAAGTAGCCAGTTGGCTAGTGTAGGTTTACAGTTTCCACACAGACTCTTAGTGAGTTTCTGCTCGTAAAGATCTGACAGTTTTAGTTTGAAGAACAACAGATAGAATTTTCAACCGAGCTCTAAGTTCCATGCCTGGCATGGACTTTAGCTCTTTCACCTCCGGAGCAGTTCTAAGGGTGGGACAAACTGCATATGTCGTAATATAGCAAGACTCCATTAGAAGAAACATTACTAAGGTGAGTAAGTTTTTTGTTGGCCCGGCCTTAGAACTCTGGCAGCGCCCTGTCTCTTGTCCAGCTTCATGTGCCCGCATGGTCCGCAAGTATCCGGTGCCCATGGGGTCCCTTGCAGGGTTCACAGAGCACCCCTCGGCCGGGAGTCTGGTGACCGCCTCGGTGTTCAGGTTTGTACTGGCAGTTCTGCTGATACTGACCGACCTGATAAAGAGTCCAAGCTTTTGGACCATTCAGCCAGGAAGGTCTATGCGGTTTCTTCCTTGGGCCTTCATCAGGCGAGTTTGGCTGTCATCATGGCACACTTCTCCCACACCCTTCTAGGGTCTCTGCATGAAGTCCTCCCACATCTCCCCGCGGACATGCAGACCACGGTCAAGCAGGTCCGGGATCAGGGCCGAGCTGTTGACAAACAGCAGCTTCAGATGGCCTTGGACATTGGGGATTCTTGTGCCCGTTCGATGGCAGCCGCAGTTGCCTCTCATCGCAGGGCTTGGCTGAGACTTTCCTCCTTCCCAGTGGATACTCAGCACAAACTAGCTGATGTGCCCTTCCTAAGGACCGACCTGTTCGGCCCAGGAGTGGCTGGTCACCTTCAGTGCATTGAGCAGTCCAGTGCCACTTTGGACGCTACTTCTGGCAAGGGTTCTTCGAGCAAGAACCAGCAGAAGAAAAAGAAGAAACCTTTTCGGCATTCTTCCCCTGCGGCTCAAGCAGTCCTCTCTTTTCAAGGAGGTCAGCAGCATTGGCAAATGGCAGCAGGCATGTTTAGCAACCCTGCTCAAGCCGGCCCCCCCCAGACCTGAAAAAGGAGGCAGAGGTACCAGTCCTGGATCCTTCTCCAATCCTTGCTCAGTACGGGGCGAGGGCTGCCAACCCCTCCCCGTCCACGACAGCTCTGGAGTCCTCCTGTGGGGGCCTGCTGCCACTCCTTTCGCTTGATCCGCTGTCACTTGGGACAGGTGAGGTTCTCGGTGGTCAGTCAGGACTGCCCTGAATTGGCAGTACCTTCCAAGCCGAGCCTGCGCCCCTCAGGAGGAAAGAGTATCTGCTCAGACTCAGTCGGCTCTCCAAGATGACATTGCTCTGCTCCTCCTCAAGGAGGTTTGCAGCTCCAGTGGCGGATCCGAGCAGACCCAGGCTTTGTCTCCAGGTACCTCTCTGATGCCCATGGACAGGGGTCTGGCGCCCAATTCTAGATCTGCATGACCTGAATCAATATCTCAGGTCACGCACCTTTCGGATGGTCACACTGTACGAGATCATACCATCCTTGGAACAAAACATGTGGTTCTGTTCACTGGATCTGCAGGATGTATTCTTTCACGTCCCAATCTGTCCATCCCATCAGTGGTTCCTTCGCTTCAGGGTTGAAGGGACCCTATACGAGTTCCGAGGCATGCTGTTCGGCCTGTCGTCGGCCCCACGGGTCTTCAAATGCATTGCAGTGGTGGCAGCTTATCTCAGGCGTTAGGGGTGTGGGGGTCAGGATTTATCCTTACCTCGACGATTTGCTCCTAGCAGGATCCACCCAACAGGAAGTGGAGAGGCCCAGGGATCTGGCCCTCCAGACCTGCTCCCAGTTCGGCCTCCTGATCAACAAGGCCAAGTCGGAACTCGTGCCTTCTCAGGTGATGGGCTTCATCGGGGCAGAGCTCGACTCTTGTCAAGCCAGAGCTCAGCTTCCAGTGGACAGGGCGAGTTCTTTTCTCTCCATTGCCCAATCATTTCTGGTTGTGCAATTGTGCCCTGCCCGCACTTTCTGCACTTTCTGAGTGACATGGCGGCATGCACCTCAGTGTTCCGTTGGGCCCGGTTGTACATGCGCCCCTCCAGTGGGAGCTGCCCCCAGTGGACTCCAGCGCCACGGTCATTTTGACCAGCTGATCACTGTAACCCAGAGTTGTGGGACGCTTCACGGAGGACCACCCCAGACTGGTTGCAGGATGGATCCTGTTTTCTAACCCCAGTAATACTCAGGTATTCATAACTTTCTGCAGTAAGCCTGAAGGGTTGGGCTGCCCAGAGAGAATGGAACATATGCAAATGATGGAATCATCAGCACGTGATAACTTTTCTGATGCTGCCCTATACTAACTGCCAATGTTCTAAACCTCCTCAGTTTTTACTCTCCACCTGAACAGTCTGGTCGCTCCTAGTGTCGCTCTTCATCATCTGTTAGAAGTGAAGAAACTTATAAAAAACATGTAAGTATTCCTTTATTTTTAAATTGCTGCCTTATATTGATTGTTTTATTTAGCTAAACTTGTTTTTGTAGTAATTTAGTTATTTTTGCCGGTTCCTCTTGGTTTGGGATAACCAGGAGGTAACCCGGTTAGTTTTGGTAGTCTTGGGATTTTCTAGCGCAAAACCCGTTTTATTTTTGTTTCAAAATATTGTTTAAAACTGTTTTTTTGTAACCGAAGTTATCGGTTACTGAACCGCTAGTACCAGTTCCAGAATTTTTATTGGTTCGGTTCCTCCGTTCCCTTCGGTTCCAGAACCCATCACAACCGTATTATTGTTAAACTTTTTGCTTTTGGTTCTCTTTTGTCCGTTTAAATTGCAGAAAAACCAAGAAAAGACCAGCGAGCTCGGTTTAAGAATTGTACACATGTGGGACATTTTGCAAAAGGCAGATAAAAGCGCACTATGTGTCGCTTGTCTGGATTAGAGCATCTTAAAGGATTGTCAAATCTGCCTGACTTTCCCCAGAAAACAATTTAAAATGCCTGGAACGGCTAAAGAAAAGTTCCCAAGGGTCCCTCTGGCTCTGACCAGCCGATACCTTCTGTTACTGTGGCTGAACCCACACCTGTTGTTACTTCCACCCCTGATACAGGTGATAAAATTACTAAGAGGTCTTCTGAACCGGCTAGCTCCCCGGTTCCCTCTAAGAAAGCATGCAATGTGAAGCATACTGAACCCCCAAATGTTAACCAGGGGACTTCTGTATCTGCTAGTGTCATGCCAGCTCCTCTGGAAATCGCACAGGCTTTTAAAGTTGTTCAGGCTTTGCAGGGTTTGGTGCCCCCTGCACGGCAGGTCAGCCTGACATTATTCCTCCTATTGAAAAGGAGGAGTGCAGTGATTATGAGGAGGAGGATGAAGGGGAACCCATCTTGCCTGATGTCTCACCTGAGCAGGACTTTGGATCCCTCTCCAGGACATCTGAAGATTTTTCTTCTCTCTTTACCTTTGTAAGAAAGATGGCAGATGCCCTTGACATCTCCACAAGGGAAGAAGTGGAGGATGAGGAGGAAATAGAATATCTGGAGATGATGGGTTTAACTCCCACCAAAGCCCTCCTCCTTCCAGTCAATAAATTTGTTTTAAGAAAGATGCTCTGAAGTTGTTGCAGACCCCAAATTCTGTCCCCCCTCTGGATAAGAGGCTGACGAGAAATACTCAGTTGGAGAGGGAAGGGCAGAGTTCCTCTTTCCCATCCGGATGCCCTCAAGGGGTTATCCAACAGACAGCTTGTGATAAGGCTAGAGTCCTCTAGCATCCCACCCACCAGATAAGTTCTCTAGAAAATAACAGCAAGGAAAGGATACCTGTCAGCTCTCCTAGCCATGCTGCAGGCTAACTCTCAGCTTTATGCTGCCCAGTACCAGAAGTCCCTGTGGCAGTCAGTATTGGCCATTTCACAGAAAGCTCCCTCACCCCTGTCTGATGAGCTAGCAGAAACAGCTAGGTTTGGGCTAGAGGTAGCTAAGTACCAGTTCCAGATGGCTGCTGATACCACTGATACTGCAGCCAGATGGATGGCAAATATGGTAGACCAGAGGAGATTTGCTTGGCTGAGGGCCACAAATCTCACTGCTTGATACACACTCTAAGGCCCTGGATTTTCCTTTAGAGGGAAATGCTCTTTTCGGAGAATCCACTGTGGCATACATGAAAAAGGTGGATGAGTACAAGGCCACCTATAGGAGCAACTCTAGTAGAGAGAGAGATTCTCCATCCACCAGGCCTTATGGAAGGGGAGGCCGGGGCAGGTCCTTCCACATCAGGCCCTTTTTCCAGCCAGTGGCCATACCCCAGTACCAGCAGTACCCACAGCAGGGGTACTCTAGGGGCAGGAGTTGAAGGAGGTCTAGGTGTGGAGCTCAAGCACAACTCCACCCTAAGCCAAGCAGACTCTCTGAGTATATGCCGCTTCTAGACTCCCTGTCGGATGGCAGACTCTCCCACTTCCCCAAGCTTGGCTGACCATCACCACAGACAAGTGGGTCTTGGAGGTAGTCGTCAGGTCTGTCTCGTTTGAAGTTGATTGTCTAGGAATTAATACCTTGAGCCAAGGCTCTTTTACAAAGGTTCCACGTCATTACAGTACAAACATAGTAGACAGTGTTACAAACAGTCAGTGTCGCTTAACAAGGCCAGCAACTTAAACGGTAAAATTATATACAGAAACAAAAAGGAACTCAGATGCAGTGTCAAGGGCAAGGAATAAGGATTGGAGAGCTTGAGAGGGAAGAGAGGGAGAAATAAGAAGTTTTAGGAGCAGACAGAACCAGTTTAGTGGTACTCAGATTGTCTTTGTCAAAGAGGAGACCATGGTGGTTGAGTGAAACAAATGTCAGTGCACTCAGTGGGATGAGACTTTAGTCAGAGTCACAGGAGCTGGAGGCTATGAGGTGAGCTAAGTATGGATTTGAAAGCTCCCAATGTTGTGGAGGATAGGGAGGAGGTTAAGGCATTGTACCAGGTAGGGGCACAGTATGTAAAGATCTTTGTCCCTGAGCAGTCCGGCATCTAGGGACAAGGAAAGGTTGGTGGTCAGATCTTCTGGTGTGGTATGAGGCTATTGTTCAGGTAGACAGGTCCCGATACATGGAGGAGTGAGTCCCAAGATTGATTTTTTGCCATCACGAGAGATACATGAGGCGATTGGAAAGATGCAACCAACCGGTTTCCATGTAGAAGTCACAAGTGTGGGTCTGTCTCTGTGCTCCAGTAAGAGTCTACAGGTTTGTTTAGTGCTGTTGGGATGCGCTTTATGCAGTGGTAGTAGCTGAGCCATAGACAATTAGACCATAGTCTATGATTGAGATGATGGAGCTTTGAACAGCAATCCTCAAGGCAACTTGTTGAAAATTGACGGTTCGATAGAATTCCAATGCGTTGGTGCAATTGTTTTGCAGTGTTATCGATATAATGGAAAAGTAAGACATTCGTCAAAAGTGATACCAAGGTATTTGAAGGTGTTCACTTGTTCTAGTGTATTTCAAGAGAAGTTTTATGACTGATGGAGTATGCCTATTTCTGTTTTGATGACTGGCGAAAGCACTATTTTTTTTTTGATTTAGGACTAGTTTGTGCTCAAGGAACCACTTTTCAACACATGAGAAAGCAAGCTGCAAGCTCTGGTCGAGGATTTGGATCCTTATGGGAGGAGAATTACAGCGCCATCAGCATAGAGTATTAATTTTCAGGGCAGGATTTGGGAAGCAAGTTTAGAAATAGGCTGGAGAGGACTAAAATTGAGCCCTGGGGACACCAGAGAGGACCGTTTGGAGTCGGAGAGAACCTCAGAGATTTTTACTGTTTGAGAATGTTGTTGTGGTAACTTTTACCCAGGCTCCAGGTCCTCAAGCAGTCTAAGTTGAGCAGAAGAGAGATAAGGCTATGGTGAACAGTGTCAAAGGCCTTTGTGAGGTCTATGAAAACAGTCCGGTTAAATAACCCTTAATCCAAGGCTTCTTTGTGGAGTTTCAATTAGAGAAATCAAGAAATAACGCATCAGTCCTTCCTCAAACTGGGTGGTTGTTGAATGTAAGAGTAGATACGCATTTTGCAGATAGTCTGATAGTTGATCTGTCACGATCCGCTCAAGAGCTTTGGAGGGTGAAGTATAGATATACGATAGTTCCCAGGTGGATTTGTCGCCCTTTATGCACTGGTGTGACTATAGCAGCCTTCCATGTGTTGGGGTATTGACTTTAGCACAGGGAGAGGTTGAGAATTTTGGTGGAGGGGTGGACTTCTTCCAAGGTGAGGGACAGAAGTTTTAGATCAATGGTGTCACCAACTATTTCTAGATTTAGAGCAGGTCGTTTTTATGTATCTGTAGGCTTCATATGTCTTAACTATTTATTTTAAAGTGAAACAGCGGTTTGTCTGGCGAGGTGGTTTGGGATACGAGCTTTGGAACTGACAAGTCCTGGAAGAAGTCTGGTGAGAGGACACCACTGAGGTCAGTGAAGGTTTTATTTAGGCATCGGCCATAGTCTTAGGTCACGGGTAGTGGACCCACAATGTTCATTGCCGTGAGAGAGGATTTAGACTGTTTGCCGTATTATTACCTATATTGTCCCAGAAGGATCTCTGTCACCCCAGGTGGTTTCTAGAGCATTCTTGAAATAGGAGCTCTTCATTTGCCTGATTTGTGTAGTGCATAGGTTGGCGCTGTTTATAGTTAAGTGAGTCTGTTATGAAGCCTGTGTCCTGGCTATAGCCCAAAGATAGTCACATGCTTTAAGCTGAGCTAGTAGTTTGGCTGTTAGCCAGGGATTAGAGAGGGCTTTGATTTTTACGTTTTTTGAAAGGTGCGTAGGTGTCACAGGCAGTGTTGAAAGTTTTAATGAAGAAGTCTAGGGCAGCGTCCACATCCAGCGTATTATAGATAGGGGACCAGTCTTCTTGTAGGAAGCAGGTCTTTAGCTTAGCAAGGTTTCCATGCGGTAGTATTTGACTTAGGATGGTTTTAGGAGGTGGTTTGTGGAATTTATTTGTCCAGATACAGATCACAGGGAGTGGTCACTGAGGGAGTCGGAGAGAACGGTGGTGTTTTTATCCGTCCGGTGATTAGTAAGAATCAGACAAATGAGAGTGCTGGTTCAGTGTCTGTAGATCTTCCTGGACATAAGTCTCACCACTCATCTACACTAGTGATTAGCTCGAGGCACTAGGACCCATCGGAGCAAAGCATGGAGGGTCGGGCGCGTGAGAGACTTGGGCGCCATAGCAGCGGCTCGAGCGTACGACTTTCTCGGGCGCCACCTCCAACCGCCTCGTTCCTTTTTCCCTACCACGAAAGTGCGCTTTCAGTTACTTGATCGCCGCCGCCTGTCTGGAGTCAAACTTCAAACTAGCGATAGTTTTCAGTTTTTTTTTTGTAACATTATCACGATAGTAGTATCGCTTAATTTTATTCTATTTTCGTAAAATTTTTCTAATATTTTAAATTTAACTTACTTGAAGAAGTCTCGCCTATTGGACGGAGTCGACCATGAGCAGGTCAGGTGACGGGTAGGAGACTTCGAATGAAAGCTGTTCAGTCAGCCGGCTGGGTCCGGTCAGCCTCCTTCTCCTCAGAGGGTTCCGGCTAGGTCAGTCCGATGCCTGGGGATGGATGGTCCCCGCCCGCATAAAATAAACGGTCGCATTCTCGGCGCCTGCTCGCCTCGAAGCCCCTTCTTCGCCCACAGGTCAAAAGAGAAGGCATCATTCGAGGTCGCCTTCTGGTATGTCTAAAGCGCTGACGGTCGGTTATCGTTGCTAGTTGCCGGTCTCCTTCTTCGGAGTCGCCAACTTCCGTAATCGCTGCCTCCGACATCGGAGCCCCTCCCCTATAGGTAGGGCTCCAGATGAGCAGTTTCATCAGTGGGGCATTTTATGGGCGATGGGCCCGGAGGTTGGTTCTTCTGCTGGCTCGGTTCCTCGGAGCCCTCGGCCTCCGGCGATCAGGTAGGGTGATTGACCTTCCTAGTTGCGCGGCTTTCTTTCGGTGTTACATACCTGCGTTTAGGTGTTCCCCCCTCATGGCTGCGGTGCAGGGGCCACACCGATGCCTCTTATCTCCTGGTTTGTTTTCTTTCTTGCTTTCCAGGTTCCCTGGGCTTTTCCAGCGCCTTCCGCAGGGTCTGTTGGCTTGTCGGCGCCTGCTGTTGGCGCTTGGCTGTGCCGCGTGCCTCTGCGGCGCCAGGCGCCTCCTTGCGCCGCTCTTCAGCCTGCTTTTGCCGCCTCGGCGCTTGGGGCCCTCGGGACTCTCCTTGTTTTTCTGCTATTCTCTCCTCCTAATTTCACTCCTTTCTTGTCCAAACAGTCCTTTCTGGACCATCAGGAGATGATGTTGAGCCTGACCCAGACTTCGAGTTGGGTGATGAAGTGGAGGAAACAGGATCTTTCTTTGCTACAGAGCCTGTGGTCGAGGACCTGTCCTTTAAGTCTCTGTTGAAGAACCTGAGATCCCTCTTTCTCTCCAGACTACAGACATCGATCCTGGGAAGATATTAAGACTCCAGTACCTTCATGCTTCGGAGATCCCACGGATTTGACTCCTCCGATCCAGCCTTCCTTCGAGACGCTTTCTCAAATGGTATGGAATAATCCTGTCTTTATTCCCTCAGTGGCTAAATCCATTGATAAGAAGTATTCATCTCCCAAGGATCATCCTATTTTGGCATCCCAAGCCTTTCATGGATCCTATTGTAGTCCTGGCAGAGAATGACAAGGTCATTCTTCCTCAAACTACTACAGCCTCGACTTATTAACAAAGAGTCTCGTAAGATTGATACATTAGGTAAGAGAGTCTTTGCTGCCTCCACTCTAAGTATGCGATTGCCAGTTATCAAGGCTATTTTTTCAGTATGAGTATATCCTGTGGCACTCTATGAAAAGAATGGTTGAAGCTCTTCCAGATTCGACTCAAGTCAGAGCTTCTTCTGACCGTTATTAGAGGTATTGAGTCCAATAACCAACAAGTCAAAGCTGCCATGGGCGCTTTTGACACTGCTTCTCGCTCCAGCAGCCGCAGGGATTTGTACTGGCGCCATTCCTGGCTCGTATTTCTGGCTTCACGAATGATGCTCAGCAGCAGGTAATGGCGCTGCCTTTGATGGCTCCTATCTTTTGGCCCTCAGGTGGAGCAAGCCTTAGAGGCCACTCAGAAGACTAGATCGGCCATTAAATTGGCCAGAACCTCCGCCTGCCCCTCTGCGGGCATGTGAACAGGCGCAGTTTCATAGTCGTCAGTCCTTTCGAGGCAGAGGCAGGGGAAGCTCCATAAGCGCCAACCTGCCCAACCTCAAAAGAAGACGCAGCAGAAAGCGCAGGGGCCTAAAGCCCCCAGCGCCACCTTATGAGTTGTTGGCCCAAGTTCCATCCACACTGCCCGAGGTGGAACTTTCTTCTCCGGTGGGAGGTCGTCTGATGTACTTCTACAACCAGTGGAAGTCCATAACTTCGGACAAATGGGTCCTTCGGATAATTCGAGAGGGTTATTCTCTCAATTTCTTGAAACCCTGCGAATTGTCCTCCCAGACGACAACCCAGGTTGTCGGCCTCTCAGTCAGACCTCCTCACCGCCGAGATCCGTGGCCTTCTGAACAACAGGGCAATAGAACTGGTGCCCCCGCATCTGCGGAACACAGGGTTCTACTCCCATTACTTTCTGGTTCCAAAGAAATCTGGGGGGATGCGCCCCATCCTAGACCTCAGAAAGTTGAACAAATTCCTCCCCAGGGAGAAATTCAAAATGATTTCCCTAGGTACCCTGTTACCCTTGCTGCATCAGCACGACTGGCTGGCCTCTCTGGTTATGCAGGATGCTTACCAGCATATCCCCGTCCACCCGACCCACCGCAAGTTCCTCAGGTTTGTAGCTTTGGGTCAGCATTATCAGTTCAGGGTCCTGCTTTGGGCTATCCTCGGCGAGTTTTACAAAGTGTTGTGCAGTTCTCGTGGGCATCTCAGAAAGAGTGGACTCGGTGTTTCCCTACCTGGGCGATTGGCTTCTTGCAAGCCCTTCCAGCCAAAGGGACTTTGGAAGCCGTGCAAGCGACTTCTCGTCTTCTCCGCTCCATGGGAGTTCTGCTGAATTTGAAAAATCTCAACTGCAGCCCTCCCAGAGGCTCCTTTCTTGGGGACGCTTCTAGACACCTCTTCCATGAAGGCTTTCCTTCCAGAGGACAGAAGACTCGACATCCTTCGGATGGCCCGTTACATCGGGGAGAACCAATCGGTTACAGCTCTCTCGATGCAACGCATGTTGGGTCTCATGGCGTCCTCGGTGTTCACCTGTACCTCTGGCCGTTGCACAGAGAACCACCCAATGGATGCTCTCCACTCAGTGGTCTCCGACCTCTCACCCCCAGTCTTATCCCATCAGGGTGACGCAGCCCCTTCGAAGGTCTCTCACCTGGTGGTCTCAAGAGAGCAATCTCCTGGAAGGATTCCCCTTTGCTCTTCTGGATCATCAGATCTCCATCACCACAGACGCATCGCTAATGGGATGGGGAGCTCACTGTCTCTCCCTCCACACTCAAGGTGTATGGACTCAGTTCGAAACTCATCTCCACATAAATGTCCTGGAGATGAGAGCGGTCTCTATGCGATCCGAGTTCTGAAGGATGTCCTTTGTCACAAGAACATTCTCCTTCAAGCGGACAACAAAGCTGTGATGTATTACATCAACAAGGCGGTGCTCATTCTTATCCCTTTGCAGGAAGCAATGAGGGTGTGGGAGTGGTGCTTGGAGCACAAGTCTCTGATTCAACGGTTTATCTGCCAGGTATACAAACGACCTAGCAGATCACCTCAGCAGACGGAGGCAGACCTCACGAGTGGTCTCTCGACCCAGCCGTAGCTCGGTCCCTGTTCAAAGAGTGGGGAACTCCAGACCTGGACCTTTTTGCATCCCCACTCAACGCAAAACTGCCTCTCTTCTGCTCCAGAAATCCAGGGCCTGGCATTGTCTGTCAGGATGCGTTCAGGCTGCGGTGGACAAACGCTTTCTTTATGCCTTTCCACGCTTCTCTAATCCAGAGGTACTCCTCAAGTTCGAGTCTCAGGGGACCAAGATGATTCTCATTGCTCCCTCCTGGCCTCGGCAACTATGGTTTCCTCTAATCAACAGTATGTTGGCAGCCTCTCCGAGACCACTTCCCTTGCAAATCAATCTTTTGACTCAGGGTTCGTTGGTCCATCCCAACCTGAAATCACTTCACCTTCATGCCTGGCTCCTGAAGAGATAGAAGTGAATCGGTTCAACGTCTCTCGTAGAGTCTCGGACATCCTTCTGGCTGCTCGGAAGCCAGCCACCCGGAAAACGTACACGTTCAAATGGAAACGTTTTTCTCTCTGGTGTGCAAAGTCCTCTTGGAATCCCTTTTCCTGTCCTCCTGACAAGGTTCTGGAGTATCTTTTGGACCTATCTAACTCAGGTCTTCAGTACTCCACAGTTAAAGTTCACCTTAGTGCCATCTCAGCGTTCCATGAGCTGGTTTCGTCCTTGACTCTGGCTCAGTTACCTATGGTGAAGAGATTTCTTAAGAGGATTCTTCATACCAGACCCCCTGTTAAGCATCCAGTTGCAGCCTGGGACATTAACCTGGTGCTGGACATGCTCACTCGGAAGCCTTTCGAACCCCTAGCTACCTGTGAGCTGAAATTTCATACCTGGAAGACTGCCTTCCTGGTGGCCATTACCTCAGCCCGCAGGGTCTCTGAGATACATGCCCTGGTTACGGACCTCCATTATACTGTATTCCATAAAGACAAGGTAGTTCTCCGTACTCATTCTAATTTCTTCCCAGGTTGTGTCCAGAATTCCATCTAAACCAACCTCTGGTACTTCCTGCTTACTCGCTAATTTCCAAAATGAAGGGGAACGAGCTCTTCATTCCTTGATGTTAAGAGAGCCTTGCGGTTCTATTTAGATAGAACCAAGGTTGTTCGCAAGACTCAGCAACTCTTTGTTTCTTTCAGCGACACCGGCTGGGTCAACCTGTCGCTATCAGATGCATCTCATCATGGTTAGTGGCATGCCTTTGACATTGCTATTCCATGGCTCAAGTTAAATTAGAAGGTAGAGTGTACTCACTCTACTAGGAAGTGTTATGTATCCCCTAGCGGAAATTGCAATGTTCCAATTGCAGATATCTGCAACGCCGCTACCTGAGCTCAGTGCATACCTTCAAGGTTAATTATGCACTGGATGTTCATGCCAGGCGACATTCCGCGTCGGCAGAACTATCCTTAATGGGCTTCTATCTTAGGCGCTGAGCTCTGGCTCTCCTGCCGCCCTTTTGGGGATTATCAACTAGTACTCTCCCACTAGTGTGAATGAGTGGTGGAGACTTATGTCCAGGAAGATATGAAATTACGGTACCTACGTAATTCTTGATCTTCTTGGACGAGTCTCCACCACTCATTCACACGCCACCTCCATCCCCCGAGCTCACCGCTGTGTTGGTCTTCACCCTCAAATCTTTAGGGCCGTGAGGACTTCTTGCTGACCCTTCTACACAGGTCGTCACGGACTATCTTATGTCCGTGTTTTAATGTTAGGTTTACTCTTGCGTTAGTTGCGCTGCACCTCCTTGGTAAAAGGTACTGAGGCCGGTTGGAGGTGTAGCCGGGAATAGTCATTACCGCTTCGAGCCGCTGCTTGGACACGAGCATGCATCTCTCGCGCCGACCCTCCAGCAAAAGTTTGCTCCCGATGGGTCCTAGTGCCTCCGGCGCTAATCCCACTAGTGTGAATGAGTGGTGGAGACTCGTCCAAGAAGATCAAGAATTACGGTAGGTACGTAATTTTCATTTTTTTCTAGTAGGGGAGCTGACCATCTGTGTTAGGTTGGTTGCTAGGATAGTATCCCTGCTGGGTCCGATCTCTGGGTTTCAAATCCCTTCCTCCTTTAACAGCCAAGGGTTTCAGTGCACCTTCCCTGGCAGAAAAGATTCTGCTGGAGGCAGAGATCCAAAAACTGCTACTTTTAAAAGCAGTGGAACCTGTCCCAAGCCCACTGAGAGGAAGGGGCTTTTACTCTAGATACTTCCTCACCACAAAAAAAAAAGTGGGGAGTGGCGGCCTGTATTGGATCTCAGAGCCCTAAACCGGCATCTAAGAAAGCCAAAGTCCAAAATGATAACTTTGGCATTGATTCTGCCACAATCCAAAGAGGGGACTGGTTGGCATCACTGGCCTTGAAAGACGCCTATTTCCACGTTCCCATAAAGGAGTCTCACAGGAAATTCCTCAGATTCAAACTCCCTTCAGGTCATTACCAATTTTCAACCTTTCTTCGGCCCCAAGGGTGTTTACAAAGTGCCTAGCACCAGTGGTAGCACACCTTCAAAGGCAAGGTGTGACAGTTTTTCTGTATTTGGACAACTGGATGTTGGTGGGCAAATCACCACAACAGGTCATTCAGTACTTAATCCTTACTCAAGGCCTCTTGGAATCCTTAGGATTCATTATCAGTCTTGAAAAGTCAGTCCTCACTCCTGCACAAAGGTTGCAGTTCATAGGGACAGAGAGAGACCCTGCAGGGCAGGGCCAATTTCCCTCTGGACAGGGTCAAGAATCTTCAAGAGGTACCAAATTCCTTCACCGTGAACACAAGGCAGTTCTTGCAACTTCTGGGACATATGGCTGCATCCACAGCCACAGTGCTAGGTTCAAGGTTTCAAATGAGGGACATCCAGTTCCACCTCTGGGCTCATTGGAGTCAAAGGAAAGATTCTCTTGTCAAAACCCATATGGACACAAGAACCCTGTTGCAGGCCGTGCAGTGGTGGAAAGAAGTTCCCAATCTAAGGGAAGGTGTTCCCTTTCAGAAAGACAACCCCTCAGTTGTTCTCACAACAGATGCATCCCTTTTGGGCTGGGGCACCCACTTGGGAGATCATACAGTACAGGGCACCTGGTCAGTTGCAGAGTCCCTCCAGCACATAAACCTGTTGGAACTCAGGGCTGTTTTTCTGGCTCTGAAAACTTTTTCAGGACTGGTACAGGTCCTGCTTTGTGTCCACCCACCAACCAGATAACAGACTCGTAAGCTTCCAAAACTGAGAATCTAGTTGCAAAGAAATCAAGGAGTTTTTTCTCAGTGGATGGATGAGAAAACGGAATTGTTTAGCTTCCATCTACCTGTTTTTTGAAGGGGTCCTAGAGTGGTGGGAAGAACAAGTTAATGATACTGCCATATGGTCAGATGTCTCACATGGTAGTGTTTCGGCATGCAGTACTTGCAAATTTTTTTGACAAAAAAATCAATTTGGGTAGCTAGAGCTCCCTTTGTAAAAGACTTTGCTACAATAGAATGCTTTGCCATGTATCTATCACATTAAATTAGCTGTGTCCAATATTAATTTTAAACAGTTGGTGTTCTCAAATAATTTTTTCGTGGTGCCCCCCTTGTCAGTTAAGGAGAGGGGACAATTAAAATCTCCTCCAAACACAATATGCGTATTTGAATGTAAGTAAGGTTGTATTGATTTAAATAGTGCTGAGCGTGAAGTAATGCTCTGTGGAGCATAGACGTTTATAAACCTTAAGGGAAGTTTGTCAGTAACTGCATCTAGTAACAAAGCCCTTCCTGGGCAGATATCCAACACTCTGTGCACTGAGACCTGGGAACCTTTAAATAATATGCCTACCCCATCACATTTATCTAGGCCTTGTGACCAGTAAGATGGGCCTGATGTCCAAATATCTTTTCCTTGTGCAATTTCATCCATAGTTTTTAAACGGGTATCCTGCAGAAAACGCATTGTTTGGCAAGTCCTTTAAGATCTGAATGGTAGTCAGCCTCTTCTGATATGACTGAATACTCAGTGCAGACATTTAGGGAAAGGAGTTTTAAATGCTGAGTACCCATCATATCGTAAAGAAAATTTTTTTTATTTCTTCGGGCCTTTCCCTTTTTTTTTCTTACTTTAGCCTCTATTTGTGGTTCTGACACAGAATCAGCTTGTGAAGATACTTAGGAAGAGTCTGAACCTACATCCTCACCGTCCCCCATTGTCTTCGTTTGTCAGGGCCTGATACCTATTTCTGGTAACTACCTGGCATGTGGGGGTTAGGGAGGCCTCTGCATTCCTTTGCCTTTGGCTTCTTGAAAGGGTAAGGAGCCTGTGGGGGTGGGGGTGGGGCGCATTCCATCAGGCCTGAACTCTTCCTGAGAGATGGTGGGAGCATCCTTCGTAGGGGTTTCTATATGTCCCTGCCCTTGTTCCTGTTGTTGAGGAGGGATATTAGGCACTGAAACCTCTAAGGAAAGTGCTCCCTGAGCGTTTAAAAGCTTGTCCTTTAGGTTTTATAGGCGTGGCCTTCCTCATCACATAAATTACAGTGCAATGGATTTGGACAACCCAAACTGACGTGACCGTATTCCAGACATAAGTTGCAACGAGGTTTATCGCAGACAGAACTTAGGTGAGTTCTGGCCCCACACTTACGGCATGCTTTGGGCTGTTCAGCATAAAAACATAACCCCCTGTCCCTACCTATATAAAAAAAACTACTTGGGAGATGCAGTATGCCAGAATCAGACTGCTTAAGCTGTACTTTTACTCTTAATTGCCTGTCCACATCAAATCTTCATCTAATATGGGGAAGGTTTATCCAGTACCGTGCACCTCTGCCAGCCAGTACTGCTCATCAGCTATATTGACCCCTTCACTCCTAAATAAAAGTGTAACCGTCTTAACAGTAGGCTTAGTTAATGGGATGGGAAAGCACTTTTCCATAAAGCAGAATGTTGTGTATATTTTTCCAGAATTTCTCAAGGTAGCACAGTTCTTAAAACTAACATCAAATATAAATTCCCCTTTTACATGAATGCAGGCAGACAGTTCATGAGGGTAGGTAAGCAATAAGACATGACGGGGTGTGCATTATGGTGTAATAACCACACTCCCTAGGGGTGTAGTTGAGCGTGAAGCGAAGGCTGAGTGCCTGTCGCCTTGAGTGCGGTTATCACACTCAGAATGCACAACCCCGAGGTCTTATTGCACTTATAAATGTCCCTTTATTTTTAGAAGCAGTTTTTATTTAAAACACATTTTAAATAATTGAAAATGTAAGTGAATCTGTGCTTTACCATATAAAATAGTCCTTCCGCCTATTGGTGTTAGATTAAAGTAGTGTAATACAGTGTGTGCCTCTCTGCCCACATAAGCTTCATATTCCCCTGCCAACCACAACAATTCACAAATGCTGTTTTTCTCATTCTAAGTATGACACGTAGCCCCTTGTTTTATTTCATTGTCCTCACTCTGTAGACAAAACTAAAGGAAGCCATAACAGAGGCTTCTCAGTTCCTGATGCTGCAAGCATGAGCATGGTTCAGAACTGCCACACACTCCAGTGCCGGCCTGCTGGCGCTGCGGTTAGATTTCCGCTTGCGTCGCTGGCGATCAGGGTTCAGGAACGGATCTGGGTCGCTGGAGGGCCGGCTGGGGAGAAGGATGGAGCGTCCTTAGGATTGCTCTCCTCTGGGGAGGGTGGGACACCGTCCGGCGCAGACGGACCCTGGCGGAAGCTGGGGTACGCAGCTACGGCGCTTGCCAGGATTTCGAGGCGGGGCAGACACAGGGCGTCATTGCATGTCCCACTCCTGCACACACACAAGGGGAAAATCCTGCTCCCACTGCCTGTATGATGCCGCTCCAGCTGCATAGGTGCCCAGGGCCGACTCACGCTATTTTCCATGTTACCGTCACCCTTGGTGAAGGTGCCAGTACCCCGCCCTGGGGGGCCAGCCGGGGGTTCAGTGAGGGCGGCTAAAAAAGTGAGCAGCTGCAGTCGGAGTCCATGACCGGGCATATGGTCCCTGCATGGGAAGCAGGGGAAAAAAATAGAATTGAGGGGAAAAACAAAGAACTGCCACACTCACTGACAGCACCATGAGCTGCTCGCTCTGTCCTACAAGATAAACAGCAGGGTGAGTCATTTGCACCATTTCTTTTTGTTTATATAGTAGTATTGCTTAGTTTCTTCTTTTTCCCCTCTGTGTTTCCCACATTCAAGAAATGGAATGTTGACCATGGAATACAGGGATTCAAAATTCTGCTCAGTTCTACTAGCATAATGTTCCTGTACTAACATTCTGTACACACAGACAACAAAGGCCTGTTTTAGAGCCAAAGACTCAATTATCTCACTTTCAGGGAAAGCAGAAGAGATTTCCCGATGAGCAGGTAAGGATAGAAGGGGGATTTTTCACTGTTACCAAACAAACAGTTGTAATGAAAACTATAAACAATACTTAATGTTTCTAATTTATGTGTGTAAGGATAGTGTCACAATCTGGTAAGCTATATTTCATTAATTTGTTTTATTTTATATTTAAGATAATTTTAATGTTAGGGACCAGTTGAAGGTTTCTACAGTGTAATGGTAGCGGCCATGTTCGTGGTGGAAGATCAGTTCTGGTTGTAGGGAGACTGATGGAAGATAGTTGTGGTTGTAGGAGGACTGATCTGCTCATTGTGTAATCTGGTTTAGGACCAGGATGACTGTGCATATACAAAGAATTAATGTACAGTCAGTTGATCTGTCTTGGCCAATGAGATTTCTAGATTTTTTCTTGCCATTTTATAAATTCCCATAGTTTCTGTTAACATTTTATGTAATACAGCTTTCCTATCTGGTATGTCAACTGGGGCCCATTAAACTTAAGCCTTACAGCGTTTCTGCTGTGAAGCTGCCTCACCAACATTCTTAAATCAGCCATGAAAAACGTTTGGGTTGATTAGCTGCTAGAATTTTGTCCTGAAAATTGTTCTCGGCAAGTTCTGTGTCGGTTGCAGGGCCCCTGTGCAGACAATGATTGTGAGGTGTCTTGATTATATTCAATGAGTGCACCACTGGAAACAGTTCCTGAACGCTGAACAGTTTGCTCTGACATCTGTGAAGTTTCTGAGTTCTGGGCAGATGTTTGATGATTTTCCTCAGAGGACTGCATTATTGCTGAAGCAGAAACAGGTCCTGGAGAAGTCAAGCGTTATTAGTATCGCTTTGCTGCCATCCTGCTGCTCGAGGAGCAACCTGAGAACCAGATTGAATCTCAAATCCACAGGGAGAGTCTCTCCCTTTTCGAAGTGCTGATATGGCGCCACCGCTGGCTTTAGCATTAGCTGTGTCAGATGTTGTGGGGAATTGGGAGGGATATGGTAAGGCTGTCTTGCTGTTTTCAGAGACTAAAAAATGTTCAGCAACAAAATCTGTAGTCTTATCTCCTCCGTTTGCCCCATTTAAACATGTTTACATTTCAGCAGTATTGGAGCTATCATTTGGCTTTTGGCACATGGAATTAACGCTGTTAGAGCTGCCAGCCTGATTTTCTTCTGCAGTTTCAGTCAAAATTTTATCAACTAGCTCCTCAGTTATTTGGTCTGCATTTGCCGTATCAGTAGATTGTTGACTAGTAGAAGCAACAGCATGAATGTTAATGTTCGTAGCAGGGGGCACAATTTCTTGAAAACCCTCTAGTTCTTGCTCCAGATCTTTAACTTTTTTTAACAGCATAGATTTTTCTTTCAGCAGGGATGTTTTACTCTTACCAGAGGTCTTTTCTCAGTTGTGCCTTGCATTTTATTTCCTTTCTGGCTGGCCATCCATTGGCCTTTCTGTCTCCTTTGCAGCGCGGAAGGCTTCCATAGATTCTGTATCTCCAGATTCTACCATGCTGGCGCCTTGTGAGATAGGATTAGGAGAGGAGGCCTGCACCACACCGTCCATCTCCTCCACATCAGCATTTCCTCCGCCTCCTCTGTCCGGCTCCCATCTGGGCTCCTCTATTCTGCTTCCAGGAAGTCAGGGCCCCTGCTGGCAGAGTAGGGAATTTCCTGGTGCCCTAGCCAATTTCACCCCATTCACTAAAAATACCAAAAACAGCTTAATCTGGTTCAGGATCAGTTGGCTTTCATCTGTACCCCTACCCCAGGTCGTGACTGAAAAGTGGCAAGAATTTGTCTAATGCACTTACCGTGTCAACAAAACTAAATAAATAAATAAATCTCCTCCTTAATGCTCTTCAATATAGATATACCTCGTTTCCCCTCTAAAGCTTCAGACACCCAATTCTAGCATTCTCCTGTTCACTTGGCCCAGTCTCTCTCTGTCATTCTTCACCCTTCGCTCAGTGCCCTCCCTTTAGCCTGACCAATCTTGCCGCTAACCATTACTCTGTCCACCTTCTGAGAGCAATCCTCAGGACAACAGAACCCCGTGCAACTCCAACCCACTCACTAAACTCCCTCCTTCATCACCTCCACTGAAGCAAGTATCTCAAACCTGTCTTTTGTCACCATAGTACCCTGTGCCATGGAACTATACTGTTGACTTTAGGACTCTCAATGGAATTTACATACATTTTCTTGTAAGCATAAGACCCCAACCCTTCCACGCTCATCTTGTTCCAGTAGAAACTATTCCTTGGACCACTAAGGAGAGGCTGGTATGTTTCCTGGATGATTATGGACTCCAGGACGATAATCGGCATGGGTTTGTTCTGGAAGATCTTGTCAGACTAACTTAGTCGAGTTCTATGACTGGGTTACGAGGAAATTGGATAAGGGACATGCAGTGGATGTCATTCACTTGGACTTTAGCAAGGCATTTAATTTGGTGCCACATAAGAGGCTGGGTGGTAAACTGAGATACCTGCAAGTGGGGACTAAATTGGTTAAATAGATTGAGAACTGGTCACATGATAGGCAGCAGATGGTAGTAGTGGGAGTGGGGGGATTTCTCGTCTCCGAGACCGGTGACTAGTGGGTGCCACAGGGTTTGGTATTGGGGCCATGCTGTTTGGAATCTTTATTGCTGACATCTCTTATGGGATCAGGAATAGGATACGTCTGTTTGCTGATGATATGAAGTTGGGTGTGATGGTGGATGATATAGAAGGATGTTGAGGGCTGCAAGGGGATCTAAATAAACTGGTGGAGTGGTCAGAAGTGTGGCAATTGATGTTTAATGTAAAGAAGTGCAAATAATGCACTTTGGTGCGAGGAATCCTAGGATGAGTTATCAGCTGGGGGGGGGTGCAGATAGATACTACTGAGGAGGAAAAGGACCTTGGGGTAGTGGTAATGGGGAATATGGACAATTCTGAGCAGTGTGGGAGAGCGACAGCGAAGGCCAACAAGATGGGCTGTATTGTGAGGGGCATCATCTCTAGGAGCAAGGAAGTTATCCTGCCACTCTAAGATGCTAGTCAGACCGCACCTTGAATACTGTGTGCAATTCTGGTGCCCTTACCTGAAGTGGGATGTGAGATTACTAGAAAGTGTTCAACGTAGGGTAACGAAGATGATCCAGGGGTTGCAGGATAGGCCGTACAAGGATAGACTGAGAACTAAGTTTCTAGGGACATGGATATGTTGTTCATCCACACTTATTGGCAGGTTCCTTGCCGCTTTAAATCTTGCCGGAAGGTCTTCAAGCTGGCTCCTCCCACCCACCCGGGTGGTAAAACTCTCAGCTCCGCCCCATGACGCCAGATCTTCCTTACGCTTGGAGCTCAGGTTCCTTCCTTAGCGCTCTGTGTTTTTGACTGGTTCCTGGAAATTTCGGTCTACGAAATCAATTGGAGATTTTCTGAAACTTGATCTTTCTTCTCCGCTGTGGCGATGGCCCATCGTTTTCCGGCTCGGGGAGGCGCCGGTTATTTCCTCCAGAGAGGCCGACTCCATGTGCGTTTACTGCCTTGACTTGGATCCGATCCTCAACTTTGCGAATTTTGTTGTGCCCTTTTGGCCAGCTCTCTGGAGGTTCGCGAGGCCCGTTCGAGGTCCGGGCAACCGGTAGTTTTTCCCGCCTCGGAAAATTCCTCGGAGACTCTTAGGGCAGTGTCTGCATCGGCTGTCTCGGCTGAGCAGCTCGATCTTCTTTCCTCCGGGGACGGGGCGGCTGCCCCTCCCTCTTCCTCGGTTGCGGCACTTATCCCGCTCTCCTGGAGTTCTCCTCATACTGCTTCATTCAAGGAGCTTGTCAGTCCCTTTCCTCGAAGGGAGAGGGACCTTTGGGACCCTGCCTCGGCCCACGCCTAAGGAGTCGCAGGCTAAGTCCCGCTCCGTCGGCACGGAGGGAAGCGGGGAGAGTTCCCCTCCCTGCCGGCTGGCGTTGACTTCGGTCAGGATCACGGCTTCGGCCGCTGGCCTCACGGTACCCCCATCAGGTCAGCCGGCCAGGACTCCCGTCGACGTTGTCGAGTCTCTCGACCCGTCATCTGGGCTGTCTTCTGCTGGTGCCGCCATCCCTCGGCCGGTTCCCCCAGCGGAGGCTGAGGTTCTGCCTGTACCTTCGGGTCGACAGTCCTCGGCCCTTTCTTCCATTCTGAGTCGAAGGGGGAGCGGGTGCGCCCCGCTCCTTCCCAGGCCCGCCTCGGTTCTCCCGAGGATTCGGGTCTCGGTCCTCCTCTCGGTGTAGCCGCTCACGCCGACCTCTGCATTCTCGGTCGGGCACGAGTCAAGTGGCTTTGCTGTTCTTCTCGCCCCTCCTCGGATGAGGAGTGGCTTTATGCTAGCGTCGGCGTTACGAGGAGTTGATGTGACAGCAGCTGTTGTTGTCCGGGAATCAATTGACCCGATTCATTCTCCGGCTAGTAAGCAAGCCGCCGCTTGGTCGGCTGGCGCATCAGTGAAGCAGTCGAGGTGCCCTCTCTGGGGCTGGTTGCTTGTCCGATCCCTGCTGCCCCACCGTCCTTGGTGGAACCCAGGCCGGGCCATGACCTGTCCCGCAGGTTATCTGTTCCCCTCACTCCCGCCCGCCCTTGGCGGATGAAGAGTGACTCGGACCTGCGGCAGCTTTTTGCAGACCCCTTGGAGCCCCAAATCGGCTCCTCTGTTTCCCAGCAGGGAGGACCCATGGTCTTCCCCGGAACATTCTGTGGACGACAGCCCATCGTCCTTTATGGGTCTGCTCCAGCTCATCTCGGAATTCACCGGGATGCAGCTCGAGCCCGTTTCCAAACGGGCCCCTTACCCACTTACGGAGATTCTAGACCGAGGGGGTTCACCCTCGGATGCCTTCCCGGTGGCTTAGGCAATCGTGGGCCCAGCCTTGGAGCTCTGGCAGCGGCCTACTTCCTGCCCTGCGCCTTCGGTCAGGGTGGCCAGGAAGTACCCTGTCCCTGTCGGTTCTCTGCCCGGTTTCTCGGAACACCCCTTGGCTGAGGGGGTAGTCACCGACAATGTTTTCCAAGGTTCTGGAAATGCTAGGGATGTGGCTAGGCCCCCCTGACAAGGAGTCCAAAAGGATGGACTATGTCGAGCGCAAGGTTTACGCTGCGTCCTCCGTCAGGCCAGCTCGGCGGCACTGATGGCACATTTCTCCCATGCCCTCTTGGGCTCCCTGGATGAGGTCCTCCTCATCTCCCGTCCGCCCTGCGGACCACGGTCCGACGGGTGTGGGACCAGGGTAGGGCAGTGGCGAAGCAGCAGCTCCAGACGGCTCTGGATCTGGGCGACTCCTGTGGCCATGCGCCGCAGGGCGTGGCTGAGGTTATCCTCCTTCTCTGTGGAAACCCAGCACGAGTTGGCGGACATCCCCTTTTTGGGGACCGACCTTTTCGGCCCTGGAACGGAGGGACTCCTCCAGGGGTCCAAGAAGTCCGATGCCACTCCGGACTTGGTCACTCCTGCCGGGAGGGTCAAGGGCAGCCGGCAGCCTTTGCGTAAGCCCCTTTGCCCCCCGCGGCCCCTGTGGCTGGACCGGCCCAAGAGGGCCAGCAGGCATGCGCTGGGCGCAGACCAGCATCTTCCTTCAAAAGGAAGCAGGGAGGTAAGGATCCGAGAGCTCCCTCGGCCTCTTCCTCCACCAAACCTGTTCAATGACGGGGCTAAGGGGCGTTGTCCCCGGCCCCGTCATCCCTGCCCGGGTTTCCCCATGGGGGGACGGCTCCGCACCTCTTCCTCTTGGGTGGTGCTATGGGTAGGTCCTGTCGCGGGTTGCGAGCAGGGTCCCCCTTTTGAGCCGTTGCCCCACGGGGATCTTGGGTCCACAGCCTCTTCGTCGGCCCACTGAGTCGACTTGCCTGGCCGTCAAATTAGAGGTGATCAGGAAGGTTGCGGACCCTCCTTCTGACCCTGGGTTCATGTCCAGGTATTCCTGGTCTCAAACGGACGGGGGGGCTTGCGCCCCATCCTTCTGTACGCCTGGATGGTCTCTCTGCCTCAGATATCCCATCCTCAAGACGAGGCGTGTGGCTTCTTTCCTGGGCCTCCAGGACGTAATTACTCCTCGTTCTGTCCGTTCCTTGGGAGACTCCTCTCTTTCGAATCTCCTTACGAGTTCCTGGCCAGGCCCTTCGTTCTCTGCTCAGCAGCTTCTGCGGCATTGAGGGGTCCGGGCGTAACCCCACCCGGATGACGGCCTGATTACAACCCTTCCAGGCTCAGACTGGTCTCCCTTTACCGGAGCCACATTGGAACTCGTGTCTTAGCGGGTGATGCTGCTTCGGGATGAGGCTAGACTCTTGAGTCCGAGCTCGGCTCCTGGTGGACAGGGCTGAGGTTCTTCCTCCCTTACCTAGTCAGGTCTGACTGGGCAATTGCGCCCTGCCGGGACCTCCTGGGCCTCACGGCGGCTACAGCATGGTCTGTTGGACTCACTGGTTCATGCGTCCCCCTAGTGGGGACTGGCCAGCCAGCGGTCACAGTGCTGCGTTCCTCGGACCAGTTTGTGACTGCAGCCCGGAGTTAGGGGAACGCCCCTCGGACCATTCCAGCTCCTGCAGGAGAACATCCTGTTCGTCCGCCCCGAGTCGACGGTCTTCTCCGACTGATGCTTCTCGGACGGGTGGGGGTGCCCATCTAGGGGAATACAGAGTACTTCGCCTCTGGTCCTCTCGGGAGTCCCGATGTCTTTCCTACCCGCTGGAGCTCCTGGCGGTCCGCTTTCCTTGCACCGCTCGCTCCATTTGTGCGAGGTCTAGTGGTTTAGTCCAGGCGGACAACACTACGACCATGTGCTACCTACCCCGCCAGGTTCGGTCGAGCCCCTTACCTCGGTATAAGGAGGTTCTCCGCATTGGGTTTTCCGCGCAGCTGGAGGTGGTTTCCCATCCATTTGATGGCAGGAGCCTCCAGCACCCTGGCTGATGACCTAAGCCGTACATAGACTGCGCTTCACGAGTGGTCTCCCCTGCCGGAGGTAGCACAGGATCTTCTCCCTCCTTCCCTCCAGGGAGAATACGAGGCCAAGACTGTTTCATGCCCGCCCCCTCGGCAAGGTTTGCTGTAGGGGATGCCGTCGAGGCCGCGGACCCCGGGTCTTTCCGCGCCTCTCCCCCATTTCCCTTGACCTACGGGCAAGGCGAGGAGGGACTAGGCGCAGGTGATGCTGGTAGCCCCAAACTGGATTGCCAGCTCTGGTATCCAGCTCTCCTTAGTCTCAGCCCCAGGCTCCCGGCCGCTTCCAGCCCGCCTGTCCTGATCTCTCTTTTCAGGGAAGGTCTTTTCATTGGGACCTTCAATCCCTGCACCGACAGGCCTGGTCCCTGTGTGGCTAGGGGCCAGGTCTTGGGTCCTTCGGCAAGGTCCTCGATGCTTTCGAGGCGTCCTGCTAGAAGTCGGCCAAACATGTTCACCTTCAATTGGAGGAGTTCTCCATTTGATGATGGGATAGGGCCTGGGCCCATCTCCCCTCTCTGGGCGAGCATTCCGGACCATCTGCGGTCCGTTAGTTTGAACCAGGACTTCGGCCGACGACCCTCTGGGTGCTTCTATTGGTCACCCCTGTCTTCCGGGCGCGGGCCGGAAGGCAGTCGGTGGCGCAGAAAAGGTGGTCTGGCACTTTTCTAGGCCTTGATGACACCTCTCCTTTGGGGGAGAGTATCCCCATTCTGTGGGATCTTCGCTGGTATGGGCTTAGCCGTTCAAACCTTGCACAGGTGCGAGTTCCCCCACCTGTTGTGGAAGAACACCTTCTTGGGGCTACTCTGCCATCCGGAAGAAGGGGAGAATTCCAGGCGCTCCTTTGTATCTCCCTATCTGGTCTTCCACAGGGACAAGGTTGTCCCGCGCCCCACCTGAAGTTCCTTCTGTAGGCGGTGGCGGAGTCTTCCCTGACCGGGTGTTGTCCTGCAGGGGTTCATCCCCATCATCGCCTGAGGCCGTGTATAGATCCATGGGACTCATCTAGCGCCACCTACCCAGGAGCGTAGGGCTGAAGTTCGGGAGAGGTTTGCCAGCTGTTTGTCATTCTCACTGAAGCCGCATCTGGCAGACTGCTGCAGCCAAGCGATGGACGTGAGCTGTGGGTCACCTCCTGCATAGGTCTCCCTATAGGTGTGGTGGCATGGAGCCTCCCAGAGGGATATAGGTTTCTTTTGCTCGCCTCTTCCGCTGCATCGGTGGCTACTTCCGGGACACTCCTGTCCAGGATATCCACAGGGCTCCTGCCTGGGAAGCAGGTCTATACCGATTTCCCTTCCACATCGACCTTTTACGCGGGATGTTGGTCGGGGCCTCAGTTCTCTGTGTCTGTATACCTAAGTAGGTGTGCGCTTGCTCCCTCCTCCCGGAGAATGCTAGGGAGTCTCCGTTGACAGGTGGATGAACAACATATCCATGTCCCAGAAATACAGGTCTCAGGGACATGGATATGTGTTCATCCAACTGCTCGCAGGTATCCTTGCGCTTTAAATCTTGCCGGAAGGTCTTCGTTGGCTCCTCCACCCACCCAGGTGGTAAAACTGGTCTTCCATGATGCCAGATCTTTCCTTTACCGCTTGGAAGTTTGGTTCTTCTTAATGCTCATGATAAGACTGGTCTCTCCCTTCGGCCGAATTTAAAAGTTTTTTTATTATAGACTGCCCATCTCTCGCTATGGCGACAATCGACTGGAGCTGGAGATGTTCTTGCGGGTAGAAGGACCTGACGGATCCGCACTAATGCAGTCTACTGTTTAGGGCCTTGAGCACACCCGCAGGCTCATGACCTGTGCTCTTCCTTTTCTCAGCCTACGTCCTAAAGATCGGGCTGTCGCTTACAACTGGAGCTCTGAGAACGTCCGTGTGAAGTCAAAAGAGGTCTGGTCGGGGTGTCCGGGCGGCTCGGGTGATCAGCTAGAGAGGATGATCGCCGGTGAGGAGGCGGCGCGGTCATGTCTTCCCATCATGCATTTATCCCCGCCTCCCTGGGTTCCTCTTATACAGCTTCCTTTGCTGAGTTTTGTCCCTTCACTAGAGGAGAGGGATCAACGCCTGCTGGACCTCTTCTGTCCAAGAAAAGACAAGGTAAGTCCTTCCCTGACGCCTTGGGAGGGGAAAGGCCTTCTCTCGTCTGTCGGCCATCGCTTCTATTCGATCGTCTGCTTTGGCTACTGGTCTCGGCGGTGTCCTTAGGTTGTTGGGCGGACTCCCGTCATTCTGTTGAGATCTTTCGACCTGTTGGATGGGTTGTCAACCGCTGGCCGAGGTCTCTCTCAATCGTGTTCCCCGGGTGAGAGTTGAGGATCCCGTGGCTTGCCAGCCCGGGTTCCGAGCCTTGGTGAATCCTCCTAGCCGAGGGGAGCCGGTTTCCACCTGGCCTCCCTGCACTGTCCTCATAAAGGCCGGTGTCTTGTCCTCAGGTCCAGCCTGATCATGCCATCATAGGCAGTCTGGCATCTTGGTAAGCGGCATCAGCCGCTTGTCCTCGCCCTCCTCGACTTAGGGGAGGCTTCGGACGTGGTTACGCCGACGATACGAGCCTCATGTAGCAACAGCTTCCTTCTGACCGGAACAAGCCGACACCACGCCTCGGCCATTAAGGGTTGGGTCACCGAGTGGCCGAACAACCCCTGTCTTACCCGAGAGCCTGTTCAGGCCGGTTGTTCGCCAAACTAGCTGCCCACCGGCTCCGTGGAACCTCCGCCCACAGCTGTTTGGGGCTCTGACTAAGAACTCTCATTCAGCCTGGGTATGCTCCATAGGCTGTCTGTCACCCTCACTCCCAACGCCCTCGGCAGGTGGCGGGTGGCTCAGGCCCAGGCAGCTTCTTGCGGACTCTTCTGGATCCGGCTGACGATTCCTCCTTTTCTCCAAGTGAGTGGACTTGGAGTCCTCTGGAGGTCAGTCGCTGGACGACAGCCCTCCGTCCTTCCTGGGTTTGCTTAGGCTCATCTCGGAGTCCACCAGGATGCAGCTCGAGCCTGTATCCAAGCGGGCCAGTATCCCTCACGGAGATATTGGACCAAGGGATTCCTCACAGGCTTTTCTGTGGCTGAGGCCATTGTGGGCCCAGCCTTGGAGCTTCTAGCAGCGCCCTGCTTCCTGCCTTGCGCCTTCGGCCCAGGATGGCCAGGAAGTATCTTGTCCCAATGTTCTCTGTCGGTTTCTCGGAACATCCCTCAGCTGAGGGGTTGAATTATCGACCAGCGTTTCCCGGCGTGCGGAAAGCGCTGGGGCGATCGGACAAACCTCCCGACAAGAGGTCAGAGATTGGACTATGCCGGCTTAAAAGTCTACTCTACGTCCTCCCTTGGCCTCGTGAGGCAGCTCGCCGTGTTTATGGCATATTTTCCATGCCCTGTTGGGCTCACTGGGACGAGGTAGTCCCTCATCTTTCCGGGCTGACCTGCAGACCACGGCAGTTAGGCGGAGTGCGGGACCAGGGCAGGGCGGTGGCCAAGCAGTATTTTCAGACTGCTCTGTGGGCATTGGAACTCATCGCCGGGTCGATCGTGGCCGCGGTGGCTATCTTGGCGGTCGGGCGTGGCTGAGGATATCCACCTTCTGCAGCTGGATGACCATCATAAATTGCGGATGTCCCTCCCTGGGGACCGACCTCCTTCGGCCCTGGAGTGAAGGCCACCTCCAGAGGATCGAAAAGTCCATGCCACTTTGGACTCTGTCTCATCCGCTCCAGAGGGACAAGGGCCGCAGGACCGAACCCAAGCCCTTTTGTCCTTCTGCGCCTGCGGCACGTCCGCCCAGCAGCATCAGGGCCAGCAGGCTCAGTGTTGGCGTCCCCAATCCAAGCCCTCTGAGCCTCCTCCAGGAAGCAGGAGGTGAAGGCCCTGGAGGTCCTTCGTCGGGTCCTTCCTCCAAGCCTGCCCAGTGACGGGTTGAGGGTGTGCCCTTCAACCCCGCCGCTCACTCCAGGTGCCCCCGTGGGGGCGTCTCGCCACTTTTTCCGCCTGGTCTGTTATCACCTACAGACCGTGGGTGTTGGAGGTGGTGAAAGGGCCTCCTTTGGAGTTCGAGAGCAGTTCTTACCTTCAGAGCCGCCACACCGGGGGCCCTCGTCCGGAAGCTCGCTGTCAGCTCACGACCGACATCGCCTCCTCCTCGAGGACGGAGAGTGATGAGAGGTGTGGACCCTCCCTCAAGCCTGAGGTTCGTGTCCAGGTACTTCTCCTGGTTCCAAAACAGACGGGGCTGGCGCCCCATTCTCTCACCCATACCTACCCAAGTTCCTAAGGTCTCGAACCTTCAGGATGGTCACGTCTGGCTCAGATAATACCATCCTTGGAACACGGCGGGTGGTTCTGCTCTCTGACCTACAGGATGCGCTTTCACGTCCCTATCCGTCCGTCACATCAGAGGTTCCTTCGCTTTCGAGCAGAGGGATCCCTTTTCGAGTTCCAAGCCATGCCCTTCCGGCTTATCTCCAGCTCCAGGGTCTTCACCACAAATGCATGGCAGTGGTGACCAGCACTTCGGCGGCGCCGAGGGGTCTGGGTTTACCCTTACCTGGACGATTGGCTGATAGCAGCCCCCTCCAGACAGAAGGTAGAGCGGTACAGAGATCTGGTCGTCCAGGTTTGCTCTCAGGTCGGCCGCCTCATCAACGAGGCCAAGTTGGAACTCTAGCCGAAGCAGGTGATTCTTTTCATCGGGGCAGAGCTCGACTCTCTTCGAGCCAGAGCATGGCTCCCGGCGGACAGGGCCGAGGTTCTTTCCTCTTTTGCCCAATCATTTCTGGTTGGGCAGTCGCGCCCTGCCCGGGACTTCCTGCGCCTCCTGGGTCTCATGGCGGCCTGTACCAGCGTGGTCCATTGGGCCCGCTGGAACATGCGTCCCCTTCAGTGGGGGCTGGCCAGCCAGTGGTCCCAACGCTGCGATCCATTGGACCAGCTAGTGACGGTGACCCAGGGGATGTGGAGCGCTCTCCAGTGGTGGACCGTTCCAGTTCATCTGCAGGAGGGCATCCCGCTTTGTCCGCCCGGAGCCTACGGTCTATCGATCGATGCCTCTCTGATGGGTTAGAATTGCCCACCTGGGAACACCAGTGCCGACCTCTGGTCAGCGAGTCGATGCCACATCAACTGCTGGAGCTCCGAGTGGTCCGCCTAGCCTCACTGCCTTCGCCCATTTCTTCGGGTCAAGTGGTCCGGTCCAGGCGGACAATACCACGTACTATGTATTTGCCTAAACCGCTAGGATGGGATGTACCATGCTTCTATGCAGGAAGCTCCTCCGCATCTGGTCACTCGTCTCTCTCTTGCGCAGCCTGGGCCGGATCTCCTAGCCATTCATGTGGGCGGCGAGACCTCCAACACCCTGGCCGATGCCTTAAGCGGGGATAGGGGCTAGCGTCCCAGTGGTCTCTCCTGCCGGAGGTGGTACAAGATCTGTTCTCCCATTGGGGCACACCTCATATGGACCTGTTTGCCTCCAGGGAGAATCAGTGCTGAGGCTGTTCCATGCCGCCTCAGCAGTGTGGGATTGCTGCAGGGGATGCCTTCTCGAGGTCGTGGGACCCGGCTCTTCTCACTTTCCCCATTCCCCACAAGGTGCTTCTCAAAGCAAGGAGGGACAAGGCGCAGGTGATTCTGATAGCCCCAGACTGGCCCGCAGTACTGGTACCCAGATCTCCTCAGCCTCAGCTCCAGGCTCCCGGGGCAGCTTCCAGCTCGTCCGGACCTGCTCTGTCAATCCGGGGAAGGTATTTATTTATTTAGTTTTTGTTTACCGGGTAAGTGCGCTAGCCAACAGTGGACTATTTTCAGGCACGACCCGGGAGAGTACAATACAGCATAACACATGGAACCAAACAATACAACTTAGGCAAACAACCATACATAATACAATCCTCGTCATATAGAGACGGTTCCAGCTAGTCTAACATGGTTTAGTCTATACTAAGCATGACCAGCAGGCCAAGAGCAGCTTCAGGGATGTGGTACAGGTGGCAGGTAAGGAAGGGTATGGACTTTTAGGGACTGCATAGCTGCTTTACCGGGAAGCATAGGAGACTGCCGGGTTTGGGGTTCCCAAGCGTGCAGGAAAAGACAGGAGAGGGTTATGGGAAAATATTGACTCTGAGTGGCCTCACAGCCAGCCAAGCAGAGTGCCCAGGGGAGTAAGGGAAGTAAGGGGATGCTAGAACATCTCGATGCAGCTGGAGGATGCCAGGTTCATGGCCTCACAGTCGGGTGTCGAAAAAAAAAAAAGGGAGGGATGGAGCGAGTGAGGCGGCTAAAGATACGGCTTTGGCGGTAGAAGGGCGGGTAGGTGTGGCCGGGCAGGTGGTTCCTAGACTGGGCATATGACCGGAGCAGTCCCGGCTATTCGTGTATCGGCAGAGGTAGATAAGAGAAAGGGAGGGAGGCGGTTAAGCCAACATGCACCTATGGCAAGTATGGGCAGAGCCCAGGTAGCGCTAGAGGGTAAGAGGCGGGGAAGGGTGAGAGGTGCCATACAACTGACGGCCACAGCAGCCAGCCCGTGCAGCCTCAGGGGTGTGGGGGAAGTAGAGAGGTTCCTGTCGGCAGGCTAGAGGGACGCAGGTTTGGTGTCCTCCGTCAGGGATGAAGAAAAGAAAAAGGGGGTGGGTGGGAGGAAAGGTGACATTAAATACGGCTTTAGCGGTAGTAAGCAGGAAGGTGTGGCCGGGCTCGTGGTTCCAGGTTGGGCATAGAGGCAGGTGACAGTCCCTAATCGGGATCTCAGCGGTAAAGAAGGACAACTGAAGGAGGAGGAGGTGGGACCTTATAGTACCAGTATCCACCCAGAAGTAAGTTTGGGCAGTGTTTAGGTAGTGCAGAGGATAAAAACAGTATATAATATACAGTAAATACAGGTAGGAAGATAAGATATGCATACATTCATAAAATCTTATACATGATTATAACGATAATGAAGTTTGAGGAGAGGGGTAGGAATCAGGGAGAGAGAAAAGGAGGGTGGTATAGAGACCAGTAGCAGGGGTGTGGAGCAGGGGCAGGAAGATCCAGGGATCAGGTAGGATCAAAGCAGGTGCATGGATCTTTGGCAGCCAGGTGTAGTTTCAACTCCCGTTTGAAAGAGGGATGGGAGGGTGCATGCCTGAGGTCCAGAGGAACTGGTTCCATAACTTGAGGCTGCATGTTGGAAGGAGCCTGTTCCTTTGTTGGTCTTGGCAATGAGGAATTTCAGCAGGTCTTTGTCAGCAGATCTGAGTGTGCGGTTAGGAATCACAGGAAGAAGGAGTCGCAAGGCGGCAGTCTGACTTTGTCTCAGTATAGAGTCATTTAGGCATGCCAGGAAGTAGCTCCTGAGGGCTGAGGGGGAGAGCCACCCGAGGTCCTTATATAGCTGGCAGTGATGAAGAAGCCGTGGGGATTGAAAGGCGTATCGGCATATGTTGTTATAGGTTACATCCCATTTGTGCAGTGTAGATTTGTGGGCAGAGGTAAGTATGGGCGCACAGTAGGTAGGCGTTGGTAGCAGGATTCCTCTGGCTGTGGCAAACTTAGTGGAGGAGGTAAGCATATAGCTTGTTCTATAGGCAGCTCCTAACTTGCAGTTAATGTTTTTGCAAGTGGCTTGGATATGAAGGTTTAAATCAAGCGATTGGTCAAGTAGGATGCCCAGGTAACGAAAGGTGGTAACTGTCTGCAGAGCATCGCCATTTCAATCTGTGATGCTCGGAGTGGAACACATACGGATCTTTTGTGTGGTGCCTAGTAACATGGCATTAGTTTTGAGGAATTCTAGAATAAGGCGGTGGGAGTTTAACCAATTTGGACACTGGAGTAGGCACTATTTAGCGAGGAGTTAATGTGCTCTACATTGGGTGAGTTGGCATAGATAACTAAGTCATCTGCGAGAGGAGCAATGAACAGGCAGGTATTTGTCTGGTAGGTTATTGATGAACAGAGTGAATAGAAGAGGACCCAGAATGGAGCCTTGGCACTCAATGTTCGTTTCACAGTGGAGGAGATGGCTGAGTTGAATTTAACAGCCTGGGACCTGTTGGTCAGGTAGCTCCTGAACCATTCAAGCACAGGGAAGGAGCAACCTATTTCGCTTAGGGTGGATAGGAGCAGGAGGTGGTCAACAAGGTCAAATGCCTTGGTTAGGTCTATAAAGACAGCCCCTGTGAGCTTTCCTTGATCCATGCCAGTGAGGATGTCAGTGGCGAACTTAGCTAGAGCTGTCGCAGTACTGTGGTTTTTCCTGAATCCATGTTGTGCATTATTGAGCTGTTTAGTGGTTTCAAGGAATTCCTGGATCTGTGTGGCAACCAGTTTTTCAAGGATTTTGCTGAGTGGGGATAGTATTGCAATAGGCCTGTAATTAGAGATTTCTTTCTTGTTCCCTTTTTTAAAGATAGGGGAGATCCTGGCCATTTTCCATAGTTCTGGGACTGCACCACTGGTGAGGGATAAGAAGAAATCCTAGCCAGAGGTTTGGAGATTAAATGCGCAGCTAGTTTTTAAAGGTGAGGTTCAGTTGGTCAGAGCCAGGACTGGTGAATTTGATAGTTTTTTAGATGGTACAGAACCTGAGAGCTGGTGATGGCTTTGAAAGGAGGATTGTGGTATAGGTTTTTGATCACTGGCAGGGGTGGCTTGGGAATTCAGTAAGAGGCACACTGTCGGCAGTGGAGGCTGCTGGTGGTAGAGTGCTGGTATAGGGGGAGAGATCTGAGAACATGCTATTGAAGGCGTTTGCTATAGTGATGGGGTTATTGCAATGAGAGCCACTTATCATGTCAGAGGGTATAACTGATAGAGGTGTCCCCAGGAAGGTTTTTATGTGGCCCCAAAATTTATGGGGGTCATGGGCTGAGTTCTTTAGCAGATTCTGATAGTACACGCTTTTTGCCAGCCTAATGTTTTTCCTGCAAGAATTTCTTTCCTGCCTGTAGTTTGCATAGTCCCTAGTCGATTTAGAGTTTTTGAAGGTTTTCCAGAGCTTGTCCCTGTACCTTAGTTATTTTAGGAGATCCTTATGTAGCCATCTAGTTTGTTTTCCCCTGACTCTCACAGTGGTTTTGGAGCATGCTTGTTTTGTACAGGAGGTAATGTTGTAGGAATGCGTTCAGGGCATCTCCTCATTCTCTGCCCGGTATAATTCGACCAGTCAATATTTGAGATGTCCCGAGGAAGGAGTCTGTATCCAAGTTTGCAAAATTCATAAAGTGACCTGCCGAGGTGGGGGGTTGACCAGCCCTCCACTGGCAGTAGATAGGGAGTGATCAGTGATAGTATCTGCCAAGATCCCAGAGCAGGTGATGTGTTCAGGTCTGTTTGTCATGATCCAGTCAGTAAGTGTGCCAGACTGTCTAGTGATTTCCGTTATTTGTTGTTGAAAGTTTAGACCTTGCACTAGTGAAGCCAGGGAATTGTGCGAAGGACCTAGCCAGTTCAAGTTGACATCACCAAGGATGATAGCTTAATTTTTGTTGATGCGTTTTAGGGTGAGCCGGAGTGCTTCCTGAAGCCCATTTACTCCCCAGAGGTGGATTATAAATACAGATTATGTGAAGTTTTTAGAGCCAAGGGACAGGGAGCTGCGTATTGATTCACTTGAGGTTTGGGGGTTTGAGTCAGTGATGATACTAACGTCCAGGTGAGATTTTTGTGAGAGGGCAAGTCCTCACCCCTCTTTGACCCCGGTCTGTCCTTCTGAATAAATGAGTAGCCAGGTATGGTACAAGGAATCAGGTGTTCCAGGTTTCAGCCAGGTCTCTGATAGGCACAGTATGTCGGGATCGTGTACTTTGAGCCATGCTTCTACTTCAGGCAGGTGATTTAGAGACTTCTGATGTTCATATGTGATATAAAATCCTTGGATTTGTTTGTAAGATCCATCGGGGAGCCCCACTGCTGGGCGGGCTTAGGTTCAGCTCAATGTCCCAGAAAGTATTATCAGGAGTGATGCTAGGTACAAAAGCATGTGCTAAGGAGGTCTGGAGCATTCTTGTAACACTTCCATTTATTTCTGAGGAGGACAGAGCTCGATAAGTGCAGCCTTTGTGGAGGAGAAGGTGTTCCCAGGAGGGTTTCGGCCTAAGGTCTGCAGTCATGAGGTTGGAGAAACAGAAGTCAGAGGCTGAGGGGAGTTCTGAGTGTCTCAGAAGGCACTGGACAGAGAGACTTCTTTATGCCCCAGAGGAGGAGAGGAAGATCAGGAAGATAATCCTATTCAGTCTGCCATGGGGACAAGATGCTTGTGGCGAGGAGGACATGATTCACACTTAGGACCCAACACTTTTGAATGTGCAGCTGAGGGGTTTTTACAGGGGTGAGCTGGGGAGTGGGAGAATTGGAGCAAGGTTCCTAGGAATTAAGTTAGAGCAGGTAGGGGGAAAGAGAAAGGAAAACAATGGCGCTAATGAGAGAGGAAGTTTAGGAGTGAGTATATATAAACGAAACCATTCGGTGTACGTTGGATAGAAGGAGGACGATTTGGTTCAAGGGAGGTTACGAACTTTTGGCGCGAGGAGGAATTTGAAAAGTTTAGACAGACGTTAGGGGTAGATCACCCCCAGCGGTGAGAGAGTATAAGGGACCAATGGGAAAGTGGGCACTTGGTCATATGATGCTGGGAGGCTGTAAATCTAAAGGGTCGACCAGGTGGGTGAGGTGGGGGAGGGTGGGGGAGCCAGCGCAGGCGGCGGGACAAACTGCCACCAAGGGCTGTAGCACTTGAGTCTTGAATCCGCCGGAGTTAACCTGAAGCAGGTAGGGAGGCGGTTGCGATGGCGCCCAGTAGTCCCAGTCCAAGAAAGTTCCCAAGGCCAGCAGTTCAGGTGAAACAGCCGCTTCCTGAGGGAGTACAGCCAGGAGCACTGCAGACTGAGCTGGAGGCATACGGCAGCTGGAAAGGGTGAAAACGCATGGCGGCTTTTACGCCTTTTAGCGGTCAAAGGATCAGGGTGCGCCGAGCCTGGGGTTCTGGGCGCAGGAACCAGCGGTCGGCCCTGTCAACAGGCTTCCTGGAAGGGCTGGGCTGGACTTTGCAGTTGCAGCAGGGTTGGCGGCTCGGAGGTACCTGGGCAGGCAGGCGGAGGGTCCTCACGCACTGGGGGTCTCGATGGCGGGTTCCTAAGCTCCCGGCGGGGGAGAGGACCTAAGGAGAGCAGCAAGGAGAGACTTAAGTAAGGGAAGCTAAAGGATAAGGCGCGTCAGAGGACAAAGAAAAGGGCGGGAGTGTGAGATTAGGTAGGGATCCAAAGAAAAGGTGAGAGAGAGGGCAGTAACACACTATAGGCAGGTAAAGTCAAGCTTTAAGTTAGTTACAAGATAGCTCTACAGGTTAAGACTTAGGCTCTATGAAAATACAAGTACTAGGCAGTATAAGAGGACTAACTACACAGAAAAATAGCTCAGGTAAGCGCTCTAGCGAAAAACAGGGCAAAAGGCCAGAATTACTCAAAATCCAGGGATAACCAGTCCAAACAAACTGCCACCGAAGGGGCTGTAGCACTTGAGTCTTGAATCCGCTCGGAGTTAACCTGAAGCGGGTAGGGAGGTGCTTGCGAGCGGCGCTCAGTAGTCCCAGTCCAAGAAAGTTCCCCAAGGCCAGCAGTTCAGGTGAAAACAGCCGCTTTTCCTTAGGGAGTACAGCCAGGGAGCACTGCAGACTGAGCTGGAGGCAACCGGCAGCTGGAAAGCGGTGAAAACGTACCTGGTGGCTTTTACGTCTTTAGTGGGTCAAAGGACCAGGGTGCGGCCGAGCTCGTGGTTCTCCTTCTGGGTGTGCGAATCAGCGGTCGGCCCCTGTCAACAGGCTTCCTGGAAGGGCTGGGCGCAGGACTTTGGTGGTTGCGGCAGTGCTGGCGGCTCTTGGAGGTACCTGGGCAGGCAGGCGGAGGGTCCTCGCGGCACTGGGGTCTCGATATGGCCCGGGTTCCTAAGCCCCGGCCGAACAGGAGAGGACCTGGCGGCTTTTACACCTTTAGCGGGTCAAAGGACCAGGGTGCGGCCGAGCTCGTGGTTCTCCCTCTGGGCATGTGAATCAGCGGTTGGCCCCTGTCAACAGGCTTCCTGGAAGGGCTGGGCGCAGGACTTTGGCGGTTGCGGCAGGGCTGGCGGCTCTTCGGAGGTACCTGGGCAGGCAGGCGGAGGGTCCTCGGCGGCACTGGGGTCTCGATGGCGGGTTCCTAAGCCCGGCGAGGCTAGGAGAGGACCTGGCGGCTTTACACACCTTTAGCGGGTCAAGGACAGGGCGGCCGAGTCGTGGTTCTCCTTCTGGGCGGCGAATCAGCGGCCGGCCCCTGTCAACAGGCTTCCTGGAAGGGCTGGGCGCAGGACTTTGGCGGTTGTGGCAGGGCTGGCGGCTCTTCGGAGGTACCTGGGCAGGCAGGCGGAGGGTCCTCCATTCCATCCGACCTTCAATCCCTGCACCTGGCCGGCCTGGTTCCTGAGCGGCTAGAGTTCCAGGCCTTGGGTCTTTCCGACGAGGTCCTCAATGTAGTTGAGGCGTCCCGTAAGGAGTCGACCAGAAAATGCTACGCCTTCAAATGGAAGAAATTTTCCATTTGGTGCCAGGGCAAGGGCCTGGACCCTTCCTCCTGTTCCTTGGCGAGCATATTGGACTACCTTTGGTCCCTTTCTCAGCAAGGGCTTAGGTTGCGACCTTAGGGTGCACCTGGCAGCCATCTCTGCTTACGGGCGTGGGCGGGAAGCGGTCGTGTGGCAGGGAAGGTGGTCTGGCGCTTTTCAAAGGCCTTGATCACATTTCCTTCCGTGCGAGAACCTCCACCTCGTGGGATCTACTGCTGGTACTGGCAAAGCTCATGGGCAAGCTTATTCAACCAATGCACAGGTGTGAACTCTCTCACCTGTCATGGAAGACCGCCTTCTTGGTGGCTATCATGTCAGCCAGAAGGATGGAGAGCTCAGGCGCTCTGCGTGGGGTCTTTACCTGGTCTTCCACAGGGACAAGGTTGTCCTGCGCCCCCACCCGAAATTCCTTCCGAAGGTGGTGTTGGAGTTTCACCTTAACCAGGTGCTGACTCTGCCGGTGTTCTACCCCAATCACACCTCGGAGGCCGAATATAGGCTCCATACACTGGACCCTAGAAGGGTGCTCGCTTACTATAAGGAGCGCTTGGCTGAAATTCGAGGAGAGGTTCACCAGCTGTTTGTCACCTACGCTGAAGCCGCACCTGGCAGACCTGCAGCCAAGCGGACGATAAGCAGGTGGGTCACCTCCTGCATAGATCTCTGCTATAAGTTGGTGGGCATGGAGCCTCCCAGAGGGATAAGAGCTCATTCTACCCGCCATACTGCTGCATCGGTGGCTGCTTCCAGGGTCGTCCCTATCCAGGAAATCTGCAGGACTGCTACCTGGAAGTCAGCACACACCTTCATCACCCATTACCACATCAACCTTGAGTCACGCCGGGATGCTGGTTTTGGGGCCTCGGTTCTACAGTCTCTATTCCCTAAGTAGGGGGTGTGCACCTTGCCTCCCTCCTCCTGGAGAACTGCTGGGAGTCTGCCAGACAGTGTGGATGAACAACATATCCATGTCCCTAGAAATACAGGTTACTCACCTGTAACAGGAGTTCTAGAATGGTGTATGTTGTTCATCCACACCACCGACCTCCCGGCTTTGGCGCACAACCCTGAGCTTCAGCGGCGCAGATCTGGCGTCATGGGGCGGGCGAGGTTTTACCACCGGTGGATGGGAGGAGCCAGCTTGAAGACCTTCTGGCAAGATTTAAAGCGCAAGGAACCTGCCAATAAGTGTGAATGAACAACATATACCATTCCTAGAACTCTTGTTACAAGTGAGTAACCTGTATTTGTATTCCCTGGAGGAGAGAAGAGATCGGGGAGATATGATTGAGACTTTCAGGTACTTAAAAGGGATAAACAAAACTGGTAATGAAGACATTTTCAGGCTCAGAAGAGGGAGGGATATGAGAGGATATGGTCTTAGATTGGAAGCGGGTAAAATCAAGAGGGAAATGAGGAGACTATTTTACGGAGAGGGTGGTAGCAGAATGGAATGCTTTACCAGAGGAGATTGTATTATGCAAGGTGGTAGCTTCAAAGGGGGTGGATATGGTGAGGGGTGGTAATTGGGAACGAGGAGGGGTGTGCAGCTGCAAATTAAAATGCTAGCTGCACACTGGAGCAGACTTGATAGACCTAGTGGCCTAACTCTGCCAGCAATGTTGTATGTTCGTATGTAAGGCATTACCCGGAATTCGAATAACCCTATTGGAGTGATGAAGGCCGACTGTTCTTTAGCTCTGGCAGTTAACTCCAGCCACCAGTACCCTTTCATCAAGTTAGTTGTGGTAAGGTATGTAGCCCCTCCCAACTTGTCCAGCAGATCTTACTTTGAGAGGGCTCCTGCAGTAGGTAATTACATATAGGACTGAAGCCGGCAGGCACCAGGACCCCACGGAAAAATTTCTAGCTTGCAGTCTCTGGCCGGGGACCTCTCCCACATCAGGTGACTGGCATCAGATGATGTCGGTATAAAGGGTCGGTCCCCCACACCCGCCTTCCAGTTCTTTCCCGCCGTTAGCTTGCGAAAGCGCCTCACGGTTAAGTTCACTGCTTCAGTCAGTTTGTCGGTTTATTACTGTTTTTTCTTGATTTTCTTTCTTAAATCACGCATCGGCCGTATATGTCGTCCCCTACTTCATCCGATTTGCATAAAAATAAGTGCGATTACTGCGGCGCCTAGCTCCCACACAAGGATGGACACTCCCAGTGCCTCTTCTGCCTAGGCCCAGATCACCCCGTGGAGAAGTGCCAGCACTGCCAGCAGTTTAACGCCGCCACCCGCAAACGGAAGCAGCAGTCCCTGGAGGCCCACATCCTGAAGAAGAAGATGTCCTCATGGAGAAGGAGCTGAAGAAGCTCCGGCAGGCTTCAACTTCTCCTGAGGGTCACCGTAAGAAGGAGAAGCACCGGGACCGGGACTCCACTTCCACGGTCACCGCGACTTCGGCTGGAGTCGCCGTGCTCCAAGTAACGCCCCCTTGGGGACCATCCTTCGCTGGCCAACCTTGGAGGTTTCTAAGACGGCGGCATCTTCCCTCCCATCGGGCTGTCGCTCGGGCCCATCGGAAGCCTCCGGGACAAAGGAGGCAGCCGCTTCCAAGAAGCCCGCCACTGTGTGGCCTTCTGGGTCGAGCGGCTCCGGTAAGCCGGATGTTGGTGCCTCTGATGTCCGCGTGGTCAAGGCCGCTAAGATGCCCGACCCTTCGGGGCAGCGCATGGCCTTGAAGACTCCCGCCAAGACCGCTCCTCCCTCGCAGCCTTCGTCGGGAGTTGGGTCCGATATGTCGGACTTCGGCCTCTCTGGACGCACGGCGTTGGAGCCGATGCTGGACCCTATCGTCAAGTCTGACGTCCCCGGCTCGCTGTTATTGTCTGAGGCTCCAGCGTCTCCTTTGTTAGACCCCAGGGATTTAGTCCCCCTTCCCTGGGCAACAACGAGGATTCAGGTACACTACCATCAAGTCTCCCTCCCGCCGGGCTGGATGACCTCACGTCGGACCCTTGGATACCGGCTCCAATGCCGGCTCATCCGACGCCGGGCGACATCCCCTTATCAGATGCCGTCCCAACGCCGGACCCGACGCCCACAGGGCCTCCTGTACCTGGCCCGCCGGCGGGGCCTTTCCCAGGGCCTTCTGCGCCGTCAGAACCCCTGGTGCCCGGGTATCCAGCGCCGTCTTATCTGACGCCGTTCAACCTGGGACTGTGGCATCCTGCGCCGCAGTACCCGCCGTTGGGATACCAGATACTCACCTTACGGATATCCACAATATCCGTATCCCCCCCCTTCCTCCATCGCCCCCATAGCCGCCGGTGTGGACCTGAAGGAGACTCTGGCTTTCTGGTGGGCTGGAGTCCAGGGCTCAGCTCACCAGGGAGGTGGAGAGTCAGCCTGCCAATGCGCCGGACCTGGTTCCGACCCCGCTGGTCGAGCGAGACTCTCCCCTTGCCTGATGCCAGAGGTGATCCCTCTGGCTCAGGAACTGTGGAGGACCCGCTTCCCCTGAGGGGTTCCCCAGGGGTCTGTTCCTCCCCCGCGTCAGGAGGGGTCTTTTTCTTCTTCTTGTTCCTGTTCCTCTTCGGAGAGCTCAGACTCTGATTCCGACGGGTGCTCCAATCCAGACGAGCCACACACTCCAGACCGTCCCAGGCCAAGGACTCCTCCGAAGTCTCCTCCGGAAGATCCTACTTTCCTGGAGTTGCTTAAAAAGATCCAGGCGGTCCACCAGTGGCAATCTCTGGAGCCGGATCCACAGCAGAAGAAACTTGCTGCTGACCTGGATCTGCCGAAACTGCTCGATGTTGATTCCATCCTATGTGGAGCCTCATGGGACCTTGTTTCCACTATTTGGACAACCATCGCGATAGCACCCCTTCCGAGGCAGGCGGATAGGCTGTATCAGGCTCTGAAGGGTGTGGATTCCTTGAATACACACCCCAATGCTCACTCGGTCGTGATTAGCGCTGCTCACGGACGGTCAGCAAACCCAAAACATCTGAGCTCGTCTCCACCCAACAGGGAATCCCGTCTCCGCCTGACAGGGAATCCTGTCTTCTGGACCAGTATGGGAAGAAGGTGTATGCTTCTTCACTCTGGGGACAAGGGCCCTGAATTCGTTGCCCATAGAGGATTCCAGAAGGCGATCCTGAGTGAGGTGGAAGCCAAGTTAGAATCCCTTCCTGAGTCACGGACTAAGCAGGAAGTGGCTGATCTAGTCCATTCTGCTCGTTCGTGGGGGCATGCTCCGTGCCAAGTACGACGCAGTGGACACTACCGGTTGGAGCTCGGCTTTTGCCATCATGCCTGGCTCTGGGTGTCAGGGTTTGTCCCTGAAGTGCAGTCCGCTATTCAGGACGTGCCCTTCAGGGATTCGGTGCTGTTCGGTGGGGATGTCAAGGACATTATCACTGACCTGCAAGAGAAGGGCACTGCACTTAAGTCTGTTGACTCTCTGTACAGGCCCCCTCAGGGACAGCGTCGCCTTTACATGAACATTCTCGGCCCAAAGCGAAACCCTCAGGGCAGAGTGGGCAAACAAAGCGTTGGGCCCCTCGGCTGCTAAGCTCCCCAGACCAAAAGCGGCGGGAGCTTCAGCCGTGTTGCCCCCAGTCCTCTGACCCTCTCTCTCCCACAGCCTCTGGGGCTCCCAGAGGAACCAGTAGGAGGAGGTTCTCCTTCCATCTATCGGGTTGGGAGAGGATCACATCAGATGCTTGGGTGCTCCAACTGATAGCAGCAGGGCACTCAATCGGTTTGTACAGAAACCACCCAACGCGCTCCAGTCATCTTACTCCCAGGAACATCTTCTCTGGTCAGGAAGAAATATCCTCCCTTATTTTGAAGGCGGTAGAAACTGTCCCTTCCCAACTTTGGGGACAGGTTACTACTCCCATTTTTCCTGGTTCCAAAGAAATCGGGAGATGAGGCCCAGTTTAGACCTCAGCTCCCTGAACATGTTTGTGGAGGACAGAAGGTTCAGCTTGCTCTTTGCAGAGCCTTCTGCTCTTACTCCAAGAACGGTGGCTGTGCGCCCTGTATATGCAGGATGCGTAGCTGCATATCCCTATCTGCTCTTCCACATCAAATTCCTTCAGTTTTGTTCCAGGGGACCACTACCAGTTCACGGCCCTCCCATTTGGTCTTTCCTCGGCACCCTGAGTGTTTACCAAATGCCTTTCCATGGTAGCTGCTCACCTGCATACCCAGGAGTGCAGGTTTTCCGTGACCTGGACGACTGGCTCCTGGCGGCACCATCCAGGGAGGATCTCCTGCATTTTCTCTCCCTTACCCTGCAGGTTTTTACCAGCCTGGGTATCACCATCAATCAGGCCAAGTCCCACCTGGTCCCGTGTCAGAGGCTCCAGTTTATCAGGGCAATCCTGGACACGACCACCGGCATGGCTTTTCTGCCACTGGACAGGGTGGATACCCTTAAGGCTCAGGCGAGCCTGCTGTCCAGTCGCAGGCGGGTCAGTGCCCGGTCAGTCCTTCGCCTCCTCTGGCTCATGGCGGCTGTGATTCCGACAGTCTCTCGCACTCGGCTCCACATGAGGATCTCTCAGTGGGTGCTTCTGTCTCAGTAGGATCAGCTGGTGGACGGCCTAGACCAAGAAGTCCTGGTCTCCGACCCCATGGTTCGGGACTTGCAATGGTGGGTGGTTCAGGAGAACCTTTGCTGGGGAGTTCCCTTCTGCATCAGGCCTCCCTCCCAAACACTGACAACAGATGCCTCGGGAGAGGGTTGGGGAGCCCATTTGGGGTCTCACAGGACTCTGCGCTCCTGGTCCAGGCTCAAACGGTCACTTCATATAAACGTCCTCGAGCTCAGGGCCGTACTGTATGCTCTTCAAACTCTGATTCTGTATGTGCTTCCCGGTCATCTGGCTGTCCAGACAGACAACATGAATGTAGTCTGGTACATCAACAAAGAGGGAGGAACGCGTTCCTACCCCCTTTGCAGGAAGGCAATGAGAGTTTGGGATTGGGCAGTGCAACACAACCTTCACCTCACGGCGATTCACAACCGGGAGTCAGCTGCGCTGGCAGACCACCTGAGTGATCTCTACACGAGCTCACTGGTGGGAACTGGATCAGGGGTTGGTAGGCGTCATCTTCCTCGTTGGGGACACCTCAAGGAAGACCCTGTTTGCATCTCCTCACAATGCAAAATTTCCTGCCTTCTGCTCCCTCGCTCCAGGGGCGAGGCATTTTTGAGGAGGCGCTCTGTCTCTAGACTGGAAGGACATATTAGGTCTGTCTCCCCCCAACTCCTTTAATTCCGAGGCTTACACAACTCAGCTCAGAAGGAGCTCGCATCATCCTGATCGCTCCTTTCTGGCCCAGGCAAGTTTGGTTCTCTCTTCTGCAACAGTACTCAGAGGAACCTCCTCTTCCTCCGTCGCAGCTTTTGTTGACCCAGGATCAGGGGACTCTGGTTCATCCAGGTCTCAAATCCCATAGGTTGCATGCGTGGCTCCTGCAGATGTAGCTCAAGCTCGATTCAGGGTTTGCCCGCTTGTGGCTGAGATTCTGGTGGAGGCCAGAAAGCCTTCCACGAGATCTACCTACGCCATGAATTGGAAGCGGTTCTCTATTTGGGCGTCTTCTAGGAATTTCAAGCCTTTTTCATGCCCTGTCGGGAGAGTTTTGGACTATTTTCACCATATCTTTGACCTGGGTCTCAGTCATCCATCTCTGAAGGTTCACATGGCGGCTATCTCCACGTATCATGTTCCTTTTGGGAACAGAACTTTTGCACAGTTGGAAGTCTCTAAGACTTTTCTTAGAGGGGGTCCTCCACTTGAGACCCCCTATTCGTGTCCCTGCCCCCCCTTGGGATTTGAATTTCATTCTCAAGAAGCTTACTCTGCCTCCTTTTGAACCGGCAGCTTCAGCAGACTTGAAGTTCCTCTCTTGGAAGGCTCTCTTCCAAGGGACCATTACCTCAGCTCAACGTATTTCCGAGCTTCAGGCCTTGATGTGTAAAATTCCTTATTTGATTTTTCACAAGGAACGTGTGGCTCTGCATACCAACCCTAAGTTTCTCCCTAAGGTGGTGGCAGAATCTACACTGAATCAATCCATTGAGCTACCTGCTTTCTTTATGCAACACTCCAATCAAGGGGAGTATCTCTTGCATACTTTGGATGTTCATCGAATTCTGAGATACTACACCAACAGGACGAAGGAGCTCAGAAAGTCTGATCAGCTTTTTGTCTTTCGCTTGCAAAAGTGAAGGCAAGGCTGTCACTAAACAATGCCTTTCTAAGTGGTTGGCTCATTGTATCACTTTCTGCTACGACAAGTACCACAAGATCCTGCCGGGTCAAGTCAGAGGTCACACCACCAGGGGTGTTGCTGCCTCTGCGGCTTGTTTCAAGAATGTGTCAGCGGCTGACATTTGTGCAGCTGCAACTTGGACTTCTGTCCATACCTTTACGAAACACTACCGTTTGGACATTGCCTCTCGCCATAGAGCAGGCTTTGGGTTGGCTGTTCCTCAAGGTCTCATTTCTTGAGACCCTTACGCGGAGGTTCCATGGATGTGTTGGTTTCCTCCTGTGTGCTTCTCCTTCTTCCAGACTGCTTGGGACTCAATCCTAGGTAATCACCTACTGCAAGAGCCCTCTCGAAGTAAGATAGTACAGTTACGTAAGAACTTACCATAACAGTAGATCTTCGAGAGAGGTTCTTGCAGTAGGTAATACCTTCCCGCCCTCCATCCCCCTTAGCTTTTTCAGCTCCTTTTCCAGGAGGGGAAACATCCGCTTCTCTCTCGTCTTGCCTTTTTGGCCTTTGGCGGGAAAGGACTGGAAGACTGGTGTAGGGGACCTCCCCTTTATACTGATGTTATCTGATGCTGGTCACCTGGCGGGGGTGGTCCCCTGCCAGAGACTGCTAGCTAGAAATTTTTCCGTGGGGTCCTGGCACCTGCCGGGTTCAGTCCTATAATGTAATTACCTACTGAAAGAGCCTCTCTTGAAGATCTACTGTTACGGTAAGATCTTACGTAACTGTACTGTCCATCTGTGACATTGGGTCGGGCGTCAGACTTCATGACTGTGTTGAGTCCACGATAGTCCACAAAAAAGTGAGAAGAGCCACCCGGCTTGGGAACAAGGACTGCGGGTGAGGCCTAGGGACTGTGGGATTTCTGGATTATCCCTAAGTCCAGCATTTCCTCCACCTCCCTCCTAATGTCCTTTAGGACGGCCTCAGACAACTCAGTAGGTTGTCCGACGTATGGGTGCTTGTGTCCCTGTGTCTACATCGTGTGTCGCTAGGGGTGTTTATCCAGGCTTGGCTGTAAACAAAGAGCAAAGTCTTCAACCTCCCTCGCTTCCTGGACTGTTCCGAGGTCAACCAGAGGACAGTTTGATTGTCTCCACAGAGGACTCCCCGATGCTTTCCTCTAGCAAGTCCAGTAAAGGTTTTCCTCGTCTGTTCTGCCCCTAGGACTACACACTGCAAATACCATGTCAGCCCCATTTCATGCATGGCTTCATCATGTGTGACATGGTACATTCTATGGGTATGTCTCTGTCAGGCAGTTCTACAATATAGTTCATGTCATTGATCTGTCGACTACCTTATATGGTCCTGCCCACTCACTCTGCAGCTTGTCCTTCTGGACCAGAATTAGGACCATGACTTCCTGACCTACACTGTACAAGCGAGCTCTGGCTCCACGGTCATGCAGACCTTTTGCTTCTGTTAGGCAGCTGACAGGTTGTTTTGTCTGCCCCATAAACTCCTTCAGCTTCTCCCTCAACTTAAGGACATACTCCACTATGGGAGTTCCCAGGTGTGCATGTTTGCCTTCCCAGTTTTCCCAGATCAAGTCTAGGTGCCCATGCACCCCACGTCCATATAAGAGATCGAGGGGAAGAACCCTGTTGACTCTTGGGGCACCTCCCTGTATGTGAACAGTAGGTGGGGAAGGTATTTTTCCCAGTCCCTCTCATGCTGTTCAGCAAACGCTTGGAGCATCGATTTTTTAGGGTACCATTACACCTTTCCACAAGCCTATTGGCTTGTGGGTGATAAGGTGTCATGCGTGTCTGCACCACCCCACACTTCTCCCACAAACATTTCATCAGGTCCGACATGAAGGTACCCCTTGTTCAGTGATAACCTCTCACGGAAACCCGACATGGGAGAAAATCCTAACAAAGCGTCTGCCACTGTCTCCTCTCATTGAGAGAGGCGACCGCCGCTGGGTATCTGGTGGCATAGTCTACCACCGTCGGGATAAACCTTTCCAGGAGGGCAGGGCATTCAAGGCTCACACAATATCCATTCCTACCCCTCTGGAATGGCTTCTCCACGATGGGCAATGGAATTAGGGCTGCTTTGGTTTTACTACCTGCCTTCCCTATTTGTTGGCACCAGTGACAAGACCTGCAATATTCCTTCACCTGCTGGGTGAAGGCAGGCCAATGAAATTCTGGACCAATCACTGCGTGGTGCATGCGATGCCCAGATGTCCGGACATGGGGATATCATGAGCGGCCTTGAGCAACTGCTCCTTTTACCCCAGGAAATGACACGCTACCTGCCCATCACCCTTCCTTTGTCCTCACGTCCAGTGTATACAACGTCCATTGTCCCAAAATACTCTGTCTCTTGTCACCTTCCTGTGTCCCGTCAGATTCTGCACATGCCCTCAGCTTCTCCAAACTAGGGTGAGTTCTCTGAGCAACCGCAAAATCTTCACATTTTCCCAAGGCATGGGACATTTCCCCTTCAGATCCTAAACTGGGGTCCATAGCTCTGGCATCAGGGCATTTGGGGTCATTGCCATCCCTAATCTTCTGACCACTGGTTACCCCTCCCTCATCAGAGTAACCTTCTGTAGCTGTTTAGTGCACGGCTACTTGGGGAAATCCTACCCCCTTTTCACTACTCTCCAGGTCCAGAGACGCAGGCTGAGGAACCAGCCTATCTTTTCCCACAGGGGCTTCTTTGGGGGTTCAGGCAATTGCAAGGGGCCTTGGCTGTCTGATTGTGGGTAACTGCACACTCCACCCCCTGCTGTAGATTATTTCCTATTATAAAAAGGGTCTGCGAAATGGAGCTTTCTGATTGGCTGCAAACATTCTAACAGCCTTATGTTAATCTTTTATTAACGTACATGTAGAGCTTAGCCATATGCTGAACAAGGTTTAACACTGTTTAAAAACATGTTTTATTATAATAGCAATAAGGCACTCCCAGGGGTTATGTTAATGGTCAGTTAATCACCCTTTAGGGGCATGTGGCACTCTGCTACACCTCGTGCCACAGTACACCCCTAGAAGGTGATTAACAGACCATTAACATAACCCTTGGTCATGTCTTATTGCTTAATAATCACATCCAGGGCGAGGTTGTCTGCCACTGCCACTTTTTGTACCTCTCTTCTGTCTCACCCCAGTCCAGGAGAACACTAGCTAGTGGCAGAGTTTTCTCCTCCCCAGTGAATCCCCTCAGTGTTACAAACTGATTAGATATAAGCTGTTCAGGCCCAACAAAATCCCCTTTTACTAAGGTAAGAAACGGCCCCGTGTCCCTTAACCCATGGGTCTGCACCCCATTTACAGTAACCACGCGTGTATGTGCTCCTTCATGTTTACAGGTGTGCTTTGAGGGATACACAGTGCACCCAACTCTGTTCGAGCACCACTTTGTCCACTGTGCCTTTTAGGACTCTGTTTAACAAGATGCCCTGGCTATTTACAAACCAACAGTCATCATTTCTTTATCCAAGAAATACCTTTTTGGTAGCAGGTCTTCCCCTTTGGTGGAGGCAGTGGGGTTTTCGCTGCCCTGAAGGTCACTTTTCCTTTCTGCCCTTCCACACCTGCCCCACTTCCTTTCAGAGCAGACCTGCTCCTGGCATAGCAATCCAAGAGCTCAGCAGCCTGCTGTGCTGTTTTTGGATCTCTGTCCTTTAGCCAGGTTTTCAGTTGAGCTGGGTAAGCCCAAAAGAACTGCTCTAAAAGTACAACCGCGGCAGTTTTCCCCCCAGAGTTCGCTTCCACTCCCTTCCACCAGTGTTTTAAAATCTGACGTTGCCTTGTGGTGAGTTCCTCAAAGCACATGTCAGGGCTTTTTCGGAGTTTACCGAACTTAACCCTGTAGGCCTCAGAAGTAAGTTCATACTTTTTAAGCAAAGCAGCTTCAAGTTTCTCATAATTGCTACTGTCCTGATTGTCCACTTGCCCTAGCGCCTCACGCCCATTACCAGTAAGTAGTGGGGATAGCTGGAAGCTCCAGGACTCCCTGGGTATTTTGGCCTGGATACAGACCTTTTCAAACAAATTTAAAAATGCATCCATATACTCCCTCTTTAAACTCGGCTATTAATTTGGAATTTAACTTATACCCAGCCCTGGAGTTTCAGGTCCACCCTGCCACTTACCTATTCTGGCGCTAGTCATTGGAGTGTTAGCTTCTCAAGTTCAAAACTCTGTGGCGCTGTCTTTCTTTTCCTCGACCTTCCTCTGAAGCTGCTTTTCCTTGGCCTCTCTCTGCACTGCCATTTCTGCATCTCCAGTTAGAACCTTTTCTGCTCTCTTTCTTGCCGGGCTTCAAACTTTTTCTGCTCCAGCTCCAATTTCCTTAGCTCAAATTGTAGCCTGATCGCTTCCAGCTCTAGCTCTGTGGTGACCTTCCCCTGGTGCCATGGCTCTGGGTTCCCTCTGGTCTCACTGTCTTCCTCCCTGGGACTAGACACTGCAATGTCCCCTGGCACCCCCACACCCAAGCAGTGACAGCGCTGGGGGATTTAAAACATTGGTCAAATTGGACCCACTGGTGTAAAAAATGAGTCTAAAGAAGAATCTACTGGGTCAAAACGTAATCAGTGGCAGATTTTGAACAGTCCACATTCCCTTCCTTTAGATATTGTTATAGAGTAGGTGCATCAATTTGGGCCCACTGGCAAAGGAAAGAGGGGTCAATTTTGGAAAGGATGCAACTTTTGCCCTTTTGGTGCATGTTAGCGCTGTTACTGCACCCAAGGTCTGGTCCCTTTTAGTCACTTGCTGTGACTCTAGGATTGGGGCAGCCGCTTGCTCATCCATCGGCTGCTATGAGAGCCTCCTCAAGGTTAATTCTGGTTCAGCCCTAGTGCTGGACCCCTCTTTCCTGACACAACTGCTCTTGGTAGTCTGCAGTGTATTCACTGTAGTTGGACGCCATCTTCTTCCCTAACTACTGCTACCCTTACACCGAAAAATAAAAACCAAAAACTGGTAGGAACTTTCTGATGTAACCAAATAATTTTTTCCCAAATCTCTGCTTTGATTGTGTGTCGAGTGTTCTCAAGTTCATCGTTCTGATTCACTGGCCTCAAATCCAACTGTTATGCCCGAGCCACCAATATCTCTCAAATTGCAACACTGTGCAACCAGATCTCTCGGCTCCCAGCACTGTGCACTGGATCTGGCACGAACCCACTCCTGGGGGTCAGGTCCACTGAGTTCACAGTGCCCATGCCTAAGTGCAATCCGTGACGGGGGGGGGGGAAGGAATACCTTCCTCGTATTCTCCTAGTGTGTTTGCCGAGTTCACGACTGAACACCCGCTACAAGGTCCCAGGGCTTTCTCTTTAGACTCTGGATAAGGGTGCAATATCAGTCTTGTAGCCAAATGAGAACCTTTCTTGGTTGTTGCACAAAGTGAGAAGATCCAGGCATCACAATCTCTTCGGGGTAGCCTTGTGACCCTCATTTTGTCTTCTCCCACAGGGCCTGCAATTACCTGGTTCAAATGTCCCACAGACTCCTTCCTGAGACTTTTGTATTCTGCCTATTTACCCAGATTTCTCATACAGATCCTTGCTCGATTGGTAGCTTATGGTGGCAACACTTTAGCAATAATAGTTTGGTCACAGATTATTTAATAAGCGTGTCACAATCACACACAATATAAAAATCTCACTCGGCAGATTTTCTTAAAAACAAATGTTTCTCACCCCAGGAGTCCTTTAGCATCAGTAACAATAGCAGTAAGCTGACCAGGCTGAACTGCCTCTGAGGTGGAGCCATGAATATTCATTAATATAGATTAGAAAATGGCCAGAATGGATTCTGTATCCTGACTGACTGAAAATACCTCCAACCTGGGCACATATTTTTCAATAGATGGCCATTAAAAAATAAGTGCCAGTCCAAGTGGCACCTCACTGCGCAGCGTATCATAGTGGTGCCCAGCCTCTTTTTTAATTGGCTGAACACACTGAATAAAATTTGAAACGCCCACCATCTTTTTCTCTCGTTTAGTGAGAGGTACTGGTCTCCCCCACTCAATGCAAACAGTATGTACTTGCAGCCGTTCCTTGTTTTAAAACACACCAGTCATCTTGCAGTTGGAAGAGTGACACAACCACTCTCCGACTGTACTCTCACAGTACTCTGACAACTGACTCCTGACTGTGGTCTTGCACTACCATGCTGACCGCAAACAGACAGATAGTGATCACTTAGCACAGGTCCCCCACAATCACTGAGCCTGCTGTAGAGAAAGAAACAACAAACATTTACCTCAATATTTCAAGAAATGAAAAAGAAATCTTTTCTTTCATGGTACATAGCACTCAAATGTTGCTTTATGTCCTTCCTGTACATTGGGTCAAGGGTCGCAGGGCACACAGACGCAACTTCAGACTGAAAAAAATAAAAAAAAAAACTTCACAGAGACTGCTACAAAGATTTTTTCACAGAACACTGCCTTTCTTTCTTTAGCAAGCAGTGTGTGTGTGTGAGAGACTTCTCTGTTGGGGTGCAGCAATCCACCAGAATGCTGCAGGGAGCAGGACCAGGAACAGCCTATGGACTACTTTATTAATACATTTATCAATGATACCTGTATTAATTTTTTCACAGTCCTTTACTGTATTAAACAACTTCATAAAATGTACACAGATGGCCATTTTCTAGTCTTAATAATACCCACCAGGGTGGACATTGTTAGAAATCTGGGACCTTCTGGGCCTGTAAGGCCCTCCGCCTGTGAGCATCGGGCCTCATTATGCTCCTGTGTGGTCTGGTATTTCCTTAATGCCCACTCCTGTGGGGTATTATTGCTTACGTGGCCAGTCGGAATCGAAGCAGGAAGTTGAGTTGAGTGCAAAGAGCCCACAGGGATTCAGAAGTTTTCTCCTGCTGACTGAGAAACACTGCCTCTGAGGTGCTCTTTCTCATTCTGGGAAACAAACTTTTGTGCCTAAATCTTACTTTTGTGCGAGTTTGTAAGTATTTTACAGTTTATCATTTTAAAGGGGGAAGCGGTTCCTTGCCAGTTCTCAGGAACCATACCTTCCCATTTTTTCCTTTAACTTTTCTGAGGTAAAAATATACCATGTTTTGAGTATTTTTACAGTTTTCAAGGTCTTTTTAATAAAGGCCCCCTTATTTTACTGGGAACCGGTTTTTTTTTTCTGTATTTCTACTGAGTTTTGTTATTTTAAATAGCAGTTCTTTACTGCTTGGGAACCAACTGCATTTACAGTTTTTCATTTTGGGAACTGATGTTTTTCAGCTTTCTGACACATTGTTATGTCAGGAAAGCCAAAAAGTTGACTGGGCCCATGGGTTTTAAAAATTATATTAAATGTGGTGTGTTTACATTTTTGCTCTAAATTCTGCTCAAAAACTATTAAAAAGAGTGCTGAAAGACTAGAAGAGATGGCCTCTAATGCTTCTCCTATTAAGGAGGGGTCCATTGCCCTGACTAAGGCTAAAGATGAGGACCCCTCAGAAAATGAGTCTGATAAACCAATAAAAATGGTGACATGCCCCCCAAAAAAGAAATGGTGAACAGACCCCACTGAGTCTGTGCCAGCAAAAAGCTATGTAAAGACGAGCATACCACTGCCCCTCTCACGTCAAGGTAAGGGGAGACGTCAGTGGCAAAAAAGCATAAAGAAAAAAAGGGGTGTGTCACCCACTGAGCTCTCTGTCCCTAATAAAGATTTAACCCCTGTAAAAGAAATGGCAAAGGCATAGCACCTGTATCAAATGTCACAGGGTATGGGGGTGGCCTTTTCTCTGCTCCCTCTACTCCTGTTGACCCTAGCAGCTCTGTCCCAAACTTTGGAACATCCTGGACTACGTCAGGGGATGATGGTGATGATAAGGATTAAGATAACAATGGGGACCAGCCTCTGGTGACGGTCATTTTACCTGAGCCACGCTTTGGTATCTGTCCAGATAGCCAGGAGGACCTTTACTCCCTCCTGATCTTCTTACAGCACATGGTGGACACCCTGGACTTCCCTGCTCAGGAGTCTACCAAGGATAAGGACGACGACTATAAAAATATGATGGGTCTTCCTCCTACAAAAAAGATGGTGTTTCAAACAACATGAAGTCTTGCTGTATTCTGACATATGCAGTTAGGTCCTGCCTTTCAACTGCCCCGGAGAACAAAGAGTTAAACTTTCCATGGCCAGCATGGAATGTTCACCACGAACTCAGTTGACGCCCCTGTCTGCTGTTGTTTAAACTGCAACTGTCTGATTCTTTACTTCGCCTCACTGAACAGTCGCTCCGAATTGCTTTTACCGCTTAGTCAGTTCAAGTCTCTGTCTGTGGTATCGTGTGTACTAGTTAGGTTTTTTGGTTTGCTTCTGTGTGGAACTTGTAAATTGTGGATTGGGTCGCTGAACCGATCAGTTTGAGGTAAAAAGCGTGATTACTTTGGTGTGTGGTAACTAGTCCGTATCGGTTCCGAAAAAGGATTCAATTGGCGTTTTTTTTTCTAAGATCTAGTGATACTTGCCAGCAACCGATAGGGAGTCTCTTGCTCGATGGATTGCCATAAAACGGTAAGTTTTTGGTTAGGATTACCATGTCTGAGAAACCCAAGAAAAACGGGCCACTGGGTTTCAACACTGCAGTGTGTGTGAAAGTCTGAGCCAAGGCTGATCCCACACCACCTGTGTTTATTGTCTGGGGTTTGACCACCTCGATTCAGACTGCCAATTTGTAAGAATTTTCCCAAATCTACCCTGGAAAGAGATTAGGTAGACTGGGAAAGGATGCCAAGAAGTCCGCCCGGCCTGGATGGCCAGCCTGGTTCGGTTCCGACTCAACCAGAAGGGAGCCCTCTGACCAGGGCGATACTGGCAAGAGAGGCCGATTCGAGGAATCGGTTCGTAAAAAGAAAGAGAAAAGATAAATCGACCGGTTCGGACCCAGAATTTCATACTCTGACTGCCGATGAGATAGCCAAGGCGATAAGGATTGTGCAATCGCTTAGTTCGGTTCTGACCAAACCGGCACCATCTGGCAGGGGCTCGGTTCAGTCAAGTTCCCCGGTTCCGCTTATACTTTAGAAGAATTTTATGAACCGGAGGAGGGAGAGTATGAGGATGATTATGGTGATAGTGAAAGTCTGGATGTGCCTATTGACCCGGACATCTCCCCAGACAGACCGTCAGGTGTTTCTCCTCCTAGGCTTTTGAGTCCCCTCACACTATACAGTATGTTTTACAAAAAGTGTTGAGACCCTCCAGCTTCCTGTGGAAGAAGCAGTAGAGGATCAGGAAGAGCCTGATTATGTTGAGATGATGGACATCCCAGAGTCCAGGAGACTGTCTATTCCCTCCACAAGTCCTTTGGGAAACACACAAAATTCTTAAGTCTCTAATTCTATATCTCCTGTGGACAGGCAGTGGACAAGACATACACTCTCTCAGGCTCAGACACGGAGTTCCTTTTTCAGCAGTCCAGCCATGTTGGAGTTGTGCAGGCTGCTGCCTGTGATAAGGCAAATATTCCCGTGGCATCACCCCAGACAAGGACTCCAGGAAGATTGATGCCATGGCAAAGAAACAATCATGGCAGCATCTGTGGGACTCAGGCAGGCTAACTATATGGCCTATACAGCCAGATACCAGAAGTCCAGGTGGGACACTGTGCTGGCTCTGGCTAAACAGGCCCCCGACCAGCTTGCCAAGGAGCTGGAGCAGGTCTCTGCAGATGGGATTGAGGCATCGAAAGTACAGTTTCATGCTGCTGTAGACTTCAATGATGTATCATCAAGTGTCATGGCTACATCTGTGGCTCTTCGGAGAATGGCTTGGCTCAGATGTACTAGCCTCTCACAGGATACCCAGGCTAAGGCCATGGATTTTCTTGTAATTGGTAATTCTCTGGGGAGCAGACAGAGAACTACATGAAAAAGATGGATGAGTACAGGACCACATACAGGAGTGCTCAGGCCAGAAAAAGGCAAGCAACTCCTCAAAGGCAGCAGTCCAGGGGCAGGCCTTTCCAAAGGCCTTTTTACCAAGCTCAGGCCTCCTCTTCTTCCTTTTCACAGAGGGGGTTCTTTTAGGGAGAGGCAGAAGGGGGATGAGCAGGCCTGCATCCACCCCTCAGCCTAAAGCCCCTGCCAAGCAGACACCCTGATGGGTCTGCCCGGGCCGATTCTCCCATACCAGTAGGGGGGCAGGCTGGCTTACTTTGTCCAGGACTGGAAGTCTCTTACATCAGACAAGTGGGTCCTGGAGGTAGTAAGCCAGGGACTGATTCTCAGCTTCAAAAAATTTCCCAAGATGAGAACCAGATCTTTTCCGCCTGCAAATCTCTCAGAGACCCTTGCCCTAGAGGCAGATGTTTCTTCTCTCCTAGCTCTCAGAGCTATAGAGAGGGTTCCTACCCTACACAGGGGCAAAGGATTGTACTCCAGGTACTTCCTAACCCCCAAAAGGACAGGAGAATGGCAGCCCATCCTGGACACCTAAGATATTTGAACAAACATCTTTTGAAGCCAAAATTCAAAATGGTAACTCTGGGAATTCTCCTTCCCTCTCTAAGGCCAGGGGACTGGCTAGCCTGCCTGGACCTCAAAGATGCCTACTTTCCATTCCCATCAGGGTGCTCCCATGAAAAGTACCTCAGGTTAGAGTTGCCCTCAGGCCACTATCAATTCAGAGCAATGCCCTTTGGCCTAACATCAGCCCCAAGGGTTTTCACAAAGTGCCTGGCAGTAGTAGTTGCTTTCCTAAGAAGAAAAAATATCTCTATCTTCCCATACTTGGACGACTGGCTCATAGTAGGTCAGTCTCCAGACCAAGTCAAGTCACATCTGCAAGTGACCCAGCAAGTGCTCACTTCCTTAGGATTCCTTCTCAACCTTCCAAAGTCAGTTCTCGAACCAGTACAGCTCCTCACCTTCATAGGCGCAGAACTGGATACAGTAAAGGCAAGAGCCTTCCTTCCCCTGGAAAGGGCAAGGACCCTTATGGAACTGGCCTCTTCATTCACCCTTCAGGTGTCTCGACCAGCAAGGCATTTCCTTCAGCTTCTGGGCCACATGGCAGCTTCCACAGCAGTGGTCCAATGGGCAAGATTCCAGATGAGGGACATTCAGTTCCTCTTAAGAGCCTTCTGGTCCCAAAGAAAGGATTCCCTTTCCAAACTAATCCCAGTGACTTCAACCCTGATCAAAGCCTTGCAATGGTGTCAGGATCAGGACAGTTTGAGACAAGGGGTTCCATTTGTCACTCAGTCTCATTCAGTGATACTCACCACAGATGCTTCCTTGCTGGGCTGGGGAGCCCATTTGAGGGATCTTACCACCCAAGGACTGTGGTCACCGCAGGAATCTCTGCTTCACACCAGTCTCTTGGAACTCAGAGCAGTGCTTTTGGCACTGCAAGCTTTTTCCAAATCTGTACAGAACAAGATGGTTCAGGTCAGGACAGACAACACCACCACCATGTGGTACATCAACATGCAAGGAGGCACTCTGTCTATGGCCTTGTGCACAGAAGCAATGAAGTTGTGGTCCCTGGCCTATTCCCTGCAAACCTCTCTGATAGCAGTTCACCTCCCAGGAAGGACAGTGTCCTAGCAGATGCATTGAGAGACTTCCCAGGGCCATCACGAATGGGCCCTGGATCCTTTAGTTTTGAAAGTGATTGTCTCGAGATGGGGCAAACCAGAGATAGATCTTTTGCAGCCCCAGACAATCACCAACTTCCTGTCTTTTGTTGCAGACCCCAGTCTTGGGCTCAGTCCCCTGGATGCTCGATTCGGAACTGGGATGGGAGATTTCTGTTTGCCCCCTGTCAAAGTTCTAGTCAAGATAAGGTCACAACCTTGCAAAGTGATTTTGATTGCTCCAGACTGGGCCAGGCAGCCTTGGTATCCGTTGTTGCTCCTAGCAGTCCATCTTCCCTGTCTCTTCCCAGGAATTACAACCTGTTAACCTCCTCTCAGGGGAGGATTTGGTACCCAAATCTTCAGTCTCTCAATCTCAAGGCATGGCTCTTGAAGAATTAGAGTTTGCAGATTTGCATCTGTCTCTGGGAGTTCTGCAGGGTTTTAAATAATTGATTAGCAGTTTTTTTCTTGGGACAATGCTAACTGTACAGAAAGTATTTATATAGGTTTTCTAGAAGTGTTATGTTTGTTAAACACAATGAGGCAAATGCTATGCATTTTCACAATGTTTTAGCACTTTTATGAGCAAAACGCTAATCAATTTTGGAGTTAAATAAAATCCTGTTCTGTATATTCTCAAAGCTTCTCGAAAGCCTTCCACAGAAAGACTTGTAACTCCAAATGGAAGAGATTCAGCATTTGTTGTTCCAAGAGGCATATCTCCCAGATACTGCTGAATTAGCATAGATCTGGATTATATGGTCCATCTTAATAGCCTGGGCCTCAGAACAGCTACTTCAGGGTACACTTGTCTGCTGTTTCTGCTTTCCTGTCAGTAGGCAAGTCTTCCTCACTGTCATCCCACCCTGTATTCTGTAAGTTTTCAAGGGATTGCTTCATACCAATTCCCCCTTTAGGGAGCCTGCTCCTGCTTGGGATCTTAATGTTTGTATTGCTCAGCTTATGCAACCTCCCTTTGAACCCATGTCCTCAGCAGAGCTTAAGTACTTGACTTGGAGAACTGTGTTTTTAGTAGCCATTATCTCTGCCAGACGTATCAGTGAATTGCAAGCCCTGTCAGTGGAACCTGATTTCATCTCTTTTCACAGGGATAAAGTGGTCCTTAGAACTAACAGAAAGTTCTTTCCTAAAGTGGTTTCAGATTTCCACCTGAATCAGTCTGTGTCTCTCCCTGTTTACTCCACTGATCATTCTTCTTCAGGGGAGAAGAGGCTACACAGTTTGGATGTTAAAAGAGCCCTTAGCTACTACATAGAACGTACCATGGGCTACAGGTTTGATTCCCTCCAGTTGTTCCTCAGTTATGGAGAGGTAGGAAAGGGCAAACCTGCCACCAAGAGAACTATTGCCAGGTGGATTGTGTCTTGTATACAATTCTGTTATGAGAAACTGGGAAAGATTCCACCCTCAGGCCTGAGGGCTCACTCTACAAGAGGTACAGCTGCTTCCCTGGCTGCTGCCAGGGATATCCCTCTCTTAGAAATCTGTCAAGCAACCACCTGGAAAACAGTACATACCTTTACAACCATTACTGTCAGGATATCCAGGCTAGGAGTGATGCTCAGTTTGGCACAGCAGTACTGTGGCCTATTCCCAAAGTAGGTTCTCTCGTCCTCCATGGAGGTACTGCTTGGTAAAGTCCACTTGTCAGAATACAGCAAGACTTCATGTTGTTTTGAAGAAAAATTACTCACCTTAGTAATTATGTTTCTTCTAGTGGAGTCTTGCTGTATTCTGACCTCCCCCTGCCTCCCCTCTCAGAACCTGTATTTTCTGGGATGTGGGTGGGCAGGCGCAGTGTTGGCACCCCAGGGGTGCCCCCTTACACCCTCTGTTACTCATGGGGTGATTTGTTATTTCAATTTTATTGGTTTTTGTTTTTTGGGTTTCTGACTTGAGTCTTCCTTTGGGAACCCAAAAGATTATTTTTCTGCCAGTTGGCTAGTAAAATTTTACAGTTTCCACACAGAACACCTAGTGAGTTTTTGCTCGTAAAGATCTGACGGTTGCAGCTCAAAATACAACAGGCAGAGACATCAACCGAGCTCGAGAGCAACACTCTATGCCTTGCATAGAAAAGTTAACCCATTGTTCTCCGTGCAGTTTAAAGGCTGGGGCTAACTGCACTTGTCAGAATACAGCAAGACTCCACTAGAAGAAACATAATTAATAAGGTGAGTAATTTTTTCTTCCTGGGTTCCGGGGTCTCCACTTCTTCGGTGATGGAGTCAAAGAAATCTTCGGGAAAGCTCAAACACCGGGAGAAGCACAGAGAGACACCCCAGTCTTCTTCCACTCCAGGTTCCACACAAGGTTGGGCATTGACCATGGGTCTTCCTCCTGCAGGATGGTCCCCCTCCCTCCTGGCTGCCAGTGGTCAAACCACCCGCTCTGGTTTCTGTCGCAGGCGGTGGTTCCTTGGGACTCAGTCTCCAACCTCAGTCTCAAAGTCCCTGAAGCTCAGGCCCATCCTGAACCCGGGTACTCAGCTAGGTGGCACGACTGGGTCTTCTGCTTCAGGTGGCGTGTCCTTGCCCTCCCAGTGAGGCGTCTCTGAAGTCGATTCTGAAGTCAGGACTGATGTCACCTCTGAGGACACCCCATGATCTCCCCCAGACAACCCAATGTTCGTGGATGTGATGAGGCACATCCATGCCCTCATAGGGTGGGACACTGAGGACGTGGACCCTGAGTGACGACAGTTAGCCACTTTCCTTCATAAGAAGAAGACCTTGCCTCTAGTGGGTCCCCTTGTCATAGACTTCTTCAAGGATGTCAACAGGGCGGCTTAGAAACACCTGTCCTTTACACCGGTGACATCCAAAAAGGCAGATCGCTTGTATAATGCCCCAAGGAACAAACCCTTTTATGGGGAGCACCCGAAGGCTGATTCGGTCATTATTAATGCGGCTCATGACCTTTCACAATGTCCCAGACACCTCAGTACTCAGCCTCCTCCATAAGAACTCTAGGCAGATAGACTGTTTTGGCAAAAAGGTCTGCTTATCTGCCACCCGTGCCATCCATTCCCTAAACTTTATGGCCCACATTGTTCAATATCAGAATGCCCTGTGGGAGAAGACTTTTGAGGTGGCTCAGGCTCGGTCGGATCTCCCTGTGAAAGCTGAGCTGCTGCAACTTCTCAAGTCAGGCTCTGACGTGGGGACCCATGTCCTCTGAGCCTCCTACAATTCTGCGGACTCCAGGCGGAAGAGCGCTGCTATGGAGTTAGCCTCATAGTCGGTGACAACTTAGGTTTCTGGGTTTGCTCCGGATGTCTTAAGATCCTGGAAGGCCCTTTTCCGAGCCGCCGTCTTGTTTGGCAAGGATTTCCAAAATATTATTACTCGCCTCCAAGAATCAGGTAAGTCTATCGGATCACTTCATACCCTGTATGAGTCTTAGCTTACTTCTTCACAGCTCAAAACAGCAACCTAGAGGTGCCATTAAGAGAAAGGCTACTTCCCAAACCACTGGAGGTTCAGCACCCAGAGCTCCTAGAACCTCGTAGGCCGCGTCGCCTGTCCCCAGCTCCTCTTCCTGACTCCCTGCCCGACCGGTCGCTTCTGTCTTTACAGGGAAGGTTTGGGCAGGATAACCTGGACCAGTGGGTCCTTCAATTAGAACAGGGACGTATGCTAGAATTGTTGGAGATTCTTCTGGACAATCCTCCAGCTCCCTCCCATTACCCCCAGGCCCATCTCGATTTGATCCAAGACGAGATATAGGCACTTCTGCTAAGGCGGGCCATTGAACCCGTTCCCCTGCCACAACGCAGGAAGGGCTTATACTCGCATTTCTTCCTGGTACCCAAGAAAACTGGAGATCTGCGCCCCACTCTGGTCAGTCATCTGAACAAGTGTATAGAGTACAAAAGGTTCAGGATTGTCTCTCTTCCTGGCCTTCTCCCCTTACTTCAGCAAGGGAATTGGCAACGCTCCCTGGATATGCAGGATGCTTACCTCCACATTTTGGTGTTTCCACCCCACAGGAGGTTCCTGCACTTCTGCTTCCAAGGAAACCATTACCAGTTTTGGGTCCTGCCTTTTGGCCTGTCCTCGGCGGCTCAAATCTTTACAGAATGCCTAGCGGTAGTGGCAGTGGCCTTAAGGAGGGAAGGACATTATCTCTTCCCTTACCTGGACGACTGGCTTCTGATAGCTCCTACAAAGGAGAAATTGCTCAGAACCATGGAGGCACCTTTACCTGTTTTGGGATCTGGGATAACCTCAATCTCCCAAAGTCTTCCCTTGGGCATATCAAAGACTCCAGTAAATAGGAGGCGATCCAAGACACTGAGCAAGGCCTTTCTTCCGTCGGACAGAGCCGAATGCCTTCAGACTCGGGCTCGGCTGGTTTCATCGTCTCAGCAAGTCCTAGCCAAAACGGTTCTCAGACTGCTGGGACATATGACAGCGGCCATTGCAACAGTGCCCTTGGCCCACCTGCACATGAGGGTGGCCCAGTGGAACCTCCTTGTTCAATGAGACGTAAACATACCAGGATACACTATCTACAGGAGGGACAGGGAGGGTAAAAGAGGAGGAGTAGCTCTCTACATAAGGGAAGGTATCAAACCAACTGAACAAAAAGGTAAACAGGAGAGGAAGCACTGTGGGTCAATTTGGAGACAGGCTATGGCACCACAATCCGCACAGGGGGTTGTATACAGACCCCCATCTCGGAGGGAGGAAATGGACAAGGAAATGATAGAAAATATCCTTAGAATGGCAGAAAAAGGAGAGAGATTGCTAATCAGGGATCTGAATATGCCAGATGTTAACTGGGGTGAATTTGCAGCAGCCACTTCCAAGAGTGGGGTCATTCTAGATGCCCTACAGGGGGCATGTCTTAGACAATTAGTATCGGAACCCACTCAAGAGGGAGCAGTCTTAGACCTGGTACTCTCAAATGGAGATGGTGAGAGGATCACAGATTTAGAAGTGGGTAGCCATCTGGGAACTAGTGACCATCGAACAGTATGGTTCACGATAAACACAGCAGTAGAGTTGAGCCATACAAAGGCAAAGGTACTGGACTTCAGGAGGGCTGACTTTGCCAAAATGAGTGCGTGTCAAGGAATGCAGTAGCAAATGGGCAGGAAGGAGGGTGGAAGAACAATGGGAATAATCAAAACTACCATCACGGAGGCAGCAAGCCTTTGTGTGAAGCAAATAAAACAAAAGCGGTGTAAAGCAAAGCAACTTTATTTATATAGCGCCTTTCGTAATCAAGGCGCTGTACATCATGTAAATACAGTAAAAACAATAAACTAATTAAAACAATCAGTTAATAATTAGGGAAGGCTAAAGAAAATAAGTAAGTTTTCAGCATTGATTTAAAATTGCTGACTGTCAGGCATTCTGTCAACTGATGATGTAGAGAATTCCACAGGGTCGGTGCTGCAAAAGAAAATGCTCGAGCTCCAGACATCTTCAAGAGGACCCTGGAAATCTCTAGCAATCCCTCGCCGGCAGGGCGGAGAGGGCAATTGGGGAGTGAGGAACCAGGGAGATCCTTTCAGGTAGTCAGGTTCCTGTTCATGTAGGGCTTTAAAGGTAAGCAAGCCTACCCTATAGGTGATCCGCCACTGAACTGAGCAGCCAGTGCAGATCGCCAAGAGCACAGGCTTAATATGACTGGTCCTAAAAGTGCCAGTCAATAACCTGGCCACAGCATTCTGTACTAGCTGCAAGCAGCGGATATCAACCCCAGACAGCCCTAGGTAGAGGGCATTGCAGTCATCAAGACAGTAGTAATGAAGGCGTGGATCAATGTGGGAAGGTCGCCGAGCAATCAGGTTTCACCCGGTGATATTCCTCAGATGGTAAAATGAGGATTTGACCACTGCTGACACCTGAGATTTCAGGGTCAGGCCGTCATCAAAATAATGCCCATGTTATGCACCCGATCTGAGGTAATGAGCTGGGCACCGTCAAGCCATAGGCCCGACATGCATCCAGCTCCAAAACCCACCCCCGGGCATCCTGGATCCACCGCCAACACCTCAGTCTTATCTGGATTCAGTCTCAACCAGCTCAAGCTCATCCAGTCCTTGATCTCAGCGAGACAATTATTCAGCACTGAAATCACATTCTCCTGTATGGGCATAAAGGACATATACAGCTGAGTATCATCTGCATAGCAGTGAAAACTCAAGCTGTATCGCCTGATGTTGTCTTCTAATTGCAGCATATACTATGAACAACATGGGGGCCAATATGGAACCCTGTGGCACACTGCAGGTCAGGGGAGGAGTCAGAAGAATAAATTCCTGTGACTATCCTCGGAGACCTGCCCTACGAAAAAGATCGAAACCACTCGAGGACTGTGCCAGAGAGACCACAGGGTTTCAAGCACCTCCGGGTCCACAGTGTCAAAGCTGCAGAGATCGAGAAGGACCAAGATGGTACATGCCTTCGATCTCTAGCCATTGGGAGGTCGTTTAATACCCGAGCAAGGGCAGTCTCTATGCTATGCCTCTTCCTGAAACCAGATTGGAGAGCTTCATAGACATTGTGGGTTATCAAATGATTATCCAGCTGCAGTGCAACCACCTTCTCAATAACCTTCCTCGCAAAGGGAAGGTTTGAGACAGGTCAGTAGTTAGCTGGATCAGCAGGGTCCAAGGAAGATTTTTTATGGAGTGGTCGAATTACTGCCTCCTTTAGGGGGTCAGGAAAAACACCCCTTTTAAAGGATCTCCATACAATTTCAGCTAGGATCGGGCAAATGACATCTCCACAACACACTAAGAGGGAGGTAGGGCCCGGATCCAAACTACAACAGGTTGGACACAAAGTCTGGACGGTCTTCACAATGCCCATGAATACTGCTCGGTCGTAAATTGTGGCAGACAATCTGGGTGTTCATCACCTCCCGTCGACCCTCATAACCCCTCTTGGAAGGGCTGGGCGATTCCAGACCTGATGCTGGCAACCTTATCTGCGAAAACCCGAGCTAGCTCATCGCACTCAATTTGTGAAAAGACTCTTTCGGACCCGAGACAAAGAGTTGAGCCAGTCGGTTCTGCACAGCTGAAATCTCCCTGGACAGGAACTCTGCCTTCTTACGGGTGATTTGTGATTGATAGCCTTTATAATGTTCTATCAGTCTAAGTCTGTCAGCATCCAGGCCAGAATTCCGCCATGCTCTCTCCAGCCTTCGACCAACTCATCTCATCTCCTTCAAGGACCCGTCATACCAAGGGGACCTTGGGAGAAGAGTGAGTGGTCGAAGATGAACAGGAGCAATCAAGTCCAAGGCCTCTCCCACTGCCTTATTATAGGCTAGTACGAGTTCCCCTGGACTTGTGCTTTCACCCAGCAATCTCAATAGGTTCAGCACCGCCGATAGACCATCTGGGGTAACTCTCCTTAAAGGGTGGTACCGGACCATCTCCAAGGCGAGATCCATTTGGGGGCCCTAAAACTGAACCCTATGGTGTGATGGTCAGACCAACTGACTGGTTCCACCCCCACATCAGTGATCTCCATCCCCAGGGAATAGCAGATCAATGAGTGCCCTCCTGTATGGGTAGAGGAGATAATTACCTGTGTAAGGCCCAGTGTTGACATTAGCTGGAGGAGATTTTGACCAAATAGCGAAAGTTCATCGTTGACCCCGGCATTGAAGTCCCTCAGAATTATCCATCTGGGGGACTCCAGTACCATGTCAACGATGAAGTCCACAATCTCCTGCAGGAAAACACCCCCATCTCCTGGTGGACGGTAAATGAGGAGTATCCTGCAACCTACACCCTCACCCATAATGCACTCAAAGGATCTGGTAGACCCCACTGGCACATCCACAAGGTCCAGTACAGTCTTTAAAAAGATGGCTACACCCCCACCCCTGCGATCCAACCTTGGGCGATGAATCACCGAGAACCCAGCTGGAACTGCAGAAGCCAATACGGGACCTGCATTTTCATCTAGCCAGGTGTCGGTGATGCAAGCTAGATCCACAGTTTCAACAAGATCAGCCATAATAGCTGTCTTGTTTTTAACGGATCTAGCATTACATAACACCGCCTGGGTTGGATGAGATGCTGGGGAAGACCTCGACTCCTGACCAGTAATTATTACTGTACCCTTGGGTATGGAAACAAGACAGGGATTACTCGTGTCCTGGCACCATTTCGCCCCAGGGCCTCGCCTGGACCCTACCACCCAGCATCGTCCCCCTCTCCATTCCCCCACCAGGCCCAACCCTGTTTCTTCTCGCTTCATGGCAATCCCGAGGATTGACAATGTTTGTAGTCTCAGCCAAGGAGGCAGTCAGGCAGTAGTCCTGAGGCTGGTAGGTGAATAATGCCTGACCATTCTGTAATCTTCCCTACACATATTAACACTCAAATCAATCAACACACACCAAACAGTTTAATCAAAAGTAATAATAAATGTCCTGCCAATCTCTCTCACAGATTGGAGGACAATTTAAACATAAAACCCCAAACACTTTTATTACCTACAATCTACAAAAACCAACCCCAAATCAATACCCCACAAATAACTATGTAATATAATAATAATAATAACAACAATAATACAATAAAACTCTTAAACTGATCTAATAAAAAGCAATCAGGCCGTATGAATAATTGTCTGAGTCCAAGACAGCAACTTAGCTTGAGGAGGAGTCAATCATAAAATAAAACATTTGAAAAACATCAGCTCAAGGGCTCTCTCACAGACCAGGCAGCTAATGATTATTACCAGCTGAAATAATATATTAGAGTAAATTTAGCACAGTACTCTCACTACCTGGGCCAAACAGTGTTAATGTCCCAGACAATTCCAGCCCCCAAGTCCACTCACGACATGGGAAGTCTGGATTAAAGCAGGCACTCTCACTGCCTCCAAAAATACAACAATAGAATGAAAAATCTGACCGTGACGGGCAGAAGAGTTTAAGGATGAGTCTACCTCTTGCAGTCCAAGTGAAGCAGAGAAACGTGGCCCAATGCCCAAACAAGGGAGACCACAGCTAAAATTACCCACAGCACCACTGTAGACCCCCGCTAGCACCAACACACCAGTTGGCTCCCCGGGAGATCTAGAGGATCACTGGCTCAGTCAGCCGACTACCCAGCAGAGACCAAGGCAGGCCCCTGAGAAGCTGCAAGCTCAGCCGTTGGAAACCCTGCAGGGTTAGGACCACCTGACAACTTTGCCATCCATAGAGCCAGTCGCTTCAGTCGATTTCCCCGACAGTCACTCTTTCTCCTCAAGGGCTTGTTTAAAAAGGCAGCAACAAACACCTTAAAATAATTTGGCCAAAACAATGGGACACTCGAACCGACAGAAGCTGCCACAAAAAATCTTCCTCTTCAAGCTAGAATCATCCCATCCAGATCGAAAGTCCATAACACTCCTCGTCCAAGGACCCTAGGCTGGCCGACCTTGGCCAGACCAAACACAACTCCGCTCAGATCCTCCCAAACCGCAGCTCCCACCACCAGCGAACATCCCGAAACAGCTCTCACCCCACCAAAACCTGGTATACACACTGGGCGCATATGTTGGGGAGTAGTATCTTCACTGTCGAATTCACTGCCAAAGTTTGAGAAATAAAACTGAGGATTCGATGGCAGGCAAATTTTAAATAAAAGTTAAGTAGGCTGTCCGAATAATCTTATGTACTTACATTAACCCGATAAACGAGACTAACGCTTACTTCCTCACTAAATTACCCTAACTGCCTAATGCTACAAACAAATAATGAAATAAATGAATTTTAACGAATTAAAACAAATTTAGCCAAATTTTAAACCAATTTAAAACAGATTTAAAACATAATCATACACAGCAAACCAGACATGCAGACAGCTAGCCCCAGCGTGGGCATCTATCTAGGATGTAAGAAACGCTATGGTTCTCAAACGAGGTGTAGGGAAGGTTAGAGAAAAGAGAGCATTCAGGAAGTACAAGGAATCACAGAAGGAGCAAGACAGAGAATTGTATCAGTTAAAGCAAAGGAAGCAGGAAAGGCAGTCAGAACAACAAAGGCCCAAACCGAGGAAAAGATAGCCAACTCAGTTAAGAAGGGTGATAAAACCTTTTATAGGTACATCAGGGAGCTAAGAAGACCAAGGGAGGGATAGTGAGGCTTAATAAAGGGGAGGGAGGGTGGGTGGGCAGAGGGTGATTGTGAAAAGGCAGAGATACTAAACAGATATTTTTGCTGAGTATTCACAAATGAAGAGGGGGAGGTTCCTAAACCAAACAATAGAAACACGCTGGATACGGGGGTTGATACCAGCCATTTCACAGAAGAAAGGGTTCTGAAGGAACTCTTAAAATTGAAGGTGGACAAAGCAATGGGGCCTGATGGGATTCATCCCAGAATTCTAAAAGAACTAAGGGTAGAACTAGTGACACCACTGACTACCCTCTTTAATAAATCGTGGGAGGATGGGGTGGTACCTGAGGACTAGAGGAGGGCAGATGTGATTCCACTTCAAAAAAGTGGGAGCAGGGCAGAAGCAGGAAACTACAGACCTGTTACTTTAACCTCAGTGATTGGGAAAATGATGGAATCACTTCTGAAGGAAAGAATTGTTGAGTATCTAGAGGCCAGAGGAGCACAGGACCCAAGGCAGCATGGATTTACAGCGGGAAGGTCATGTCAGATGAATCTAATAGATTTCTTTGACTGGATGACCAAAGTAGTAGATCAGGGAGGGGCTGTGGACATGGCCTACCTAGACTTTAGCAAGGCATTTAACACAGTCCCACACAAAAGATTAATATACAAGTTGGCCAGCCTGGGGTGGGTCCCAAGATGGTAGACTGGGTAAAGATTGGCTGGAGAACAGGACCCAGAGGGTAATAGTAAATAGAGTCCACTCTGAAGAAAGGGGGGTTACTAGTGGGGTACCGCAGGGTTCAGTACTAGGATTGGTCCTCTTTAATGTCTTTATAAGTGACATTACAGAGGGACTGGAAGGAAAAGTATGTCTCTCTGCAGATGACACAAAGATCTGCAACAGAGTTGATACACAAGGTGGGGTGGAAAGAATGAGAAGGGACTTGGCAAGGTTGGAGGAATGGTCAAATGTATGGCAGCTTAGATTCAGTGCTAAAGTCCAAAGTATTGCACCTGGAAACAAAAATCCAGGAAAGCGTGCTCAGTGGGGGGTGAGATACTAACAACAACAAAAATGGAAAGGGACCTGGGGTGGTGTGATCAGATCACCTAAGGTGAGCAAGCAATGTGAGAGGGCAGTAAGGAGGGCTGGGGGATACTGGGATGCATGGAGACACATCACCAGTAGAAAACAGGAAGTTGTTAACCCTCTGTACAGACAGCTGGTGAGACCCCATCTGGAGTACTATGTGCAGTTCTGGAGACCAGTCTCTGCAAAGACATAGACAGGAAGGAGGCAGTCCAGAGGAAGGCAACTAAAATAGTGCAGGGTCTGCACCAGAAGACATATTAAGAGAGACTTAAGGAGCTTAATATGTATAGCCTCGAGGAGAGGAGGGAGAAGGGGACAAGATAGAAACTTTCAAGTACCTCAAGGGAATCAGCAAAGTCAAGAGGGTAGCATCTTTCAGAAAAAGAGGTGTGCAAGAACAAGGGGGCACAATTTGAAGCTAGAGGGGTTCGGCTCAGAGGTAATGTGAGGAAGTATTTTTTTTCATGGAGAGGGTTGTGGATGCATGGAATAGCCTTCCTAAGGAGGTTGTGGAGTCAAAAACAGTGGTGGAATTCAAGACTGCATGGGACAGGCATAAGGCAATTCTAGGGGGTGGAGGTAGGAAGAAGTAGGCTGTTGGTTAGCTAGGATCTGCAGCTTATCCATTAGGTAGGGAAATGGGCAGACTGGGTGGGCCAAGTGGTCCTTATCTGCTGTCAAATTCTATGTTTCTAATGGGACCAACGTTCCGACGACTTGGACCTCCCGGTGTCGGTATCCAACTTGGTCCACCAAACTATGAAGTGGTGGCTAAACCCCTCCAACCTTTCCGATGGAGTTCCCTTCCGGTCGGTGTCACCTCGGCAAATTATGACCACAGAAGTGTCGGTCCAAGGCTGGGGTGCCCATCTGACATACCGTCAGACCTGGGGCGACCTCCTGGTCCCCATTGAGCAGCATCTCCATCAGTGTTTTGGAGATGCGAGCAATACTGTATGCCTCCAAGCTTTTCAGACGCACCTGCTCTGGAGTCACCTGTTGATCCAGATGGACAATATGTCAGTGGTTTTTTACATCAACAAGCAAGGGGGAACATATTCTTACCCCTTCTGCAGGGAAGCCATGAGAGTGTAGTATTGGGCCACAGAGCATCACCTGAGCATGATGGATGTGCATCTTCCAGGCATTCAAAGCAGCTTGGCTGACCGTTTAAGCCAGTCTCGGTCCAAGGTTCACAAATGGGAACTTCTTCCCACAGTGGCCAAAGATCTCTTCAACAGATACGGCTGACCAGAGCTGGATCTATTCACATCCCTATCCAATGCAAAACTGCCCAGTTTCTGCTCGTTAGATCCCAGGCCTGTTGTTTTCTGGTGAGACACTTTGTCCCTCTCTTGGACAGGGAGGTTTCTGTATGCCTTCCCTTCCTTTCCATTGCTGCAGAAAGTCCTGTTCAAATTGCAGTGAGAAGGGGCGGAGATGATTGTAATAGCCCCCTTCTGGCTATGGGAGATTTGATTCCCACTTCTACTTCTGCTTACAGTGGAACCCCCGATCCCCCTGCCTCTGTTTTCCGACCTGCTCTCACAGGAGCAGGATACCCTGGTCCATCTGGATCTAAAGTCGCTGCACATGCATGCATGGCTCCTGCAGACTTAGCAATTGCCTGTTTTGGAGTTTCCCACAAGGTGGCAGAGATTTTAGTGACTGCCAGAAAACCCTCTGCTAGATCTACTTGTGCTATAAAGTGGAAGTGGTTTTGCATACGGGCCACCGCTCGTCAACTGGATCCCTTTGCTTGTCCGGAGAATATCGTTCTAGAGTGTCTTTTTTTCCTTGTGTAACTCACGCCTGCATTACTCATCAATTAAGGTGCATCTTTCAGCCATTTCTGCGTACCATGCACCGATCGAAAGAAAGACTCTGGCTCAACTTGACCTATCCCGCACATTCTTGTGGGGTATTCTGCATCTGAAACCTCCCATACAGGACCCTGTTCCTCCTTGAGATCTGTTTTTCATCTTCGAGAAACTTACATTGCCTCCCTTTGAGCCTGCTGCAAGTTGCAAGCTTCATTTTCTGTCATGGAAGCGTTAATTCTAGGGACATGGATATGTTGTTCAATCCACACTTATTGGCAGGTTCTTGCGCTTTAAATCTTGCGGAAGGTCTTCAAGCTGGCTCCTCCACCCACCGGGTGGTAAAACTCTCGGCTCCACCCCATGACGTCAGATCTTCCTTGCCACTTGGAAGCTCAGGTTCCCTCCTTAGCGCTCTGCGTTTTAGACTGGATCCTAACTCTTCGGTTCGTCCGAAATTGGTTTTGAAGTTTTCTAAACTTCGGTCTTCATCTTCCCTCGCGGCTGCGATGGACAAATCTATTCCTGGCTTTCGGAGGTGCCCTTGCGGGCTGAAAATGTCCAGGACGGATCCGCACTCACGTCGTCTACCTAGGCCTGAATCACGACTACTGAGCCTGCGAGTTGTGCCTCTTTCTCGACCAGCGTCCTGGATGATCACGCTGCCTGATTGAAGCTCGGGCACCCCGAGAAGTGTTTCCCGCCAGTAAAATCTAAAGAGGCTCGTTGGGTGGTGTCCGCTGCGGCTGGCTCGGCTGAGCAGCTCGAGCAGATGATCGCCCTCGAGGAGGAGGCGGCCCAGGCTGCATCTTCCTCCTCCTCGGCCGCGGCATTTATCCAGCTGTCTCTGAGTTCCTCACATACGGCTTTGTTCAAGGAGCTTTGTCAGTCCCTTTCCACGAAGGGAGAGGGGCCATCGGGACATTCTTCTCGGCCCAAGAAGAAGGAGTCGAAGGGTAAGTCATCCACCGTCGGCGTTAGGTGGGGCGGGAGGTCCCCTTCCCTGGAGCTGACCGTTGACTTCGGTCGAAGTTGCGGCTGAGGCCTCTGGCTTCACGGTGTCCCCGTCAGGCCAGCCTGCCAAGACTCCCATCGACGCAGTCGAGATTTTTCTCGATCCGTTAGACGGGCTGTCGACTGGTGAAGCCGACAACCCACCTTCACCGGTTCCCCCGGTGGAGACCGAGGATCTGCCTGCGCCTTCGGGGCCGCAGTCCCTGGTTAAAGTTCCTGAGCCCAGGGAAGAGCGGATGTCCCCCGGCCCTTCCCAGACCGACCCTCGGCCCCCCCGAGGGTCTCGATCTCGGACTTCATCTCGGTCAAGCCATTCCCGCCATCTGCGGTCTTGGTCTCGATACCGAAGTAAGCAGCGACACCGTTCCTCCTCGTCCTCTTCCTCGGATGAGGGGAGGCTTCGGCGTAAATTATGTCTGCGCTCACGAGGGCTTATGTAGCAGCAGTTGCTCTTTTCGGTTCTAAACGACTCGGTCCAGATTCTGGCCATCAAGTGGCTGTCGCCCGAGCACCGAAGCAACCACTCGCTCCAGTCGAGTTGCCTGTTCAAGGCCAGTTAGTCGGCCAAAACCAGCTGCTCCACGGTTGTGGTGGAACCCCGCCTCCCACAACGAAGTCTGGGGCACTGACCAAGGATTCTTGGTCGGATCACGGCCTGCCCCACAGGTTGTCGGTCACCCTCACTCCCGATCGTCCTCAGCAGGTAGAGGGTGGCTCAGGGCCGAGGCAGCTCTTCGCAGACTCTTCGGAATCCGACGACGACTCCTCCCTGTTCTCCAGGCAGGTCGACCTGGAGTCCTCCAGGGGTCAGTCATTGGACGATAGTCCATCGTCCTTCTTGGGTCTGCTTCGACTCATCTCGGAGTCCACCAGAATGCAGCTTGAACCTGTGTCCAAACGGGCCAAGTATCCCCTGATGGAGATACTGGACCGAGGATCCCCACGGAGGCCTTTCGGTGGCTGAGGGCCATTGTCGGCCCAGCCTTGGAGCTTTGGCAGTGGCCTGCTTCCTGTCCCTCGCCCTCGGCCAGGATGGCCAGGAGTATCTGGTCCCCTACCGGCTCTTTGCCCGGTTTCTCAGAACTCCCCTCTGCCCGACGGGTTAGTCACACGACAGCGTTTTCCAGCATTCTGGTAACGCTCGGGATGTGGATAAGCCCCGACAAAGAGTCCAAAAGCTGGACTTTGCTGGGCGTAGGTGTGATGCTGCATCCTCCCTTGGCCTCCGACAGGCCAGCTCGGCCGTGCTGATGGCACACTTCTCCACGCCCTCTTGGGCTCCTGGATGAGGTTGTCCCTCATCTCCCGACCGACCTGCAGACCACGGTCCGCCAGGTGCGCGGGACCAGGGTAGGAGCAGTGGCGAAGCAGCAGCTTCAGACTGCTCTGGACATAGGGTGATTCCTGTGCCAGGGTCAGTAGCGGCCGCGGTGGCCATGCGCCGCGGGGCATGGCTGAGGATATCCACCTTCCAGCAGATACCCAGCACAAGTTGGCAGAAGTCCCTTCTTGGGGACTGACCTCTTCGACCCTGGGTGGAGGGACACCTCCAGCGGATCGAAAAGTCCAGTGCCGCCCAGAGGGACAAAGGCCACTGTAAGCAACAGCAGAAGTCCTTTCATCCTCTGTCTCGACCGGCCCAACAGCACCAGCAACAGGCCCAGCAGGCTGCAGGCGTCCCAAACCCAAGCCATGCGCTTCCTCCAACAGGAAGCAAGGAGGTAAAAGGCCAGGAGGTCCCTCGGCTGGTTCTTCCTCCAAGCCTGCCCAGTAGCGGGTTGAGGCGCCGCCCCAGCCTCGTCTCTCCCCTGGGTTCCCCGTGGGGGCAGCTCTGCCACTTCCTTTCCACCTGGTCCGCTATCACCACGGACGCTGGGTGTTGGAGGTGGTAGAAAGGCCTGCCTCTGGAGTTCGAGCAGGCTCCACCCTTGAGCCGTCGCCCCTCGAGAGCTTTGGGGTCTGCAACCGCTGTCGGCCCGCGCGAGCCGATATCTCCTGCTCCTTGAAAAGAGGTGATCAGGAAGGTGGCGGATCCTCCTCCAGACCCAGGGTTTGTGTCCAGGTATTTCCTGGTCCCAAAGCGGACAGGGGCTGGTGCCCCATTCCGACCTGCATGACCTGAACAGGTTCCTAAGGTCTCAGACCTTCAGGATGGTCACTCTGGTTCAGATAATCCCATCCTTGGAGCAGGCGTGTGGTTCTGTTTCCTGGATCTCAGGGCGTGTTCTTTCACGTCCCAATCCATCTGTCTCATCAGAGATTCTCCGCTTCAGGCGGAGGATCCCTTCTGATTCGGGCCATGCCCTTGGCCTCTCCCTAGCTCCCAGGGTCTTCACCAAATGCATGGCAGTGGTGACAGCATTCCTGCAGGCCGAAGGGTCGGGTGTACCTACCTGGATGACTGGCTGATTGCAGCCCCTCCAGAGTGGAGGTGGAGGCGGTCAGAGATCTGGCCTTCCAGGTTTGCTCTCAAATTGGCCTCCTCATCAGGGCCAGTGAGAACTCGATGCCGAAGCAGGTGATTCTCTTCATCGGGGCAGAGCTCGACTCTCTTGAGCCAGATCTTGGCTCCGGCGGACAGGGCCGAGGTTCTTTCCTCCTTTGCCCAGTCATTTCTGGTTGGGCAATCGCGCCCTGCCCGGGACTTCCTGCGCCTCCTGGGCCTCATGGCGGCCTGCACCAGCGTGGTCCATTGGGCCCGTTGTTACATGCATCCCCTTCAGTGGGGACTGGCCAGCCAGTGGTCACAATGCTGCGATCCGTTGGACCAGCCCATGACAGTGACCCAGGAGATGTGGAACGCTCTCCAGTGGTGGATCGTTAGGGCACTTCTGCAGGAGGGCATCCCGTTCGTCCGCCCCGAGCCGGCGGTCTCTCTATCGACCGATGCATCTCTGATGGGTTGAGGTGCCCATCTGGGGGAGCACAGAGCGCACAGCCTCTGGTCCCCTCGGGAGTCCCAATGCCATATCAACCTGCTGGAGCTCCGAGTGGTCCGCCTAGCTCTCACTGCCTTCGCTCCGTTTCTACGGGGTCAAGTGGTTCAGGTCCAGACGGACAATACCACGACCATGTACTGTCTGAACCGCCAGGCGGGATGCTCTCCATGCTGTTATGCAAGAAGCTCTCCGCATATGGTCGTCTGCAGCCTGGGCGGATCTCCTAGCCATTCACGTGGCGGGAGCCTCCAACACCCTGGCCGATGCCCTAAGCCGGATAGAGGCTGCGTCTCTAGGATTGTCTCTCCTGCGGAGGTAGTACAAGATCTGTTCTCCCACTGGGGCACACCTCAGGTGGACCTGTTTGCCTCCAGGGAGAATGCGAAGCTGAGGCTGTTCCATGCCCGCCCCCTCAGCAGGACTTGCTGCAGGGGGATGCCTTCTTGAGGCCATGGACCCAGGGCCTCTTCTACACCTTTCCCCCATTTCCCTTGATCCACAAGGTGCTTCTCAAGGCGAGGAGGGACAAGGCGCAGTGATTCTAGTAGCCCCAGACTGGCCCGCCAGTTCAGTATCAGATCTCCTCAGCCTCGGCTCAGGCTCCTGGGCGGCTTCCAGCCGCCCGGACCTGATCTCAGTCAACCAGGGAAGGTATTCCATCCGGACCTTCAATCCCCATGGCCTGGTTCCTGTGACTAGAGTTCCAGGCCTTGGGTCTTTCTGTGCGAGTCCTCAACGTCATTGAGGCATCCGTGGAGTCGACCAGGAAATGCTCGCCTTCAAATGGAAGAGATTCTCTGTTTGGTGTCGGGGAAGGGCTTGGACCCTTCCACCTGTCCTTAGCAAGCATTCTGGACTTCCTGTGGTCCCTTTCTTGCAAGGGCTGGTCGATGACCCTTAAGGTGCACCTGGCAGCCATCTCTGCTTACGGGCGTGGGCGGGAAGCAGTCAGTGTGCAGGAGAAGGTGGTGGGCGCTTTTTCAAGGCCTTGACCACATTTCCTCCGTGCGAGAACCTCCACCTCCGTGGGATCTACTGCTGGTATTGGCCAAGCTCATGGGCAAGCCATTGAACCGATGCACAGGTGCGATATTTCTCACCTGTCGGGAAGACCGCCTTCTTGGTGGCTATCCGTCAGCCAGAAGGATGGGAGAGCTCAAGCGCTTTCCATGAGTCTCCTTATCTGGTCTTCCACAGGGACAAGGTTGTCCTCTTCCCACGAATTCCTTCCGAAGGTGGTGTCGGAGTTTCACTTTAACCAGGTCTTGACTCTGCGGTGTTCTCCCCAGTCACACCTCGGGGCGAATATAGGCTCCATGCCTGGACCTTAGATGGCGCTCGCTTATTATAAGGCGGACAGCTGAAGTTCGAGAGAGAGGTTAGCTGTTTTACATACTTCGCTGAAGCCGCACCTGGCAGACCTGCAGCCAAGCGGACGATAAGCAGGTGGGTCACCTCCTGCATAGAGCTCTGCTATGGTTGGTGGGCATGGAGCCGCCCAGGATAAGAGCTCATTCTACCGCCATACCGCTTCTTGGTAGCTGCTTCCAGGGATGTCCCTATCCAGGATATCTGCAGGACTGCTAGCTGGAGTCGGCACATACCTATTACCCTACCACATCGACCTTGAGTCACACGGGATGCTGGTTTTGGGGCCTCGAGTTCTCAGTCTCTGTTTCCCAAGGAAGTATCGGGTGTGCCCTTGCCTCCTCCTCCCGGAGAACTGCTAGGAGTCTGCCAATAAGTGTGGATTGAACAACATATCCATGTCCTAAATACAGGTTACTTACCTGTAACAGGAGTTCTAGGAATGGTATATGTTGTTCATCCTACACCCATAACCTCCCAGCAGTTGACGCCTGACGCTGGCCGGGCTAGATCTGGCGTCGTAATAGGCGGGCCGAGTTTTACCACCTGGTTGGGTGGGAGGAGCCAGCTTGAAGACCTTCCAGCAAGATTTAAGCGGCAAGGAACCTGCCAATAAGTGTGGATGAACAACATATACCATTCCTAGAACTCCTGTTACAGGTGAGTAACCTGTATTTTCAAACAACATGAAGTCTTGCTATATTATGACCATTAGCAGTTTGGTCCTCCTCTAGAACTGCCCGGAGATGAAGAGTTAACTCCATACAGGATGGAGTTCTGTGACTTCGGTTTTCAAAAGCTCTATCTGGGCAGTTTCAAACTGAAACTGTCAGATTCTTTACTCCGCCTCACTGAATAGTAGCTCAGAGATTTCTCCTTCAGCTCGGTTCATTTAAGTATTCTCGGTTAAATTTAACGAGAACAGTGTTTATTATTACGCATTTGGTTCAAGCTCTATCTAGTAACCGTAAGTACAAGGTTTTAGTCTGTGTGAAATTGTCATTATCGGTTCGGTTTTGAACCGATTGGTTTCTTTAAAACTCATTTTAAACATTTTAAAATATATTTAGAGTCGGTTCCGGTTCTTATCGGTTCTAAAAGCAGTTTCATTACGTTTTTTTTCAAACTCTCCATAACACAGTTAGGAACCGATAAGGTGTCTTGCCTGGCACTGCCATTAAAAGGGCAAATTTTGGTTAGGCTGGCAGTATGTCTGAAACCCAAAGAAAACCGGGCCCACTGGGTTTCAGCACTGTGATGCTTGTGGGAAGCCTTTGCCAAGGCTGACCCACACACACCATGTGTTTATTGTCTGAGGTTTGACCACCTCAGTCAGACTGCCAGGTATGTAGAATTTCCCTGCAGCCACCCTGGAAAAAGATTGGGCAGGCTCAGGAACAAGAGGCCAAAAGTCCGCTGGCCAGATGGCCAGCCGGTTCAGTGCCAGCCAGACCAGAGGATGCCCTCTGACCAGGCGATACTTCCTCAGGCAAAGAAAAGCTGGTTCTGAGAAACCCCCAGTAAAAAAATCTAGAAAATCAGCAGGTCTGGGTCAAAATTTCCTCTCAACTGCTGCAGAAATAACAAAAGCCATACAAATTGTCCAGTCACTGTCTGGGGCCGTCCGAACCACCACTAGTTGGCAAAAGGTTGGTTCGTCCATTGATATTCAGGAGTATGATGTTGAAGAATTTTATGAACCACAGGAGGAGGAGGATTATGAACAGTATGTATGTGGCTAGGAGGTCTGGATGTGCCCATTGAGCGGACATCTCTCCAGACAGACCTTTAGAATCTCCCCTATGCTGTCTGAGTCCCCATCTCATTTATGTTTTATAAGAAAGTTGCTGAAACCCTCAGCTTCCCTTAGAAGGCTGTGGATGAGCAGGAGGAGCCTGATTATGTTGAAATGATGGATATTCCAGAGTCTAGGAGTTGTCTATTCCTTTGCATAAGTCATTTAGGAAGCAAACAATAAAATTTTGAAAAATCCTAATTCTGTGCCTCCTGTCGATAAAAAGATGGATGGGAGGTATACTCTATCAGGTCTGATACAGACTTCCTTTCTGAGCAGTGTAGTCATGTAGGAGTAGTGCAGGCTGCAGCCTGTGACAAGGCTAACATTCCCCTGGCTTCACATCCTCCTGACAGGGATTCTAGGAAGATTGATGCCATGGCAAAAAAGCAGTATATGGCAGCCTTTCTTTGACTCAGGCAGGCAAATTATATGGCTTATGTGGCTAGATATCAGAAATCTAGATGGGATACAGTTATGCAGTTAGACAAGCAGGCCCATGGCCAGCTGGCTAGTGAATTAGAACAGGTGGCTGCTGATGGAATTGAAGCCTCTAAAGTTCAATTTCATGCTGCTGTGGATGTTAATGATGTTTCCTCAGGGCCATGGCCACTTCTGTAACTTTTAGGTAGGTTGGCATGGCTCAGGTGTACTAATCTGTCTGGGACACTCAGACTAAGGCTATGGATTTTCCTGTGGTGAGAATTCTCTGTTTGGGAGCAGACAGAGAACTATGAAAAAAGATGGATGAATACAGAACTACCTACAAAGTGCCCAAGCCAGGAGCGTAAGCCACTCCCCAGAGCCACACATCCAGAGGTAAGGGCAGGCCCTTCCACAGGCCTTTTTATCAATTCAAGCCTCCTCTGCTTTTGCTCAGGGCTTTCGAAGGCAGAGGCAGATGGGCGCAGGTAAGCCGGTCCCCACCTCTCAGCCTAAGGCAACTGCAAGCAGGCACCCTGATGGGGTGCCCAGAGTCGATCTCCTGTACCAGTAGGGGGCAGGTTGGCTTACTTCAGTCAGAACTGGGTGTCCTAACCCGGACAAATGGGTTCTGGAAGTAGTAAGCCAGGGCCTATTCTCAGCTTCAAAAATTCCCAAAGATGAGAGCCAGGCATTTTCTACCTACAAGCCCCTAGAGACCCTTGCTCTGGAAGCAGAGGTCTCTACCCTGTTAACCTTCAGAGCAGTGAAAGGGTTCCTCCCTACACCAGGGCAAAAGTCTGTGTGCAGATACTTCCTTACCCCAAAAAGACAGGAGAATGGCGGCCCATCTTAGATCTAAGATATCTGAACAAGCACCTTTTGAAACCAAAGTTCAAAATGCTAACTCTGGCAATGATTTTACCCTCCTGAGGCCAGGGGACTGGTTAGCCTCCCTGGACCTCAGGAGCTTATTTTCATGTCCTCATCAGGCCTTCTCACGAAAGTACCTCTGGTTCAAACTGCCTCAGGCCACTACCAGTTCAGGGCAATCCCTTGGCCTTACCTCTGCCCCAAGGGTATTCACAAAATGTCTGGCCGTGGCAGTAGCTCATTTAAGGAGGCAAGGGATTGCTGTTTCCCTACCTGGGCGACTGGCTCATCGTGGGACAGTCTCAGAACAGGTGAAATCCACTTACAAGTCACCCAGCAGCTTCTCACCTCCTGGATTCCTGCTAAATCTACCAAAGTCAGTTCTAGAACCAGTTCAGGTACTCACTTTCATAGGTGCGGAATTGGACACAAAAGCTGGCCAGGGCCTTCCTCCCTTGGAAGGGTAGAAGTTGATTGCTCTGGCCTCCTCTTTCACTCTGCAGGTCTCTCGACCAGCAAGACACTTTGCAGCTCCTGGGGCACATGGCTGCCTCCACAGCCGTGGTGCAGGGAGCAAGATTCCAGATGAGAGACATTCAGTTTCACTTGAGAGCCTATTGGTCTCAAGGAGGACCCTTACCAAATTGATTCCAGTGACCCGAACCTGATCCTAGCCCTTCAGTGGTGGCAGGATCAGAGCAATTTAAGACTGGGGGTCCCTTCATTCCTCTTTCCCACTCCCCCCTCCCTCACCGGATGCCTCCCTCCTGGGGTGGGGAGCACACTTGAGCAACCTCTCACCCAGGAGTGTGGTCCCCCAGGAATCTCTGCTCCACATCAATTTGCTGGAACTCAGAGCTGTCTTTTAGCTCTTCAAGCATTTTCTGCATCTGTCCAGAACAAAGTAGTCCAGGTCAGAACAGACAATACCACAACAATGTGGTACATCAACAAGCAAGGGGGCACTCGGTCGTCGGCCTTGTGCACTGAGGCAATGAAGTTGTGGTTTCTGGCCTACTCCCTGAACACCTCTCTGATAGCAGTTCACCTGCCAGGGAAAGACAATGTCCTAGCGGATGCCCTCAGCAGGATTTCTCAGGGCCATCACGAATGGTCCCTGAATCCTCGAGTGCTGGGGACAGTTTTTGCCAGATGGGGCACCCCTCAGATAGACCTCTTCGCAGCCCCAGACAACCCAACTTCCACTGTTCTGTTGCAGGCCCCAGTGGTGGGCTCAGTCCCCTGGGCGCCTTCTCTTGGATTGGGAAGGAAGTTTCTTTATGCTTCCCCTTCCCTCTCCTATTCAAGGTGTTAGTAAAAATCAGATCCCAGCCTTGCAAGGTGATTCTGATTGCACCAGACTGGGCCAGGCAACCCTGGTACCCTCCTTCTATCTCTGGCAGTCCACCTCCCCTGTGTCTTACCAGGATTCACAACCTGCTGACCTGTGCCCAGGGAGGAGTCTAGTATCGAACCTCAATCCCTCAACCTCAAAGCTTGGCTCTTGAGGAGTTAGAATTGCTGATTTGCACCTTTCTCAAGGTGTCCTTGACATCCTAAAGGCCTCTAGGAAGCCTTCCACTAGAGCCACTTATAATTCCAAGTGGAAAAGGTTCTCCCTCTGGTGTTCTGGGAAGCATATTGCCCCAGAATCTGCTGATTGCCCATTTGTTGGACTATATGGTCCATCTTAATTCTTTGGGCCTCAGGCCAGCTACCTTAAGAGTTCATTTGGCAGCTGTCTCTGCTTTTATTTCAGCAGGAAAGCCTTCCTCCTTTCCGCTCACCCTGTATTTTCCAAGTTTTTAAGGGGTTACTCCATACCAATCCACCTTCGTGACCCAGCCCTGCCTGGGACCTTAATATTTGCATTGCCCAGTTAATGCAACCTCCCTTTGAACCCCTGTCTTCCATGAGCTTAGGTTTTTAACTTGGAAAACTGTATTTCTAGTGGCCATCACTTCTGCTAGGCAGCATAAGTGAGTTACAAGCCCTTTCAGTAGAAAATGATTTTATTTCTTTTCACAAGGATAAGGTAGTCCTCCAGACTAACAGAAAGTTTTACCTAAAGTGGTGTGGATTCCATCTTAACCAATCCATCTCCTTCCAGTATTTTTCACTGAGCATTCTTCCTCTGGTGAAGAGTTGCACAGTTTGGATGTTAGAGGGCATTGAGTTACTATTTAGAGCGTGCCAAGGGTCACAGGTTGAATCCCATCAACTGTTTCTCACCTATGGTGAGGCTGGCAAGGAAACTTGCCACTAAGAGGACAATTGCCAGATGGATTGTCTCTTGTATCCAATTTGTTACCAGAAACTGATTTAGAGCCCCGGATTGAGGACTCATTCTACCAGAGGGTACAGCCGCGTCTCTAGCTGCTAGAGACATTCCTATTTGGAAATTTGTCAGGCTGCAACCAGGAAAACAGTACACACCTTCACCAAGCATTACTCCTGGATATCCAGGCCAGGAGAGATGCTCGATTTGCTTCAACTGGCTTCAGAGCCTATTCTAAGTAGGTTCTGTCCTCCTCCATGGAGGTACTGCTGTGTAGTCTGCTAATTGTCATAATATAGCAAGACTTCATGTTGTTTGAGAAAAAATTACTCACCTTAGTAATGTTGTTTCTTCTAATGGAGTCTTGCTATATTATGACCTCCTCAGCCTGCCCCTCTCAGAACTTCTACTTGGGTGAGGGGTGGGCAACCTAGTCAGAGCACTGTTTATGCCATTGCAGGATTTTCTTCCCTTTTGGGGTTTTTGGGGAGTGTTGTTTCTATTGTTAAATGGTATTTTTGCTGGCCCCTGACTTGAGTCTTTGGGTAGGGTCAGCAGTGTTGTTGTTATTGTTGCTATTGTTGTTGTTGTTATTAGGTAGCCAGTAGGCTGGTGTAGGTTACAGCTTCACACAGACCCTTAGTGAGTTCTTGCTTCGTAAAGATCTGACAGTTTCAGTTTGAAACTGCCCAGATAGAGCTTTGAAAACCGAGCTCGCGCTCAGAACTCCATCCTGTATGGAGTTAACTCTTTCATCTCCGGGGCAGTTCTAGAGGAGGACCAAACTGCTAATGGTCATAATATAGCAAGACTCCATTAGAAGAAACAACATTACTAAGGTGAGTAATTTTTTCTTAGTTGCTATTATTTCTGCTCAAAGGATTTCCGAGCATCAGGCTCTGTTGTGCAAAGATCCTTACTTAGTTTTTTATGAGGACAGGGTGTCCATGAGAACCAGTCTTAAGTTCTTCCTAAGGTGGTGTCTGAGTTTACCCTGATTCAAAACATCCACCTTCCTGTGTATTACCCAGAGTATTCGAATCAAGGGGAGGCCTTACTACATACTCTGGATGTCCACCGGGTGCATTGTTATTATTTGGACTGCACCCAAGCCATCAGAAAAACTGATCAGTTTTGTGTTTCTTTCACCCTGAGGAAAGAAGGGGCTTCAGCTTCTAAACAATGTTTGTCCAAATGGTTAGTCAGTTGCATTGTTTATTGCTACCGCAAATCCGACAAGCCTTTTCTGAGCCCAGTTAAAGGCCTTTCTACCGGGGATATAGCAACCGTTTCATCCTTCAAAATGTGTCCATTGCTGACATCTGTGCAGCAGCCCTTGAGTTTTGTCCACACTTTCATCCGACATTACAGTCTGGACATTGCCTCTAGGTGCAGGGCAGGTTTGGACTGGCTGTCCTGCAGGGCCTGCTCTCTTGAGATCTTTACTCTGACTTCTACCTCCTCCCAGCTCACCTGGGGTCAGTCCTGTCACTGCTTTGGACTCCGTCCTTATGGTGTAACCTTCTAAAACCTTCCCCCTTGAAGTGATATAGTACAGTTACATAGAAATTACAGTAACAGTAGATCTTTGAGAGGAGCTCTTGTAGGTGCTCTTCCCCATCCCCTGGTGACTGCTTCTCCATCTTTTCCCTCAGTTTCAGAGAATACCTTGGTTGTCCATTTTGTTTATGCTTGCTGGGGTCTCCGATGGGAGAACTTAGTGGTGCTGGGGACTGCCCTTTTATACCACAAGGGGACGTTGGGCGGGCCGACATCAGTGGGTGTTCCCCACTATAGACTGCTAGCTAAAGTTTTCTGTTGGGTCCTGGCCTGCTGGCTTCAGTCCTTACGGTGTCACATCTGCAAGAGCTCCTCTCGAAGATCCAATGTTATGGGTAGTTTTTACATAATTGTCATTTTCTGCTGTACTTGCTCTTGGGGCCATTTTTTTTTTTTATTGTCCTTTAGGCTAATATTGTTATATAGCTTAGATAGATTAGTGGGTGGGGGGGCTACTTTTGGGTTGGCTACAAAGGATTTGATATTAAGCTGCAAAACACAGCAGCACCCAGAGGGTAGAGATTTGAATTGCTTTCTAAGCCCATTCCATGTGCGCTGGAGCAGCTTCACCTGCAAGACTCCCTGCATATGTGAAGCATAATGAGGGATCCCCTGGAAGGAACCATTACTATGCTAAGTAACTTTTTCTTCAAACAACATGAAGTCTTGCTGTATTATAGAGATTAGCAGTTTGATCCAGCTCTAGAACTGCCCCGGAGAGAAATGGTTAAAACCATTCCAAAATAGAATTTTGGCATGAGAGCAGCTCTATCTGTGTCATTTCAAACTTGAACTGTCAGATTCTTTACTCCGCCTCAGTGAACAGTCGCTCCGGAGATTTCTTCTTCTGCTCGGTTCATTTCTCGGTTTAAAAAGTGTTTTCTCGGTTGGATTTAACGAGAATAGTTTCTTTAACATAAAACCGTTCGGTTCAAGCTCTATCTGTGGTAACCGTAAGTAAATGAAGGTTTGTCTGTGTGGAACTGTAAGTTATCGGTTCGGTTTGAACCGATCAGTGGGTTTAAAACTCATTTAAAACTAAAAGTTACTATTTTAGAGTCACGGACCCGGTTCTTATCGGTTCTAAAACAACCGGATTTATTCGTTTTTTCCAATACCGTGACATGGTTAGGAACCGATAAGGGTGTCTTGCCTGGCACTGCCGCTAAAAGGGCAAAGTTTCTGGTTAGGCTGGCATTATGTCTTGAAACCCAAAGAAAAACGGGCCCATTGGGTTTCAACACTGTGATGTTTGTGGGGAAGTCTTTGCCAGGCTGACCCACACCCCATGTGTTTATTGTCTGAGGTTTGACCACCTCAGTCAGACTGCCAGGTATGTAAAATTTCCTGCAGCCACCCTGGAAAAAGATTGGACAGGCTCAGGGAACTAGAGGCCAAAAAGTCTGCTGACCCGGATGGCCAGCCCGGTTCGGTGCCAACCGAACCAGAGGGAGTGCCCTCTGACCAGGGCCAGACTTCCTCGGGCAAGAGAAAAGCTGGTTCTGAGGAACCAATTCCAGTAAAGAAAACAAGAAAATCAACAGGTCTGAGTCCAAAATTCCTTCTCCAACTGCTGCAGAGATAGCAAAAGCCATACAAATTGTCCAGTCACTGTCTCAGGGTCCGTCCGAACCACCACTATCTGGTAAAGGTCGGTTCGTCCGGTCCCAGTGGTTCAGGATTATGATATTGAGAATTTTATGAACCAGAGGAGGGAGGAGGATTATGAACAGTATGAATGTGGCTGGGAAGGTCTGGGTGTGCCCATTGAACCGGACATCTCCCCAGACAGACCTTTAGAATCTCCCCCTATGCTGTCTGAGTCCCCATCTCATTTTATGTTTTATAAAAAAGTTGCTGAAACCCTCCAGCTTCCTTTAGAAGAGGCTGTGGATGAGCAAGAGGAGCCTGATTTTGTAGAAATGATGGATATTCCAGAGTCTAGGAGATTGTCTATTCCTTTACATAAGTCTTTTAGGAAACAAACAATTAAAATTTTAAAAGCTCCTAATTCTGTGCCTCCTGTAGATAAAAGATGGACAGAAGGTATACATTGTCAGGCCTTGATACAGAATTCCTTTCTCAGCAATGCAGTCATGTTGGGGTAGTTCAGGCTGCTGTCTGTGATAAGCTAATATTCCCTTGGCTCACATCCTCTGACAAGGATTCAGGAAGATTGATGCCATGGCAAAAAACAGTATATGGCAGCCTCTCTGGGACTCAGGCAAGCAAATTATATGGCTTATGTAGCTAGGTATCAGAAATCTAGATGGGATACTGTTATGCAATTGGCCAAGCAGGCCCATGGCCAGCTGGCTAGTGAACTAGAACAGGTGGCTGCTGATGGCATTGAAGCCTCTAAGGTTCAGTTTCATGCTGCTGTGGATGTTATTGATGTTTCCTCTAGGGTCATGGCCACATCTGTAGCTTTCGTAGGTTGGCCTGGCTCAGGTGTACTAGTTTGTCACAGGATACCCAGACTAAGGCTATGGCTTTTCCTGTGGTGGGAAATTCTCTGTTTGGAGAGCAGACAGAGAACTACATGAAGATGGATGAATATAGGACTACTTACAAGGTGCCCAGGCTAAGGGAAGCGGCAAGCCACTCCTCAAAAGCATGCCCCAGGGGTAGGGGAGAGCCTTTTCACGAGCCTTTCTACCAGACTCAGGCCTCCTCTGCCTATGTCTCAGAGGGCTTCTTCAGAGAGCAGGGGCAGGCGAGGGTGGGCAGACCTGCTCCCACCCCCCAGCCTAAAGCTCCTGCGAAACAGGCACCCTGATGGGGTGCCCAGGGCCGATTCTCCTGTACCAGTGGGGGGCAGGCTGGCTTACTTCAGTCAGAATTGGGGCTTCTTTAACCTCAGACAAGTGGGTTCTGGAAGTAGTAAGCCAGGGTCTGGTTCTCAGCTTCAAAAAGTTTCCCAAGTTGAGAAGCAGACTTTTCTACCTGCAAGTGCTTCAGAGACCCTTGCTCTGGAAACAGAGAGTCTCATCCTGTTAGCTCTCAGAGCAGTAGAAAGGGTTCCTCCCTGCATCAGGGCAGGGTCTGTATTCAGATACTTCCTTACCCCAAAAAGACAGGAGGTGGCGGCCCATTTTAGATCTCAGATATCTGAACAAGCATCTTTTGAAACCAAAGTTCAAAATGGTAACTCTGGCAATGATTTTACCTTCCCTAAGGCCGGGGACTGGCTAGCCTCCCTGGACCTCAAGGATGCCTATTTCCATGTCCTAATCAGAAGATCCCATCAAAGTACCTCAGATTGAACTGCCTCAGGTCATTACCAGTTCAGAGCAATGCCCTTGACCTTACCTCTGCTCCAAGGGTATTCACAAAGTGTCTAGCAGTGGCCCACTTAAGGAGGCAGAGGATTGCTGTTTTTCCCTATCTAGACGACTGGCTCATTGTAGGCCAGTTCCCAGAACAGGTAAAATCTCACCTGCAGGTCACCCAGCAGCTTCTCACCTCCCTGGGTTTTCTGCTAAACCTACCAAAGTCTGTTCTGGAACCAGTCCAGATACTCACCTTTATAGGGGCGGAATTGGACACAAAGCTAGCCAGAGCCTTTCTTCCCCCAGAAAGGGTAAGGAATTTAGTGGCTCTGGCCTCTTCCTTCACTCTGCAGGTCTCTCGACCAGCAAGACACTTTCTGCAGCTCCTGGGGCACATGGCTGCATCCACAGCTGTTGTGCAGGGAGCCAGATTTCAGATGAGAGACATTCAGTTTCACTTGAGAACCTTTGGTCTCAGAGAAGACCCCCTTTCCAAGTTGGTCCCAGTGACTCAAACCTTGATCCTAGCTCTCCAGTGGTGGCAGGATCAGAGCAATTTAGGCGGGGTCCCCTTCATTTCCCTTCTCACGACTTGGCTCTCACTACAGATGCTGCCCTTCTGGGTTGGGGAGCCCACATGGGCGACCTTTCCACTCAGGAGTTTGGTCCCCAGGAATCTCTGCTCCACATCAGTTTGCTGGAACTCAGAACTGTCTTTTTAGCTCTTCAAGCTTTTCTGCATCTGTCCACGACAAGGTGATACAAGTCAGAACAGACAACACCACAACAATGTGGTACATCAACAAACAGGGGCACTCTGTCTTCGGCCTTGTGCACGAGGCAATGAAGTTGTGGTCTCTGGCCTATTCCTGAACACTTCCCTGATAGCAGTTCATCTTCCAGGGAAGGACAATGTCCTAGCGGATGCCCTCAGCAGGGTTTCCTGGGCCATCACGAGATAGTCCCTGGATCCTCAAGTGCTGGGGATAGTTTTGCCAGGTGGGGCATCCCTCAGATAGATCTTTTGCAGCCCCAGACAATCACAAACTTCCTCTGTTCTGTTGCAGGCCTCCAGTACTGGGCTCAGTTCCCTGGATGCCCTTCTTCTGGATTGGGAGGGAAGTTCCTCTATGCTTTCCCCCTTTCCTCTCTATTCAAGTACTTGTCAAAATCAGATCTCAGCCTTGCAGGGTGATTCTGATTGCCCGGATTAGGCCAGGCAGCCCTGGTACCCACTCCTTCTGTCTCTGACAGTCCATCTTCCCTGTGCCTCCCAGGAATCACAATCTGTTGACTTGTGCCCAGGGAAGGGTTTGGTATCTGGACCTCAAATCCCTCAACCTCAAGGCCTGGCTCTTGAGGAGTTAGAGAGTTGCTGATTTACACCTCTCTCAGGGTGTTCTTGAGATCCTAAAAGGCTTCCAGAAAGCCTTCCACTAGAGCTACTTATAGTTCTAAATGGAAAGGTTTTCCATTTGGTGTGCTGGGAAAAATATTTCCCCAGAATCTGCTGAATTGCCCATTTTGTTAGATTACATGGTACATCTTAATTCCTTGGGTCTCAGACCAGCTACCCTGAGAGTTCATTTGGCAGCTGTGTCTGCTTTTGTGTCAGCAGGAAAGTCATCCCTCTTTCCTGTCATCCTGTGTTTTCCAGGTTTTTAAGGGATTACTCCATACTAATCCTCCTTTAGGAACCGGCCCCTGCTTGGGACCTTAATGTTTGCATTGCCCAGTTAATGCAACCCCTTTTGAACCTCTGCCTTCTGCAGAGCTTAAGTACTAACTTGGAAAACTGTTTTCTAGTGGCTATCACTTCTGCCAGCCGCATAAGTGAATTGCAAGCCTTGTCAGTGGAGACTGACTTTATTTCTTTCCACAGGGATAAGGTAGTCCTTAGGACTAATAGGAAGTTTTTGCCTAAGGTGGTTTCAGATTTCCATCTTAATCAATCTGTCTCCCTTCCAGTATTTTTCACTGATCACTCCTTTTCGGGTGAGAGGAGGTTGCACAGCCTGGATGTTAAGAGAGCTCTTAGTTATTATATAGAGCGTACCAAAGGTCACAGGTTCGAATCCCTCCAACTTTTCCTTACCTATGGTGAAGTTGGGAAAGGCAAACCTGCCACCAAGAGATCAATAGCAAGGTGGATTGTCTCTTGTATCCAAGTTTTAACAGAAGTGGGCAGAGCCCCCGTTTGAGGGCTCATTCTACCAGGTGTACAGCTCGTCTCTAGCTGCTGCCAGAGATATCCTTTATTAGAGATTTGCCAGGCTGCTACTTGGAAAGCGGTACACACTTTTACCATGCATTACTCCCTGATGTGCAGGCCAGAGAGATGCTCAGTTTAGCACAGCTGTTCTTCAGAGCCTATTCCTAAGTAGGTTCTGCCCTCCTCCATGGAGGTACTGCTGTGTATTCTGCTAATGTATAATATAGCAAGACTTCATGTTGTTTGAAGAAAAATTACTCACCTTAGTAATGTTGTTTCTTCTAATGGAGTCTTGCTATATTATGAACCTCCCCAACCTGCCTCTCAGAACCTCTACTTGGTGGGTGCGGGCAACTTAGTGTGGGCACTACTTATGTCCTATTAGCATTTTGTCCCTTTGGGACTTTGGGAGTGTGTATGTGTGCGGCGTGTGTGTGTTTTATTATACTTATGTTCCATTTTCATATTATTAGAATGGTGTTAGTATTTCTGGTCCCCTGACTTGAGTCTTGGGTGTTGGGACCATCAATGGTTGTTATTATTTAGGTAGCCATTTGGCTAGTGTAGTTACAGCTTCCACACAGACCTTAGTGAGTTTGGCTCGTAAAGATCTGACAGTTCAAGTTTGAAATGACACAGATAGAGCTGCTCTCCTGCCAAAATTCTATTTTGGAATGGTTTTAACCATTTCACTCCGGGGCAGTTCTAGAGCTGGATCAAACTGCTAATGTCTATAATATAGCAAGACTCCATTAGAAGAAACAACATTACTAAGGTGAGTAATTTTTTTCTTATTTTCTATTGGCTTGAGCATTACCCGATCTTACTTCGAGTTGGAGCTCTTGCAGTAGGCAGAAACCACTGGCTTGAGCATTACTCGATCTTACTTCGAGTTGGAGCTCTTAACAGTAGGCAATAACCATTAGGACTATGCCGGCAGGCACCAGGACCCCACGGAAACATTCTAGCTAGCAGTCTTCAGCGGGAGACCGCCCCCACCGTTGGCCCGCCCCCATCTGCCTATGGTATATTAGGGGCAGTCCCCCAGCACCACCTCAGTTCTTTTCCCCGCTGCTGACCCGTGCACATCAGCTCCATGGACGCCTTCTGCTTTAGTCAACCGCCTTTTTTTCTATCGAGTTTTCCAACTATGCTTTTTTTTTTTTTTATTTTATTCTTTTAATTTTAGGAACTTTTCCACTCTTCGTCTCAGAAATGACGGCAGACGAAGTTGTCTGGCGGCAAGCAGACGATCGCTTTCCTCTGGTCCTGCATAGGCCCAAACTGCGATCCTGAGGCCTGCCTGCTCTCCAGGGTTTTCCCCGGGACTTCACTTCCTCCACCAGCTGAAATGGAGAATTTTTCTGCTTCTACAGGAGTTCAAGCCGACAATATGAAGATCCAGGGCCTTGACTAACCCAGCTCTTCGGAGAATAGAATCCCGGTTGCAAGCGCTGACTCTGGAAAATGCTCCAGACGAGACTCTGGTCTGTCTCCAGATCTGGATCCAGGTTCCAGTCGACGGGCCCTGGCAGCCTTCATCTCTCCATAGGCTTCCGGGGGTACATCTCCCTGCCTTTCCTCAGTCATCAGGTGGTGGTTCTCTTCTTCCCTGTCCCTTAGCCCCTCATTCACTTCCACAGGGGCCTAATACAGAAGCTTCGGTGGGACCTTCCAAGTGAGGTGGGTCTCTGCCTCTCATCCCCCCAGCCGAGGGCATCTGCTAGGTCGACTCAGACATTGGGGTCCTCCTCCTCCAAGCGATGCCTGGGGCATGCATCACCTCCCCTGCGTGTGTGACACCTCTACCGCTATCTCAGAAGTCTGCTCCCTTCCACATGTTGCCCTCTCTGGGCAGACGATTGCCGTTTTCTCTCTAGCGGCGTCAGCCTGTACTTGTCAGGCTGATGGCGGCTCCTCCGTCAACCCCAGCGATGCCTCTTGGTTGTTCCCGGACCCTCCTCAGCTGTCGGCTGGCCTTGTCTCCACTCAGCCAACGCCCGCGATGCGAGTCAGTGCCCCAGGGCTTTACTACTGCCGTCTGGGTTTCAATTACAAGCGTCCTCTGGTAGTCGCAGGCGCCTTTCAGTCGTTGGCCGGCCTTGTCGCCACTCAGCCGCCGTCATGGTGATCGACATCGATTCAGTCGACGCTCACGGTCCTTGGGAGGGCCGATGTCAGTGCACCCAGATCTCCATCACTGACGTCCGGGTTTCCTCTATCCCGAGGGCGTCTCCTTGGTTGCCCTTAGATGCTCCTCAATCGCCGACTGGCCTTATCCACCACTTCAGATGACGTTCGTGGTCCTTGTGCCTCAAGGGCCACCGTTGGTGCATGCGGCCCTCCGCCACTGACACCCAGGTTATTACTTCCCTAGTGGCGCCTTTTTGGCTGTCCTTGCATGCTCCTCAGTCATCGGATGACCATGTCATCAGCTAGCTGACGCCCATGAGAGCATCGTCGCTTCTGATAATGGTCACTGTCCCTGTGCCTGCAGGGCCACTTTTTGTACACCTGGACAACGACAACTGACTTATGTGTTACTTCTGTCCCAGTGAGGCCTCCTTGGTCATCCCAGGGTGCTCCTCATTAGGTCATTGACCTATGGCCACTGGCGCTCGGGTTTACCTTGTCCCTTCAGCTGGCACTGCCCAGTGACTTGAGGGCGGTGTCAGTGTACAGGGTTTGACAACTGCCATCCTTTTAGAGATTCTCACCCTCTTTCTTGGTTGGTTCATTTCATGTACAAGGAGGACCCCCTTTTCAGTGTTGGGGATAGGGGTCAGGGTTCTGGAGACGTCTAAAAGGTCCACCTCCACCTCCTCTGAGGGTGACTTCTCCTTGGCTAGTGTATTTGACTCAGGGCATTGCAAGTCTCCGTGGGGGTAGCACTGCTGTTGCCTTTCCTCCTTTGGGCTCTGCTGTCCTACATTCCAGTTCGAGGGGTCTCCGGTTACCACCAAGTCCCCTCCGGATGATCCCTCCACTGTGGCCGCAGTCGGCATGTCCATAGTTGTCAGAGGTGAGACACAAAGAATGTGGACATTATGGAGCGTTTTCTGGTGGTATACCCCACGGGAAGGCACCGCTCTCAGGGGTCGTCCCACCGATCTTAGCCTCTTCTGAGGCAATCAGTAATTTTGAAAGATGGATGTCTTCTACCGCCGTGACGGAGTAGAGGAGACTGTTCACCCTGTCTGGGCATCTAGAGATGAGCCCTCCTCTGCTGGTCACCCAGAGGAGGTCTCTGAGAGCCATAGTTTTTCTGCCGAGGTCAGTTCTGGTGCTCTAATCCTCTTGTGCCTTTCCACCACCCGCATGGCCCAATTATGGATTTCCTTATGGAAAAGAATACTGTGAAATGGTGCCGATCCTGGCTCATGCCCTTTGAGAGAAAACTTTTTGAGTTTCCGACAATGGCATGGTTCCTGAGCATCTAGGTCCTCGTGTCCTTCCTCTATGTGGCACTGTGCTGGAAAGGCAACACCTTCATCTGTCTCTTCTAGGTGATTCTTCTGGTTGGGAATCTTAGTATTTGTCCCTGACGTTGTCACCATCCTAGACATCCCCCTTTCTGGGGTTATTCTTTTAGGCAAAGACTCTGAGAACATCCTTTCCTAGCCATCAAGAGTGGGGCATTGCTACTGGCATCTATTCCCTGTATCACTCCAGTCCCTACCCAGTGTCCATTCACTGGTCGCTCTCAGGCCTCTGAAGATTTGGTGGCACCCTGGACCTTCCAGACTGTCATGCCAGCCCACACGGCTGCGGCCTGTCCCCCCTTTCTGTATCCTACCCTCAATACAGACATGATTCAGACACTACCGCAGAAGCAGACCTTAGTATGTGTTCCTCCGCAGTAGAGGGTCAGGGATGGTTATCCCATTTCATCCCTACAGTTCAGGGTCCCATGTACCATCCTGGATCTGAGCCAGCCTTCTTCCCTGGTCAATCCTAGGGCATCAGCTTTGGTTGCGGGGCATAGAGGCTGTCTTTCTTCCTTTTCCAGCCCCATAGAAGGTTTCTCCTCTTCTGTCACTACAGAAACCTTTAACAGTTTTTGGACCCTGCCAGTTGGCCCGTGTTTGGCTTCACACGTCTTCACATGTGTGCTTGCAGTGCTGGCTGCGGCCTTAAGCCAACCGAGAAGTTTTACTTTCTTCTGATTCCGCGTTAGGCTGCTCCATCGGACTCCATCTGGTAGACCATTGGATTCAGAGAAACCTTCCTCCTCAGGAAGGAAGCCTTCAGTTCACTGACTTGGAGCTGGGGCTTTGTCTTTACCCCCGGCGGGCCCGTTTGACCATCCATGTGCTTATGCCCTCGTTTCATCCAGAAGAACTATCGGGCTGTGGTCTTCTTCATAGACAAACAGTGCTCCCTGTTCAGGAAATCATCCCTATTTGGGGATGGAGCCCACTGGGAACCGACTGCCATTCAGGTTCTGAGATTTACAAGCACCTTCATCGATGACCTTATGTGTTCTCCTTCAGAACCCTGGGCACAAGCTCCTTCTCTTAGCGGAGTCTCTCAGACCTGGTATTTGCCGTAACAAACCTTTCTCTCCTCTGATGGACAGGTAGGTCACTTCCTGCCTCTTCCCTTTCCTTGGGTACAGAGTCTTTCTACTTTGCCTCACGATCATAAGGCGTTGATGTCTGTAGTGATTCCCTTCTGACCACGACAGTCTTTATGCTCCGCTCTGCCTTCTCCAGAGCTGGGCCTAGGTCCTTCCACATCTTAGGACCATCCTTCTTGCCCTTTTCTGTTAGTTTAGTGGCTGCCATACGTGGGGGGTTCCCCCTTCCAAGTGGCAGGGGTTCTAGTGCCTGTTGGATTTCCCTCCATTAGATCCCCTTCGTTTAGCAGTGATAATGGTTCTTCCCATGGGTTACTGCTCATCCACTGGATTTGTTTACCTGTCCGGAGAACTTCGTTTGGGAATTTTCTCCTTTTGTTCCCTGTTTTTCTCAGGGCCGAGTTTCTCATGTTCTTAGTGTTTCCTTCAACCCTCGTTGCTTACCTTGCACCTATCCAACACAAGACCTGTGCTCTGCTTACCTTTCCGGGCACATCCTTGTGAGATTTTTCTGATCTAGACTCCTTTGTGAGCCTGCCACTGGTTGCAATCTTCGCTTTCTTGCCAGCATCTATTTCTAGTGACTTGTTCCTTTTTTTTGGCTTTGCAAGCATTCTAAGCTCTTGGCTAGAATATGCATTAAACCTATTCTCTTTCTCAGGGAATGTAAGGCTTCCGCTGGTCAGGGCATTACTTTTTTCTTATTATCAGAGTTCTTCATCTCAGGAGTCCCTCTTCCATATTTTTTTCAGTTTTGGTAACCTCTTCCATACTCTGGGATTACTTGGTGCTTCATTATTTCACTTCTGGTCCACACCGAGCATTGAACATCTGTTCAATTCTGGTTTTCTTGCCCCGAGAACAGTGGGGACTTCATTTTCTCGTTTCCCTATGTGTTAGCAAATTACATACCCCTAGCCTTTTCGACTTGGGTCAAGGCTATTCTACCAGGAATATAGTTGTGCCTCCCTTATAACGGACACTCAGCTAACATTCTTGTAGCAACCTCCTAACATCGGCTGTCGCCTTCTTCTGCTTCGGTCTGGATATTTTTCTTAGGTGAAGAGCAGGTTTTGGACTGCATGTCCTTCCACACCTTCTTTTGGGAGGTTTACACTTACTTCTACTTTCTCCTGTCTTACTGGGTCAGTCCTTTTACTGCTTGGGACTCCATCCTAATGGTTATAGCCTGCCATGAGCTGCAACAAAGTGAGATAGTATAGTTATGTAAGAACTTACCGTAACAGTAGATCTTGAAAGAGCTCTTGCAGCAGGTGCTGCTTTCCACCACCATCCCCTGGTGTTTGTCTCCTTCCTTCCTCTTTCCCTGCGTCTGGGAATGCCTCGGTTCTCCATTTTCTGTATGCGGGGCCTCCAGTAGAAATTGAGATGGTGGCAGGGGGGTGCCCCTTATATACCATAGGCGGATGTCGGGGGTGGTCCCCCACTGAAGACTGCTAGCTAGAATTTGCCCATGGGATCCTGAAACCTGACGACTTGGTCCTAATGGTTATAGCCTGCTGCAAGAGCTCTTCTCAAAGATCTACTGTTATGGTAAGTTCTTGCGTAACTGTACTTTACAGTGCAATTGTTGCTCAGTGGTCTGATTACAGATCTTTTACAATATATAGTCTTTGTTCTGCCTTGTTTTGTTACAGTTTTCAAAATTTTACAGAATAATTTAAAACATATTTGGTAGCCATTTAGCTAGTTTAGTCGTCATAGCCAAGGCCCTAGTGCTCTGCAGCAACATATTCTGATTTCTGTGGCACAATTTATTAATTTCTGTGGCAGAATGCAGTCGTGCCATTGGCTAAAATATGTGATGTCATTGATGACATCACATTCCAAGCATAGAGGAGGGGCTTCAGGATGAACAAGATGGGCAAGGGAGCCTGGAACTATGGAAAAGCTGTGTATTTGAATGAAAATTCACTAAAAACAATGAATTCCGTGGATGTGTATATGTAGGTACAGATATTCATTGCAAAAAACTTCATTAATACATCCACTAGGGTTGAAGTGACAAAAGTAGGGAAATGAGGCATTAGGGTTGAGACCCTAACACCACCCCCACCCCACCCTCCACAGACCAACCCTACCCCCCCAACTCTCCACATACCAACAGGCATTGGGGCGTGTCTTGGGGTCATCAGGCCTAACATTCACCCCATGCCATTTGTAAGGAAGCTGAGATGATACAGTATAAGAGAATGGGGTGAGAGTTGTGCCCGGCAACCCCAAGGCACACCCCAGATGCCTGTTGGTATGTGGAGAGTGAGGTGGGGTCAAGATTGGTCTGTGGAGGGTGGGGGAGGCTTAGTTGGGATCTCAACCCTAACGCCTCATTTCGCTACTTTTGTCTTCAACTCTAACTGATGAATTAACAAGTTTTTGCAATTAATTTCTTGCTTTTTGAGAAAGTGTAATCTTACCCTTATATGGTTTTGGGAGCTCAGAGCCCTCTGGTATCAGTTTTTGTAATGAACTGTCATCTCCCTGCTCTCCAGTATTGCATAATGGATGGCTCAGCAGTCCCATTACTGCATATTGGTATCCATATGTAGGAGCGCAGGACCCACCTACCTAAATTGTAGAGGCTAGTGCAGGCCTAGACATATTCAAGTAACCCTTGTGCTGCAAATGGCGCAATATCTCAGTAACTGTAGCAACCTTGGAAAAAATTCACTGCAGTTGTAAAATCATGGACTGGTAACCTGCACCTAAGGTGTACTAAGCCATGCTTAGCGAAAAATCCATATTTAAATGGTTTCGAGATGTAGGCACAAAAGGCACCGTGTTTGCCACAGTGTTATCCTATGGGAATTTTTTCAACTTCAGAATGGCGTAAGTATGGTACCAATTAAAATTTTTGCACCAAATCAGCATAAGTCACATCTGTGGGATAACCCTTTGTACCCTGCAAATTTCAAGCCAAAGTTCTGTTTCTTTGCAGTAAAGTGGCAAAGAAGCAGCAACCTTTAAAATCCTGTTAAGTGAGCTGTCAAAATCCTTGTTCATGAGGAGGCGCTGTGGGCCGAGCTGACTGGCAACAATTTCCTACAGCTCTTCACAATTTTGTGAACAAAAGCTTAAAGTGCTATTCTGAGTAAAAATTCCAAAACTGGTTCTAAATTTGAAATTGCAGTGGAGAATACCATAAAATGGGGAATCCTAGGAAGGATCGAGCAGGAGGATCCTGCGGGAAAGCAAGCGATGTCCATATCTCAGAGTTACTTTCGACAGCACAGGCGATGCAGGGCCAGAGACTGAGGAGACTCTCATATCGCTTGGGCTTAAAATACAGAGATTGATATCCTCTGTTTCAGAATTAAACACGAAAATGGACTCTTTTGGGGTACGTGTGTCTACGATGGAGACAGCTGTGGACTGTATTAAAACTGATCTGTCTGATACTAAGCGACAAACGGAAACTGCAGTCGCATCTACCACGATGTTAATAAAGGAAAATGCGCACATGCGGGCCCGTCTAGAGACTTTAGAAAACCAGGCCCATGCAGCCCACATTCGGATACTGGGACTGCCTCAGGGCATCAAAGGTGACCATCCTCTTATGTTTCTTCAGGAATGGTTTATGGAGAAACTAGTACCCCAAGACAGCAGATGCAGTTTGCCCTCCAGAAAGCATCCGCATCACCCTAGAGGACGAAGGGAAGAAACCGATAACCCTAAATGCGCTACTGGTGGTAAAAGATGGGGTAGGCACACGGGACAGATTGTTATGCTTGGCACGGCAAGCAGGTCCGCTAACACAAGATGATCGGAACATATATTTGTTCCTCGATATCAGCTATGCAACACGGATGCGCTGTAAAAAGTTTGATGCGGTCCGTCAGAAGCTGAGAGCTTCCTCGATCCCACATGCAATGATCTATCCTGCCAAACTTAGGATAGCCTACGAAGGGAAAATTTGGATTTTCGCGGACCCAGCTGAGGCCGGTAAATGGGCCACAAGACTTCAGATCGACTCTCCGAAGCAGAGGAACAAGAGGGAAGGAGAAAGATCCGATTTGGAAGACGACAACGATGATTGAACTGAGTATAGCTCTGTACCTCTTTTAATTCCTTCTTGCTGGTTGTTGCACATTATGCCCCAGTTCAGAAAAACTAGACTTTAATTATTTGTTACAACAATCCTATATATGGACTGAGTAGTACAGTTGCCATATACAGTTTGTGGGTTTATTTTTCTTCTCAGTCGCCTGCTAGTGAAACAATATTATCCCTTTGTCTGGGATTACTCCATTTATGGATAAGCCAAGTTGAAAGAAATATAAAATTACAGTTTACTTCATTTAAGATTTATTTACTCAGATACTTAGCTAGGGGCATTAGAAAAGCCTCATTAAAATACAGTATGCTTTAGTGTGATAATATGGAGGAATTTATAACGTTGCTGCCAAGAGTTATTTATATTTTGGTCTTAAAGATTCTTACGAGATGTAGTATGACACCATCAACCTATATAGGGTAAAGTATTCTAGGTTTATGTATACGGACTTTAGATTTTTAGTGAGTCGTACTGCTTATGGGTTCATAGCAGCTTTTTCCTCTTATGATGGACTTGAAGTATTCAAACTTGTTACCCCAAATGTGGTATCATAATATTTTGGATGCACCTATCCTTTGATTAAGAAGGCTGTGACCTTCTGGAAATGTATTATTAATATATGGTCTGTCTAAGATATGGAGAATGTTATTTGTATGAATAACTGAAAATAATAAAAATAAAGTTAAAAAAAAAAAAAAAAATCCCTGTTCATGAGAAATCCCTGTTTGCGAGGTAGGGCCATCTGGTTGTCCCCTCATGAACATGGATTTTGACAGCTCACGAACAAGGATGTCACATGAACAGGGATTTTGACAGCTCACGAAAAGGGATTTGTTTTTATAATCCTTGTTCATGAGCTGTCAAAATCCCTGTTTGCGACATAGTGCCATCTGGTTGTCCCTTCAGGAACAGGGACTTTGACAGCTCACAAAAAGGGATTTCTCACAGCGAACAGGCATTTGACAGCTCACAAACAGAGTTTTTGACACCTCACGAACAGGGAGTTCCTTTTGTAATACCTGTTAGGTGAGGGTATCGAATCTAGTTAAAGAATCCTATTGTGAGGTGTCAGAATCCCTGTTCATGAGAAATACATGTTCGTGAGATAGGGCTATTTGATCATCCCCATACGAACAGGGATTTTGACAGGTCACGAAAAGGGAACAGCTCGCGAACAGGGATCGGAAGCAAGTCGCAAAAAGGGATTTTCAAATTTAAAAATGGCAATTTTTTGACTATACTAAATGGAACCAAAGCCATGGGTTTGTAGAGGACGATGCCTTGAACAAAACCCATACTTCAGTCTCTACAGAAGACATCCCTGGGGCAAGTGACAAGGTTTTGTTTTGGAAAATTGAAAACAAGATGGCTCGTGAACAGGGATTTTTCATCTCGAACAGGGATTTAATGAATCCCTGTTTGTGAACCGAAATCCTTGTTTGAAACTGTGCAGCTATCCAAAGACTGAACTGAGCATGTTCAGAACCCAGAATTTCAAAATTGAATAACTTTGGAGCGGATTTATATTTTTCACCACACCAGCGCTGTCTTGTCCTTTGGGGCAAGCTCCTTTCTAGTCTGAAAATTTCAGGCCACAGTTCCAAACGGTGTATTCGCAGCTTGATGAGGAAAAATCGGCAAAAATGGACGAAAAAGCGACTTGTTCACTTTTTTCACTATTTAGCTGCACGGAATCTACAAATCCGTTCGAAACAAAACTTGGTACATCAAGAGATCTACCCCACGGGATGGCAGATACCAAATTTTGTGCAAATCCGTTGAATGCTTGCAAAGTTATTAAAGTGCAAAATTAGAGGTTTAACATTGAACTGCCTACTCAACCCTAACTATAGTGGTGATCTATATATTCTACGGTATGCTGCAAATTCTATGGAAAATTCTTCAACCACAGAATCGTAAAAGTCCAGGGACCTTGGTCATAGCTCACCTACCTAAAAAATAAATCTGACGTTAAGAGGCTGGGTGGAGCATGACCACAGAGCAGAGTTGATTTTAATTCTGTTGACGTTCCATAATTTGCACATATTCCAGCTCTGGGGCAGCTCATTCCTGGAGACTGATTGCACTTTGTGAATACTACTGATGACTCCCTCAAGAAGAAAGAACATTACAAGGGTATGTAATGTTTTTCATATTGTTTATCCTAATCTGCCACTCTGTACTGTACTGGATTGTTTTGTATTCACAATGAATTGATAGAAAGTTCAAAAGAAAAACTTTTCATCTTCATTGAGAATATCTTCCTCCATATTTCCCCACTCTGGTGCTGGACTGGCAGGTACTAGGACACATCAGAAACAAATGTATTTTCGAATCCTTAAATAAATAAAATAAGTTAAATAAGCGAATAATAGAACATTGTTGGCCAGACCATAGGAAGGAGTCCTGTTTTAAAATGAGTTTGTGTGCTCTGTATTAACCTGGGTACACCTTTAGTAATGCTAATGAGAACTGATGATGTGTGCAGTTGTTATGACCCAGATGATTCTTTATAAAAATTTTGCCAGACTTTTTTTGTTTTCACTGAAGGATAATTTAATTCTTTCAATATATCCTCCATGATGAAGTCGAGCTTGCGTGCCACATAGCATTCGTTGCCTTTTCCTTGCTGGGATTGCTTAGTATGTCTCCTGTTTACCATTAAATTTAGTGTATCATAAATGATTGGAACAACAAGAGTTTATTGGTGATGTCATACAAGTCTACCAAACGTAGCCCAAAACATTACACACATCACTGGTGTGGAGAGCTCCTATTTTGTATTTACATTATACGTTAATAGGGCAGCTTTGTTTGAATTTGTTAAACAAATTTACATAAATCAGTCAAGCAATAAGTAAACAAACTTTCAATTGCATTTCACTTAGGTCATACTGTTGGGATCACCGGCCAGTTCAGAAAACATCAAGTCTTGCCAAACCTAGCGGACCCACTCACTGCACAATATGCTTGGAATATGTTGAACCTACCCCTTCATTCTGTATTTTAAAAAGTCCATGCTGTACAAATGCTTGGTTTCATAGGGACTGCTTACAGGTGAGTGTTTTGTTGGATATATTTAAATGATGAGCACAGGTGGAGTCAGACATGGGAGAGGCTGGTCTGTATGTGCACAAGCTAGGAACGCTGATTGAAAGCTGTATCTCTTTTTGTAAGTCATCTGTCTCACTCTAAAATACAAAATGAAGTTCTTTGCAATATTTGTCTGGTAAAATAAGAAAATAGAAAAAGTTATCTCTATTATCTGTCTACTTGGGTGAAGTGAAAGGGCAGCTGGGATGTATAGTCCACCGCCTAGGTGGGAAAACTCCAAAAACCAGGGCAACATCAACAAACAAACAAATTGTAAAGTTAAAATTGAAAAATTGAGTTTTTTTTTTTTTTTTTTACAGCTGACTAGAGCCTGAGTAGGACTCGTGGTAGTGTTTTAGAAACCTTTTTAGAAAATGGGAGAGGTTTTAGTAAAGTGACTAGCGTGACCTGGAGCCAAGGACTTCTGGGTCACCTAGTGTAAAAGCAGCTGGCTGGCGAGCTGTTGGCGAGCAGAGGTGGAGGCAGACACGGGGCAGTGTCAGATGGGAAAGACTCTAGGAAAATTTTTTTTTTTTAATTCAGCCTAAGTGAAATACTGCTCTTCTGTAGCAAATCTCATCTTGCTGAATTAAGAGTTAGTCAATTGAACTGACTTGTAATATCAGCAGACTTTTATCTCGAGTCTTGGGCAGGGTTTGCTGGTCTTTCTTTTCTCCATTATTTATATTACTCTTCTTGTTCCTCCTTTTTAGACCAATAAATTGCACTGCTGTTTTGGAACAAATACAGTTGCAGAATAATGTGAATAAGAGGCACTTGTTTATTATATTGGTTGTGGCACCACGCACCCTTGCTAGAGATCTAGCTAGCAGTCTACAAAGGGGCACCACCTACCCACCTCCAACGTCCGTGCCAGGCGTCAGCCAGTCCTATAAAGGTGGGTGGCTCCACACCCTCCCCGGTTCTTTCTAACCGTAGACCAATGCACACCGGACCACTGATACTGCCGCAGCTACAGTCGACCGCCATTTTCCCGCGTTTAACCGCGCTTTATTTTTCGATTTTTATTTCAGTTCAACATTGAAATTTTGGTGTTCTTACTGGATGGTTTGGGTCTTCAAAACCTTTCTCTTCTTCCGACTGCTCCACAAAGTGTGCCTGTGACAAACACATCCTGGACAAGGATGGCCATTCTGCCTGCATCTTGTGCCTAGGCCCAGACCGCAATGTCCAAGCCTGCGAGCCCTGCCAGAAGTTCAAGCTGGCCACCCGCAGACTTCGCCAGAAGATCCTGCAGAATCAACTCCTTAAGCAGAAGATCGCCACAGTGGAACGGGAGCTGCAGGCCAGGAGCTCCTCCATTTCCCAGCCCAGTCCTCTGGATTTTCATCTTCAAAGTCCTGGGACATATCTACCGCGAAACATAAGCATAGGGACAAGGACCAGGACTGACCCCGGTCTGCCTCCCGCTCGCGCTTCCCACACGGGCAGTCTTCAACCACGAAATGGTCCTCTTCCTTTGGGAGATCGACTTCTTCGTCCTTGCATGCCCTAACTTCAACTGGGCTACTGGTGGTCCCTCCGCCCACCCATGTCTCCCTCCGCTGGTGGTGGTTCTTTGGGACAGGGTACTCTGTTCCAGCCCTTGTTCTCCACGGGCTCACAGTCAAGCGGCTCGGCTGGAGTCTCTGACCGCGCAGGTACAGCTAGCAGCAGTCTCCCGGCTGTCACCTCCCAACACCCACATCACCGACCGTCTCTTCTGGGGCCACTGCGGTTCTGCCCCTCCTTGTCAGGGGCAGACCCTGCAGGACACTGACACCTCCCAGAGCTCAGAGTCACCTCAGCCCTCACTGGGGGCGTCGCCCTCTACTCCAGCGCCTGTGTCCCCAGCCCGGCACCCGTGGACACCCCTCTGGGTGTTAACTCGGCCCGACTCCCGCAGGGCCTGCACCTGTCCTTCCTCTGCTGCAGCCTGCGGGTCCCATGCCAGCCCTGCCTCAGCCGGGTGCCTGTGGGCCCATCGCCCATCCTCCTGCCACACACTCCATTGGGTCCATTGTCGTCCTGCTGCAGCCAATGCCTGTAGGACCTACACCAGCTCCTGCTGGTTCGGCACTTGTATACCCCTACCCAGCACCAGCTGGTACCATGGCCAGTACCCACTTAACCGACGCCTGTGGGATCAACACTGGCCCCTTTGGATTATCACGATCTGCTCTCGGCCCTCTGGTCCTTTATACAGACACAGGTCCCGGCCCCAAGGACACCAGCCATGGCCACCCCTCAAGGGCCTCACTTGGGACCCATTTCCCCGGTCCCTGTTCAATATGGCCCTAGTGCTCCTCCACACCAAGGGATGAGCCTGACGCTGGGTCAGCAGGACGCTCGGAAGATCACTGTGCTGAGGATAGTGGGGATGACAGTGCAGACAATGCCTACCAGAGCTTCAGCAGTGAGTTTTTCCTCCTTGGGCCCAGATTCCTCAGAGGAATAGGCACCGACCAACATCCCCAAGTCCCCGGATGACCACACATTTATGGCCATCATGAGGCACATTCAGGCCACTATGGGGTTAGAAACAGAAAAACGGGATCCAAAGAGATTTCGGCTTGCCATCTACCTACATCAGCCAGATGCACCTCCTCTGGTGCCTGCACCTCCTCTGGTGCCTGCCCCCACTCCAAAATTATCGAATCCTATGAGGACATTACCTGGACTGCTTGGAACTGACCCATGCGGTCCTGACAGTTTCCAAAACAGCTGATCGGCTTTACCACGCCCTGGCTGGCAAGCTGTACTTTTGTGAACAACCCAAGACTGATTCAGTCATTATCAACGTGGCACATAACCACACCAAGCGACCTAAGCTCCCATCCCCCAGACAGGGAATCTCGCCAACTGTACCAGATGGGCAAGCGTGTCTTCGCCTCTGCAATTTGGGCCATCAGTTATTTGGCCCATATGGTGACATGCCAGAACCTGCTATGGGACCAGGCTTGGGAGACAGTCCTAGCCATGCCAGATAACCATTCCAAGCAGCAGGCCCACCAGGCCCTCAAAACGGTCTTGGACGTTGATACCCATATCCTCAGTGTGCTGCCTATGATGCGCTAGATGCCTCGGGGCAGGCAGCAGCCATCTGCATCTGCATGAGGTGCCACTCCTGTCTTCAGGTCTGTTGTTTCGTGCAGGATGTTCAGTCTAACATAATGGATGCACCCTTCAGGGGTTTCAAACTTTATGGGGGAGATGTCCTGGATATCATCTCTGAACTCCAGACCTCAGGACAGGCTCTCAGATACATCCATTCTATGTACCATACCCAGCCAAAGTCGGGGTAGCGGGCTTCTTTTTGTCACGTCTCCTACAGGCAGGCCTGTCCCCCTCACAGAACCCAAGGCAAACCCAAAGCAGGGGAGCATTTGGCTCCAGCATCAGCCCCTGGGCTCTTGCCGGTGACCATGCTGCTAACTCCTTTTCCTCTGGCCACACCCCCATTCAGTATCACTGTGATGGGACTGGCTGCTTTATAATTTCCGGTCACTTTGGTGCTGACTGGGTTGTTGGTGCCGGTATCAGTGCTGGGTTTACGCCTTTCTGGGCCTGGCCCGTGCTGGGTCTGGTACTGCCTTCTGTGCCAGGTATCTCACGGCGCTGGATTCTGTTTTGGCTACAGCCCCACCTCTGGCATTGGCCCTCATCTCTTGAGCCAGTGTTGCTAAGGCTACATTCTGGATTGGAGATGACCCTCCCTCCTTGGAGGATGCAGAGGGAGATGCATTTGACCCCAACCTCTTCATTTCTGAGGCAGCGATGAACACTTTTTCTTTACCCCAGACTCTTAGGACCCAGACTCTTCTCCTGTTCCACAGGAGGATCTAACTTTCCACGAATTGCTCAGGAATATGCATTGTACACTTGATTTTGAACCTTCAGCCACTGACCCAGGTAAAGTCTCCGTCTGTAGTGGTTAAATGTTTCTATTATGCCAGTCAGTTTAGTTTTTCCTATTCTGCCTACATTTTAAACCTTGTCTGATGCAATCTGGAATAGACCTGATTCTGTCCCTTCTGTCTGCAAGCAGATAGACAGGAAATGCACTGCCTCTAAGGATAAGAACCGCGTATGTTTCTCAACCTACAGCTAATACTGTTGTTATTCTAGCTGAGAATACCAAAGCCATTGTTTCCTAAGAGGTCACTGGGCGTTCTAGTAACAAGTAGTTACACAAGATTGACACTACAGGCAAGTGGACTTTCACAGCAGCTACCCTTAGCATGTGGATTGCTAGCTACCAAGGGCATTTTTCCAAATATGAGTTTACCCTTTGGAGTTTGCTTTAGTCTGAGGCAGAGTCCCTGCCAGATTCTGAAACTATGCAAAAGAGTCTGCTGAGTGCAACACATGGAATTTTGTTTTAACATTCATCAACTCAAAGCTGCTATGGATGCCCTAATACAGCCTCCCGTTCTGCTGCTGCAGGCATCTTTGTCAGAAGGCATTCCTGGTTACGTACTGCTGGGTTTTTTTCAGGATGTCAAACAGATTATGAATATTCTCTTTGACAGTACTTGCTTGTTTGGACAGCAGGTAGAAGTCTCTTGAGCCATCCCAGAAAACTAGGAACAACCCTTAAGACTTCCATGCCAGTTCCTGCAAACCCTCAGGGGAAAAGGATGTGATTTGTTTTCCGAACCGGCAGGTCCTTTGAGTGAAAGGCAGGGAGCTCAGAACAACTCTCGGCCTCTTCAGCTTCACAAGAAAGTGTAGCTGAAGGCACAGACACTGAAAGCACCTAGTGTCACCCTCTGAAGCTCCAGCCCTGCTCCTGCTTCAGCTGCGCCAAGGCACACCTTTTCTTCTTCGTTTTGAGGCGCGCCGACTCAGTTCAGCCCCTTGTCAATCTTAACCATTCATTACTGCTGGGTGTAAGCCGGAGGCGCACCTGCCATGGGATTTTATTTTTTTTTTTGAAGGGAGGAGGCGGTGCAATGGCACCACCATGAGAGTGACGTACAAGCGTGGTGTGCAAGAGGCGGCGTTAGGTGCCGAGACTCCTCCTCCATCCCAGTTCTGTTTCTCCTGCCATCGAGGCTGCACCTGCTGCAGTGAGAAAAAGTTTATAGTGCGCCATCAGGTCTTTTCATTTTCAGCAGCGTTTGGTCGACTCCTACATCCCGGTTCTCCCATCCGGCGCCATTGGGCGGTAAGACCGTTTCATTTTATTTATATTTCAGCGACACGTGATCTTTGCTGTTTGTAAAATATTCTTGCATCATGTCCGATTTGGGGGCCAAGCGTAAATCCAAGGCAGGCCATGCCCCTATGCGTCGGTGCCCTTGTGGCCGACAATTCTCCGTCTCGGATTGACATGATGTTTGTCTTCAGTGCCTGGGACCCTACATGATGTGGATCACTGCGACGCCTGTTTTTCCATGGACCGCCGTGTATTAGAATTCCGCATGTTTAAGATCAGCAGGGCTCTGCCAACTTTTGGAGGATGGCGTCGCCTGCGTGCCTCCCAGGCCAGATCTTTTGACCCTTCCTCTGGGTCCCCTCCTGGGTATATATGGCCTGGCAAGGAGAGATCTCCTCCTTCCAGCCTTGCTGAGAGGAGGTTTCTTCTTGAGTCGGAGGCGGTGCGATTCCTCGAGTCGCATTGTTGGCGCCATCCTGGCAGTCACCTCCTTGGAAGTGCAGGATCCCCCAATGTCGCGGCCTCTGGTTGTGGGGCCCGGCACTGGCGGACCCTCGATGCCGCCGAGCGGGGCTGCTTTGGGTTGCTGCGCTGTCTGTGGCGCTGTTGGTGGTGGTGCTGCTTTGGGTCCCGCCACTGGGGACTCAGGGAGCTGCTTTGGGTTCCAGCACCATCTGCAGGGCCGGGGACTCGAGTGGTGCCATTGGCGACATCGCGGCCTATGTTGGCGCCGTTTCTGGTGCTGTCGGAAATGTTTTGGGGGTTGCCTCTCTGGAGGTCACTCTGCTCAACAGCTCTTCGGAGGAGGATGACTCAGAGGTGGACCCGGACTGGCAGCCCGATTCATCGGGATCTGAACTCTCTGTAGGGGGGGTGTCGGGCAGCCCAGTGTTCCTCTTCCTGAGTCCCCAGAACAGGTTCGCCATGGGGTCCCACGGCTAGTGGTGGCCTGGGATCCCTAGGGGTTATAGCTCTGGGATTAGTGAAGGGTGCCCTCTTCTAGAGGGCCCAGACAGCTGCCATTTCTGGTGCTGCTGGGGCTTCTGGGAAAGGCGAAGAGCCCTGCTACTGTAGCCTCCCTCTAGAGGCCCGCGGGGAGGGGGGGAGCTCTTACGCTGGTGTCGAGGAAGAGGGCTGCCTCAGTGTCGGAGGGGTTGAGCGGTTGGGGTGAGGAGCAGCGGTGCATTCCCACTGCCCTGTGGGGTGTGGGGAGGAGTCGCAGTGCTGAACCCCGCCTTTCCTTCGAAGTCTCCAGAGCGCCCTCTAGTGGCGGTACTGAGGGTTGCCCTTCTGGACACATGCAACCTCAGTCGTGTCACGAGGGAGTTTCCCCTTCTGGGCTGTTCCGGAGTTTGCCTTCTCAAGTTACCTCTTCGCAACCTAGTATGGTCTCAGGGTCCCCAGTCATGGTGGCATTGCTTCCTGGATCTCAGAGCCCTGGCAGAGGCCGGGCATGTACTCTCAGGTGCCCTTCGCCCATCCCTCTGCAACCACCCCCTCCCTCCCAGGCCATGTGGGTCCTACGGGGCCCTTAACTTGGGAGACATTCAGAGCTACTGCAGCAGCCTTCCCTTCGTATGTCAGGGCCAGGGATGAACAGGTATTCCGCCTGTCCCTCCCCCGCCACAGGAGTCTTCTGACCATTCGAGCTCCACTTCCTCCTCGTCGTTCTCTTCTGAGGAAGAGGAACCTTCTGTCCACCTATCCTCCGATGCTGATTTCACAGAATATCAGCAGTTCCTTTCGGAGCTGGTCTCGGAGCTTCGTATCGCCTTTGTTCGCAGGGACAAAACCGAGCGGCAGACACATGCATTCCTTAGTGAATTCAGTGCTTGCCACCTTGTGGTGCTTTCCTGGCCAATCCCTTTCCAGGAAGTGTCTATCTGCATCTGGCAGTCTCTACCCGCCCCTTCTCCAGCCCAGCGGACTGCAGGAGATGATATTATGCCCCCGCCCACAGTCTCTGGGTTCTACCTCACCCACCCACCCTTGGGCTGCGTTCCTAGACACTCCTTCCGGGCCTCGGCGCCTGGTACACGATTGACCCCGGATCGAGATTCTGCAGAATTTGACTGGTGGGATGGAGAGTCTTCTCTTTGGCTCATGTGCTGATGTGTAGGGTTCACATCAGGCACACCATGCTGCCTACAACAGGCATCTGTGGTCGATGCTGGCGCAGGTTCTGGCATCTATGCCTGATATGGAGCAGTCCAGACAAGCCATTGCCCTCTCTGCACATGGTCTGGGCTTGCAAGGCACCAAGCAAGGGCGTCTTCTGGTGCCAACGAGGTGGCTTCCCAACTGGCAGGGACAATGATCTGCATAAGGCGGATGGCATGGCTCGTCTGTCCAGACTGTCACCCATTGCCTGGCGTAGGGTGACTTCCTCTGCTTTCCAAGGGAGCCGTCTGTTTTTCTGCAGGGCGAGGAGGATTCTTCAGGGGCATCCTCTGTCCCCCTGGCCACGAGGGACACCCCCTCACCCTCAGCAATCTTAGACTGCCCCAGTCTGTTGGTTAGGGTCTCCCCCTCCTGCTTTCCACCAGTAGGAGGCTGAGGGATCTGTTCTCTGAGGGCTGAACATCAGGCCCCCTCTGGGGGAGCTTGGTACTCACCCAGCAGTAATGAATGCTGAAGATTGACAAGGGAAGAAATGAAAATTATGTACCAACTGTAATTCTTGATCTTCTCTTGTATCTTCACCATTCATTCCTGAATCCCACCCACCTTCCCTTCATGGGCCTCATTTCTTGGGCGTCTCCTCCACCCTGCTCGCCCTCCTCGAGGCCGTTGGGGGTTACATCCGCTGGTCCTCGGGACTTCTGTTCTTCTTTAAAAACAGTGAGGGACCGAAGAAGGAGGAGCGTTAAGTGCAGTTTTGTCTTCCATCTGAGGAACTCTTTCTGATTTTTCCTGGAAGGTGTTCCCTTGTGGACTTTACCTTCAAGATAGATTAGTTCAATCACCAGCCATCAGGACTAGTTCTGAGACAGTCCTCTGACTTGGTCTTCGAACCTAGCTGGTGTCCCTGAATCTTGCCTTGTGAGTGCCATGCCAGGACTAGTCAATGTCCGTTATAGCCTGATTAAAAAAAAAGTGCCATCTTTGAACTGGTGGTCTGGTTCCATTTGGCCCCTGCCCTTCTACCAGGGAGTCAGAAGGAGTTTCCTTCTCTGTCTCGTACACCTAGTTGGGGGCTCTTTCCTCTTCAGAACAGATTATTTGCCTCTGGCAATCTGTGAGCTCTCAGCTTGAGAGATGGGCCATAGGATAGCGGGATGCGTAGGGAAATCTGCAGCTTTCATTCCAAGCTGAGCAGAAGGTTCGGTTGAACCATCTAAACCGGTGTTGTCTGAAGGGATCCTTGCTCCCTTGCTTTTTAGCTCCGAACTGATAAGCTTCAAGCCAATTTCACCCAAAATTTGTGGCAGCATTTACCTTCCTTCTATTATCCCTTTTTCTTCTTCCTCTTCCTTCCTTTCCCTTTATCTGTTCCTCCCTCAGAGCCGCCCAAGGAATGAAGTCCTGCGGCCCCTTAGGGTAGAATTCTCCTCTCTTCAGCTTATTCCTTTTTCAGTTTGTTTCCTTTCCTTTATAGTGTATAGTGGAGTGTTGTTCTGTATAGAATTCCATCCCTTTCAAAATACTGTTCTACCACAGTTCCAAGGTCATGCAATGCTGTTCTACCCTACTGTGGTAGAAGAGCATTCTTGAACCTCTAGACTGCATGAGTCAGTTCCATTTTTGAAAGCAAAAGAACTCACAAAACACATTTTTCACATAGTACTATACACTATGAAAAATACAGGATGAGCAACTCTGTGCACAACCAGTGTGTTTTGCCACCTCAGGGTTCTGATTCCCATGGACCACTCGAGCTTCGCTTTCGAGGTCAGAGGGAATCAGAATCCCTCAATAACAGAACATCAGTATTCTCTTTATCTATCCTTGGCTCTCTTGCCTCGCTCTTATCCTTCTAATTCTTTATTTCTCCTCCCCGGCTTTCAGAACTGGGATGGAGGAGGAGTCTGCGGCGCCTAACGGCCACCCCTCGTGCACCACGCTTGTGCATCACTCTTGTGGGCGGCGCTGTTGGCGCCGACTCCTCCCTCAAAAAAAAAAAAAAAAATCCTGTGGCTACACTGTTTTGCATTGCATTGTCTGCATTCTCCTAGTCCCCCTTAGTGCAGAGGGTATGGCTCACACTTGAGGCACATGGGCAAAATGATACTAATCACCCACTACTGGCCATGACAGATAAACATACTATCTGTCAGCAAACCGAGAATTCTTTCATCCTGGATAGACTTGCTGACTTGGTCATCTGATCCATCTCAACCTGCATTCCTTTCATCTTCAGGAATGGTTACTGAAAAGATAGTAATAAAAAGGTAAAAAGTGCCGCAGAGGGTCTCTGAAATACTTTTGGCTGCTCTTAAAGTGCTGGTGACACGTTCAGAAGAAATTTAACTGAACATAGAGAATACTGGATGGGCAACTGTGCACAACCAGTGTGTTCTGCCACAGAGGGCTTCTGATTCCCTCTGATCTCGAGAAGCGAGCTCGAGGTGTCCATGGAATCAGAACCCGAGTGACAGAACACACAGGTTAGTGCATAAAGTACTCATCCTGTATTTTATATAGTAGAGTAGTAGTATGTGAAATGTGTGCATTGTTTTTTTCTTTTCATAATGAAACTGACTTGTGCGTCTCTAGAGGTTCTAGAATACTGTCGCCACAGAATTAGAGGAAAGCAACAATGTGCCAGCATTTCAAGTGGTTCTGCTGCAGTAGTGACATCACTACTGCAGCAGAACTAATCATAATGACATCACTACTGCAGCAGAACAAGCATATTCCAGGCATGGAATTTCATGCATAACAGCATTCCACTATACACTATATAATATTTAGACACTGTCCAGCTTGTATTTATCATTAGTTCTGTATTCCTCTTCCCCATTATTTAGTAGCGAGGTCATTTGCATGAAAACAGGATCTTTGCTCATGAAGAGTTCATCTGTTTCTGCTGCTTTCTCCTACTTGAAATCATAGAGCAGTGATTGTGACATCACAGTTATTCCCATGGCAACAGATTGTGATGTCACAGCAGAGTATGTTGACTTGAAGTAGGTAGCAAGTTATAGAAGCAGATGAACTCAAAATTAAGTGCAAGTGACAACAGTCATATATTCGTACACATTTCTTTAGTAATAAATTATGGGTAGGAGAAATACATAAAATATAAATGGAATGCAAGCAGAATTGTGCCTAATTATTATACTTTTGTTATAGTTTTCTTTGAGGCGTCAGTTGCTCTTTAAATCTTCCACTAGGAAGACTTACAGAATGTAATGTATTGTTTATCCTTTTTTATCCTGTACTAGTCTTTGTGGTTTTTGTTTTTTGTTGTGTTCAATTGAAAAAGTTAAGGTATATTAAATTTAAAAACAAAGAGGAAGACTTAGAGCCAAATGGAAAAGGTTTTCCATCTTGTGTATCAAAACCTGCCCTTTGGGCGGTGACCTGACAAGATTCTGGAGTACTTGCTGGACTTTTCTGATGCTGGCCTAAATTCCACAGTTAAGGGCAACTTGTGTGCTATATCTGCATACCCCAAGCCCATCGGTACCCTCTGCCTGGAACAGTTGCCACTGTTCATGAAGTTCCTTAAGGGCATCTTACACACAAGATCTCCCATCAGGAAGCCGGAGGCTACCTGGGATATCAACCTTGTGCTGGATATGCTCACATGCAAGCCTTTTGAGCCCCTTGCGACATGTGAACTGAAGTTTTTAACTTGGAAAGCAGCATTTCTAGTGGCCATCACTTCTCGGAGTATCTAAAATGCATTCCTTGGTCACAGATTCTTTGTGTACTGTATTTCCACAAGGACAAGGTAGATCTTCCAAGACTCAGTCTTAACTATTTATTACCTCGTATGGACCTGTGTTGGAGGCAGTAGGACCCCATGGGAGTTGGACTAATGTCTGTGATGGTGCCGTCCACAAGGCTGATGCATGACATGGTGCTTGTGGACTAGTCAGTAACTGACACTGGCCCCCCCGGTCACCTCAGTTCTGTTTTTCTCACTGTTGAGTCAACAGTGAGAGCTTCAACTGCAACTCGTGTTGTAACTGTGTTCGCCTCTCACTGCCCTTTTCACTCTTTGCTGTTTTATTTTTTGGCAGTTTCTTGGTGCTGTTTTCATCTTCTTTCTATTTCTTGGCGCAAGCCTCTTTTCCTGATTTTTTTCTATTCAGTCATGTCTGACTCTGAGATGTAAGAAGAAAGATCAGAACAAGGATGCCCCCATGCATCGATGCTTCTGTGGGAGACTTATGGCTGTTGTTGGATCTACCTTGGAGCTGACCGTGATGTGGACCACGTGACGCCTGCTTCTCGATGTACCTCCGCACCCTAGAGATCTGTGCAATGAAGTGGGGTAATCAGTTCCCATCTTTTGGAGGCAGGCTGCTCTCCGGACTCCAAAGTAAGGTCTGCGGCTCTTTCCCTGAGCTCCTTCCCAGTACTGTATGTATTGGGAGAGACCAGGCTTCTCCTAGTCCTTGCCTTGCCAAGACAGAGAGAGCCTTGGGGGAGGGGTTGAGTGGACAGTCTGCCTCCCCCAAGGGGTTGGCTGAGCACCCCTTCCAGTCCGTAGCCCCTTTGGAGCAGTGGTCATCCCCAGTGGTGAGGTCAAAGTTATACGCTGGGTCTACACTGGCGGGCACCTTGGTGTTGCAGTAGAGTGTCACCTCTACTTCTGGCACTAAGGCCGGTGCTGGGGAGGTGGGCAGAGCTGTCTGCAAGACTGGGTCCACTCCTGACACCTCTTGCGGCACCAGTTGAGGGAAGACCTCCAGAGCTGTGCCTTATAGGCATCCTGTAGAGGTCTTCTGGATCTCTTCCCTTGAGTGGTCAGATTTGGGGGGGGGTACCAGGAGGACCTCGTCTGTCTGCAGGACTCTGGCAGTGAAAGGGGTTTTCCTGGACCTGGTTCAAACAACATGAAGTCTTGCTGTATTCTGACATATGCAGTTAGCCCCAGCACTTGAACTGCTCCAGAGAAGAAAGAATTAACTCTATGCAGGAAGCATAGAACGTTGAGCTCGAGCTCTGTTCAAACCTCTGTCTGCAGCACTTCAAAGTTTAACCATCAATTCTAGGGACATGGATATGTTGTTCATCCACACTTATTGGCAGGTTCCTTGCCGCTTTAAATCTTGCTGGAAGGTCTTCAAGCTGGCTCCTCCCACCCACCCGGGTGGTAAAACTCTCGGCTCCGCCCCATGACGCCAGATCTTCCTTACCGCTTGGAAGTTCAGGTTCCCTCCTTAACGCGTTGCGCTTAAGACTGCTTCCTAATTCTTCGAAAAGTTCGAAATTGAAAGTTTTGCAAAAGACTTGGTCTTCTTCTCCTCTCGGCTGCGATGGACAGATCGACTCCCGGTTTTCGGAGGTGCCCTTGCGGGCAGAAGATGTCTAGGACGGATCCGCACTCCACGTGCGTCTACTGCCTGGGCCTTGAGCACGACCCGCAGGCCTGCGACTTGTGCTCTTCCTTTTCGGCCTACGTCCTTGAAGACCGTGCTGCCCGATTACAACTGGGGCGCCCCGAGAAAAGAATTCCACCGGTGAAATCTAAAGAGGCCCGATTGGCGGTGTCCGCGGCGGCGGGCTCGGCGGATCAGCTCGAGCAGATGATCGCCCTCGAAGAGGAGGCGGCGCGGGCCGCTTCTACCTCGGCTGCGGCATTTGTCCCGCTCTCTCTCGGTGCCTCTTACTCGGCTTCTTTTAAGGCGAGCTGTCTGACCCTTCACCAAAGGTGAGGGTCCAACTTCTTCGGACATTCTTCCAGGTCCAAAAAGAGCAAAAGTAAGTCTCTGCTCGACGCTCTTGGGGGCGGAAAGATCCCCTCCCTTGTCAACAGTCGACTTTGGTGAGCCTCGCTCCGGCCACTGACTTCACGGTGTCCCCGTCAGGCCAGTTGGCCGAGACTCCGTCGACACGGTCGAGATTTTTCTCGACCCGTTGGACGGTTGTCGACTGGAGAAGCTGAGAATCCCCTCTTCGCGGTTCCCCGGTGGGGAGTTGAGTATCCGTCAGCTTGTCTGTGCCTCCGGTTCCGAGCCTGGTGGGATCGTCCGAACCGGGGAGTGCCGATTCGACACTTCTCCTCACCTTCCTCGGCCTGAGTCGAGACTCTCGTTCTCGGACATCCTCAGCGGTCCAACCCGATCCCGCCCGCCATAGGCGGTCTCGATCTCGACGCGGACAGCGGCGCCGCCGCTTTTCCTCGGACGAGGGAGGCTTCAGCGCAATGCGCCGGAGGTACGAGGAACTCATGTGGCAACAGTTTCCTTTTGATCGGGAATAAGCCGCACCCAGTCGCCTTCCCGCCATTAAGTGGCTGTCACCGAGCAGCCAAAACAACCCCTCGTTGTAGTCGAGGAGCCTGTTCTCAGGCCGGTTGTTCGGCCAATTCCAGCTGCCCCAACGATTTCTGGTGGAACCTCCGCCCCCACAGCCATTAGCTGGGGCTCCGACCAAAAATTCTTGGTCGGCTTTGGGTTTGCCCCATAGGCTGTCGGTCACCCTCACTCCCGATTAACCTCGGCAGGTGGAGGGTGGCTCAGGGCCGAGGCAGCTCTTTGAGGACTCTTCTGAGTCCGATGATGGTTCCTCCCTCTTCTCCAAGCGCATAGACTTGGAGTCCTCGGGAGGACAGTCAATGGACGATAGCCGCCGTCCTTCTTAGGGTTGCTGACTCATCTCGAGTCCACGGGATGAAGCTCGAACCCGTTTCCTAACCGGCCAGGTATCCCCTCACGAGATTCTGGACCGAGGGATTCTCCTACGGAGGCCTTTCAGTGGCGAAGCCATAGTGGTCCAGCCTGGAACTTTGGCAGCGTCCTGCTTCCTGCCCTGCGCCTTGACCAGGTTGGCTAGGAAGTATCGCGGTCTCTACCGGTTCCCTGTCTGGTTTTTCGGAACACCCCTCGGCCGAGGGGTTGGTTACCGACAGCGTTTTCTGGCGTGCCGGGAACGCCAGGGATGTGGACAAACCTCCCGACAAGGAATCCAAGAAATTGGATTATGCCGGGCGAAAAGTCTATGCTGTGTCCTCTCTCGGCCTTCGTCAGGCCAGTTCGGCCGTCCTCATAACACATTTTTCTTACGCCCTGTTGGGCTCCCTGGATGAGGTTGTCCCTCATCTTCCTGCAGAGCTGCAGACTACCGTCAAGCAGGTGCGGGACCAGGGCAGGGCAGTGGCTAAACAGCAGCTCCAGACTGCGTTAGACATCGGGGACTCATGTGCCAGGTCTGTGGCGGCCGTAGTGGCCATGCGTCTTCGGGCTTGGCTGAGGATATCCACCTTTACTTCGGATACCCAGCACAAGTTGGCGGATGTTCCCTTTTTGGGGACTGACCTCTTCGGCCCTGGGGTGGAAGGTCACCTGCAGAGGATCGAGAAGTCCAATGCTACCTTGGACTCTGTCTCTTCCGCTCCAGAAGGACAAAGGCCGCAAGCCACAGCCTAAGCCCTTTGCTCCTTGAGCCTGCGCGCCCGGCCCAGCAACGTCAGGCGCAGCAGGCTCGACCTTGGTATCCCAAGCCCAAGCCGTCGGCTTCCTCCAACAGGAAGCAGGGAGGTAAGGCCCAGGAGGTTCCTCGGCCGGTCCCTCCTCCAAGCCTGCCCAGTGATGGGCTGAGGTGTCGCCCCATCCCTGTCACCTCACCCCTGGTTCCCCGTGGAACGCTCAGACACTTCCTTTCGCCTGGTCCACTGTTACCACGGACAGGTGGGTACTGGAAGTGGTGGGAAAAAAGGCCTACCTCTGGAATTCGAGCAGGCCCGCCTTCAGAGAAGCCGCACCTCGGGGCCTCGGGGTCGCAGCCTCACTGGCGGCTCGCCGAGCCGACATCGCTCTCCTCCTCCAAAAGGAGGTGATCACGGAGGTGGAGGACCCCCCTTCAGACCCGGGGTTCGTGTCCAGGTATTTCCTGGTTCCGAAACGGACGGAGGGCTGGCGCCCCATTCTCGACCTACACGACCTGAACAAGTTCCTAAGGTCTCGAACCTTCAGAATGGTCACTCTGGCGCAGATAATACCATCTCTGGAACACGGCGTGTGGTTCTGCTCTCTGGACCTACAGGACGCATTCTTTCACGTCCCTATCCGTCCGTCACATCGGAGATTCCTCCGCTTTCGAGCGGAGGGATCCCTCTTCGAGTTCCGAGCCATGCCCTTCTGCTTATCTCCAGCTCCCAGGGTCTTCACCAAATGCATGGCAGTGGTGACAGCATTCCTGCGGCGCCGAGGGGTTCGGGTGTACCCATACCTGGACGATTGGCTGATAGCAGCCCCCTCGAGACAGGAGGTGGAGCGGTCCAGAGATCTGGCCCTCCAGGTTTGCTCTCGAGTTGGCCTTCTCATCAACGAGGCCAAGTCGGAACTTGAGCCAAAGCAGGTGATCCTGTTCATCGGGGCAGAGCTCGACTCTCTTCGAGCCAGAGCACGACTCCCGGCGGACAGGGCCGAGGTTCTTACCTCCTTTGCCCAATCATTTCTGGTTGGGCAATCGCGCCCTGCCCGGGACTTCCTGCGCCTTATGGGTCTCGTGGCGGCCTGTACCAGCGTGGTCCGTTGGGCCCACTGGCACATGCGCCCCCTTCAGTGGGGACTGGCCAGCCAGTGGTCACAACACTGCGATCCTTTGGACCAGCTAGTGATAGTGACCCAGGAGATGTGGAACGCTCTCCAGTGGTGGACCGTTCCATTCCATTTGCAGGTGGGCATCCCGTTTGTCCGCCCCGAGCCGACGGTCTCTCTATCGACCGATGCCTCTCTGATGGGTTGGGGTGCCCATCTGGGGGAACACCGAGTGCACGGCCTCTGGTCCCCGCAGGAGTCCCGATGCCACATCAACCTGCTGGAGCTCCGAGCGGTCCGCCTAGCTCTCACCGCCTTTGCTCCGTTTCTCCGGGGTCAAGTGGTCCGAGTCCAGACGGACAATACCATGACCATGTACTACCTGAACCGCCAGGGTGGGACGCGCTCCATGCTTCTATGCAAGGAAGCTATCCGCATGTGGTCACTCGTGCGCAGCCTGAGGCGGATCTCCTAGCCATTCAGTGGCAGGAGCCTCCAACACCCTGGCCGATGCCCTGAGCCGGATAGGGGCTGCATCTCACGAATGGTCTCTCCTGCGAGTGTGTACAAGATCTGTTCTCCCACTGGGGCACACCTCAGGTGGACCTGTTTGCCTCCAGGAGAGCATAAGCTGAGCTGTTTCATGCCGCCCCCTCAGCAGGGCTCGCTGCAGGGGATGCCTTCGAGGCTGTGGACCCCGGGCCTCTTCTCGCCTTTCCCCTTTCCCTTGATTCACAAGGTGCTTCTCAAAGCAAGGAGGGACAAGGCGCGAGGTGATTCTGATAGCCCCAGACTGGCCCGCCCGAGTTCTGGTACCCAGATCTCCTCAGCCTCAGCTCCAGGCTCCCGAGGCAGCTTCCAGCTCGCTCGGACCTGCTTTCAGTCAATCAGGGGAAGGTGTTCCATCCGGACCTTCAATCCCTGCACCTGACGGCCTGGTTCCTGAGCAGCTAGAGTTCCAGGCCTTGGGTCTTTCCAATGAGGTCCTCAGTGTTGTTGAGGCGTCCCATAAGGAGTCGACCAGAAAATGCTACACCTTCAAATGGAAGAGATTCTCCATTTGGTGTCAGGGCAAGGGCTTGGACCCTTCCTCCTGTTCTGTGGCAAGCATTTTGGACTATTTATGGTCCATTTCTAGTCAAGGGCTTAGGTCAGCGACCTAAAGGTACCTGGCAGCCATCTCTGCTTACCGGGCGCGGGCCGGGAAGCAGTCGGTGGCGCAGGAGAAGGTGGTCGGGCGCTTTTTCAAAGGCCTTGATCACATTTCCCCTCCGGTGCGAGAACCTCCACCTCCGTGGGATTTACTGCTGGTACTGGCAAAGCTCATGTGCAAGCCATTCGAACCAATGCACAGGTGTGATCTCTCTCACCTGTCGTGGAAGACCGCCTTCTTGGTGGCTATCACGTCAGCCAGAAGGATGGGAGAGCTCCAGGCGCTTTGCATCGAGTCTCCTTACCTGGTCTTCCACAGGGACAAGGTTGTCCTGTGCCACCACCCGAAATTCCTTCCGAAGGTGATGTCGGAGTTTCACCTTAACCAGGTGCTGACTCTGCCGGTGTTCTACCCCAATCACACCTCGGAGGCCGAATATAGGCTCCATACTCTGGACCCTAGAAGGGTGCTCGCTTATTATAAGGAGCGCACGGCTGAAATTCGGTGAGAGGTTCGCCAGCTGTTTGTCACCTACGCTGAAGCCGCACCTGGCAGACCTGCAGCCAAGCGGACGATAGGCAGGTGGGTCACCTCCTGCATAGATCGCTGCTATAAGTTGGCAGGCATGGAGCCTCCCAGAGGATAAGAGCTCATTCTACCCGTCATACTGCTGCATCGGTGGCTGCTTCCAGGGCGCCCTATCCAGGAAATCTGCAGGGCTGCTACCTGAAGTCAGCACACACCTTTATTACCCATTACCACATCGACCTTGAGTCACGCGGGATGCTGGTTTTGGGGCCTCGTTCTCAGTCCTTATTTCCCAAGTAAGTATTGAGGGTGTGCGCTTGCCTCCCTCCTCCCGGAGAACTGCTAGGAGTCTGCCAATAATGTGGATGAACAACATATCCATGTCCTAGAAATACAGGTTACTCACCTGTAACAGGAGTTCTAGGAATGGTATATGTTGTTCATCCACACGCACCACCCGACCTCCCCGGCTTCGACGCGCAACCTGAGCTTCCAGCGGGCCAGATCTGGCATCATGGGGCGGAGCCGAGAGTTTTACCACCTGGGTGGGTGGGAGGAGCCAGCTTGAAGACCTTCCGGCAAGATTTAAAGCGGCAAGGAACCTGCCAATAAGTGTGGATGAACAACATATACCATTCCTAGAACTCCTGTTACAGGTGAGTATCCTGAATATTCTTTACTCCGCCTAACTGAAGAGTCGCTCCGGAAATTGCTCTTTCGCTTTGTCGGTTCAGTTTGAAAATCCGTCTGTTTAAATACCGTTTTCGTTTATTTTTGGCTTCAAATCCCTGTCTGTGGTACAGTAAGTGTTGTAGGTAGTGGACTATAGGTTTGTGTTTCATTTTCTGTGTGGAAATTGAAAAACCTGTTGATTGGTCCATTTGGGAACTGATTGTATTAGGGTTATTTATTTTTTCTTTTTTGTAGTGTGAGATACCAGTTCCTATCGGTTTAAAACAAAAAACGGTATTTCGTACGTTTTTTTCCACGACCCGTAACATGCTTGGTAACCGATAGGAGGGTCTTACCTGGCTTTTAAGCTATAAAGGGTAAGTTGTAGCCTGGCCATGTCTGAGAAACCCAAGAAACAAAAACGGGCCCACTGGGTTTCAACACTGTGGTGAGTGTGGGGATGCCTTTGGTAAGGCAGACCCTCACACCACTTGTGTTTCAAACAACATGAAGTCTTGCTGTATTCTGACTATTGCAGTGATATCCAACCTTTGAACTGCCCCGGAGAGGAAAGAGTTGACTTTCCATGCAAGGCATGGAACACTGAGCTCGAGCTCGGTTGAAACTCTGTCTGTTGTTGTTTGAACCCAAACCGCCAGATTATTTACTCCGCCTCACTGAACAGTCGCTCCGGAGATTTCTCCTTCACTCGGTTCAACTTAGTCGGTTAAAGTGTCGTTTTCCCCTCGGTTCAACCGAATTTCTTCTGTCTAACCTGTTGGTTCAGTCTCTGTCTGTGGTACCGTGAGTACTAGATAGGTTTATTATTATTAGTTTCTGTGTGGAACTTGTAAACATAGGATCGGTTCGGTTTGAACCGATCAGGTTTGTAAAAAAAGTTTGTTCTGCTTTTTAGAGTGTGGTAACCGGTCCTTATCGGTTCTAAAAAAAACGGATTTCATTACGTTTTTTTCCACGACCCGTTACATGGTCAGGAACCGATAGGGGTGTCTTGCCTGGCGGATTGCCGAAAAAAGGGTAAGTTTGGTTAGGACTGGCCATGTCTGAGAAACCCAAGACAAAAACCGGGCCCACTGGGTTTCAACACTGTAGTGTGTGTGGGGAAGCCTTTGCTAAGGCTGACCCCCACACCACCTGTGTTTATTGTCTGGGGTTTGATCACCATGATTCAGACTGCCAGATTTGCAAAACCTTTCCCACAGCTACCCTGGAAAAGAGAGTATAGGTAGGCTGAGGAAAAGGGAGGCCAAGAAGTCCGCTGACCCGGATGGCCAGCCCGGTTTGGTTCCAACCGAACCAGAAGGAGTGCCCTCTGACCAGGGCGAAACTTCTTCGGGCAGAAGGAGAACCGACTCTGAGGAGTCGGTTCCGGTTAAAAGAAAAAGAAGGGATAAGTCAGCCGGTTCGGATCCACAAGTTCTTTCTCCGACGGCTGATGAAATAGCCAAAGCGATAAAGATTGTTCAGTCGCTAACTTCGGTTCCGACCGAACCGGCACTGTCGGTTAGGGGCTCGGTTCGGTCGGTTCACCCAGTTCCGGATTATAATTTAGAGGATTTTTATGAACCGGAGGAGGAGGAGGGAGAGTATGAGGATAGTGATGGTGATTATGAAAGTCTGGATGTGCCTATTGACCCAGACATCTCCCCAGACAGACCTTCAGGTGTTTCTCCTCCTAGGCTTTCTGAGTCCCCTTCCCACTTTATGTTTTACAAAAAAGTGGCTGAAACTCTCCAGCTTCCTATGGAGGAAGCAGTAGAGGATCAGGAGGAGCCTGATTATGTTGAGATGATGGACATTCCAGAGTCCAGGAGACTGTCTATTCCCCTCTATAAGTCTTTTGGGAAAGAGACATTTAAAATTTTAAAGACTCCTAATTCCATACCTCCTGTGGACAGAAGAATGGACAAGAGGTATACTGTTTCAGGCTCAGATACGGAGTTCCTTTCCCAGCAGTGCAGCCATGTTGGGGTAGTGCAGGCTGCTGCCTGTGATAAGGCAAATATACCCTTGGCTTCACCCCCCAGATAAGGACTCCAAGAGGATTGATGCCATGTCAAAGAAACAGTACATGGCAGCATCTTTGGGACTCAGGCAGGCTAATTATATGGCCTACACAGCTAGATACCAGAAGTCTAGATGGGACACTGTGATGGCTCTAGCTAAACAGGTCCCTGACCAGCTTGCCAAGGAGCTGGAGCAGGTGGCTGCAGATGGTATTGAGGCATCCAAGGTGCAGTTTCATGCTGCAGTGGACTCCAGTGATGTTTCATCTAGAGTCATGGCTACATCTGTGGCCCTTCGTCGGATGGCTTGCCCAGATGTAATAGCCTGTCACAGGATACCCAGACTAAGGCCATGGATATTCCTGTTATTGGTAGTTCTCTGTTTAGGGAGCTAACAGAGAACTACATGAAGAAAATGGATGAGTACAGGACCACCTATAGGAGTGCTCAGGCCAAGGAAAGGCAAGCCACTCCCCAGAGGCAGCATTCCAGGGGCAGGGGCAGGCCTTTTCATAGGCCTTTCTACCAAGCCCAGGCCTCCTCTTCCGCCTTTGCTCAGAGTGGGTTCTTCAGAGGGAGAGGCAGACGGGGTATAAGCAGGTCTGCTACCACCCCTCAGCCTAAAGCCCCTGCCAAACAGGCACCCTGATGGGTTTGCCCATGCCGATTCTCCACTACCTGTAGGGGGCAGGCTGGCTTACTTTGTCCAGGACTGGATGTCTTTAACATCAGACAAATGGGTCCTGGAAGTAGTAAGCCAGGGACTGGTTCTCAGCTTCAAACACTTTCCCAAGATGAGAACCAGATCCTTTCCACCTGCAAATCCTTCAGAGGCCCTTGCCCTAGAGGCAGAGGTCTCTTCCCTCTTGGCTCTGAGAGCCATAGAAAGGGTTCCAGCCCTACACAGGGGAAAATGATTGTACTCCAGGTACTTCCTAACCCCCAAAAAGACAGGAGAATGGCGGCCCATCCTGGATCTCCGGTATTTAAACGAGCACCTTTTATAGCCAAAGTTCAAAATGGTGACTCTGGGAATAATTCTACCCTCTCTAAGGCCAGGGGACTGGCTAGTGTCACTGGACCTCAAGGATGCCTATTTCCACATTCTCATCAGATGCTCCCACAGAAAGTACCTCAGGTTCGAGTTGCCCTCAAGCCACTATCAATTCAGAGCAATGCCCTTTGGCCTAACATCAGCTCCTAGGGTGTTCACAAAATGCATGGCAGTAGTGGTTGCTTTCCTAAGGAGAAAAAAGATCTCCATCTTTCCATACCTGGACGACTGGCTCATAGTGGGTCAATCTCCAGACCAAGTCAAGTCATACCTACAGATAACTCAGCAACTGCTCACTTCTCTAGGATTCCTCCTAAATCTTTCAAAGTCAGTTCTAGAGCCAGTGCAGCTCCTCACCTTCATGGGGCAGAGCTGGATACAATAAGGGCAAGAGTCTTCCTTCCCCTGGACAGGGCAAGGACCCTTGTGACACTGGCCTCTTCATTCACCCTTCAGGTGTCTCGACCAGCAAGGCATTTTCTGCAGCTCCTGGGCCACATGGCTACCTCTACGGCAGTGGTCCAAGGAGCAAGATTTCAGGTGAGGGACATTCAGTTCCACTTAAGAGCCTTCTGGTCCCAGAGAAAGGATTCTCTGACCAAGCTAATCCCAGTGACTCGAACCCTGATCCAGGCTTTGCAATGGTGGCAGGATCACAACAACCTAAGGCAAGGAGTTCCCTTTGTCACTCAATCTCATTCTCTAATCCTTAACACAGATGCCTCCCTCTTGGGCTGGGGAGCCCACTTGGGGGATCTGACCACCCAAGGGTTGTGGTCACCTCAAGAAACTCTGCTTCACATCAGTCTCTTAGTACTCAGAGCAGTGTTTCTAGCACTTCAAGTTTTTTCCAAGTCTGTTCAGAACAAACTAGTTCAGATCAGGACAGACAATACCACCACAATGTGGTACATCAACAAGCATGGGGGCACTCAGTCTACGGCCTTGTGCGCAGAAGCAATGAAGTTGTGGTCTCTGGCCTATTCCCTGAATACCTCTCTGATAGCAGTGCACCTCCCAGGGTAGGACAAATGTCCTGGCAGATGCTCTCAGCAGGATATCTCAGGGCCATCACGAATGGTCCCTGGATCCCCTAATTTTGAAGGTGATCTTCGTCAGATGGGGCACTCCACAGATAGATCTTTTTGCAGCCCCAGACAATCACCAACTTCCTCTTTTGCTGCAGACCCCAGTGTTGGGCTCAGGCCCCTGGATGCTCTAGTTCTCAATTGGGAAGGGAAATTCCTGCATGCTTTCCCCTTCCTCTCCTGTTCAAGGTATTCACAAAATCAGGTCTCAACCCTGCAAAGTGATTCTGATTGCTCCAGACTGGGCCAGACAGCCCGGTACCTTCTCTCTTGCTGTCCTTAGCAGTCCACCTTCCCCTGTCTCTTCCCAGGAATTACAACCTGTTAACATGTTCTCAGGGGAGGGTTTGGTATCCGAATCTCAAATCTCTCAATCTCAAGGCCTGGCTCTTGAAGAGTTAGAGTTTGCTGATTTGCATCTCTCTCAAGGTGTTCTGGATATTCTAAAGACTTCTCGAAAGCTTTCCACCAGAAAGACTTACAACTCCAAATGGAAAAGGTTTACTATTTGGTGCTCTGGTAAGCATATTTCTCCAGAGTCTGCTGGGTTGCCTACAGTCCTGGACTATATGGTTCATCTCAATAGCTTGGGACTCAGACCAGCTACACTTAGAGTGCATCTGGCAGCTGTCTCTGCCTTCTTGTCAGCAGGCAAGCCCTCTTCCCTTTCAGCTCATCCTGTATTCTGTAAATTTTTCAAGGGATTGCTGCACGCCAATCCTCCCTTCAGGGACCCTGCCCCTGCTTGGGACCTTAATGTTTGCATTGCTCAGCTTATGCAACCCCCTTTTGAGCCTTTGTCCTCAGCAGAGCTTAAGTACTCGACTTGGAAAACTGTATTTTTGGTAGCCATTACTTCTGCCAGATGCATAAGTGAGTTGCAGGCCCTGTCAGTGGAGCCTGATTTTATCTCTTTCCATTGAGCTAAGGTGGTTTCAGGACTAATAGGAAGTTTTTGCCTAAGGTGGCTTCAGATTTCCACCTTAATCAGTCTATGTCTCTTCCTCTTTTCTTCACTGACCATTCCTCCTCTGGGGAGAGGAGGCTACACAGCCTGGATGTGAAAAGGGCCCTTAGCTACTACATAGAGCGCACCAAGGGTCACAGGTTTGACTCCCTCCAGTTGTTCCTCACTTATGGTGAGGTTGGTAAGGGAAAACCTGCCACTAAGATCTGTTGCCAGGTGGATTGTCTCTTGTATAGCAATTCTGCTATGAAAAATTAGGTAGAATCCCACCCTCAGGCCTGAGGGCTCACTCTACTAGAGGTACAGCTGCTTCCCTGGCTGCTGCCAGGGATATTCCTATCTTAGAGATTTGTCAAGCAGCCACCTGGAAAACAGTACATACTTTCACCAAGCATTACTCTCTGGATATCCAGGCTAGGAGTGATGCTCGGTTTGGCACAGCAGTGCTTCAGAGCCTGTTCCCAAAGTAGGTTCTGTCCCTCCTCCATGGAGGTACTGCTTGGTAGTCTGCAATAGTCAGAATACAGCAAGACTTCATGTTGTTTGAAGAAAAAATTACTCACCTTAGTAATGTTGTTTCTTCTAATGGAGTCTTGCTGTATTCTGACCTCCCCCCGCCTCCCCTCTCAGAACCTGGGTTTTGGGATGTGGGTGGGCAGGAACAGTGTTGGCACCCTAGAGGTGCCCCTCTTTTCTCACCCTCTTATTTTTGGGTGTGTGTTGTGTTTTGTTTTTTGGGTTTCCTGACTTGAGTCTTTGCCTTGGAACCAAAAATCTTTTATTAAATTTAGTTGCCAGTTGGCTAGTGTGAGTTTACAGTTTCACACAGGATTTGAGTGAGTATAGCTCAGAAGATCTGGGCGGTTTGGGTTCAAACAACAACAGACAGAGTCTCAACCGAGCTCAGCTCAGCGTTCCATGCCTTGCATGGAAAGTTAACTCTTCCTCTCCGGGCAGTTCAAAGGTTGGATATCACTGCAATAGTCAGAATTCAGCAAGACTCCATTAGAAGAAACAACATTACTAAGGTGAGTAATTTTTCTTATTGTCTGGGGGTTTGACCACCTCGATTCAAACTGCCAAATCTGTAAAAATTTCCTGAAGGCCACCCTAGAAAAGCGGTTGGGCAGGTTCAGAGAAAAGGAGGCCGAGAAGTCCGCTAATCCGGATGGCCAGCCCGGTTTGGTTCCTACCGAACCTGAGGGAGTGCCCACTGACCTGGGTGATACTCCGTCGGGCAAAAGGAGATCCGATCCCTAGGGGTCGGTTCCGTTGAAAAGAAAAAGGATGTCGGCCGGTTCGGATCCAGAACTGCAGCGTCCAACCGGCGAAGAAATAGCCAGGGCGTTGAGAATTGTAGAATCGCTCTGTCTGGTTCCGTCCGATCCGGCACCTCTCTGTAGGTGTTCGGTTTGGTCGGTCCCTCCGGTTCTGGAATATGTTCTGGATGAATTCCATGAAATGGGAAGGGGAGGAAGAACAGGATGATGACGATGATGCTGATAATGATGACGATGACGACAACGATGGTGGTGGTGATGGAGGTCTGGATGAGCCCATTGAACTGGACATCTCCCCAGACAGGCCTTCTAATGTTTCCCCTCCCAGGCTTTCTGAGCCCCCATCTGACTATTTGTTCTACAAAAGGTGGCTGACACCCTTTCAGCATCCCTTGGTTGAAGCTGTTGAGGAACAAGGGGAGCCTGATTTCGTGGAAATGGATATCCCAGAGTCCAAAAGATTGTCTGTTTCTTGCCATAAATCTTTTGGGAAACAGACACAGAAAGTTCTTCAAACACTAAATTATTTGTCTCCTGTAGATAAAGAATGGACAGGAGGTATATGCTTTCAGGCTCAGGTACAGAGTTCTTTTTCCACCAGTGCAGCCATGTTGGCTTAGTGCAGGCTGCAGCCTGTGACAAGGCTAACATACCTTTGGCTTCACACCCCCCAGATAAAGACTCTAGGAAGGTGGATGCTGTGGCCAAAAATACAGTACATGGCATCCTCTTTGGGACTCAGGCAGGCAAATTATATGGCCTACACAGTCAGATACCAGAAGTCCAGATGGGATACTGTTCTGGAACTTGCTAAACAGGCCTCTCCCCAGCTAGCAAAAGAGCTGGAGGAGGTGGCTGCTGATGGGACAGAGGCATCCAAGATTCAATTTCATGCTGCTGTGGACTCAAATGATGTGGCATCATGAGTCATGGCTACATCTGTGTCTCTTCAGAGGTTTGCTTGACTCAGATATACTAGCCTCTCACAGGACACTCAGGCTAAGGCCATGGATTTCCCCTGTGGTGAGTAATTATCTGCTTGGGGAGCAGACAGAGAATTATATGAAGAATATGGATAAATACCGGACCACCTACAGGAGTGCACAGGCTAAGGAAAGGCAGGCAGCTCCTCAGAGGCAGCAGTCTAGGGGCAGGCCTTTTCACAGGCCTTTCTACCAGGCACAGGCCTCCTCTCCTTTTCCTCAGAGGGGGTTCTTCAGAGGGAGAGGCACAAGGGGGATGAGCAGGGCTGCATCCTCCTCTCAGTCCAAGGCTCCTGCCAAGCAGACACCCTGATGTGTCAGCCCGGGTCAACTCCCCAATCCCAGTAGGAGGCAGGCTGGCTTACTACTTCCAGGTCTGGAAGTCTGTTACCTCAGACAGGTGGGTCCTGGAGGTACTAAGCCAGGGACTGGCTCTCAGTTTTGTCAAGTTTCCAAAATTGAGGACCAAGTCATTTCCACCGGCAAACCCTTCCGAGACCACTGCTTTAGAAGCAGAGGTGTCTTCTCTACTAATCCTCAGGGCTGTAGAGAGGGTTCCTACTCAGTATAAGGGCAAGGGTCTGTATTCCAGATACTTCCTTACCCCAAAAAAGACAGGGGAGTGGCAGCCCATCCTAGACCTAAGATACCTAAACAAGCACCTTTTAAAGCCAAGATTCAAAATGGTGACTGGGAGTAATTCTTCTCTCTCTAAGGCCAGGGGATTAGTTGCTTCCCTGGACCTCAAGGATGCCTACTTTCACATTCCAGTCAGGTGCTCCCACAGAAAGTACCTCAGGTTCGAATTGCCTTCAGGCCATTATCAGTTCAGAGCAATGCCCTTCAGCCTAACATCAGCTCCAAGGGTGTTCACAAAATGCCTAGCAGTAGTGGTGGCCTTTCTCAGGAGACAGAATATCTCAATTTTTCCGTACCTGGACGACTGTCTCATCGTGGGACAGTCTCCAGACCAAGTCAAGTCAGACCTACAAGTGACACAACAGTTGCTCACTTCCCTAGGGTTCCTTCTCAATCTACCAAAGTCAGTTCTCAAACCAGTACAACTCCTTACATTCATAGGGGTAGAGTTGGATACTGTCCAAGTAAAGGCTTTTCTTCGCTTGGTAAGAGTAAAGGCTCTTACAGATTTTGCTTCTTCTACCTTATCTGGGTCAGTCTTCACCATTCATCACCTTTGGGTTATTGGAAGGGGGTCATGACCCCACAGGAGCTTCTTTTTAATTTTTGGATGGGCGGAGCTGACGCACTATCGGTGCCGCCCTCAAGGCCGATGCACTGTGTGGCGCTCGTGGTTGGCCGTTAGGTGCTGTCGACTCTGACCTCCCGCCAGTTCTTCGTCTCCCGCCATCGAGGTCAACTCATGCGATGCTTCGAGACAGAGATTTTGAGGCCTACCTTGCTACACAGCAAATTGAATCCCTTTTCAACTCCATGTCGATTCTCCTCGGTGCCGAAGTCCGTCGGCTCCCTTCCTGCTGGTTCTGTTAGCTTACTTGACGTCGCCCAGTAAGATCTTTCCATTATTTGTTTTATCTGCGACGTTGAGTCTTGTTTGGTGTTTTTTGCCCCGTAGGTCATATCTAGGTCGGAGGGCAAGACGACTTCTAAGACGGGACGACCCCCGATGTGATGGTGCCCATGCGGCCATAAGTTTTCCGTCACCGACCAGAATGACCGTTACCTCGCGTGTCTTGGCCCGCTTCATGACATGGACTTGTGCGACGCCTGTTTCTCCATGGACCTCCGGGTCATCGAGCAACGTGCGTGGAAAGTGAGGCAGGTTCCGCCAATTTTCGGGGGTCGGGCGTGCACTTGTTGGGCCAAGCCGCGTTCTCTCGGCCTTTCCTCCGGGTCCCCTCCTGGTTCTATACGGACCAAGGAGGAGGGAGCCGCGGCCTCTCGTAGCCTAGCCGTGGCCGAGGTTCCTCCCACAGTGCAGAAGGCCCCTTCTGCCACCATTCGCGGTGCTGCTGGGGGGCACTGGTACCAACTCCAGGGCGATCTCTGTTTCTGGTGCACTGTTTGGACGGGATGGCAGTGAGCATCCACGCACTGTCTGGCACAGGACTTCGATCTCCACCTCTTCGGAGAAGTCGGACTCTGAGTTGGACAGGCATACTAGCTCTCTGGAGTTAGCTGCCCACGTGGACACTCTGGTGGTGTCCTCCACAGGCCGCAGCCAGTCCCCCCTCTGAGGAGCGGGCAGGGACTACCATGGCCAGGGTCAGGGGTGCTGACCAGCAGGCAGTGTTGCAGGCCACCGTTGCTCTGCAGCCTGGCCTCGGAGGGTTCTCTGACCCCTCAGCAGTGGTACCCCCTCGGGTAGTGTGCCTGGATAGCCCAACTTTGGGGCCGATTGGAGCACCCCCGGGAGGGGAGGGTACTGCTCCCTGAATAGCCCCTTCGGGAGCTGACCAGGGTTGCCATTTGCCTAGGCTGGCTCTCTCGAGGAGGAGGGCACTCTCGGATTCCGAGGGGTTGAGGGGTTTGAGTTCTGTCCAGCGGCCTTTTTCCGGAACCCACCTGGGCTCTGGGAGGAGCCGTAGTGCGGATCTCCACTCTTTCCCTTCGGTTTCCTCGAGAGGGCCCCGTTCTTTAGAGGTAGGGGACCGTCCTTCTGGACCTGCACGGCCCTGGTCACCTCACAGGGGGGATTCTTCCGGGCGCAGCCAAGGAAGTTCTGGTATGGTTTTTCAGCTGTCGGCTGTGGAGCTCCATCATCTTCTGGGGCTCCTGGTGCATTCCATAGCCCAGGCGGAGGTCAGTCGATTTCTCTTGTCGGCTCTGTCCCTATCCTTTGCCACATTCTCCTGCGCTCCCAGGCATCTTTGGTGCTAGCTTGCCTCTCTCCTGGGAGCAGTTCAGGGCCATGGCTGCTAGGTTCCCGGCTTACGTCAGGGTCATGGACAGACAGGTTTTTCCACCTCCCCGAGCAGCCACCCTCTGAGCATTTGAGGTCCTCTGACTCCTCATCCCCCTCTTCTGGGGAGAGGAGCCATCTGTCCACATTTCTCCAGCTACTGATCTTGCAGAGTATCAGCAATTCCTCGTGAGGATGTTTGAGGACCTGCACATCACCCCTCTCACTCAAAGCAATCGGTGCACGCCTTTCTAGGCGATTTCAACGAGGACACCCGTGTGGTGCCCCCCTGGCCTGCTCCCTTTCGGCAGGCATCATTGCGTCCCTGGCAGAGACCTTTCTCCGGAGTTCCTGCCCCTAGGGATCTCTGCCAGAGTTATTGCACACACACACACACACACACACACACACACCCCCCTCCGGAGTCTTCAAGTTCCATGCCTCATCCTCTGTCATGATTGACGCAACTGGACACTCCTGATGGGCTTCGCACCCTCCACCATGCCCAGCCCCCAGATCAAGATTCCTTGGATTTTGACTTCTGGGGGAGGAGGACGTTCTACTTGGCACGGTTGTTGCTCTCTGTCGCAGCACATCAGGCCCACTACGCATCCTGTGATAGGTTCCTGTGGTCCAGGCTGGGTGAGCTCTTAGCCTCATTGCCTGACATGGAGCAAACAAGACAAGCCATTGCAAACTCTGCACGTGTCCTTGAGCTAGCAAGGCACCAGGCAAGGGCATCCTATGATGCCAATGAGGTAGCTACTAGGGTCGTGGGGACAGCGATCTGCACTAGGCGGATGGCATGGCTGCGTCTTTCCCGGTTGTCACCCTTGGTCCGACATAGGGTGATTAACTCCGTGCACCAGAGAATCTTTCTCTTCTCCGGTAGAGTGAGGCGGCGTCTTTCAGGGCAACTTCCTTCCCCCTCCGGGGGGTCCCTGTCTCACACTCCCCACTCTCGGGCCTCTCCAGGCCCAGAAGGTTCTCCCTCTTAGTGTGTCACCCACTGAGAGCTAAGGGACTCTGTCCCTTAGGGTTGAAAACCCCCTTTGGGGGAGCTCGGCACTCACCCAAAGGTGATGAATGGTGAAGATTGACACAGATGAAATATGAAAATTACGTACCTATCGTAATTATGATCTTTCTGTGCATCTTCATCTTTCATCACATTCCCACCCACCACCCCCTGGGGCCCTCAGTCTCTGGGTCCCTCTCCCTCTCTGAGTCCATTCTTGCCCCCTTCTGTCAGTCAGGGGCGGGGTAAGATTGGGACACATAGTGGGATAATATTTTCTGGACGGGGGGGGGGCACTCCTTCTTCAGTGCTTTGGCTCCAGCCCTGTGGGGTGGGAGTTGGCGGCTGTCCTCTATTCTCTCCACTTACTTATCCCATCAATCCTTAGTTCCCTTGTCTTGTGGACATATCCTTAGTTTCCTTAAGAAACCAAAATTTCATCCACCAAAATTTTTTTTCCCGAGAGGGGGGAGAATAACCCTGTGCCCTATCTTTCTTCCAGAATAGCCGTTTTCTGCTTTGGAGTTATTGCCAGTGATTCAAACACCATGAAGTCTTGCTATATTATAACAATAGCAGTCAGCCACTGCAGCTGAACTGCCCCGGAGAGGAAGGAGTTAACTCCAGAAGAAACAAGTCAAGGTTCCGAGGTATGGTTATTACCCTTCTCCCCCCCACCCCAAAGCTTATCCTAAATCCTTCCTCTCTCCTTTTTACTATTTCCAGAGATTGGGACCCCTACCCAATCCCTTAGTCTTCCTTCTTCTTCTGTCCTCCCAGTCGTTTATTTCTCCTTTTGATTTAATCTTTTCCTTTGTCTGTTCCTTGCATTTCCTTGTCCCACCCTCCCAACCCTTTTTCCTCACCTTTCCGGTGACTTAGAACTGGCGTGAGGGCGGAGTCGACGGCACCTAATGGCCAACCTATGAAAGCACCACTGCAGTAAAGGCCAGGCCTCGAGGGCGGGCCCGATGGTGTGTTGGCTCCGCCCATCCAAAAAAATAAATAACCTCCTCCTGCGGGGTCATGACCTCCGGCCACTAACCCAAAGGTGATGAATGGTGAAGATACACAGAAAGATCGTAATTACGGTAGGTACGTAATTTTCATTTCTCATCCCTGCCATTCGGTCTCACTTCTGCTGCAAGCGTGTTCACAAAGTGCCTGGCAGTGGTTGTGGCACACCTACGAAAGTGAGGTGTCACGGTTTTCCCATACCTAGATGACTGGTTGGTGGTAGGAAAATCACAGTAGGTAAGGGGACATTTGCAGCTCACCCAAGGACTCAGAGTCACTGGGGATCTTGCTTCGAGAAACAGCTCTTGCAGCAGGTTACACTATTAGGGCTGAAGCCATCAGGCAGCAGGACCCCACTGAAAACTTCTAGCTAGCTACATACAGCGGGGGACCGCCCCTGACATCGGCCTCGCCCCTGCCGTCACATACATCATAAAATGGGTGGTCCCCAGCATCCCTCAGTTTTTTTTTTTTTTCCCACCCTCGATTCGCAAGCATTGGCTCCACGGATGCCTTCAAAATATCGAACAACGCCATCACTTGAGTATTTATTATTCTTTATTTCTTATTTTTCTCGAACAAGTTGGATTTTCTTTTCTACCTTTGCATGTTATCTTCCCCAACGTCCTCTGTCGACAAGCGCTCCTCTGAGTGTGTGTGTGGTAAACATATTCCTTTTAAGGACCAGCACACAGCCTGTGTCAGGTGCCTAGGCCAAAAACACGACACTAAGGCCTGCTCCATTTGCCAAAAGTTTAACAGCCGCACGAGGATCCGCAGACAGAAAGTTTTGGAGACTTTCCTTTTAGAAAAAAGATTAGCAGCCATGCAGAGAAGTTCCTCCTCTCGGGAAGGGTCATCCCACAGATCGAGGAAACCTAAGGAAAAAAGGAGGGAGAAGGAGAAAGAGCACTCCCAATCCACGCGGATGTCCGACTCCAGGCCTAGCTCGGACTCTGCCCTCTCCACCAGATCTCCGTCTCGAGCAAAGACCCAACCTTTGCCGGCAAAAGTCCAGACGTTGGGTGGTTCAGAGAAGACATCCACCCTTCAGCCTCTTAAGGTCCAGCCCAAGGACTCGTCGCATAGCTGCCTTTCAGGCAGTTCAGGCCGAACTTTGTCGACAGATCTCCCACCCAAGGCGCATTCAAAGTCGGCCACCACTGCAGGCCCTGACTCCCTGGACCGGTGCTGGGACACTGACCATGGCAGGTCAGTCCCCCCAGGGGTTCCATAGGAATGTCCGTTAAACAGATCACAGATCTGACGTCCCTCAAGCGGACCTCAGACCAGAAGTGGATGTCGGAGCATACGACCACCAAGCGTCCCAGTGACCAGTCAGAAGTCCTTGTTTGCCAGAAGGACGTCACCTCGTCCATACCAGATGTCGAGCATCCAAGCCGTTTGGACAACGACGGTACCGACGCCAGGGTTGAACAGATCAGTGACGACCAGGAGGCAGGGAGGAAGGGAACCTCCCACATGACCCGACACCTCCCAAAGACCAGTCGACGGATGCGTCAGGCCACAGAAAGCCTAATACAGGCTACGGGCAGGTATCTAGAGAGGAGCCGACGCTGGGTCAGTTGTCGGGCCTTAACATAAATGAAGTTAAGGAACTGTTTTCCTATTGGTGGGGAAACCATCAGGAAGGATGTAGTTCCCACGGAGCCCCCAGTGGAGAACCCACCTCTTTCAAGAGAGAAAAGCCTGGACAGACTACCCCCCTAGAGAGGACAGTCCACTACCTAGAGGCAAGTCCAAGGACAAAAAGTCTCACAAGGACAGGAAGTGGCCGAGATCCCCCTCACGGACCCCTTCCCGCTCTCCTAGTGCAAACCGGCCTAAGAGACACCATAGATCACTCTTCATCATCAGATGAGTCTCATTCCTCATCTTCTGAATCGTCCAGGTTGGCATCGCCCCTTAGTGTCCCTTTTTCAGACCCAAGGGACCTGCCTAGGTCTCCCTCGGATGACCCAACATTTATGGATATTGTGCGACATATCCAAGACTATATGGGTTGGGACACCGAAGACTTGGATCCCGAATGATGCCGGATGGCGAAATACTTGACAAAAGGTCCCCAAACCAGTGGTGGTCCCACCTTTAGTGAACGCCTTCCAAGATGTAACAAAAACTGCTTGGAAGCACCCCTCCTCCTCTTCCACAGTCCCCAAGAAGGTGGATCGCCTGTACAGGGCCCCCCTTGAGGATCCGTATTTAGGAGAACAACCAGTGGCAAACTCTGTTGTCATAACAGCCACTCACGACAGGTCTCAAAGACCACAGCATCTCAGTACACAACCCCAAGATCGAGAATCGGAGCAACATGACTCCATGAGAAGAAAAAAATATGCATCTGCAACTTGCTCCATAAGGTCACTTAATTTCATGACCCACATGGTGCAATTTCAAAATGCCTTGTGGGAACAAGGCCAAGACCTGGTAAAGGATATGCCAGAGGGAGACTAGAAAGAGAAACTAATAAAACTCCTCCAGACAGGCTGTGACGTGGGAACACAGGTACTCAGAGCGGCTTATGATGCCACAGACTTGGCAGCCAGAAGTGCGGCATCAGGGGGTCTGTCTTAGATGACATTCTTGGCTAAGAGTCTCGGGTTTTACACCTGACGTCCAGAAGGGTATCCTTGACGTCCCATTCAAAGGCTCAGTACTCTTCGGCAAAGCGTCTGAGAAGATAATGAAACTTCAGGACACCGGTAAGGCGGTGAGATCAGTACAGGCAATGTACAGACCTAAACAGAAGCCATTTCGGAGGCAACAGAACAGATTCAAGGGCAAACGGGATCAACAAGGTCAACAGCCCTGATTTGGACAATAGCATGGAGGCAGCTTTAATCGCAAGGGCCAACCTCGCTGTACTGGAGGTCAAGGTGCCAGGAACACAAAAACTCTTCAGGCTGCCCCCCACTGCCTGACTCACTGCAGACCCCTCCTTCCCCTCTGGTTCAAAGGGAAGAGAAGATTGGGGGTTGTTGCACAAACCACCTGCCAGGGTGGCAGCAGATCACCGTCAGATCAATGGGTGCTCCAACTCGATTCAAAGAGGGCGCTCTATTGAGTTCATAGGACAACCACAGTCCAGACCACCACTGCGTTCCCAGTATTTGGGCCAACACGCCACACTAATTCGAGAAGAGATGGCTTCCCTTCTCAAAAAAGCCATAGGAAAGGTCCCATGGATCCAGAGAGGGAAAGGGCATTATTCCCACTTCTTTCTGGTGCCAAAGAAGACAGGAGACCTATGTCCCATCTTAGACCTAAGCAATCTCAACACCTTTGTGGCATACAAATGCTTCAGGATGGTGACCCTACCAGGCTTGATCCCAGTGCTACACCCAGACGCTTGGCTCGCATCGCTGGACATACATGATGCCTACCTCCACATTCCAATCGCGAAACATCATCGGAGTTTCCTGCAGTTTGAATTCCAGGGTCACCACAACCAATTCCAAGCCCTACCCTTTGGTCTTTCGTCGGCCCTGAGGGTATTCACCAAATGCTTGGCAGTGGTAGCAGCGGCACTCAGGAGAAAGGGCCACTATGTCTTCCCATATTTGGAAGACTGGCTCCACACGGCAGCATCCCAGAGAGAGTTAAACCATGCTCTATGAGACACCTATTTACTATTCGACTTCCTAGGTGTCACGATCAACCTGGCCAAATCGACCCTCACACCTTGCCAGAGGCTTCAGTTCATTGGCTTGGTGCTGGACACCAGCAAGGGAAGGGCCTTCCTACCAGAAGACAGGACAGAGCATCTACGGGTCCTGATGAGACACATCAGAGTGCAACGTCATGTCCCAGCGAGGACCATATTGCACCTTCTGGGGCATATGGCGGCAGCCATAGCCAGGGTACCCCTTTCACATCACCACATGAGAGCCATTCAGTGGACACTCAGGGTCCAGTGGGACCAATGCCAAGATGGCTTTGACCAGCTAGTCTCGATACCCAACTCTATTCTCAGAGTCTTGAAATGGTAGATGGTTCCAGAGCACCTCTCGGTAGGGGTTGCCTACCCACTCCTTGATTCTGACCACAGATGCATCGGGATCAGGTTGGGGCACCCATTTGGGCAGCAAAAAGACTCTGGGACTATGGCCAGGGATCAAAGGAGCCCTTCACATAAACTTCCTCAAGATGAGGGCAGTTGTTTATGCCTTTCAGGCCTTGCAAACAGACATAACCCTAGGACACTTACTGATCCAAAGAGACAACATGTCAGTAGTGTTCTACATCAACAAGCAGGGAGGCACTCACTCCTACCAACTCTGTCGAGAGGCCATGAGAACGTGGTACTGGGCAATAAAGCACAACATCGCACTGTCTGCAGTGCATGTTCCCGGATTACAGAACACACTGGAGGATCTGTTAGCAGGTCTTAGTCCAGCGCACATGAATTGGAGCTGCTACAAACCAGTAGCAGAAATGCTTTTCAAAAAATGGGGAATGCCAGATTTGGATCTGTTCGCCTCCCCATACAACGCAAAACTGCCCAGTTTCTGCTTGTTAGATCCAGAGCCTGGTGTTTTCTGGTGACGCGTTGTCCCTCACCTGGACAGGCAGATTCCTCAGTGCCTTTCCTCCATTCCCTTTGATCCAGAGGATCCTGCTCAAACTGCAGGACGACAGAGCAGTCATAATTCTGGTGGCCCCATATTGGCTCAGACAGATATGGTTTCCTCTTCTGCAGGGGCTAGTGAGTGAACCACCACTTTCTTTTCAGCTCGCACTTACTGTCGCAAGACAACGGGTCTCTAATTCACCCAAACCTCAGATCCTTGCACCGGCACTGCACGCCTGGCTCCTAAGGACCTAACAATGTCTCGCCACAGTGTATCAGACAATATTTCAGACGTCCTAGTAGCAGCAAGGAAGCCCTCTACTTGCGCCACATACGCCATGAAATGGTGCCGTTTCTGCCTTTGGTCATCGGCCTGTGACCTAGATCCACTATCTTGCCCAGTAGAACCAGTTTTGGAATACCTCCTTTCCTTGTCGCAGGCAGGGCTGAGTTACTCTTCAGTAAAGGTGCATCTTTGTGCCATATCGGCATACCGTGCACCATTCAGGGATAAATCTTTGGCCCAACTAGATTTGTCCTGCACATTGTTGCGTGACATCCTCCCCTTGAAGCCACCCATTAGAGATCTGATCCCTCCTTGGGATCTTCTCTTCGTTTTAGAACAGCTCACACTACCTCCCTTTGAACCAGCTGCAGATTGCAAGCTATGCCTTCTCTCTTGGAAGGTGTTATTTTTAGTTGCAGTTACCTCAGCAAGGAGAATTTCCGAGCTCCAAGCATTTGTGTGCAAAGAGCCTGATTTGATTTTCCACAAGGAAAGGGTGTCCTTAAGAACCAATCCTAAGTTTCTTCCTAAGGTAGTGTCCAAATTAACCCTTAACCAGGATATAGACATACCAGTGTACTATTCAAGGTATACCAATAGAGCAGAAGCTCTCCTACACACACTGGATGTACACAGGATTCTAAGGTTCTACCTGTCCAGGACCAGACTGCACCGACAGTCTGACCAGTTGTTTTTGTCCTTTGCCCACAGGATGTTAGGGGTACTGGTGTCTAAACAGACACTCTAAAATGGTTGGTGAACTGCACTGTGTTCTGCTACCTGAAGCGAAACAAACCCTTACCAGGACCAGTAAAGGGCCATTCCACCAGAGGAGCGGCAACCTCTTTTGCTTCTCTGAAAAATGTTTCAGCAGCTACTTGGAGTACAGTACACGCATTCATTAGATACTACAGTCTGGACATTGCCTCTAGGTGCAGAGCAAAGCGGGCTTTGGCCTTACAGTTCTGCAGGGGCTTATTTTATGAGGGTCTCCCTTTACCCTCCTCCTATCCTCCTCCCAAATTTAGGGGTAATACCTTTCACTGCTTGGGACTCGGTCCTAATGGTGTAACCTGCTGCAAGAGCTCTTTCTAGGGACGTGGATATATTGTTCAATCCACACTGTCTGGCAGGTTCCTTGCCACTTTAAGATGGGCTGGAAAGTCTTCAAGCTGGCTCCTCCCACCCACCCGGGTGGTAAAACCCTCTGCTCTGCCCCATGATGCCAGAGCTTCCAAACAACATGAAGTCTTGCTATATTATAGACATTAGCAGTTTGTTCCAGCTCTAGAACTGCCCCGGAGTGAAATGGTTAAAACCATTCCAAAATAGAATTTTGGCACAGAGCAGCTCTATCTGTGTCATTTCAAACTTGAACTGTCAGATTCTTTACCGCCTCAGTGAACAGTCGCTCCGGAGATTTCTCCTTCTGCTCGGTTCATTTCTCGGTTTAAAAGTGTTTTCTCGGTTGGATTTAACCGAGAATAGTTTTATTTAACCGCAAACCATTCGTTCAGGCTCTATCTGTGGTAACTCAAGTAAATGAAGGTTTTGTCTGTGTGGAACTTGAGTTATCGGTTCGGTTTTGAACCGATCAGTGGGTTTAAAACTCATTTAAACAAAAGTTACTATTTTAGAGTGCGGTTCCGGTTCTTATCGGTTCTAAAAAGCAGATTTATTACGGTTTTTCCAATACCGTGACAGTTAGGAACCGATGAGGGTGTCTTGCCTGGCACTGCCGTTAAGGCAAGTTTTTGGTTAGCTGGCATTATGTCTGAGAAACCCAAAAGAAAAACGTGCCCACTGGGTTTCAACACTGTGATGTTTGTGGGGAAGTCTTTGCCAAGGCTGACCCACACACCACATGTGTTTATTGTCTGGGGTTTGACCACCTCCAGTCAGACTGCCAGGTATGTAAGAATTTCCCTGCAGCCACCCTGGAAAAAAGATTGGGCAGGCTCAGGGGCGAGAGGCCAAAAGTCCACTGAACCGATGGCCAGCCCGTTCGGTGCCAACCAAACCAGAGGGAGTGCCCTCTGACCAGGGCCAGACTTCCTCGGCAAAGAAAAGCTGGTTCTGAGGAACCAATTCCAGTAAAGAAAACAAGAAAATCAGCAGGTCTGGAGTCCAAAATTCCTTCTCCAACTGCTGCAGAGATAGCAAAAGCCATACAAATTGTCCAGTCAGTGTCTCAGGGTCCGTCCGAACCACCACTATCTGGTAAAAGGTCGGTTCGTCCGGTCCCAGTGGTTCAGGATTATGATATTGAGGAATATTATGAACCGAGGAGGAGGAGGATTCTGAACAGTATGAATGTGGCTGGGAAGGTCTGGGTGTGCCCATTGAACCGACATCTCCCCAGACAGACCTTTAGAATCTCCCCATGCTGTCTGAGTCCCCATCTCATTTTATGTTTTATAAAAGTTGCTGAAACCCTCCAGCTTCCTTTAGAAGAGGCTGTGGATGAGCAAGAGGAGCCTGATTTTGTAGAAATGATGGATATTCCAGAGTCTAGGAGATTGTCTATTCCTTTACATAAGTCTTTTAGAAACAAACAATTAAAAATTTTAAAAGCTCCTAATTCTGTGCCTCCTGTAGATAAAAGATGGACAGAAGGTATACATTGTCAGGCCCTGATACAGAATTCCTTTCTCAGCAATGCAGTCATGTTGGGGTAGTTCAGGCTGCTGCCTGTGATAAAGCTAATATTCCTTGGCTTCACATCCTCCTGACAAGGATTCCAGGAAGATTGATGTCATGGCAAAAAACAGTATATGGCAGCCTCTCTGGGACTCAGGCAAGCAAATTATATGGCTTATGTAGCTAGGTATCAGAAATCTAGATGGGATACTGTTATGCAATTGGCCTAAGCAGGCCCATGGCCAGCTGGCTAGTGAACTAGAACAGGTGGCTGCTGATGGCATTGAAGCCTCTAAGGTTCAGTTTCATGCTGCTGTGGATGTTAATGATGTTTCCTCTAGGGTCATGGCCACATCTGTAGCTTTTAGTAGGTTGGCCTGGCTCAGGTGTACTACTTTGTCACAGGATACCCAGACTAAGGCTATGGATTTTCCTGTGGTGGGAAATTCTCTGTTTGGAGAGCAGACGAGAATTACATGAAGAAGATGGATGAATATAGGACTACTTAAAGAGTGCTCAGGCTAAGGAGCTGCAAGCCACTCCTCAAAGGCATGCCCCAGGGGTAGGGGTAGGCCTTTCACAGGCCTTTCTACCAGACTCAGGCTCCTCTGCCTATGCTCAGGGGGGCTTCTTCCAGAGGCAGGGGCAGACGAGGGTGGCAGACCTGCCCCCCCCCCAGTCTAAAGCTCTTTCGTGAACAGGCACCCTGATGGGGTGCCCAGGGCTGATTCCTCCTGTACCAGTGGGGCAGGCTGGCTTACTTCAGTCAGAATTGGGCTTCTTTAACCTCAGACAAGTGGGTTCTGGAAGTAGTAGCCAGGGTCTGGTTCTCAGCTTCAAAAGTTTCCCAAGTTGAGAAGCCGACTTTTCTACTTGCAAGTGCTTCAGAGACCTCGCTCTGGAAACAGAGGTCTCATCCCTGTTAGCTCTCAGAGCAGTAGAAAGGGTTCCTCCTGCATCAGGGCAGGGTCTGTATTCCGAGATACTTCCTTACCCCAAAAGACAGGAGAATGGCGGCCATTTTAGATCTCAGATATCTGAACAAGCATCTTCTGAAACCAAAGTTCAAAATGGTAACTCTGGCAATGATTTTACTTTCCCTAAGGCCAGGGGACTGGCTAGCCTCCTGGACCTCAAGGATGCCTATTTCATGTCCTAATCAGAAGATCCCATCGCAAGTACCTCAGATCTCGAACTGCCCTCAGGTCATTACCAGTTCAGAGCAATGCCCTGCGGCCTTACCTCTGCTCCAAGGGTATTCACAAAGTGTCTAGCAGTGGCCCACTTAAGGAGGCAGAGGATTGCTGTTTTTCCCTATCTAGACGACTGGCTCATTGTAGGCCAGTTCCCAGAACAGGTAAAATCTCACCTGCAGGTCACCCAGCAGCTTCTCACCTCCCTGGGTTTTGCTCAAACCTACTAAAGTCGGTTCTGGAACCAGTCCAGGTGCTCACCTTTATAGGGCAGAATTGGACACAAAGCTAGCCAGAGCCTTTCTTCCCCAGAAAGGGTAAGGAACTTAGTGGCTCTGGCCTCTTCCTTCACTCTGCAGGTCTCTCGACTCAGCAAGACACTTTCTGCAGCTCCTGGGGCACATGGCTGCATCCACAGCTGTTGTGCAGGGAGCCAGATTTCAGATGAGAGACATTCAGTTTCACTTGAGAACCTTTTGGTCTCAGAGAAGAGACCCCTTTCCAAGTTGGTCCCAGTGACTCTCAACCTTGATCCTAGCTTCCAGTGGTGGCAGGATCAGAACAATTTAAGAGCCGTGGGTCCCTTCATTTCTTCTCACGACTTCTGACTCTCACTACAGATGCTTCCCTTCTGGGTTGGGAGCCACATGGGCGACCTTTCCACTCAGGGAGTTTGTCTCCAGGAATCTCTGCTCCACATCAATTTGCTGGAACTCAGAGCTGTCTTTTAGCTCTTCAAGCTTTTTCTGCATCTGTCCACTCACAAGGATACAAGTCAGAACAGACAACACCACAACAATGTGGTACATCAACAAACAGGGGGCACTCTGTCTTCGGCCTTTGTGCACCGAGGCAATGAAGTTGTGGTCTCTGGCCTATTCCCTGAACACTTCCCTCATAGCAGTTCATCTTCCAGGAAGGACAATGTCCTAGCGGATGCCCTCAGCAGGATTTCCCAGGGCCATCACGAATGGTCCCTGGATCCTCAAGTGCTGGGGATAGTTTTTGCCAGGTGGGGCATCCCTCAGATAGATCTTTTGCAGCCCCAGACAATCACAAACTTCCTCTGTTCTGTTGCAGGCCTCCAGTGCTGGGCTCAGTTCCCTGGATGCCCTTCTTCTGGATTGGGAGGGAAGTTCTCTATGCTTTCCTTCCTCTCCTATTCAAAGTACTAGTCAAAATCAGATCTCAGCCTTGCAGGGTGATTCTGATTGCCCTGATTGGGCCAGGCAGCCCTGGTAGCCACTCCTTCTGTCTCTGACAGTCCATCTTCCCTGTGCCTCCCCAGGAATCACAATCTGTTGACTTGTGCCCAGGGAAGGGTTTGTATCCGGACCTCAATCCCTCAACCTCAAGGCCTGGCTCTTGAGGAGTTAGAGTTTGCTGATTTACACCTCTCTCAGGGTGTTCTTGAGATCCTAAAGGCTTCCAGAAAGCCTTCCACTAGGGCTACTTATAGTTCTAAATGGAAAGGTTTTCTATTTGGTGTGCTGGGAAAATATTTTCCCAGAATCTGCTGAATTGCCCATTTTGTTAGATTACGTGGTACATCTTAATTCCTTGGTCTCAGACCAGCTACCCTGAGAGTTCATTTGGCAGCTGTGTCTGCTTTTGTGTCAGCAGGAAAGTCATCCTCTTCCTCTCTTCCTGGGTTTTCCAAGTTTTTAAGGGATTACTCCATACTAATCCTCCTTTCGGGAACCGCCCTGCTTGGGACCTAATGTTTGCATTGCCCAGTTAATGCAGCCCCTTTTGAACCTCTGTCTTCTGCAGAGCTTAAGTACCTAACTTGGAAAACTGTTTTCTAGTGGCTATCACTTCTGCCAGGACGATAAGTGAATTGCAAGCCTTGTCAGTGGAGACTGACTTTATTTCTTCCACAGGGATAAGGTAGTCCTTAAGACTAATAGGAAGTTTTTGCCTAAGGTGGTTTCAGATTTCCATCTTAATCAATCTATCTCCTTTCCAGTATTTTTCACTGATCACTCCTGTGAGAGTAGGTTGCACAGCCTGGATGTTAGGGGAGCTCTTAGTTATTATATAGAGCGCACAAAGGTCCAGGTTCGAATCCCTCCAACTTTTCCTTACCTATGGTGAAGTTGGGAAAGGCAAACCTTCCACTAAGAGATCAATAGCCAGGTGGATTGTCTCTTGTATCCAATTTTGTTATCAGAATGTGGGCAGAGCCTCCCGGTTTGAGGGGCTCATTCTACCAGGGTATAGCCGTGCTCTGGCTGCTGCCAGAGATATCCCTTTATTAGAGATTTGCCAGGTTGCTACTTGAAAACGGTACACTTTTACCAAGCATTACTCCCTGGATGTCCAGGCCAGGAGATGCTCGGTTTGCACAGCTGTTCTTCAGAGCCTATTCCTAAGTAGGTTCTGCCTCCTCCATGGAGGTACTGCTGTGTATTCTGCTAATGTCTATAATATAGCAAGACTTCATGTTGTTTGAAGAAAAAATTACTCACCTTAGTAATGTTGTTTCTTCTAGTGGAGTCTTGCTATATTATAGATCTCCCCCCCAACCTGCCCCTCTCAGAACCTCTACTTGGTGGGGTGCGGGCAACTTAGTGTGGGCACTACTTATGTCCTGTTAGCATTTTGTCCCCTTTGGGACTTTGGGGGTGTGTATGTGTACGCGTGTGTGTGTTTTATTATACTTATGTTCCATTTTCTTATTATTAGAATGGTGTTAGTATTTCCGGTCCCCTGACTTGAGTCTTGGGTGTTGGGACCATCAATGGTTGTTGTTATTTAGGTAGCCATTTGGCTAGTGTAGGTTACAGCTTCCACACAGACCTTAGTGATTTTGGCTCGTAAAGATCTGACAGTTCAAGTTTGAAATGACACAGATAGAGCTGCTCTCCTGCCAAAATTCTATTTTGGAATGGTTTTAACCATTTCACTCCGGGGCAGTTCTAGAGCTGGAACAAACTGCTAATGTCTATAATATAGCAAGACTCCATTAGAAGAAACAACATTACTAAGGTGAGTAATTTTTTCTTCCTTACTGCTTGGAAGCTCAGGTTCCCTCCTTAGCGCTCTGCGTTTGTAGGCCTGGATCCTAATCCTTCGTTTTTTCCGAAAATTGTTTTAAAGTTTACAAGATTTAAGTCTTCTACTTCCCTCGTGGCTGTGATGGATTCAGAACCTACTCCCGGCTTCTGTCGGTGCCCTTGCAAGCAGATGTTGTCTCGGACCGAGCCGCACGCCATATGCGTTTACTGTCTGGGGCTTGCTCATGATCCGCAGGCCTGCGATCTCTGCAAGTCTTTTGCACCTTCGATTCTAGAAGGCCGTGATGCCCAACTTAATCTGGGGCGCCCCGAGAAACGGTTTCCGCTAGTGAAGTTGAAGGAGACCTGTTGGGTGGTGTCCGCGGCTGCGGGTTCCGTGGAGCAGCTGGAGCAGTTAATCGCCATTGAGGAGGAGGCGGTGCAGGCCGCATCTTTTGCTTCCCTCAGCGTCAACGTTTATCCTGCTTTACTTGGGCTCCTCCTACGCTGTTTCGTTTAAGGAGCTTTGTCAGTCCCTCTCCACTAAGGGAGAAGGGCCCTCAGGGACTCACATGAGTAGATCGAAGAAAAAGGAACTGAAAGGTAAGTCCCACCATCGACGTTCGTGGGAGCGGGAGAGATCTCGTTCCCCGGAGCGTCTGCTTTCAACTTCGGTCGAGGTTATGGCTAATGCCGCTGGCTTCACGGTGTCCCCGTCAGGTCAGCCAGCTGAGACACCCGTCAATGCGGTCGAGATTTTTCTCGACCCTTTGGACAGTTTGTCGACTGGAGAAGCCGACAGCCCTTCTTCACCGGTTCCCCCGGTGGTTACCGAGGACTTGCCCATGCCTCCTGTGCCGAAGTCCCCAGTCAAGGACCCTGAACCCGTGCCCCCTCTTCGACCCACCATCGGCGACCCCGACAGTCTCGGTCCTTCTCTGTGTCGGGTAGCTCCTCCCGACATCGGCGGTCTCAGTTCCGGCATCACGGAAAGCGGTGTCGATGCTCGTCCTCATTGTTCTCTTTGGAGGATAGGCTCCGGCGCAAGTTGCGTCGGCGCTATGAGGACATGATGTGGCATCAGCTCTTACTAGTCTGCAACAAGCCGACTCCGTTGCCTTCACCGGCCAATAAGTGGCTGTCGCCAGAACGACCGAAGCAACCTCTCGCCATCGTCTCCTTAGTCGAAGAGCCGACTCCGGCATCGACTGCTCAGCCGAAACCAGCTGCTCCACCCATTGTGGTGGAACCACTGCCCCCGCAACCAAGGATTCTTGGTCGGGTCAGGGCTTGCCCCATAGGTTGTCGGTCACCCTCACCCCCGATCGGCCTCAGCGAGTGGAGGGTGGCTCAGGTGCTTGGTAGCTGTTCATGGACTCCTCGGAGTCTGACGACGACTTCTTGTATTCCAGGCCCCTCAACCTGGAATCTTCCGGGGGGGGTCTGTCTGTGGACGAGAGCCCATCCTCGTTCCTGGGAATTCTTCACCTCATCTCAGAGTCCACTGGGATGCAGCTCGAACCCGTACAAAAACGGGCCAGATATCCCCTCAAGGAGATTCTGGACCGAGGGGATTCCCCCATGGAGGCCTTCCCTGTGGTCGAGGCCATTGTTGGTCCAGGTCTGGAGTTGTGGCAGCGGCCTGCATCCTGTCCTGTGCCTTCGGCCAGGATGACTCGCAAGTACGCAGTCCCCACCGGTTCCCTCTCCGGTCTTCGGAGCACCCCTCGGCTGAAGGGCTGGAAACCGATAGCGTCTTCCGGCGGTCTGGAAACCCTAGGGACGTAGAAAAGCCCCCAGACAAGGAGTCCAAAAAGCTGGACTACTCCGGGCGCAAAGTTTACGCTGCCTCCTCCCTGGGTCTTCGACAGGCTAGCTCGGCTTTGCTGACTGCCATTTTTTTTAACTGCCCTTATGGGTTCCCTGGATGAGGTGCTTCCTTATCTCCCGGCTGACCTTCAGACAACAGTCAAGCAGGTGTGGGATCAGGGAAGGGCGGTGGCCAAGCAGCTCCAAACTGCCTTGGACATTGGAGACTCTTGTGCCCGGTCAGTAGCGGCCGCAGTGGCCATGTGCCGCAGAGCTTGACTGCAGATCTCCACTTTCACGGCGGATACCCAGCACAAGCTGGCAGACGTTCCCTTCCTGGGCACCGACTTGTTCGGGCCTGGGTAGGAGGGCCATCTCCAGAGGAACGAGAAGTCCAACGCCACCTTGGACTCGGTCACGTCTGCCCAGAAGGACAAAGGCTGCCAGCAGCAGCGTAAGCCTTTCCGCCCCGAGGCACGTCCGGCCCAGCAGCACCAGCAACAGGGCCAGCAGGCTCATGCTTGGCCTCCCAAGGCTAAGCCTGCTGCTTCCTCCAGCAGGAAGCCGGGAGGGAAAGGTTCAGGTGGCTCCTCGGCCGGCACTTCCTCCAAGCCTGCCCAGTGACGGGTTGAGGGGTGCCGCCCCCAACCTCGTCACTCCTCCCTTGGGTCCCCCCCATGGGGGGACAGCTCCTCCACTTCCTTTCCGCCTGGTCCGCTATCACCACGGACCGTTGGGTGCTGGAAGTGGTTGACAGGGGTCTGCCTCTGGAATTCAAGCAGACCCCTCCCTATTGAGCCGTCGCCCCTTGGGGGGCTACCGGTTCCGCAGCCTCTCTTGTCGGCTCATCGAGCCGACATAGCTCTGCTCCTCCGAAGGGAGGCGATCAGCAAGGTGGCGGATCCTCCTCCAAACCCAGGATTTGTGTCCAGGTACTTCCTGGTCCGAAAGCGGATGGGGGGGTTGGCACCCCATTCTCGATCTGCATGACCTAAACAAGTTCCTAAGGTCGCGCAGCTTCAGAATTGTCACTCTGGCTCAGATCATATCATTCTTGGAACTAGGCATGTGATTTTGCTCTCTGGATCTCCAGGATGCGTTCTTTCACGTCCCAGTCTGTCTGTCTCTTCAGTGATTCCTCCACTTCTGAGCAGAGGGATCACTTCACGAGTTCCAGGCCATGCCGTTTGGCCTTTCTCCAGCTCCCAGGGTCTTCACCAACTGCATGGCAGTGGTGACAGCTTTCCTGCGGAGCCGAGGGGTCCGGGTGTACCCTTACCTGTATGACTGGCCGATAGCAGCCCCATCCAGGTTGGAGGTGGAGCGGTGCAGAGATCTGGCCTCCAGGTCTGCTGTCAAATTGACCTCCTGATCAACGAGGCCAAATCGGAACTTGTGCCATCGCAGGTGATTCAGTTCATCGGGGCAGAGATTGACTTTCTTCGAGCCAGAGCCCGGCTCCCAGCGGACAGGGCTGAAGTGCTTTCCTCCTTTGCCCAGTCATTTCTGGTTGGGCAGTTGCGCCCTGCCCGGTACTTCCTGCACCTTCTGGGCCTCATGGTGGCCTGCACCAGCCTGGTCCGTTGGGCCCCCTGGCATTTGCGTCCCCTGCAGTGTGGGCTGGCCCACCAGAGGTCACAGCGCTGCAGTCCTTTGGACCAGCCAGTAACCATGACCCCGAAGATGTGGGATGACCTTCACTGGTGGCTCGTCCCAGCTCATCTGAAGGAGGGTATCCCGTTTGTCTGCCCCAAGCCGACTGTCATTGTTACGACCGACGCCTCTTTGATGGGTTGGGGTGCCCACCTAGGGGAGCTCCGTGCCCACTGCCTCTGGTCTCCTCAGGAGTCTCGATGCCACGTCAACCTGCTGGAGCTTCGAACGGTTCGACTAGCCCTCACCTCCTTCACTCCATTTGTACAGGGTCAGGTGGTTTGGGTCCAGACGGACACCACGACCATGTACTGTCTCATCCGGCAGGGCAAGATGCACTCATTGCCTTTGTGCAAGGAAGCTCTCCACATTTGATCTCTCGTGATCAGCCTGGAGGCGTATCTCCTAGTCTTCCATGTGGCAGGAGCCTCGAACAGTCTGGCCGATGCCCTCAGCCGGATAGGTGCTGCATCTCACGAGTGGTCTATCCTGCCGGAGGCGGTTCAAGACCTGTTCTCCCATTGGGGCACCCCTCAGGTGGACCTGTTCACCTCCAGGGAGAATGTGAAGCTGAGGCTGTTTCACGCCTGCCCCTCCACCCCCCAGCAGGGCTCGCTGCAGGGGGATGCCTTCTCTAGGTCGTGGACCCCAGGCCTCTTCTACGCCTTCACTCCATTTCCATTGATCCACAAGGTGCTTCTCAAGGAGAAGAGGGACAAGGCGCAGGTGATTCTGGTAGCCCCAGACTGGCCTCGCCAGTTCTGGTACCCTGATCTCCTCAGCCTCAGCTCCAGGCTCCCGAGACGGCTTCCAGCCCACCTGGACCTGATCTCAGTCGACAAGGGAAGGTTCTCCATCTGGACCTTCAATCCCTGCACCTGATTCCTGAGCGGCTATAGTTCCAGGCCTTGGGTCTTCCGACGAGGTCCTCAGCGTTGTTGAGGTGTCCCATTAGGAGTTGACCAGAAAGTACCATGCCTTTAAATGGAAGAGATTCTCCATTTAGTGTCAGGACAAGGAGTTGGACCCCTCTGCTTGCCCATTGGCTAGCATTTTGGACTACCTGTGGTCCTTGTCCCAGCTAGGGCTTTGGTCGATGACCCTCAAGGTGCACCTAGCAGCCATTTCTGCTTACCGGGCGTGGGCCGGCAAGCAGTCTGTGGCGCAGGAGAAGGTGGTCAGGCGCTTTTTTAAAGGCCTTTCTCACATATCCCCTCTTGTGCGAGAACCTCCACCTTCGTGGGATCTGCTGCTGGTATTGGCTAAGCTCATGGGCAAGCCATTTGAACCGATGCACGGGTGCGATATCTCCCACCTGTCGTGGAAGACTGCCTTCTTGGTGGCTTTTACGTCAGCCAGAAGGATGGGAGAGTTACAGGTGCTTTCCATCGAGTCTCCTTACCTGGTCTTCCACAGGGACAAGGTTGTCCTTCACCCCCAACCGAAATTCCTTCCGAAGGTGGTGTCTGAGTTTCACCTGAATCAGGTGTTGACTCCGCCGGTGTTCTACCCCAATCACACCTCGGAGGCCGAATATAGGCTCCATACTTTGGACTCTAGAAGAGCCGCTATTATAAGGAGCGGATGGCTGAAGTTCGGGGAGAAGTTCGCCAGTTGTTTGTCTCCTACACTGAAGCCGCACCTGGCAGACCTGCAGCCAAGCGGACGATAAGCAGGTGGGTCACCTCCTGCATAGATCTCTATTGGTTGGCGGGCATGGAGCCACCCAAAGGGATAAGAGCTCATTCTACGCACCATACTGCTGCTTCTAGGGACGTCCCTATCCAGGAAATCTGCAGGGCTGCTACCTGGAAGTCAGCACACACCTTTATTTCCCATTACCGCATTGACCTATAGTCATGCCGGGATACTGGTCTTGGGACCTTGGTTCTCCAGTCCTTATTTACCAAGTAGGGGGTGTGCGCCTTGCCTCCCTCCTCCCGGAGAACTGCTAGGAGTCTGCTAGACAGTGTGGATTGAACAACATATCCACGTCCCTAGAAATAAAGGTTACTCACCTGTAACAGGAGTTCTAGGAGTGGTATATGTTGTTTATCCACACAACCCACCCGACCTCCCTGGCTTCGACGCACAACCTGGCTTCTAGCAGGCTAGATCTGGCGTCATGGGGCGAAGCCGAGGGTTTTACACACCCGGTGGTGGAGTAGCCAGCTTGAAGACTTTCCGTCCCATCTTAAAGCGGCAAGGATCCCGCCAGACAGAGTGGATGAACAACATATACCACTCCTAATCCTAAACTCCTGTTACAAGTGAGTAACCTGTATTTTTCGACGTAAGATAGTACAGTTGCGTAAGAACTTGCCATAACAGTAGTTCTAGGGACAAGGATATGTTGTTCAATCCACACTTACTGGCAGGTTCCTTGCCGCTTTAAATCTTGCCGGAAGGTCTTCAAGCTAGCTCCTCCCACCCACCCGGGTGATAAAACTCTCATCTCCGCCCCATGATGCCAGATCTTCCTTACCGCTTGGAAGCTCAGGTTCCCTCCTTTGCGCTCTGCGTTTTAGGCCTGGATCTAAACTCTTCGGTTAACCCGAAACTTATTTTGAAATTTACAAGACTTCGGTCTTTATCTCCCCTCGCGCCTGCGAGGGACAAATCAACTCCCGGATTTCGGTGGTGCCCCTGTGAGCAGAAGATGTCCCGGACCGATCCGCACTCCATGTGCGTTTACTGCCTTGGGCTCGAGCACGATTCGTAGGCCTGCGACTTATGCAAGTCCTTCTCGGCCACGGTTCTTGAGGATCGCCCTGCCAGATTGCAACTTGGGCACCCCAAGAAACGTTATCCTCCGGTAAAGTCGAAGGAGGCCTGTTGGGCGGTGTCTGGTGGCGGGCTCGGCTGAACAGCTCAAACAAATGATTGCATTTATCCCGCTTTCTTTGGGCTCTTCCTACACGGCTTCGTTCAAGGAACTTTGTGACTCCCTCTCCACCAAGGGAGAGAGCCCTTTGGGACATTCCTCTTGGTCCAAGAAGGACGACTCCAAGGGTAAGTCCACGTCGATGTTAGATGTGGGAAGCGGAGAGGTCCCTTCCCTGGATAGTTGACACTCGACTTCGATCCGAGGTTGCTAAAACCACTGGCTTCACGGTGTCCCGTCATTGTCAGCCGGCCGAAACACCCGTTGACGCAGTCGAGATTTTCTTGACTCGTCGGACGGGCTGTCGACTGGAGAAGCCGACAACCCTTCTTCACCGGTTCCCCCGGTGGAAACCGAGGACTTGCCCCTGTTCCTCCTGTGCCGGAGTCCCCGGTTAAGGTCCCCGAACTGAGGGAGGAGTGGGTTTAACTCGCTCCCTCTCAGACCCACCCTCGGAAACACCGGAGGTCTCGGTCTCGGACCTCTTTTCGGTCCAGCCGATTCCGCCAACATTGGTGGTCTTGGCACCGAGGAAATCGGCGGCACCGCTCATCCTCGTCTTCATCCTCTTCGGAGGATAGGTGTCGGCGCTTCGAGGATCTGATGTGGCAGCAGCTCCTTTTGACCGGGAACAAGCTGACTCCGTCGCCTTCCCCATCCATTAAGTGGCTGTCACCAGAGCGGCCGAAACAACCCCTCGTTATCGAGGAGCTGAAGCCGGCAGCAGTTGTTCTGCCGAAACCAGCTGCACCACCCCTTGTGGTGGAACCCCCGCCTCCACAGCCTAAAACTGGGGCCCTAACCAAGGACTCTCGGTCGGGTCAGGGTTTGCCCCATCGGTTGTCGGTCACCCTCACTCCCGATCGACTTTGGCAGGTGGAGGGTGGCTCAGGCCCTCGCCAGCTGTTTGCAGACTCCTCAGAGTCTGATGATTATTCCTTGCTGTTCTCCAGGCCCCTCGACCTGGAGTCCACTGGGGGTCAGTTGCTGGACGAGAGCCCATCCCTTGTTCCTGGGAATGCTTCGGCTCATCTCAGTCTACTGGGATGAAGCTTGAACCCATTTCAAAGCGGGCAAAGTATCCCCTCACGGAGTTACTGGACCGAGGGGATTCCCCCACAGGTGCCTTTCCGGTGGCCGAAGCCATTGTTGTCCAGGCTCTGGAGCTGTGGCAGCGGCCAGCTTCTTGTCCAGCACTTTCGGCCAGGATGGCCCGAAAGTATGCCATTCCCACTGGTTCACTCTCCAGATTCTCGGAGCACCCTTCCGTGGAGGGGCTTGTGACCGATAGTGTTTTCCGTCGCTCCAGAAACACTCGGGACATGGACACGCCACCCGATAAAGAGTCCAAGAAACTGGACTACTCTGGGCGTAAAGTCTATGCTGCGTCCTCCTTAGGCCTTCGTCAGGCCAGTTCGACCATTCTGATGGCACACTTTTCACATACCTTTTGGGCTCCCTGGATGAGGTGATTCCTCATCTCCCGACTGACCTTCAGACTATGGTCAAGCAGGTGCGGGATCAGGGAAGGGCGGTGGCTAAGCAACAGCTCCAAACTGCCGTAGACATTGGAGACTCTTGTGCCCGGTCAGTAGCGGCTGCAGTGGCCATGCGCCGCAGAGCTTGGCTGCGGATCTCCACTTTCATGGCGGATACCCAGCATAAGCTGGCAGACGTTCCCTTTCTGGGTACCGACTTGTTCGGTCTCGGGGTGGAGGGTCATCTGCAGAGGATCAAGAAGTCCAATGCCACCTTGGACTTGGTCACGTCTGCCCAGAAGGACAAAGGCTGCCAGCAGCAGCGTAAGCCCTTTCGGCCTTCTGCCCCTGTGGCACGTCCGGCCCAGCAGCACCAGCATCAGGGCCAGCAGGCTCGCACTTGGCACCCCAAAGCCAAGCCTGCAGCTTCCTCCAGCAGGAAGCCAGGAGGGAAAGGTCCAGGAGGCCCCTCTGCCGGTCCTTCCTCCAAGCCTGCCCAGTGACGGGTTGAGGGGTGTCGCCTCCAACCTCGCCACTCCTCATTGGGTTCCCCCTGTTGGGGGAACGACTCCATCACTTCCTTTCCACCTGGTCCGATATCACCATGGACGGCTGGGTACTGGAAGTGGTAGGAAAGGGTCTGCCTCTGGAATTCGAGCAGGCCCCACCCTTTCGAGCTGTCGCCCCACAGGGGGCTACAGGGTCCGCAGCCTCTCTGTCGGCTCGTTGAGCCGACATTGCCCTGCTCCTCCAGAAGGAAGTGATCTGGGAGGTGGCGGATCCTCCATCAGACCCTGGGTTTGTGATCAGGTATTTCCTGGTCCCAAAACGGATGGGGAGCTGGCGCCCCATTCTAGACCTACACAACCTGAACAAGTTCCTAAGGTCTCGAACCTTCAGGATGGTCACTCTGGCTCAGATCATTCCATCCTTGGAACGAGGCGTGTGGTTCAGTTCTCTGGATCTCCAGGGCGCGTTCTTTCACGTCCTAATCCGTCCGTCCCACCAGCGATTCCTCTGCTTCAGGGCGGAGGGGTCCCTTTATGAGTTCCGGCCATGCCCTTCGGCCTCTCTCCAACTCCCAGGGTCTTCACCAAATGCATGGCAGTGGTGACCGCATTCCTGCGGTGCCGAAGGGTCCGGGTGTACCCTTACCTGGACGACTGGCTGATTGCAGCCCCCTCCAGACTGGAGGTGGAGTCGTCCAGGGATCTGGCCTTCCAGGTCTGCTCTCAGATTGGCCTTCTCATCAACGAGGCCAAATCGGAACTCATACCAACGCAGGTGATTCATTTTATCGGGGCAGAGCTCGACTCTCTTCGAGCCTGAACATGGCTCCTGGCGGACAGGGCCGAGGTTCTATCCTCCTTTGCCCAATCATTTCTGGTTGGGCAATTGCGCCCTGCCCAGGACTTCCTGTGCCTCCTGGGCCTCATGGCGGCCTGCACCAGCGTGGTCCATTGGGCCCGCTGGCACGTGCGTCCCCTTCAATGGGGGCTGGCCCACCAGTGGTCACAGCGCTCTGGTCCTCTGGACCAGCCAGTGATAGTGACCCAGGAGATGTTGAACGCTGTCCAGTGGCGGATCATTCCGGCTCATCTGCAGGAGGGTATCCCGTTTGTCCGCCCAGAGCTGACGGTCACTCTAACCACCGACGCCTCTCTGATGGGTTGGGGTGCCCATCTGGGGGAGCTCAGAGCACATGGCTTCTGGTCCCCTCAGGAGTCTCGATGCCACATCAACCTGCTGGAGCTTCGAGCGGTCCGACTAGCCCTCACCGCCTTCGCTCCGTTTGTACGGGGTCAAGTGGTCCAGGTCCGGACAGATAATACCACGACCATGTACTACCTAAACTGCCAGGGCGGGACGCGCTCCTTGCCTCTGTGCAAGGAAGCTCTCCGCATTTGGTCTCTCGTGAGCAGACTGGAGGCGGATCCCCTAGCCATCCATGTGGCAGGAGCCTCCAACACTCTGGCCGATGCCGTAAGCCGGATAGGTGCTGCATCTCACGAATGGTCTGTCCTGCCGGAGGTAGTACACGATCTGTTCTCCCACTGGGGCACACCTCAGGTGGACCTGTTTGCCTCCAGGAGAATGCGGCTGAGGCTGTTTCATGCCCTCCCTCAGCAGGGCTCACTGCAGGATGCCTTCCGAGGCCGTGGACCCCGGCCTCTTCTACGCCTTTCCCATTTCCCTTGATCCACAAGGTGCTTCAAGCGAGGAGGGACAAGGTGCAGGTGATTCTGGTAGCCCCAGACTGGCCCCGCCAGTTCTGGTATCCTGATCTCAGCCTCAGCTCCCAGCTCCCGAGCCGGCTTCGGAGGACTAGATTCTCTCCTCCGAACAGGTACGTAACCTGGGAGTGGAGCTTGATGTTTGCTTGACTCTTCGACATGAGGTATCAGCAGTCGTCAAGCTGGCCTTCTTCCATCTTAGGAACATTGCCAGGATTAGGTACCTTGTTCCACCCAATGATCTGCCTGTTTTAGTCCATGCTTTTGTGACATCGCGCCTTGATTACTGTAACTCCCTTTACCTAGGGCTTCCTGGGGTTGATATCTGCTGCTTGCAGCTAGTGCAGAACGCAGCAGCATGTTTGTTGACTGGGGCATCATGAAGATCTCACATCACCCCGGTGCTGCACGCTCTGCACTGGCTGCCAATACAGTGGCGGATCACCTTGAAGTTAGGCCTTCTGACCTACAAAGCCCTTCACGGTCTGGGTCCCGATTACTTGAAAGAGCTCCTGGTGCCTTACACCTCTCTGTGACAGCTCCGTTCGGGCTGACGAGGGGTTGCTGGAGATTCCGAGGGTAAACTTGAAGTCATCTGGTGCTCGTGCTTTTGGATTTGTGGCACCTACCCTCTGGAATTCTCTGCCCTGCCAGCTCTGGGAGTGCAGGACGGTGGGTTGTTTTAAGCAAGCACTAAAGACTTTTTTATGGGCAAATGTGTATCCTGTTTTGTTTTGATTTTATATCTTATGTATTTGAATATATGTTTGTTTTGTATTCTTGCTGTACAGCACTTTGAAATTCTGAAAGGCGCTTAATTAAATAAATTTTATTATTAGTATTCAAACAACATGAAGTCTTGCTATATTATGACAGTAGCAGTTTGTCCCACCACTAGAACTGCTCCGGAGGTGAAATGGTTAATACCATTCCAGAATGGAACTTTGAGCACGAGCTCTAAGAAGCAGCTCTGTCTGTGATATTTAAAAACTGAACTGTCAGATTCTTTACTCCGCCTCAGTGAACAGTCGCTCTGGAGATTTCTCCTTCTGCTCGGTTCATTTCTCGGTTCAAACAGTGTTTTCTCGGGTCCGATTCAACCGAGAATAGCTTTATTTTAACCGCAAAACTGCTCGGTTCAAGCTCTGTCTGTGGTAATCGTAGGTAATTAAAAGGTTTTGTCTGTGTGGAACTTGTAAGTTTATCGGTTCGGTTTTGAACCGATCAGCGGGTTTAAAACTCGTTAACTTTAAAGTTTAGCATTTTAGAGTGCGGTTCCCGGTTCTTATCGGTTCTAAAAAAAACGGATTTTATTACGTCTTTTTCAAATACCCGTGACACGGTTAGGAACCGATAAGGGTGTCTTGCCTGGCACTGCCGTTTAAAGGGCAAGTTTTTCTGGTTAGGCTGGCATTATGTCTGAGAAACCCAAAAGAAAAACCAGGCCCACTGGGTTTCAACACTGTGATGTCTGTGGGGAAGTCTTTGCCGAGGCTGACCCACACACCACATGTGTCTATTGTCTGGGGTTTGACCACCTCCAGTCAGACTGCCAGATATGTAAGAATTTCCCTACAGCCACCCTGGAAAAGAGATTGGGCAGGCTCAGGGAACGAGAGGCCAAAAAGTCCGCTGACCTGCATGGCCAGCCCGGTTCGGTGCCAACCGAACCGGAGGGAGTGCCCTCTGACCAGGGCGAGACTTCCTCGGGCCAAAGAAAAGCTGGTTCTGAGGAACCAGTTCCAGTGAAGAAAACAAGAAAGTCAGCAGGTTTGGAGTCCAAAACCCCTTCTCCAACTGCTGCAGAGATAGTAAAGCCATACAAATTGTCCAGTTCACTGAAATCTGGTTCCGTCCAAACCGCCACTATCTGGCAAAAGGTCGGTTCGTCGTTCCAGTGGTTCAGGAATATGATGTTGAGGAGTTTTATGAACCAGAGGAGGGGAGGATGATTATGAACAGTATGAATGTGGCTGGGAAGGTCTGGGTGTGCCCATTGAACCGACATTTCCCCAGACATACCTTTTAGAATCTCCCTATGCTATCTGAGTCCCCATCTCATTTTATGTTTTACAAAAAAGTTGCTGAAACCCTCCAGCTTCCCTTGGAAGAAGCTGTGGATGAGCAAGAGGAGCCTGATTTTGTAGAAATGATGGATATTCCAGAGTCTAGGAGATTGTCTATTCCTTTGCATAAGTCTTTTAGGAAGCAAACAATAAAAATTTTAAAAACTCTAATTCTGTGCCTCCTGTAGATAAAAAGATGGACAGGAGGTACATATTGTCAGGTCCTGATACAGAATTCCTTTCTCAGCAATGCAGTCATGTTGGAGTAGTTCAGGCTGCAGCCTGTGATAAAGCTAATATTCCCTGGCTTCATATCCTCCTGACAAGGATTCCAGGAAGATTGATGCCATGGCGCAAAAACAGTATATGGCAGCCTCTCTGGGACTCAGGCAAGCAAATTATATGGCTTATGTAGCTAAGTATCAGAAATCTAGATGGGATACTGTTATGGAATTAGCCAAGCAAGCCCATGGCCAGCTGGCTAGCGAACTAGAACAGGTGGCTGCTGATGGCATTGAGGCTTCTAAGGTACAGTTTCATGCTGCTGTGGATGTTAATGATGTTGCCTCTAGGGTCATGGCCACATCTGTAGCTTTTCGTAGGTTGGCCTGGCTCAGGTGTACTAGCCTGTCACAGGATACCCAAACTAAGGCTATGGATTTTCCTGTGGTGGGAAATTCTCTGTTTGGGGAGCAGACAGAGAATTGCATGAAAAAGATGGATGAATATAGGACTACTTACAAAAGTGCCCAAGCTAAGGAGCAGCAAGCCACTCCCCAGAGGCATACCCCCAGGGGTAGGCATTTTCACAGGCCTTTTTATCAGACTCAGGCCTCCAGCGCCTATGCTCAGAGGGGCTTCTTCAGAGGCAGAGGCAGACGAGGGGTGTGCAGGCCTGCTCCCACCCCTCAGCCTAAAGCACCTACTAAGCAGGCACCCTGATGGGGTGCCCAGGGCCGATTCTCCTTTACCGGTAGGGGGCAGGTTGGCTTACTTCAGTCAGAACTGGGCTTCTTTAACCTCAGACAAGTGGGTTCTGGAAGTAGTAAGCCAGGGTCTGGTTCTCAGCTTCAAAAAGTTTCCCAAGTTGAGAGCCAGATTTTTTCTACCTGCAAGTGCTTCAGAGACCCTTGCTCTGGAAGCAGAGGTCTCAACCCTGTTGGCTCTCAGAGCAGTAGAAAGGTTCCTCCCTGCACCAGGGCAGGGGTCTGTATTCAGATACTTCCTTACCCCAAAAGACAGGAGAATGGCGCCCATATTAGACCTCAGATATCTGAACAAGCATCTTTTGAAACCAAAGTTCAAAATGGTAACTCTGGCAATGATTTTACCCTCCCTAAGGCCAGGGGACTGGCTAGCCTCCTGGACTTCAGGATGCCTATTTTCACGTCCCAATCAGCTTCTAACCTCCCATCGAAAGTACCTCAGATTCGAACTACCCTCAGGTCATTACCAGTTCAGAGCAATGCCCTTCGGCCTTACCTCTGCCCCAAGGGTATTCACAAAGTGTCTGGCAGTAGCAGTGGCTCACTTAAGGAGGCAAAGGATTGCTGTTTTTCCCTATCTAGACGATTAGCTCATTGTGGGCCAGTCCCCAGAACAGGTAAAATCTCCCTGCAAGTCACCCAGCAGCTTCTCACCTCCCTGGGCTTTCTGCTAAATCTACCAAAGTCGGTTCTGGAACCAGTCCAGCTACTCACCTTTATAGGGGCAGAGTTGGACACAAAGCTAGCCAGAGCTTTTCTTCCCTTGGAAAGGGTGAGGAATTTAGTGGCTCTGGCCTCCTCCTCTTCACTCTGCAGGTCTCTCGCCAGCAAGACACTTTCTGCAGCTCCTGGGCACATGGCTGCATCCACAGCTGTTGTGCAGGGAGCCAGATTTCAGATGAGAGACATTCAGTTTCACTTGAGAACCTATTGGTCTCAGAGAAGAGACCCCTTTCCAAGTTGGTCCCAGTGATCTAACCTTGATCCAGGCCCTCCAGTGGTGGCAGGATCAGAACAATTTAAGATTGGGGGTCCCCTTCATTCCACCTGCTCACAATTTGACTCTCACTACAGATGCTTCCCTTCTGGGTTGGGGAGCCCACATGGGCGACCTTTCCACTCAGGGAGTGGGGTCCCCCCAGGAATCTCTGCTCCACATCAATTTGTTGGAACTCAGAGCTGTCTTTTTAGCTCTTCAAGCATTTTCTGCATCTGTCCACAACAAGGTGATGCAAGTCAGAACAGACAACACCACAACAATGTGGTACATCAACAAACAGGGGGGCACTCGGTCTTCGGCCTTGTGCACTGAGGCAATGAAGTTGTGGTCTCTGGCCTATTCCCTGAACACTTCCCTCATAGCAGTTCACCTTCCAGGGAAGGACAATGTCCTAGCGGATGCTCTCAGCAGGATTTCCCAGGGCCATCACGAATGGTCCCTGGATCCTCAAGTGCTGGGGATAGTCTTAGCCAGATGGGGCACTCCTCAGATAGATCTTTTTGCAGCCCCAGACAATCACCAACTTCCTCTGTTCTGTTTCAGGCCTCCAGTGTTGGACTCAGTCCCCCTGGATGCCCTTCTCCTGGATTGGGAGGGGAAGTTTCTTTATGCTTTCCCTCCTTCCCTCTCCTATTCAAAGTATTAGTCAAAATCAGATCCCAGCCTTGCAGGGTGATTCTGATTGCCCCGGATTGGGTCAGGCAGCCCTGGTACCCACTCCTTCTGTCACTGACAATCCATCTTCCCCTTTGTCTCCCCAGGAATCACAACCTATTAACTTGTGCCCAGGGAAGGGTTTGGTATCCGGACCTCAAATCCCTCAACCTCAAGGCCTGGCTCTTGAGGAGTTAGAGTTTGCTGATTTACACCTCTCTCAGGGTGTTCTTGAAATCCTAAAGGCTTCCAGAAAGCCTTCCACTAGGGCTACTTATAGTTCTAAATGGAAAAGGTTTTCCATTTGGTGTGCTGGGAAAAATATTTCCCCAGAATCTGCTGATTTGCCCATTGTATTAGATTACATGGTCCATCTTAATTCCTTGGGTCTCAGACCAGCTACCCTGAGAGTTCATTTGGCAGCTGTCTCTGCTTTTGTTTCAGCAGGAAAGTCATCCCCTCTTTCCACTCACCCTGTGTTTTCCAAGTTTTTTAAGGGATTACTCCATACTAATCCACCCTTTCCGGAACCGGCCCCTGCCTGGGACCTTAATGTTTGCATTGCCCAGTTAATGCAACCCCCTTTTGAACCTCTGTTTTCTGCAGAGCTTAAGTATCTAACTTGGAAAACTGTTTTCTAGGGACATGGATATGTTGTTCATCCACACTCATTGGCAGTATCCTTGCCGCTTTAAATCTTGCGGAAGGTCTTCAAGCTTGCTCCTCCACCCACCCGGTGGTATAACTCTCGCTCCGCCCATGACGCCAGATCTTCCTTACGCTTGGAAGCTCAGGTTCCCTCCTTAACGCTCTGCGTTTGTGACTGGTTCCTATTTCTCCGTTTGCGGATTTAAAAATAATATTTTGCAAAAAGACTTCAGTCTTCGATCCCTCGCGGCTGCGATGGATAAATCGACTCCCGGATTTCGGAGATGCCCATGCGGGCAGAAGATGTCTCGGACGGATCCACACTCCACGTGTGTCTACTGCTTAGGCCTTGAGCACGACCCGCAGGCTTGCGACCTGTGCTCATCTTTCTCGGCCTACGTCCTCGAAGACCGTGCTGCCCGATTGCAACTGGGCCGTCCCGAGAAGCGTTTCCCTCCGGTGAAGTCCAAGGAGGCCCGGTTGGCGGTGTCCGAGGCGGCGGGCTCAGCGGATCAGCTCGAGCGGATGGTCGCCCTCGAAGAGGAGGCGGCGCGGGCCGTATCTTCCTCGGCCGCGGCATTTATCCCGCTCTCTCTGGGTTCTTCCTACACGGCTTCCTTTAAGGAGCTTTGTCTGTCCCTCTCCACTAAAGGAGAAGGGCCTGCGTCTGCTGGACCTTTTTCTCGGTCCAAAAAGAAGGACAAGGGTAAGTCCCTCCGTCGACGCTCTTGGGAGCGGGAAAGGTCCCTCTCCCCGGGCCGTCGACCGTCGGCTTCGGTCGACCGCTCGGCTTCGGCCACTGGCCTCACGGTGTCCCCGTCAGGTCAGTTGACCGAGACTCCCACTGATGAAGTTCAGATTTTTCTCGACCCATTGGACGGGCTGTCGCCTTTAGCAGCCGAGATTCCCCTCTCCCCGGTTCCCCGGGAGGAGTTGAGGATCCGTGGGCTCGCCTGTGCCTCCGGTTCGGAGCCCTCGGATGGACCTTCGAGCGAAGGTGTCGGTTCCGGCCGACACCTCCTGCACCGACCCCGAAATTCGGGACTCTCGTCTCGGTCTGACCTCTTCGCGTCCAGCTGCTCCCACCGCCATAGGCGGTCTCGGTCTCGGCATCAAGGTAAGCGCTGGCTGCCTCGGCCCCTCCTCCTCGATGAGGGAGGCTTCGCGTGAATTACGGGACGGTACGAGGACCTTATGTTGCAACAGCTCCTCCTGGCCGAATAAGCCGACCGCCTTCCCCGCCATTAAGTGGCTGTCACCGAACGCGACACAACCCCCGACTTGCCCGAGGAGCCTATACCCAGGCCGGTTGTTCGCCAAAACCAGCTGCTCCACCGATTCGGTGGAACCTCCGCCTCACAGCCACCAATTGGGGCTCCACCAAGGATTCTCGGTCGGCTAAGGGTTTACCCCATCGGCTGTCAGTTACCCTCACTCCCGACCGACCTCGGGAGGTGAAGGGTGGCTCAGGCCAGAGGCAGTTTTCGAGGACTCTTCCGAGTCCGAAGATGATTCCTCCTTCTTCTCCAAGCGACTGGACTTGGAGTCTTCAGGAGGTCAGCCAATGGACGATAGCCCGTCGCCTCTCCTAGGACTGCTTCGCTCATCTCGGAGTCTACCGGATGGAGCTCGAACCCGTTTCCAAACGGGCCAGGTATCCCCTCACGGAGATTCTGGACCGAGGGGATTCTCCGACGGAGGCCTTTCCGGTGGCCGAGGCCATAGTGGGTCCAGCACTGGAACTTTGGCAGCGCCCTGCTTCCTGCCCTGCGCCTTCGGCCAGGATGGCCAGGAAGTATGCGGTCCCTACCGGTTCCTTGTCCGGTTTTTCGGAACACCCCTCTGCTGAGGGGTTGGTTACCGACAGCGTTTTCCGGCGCGCCGGCAACGCCAGGGATGTGGACAAACCTCCTGACAAGGAGTCCAAGAAATTGGACTATGTCGGGCGAAAAGTCTACGCTGCGTCCTCTCTCGGCCTTCGTCAGGCCAGTTCGGCCGTCCTCATGGCACATTTTTCTCATGCCCTGTTGGGCTCCCTGGATGAGGTCATCCCTCATCTTCCCGCCGATCTGCAGACTACGGTTAAGCAGGTGCGGGACCAGGGCAGGGCAGTGGCCAAACAGCAGCTCCAGACTGCTTTGGATGTAGGGGACTCATGTGCCAGATCGGGTGGGCGGCCAGCAGTGGCTATGTCAGCGTGGCTTGGCTGAGGATATCCACCTTTACTTCGGATACCCAGCACAAGTTGGCGGATGTTCCCTTTTTGGGGACTGACCTCTTCGGCCCTGGGGTGGAAGGTCACCTGCAGAGGATCGAGAAGTCCAATGCCACCTTGGACTCGGTCTCTTCCGCTCAGAAGGACAAAGGCCGCAAACCACAGCCTAAGCCCTTTCGTCCTTCTGTGCCCCCGGCGCGCCCTGCCCAGCAACGTCAGGGCCAGCAGGCTCGGCCTTGGCATCCCAAACCCAAGCCGCCGGCTTCCTCTAACAGGAGGCAGGGAGGAAAGGGCCCAGGAGGTCCCTCGGCCGGTCCCTCCTCCAAGCCTGCCCAGTGACGGGCTGAGGGGTGTCGCCCCCATCCCCGCCACCTTACCCCTGGGTCCCCCGTGGGACGGCCCGCACTCTGTTCCGCCTGGTCCGCTGTTACCACGGACAGGTGGGTCTTGAGGTGGTGGGAGAGGCCTGCCTCTGGAATTGAGCAGGCACCACCTTCAGAGCCGCCGCCTCGGGGGCTTCGGGATCCCCAGCTCACTGGCGGCTCGTCGAGCCGACATCACTCTCCTCCTCCAGAAGGAGGTGGTAAGAGAGGGTGGACCTCCTTCAGACCCAGGGTTTGTGTCCAGGTACTTCCTGGTTCGAACGGACGGGGGCTGGCGCCCATTCTCTCCACACGACCTAAACAAGTTCCTAAGGTCTCGAGCCTTCAGGATGGTCACTCTGGCTCAGATAATACCATCCTTGGAACGCGGCGTGTGGTTCTGCTCTCTGGACTTGCAGGACGCGTCTTTTCACGTCCCTATCCGTCCGTCTCCACCAGAGATTCCTTCGCCTCGAGCGGAAGGATCTCTCTTGAGTTCCAAGCCATGCCCTTCGGCTTGTCTCCAGCTCCCAGGGTCTTCACCAAATGCATGGCAGTGGTGACAGCATTCCTGCGGGCGCCGAGGGTCCGGGTGTACCCTTACCTGGACGACTGGCTGATAGCAGCTCCTCCAGGAAGGAGGCGGAGTGGTCCAGAGATCTGGCCCTCCAGGTCTGCTTCTCAACTGGGCCTCCTTATCAACGAGGCCAAGTCGGAACTCGAGCCAAGCAGGTGATTTTATTCATCGGCGCAGGCTCGACTCTCTTCGAGCCAGAGCTGCTCCCGGCGGACAGGGCCGAGGTTCTTTCCTCCTTTGCCCGATCATTTCTGGTTGGGCAATTGCGCCTGCCCGGGACTTCCTGCGCTCCTGGGTCTCATGGCGGCCTGTACCAGCGTGGTCCGTTGGGCCCGCTGGAACATCGCCCTTCAGTGGGGACTGGCCAGCCAGTGGTCTGGCAACTGCGATCCCTTGGACCAGCTTGTGCGGTGACACAGGGATGTGGAATGCTCTCCAGTGGTGGACCGTTCCAGATCATTTGCAGGAGGGCATCCCGCTCGTCCGCCCGAGCCGACGGTCTCTGTCGACCGATGCCTCTCTGATGGGTTGGGGTGCCCATCTGGGGAACACTGGCTCATGGCCTCTGGTCCCGTGGAGTCCCGATGCCACATCAACCTGCTGGAGCTCCGAGCGGTCCGCCTAGCTCTCACCGCCTTTGCTCCGTTCCTCCGGGGTCAAGTGGTCCGAGTCCAGACGGACAATACCACGACCATGTACTGTCTAAACCGCCAGGGCGGGACGCGCTCCATGCTTCTATGCAAGGAAGCTCTCCGCATTTGGTCACTCGTGCGCAGCCTGGAGGCGGATCTCCTAGCCATTCACGTGGCAGGAGCCTCCAACACCCTGGCCGATGCCCTGAGCCGGATAGGGGCTGCATCCCACGAGTGGTCTCTCCTGCCGGAGGTAGTACAGCATCTGTTCTCCCTTTGGGGCACACCTCAGGTGGACCTGTTTGCCTCCATGGAGAACGCGAAGCTGAGTCTGTTCCATGCCCGCCCCCCTCAGCAGGGCTCGCTGCAGGGGGATGCCTTCTCGAGGCAATGGACCCCGGCCTCTTTACGCCTTTCCCCATTTCCCTTGATCCACAAGGTGCTTCTCAAGGCGAGGAGGGACAAGGCGCAGGTGATTCTGATAGCCCCAGACTGGCCTCGCCAGTTCTGGTACCAGATCTCCTCAGTCTCAGCTCCAGGACTCTGCAGCTTCCAGCTCGCCCGGACCTGCTCTCAGTCAATCAGGAAGGTGTTCCATCCGGACCTTCAATCCCTGCACCTGACGGCCTGGTTCCTGAGCTGCTAGAGTTCCAGGCTTTGGGTCTTTCCGACGAGGTCCTCAATGTAGTTGAGGGCGCCCTGTAAGTGAGTCGACCAGAAAATGTTATGCCTTCAAATGGAAAAGGTTTATTTGGTGTCAGGGCAAGGGCTTGGACCCTTCCTCCTGTTCCTTGGCAAGCATCTTGGACTATTTATGGTCCCTTTCTAGTCAAGGGCTTGGGTCGACGACCCTAAGGGTGCACCTGGCAGCCATCTCTGCTTACCGGGCGCGGGCGCGGAAGCAGTCGGTGGCGCAGGAGAAGGTGGTCTGGCGCTTTTTCAAAGGCCTTGATCACATTTCCCCTTCAGTGCGGGAACCCCCACCTCCGTGGGATCTACTGCTGGTACTGGCAAAGCTCATGGGCAAGCCATTCGAACCTGTGCACAGGTGTGATCTCTCTCACCTGTCGTGGAAGACCGCCTTCTTGGTGGCTATCACGTCAGCCAGAAGGATGGGAGAGCTCCAGGCGCTTCCATCGAGTCTCCTTACCTGGTCTTCCACAGGGACAAGGTTGTCCTCCGCCCCCACCCGAAATTCCTTCCGAAGGTGGTGTCGGAGTTTCACCTTAACCAGGTGTTGACTCTGCCGGTGTTCTACCCCAATCACACCTCGGAGGCCGAATATAGGCTCCATACTCTGGATCCTAGAAGAGCTCCGCTTATTATAAGGGCGCCACGGCTGAAGTCGGGAGAGGTTCGCCAGCTGTTTGTCACCTCGCTGAGCCGCATCTGGCAGACCTACGCAAGCGGACGATAAGCAGGTGGGTAACCTCCTGCATAGATCTCTGTATAGGTTAGCGGGCATGGAGCCTCCCAGAGGGATAAGAGCTCATTCTACCCGCCATACTGCTGCAACGGTGGCTGCTTCCAGGGACGTCCCTATCCAGGAAATCTGCAGGGCTGCTACCTGGAAGTCAGCAAACACCTTCATTACCCACTACCACATCGACCTTGAGTCACGCCGGGATGCTGGTTTTGGGGCCTCGGTTCTCCAGTCTCTCTTTCCCAAGTAAGTATATGGGGTGTGCGCCTTGCCTCCTCCTCCGGAGAACTGCTAGAGTCTGCCAATGAGTGTGGATGAACAACATATCCATGTCCCTAGAAATACAGGTTACTCACCTGTAACAGGAGTTCTAGGAATGGTATATGTTGTTCATCCACACGACCCACCCGACCTCCCCGGCTTCGACGCACAACCTGAGCTTCCAGCGGGCCAGATCTGGCGTCATGGGGCGGAGCCGTGAGTTATACCACCCGGGTGGGTGGGAGGAGCAAGCTTGAAGACCTTCCGGCAAGATTTAAAGCGGCAAGGATACTGCCAATGAGTGTGGATGAACAACATATACCATTCCTAGAACTCTGTTACAGGTGAGTAACCTGTATTTCTGGGTTATCACTTCTGCTAGACGATAAGTGAGTTGGTAAGCCTTGTCAGTAGAAACTGACTTTATCTCTTTCCACAGGGATAAGGTAGTCCTGAGGACTAACAGGAAATTTTACCTAAGGTGGTTTCAGATTTCCATCTCAACCAATCTATCTCCCTTCCAGTATTTTTCACTGATCACTCCTCTTCTGGTGAGAGGAGGTTGCACAGCCTGGATGTTAAGAGGGCTCTTAGTTATTATATAGAGCGTACTCAAAGGTCACAGGTTCAATCCTCCAACTTTTCCTCACCTATGGTGAAGTTGGGAAGGCAAACCTGCTACTAAGAGATCAGTTGCCAGGTGGATTGTCTCTTGTATCCAATTTTGTTATCAGAAGTTGGGCAGAGATTCCCCTCTGGCTTGAGGGCTCATTTTACCAGGGGTACAGCCGCGTCTCTAGCTGCTGCCAGAGACATTCCTATATTAGAGATATGCCAGGCTGCTACTTGGAAAACTGTACACACTTTCACCAAGCATTACTCCCTGGATGTCCAGGCCAGGAGAAATGCTCGATTTGGCACAGCTGTTCTTCAGAGCCTATTCCCTAAGTAGGTTCTGTCCCTCCTCCATGGAGGTACTGCTGTCATAATATAGCAAGACTTCATGTTGTTTGAAGAAAAAATTACTCACCTTAGTAATGTTGTTTCTTCTAATGGAGTCTTGCTATATTATGACCTCCCCCAGCCTGCCCCTCTCAGAACCTCTACTTGGGTGGGGTAGGCTAATTTAGTGTGGGCACTATTTTTATGCCCTTTTAGCTTTCTCCCTTTTGGGGGTTTTGGGGGTGTTTTATTATCCTGTTGTTTTATTCTCCTGTTGTTTTATTCTCTTGTTGTTAGAATTGTATTGGTAGTTCTGGTCCCCTGACTTGAGTCTTGGGTGTTGGGACCAGCAATGATTGTTAATATTTAGGTAGCCATTTGGCTAGTGTAGGTTACAGCTTCCACACAGACCTTAGTGAGTTTTGCTCATAAAGATCTGACAGTTCAGTTTTGAAATATCACAGACAGAGCTGCTTCTTAGAGCTCGTGCTCAAAGTTCCATTCTGGAATGGTATTAACCATTTCACCTCGGAGCAGTTCTAGTGGTGGGACAAACTGCTACTGTCATAATATAGCAAGACTCCGTTAGAAGAAACAACATTACTAAGGTGAGTAATTTTTCTTCCAGTCCGCCTGGACCTGATGTCAGTCAACCAGGGAAGGTTCTCCACCCGGACCTTCAATCCCTTCACCTGACGGCCTGGTTTCTGAGCGGCTAGAGTTCCATGCCTCTGGGTTTTTCCGACGAGTTCCTCAGCGTTGTTGTGGTATCCCGTAAGGTGTCGACCAGAAAATGCTATGCCTTCAAATGGAAAAGATTCTCCATTTGGTGTTAGGACAAGGGGTTGGACCCTTCTTCCTGTTCCTTGGCTAGCATCCTGGACTACCAGTGGTCCCTTTCTCAGCCAGGGCTTTGGTTGACAACCCTTAAGGTGCACCTGGCAGCCATCTCTGCTTACCGGGCACAGGCCGGCAAGCAGTCTGTGGTGCAGGAGAAGGTGGTTGGGTGGTTTTTCAAAGGCCTTGATCACATATCCCCTCCTGTGCGAGAACCTCCACCTCCGTGGGATCTACTGCTAGTATTGGCTAAGCTCATGGGCAAGCCATTCGAACGGATACACAGGTGTGACATCTCTCACCTGTCGTGGAAGACCACCTTCTTGGTGGCTATCACGTCAGCCAGAAGAATGGGAGAGCTCCAGGTGCTTTCCATCGAGTCTCCCTATCTGGTCTTCCACTGGGACAAGGTTGTCCTTCGCCCCCACCCGAAATTCCTTCCGAAGGTGGTGTCGGAGTTTCACCTTAACCAGGTGTTGAATCTGCCGGTGTTCTACCCCAATCACACCTGGGAGGCCGAATATAGGCTGTATACTCTGGACCCTAGAATTGCGCTCTCTTATTCTAAGGAGCGGTTGGCTGAAGTTCGGGGAGAGGTTCGCCAGCTGTTTGTCAGCTATGCTGAAGCTGCACCTGGCAGACCTGCAGCCAAGTGGACGATAGGCAGGTGGGTCACCTCCTGGATAGATATCTGCTACCGGTTGGCAGGCATGGAGCCTCCCAAAGGGATAAGAGCTCATTCTACCATACGCTGCATCGGTGGCTGCTTCCAGGGGCGCACCTATCCAGGAAATCTGCAGGGCTGCTACCTGGAAGTCGGCACCTTCATCACCCATTACCACATTGACCTTGAGTCACCGGGATGCTGGTTTTGGGACCTCGGTTCTCAGTCCTTATTTTCCAAGTAAGGGTGTGCGCCTTGCCTCCCTCCTCCCGGAGAACTACTAGGAGTCTGCCAGTAAGTGGATTGAACAACATATCCATGTCCCTAGAAATACAGGTTACTCACCTGTAACAGGAGTTCTAGGAATGGTATGGTTCATCCACGTCAACCCAATTCGATCTCCCCGGCTCGACAAGAACTCATTTTCCAGCAGGCTAGATCTGGTGTCATGGGGCGGAGCTAGAGTTTTATCACCCGGTGGGTGGAGGTGGAGGAGCCAGCTTGAAGACCTTCCGGCAAGATTTAAAGCGGCAAGGAACCTGCCAGTAAGTGTGGATGAACAACATATACCATTCCTAGAACTCCTGTTACAGGTGAGTAACCTGTATATCTTCGAGAACAGCTCTTGCAGCAGGTACTTTCCCACCCACCTTCCCCTCAGGAGGTCAGTCATCTTGGCAATTAAGATAATTTCTGTTGGTCTTACTCTGGAAGCGTATCCTCTGTCTCTCTATCAGAATCGCATCATTATGCTGGGATCTCCGAGGGAGAACTGAGGATGGTGGGGGACCGCCTTTTATGATGTATGTGACGCCAGTCGGCGTCAGGCAGTTCCCACCTGTATGTAGCTAGCTAGAAGTTTTTCTTGGGGTCCTGCTGCCTGATGGCTTCAGTCCTGGTGCTGTAACCTGCTGCAATAGCTGTTCTCGAAGATGTACTGTTACGGCAAGTTCTTACGTAACTGTACTTTTCTGATAAATCTCAAAATGTCAGTCCTTCTCCCCGCAAGCAGACCAAAAACTGCAAGACAGCTTCTACAGCAGTTGGGCCGCATGGCAGCAGTCACAGGCACAGTCCTGGGGTCCAGGTTCCAGATGAGACATTCAGTTCCACCTCAGAGCACACTGGTGTCAAAGGAGAGATCCCCACTCAAAGCTGATTCCAGTAACAAAAGCGTTACTTCAGGCCCTTCAGTGGTGGTAAAAGGAAACCAACCTAAGGAAAGGGGTTCCTTTTCAGCAAGAGTCCGCATCAGTGGTTTTCACAACAGATGCATCATTACCGAGGTGGGGTGTCCATCTAGGGGATCACACCACCTCATGGCACATGGTCCAGTGCAGAGTCACTCCAGCATATAAATCTGTTGGAGCTCAGAGCTGTGTTGTTGGCAATAAAGGCCTTCACACCACTAGTGCAAGGAAGGATGGTACAGGTCAGAACAGACAATGCCACCACAATGTATTACATAAACAAGCAGGTAAGGACAAGGTCAAACCCTCTCTGCATAGAAGCTAAGAAATATGGAGCCTGGCCTACTCTCTAGGAGTTTCCCTTCAGGCCATTCATCTGCCAGGCAAGGACAATACCCTAGCAGATGCTCTGAGTCGTGTCAACCAGGCCCATCACGAATGGGCTCTGAAGAGACAGATGGTGGGAGTGATTTTTCAGAAGGTGGCGACTCCCAGAGATAATCTCTTTGCATCCCACGAAAACCACCACCTGCCACAATATTGTTGCAGACCCTCAGCTTCAGTAACAATTTCCTGGATGCTCTGGCTCTGGGTTGCTCAGGAAGGCACCTGTATGCTTTCTGTCCCTTCCCTCTGGTGTACAGAGTGCTGCTCAAGCTCCGGTCTCAGTCATCATCACTGATGTTGATAGCACCAGACTCGCCCTGGGCAGGGACACTGGTTTACCGGGATTGAGAAAGGGCATATTCCATTTTGCACATTGTAAAAAACGTTATTGTCACCGGTGTCTACTAAGCCAAAATCCAGTTTTACCGGTGTTTGGTTTTGTGTACTTTTATTTAGCAATTTTTAACTCTGCTAACATGCATTTTGGCAGTTTTGACCTCCACTATTACACATCCTTCCATCCTTGTACCAATTTAAAGTTATTTTAGGTACAAGATGTGATGGCAGCAGCAACACTACAGCTCCCGTCCCTAAGGTGTGATGGAAGCAGCATTACGGTCTCATCCCTAAGGTGCGATGGCAGCACCAACAGCACTGTGGCCCCCATCCCTCTGGTGTGATGGCAGCAAGCAACAGCACCACGACCTCCCTCCCTCAGGTGTGACAGAAGCAGCAGCACTGTGGCCGTCATCCCGTAGGTGTGATGGCAGCAGTACTACATTCACCATTCCTCAGGTGTGATGGCAGTATCAGCACTATGGCCCCCATCCCTCAGGTAGGACGGCAGCAGTACTACATTCCCCATCCACCAGTGGTGATGGCACAAGCATTACAGCCCCCACCCTTCGTGTGATGGCAGTAGTAACAATGTAGTCCACATCCTCTGGGGTGATGGCAGTAATGACAGCACTATGATCCCTTCTTCAACACCCACACCTACATGCACAAGTTACAAATGACTTTGTCTCTTTGCTCGTTGGAACTCAGATGTGAATTAATCTGAACCATCACCGCTAAGGTGGACTACCTTTGTTTTTTCCCATCTATAATTGTACTGCCTGAATTGGATTTCTGCCTGTGACACCACTGACCATGGTTAGGGAACAGACTTGGATGTTTGAGGGCCAGCTGCTGGGTGAAGGCTTGAGTGTCCAATGACCATTCACCTTCTCCTGGGAGGGAGGGTGGGTTCACAACTCAGCATTTGCTGGCCCCTGGTGGAGGCCAGAGGCACGACAGCATGTCAGCCCTTACTGCAGGACGGAGCGTGACCGACATCGGCTTGTGCCTTGACATCATGTGGCCTGTTACGCTCCCAAGAAAATGGGAAAACACTCACTGACCAACCAAAGGACAGCCGTTCGTCCCTCCATAAGCTGAAAGCCCCAGACACGTGTCCGTTCTGACCCCTGCCATGCCCATTATACACAGGAAGCTCTTTGGGGCAATTCTCCTCCCTGGTAGCCTCCCACAGGGGTAGGGGCACACCCCCTGAAGGGTTACTGTGGGTTACCTGGTAGCACAGCAGTAAGGGTCAGTGGATAGTGGTCAGGACTCAGCAGTGGTGGTAGGGGGCCTTGGCAGGCCTGAAGGAGTGGCTGGCCAGGGAGTAGGAGGAGCAAAAAAAAAACTGCTTGTATTTGCTTCTTTGAAATAAAGTGTCTTCACCTAAAAAATCCACAAGTGATTATTGGAGGACCTTCAAATGGATTCATGCATCTCCCAGACATGTGGACGTTTTTTTCTTTTACTTGGTGTCCATGAAAAGGGTGTCTCCCAGTTTTCATGTCTTTGTTCAGATGTGAATTGAGCACCACTCTGCCCACCAGCATCATACAGCCCCTGGGGTCTTACCTTCTGTATGTCATTGACTGTGCTTTCAAAATCTACTGGCCAAACATAAGTACACTTAAATACTTAACATTTGCTTTTTGTTGAAGCAGTCTATCAGAAAACTTTTTGTTCTCACAGAGACTGAAACAGCCGGTGGGAGGAAAGGTGCAAATGATCCAGTTCACCTAAATGGGGTGCTAACTGTGAAATCTTTTCATAAGTAGTAAGGCAGTTTCTTCTTTGTGAACATACTTTCATTCAGACTAGTTTTCATTCAAACAACTGAGGATTTTGGATGGCTCTACTGATTATAAACTTGAATAAGCTAGTTGGTAACAGCGATCCTGCATTTAGCAATCTACAACCTAGATGCTTATATGCAAAGAATACAATAAAAACCTGACTAAAATTTAAAAACAAGCTTATAAAACACATAAAATGTATCTGAACATTTATCTTTACCTATACAAAATTATTGCAGCCCAAGTAAAACTCAGGTAAATTATATGGTACCCTGACTACTATTCTATGATGTAGTAAACATGTATTGGTATTTTTTTATATTCTTTGTAAAACAGGTAAGGCCCACTAGGCAGAACTGTCTGTTTTCAGGAGTAACTGCACTGGGGAGGTTAAGTGACTTGCTTGGAGTCACACAGCATGCAAGTGGAGGTTGTGGGATCAAACCCAAGTCTGCTGGATGTACCCAGTTCAATAACTCTTTGTTATTCTAACCACTAGGCATGGGTGCTTAAACTGAATGGCTGATTACAACAAAGAGTAAGGGTTATTTCTTTACTGACTCTATATGCAGCAAAGCAGAAAGAATGCAAAGCACAGCAGCATTCATTTTAAGATGCTGAAATCTGGGTCAGCCCGCTGGTGCTGCAGTAGCACTATTACTTGCAATGCCAGCGACCCAGGGTCAGAAGCGAACTCGGGTTGCTGGAGGTCTGGCCAGGGGAGTAGGATAGAGCACCTGGGGGACTGCTCTCCTTCTCCGGGGAGGGTGGCTGTAGGTCCTGCTGCTTTACCACCACCTGTGTGACCATGGGTGGTGGTGCAATGGTGCTGCAGAGTGATCAGGAGGGGAGGACGCTAGCCAGGATCTGGAGCAGTGGCATGTCTCTATGTGACCTACCTCCCTGGATCTCCTCTAGTGCCGGTGCCCTCAGAGACAGAACCAGAAAACCAGGAACAATCACCCCACATCGCCACTGGCAGAAGGGACCCAGGTGCCCCAAACTTCATAACCAGGCTCCATGAGGGACTCACTGAGCTGCCCACACACACTAAGGGGTGTGGAAGGGTGATCTGGGATCCCTCCTTCCCACCTGGGGGTATAATCCAAGCAGGATAGGGGCAGGCCCACAAGAGCTCCTGAGCATTACCTGGGGTGAAGCTAGGATACCCAGCCTAGGGATCTCTGAAAAGTGGAGACTGATGCTGTGAGAAGGGACACAGAGAAATAAAAAAATTTAAAAGATGTTGAAATCATAGATTCTGTGCAGTGACATGCAATTTCCTGAGGAACACGGTAAGAATTCAAAATCCATAAACCAAGCAGGATTCCATGATTGTTACGGTGTTGCGGTAAAATGGAAAACTAGGGTCCCTGGCCCCTGGGCCAGGCAGCCATGGTACTCTCTGCTGCTCTCCATATATGTGGCCGAATTAATACACCTTCCTTGGAGGCACAGTCTGTTAACCTCCAATCAAGGGAGGGTCCTGTACCCGAACCTCAGATCCCTCAGGCTCAAGGCATGGCTCTTGAGAACCTAGAGTATGCAGGCTTGCATCTCTCTGAAAGTGTTCTGGACATACAATTTAAGAGGGTACAGGAAGTCTTCCACTAAGAAAACCTATACCTCAATTTGGAAAATGTTTTCCATTTGATGTTGCACCAAGGATGTGGTGCCAGAAAAGGCAGGGTTCCAGCTGTGCTGGGACTACCACACATTTGCACTAACTGGGCCTGCAGCCCACTATTTTAAAGGTCCATCTAGCTACAGCATCTGCTTATATCTCAGCTGGACGGAATATTTCTATGGTATCATGCCCTATTTTCAAGAGGTTCTTTAATGGTCTAGCCCACTTGCACCCCACAGGAACCAGTGCCAGCCTGGAACCTAAATGTGTGTGTAGCCATGATCATGGGTCCCTCCTTTGAGCCCATGTCTTCCACTCATTTGAAGTATGTCACATGGAAAACCGTTTTTCTAGTGGCAATGACTTCTGCCAGAAGGATCAGTGAGCTTCAGGCTGTTTGCATTGAACAGGACTACATTTTATTCCACAGGCACAAAGTGGTCCTATGTACAAACAGGAAATTTCTCCTAAAGTGGTCTCTGATTTCCATTTGAACCAGTCCATTTCCCTACGTAATGATCTTCACTGAGCATTCTAGCTCAGGTGAAAATAGACTACTACGGTTTTTTTTTTAAGTTTTTATTAAAAGTTTTACACACGCTAAAGTAAGAAAAGGGTTACAGTTAATTTATAAATGTTTACAATGGTAGCATTATTTTGCAGCAGAATCATTAATCTGTGAGGGTAAAAAACTTTGTCCTGTGAGATCAGTACACCAGGTAGTGATATATAATAAGTAGTCCGTCTCCATGTTGCACCCCAATTAATAATGTCAAGGAAAGGGATTAATCCTGTAGTTATAAAAGGTATCCAAACAATCACCAATGTATAAAGGAGTGTATTTGTGATTTCCTTCCTCATAATATAGGTGGAGTATAAGAGAAATGCATTGCTCTGAACTGGTAGTGGCCTGAGGGCAGCTCGAGACCTGAGGTACTTTCGATGGGAGTTTCTGATGGGAATATGGAAGTAGGCATCCTTGAGGTCCAGGAAGCTAGCCAGTCACCTGGTCTTAGAAAGGGTAGAATAATTCCCAAGTCACCATTTGAACTTTGGGTTTAAAAGTGCTTGTTTAAATATCTGAGATCCAGGATGGGCATCATTCTCCTGTCTTTTTAGGGTAAGGAGTACATGGAGTACAAACCTTTGCCCTGGTGTGGGAAGAACCCTTTCACAGCTCTTAGAGCCAGGAGGAGAGACCTCTGCCTCTAGGGCAAGTGTCCCTGATGGAGCTGCAGGTGGAAAGATCTGGTTCTCAGCTTTGGAAATTTTTGAAGCTGAGAACAGTCCCAACCACTACTTCCAGGACCCACTTGTCTGATGTTACAGACTTCCAGTCCTGGACAAGTAAAGCCAGCCTCCTACAGGTAGAGGAGAATCAGCCTGGCAATCCCATCAGGGTGCCTGCTTGGCAGGGCTTTGGGCTGAGGTGGAAGCAGACCTGCTTGTGCCCGTCTGCCTCTCCCTCTAAAAACCCTCTGAGCATAGGCAGAGGAGGAAGCTTGGGTTTGGTAAAAGGCCTATGAAAGGCTGCCCCTGCCTCTAGGTAGCTGCTTGGAGGAGTGGCCTGACTTTCCATAGCCTGTGCACTCCTATAGGTGGTCCTATACTCATCCATTTTCTTCATGTAATTCTCCGTTTGCTCCTGAAACAGAGAATTTCCCACAACAGGAAAATCCATGGCCTTAGACTGGGTATCCTGAGACAGGCGCACATCTCAGCCAAGCTATCCTCGCGAAATGCCACAGATGTAGCCATGACTCTTGATGAAACATCATTAGAGTCCACTGCAGCATGAAATTGCACCTTGGATGCCTCAATACCATCCATAGCCACCTGTTCAGCTCCTGGCAAGCTGATCAGGGACTTGTTTTGCTAGGGCCAGCACAGTATCCATCTGGTTTCTGGTACCTAGCAGCATAAGCCATATAATTTGCTTGTCTGAGTCCCAAAGATGCTGCCATGTACTGTTTCTTTGCCATAGCATCAATCTTCCTGGAGTCCTTCCCAGGAGGCGTGAAGCTAAGGGAATACTGGCCTAGTCACAGGCTGCAGCCTGCACTACCCCACATGGCTGCATTGTTGAGAGAGATTCAGTGTCGAAGCCTGATAAGATACCTCTTGTCCATCTTTTTATCCACAGGAGGTATAGTGTGAGGAGTTTTAAAACTTTTACTGTCTGTTTCCTAAAAGATTTATGCAAGAGAACAGACAGTCTCCTAAACTCTGGAATATCCATCATTTCTACATAGTCTGGCTCCTCCTGGTCATCAACAGCTTCCTCAACAGGGAGCTGGAGAGTTTCAACCACTTTTTATAAAACATGAAATGAGAAGGGACTCAGAAAGTCATGGAGGAGAAACCCTAGGGTCTATCTGGAGAGACATCTCGGATCAATAGGCACATCCAGATCTTCAAAACTATATTCACTCTCCTCGTATTCCTCATCCACCTCCCCCGGTTCATAAAAATCCTCAAAATCATAATCTTGAACCAGTGGAACTGGCCGAACCGAACGCTTTCCAAAAGATGTCGGTTTGGTCGGAACCAGAGAGAGAAACTGAATAATTTTAATTGCTTTAGCTATTTCCTCAGCAGTTGGGGAAAGAACTTTTTCTAAACTAGCTGACTTTCTAGCCTTTTTTGATGGAACCGGCTCCTCAGAACCGGCTTTACGTTTGCCGAGGAAGTATCGACCTGGTCAGAGGGCACTCCCTCCGGTTCGGCTGGCACGAACGGGCTGGCCATCGGGTCAGCGGACTTTTGGCCTCCTTTCCTGAGCCTACCAGCTCTCTTATCTATGGTGGCAGCAGGAAACTGTGACAAATCTGGCAGTCTGAACTGGGTGGTCAAACCCCAGACAATAGACACGTGGTGGGGGTCGCTCAGCAAAGCTTCCCCACAAACACCACAGTGTTGAAAACCAATCAGGGTCCGGTTTTTCTTTGGTTTTCAGACATAATGCCAGCCTAACCAACTTGCCCGTTTACGGCAATCCACCAAGCAAGACACCCTTATCGGTTCCCAACCGTGTCACGGGTCGTGGAAAAAACCGTAATGCAATCCGTTTTTTTTTTTTTAGAACCGATAAGAACCGGGAACCGCACTCTAAAAAAGGGCTAGTAAATTTTAAAATACAACCTGATCGGTTCAGACCAAACTGATAACAAATTACAAATTCCACAAAGAAAAAAATAAAAGTAAGCCTATCTTTTACTTACAATACCACAGACAGAGATTGAACCGACCGGTTGCTGTTTAATTTCAGCTAAAAACCGAAAAAATAATACTTTAAAACCGACAAAATGAACCCGAGCAGAAGGAGGAGAAATCTCGGAGAAAAAAGGTTCAGTGGTAGATAAAATCTGACAGTTTACCTTTGAAGCACAACAAACAGAGTTTTCTAACCGACTCGCGCTCTAGGTTCCATGCCTGCATGGAAAAGTTAACTATTTCACCTCCGGAGCAGTTCTAACCTGTGGTCATACTGCAATTGTCATAATATAGCAAGACTTCATGTTGTTTGAACAGACGGGGCCAGTCTGGGGCTCCCAGAAAAAAAAATTACTCACCTTAGTAATGTTGTTTCTTCTAATGGAGTCTTGTATATTATAGACATTATGAGTTTGATCCAGCTCTAGAACTGCCCGAATCGAATAGTGAAACATTCAAAAATATGATCGGCAGAGGACAGCTCTATCTGTGTCATTTCAAACTTGAACTGTCAGATCTCACGAGCCAAACTTACTAAGGTCTGTGTGGAAGCTATAACCTACACTAGCCAAATGGCTACCTAAATAATAACAACCATTGATGGTCCCAACACCCAAGACTCAAGTCAGGAACCAAATACTAACACCATTCTAATAATATGAAAATGGAACATAAGTATAATAAAACACACACGCGTACACACACACACCCCAAAGTCCCAAAGGGGACAAAATGCTAACAGGACATAAAGCGAGTACCCACACTAAGTTGCCGCTTCCCCACCTAGTAGAGGTTCTGAGAGGGGCAGGTTGAGAGAGGTCTATATGTAGGAACTCCATTAGAAGAAACAACATTACTAAGGTGATAATTTTCTTTCACAACAACATGATGCTATATTATAGAATTAACAGAATACACAGCAGTACCTCCATGGAGGAGGGCAGAACCTACTTAGGAATGAGCTCTGAAGAACAGCTGTGCCAAACCGAGCATCTCTCCTGGCCTGGACATCCAGGGTAATGCTTGGGAAAACTGTACCGTTTTCCAAGTAGCAGCCTGGCAAATCTCTAATAAAGGGATATCTCTGGCAGCAGCTAGAGGCGTAGCTGTACCCTGGTAGAATGAGCCTCAAACCGGGGGCTCTGCCCACTTCTGATAACAAATTGCATACAAGAGACAATCCACCTGGCTGTTGATCTCTTAGTGGCGGTTTGCCTTTCCCAACTTCACCATAGGTAAGGAAAAGTTGGAGGATTCGAACCTGTGACCTTTAGTGCGCTCTATAAAATAACTAAGAGCTCTCTTAACATCCAGGCTGTGCAACCTACTCTCACCCGAAGAGGGTGATCAGTGAAAAATACTGGAAGGAGATAGATTGATTAAGATGGAAATCTGAAACCACCTTGGGCAAAAGCTTCCTATGTGTCCTAAGGACTACCTTGTATCCTAATGGAAAGAAATAAAGTCAGTCTCCACTGACAAGGCTTGCAATTCACTTATGAGTCTAGCAGAAGTGATAGCCACTAGAAAAACAGTTTTCCAAGTTAGGTACTTAAGCTCTGCAGAAAAAAGAGGTTCAAAAGGGTTGCATTAACTGGGCAATACAAACATTAAGGTCCAACAGGGGGCGGTTCCGAAAGGAGGATTAGTATGGATAATCCCTTAAAAACTTGGAAAACACAGGATGACAGGAAAAGTAGATGACTTTCCTGCTGACACAAAAGCAACACAGCTGCCAAATGAACTCTCAGGGTAGCTGGTCTGAGACCGAAGAATTAAAATGTACCATGTAATCTAACAAAAGGAGCAATTCAGCAGATTCTGGGAAATATTTTTCCCAAGCACACCAAATGGAAAACCTTTTCCATTTAGAACTATAGTAGCCCTAATGAAGGCTTTCTGGAAGCCTTGAGGATCTCAAGAACACCCTGAGAGGTGTAAATCAGCAAACTCTAACTCCTCAAGAGCCAGGCCTTGAGGTTGAGGGATGAGGTCCGGATACAAACCCTTCCCTGGGCACAAGTCAACAGATTGTGATTCCTGGGGAGGCACAGGGAAGATGGACTGTCAGATACAGAAGGAGTGGGTACCAGGGCTGCCTGGCCCAATCCGGGGCAATCAGAATCACCCTGCAAGGCTGAGATCTGATTTTGACTAATACTTTGAATAGGAGAGAGGGGAGCAAGGGACGTCCTCCCAATCCAGAAGAAGGGCATCCAGGGAACTGAGCCCAGCACTGGAGGCCTGCAACAGAACAGGAGAGTTTGCTGCAATTGTCTGGGGCTGTAAAAGATCTATCTGAGGATGCCCCACCTAGCAAAAACTATCCCCAGGACTTGAGATCCAGGGACCATTCGTGATGGCCCTGGAAAATCTCTACTGAGGGCATCCGCTGGGATGTTGTCCTTCCCTGGAAGATGAACTGCTATGAGGGAAGTGTTCAGGGAATGAGCCAGAGACCACAACTTCATTGCCTCGGTGCACAAGGCCGGGCCGAGTGCCCCCTGTTCTGTTGATGTACCACATTGTTGTGGTGTTGTCTGTTCTGACTTGTATCACCTTATGGTGGACAGATGCAGAAAAAGCGAAGACTAAAAGACATCTGAGTTCCGGCAAATTGATCTGGAGCAGAGATTCCTGGAGACCAAACTCCTGAGTGGAAAGGTCGCCCATGTGGGCTCCAACCCAGAAGGGAAGCATCTGTAGTGAGAGACAAGTCATGAGAAGGGGAAATGAAGTGGACCCCGGCTCTTAATGCTCTGATCCTGCCACCACTGGAAGCTAGGATCAAGGTTGAGTCACTGGGACCAACTTGGAAGGGGTCTCTTCTCTGAGACCAAAAGTTTCTCAAGTGAAACTGAATATGCTCATCTGAAATCTGGCTCCCTGCACAACAGCTGTGGATGCAGCCATGTGCCCCAGGAGCTGCAGAAAGTGTCTTACTGGTGAGAGACCTGCAGAGTGAAGGAAGAGGCCAGAGCCACTAAATTCCTTACCCTTTCTGGGAAGAAAGGCTCTGGCTAGCTTTGTGTCCAGTTCTGCCCCTAAAGGTGAATACCTGGACTGGTTCCAGAACAGACTTTGGTAGGTTTAGCAAAAGCCAGGGATGTGAGGAAGCTGCTTCGGTGACCTGCAGGTGAGATTTACCTGTTCTGGGACTGGCCTACAATGAGCCAGTCGTCTAGATAAGAAAAACAGCAATCCTCTGCCTCCTTAACTGGGCCACTGCCACTCTAGACACTTTGTGAATACCCTTGGAGCAGAGGTAGGCAGAAGGGCATTGCTCTGAACTGGTAATGACCTGAGGGCAGTTCGAGCTCTGAGGTACTTTCGATGGGATCTTCTGATTAGGACTGAAAATAGGCATCCTTGAGGTCCAGGGAGGCTAGCCAGTCCCTGGCCTTAGGGAAAATAAAATCATTGCCAGTTACCATTTTGAACTTTGGTTTCAGAAGATGCTTGTTCAGATATCTGAGATCTAAAATGGGCGCCATTCTCCTGTCTTTTTGGGGTAAGGAAGTATCTGGAATACAGACCCTGCCCTGATGCAGGAGGAACCCTTTCTACTGCTCTGAGCTAACAGGGATGAGACACTCTGTTTCCAGGCGAGGGTCTCTGAAGCACTTGCAGGTAGAAAAGTCTGCTTCTCCAACGAGACTTTTGGAAGCTGAGAACTAGACCCTGGCTTACTACTTCAGAACCCACTTGTCTGAGGTTAAAGAGCCAATTCTGACTGAGAGTAAGCCAGCCTGCCCCCACTGGGTACAGAGAGATCGACCCTGGGCACCCCATCAGGGTGCCTGTTTGCAGGAGCTTTAGACTGGGGTGGGAGCAGGTCTGCCCACCCCTCGTCTCTCCCTGCCTCTGAAAGCCCCTCTGAGCATGGGCAGAGGAGGCCTGAGTCTGTAGAAAGGCCTGTGAAAAGGCCACCCCTACCCCTGAGGCATGCCTTTGAGAGTGGCTTGCGCTCCTTAGCCTGGGCACTCTTGTAAGTAGTCCTATATTCATCCATCTTCTTCATGTAATTCTCTGTCTGCTCTCCAAACAGAGAATTTCCCACCACAGGAAAATCCATAGCCTTAATCTGGGTATCCTGTGACAAACTAATACACCTGAGCCAGGCCAACCTCTGAAAAGCTACAGATGTGGCCATGACCCTAGAGAAACATCATTAACATCCACAGCAGCATGAAACTGAACCTTAGAGGCTTCAATGCCATCAGCAGCCACCTGTTCTAGTTCACTAGCCAGCTGGCCATGGGCCACACTTGGTCAATTGCATAACAGTATCCCATCTAGATTTCCTGAAACCTAGCTACATAAGCCATATAATTTGCTTGCCTGAGTCCCAGAGGCTGCCATATGCTGTTTTTTGCCATGGCATCAATCTTCCTGGAATCCTTGTCAGGAGGATGTGAGGCCAAGAGTATTAGCTTTATCACAGGCAGCAGCCTGACTACTAACAACATGACTGCATTGCTGAGAAAGAATTCTGTATCAGGGCCTGACAATGTATACCTTCTGTCCATCTTTTTATCTACAGGAGGCACAGAATTAGGAGCTTTTAAAATTGTAATTGTTTGTTTCTAAAAGACTTATGTTAAAGGAATAGACAATCTCCTAGACTCTGGAATATCCATCATTTCTACAAAATCAGGCTCCTCTTGCTCATCCACAGCCTCTTCTAAAGGAAGCTGGAGGGTTCAGCAACTTTTATAAAACATAAAATGAGATGGGACTCAGACAGCATAGGGAGATTCTAAAGGTCTGTCTGGGGAGATGTCCGGTTCAATGAACACCCAGACCTTCCAGCCACATTCATACTGTTCATAATCCTCCTCCCCCTCCTCTGGTTCATAAAATTCCTCAATATCATAATCTTGAACCACTGGGACGGACGAACCGACCTTTTACCAGATAGTGGTGGTTGGACGGAACCTGAGACAGTGACCGGACAATTTGTATGGCTTTGCTATCTCTCAGCAGCAGTTGGAGAAGGATTTTGGACTCCAGACCTGCTAATTTTCTTGTTTTCTTTACTGGAATTGGTTCCTCAGAGACCAGCTTTTCTTTACTCGAGGAAGTCTGGCCCTGGTCAGAGGCACTCCCTCTGGTTCGGTTGGCACGGAACCGGGCACAGCCATCCGTGTCAGCCCGACTTTTTAGCCTCTCGTTCCCTCAGCCTGCCCAATCTTTTTCCATGGTGGCTGCAGGAAATTCTTACATACCTGGCAGTCTGACTGGAGGTGGTCAAACCCCAGACAATAAACACATGTGGTGTGTGGGTCAGCCTTAGCAAGACTTCCCACAAACATCACAGTGTTGAAACCAAGGGGCAGTTTTCTTTGGGTTTCTCAGACATAATGCCAGCCTAACCAAAACTTGCCCTTTTACGGCAGTGCCAGGCAAGACACCTACTACGGTTCTAACGTGTCAGTAGTAATAGAAAAACCGTAATAAATCCGTTTTTTTTAGAACCGATAAGACACGAACCGCACTCTAAAATAGTAACTTTTAGTTTTAAATGAGTTTTAAACCCACTGATCGGTTCAAAACCAACCGATAACACAAGTTCCACAGACAAAACCTTCATTTACTCACGGTTTACCAAAGATAGAGCTTGAACCAAACGGTTTTGTGGTTAAAATAAAACTATTCTCGGTTAAATCCAACCAAGAAAACACTTTTTAAACCGAAATGAACCGAGCAGAAGGAGAAATCTCCGGAGACTGTTCACTAGTAGACAAAGAATCTGACAGTTCAAGTTTGAAATGACACAGATAGAGCTGCTCTCGTGCCAAAATTCTATTTTGGATTGGTTTTAACCATTTCACTCCGGGGCAGTTCTAGAGCTGGATCAAACTGCTAATGTCTAATATAGCAAGACTTCATGTTGTTTGAATCACCTGCGCCTTGTCCCTCCTCGCCTTGAGAAGCACCTTGTGGATCAAGGGAAATGGGGGAAAGGCATAGAAGAAAAAATTACTCACCTTAGTAAAGTTGTTTCTTCTAATGGAGTCTTGCTATATTATGACTATTGCAGTTGCCCCAACTGCTAGAACTGCTCCGGAGGTGAAAGTTAACTTCCATGCAGAGCATGGAGCTTAAGCCTTGACTCGGCTCAGAAAGATCTGTTTGGCTGGTTTCAAACCGGAAACCGTCAGATCTTTATGAACAAAAACTCACTAAGGTTCTGTGTGGAAGCTGTAACCTACACTAGCCAACTGGCCACTAATATATTAACACATTTTTGCTGGTCCCAACAGAAAGACCCAAGTCAGTGGACCAGAAAATTAAGATAGAATAACTAAATAAACACAACACCCAAACATGAAGAGGGCATCAATAAATGCCAACAGAGACTACCACCCATACCCCAAGTAGGAGTTCTGAGAGGGGCAGGCTGGAGGTCATAATATAGCAAGACTCCATTAGAAGAAACAACATTGCTAAGGTGAGTAATTTTTCTTCAAACAACATGAAGTCTTGCTATATTATGACTATTACAGAACCACAGCAGTACCTCCATGGAGGAGGGACAGAACCTATTTAGGGAATAGGCTCTGAAGCACGGCTGTGCAAACCGAGCATCCTCCTGGCCTGAATATCCAGGGAGTAATGCTTGGTAGAAAGTGTGCTACTGTCTTCAAGTAGCTGCCTGACATATCTCCAAGATAGGGATGTCTCTAGCAGCAGCTAGAGATGCAGCTGCACCTCTGGTAGAGTGAGCCCTCAGGCCTGAGGGGGGAGCCTTACCCAGCTTTTGATAGCAAAATTGGATACAAGAAAGGATCGACCTGGCAATGGACCTCTTAGTGGCAGGTCTACCTTTCCCAACCTCACCATAAGTGAGAAACAGTTGGAGGGAGTCAAACCTGTGACCCATGGTACGCTCTATGTAGTAACTGGGCCCTCTTAACATCTAAGCTGTGCAGCCTCCTCTCACCAGAGGAGGAATGGTCAGTGAAAGAACACTGGAAGTGAAATAGATTGGTTAAGGTGAAATCTGAAACCACCTTAGGCAAAAACTTCCTGTTAGTCGAGGACCACTTTATCCTGTGAAGGAAATAAAGTCAGTTTCTACTGATAAAACCTGTAACTCACTCATCGCCTGGCAGAAGTGATGGCTACCAGAAATAAAATTTTCCAAGTCAAATACTTAGGCGCTGCGAAGACAGAGGCTCAAGAGGGGTTGCATTAGCTGAGCAATGCATACATTAAGATCCCAAGCCGGGGCAGGGCCCTGAATGGAGGATTGGTGTGAAGCAATCCTTTAAAAACTTGGAAAATACAGGATGAGCAGAAGAAGAGGGCTTCCTGCTGAAATGAAGGCAGAGACAGCAGCCAAGTGCACTTTCAGGGTGGCTGGTCTCAGTCCCAAAGATTAAGATGGACCATGTGGTCCAATACAGTGGGTAGATCAGCAGATTCTGGAAACATGCTTCCCCAGAACACCATATGGAAAACCTTTTCCACTTGGAGTTATAGGTAGCCCTAGTGGAAGGCTTCCTAGCAGCCTTCAGGATTCGAGAACACTTTGAGAAAGTTGCAATCAGCAAACTCTAACTGCTCAAGAGCCAAGCCTTGAGGTTGAGGATTTGAGATTGGATACCAAACTCTCCCCTGAGCACAGGTTAACAGATTGTGGTTCCTGGGGAGACACAGAGGAAGATGGACTGCTAAGGACAGAAGGAGTGGTACCAGGGCTGCCTGGCCCAGTCTGGAGCAATCAGGATCATTTGCAAGGCTGAGACCTGATTTTGACTAGTACTTTGAACAGGAGAGGGAAGGGAAAGGCATAAAGACTTCCCTTCCCAATCGAGGAGAAAGGCATCCAAGGAACTGAGCCCAACACTGGGGGCCTGCAACAAAACAGTGGAAGTTGATAATTGTCTGGGGCTGCGAAAAGATCTATCTGAGGGTGCCCCATCTGCTAACACTATCCCCAGTACTAGGGGATCCAGTGACCATTCGTGATGGCCATGGGAAATCCTGCTGAGGGCATCTGCCAGGACATTGTCCTTGCCTGGGAGGTGAACTGCTATGGGAAGTGTTCAGGGAGTAAGCCAGAGACCACAACTTCATTGCCTTGGTGCACAAGGCCGGCCAGTGCCCCCTTGTTTGTTGATGTACCACATTGTAGTGGTGTTGTCTGTTCTGACCTGTACCACCTTGTTTCTGAACAGATGCAGAAAACCTGAAGTGCTAGAAAAACAGCTCTGAGTTCCAACAGATTGATGTGGAGCAGAGAGATTCCTGAGGGGACCATAATCCCAGGCGGAGAGGTCGCCCATGTGAGCTCCCTCATCCCAAGAGGATGAATCTGTAGTAAGGTCAAGGAGTGGGACAGATGGATGAAAGGCACCCCTGTCTCAGATTGCTCTGATCCTACCACCACTGAAGGGCCTGGATCAGGGTTGAGTCACTGGGATTAATTTGGATAGGATCTCTTCTTTGAGACAGAAAGCTCTCAAATGGAACTGAATGTCCCTCATCTGAAATCTGCTCCTTGCACCACAGCTGTGGAGGCAGCCATGTGCCTAGGAGCTGCAGGAAATGCCTTGCTGGTCGAGAAACCTGCAGAGTGAAGGAGGCGGCCAGGGCCACTAAGGTCCTTACCCTTTCCAGGGAAGGAAGGCTCTGGCCTGCTTTGTATCAGTTCTGCGCCTATAAAGGTGAGTACCTGGACAGGTTCCAAACTGACTTTGGAAGACTGAGAAGAAATCCCAGAGAGGTAAGCAGCTGCTGGGGTAACTAGCAGGTGTGCTTTGACCTGGTCTGGAGACTGACCCACAATGAGCCAGTCGGTCAGGTAGGGAAAAATGGCAATCTTTTGCCTTCTTGGGTGGCGACTGCTACTGCCAGACACTTTGTGAACACCCTTGGGCAGAAGTGAGGCCGAAGGGCATTGCTCTGAACAGATAATGGCCTGAGGGCAGTTCAAATCTGAGGTACTTCGATGGGGCTTCTGATAAGAACATGGAAGTAGGCATCTTTGAGGTCAGGGAGGCTAGCCAGTCTCCTGGCCTTAGGGAGGTAAAATAATTCCCAGTGTCACCATTTGAACTTTGGCTTTAAAGGTGCTTGTTTGAATATCTTAGATCCAGGATAGGCCGCCATCCTCCTGTCTTTTTTGGGGTAAGGAAGTACCTGGGTACAGACCCTTGCCCTGGTGAAGGAGAAACCTTTCTACAGCTCTGAGAGCCAGGAGGGTTGAGACTTCTGTTTCCAAAGCCAGAGTCTCTAAAGGGTTTGTAGGTGGAAAAGATCTGGCTCTCATCTTTGAAATTTCTTGAAGCTGAGAACCAGACCCTGGCTCACTACTTCCAGGACCCACCTGTCTGAAGTTAAGACTGCCAGTCCTGGGCCGAGTGAGCCAACCTGCCTACAGGTAGTGGAAGCCGACCCTGGGCATCCCATCAGGGTGCCTGTTTGGCAGGGGCTTTAGGCTGAGGGGTGGGAGCAGGCCTGCTGGAACCCTGTCTGCCTCTCCCTCTGAAGAACCCCCTCTGTACATAGGCTGAAGAGGAGGGGGCTTGAGTCTGGTAAAAAGCCTGTGAAAAGGCCTACCCCTACCCCTGGTGGGGCTGCCTCTGAGGAGTGGCATGCCGTTCCTTGGCTTGTGCACTCCTGTAAGTGGTTCTATATTCATCCATTTTCTTCATAAAATTCTCTGTCTGCTCCCAAAACAGAGAATTTCCCACCACAGGAAAATCCATAGCCTTAGACTGGGTACCCTGTGACAAAGCAGTACACCTGAGCCAGGCTAATCTCCGAAAAGCCACAGATGTAGCCATGACTCTAGAGGACACATCGTTAGAATCCACTGCAGCATGGAATTGCACCTTAGATGCCTCAATACCATCAAGAGCCACCTGCTCCAGCTCCTTTGCAAGCTGGCCAGGGACCTGTTTGGCTAAGGCCATGACAGTATCCCATCTAGATTTCTGGTATCTTGCAACATAAGCCATATAGTTAGCTTGTCTGAGTCCCAAGGATGCTGCCATGTATTGTTTTTGGCCATGGCATCAATCTTCCTGGAATCCTTGTCAGGAGGATGGAAGCCAGTGGGATATTAGCTTTATCACAGGCTGCAGCCTGAACTACTAACATGACTGCATTGCTGTGAAAGAAAATCTGTATCAGGACCTGACAAGTGTACCTCCTGTCCATCTTTTATCCACAGGAGGCACAGAATTGGGAGCTTTAACATTTTTACTGTTTGTTTTCTAAAGTTTATATAAAGGGATGGACAACCTCCTGGACTCTGGGATATCCATCATCTCCCTTAGTCAGGCTCCTCTTGCTCATCCAAGCCTCCTCTAAAGGAAGCTGGAGGGTCTCAGCAACTTTTTATAAAACAAAAAAATGAGAAGGACTCAGAAAGCCTGGGGAGACTCACCTGAAGGTCTGTCTGGGGAGGCGTCCGGTTCAATGGGCACATCAGACTTTCAAAATCACATTCACACTGATCATAATCCTCATCCCCCTCCTCTGGTTCATAGAACTCTTCTATATCATAATCCTGAGCCACTGGAACCGACCGAACCGACCTTTTGCCAGACAGTGGCGGTTCGGAGGGAACCGGGGACAGGGACTGGACAATCTGTATAGCCCTGGCTATCTCAGCAGCAGTTGGAGAAGGGATTTTGGACTCCAAACCTGCTGATTTTTTAGATTTCTTTGCTGGAACTGGCTCCTCAGAACCAGCTTTTCGTTTGCCCGAGGAAGTCTCGCCTGGTCAGAGGCACTCCCTCCCGATCCGGCTGGCACCGAACGGGCTGTCCATCGGGTCAGCGGACTTTTAGCCTCTCGTTCCTGAGCCTGCCACTCTCTTGTCCAGGGTGGCTGCAGGAAATTTTACAAATCTGGCAGTCTGAATTGAGGGTGGTCAAACCCCAGACAATGAGACACATGTAGTGTGTGGGTCAGCCTTGGCAAGGCTTCCCCCCTAGACACTACAGTGTTGAAACCAGTGGGCCCGGTTTTTCTTTTAGGTTTCTCAGACATGATGCCAGCCTAACCAACCAACTTGCCCTTTGATGGCAGTGCCAGGCAAGACACCCTTATCGGTTCCAAACCGTGTCACGGGTAAATGGAAAAACCGTAATGAAATCCGTTTTTTAGAACCGATGAGAACCAGAACCGCACTCTAAAAAAGCTAAAGGCTTTAAACTTATATTTAAATACAACTCGATCGGTTCAACCGAACAGATAATACTTTACAAGTTCCACACAGAAAAACCTATCTATTACTTACGATTACCATAGACAGAGCCTGAACCGATCGGTTTGCGGTTAAAATGATGAAATCGCGGTTAAATTAAACCGAGAAATAGCGCTTTAAACCGAAGAAATGAACCGAGGAACAGGAGGAATCTCCGGAGCGACTGTTCAGTGAGGCGGAGTAAAGAATCTGACGGTTTCGGTTTGAAACCAGCCAAACAGAGCTTCTGAACCGAGCCTGCGCTCTAAGCTCCATGCTCTGCATGGAAGTTAACTCTTTCACCTCCGGAGCAGTTCTAAGGCTGGGGCAAACTGCAATAGTCATAATATAGCAAGACTTCATGTTGTTTGAAGAGGCCGGGGTCCACGGCCTTGAGAAGGTATCCCCCTGCAGCAAGCCCTGCTGAGGGGGGCGGGCATGAACCAGTCTCAGCTTCGCATTCTCCCTGGAGGCAAACAGATCCACATGAGGCATGTCCCACTGGGAGAACAGATCTTGTACTACCTCCGGCAGCAGAGACCACTCATGGGACGCAGACCCTATCTGGCTTACGGCATCAGCCAGAGTGTTGGAGGCTCCTGCCACATGGATGGCAAGGAGATCCGCCTCCAGGCTGCGCACGAGTGACCAAATGCGGACAGCCTCCCTGCACAGAGGCAAGGAGCAAGTCCCATCCTGGCAGTTTCGGTAGTACATGGTCGTGGTATTGTCCGTCTGGACCTGAACCACTTGACCCCGTAGAAACGGAGCGAAGGCGGTGAGGGCTAGACGAACCGCTCGAAGCTCCAGCAGGTTGATGTGGCATCGGGACTCCTGAGGGGACCAGAGCCCATGTGCTCGGAGCTCCCCCAGATGGCCACCCCAACCCATCAGAGAGGCATCGGTCGATAGAGAGACCGTCGGCTCGGGGTTGGCGAACGGGATGCCCTCCTGCAGATGTGCTGGAACGGTCCACCACTGGAGAGCGTTCCACATCCCCTGGGTCACTGTCACTAGCTGATACAGAGGATCAAAGTGCTGTGACCATAGCTGGCCAGCCCCCACTGAAGGGGACGCATGTACCAACGGTCCCAACGGACCACACTGGTGCAGGCCGCCATGAGGCCCAGGAGGCGCAGGAAGTCCCGGGCAGGGTGCAATTGTCCAACCTCAAATGATTGGGCAAAGGAGGAAAGAATCTTGACCCCGTCCGCCAGGAGACGTGCTCTGGCTCGTAGAGAGTCAAGCTCTGCCCCGATGAATTGTATCACCTGCTTTGGCACGAGTTCCGACTTGGCCTCGTTGATGAGGAGGCCAGATCTCTGGACCGCTCCACCTCCATTCTAGAGGCGGCTGCAATCAGCCAGTCATCTAGGTATGGGTACACCCAGACCCTTCGGCGCCGCAGGAATGCTGTCACCACTGCCATGCATTTGGTGAAGACCCTGGGAGCTAGGGAAAGGCCAAAGGGCATGGCCCGGAACTCGTAGAGGGATCCCTCTGCCCTGAAGCAGAGGAATCTCTGGTGGGACGGACGGATAGGGACATGAAAGAACGGGCCTGGAGGTCCAGAGAACAGAACCACACGCCTCGTTCCAAGGATGGGATTATATGAGCCAGAGTGACCATCCTGAAGGTCTGAGACCTTAGGAACCTGTTCAGGTCATGCAGGTCTAGAATGGGGCACAAGCCCCCTGTCGTTTGGGACCAAGAAGTACCTGGACACAAACCCCGGGTCTGGTGGATCTTCTGCCACCTTCCTGCTGACCTCTTTTTCGAGGAGCAGGGCAATATTGGCTCGGTGAGCCAACAGAGAGGCTGTGGACCCCGTAGCCCGCCGAGGGGCGACTGCTTGGAAGGGCGGGCCTGCTCGAACTCCAGGGGCAGGCCCTTTCCTACCACCTCCAACACCCAGCGGTCCATGGTGATAGCGGACCAGGTGGAAAGGAAGTAGCGGAGCCGTCTCCCCATGGGGGGAACCCGGGGGGAGTTACGAGGCTGGGGGCGACACCTCTCAAACCATCACTGGGCAGGCTTGGAGGAGGGACCGGCCGAGGGACGTCCTGGGCCTTTTCCTCCCTGCTTCCTGTTAGAGGAAGCTGCTGGCTTGGCTTTGGGGTGCCAAGCGCGAGCCTGCTGGCCCTGATGCTGGTGCTGTTGGGCCGGACGTGCTGCAGGCGCAGAAGGGCGAAAGGACTTATGTTGTTGATGCCGGCCCTTGTCCTTCTGGGCAGAGGTGACAGAGTCCAGAGTGGCATTGGACATATAGATCCGCTGGAAGGGACCTTCCACTCCAGGTCCGAAGAGGTCAGTCCCAAGGAAGGGGACATCCGCCAGTTTATGCTGGGTATCCGCCGTGAAGGTGCCAAGGGAGGATGCAGCGTACACCCTCCACCCGGCATAGTCCAGCTTTTTGGACTCCTTGTCGGGGGGCATATCCACATCCCTAGCATTCCCGGAACGCCGGAAAATGCTGTCGGTGACCAACCCCTCGGCGGAGGGGTGTTCCGAAAAACCGGACAAAGAGCCGGTAGGGACCGCATACTTCCTGGCCATCCTGCCCGAAGGCGCAGGACAGGAAACCGGCCACTGCCAAAGCTCCAAGGCTGGGCCAACAATGGCTTCAGCCACCGGAAAGGCCTCCGTAGGCGAATCCCCTCGGTCCAGTAAATCCGTTAGGGGATACTTGGCCCGCGTGGATACGGGCTCGAGCTGCATCCAGGTGGACTCCAAGATGAGCCGGAGCAGACCCATAAAGGACGATGGGCTCTCGTCCATCGACTAGCCCCCAGAGGACTCCTGGTCAATGGGCCTGGAGAACAGGGAGGAGTCGTCGTCCGACTCGAGGAGTCCACGAAAGCTGCCTGGGGCCTGAGCCATCCTCCACCTGCCGAGGATAGTCGGGAGTGAGGGTGACCGACAACTTGTGGGGCAGACCCTGACGCGACCGAGTCTCCTTGGTCGGCGCCCCCGATTTCGGTTGTGGAGGCGGAGGTTCCACCACAATCGGTGGGGCAGCTGGTTTCAGCTGAACAACTGGCCCAGGCTTGGGCACCTCGACTACAGCGAGGGTTGTTTCGGTCATTTGGGTGACAGCCACTTGATGGCGGAGCAGGCGGCAGGCGTCCAGCTTGTTCCCGGACAGAAGTAACTGCTGCCACAGTAGGTCCTGCGTAAATAGGCATTAATTTGCACGAGCTTCTCCTCTTCCGAGGAGGAAGGCGAGGCAGTGGCAGTGCTGCTTACTTGGATGCTGAGACCGACACTGCCCAATGTCAGGGATCGGCTGGACTGGGCGAGGTCAGGGACCGAGACCCTCGGTGTTTCCGAGGACGGGTCTGGGAAGGAGCAGGGGACACCCGTTCTTCAATCAGCTCGGAAGCCTTGACCGGGGACTCTGGCACGGGAGGCGCAGGCAAGTCCTCAGTCTCCACCAGGGGAACTGGTGAAGAAGGGTTGTCGGCTTCACCAGTCGACAACCCGTCCGACGGGTCGAGAAAAATCTTGACCGCGTCGACGGGTGTCTCGGCGGGCTGACCTGACGGGGACACCGTGAAGCCAGCAGCCTTAGCCGCAACCTGGACCGAAGTCATGTGTCGACTGTCCGGGGAAGGGGACCTCTCCCGTTCCCACGAATGCCGATGGTGGGACTTACTTTTTGAATCCTTCTTTTTGGACCGAGAAGAATGTCCCGATGGCCCCTCTCCCTTCGTGGAAAGGGACTGGCAAAGCTACTTAAATGAAGCTGTGTAGGAGGATCCCAAGGAGAGCGGGATAAATGTTGCGACCGAGGAAGAAGAAGATGCGGCCTGAGCCGCCTCGTCCTCGAGGGCGATCATCTGCTCGAGCTGCTCAGCTGAGCCAGCTGCCGGACAACACTCAACAGGCCTCCTCTGACTTCACCGGTGGGTAGCGCTTCTCGGGGCGCCCAAGCTGTAACCGGGCAGCACGGTCTTCCAGGATGTTGGCCGAAAACGAACAGCATAACTCGCAGGCCTGCAGGTCATGGTCTAGGCCGAGGCAGTAGATGCACATGGAGTGCGAATCCGTCCTGGACATTTTCTGCCCACATGGGCACCGCCGAAAACCGGGAGTCGATTTGTCCATCGCATCCACGAGGGAGTAATTTGACCGAAATCTTTAGAATCCAGTCTATACGCAGAGCGTTAAGGAGGGAACCTGAGCTTCCAAGCGGTAAGGAAGATCTGGCGTCATGGGGCAGAGCTGAGAGTTTTACCACCCGGGTGGGTGGGAGGAGCCAGCTTAAAGAAAAAATTACTCACCTTAGTAATGTTTCTTTTAATGGAGTCTTGCTGTATTCTGACAATAGCAGTGAGTCCCAACCTTCGAACTGCCCCAGAGATGAAAGAGTTAACTTTCCATGCCAGGCATGGAACGCTGAGCTCGAGCTCGGTTGAGACTCACTCTGTTGCTGTCTGAACTCAAACCGTCAGATCTTTATGAGCTAAACTCACTGAGGTCCTGTGTGGAAGCTGTAAACCTACACTAGCCAACTGGCTACTAAACACAATAACAATTTTTTTGGTCCCAAAACAAAGACTCAAGTCAGTAAACCCAAAAAATGAAATAAACACAACACCCACTCACCCAAAGAAAGAGGGCGATAATAAAAAAGGTGGGGCACCTCCTTAGTGCCAACACTGCTACTGCCCACCCACATCCTAAAAACAAAGGTTCTGAGAGGGGAAGGCGGGGGGGGAGGTCAGAATACAGCAAGACTCCATTAGAAGAAACAACATTACTAAGGTGAGTGTTTTTTTCTTCAAAAAACATGAAATCTTGCTGTATTCTGACAATAGCAGACTACCAAGCAGTACCTCCATGGAAGAGGGACAGAACCTACTTAGGAAATAGGCTCTGAAGCACAGCTGTGCCAAACCGAGCATCACTCCTAGGGTGGATATCCAGAGAGTAATGCTTGGTAAAAGTGTGAACTGTTTTCCAGGTAGCTGCTTGACATATCTCTAAGATAGGGATATCCCTGGCAGCAGCCAGGGAAGCAACTGTACCTCTGGTAGAGTGAGCCCTCAGGCCTGAGGGTGGAATCTTACCTAGTTTTTCATAGCAAAATTGAATGCAAGAGACTGCAGTCCACTGCAGCATGGAATTGCACCTTGAATGCCTCAATACCATCGGCAGCCACCTGCTCCAGCTCCTTGGCAAGCTGGCCAGGGACCTGTTTTGCTAAAGCCATGACAGTGTCCCATCTGGATTTCTGATACCTAGCTGTATAGGCCATATAATTGGCCTGCCTGAGTCCCAAGGATGCTGCTATGTACAGTTTCTTTGCCATGGCATTAATCCTCCTGGAGTCCTTGTCTGGGGGGGTGTGAAGCCAAGGGAATATTAGCCTTATCACAGGCTGCAGCCTGCACTACCCCAACATGGCTGCATTGTTGTGTAAGGAACTCCGTATCTGAGCCTGACAGAGTATACCTCTTGTCCATTCTTTTATCCACAGGAGGTATAGTATTAGGAGTCATTAAAATCTTAAATGTCTGTTTCCCAAAAGATTTGTGTAAGGGAATAGACAGCCTCCTAGACTCTGGGATATCCATCATTTCCACAGTCAGGCTCTTCCTGGTCATCCATAGCTTCTTCCATGGGAAGCTGAAGGGTTTCGGCCACTTTCTTATAAAACATTTAATGGGAGGGGGACTCAGAAAGCCTAAGAGGAGACACTCCTGAAGGTCTGTCTGGGGATATGTCCGGGTCAATGGGCACATCCAGACTTTCAAAACCACATTCACTTTCCTCATACTCCTCTTCCTCCTCCTCCTCCGGTTCATAATATTCCTCTAAATCATAATCTTGAACCGGTGGAACCGGACGAACCAAGCGCCTTCCTGATGGTGCCGGTTCGGTCGGAACCGGGGAAAGCAACTGCACAATTTTGATCGCTTTGGCTATTTCATCAGCAGTTGGAGAAGAAACTTTTGGATCCACACCAACTGATTTTTCCCTTCTTGTTCTCTTAGCCGGAACAGACTCTCGGGATCGGTTCTCCTTTTGCCCGAAGAAGTTTCGCCCTGGTCAGAGGGCACTCCTTCTGGTTCGGTTTGAACCGAACCGGGCTGGCCATCTGGGTCAGCGGACTTTTTGGCCTCCCTTTCCCTGAGCCTACCAACTCTCTTCTCTAGGGTAGCTGCAGGAAAATTTTTACAAATCTGGCAGTCTGCATTGAGGTGGTCAAACCCCAGACAATAAACACAGGTGGCGTAGGGGTTAGCCTTAGCAAAGACTTCCCCACACACACTACAGTGTTGAAACCCAGTGGGCCTGGTTTTTCTTTTGGGTTTCTCAGACATGGTGCCAGTCCTAACAAAACTTACGGGTCGTGGAAAAAATCGTAATAAAATCCGTTTTTTTTAGAACCGATAAGAACCGTTAACCACACTCTAAAAGTAGAAATTAAGATTTTTTAACCACTTGATCGGTTCAAACCAAACCGATGAACCGTTTACAAGTTCCACACAGAATAGAAAACAATATAAACCTATCTAGTACTCACGAATACCACAGACAGAGACTGAACTGACAGGTTGAGGTTTAAATTCGGTCGAAAACCGAGAAAAGTGGTACTTTAACCGACAAATTGAACCAAGCAAAGGAGAACTCTCCGGAGCGACTGTTCAGTGAGGCGGAGTAAAGAATCTGACAGTTTGAGTTCAAACAGCAACAGACAGAGTCTCAACCGAGCGCGAGCTCAGCGTTTCCTTGCCTGGCATGGAAAGTTGACTCTCATCTCTGGGGCAGTTCGATGGTTGGGACTCACTGCTATTGTCAGAATACAGCAAGACTTCATGTTGTTTGAAGACCTTCCCGCAAGATTTAAAGTGGCAAGGAAACTGCCAGACAGTGTGGATGAACAACATATCCACGTCCCTAGAAAAACAGTTTTCCAAGTGAGAAACTTGAGTTCTGAAGAAAACATAGGTTTGAAAGAAGGCTGCATAAGCCGACTTATACATATGTTCAGGTCACATGCAGAGGTAGGTTCCCTATGTGGGGAATGAACATGCAACAACCCCTTGAAAAACTTTTTGAAAATTGGATGTGCAGCCAGAGAAGATGCCTTCCCCTGCTGAAAGATAAGCAGAGACAGCAGAAAATACAGGTTACTCACCTGTAACAGGAGTTCTAGGAGCAGTATATGTTGTTCATCCACACTTACTGGCAGGTTCCTTGCCACTATAAATCTTGCCGGAAGGTCTTCAAGCTGGCTCCTCCCACCCACCTGGGTGGTAAAACTCTCATCTCCACCCCATGACTCCAGATCTAGCCCGTTGAAAGCCAGGTTGCGCGTCGAAGCCAGGAAGGTCAGGTGGGTTGTGTGGATGAACAACATATACCACTCCTAGAACTCCTGTTACAGGTGAGTAACCTGTATTTCTAGGGACGTGGATATGTTGTTCAATCCACACTTACTTGTAGACTCCAAGCACTTCTCTGGGAGGAGGGAGGCAAGGCGCGCACCCCCTACTTGGGAAATAAGGACTGGAGAACCGAGGTCCCAAAACCAGCATCCCGGCGTGACTCAAGGTCGATGTGGTAGTGAGTAATGAAGGTGTGTGCTGACTTCCAGGTAGCAGCCCTGCAGATTTCCTGGATAGGGACATCCCTGGAAGCAGCGGTATGGTGAGTAGAATGAGCTCTTATCCCTTTGGGAGGCTCTATGCCAGTCAACCTATAGCAGAGATCTATGCAGGAGGTGACCCACCTGCCTATCGTCCGCTTGGCTGCAGGTCTGCCAGGTGCGGCTTCAGTGTAGGTGACAAACAGCTGGCGAACCTCTCCCTGAACTTCAGCCGTCCACTCCTTATAGTAAGAGAGCGCTCTTCTAGGGTGCCGAGTATGGAGCCCATATATTCGGCCTCCAAGGTGTAACTAGGGTAGAACACCGGCAGTGTTAACACCTGGTTCAGGTGAAACTCCGACACCACCTTCGGAAGGAATTTCGGGTGGGGGCGCAAGACAACCTTGTCCCTGTGGAAGACCAGATAAGGAGACTCGATGGAAAGCGCCTGGAGCTCTCCCATCCTTCTGGCTGACATGATAGCCACCAAGAAGGCGGTCTTCCACAACAGGTGAGAGATATCGCACCGGTGCATCGGTTCGAATGGCTTGCCCATGAGCTTAGCCAATATCAGCAGTAGATCCCACGGAGGTGGAGGTTCTCGCACCAGAGGGGATATGTGATCAAGGCCTTTGAAAAAGCGCCCGACCACCTTCTCCTGCGCCACCGACTGCTTCCCAGCCCACACCCGTAAGCAGAGATACTGCCAGGTGCACCTTAAGGGTCGTCGACCGAAGCCCTAGCTGAGAAAGGGACCACAGGCAGTCCAGAATGCTAGCCAAAGAACAGGAAGAAGGGTCCAACCCCTTATCCTGACACCAAATTGAGAATCGCTTCCATTTGAAGGCATAGCATTTTCTGGTCGACTCCTTATGGGATGCCTCAACAAGGCTGAGGACCTTGTTGGAAAGATTCAAGGCCTGGAACTCTAGTCGCTCAGGAAACAGGCCGTCAAGTGCAGGGATTGAAGGTCCAGGTGGAGTACCTTCCCCTTGTTGACTAGATCAGGTCCGGGCAGGCTGGAAGCCGCCTCGGTAGCCTGGAGCTGAGGCTGAGGAGATCTGGATAACAGAACTGGCGGGGCCAGTCAGGGGCTACCAGAATCACCTGTGCCTTGTATCTCTTGGCCTTGAGAAGCACTTTGTGGATCAAGGGAAATGGAGGGAAGGCGCAGAAGAGGCCCAGGGTCCACGGCCTCGAGAAGGCATCCTCCTGCAGTGAGTCCTGCTGAGGGAGTCGGGCATGAAACAGCCTCAGCTTCGCATTCTCGCTGGAGGCAAACAGGTCCACCTGAGGAGTACCCCAGTGGGAGAACAGATCTAGTACTACCTCCGGCAGGAGAGACCACTCGTGAGATGCAGCGCCTATCTGGCTGAGGGCATTGGCCAGAGTGTTGGAGGCTCCTGCCACATGGATGGCAAGGAGATCTGCCTCCAGGCTGATCACGAGAGAAAGTGCGGAGAGCCTCCTTGCACAGAGATAAGGAGTGCGTCCCGCCCTGACGGTTTAGGTAGCACATGGTCGTGATGTTGTCCGTCTGGACCTGGACCACTTGACCCCGTACAAACGGAGCGAAGGCGGTGAGGGCTAGTTGGACCACTCGAAGCTCCAGCAGGTTGATGTGGCATAGAGACTCCTGAGGGGACCAGAGTCCGTGAGCTCTGAGCTCAGGGCGGACAAATGGGATATCCTCCTGCAGATGAGCTGGAACGAGCCACCACTGGAGGCCGCCCCACATCTCCTGGGTCACTGTCACTGGCTGGTCCAGAGGACCGGAGCGCTGTGACCACTGGCAGGCCAGCCCCCATTATAGGGGAAGCATATGACAGCGGGCCCAATGGACCACGCTGGTGCAGGCCGCCATGAGGCCCAGAAGTCGTAGGAAATCCCGGGCAGGGTGCAACTGCCCAACCAGAAATGACTGGGCAAATGAGGAAAGGACCTTGGCCTTGTCCGCCCGGGAGCCGTGCTCTGGCTTGTAGATAGTCTAGCTCTGCCCTGATGAAGAGAATCACCTGCGATGCCACAAGTTCCGATTTGGCCTCGTTGATGAGGAGGCCAATCTGAGAGCAGACCTGGAGGGCCACATCTCTGGACTGCTCCACCTCCAATCTGGAGGGGGCTGCAATCAGCCAGTCGTCCAGGTAAGGGTACACCCAGACCCTTCGGCACCGCAGGAATGCTGTCACCACTGCCATGCATTTGATGAGGACCCTGGGAGCTGGACAGAGGCCAAAGGGCATGGCCCGGAACTCGTAAAGGGATCCCTCTGCCCTGAAGCGGAGGAATGGCTGGTGAGACAGACGGATTGGGATGTGAAAGAATGTATTCTGAAGGTCCAGAGAACAGAACCACACGCCTCCGTTCCAAGGATGGAATGATCTGAGCCAGAATGACCATCCTGAAGGTGCAAAACCTTAGGAACTTGTTCAGGTCATGTAGGTCGAGAATGGAGCGCCAGACCCCCTTCCGTTTTGGGACCAGGAAGTAGCTGGGCACAAACCCTGGGTCTGAAGGAGGGTCCGCCACCTCCTTGATCACCTCCATCTGGAGGAGCAGGGCAATGTCGGCTCGATGAGCCAACAGAGAGGCTGCAGAATCCGTAGACCCCGTAGGGCGACAGCTAGACAGGGTGGGGACTGCTCGAACACCCAGCAGTCTGTGGTGATGGAGGGAACCCAGAGAGGAGCGACAAGGTTGGGGGCGACACCCCTCAGCCTGTCACTGGACAGGCTTGGAGGAAGGGCCGGCCGAGGAGCCGCCTGGACCTTTCCCTCCCCGCTTCCTGCTGGAGGAAGCAGCAGGCTTGGCTTTGGGGTGCCAAGTGCGAGCCTGCTGGCCCTGATGCTGGTGTTGCTGGGTCGGACGTGCTGCAGGGGCTGAAGGACAAAAGGGCTTACACTGCTGCTGGCGGCCTTTGTCCTTCTGGGCAGACGTGACCGAGTCCAAGGTGGCGCTGGACTTCTGGATCCACTGAAGATGACCCTCCATCCCGGGACCGAACAAGTCAGTACCCAGGAAGGGAACGTCTGCCAGCTTGTGCTGGGTATCTGCCGTAAAGGTGGAGATCCGCAGCCAAACTCTGCGGCGCATGGCCACTGCGGCCACTACTGACTGGGCACACGAGTCAGCGATGTCCAAGGAAATTTAGAGCTGCTGTTTGGCCAACGCCCTTCCCTGATCCCGCACCTGTTTGACCTTCGTTTGAAGGTCAGCCGGGAGATGAGGAATCACCTCATCCAGGAAGCCCGAAAGGGTGTGAGAAAAGTGTGCCGTCAGGACGGCCAAGCTAGCCTGACGAAGGCCTAGGGAGGAAGCAGCATAGACTTTCCTCCCGTAGTAGTCCAATTTCTTGGACTCCTTATCGGGTGGCTTGTCCACATCCCGAGCGTTCCCGGAATGCCGAAAAACGCTGTCGGTCACTAACCCCTCCGCAGAGGGGTGCTCCGAGAAACTGGAGAGTGAACCGGTAGGGACAGCATACTTCCGAGCCATCCTGGTCGAAGGTGCTGGACAAGAAGCTGGCCGCTGCCACAGCTCCAGGGCTGGGCCAGCAATGGCTTCGGCCACCGGGAAAGCCTCCGTAGGGGAAACCCCTCGGTCCAGTATCTCCGTGAGGGGATACTTGGCCCGTTTTGAAACGGGTTTGAGCTTCATCCTAGTAGATTCTGAGATGAGTCGAAGCATTCCAAGGAACAAGGATGGGCTCTCGTCCACCGACTGACCCCCAGTGGACTCCAAGTCAAGCGGCCTGGAGAACAAGGAGTCGTCGTCGGCAGCAATCAGCTGCCGAGCGCCTGAGCCACCCTCCACATGCTGAGGTCGATTGGGAGTGTGGGTGACTGACAACCTACGGGGCAAACCCTGACCTGACCGAGAATCCTTGGTCGGGGCCCCAGTCTTCGGTTGTGGAGGCAGAGGTTCCACCACAATGGGTGGCGCACCCGGTTTCGCCCAAACAACCGGTGCCGGCTTCAGCCCCTCTACCACTATGAGGCATTGTTTCAGCCGCTCCGGTAACAGCCACTTAATGGCCCGAGAAGGTGACAGAGCCGGCTTATTCCCAAACAATAAGGGCTGCTGCCACATTAAATCCTCATAGCTCTGACACAACTTGCGCTGGAGTCTATCCTCCGAGGAGGACGACGAGGATGAGCGGCACCGCCGCTTTCCATGGTGCCGAGACAGAGACCGCTGACATTGGTGGGACTGGCTGAACCTGGAAGAGGTCCGAGACTGGGTCAGAGAGGGGGCGGGGGAAACCCGCTCCTCCCTCAGTTCAGGGACCTTAACCGGGGACTCCGGCACAGACAAGTCCTCAGTTTCCACCGGGGGAACCGGTGAAGAAGGGTTGTCGGCTTCTCCAGTCAACAAACCGTCAGACAGGTCGAGAAAAATCTTGACCGCGTCGATGGGTGTCTCGGCTGGCTGACCTGACTGGGATACCGTGAAGCCAGCAGCCTTAGCCGCAACCTTGACCTAAGTCGAGTGTCGACTATCCGGGGAAGGGGACCTCTCCCACGGACGTTCGACGATGGGACTTACCTTTGGAGTCCTACTTTTTGGACCAAGAGGAATGTCCCAATGGCCCTTCTCCCTTGGTGGAGAGGGATTGGCAAAGCTCCTTAAAAGAAGCTGTATAGGAAGAGCCCAAGGAGAGCGGGATAAATGGCGTGACCAAAGATGATGATGATGATGCGGCCTGGGCCACCTCCTCCTCGAGGGCGATCATCTGCTCCAGCTGTTCTGCCGAGCCCGCCGCCACGGATACCACCCAACGGGCCTCCTTCGACTTGACCAGAGGATAACGTTTTTCAGGTCGCCCCAAGAGCAATCAGGCAGCGCGGTCCGAAGCCAAAAAGGATTTGCAAAACTCACAGGCCTGTGAGTCATGGCAGAGTCCTAGGCAGTAAACGCACGTGGAGTGCGGATCGGTCCGGGACATCTTCTGCCTGCAGGGGCACCAACGAAATCAGAGAGTCGATTTGTCCATCACAGCCGCGAGGGAAAAGGAAGACTGAAGTCTTTTAAACTTCAGAATGAGTTTCGAGTGTGGATCCAGGCCTAAAATGCAGAGCGCTAAGGAGGGAACCTGAGCTTCCAAGCGGTAAGGAAGATCTGGTGTCATGGGGCGGAGCCGAGAGTTTTTTTTTTTTTACCACCCGGGTGGGTAGGAGAAGCCAGCTTGAAGACCTTCCGGCAAGATTTCAAGCAGCAAGGAACCTGCCAGTAAGTGTGGATTGAACAACATATCCACGTCCCTAGAAGGTGTACCTCCAGGGTAGATGGCTGTAAATGCAGACACTGAAGGTGAACCAGATAGTCCAGAAGCTCTAGTACTGCAGATTGCTGGTGGATCCAAATCCATCTGTGCACACCAGATGGAAAATCTTTTCGATTTAGAGGAATAGGTTTTTCTGGTAGCAGGCTTTCTGGCACCTTTAAGAATATCCAGGACAGACTGAGACAGTTGTAAATCTGCATATTATAGGTCTTCAAGAGCTAAGCCCTGAGGTGAAGGGACTGAAGATTGGGGTACATTATCCTGCCCCGAGAGGATGTCAGCAGGTTGTACCTCCTGGGTAGAGAAATCGGTTTGGTCACTGACAGTGACAACAGCTTCGAGTACCATGACTGTCTGGCCCAGTCTGGGGCTATGAGAATCACTGTGGCAGACTGAGACCTCAGCTGGACCAGGACTCTGGCTATCAGAAGAAAGGAAGGAAAAGCATAAAGGAACCTGTTTGACCAGTCCAGAAGGAGAGCATCCAGTGGCACTGAGCCCTGGAGTGGAGGCCTGCAACAATACAGAGATAACTGGTGATTGTGTGCACAGCAGGGAGGATCTTGTTTCCCCGTTTGTTGACGTAGTACATGGTGGTGGTATTGTCTGTCATGACCTGCATCACCTTGCCCTGCAAGAGACTGGCAAACTCCTGAGTAGCCAAGAGCACTGCTCTGAGCTCCAGAAGATTGATGTGCAAGAGAAACTCCTGAGGGGGCCACGTACCATGTGCTATGTGATCACCAGGTGGGCACCCCAGCCCAGGAGAGAAGCATCCATTGTCAGCACCAGAGAGGGTACCTGATGGAGAAAGGGAACTCCCACTCTGAGGTTGTCTATCTCCTGCCACCACTGAAGAGTTAACAGAAGGGTGGGAGACACCGGAATCAGTTTGGACAGAGAATCCTTTTTCTGAGACCAGAAGTACCTGAGGCAGAACTGAATGTCCCTCATCTGGAACCTGGCTCCCAGGACCACAGCTGTGGTGGAGGCCATGTGTCCTAGAAGCTGTAAAAAGTCCGTTGCTGGCCGAGGAACTCGAACCTGAAAGGATTTTGCCAATTCTATGAGGGTCTGTGCCCTTGCAGAAGGCAAAAAGGCCCTTGCCTGAATGGTATTCAGCTCTGCCCCTATAAAGTCTAGTATCTGTACTGGGATTAAGACAGACTTTTGATGATTTACCAAAAAACCCAGAGGGCGAAAAGTATCCTGAGTGAGTTTTAGGGCTTCTGTGACCTGCTGGGGGGATTGACCCACTAACAGCCAGTTGTCCAGCTAGGGGTAAACTGAAACCCCTTGCCTACTGAGGAATGCCACCACTACTGCCAGACATTTTGTAAACACTCTTGGTGCAGATGTCAGGTCGAAGGGCATAGCCCTGAATTGGTAGTGGCCTGAAGGCAGTCGAAATCTGAGATATTTTCTGTGAGACTGTCTGATGGGGATGTGAAAGTAAGTCTTTTAGGTCTAGGGATGCCAGCCAGTCCCCTTGCTTGAGAGTAGGTAGAATGGTAGCCAGGGTTGTCATTTTGAATTTTGGCTTTGTAAGATGCCTGTTCAGGAATCTGAGATACAGAATGGGCAGCCACTCCCCATTTTTCTTTGGTGCCCAGAAGTACCTCGAGTACAGTCCTTTTCCCCCCTGTGCTGCAGTGGCACAGGTTCCACTGCTCTTGCCTGAAGAAGTGTGGAAACCTCTGCCTCCAGTTGGACTGTTTCTGCAGTGCTGGAAGGTCTGAAATTTCTTGCTGACAGATTTGGAGGCACCTTGAAAGTGAGGGCAAGTCCCTGACCCACCATCTCCAGGACCCATTTGTCTGAAGTGATGGAAAGCCAAGCCTGGAGACAGCAGGTCAGCCTGCCCCCAACAGGGTAAGGGGAGGCGGCCCGAACAGAGCTTTCAGGGTGGCTGTTTCGCTGGGGTAGCAGACTGGGAGGTGGAGGCGGTCCTGCCAGCATCCCTCCTGCCCCTCCCTCTACAGAACCCCCTGGGTTGCTGGTAAGAGGGAAAAGCTTGGGCCTGGGGTAAGGTCTGCCCCTGCCCTGCTGCTTCTGAAGAGTGGCAGCTTTCCCTTTTGCTGAAGCACTCCTGTATGCCACTCTGTACTCATTCATTTTTCTTCATATATGCCTCAGTCTGTTCCCCAACAGAGAGTTATGGACAAGTGGAAAATCCATGGCATTATTCTGCATGTCCTAGAACAGGTTAGTACACCTGAGCCAGAAAAAACACCTGAGGGATACAGCAGAAGCCATAGCCCTGGAAGCTGCATCACTGGACTCCACAGCCATGTGGAACTGGGACTTAGATGCTTGTACCCCCCCTTACTGACCAGCTCCTGAAGGTCAGCAGGAAGCTCAGGAGGGGTCTTTTTAGCTAGTTGTTAGACAGCCTCCCAAAGGGACTTTTGATACCTGGAGGCATAAGCCATATAGGAGGCTTACCTGATACCCAAGGAAGATGCCAGGTACCCCTTCTTGGCAAGAGAATCCACCTTCCTGGAATCCTTGTTGGGGAGTGAGAGGCCAGAGGAATGCCAGCCTTCTCACAGGCTGCAGTTTGAACTACCCCTACATGGCTACAATGACTAGCTAAAAAGTCAGTACCATTGCCAGCCAGAAGGTACTTCCTGCCCGTCTTATCTAAAGGAGGGAGAGAACTAGGGGTTTGGAGGATCTTTAAAGTCTGCTTCTTAAGGAACTTATGAATGGGAATTGAAAGTCCCTGGGATACAGGAAGATCCATCATCTCCTTGTAATCCTCTTCCTCATCATCCTCCTGCCTGGCCTCTTGTACAGAGAGCTGCAGGGTCTCAGCCACCTGCCTCACAAAAGCAAAATGGGAGGTAGCCTCAGACACAGGTCTAAGAGGGGATTCATACTGAATATGGTCAGGGGAGACCTCAGGGTCAATGAGTTCCCCTTCATCCTGTTCCTCCTCCTCCTGATATTCAGAAAAGTAATACTGCTCAGGATCAATGTGTCCTGAAGGAGTTGAACCGGTATCCGGAACCGCTGGCTGCCCAGATGCTACCTGCGGTGGTTCGCCTAAACCAGATTGCAAAGACTGCACTATTTGGATGGCCTTTGCATTCTCATCCGATAGTTGGAACCGAGACCGATTACTTCGCGGTTCCGAACCGGAGCGTTTGGCTTTCTTCGATGGTGCGGGTTCAGAAGTAGACTCCGAACGTCGTTTACCTGTTGACGGTTCACCCTGGCTTGAAGGGTCAGTTGTAGGATCCGAAGGTTCAGTAGAACCAGAACCGGCCTCAGTAGTCTTGTCCATTTTTTCCTTCAGTTTACCGAGGCACCTGTCTAAAGTAGACTGAGGGAAATTCTTACAAATATCACAGTCTGTTTGTAAGTGGTTAAAACCCAAACAATACAGACAAAACCAAATGTGGATCAGCTTTTGCAAATTGCTCCCCACACTCAGTACAATGCTGAAACTCAGTGGGACCGTTTTTTCTCTTGGGTTTCTGTGACACAACCCTAAAATTTGGAGCTTAACCCAGTGGCTTAGTTAGGCCGGTTAAGCAAGAATCAAATACCTACTTTAGCCATAGTGGCCTAGTTAAGCCAGGATAAAGAATAGAAAAAAAATCAGAAAATTACCCCTGAAGGCTTAGTTAGGCCGGGTAACAGAGAAGACAAAGTCTGAACCGGCCAACCGCTTTAGCTACTAAAAATGAACCGAGCCCCCGGTTCTGGTCAGGACTTTGCACCGGTATCCCAATAGAGTGAAAGTTTAGAGAAAAAGAGAAATTTAGAAGTTCGGTCCCCTCATGATCACGGAACAGATCGGAAACCGAATACTTACCCAACCTAGGAAACGTGAACTATACCGAAGACAACGGTTTGAGAACGTACTAAAATTAAAACAACAAAGCGGTTTGAAATAAACCGACGAAACTCAGCTAGACCGAAAGCAGCGAGGAGAAATCTCAGAGGCGTTTTCACTTATGCGTGGAGTAAAGAATCTGATCAGTTACTAGAACATACTGAGAACAGTGGTTTGAAAACCGAGCTCGAGCTCAACGTTCTATGTATTGGCAAAGAGTTTAACTCTTGGTTCTCCGGGGCAGTTGAACTGGTCGGTGTAACTGCATATTGTCAGAATACAGCAAGACTTCATGTTGTTTGAATCGGGAGGAGTTGGAGAAGTCACTCTGGGGGACTCACTTTTGCAATGCTTAAAATCTGTAGCCTTCTACCCAAATTTGATGCCCTGCAATTATTTGCACACCAACACAACCCTGATGTTAATAGAATAAAAGGACTGCTCACCACAGACTTTACATAAAGTGCTTCATTTTATTTCAGGTGCCATGTACAAGGCCCTGACGCGTTTCGGAACCGAGTTCCTTCATCAAAGAGTCTAATGTAACAAAAAGGCCTAAGCCTTTTATACCACAGAGATAACATCATTAATCAGCGTCAGGAAAAGTGCAATAAATACTTATGCATTGAAACAATTGAAACTACTAGTGTATAGTGCCACACAGTGGTTAAAAAACAGTATAACGTCTTCACATAACAAATAATTGACATATCTATTGATTTATGTACAATTAAAAAACCTGTACGTTCAGAATATGTAGACTATTTTCGGAGACCCTTTGTTTCTAAATTAAGATCCTATATCAAAGACATAGAGGAAATATTAAGACTATTAGCTGATCTAAAGGTAGATCCAAATGCATATTTGATTACTATAGATGTTGAATCCCTTTATTCTAATATTCCACAGGAAGAAGCCTGAGATAGCTTGGCTTATTATTTGAACTCAGGAGAAACAGAGGAGGGAGCCTGCACAGAACTGCTTCTTAAATTGTCTGAATTTGTTCTTAATTTCAATGCGTTTTCTTTTCTGAATCAATATTATTTGCAGGTTAAAGGGATGGCTATGGGGGCTACTTTTGCCCCAGTGTAGCTAATTTATATATGGGAAAATGGGAAGACACTTTAGTCAGAAATGCAGACAACAATCCCTTTTTTTGGAAATTAAATAAGTACGGTCGCTTTATTGATGATATACTCATCATTTGGATTGCTGACCTTAATTAATTTGATTCTTTAGTCTCTTTTCTACATGAATCTAATCCTCATTTACGTTTTACATACCAGGCTAGCCAGAAAAGCATTTATTTTTTGGATCTGGAAATCAGAAAAGGAGACAACAACACAATACATACAGATATTTACAGAAAGTCCTGTGAGAGAAATACCTTACTGCTAGCATCTAGTTGTCACCTTCGACATTTAGTAAAAAATATCCCAAAAGGACAATTTCACCGGATTAAGAGAAATTACAGTGAGGAGAGAGATTTTCAAAAGGCAACTACAGATCTGGAAACAAGATTCAAGGAGAGAGGATATCAGAACCAACACATCCAGCAGGTACACAAAGTAGCAGCAGCTATGAATAGAGAACATACATTGATACAAAGACCTAAACAGGACACAAATCAGATTTTGAATTTTGTTAGTACATACTCTATACATTCAAATAGTATCTCTGATATTATTTTATCTAACTGGAATATTTTGAAAGCATATTTATACCCGCAGTGCATATCATGATAGGCCTCCAAGAATGACATACAGAAGACTGAGTACTCTTAGAGATCAGCTAGTGCATAGCAGACAGACACTACCAATGAGGGAAACTTGGCTTAAACCAAGTGTAGGCTGTTTTAGATGTGGAAAATGTAGCATTTGTACCAGTATACAGCCAAATAAAGAATTTACACGTGCAAATGTAAATAATCAGAAAAAAATATTAGATCAGAGAACTGATAACTTGTGATACTAGTGGAGTGATATATATGGCTACCTGTACCTGTAGAGCATTTTATATAGGAAAGACAAAGAGACAGCTCAAACAGAGTAGCAGAACATACGAGAGCCATTGGACACAGGGATTTAAGCTATGCTACAGCACAACACATTGTGAACAGTAAAGACGAGAAGAAAAAATTACTCACCTTAGTAATGTTGTTTCTTCTAATGGAGTCTTGCTACATTATGACAAGTGCAGTTTGTACCACCACTAGAACTGCTCAGGAGGTGAAAAGTTAACCGATGCAGAGCATGGAGCTTAAGCCTTGAGCTTCGGTTAAGGAAACTCTGTTAGGGTGGTTTCAAACCCGAAACCGTCAGATCTTCTAGAGCAAAAACTCACTAAGGTTCTGTGTGGAAGCTGTAACCTATACTAGCCAACTGGCTACTAACATATTCAGACATTTTCCTGGTCCCAACACTAAGACTCAAGTCAGTGGACCAGAAAAATAAGATAAAATAGCTAAATAAACACAACACCCAAACATGAAAGAGGGCATCAATAAATGCCAACAGTGGACTGCCCACCCCATACCCAAAGTAGAAGTTCTGAGAGGGGCAGGCTGGGGAGGAGGTCATAATATAGCAAGACTCCATTAGAAGAAACATTACTAAGGTGAGTAATTTTTCTTCAAACAACATGAAGTCTTGCTATATTATAAACAATGCTGAACTACAAGCAGTACCTCCATGGAGGAGGACAGAGACACCTACTTAGGGAATAGGCTCTGAAGAATGGCTGTGCTAAACCGAGCATCCCTCCTGGCCTGAATATCCAGGGTGTAATGCTTGGTGAAAGTGTGTACAGTTTTCCAAGTAGCTGCTTGACATATCTCCAAGATAGGGATGTCTCTAGCAGCAGCTAGAGATGCAGCTGTACCTCTGGTAGTGTGAGCCCTCAGGCCTGAGGGGGGGAACCTTACCCAGCTTTTGATAGCAAAATTGGATACAAGAGACGATCCACCTGGCAATGGATCTCTTAGTGGCAGGTCTCCCTTTCCCAACCTCACCATAAGTGAGAAACGGAGGGAGTCAAACCTGTGACCCTCGGTACGCTCTATGTAGTAACTTAGGCCCCCCTTAACATCTAGGCTGTGCAGCCTCCTCTCACCAGAGGAGGAATGGTCAGTGAAGAACACTGGAAGTGAAATAGATTTGTTAAGGTGGAAATCTGAAACCACCTTAGGCAAAAACTTCCTGTTAGTCCTGAGGACTACTTTATCCCTGTGAAAGGAAATAAAGTCAGTCTCTACTGATAAAGCTTGTAACTCACTTATGCCTGGCAGAAGTGATGGCTACCAGAAATACAGTTTTCCAAGTCAATACTTAAGCTCTGGCCAAGACAGAGGCTCAAAGGGGGTTGCATCAGCTGAGCAATGCATACATTAAGATCCCAAGCCGGGCAGGTCCCTGAATGGAGGATTGGTAATAGCAATCCTTTAAAAACTTGAAAATACAGGGTGAGCAGAAAGAGAAGAGGGCTTCCTGCTGAAATGAAGGCAGAGACAGCTGCCAAGTGCACTTTCAGGTAGCTGGTCTCAGTCCCAAAGAATTAAGATGGACCATATAGTCCAATACAGTGGGTAGATCAGCAGATTCTGGGAAATATGCTTCCCAGAACACCATATGGAAAACCTCTTCCACTTGGAGTTATAGGTAGCCCTGGTGGAAGGCTTCCTAGCAGCCTTCAGGATTTCGAGAACACTTTGAGAAAGTTGTAGATCAGCAAACTCTAACTGCTCAAGAGCCAAGCCTTGAGGTTGAGGGATTTGAGATTCGGATACCAAACTCTCCCCTGAGCACAGGTTAACAGATTGTGGTTCCTGGGGAGACACAGGGGAAGATGGACTGCTAAGGACAGAAGGAGTGGGTACCAGGGCTGCCTGGCCCAGTCTGGAGCAATCAGGATCATTTTGCAGGGCTGAGACCTGAGTTTGACTAGTACTTTGAACAGGAGAGGGAAGGGGAAGGCATAAAGAACTTCCCTTCCCAATCGAGGAGAAAGGCATCCAGGGGACTGAGGCCCAACACTGGGGCCTGCAACAAAACAGTGAAGTTGATGATTGTCTGGGCTGCAAAAGATCTACCTGAGGAGTGCCCCATCTGGCAAACACTATCCCCAGTACTAGGGGATCCAGTGACCATTCGTGATGGCCTGGGAAATCCTGCTGAGACATCTGCCAGGACATTGTCCTTGCCTGGGAGGTGAACTGCTATGAGGGAAGTGTTCAGGGAATAAGCCAGAGACCACAACTTCATCGCCTCGGTGCACAAGGGTCAAGACCGGGTGCCCCTTGTTTGTTGATGTACCACATTGTAGTGGTGTTGTCTGTCCTGACCTGTACCACCTTGTTCTGAACAGATGCAGAAAAACCTGAAGTGCTAGAAAAACAGCTCTGAGTTCCAACAGATTGAGGTGGAGCAGAGATTCCTGAGGGGACCATAACCCTGGGTGGAGAGGTCGCCCATGTGAGCCCCCATCCCAAGAGGATGAATCTGTAGTAAGGGTCAAGGTGGGACAGATGGATGAAAGGCACCCCTGTCTCAGATTGCTCTGATCCTGCCACCACTGAAGGGCCTGGATCAGGGTTGAGTCACTGGGATTAACTTGGATAGGGAATCTCTTCTTTGAGACAGAAAACTCTCAAATGGAACTGAATGTCCCTCATCTGAAATCTTGCTCCTTACACTACAGCTGTGGAGGCAGCCATGTGTCCTAGGAGCTGCAGGAAACCTTGCTGGTTAAGAGACCTGCAGAGTGAAGGACGAGGCCAGGGCCACTAAGGTCCTTACCCTTTCCAAGGGAAGGAAGGCTCTGGCCTGCTTTGTGTCCAGTTCTGCGCCTATAAGGTGAGTACCTGGACAGGTTCAAAACTGACTTTGGAAGATTGAAAGAAAGCCCAGAGAGGTAAGCAGCTGCTGGGTAACTAGCAGGTGTGCTTTGACCTGGTCTGGAGACTGACCCACAATGAGCCAGTCGCTCCAGGTAGGGAAAATGGCAATCTTTGCCTTCTTAGATGAGCAACTGCTACTGCCAGACATTTTGTGAACACCCTTGGGGCAGAAGTGAGGTCAAGGGCATTGCTCTGAACTGATAATGGCCTGAGGGCAGTTCAATCTGAGGTACTTTCGATGGGAGCTTCTGATAAGAACATGGAAGTAGGCATCCTTGAGGTCCAGGGAGGCTAGCCAGTCCCCTGGCCTTAGGGAGGTAAAATCATTCCTAGTGTCACCATTTTGAACTTTGGTTTTAAAAGGTGCTTGTTTAGATATCTTAGATCAGGATAGGCCGCCACTCTCCTGTCTTTTTTGGGGTAAGGAAGTACCTGGAGTACAGACCCTTGCCCTGGTATAGGGGAGAAACCCTTTCTACAGCCCTGAGAGCCAGGAGGGTTGAGACTTCTGTTTCCAAAGCAAGAGTCTTTAAAGGGTTTGCAGGAGGAAAAGATCTGGTTCTCATCTTTGGAAATTTTTTGAAGCTGAGAACCAGACCCTGGCTCACTACTTCCAGGACCCACCTGTCTGAAGTTAAAGACTCCCAGTCCTGGACGAAGTAAGCCAGCCTGCCCCCTACAGGTAATGGAGAGCCGACCCTGGGCATCCCATCAGGGTGCCTGTTTGGCAGGGGCTTTAGGCTGAGGGGTGGGAGCAGGCCTGCTCGTCCCCATCTGCCTCTCCCTCTGAGAACCCCCTCTGTGCATAGGCTGAAGAGGAGGGAAGCCTGGGTCTGGTAAAGGCCTGTGAAAGGCCTGCCCCTACCCCTCTTGAGGCTGCCTCTGAGGAAGCGGCTTGCCGTTCCTTGGCTTATGCCCTCCTATAAGTGGTTCTATATTCATCCATTTCTTCATATAATTCTCTGTCTGCTCCCCAAACAGAGAATTTTCCACCACAGGAAAATCCATAACCTTAGACTGGGTATCCTGTGACAAAGTAGTACACCTGAGCCAAGCCAATCTCGAAAAGCCACAGATGTAGCCATGACTCTAGAGGATACATCGTTAGAATCCACTGCAGCATGGAATTGCACCTTAGATGCCTCAATACCATCAAGAGCCACCTGCTCCAGCTCCTTTGCAAGCTGGCCAGGGACCTGTTTGGCTAAAGCCATGACAGTATCCCATCTAGATTTCTGGTATCTTGCAACATAAGCCATATAGTTTGCTTGTCTGAGTCCCAAGGATGCTGCCATGTATTGTTTTTTGGCCATGGCATCAATCTTCCTGGAGTCCTTGTCGGGAGGGTGTGAAGCCAGGGGAATATTAGCTTTATCACAGGCTGCAGCCTGAACTACCCCAACATGACTGCATTGCTGTGAAAGAAAATCTGTATCAGGACCTGACAAAGTGTACCTCCTGTCCATCTTTTTATCTACAGGAGGCACAGAATTAGGAGCTTTTAAAATTTTTATTGTTTGTTTCCTAAAGATTTATGCAAAGGGATGGACAATCTCCTGGACTCTGGGATATCCATGATCTCTACATAGTCAGGCTCCTCTTGCTCATCCAAAGCCTCCTCTAAAAAGCTGGAGGGTCTCAGCAACTTTTATAAAACAAAAATGAGAAGGGGACTCAGAAAGCCTAAGGGAGATTCACCTAAAGGTCTGTCTGGGGAGATGTCCGGTTCAATGGGCACATCCAGACTTTCAAAGTCACATTCACACCGATCATAATCCTCCTCCCCCTCCTCTGGTTCATAAAACTCTTCTATATCATATTCCTGAACCGTTGGAACCGACCTTTTGCCAGACAATGGCGGTTCGGAGGGAACTAGGGACAAAGACTGGACAATCTGTATTGCCCTGGCTATCTCTGCAGCAGTTGGAGAAAGAATTTTGGACCAAACCTGCTGATTTTAGTTTTCTTTGCTGGAACTGGCTCCTCAGGCCAGCTTTTCGTTCTTGTGAGGAAGTCTAGCCCTGGTCAGAAGGCACTCCCTCCGGTTCGGTTGGCACCGAACCGGGCTGGCCATCGGGTCAGCGGACTTTTGGCCTCCCTTTCCTGAGCCTACCAACTCTCTTCTCTAGGGTAGCTGCAGGAAAATTTTACAAATCTGGCAGTCTGCATTGAGGTGGTCAAACCCCAGACAATAGACACATGTAGTGTGTGGATCAGCCTTAGCAAAGGCTTCCCACACACTACAGTGCTGAAACCCAGTGGGCAGTTTTTCTTTTGGGTTTCTCAGCGACAGTGATGCCAGCCTAACCAACAAACTTGCCCTTTTTATGGCCGTGCAAACAAGACACCCTTATCGGTTCCAAACCGTGTCACGAGCGTGGAAAAACACGTAATGAAATCCGGTTTTTTAGGACCGATAAGAACCGGGGACCGCACTCTAACAAGCCTTAAAAGGCTTTAAAACTAAGTTTTAGTACAATTCGATCGGTTCAAACCGAACCGATAACAATTTACAAGTTCCACAGAAAAAAACCTATCTATTACTTACAATACCATAGACAGAGCTTGAACCGATCGGTTTGCGGTTAAAATAATTAAATCGCGGTTAAATTCAACCGAGAAATAGCGTTTTAAACCGAGGAAATGAACCGAGCAACAGGAGGAATCTCCGGAGCGACTGTTCAGTGAGGCGGAGTAAAGAATCTGACGGTTTCGGTTTGAAACCACCCTAACAGAGCTTCTTAACCGAGCTCGCGCTCTAAGCTCCATGCTCTGCATGGAAGTTAACTCTTTCACCTCCGGAGCAGTTCTAGTGGTGGGACAAACTGCACTTGTCATAATATAGCAAGACTTCATGTTGTTTGAAATAAAATGTTTTTTCATTTCAAGTGATTGAGAAGGTGTTCAGAAATCCAAGAGGTGGTGATTTTGTGAATTACATTTTAGAAAGAGAGGGATTTTGGATAAACACCTTGAATGCTTACAAAACACCAGGACTGAATGACAAATTTGAGATAACCCCTTTTCCTAGAAGAAAATATAAGCATCTTTTTTGAACCATAAACTTATCTTTACTTCTGAACTGACAGTCTGTTTTAGCATGTCTATAAATATAAAATATATGAGTGGAAATATTGAATGTTAGACATTAACATCATTTATAGGTAGATTTAATGTATAAAAGTAAGTATGTATAAAGATGTTTACTAAGATGTTTTTTAATGTTTTCTTCTATATTTTAATGAACAGCAGTGTAATCAATGGAGCATACTGGGACTCCTGGTCTTAGCACTTCAGCTCATTCTGCTACCTTGGCAGGTTCTGCCATCAGCACATACAGGTTTTTTAATTGTACATAAATCAATAGATATGTCAATTATTTGTTATGTGAAGACGTTATATTGTTTTTTAACCACTGTGTGGCACTATATACTAGTAGTTTCAATTGTTTCACTGTATAAGTATTTACTGCACTTTGCCGGACGCTGCTTAATGATGTCATCATCTCTATGGTATAAAAGGCTTAGGCCTTTTTGTTACATTAGACCCTTTTGAAGAAGGAACTCGTTCTGAACGCGTCAGGGCCTTGCACATGGCACCTGAAATAAAATGAAGCACTTTATGTAAAGTCTGTGGTGAGCAGTCCTTTATTCTATTAAAATAGTGGGATTTGTTTGGTTCTTGATTGCATTATATATCCCTGCACCTGTTTCCATGTGCAACCTCTCTTTTGCCTTTTTACAACCCTGATGTTCTTGTGACTGTAGAAACCTGGCTCACTCAAAAATACCCAACAGTGCAATTACCCTACCAGGATATAACTTATTCAAATCGAGAGGACCACTAAAAGAGGCGGTGGATGTGCAGTTTACCTCAAAGACTCTCTCCTGGGGCACCGTGTTCAACCTCCACCTCGGTCTCTACCGCCCAGATACTACCCATCAGAATTCTACTGGGGCTCACAGCAAGGCACCGACTATTGCTGCTCTACAACCCTCCCGAGGATCAAGGTAAAGGTCTCAACTCCATCCTTGACCTTGTCCGTTCCCAACCACCAGGCACAGAGATAATCCTAATGGGCTATTTTAACATAAATTGGCTTGAATCAGATACGGATGGCTATAAGGATGCCATCTCAGCTGCCAACCTTGCCCAGCTGGTTGTCTCCCCCACTAGACTCAACTATAAGACTGGGACAAGCACCCTCCTAGACTGGATACTGACCAGCCATCCATCCCGCATCTCAAAAGTCTCTGTTCTCCCAGATACGCTAAGTGACAACTCCCCAGTCGCCTGTGAATGGTTTAACAAATTCAGCCCACCACAACCCAAACTAATAAACAGCAGAATCTTTCCGCGTGGTCAAGTGAAGCACCTCAAATCACATCTTAGACAACAAGACTGGTCACCTATCTTCTATGTATCGGATGTCAACTCTGTGCTTGACTTCTTCATCAGCTCCTTCAATGCTGCCTGTGACGTCTACGCCCCCTTCAAAAAGAGAAAAGTAAAAGGCCGTAGCAATCCATGGCTCACTGCTGATCTCCTAACATTGCTGAAAGCTAGGACCACCTCTGGTTTTAGGCTCAGGCAACTGGTAGGCAAGAAGTATACAAAACTACAAATGTGCCTAAAATGACTGCACCAAAGAAATCGCCTAAAGAAAAGTAACCATTACAAAGATGCCCTCACAAGCACCTAGGGAAAGGGGAAGTCCTTCTGGAATAATCTCAAGGAAGTTACAGGGAAACTGCCCAAAACATCATCTTCAATGTTGGACGTGGATGGGACTATAACTCTTAACCCTTCCACTATAGCTAACATGTTCAATAATGCATTCACTGACCTCAGTAGTGTTCTTCCTCCAGACTTCTTTGATGAAGACCTCCCTCCTGTACCCTCCTCCACCTCCCCACCCCCTTTATCAAATCGACCCCCTTTTTACTTCAGAGCAGTCATGACACATGAAGTCAATAGATACGTCAGTAAAGCAATTGCTGGATCTAGAATAAGTGGCGACTCACTCGACCTCAAACTGCTGTCCCTTACTCTTGATGAAGTGCTATCCCTCTAACTTGGATTTTCAACCTTTCCCTCACCCTAGGCCAGTTCCCCGACAGATGGAAATCTGCCACCGTGACACCAGTTCACAAGATTGGGGATAAAGCTCTTCATGGAAACTATAGGCCTATATCCATACTATCCCCCTCTCTAAGGCCATTGAAAGTCTGGTATCTGACCAGCTAATGGAATATCTGGACAAGTACAACATCCTTTGTAAACAACAGCATGGTTTCAGAAAAGGCCACAGCACCACATCTGCCCTCCTTGAATTCACAGGAGCAATTCACAAGTCGCTGGACAATAATTACCTCACTGGTTCGGTCTTCATAGACCTGACCAAGGCTTTTGACACCATCCATCATCAAATACTCCTCACAGAACTGTTGAAAGCTGGCCTCTCCCTTGAGTCTACAACTTGGTTTAAGAGCTGCCTGGAAAACCGTTCCCAAAGAGTGAAAATTGCTGATGTCCTCTCAGATGCTAGACCTGTACCTCAGGAGACCCCTAGGATCCATTCTCGGCCACGCTCTTCAGCCTGTTTTTGAACAATCTTCCACAATCCTGTCCGAACAAATCTTACTCTATGCTGACAATGCTGTCATTCATAACACCCAACAGGACTTCACCTACTCCAAAACAAGCTTCAGAAGGGCTTCACCTCCATTAAAACATGGTTTAGTAGTCAAAAGCTGGTTCTCAACTATAAGAAAACCAAGTCAGTGCTTTTCTGTGGCTCCCACAACAAACACAGGCTTCACCCCTTAATATTACAAACTGCCTTGGTGCTGTCCTCGAACAGGTTCACTCCTTTAAATATCTGAGAATCCATAGACAGCAACCTATCCTATGGCATCCACATAGCATCATCAAAGCTGCAAACACAAGCATTGGTCTCCTCTACAGGCACAGGCAATGCCTTACCTTGGATGCCTTAAGGATAGCAGTTCAGAGCTCGGTGGTCTCGCTTATCGACTATGGTCTGATTATTTACGGCTCTGCAACTGACACAGCCCTCAGGCACTTATCCATGGCGCTAAACAAAGCCTGCCAACACATCACAGGATCCCACCGTCTCACCCATATGTGTGACCTCTATGCCCAAACACGGTGGCTCCAGTTATCAAACCATATGAAGTACCAAACTTGTCTAATGGCTAAGAAAATGATGCTACATCTTGCCCGCCCCTCCCCCAGTCCAAATTCTTCTCCATACAGCACGCAACCCACACCTCACCAGGGCTTCAGAAAATCAAATGCTACACATTCCTCGGAGCCACACCACACTGGGGCAAAGATCCTTTGTGCATCGAGCTCCTAGCTGGATTAATGAACTCAACAAAGACATCTCCTCTCTGCAAAAGCTAGGCCCGTTCAAAGCCAACCTTTGCCTCCAGTAGCTGCCTCTAGCTCCTACGACTGTCCCTCATAATCAGATCTCCCCCCTAGCACTTCTACTCTTACCCCCTCTCCCTCATCCTAAAGCCTACCCTCCCATTTTTGGCCCTACCCCCCCAAAGCACTTTTTTGAGGCCTGACAAATGCCCACGGCTGCACCACTCTTTTTGTGTCCATTCCAAGCCTCAGGTACCTCTGTCTACCCTGCCCCCTCTGGTACCCACTTTCCCCAAATGTGATGCATCTTAGCTGCTAAGAAATGTCTGTACACCATTTCTGCATTGTTACTCAACTCTATGTAATGTTTGTTTTGTACCTCAATTGACGTGGAACCTTTTGTAAAAGAGCATTGGCTCAAAGGTACTTGTAATCCTAGACTCTAAATAAATAAATAAAATGCAATACAACAAATTCTCCTATTTTTGAGGAAAAAACAATTTTGAAAGATATACTGATTGAAAATGGCAGTCGAACTGTAGCATGCTCCACGAGGTCCAACGTGCGAGGTCAATGGCAGGAAAGAACTGGAGGGAAGAGTGTGGGGAGAATCTTCTGTATGGTGTCTGGCCGACACTGGTCATGTGACATTGGGGGCGATCCTGCTATATACTGCTAGCTAAAGTTTTCCGTGGTCCTAGCACCTGGTGGCTCAGTCCTAACGGTCATTACCTACTGCAAGAGCCCTCTCAAGTAAGATCCCTTTATTCACTAATTATTTGCAGTAATTTGTGGCTGTGATCTATAATATTGTACAAAATTAAATGTGAAGTAACATATGCTTTTACAGATCTAGTAAGTTCCTGTGTGACTGAACTGAATGTGCACTATGACTCAAATACTATGGCGCATAGTATCCTAAAGAAAATCTTTCTGAATAAAGTTTTAAATGAATTAAATTATAAGGAGGTCGCGTTTGCTTTTTTCACTGTCAGCAGTGATGCATGCTTTGTTTTCTGGAAATTTCCTGTTAAATAAGCTTGTTTTATATAGGCTTTCACAGACCTGCTTCACTAATGAGAGTTGACAGGGACAAAAGTAGTAACAGATACCATCCTTAACACAGTGTGTGTGTCACGACTGGTTTATACACATTAATTTGTTTAGTTTGTATATAACAGTGTTTTATGACATAGACCTGGCTAAAAGGGTACAATAATCACGGAGTAATAAAGTTAGCCACGCCTCAGATGAAGAAGTGTGATATCCCAAAGCACTGAGGCAAGACATGTGTGGAGCTTTAACTGGTCATTGTGACTTATGTTTCATCAAGTGATATTTTTTGTAAGTATTATGAAGTCTATTTAAGTAAAATACTCTTTCACTGAATTTTCAAATCTGGAGTGCTGGTTCTTTATTTTTCGTACTTGCTTATATTTTTCAGCACATGCTCTTTAATGTGAGCACTGCTTTCTGTGGATCATTTTTACTGCTCCTGCACTACCCTAGCCTCATCACTTGCCAAGTCATTCGTCCCCAGGTGGACAATGACGTCTAGCTCACCCTCCCATTCTACTGCCCCAGTGATCCTTAAGATGTGTTGTCCACTCCCCTAAGCCATGGCAATGGGTAGGCACTTGACCTCCCTCACTCCCTCCCCCCCAAGTCTACCCGCCTGATGATCATGTCCTCCACCAGGAGTTGCTTCTTCCTCCTTGGGGTGTCCACCGTGGAAGACCCCCCACATCCTCCTTGATTACCACTGCAGATGCCTCTCTGGGACAGTCCCTCCTTCCAGAGCAGCATAGGAGTTATGGAGTGGAACAGTAGGAGGAATGTCTCTCTCCCCACCACCCTCACCCTTCCGAGCCCACCGTCTACAGCCACTCCCCTTCCTTGGCAACTGCTGAGGTAGCGGAGGTGGACTTAGTGGTTCCTGGGTGGGGAAGGAGGTCCCCTGAATCCCAGCCAACTTGGCCTAGAGTCGAGCAACCCTCCCTCAGCCCAGAGAGGTGACTGCAGATGGGATGCACCAGCTGCCCAGAAAGTGTCCAAGGCTGGCCACCCCACTGCTCCCATCATGTGTAAGTGTCCTTCCTGGTTTAGGGTATTGGCTTGTCTCTCTCCTCTCGTAGAAAAACACTCTTGCATAGTTGCCTTTGCACCCTGCAGATGTTTCTACGTGTTCCGGTGAACCCCCCTTCCTGCCTCCCCAGGAAGTATCAATCTCAAGTCAATCACCCCCTAGAGCCTATAAAAGTGGAGCTAGCCCCGGATGGGTGGTGGGGTGTGTATGTGTCCCCTCTTCCCCTTACACCCCTTTGCTCCTGTAAGCCAAACACCCTGTAGTAATTAAAATTTTTTTTTTTTTTTTTTAGAAGGCACTAAGCCGCTCTCAGCTCCACCTCCTAATTAAACACCGATTCACGGGGCTTAATGAATCTACTCACCCCAAGATTAAGCTCCTGACCTTGTTTCCCCCTACATCACCTGTTACAATTGAAAGCCCAAGATTCAAGGTAACCCTGTCACTGCCACCTAGTTTCAAATTGCCTCAACCACTGCTTACAGATCTTTTCTCCCACTTACCCTGCTATTTTCAATAGGAAGTGAAGTATAAATAAATATTAATATACCTTTAAGGTACAGCTAGGTGATCTGGAGTGTAAGCTGAGGGAACAAGTGGCAGGTCTGGAGGCAGCTCCAAATGTTCTAGAGTATGGCCCTGTTCTGTTAGTTACAGAACCCAAGCATCTGTAGTGAGTTCTCTCCACTCCTCTGGGAGGAGGGAAAAATTACGCCCTACCACCACCTTCTGATTCAGTGTTTTTTGGGGTTTTTTTGGGGGAATCATGCAGAAGCAGATCCGCAATCAGGACCACATCTCCACCTCTGGGGATTTGGGATGTGCACCTGTGGTGGAGGCTGGGGTTGTCAAAGCTAACCCCTTTCTGCTTTACCCTGTCTGGCCTGGGTTTGTGAGAGGACCTCGAAGGGACCTCTGCCTACTTCTGGGTTGTGTGCGACAGAGGGAGTGAACGGACCTTAAGTGTCCTACCCGAGGCTTGTAGGTCATTGAGGATATCCTGCACATCTGCCTCAAAGAGCTTGTATCCTCTTAAAGGGCATTCAAAATGGACTGAACATCAGTAGCAAATCCTGATACCCTTAACCAAGAATGCCTTCTGAGGCAGATGCCAGCCACAGCTGCACTGGCTGGAAGCATACGAAATGTTGCAGGTAGACTTTAAAGGTGTTTACCTATGTCAGCCTCAGTCTGACACCCTTGAGCATTTCCTGTCTGAGGAACCTCTGAAAGAGCTTGAGCTGCAGCTTTAGCTTTTGAGGATATTCTTGCATTTGACCATATGGGGCAGGTAATTTGCTATCCTAAGGCCCAAACTGGCAGAGGCAAAGGTTCTGTTTCCCATGAGATCCAGTTTTCACAACTCTTTATGTGGGGGGACAGAACTGAAATGCTCAGACACCTTAGACCTATCATGGTCTGCCTTTATCACCACTGAATCAACCTCAGGTTGGCCTGTGAAAAAGGGCTTTCCTAAGGTGACTTGGTATAGCTTGCCTGTCCTGCCTTCTTGGGCATAGCATCCCCAAGTGCAACCACTAGAGGAGGAATGATGAGGGGTAGAGATTCTGGAATGTCTAGAAACTCCACTATATTTCTCCTACTAACATCCTCCTCCTCCTCCTCCTCAGTATCAAACCCCACTGCAGCCTGGAGCTGCATCATAGCGAGGCATTCCAATATAGGGTTAAACTGCAAACCCAGGCACAGGGCTACTGCGGTGTCAAATAGGAGCCCAGCCTGAAAGTTCAAACAGTAAAAGGGTGAAACCGCACTACTGAGATACAAGAAGCACCAGTGGTCTGGAGTAACTGTTAAATACTGTTTTATTACAAATGGTGCTAGCAAGGGCTAGCAGTGGTTTACAGATTGTTCTGCACTTTTACCTTTGAAGCACCATTTGAAAAAAGCTATATTTGACAATTACTCCACACGACTGGTGCATCTCCTTGCATCTCCGTGAGTGCAGTTTCACCCTTTTACTGTTTCATCATAGTGAAGAAATAGGGGTCTTCAGGAGGGGACCTCAGGGTATACAACGTGGAGTCCTCACTCATGGAAGAAATGGTGGAGCCAGAGTAGCCAGACCTCTCAGGGGGGCTCTCTTCCCTATCCTACTCCTCATATAGAGGAATGAGGTCAACATTGAACTCCTGCTCCTTGTCAACGGGCTCTTAAAGATCAGAGAAGGGAGAGAAGACGTCAACATCCTGGGGTGTATAGAGCACACTGGTCCAGCATGCGTCGACTAGGGGGACTGGTCTCTGTGGTCCAGTCGTCATCATGCCTGGTGTAGGAGGAGGAGGTAGAAGGTGCTGCATAATCTCTGCGAAGGAGGAGAACACCGCCTGAATGTCGATGGTGGTCTGCACAGTAGTAGCGCCTTGCGTCCTTGACAGGGGTGACTGCAACTTTGACGTCGACAGGCCATCGTCAGCTGACATAGGTCCGACGGAGTTCACTGCCAGTCGACCTTGAGGCTTCTGAGGTCTGAGCAGCAGGGCTTGCTGCATCGACGAGCCATCACCGACCATGGAAGGTCCAGCAGAACTCAGTGCCAGAGTCGGCCTTGAAGGTACTGAGGCCTGGGCAGCATCGACGCCAAACAAATTGGTAACCAGGAGTGAGATCACAATAAAGTCGAGTGCTGGAAAACAGTGTAGTAGAAATAAATGAGAACCGCACTCCAGGTTTAGTAAGAAATTAAACCACTTTACTTGTTATAGAAAGAAATAGCTTCACAGCAATTCATCGAGTACATTTTGGAGCCACATACCTAGATAACAAACAGCCCAGCGCTTCGAGGCCTCAGGGACCTCTTCGTCAGGGGCATCGATGCCAAAGCTGTCAGCTCTGCTGCAGCAGTCGGCACTAAGGGATGCAGCAACCAGGAGTGCACCCAGGGGTTTTATCATTACTCTGTTCAATCTTCCAGTGACCATGGTTTCCTGAAGTCTTTTCCCAGGACCTGGAGGACTGCGAACCTCAGGAATTGGCCAGTGATGGGGCGGAGCTCATTCACTGGAACTCCCTCTCCATTCTGGCTACCTGTTGCTCAAGAAGGAAGGTCTTCAGGGGCTTTTGACAGAATTGCCGGGTAGCTTGGTTAACCTTCAGGCAAATCCCGCAGGCCTTAATATCGTGGCCTGGTCTGAGAGAGCAAACACAGATGATGTGCTCATCGCTGGAGTAGAATTTTCTACCACACTCGCAGTAATTTAAAAGTTTAGTAGCATCTTTTGTCCTTGACATACATGACGACGCCAATCATTTTGACAATAAAGTGCTAGTTAACTAGGATGAGAAAAATAATAAACAATGAAAATTCTGCTGGTAGAATGTTATGACAAAGTCTCCATGGAATCCGACAAGTATGGTCAACGGCAGGAAAAGAACTGAGGAGGGAGCAGGGCCACCCATGTATATATACAGTGGGACGTCGACGTCTAACGTCGTTGTGAGCAACCTCTAGTACACTGCTAGCAAAAGGTTCCCATGTGGTTCTAGTGCTTGGCAGCTTTAGTTCCATAGGTGAGGCCTGGTGAAAGATATCCTCAAAGAAAATCTTGTTTACACAGTGAACAAAATTAATAATATAAAATACATAACTGCTGGGATGCCTCAAGGCAGGAGACCAGTACAGCATGGGAAGTAATCCTGCTATTTTAAAAGATCCTATACAGACTCCACATGGAGTTCTGTGTGCAGTTCTGGTCCTCCAGTACAAAAAGAGCATTGAAGCAGTCAACAAAGTATAACACAGGCAACCAAAAGAAAAAATTACTCACCTTAGTAATGTTGTTTCTTCTAATGGAGTCTTGCTATATTGTAGACATTAGCAGTTTGATCCAGCTCTAGAACTGCCCGGAGTGAAATGGTTAAAACCATTCCAAAATAGAATTTTGGCACGAGCAGCTCTATCTGTGTCATTTCAAACTTGAACTGTCAGATCTTTACTAGCCAAACTCACTGAAGGTCTGTGTGGAAGCTGTAACCTACACTCAGCCAAATGGCTACCAATAATAACAACCATTGACTGTCCCAACACCCAAGACTCAAGTCAGGGGACCAGAAGAAAAATTACTCACCTTAGCAATGTTGTTTCTTCTAATGGAGTCTTGCTATATTATAGACATTAGCAGTTTGTTCCAGCTCTAGAACTGCCCCGGAGTGAAATGGTTAAAACCATTCCAAAATAGAATTTTGGCACGAGAGCAGCTCTATCTGTGTCATTTCAAACTTGAACTGTCAGATCTTTACGAGCCAAACTCACTAAGGTCTGTGTGGAAGCTGTAACCTACACTAGGCAAATGGCTACCTAAATAATAACAACCATTGATGGTCCCAAGACTCAAGTCAGGGGACCAGAAATACTAACATCATTCTAATAATATGAAAATGGAACATAAGTATAATAAAACACACACACGCGTACACATACACACCGCCAAAGTCCCAAAGGGGACAAAATGCTAACAGGACATAAGTAGTGCCCACACTAAGTTGCCCGCACCCCACCTAGTAGAGGTTCTGAGAGGGGCAGGTTGGGGGGAAGGTCTATAATATAGCAAGACTCCATTAGAAGAAACAACATTACTAAGGTGAGTAATTTTTTCTTCAAACAATATGAAGTCTTGCTATATTATAGACATTAGCAGAATACACAGCAGTACCTACATGGAGGAGGGGCAGAACCTACTTAGGGAATAGGCTCTGAAGAACAGCTGTGCCAAACCGAGCATCTCTCCTGGCCTGGACATCCAGGGAGTAATGCTTGGTAAAAGTGTGTACCGTTTTCCAAGTAGCAGCCTGGCAAATCTCTAATAAAGGGATATCTCTGGCAGCAGCTAGAGACGCAGCTGTACCCCTGGTAGAATGAGCCCTCAAACCGGGGGGGGCTCTGCCCACTTTCTGATAACAAAATTGGATACAAGAGACAATCCACCTGGCTATTGATCTCTTAGTGGCAGGCTTGCCTTTCCCAGCTTCACCATAGGTAAGGAAAGGTTGGAGGATTCAACTCGACCTTTGGTACGCCTATATAATAACTAAGAGCTCTCTAACATCCAGGTTGTAACCTCCTCTCACCAAGAGGAGTGATCAGTGAAAATACTGGAAGGGAGATAGATTGATTAAGATGGAAATCTGAAACCACCTTAGGCAAAACTTCCTATTAGTCCTAAGGACTACCTTATCCCTGTGGAAAGAAATAAAGTCAGTCTCCACTGACAAGGCTTGCAATTCACTTATGCGTCTGGCAGAAGTGATAGCCACTAGAAAAACAGTTTTCCAAGTTAGGTACTTAAGCTCTGCAGAAGACAGAGGTTCAAAAGGGGGTTGCATTAACTGGGCAATGCAAACATTAAGGTCCTAAGCAGGGGCCGGTTCCCGAAAGGGAGGATTAGTATGGAGTAATCCCTTAAATAACTTGGAAAACACAGGATGAGAGGAAAGAGGGGATGACTTTCCTGCTGACACAAAAGCAGACACAGCTACCAGATGAACTCTCAGGGTAGCTGGTCTGAGACCCAAGGAATTAAGATGTACCATGTAATCTAACAAAAAGGGCAATTCAGCAGATTCTGGGGAAATATTTTTCCCAGCACACCAAATGGAAAACCTTTTCCATTTAAAACTATAAGTAGTTCTAGTGGAAGGCTTTCTGGAAGCCTTTAGGATCTCAAGAACACCCTGAGAGAGGTGTAAATCAGCAACTCTAACTCCTCAAGAGCCAGGCCTTGAGGTTGAGGGATTTGAGGTCCGGATACCAAACCCTTCCTGGGCACAAGTCAACAGACTGTGATTCCTGGGGAGGCACAGGGAAGATGGACTGTCAGAGACAGAAGGAGTGGGTACCAGGGCTGCCTGGCCTAATCCGGGCAATCAGAATCACCCTGCAAGGCTGAGATCTGATTTTGACTAGTACTTTGAATAGGAGGAAAGGGGAAGCATAGAGGAACTTCCCTCCCAATCCAGAAGAAGGGCATCCAGAGGAACTGAGCCCAGCACTGGAGGCCTGCAACAGAACAGAGGAAGTTTATGATTGTCTGGGGCTGCAAAAGATCTATCTGAGGGATGCCCCACCTGGCAAAATCTATCCCCAGCACTTGAGGATCCAGGGACCATCGTGATGGTCCTGGGAAATCCTGCTGAGGGCATCCGCTAGGACATTGTCCTTCCCTGGAAGATGAACTGCTATGAGGGAAGTGTTCTAGGAATAGGCCAGAGACCACAACTTCATTGCCTCGGTGCACAAGGTCAAGAACGAAAGTGCCCCTGTTTGTTGATGTACCACATTGTTGTGGTGTTGTCTGTTCTGACTTGTATCACCTTGTCGCTGACAGATGCAGAAAAAGCTTGAAGAGCTAAAAAGACAGCTCTGAGTTCCAGCAAATTGATGTGGAGCAGAGATTCCTGGGGGACCAGACTCTTGAGTGGAAAGGTCGCCCATGTGGGCTCCCCAACCCAGAAGGGAAGCATCTGTAGTGAGAGTCAAGTCGTGAGAAGGGAAATGAAGGGGACCCCGCTTCAATTGCTCTGATCCTGCCACCACTGGAGAGCTAGGATCAAGGTTCAAGTCACTGGGACCAACTTGGAAAGGGGGTCTCTCTCTGAGACCAAAAGGTTCTCAAGTGAAACTGAATGTCTCTCATCTGAAATCTGGCTCCTGCACAACAGCTGTGGATGCAGCCATGTGCCCCAGGAGCTGCAGAAAGTGTCTTGCTGGTCGAGAGACCTGCAGAGTGAAGGAAGAGGCCAGAGCCACTAAATTCTTACCCTTTCTGGGGAAGAAAGGCTCTGGCTAGCTTTGTGTCCAATTCTGCCCCTATAAAGGTGAGTACCTGGACTGGTTCCAGAACCGACTTTGGTAGGTTTAGCAGAAAACCCAGGGAGGTGAGAAGCTGCTGGGTGACCTGCAGGTGAGATTTTACCTGTTCTGGGGACTGGCCTACAATGAGCCAGTCGCCTAGATAGGGAAAACAGCAATCCTCTGCCTCCTTATGGGCCACTGCCACTGCTAGACACTTTGTGAATACCCTTGGAGCAGAGGTAAGGTCAAGGGCATTGCTTTGAACTGGTAATGACCTGAGGGCAGTTCAATCTGAGATACTTTCGATGGGATCTTCTGATTAGGACATGGAAATAGGCATCCTTGAGGTCCAGGGAGGCTAGCCAGTCCCCTGGCCTTAGGGAAGGTAAAATCATTGCCAGAGTTACCATTTTGAACTTTGGTTTCAAAAGATGCTCGCTCAGATATCTGAGATCTAAATGGGCCGCCATTCTCCTGTCTTTTGGGGTAAGGAAGTATCTGAATACAGACCCTGCCCTGATGCAGGGAGGAACCTTTCTACTGCTCTGAGAGCTAACAGGATGAGACCTCTGTTTCCAGAGCGAGGGTCTCTGAAGCACTTGCAGGAAGAAAAGTCTGCTTCTCAACTTGGGAAACTTTTTGAAGCTGAGAACCAGACCCTGGCTTATTACTTCCAGAACCCACTTGTCTGAGGTTAAGAAGCCCATTCTGACTGAAGTAAGCCAGCCTGCCCCCACTGGTACAGGAGAATCGGCCCTGGGCACCCCATCAGTGCCTGTTTCGCAGGAGCTTTAGACTGGGGGTGGGAGCAGGTCTGCCCACCCTCGCCTGCCCCTGCCTCTGAAGAAGCCCTCTGAGCATAGGCAGAGGAGGCCTGAGTCTGGTAGAAAGGCCTGTGAAAGGCCTACCCCTACCCCTGGGGCATGCCTTTGAGGAGTGGCTTGCCGCCTCTTAGCCTGGGCACTCTTGTAAGTAGTCCCATATTCATCCATCTTTTCATGTAATTCTCTGTCTGCTCTCCAAACAGAGAATTTCCCACCACAGGAAAATCCATAGCCTTAGTCTGGGTATCCGTGACAAACTAGTACACCTGAGCCAGGCCAACCTACGAAAAGCTACAGATGTGGCCATGACCCTAGAGGAAACATCATTAATATCCACAGCAGCATGAAACTGAACCTTAGAAGCTTCAATGCCATCAGCAGCCATCTGTTCTAGTTCACTAGCCAGCTGGCCATGGGCCTGCTTGGCCAATTGCATAACAGTATCCCATCTAGATTTCTGATACCTAGCTACATAAGCCATATAATTTGCTTGCCTGAGTCCCAGAGAGGCTGCCATATACTGTTTTGTTGCCATGGCATCAATCTTCCTGGAATCCTTGTCAGGAGGATGTGAAGCCAAGGGAATATTAGCTTTATCACAGGCAGCAGCCTGAACTACCCCAACATGAGTGCATTGCTGAGAAAGGAATTCTGTATCAGGGCCTGACAATGTATACCTTCTGTCCATCTTTTTATCTACAGGAGGCACAGAATTAGGAGCTTTTAAAATTTTAATTGTTTGTTTCCTAAAAGACTTATGTAAAGGAATAGACAATCTCCTAGACTCTGGAATATCCATCATTTCTACAAAATCAGGCTCCTCTTGCTCATCCACAGCCTCTTCTAAAGGAAGCTGGAGGGTTTCAGCAACTTTTTTATAAAACATAAAATGAGATGGGGACTCAGACAGCATAGGGGGAGATTCTAAAGGTCTGTCTGGGGAGATGTCCGTTCAATAGGCACACCCAGACCTTCCCAGCCACATTCATGCTGTTCATAATCCTCCTCCCCCTCCTCTGGTTCATAAAATTCCTCAATATCATAATCCTGAACCACTGGGACCGGACGAACCGACCTTTTACCAGATAGTGGTGGTTCGGACGGACCCTGAGACAGTGACTGGACAATTTGTATGGCTTTTGCTATCTCTGCAGCAGTTGGAGAAGGAATCTTGGACTCCAGACCTGCTGATTTTCTTGTTTTCTTTACTGGAATTGGTTCCTCAGAACCAGCTTTTCTTTGCCCGAGGAAGTCTGGCCTGGTCAGAGGGCACTTCCTCTGGTTCGGTTGGCACGAACCGGCTGGCCATCCGGTCAGCGGACTTTTTGGTTTTCCTCCCCTGAGCCTGCCCAATCTTTTTCCAGGGTGGCTGCAGGGAAATTCTACATACCTGGCAGTCTGACTGGAGGTGGTCAAACCCCAGACAATAAACACATGTGGTGTGTGGGTCAGCCTTGGCAAAGACTTCCCCACAAACATCACAGTGTTGAAACCCAGTGGGCCGGTTTTCTTTGGGTTTCTCAGACATAATGCCAGCCTAACCAAAACTTGCCCTTTAACGGCAGTGCAGGCAAGACACCCTTATCGGTTCCTAACCGGTCACTGGTATTGGAAAAACGTAATAAATCTGCTTTTTAGAACCGATAAGAACCGGAACTGCACTCTAAAATAGTAACTTTTTAGTTTTAAATGAGTTTTAACCTACTGATCGGTTCAAAACCGAACTCGATAACTTATAAGTTCCACACAGACAAAACCTTCATTTACTTACGGTTACCACAGATAGAGCTTGAACTAATAGTTTTATGTTAAATAAACTATTCTCGGTTAAATCCAACCAGAAAACACTTTTTAAACCGAGAAATGAACCGAGCAGGAGGAGAAATCTCTGGAGCGACTGTTCACTGAGGCGGAGTAAAGAATCTGACAGTTCAAGTTTGAAATGACAGATAGAGCTGCTCTCGTGCCAAAATTCTATTTTGGAATGGTTTTAACCATTTCACTCCGGGGCAGTTCTAGAGCTGGATCAAACTGCTAATGTCTATAATATAGCAAGACTTCATGTTGTTTGAACAGTAAGGTTTACGGAGGACAAAAAGCTTTTGAGGAAAGGTTGAGGGCCCTTGGCATGTTCACCTTGGAGAAAAGGAGGCTGAAGAAGGACATGATCTCAGCCTTCCACACATTCAAGGGTATTGACAAGATTCAACAGACAGATAAGTCTGAGCGTGTGTGCTCCAGCAAGACATGGATACATGCCCTGAAGCACGCAGGTGGTACATTTAGGGGTAATGTTTGGAAGCACTTCTACCCAGATGGTAGCAAACCTATGTACGAGGCTGCAAGCGGAGACAGTGGATATGAAGACAGTACAGGCATTCAAGGTAAGCCTGGACCAATTTCTCCTTATCATGAGAATCCCACAGTATCCTGGATAGTAGAGGGGTAGAGAATCCCTATAATTTACATCACTCCGTGAGGTTACCCAAGGTCAAACTGGCCTTGTGCAGATAAATGAAGTATATCACAGCACGTCATCAAACATCCCTCATATGTTTATACAGCATACTTCCCTGCTCAACTGAAATTATGATGTTGCTATATTTTTTATGTTACTCACCTTTCTGGTATATGGATACCCATTCTTAGCATCTCCAGCTGAAATAGGTCTTTGTTGTTGCACACTGTGCACCTGAAGAAAAACATCCCAGCACTCAGAGCTTGATGCTAAAAGTATGAAATAAGGTACATAATTCATTCAATAAAGAAACGTTTGTGCTGTATGTTAATACTGCCAAGGCCACTCTTTTAAGAGCGGTCTCCTGCACATTCTTATGGTACGAGAACCGCAAACCACAGGTGAGCAGTTATAATATCCTAGAATGGGTGAGACCACACTTCCAACCGTAACAGTGGTCTTGGTGGTGATATTAATAACTTATTGATCAAACTCTATCAACAATACATTGATTTTTAAACTTTACCCTAACGTGTCCATTTCTAGGGCAGCTATGCATGAGACACTCATCACAGAATACAAAAACTCTCACCTGCAGAGGAATGAAGCACTCCAATTGTTCGAGTGTTCCTCAACCTATAATAAATATCATGAAACAGCGGTTGGAATGGAGCACAGGCTGACACCTTTCTAAAAGGACTAGGTTACTGTCTGAAACTGTCATATACAGTAAGAAAAATTACTCACCATAGTAATGTTGTTTCTTCCACAGAGACCCTCACTATGCTTAACAACTGCAATCATTTTACCTGGAATCAGCTACCCCAGAGCAATTTTATGCTAATTAGAGAATCTTAGAATTAAATTTAAACTGCTGTGTGGTCACACTCACCTCTGCATTCTAATGGCAAATTAATTTCTCAAAGCTAGGGTGAGCCGCATTACTAAGAACAGGTTGCTCATCTGTAACAGTAGTTCTAGGAGTGGTATATGATGTTCACCCACATGTGCTGGCAGTCGCTTTCCCTTTAAGACTGGCCAGAAGTCTTGAAGTCGCTTCTTCCCATCCACCTGGATGGTAACTCCTCAGCTCCGCCCCATGACGCCAGATCCTGCCCGCTGGAAACAGCTAAAGCCAAAGCCAGGGGAGGTCGGATGGGCCTGTGTAGATGATCATTATATACCACTCCTAGAGCTACTGTACAGGTGAGTAACCTGTTTTTCTAGGGATGTGGATATGATACTCTATCCACACCTTCTGGAAGGCTCCCAGCAGTTCTCCACCAGAAGGGAGGCAAGGCGCACACACCCTACTTCAGGAACAGAGACTGGAGAACTGAGGCACCAAAACTAGTATCCCAGCGTGACTCGAGGTAGATGTGATAATGAGAAATGAAGGTGCGTGCTGACCTCCAGGTAGCAGCCCTGCAGATTTCCTGGATAAGGACGCCCCTGAAAGCAGCTACTGATGCAGCAGTATGACAGGTAGAATGAGCCCTAAGCCCAACAAGAGGCTGCCAACCTATAGCAGAGATCAATGCAGGACACAATCCATCTGCCAATCATCCACTTAACTGCAGATCTGCCAGGTGTGGCTACAGCGTAGGTGACAAACAGCTGGAGAACCTCTCCCCGAACTCCAGCTGTTCGCTCCTTGTAGTATGCACGCCGCCTCAGGTCCAGAGTATGGAGTTCGGCCTCGGTCTCCAACGTGTGATTGGTGAAGAACACTGGGAGACTGATCACCTGGTTAAGGTTAAATTCTGACACAACCATTGGGAGGAACTCGGGTTGGGTCAAAGGTCAACTCTGTCCCTGTGGAAGACCAGGTAAGGAGACTCCACCGAAGCCCCTGGAGCTCGCTGATCCTTCTGGCTGACGTGATAGCCACCAGGAAGGCGGTCTTCCATGACAGGTGAGACATATCACACCTGTGCATCGGTTGAATGGCTTCCCCATGAGCTTTGCCAGTACCAGCAACAAGTCCCAAGGTGGTGGTGGTTCACACACTGGGGGAGAAATGTGGTCAAGGCCTTTAAAAAGGCACCAGACCACCTTTTCCTGAGCCAACTGCCGTCCTGTGCCTGGTAAGCAGAAATGGCTGCCAGGTACACCTTGAAGGTATAGAGATCTTTTACTGTTGTCCTGGGTCTGTCTTCCAGGAACAAAGCCCATTTCATCAAAGTCAATCAGTCTTGGGAGGACAATCTCTAAACGGTACCCTTATGAAGTACCGAGGCTCACTATCCAGACACTGACCTGCCCAGGCAGTATTGCCAGACAGGTTCCGTATCTGGACAGTGAGCATCCCAGCATGATGGATCCCGAGGGACGTTGACAGGGATAAGGTAGCGGATGTGACAGCTTGCTACCTTGCCCTGTCTCTAGCATTCAAGGGAGAAAAATCGAAGGCTGGCCAAGCTGCCCTGCTGGTGTTGCAGACTACACCAGCGGCGGCTAGGCCAGCATGCTGTCTAGGCGCGGTTCTATCCAGGCGCTGCAGACAGTATATATTTCAGCGGACCTACTCCCGTTTCACTCCCGAGGTCCGGCCCCCGGAGTTAGATATTATAGTTATGGGTGGGGTTCGGGGGTCCAAGCCCCCCCGGTATGCCCAATGATTATTCAGTCAGATGCCTGAAATCATATTTCATGATTCAGCAGGCTGGTTTTCGGGCCAGTGGGGTCGGTATCCTGAGACTCAGGTTACTGAGTTTAGGGATACCATAGTATATCCCTCTAAACACTCAGCTAATATTGTTGCATATAGCTTGTAGTCAATGTTTTTTTTTTTTGTATACTTTATTTCTAGCCCCTGACCTCGGGGCATCTCTCAGGTTCTCCCTTGACAGCTGCCACACTCAACGGCCCACCTGAACTGACTGCTCCGGGAACTACATTGGGTATGCGAGATCTGGGGCTCTCCTGACCCCATGGAGAGACCCCCAGACGTCAGGGAGAACCGGAGACTCAGCCGGTGTTAGGCGTGTGGTGGGTCGGCTTGCCAGAGATCGCCTTCGCCTCACCCGAGGGCAGAGGGATTTTCTTAGATTCCTCCCGGGCATGGACGCACAACGCTCCGCACACACCTGGAAGACATGTGCCGGCTGCCCCAATCCCCATGCCTTCTGGCGTCAGCACTGCAGTGCCCCAGCCTCCGCCAGGGGTTATCAGCGCACTGAAGATCCTCTAACCCACCTTAGGACTAAAAGAGCTGTCCACGGACGCTCAATCTTAGTCCTCCCCTACCGACCCCAGAAGACCCGGGCTCGTTCCTGAACCCGGGTCGCCGGCATGATGAGATGTAGTCAATGTTAAGTACTGATGCAGGGCGATATGCCATACAGTGAGTAGGGTCCCTACCCGGCTTTGGCACGTTTGAGATAACAGCGTAGTCCCAGGAGTCAGGCACTGCCTCCCCCAACTGTGCCGCCCTACATACTGTCAGTAGACTGCCAGCTAGGTCCCTCTAAAGGATTTAAAAAATTTGGCTGTGTAGCCATCTGGGCCAGGCGACTTGTTGGTCTTCAGGTTTCGTATCGCAGTTTCTAGCTCAGCTGCAGATATAGGGTAGTCTAGAACCTGCTTAAGTTCCTGCGTGAGTTTCGCAGCTTTAATTTGGATAGGTAGGTCTCTGTTCAGGTTTTATCAAATTTCTGCTCTGGAGTATGTAGATTTTGATAAAATTCCTGAAAATTGTCATAACTTGTTTAGGTGACATCATCTGTCCATGTATCGGGTCTCTAATCTTAGTAATGGTGGCCTGGGATGTCTGCTGTCTGAGTCTGTGGGCCAACAGATGAGTTGCCTCGGACCACTTTCATAATATGTCTGCTGAGGCATTGGAAGGCCTATTTGGTCTTTGTGTCTATGATCTTTTGAATTTGTTGTTTGGTAGCTTGTAGTAGGGGGTACACACATTTGTCTCCATTTGCATGCTGTATCTGGAGTCTGCACAACAGTAGTTGTAATTTCTCCCAATTGCATGCCTTGCTGCTTTTTGTAGTGGGCTGCATATTTAATGATATGCCCCCTCAACACGATTTTCATAGTGTCCCACAAGGTTGCTCTGGAAATGTTTGAAGAGTTATTTTCTCTCAGAATCTGAGGAATTCTAGTTTGAATCATATCCATAAAATCCCTCCAATTTAACAAATAATTGTTAAACCTCCAAAGTATTTGGCCCCTCTCTGCTCCCCAAGTCAGCTTTAATGTTTCCTGGAAGTGGTCAGATAAAACCGATGAGGTGTGACAACATTCTTTGATCTGGTATTGGTGTTCCTTCGATATAAAAAAATAATCGATGCGTGCATATGAACCATGGGGTGGGGAGAAATGAGTATATTCCCTCTTCCTCGGGTACCACGTTTTCCACTCATATGCCCAGAATGCTCCTTTAAGATACTCTTTGATGGCCTTGTTTGCTGCGGTTCTTCATAGAGATTTCAATTAGTAGTATCTACCGGTTCCAAAATCTGATTAAGGTCCCCTCCCACCACTAATGTTCCTATCTGGTGCTCTGTAATTTTTTGAAATAGGGAGCTGACCACTGGGGCAGTGGAGCTTGGTGGAATATAAATGGAGGCTAAGGAGAATGGGGTGCCCTGCAAGTGCCTTGTAACAATTGCTAGACGGCCTTCAGGATCTACGTAGGAAGTAGACTGGTAAACTGGGTAACACCAAGTCACTAATATAGCTGTGCCTCTTCTCTTTCCCCCTCTATGTGATGAGGTTATTACCTGAGAGTATCTAAACCCTCCCAGTTTTAGGTGTTCTGCCTTACTAAGGTGAGCCTCCTGCAGGAGAACAAAAGTGGGCCTCTGCTTTTTAACAGCAGAAAGGACCCTGCATCTCTTGATGGGTTGTTCAAACCATTAATGTTATGTGATATTATAGTGACGCTTTGTCTGTTAGCCATTTGGTTCCAGTGGTGCAATCTCTATGAATAAACCTGCTATTCTGATAAATTCTGCCCCCCCCATCTGTAGCCCATTTGTGGCCGGAAAGGTAGCCCCACTGTGGGTTCTGCCTATGAAGAATAACCTTTTCCCTATTGTGACTTTCATCACGTACCAGCAATCAGAACCTGCTAGGATCCTGTGAATTAAAGTGGCATTAAACATATATAAAACGAAGAACTGTAATATCAATACAACATAAAATACAGACACTTGAACTTGTTGGGGAGGTTCAAAGGAAAAATACATCACCCCTTTAATTGAACTGTGTACAGTCTGACCTCCAATGTGGGGGAAAACCCCTAGGGTATTTCCTTAACTCCTGAGGGAGTACAGGAGAATCCTGATCCACACAGGGAGGAAAAGAAGAAAAAATTACTCACCTTAGTAATGTTGTTTCTTCTAATGGAGTCTTGCTATATTATGACAGTAGCAGTTTGATCCAGCTCTAGAACTGCTCGGGAGGTGAAATGGTTAAAACCATTCCAAAATAGAATTTTGGCCACGAGCTCTAAGGAGCAGCTCTATCTATCTGTGTTATTTCAAACCTGAACTGTCAGATCTTTCTGAGCCAAAACTCACTAAGGTCTGTGTGGAAGCTGTAACCTCACTAGCCAAATGGCTACCTAAATAATAATAACCATTGCTGGTCCCAACACCCAAGACTCAAGTCAGGGGACCAGAAATACTAACACAATTCTAATAATATGAGAATAAAACATAAGTATAACAGAACACACACACACACACACACACACACACCCCAAAGCCCCAAAAGGGGACAAAAATGCTAACAGGGCATAAAAGGTGCCCACACCAAGTTGCCCGCACCCCACCCAAGTAGAGGTTCTGAGAGGGGCAGGTTGGGGGGGAGGTCATAATATAGCAAGACTCCATTAGAAGAAACAACATTACTAAGGTGAGTAATTTTTTCTTCAAACAACATGAAGTCTTGCTATATTATGACAGTAGCAGAATACAAAGCAGTACATCCATGGAGGAGGGGCAGAACCTACTTAGGGAATAGGCTCTGAAGAACAGCTGTGCCAAACCGAGCATCTCTCCTGGCCTGGACATCCAGGGAGTAATGCTTGGTAAAAGTGTGTACCGTTTTCCAAGTAGCAGCCTGGCAAATCTCTAATATAGGGATGTCTCTGGCAGCAGCTAGAGACGCAGCTGTACCCCTGGTAGAATGAACCCTCAAACCAGGAGGGGAACTCTGCCCACTTTCTGATAGCAAAATTGGATACAAGAGACAATCCACCTGGCAACTGATCTCTTAGTGGCAGGTTGCCTTTCCAACTTCACCATAGGTAAGGAAAGTTGAGGATTCAACCTGTGACCTTCGGTACGCTCTATATAGCAACTAAGAGCTCTCTTAACATCCAGGCTGTGCAACCTCCTCTCACCAGACGAGGAGTGATCAGTGAAAAATACTGGGAGGGAGATATATTGATTAAGATGGAAATCTGAAACCACCTTAGGCAAAAACTTCCTATTAGTCCTAAGGACTACCTTATCCCTGTGGAAAGAAATAAAGTCAGTTTCCACTGACAAGGCTTGCAACTCACTTATGCGTCTGGCAGAAGTGATAGCCACTAGAAAAACAGTTTTCCAAGTTAGGTACTTAAGCTCTGCAGAAGACAGAGGTTCAAAAGGGGTTGCATTAACTGGGCAATGCAAACATTCAGGTCCCAAGCAGGGGCCTGTTCCTAAAGGGTGATTAGTATGGAGTAATCCCTTAAAAAAATTGGAAAACACAGGATGAGAGGAAAGAGGGGATGACTTTCCTGCTGACACAAAAGCAACAGCTGCCAAATGAACTCTCAGGGTAGCTGGTCTGAGACCCAAGGAATTAAGATGTACCATGTAATCTAACACAGTGGGCAAACCAGCAGATTCTGAGGAAATATTTTTCCAGACACCAAATGGAAAACCTTTTCCATTTAGAACTATAGGTAGCCCTAGTGGAAGGCTTTCTAGAAGCCTTTAGGATCTCAAGAACACCCTGAGAGAGGTGTAAATCAGCAAACTCTAACTCCTCAAGAGCCAGGCCTTGAGGTTGAGGGATTTGAGGTCCGGATACCAAACCCTTCCCTGGGCACAAGTCAACAGGTTGTGATTCCTGGGGAGGCAAAGGGGAAGATGGATTGTCAGTAACAGAAGGAGTGGGTACCAGGGCTGCCTGGCTCATCCGGGCAATCAGAATCACCCTGCAAGGCTGAGATCTGATTTTGACTAATACTTTGAATAGAGAGGAAGGGAGGAAAGCATAAAGAAACTTTCCTCCCAATCCAGAAGAAGGGCATCCAGGGGAACTGAGCCCAGCACTGAGGCCTGCAACAGAACAGAGGAAGTTTGTGATTGTCTGGGGCTGCAAAAGATCTAGCTGAGGGGTGCCCCATCTGGCAAAGACTATCCCCAGCACTTGAGGATCCAGGGACCATCGTGATGGCCCTGGGAAATCCTGCTGAGAGCATCCGCTAGGACATTGTCCTTCCTGAAGATGAACTGCTATGAGGGAAGTGTTCAGGAATAGGCCAGAGACCACAACTTCATTGCCTCGGTGCACAAGGCCAAGACAGAGTGCCCTCGCTTGTTGATGTACCACATTGTTGTGGTGTTGTCTGTTCTGACTTGTATCACCTTGTCGTGGACAGATGCAGAAAAAGCTTGAAGAGCTAAAAAGACAGCTCTGAGTTCCAGCAAATTGATGTGGAGCAGAGATTCCTGGGAACCACACTCTAGTGGAAAGGTCGCCTATGTGGGCTCCCCAACCCAGAAGGGAAGCATCTGTAGTGAGAGTCAAGTCGTGAGTAGGGAAATGAAGGGGACCCCCAATATTAAATTGCTCTGATCCTGCCACCACTGGAGGGCTAGGATCAAGGTTCGAGTCACTGGGACCAACTTGGAAAGGGGGTCTTTTCTCTGAGACCAATAGGTTCTCAAGTGAAACTGAATGTCTCTCATCTGAAATCTTGCTCCCTGCACAACAGCTGTGGATGCAGCCATGTGCCCCAGGAGCTGCAGAAAGTGTCTTGCTGGTTGACAGACCTGCAGAGTGAAGGAGGAGGCCAGAGCCACTAAATTCCTTACCCTTTCTAAGGAAGAAAGGCTCTGGCTAGCTTTGTGTCCAATTCTGCCCCTATAAAGGTGAGTACCTGGACTGGTTCCAGAACTGACTTTGGTAGATTTAGCAGAAAGCCCAGGGAGGTGAGAAGCTGCTGGGTGACCTGCAGGTGAGATTTACCTGTTCTGGGGACTGACCTACAATGAGCCAGTCGTCTAGATAGGGGAAAACAGCAATCCTTTGCCTCCTTAAGTGAGCCACTGCTAGACACTTTGTGAATACCCTTGGGGCAGAGTTAAGGCCGAAGGGCATTGCTCTGAACTGGTAATGACCTGAGGGCAGTTCAAATCTGAGGTACTTTCGATGGGAGCTTCTGATTAGAACATGGAAATAGGCATCCTTGAGGTCCAGGGAGGCTAGCCAGTCCCTGGCCTTAGGAAGGTAAAATCATTGCCAGAGTTACCATTTTGAACTTTGGTTTCAAAAGATGCTTGTTCAGATATCTGAGATCTAATATGGGCCGCCATTCTCCTGTCTTTTTGGGGTAAGGAGTATCTGAATACAGACCCCTGCCCTGGTGCAGGGAGAAACCCTTTCTACTGCTCTGAGAGCTAACAGGGATGAGACCCTCTGCTTCCAGAGCAAGGGTCTCTCAAGCACTTCAGGTAGAAAAGTCTGCTTCTCAACTTGGGAAACTTTTTGAGCTGAGAACCAGACCCTGGCTTCTACTTCCAGAACCCACTTGTCTGAGGTTAAAGAAGCCCAATTCTGACTGAAGTAAGCCAGCCTGCCCCCTACCGGTACAGGAGAATCGGCCCTGGGCACCCCATCAGGGTGCCTGCTTAGCAGGAGCTTTAGGCTGGGGAGTGGGAGCAGGTCTGCCCACCCCTAGCCTGCCTCTGCCTCTGAAGAAGCCCCTCTGAGCATAGGCAGAGGAGGCCAGAGTCTGATGAAAAGGCCTGTGAAAAGGCCTACCCCTACCCCTGGGGGTATGCCTTTGAGGAGTGGCTTGCCGCTCCTTAGCCTGGGCACTCTTGTAAGTAGTCCTATATTCATCCATCTTTTTCATGTAGTTCTCTGTCTGCTCCCCAAACAGAGAATTTCCCACCACAGGAAAATCCATAGCCTTAGTCTGGGTATCCTGTTACAGACTAGTACACCTGAGCCAGGCCAACCTACGAAAAGCTACAGATGTGGCCATGACCCTAGAGGAAACATCATTAACATCCACAGCAGCATGAAACTGAACCTTAGAAGCCTCAATGCCATCAGCAGCCACCTGTTCTAGTTCACTAGCCAGCTGGCCATGGGCTTGCTTGGCTAATTGCATAACAGTATCCCATCTAGATTTCTGATACCTAGCTACATAAGCCATATAATTTGCTTGCCTGAGTCCCAGAGAGGCTGCCATATACTGTTTTTTTGCCATGGCATCAATCTTCCTGGAATCCTTGTCAGGAGGATGTGAAGCCAGGGGAATATTAGCTTTATCACAGGCTGCAGCCTGAACTACCCCAACATGACTGCATTGCTGAGAAAGAAATTCTGTATCAGGACCTGACAATGTGTACCTTCTGTCCATCTTTTATCTACAGGAGGCACAGAATTAGGAGCTTTAAAATTTTATTGTTTGCTTCCTAAAAGACTTATGTAAAGGAATAGACAATCTCCTAGACTCTGGAATATCCATCATTTCTACAAAACCAGGCTCCTCTTGCTCATCCACAGCTTCCTCTAAGGGAAGCTGAAGGGTTTCAGCAACTTTTTTGTAAAACATAAAATGAGATGGGGACTCAGACAGCATAGGGGGAGATTCTAAAGGTCTGTCTGGAGAGATGTCCGCTTAAATGGGCACACCCACACCTTCCCAGCCACATTCATACTGTTCATAATCATCCTCCCCCTCCTCTGGTTCATAAAATTCCTCAATATCATATTCCTGAACCACTGGGACCGGACGAACTGACCTTTTCCCAGATAGTGGCGGTTCGGACGGACCCTGAGACAGTGACTGGACAATTTGTATGGCTTTTGCTATCTCTGCAGCAGTTGGAGAAGGGGTTTTGGACTCCAGACCTGCTGATTTTCTTGTTTTCTTTACTGGAAGTGGTTCCTCAGAACCAGCTTTTCTTTTGCCCGAGGAAGTCTCGCCCTGGTCAGAGGGCACTCCCTCCGGTTCGGTTGGCACCGAACTGGGCTGGCCATCCGGGTCAGCGGACTTTTTGGCCTCTCGTTCCCTGAGCCTGCCCAATCTTTTTTCCAGGGTGGCTGCAGGGAAATTCTTACATATCTGGCAGTCTGACTGGAGGTGGTCAAACCCCAGACAATAAACACATGTGGTGTGTGGGTCAGCCTTGGCAAAGACTTCCCCACAAACATCACAGTGTTGAAACCCAGTGGGCCCGGTTTTTCTTTTGGGTTTCTCAGACATAATGCCAGCCTAACCAGAAAACTTGCCCTTTTAACGGCAGTGCCAGGCAAGACACTTATCGGTTCCTAACTGTCACGGTATTGGAAAAACCGTAATAAATCCGTTTTAGAACCGATAAGAACGGGAACCTGCACTCTAAAATGTTTTAAATGAGTTTTAAATCCAGCTGATCGGGTTCAAAACCGAACGATAACTCATAAGTTCCACACAGACAAAAACCTTTAATTTACTTACGGTTACCACAGATAGAGCTTGAACCGAACGGTTTTTGGTTAAAATAAACTATTCTCTGTTGAATCCAACGAGAAAACACTTTTAAACCGAGAAATGAACCGAGCAGTAGGAGAAATCTCCGAGCGACTGTTCACTGAGGCGAGTAAAGAATCTGACAGTTCAGGTTTGAAATAACACAGATAGAGCTGCTTCTTAGAGCTCGTGGCCAAAATTCTATTTTGGAATGGTTTTAACCATTTCACCTCCGGAGCAGTTCTAGAGCTGGATCAAACTGCTACTGTCATAATATAGCAAGACTTCATGTTGTTTGAAAAGGCCATTCTTGTGGTCTGGTCCTCCTGGACCCCTATACAAGTGAGTCCTAGAAAGATGTCGTGAGCTGAAGACGTCACTAGCCGTGTATGGGAAGTACATGCTGAGAGCATGAAATAAGCTTCTGTGTTAGTGTCAACAGGGACCGGGGGGGAGGGACCCTTCCTGTACAGCTTGACAGGTTAACAACCCATACCTATGAGCTCTGCATAAAGGCTGCAATCAGAGCGATTTTTACAAATTCTTAAACACCCCTTCCCACCACACTAATCTTACAAGCTTAAAACTATAGTTCCCCCGGTCTGTCTTCTGAGGAGTCGGCTCTCTTATGTTTTGACATTTAACATAAAAAGTGAGAGTCTCAGCTTCCAGTGAAGAAACTCTGTCTTTTAAGAATTTCTATTAAATTGAGCTACAGATATACTTATCCATCTCCCCCTCCCCACAAGCAGTTGTAGTACATGTAGAATCTTAGCTGAAATCTTCCTGCCAAATTAGGAAAGGATATGGGGAGACAGAAGAGAAAACCAATAACCAAAAGAACCTGGGAGCCACAACAGAGGGTTAAGTAACTAACATCAGTATCATTTTCTGTTAAAGTCTTAATATTATGTCCCTTGGTACAAACATCAGTAAGTGAGTGAGAAGTCAGTTAGTATACTGCAGATACATCAAATTTCTGAATTCAGTGGCTCGCTAGGATTGCCGCTTATGGCTCACAGAGCCGCGAGCCTCTCACAGTGCCCACTCAAGTCAAGTTGCAACGAACTCCTTCGAGGGAGAAAACCGCATACAAGAATCAAAGTTTTTTAGAATCTGATACCATCAGGTGTTCTCAGTCTCAGAGGTTGCCTGTTTCTCTTTTGGGTCATGTGGTAGTTTGTGGAGAATCTCCTTCACCTCCTTCAGGGTCATCGGAGCTGGCGCTTCCCCACTCTTCTAGATTTATGCTAAGCGGATGGTTGCCAGACGGACTGCAGAGCGTGAACCTGTTAGTCTCTCTGCCTGCTGCCCAGTAAGTTGTGGCCCTTCCCTGTAAATGCCCTCATCGCTTCCTCCATGGTGGTATATTTCTCATTCCTGAACTCCAATGCACTCTCAAGCGCGAAGGGTTTGGAACTTCACCCCAGGTTTTAAGGCGTATAGGAGAGGAGCAGTGTTGATTTATTGTTGGCAGGTAGTCCTGGACAAAAGAGGTCTGGTGCCATTGTACTCTACTTTTTCTGCTGCCATTCGGTACTTAAAATGAACAGGTTACTCACCTGTAATAGTAGTTCAGTGGTATATGTTGTTCATCCACACTTCTTGGCATTGTCCCTTTCCCTTAAATCTACTGGAAGACTTCAAGCTGGCTCCTCCCACCCACCGGGAGTATAGTCTCGGCTCCACCCCGTGATGCCAGATCTTAGCCCACTGGAAGCCAGGCTGTGCGTCCGCAGTGGGGGAGGTCAGGTGGGTCCGTGTGGATGAACAACATACACCACTCCTAGAAAAACAGGTTACTCACCTGTAACAGTAGTTCTAGGAGTGGTATATGTTATTCTTCCACACTCTTTGGCAGACTCCTAGCGGTTCTCCGGGAGGAGGGAGGCAAGGCACACACACCCTACTTAGGAAACAGGGATTGAAGAACCAAGGCCCCAAAACCAGCATCCAGACGTGACTCAAGGTCGATGTGGTAATGGGTAATGAAGGTGTTTGCTGACTTCCAGGTAGCAGCCAGACAGATTTCCTGGATAGGGATGTCCCTGGAAGCAGCCACCGATGCAGCAGTATGGCGGGTAGAATGAGCTTTTATCCCTCCTTGCCCACCAACTCATAGCACAGACCTATGCATGATGTAATCCATCTTGCAATGGTCAGTTTGGCTGCAGGTCTGCCAGAAGCGGCGTCAGCATAGGTGACCAACAGCTGGCAAACCACTCCCCGAATTTCCACCGTCCTCTCCTTGTAGTAGGACAGAGCACGTCTAAGGTCCAGGGTATGGAGCCTGTACTCAGCGTCCGAGGTGTAGTTAGGGTAATATACCGGCAGAGTCGACGTCTGGTTAGGGTGAAACTCTGACACCACCTTCGGAAGGAATTTCGGGTGGGGGCACAGGATAACTTTGTCCCTGTGAAAGACCAGACAAGTGATGTCCACCGAAAGCGCCTGGAGTTCCCCTGTCCTTCTGGCTGACATGGTAGCCACCAGGAAGGCGGTCTTCCACGACAAGTGTGAGAGTTCACACTTGTGTATGGGTTCGAATGGCTTGCCCATGAGCTTTGACAAAACCAGCAAAAGATCCCACTGAGGTGGAGGTTCACACACCGGAGGAGATATGTGATCCAGGCCTTTGAAAAATCGCCCGACCACTGTCTCCTGTGCCAATGTCGACTGACCGGCCCAAGCCCAGTAAGCGCAATGGCTGCCAGGTACACCCTAAGGGTCGACGACCGCAGACCCCCTTTGGAGAGAGACCAAAGGTAGTCTAAAATGTTAGCCACAGAGCAGGATAAGGGGTCCAGACTCTTACCCTGACAACAAACGGAAAACCTTTTCCATTTGAAGGCATAACATTTCCTGGTCGATTCCTTACGAGATGACTGCACAACTGTGTAAACATCCTCGGAAAGATCCAGAGCCTGGAACTCTAGCCATTCAGGTACCAGGCTGTGAGGTGCAGGGACTGAAGGTCCGGATGGAATACCTTCCCTTGGTTCAATGATATCCGGTCCGGGCATGTACAAAGCGGCTCCGGGGCCCTGTAGCTGAGGATAAGGAGATCTGGATACCAGAACTGGCGGAGCCAATCTGGGGCTACCAGGAACACCTTTGCCTTGTCCGTCCTCAGCTTGAGTAACACCTTGTGGATCAAGGGAAATGGAGGGAAGGCGTAGAAGAGGCCTGAGGTCCATGGCCTCAAGAAGGCATCCCCCTGCAGCGAGCCCTGCTGAGGGGGACAGGCATGGAAAAGCCTCAGCTTGGTGATCTCCCTGGAGGCAAACAGGTCCACCAACGGTTTGCCCCAACGAGAGAACAGATTGTAAGCTACCTCTGGATGGAGAGACCACTCGTGGGATGTCTGGCCTATGCAGCCAAGAGCATCCGCCAGTTGGTTTGAGACTCCTGCCACATGGATGGCAAGGAGATCCACCTCCAACCAGCTCATGAGGGTCCAGATCCAGAGCGCCTCCTTGCATAGCAGACGGGAGTGCATGCCGCCCTGTTTGCTTGAGGTAGTACATGGTCGTGGTATTGTCCATCTGGACTTGAACCACTTGACCCGGAGCTGAGGAGCGAAGCTGACAGTGCCAGTCTGACTGTCTGAGCTCCAGCAGGTGATGTGGCATCAGGACTCCTCTGGGGTACAGAACCCGTAGGCTCTGTTGTCCCCCATGTGGGCTCCCCAGCCCATGAGAGAGGCATCAGTCATGAGAACGACCGTAGGATCGGAGCGGACAAATGAGATCCCTTCCTGCAGACGACCTGGGACGGTCTACCATTGGAGAGCGTCCCACACCTTCTGAGTGACAGCGACCAGCTGGTCGAAACGACCCTGACGCTGAATCCACTGAGTGGCCAGCTCCCACTGGAGGGGGCGCATATGCAATCTGGCCCAAGGGACCACTGAGGTGCACACCACCATGTAACCCAGAAGGCGCAGGAAGTCTCAGGCAGGACGCAAGTGCCCAACCAGAAATGATTGGGCAAAGGAGGAAAGAACCTCCGCCCTGTCCGCTGGGAGCTGAGCTCTGGCTTGATGAGAGTCGAGCTCTGCCCCGATAAAGCCCATCACCTGAGAGGGCACGAGTTCCAACTTGGCCTCGTTGATCAGGAGGCCTAGGTGGGAATAGGTTCGGAGGGCCAGGTCCCTGGACCTCTCCACCTCCTACAGGGAGGAATCCGCCAGGAGCCAATCATCGAGGTGGGGGTATATCAGAACTCCTTGATGCCATAGATGGGCCGCCACCACTGTGATGCATTTGGTGAAGACCTGAGGGGCCGATGACAGGCCGAACGGCAAGGCTTGGAACTCGTAAAGGGTCCTTTCCACCCTGAAGCAGAGGAATCGCTGGTGGGATGGACGGATTGGGATGTGGAAAAACGTGTCCTGTAGATCCAGTGAACGGAACCACATGTTTCGCTTCACAGATGGTATGATCCGATTCAGAGTTACCATCCGGAAGGTGTGAGAACTGAGATATTGATTCAGGTCGTGGAGATCTAGGATGGGGCGCCAACCCCCCGTCCACTTGGGCACCAGGAAGTACCTGGACACGAAGCCTGGGTCTCTAGGAGGATCCTGCACTGGAGATACCACCCTCAAGGGAGGAGTTACAATGTCGTCCCGAAGGGCCGACTGAGTGCAAACTGAGATCCTTTTCTCCCGAGGGGCACAGGCTTGGCAGGGAGGGTACTGCTTGAATTCTAGAGACAGTCCCCGACCGACCACTTCCAGGACCCACCTGTCTGAAGTGATACCGGACCAGGCAGGAAGAAAATTGCGGAGCCGGCCCCTACGGGAGGACCCAGAACTGGCATGAAGGGCGTAGGGGTGGTCACCCCAAACCCATCACTGAGCAGGCTTAGAGGAGGAGGAGGCTCCTGGACCGGCACCTCGACTTCCTTTGCAGGGCTGCTGGGGACCCTGCTTGGGCCTGGGCCGCCAAGCTTGAGCCTGCTGCTGCTGCTGCTGACCTCCCTGGAAGGACTGTCTAACCACAGGAGAAGAGTGCCGAAAAGGCTTCTTCTTGCACTTCTGCTGGTTCTTGCCCGAAGAACCCTTTGCAGAAGTGGCATCCAAGGTGGCACTGGACTGCTCAATGCGCTGGAGGTGACCTGCCACTCCCGGACCGAAGAGATCGGTGCCAAGGAAGGGCACATCAGCTAACTTGTGCTGAGTATCCACCGGGAAAGAGGATAACCTCAGCCAGGCCCTGCGGCGAGTGGCCACTGCGGCTGCTAGGGAGCGGGCACAGGAATCTCCAATGTCCAAGGCAGTCTGGAGCTGCTGTTTTGCAACAGCACGGACCAGGTCACGGACCGGCTTAACCATGGTCTGCATGTCCGCTGGGAGATGAGGGAGGACTTCATCTAGTGACCCAAAGAGGGCGTGAGAGAAGTGTGCCATGATCACTGCCAAGCTGGCCTGACAAAGGCCCAAGGATGAGGTCGCATACACCTTCCGGGCAGAATGGTCCATATTCTTGGACTCCTTGTACAGAGGGCGGTCAGTATCCGCTGAGCTACCCGTACGTCTAAACACAGAGGCAGTCACAAGGCTCTCGGCAGAGGGATGCTCTGCGAAACCCGCCAAGGACCCCATGGGTACAGTGTACTTGCAAGCCATGTGGGCAGATGGAGCCGGGCAAGAGGCAGGGTGTTGCCATAGCTCAAGGGGCCAGGCTAACAATGGCTCGGCCACTGGAAGGCCTCCACTGGGCATCCCCCCCTGAGAATATCCGGTGAGAGGGTATTCCCATTTTTTGACAGCCTCCAAATGCAAACCGTTGACTTGAAATAAGGCGGAGGGATGCCCTGGAAAGAGAAAGGATCTTCCTCCAAGCCTGTCACTGACAACTCATCATCGGGGTGTGAGTGTAGACCAGTGCTATCTGAGTCCGAAGAGTCGGGATATAAGGGTCTCCCGGCTATGTCCCCTTCAATACGCAGAGGGCGATCAGGGACAACAGTGATGGACAGACGACGGGGCAGGCCCGTATCTGTCCAGTCCTCTTTCGAGGGAGCCCCTCCCTGAGGCTGCTTAGGCGGTGGCTCCACCAAAATTGGTAGGGAGACCGGAACAGGCCGAGCAGGAATGCGTGCTGGTCCCATTGGAGTGAAGAACCGAGTCTTCGGTTCGAGGGGTCAGCTTCATGAAGAGCCTGGGGGGAAGTAATGGTGTGTGCCAGCGGAGCTGGCTTATGACCGTCAGAATATATAGATTACTCACCTGTAACAGGAGTTCTAGAATGGTATCTGTTTTTCATTCACACAGTCTGGCAGATTCCTTGCCACTTTAAATCTTGGCGGAAGGTCTTCAAGAGGCTCCCCACCCACCCGGTGATAAAACTCGGCCCGCCCCTACGACGCCAGATCTAGCCCGCTGGAAGCTGCGGGTTGTGCTGGCCGGGAGGTCGGGAAATATGTGGATGAACAACATATACCATTACTAGAACTCCCAGCCAAGCAGGTGAGTAACCTGTATTTCTAGGGACATGGATATGTTGTTCTAATCCACACTTATTGGCAGACTCTAGTGAGTTCCCTCCGAAGAGGGAGTGCAAGGCTTAACACTCTGATACTACTTGGGAAATAGAGACTGAGAACCGAGGATTCCAAAACCAGCATCCCGGTGACTAAAGGTTGATGTGGTAGTGGGTAATAAAGGTATGTGCCGACTTCCAGGTAGCAGCCCTGCAGATATCCTGGCTAGGGACATCCCTGGAAGCAGCTACCAAAGCAGCGGTATGGCGGGTAGAATGAGCTCTTATCCCTCTGAGAGGCTCCATGCCCGCCAACCTATAGCAGAGCTCTATGCAGGAGGTGACCCACCTGCCTATCGTCCGCTTGGCTGCAGGTCTGCCAGGTGCGGCTTCAGCGTAGGTGACAAACAGCTGGGGAACCTCTCCCGAACTTCAGCCGTCCGCTTCCTTATAATAAGCGACCGCTCGTCTAGGGTCCTAATTATGGAGCCTATATTCGGCCTCCGAGGTGTAACGGGGGTAGAACACCGGCAGAGTCAACACCTGGTTGAGGTGAAACTGTGACACCACCTTCGGAAGGAATTTCAGGTGGGGGCACAGGACAACCTTGTCCCTGTGGAAGACCAAATAAGTAGACTCGATGGAAAGCGCCTGGAACTCTCCCATCCTTCTGGCTGACGTGATCGCCACCAAGAAGGTGGTCTTCCACGACAGGTGGGAAATATCGCACCTGTGCATCGGTTCAAATGGCTGGCCCGTGAGCTTGGCCAATACCAGCAGTAGATCCCACGGAGGGGGAGGTTCTCGCACTGGAGGGGAAATGTGGTCAAGGCCTTTGAAAAAGCACCCGACCACCTTCTCCTGCGCCGACTGCTTCCTCGCCCGCCGTAATCAGAGATGGCTGCCAGGTGCACCCAGGACGCTGACCGAAGCTCTTGCTGAGAAAGGACCACAGGTAGTCCGGAATGCTTGCCAAGGGATAGGCCGAAAGGTCCAAGCCCTTCCCCTGACACCAAGTGGAGAATCTCTTCCATTTGAAGGCATAGCATTTTCTGGTCGACTCATTACGGGACGCCTCAACGATGTTGAGGACCTCGGCGGAACGCTGGCCGCTCAGGAACCAGGCCGTCTGGTGCAGGGATTGAAGGTCCGGATGGAATACCTTCCGCTGGTTGACTGAGATCAGGTCCGGGCGAGCTGGAAGCCGACTCGGGAGCCTGGAGCTGAGGCTGAGGAGATCTGGATACCAGAACTCGCGGGGCCAGTCTGGGGCTACTCAGAACTCCTACGCCTTGTCCCTCCTCGCCTTGAGAAGCACCTTGTGGATCAAGGGAAATGGGGGAAAGGCGTAGAAGAGGCCCGGGGTTCACGGCCTCGAGAAGGCATCCCCCTGCAGCGAGCCCTGCAGAGGGGGCAGACATGGAACAGACTCCGCTTCGCATTCTCCCTGGAGGCAAACAGGTCCACCTAAGGCGTGTCCCAGTGTGAGAACAGATCTTGTACCACCTCCGGCAGGAGAGACCACTCGTGAGACGCAGCCCCTATCCGGCCTACGGCATCGGCCAGGGTGTTGGAGGCTCCTGCCACATGAATGACTAGGAGATACGCCTCCAGGCTGCGTACAAGGGACCATATGCAGAGAGCTTCCTTACATAACAGCATGGAGCGCGTCCCGCCCTGGTGGTTCAGATAGTATTTGGTCGGGTATTGTCCGTCTGGACCTGAACCACTTCACCCCAAAGAAACGGAGCGAAGGCTGTGAGATCTAGGCGGACCGCTCGGAGCTCCAGCAGGTTGATATGGCATCGGGACTCCGGAGGGGACCAGAGGCCGTGCGCTCTGTGCTCCCCCAGATGGGCACCCCAACCCATCAGAGAGGCATCGGTCGATAGAGACCGCTGCCCGGGCAGACAAACGGGATGCCCTTCTGGTAGATGTGCTGAACGATCCACCACTGGAGAGTCGCCCACATCCCCTGGTCACTGTCACTAGCTGATCCAGTGATCGAAGTGCTGTGACCATTGGCTGGCCAGTCCTCATTGAAGGGACGATGCACCAGGGGCCCAATGGACCACTGGTGCATGCCGCCATGAGGCCCAGGAAGTCCTGGGCAGGCGCGATTGCCCGACCTGAAATGATTAGGCAAAGGAGGAAAGAACCTCGGCCCTGTCCGCCAGGAGCAGTGTTCTGGCTCGAAGAGAGTCGAGCTCTGCCCGATTAAATGTCATCACCTGCTTGGCATGAGTTCCACTTGGCCCTGCTGATGAGGAGGCCAACCTGAGAGCAACCTGGAGGGCCAGATCTCTGGACGCTCCACCTCCGCTCAGGAGAGGGGCTGCAATCAGCCAGTCATCCAGGTAGTGGTACACCCGGACCTTCGCACGCAAGAAATGCTGTCACCACTGCCATGCATTTGGTGAAGACCGGGGAGCGCAGGGAGAGGCCGATGGGCATGGGCTCGAATCAGTAATGGATCCCTCCACTCTGAAGCGGAGGAATCTCTGATGAGACGGACACATTGGGACGTGAAAGAACGTCCTGAGGTCCAGGAACAGAACCACAAGCCTCATTCCAAGGATGGGATTATCTGAGCCAGAGGACCATCCTGAAGGTCCGAGACCTTAGGAACCTGTTCAGGTCGCAGGTCGAGAATGGGGCCAGCCCTCCCCGCCTGCTTTGGGACCAGGAAATACCTGACACAAACCCCTGGTCTGGAGGAGGATCCGGCCACCTTCTGATCACCTCTTTTCGAGGAGCATGGCAATATCGTCATGGGCCGACAGCGAGGCTGGGCGGACCCAGTGGCCACCCGAGGGCGACGGCTCGAAAGGGTGGAGCCTGCTCAACTCCAGAGGCAGGCCCTTCCTACCACCTCCAACACCCAGCGGTCCGTGGTGATAGCAGACCAGGCGGAAAGGAAGTGGCGGGAGCTGCTCTCCACGGGGAACTCAGGGGAGTGACGAGGCTGGGGAGGCCCACTCAAACTCGGCCACTGGGCAGGCTTGGAGGAGGAACCGGCGGGGACCTCAAGGGACTTACCTCCTTGCTTCCTGTTGGAGGAAGCCACCGCTTGTTTTGGGGACACTGCAGCCTGGCCCTGTTGCTGGTGTTGTTGGGCCGTCGAGATGCAGGGGCAAGGGGACGAAAGGACTTCTGCTGTTGCTGACGGCGGCCTTTGTCCCTCTGGGTGGAGGTGGCAGAGTCCAGGGTGGCACTGGACTTTTCGATCCGCTGGAGGTGTCCCTCCACTCCAGGGCCGAAGAGGTCAGTCCCCAAGAAGGGGACATCTGCCAACTTGTAGTGGGTATCCGCAGTGAAGGTGGATATCCTCAGCCACGCCCTGTGGCGCACGGCCACCACGGCCGCTACTGACCTGGCACAGGAATCACCTATGTCCACAGCAGTCTGAAGCTGCTGCTTCGCCACCGCCCTATCCTGGTCCCGTACCTGGCAGACCGTGGTCTGCAGGTCGGTCGGGAGATGAGGGACAACCTCATCCAGGGAACCCAAGAGGGCGGGGAGAGCGTGCCATGAGCACGGCCGAGTTGTTCTGTCGGAGGCTGACGGAGGATGCAGCGACACCCTGCACCCGCAAAGTTCAGCTTTTTGACTCTTTGTCAGGGGCTTATCCACATCCTGGGTGTTACCGGACGCATGAGACAGCTGGTCTGTGACTAACCCTCGGCAGAGGGTACTCGAGAACCGGGCAAAGAGCGGTGGGATCACATACTTCCTGGCCATCCGGGCTGAATGCACAGGACAGGAAGCAGGTCATTGAAGCCTGCTGGGCCGACAATGGCCCTCAGCCACCTGAAAGGCCTCCGTGGGGGAATCCCCTCGTCCAATATCTCCATCAGGGATACTGGCTCATTTGGACACACAGGCTCGAGTTGCATCCCGGTAAACTCAGAGATGAGTCGTAAGCAGACCCAAGAAGGACGTCCATGGGCTATCGGCCCAATGGACTGGCTCCTCTGAGGACTCCAGGTCGACCTGCCTGGAGAACAGGGAGGGAGTCAGCACGGGTTCTGGAAGAGTCTGCGAAGAGCTGCCTCGCCCTGAGCCACTCTCCCTACCTGCCGAGACGGTCAGCTGAGAGTGACCGACAACCTGTGGGGCAGGCCATGACCCGACTGAGAATCCTTCGGTCAGTGCCCCAGACTGGAGGCGGAGGTTCCACCACCATCGGTGGAGCAGCTGGTTTTGGCCGAGCAACCGCCCTGAATGGGCAACTCGAATTGAAGCGAGAGTGGTTGCTTCGTCGCTCGGGCGACAGCCACTTGATGGTCGGGGCCGGAGTCGCTAGACCCGGACAACAGCAACTGCCTGCCACATAGCTCCTCGTAGCGCTCGACGACTTACGCCGCCTCCTCATCCAAGGAAGAGGACGAGGAGGAACGGTGTTGCCGCTTCTACTTCAAGACAGATCGAGACCGCGACCGGGGAACGAGGAGGGTCTGGGAAGGGCGGGGACATCCGCTCTTCCCTCGGCTCGGGCACTTTAAACGGGGACTGCGGCCTGGAAAGTGCAGGCAGATCCTCGGTCTCCACCAGGGGAACCGGTGAAGGTGGGTTGTCGGCTTCAACAGTCGACAGCCCGTCTAACGGATCAAGAAAAATCTTGACTGCGTCGACGGGAGCCTTGGCAGGCTGGCTTGACGGGGACACCGTGAAGCCAGCGGCCTGAGCCGCAACTTCGACCGAAGTCGACGGTCGGCTGTCTGGGGAAGGAGACCTCTCCCGCTGTCCCAATGGCCCTCTCCCTTCGTGGAAAGGGACTGACAAAGCTCCTTGAACTAAGTCAGATATCGAGGAACTCAGAGAGAGCTGGATAAATGCCGCGACCGAGGAGGAGGAGGAAGATGCGCCTGGGCCACCTCCTCCTTGAAGGCGATCATCTGCTTGAGCTGCTCAGTCGAAGCCAGTCAGCGTGACACCGCCTAACGAGCCTTCTTTGATTTTACCTGCGGAACGCCTGGGGCCCGAGTTTAATCGGGCAGCATCACTATCCAGAACGCCACGAGGAAAGATGCGCCAACCCGCAGGCTCATGGGTCGTGATTCAGGTCACAATAGACGCACGCGGAGCTGTAATCGCCCTGACATTTTCTGCCCCAAGGGCACTCCAAAAGCCGAATAGATTTGTCCGTCGCAGCCGTAGGGAAGATGAAGACCGGTTTAGAAAACTTCAAACCAATTTCGACAAAACCAAAGAGTTAGGATCCAGTCTAAAACGCAGAGCGCTAAGGAGGGAACCTGAGCTTCCAAGCGGCAAGGAAGATCTGGCGTCATGGGGCGGAGCCGAGAGTTTTACCACCCGGGTGGGTGAGAGGAGCCAGCTTGAAGACCTTCCGGCAAGATTTAAAGCGGCAAAGAACCTGCCAATAAGTGTGGATTGAACAACATATCCATGTCCCATGAACAAGTATTTCTAGGGACATGGATATGTTGTTCATCCACACTGTCTGGCAGACTCCTAGCAGTTCTCCGGGAGGAGGGAGGCAAGGCGCACACCTCCGATACTTACTTGGGAAATAAGGACTGGAGAACCGAGGCCCCAAAACCAGCATCCCGGTGTGACTCAAGGTCGATGTGGTAATGGGTGATGAAGGCATGTGATGACTTCCAGGTAGCAGCCATGCATATTTCCTGGATAGGGACGCCCTGGGATGCAGCTAAGCTGATGCAGCGATATGGCGGCAGAATGAGCTCTATCCCTCTGGGAGAGGCTCCATGCCCGCAAACCTATAGCAGAGATCTATGTAGTGAGTTGGACCCACCTGCCATATCGGCCCGCCTGGGCTATTGCAGGTCTGCCAGGTGCGGCTTCAGCGTGGGTGACAAACAGCTGGTGAACCTCTCCCGAACTTCCAGCCGTTCCGCTTCTACAACAAGCTAGTGCTCTCTAGGGTCCAAAGTATGGAGACTAACTTGGCCTCCTAGGTGACTCGGTAGAACACCTGCAGAGTCAACACCTGGTTGAGGTGAAACTCCCGGCTACCACCTTCGAAGGAATTTCGGTGGGGCGCAGGACAACCTTGTCTTCGTGGAAGACCAGATAAGAGACTCGATGGAAAGCGCCTGGAGTTTCCCATCCTTTTGGCTAACGCGATAGCCACCAAGAAGGCGTGGCTTACCACTTACATAGGTGGGGAGATATCGCACCTGTGCATTGGTTCAATGGCCTGCCCATGAGCTTAGCCAATATCAGCAGTAGATCCCATGGAGGTGGAGGTCTCTCGCATCCGAGGGGATATGTGATCAAGGCCTTGAAAAGTGTTCTCACCATCTCTCTCCTCATACATCTACCGCTTCCCGGCCCACGCCTGGGTAAGCAGAGATGGCTGCCAGGTGCACCTTAAGGGTCGCCGACCGGCCCTGCTAGGGAAGAGACTACAGGTAGTCCAGAATGCTTGCCAAGGAACAGGAGGAAGGGTCCAGGCTCCTCATGTTCTGACACCAAATGGAAAAAATCTCTTCCATTTGAAAGTTTAGCATTTTCTGGTCGACTTACGGACGCCTCAACGACGCTGAGGACCTCGGGCCGAAAGACCCGTTGCCTGAACTTTAGCCACCAGTGAACCAGGCCGTGTGTCAGGGATTGAAGGTCCGGATGGAATACCTTTCCCTGATTGACGGAGATCAGGTCCTGGCGGGCTGGAAGTCGGGTGTGAGCCTGGAGCTGAAACTGAGGAGATTCGAGATACCAGAACTGACGGGCCAGTCTGGGGCTACCAGATCACCTCGCCTGTCCTCTTGCCTTGAGAAGCACCTTGTGATCAAGAGAAATGGGGAAAGGCTGCACAGAGGCCCAGGGTCCACGGGCCTCGGGAAGGCATCCTCAGCAGAGCCCTGTTGAGGGAGGCGGTCATGAAACAGTCTCAGCCTTCGCATTCTCCCGGAGGCAACAGGTCCCGACTGCTGCATGCCCCAGTGGGAGAAAAGATCTTGTACTATTCTGGCAGGAGACCACTGTGAGACACAGCCCCTATCCGGCTTAGGGTATCGGGCCAGGGTGCTGGAGGCCTGCCACGGAATGGCTAGGTGATCCGCCCAGGCTGCGAGGCACGAGACCATATGCGGAGAGCTTCCTACATAAAGGCATGGAGCGCCCCGCCTCTGCCATTTAGGTAGTAATATGGTCGTGGTGTTAGTCCGCTCGACCTGAACCACTTGACCCCGAGAAACGGAGCAAAGGCGAGAGCTAGAGTGGACCGCCGGAGTTCCAGCAGGTTGATATGGTATCGACCCCGAGGACCAGAGGCCGCGTCCTTGTGCTCCCCAGATGGGCACCCCAACCCATCAGAGATGTATGGGTCGATAGAGAGACCGGCCGCTCAGGGCGGACAAACGGGATGCCCTCTGCAGATGTGCCGGAACGGGTCCACCACTGGAGAGCATTCCACATCTCCTGGTCATCATCACCAACTGATCCAACGGATCACAGCGCGACCACTGGATGGCCAGTCCCCACTGAAGGAGAAGTATGTGCCAGCGGCCCAACGGACCACGCCCGGTGCAGGCCACCAGGCCCAGGAGGCGAGGGAAGACCCGGCAGGGTGCAATTGCCAACTAGAAATGACTGGGCAAAGGAGGAAAGAACCTCGTCCTGTCTGTCGAGCCGAGCTCTGCCTCAAGAGATCACTTATGCGTGAGTAAAGAATCTGATCAGTTACTAGAACATACTGAGAACAGTGGTTTGAAACCGAGCTCGAGCTCAACGTCTATGTATTGGCAAAGAGTTTAACTCTTGGTTCTCCGGGCAGTTGAACTGGTCGTGTAACTGCATATTGTCAGAATACAGCAAGACTTCATGTTGTTTGAATCGGAGGAGTTGGAGAAGTCACTCTGGGGACTCACTTTTGCAATGCTTAAAATCTGTAGCCTTCTACCCAAATTTGATGCCCTGCAATTATTTGCACACCAACACAACCCTGATGTTAATAGAATAAAAGGACTGCTCACCACAGACTTTACATAAAGTGCTTCATTTTATTTCAGGTGCCATGTACAAGGCCCTGACGCTTCGAACCGAGTTCCTTCATCAAAGAGTCTAATGTAACAAAAGGCCTAAGCCTTTTATACCACAGAGATAACATCATTAATCAGCGTCAGGAAAAGTGCAATAAATACTTATGCATTGAAACAATTGAAACTACTAGTGTATAGTGCCACACAGTGGTTAAAAAACAGTATAACGTCTTCACATAACAAATAATTGACATATCTATTGATTTATGTACAATTAAAAAACCTGTACGTTCAGAATATGTAGACTATTTTCGGAGACCCTTTGTTTCTAAATTAAGATCCTATATCAAAGACATAGAGGAAATATTAAGACTATTAGCTGATCTAAAGGTAGATCCAAATGCATATTTGATTACTATAGATGTTGAATCCCTTTATTCTAATATTCCACAGGAAGAAGCCTGAGATAGCTTGGCTTATTATTTGAACTCAGGAGAAACAGAGGAGGGAGCCTGCACAGAACTGCTTCTTAAATTGTCTGAATTTGTTCTTAATTTCAATGCGTTTTCTTTTCTGAATCAATATTATTTGCAGGTTAAAGGGATGGCTATGGGGGCTACTTTTGCCCCCAGTGTAGCTAATTTATATATGGGAAAATGGGAAGACACTTTAGTCAGAAATGCAGACAACAATCCCTTTTTTTGGAAATTAAATAAGTACGGTCGCTTTATTGATGATATACTCATCATTTGGATTGCTGAAACCTTAATTAATTTGATTCTTTAGTCTCTTTTCTACATGAATCTAATCCTCATTTCGTTTACATACCAGGCTAGCCAGAAAAGCATTTATTTTTGGATCTGAAATCAGAAAAGGAGACAACAACACAATACATACAGATATTTACAGAAAGTCCCGTGAGAGAAATACCTTACTGCTAGCATCTAGTTGTCACCTTCGACATTTAGTAAAAAATATCCCAAAAGGACAATTTCACGGATTAAGAGAAATTACAGTGAGGAGAGATTTTCAAAAGGCAACTACAGATCTGGAAACAAGATTCAAGGAGAGAGGATATCAGAACCAACACATCCAGCAGGTACACAAAAGTAGCAGCAGCTATGAATAGAGAACATACATTGATACAAAGACCTAAACAGGACACAAATCAGATTTTGAATTTTGTTAGTACATACTCTATACATTCAAATAGTATCTCTGATATTATTTTATCTAACTGGAATATTTTGAAAGCATATTTATACCGCAGTGCATATCATGATAGGCCTCCAAGAATGACATACAGAAGACTGAGTACTCTTAGAGATCAGCTAGTGCATAGCAGACAGACACTACCAATGAGGGAAACTTGGCTTAAACCAAGTGTAGGCTGTTTTAGATGTGGAAAATGTAGCATTTGTACCAGTATACAGCCAAATAAAGAATTTACACGTGCAAATGTAAATAATCAGAAAAAATATTAGATCAGAGAACTGATAACTTGTGATACTAGTGGAGTGATATATATGGCTACCTGTACCTGTAGAGCATTTTATATAGGAAAGACAAAGAGACAGCTCAAACAGAGTAGCAGAACATACGAGAGCCATTGGACACAGGGATTTAAGCTATGCTACAGCACAACACATTGTGAACAGTAAAGACGAGAAGAAAAAATTACTCACCTTAGTAATGTTGTTTCTTCTAATGGAGTCTTGCTACATTATGACAAGTGCAGTTTGTACCACCACTAGAACTGCTCCGGAGGTGAAAGAGTTAACTTCGATGCAGAGCATGGAGCTTAGAGCGCGAGCTCGGTTAAGGAGCTCTGTTAGGGTGGTTTCAAACCGAAACCGTCAGATCTTTACGAGCAAAAACTCACTAAGGTTCTGTGTGGAAGCTGTAACCTATACTAGCCAACTGGCTACTAACATATTCAGACATTTTCCTGGTCCCAACACTAAGACTCAAGTCAGTGGACCAGAAAAATAAGATAAAATAGCTAAATAAACACAACACCCAAACATGAAAGAGGGCATCAATAAATGCCAACAGTGGACTGCCCACCCCATACCCAAAGTAGAAGTTCTGAGAGGGGCAGGCTGAGGGAGGAGGTCATAATAGCAAGACTCCATTAGAAGAAACATTACTAAGGTGAGTAATTTTTCTTCAAACAACATGAAGTCTTGCTATATTATAAACAATGCTAGAACTACACAGCAGTACCTCCATGGAGGAGGGACAGAACCTACTTAGGGAATAGGCTCTGAAGCACGGCTGTGCCAAACCGAGCATCCCTCCTGGCCTGAATATCCAGGGTGTAATGCTTGGTGAAAGTGTGTACTGTTTTCCAAGTAGCTTCTTGACATATCTCCAAGATAGGGATGTCTCTAGCAGCAGCTAGAGATGCAGCTGTACCTCTGGTAGTGTGAGCCCTCAGGCCTGAGGGGGGAACCTTACCCAGCTTTTGATAGCAAAATTGGATACAACAAACGATCCACCTGGCAATGGATCTCTTAGTGGCAGGTCTCCCTTTCCCAACCTCACCATAAGTGAGAAACGGAGGGAGTCAAACCTGTGACCCTCGGTACGCTCTATGTAGTAACTTAGGCCCCCCTTAACATCTAGGCTGTGCAGCCTCCTCTCACCAGAGGAGGAATGGTCAGTGAAGAACACTGGAAGTGAAATAGATTTGTTAAGGTGGAAATCTGAAACCACCTTAGGCAAAAACTTCCTGTTAGTCCTGAGGACTACTTTATCCCTGTGAAAGGAAATAAAGTCAGTCTCTACTGATAAAGCTTGTAACTCACTTATGCGCCTGGCAGAAGTGATGGCTACCAGAAATACAGTTTTCCAAGTCAAATACTTAAGCTCTGCCGAAGACAGAGGCTCAAAGGGGGGTTGCATCAGCTGAGCAATGCATACATTAAGATCCCGTGCCGGAGCTGGTCCCTGAATGGAGGATTGGTAATGAAGCAATCCTTTAAAAAACTTGAAAATACAGGGTGAGCAGAAAGAGAAGAGGGCTTCCTGTTGAAATGAAGGCAGAGACAGCTGCCAAGTGCACTTTCAGGGTAGCTGGTCTCAGTCCCAAAGAATTAAGATGGACCATATAGTCCAATACAGTGGGTAGATCAGCAGATTCTGGGGAAACATGCTTCCCAGAACACCATATGGAAAACCTCTTCCACTTGGAGTTATAGGTAGTCCTGGTGGAAGGCTTCCAGCAGCCTTCAGGATTTGAGAACACTTTGAGAAAGTTGTAGATCAGCAACTCTAACTGCTCAAGAGCCAAGCCTTGAGGTTGAGGGATTTGAGATTCGGATACCAAACTCTCCCCTGAGCACAGGTTAACAGATTGTGGTTCCTGGGGAGACACAGGGGAAGATGGACTGCTAAGGACAGAAGGAGTGGGTACCAGGGCTGCCTGGCCCAGTCTGGAGCAATCAGGATCATTTTGCAGGGCTGAGACCTGGTTTTGACTAGTACTTTGAACAGGAGAGGGAAGGGGGGGAAGGCATAAAGAAACTTCCCTTCCCAATCGAGGAGAAAGGCATCCAGGGGGACTGAGCCCAACACTGGGGCCTGCAACAAAACAGTGAAGTTGATGATTGTCTGGGGCTGCAAAAAGATCTACCTGAGGAGTGCCCCATCTGGCAAACACTATCCCCAGTACTAGGGGATCCAGTGACCATTCGTGATGGCCCTGGGAAATCCTGCTGAGAGCATCTGCCAGGACATTGTCCTTGCCTGGGAGGTGAACTGCTATGAGGGAAGTGTTCAGGGAATAAGCCAGAGACCACAACTTCATCGCCTCGGTGCACAAGGCCGAAGACCGGGTGCCCCCTTGTTTGTTGATGTACCACATTGTAGTGGTGTTGTCTGTCCTGACCTGTACCACCTTGTTCTGAACAGATGCAGAAAAAACCTGAAGTGCTAGAAAAACAGCTCTGAGTTCCAACAGATTGAGGTGGAGCAGAGATTCCTGAGGGGACCATAACCCCTGGGTGGAGAGGTCGCCCATGTGAGCTCCCCATCCCAAGAGGGATGAATCTGTAGTAAGGGTCAAGGAGTGGGACAGATGGATGAAAGGCACCCCCTGTCTCAGATTGCTCTGATCCTGCCACCACTGAAGGGCCTGGATCAGGGTTCGAGTCACTGGGATTAACTTGGATAGGGAATCTCTTCTTTGAGACCAGAAAACTCTCAAATGGAACTGAATGTCCCTCATCTGAAATCTTGCTCCTTACACTACAGCTGTGGAGGCAGCCATGTGTCCTAGGAGCTGCAGGAAATGCCTTGCTGGTTAAGAGACCTGCAGAGTGAAGGACGAGGCCAGGGCCACTAAGGTCCTTACCCTTTCCAAGGGAAGGAAGGCTCTGGCCTGCTTTGTGTCCAGTTCTGCGCCTATAAAGGTGAGTACCTGGACAGGTTCCAAAACTGACTTTGGAAGATTGAGAAGAAAGCCCAGAGAGGTAAGCAGCTGCTGGGTAACTAGCAGGTGTGCTTTGACTCTGGTCTGGAGACTGACCCACAATGAGCCAGTCGTCCAGGTAGGGAAAATGGCAATCTTTGCCTTCTTAGATGAGCAACTGCTACTGCCAGACATTTTGTGAACACCCTTGGGGCAGAAGTGAGGTCAAGGGCATTGCTCTGAACTGATAATGGCCTGAGGGCAGTTCAATCTGAGGTACTTTCGATGGGAGCTTCTGATAAGAACATGGAAGTAGGCATCCTTGAGGTCCAGGGAGGCTAGCCAGTCCCCTGGCCTTAGGGAGGTAAAATCATTCCTAGTGTCACCATTTTGAACTTTGGTTTTAAAAGGTGCTTGTTTAGATATCTTAGATCAGGATAGGCCGCCACTCTCCTGTCTTTTTTGGGGTAAGGAAGTACCTGGAGTACAGACCCTTGCCCTGGTATAGGGGAGAAACCCTTTCTACAGCCCTGAGAGCCAGGAGGGTTGAGACTTCTGTTTCCAAAGCAAGAGTCTTTAAAGGGTTTGCAGGAGGAAAAGATCTGGTTCTCATCTTTGGAAATTTTTTGAAGCTGAGAACCAGACCCTGGCTCACTACTTCCAGGACCCACCTGTCTGAAGTTAAAGACTCCCAGTCCTGGACCAGAAGTAAGCCAGCCTGCCCCTACAGGTAATGGAGAGCCGACCCTGGGCATCCCATCAGGGTGCCTGTTTGGCAGGGGCTTTAGGCTGAGGGGTGGGAGCAGGCCTGCTCGTGCCCACCTGCCTCTCCCTCTGAGAACCCCCTCTGTGCATAGGCTGAAGAGGAGGAAGCCTGGGTCTGGTAAAGGCCTGTGAAAGGCCTGCCCCTACCCCTCTTGAGGCTGCCTCTGAGGAAGCTGTTGCGTTCCTTGGCTTGGCACTCCTATAAGTGGTTCTATATTCATCCATTTCTTCATATAATTCTCTGTCTGCTCCTCAAACAGAGAATTTTCCACCACAGGAAAATCCATAACCTTAGACTGGGTATCCCAGACAAAGTAGTACACCTGAGCCAAGCCAATCTCGAAAGCCACAGATGTAGCCATGACTCTAGAGGATACATCGTTAGAATCCACTGCAGCATGGAATTGCACCTTAGATGCCTCAATACCATCAAGAGCCACCTGCTCCAGCTCCTTTGCAAGCTGGCCAGGGACCTGTTTGGCTAAGGCCATGACAGTATCCCATCTAGATTTCTGGTATCTTGCAACATAAGCCATATAGTTTGCTTGTCTGAGTCCCAAGGATGCTGCCATGTATTGTTTTTGGCCATGGCATCAATCTTCCTGGAGTCCTTGTCGGAGGGTGTGAAGCCAGGGAATATTAGCTTTATCACAGGCTGCAGCCTGAACTACCCAACATGACTGCATTGCTGTGAAAGAAAATCTGTATCAGGACTACGAAAGTGTACCTCCTGTCCATCTTTTTATCTACAGGAGGCACAGAATTAGGAGCTTTTAAAATTTTTATTGTTTGTTTCCTAAAAGATTTATGCAAAGGGATGGACAATCTCCTGGACTCTGGGATATCCATGATCTCTACATAGTCAGGCTCCTCTTGCTCATCCAAAGCCTCCTCTAAAGGAAGCTGGAGGGTCTCAGCAACTTTTTTATAAAACAAAAAATGAGAAGGGGACTCAGAAAGCCTAAGGGGAGATTCACCTAAAGGTCTGTCTGGGGAGATGTCCGGTTCAATGGGCACATCCAGACTTTCAAAGTCACATTCACACCGATCATAATCCTCCTCCCCCTCCTCTGGTTCATAAAACTCTTCTATATCATATTCCTGAACCGTTGGAACCGACCTTTTGCCAGACAATGGCGGTTCGGAGGGAACTGGGGACAAAGACTGGACAATCTGTATTGCCCTGGCTATCTCTGCAGCAGTTGGAGAAGGAATTTTGGACTCCAAACCTGCTGATTTTTTAGTTTTCTTTGCTGGAACTGGCTCCTCAGAGCCAGCTTTGTCTTGTGAGGAAACCTCGGTCAGAGGCACTCCCTCCGGTTCGGTTGGCACCGAACCGGCTGGCCATCCGGTCAGCGGACTTTTGGCCTCCCTTTCCTGAGCCTACCAACTCTCTTCTCTAGGGTAGCTGCAGGAAAATTTTTACAAATCTGGCAGTCTGCATTGAGGTGGTCAAACCCCAGACAATAGACACATGTAGTGTGTGGATCAGCCTTGGCAAAGGCTTCCCCACAGACACTACAGTGCTGAAACCCAGTGGGCCCGGTTTTTCTTTTGGGTTTCTCAGACACGTGATGCCAGCCTAACCAACAAACTTGCCCTTTTTATGGCCGTGCCAGGCAAGACACCCTTATCGGTTCCAAACCGTGTCACGGGTCGTGGAAAAAACCGTAATGAAATCCGTTTTTTTTAGGACCGATAAGAACCGGGAACCACACTCTAACAAGCCTTAAAAGGCTTTAAAACTAAGTTTTAGTACAATTCGATCGGTTCAAACCTAACCTATAACAATTTACAAGTTCCACACAGAAAAAACCTATCTATTACTTACAATACCATAGACAGAGCTTGAACCGATCGGTTTTGCGGTTAAAATAATTAAATCGCGGTTAAATTCAACCGAGAAATAGCGTTTTAAACCGAGGAAATGAACCGAGCAACAGGAGGAATCTCGGAGCGACTGTTCAGTGGTAGAGTAAAGAATCTGACGGTTTCGGTTTGAAACCACCCAACAGAGTTTTAACCGAGCTCGCTGCTTAAGCCCATGCTCTGCATGGAAGTTAACTCTTCACCTCCGGAGCAGTTCTAGTGTGGGACAAACTGCACTTGTCATAATATAGCAAGACTTCATGTTGTTTGAAATAAAATGTTTTTTCATTTCAAGTGATTGAGAAGGTGTTCAGAAATCCAAGAGGTGGTGATTTTGTGAATTACATTTTAGAAAGAGAGGATTTTGGATAAACACCTTGAATGCTTAAAACACCAGGACTGAATGACAAATTTGAGATAACCCCTTTTCCTAGAAGAAAATATAAGCATCTTTTTGAACCATAAACTTATCTTTACTTCTGAACTGACAGTCTGTTTTAGCATGTCTATAAATATAAAATATATGAGTGGAAATATTGAATGTTAGACATTAACATCATTTATAGGTAGATTTAATGTATAAAAGTAAGTATGTATAAAGATGTTTACTAAGATGTTTTTAATGTTTTCTTCTATATTTTAATGAACAGCAGTGTAATCAATGGAGCATACTGGGACTCCTGGTCTTAGCACTTCAGCTCATTCTGCTACCTTGGCAGGTTCTGCCATCAGCACATACAGGTTTTTTAATTGTACATAAATCAATAGATATGTCAATTATTTGTTATGTGAAGACGTTATATTGTTTTTTAACCACTGTGTGGCACTATATACTAGTAGTTTCAATTGTTTCACTGTATAAGTATTTACTGCACTTTGCCGGACGCTGCTTAATGATGTCATCATCTCTATGGTATAAAAGGCTTAGGCCTTTTTGTTACATTAGACCCTTTGAAGAAGGAACTCAGTTCTGAAACGCGTCAGGGCCTTGCACATGGCACCTGAAATAAAATGAAGCACTTTATGTAAAGTCTGTGGTGAGCAGTCCTTTTATTCTATTAACAGAGTGCGGGATTTGTTTGGTTCTTGATTGCATTATATATCCCTGCACCTGTTTCCATGTGCAACCTCTCTTTTTGCCTTTTTTACAACCCTGATGTTCTTGTGACTGTAGAAACCTGGCTCACTCCAAAAATACCCAACAGTGCAATTACCCTACCAGGATATAACTTATTCAAAATCGAGAGGACCACTAAAAGAGGCGGTGGATGTGCAGTTTACCTCAAAGACTCTCTCCTGGGGCACCGTGTTCAACCTCCCACCTCGGTCTCTACCGCCCAGATACTACCCATCAGAATTCTACTCGGGGCTCACAGCAAGGCACCGACTATTGCTGCTGTCTACAACCCTCCCGAGGATCAAGGTAAAGGTCTCAACTCCATCCTTGACCTTGTCCGTTCCCAACCACCAGGCACAGAGATAATCCTAATGGGCTATTTTAACATAAATTGGCTTGAATCAGATACGGATGGCTATAAGGATGCCATCTCAGCTGCCAACCTTGCCCAGCTGGTTGTCTCCCCCACTAGACTCAACTATAAGACTGGGACAAGCACCCTCCTAGACTGGATACTGACCAGCCATCCATCCCGCATCTCAAAAGTCTCTGTTCTCCCAGATACGCTAAGTGACAACTCCCCAGTCGCCTGTGAATGGTTTAACAAATTCAGCCCACCACAACCCAAACTAATAAACAGCAGAATCTTTCCGCGTGGTCAAGTGAAGCACCTCAAATCACATCTTAGACAACAAGACTGGTCACCTATCTTCTATGTATCGGATGTCAACTCTGTGCTTGACTTCTTCATCAGCTCCTTCAATGCTGCCTGTGACGTCTACGCCCCCTTCAAAAAGAGAAAAGTAAAAGGCCGTAGCAATCCATGGCTCACTGCTGATCTCCTAACATTGCTGAAAGCTAGGGACCACCTCTGGTTTTAGGCTCAGGCAACTGGTAGGCAAGAAGATATACAAAACTACAAATGTGCCTAAAATGACTGCACCAAAGAAATACGCCTAAAGAAAAGTAACCATTACAAAGATGCCCTCACAAGCACCTAGGGAAAGGGGAAGTCCTTCTGGAATAATCTCAAGGAAGTTACAGGGAAACTGCCCAAAACATCATCTTCAATGTTGGACGTGGATGGGACTATAACTCTTAACCCTTCCACTATAGCTAACATGTTCAATAATGCATTCACTGACCTCAGTAGTGTTCTTCCTCCAGATTCTTTTGATGAAGACCTCCTCCTGTACCCTCCTCCACCTCCCCACCCCTTTATCAAATCGACCCCCTTTTACTTCAGAGCAGTCATGACACATGAAGTCAATAGATACGTCAGTAAAGCAATTGCTGGATCTAGAATAAGTGGCGACTCACTGACCTCAAACTGCTGTCCCTTACTCTTGATGAAGTGCTATCCCTCTAACTTGGATTTTCAACCTTTCTCACCCTAGGCCAGTTCCCGACAGATGGAAATCTGCCACCGTGACACCAGTTCACAAGATTGGGGATAAAGCTCTTCATGGAAACTATAGGCCTATATCCATACTATCCCTCTAAGGCCATTGAAAGTCTGGTATCTGACCAGCTAATGGAATATCTGGACAAGTACAACATCCTTTGTAAACAACAGCATGGTTTCAGAAAAGGCCACAGCACCACATCTGCCCTCCTTGAATTCACAGGAGCAATTCACAAGTCGCTGGACAATAATTACCTCACTGGTTCGGTCTTCATAGACCTGACCAAGGCTTTTGACACCATCCATCATCAAATACTCCTCACAGAACTGTTGAAAGCTGGCCTCTCCCTTGAGTCTACAACTTGGTTTAAGAGCTGCCTGGAAAACCGTTCCCAAAGAGTGAAAATTGCTGATGTCCTCTCAGATGCTAGACCTGTACGCTCAGGAGACCCCCAGGGATCCATTCTCGGGCCACGCCTCTTCAGCCTGTTTTTGAACAATCTTCCACAATCCTGTCCGGAACAAATCCTACTCTATGCTGACAATGCTGTCATTCATAACACCCAACAGGACTTCCACCTACTCCAAAACAAGCTTCAGAAGGGCTTCACCTCCATTAAAACATGGTTTAGTAGTCAAAAGCTGGTTCTCAACTATAAGAAAACCAAGTCAGTGCTTTTCTGTGGCTCCCACAACAAACACAGGCTTCACCCCCTTAATATTACAAACTGCCTTGGTGCTGTCCTCGAACAGGTTCACTCCTTTAAATATCTGAGAATCACCATAGACAGCAACCTATCCTATGGCATCCACATAGCATCATCAAAGCTGCAAACACAAGCATTGGTCTCCTCTACAGGCACAGGCAATGCCTTACCTTGGATGCCTTAAGGATAGCAGTTCAGAGCTCGGTGGTCTCGCTTATCGACTATGGTCTGATTATTTACGGCTCTGCAACTGACACAGCCCTCAGGCACTTATCCATGGCGCTAAACAAAGCCTGCCAACACATCACAGGATCCCACCGTCTCACCCATATGTGTGACCTCTATGCCCAAACACGGTGGCTCCAGTTATCAAACCATATGAAGTACCAAACTTGTCTAATGGCTAAGAAAATGATGCTACATCTTGCCGCCCCTCCCCAGTCCAAATTCTTCTCCATACAGCCACACCTTCACACACCTCCAGGGCTTCAGAAAATCAAATGCTACATTCCTCGGGCCACACACACTGGGGCAAAGATCCTTTGTGCATCGAGCTCCTAGCTGGATTAATGAATCAACAAAGACATCTCCTCTCTGCAAAAGCTAGGCCGTTCAAAGCCAACCTTGCCTCCAGTAGCTGCCTCTAGCTCCTCGACTGTCCCTCATAATCAGATCTCCCCTAGCACTTCTCTTACCCCTCTCCCTCATCCTAAAAGCCTACCCTCCCATTTTGCCCTACCCCCAAAGCACTTTTTGAGGCCTGACAAATGCCCACGGCTGCACCACTCTTTTTGTGTCCATTCCAAGCCTCAGGTACCTCTGTCTACCCTGCCCCCTCTGGTACCCACTTTCCCCAAATGTGATGCATCTTAGCTGCTAAGAAATGTCTGTACACCATTTCTGCATTGTTACTCAACTCTATGTAATGTTTGTTTTGTACCTCAATTGACGTGGAACCTTTGTAAAAGAGCATTGGCTCAAAGGTACTTGTAATCCTAGACTCTAAATAAATAAATAAAAATGCAATACAACAAATTCTCCTATTTTTTGAGGAAAAAAACAATTTTGAAAGATATACTGATTGAAAATGGCAGTCGAACTGTAGCAGCGTTCCACGAGGTCCAACGTGCGTAGGTCAATGGCAGGAAAGAACTGGAGGGCAGGTGTGGGGACCGCCCCTTGTATGGTGTCTGGCCGACACTGGTCATGTGACATTGGGGGCGATCCCTGCTATATACTGCTAGCTAAAGTTTTCCGTGTGGTCCTAGCACCTGGTGGCTCAGTCCTAACGGTCATTACCTACTGCAAGAGCCCTCTCGAAGTAAGATCCCTTTATTCACTAATTATTTGCAGTAATTTGTGGCTGTGATCTATAATATTGTACAAAATTAAATGTGAAGTAACATATGCTTTTTACAGATCTAGTAAGTTCCTGTGTGACTGAACTGAATGTGCACTATGACTCAAATACTATGGCGCCATAGTATCCTAAAGAAAATCTTTCTGAATAAAGTTTTAAATGAATTAAATTATAAGGAGGTCGCGTTTGCTTTTTTCACTGTCAGCAGTGATGCATGCTTTGTTTTCTGGAAATTTCCTGTTAAATAAGCTTGTTTTATATAGGCTTTCACAGACCTGCTTCACTAATGAGAGTTGACAGGGACAAAAGTAGTAACAGATACCATCCTTAACACAGTGTGTGTGTCACGACTGGTTTATACACATTAATTTGTTTAGTTTGTATATAACAGTGTTTTATGACATAGACCTGGCTAAAAGGGTACAATAATCACGGAGTAATAAAGTTAGCCACGCCTCCAGATGAAGAAGTGTGATATCCCAAAGCACTGAGGCAAGACATGTGTGGGAGCTTTAACTGGTCATTGTGACTTATGTTTCATCAAGTGATATTTTTTGTAAGTATTATGAAGTCTATTTAAGTAAAATACTCTTTCACTGAATTTTCAAATCTGGAGTGCTGGTTCTTTATTTTTCGTACTTGCTTATATTTTTCAGCACATGCTCTTTAATGTGAGCACTGCTTTCTGTGGATCATTTTTACTGCTCCTGCACTACCCTAGCCTCATCACTTGCCAAGTCATTCGTCCCCAGGTGGACAATGACGTCTAGCTCACCCTCCCATTCTACTGCCCCAGTGATCCTTAAGATCGTTGTCCACTCCCTAAGCCATGGCAATGGGTAGGCACTTGACCTCCCTCACTCCCTCCCCCAAGTCTACCCGCCTGATGATCATGTCCTCCACCAGGAGTTGCTTCTTCCTCCTTGGGTGTCCACCGTGGAAGACCCCCACATCCTCCTTGATTACCACTGCAGATGCCTCTCTGGGACAGTCCCTCCCTTCCAGAGCAGCATAGGAGTTATGGAGTGGAACAGTAGGAGGAATGTCTCTCTCCCCACCACCCTCACCCTTCCCGAGCCCACCGTCATACAGCCACTCCCCTTCCTTGGCAACCGTTGAGGTAGCGGAGGTGGACTTAGTGGTTCCTGGGTGGGGAAGGAGGTCCCCTGAATCCCAGCCAACTTGGCCTAGAGTCGAGCAACCTCCTCCCTCAGCCCAGAGAGGTGACTGCAGATGGGACGGCACCGCAGCGTCCAGAAAGTGTCCCGAAGGCTGGCCACCCCACTGCTCCCATCATGTGTAAGTGTCCTTCCTGGTTTAGGGTATTGGCTTGTCTCTCTCCTCTCGTAGAAAAACACTCTTGCATAGTTGCCTTTGCACCCTGCAGATGTTTCTACGTGTTCCGGTGAACCCCCCTTCCTGCCTCCCCAGGAAGTATCAATCTCAAGTCAATCACCCCTAGAGCCTATAAAAGTGGAGCTAGCCCGGATGGGTGGTGGGGTGTATGTGTCCCTCTTCCCTTACACCCTTTGCTCCTGTAAGCCAAACACCCTGTAGTAATTAAAATTTTTTTTTTTTTAGAAGGCACCTAAGCCGTCTCAGCTCCACCTCCTAATTAAACACCGATTCACGGGCTTAATGAATCTACTCACCCCAAGATTAAGCTCCTGACCTTGTTTCCCCCTACATCACCTGTTACAATTGAAAGCCCAAGATTCAAGGTAACCCTGTCACTGCCTACCTAGTTTCAAATTGCCTCAACCACTGCTTACAGATCTTTTCTCCCCACTTACCCTGCTATTTTCAATAGGAAGTGAAGTATAAATAAATATTAATATACCTTTAAGGTACAGCTAGGTGATCTGGAGTGTAAGCTGAGGGAACAAGTGGCAGGTCTGGAGGCAGCTCCAAATGTTCTAGAGTATGGCCCTGTTCTGTTAGTTACAGAACCCAAGCATCTGTAGTGAGTTCTCTCCACTCCTCTGGGAGGAGGGAAAAATTACGCCCTACCACCACCTTCTGATTCAGTGTTTTTTTTGGGGTTTTTTTTGGGGGGGGGGAATCATGCAGAAGCAGATCCGGCAATCAGGACCACATCTCCACCTCTAGGGGATTTGGGATGTGCACCTGTGGTGGAGGCTGGGGTTGTCAAAGCTAACCCCTTTCTGCTTTTACCCTGTCTGGCCTGGGTTTGTGAGAGGACCTACGACAGGGGACCCTCTGCCTACTTCTGGGTTGTGTGCGACAGAGGGAGTGAACGGACCTTAAGTGTCCTACCCGAGGCTTGTAGGTCATTGAGGATATCCTGCACATCTGCCTCAAAGAGCTTGTATCCTCTTAAAGGGGCATTCAAAATGGACTGAACATCAGTAGCAAATCCTGATACCCTTAACCAAGAATGCCTTCTGAGGCAGATGCCAGCCACAGCTGCACTGGCTGAAGCATACGAAATGTTGCAGGTAGACTTTAAAAGGTGTTTACCTATGTCAGCCTCAGTCTGAACGCCCTTGAGCATTTCCTGTCTCTGAGGAACCTCTGAAAGAGCTTGAGCTGCAGCTTTAGCTTTTGAGGATATTCTTGCATTTGACCATATGGGGCAGGTAATTTGCTATCCTAAGGCCCAAACTGGCAGAGGCAAAGGTTCTGTTTCCCATGAGATCCAGTTTTCACAACTCTTTATGTGGGGGGACAGAACTGAAATGCTCAGACACCTTAGACCTATCATGGTCTGCCTTTATCACCACTGAATCAACCTCAGGTTGGCCTGTGAAAAAGGGCTTTCCTAAGGTGACTTGGTATAGCTTGCCTGTCCTGCCTTCTTGGGCATAGCATCCCCAAGTGCAACCACTAGAGGAGGAATGATGAGGGGTAGAGATTCTGGAATGTCTAGAAACTCCACTATATTTCTCCTACTAACATCCTCCTCCTCCTCCTCCTCAGTATCAAACCCCACTGCAGCCTGGAGCTGCATCATAGCGAGGCATTCCAATATAGGGTTAAACTGCAAACCCAGGCACAGGGCTACTGCGGTGTCAAATAGGAGCCCAGCCTGAAAGTTCAAACAGTAAAAGGGTGAAACCGCACTCACTGAGATACAAGAAGCACCAGTGGTCTGGAGTAACTGTTAAATACTGTTTTATTACAAATGGTGCTAGCAAGGGCTAGCAGTGGTTTACAGATTGTTCTGCACTTTTACCTTTGAAGCACCATTTGAAAAAAGCTATATTTGACAATTACTCCACACGACTGGTGCATCTCCTTGCATCTCCGTGAGTGCAGTTTCACCCTTTTACTGTTTCATCATAGTGAAGAAATAGGGGTCTTCAGGAGGGGACCTCAGGGTATACAACGTGGAGTCCTCACTCATGGAAGAAATGGTGGAGCCAGAGTAGCCAGACCTCTCAGGGGGGCTCTCTTCCCTATCCTACTCCTCATATAGAGGAATGAGGTCAACATTGAACTCCTGCTCCTTGTCAACGGGCTCTTAAAGATCAGAGAAGGGAGAGAAGACGTCAACATCCTGGGGTGTATAGAGCACACTGGTCCAGCATGCGTCGACTAGGGGGACTGGTCTCTGTGGTCCAGTCGTCATCATGCCTGGTGTAGGAGGAGGAGGTAGAAGGTGCTGCATAATCTCTGCGAAGGAGGAGAACACCGCCTGAATGTCGATGGTGGTCTGCACAGTAGTAGCGCCTTGCGTCCTTGACAGGGGTGACTGCAACTTTGGCGTGACGGGCGATATCGTCCAGCTGACATAGGTCCGCGAGTTCACTGCCAATCGACCTTGAGGCTTCTGAGGTCTGAGCAGCAGGGCTTGCTGCATCGACGAGCCATCACCGACTCATGGAAGGTCCAGCAGAACTCAGTGCCAGAGTCGGCCTTGAAGGTACTGAGGCCTGGGCAGCATCGACGCCAAACAAATTGGTAACCAGGAGTGAGATCACAATAAAGTCGAGTGCTGGAAAACAGTGTAGTAGAAATAAATGAGAACCGCACTCCAGGTTTAGTAAGAAATTAAACCACTTTACTTGTTATAGAAAGAAATAGCTTCACAGCATTCATCGAGTACATTTTGGAGCCACATACCTAGATAACAAACAGCCCAGCTTCGAGGCCCTCAGGACCTCTTCGTCAGGGGTATCGATGCCAAAGCTGTCAGCCAGCGCAGCAATGGCACTAAGGGATGCAGCAACCAGAGTGCACCCAGGGTTTTATCATTACTCTGTTCAATCTTCCAGTGACCATGGTTTCCTGAAGTCTTTTCCCAGGACCTGGAGGACTGCGAACCTCAGGAATTGGCCAGTGATGGGCGGAGCTCATTCACTGGAACTCCCTCTCCATTCTGGCTACCTGTTGCTCAAGAAGGAAGGTCTTCAGGGCTTTTGACAGAATTGCCGGTAGCTTGGTTAACCTTCAGGCAAATCCCCAGGCCTTAATATCGTGGCCTGGTCTGAGAGCAAACACAGATGATGTGCTCATCGCTGGAGTAGAATTTTCTAACACACCGCAGTAATTTAAAAGTTTAGTAGCATCTTTGTCCTTGACATACATGACGACGCCAATCATTTTGACAATAAAGTGCTAGTTAACTAGGATGAGAAAAATAATAAACAATGAAAATTCTGCTGGTAGAATGTTATGACAAAGTCTCCATGGAATCCGACAAGTATGGTCAACGGCAGGAAAAGAACTGAGGAGGGAGCAGGGCCACCCATGTATATATACAGTGGGACGTCGACGTCTAACGTCGTTGTGAGCAACCTCTAGTACACTGCTAGCAAAAGGTTCCCATGTGGTTCTAGTGCTTGGCAGCTTTAGTTCCATAGGTGAGGCCTGGTGAAAGATATCCTCAAAGAAAATCTTGTTTACACAGTGAACAAAATTAATAATATAAAATACATAACTGCTGGGATGCCTCAAGGCAGGAGACCAGTACAGCATGGGAAGTAATCCTGCTATTTTAAAAGATCCTATACAGACTCCACATGGAGTTCTGTGTGCAGTTCTGGTCCTCCAGTACAAAAAGAGCATTGAAGCAGTCAACAAAGTATAACACAGGGCAACCAAAAGAAAAAATTACTCACCTTAGTAATGTTGTTTCTTCTAATGGAGTCTTGCTATATTGTAGACATTAGCAGTTTGATCCAGCTCTAGAACTGCCCCGGAGTGAAATGGTTAAAACCATTCCAAAATAGAATTTTGGCACGAGAGCAGCTCTATCTGTGTCATTTCAAACTTGAACTGTCAGATCTTTACGTGCCAAACTCACGAAGGTCTGTGTGGAAGCTGTAACCTACACTAGCCAAATGGCTACCTAAATAATAACAACCATTGACGGTCCCAACACCCAAGACTCAAGTCAGGGGACCAGAAGAAAAAATTACTCACCTTAGCAATGTTGTTTCTTCTAATGGAGTCTTGCTATATTATAGACATTAGCAGTTTGTTCCAGCTCTAGAACTGCCCCGGAGTGAAATGGTTAAAACCATTCCAAAATAGAATTTTGGCACGAGAGCAGCTCTATCTGTGTCATTTCAAACTTGAACTGTCAGATCTTTACGAGCCAAACTCACTAAGGTCTGTGTGGAAGCTGTAACCTACACTCAGGCAAATGGCTACCTAAATAATAACAACCATTGATGGTCCCAAGACTCAAGTCAGGGACCAGAAATACTAACATCATTCTAATAATATGAAAATGGAACATAAGTATAATAAAACACACACACGCCACACACATACACACCGCCAAAGTCCCAAAGGGGACAAAATGCTAACAGGACATAAGTAGTGCCCACACTAAGTTGCCCGCACCCCACCTAGTAGAGGTTCTGAGAGGGGCAGGTTGGGGGGAAGGTCTATAATATAGCAAGACTCCATTAGAAGAAACAACATTACTAAGGTGAGTAATTTTTTCTTCAAACAATATGAAGTCTTGCTATATTATAGACATTAGCAGAATACACAGCAGTACCTACATGGAGGAGGGGCAGAACCTACTTAGGGAATAGGCTCTGAAGAACAGCTGTCAAACCGGCATCTCTCCTGGCCTGGACATCCAGGGAGTAATGCTTGGTAAAAGTGTGCATTGCTTTCCAAGTAGCAGCCTGGCAAATCTCTAATAAAGGGATATCTCTGGCAGCAGCTAGAGACGCAGCTGTACCCCTGGTAGAATGAGCCCTCAAACCGGGAGGGGGCTGCCCACTTTCTGATAACAAAATTGGATACAAGAGACAATCCACCTGGCTATTGATCTCTTAGTGGCAGGCTTGCCTTTCCCAGCTTCACCATAGGTAAGGAAAGGTTGGAGGATTCAACCTGTGACCTTGGTACGCCTATATAATAACTAAGAGCTCTCTTAACATCCAGGCTGTGCAACCTCCTCTCACCCAAGAGGAGTGATCAGTGAAAATACTGGAAGGGAGATAGATTGATTAAGATGGAAATCTGAAACCACCTTAGGCAAAACTTCCTATTAGTCCTAAGGACTACCTTATCCCTGTGGAAAGAAATAAAGTCAGTCTCCACTGACAAGGCTTGCAATTCACTTATGCCTGGCAGAAGTGATAGCCACTAGAAAACAGTTTTCCAAGTTAGGTACTTAAGCTCTGCAGAAGACAGAGGTTCAAAAGGGGTTGCATTAACTGGGCAATGCAAACATTAAGGTCCTAAGCAGGGGCGGTTCCGAAAGGAGGATTAGTATGGAGTAATCCCTTAAATAACTTGGAAAACACAGGATGAGAGGAAAGAGGGATGACTTTCCTGCTGACATTAAAAGCAGACACAGCTACCAGATGAACTCTCAGGGTAGCTGGTCTGAGACCAAGGAATTAAGATGTACCATGTAATCTAACAAAAGGGCAATTCAGCAGATTCTGGGAAATATTTTTCCCAGCACACCAAATGGAAAACCTTTTCCATTTAAAACTATAAGTAGCTCTAGTGGAAGGCTTCTGGAAGCCTTTAGGATCTCAAGAACACCCTGAGAGAGGTGAAATCAGCAACTCTAACTCCTCAAGAGCCAGGCCTTGAGGTTGAGGGATTTGAGGTCCGGATACCAAACCCTTCCTGGGCACAAGTCAACAGACTGTGATTCCTGGGGAGGCACAGGGAAGATGGACTGTCAGAGACAGAAGGAGTGGGTACCAGGGCTGCCTGGTCAACTGGGGAATCAGAATCACCCCTGCAAGGCTGAGATCTGATTTTGACTAGTACTTTGAATAGGAGAGGAAAGGGGGGGGAAGCATAGAGGAACTTCCCCTCCCAATCCAGAAGAAGGGCATCCAGAGGAACTGAGCCCAGCACTGGAGGCCTGCAACAGAACAGAGGAAGTTTATGATTGTCTGGGGCTGCAAAAAGATCTATCTGAGGGATGCCCCACCTGGCAAAATCTATCCCCAGCACTTGAGGATCCAGGGACCATTCGTGATGGTCCTGGGAAATCCTGCTGAGGGCATCCGCTAGGACATTGTCCTTCCCTGGAAGATGAACTGCTATGAGGGAAGTGTTCAGGGAATAGGCCAGAGACCACAACTTCATTGCCTCGTGCACAAGGCCAAGAACGAAAGTGCCCCCTGTTTGTTGATGTACCACATTGTTGTGGTGTTGTCTGTTCTGACTTGTATCACCTTGTCGCTGACAGATGCAGAAAAAGCTTGAAGAGCTAAAAGACAGCTCTGAGTTCCAGCAAATTGATGTGGAGCAGAGATTCCTGGGGACCAGACTCCCTGAGTGGAAAGGTCGCCCATGTGGGCTCCCCAACCCAGAAGGGAAGCATCTGTAGTGAGAGTCAAGTCGTGAGAAGGGGAAATGAAGGGACCCCGCTTCCAATTGCTCTGATCCTGCCACCACTGGAGAGCTAGGATCAAGGTTCAAGTCACTGGGACCAACTTGGAAAGGGGGTCTCTTCTCTGAGACCAAAAGGTTCTCAAGTGAAACTGAATGTCTCTCATCTGAAATCTGGCTCCTGCACAACAGCTGTGGATGCAGCCATGTGCCCCAGGAGCTGCAGAAAGTGTCTTGCTGGTCGAGAGACCTGCAGAGTGAAGGAAGAGGCCAGAGCCACTAAATTCCTTACCCTTTCTGGGGAAGAAAGGCTCTGGCTAGCTTTGTGTCCAATTCTGCCCCTATAAAGGTGAGTACCTGGACTGGTTCCAGAACCGACTTTGGTAGGTTTAGCAGAAAACCCAGGGAGGTGGAGAAGCTGCTGGGTGACCTGCAGGTGAGATTTTACCTGTTCTGGGGACTGGCCTACAATGAGCCAGTCGCCTAGATAGGGAAAAACAGCAATCCTCTGCCTCCTAGTGGGCCACTGCCACTGCTAGACACTTTGTGAATACCCTTGGAGCAGAGGTAAGGTCAAGGGCATTGCTCTGAACTGGTAATGACCTGAGGGCAGTTCGAATCTGAGATACTTTCGATGGGATCTTCTGATTAGGACATGGAAATAGGCATCCTTGAGGTCCAGGGAGGCTAGCCAGTCCCTGGCCTTAGGGAAGGTAAAATCATTGCCAGAGTTACCATTTTGAACTTTGGTTTCAAAAGATGCTCTGCTCAGATATCTGAGATCTAAAATGGGCCGCCATTCTCCTGTCTTTTTTGGGGTAAGGAAGTATCTGGAATACAGACCCCTGCCCTGATGCAGGGGAGGAACCCTTTCTACTGCTCTGAGAGCTAACAGGGATGAGACCTCTGTTTCCAGAGCGAGGGTCTCTGAAGCACTTGCAGGAAGAAAAAGTCTGCTTCTCAACTTGGGAAACTTTTTGAAGCTGAGAACCAGACCCTGGCTTACTACTTCCAGAACCCACTTGTCTGAGGTTAAAGAAGCCCAATTCTGACTGAAGTAAGCCAGCCTGCCCCCCACTGGTACAGGAGAATCGGCCCTGGGCACCCCATCAGGGTGCCTGTTTCGCAGGAGCTTTAGACTGGGGGGTGGGAGCAGGTCTGCCCACCCTCGCCTGCCCCTGCCTCTGAAGAAGCCCTCTGAGCATAGGCAGAGGAGGCCTGAGTCTGGTAGAAAGGCCTGTGAAAGGCCTACCCCTACCCCTGGGGCATGCCTTTGAGGAGTGGCTTGCCCTCCTTAGCCTGGGCACTTTGTAAGTAGTCCTATATTCATCCATCTTTCATGTAATTCTCTGTCTGCTCTCCAAACAGAGAATTTCCCACCACAGGAAAATCCATAGCCTTAGTCTGGGTATCCTGTGACAAACTAGTACACCTGAGCCAGGCCAACCTACGAAAAGCTACAGATGTGGCCATGACCCTAGAGGAAACATCATTAATATCCACAGCAGCATGAAACTGAACCTTAGAAGCTTCAATGCCATCAGCAGCCATCTGTTCTAGTTCACTAGCCAGCTGGCCATGGGCCTGCTTGGCCAATTGCATAACAGTATCCCATCTAGATTTCTGATACCTAGCTACATAAGCCATATAATTTGCTTGCCTGAGTCCCAGAGAGGCTGCCATATACTGTTTTGTTGCCATGGCATCAATCTTCCTGGAATCCTTGTCAGGAGGATGTGAAGCCAAGGGAATATTAGCTTTATCACAGGCAGCAGCCTGAACTACCCCAACATGAGTGCATTGCTGAGAAAGGAATTCTGTATCAGGGCCTGACAATGTATACCTTCTGTCCATCTTTATCTACAGGAGGCACAGAATTAGGAGCTTTTAAAATTTTAATTGTTTGTTTCCTAAAAGACTTATGTAAAGGAATAGACAATCTCCTAGACTCTGGAATATCCATCATTTCTACAAAATCAGGCTCCTCTTGCTCATCCACAGCCTCTTCTAAAGGAAGCTGAGGGTTTCAGCAACTTTTTATAAAACATAAAATGAGATGGGACTCAGACAGCATGGGGAGATTCTAAAGGTCTGTCTGGGGAGATGTCCGTTCAATAGGCACACCCAGACCTTCCCAGCCACATTCATGCTGTTCATAATCCTCCTCCCTCCTCTGGTTCATAAAATTCTCAATATCATAATCCTGAACCACTGGGACCGGACGAACCGACCTTTTACCAGATAGTGGTGGTTCGGACGGACCCTGAGACAGTGACTGGACAATTTGTATGGCTTTGTTATCTCTGCAGCAGTTGGAGAAGGAATTTTGGACTCCAGACCTGCTGATTTTCTTGTTTTCTTTACTGGAATTGGTTCCTCAGAACCAGCTTTTCTTTGCCCGAGGAAGTCTGGCCCTGGTCAGAGGGCACTCCTCTGGTTCGTTGGCACCGAACCGGCTGGCCATCCGGTCAGCGGACTTTTTGCCTCTCGCCCTGAGCCTGCCCAATCTTTTTCCAGGGTGGCTGCAGGGAAATTCTACATACCTGGCAGTCTGACTGGAGGTGGTCAAACCCCAGACAATAAACACATGTGGTGTGTGGGTCAGCCTTGGCAAAGACTTCCCCACAAACATCACAGTGTTGAAACCCAGTGGGCCGGTTTTCTTTTGGGTTTCTCAGACATAATGCCAGCCTAACTAAAAACTTGCTCCTTTTAACGCAGTGCTAGGAAAAGACACCTCTTTATCGTTCCTAACCGTGTCATTTGTATTGGAAAAACGTAATAAATCCGCTTTTTTAGAACCGATAAGAACCGGAACTGCACTCTAAAATAGTAACTTTTAGTTTTAAATGAGTTTTAACCCACTGATCGGTTCAAAACCGAACCGATAACTTACAAGTTCCACATAGACAAAACCTTCATTTACTTACGGTTACCACAGATAGAGCTTGACCGAATAGTTTTATGTTAAATAAACTATTCTCGGTTAAATCCAACCGAGAAAACACTTTTTAAACCGAGAAATGAACCGAGCAGGAGGAGAAATCTCTGGAGCGACTGTTCACTGAGGCGGAGTAAAGAATCTGACAGTTCAAGTTTGAAATGACAGATAGAGCTGCTCTGTGCTAAAATTCTATTTTGGAATGGTTTTAACCATTTCACCGGGCTGTCTAGAGCTGGATCAAACTGCTAATGTCTATAATATAGCAAGACTTCATGTTGTTTGAACAGTAAGGTTTACGGAGGACAAAAGCTTTTGAGGAAAGGTTGAGGGCCTTGGCATGTTCACCTTGGAGAAAAGGAGGCTGAAGAAGGACATGATCTCAGCCTTCCACACATTCAAGGGTATTGACAAGATTCAACAGACAGATAAGTCTGAGCGCAGTGCTCCAGCAAGACATGGATACATGCCCTGAAGCACGCAGAGGTGGTACTAATTTAGGGTAATGTTTGGAAGCACTTCTACCCAGATGGTAGCAAACCTATGTACGAGGCTGCAAGCGGAGACAGTGGATATGAAGACAGTACAGGCATTCAAGGTAAGCCTGGACCAATTTCTCCTTATCATGAGAATCCACAGTATCCTGGATAGTAGAGGGTAGAGAATCCCTATAATTTACATCACTGTGAGGTTACCCAAGGTCAAACTGGCCTTGTGCAGATAAATGAAGTATATCACAGCACGTCATCAAACATCCCTCATATGTTTATACAGCATACTTCCCTGCTCAACTGAAATTATGATGTTGCTATATTTTTTATGTTACTCACCTTTCTGGTATATGGATACCCATTCTTAGCATCTCCAGCTGAAATAGGTCTTTGTTGTTGCACACTGTGCACCTGAAGAAAAACATCCCAGCACTCAGAGCTTGATGCTAAAAGTATGAAATAAGGTACATAATTCATTCAATAAAGAAACGTTTGTGCTGTATGTTAATACTGCCAAGGCCACTCTTTTAAGAGCGGTCTCCTGCACATTCTTATGGTACGAGAACCGCAAACCACAGGTGAGCAGTTATAATATCCTAGGAATGTAAGTGAGACCACACTTCCAACCGTAACAGTGGTCTTGGTGGTGATATTAATAACTTATTGATCAAACTCTATCAACAATACATTGATTTTTTTAAACTTTACCCTAACGTGTCCATTTCTAGGGCAGCTATGCATGAGACACTCATCACAGAATACAAAAAAACTCTCACCTGCAGAGGAATGAAGCACTCCAATTGTTCGGGAGTGCTCCCTCAACCTATAATAAATATCATGAAACAGCGGCTGGAAATGGAGCACAGGCTGACACCTTTCTAAAAGGACTAGGTTACTGTCTGGAAACTGTCATATACAGTAAGAAAAATTACTCACCATAGTAATGTTGTTTCTTCCACAGAGACCCTCACTATGCTTAACAACTGCAATCATTTTACCTGGAATCAGCTACCCCAGAGCAATTTTATGCTAATTAGAGAATCTTAGAATTAAATTTAAAACTGCTGTGTGGTCACACTCACCTCTGCATTCTAATGGCAAATTAATTTCTAAAGCTAGGGTGAGCCGCTACTACTAAGAACAGGTTGCTCATCTGTAACAGTAGTTCTAGGAGTGGTATATGATGTTCACCCACATGTGCTGGCAGTCGCCTTTCCCTTTTAAGACTGGCCAGAAGTCTTGAAGCTCGCTCTTCCCATCCACCTGGATGGTAACTCCCTCAGCTCCGCCCCATGACGCCAGATCCTGCCCGCTGGAAACAGCTGTGTGCGCCAAAGCCAGGGGAGGTCGGATGGGCCTGTGTAGATGATCATTATATACCACTCCTAGAGCTACTGTACAGGTGAGTAACCTGTTTTTCTAGGGATGTGGATATGATACTCTATCCACACCTTCTGGAAGGCTCCCAGCAGTTCTCCACCAGAAGGGAGGCAAGGCGCACACACCCTACTTCAGGAACAGAGACTGGAGAACTGAGGCACCAAAACTAGTATCCCAGCGTGACTCGAGGTAGATGTGATAATGAGAAATGAAGGTGCGCATGACCTCCAGGTAGCAGCCCTGCAGATTTCCTGGATAAGGACGCCCTGAAAGCAGCTACTGATGCAGCAGTATGACAGGTAGAATGAGCCCTAAGCCCAACAAGAGGCTGCCAACCTATAGCAGAGATCAATGCAGGACACAATCCATCTGCCAATCATCCACTTAACTGCAGATCTGCCAGGTGTGGCTACAGCGTAGGTGACAAACAGCTGGAGAACCTCTCCCCGAACTCCAGCTGTTCGCTCCTTGTAGTATGCACGCGCGCCTCAGGTCCAGAGTATGGAGTCTGGGCTCGGTCTCCAACGTGTGATTGGTGAAGAACACTGGGAGACTGATCACCTGGTTAAGGTTAAATTCTGACACAACCATTGGGAGGAACTTCGGGTTGGGTCAAAGGTCAACTCTGTCCCTGTGGAAGACCAGGTAAGGAGACTCCACCGAAAGCCCCTGGAGCTCGCTGATCCTTCTGGCTGACGTGATAGCCACCAGGAAGGCGGTCTTCCATGACAGGTGAGACATATCACACCTGTGCATCGGTTGAATGGCTTCCCCATGAGCTTTGCCAGTACCAGCAACAAGTCCCAAGGTGGTGGTGGTTCACACACTGGGGGAGAAATGTGGTCAAGGCCTTTAAAAAGGCACCAGACCACCTTTTCCTGAGCCAACTGCCGTCCTGTGCCTGGTAAGCAGAAATGGCTGCCAGGTACACCTTGAAGGTATAGAGATCTTTTACTGTTGTCCTGGGTCTGTCTTCCAGGAACAAAGCCCATTTCATCAAAGTCAATCAGTCTTGGGAGGACAATCTCTAAACGGTACCCTTATGAAGTACCGAGGCTCACTATCCAGACACTGACCTGCCCAGGCAGTATTGCCAGACAGGTTCCGTATCTGGACAGTGAGCATCCCAGCATGATGGATCCCGAGGGACGTTGACAGGGATAAGGTAGCGGATGTGACAGCTTGCTACCTTGCCCCTGTCTCTAGCATTCAAAGGGAGAAAAAATCGGAAGGCTGGCCAAGCTGCCCTGCTGGTGTTGCAGACTACACCACGGCGGCTAGGCCAGCATGCTGTCTAGGCGCGGGTTCTATCCGCGCTGCAGACAGCATATATTTCAGCGGACCTACGCCCGTTTCTAACTCCGAGGTCCGCTCCCCCTCGGAGTTAGATATTATAGTTATGGGGGTGGGGTTCCGGGGTCCAAGCCCCCCCGGTATGCCCAATGATTATTCAGTCAGATGCCTGAAATCATATTTCATGATTCAGCAGGCTGGTTTTCGGGCCAGTGGGGTCGGTATCCTGAGACTCAGGTTACTGAGTTTAGGGATACCATAGTATATCCCTCTAAACACTCAGCTAATATTGTTGCATATAGCTTGTAGTCAATGTTTTTTTTTTTTGTATACTTTATTTCTAGCCCCTGACCTCGGGGCATCTCTCAGGTTCTCCCTTGACAGCTGCCACACTCAACGGCCCACCTGAACTGACTGCTCCGGGAACTACATTGGGTATGCGAGATCTGGGGCTCTCCTGACCCCATGGAGAGACCCCCAGACGTCAGGGAGAACCGGAGACTCAGCCGGTGTTAGGCGTGTGGTGGGTCGGCTTGCCAGAGATCGCCTTCGCCTCACCCGAGGGCAGAGGGATTTTCTTAGGATTCCTCCCGAGGCATGGACGTGCAATAACGTCCCGCACACACCTGGAAGACATGTGCCGATGCCCCAATCCCCATGCCTTCTGCGTCGAGCACTGCAGTGCCCCAGCCTCCGCCAGGGGTTATCAGCGCACTGGAAGATCCCCTAACCCACCTCTAGGACTAAAAGAGCTGTCCACGGACGCTAATCTTAGTCCTCCCTCATCGATTTTAGAAGACCGTGGTTTCCCTTGAACCCGGTCGCCGCATGATGAGATGTAGTCAATGTTAAGTACTGATGCAGGGCGATATGCCATACAGTGAGTAGGGTCCCTACCCGGCTTTGGCACGTTTGAGATAACAGCGTAGTCCCAGGAGTCAGGCACTGCCTCCCCCAACTGTGCCGCCCTACATACTGTCAGTAGACTGCCAGCTAGGTCCTCTCTAAAGGATTTAAAAAATTTGGCTGTGTAGCCATCTGGGCCAGGCGACTTGTTGGTCTTCAGGTTTCGTACTGCAGTTTCTAGCTCAGCTGCAGATATAGGGTAGTCTAGAACCTGCTTAAGTTCCTGCGTGAGTTTCGGCAGCTTTAATTTGGATAGGTAGGTCTCTGTTCAGGTTTTATCAAATTTCTGCTCTGGAGTATGTAGATTTTGATAAAAATTCCTGAAAATTGTCATAACTTGTTTAGGTGACATCATCTGTCCATGTATCGGGTCTCTAATCTTAGTAATGGTGGCCTGGGATGTCTGCTGTCTGAGTCTGTGGGCCAACAGATGAGTTGCTCTCGGACCACTTTCATAATATGTCTGGCGTAGGCATTGGAAGGCCTATTTGGTCTTTGTGTCTATGATCTTTTGAATTTGTTGTTTGGTAGCTTGTAGTAGGGGGTACACACATTTGTCTCCATTTGCATGCTGTATCTGGAGTCTGCACAACAGTAGTTGTAATTTCTCCCAATTGCATGCCTTGCTGCTTTTTGTAGTGGGCTGCATATTTAATGATATGCCCTCAACACGATTTTCATAGTGTCCCAAGGTTGCTCTGGAAATGTTTGAAGAGTTATTTCTCTCAGAATCTGAGGAATTCTAGTTTGAATCATATCCATAAAATCCCTCCAATTTAACAAATAATTGTTAAACCTCCAAAGTATTTGGCCCCTCTCTGCTCCCCAAGTCAGCTTTAATGTTTCCTGGAAGTGGTCAGATAAAACCGATGAGGTGTGACAACATTCTTTGATCTGGTATTGGTGTTCCTTCGATATAAAAAAATAATCGATGCGTGCATATGAACCATGGGGTTGGGAGAAATGAGTATATTCCCTCTTCCTCGGGTACCACGTTTTCCACTCATATGCCCAGAATGCTCCTTTAAGATACTCTTTGATGGCCTTGTTTGCTGCGGTTCTTCATAGAGATTTCAATTAGTAGTATCTACCGTTCCAAAATCTGATTAAGGTCCCTCCCACCACTAATGTTCCTATCTGGTGCTCTGTAATTTTTGAAATAGGAGCTGACCACTGGGGCAGTGGAGCTTAGTGGAATATAAATGGAGGCTAAGGAGAATGGGGTGCCCTGCAAGTGCCTTGTAACAATTGCTAGACGGCCTTCAGGATCTACGTAGGAAGTAGACTGGTAAACTGGGTAACACCAAGTCACTAATATAGCTGTGCCTCTTCTCTTTCCCCCTCTATGTGATGAGGTTATTACCTGAGAGTATCTAAACCCTCCCAGTTTTAGGTGTTCTGCCTTACTAAGGTGAGCCTCCTGCAGGAGAACAAAAGTGGGCCTCTGCTTTTTAACAGCAGAAAGGACCCTGCATCTCTTGATGGGTTGTTCAAACCATTAATGTTATGTGATATTATAGTGACGTTTTGTCTGTTAGCCATTTGGTTCCAGTGGTGCAATCTCCCTATGAATAAAACCTGCTATTCTGATAAATTCTGCCCCCCCCATCTGTGGCCATTTTGTGGCGGAAAGGTAGCCCACTGTAGGTTCTGCCTATGAAGAATAACCTTTTCCTATTGTGACTTTCATCACGTACCAGCAATCAGAACCTGCTAGGATCCTGTGAATTAAAGTGGCATTAAACATATATAAAACGAAGAACTGTAATATCAATACAACATAAAATACAGACACTTGAACTTGTTGGGAGGTTCAAAGGAAAAATACATCACCCCTTTAATTGAACTGTGTACAGTCTGACCTCCAATGGGGAAAACCCTAGGGTATTTCCTTAACTCCTGAGGGAGTACAGGAGAATCCTGATCCACACAGGGAGGAAAAGAAGAAAAAATTACTCACCTTAGTAATGTTGTTTCTTCTAATGGAGTCTTGCTATATTATGACAGTAGCAGTTTGATCCAGCTCTAGAACTGCTCGGGAGGTGAAATGGTTAAAACCATTCCAAAATAGAATTTTGGCCACGAGCTCTAAGGAGCAGCTCTATCTATCTGTGTTATTTCAAACCTGAACTGTCAGATCTTTACGAGCCAAAACTCACTAAGGTCTGTGTGGAAGCTGTAACCTACACTAGCCAAATGGCTACCTAAATAATAACAACCATTGCTGGTCCCAACACCCAAGACTCAAGTCAGGGGACCAGAAATACTAACACAATTCTAATAATATGAGAATAAAACATAAGTATAACAGAACACACACACACACACACACACACACACCCAAAGCCCCAAAAGGGGACAAAAATGCTAACAGGGCATAAAAGGTGCCCACACCAAGTTGCCCGCACCCCACCCAAGTAGAGGTTCTGAGAGGGGCAGGTTGGGGGGGAGGTCATAATATAGCAAGACTCCATTAGAAGAAACAACATTACTAAGGTGAGTAATTTTTCTTCAAACAACATGAAGTCTTGCTATTATGACAGTAGCAGAATACAAAGCAGTACATCCATGGAGGAGGGCAGAACCTACTTAGGAATAGGCTCTGAAGAACAGCTGTGCCAAACCCGAGCATCTCTCTGGCCTGGACATCCAGGGAGTAATGCTTGTAAAAGTGTGTACCGTCTTCCAAGTAGCAGCCTGGCAAATCTCTAATATAGGGATGTCTCTGGCAGCAGCTAGAGACGCAGCTGTACCCCTGGTAGAATGAACCCTCAAACCAGGAGGGGAACTCTGCCCACTTTCTGATAGCAAAATTGGATACAAGAGACAATCCACCTGGCAACTGATCTCTTAGTGGCAGGTTTGCCTTTCCCAACTTCACCATAGGTAAGGAAAAGTTGGAAGGATTCGAACCTGTGACCTTCGGTACGCTCTATATAGCAACTAAGAGCTCTCTTAACATCCAGGCTGTGCAACCTCCTCTCACCAGACGAGGAGTGATCAGTGAAAAATACTGGGAGGGAGATATATTGATTAAGATGGAAATCTGAAACCACCTTAGGCAAAAACTTCCTATTAGTCCTAAGGACTACCTTATCCCTGTGGAAAGAAATAAAGTCAGTTTCCACTGACAAGGCTTGCAACTCACTTATGCGTCTGGCAGAAGTGATAGCCACTAGAAAAACAGTTTTCCAAGTTAGGTACTTAAGCTCTGCAGAAGACAGAGGTTCAAAAGGGGGTTGCATTAACTGGGCAATGCAAACATTCAGGTCCCAAGCAGGGGCCTGTTCCCGAAAGGGTGGATTAGTATGGAGTAATCCCTTAAAAAAATTGGAAAACACAGGATGAGAGGAAAGAGGGGATGACTTTCCTGCTGACACAAAAGCAGATACAGCTGCCAAATGAACTCTCAGGGTAGCTGGTCTGAGACCCAAGGAATTAAGATGTACCATGTAATCTAACACAGTGGGCAAATCAGCAGATTCTGAGGAAATATTTTTCCCCGCACACCAAATGGAAAACCTTTTCCATTTAGAACTATAAGTAGCCCTAGTGGAAGGCTTTCTAGAAGCCTTTAGGATCTCAAGAACACCCTGAGAGAGGTGTAAATCAGCAACTCTAACTCCTCAAGAGCCAGGCCTTGAGGTTGAGGGATTTGAGGTCCGGATACCAAACCCTTCCCTGGGCACAAGTCAACAGGTTGTGATTCCTGGGGAGGCAAAGGGGAAGATGGATTGTCAGTAACAGAAGGAGTGGGTACCAGGGCTGCCTGGCCCAATCCGGGGCAATCAGAATCACCCTGCAAGGCTGAGATCTGATTTTGACTAATACTTTGAATAGGAGAGGGAAGGGAGGGAAAGCATAAAGAAACTTTCCCTCCCAATCCAGAAGAAGGGCATCCAGGGGAACTGAGCCCAGCACTGGAGGCCTGCAACAGAACAGAGGAAGTTTGTGATTGTCTGGGCTGCAAAAGATCTAGCTGAGGGGTGCCCCATCTGGCAAAGACTATCCTCAGCACTTGAGGATCCAGGGACCATTCTGATGGCCCTGGGAAATCCTGCTGAGAGCATCCGCTAGGACATTGTCCTTCCTGGAAGATGAACTGCTATGAGGGAAGTGTTCAGGAATAGGCCAGAGACCACAACTTCATTGCCTCGGTGCACAAGGCCGAAGACAGAGTGCCCTCGCTTGTTGATGTACCACATTGTTGTGGTGTTGTCTGTTCTGACTTGTATCACCTTGTGTGGACAGATGCAGAAAAAGCTTGAAGAGCTAAAAAGACAGCTCTGAGTTCCAGCAAATTGATGTGGAGCAGAGATTCCTGGGAACCACACTCCTGGGTGGAAAGGTCGCCTATGTGGGCTCCCAACCCAGAAGGGAAGCATCTGTAGTGAGAGTCAAGTCGGTGAGTAGGGAAATGAAGGGACCCCCAATATTAAATGCTCTGATCCTGCCACCACTGGAGGGCTAGGATCAGGTTCGAGTCACTGGGACCAACTTGGAAAGGGGTCTTTCTCTGAGACCAATAGGTTCTCAAGTGAAACTGAATGTCTCTCATCTGAAATCTTGCTCCCTGCACAACAGCTGTGGATGCAGCCATGTGCCCCAGGAGCTGCAGAAAGTGTCTTGCTGGTTGACAGACCTGCAGAGTGAAGGAGGAGGCCAGAGCCACTAAATTCCTTACCCTTCTAAGGAAGAAAGGCTCTGGCTAGCTTTGTGTCCAATTCTGCCCCTATAAAGGTGAGTACCTGGACTGGTTCCAGAACTGACTTTGGTAGATTTAGCAGAAAGCCCAGGGAGGTGAGAAGCTGCTGGTGACCTGCAGGTGAGATTTACCTGTTCTGGGACTGACCTACAATGAGCCAGTCGTCTAGATAGGGAAAACAGCAATCCTTTGCCTCCTTAAGTGAGCCACTGCTAGACACTTTGTGAATACCCTTGGGGCAGAGTTAAGTCAAGGGCATTGCTCTGAACTGGTAATGACCTGAGGGCAGTTCAAATCTGAGGTACTTTGATGGGAGCTTCTGATTAGAACATGGAAATAGCATCCTTGAGGTCCAGGGAGGCTAGCCAGTCCCTGGCCTTAGGAAGGTAAAATCATTGCCAGAGTTACCATTTTGAACTTTGGTTTCAAAAGATGCTTGTTCAGATATCTGAGATCTAATATGGGCGCCATTCTCCTGTCTTTTGGGGTAAGGAAGTATCTGAATACAGACCCCTGCCCTGGTGCAGGGAGAAACCCTTTCTACTGCTCTGAGAGCTAACAGGGATGGAGACCTCTGCTTCCAGAGCAAGGGTCTCTCAGCACTTCAGGTAGAAAAGTCTGCTTCTCAACTTGGGAAACTTTTTGAGCTGAGAACCAGACCCTGCTTACTACTTCCAGAACCCACTTGTCTGAGGTTAAAGAAGCCCAATTCTGACTGAAGTAAGCCAGCCTGCCCCCTACCGGTACAGGAGAATCGGCCCTGGGCACCCCATCAGGGTGCCTGCTTAGCAGGAGCTTTAGGCTGGGGAGTGGGAGCAGGTCTGCCCACCCCTAGCCTGCCTCTGCCTCTGAAGAAGCCCCTCTGAGCATAGGCAGAGGAGGCCAGAGTCTGATGAAAAGGCCTGTGAAAAGGCCTACCCCTACCCCTGGGGTATGCCTTTGAGGAGTGGCTTGCCCTCCTTAGCCTGGCACTCTTGTAAGTAGTCCTATATTCATCCATCTTTTCATGTAGTTCTCTGTCTGCTCCCCAAACAGAGAATTTCCACCACAGGAAAATCCATAGCCTTAGTCTGGGTATCCTGTTACAGACTAGTACACCTGAGCCAGGCCAACCTACGAAAAGCTCAGATGGCCATGACCCTAGAGGAAACATCATTAACATCCACAGCAGCATGAAACTGAACCTAGAAGCCTCAATGCCATCAGCAGCCACCTGTTCTAGTTCACTAGCCAGCTGGCCATGGGCTTGCTTTACATTGCATAACAGTATCCCATCTAGATTTCTGATACCTAGCTACATAAGCCATATAATTTGCTTGCCTGAGTCCCAGAGAGGCTGCCATATACTGTTTTTTTGCCATGGCATCAATCTTCCTGGAATCCTTGTCAGGAGGATGTAGCCAGGGAATATTAGCTTTATCACAGGCTGCAGCCTGAACTACCCAACATGACTGCATTGCTGAGAAAGAAATTCTGTATCAGGACCTGACAATGTGTACCTTCTGTCCATCTTTTATCTACAGGAGGCACAGAATTAGGAGCTTTAAAATTTTATTGTTTGCTTCCTAAAAGACTTATGTAAAGGAATAGACAATCTCCTAGACTCTGGAATATCCATCATTTCTACAAAACCAGGCTCCTCTTGCTCATCCACAGCTTCCTCTAAGGGAAGCTGAAGGGTTTCAGCAACTTTTTTGTAAAACATAAAATGAGATGGGGACTCAGACAGCATAGGGGGAGATTCTAAAGGTCTGTCTGGAGAGATGTCCGCTTAAATGGGCACACCCACACCTTCCCAGCCACATTCATACTGTTCATAATCATCCTCCCCCTCCTCTGGTTCATAAAATTCCTCAATATCATATTCCTGAACCACTGGGACCGGACGAACTGACCTTTTCCCAGATAGTGGCGGTTCGGACGGACCCTGAGACAGTGACTGGACAATTTGTATGGCTTTTGCTATCTCTGCAGCAGTTGGAGAAGGGGTTTTGGACTCCAGACCTGCTGATTTTCTTGTTTTCTTTACTGGAAGTGGTTCCTCAGAACCAGCTTTTCTTTTGCCCGAGGAAGTCTCGCCCTGGTCAGAGGGCACTCCCTCCGGTTCGGTTGGCACCGAACCGGGCTGGCCATCCGGGTCAGCGGACTTTTTGGCCTCTCGTTCCCTGAGCCTGCCCAATCTTTTTTCCAGGGTGGCTGCAGGGAAATTCTTACATATCTGGCAGTCTGACTGAGGTGGTCAAACCCCAGACAATAAACACATGTGTGTGTGGGTCAGCCTTGGCAAAGACTTCCCCACAAACATCACAGTGTTGAAACCCAGTGGGCCCGGTTTTTCTTTTGGGTTTCTCAGACATAATGCCAGCCTAACCAGAAAACTTGCCCTTTCAACGGCAGTGCCAGGCAAGACACCCTTATCGGTTCCTAACCGTGTCACGGGTATTGGAAAAAACCGTAATAAATCCGTTTTAGAACCGATAAGAACCGGGAACCGCACTCTAAAATGTTTTAAATGAGTTTTAAACCCAGCTGATCGGTTCAAAACCGAACCGATAACTTACAAGTTCCACACAGACAAAAACCTTTAATTTACTTACGGTTACCACAGATAGAGCTTGAACCGAACGGTTTTGAGGTTAAAATAAACTATTCTCTGTTGAATCCAACCGAGAAAACACTTTTTAAACCGAGAAATGAACCGAGCAGTAGGAGAAATCTCCGGAGCGACTGTTCACTGAGGCGGAGTAAAGAATCTGACAGTTCAGGTTTGAAATAACACAGATAGAGCTGCTTCTTAGAGCTCGTGGCCAAAATTCTATTTTGGAATGGTTTTAACCATTTCACCTCCGGAGCAGTTCTAGAGCTGGATCAAACTGCTACTGTCATAATATAGCAAGACTTCATGTTGTTTGAAAAGGCCATTCTTGTGGTCTGGTCCTCCTGGACCCCTATACAAGTGAGTCCTAGAAAGATGTCGTGAGCTGAAGACGTCACTAGCCGGTATGGAAGTACATGCTGAGAGCATGAAATAAGCTTCTGTGTTAGTGTCAACAGGGACCGGGGAGGACCCTTCCTGTACAGCTTGACAGGTTAACAACCCATACCTATGAGCTCTGCATAAAGGCTGCAATCAGAGCGATTTTTACAAATTCTTAAACACCCCTCCCCACCACACTAATCTTACAAGCTTAAAACTATAGTTCCCCCGGTCTGTCTTCTGAGGAGTCGGCTCTCTTATGTTTTGACATTTAACATAAAAAGTGAGAGTCTCAGCTTCCAGTGAAGAAACTCTGTCTTTTAAGGAATTTCTATTAAATTGAGCTACAGATATACTTATCCATCTCCCCCCCTTCCCCACAAGCAGTTGTAGTACGTAGAATCTTAGCTGAAATCTTCCTGCCAAATTAGGAAAGGATATGGGGGAGACAGAAGAGAAAACCAATAACCAAAAGAACCTGGGAGCCACAACAGAGGGTTAAGTAACTAACATCAGTATCATTTTCTGTTAAAGTCTTAATATTATGTCCCTTGGTACAAACATCAGTAAGTGAGTGAGAAGTCAGTTAGTATACTGCAGATACATCAAATTTCTGAATTCAGTGGCTCGCTAGGATTGCAGCTTATGGCTCACAGAGACGCGAGCCTCTCACAGTGCCCACTCAAGTCAAGTTGCAACGAACTCCTTCGAGGGAGAAAACCGCATACAAGAATCAAAGTTTTTTAGAATCTGATACCATCAGGTGTTCTCAGTCTCAGAGGTTGCCTGTTTCTCTTTTTGGGTCATGTGTGTCAGTTTGTGGAGAATCTCCTTCACCTCCTTCAGGGTCATCGGAGCTGAGCGCTTCCCCACTCTTCTAGATTTATGCTAAGCGGATGGTTGCCAGACGGACTGCAGAGCGTGAACCTGTTCGTCTCTCTGCCTGCTGCCCAGTAAGTTGTGGCCCTTCCCTGTAAATGCCCTCATCGCTTCCTCCATGGTGGTATATTTCTCCGTACCTGAACTCCAATGCACTCTCAAACGCGAAGGGTTTGGAACTTCACCCCCAGGGTTTTTAAGGCGTATAGGAGAGGAGCAGTGTTGATTTATTGTTGGCAGGTAGTCCTGGACAAAAAGAGGTCTGGTGCCATTGTACTCTACTTTTTTCTGCTGCCATTCGGTACGTAAAATGAACAGGTTACTCACCTGTAATAGTAGTTCCAGTGGTATATGTTGTTCATCCACACTTCTTGGCATTGTCCCTTTCCCCTTTAAATCTACTGGAAGACTTCAAGCTGGCTCCTCCCACCCACCCGGGAGTATAGTCCTCGGCTCCAACCCGTGATGCCAGATCTTAGCCCACTGGAAGCCAGGCTGTGCGTCCGCAGTGGGGGAGGTCAGGTGGGTCCGTGTGGATGAACAACATACACCACTCCTAGAAAAACAGGTTACTCACCTGTAACAGTAGTTCTAGGAGTGGTATGTATTCTTCCACACTCTTTGGCAGACTCCTAAGCGGTTCTCCGGAGGAGGGAGGCAAGGCGCACACCCCCTACTTAGGAAACAGAGATTGGAGAACCAAGGCCCCAAAACCAGCATCCAGACGTGACTCAAGGTCGATGTGGTAATGGGTAATGAAGGTGTTTGCTGACTTCCAGGTAGCAGCCAGACAGATTTCCTGGATAGGGATGTCCCTGGAAGCAGCCACCGATGCAGCAGTATGGCGGGTAGAATGAGCTTTTATCCCTCCTTGCCCACCAACTCATAGCACAGACCTATGCATGATGTAATCCATCTTGCAATGGTCAGTTTGGCTGCAGGTCTGCCAGAAGCGGCGTCAGCATAGGTGACCAACAGCTGGCAAACCACTCCCAATTTCCACCGTCCTCTCCTTGTAGTAGGACAGAAGCACGTCTAAGGTCCGGGTATGGAGCCTGTACTCAGCGTCGAGAGTGTAGTTAGGGTAATATACCGGCAGAGTCGGCGTCTAGTTGGGTAGAAACTCTGACACCACCTTGGAAGAATTTGGTGGGGCACAGAGATAACTTTGTCCCTGTGAAAGACCAGACAAGTGATGTCCACAGCGCCTGGGTTCCCCTGTCCTTCTGGCTGACAGTAGCCACCATGAGGCGGTCTTCCACGACAAGTGTGAGAGTTCACACTTGTGTATGGGTTCGAATGGCTTGCCCATGAGCTTTGCCAAAACCAGCAAAAGATCCCACTGAGGTGGAGGTTCACACACCGGAGGAGATATGTGATCCAGGCCTTTGAAAAATCGCCCGACCACTGTCTCCTGTGCCAATGTCGACTGACCGGCCCAAGCCCAGTAAGCGCAAATGGCTGCCAGGTACACCCTAAGGGTCGACGACCGCAGACCCCCTTTGGAGAGAGACCAAAGGTAGTCTAAAATGTTAGCCACAGAGCAGGATAAGGGGTCCAGACTCTTACCCTGACAACAAACGGAAAACCTTTTCCATTTGAAGGCATAACATTTCCTGGTCGATTCCTCACAGATGACTGCAACTGTAAACATCCTCGAAAGATCCAGAGCCTGGAACTCTAGCCATTCAGGTACCAGGCTGTGAGGTGCAGGACTGAAGGTCGGATGGAATACCTTCCCTTGTTCAATGATATCCGGTCCGGGCATGTACAAAGCGGCTCCGGGGCCCTGTAGCTGAGGATAAGGAGATCTGGATACCAGACTGGCGTGAGCCAATCTTGGGGCTACCAGGAACACCTTTGCCTTGTCCGTCCTCAGCTTGAGTAACACCTTGTGGATCAAGGGAAATGGAGGGAAGGCGTAGAAGAGGCCTGAGGTCCATGGCCTCAAGAAGGCATCCCCCTGCAGCGAGCCCTGCTGAGGGGGACAGGCATGGAAAAGCCTCAGCTTGGTGATCTCCCTGGAGGCAAACAGGTCCACCAACGGTTTGCCCCAACGAGAGAACAGATTGTAAGCTACCTCTGGATGGAGAGACCACTCGTGGGATGTCTGGCCTATGCAGCCAAGAGCATCCGCCAGTTGGTTTGAGACTCCTGCCACATGGATGGCAAGGAGATCCACCTCCAACCAGCTCATGAGGGTCCAGATCCAGAGCGCCTCCTTGCATAGCAGACGGGAGTGCATGCCGCCCTGTTTGCTTGAGGTAGTACATGGTCGTGGTATTGTCCATCTGGACTTGAACCACTTGACCCCGGAGCTGAGGAGCGAAAGCTGACAGTGCCAGTCTGACTGTCTGAGCTCCAGCAGGTTGATGTGGCATCAGGACTCCTCTGGGGTACAGAACCCGTAGGCTCTGTTGTCCCCCATGTGGGCTCCCCAGCCCATGAGAGAGGCATCAGTCATGAGAACGACCGTAGGATCGGAGCGGACAAATGAGATCCCTTCCTGCAGACGACCTGGGACGGTCTACCATTGGAGAGCGTCCCACACCTTCTGAGTGACAGCGACCAGCTGGTCGAAACGACCCTGACGCTGAATCCACTGGTGGCCAGCTCCCACTGGAGGCGATATGCAATCTGGCCCAAGGACCACTGAGGTGCCACACCACCATGTAACCCAGAAGGCGGGAAGTCTCAGGCAGGGACGAGGTGCCCAACCAGAAATGATTGGGCAAAGGAGGAAAGAACCTCCGCCCTGTCGGCTGGGAGCTGAGCTCTGGCTTGATGAGAGTCAGAGCTCTGCCCCGATAAAGCCCATCACCTGAGAGGGCACGAGTTCCAACTTGGCCTCGTTGATCAGGAGGCCTAGGTGGGAATAGGTTCGGAGGGCCAGGTCCCTGGACCTCTCCACCTCCTACAGGGAGGAATCCGCCAGGAGCCAATCATCGAGGTGGGGGTATATCAGAACTCCTTGATGCCATAGATGGGCCGCCACCACTGTGATGCATTTGGTGAAGACCTGAGGGGCCGATGACAGGCCGAACGGCAAGGCTTGGAACTCGAAAAGGGTCCTTTCCACCCTGAAGCAGAGGAATCGCTGGTGGGATGGACGGATTGGGATGTGGAAAAACGTGTCCTGTAGATCCAGTGAGCGGAACCACATGTTTCGCTTCACAGATGGTATGATCGATTCAGGTTACCATCCGGAGGTGTGAGAACTGAGATATTGATTCAGGTCGTGGAGATCTAGGATGGGGCGCCAACCCCCCGTCCACTTGGGCACCAGGAAGTACCTGGACACGAAGCCTGGGTCTCTAGGAGGATCCTGCACTGGAGATACCACCTCTTTGCGGAGGAGCTAAGCAATGTCGTCCCGAAGGGCCGACTGAGTGCAAACTGAGATCCTTTTCTCCCGAGGGGCACAGGCTTGGCAGGGAGGGTACTGCTTGAATTCTAGAGACAGTCCCCGACCGACCCCTTCCAGGACCCACCTGTCTGAAGTGATACCGGACCAGGCAGGAAGAAAATTGCGGAGCCGGCCCCTACGGGAGGACCCAGAACTGGCATGAAGGGCGTAGGGGTGGTCACCCCAAACCCATCACTGAGCAGGCTTAGAGGAGGAGGAGGCTCCTGGACCGGCACCTCGACTTCCTTTGCAGGGGCTGCTGGGACCCTGCTTGGGCCTGGGCGCCAAGCTTGAGCCTGCTGCTGCTGCTGACCTCCCTGGAGGACTGTCTAACCACAGGAGAAAGTGCCTAAAGTGTTTCTTCTTGCACTTCTGCTGGTTCTTGCCCGAAGAACCCTTTGCAGAAGTGGCATCCAAGGTGGCACTGGACTGCTCAATGCGCTGGAGGTGACCTGCCACTCCCGGACCGAAGAGATCGGTGCCAAGGAAGGGCACATCAGCTAACTTGTGCTGAGTATCCACCGGGAAAGAGGATAACCTCAGCCAGGCCCTGCGGCGAGTGGCCACTGCGGCTGCTAGGGAGCGGGCACAGGAATCTCCAATGTCCAAGGCAGTCTGGAGCTGCTGTTTTGCAACAGCACGGACCAGGTCACGGACCGGCTTAACCATGGTCTGCATGTCCGCTGGGAGATGAGGGAGGACTTCATCTAGTGACCCAAAGAGGGCGTGAGAGAAGTGTGCCATGATCACTGCCAAGCTGGCCTGACAAAGGCCCAAGGATGAGGTCGCATACACCTTCCGGGCAGAATGGTCCATATTCTTGGACTCCTTTGTACAGAGGGCGGTCAGTATCCGCTGAGCTACCCGTAGGCTAAACACAGAGGCAGTCACAAGGCTCGGCAGAGGGATGTCTGCTAAACCCGCCAGGACCCCATGGGTACAGTGTACTTGCAAGCCATGTGGGCAGATGGAGCCGGGCAAGAGGCAGGGTGTTGCCATAGCTCAAGGGCCAGGCCAACAATGGCTTCGGCCACTGGGAAGGCCTCCATCGGGGTATCCCCCCTCTTGAGAATATCCGTGAGAGGGTATTCCGCCTTCTTTTGGACAGCCTCCAAATGCAAACCGGTTGACTCTGAAATAAGGCGGAGGATGCCCTGGAAAGAGAAAGGATCTTCCTCCAAGCCTGTCACTGACAACTCATCATCGGGGTGTGAGTGTAGACCAGTGCTATCTGAGTCCGAAGAGTCGGGATATAAGGGCTCTCGCTATGTCCCCTTCAATACGAGAGGGCTATCAGGGACAACAGTGATGGACAGACGACGGGCAGGCCCCGTATTCTGTCCAGTCCTCTTTCGGGAGCCTCCCTGAGGCTGCTTAGGCGTGGCTCCACCAAAATTGGTAGGGAGACCGGAACAGGCCGAGCAGGAATGCGTGCTGGTCCCATTGGAGGAAAGAACCGAGTCTTCGGTTCGAGGGGTCAGCTTCATGAAGAGCCTGGGGGCAAGTAATGGTTGTGCCAGCGGAGCTGGCTTATGACCGGTCAGAATATATAGATTACTCACCTGTAACAGGAGTTCTAGGAATGGTATCTGTTTTTCATTCACACAGTCTGGCAGATTCCTTGCCACTTTAAATCTTGCCGGAAGGTCTTCAAGCAGGCCTCCACCCACCCGGTGATAAAACCTCGGCTCCGCCCCATGACGCCAGATCTAGCCCGCTGGAAGCTGGGGTTGTGCTGGCCGGGAGGTCGGGAAATATGTGGATGAACAACATATACCATTACTAGAACTCCCAGCCAAGCAGGTGAGTAACCTGTATTTCTAGGGACATGGATATGTTGTTCTAATCCACACTTATTGGCAGACTCCTAGTAAGTTCCCTCCGAAGAGGGAGTGCAAGGCTACTAACTCTCATACTTACTTGGGAAATAGAGACTGAGAAACCGAGGCTCCAAAACCAGCATCCCGGTGACTAAAGGCTGATGTGGTAGTGGGTAATAAAGGTATGTGCCGACTTCCAGGTAGCAGCCCCTGCAGATATCCTGGCTAGGGACATCCCTGGAAGCAGCTACCAAAGCAGCGGTATGGCGGTAGAATGAGCTCTTATCCTCTGGAGGGCTCCATGCCCGCTAACCTATAGCAGAGCTCTATGCAGGAGGTGACCACCTGCCTCATCGTCCGCTTGGCTGCAGGTCTGCCAGGTGCGGCTTCAAGCGTGGTGACAAACAGCTGGGGAACCTCTCCCCGAACTTCAGCCGTCCGCTCCTTATAATAAGCGACCGCTCGTCTAGGGTCCTAATTATGGAGCCTATATTCGGCCTCCGAGGTGTAACGGGGGTAGAACACCGGCAGAGTCAACACCTGGTTGAGGTGAAACTGTGACACCACCTTCGGAAGGAATTTCAGGTGGGGGCACAGGACAACCTTGTCCCTGTGGAAGACCAAATAAGTAGACTCGATGGAAAGCGCCTGGAACTCTCCCATCCTTCTGGCTGACGTGATCGCCACCAAGAAGGTGGTCTTCCACCAGGTGGGAAATATCGCACCTGTGCATCGGTTCAAATGGCTGGCCCGTAGCTTGGCCACTACCAGCAGTAGATCCCACGGAGGGGGAGGTTCTCGCACTGGAGGGGAAATGTGGTCAAGGCCTTTGAAAAAGCACCCGACCACCTTCTCCTGCGCCGACTGCTTCCCGGCCCGCGCTCGGTAATCAGAGATGGCTGCCAGGTGCACCTTACGGGACGCTGACCGAAGCTCTTGCTGAGAAAGGGACCACAGGTAGTCCGGAATGCTTGCCAAGGGATAGGCGGAAAGGTCCAAGCCCTTCCCTGACACCAAGTGGAGAATCTCTTCCATTTGAAGGCATAGCATTTTCTGGTCGACTCTATTACGGGACGCCTCAACGATGTTGAGGACCTCGCCGAACGCTGGCGCGCTCAGGAACCAGGCCGCCTGTGCAGGGATTGAAGGTCCGGATGGAATACCTCGCTGGTTGACTGAGATCAGGTCCGGGCGAGCTGGAAGCCGACTCGGGAGCCTGGAGCTGAGGCTGAGGAGATCTGGATACCAGACATGCGCGGGCCAGTCTGGGCTACTACAGAATCACCCCAGCTTTGTCCTCCTCGCCTTGAGAAGCACCTTGTGGATCAAGGGAATTGGGAAAGGCGAGAAGAGTCGGGGTTCACGGCCTCGAGAAGGCATCCCCCAGCGCAGCCCCTGCAGAGGGGGCAGACATGGAACAGACTCCGCCAGATTCTCCCTGAGGCAAACAGGTCCACCCAAGGCGTGTCCCAGTGTGAGAACAGATCTTGTACCACCTCCGCAGGAGAGACACACTGTGGAGACGCAGCCCCTATCCGCTTACGGCATCGGCCAGGGTGTTGGAGGCTCCTGCCACATGAATGACTAGGAGATACGCCCAGGCTGCTGCATAGGGACCATATGCAGAGCTCTTACATAACAGCATGGAGCGCTGTCCCGCCCTGGTGGTTCGATAGTATTTGGTCGGGTATTGTCCGTCTGGACCTGAACCACTTCACCCCAAAGAAACGGAGCGAAGGCTGTGAGATCTAGGCGGACCGCTCGGAGCTCCAGCAGGTTGATATGGCATCGGGACTCCGGAGGGGACCAGAGGCCGTGCGCTCTGTGCTCCCCCAGATGGGCACCCCAACCCATCAGAGAGGCATCGGTCGATAGAGAGACCGTCGGCTCGGGGCAGACAAACGGGATGCCCTTCTGCAGATGTGCTGGAACGATCCACCACTGGAGAGCGTTCCACATCCCCTGGGTCACTGTCACTAGCTGATCCAGTGGATCGAAAGTGCTGTGACCATTGGCTGGCCAGTCCCCATTGAAGGGGACGCATGTACCAGGGGGCCCAATGGACCACGCTGGTGCATGCCGCCATGAGGCCCAGGAAGTCCCGGGCAGGGCGCGATTGCCCGACCTGAAATGATTAGGCAAAGGAGGAAAGAACCTCGGCCCTGTCCGCCAGGAGCAGTGTTCTGGCTCGAAGAGAGTCGAGCTCTGCCCCGATTAAATGTCATCACCTGCTTTGGCATGAGTTCCGACTTGGCCCCGTTGATGAGGAGGCCAACCTGAGAGCAAACCTGGAGGGCCAGATCTCTGGACCGCTCCACCTCCGCTCAGGAGAGGGCTGCAATCAGCCAGTCATCCAGGTAGTGGTACACCCGGACCCTTCGCACCGCAGAAATGCTGTCACCACTGCCATGCATTTGGTGAAGACCCGGGGAGCGAGGGAGAGGCCGATGGGCATGGCCCGGAACTCGTAAATGGATCCCTCCACTCTGAAGCGGAGGAATCTCTGATGAGACGGACACATTGGGACGTGAAAGAACGCGTCCTGGAGGTCCAGGGAACAGAACCACAAGCCTCATTCCAAGGATGGGATTATCTGAGCCAGAGTGACCATCCTGAAGGTCCGAGACCTTAGGAACCTGTTCAGGTCGTGCAGGTCGAGAATGGGGCGCCAGCCCTCTCCCGGCCTGCTTTGGGACCAGGAAATACCTGGACACAAACCCCGGTCTGGAGGAGGATCCGCCACCTCCTGATCACCTCTTTTCGAGGAGCATGGCAATATCGTCATGGGCCGAACAGCGAGGCTGGGCGGACCCAGTGGCCACCCGAGGGCGACGGCTCGAAGGGTGGAGCCTGCTCGAACTCCAGAGGCAGGCCCTTTCCTACCACCTCCAACACCCAGCGGTCCGTGGTGATAGCAGACCAGGCGAAAGGAAGTGGCGGGAGCCGCCTTCACGGGGAACTCAGGGGAGTGACGAGGCTGGGGAGGCTCCACCAAACCGGCCACTGGGCAGGCTTGAGGAGGAACCGCGGGGACCTCAAGGGACTTACCTCCTTGCTTCCTGTTGGAGGAAGCCACCGCTTGTTTTGGGGATACTGCAGGCGCTGGCCCTGTTGCTGGTGTTGTTGGGCCGTCGAGATGCAGGGGCCAAGGACGAAAGGACTTCTGCTGTTGCTGACGGCGGCCTTTGTCCTCTGGGTGAGGTGGCAGAGTCCAGGGTGGCACTGGACTTTCGATCCGTTGAGGTGTCCCTCCACTCCAGGGTCGAAGAGGTCAGTCCCCAAGAAGGGGACATCTGCCAACTTGTAGTGGGTATCCGCAGTGAAGGTGGATATCCTCAGCCACGCCCTGTGGCGCACGGCCACCACGGCCGCTACTGACCTGGCACAGGAATCACCTATGTCCACAGCAGTCTGAAGCTGCTGCTTCGCCACCGCCCTATCCTGGTCCCGTACCTGGCAGACCGTGGTCTGCAGGTCGGTCGGGAGATGAGGGACAACCTCATCCAGGGAACCCAAGAGGGCGTGGGAGAAGTGTGCCATGAGCACGGCCGAGTTGCCCTGTCGGAGGCTGACGGAGGATGCAGCGTACACCCTGCACCCGGCAAAGTTCAGCTTTTTGGACTCTTTGTCAGGGGGCTTATCCACATCCTGAGTGTTACCGGAACGCCAGAAAACGCTGTCTGTGACTAACCCCTCGGCAGAGGGGTACTCCGAGAAACCGGGCAAAGAGCCGGTAGGGATCACATACTTCCTGGCCATCCGGGCTGATGTACAGGACAGGAAGCAGGTCATTGAAGCCCTGCTGGGCCGACAATGGCCCTCAGCCACCTGAAAGGCCTCCGTGGGGGAATCCCCTCGTCCAATATCTCCATCAGGGATACTGGCTCATTTGGACACACAGGCTCGAGCTTGCATCCCGGTAAACTCAGAGATGAGTCGAAGCAGACCCAAGAAGGACGATGGGCTATCGTCCAATGACTGGCCCCCGGAGGACTCCAGGTCGACCTGCCTGGAGAACAGGGAGGAGTCGTTATCGGATTCTGAAGAGTCTGCGAAGAGCTGCCTCGCCCTGAGCCACTCTCTCTACCTGCCGAGGACGGTCAGCAGTGAGAGTGACCGACAACCTGTGGGGCAGGCCATGACCCGACTGAGAATCCTTGGTCAGTGCCCCAGACTTCGGAGGCGGAGGTTCCACCACCATCGGTGGAGCAGCTGGTTTTGGCCGAGCAACCGGCCCTGAATGGGCAACTGACTGAAGCGAGTGGTTGCTTCGTCGCTCGGGCGACAGCCACTTGATGGGTCGGGGCCGGAGTCGCTTAGACCCGGACAACAGCAACTGCTGCCACATAAGCTCCTCGTAGCGCCGACGACTTACGCCGCTTCCTCATCCAAGCGAAGAGGACGCAGGAGGAACGGTGTTGCCGCTTTTGCATCAAGACCGAGAGACCGCGACCGGGGAACGAGAAGGGTCTGGAAGGGCGGGGACACCGCTCCCTCGGCTCCGGCACTTTAAACGGGACCGCGCCTGAAAGTGCAGGTATCCTGTCTCACCAGGGGAACCGTGAAGGTGGGTTGTCGGCTTCAATAGTCGACAGCCCGTCTAACGGATCAAGAAAAATCTTGACTGCGTCGACGGGAGCCTTGGCAGGCTGGCTTGACGGGGACACCGTGAAGCCAGCGGCCTGAGCCGCAACTTCGACCGAAGTCGACGGTCGGCTGTCTGGGGAAGGAGACCTCTCCCGCTGTCCCAATGGCCCCTCTCCCTTCGTGGAAAGGGACTGACAAAGCTCCTTGAACGAAGCCGTATACGAGGAACTCAGAGAGAGCGGGATAAATGCCGCGACCGAGGAGGAGGAGGAAGATGCCTGGGCCACCTCCTCCTGAAGGCGATCATCTGCTTGAGCTGCTCAGCTGAGCCAGCGCCGCGGACACCGCCAGCCTCTTTGATTTTACCTGCGGAACGCCGCCGAGTCTAATCGGGCAGCACGCATCATCCAGAACGCCCGAGGAAAGATGCGCCAACCCGCAGGCTCATGGGTCGTGATTCAGGCCACATAGACGACGCGGACGCGTATATGCCCTGACATTTTCTGCCCCAAGGGCACCTCCAAAAGCCGAATAGATTTGTCCATTCGCAGCCGCTGAGGGAAGATGAAGACCCAAGTTTAGAAAACTTCAAACCACATTTCGACAAACCCAAAGAGTTAGGATCCAGTCTAAAACGCAGAGCGCCAAGGAGGGAACCTGAGCTTCCAAGCCGCAAGGAAGATCTGGCGCCATGGGCGGAGCCGAGAGTTTTACCACCGGTGGGTGAGAGGAGCCAGCTTGAAGACCTTCCGCAAGATTTAAAGCTGGCAAAGAATCCTGTTAATAAGTGTGATTGAATATATCCATGTCCCATGAACAAGTATTTCTAGGACATGGATATGTTGTTCATCCACACTGTCTGGCAGACTCCTGCAGTTCTCCGGGAGGAGGGAGGCAAGGCGCACACCTCCGATACTTACTTGGGAAATAAGGACTGGAGAACCGAGGCCCCAAAACCAGCATCCCGGTGTGACTCAAGGTCGATGTGGTAATGGGTGATGAAGGCATGTGATGACTTCCAGGTAGCAGCCATGCATATTTCCTGGATAGGGACGTCCCTGGATGCAGCTACTGATGCAGCGATATGGCGGGTAGAATGAGCTCTTATCCCTCTGGGAGGCTCCATGCCCGCAAACCTATAGCAGAGATCTATGCAGGAGTTGACCCACCTGCCATATCGTCCGCTTGGCTGCAGGTCTGCCAGGTGCGGCTTCAGCGTAGGTGACAAACAGCTGGTGAACCTCCTCCCAACTTCAGTCATTCAGCCTTACAACAAGCCAGTGCTCTCTAGGGTCCAAAGTATGGAGACTACCTGCCCGAGGTGGGGACTCGGTAGAACACCCGCAGAGTCCACACTCTGGTTGAGGTGAAACTCCCGGCACCACCTTCTGGAAGGAATTTGGGTGGGGCGCAGGACAACCTTGTCTTGTGGAAGACCAGATAAGGAGACTCGATGGAAAGCGCCTGGAGCTTTCCCATCCTTTTGGCTAACGCGAGTAGCCACCAAGAAGGCGGTGGGTTACCACTACAGGTGGAGATATCGCACCTGTGCATTGGTTCAATGGCCTGCCCATGAGCTAGCCAATATCAGCAGTAGATCCCATGGAGGTGGAGGTGATCTCGCATCGAGGGATATGTGATCAAGGCCTTGGAAAAGTGTCTCACCATCTTCTCCTCATGCATCGACTGCTTCCCGCCCACGCCTCGTGGGCAGAGAGATGGCTGCCAGGTGCACCTTAAGGGTCGTCGATCGAGCTCTTGCTAGGGAAGAGACTACAGGTAGTCCAGAATGCTTGCCAAGGAACAGGAGGAAGGGTCCAGGCTCCTGTTGTTCTGACACCAAATGGAAAAAATCTCTTCCATTTGAAAGCTTAGCATTTTCTGGTCGACTCCTTACGGGACGCCTCAACGACGCTGAGGACCTCGTCGGAAAGACCCAAGGCCTGGAACTTTAGCCGCTCAGGAACCAGGCCGTCAGGTGCAGGGATTGAAGGTCCGGATGGAATACCTTCCCCTGATTGACGGAGATCAGGTCCTGGCGGGCTGGAAGCCGGTTCGGGAGCCTGGAGCTGAAACTGAGGAGATCTAGATACCAGAACTGACGGGGCCAGTCTGGGGCTACCAGAATCACCTGCGCCTTGTCCCTTCTTGCCTTGAGAAGCACCTTGTGGATCAAGAGAAATGGGGGAAAGGCGAAGAAGAGGCCCAGGGTCCACGGCCTCGAGAAGGCATCCCCCTGCAGCGAGCCCTCTTGAGGGAGGCGGCATGAAACAGTCTCAGCCTCGTGATTCTCCCTGGAGGCAACAGGTCCGACGGAGGCATGCCCCAGTGGGAGAAAAAGATCTTGTACTATTCCTGCGGAGAGACCACTGTGAGACACAGCCCCTATCCCGCTTAGGGTATCGGCCAGGGTGTTGGAGGTCCTGCCACGGAATGGCTAGGAGATCCGCCCAGGCTGCGACGAGAGACCATATGCGAGAGCTTCCTACATAAAGGCATGGAGCGCCCCGCCTCTGCCATTTAGGTAGTAATATGGTCGTGGTGTTGTCCGCCTCGACCTGAACCACTTGACCGTGAGAAACGGAGCAAAGGCGAGAGCTAGACGACCGCCGGAGTTCCAGCAGGTTGATATGGTATCGACTCCCGAGGACCAGAGGCCGCGGCGCTTTGTGCTCCCCAGATGGGCACCCCAACCCATCAGAGATGCATCGGTCGATAGAGAGACCGTCGGCTCAGGGCGGACAAACGGGATGCCCTCTGCAGATGTGCCGGAACGGTCCACCACTGGAGAGCATTCCACATCTCCTGGGTCACTGTCACCAACTGATCCAACGGATCACAGCGTTCTGACCACTGGATGGCCAGTCCCCACTGAAGGAGAAGCATGTACCAGCGGGCCCAACGGACCACGCTGGTGCAGGCCACGAGGCCCAGGAGGCGCAGGAAGACCCGGGCAGGGTGCAATTGCCCAACTAGAAATGACTGGGCAAAGGAGGAAAGAACCTCAGTCCTGTCTGCCGGGAGCCGAGCTCTGGCTCGAAGAGAGTCGAGTTCTGCCCCGATAAAGTGTATCACCTGCTTCGCACGAGTCCCGACTTGGCCTCGTTGATGAGGAGGCCAATCTGAGAGCAAACCTGGAGAGCCAGATCTCTGGACCGCTCCAGCTCCACTCAGGAGGGGGCTGCAATCAGCCAGTCATCCAGGTAGGGGTACACTCGGACCCTTCGGCGCTGCAGGAATGCTGTCACCACTGCCATGCACTTGGTGAAGACCCTGGGAGCTACAGAGAGGCCGAAGGGCATGGCCCGGAATTCACAGAGAGATCCCTCCTCTCTGAAGCAGAGGAATCTCTGGTGAGACGGACGGATCGGGACGGAAAGAACGCGCCCTGGAGGTCCAGGGAACAGGAACCACACCCTGCTCCAAGGATGGGATTATCTGTACAGAGTGACTATCATGAAGGTCTGAGAATCCAGGAACCCGTTTAGGTCGCGGTGCAGGTCGAGAATGGGCGCCAGCCCCCGCCCCGCTTTGGGACCAGGAAGTACCCGGACACAACCCTAGGTCTGGAGGAGGATTCGCCACCTTCCTGATCACCTTTTCGAGGGAGCAGGGCAATAATCGGCTCAGCGGCCGACAGTGGTTTTGAATCCCGTGGAGCTTCGGGAGCGACAGCTTGAAAAGGAGGGTCAGCCTCAATTCCAGAGGCATGCCCTTTCCCACCACTCTCGTCACCCAACGTCCGTGGTATAGCGACCAGGCGAAACGCGAGTGGAGCTGCCCCACGGGGAACTCAGGGAAGGGTGACGGCTGGGGTGACGACCCTCAACCCGCCACTGGCAGGCTTGAGGAGGGACCGCCGAGGGACCCCTGGGCCTTTTTACCTCTTGCTTCCTATTAGATGAAGCCGCAGGCTTGGGTTTGGGATGCCAGCAGAGGTTTGCTGGGCCCTGGTGCAGGTGCTGTTGGCTAGACGTGTCGCAGGCAGAAGGACCTAAAGGGGTTTGGGTTGCTGCTGATGGCTGCCTTGTCCTTTGGGTGGAGGTGACTGAGTCCAGAGTGGCATTGGATTTTCGATCCGCTGGAGGTGTCCCTGCACCCAGGGTCGGCGAGAGGTCGGTCCCCAAGAAGGGGACGCCCGCCAACTCTGTGCTGGGTATCCGGCTGAAGGTGGATATCCTCAGCCATGCACTGGGTGATGCATGGCCACCGCTGCCGCTACTGACCCTGGCCAGGAATCACCCATGTCCAGAGCAGTCTGAAGTTGCTGTTCGCCACCGCCCCTACCTGGTCCTCACCTGGCCGGACCGCGGGTCTGCAGGTCGGGCCGGGAGATGAGATCACTCATCCAGGAGCCCATGAGGGCGGGAGAAGTGTGCCATCAGCAAGGCCGAGCTGGCCTGTCGGAGGCCGAGGAGTGACGCAGCGACACCTTGCGCCTGCATAGTCCAACCTCTGACTCCTTGCTCGGGGGCTTGTTCACGTTCTGAGCGCTTCCCGAATGCCGGAAAACGCTGTCGGTAACTAACCCCGGCAGAGGGTGCTCCAAGAAACCGGGCAAACAGCCAGTAGGGACCGCATACTTCCTGGCCATCCTGGCCGAGGGCACAGGACAGGAAGCAGGCCGCTGCCAAAGCTCCAAGGCTGGGCCGACAATGGCCTCCGCCACAGGGAAGGCCTCAGTGGGTGAATTCTCTCGGTCCAGTATCACCATCAGGGGATACTTGGCCCATCTGGACACAGGCTCGAGCTGCATCCCGGTGGACTCCGAGATGAGCCGAAGCAAACCCATGAAGGACGATAGGCTATCGTCCAGTGACTGGCCCTCGGAGGACTCCAGGTCGACCTGCCTGGAGAATAGGGAGAGTCGTCGAATTTGGAAGAGTCCGCCAAGAGCGTTTAGGGTTTGAGCCACCTCCACCTGCCGAGGACGGGTCGTGGGAGTGAGGGTGACCCATAACCAGAGGCAGGCCGTGACCCGACTGAGAATTTTGGTCGGTGCCCCAGACTTCGTTGTGGAAGCGGAGGTCTCCACCACAATCGGTGGGGCAGCAAGTTTCGGCCGAACAAATGGCCCAGAAATGGGCATCTCGACTGCAGCGAGCGGTTGCTTCGGCCGTTCGGGTGACAGCCACTTGATGGCAGGGGGATGCGTCGGCGTTGACTTACTCCTGGACAACAGTAACTGCTGCCACATAAGCTCCTCGTAACGCCGACGCAATTTGCATCGAAGCCTCTACTCTTCCGAGGAGGAAGATGACGAGGAGCGGCGTCGCCGATTACTTCGGTGCCGAGGCCGAGACCGCCGATGTCTGAGGGATCGGCTTGACCGAGATGAGGTCCGAGACCCGGGCAACCGAGGGCGGGCTGGGAAGGCGCGAGGACACCCGCTCTTCCCTCAGCCCAGACACTTTAATCTGGGGACCTTCTAATGGCGCAGGTAAGATCCTCGGCCCACCAGGAGAATCGGCAAAGAAGGTGATGTCGGCATCACCAATCGATGTCGTCCGACAGGTCAAGGAATATCTCACTGGCGTCACGTGTCTCGCAGGCTGACTGACGGGACGCCGTGAAGCCAGCGCCTGAGCCGCAACTCGATCAAGCCAATGGTCGGCTGTTCGGGAGGAGATTCTTCCGCCCCACGAACGCCGATGGTGGGACTTACCTTCAATCCTCTTGACCGAGAGGGATGTCCCCTCACCGTGGAAAGGGGACTGACACACTTTCTGAACAAAGCTTGAAAACGAAGAACTCAAAGAGAGGGATAAATGCTGTGACCGAGGAGGAGGAAGATGCGCCTGACCGCCTCCTCGAGGCGTATCATATGCTCGAGCTGCTCGCCAAGCCAGCCGCCACGGACACCGTCCAATGAGCCTCTGCGGATTTTACCGTGGAAAACGCTCGGTCACCCGAATAATCGGCTGCGCGATCTCCAGGACGCTAGTAAAAGGAACGGCACAAATCACAGGCTTCGTGGGTCGGGTCTAGGCCGAGGCAGTAGACGACAGAGTGCAGATCCGTTCTGCACATCTTCTGCCCGCAAGGGCACTCCGAAGCGGGAATCGATCGGTCCATTGCAGCCAGGGATAATGAAGACCAAGTCTAGAAAACTTTAGAACGAGTTTCGGACGAACCGAAGAGTTAGGATCCAGTCTAAAACGCAGAGCGCTAAGGAGGGAACCTAAGCTTCCAAGCGGTAAGGAAGATCTGGCATCATGGGGCGGAGCCGCGAGTTTTACCACCCGAGAGGGTGGAAGCAGCCAGCTTGAAGACCTTCCGGCAAGATTTAAAGTGACAAGGAACCTGTCAGACAGTGTGGATGAACAACATATCCATGTCCCTAGAATAGCTGTCGCCACATAAGGTCCTCATAACGCTGACGAAGCTTCCGTCGAAGTCTCTCCTCATCCGAAGAGGATGAGTATCGGTGCCGACGCCTCTTCCGAGAGTGTTTGTGACCTTTTTGGTTTTTCAAACCTAAGGTCCTGGTCCTGATCGACCGACCGGGTCGGCTTGTTCGATCGGGAGAGGCCGGAGTCAGTGAAAAACGAGGTTCCGGCCCCTGTCCCTCGATCGGGATACCAGACGGCTGGGTCTCCTTGTCGGAGAAGGAAAGGATAGGTGTCCTCTCCAATGAGTCGTCGACCGGGGTCGGCGACGACTCAACTGGGTCAAGAGATATCTCGGCCGGTTCGGCCGTTTCCTGGGCCTCGGTGCCTTAGTCTAACAGAAGGTCCGAGAAGCCGGCGACCGAGGAAGCGATATCAGCAGAGGCAGAGACCACAAGGTCCTGGGATTCAGACCTCTCTGTGTCCCACGAACGTCTTCTCCGAGAAGACGACTTAGGGTCCTTGTCCTGTTTTCTAGGGCGGGAGGAGTGCATGCCCGAGGGCGCCTCACTCCTGGTGGGGAGACACTGGCACAGCTCCCGAAGGGATCCTGTAAAGGTAGAGCCAAGGTTTAGCGGCACGAAAAAACCTCGGCTGGCCGAGGCTTGGGCAGCTTCTTCTTCAAATGCCGCCATCTGGTTGAGCTGCTCAGCGGATCCCGTGGCCGCTGAAACAACCCACTTTGCCTCCTCGATTTCACAGGTGGATTGCGAATCTCCGGTCTCCCCAGCTTAAGGCTCGCCTTTCGGTCGTCGAGAACGTTGGGATGGAAGGCCAAGCAGATGGTGCACGAAAAAGTGTCATGCACGACACCCAAACAATAGACACGAGAGGTGGGGATCAGTGCTCAACATTTTCTGTCCGCAGGGACACCGGCAAAACCCGGGGGCCGACTTGTCCTTCATGTCCGATGTGCTCGGATCGGAACTGTAAACTCGTACGAGTTTGAAAGAAAGCGACTGCCGAGAAAACTGTCGATTAGTATCCAGGGCCTACGATACTGCAGAAGTAGCACGAGGGAACCTGAATCTTCCAGCGGAAAGGAAGATCTGGCGTCATGGGGCTCAGCCAAGGTATTTACCACCCGGGTGGGTGGGAGGAGCCAGCTTGAAGACTTCTGGCCAGATTTAAAAGGGAAAGGGACAAGCCAAAGAGTGTGGATGAACAACATATCCATGCTCCTAGAACTACTGTTACAGGTGAGTAACTTGTTCTTCTAGGAGCGTGGATATGTTGTTCTATCCACACTTCTTGGCAGAGTCCTAGGAGTTCTCCGGGATAAGGGAGGCAAGGCACACATCCCTACTTGGGGAACAGAGATTGGAGAACTGAGGACCCCAAAACCAGCATCTCGGCATGACTCAAGGTCGATGTGGTAGTGGGCAATGAAGGTGTTTTCTGACTTCCAGGTAGCAGATCGACAGATTTCCTGGATAGGGAAGTCCCTGGAAGCAGCCATGGAAGCAGCAGTATGGCGGGTAGAATGAGCTCTTATCCCTCTGGGAGGCTCCTTGCTCGCCAACTCGTAGCACAGACCTATACATGATGTAATCCATCTCGCAATGGTCTATTTGGCTGCAGGTCTGCTAGAAGCGGCTTCGGAGTAGTTGACGAACAGCTGTAGAACCTCTCTGCGAATTTCCGCCGTCCTCTCCTAATAACAGGACACAGCAAGTCTCAGGCCCAGGTTATGGAGCCTGTACTCAGCGTCCGAGGTGTAATTAGGGTAGTATATCAGCATAGTCAGCACCTGGTTAAGGTGGAACTCTGACACCACCCTCGGAAGGAATTTCGGGTGGGGGCGCAGGACAACTCTGTCCCTTTGTAAGACCAGATAAGGGGAGTCCACCAAAAGCTCCTGGAGCTCCCCTGTCCTTCTGGCTGACGTGATAGCCACCAGGAAGGCCGTCTTTCACAAGTGTGACAACTCACACTTGTGCATGGGTTTGAATCGCTTGCCCATGAGCTTTGCCAGTACCAGCAGTAGATCCCACGGAGGTGGAGGTTCACGCACCGGAGGGTATAAATGATCCAGGCCTTTGAAGAAGCGCCCAACCAATGTCAGCTGACCAGCCTGCGCCCATTAAGCAGAAATGGCTGCCAGGTGCACCCTAAGGGTCGAAGACTGTAGACCCCCTTTGGAGAGAGACCAAAGGTACTCGAGAATGTTAGCCAGAGAACAGGCTAAGGGGACCAGTCCCTTACCCTGACACCAAATGGAAAACCTTTTCCATTTCAAGGCATAACATTCCCTGGTCGATTCCTTTCGAGATGCCTCCACCATGGTGTAGACATCTTCGGAAAGACCCAAACCCTGGAACTCTAGCCGCTCAGGTACCAGGCTGAGAGCTGCAGGGATTGAAGATCCGGATGAAGATACCTTCCCCTGTTTCAGAGATTTCAGGTCTGGGCGTGTACAAAGCCGCTCCGGGGGCCTGCAGCTGAGGCTGAGGAGATCTGGATACCAGAACTGGCGTGGCCAGTCTGGGGCTACCAGAATCACATTCACCTTGTCCCTCCTCACCTTGAGTAACACCTTGTGGATCAAGGGAAATGGAGGGAAGGTGTAGGAGGCGGCTTGGGGTCCATGGCCTCAAGAAGGCATCCTCCTGCAGCGAGCCCTGGTGAGGGGGGAGGGCATGAAGAAAAAATTACTCACCTTAGTAATGTTGTTTCTTCTAATGGAGTCTTGCTATATTATAGACATTAGCAGTTTGTTCCAGCTCTAGAACTGCCCCAGAGTGAAATGGTTAAAACCATTCCAAAATAGAATTTTGGCACGAGAGCAGCTCTATCTGTGTCCTTTCAAACTTGAACCGTCAGATCTTTACTTGAGTCAAACTCACTAAGGTCTGTGTGGAAGCTGTAACCACACTAGCCAAATGGCTACCTAAATAATAACAACCATTGATGGTCCCAATACCCAAGACTCAAGTCAGGGGACCAGAAATACTAACACCATTCTAATAATATGAAAATGGAACATAAGTATAATAAAACACACACACGTACCATACACACCCCCAAAGTCCCAAAGGGGACAAAATGCTAACAGGACATAAGTAGTGCCCACACTAATGCCCGCACCCACCAAGTAGAGGTTCTGAGAGGGCAGGTTGGGGAGGTCTATAACATAGCAAGACTCCATTAGAAGAAACAACATTACTAAGGTGAGTAATTTTTCTTCAAACAACATGAAGTCTTGCATATTATAGACATTAGCAGAATACACAGCAGTACTCCACGGAGGAGGGCAGAACCTCACTTAGGAATAGGCTCTGAAGAACAGCTGTGCCAAACCGGCATCTCTCCTGGCCTGGACATCCAGGAGTAATGCTTGGTAAAAGTGTGAACCGCTTTCCAAGTAGCAGCCTGGCAAATCTCTAATAAAGGATATCTCTGGCAGCAGCTAGAGACGCAGCTGTACCCTGGTAGAATGAGCCCTCAAACTCGGGGGCTCTGCCCACTTTCTGATAAAATTGGATACAAGAGACAATCCACCTGGCTATTGATCTCTTAGTGGTAGGTTTGCTTTCCCAACTTCACCATAGGTAAGGAAAAGTTGAGGGATTAACCTGTGACCTTTGGTACACTCTATATAATAACTAAGAGCTCTCTTAACATCCAGGCTGTGCAACCTCCTCTCACCCAAGAGGAGTGATCAGTGAAAATACTGGAGGAGATAGACTGATTAAGATGGAAATCTGAAACCACCTTAGGCAAAAACTTCCTATTAGTCCTAAGGACTACCTTATCCCTGTGGAAAGAAATAAAGTCAGCATCCACTGACAAGGCTTGCAATTCACTTATGCGTCTGGCAGAAGTGATAACCACTAGAAAAACAGTTTTCCAAGTTAGGTACTTAAGCTCTGCAGAAGACAGAGGTTCAAAAGGGGGTTGCATTAGTTGGGCAATGCAAACATTAAGGTCCCAAGCAGGGGCCGGTTCCCGAAAGGGAGGATTAGTATGGAGTAACCCCTTAAAAAACTTGGAAAACACAGGATGAGAGGAAAGAGGGGATGACTTTCCTGCTGACACAAAAGCAGACAGCTGCCAAATGAACTCTCAGGGTAGCTGGTCTGAGACCCAAGGAATTAAGATGTACCATGTAATCTAACAAAAAGGGCAATTCAGCAGATAATGGGGAAATATTTTTCCCAGCACACCAAATGGAAAACCTTTTCCATTTAGAACTATAAGTAGCCCTAGTGGAAGGCTGTCTGGAAGCCTTTAGGATCTCAAGAACACCCTGAGAGAGGTGTAAATCAGCAAACTCTAACTCCTCAAGAGCCAGGCCTTGAGGTTGAGGGATTTGAGGTCCGGATACCAAACCCTTCCCTGGGCACAAGTCAACAGAATGTGATTCCTGGGGAGGAACAGGGGAAGATGGACTGTCAGAGACAGAAGGAGTGGGTACCAGGGCTGCCTGGCCCAATCCGGGGCAATCAGAATCACCCTGCAAGGCTGAGATCTGATTTTGACTAGTACTTTGAATAGGAGAGGAAAGGGGGTGGGAAGCATAGAGGAACTTCCCCTCTCAATCCAGAAGAAGGGCATCCAGGGGAACTGAGTCCAGCACTGGAGGCCTGCAACAGAACAGAGGAAGTTTATGATTGTCTGGGGCTGCAAAAAGATCTATCTGAGGGATGCCCCACCTGGCAAAAACTATCCCCAGCACTTGAGGATCCAGGGACCATCGTGATGGCCCTGGAAATCCTACTGAGGGGCATCCGCTAGGACATTGTCCTTCCCTGGAAGATGAGCTGCTATGAGAAATGTTCGGGAATGAGCCAGAACCACAACTTCATTGCCTTCGGTGCACAAGGCCGAAGACCGAGTGCCCCTGTTTGCTGGATGTACCACATTGTTGTGGTGTTGTCTGGTCTTGACTTGTAATGACCTGTCGTGGACAGATGCAGAAAAGCTTGAAGAGCTAAAAGACAGCTCTGAGTTCCAGCAAATTGATGTGGAGCAGAGATTCCTGGGGACCAGACTCCTGAGGTGGAAAGGTCGCCCATGTGGGCTCCCCAACCCAGAAGGGAAGCATCTGTAGTGAGAGTCAGAGTCGTGGAAGGAAATGAAGACCCCTGCCTAAATTGCTCTGATCCTGCCACCACTGGAGAGCTAGGATCAAGGTTCGAGTCACTGGGACCAACTTGGAAAGGGATCTCTTCTGAGACCAAAGGTTCTCAAGTGAAACTGAATGTCTCTCATCTGAAATCTGGCTCCCTGCACAACAGCTGTGGATGCAGCCATGTCCCCAGGAGCTGCAAGTGTGTCTTGCTGGTCCGAGAGACCTGCAGAGTGAAGAGGCCAGAGCCACTAAATTCCTTACCCCTTCTGGGGAAGAAAGGCTCCTGCGCTTTGTGTCCAATTCCTGCCCTATAAGGTGAGTACCTGGACTGGTTCCAGAACCGACTTTGGTAGGTTTGCAGAAAACCCAGGAGGTGAGAAGCTGCTGGGTGACCTGCAGGTGAGATTTTACCTGTTCTGGGACTGGCCTACAATGAGCCAGTCGTCTAGATAGGGAAAAACAGCAATCTCTGCCTCCTTAAATTGGGCCACTGCTAGACACTTTGTGAATACCCTTGAGCAGAGGTAAGGTCAAGGGCATTGCTCTGAACTGGTAATGACCTGAGGGCAGTTCAATCTGAGGTACTTTCGATGGGATTCTTCTGATTAGGACATGGAAATAGGCATCCTTGAGGTCCAGGGAGGCTAGCCAGTCCCTGGCCTTAGGGAAGGTAAAATCATTGCAGAGTTACCATTTTAACTTTGGTTTCAAAAGATGCTTGTTCAGATATCTGAGATCTAAAATGGGCTGCCATTCTCCTGTCTTTTTTGGGTAAGGGAGTATCTGAATACAGACCCTGCCCTGATGCAGGGAGAAACCCTTTCTACTGCTCTGAGAGCTAACAGGGATGAGACCTCTGTTTCCAGAGCGAGGTCTCTGAAGCACTTGCAGGTAGAAAAAGTCTGCTTCAACTTGGGAACTTTTTAAGCTGACAACCAGACCCTGGCTTACTACTTCCAGAACCCACTTGTCTGAGGTTAAAGAAGCCCAATTCTGACTGAAGTAAGCCAGCCTGCCCCCCACTGGTACAGGAGAATCGGCCCTGGGCACCACATCAGGGTGCCTGTTTCGCAGGAGCTTTAGGCTGGGGGGTGGGAGCAGGTCTGCCCACCCCTCGTCTGCCCCTGCCTCTGAAGAAGCCCCTCTGAGCAAAGGCAGAGGAGGCCTGAGTCTGGTAGAAAGGCCTGTGAAAAGGCCTACCCCTACCCCTGGGGGCATGCCTTTGAGGAGTGGCTTCACGCCTCCCTAGCCTGGGCACTCTTTGTAAGTAGTCCTACATTCATCCATCTTCTTCATGTAATTCTCTGTCTGCTCTCCAAACAGAGAATTTCCCACCACAGGAAAATCCATAGCCTTAGTCTGGGTATCCCAGACAAACTAGTACACCTGAGCCAGGCCAACCTCTGAAAGCTACAGATGTGGCCACGCACCCTAGAGGAAACAACATTAACATCCACAGCAGCATGAAACTGAACTCTTAGAGGCTTCAGCCATCAGCAGCCACCTGTTCTAGTTCACTAGCCAGCTGGCCATGGCCGTTGCCAATTGCATAACAGTATCCCATCTAGATTTCTGGATACCTAGCTACATAAGCCATATAATTTGCTTGCCTGAGTCCCAGAGAGGCTGCCATATACTGTTTTTGCCATGGCATCAATCTTCCTGGAACTTTGTCAGAGGATGTGAAGCCAAGGGAATATTAGCTTTATCACAGGCAGCAGCCTGAACTACCCCAACATGACTGCATTGCTGAGATAGGAATTCTGTATCAGGGCCTGACAATGTATACCTTCTGTCCATCTTTTATCTACAGGAGGCACAGAATTAGAGCTTTTAAAATTTTAATTGTTTCCTAAAAGACTTATGTAAAGGAATAGACAATCTCCTAGACTCTGGAATATCCATCATTTCTACAAAATCAGGCTCCTCTTGCTCATCCACAGCCTCTTCTAAAGGAAGCTGGAGGGTTTCAGCAACTTTTTATAAACATAAAATGAGATGGGGACTCTAGACAGCATAGGGGGAGATTCTCTAAAGGTCTGTCTGGGGGATGTCCAGTTCAATGGGCACACCCAGACCTTCCCAGCCACATTCATACTGTTCATAATCCCTCCCTCCCTCTGGTTCATAAAATTCTCAATATCATAATCCTTGAACCACTGGGACCGGACTAACCGACCTTTACCAGATAGAGGTGGTTCGGACGGACCCCTGAGACAGTGACTGGACAATCTGTATGGCTTTTGTTATCTCTGCAGCAGTTGGAGAAGGAATTTTGGACTCCGACCTGCTGATTTTTGTTTCTTTACTGGAATTGGTTCTCAGAACCAGCTTTTCTTTGCCCCGAGGAAATCTCGCTCTGGTCAGAGGGCATCTCTCTCTGGTTCGGTTGGCACTGAACCGGGCTGGCCATCCGGGTCAGCTGACTTTTGCCTCTCTGCCCCTGAGCTCTGCCCAATCTTTTTCCAGGGTGGCTGCAGGGAAATTTTACATACCTTGGCAGTCTGACTGGAGGTGGTCAAACCTCAGACAATAAACATGGGGTGTGGGCCGCCTTGGCAAAGACTTCCCTACAAAATACTGGCAGTGCTGGTGAAACCCAGTGGGTCCCGCTTTTTCTTTGGCCTTCAGACATAATGCCAGCTCTAACCAAAAATTCCTGCCCTTTAACGGCAGTGCCAGGCAAGACACCCTTATTGGTTCTTCAACGTCGTCATGGTATTGAAAAACGTATAAACTGCTTTTTTTAGAAATCGATAAGAACCGGGAACCGCACTTCTAAAATAGTAACTTTTAGTTTTAAAGGAGTTTTAAATTTCACTGATCGGTTCAAAACCTAACCGATAATCTCATAAGTTCACACAGACAAAACCTTCATTTGCTTACGTTACTACAGATAGAGCTTGAACCCTGAACGGTTTTATGTGTTAAAATAATAAAACTATTCTCGTTAAATCCAACCGAGGAAAACACTTTTAAACCGAGAAATGAACCGAGCAGAAGGAGAAATCTTCGGAGCTACTGTTCACTGAGCGGAGTAAACAATCTGACAGTTCAAGTTTGAAAGGACACAGATAGAGCTGCTCTCGTGCCAAAATTCTGTTTTGGAATGGTTTTAACCATTTCACTCCGGGGCAGTTCTAGAGCTGGAACAAACTGCTAATGTCTATAATATAGCAAGACTTCATGTTGTTTGAAACAGCCTCAGCTTGGTGTTTTCCCTGGAGGCAAACAGGTCCACCATCACTTTTCCCCAATGGGAGAACACACTGTAAGCTACCTCTGGATGGAGAGACCACTCACGGGATGTCTGGCCTATGCGGCTGAGAGCATCCGCCAGTTGGTTAGGAGACTCCTGCCACATGGGTGGCTGAGGACCGCCTGCCCAACCGCCTGCTCAAGGGTCCAGATGCAGAGTGCCTCCTTCACAGCAGTCGAGTGCATGCCACCCTGTTTGTTGAGGTAGTACATGGTCATGATATTGTCTGTCTGGACTTGAACCACTTGACCCCGGAGCTGAGGAGCGTAAGCTGACAGTGCCAGTCTGACTGCTCTGAGCTCCAACAGGTTGATGTGGCATCGGGACTGCAGAACCCATGGGCCCTGTTGTCCCCCATGTGGACTCCCCAGCACATGAGAGAGGCATCGGTTGTGAGAACGACTGTTGGCTCATGGCGGACAAATGGAATCCCTTCCTGCAACCGGTCTGGGGCGGTCCACCATTGGAGAGCATCCCACATCTTCTGGGTTACAGTAACCAGCTGGTCGAAATGACCGTGTTGCTGGGTCCACTGGATGGCCAGCTCCAATTGGAGGGGGCGCATGAGCAACCGGGCCCAATGAACCACTGAGGTGCACGCCGCCATGTAACCCAGAAGGCGGAGAAGGTCCCATGCGGGGCGCAAGTGCCCAACCTGAAATGATTGGGCAAAGGAGGAGAGACCCTCTGCCCTGTCTGCTGGGAGCTGAGCTCTGGCTTGACAAGAGTCAAGCTCTGCCCCGATAAAGCCCATCACCGCAGGGCATGAGTTCCAACTGGCCTCGTTGATCAGGAGGCCGAGCTGGGAGCAGGTTTGGAGGCCAGATCCCTGACTGCTCCACCTCCTGTTAGGTGGAACCTGCAAGGAGCCAGTCGCCGAGGTAAGGATAAACTCTGACACACACACACACACACCGACGCCTGTATAATGGTTGCCACCGTTATGGCGTATTTGTGAAGACCCGTGGGTCAAGACAGGCCAAACGGTTGGTTCGAGCAGAGGAACCGCTGATGGACGGATGGATTGGGATGTGAAAGAACACGTCCTGCAGATCCAGTGAACAAAACCATATGTTTCGCTCCAAGGATGGTATGATCTGGTTCAGAGTGACCATCTGAAAAGTACGTGACCTGAGATACTGGTTCAGGTTGTGGAGATCTAGAATTGAGCGCCAGCCCCCCATCTGCTTGGGCACCAGGAAGTACCTGGAGAGAAAGCCTGGGTCTGCAGATGGTTCCGCCACTAGAGCTACTGCCTCCTTGAGGAAGAGCTGAGCAATGTCGTCTCGAAGAACTGACTGGGTGCATGCGGAAATCCGATCTTCCTGAGGGGCTTGGCTTGGCTGGGAAGGTGCTGCTCAAATTCGAGGCAGTCCCTGACCGACCACTTCGAGAACCCACCAGTCCAGAGTGATAGCGGGACAAGCGGGAAAGGAAGGGCAGAGGCGACCTCCACCGGAGGACCCAGAGCTGGCATGACGGGAATAGGGGTGGCCACCCCCATCCCGTCACTGAGCAGGCTTGGAGGAGGCAGCTGCTCCAGGACCTGAGCTTCGGCCTCCTTTGTGGGCCTGTTGGGGCCCAGATGCTGCTGATGCTGTTGCTGCTGTCCTCCTTGAATTGAGGGCTGCCGGACCGCAGGGGAAGAGTGCCGAAAAGACGACTTCTTCTTCTGCTGGTTCTTGCCCGAAGAACACTTGGCAGAAGTGGCGTCCAAGGTGGCACTGGACTGCTCTATCGCGGCTGGAGTGACCAGCCACTCCTGGACCGAACAAGTCGGGTCCCCAGTGAAGAGCACATCAACTAACTTGGCTGAAGTATCCGCCAAAAAGGAGAAAGTCTCAGCCAAGCCCTGGCAGAGAGCCCTAGCAGTGGCCATCGGCGGAACTGGAGTCCCCGATGCCCAGGGCCATCCTGGAGCTGCTGTTTGGAAACAGCAGCCCTGATCAGGACACCGTTTGACCGTGGTCTGCATGTCAGCGGGGAGGAGGAGGACTTAGTCTAATGACCTGAGATGGGCATGAGAGAGGTGTGCCATAATGACAGCCGAGCTGGCCTGGCGAGCCCAAAGAAGGGCCGCATAGACCCTCAGGCAGTGTGGTCCATATTTTTGGACTCTTTGTCCGGAGGTTGGTCAGTGTCAGCCGAGAAAAATAGTAAACTTGAACACAGAGGCAGTCACTAGGCTCTTGGCTGAAGGGTGCTCTGTGAACCCCGCAAGGGACCCCATGAGCACCATGTACTTGCGGGCCATGCGGGAAGACGGTGCTGGGCATGAGGTAGGATGCTGCCAAAGTTCAAGGGCTGGGCCAACAATGGCTTCGGCCACTGGAAAGGCCTCCATCGGGGTATCCCCTCTCTTTAGAATATCTGTGAGAGGGTACTCCGCCTTTTTCTGGATAGGTTCCAGGGGCATTCTAGTGGAGTCGAAAATGAGATAAGAGAATCCCTTGGAAGGAGGAAGGGCCTTCCTCCATCCCTGTGCCAACGGACGACTCATCATCCCCCGGATGAGATTGGAGCCCGGTGACATCCAAATCTGAAGAGTCATGATACAGTGGCCTACTGCCTAAATCACCCTTGATCCGCTGAGGCAGGTCCGGGATGACTGTAACTGACAGACATTGGGGAAGTCTGGTGTCTAGTCGGTCTTCTTTCGCGGGAGCCCCTCCCATAGGCTGCTTAGGTGGCAGTTCCACCGGAATAGGTGGAGAGAACGGAATAGGCCGAACCGATGGACGGGCCGGCCCCACGGGCGGAGGAACCAGATACTCCGGTTCCGGAGGGGTCGGCTTTGGCCGAGGAGGCGAAAGCCAAGTAATGGCCAGGGTGGGCAGCGGAGTCGGCTTCTGCCCGGTCAGGATCAGCTGTTGCCACATAAGGTCTTCATAGCGCCGACAGAGTTTCCGTTGGAGCTTCTCCTCGTCTGAGGAGGATGAGGATGACCTGTGGCGTCGCCTCTTTTTTGAGCGCTTATGGCTCTTCCACAGTCGTTCAGCCAAGGGGGTCCTAGACCTCGACCGAGATCGGGGAGGCAGACTCGGTCGATCAGGAGACACCGGAGGAGTCGGTGAAACCCGAGGGTCCAGAACCGGGTGCTAGATGGGGATGCCAGCGGGCTGGATCTCCTCATCAGGAAATACTAGGACCGGAGTCCATTCTAAGGAGTCGTCGGCCATGGCCAGCGACAAAGGGTCGATCGGATCGAGGATAATCTTAACCTCGTCAGCCACTTCCTTGGTCCCCTAGCCAGATTGAAGATCTGTAAAGCCGGCGGCCGAGGAGTCGATCTCGACCGAGGTCAAGACCGCATGCTCTTGGGACTCAGGCCTCTCTCTGCCCCAAGATCGCCTTCGGAAGGTTCTTTTTCTCTCTTCCGAGAGCGAGAGGAGTGTGAGCCCGAGAGGCCTCACCCCTGGTTGGGAGAGACAGGTACAACTCTTTAAAAGAATCACTGAAGGTGGAGCCTAGAGAGAGGAAACAAAGAAGCTTCGACAGTCCATAACGAGCGCCTCTCGAACATCTTCATGTGTTTCAGCTGCTCGGGCGGAGCCCCAGCCGCTGAAGCTGCCCACCTAGCCTCCTTGGACGTCACCAGAGGATTCCTTTTTTCCGGTCTCCCCAGCTTCAGGCATGCTTTGCGGTCATCTAGGACGTTGGGATGGAAGGCCAAGCAAAAACTGCAGGATGAGGTGTCATGGCCGACACCTTAGCAGTAGATGCAAGTAAGGTGGGGATCGGTGCGCGACATCTTTTTGTCGCAGGGACCCGGTGAAATCCCGGGGAAGAATTTTCCTCCATGATCGATGCTGCAAAAGCGCGATCACTAACTCGAATGAGTTTCAATTTCCGTAAAACCGACGATTTGAAAGCCAGGGCCTACAAAATGCGAGAGCACGAGGGAGGCAACCTGTATCTTCCAGCGGAAAGGAAGATCTGCCGTCATGGGGCGGAGCCGAGGACTATACCACCTGGGTGGGTGGGAGGAGACAGCTTGAAGACTTCCGGTAGATTTAAAGGGGAAAGGGACAATGCCAAGAAGTGTGGCTAGAACAACGTAACCACACTCCTAGAACAGCGGTTTATCACTATAACCAGAAAATTTAGCGATCACAGAGTGGGATCTAGCATTTTCTGAAGCAGGTTTTGGAACAAGAGCTCTATGAGCTTGCTCGATCCTAAACAAGGGCTGCGGCAAATCCAGTACATGCCTAAGTAAATCCGATATGAAGTTGGGCATGTCCCCTGTCTCAGCTCCCTCAGGGAGACCATGGATCCTCAGGTTTTCTCTGCATGAGCGCGCTTCTAAGTACACACATCTTGCTGCCAAAAGTTCCTGATGCTGGACAAGGAAATCGACCGCCTGAGATATGTGGAGCAAGTCATCCTCCGTGGTCGATATTCTTTCCTCCGCACTGCTCATTTTTTTCTCCAGCATTTTAAAATCTAGATGTAGTTTAGAAAATTCCTGCTTCGTTTCCAAGCGAAACTGCTTTTTTTTTTCTTTCAGATAATCAAGTCTCAAAGCGAGAGCGACACAGAGACTCCAACTTAGCTTCGGAATCCCTATCCCTATCTGCCATGCTCGAGGGCGAGTCTCTTCCACTGGTCACCAAGCCTGCAGGGCTCAATAAGGACACCACCTTGGGAAGAAACTTAGGGTTGGTTCTCAAGGGAACCCTGTCCTTGTGGAAAACCAAATAAGGCTCTTTACATATCAGAACCTGAAGCCCGGAAATCCTCTGGGCAGAAGTAATGGCAACTAAAGACACAAGTTACTCGCCTGCAACAGTAGTTCTAGCAGTGGCATATGTTGTTCATCAACACTGTCTGGCATGTGCTTTCCCTTAAATTATCTTGCCGGAAGCCTTTTAGCTGGCTCCTCCCTCCACCAGAGTGGTAAATGCCTCGGCTCAACCCCTTGATGCCAGATCTTGCCCGCTGGAAGCAGAGGTTGTGCGTCGAAGCCGGAGAGGTCAGGTGGGTTCATGCGAATGAACAGCATATACCACTCCCAGAAAGTACAGTTACTTAAGAACTTACTCTAACAGTAGATCTTCGAGAGAGGCTCTTGCAGTAGGTATTCACATATAGGACTGACCCGCCAGGCGTCAGAACCCCACGATAAAATTTCTAGCTAGCAGTCACTGGCGGGGGACCTCTCCCACATCAGGTGACCGACATCATACGACGTCAGTATAAAGGTGCAGTCCCCCAGCCGCCTTCCAGTTCTTTCCCACCAAGGGCCAAAAGAGGCAAGACGAGAGAGAAGAGGATATTTCCCCCCCATGGAAATGGAGTCAAAGAAGCTTAGGGGGATGGAGGGCGAGAAGGCAATACCTACTTCAAGAGCCTCACTCGAAGATCTACTGTTACGGTAAGTTCTTACATAACTATACCATCTTACTTCGAGAGGGCTCTTGCAGTAGGTAGTCACATATAGGACTGAGTCCCAAGCAGTTTGGAACAAGGAAAAGTACTCAGGAGTAGGAAAACTATCCACAGCATGGAACCTCCAGTTGAACTGGTCTTATGGAAGAAGACTTTGAAGCACAGCCAGCCCAAAGCCTGCTCTATGGCGACAGACAATGTCCAAACTGTAGTGTTTTGTAAAGGTATGGACAGAAGTCCAAGTTGCAGCTGTGCAGATGTCTGCCGCTGACACATTCTTGAAGCAAGCCGCAGAGGCAGCTACTCCTCTGGTGGAGTGACATCTGACTTCACCCGGAAGGGTCTTCTTGTACAGTCGTGGCCAAAAATGTTGGCACCCTTGCAGTTTTTTCTAATAATGCACCATTCCTTCCAGAAAATTATTGAAATTAAAAAATATTTTGGTATCCACACATGCATTTCTTTGGTTTGCAGTGGAATAAAACACAAAAAGCAGAAAAATTTACTAAGTCTTAGCTTATTCCACACAGAAATCCTTAAATGGCCTGGACAAAATTATTGGCACCTTTCAGTAGTAGTTAGAAAGAAAAAAATACTCACCTTAGTAATGTTGTTTCTTCTAATGGAGTTTTGCTATATTCTGACATATGCAGTGAGTCCCAACCTTCGAACTGCTCTGGAGGTGAAAGAGTTAACTTTGTATGCCAGGCATGGAACGCTGAGCTCGAGCTCGGTTGAAACTCTGTCTGTTCTTCAAACTCAAACCGTCAGATCTTTACGAGCTAAACTCACTGAGGTCCTGTGTGGAAGCTGTAAACCTACACTAGCCAACTGGCTACTAAACATAAGAACACATTTTTTGGTTCCAAAACAAAGACTCAAGTCAGGAGACTCAAAAAATGAAAAACACAACACCAAGTCACCCCAAGAAAGGAGGGGCGAAAAACAACTAGGTGGGCACCTATTAAGTGCCAACACTGCACCACCCACCCACATCCCAAAAACAGAGGTTCTGAGAGGAGCAGGCGGGGGGGAGGTCAGAATATAGCAAGACTCCATTAGAAGAAACAACATTACTAAGGTGAGTAATTTTTTCTTCAAACAACATGAAGTCTTGCTATATTCTGACATATGCAGACTACAAAGCAGTACCTCCATGGAGGAGGGACAGAACCTACTTAGAAATAGGCTCTGACAGCAGCTGTGTTAAACCGAGCATCACTCCTAGCCTGGATGTCCAGGGAGTAATGCTTGGTAAAAGTGTGAACTGTTTTCCACGTAGCTGCTTGACATATCTCTAGAATAGGGATGTCCCTGGCAGCAGCCAGGGAAGCAGCTGTACCTCTGGTAGAGTGAGCCCTCAGGCCTGAAGGAGGAACCTTACCCAGTTTTTCATAGCAACATTGGATAAAAGAGACAATCCACCTGGCAATGGATCTTTTAGTGGCAGGTTTCCCTTTACCAACCTCACCATAAGTGAGGAACAGTTGGAGGGAGTCAAACCTGTGACCCTTGGTATGCTCTATGTAGTAACTAAGGGCTCTCTTCACATCTACGCTGTGCAGCCTCCTCTCACCAGAGGAGGAATGGTCAGTGAACTACACTGGAAGAGATATAGATTGATTAAGGTGGAAATCTGAAACCACCTTAGGCAAGAACTTCCTGTTAGTCCTGAGGACCACCTTATCTCTATGAAAGGAGATAAAATCAGACTCCACTGACAAAGCTTGTAATTCACTTATGCATCTGGCAGAAGTAATGGCTACCAGAAACACAGTCTTCCAAGTCAAGTACTTAAGCTCTGCTGAAGACAAAGGCTCAAAGGGGGTTACATAAGCTGAGCAATGCAAACATTAAGATCCCAGGCGGGGGCAGGGTCCATGAATGGAGGGTTGGTGTGAAGCAATCCCTTGAAAAACTTGGAGATTACAGGGTGAGCTGAAAGAGGAGAGGGCTTACCAGCTGAAATAAAAGCAGACACAGCTGCCAGATGACGTTTAGGGTAGCTGGTCTCAGCCCCAAGGTATTTAAGTGGACCATATAATCCAGGACTGTGGGTAAATCAGCAGATTCTAGGGAAATATGCTTTCCAGAGCACCATTTGGAAAACCTATTCCATTTGGAATTATAAGTAGCCCTGGTGGAAGGTTTTCTAGAAGCCTTCAGGATATCCATTACACCTTGGGAGAGATGTAAATCAGCAAACTAACTCTTCAAGAGCCAGGCCTTCAGATTGAGAGATTTGAGGTTAGAGTACCAAACGCTCCCCTGAGCACAGGTTAACAGGTTGTGATTCCTGGGAAGACACAGGGGAAGATGGACTGCTAAGGATAGTAGGAGTGGATACCAGGGTTGTCTGGCCCAATCTGGAGCAATCAGGATCATCTTGCAGGGTTGAGATCTGATTTTGACTAGCACTTTGAACAGGAGAGGGAAGGGGGGAAAAGCATAGAGAAACTTCCCTTCCCAATTGAGAACTAAGGCATCCAGAGGGACTGAGCCCAACACTGGGGGCCTGCAGCAAAAAAGAGGAAGTTGGTGATTGTCTGGGGCTGCAAAAAGATCTATCTGCGGGGTGCCCCATCTGGCAAATATCACCTCCAAGACCAGGGGGTCCAGTGACCATTCGTGATGGCCCTGGGAAATCCTGCTGAGAGCATCTGCCAGGACATTGTCCTTGCCTGTGAGGTGAACTGCCATAAGGGAGGTGTTCAGGGAGTAAGCCAGAGACCACAACTTCATTGCTTCGGTGCACAAGGCCGTAGACAGAGTGCCCCCTTGCTTGTTGATATACCACATTGTGGTGGTGTCTGTTCTGACCTGTACAACTTTGTTCTGAACAGATTTGGAAAAAGCTTGAAGTGCTAGAAAAACTGCTCTGAGTTCCAACAGATTGATGTGGAGCAGAGATTCCTGAGGGGACCACAACCCCTGGGTGGTGAGGTCGCCCATGTGAGCTCCCCACCCCAAGAGGGATGCATCTATAGTAAGGATTAAGGAGTGAGACTGAGTGACAAAAGGAACCCCTTGTCTCAGATTGCTCTGATCCTATCACCACTGTAGGGCCTGGATCAGGGTTCGAGTCACTGGGATCAATTTGGTTAGAGGGTCTTTCCTTTGAGACCAAAAGGCTCTCAAATGGAACTGAATGTCCCTCATCTGAAATCTTGCTCCCTGCACTACTGCTGTAGAAGCAGCCATGTGCCCTAGGAGCTGTAGAAAATGCCTTGCTGGTCGAGACACCTGCAGGGTGAATGAGGAGGCCAGAGAGACCAGGGTCCTTGCCCTGTCCAAAGGAAGGAAGGCTCTGGCTTTCTCTGTTCAGCTCTAGCCTATGAAGGTGAGAAGCTGGACAGGCTCTAGAACTGACTTTGAAAGATTCAGAAGGAAACCTAGAGAGGTGAGCAGTTGCTGAGTTATCTGTAGGTGCAACTTGACTTGGTCTGGGGACTGGCCTACTATCAGCCAGTCGTCCAGGTAAGGAAAGATGGCAATTTTTTGCCTTCTTAGAGAAGCAACTGCTACTGCCAGGCATTTTGTGAATACCCTTGGAGCAGAGGTGAGGCCAAAGGGCATTGCTCTGAACTGGTAATGGCCTGAGGCAGCTCAACCTGAGGTACTTTCGTTGGGAGCTCTGATGAGAATATGGAAGTAGGCATCTTGAGGTCCAGGACACCAGCAGTCCCTGGCCTTAGAGAGGGTAGAATAATTCCCAGAGTCACCATTTTGAATTTTGGTTTTAAAAGGTGCTTGTTTAGTATCTGAGATCCAGGATGGGCCGCCATTCTCCTGCCTTTTTGGGGTAAGGAAGTACCTGGAATACAATCCTTTGCCCTGGTGTAGGGGTGGAACCCTTTCCACAGCTCTGAGAGCAAGGAGGGAAGAGACCTCTGCCTCTAAGGCAAGTGCCTCTGATGGATTTGCAGGTAGAAAGGATCTGGTTCTCATCTTTGGAAACTTTTTGAAGCTGAGAACCAGTCCCTGGCTTACTAACTCCAGGACCCATTTGTCTGATGTCAGAGACTCCCAGTCCTGGACAAAGTAAGCCAGCCTGCCCCCTACAGGTAGCTGAGAATCGGCCCTGGCAACCCCATCAGGGTGCCTGCTTAGCAGGGGCTTTGGGCTGAGGGGTGGAAGCAGGCCTGCTTGTACCCAGTCTGCCTCTCCCTCTAAAGAACCCCCTCTGGGCATAAGCAGAAGAGGAGACCTGGGCTTGATAAAAAGGCCTATGAAAAGGCCTGCCCCTGCCCCAGGAAGCTGCCTTTCCTTGGCCTGTGCACTCCTATAGGTGGTCCTATACTCATCCATTTTCTTCATGTAATTCTCTGTCTGCTCCCCAAACAGGGAATTACCTACAACAGGAAAATCCATGGCCTTAGTCTGGGTATCCTGTGACAGGCTAGTACATCTGAGCCAAGCGATTTCTGCGAAGTGCCACAGATGTAGCCATGACTCTTGATGACACATCATTTGAGTCCACTGCAGCATGGAATTGCACCTTGGATGCCTCAATACCATCAGCAGCCACCTGATCCAGCTCCTTGGCAAGCTGGCCAGGGACCTGTTTTGCTAGAGCCATGACAGTGACCCATCTGGATTTTTGATATCTAGCAACATAAGCCATATAATTTGCCTGTCTGAGTCCCAAGGATGCTGCCATGTACTGTTTCTTTGCCATGGCATCAATCCTCCTGGAGTCCTTGTCCGGGGATGTGAAGCCAAGGGAATATTTGCCTTGTCACAGGCTTCAGCCTGCACTTTCCAGAACCATTGTTGTGTAAGGAACTCCGTATCAGAGCCTGACAATGTGTACCTCTTGTCCATTCTCTTATCCACAGGAGGTATAGTGTGAGGAGTTTTTAGAATTTTAAATGTCTGTTTCCCAAAAGATTTATGCAAGGGAATAGACAGTCTCCTAGACTCTGGGATGTCCATCATTTCCACATAGTCAGGCTCCTCTTGATCATCCACAACTTCCTCCATAGGGAGCTGGAGGGTTTCAGCCACTTTTTTATAAAACATAAATTGAGAAGGGGACTCAGAAAGCCTAGGAGGAGACACTCCTGAAGGTCTGTCTGGGGAGATGTCTGGGTCAATGGGCACATCCAGACTTTCAAATCCACATTCACTCTCCTCATTCTCCTCTTCCCCCTCCTCCGGTTCATAATATTCCTCTAAATCATACTCTTGAACTGGAGGAACCGGCCGAACCGGGGGCTTACCTGAAGGTGCCAGTTCGGTCGGAACCGGGAAAAGCGACTGGACAATTTTGATCGCTTTGGCTATTTCTTCAGCGGTTGGAGAGGAAAGTTTTGACTCCACACCAGCTGATTTTAGTCCTTTTTGCTGGAACCGACTCCTCAGAGTTGGATCTCCTTTTGGCCGAAGAAGTCTCGCCCTGGTCAGAGGGCACTCCTTCTGATTCGGTTGGAACCTAACCGGGCTGGCCATCCGGTTCAGCAGACTTTTTGGCCTCCCTTTCCCCTTAGCCTACCAACTCTCTTTTCCAGGGTAGCTGCAGGAAAATTTTTACAAATCTGGCAGTCTGCATTGAGGTGGTCAAAACCTAGACAAACACAGGTGGTGTAGAGGTCAGCCTTGGCAAAGACTTCCCCACACACACTGCAGTGTTGAAACCCAGTGGGCCCGGTTTTTCTTTTGGGTTTCTCAGACATAGTGCCAGTCCTATCCAAACTTACCCGTTTATGGCAATCCGCCAGGTAAGACCCTCTTATCGGTTCCCAACCGTGTCACGGGTCGTGGAAAAAAACGTAATAAAATCCGTTTTTTTTTAGAACCGATAAGAACCGGTAACCACACTCTAAATCACAGATTAAGATATTTTAAACAACCTGATTGGTTCAAACCGAACCGATAAACCATTTACAAGTTCCACACAGAATAGAATTAATGTAAAACCTATCTAGTACTCACAAATACCACAGACAGAGTCTGAACCGACCGGTTGCGGTTTAAATTTGGTCGAAAATCGAGAAAAACAATACTTTAACCGACAAAATGAACTGAGCAGAAGGAGAAATCTCCGGAGCAACTGTTCAGTGAGGCGGAGTAAAGAATCTGACGGTCTGAGTTTGAAGAACAACAGACAGAGTTTCAACCGAGCTCGAGCTCAGCATTCCATGCCTTGCATGGAAAGTTAACTCTTTCACCTCCGGAGCAGTTCAAAGGTTGGGACTCACTGCATATGTCAGAATATAGCAAGACTTCATGTTGTTTGAATAATTAGATTTCAAGCAGGTGATTCTCCTTCACTTTGGAATTGAACTCACCTGTGGTGAGTTGCAGGTGCCAGCAATATAAAAATCACTCATTCAACCAGTTTGAATAGAGAAAAGGACTCATTCTCCTGTTTTGTGTCACTGTGTGTACCGCAATGAGCATGGAGAAAAGAAAGACAGCCAGAGAATTGTCTGAGGAGGTCAGACAGAAGATTGTAGCCAAGCATGGACAATCTCAAGGCTACAAATCAATCTCCAGAGACCATGATGATCCTGTTTCCACTGTACGTAATGTTATCAGGATGTTTAAGGCCCATGGCACTGTAGTCAACCTCCCTGGACATGGCCACAAGAGAAAACTTGATCGAATATTGCAGCGCAGGATTGTTCGAATGGTGGAGAAAGCACCTCGATCAACTGCCAAACAGATTCAAGCTGACCTTCAGACACAAGGTACGACAGTTTCAACTCGCACCATCTGTTGCCAGCTCAATGAAAGGGGGGTTATATGGTAGGAGGACCAGGAGGACCCCACTGCTGAGAGAGAGACATAAGAAAGCCTGACTGGGGTTTGCCAAAACACACCTGAACAAGCCAAAATCCTTCTGGGAGAATGTCCTGTGGACAGATGAGACCAAATTAGAGCTTTTTGGTAAAGCACATCATCTCTATGTTTACAGAAAACAAAATGAAGCCTTCAAAGAAAAGAACACCTTCCCTACAGTCAAACATGGAGGAGGTTCAGTGATGTTTTGGGGTTGCTATGCTGCCTCTGACACTGGGTGCCTTGAACATGCGCATGGCATCATGAAATCTGGAGATTACCAGGCCATTTTGGAGCGCAATGTTGAACCCAGTGTCAAAAAGCTGGGTCTCCGTCCAAGGTCATGGGTCTTCCAGCAGGACAATGACCCCAAACACACTTCAAAAAGCACCCAGGAATGGTTCAAGACAAGACACTGGACTGTTCTGAAGTGGTCAGCAATGAGTCCAGATCTAAATCCCATTGAAAACCTGTGGAGAGATCTGAAAACAGCAGTTGGGAGAAGGCACCCTTCAAATCTGGGAGAACTGGAGCAGTTTGTACAAGAAGAGTGGGACAAACTGCCAGTAGAGAGGTGCAGGAAGGTCATCCATGGCTATAGGAAGCGGTTGATTGCAGTTATTTTGACCAAAGGCTGTGCTACCAAATATTAAGTCTAGGGTGTCAATAATTTTGTCAATGCCATTTCTTTTCATTTTCTGATTTAAAAGGATATATTAAATTCTCAATCAAAAACAAAGGTTCTGTAATATTAACAGAGGAATAAAGAATTGTGAATACTAAATACTATACTGTTGTTAATTTCAACTTATGTTTAGAGGAACTGTGAGTTATTTGAAAAAGTGCAAGGGCGCCAATATTTTTGGCTACGACTGTACTTGTCGTAACCAAAAGTGATACAATGAGCCAACCATTTTGATAGGCATTGCCTTCTCTTTTGTGAGCAAAAGAGACAAAAAGCTGATCGGTTTTCCAGAGATCCTTAGTTCTAGTGGTGTAGTATCTCAGTATTCTGTGAACATCCAAAGTATGCAAGAGATACTCCCCTTGATTGGAGTGTTGCGTAAAGAAAGTGGGTAGCTCAATGGATTGATTCAGTGCGGATTCAGCCACCACCTTAAATCTGCTGTAGCTGCTGGCTCAAAGAGAGGTAGGGTAAGCTTCTCCAGAATGAAATTCAAGCCGGGGGGAGGGGGCAGGAATGCGTATGGAGGGTCTCAAATGGAGAACCCCTCTAAGGAAGGTCTTGGAGACTTCCAACTGAGCAAAAGTCCTGTCCCCGAAGGGAATATGGTAGGCTGAAATCGCTGCCATGTGGACCTTTAATGAGGAATGGCTGAGACCCAGATCGAAGAGGTGGCGCATGTAGTCCAGGACTCTATTGGCTGGGCAAGAGAAAGGCTCAAAGTTCTCTGACGTGGCTCTAATTGAAAACCATTTCCACTTCATGGAGTAGGTGGACCTGGTGGAAGGCTTTCTGGCCTCTACCAAGATGTCCGCTATGAGCGGAGAAACCCCAAAGCAGGCTTTTGCTCTGTCTGCAGGAGCCACGCATGCAAATGATGGGATCTGAGACCTGGATGAACAAGGGTCCCCTGATCCTTGGTCAATAACTGTTGCGACAGAGGAAAAGGAAGTGGAGGTTCCTCTGAAAACTACTGCAGAAGACAGAACCAAACTTGCCTAGGCCAAAAGAGAGCGATCAGAATCATTCGTGCCCCCTCTGATCTGAGTTTGTTCAGGCCCCTCGGAATTAAGGGAATAAGGGGAAGGCATAGACGAATCTGTCCCTCCAAGCGAGAGACAGAGCGCCCCACCAAAAAATGTTTCGCCCTGGAGCGAGCGAGTAGAAGGCGGGAAGTTTTGCATTTTGGGGAGACGCGAAGAGGTCTAGCTGGGGCGTTCCCCAATGCAGAAAGATGTTGTCTACGACCTCTTGATCCAGTTCCCATTCGTGGGCCCTGGCTGAGGACCGACTCAGTCGGTCTGCCAGCGTGTTTTCCACTCCCAGAACGTGAATGGCAGTCAAGTGAAGGTGGTGCTGGGTTGCCCAGATCTATACCCTCATCGCTTCCCGGCACAGAGGGTAGAAACGCGTTCCTCCCTGCTTGTTGAGAAACCAGACTACGCACATGTCGTCTGTTTGTATGAGGAGATGACCGGGAAGGATGAAGGAGCGCAGAGCCTGAAGCGCATAAAGGACTGCTCTCAGTTCAAGCACATTTACGTGGAGATTTTGTTCGAACCGGGACCAGCCGTCCTGAGTCCTGTGAGACCTGAGATGGGCTCCCCAGCCTCGCCCGACGATCTGCCATCAATGTCTGGGGCTTCGATGTTGAAGTGAACTCCCCGCATAGGTTCTCTTGCACCATCCACCACTGTAAGTCCCTGATCATGGGATCGGAAACTGGTACCTCTTGGTCTAGATCGTCCAAGGTTTGGTCCCATTGACACCAAAGCATCCACTGAGAGATCCTCATATGGAACCGAGAACGTGGGACTGTCGAAATGGTAGCCGTCATTAGCCCAAGGAGGCGAAGGAGTGACATGGCTCAGACCCTTCTGCGACTGGACAGGAGACAGGCTTGAGTCTGAAGGGTGTCCACCCTGTCCGGAGGCAAAAAGGCTTTGCCGATGGTCGTGTCTAGAATCGCCCCAATAAACTGGAGGCATTGGCAAGGGACCAAATGGGACTTTGCCTGGTTGATGGTGATACCCAGGTTGGTGAAAACCTGCAGGGTAAGGGACAGAAAGTGCAGGAGTTCCTCCCTGGATGGAGGCGCCAGGAGCCAATTGTCCACGTACGGGAATACCTGAACACCCTGGGTACGCAGGTGGGCCACTACCACACACAGGCATTTGGTAAATACTCTGGGAGCCAAGGAAAGACCAAATGGGAGGGCCTTGAATTGGTAGTGATCCCCCTGAAAGCAAAAACTGAGGAATTTGTGGTGGGAAGGGCATATGGGGATACGTAGGTAGGCATCCTGCATGTCCAGAGCGCACAGCCACTGTCCCTGTCCCGGCAGAAGGCTCTGCAAAGAGAGCATTCTGTAGCATTTGTACTCCACGAACATATTCAGGGAACTGAGGTCTAAAATAGACCTCACGTCTCCAGTCTTCTTTGGAACTAGGAAGAATTAGGAATAGTAACCCATCCCTCAAAGGTGGTTGGGGACTGGTTCTATCGCCGCCTTCGAGAGAAGGGAGGTGACTTCCTCTAGGACCAGAGGAAGATGTTGCGGGGAGTAAGACGACTTGGGGGGGGGGGTTACTGTAGAAACTCTATTGAGTGTCCTGCTGATATCAACTGGAGCACCCAAGCATCTGATGTTATCCTCTCCCAGCCCGGCAGATGGGAAGAGAATCTCCCCCCTACTGGTCCCTCTGGAGCTTCCAGAGGCAGCGCGAGAGGAGAGGAGTCAGGAGGTCTGGGGCAACGCAGCAACCAAGGCTCCCGCAGCTTTTTTGGTAGAGGGAGTCTTGGTTGCTGGAGGGGCCGGACGCTTGTTGGCCTGTTTGCCCTGTGGTTTTGGTTTTTGTCGGTTCCATCTACGAAAGGGACGTCGCTGCCACTGAGAGGGTCTGTACATAGAGTCGACAGACCTAAGTGCAGTGCCCTTCTCCTGCAGGTTGGTAATGATATCCTTGACATCACCCCCGAACAGCACTGAACCCCTGAAGGGAGCATCCTGGATAGCAGATTGCACTTCAGGGACCAAACCTGACATACGGAGCCAGGCATGACGCAGAAGGCCTACGGCGAAAGCCAAGCTCTGTCCAGCTGTGTCCACTGCGTCGTAAGTGGCACGAAGCATGTGCAGACTGGCTGAACGAGCAGAACGGACAAGATCCGCCACTTCCTGCTTAGTCTGGGATTCAGGAAGGGAGTCTAATTTGGATTCCACCTGACTAAGAATGGTCTTCTGGTAATCCCCCATATGTGCCCACATAAGAGCGAGGCCCTAACACCCAGGGTAGAAGAGGACTAGATCTTCTTCCCGTATTGGTCACAAGCCAGAATTCCTTATCAGGCGGAGACAAGCTGAGGTGTTTTGGATTTGCGGAGCAGCTGTGAGCAGCGCTAGTGACGACCGAATCCACCTTAGGGTATAGGTTCAAGAAATCTACTCCCTCGGGAGCCTGATATAGCCGGTCTGCCTTCCTCGGAAGGGAGGCTAACGTGGAAATTTGTTTCCAAATAGTGGAAACAAGGTCCGCGTGAGGCTCTTTCCAGGGTGGAATCAGTGTAGGAGCAGTCTTGGGCAGATCCAAGTGGGCAGTGAGCTTTTTACACTGTGGATCTGGCTCCAGTGATTGCCACCGATGGACTTCCTGGATTTTCCTCAGTAACTCCAGAAATGAGGGATCCACCAGAGGAGACTTCAGAGGGGTCCTTGGCCTGGGGCAGTCTGGAGTACGTGGCTCGTTATCCGGATCAGAGCGTCCCTCTGAGTCCGAGTCGGACGTCTCCAACGAAAATGAGGAAGACTCCTCCCTACGCGGGGGAGGGATGGCCCCTTTGGGGAGTTCCCTGGGGCCCGTGTCCTCCCCACCCCTGGCGCCAGAGGTCTCTCCTCTGGTGTCGGATAAGGGGGAGGGAGCCTCCCGTCTCCGACGCAGGGCATCCTGCAAAGGGTCCGTCATTGGTAGATGACTCTCTACCTCCCTGGTGAGTTGAGCCTTGGCCTCAGCCCACCAGGAGGCCAGAGTCTCCTTCAAATCCGCCGGTGGCTGGGGCGTAGGCGGTGGAGGAGGAGGAGGGGGATACGGATACTGAGGACATCCATAGAAAGAGTATCTATAACCCGACAGCGGGAAGCCCGACGTCGGGTATTAAGGCACTGGGTACTGTGGAGCCGAGTAAGTGGCACCGGGTATTGAGGTGTTGGATACCTGGGAGCCAGGGGCTCTGGAGGAACAGAGACACCTGGCAAAGGCCCAGCTGGTGGGCCAGGCAAAGGAAAAGCTGGCCCCGTGGGCATCGGGCCGGTGTAGGAACGCCGTCCTGTAAGGGAACTCTGGCCGGTGTCGGGTAAGCCGGTGTCTGAGGGTCCGGCGTCAGGGTGTCTGGTCCCAAAGGAGGGGGCCCCATCGGCAGCGTATCCAGATCCACTGTGACGATTGGGGAGGGAGAATTAAGAGTCTCCAGGGGTCAGCAGAGGAGATGCTGTAACCTCAGAGGGCAACGCAACGCACAGCAGGGAACCTGGAGCATTGGATTGATCGCCAGTGTCCAGCGCATGCTGTTTGGCAGGGCGGGCGCCAATAAAGCCGACGTCTGGGCTTATCGGCCAGATCCGGGTGGGTGTCGGAGGAGCAGACGTCCAACTTGTCCCTTGTCCGAGGAAGGTTGCGCTGGAGATGCGGCCTTGTCAGGCAAAAGCTGGACTACGCGCCCTCCCGAAGGAGCAGGCGTCTTAGCAGTCTTGTCCAGTGCCACCGGTGTCCACTCGATGTCCGACTTAGCAGACCCACTCAAACCCGAGGACCGCGTGGTGGAAGCGGCCCTCCCAGAAGCGGAGGCCTCCTCTTCCCCAGAGGCTCCTGAAGGGCCTGAGAGCAAGCCAGACGGGAAGGGAGACACCTTCTTGGACACCGCCAAGACAGTCGTCGTGAAGCGGTCCCCTGGAGGGGATGTTACCTTCCATGCCGCGACTCCAGCCGGAGCCACAGTAGCCGTGGAAGCCGATTCCCACTTCCAATGCTTCTCTTTATCCCATTTATTCTTATGACCTTCGGGGGAAGTGCACACCTGCTTCAACTTCTTTAGCTCCTTCTCCATGGATGCCATTTTTTTCTTCAGAATATGGGCTTCCAGGGACTGCTGCCTTCTTTTCCCGGTAGCGGAGTTAAATTGTTGGCAGTGATGGCACTTCTCCAAGGGGTGGTCTGGCACCAGACAGAAGAGGCACAAGGAATGGCCATCCTTGTGTGGCAGTTGAAAGCCACATAAGTCGCACTTATGTTTATGAGATTCGGAGGGCGTCGGGGACGACATACACAGCGAATCTAACAGATAGTCGAAAAAAGAGAAAAAATGAGGTCAAAAAGTCCAAAAACTAGACCGATCAATGATTGATGAGAGTTGAACTCTACCACAAGGAACTTTCACAAGCAGACGGCGGGAAAGAACTGGAAGGCGGGCGTTGGGGACCGCCCCTTTATACCGACGTCGTATGACGTCGGTCACCTGACGCGGGGGAGGTCCCCCGCCAGAGGCTGCTCGCTAGAAATTTTTCCGTGTGGTCCTGACGCCTGGCGGGTCAGTCCTGTATGCGACTACCTACTACAAGTGCCCTCTCGAAGTAAGATCTACTGTTACAGGTGAGCAACCTGTGTTTCTAGGGATGTGGATATGTTGTTCTTACCACACTGTTTGGCAAACTCCAAGTAGTTCTCCAGGAGGAGGGAGGCAAGGCGCACACCCCCTATTTAGGGAACAGAGACTGGAGAACTGAGGCCCCAAAACCAGCATCCCAGCGTAACTCTAGGTCAATGTGGTAATGGGAAATAAAGGTGTGTGCTGACCTACAGGTAGCAGTCCTGCAGATTTCCTGGAAAAGGACATCCGTAGAAGCAACCACCAACGCAGCGGTATGGTGAGTGGAATGAGCCCTTAGCCCTAGAGGAGGCTCCCTACCCACCAACCTATAGCAAAGATCAATGCATGATGTAATCCATCTGCCAATCGTCTGCAGGTCTGCTAGGTGCGGCTTCAGCGTAGGTGACAAAACTTGCAAACCTTTTCCTCAACTCCAGCCTTGCGCTCTTTGAGGTAGAACATGGTTGTGGTGTTATCTGTCTGTACTCGAACTACTTCACCCCAAAGGAATGGAGCGAAGGCAGTCAGCGCCAGCCAGACTGCTCGGAGCTCCAGCAGGTTGATGTGGCATCGGGACTTCTTGGGGGTCCGAGCTCGTGGACTCTGTGATCCCCCATGTGGGCAGCCCAGACCATGACAGGCGCACAAACAGATCCCCTCCTGCAGATGCTCTAGGATGGTCCACAATTGGATAGCACTGTACATCTTCTGGGTCACAGTGACCAGCTGGTCGAAATGACCAAGTCGCCGAGTCCACTGGCTGGCCAGCTCCCACTGAAGGGGGCGCATATGCCACCGGGCCCATCGGACCACGGAGGTGCAGGCCACCATGTAACCCAGAAGTCGCAGGAAGTCCCAGGCAGGGCGCAAGTGCCCAACCAGAAATGATCGGGCAAAGGAGGAGGGAACCTCTCCAGCTTGTCTGCCGGAAGCCTGCCTTTGGCTCGGCAAGAGTAAAGCTCTGCCCCGATGAAGCAGATCACCTGCGTAGGCACGAGTTCCGACTTGGCCTTGTTGACCAGGAGGCCAAGGTTGCTGCAGGTCTGGAGGGTCAGATCCCTGGACCTCTCCACCTCCAGTCTGGAGGGACCCACTATAAGCCAATCGTCCAGATAGGGGTACACTCTGACCCCTTAATGCCGAAGATGGGCCACCACCACTGCAATGCATTTGGTGAAGACCCTGGGGGCAGATGACAGGCCAAACGGCAAGGCTTGAAACTCGTATAGGGTTCCCTCTGCCCTGAAGCAGAAGAACCTTCGGTGTGATGGGATGGATTGGGACATGGAAGAACGCGTCCTGCAGATCCAGGGAACAAAAAACACATGTTCTGCTCGAGAAATGGTATGACCTGAGACAGAGTTACCATCCTGAAGGTGCGAGACCTGAGAAACTGGTTCAGGTCATGCAGATCTAGAATGGGGTGCCAGCCCCCCATCCGTTTCGGGACCAGGAAGTACCTGGCAATGAACCCTGGGTTGACAGGGGGATCCGCGACTCTGACCACTACCTCCTTGCGGAGGAATTGGGCGATGTTGTCTCAGAGAGCCGACTGAGTGTGCACGGACACCTTCTCCTGCCGTGGGACGCAGGCTCGGCTTGGCGGGTACTGCTCGAATTCCAGAAGCAGCCCCTGGCCGACCACTTCCAAGACCCACCTGTCCGTTGTGACAGTGGACCAGATGAAAAGGAAGTGGCGGAGCAAGCCCCCCATGGTAGGACCCAGAGTGGGCATGACGGACATGGGGGTGGAAACCCCCATCCCATCACTGTGCAGGCTTGGAGGAGGAGGATCCAACCGAGGGATTGCCGTGACCTTTTCCTCCGAGCTTATGGGCCGCCGAAGCTCCTGACTTGGGCCGAGGGTGTCAAGATTGAGCCTGCTGCTGCCCCGACTGGTACTGGGGATGCTTGGCCACAGGGGCATAAGGCCAAAAGGGCTTCTGCTTTTTGGAACCCTGAGATTCTTTCTGGGTGGAAGCAATGGAGTCCAAGGTGGTATTCGACTTCTTGATGCACTAAAGGTGACGATCAACCCCTGGATCGAACAAGTCTGTGCAGAGGAAGGGAACGTCTACCAGTTTGTGCTGGGTGTCTGCTGTAAAGGTCGAGACCCTCAACCAGGTCCTATGGCGCATGGCGACTGCAGCCACCACCGAATGGGCATAGGAATCCCCAACATCCAGAGCTGTCTGGAGTTGCTGTTTTGCCACAGCCTGACCCTTATCCTGGACCTGTTTGACCGTAGTCTAATGGTCTGTGGGGAGATGACGAAGCACCTCATCTAGAGAGCCCTGGAGGGCATGGGAGAAGTGTGCCATGATGACAGCCGAGCTCACCTGACGGAGACCAAGCAAAGAGGCAGCATAGACTTTTCTGGCAGAGTGGTCCAATTTTTTGGGACTCTTTGTCCGGAGGTCTGTAAGTGTCTCCTGAATTGCCTGAGTGCCGAAACACAGATTCAGTCACCAATCCCTCAGCCGAGGGGTTCTCTGTGACCCTAGAAAGGGAGCCAATGGGAACCACATACTTGTGGGCCATCCAGGCTGATGGCATGGGGCAGGAGGCAGGGTGCTGCCAAAGCCCCAGGGCCAGGCCAACAATGGCTTTGGCCACTGGGAAGGCCTCTGTCAGAGAATCCCCTTTTTCCAGAATGTCTGTCAGGGGATATCGAGCCCGTTTCTGAAGAGGCTCCAAAGGCATCCACATGGATTCGGAGAGAAGACGGAGAATGCTCATGAAGGACATGGGACCTTCCTCCATTGAGAGACCCCCCCAAGCGAAACCTCACTGAACAGACAAGAGTGCAAAGAGGAGTCCTCGGACTCCAGATAGATCAGTCAACCACCTGAGTCATGTTCAACCCACCACGGACGGTTGGGAGTGAGGGTGACAGACAGCCTATGCGGAAGGCCCTTAGCGGGCCGAGCCTCCTTGACACCAGCCCCAGAGGGAGGCTGTTTAGGAGGTGGTTCCATCACAATTGGCAGAGATGCCGGTTTTGACTGAGCCAGGAGGGTCTTCACTGGCTCCGCAGGCAAAGGGACGGTATCGGCTGGCTTTGGAGGAGTCAGCGTCGACCTAGAGGGCAACAGCCATGTGACGGCCGGCGTGGAAGCCAGGGTCGACTTCGGACCAGCCAACACCAACTGTTGCCAGATAAGATCCTCATAGCATCGACACAACTTACGCCACAGCCTCTCCTCTTCCGACAAGGATGAATAGCGACGATGACGCTTCTTGGAATGCCCAGAATGGCATTTGTGAGTTCTCTTCGTCCTGTCGGTCGAAGTTGACCAAGACCTCGACCATCGGGGAGACCAACGAGTGCGCTCAGAAGGAGCCGGGGAGGCCCGCGACTCCTCCAAGTCAGAGACAGGGTCCGTGAAGAGGCTCCCAGCAGGCTGGGTTTCCTCCTCAGCAGGTCCAGTTAGGACCAGAGTCCTGAAGAAAAAATTACTCACCTGTAGTAATCTTCTTTCTTCCCAGCGATCCACTAATATTATTACTCTTTGCAGTTCTCTTTTAAGTTAGGACTGCCCCAAAGAGAACAGAATGATATGCTAATCATGAAATATTTAGCAAATGCATCTATTTTCAAACAGCCTTGTGGTAACTGCCTACATTCTGGCTCAGATTTCTTCGAAGCCTGCAAAGAGGCCATAACATCATGTGAATTATATTTAAATAACCATAAAAGAATGTTAAATGCCCAACAAGGCCATTTCAAATGAGTAGCCAAGGGCTAATTGAAGCAAAAGTCTCCCTTTTTGTTTGCTTGCACGCATGTGCAAGAAACATAGTGCCATCATCAGAGATTTCGGAGGTGTGTCACCTCGTCCTCCAATTCAGTCAGTGTGTTGGCAGGCACGGCCCCTGTAAGCCAATGCATGCTGGAGCTATGACAAGCTCCAAAATGCAGTGGCATACAGTTCAAATGGGGAGCGCGCTTGAGTGAGCAGCGATAAGATATCACCTGCTCATGCGTAGCTCCCCCCCACACACACACGCCCACGCAGGCGCGCGCGACTCCGCCCCACTGTATAGCCAACGGGGTGCCCAGTCCCCGCCAGCTGTGCTGTGTTCCACCCAGTCTCCCCCCCCAAAGCCTTCCAAAATGCCACATGGGTGATTTCGCAGTCTTCGGGCCTGAATAACGCCATGACAGTGACATCATTCATGAGAAGGGGTCCCAAAAACCCCATGTTGAAAATTTGGTGTCAAAATTCCAAATAATTGAATGTTTTACGAGCGTGCGATGTGCAGTTCCTACGCAGGCTCGTAAGTTCGCGAATTTTCAATATTTTCACTCCAGATTTTCAACACTGCCATTTTACCACACCTTCTTATGAGTAGTACAGCTGTCATGTTTCACATCGCACCCAAAATGTAGCTCACCATGTAGCGCATTACCAAGAAATGGTGTGTAAAATCGATGTGACAAATTAAGAAAATCACAGTGACACTGTTAATGAGCAGAGGTCTTAAAATGGCTACGTTGAAAATTTGGTGAAAAAATTCCTAAAAATGACTGTGTTACGAGCGTGCGTTGCGCAGTTCCTACGCACCCTCGTTAGTTCATGACTCTGTAATATTTTCAGTCCAGATTTTCACCAGTGGCATTTTTCCACACTTCCTTAGGAACAGTACAGCTGTCATTTTTCACAACATGGCTGAAGTGTGTTTTCACACTATCAGCGCAGAGATGCGTGGTCGCTGTGAGAAATCATTGTTCGGCACAGACAAAGGAAATCACAGTGACACTGTTCATGATCGGAGGCACCAAAATGCCTGAGTTGACAATCTGCTGTAAAAAAATCCCCAACCTAATTATATTACGGGTGTGCGTTGCACAGTTTCTATGTACGCTCGTGACTTCACCATTTTTTTTAATATTTTTACTGCAGATTTGCAACATTGCCATTTTACACCTCCCCATGAACAGTACAGCTGTCATTTTACATCCTGTTTGAATGTTTTTGCACCTGTGGTGCTAAATGCGGTAGTCACTGTGCATAAGCAGCTTTCGGCTAAGAAAATGATATTCCCCCTGTTCATGAGGTGGGGTCACAAAAAAACATGTTGAAAATTTGGAGTGAAAATACCAACGAATGCCTGAGGTATTAGGGTTTCCAACTATAACGCCCAACCCTGTAGAGAATGACAGGCATCAGGGTGTGACTTGGGATTCTTGCCTGTGATGCTCATACCATTCCACACCCTGCAGTCAGTGACAGGCATCGAGGTATGCCTTGGACTCTTCGGCCCCAAACTTCACCCCATTCTCCTATATCGCACCCATCTCACCATATTTCCTAATGAAATGGGGTGCGCATAAGGGCCAAAGACCCCAAGGAACACCGTGACACTTGTCAGTGTCTGCAGGTGGGTGTGGTGAAATGGCGTAGCCGTTATGCCTGACGACCCAAACGCACACTCCAATGCCTGTCACTCTCTGCATGGTGGTGGTGGGGTTGGCTTCAGTTCAATACTTCACTGCCATTCCTATTACGCAGCTCTGTAACTTCTACACTACCACTGCCAATGCCAGCAAGCAAGCAAACATTCGGCATTGACAAATGCTTGTTTAAAGTCAGATATGCTCTACGAAAATAACCTACAAGATATAGGTATTACCAGAATGTGCCAGCAGGTGGCATACCACTCCAACTGTGTATCTTAACTGTGGAGAGTATTTTTCTAGTTATCGATTCTGAAGGGGAGGATAAGGGAGGGGAGTAATAATATTAGTGGATCTCTGGGAAGAAAGAAGATTACTACAGGTGAGTAATTTTTTCTTCTAACCCCAGGAATCCACTAATATTATTACTCTTTGCAGACTAAGTAGCAGTACCACTAGGAGATGGGCAGAATCTATTTAGGAAAAAGACTCTGCAAAACAACTTTGCCAAAACTGGCATCACTACTAGGCTGGGTATCCAGACTATAGTGTTTAGTGAAGGTGTGGGCTGACCTCCAGATAGCTGCTTTACATCTTTCCATTAGAGGTACCTCTCGGGCAGCTGCAATATTAGCAGCTGTGTCCCTTGTAGAGTGGGCTCAAGCACAAGAAGGAGGAATCTTGCCTGCTTTGAAGTAATAAAAGTGAATACATTGGACTATCCATCGAGATAAAGTCCTTTCCGAAACAAGAGTACCTTTACCTAGTTCCTCATCTGTGAGGAACAGCTGTTGTCTGTCCTACCTATGGTCTATGGCATGAGTCATATAGTTACTCAGTGCTCTTTTGACATTCACGCTGTGCAGTCTATGCTCATCTGAGCTGGAGTGTTCAGTAAAGAAACTGGCAATGTTATTGACTGGTTCAAGTGGAAGTCAGGGACCACCGTGGCAAGGAACTTCCTATTAGTTCCCCACACTACCTTATTCCTGAGAAAAGTAAGTTAGTCCTTTTCTACACAAAACAGCTGTGGTTCACTAATCCTCCTGACAGGAGTGATTGCTACCAGAAAAGACTACCTTCCAGGTAACAGATTTAAGCTATGCAGATGTCATAGGCTCAAAGGACAGAAGCATAAGCTGGGCAATAAAAACATTAAGATTCCCATGGTGGCACTGGTTCCCTGTGAGGGAGAAACAAATGAGACAGCCCCTTAAAAAAAACATCAAGTATGGGATTTGATGCCACTGAGGTATCCTTTTAGGTGAGAGGTACGCTGAAACTGAAGTCAGGAACACTTTCAGAGTCTAGTGCTGCAGCCCCAAGGAGTGCAAATGAGACAAATAATCCAGAAGGGTTGGGATCCCGGCCTAGGCTGGGGCTACATCCTTATCATTTTAACAGATGGAAACAAATCTTGCCATTTTGAAGCATAGATTTCTTTAGTGGAAGTTTTCCCGTAACCCCTAAAAACTTCCAAAACTGCTTCAGAGAATTGGCAGTCTGCATATTTTATGTCCTCAAAAGCCATGCCTTGCGCTTGAGAGGCCTGAGATTAGGAACGTTACCCTCCCCGAAAGAAATCAGTAGACTGTACCTCTGAGGAAGGTGAATCAGCTTGCTCGCAGACACTGAAAGCATAGGGAGTATAAAGGCTGCCATACCCAGTCTGGTGCTACCAGGATCATCGAGCTGGTTATGACCTGGGCTTGATGAGAGCCCTGAAAATGAGTGGAAAGGGAGAGAAGGCATAAAAGTATCTGCCTGTCCAATCGAGAATAATGGCATCCATTGGAACTGTCCCTTTCACTGGGGCCCTGCAACAATAGGGAGGCAAGTGGTGGTGAAGATGGGAAGCAAAAAGGTCTATTTCTGGGATCCCCCACCTCCTGAATAGAGAATTCACCACTTGCCTGTTCAATGCCCGTTTGTGATGAGCCTGAATTATCTTATTCAAGGCATCTGTCAGGGTACTGTCCTTGCCAGGCAGATGAATTGCTGGTAGAGAGGTGTTTAGGGAGTAAACAAGGCTCCATATCTTCATTACCTCTGTACAAAGAGGGGTGGACCTTGACCCTCCTTGTTTGTTGATGTAGTACATTGCTGTGGTATTGTCTGAGCTGACTTGTACCACCTTTCCCGAAAGACGATGAGAGATAACCTGAAGGGCCAGGTATATAGCCCTCAGCTCCAGTACATTTATATGCAGGAGTGAGTCTGCATTGTCCCAGGAGCCACGAATGGTATGATCCCCCTAAGTGGGCACCCCATCCTAATGGAAGCATCAGCTGTGAGAACCAGAGAAGGAGACTTCTGTAGAAATGGAACACCTTCCTTTATGTTTTCTAGTTCTCTCCACCCTTGGAGGGCCTGTAGCAAGGTTTTTGTTACTGGTACTTGCTTTAAGAGTGGGTCTCGCCTCTGGCACCAGTGTGCTCTGAGGTGGAACTGGATATCTCTCATCTAAAATCTGGCACCTATGACTGTGCTTGCTAGTGAAGCCATGTGGCCCAATAGTTGAAGGAAATGTTTTGCTGGCTTTGGCCTGCCCAGGGCGAATGAGCCTGCCAAGAGCCGAATAGCTTCTGCCCTCTCTTGAGGGAGAAAAACTGTTCCCACTACTGTATCCAGTTCTGCCCCCCTATGAACTGCAGAACTTGCACAGAGGTCAGCACTGACTTTTTGGTATTAAGAAGGAATCCCAGGGACAGCAGCATATCCTGGGCTACCTGTAAGTGGTCTGACACCTGTTGGTGGGATTTCCCTATGATTAGCCAGTCATCCAGATAAGGAAAGACTGTAAGAAAAAATTACTCACCTTAGTAATTGCTTTTTTTCTCATGGAGTCTTGCTATATTATGACTATATGCAGTCAGCCACTGCAGCTGAACTGCCCCGGAGAGGAAAGAGTTAACTCCAGAGAGTCTGGAGTTCCACAGCGCGAGGGCGCTATACCAAAGCTCCACCTGGCCAGTTTCAAATGAAACTGTCAGATCTTTTACGAAGCTAACACTAAGCAACAAGTCTGTGTGGAAAGCTCTACACTAGCCAACTGGCTACCTACTAGTAGAAATAACAATATAAACAACAATATAAACAGCAATAATAATAATAACAATGAATAATAGTATTATTAGTTTCTCCCTAACAAGCACTATTAGACCCCCCTTCCCCCAAGACTCAAGTCCAGGAAGGGGGCCAACATATTACTTAAAACAGAAATACCTAATTCCCTAACCCTAAATAAAGGGGGTGAAGGGAAGAACTAAAATGGCATGACACAGTGCTTGCACTAATTTGCCACCCCTACCCAAGTAGAAGTTCTGAGAGGGGCAGGAGGGAGGGTGGTCATAATATAGCAAGACTCTATGAGAAGAAAAGCAAATACTAAGGTGAGTAATTTTTTCTTCAAACACCATGAAGTCTTGCTATATTATGACTATATGCAGATTACACAGCAGTACCTCCATGGAGGAGGGTCAGAACCTACTTAGGAAATAGGCTCTGAAGCACAGCTGTGCCAAAACGAGCACCTCTCCTGGACTGAAAATCCAGGGAATAATGCTTGGTAAAAGTGTGAACTGTTTTCCAAGTAGCAGCTTGACAGATTTCCAGAATGGGAATATCTCTAGCAGCCGCTAGAGATGCAGCTGTACCCCTGGTGGAGTGAGCCCTCAGTCCTGAGGGGGGTTCTCTTCCTAGTTTTTGATAAAATTGGATACAAGAGACAATCCACCTTGCAATTGTCCTCTTAGTGGCAGGTTTCCCTTTGCCAACCTCGCCCATAGGTAAGGAAGAGTTGGAGGATTGAACCTGTGACCCTTGGTGCGTTCCAAATAGTAGCTTAAGGCTCTTTGGCGCCAAGCTGTCGAACCTCTCACCTGAGGAAGAATGCTCAGTGAAAAATACTGGAAGAGAGATGGATTGGTTCAGGTGGAAATCCGAAACCACTTTAGGCAAAAACTTTCTGTTAGTCCTGAGGACTACCTTCTCTCTGTGGAAAGAGATAAAATCTTCTTCCACTGACAGGGCCTGTAGTTCACTTATGCGTCTGGCAGAAGTGATAGCCACTAGGAAAACAGTTTTCCAAGTCAGAAACTTGAGCTCTGCTGAGGACAGAGGCACAAAGGGGGGTTGCATTAACTGAGCAATGCAAACATTCAGGTCCCAAGCAGGAGCTGGTTCTCGAAAAGGAGGGTTGGTGTGAAGTTACCCTTTAAAAAACTTGGAAAGCACAGGGTGAGAAGAAAAGGAAGCAGGCTTCCCCGCTGACAGAAAAGCAGAGACAGCTGCCAGATGAACCTTTAAGGTAGCTGGCCTAAGGAATTGAAATGGACCAAATAGTCCAGTAAAATGGGCAGATCAGCAGATTCTGGGATAATCTGCTTCTCAGAGCACCAGATGGAAAACCTTTTCCACTTAGAATTGTAAGTGGCCCTAGTGGAAGGCTTCCTTGAAGCCTTTAAAATATCCAAAACACCTTGAGAAAGGTGTAAGTCAGTAAATTCTAACTCCTCAAGAGCCATGCCATGAGATGGAGGGATTTGAGGTCCGGATACCACACTCTCCCCTGTGCACAGGCCAGTAAGTCGTGGACTCTGGGCAAGCTCAGGGCAGGGTGGACTGTCAAGGACAGAAGCAGTGGGTACCAGGGCTGTCTGGCCCAATCTGAAGCAATCAGAATCACCTTGCAGGGCTGAGATCTGATTTTTACTAGTACCCTGAAAAGAAGGGGAAAGGCATACAGGAACTTCCCTTTCCAATCCAACTGAAAGGCGTCCAGGGGGACTGATCCCAGCACTGGAGGCCTGCAACAAAACAGAGGAAGTTGGTGGTTGTCTGGGGCTGCGAAAAGATCTATCTGAGGGGTGCCCCATCTGGCAAAGACTGACCCCAGCACCTGAGGATTCAGAGCCCATTCGTGATGGCCCTGAGAAATCCTGCTGAGGGCACCCGCCAGGACATTGTCCTTCCCTGGAAGGTGAACTGCTATCAGGGAGTAAGCCAGAGACCACAACTTCATTGCTTCGGTGCACAAGGCTGATGACCGAGTGCCCCCTTGCTTGCTGATGTACCACATTGTTGTGGTGTTGTCTGTCCTGACTTGAACTACTTTGTTCTGGACAGAAGCTGAAAACGCCTGAAGAGCTAAAAGGACAGCTCTGAGTTCCAAAAGACTGATGTGGAGCAGAGATTCCTGGGGAGACCACACTCCCTGAGTGGACAGGTCGCCCAAGTGAGCTCCCCACCCGAACAGGGAAGCATCCGTGGTGAGGGTGAGGGAGTGGGAAACGGGAATGAAAGGAACCCCTTGTTTTAGATTGCTTTGATCCTGCCACCAGTGTAAGGCCAGGATCAGGGTTTGGGTCACTGGAACCAATTTGGAAAGGGGGTCCCTCCTTTGAGACCAATAGGCCCTCAAATGGAACTGAATGTCCCTCATCTGGAATCTTGCTCCTTGCACTACAGCTGTGGAAGCAACCAGGAGTTGCAGAAAATGCCTTGCTGGTCGAGAGACCCGCAGGGTAAAGGAGGATGCCAGGGCTATGAGTCTGTCTACCCTTTCCGAGGGGAGAAATGCCCTGGCTAACTTTGTGTTCAATTCTGCACCTATGAAAGTTAGTACCTGAACTGGTTCGAGAACTGACTTTGGTAAATTCAGCAGGAACCCAGGGAAGTGAGAAGCTGCTGGGTGACTTGCAAGTGGGATTTTACCTGATCTGGAGACTGACCCACTATGAGCCAGTCGTCCAGGTAGGGAAACACAGCAATCCTTGCCTTCTTAAATGAGCCACTACCACAGCTAGACATTTCGTGAATACCCTTGCGCAGAGGTAAGGCCGAAGGGCATTGCCCTGAACTGGTAGTGGCCTGAGGGTAGTTCGAACCTGAGGTACTTTCGGTGAGAAGGCCTGATCAGAACATGAAAATAGGCATCCTTGAGGTCCAGGGAAGCTAACCAGTCCCCTGGCCTCAGGGAGGGCAAAATCATTGTCAGAGTTAACATTTTGAACTTTGGTTTCAAAAGATGCTTGTTCAGGTACCTTAAATCTAAAATGGGCCGCCATTCTCCTGTCTTTTTGGGGTAAGAAAGTATCTTGAGTACAGCCCTTGCCCTGATGGCAAGGAGGACCCTTTCTACTGCTTTGCAGTCCAAAGAGAAGAAACCTCTGCTTCCAAAGCAAGGGCTTCTGAAGGATTTGCAGGTGGAAAATGTCTGGCTCTCATCTTCGGAAACTGTTTGAAGCTGAGAACCAGACCCTGGCCCATACCTCCAGAACCCACCTGTCCAGGTTAGGGACACCCAGTTCTGGCCTGAAATAAACCAACCTGCCCCCACTGGTACAGGAGAATCGGCCCTGGGCACCCCATCAGGGTGCCTGCTTGGCAGTAGCCTTAGGCTGAGGGGAGGGAAGTTTACTTGTCCCCGTCTACCTCTGCCTCTAAAGAAACCCTCTGTGCAAATGCAGAGGCCTGAGAATGGTAAAAGGCCTGTGGAAAGGCCTCCCCTACCTCTGGGAGCGTGCCTCTGTGAGTGGCATGCCTCTCCTTAGCCTGGGCACTTTTGTAGGTAGTTCTGTATTCATCCATCTTTTCATATAGTTTTCTGTTTGTTCCCCAAACAGAGAATTACCCACAACAGGAAAATCCATAGCCTTTGACTGAGTATCTTGGGACAGATTAGTGCATCTGAGCCATGCCAACCTATGGAAAGCTACAGAAGTGGCCATGACCCTAGAGGAAACATCATTAACATCAACAGCAGCATGAAATTGAACTTTAGAGGCTTCAATGCCATCAGCAGCCACCTGTTCCAACTCATTAGCCAGCTGGCCATGGGCCTGCTTAGCTAACTGCAATACTGTGTCCCACCTAGATTTCTGATATCTAACACAAGCCATATAATTTGCCTGCCTGAGTCCCAAAGAAGCTGCCATATACTGTTTTTCGCCATGGCATCAATCTTCCTGAATCCTTATCAGGAGGATGTGAGGCCAGAGGAATATTAGCCTTGTCACGGGCTGCAGCTTGTACCACACCTACATGACTACACTGCTCAGTGAGGAAGTCTGTATCAGAGCCTGACAAGGTACATCTTCTGTCCATTTTTTTATCTACAGGAGGGACAGAATGAGGATTTTTTAAAATCTTTGTTGTTTGCTTCCTAAATGACTTATGCAAAGGAATAGACAACCTCCTAGACTCTAGTATATCCATCGTTTCTACATAATCAGGCTCCTCTTGCTCATCCACAGCTTCCTCTAAAGGAAGCTGGAGGGTTTCTGCAACCTTTTTGTAAAACATAAAATGAGAAGGGGACTCAGACAGAATAGGAGGAGATTCTAAAGGTCTGTCTGGAGAAATGTCCGGTTCAATGGGCACGTCCAGCCACACATGTAATGATCAAATTCGTCCTCCCTCTCCTGTGGTTCATAAAATTCCTCAACATCATACTCCTGAACCACTGGCACTGAACGAACCAACCTTTTACCAACTGTAGGTGGTTCGGCAGGACCCTGAGACAGTGACTGGACAATCTGTATGGCTTTAGCTATTTCTGCAGCAGTTGGAGAGACAATTTTGGACTCCAAACCTACTGATTTCTTTGTCTTTTTCACTAAGACTGGTTCCCCTGAACCTTTTGCCCGAGGAAGTCTCGCCCTGGTCAGAGGGCACTCCCTCTGGTCCAGTGGGTACTGGACCGGGCTGGCCATCCGGGTCAGCGGACTTCTTGGCCTCTCGTTCCCTGAGCCGGCCCAATCTCTTTTCCAGGGTGGCTGCAGGGAAATTTTTACACACCTGGCAGTCTGACAGGAGGTGGTCAGCCCCCAGACAATAAAACACAAGTGGTGTGTGGGTCAGCCTTGGCAAAGGCTTCCCCACAGACATCACAGTGTTGAAACCCAGTGGGCCGGTTTTTCCTTTGGGTTTCTCAGACATAATGCCAGCCTAACCAAAAACTTGCCCTTTTGATGGCAGTGCCAGGCAAGACACCCTTATCGGTTCCTAACTGTGTCACGGGTATTTGAAAAAACCTATTTTAAAAGCAAGGTTTTTTAGAACCGATAAGAACCGGGAACCGCACTCTAAAAGCCCAACCACACTTTAAAACGTTAAATTAAGCAAACCGATCGGTTCAAAACCGAACCGATAATTGAATTTCCACACAGACTTTAAATTTTCTACTTACGGTTTACCAGATAGAGCTTTTAACTGAAATGCGGTAAAATAAATACTTTTGCGGTTCAAATGAACGAAAATACTCGCTAACGAGAAATGAACCGATGTGAAGGAGCTGATCTCCGGAGCGACTGTTCAGTGAAGCGGAGTAAAGAATCAGACAGTTTCCTTTGAAACTGGCCAGATAAACTTTGGTATAGTGCCTCGGCTGTGGAACTCCAGACTCTCTGAGTTAACTCTTTCCTCTCCGGGGCAGTTCAGCTGCAGTGGCTGACTGCATATAGTCATAATATAGCAAGACTTCATGGTGTTTGAATAGGCACCTGAGGGACCCCTTGAGGCATTTTAGCTGGGGTGTCGGAGTACTTTGTTTTCTTCAGCTTTTTTTTTTTTTTTTTTTGGGCAGGCACCGGAGAGTCAGCCGGCTGATTGCCTCACTTGCTAGAGCCCTCACCCGTATCAGGGGTGGAAACAGAAGCTCTGGAAGGACTTGCCACATTCATGGAGGGGGTGGGCTGGTCAGAGCCTAGGGACCACTCCTAAAGCCAGAGCCCTTATCCATATCAGGGGTGGAATTAGAAGCTCTGGAAGGACTTACCACATTCATGGAGGGGGTAGACTGGTTAGAGCCCAGGGACCCCTCTAGTTTCCTTTTAAACCTCTCCCTGCATTTTTTCCCACTGGTTTACCAGGGAAAAACTTAAATATATCACCACCTTCATAAAACTGATGTTGCCAAAGGCAGATCAAGCAAAGATCATGCTTATCTGGCTTAGCAAACACCTCAAGCACACTTCAACAATTCTTAAAACCAGCAGGTCCAAATATTTTAAACAGGGTTTTATTCATCTCTAAAAATTTATTAGCTTTTTGGTCATAAAAGTGCTAATACATTGTGAGAAATGCATAGCACTTGCCTCACTTTGTTAAACATAACACTTCTAGAAAACCTATATAAATACTTTATTTACAGTTAGTACTGCTAATCAATTATATAAAAATCATACTATGAGGAAAAACACAAAAACAAACAAGGCAGTAATAAAAATTTTAAGACAAAAATACTTAAGTTTTTTTGGACTTAACAGTAATCCGATGATCTTGATTGAGAGAAAGATCTCTAGGGCATCTGATGTCTTCAGCAGAGAGAAGAAATCTGAGCCAGAATGTAGGCAGTTACCACAAGGCTGTTTGAGAATACAGTAGATGCATGTGTTAAACATTCCATGAGTAGCATATCATTCTGTTCTCTCTGGGACAGTCCTGACTTCAAAGAGAACTGCAAAGAGTAATAATATTAGTGGATTCCTGGGGTTAGAACAAGGAATTGTCGGCTTCATCCAGCAACAACGGGTCGACAGGGTCGATAATAATTTTAACCGTGTCGTCGTCCCGCATCAGCCGGCTGGCCTGATGAGGGTACCATGAAACCAGCGGCCGAGGCTGCAATTTCGACCAAAGTTAAAACTGGAGATTCCTAGGAACGAGACCGCTCTCGATACCAAGAATGACGTAGACGAGACTTCTCCTTCTCTCAACTCCTTGGAATACTTTTTATGGGCACGGGAGCTGTGCGAAGCCAACGAGCCCTCCCCCTTGGTTGAGAGAGACTGGAACTCCTTGAAGGAGCCTGTAAAGGTAGAGCCCAGTTTGAGCAGAACGAAGATCGATGCTGAAGAGGACTGATTGGCAACCCAAGCTTCCTCCTCCTCAAAAGCCTTCATTTGCTTGAGCTGTTCAGTGGACCACGCAGCTGCAGACACCACCCAACAGGCCTCTCTAGATTTGACCGGCGGGTTTCGTTTCTCTGGTCAGCTGAGCTGCAATTGTGTGAGGTGATCTTCTAACACGTTCATCAGGAACGAGTGACAAAAGACGCAAGCCTGGGTATTGAGATCGTGGCCCAGGCAACAGACACACATGGCGTGCAGATCAGTGAGAGACATCTTCTGCCCGGAGGGGCACAGGTGGAACCCAGGCAATGACTTGTCTTCCACTGCGATCGAAAAACCATGTGGTGAGATTCTAATGAGTTTAAGTTTTGGTAAGTAATCCGAAGATTTAAGCGCCAGGGCCTACTCAACGCAGGAGCGACAAGGAGGGAACCCGAATCTTCTAGCAGAAAGGATGATCAGGAGTCAAGGGGCAGAGCCAAGGCATATACCACCCGGGTGAGTGGGAGGAGCCAGCTTAAAGACTTCTGGCAAGATAATTAAAGGTAAAGGACATGCCAAACCGTGTGGATAAGAACAACATATCCACATCCCTAGAAATAATGCTTTCCACGACAGAAAGCGAAGCTCGCAGTCCACAGCTGGCTCAAATGGGGGCAAGGTAAGTTTCTTGAGCAAAAAAACAAAGATCCCAAGGGGGAGCAGGATCCCTGATGGGAGGTTTTAGATGTATCATGCCTCGTAGAAAGGTGCAGGGCAAGTCCAGTTGGGCAATGCTCTTGCTCTCCACGGGTGCATGATAGGCTGAAACCGCCGAAAGGTGCACCTTACTGGAGGAATAGTGGTGTCCGGAGTCCAAAAGGGTGAGGAGGTACTCCAGGACAGAGTTTACCAGGCAGGTGAATGGATCCAGGCCACGGGAAGAAGCCCATAAACAGAAACGTTTCCATTTCATGGCATAAATTGCCCTAGTGGAAGTTTTTTGAGCTGCAACCAAGACCTTGGCAAGCCTAGGGGAAACCCCAAAGCGGGTCATGACTATGGCTGTAGGAGCCAGGCATGCAGGTGTAGAGACCTGAGATCCAGATGGACCAGGGAGCCCTGCTCCTGGGATAGCATGTGCAAGGTCAGCAGTAGGGAGTTTGGAGGTTCCACTGCCAGCAGCTGAAGCACTGGGAACCAAATCTGATGGGGCCAGACTGGGGTAATTAAGATCATGTCCACTCCCTCTGCCTGAAGGTTGAGCAGGACTCTTTGGAGGAGAGGGAAGGAAGGCATACAGAAACCTCCCTCCCCAATAAAGGGACAATGCATCTTGCCAGAAAGCAACAGGCCCTGAATCTAGTGAGAAAAAATTGGGCAGTTTGTTGTTGGACAGGGACACGAGATCCAGTTTTGGATGTCCCCAACTTTCAAATACGTCCTCTGCCACGGACTGGAGGAGCTCCCACTCATGGGTCTTGGACCGAGATCGGCTTAAGCAGTCGCCCAAGGTGTTTTGGACTTCTGGAACATGAACCACGGTGATGGATAGACCGTTGTCTATGGCCCAGAACCACACCCTCATAGCCTCCCAACAGAGAGGACAGGAGTGGGTCCCCCCCCTAGTTTATTGATGTAAAAGACAACCGGCATATTGTCCATCTGAATCAGCAGGGGGTCTGGTAGAAGGTCCGGCTGAAACGCCTGGAGAGCACAGAGAATCGCTCTCATCTCCAGGACGTTGATATGAAGGTTTTGTTCCATGGGAGACCAGGTGCCCTGGGTTTGTCGAACCGGAAAATGGGCTCCCCATCCTAGACTTGACACATCTGTTAGGATCTGTAGTGGAGAACACTTCCAAAAGAGAACTCCCAACTCAAGACTGAGGGGAGTTAGCCCCCAGCATAGGGTTTGAACCACTGCTCTGGAGATCTGGACAGGCTGAACGAGATCGTCCGATCATTGGTCCCACTGTACTCAAGAGTTCACTGGAGAACTCTTATATGGAGTCGAGGCAATGAGACCATCACTATGGCCACCGCTATGTGACCTACCAGCTGGAGCAATGTCCGGACTGGGACTTGGCAGGAAGAAGAAATCCTCTGAGCCAATGCCCGAAGCCGGGCCACCCTGTCGGGAGGTAGGAAGGCCATTCCCTGTGCAGTGTCCAATATGGCCCTGATGTATTGCAGGCATTGGCTGAGCCAAGGGTACAACTTGGGGATGTTCAGTGTGATTCCCAGATCTCTGAACAACTGGAAAGTATTCGACAGGGTGGCCAGTAGCTGATCTCTGGAGGGGGCTGCTAGAAGCTAGTCATCCAGGTAAGGACAGACGTAATGGCCCTGCCTTCTGAGAGCTGCAGCCATCACTGCAAAGCACGCTCTGAAAACGTGCGGTGCTGAGGAAAGGCCAAAGGGCAAGGCCCGAAACTGGTAATGCTTCCCCTGAAGGAAGAACCGCAGAAACCTCCTGTGGGCCGGAATCAACAAGATATGGAGGTATGCGTCCTCCATATCGAGGGAACAAAGCCAATCCGCTTGTTGAAGCATGGGGATGAGGCCCAGCAGGGTCACAATCCAGAACTTCTTGTACTCAATTATTCAAGAGGCTTAGGTCTAGGATAGGGCGAAGACCCCAGTCTTCTTGGGGACCAGGAAGAAGTGTGAATAGAACCCTTTCCCCCTCTGGGAGTGGTTCTATGACCCACTTGTCCAGGAGGGTCTGGATTTCTTCCTGAATAAGGGCAGCGTGGGATGGAGGGTAGGAAGAGGCAACAGTGGGGCTGTCTGGAGGATTTCAACAAACCCCAGCGTGTCCCTTCTCTATTATCTGAAGGACCCAGGTGTCTGATGTAATTCTGGTTCATCCCCCTAGAAAAAGGGAGAAACGAGCCCCTACCACTTCCCCCACGGATTCCACCCGGGGGGGGGTAGGTCAGGCAGGGAGTCAGACGGAGGCTCCGGGAGTGGGCAGGGGGGTCTGGGAGGACTTACTGTTCCTAGGTCTCTGAGGACTGAGAGAGAGGGCCTTACTCTTGAAGGGCCCTCTAGCTTGTTGCCCTTTGGATTGCTGACCCGCAGGGTGACACAAAGGCTTCCGTCTTGCTGGGTTTGGCTCTGATTTGTACATCTGGTACACGGATTGAACCACTTTGCCAGAGTCTTGAAGGCCTGTGATAATTTTCTCGGAGTCCTCTCTGAATAAAACAGACCCATGGAAGGGGGCATCAAGGACACCTCCTGAAGATCCTATCTAAAACCTGAAACCCTGAGCCACTATTGTCTCAGGCAGACGCCAGTGGCTGCAGCCCTAGCAGCGGTGTCTGCGAGTCATAGGAAAACCTCAAAATGTGTCTTCCTACATCCAGGTCTAACTGGAGGACATCTAACATTTCTGCCCTCTGGGGGAGTCAGGCTGCTTTTGGGCCAACTCCAGGGCCTTCTGTGACTGGAATTTGTGTTACTGCACCATATGTGCCAGGAAACTGAGCGAACATATGGTGCAGGTGGCCGAAAAGTAAATCTTGCGGCTGAATTCGTCCAGCTTCTTGGATTCCTTGTCCGGGGCTGTGAGCTCATATGCCAAGGCTGTTTAGTCCTGCCATGTGCGGCCGTGAGGACCACAGAGTCGGCCTTTGGGTGTTCTCCTAAGAAAGGTTCATTTTTAGGAGTCCTGTACAGCCTGTCAGCCTTTTTTGGGACAGCTGAGGTTTAGGAAGGATGTCTCCAAGCTAGCTTGGTGACATCTCGGAAAGAGGCCAACCAAGGTGGCACAACCAGTGGCTTAGGATCACTCATGCCCAGGAAGTGTGCAAGCCACCGTCGCTCTGGGTCCAAGTCTTCAGTATCCCATTGCTTCAGGAAATAAATATGGCGCATTGCATCCATGAATGTAGGGTCATCCGGAGGCATCCTAGGGAAATTGCTATGGTCGTCGTCTGGCAGAGGAGGAGAAGTAAATCCCTCCGAGGACCTAGAGGACGAAGAAGAGCTCCTCCCAGACGAGTCTGAAGAGGAAGATCTGGTGTGTGAGTGCCTGGACCAGTGACCGTGAGAGCGGCGATGGTGCCTGGAGGAAGACCGTGATGAAGAGTGATGTCTCTGTCTACAACACCCAGGGGACTCCCCGTCCGAAGGTTCAGGAGGAGGAGTGATCTTCTTGGGTGGAGGCGACAGTCTCCTGGGTGGCTGTGTAGGCGGTCTTGCAGGACCCCGAGGTACATTCGAGGGAGACAGATCCAATAAAGGGGATGGGGTTCCTTGGACAGGAGGTCCCCCATTATGGTGTTCCACCACAAGGTAACTAGGGCCACTACGTCTGACAGTGGGACTAAGGGGAACTCCTGGATTGTCTGGCGCCGGTGGAGGTACATCAGGTTTGCTCGGCGTCGGGTCTACAGGCACAGAAGGCCCTGTCATCAGGTCTGGGGACACTGGCGTCTCTAGCGGTGGTCCTGCAAGTGGCAGGGTGGGTGATGCCCAGTCATCCAGCTGGTCGAGTGGTGTCTGGTTGTCCGAAGTCAGCTGATCTAGTGTCTGAGGTGGGGGCGCCAGTTTGGCTAGTGGCTGAACCACAGACGGTGGCTTCAGAGAAGCCAGCAGAGGGGGTGTCCCCCAGTTTGACCCCAGAGAGGCAGACAATGAGGACATTGGGGGTCAGAAGACAGGTATCCGTCATCTTGTGCTTGGGGAAGTGTACTCCGGACTGGAGATCCGGCTCCTGGCATCTTTTCCTGTCGTCTGACCCTGATGGGCTGCCGGACAAAGAGGACGCCCCAGCCGGGTGGACGAAGGGCCCCTGTCCACCATCCAAAGAGGAACCATCTGGGCCCCTTCCTTAGACCAGGACGGATGCTGAAACGCCTAAGACGGGGAGGTTTTGCCCTTTAATTCACCCCACCTGACATCTGGATATGGGTGGAGGGGGGGCTTCATCAACGGTAACCCTAAGGGAGTTAGGGCTGCGGGGGTGGGGGGGGAGTCTGCTCTTCCTTGGGAGAGGGGGCTCGAGGAAGCATCCTTCCATTGCAGACATCTGGGGCAGGAGTCTGATCTGGGTCTCTCTTTTTCTTTGTGGTGGTGCTTCTCACCGGTCTTTTTATCTTTGTGGGAAAAAGTCGAAGACCCAGGGACCGAAGAGGAAGAGCTATAGCTGAAAGAGGTCCTCTGCATGGCGGCTAGTTGCTGCTCCAAGAGATGGGTCTTCAAGGCCTTCAGGCAACGGATGCACGTGCAGCGGTTGAAACTGGGGCAATGCGGGTAGGCCTCCGAGTCGTGAGTGGGGCCCAGACAAATCAGACAGGCCGAGTGGCTGTCTTTTGCCAGAATCTGTTTCCCACAAGTACACTTTGATTTTCGCTGCTCTGTAGAAGACTGAGAAGACATGCATGGAAGAAACTAGTAGAAAACGTTTGAAAAATAAGAAAATGTGAAACTCACGAAAAATGGCCGTTGACTGATAGTGGGATGCGTCCATGGAGCCAATGTGCACAAGTCGATGGCAGTAAAAGAACTGAGGTGGGGCTGGGGACTGCCCCTCTTTATACCATTGGCAGATGTCAGGGGGCGGTCCCCACCGAGTACTGCTAGCTAGAATTCTTCTTTGGGGTCCTAGTGCCTGGCAACATAGTTCTTAAGATGTAGCCTGCTGCAAGAGCTCCAACTGAAAGTAAGATCTGTCTGAAAGGCCTGAAGGGCATATAGGACTGCCCTCATCTCCAGAATGTTGATATGGAGATGAAACTCTTGTTGGTTCCAAGATCCTTGGGTCTGGCGATCTCCCAGGTGAGCTCCCCAGCTGTAGCCTGACGATCCATGGTCAGGATCTGTCCAGGGGGCTCCTTACGGAGACCAAATGCTCTGGAAAGGTTGGAGGAATTCAACCACCATGCCAGGGCTTGCCTGACTGGGTTGGACACCAAGACTAGTTGGTCCAAGTCATCTGACAGTTACTTCCATTTAACTCTTGGGTTCCACTGGATCACTCTCATGTACAGTCTGGCCAGAGGGACCATGGTAGTGGCGGCTGCCATGTGTCCCAAAAGTCTGAGGACAGCTCTGGCCGAGACTTGACAGGCAGAGGAGAACTGTCGAGCATGTATTTGGAAGCGCTCTGCTCTGTCTTGAGGAAGAAAGTACAGTTACGTAAGAACTTACCGTAACAGTAGATCTTCGAGAGAGTCTCTTGCAGTAGGTAATTACATACAGGACTGCTGCCGGCCGGCATCAGGACCCAACGGAACAATTTCTAGCTAACAGTCTCTGGCAGGGGACAGCCCCCACGTCAGGTGACTGACGTCATGCGGGCGTCAGTATAAAGGGACGGTCCCCCACGCCCGCCTTCCAGTTCTTTCCCGCCAAAGGCCAAAAGGCAAGATGAGAGAGAAGCGGATATTTCCCTTCCAAGAAAAGGAGCTGAAAAAGCTTAGGGGGATGAAGGGCGGGAAAGTATTACCTACTGCAAGAGCCTCTCTCAAAGATCTACTGTTACGGTAAGTTCTTACGTAACTGTACTATCTTACTTTGAGAGGGCTCTTGCAGTAGGTAATTACATATAGGACCGAGTCCCAAGCAGTCTGGAACAAGGAGAAGCAAACGGGAGGAGGAAAGCTACTCGGAAGCAGACCCTCTGGTTGTGAAGGCCTTAAGAAAGGAGGCCTTGCAAAACAGCCAGTCCGAAGCCTGCTCTACGGCAAGAGGAAATGTCCAAACTGTAATGTTTCGTAAAGGTATAGACAGAAGTCCAAGTGGCGGCTACACAATTGTCAGCCGCTGACACTTTCTTGAAACAAGCCGAAGAGGCAGTGACCCCTCTGGTGGAGCGGCCTCGAACCTGACCCGGCAGGGTCTTGTTGTACTTGTCATAACAGAAAGTGATAAAATGAGCCAACCATTTCGATAGGCATTGCTTAGAAACAGTATTGCCTTCTCTTTTATGAGCAAAAGAGATGAACAGTTGATCAGTCTTTCTGAGATCATTCGTCCTGTTGGTGTAGCATCTCAGAATTCGGTGAACATCCAAAGTATGCAGGAGGTACTCTCCTTGATTGGAGTGCTGCGTAAAAAAGGCAGGCAACTCTATGGATTGATTCAGCGTCGATTCCGCTACCACCTTAGGGAGAAACTTAGGGTTGATACGCAGAGCCACACGTTCCTTGTGAAAAATCAAATACGGGATTTTACACATCAGGGCCTAAAGCTCGGAAATCTGTCGAGCAGAAGTAATGGCCGCTAGGAAGAGAGACTTCCAAGAAAAGAACTTTAGGTCCACTGAGGCTGCCAGCTCGAAAAGAGGCAGAGTAAGCTTCTCTAAAATGAAATTCAGATCCCAAGGAGGGGCAGGAACCCAGATAGGGGGTCTTAAGTGAAGGACCCCCTCTCAAAAAGGTCTTAGAGACCTCCAGCTGAGCAAACATTCTGTCTGCAAAGGGGACATGATAGGCCGAAATGGCCGCTATGTGAACCTTTAAGGATGAATGGCTGAGACCCAGAAGAGAGAACCAAACTTGCCTGGGCCAGAAAGGAGCGATCAGAATCATTCAAGCTCCTTCCGAACAGAGTTTCTGCAAGAACCTCGTAATCAATGGAATTGGGGGGAAGGCATAGACGAATCTGCCCTTCCAGTCTAGAGACAGACCGTCTCTCCAAAAAATGCCACACACTGGAGCGAGTGAGCAGAAGACGGGAAGTTGTGTGTTTTGAGGGGAAGCAAACAGGTCTACCTGTGGAGTTCTCCAGCGCAGGAAGATGTCGTCTACGACCCCCTGATCCAGTTCCCATTTGTGAGCTAAAGCAGATGCACGGCTTAGCCTGTCTGCCAGCATGTTCTCGACCCCGGGACATCAGATGCCGTGAGGCAAAGGCGGTGCTGCACTGCCCAATCCCAGACTAGCAATGCCTCTCTGCAAAGGGAGTAGGAACGAGTTCCTCCCTGTTTGTTGATGTACCAGACCACACACATATTGTCCGTCTGTACAGCTAGGTGACCGGGAAACAGATACAAATGCAGAGCCTGGAGAGCATACAGTACTGCCCTTAGTTCGAGCACACTGATGTGAAGAGACTTTTCGAGCTTGGACCAGGAGCCCTGGGTCCTGTGAGGACCGAGATGGGCTCCCCAACCCTCGCTGGACGAGTCCGTAGTCAACGTCTGCGATGGGGGAGGGAGACTGAAGGGAACTCCCTGGCAGAGGTTCTCCTGAACCATCCACCACTGCAAGTCCCGATCCATGGGAGTGGAGACTAGGACAAGTTGATCTAGGTTGTCCACCAGCTGATCCCATTGAGACCGAAGTGTCCACTGAGAGATTCTCACGTGGAGCCGAGCACGAGGGACCGTCGAATCGCAGCCGCCATTAGCCCAAGGAGGCGAAGGACTGACCTAGCGCTGACCCGCCTGCAGCTGGACAACAGGCTGACCTGGGCCTGGAGAGGGGCCCCGCTGTCCGGTGGCAGGAAGATCATGCCAGAGGTCGTGTCCAGGATCGCCCAATAAACTGGAGCCTCTGGGACAGGATCAGATGGGACTTGGCCTGGTTGATGGTAATACCCAGGCAGGCAAAGACCTGCTGGGTAAGGGAAAGGAAGCACAGGAGTTCCTTCCTGGATGGGGACGCCAGGAGCCAATTGTCCAGATACGGGAAAACCTGCACCCTCTGGGTATGCAGGTAGGCCGCTACCACTAAAAAGCACTTGGTGAACACCCGGGGTGCCGAGGAAAGACCAAATGGGAGGGCCTTGAACTGGTAATGGTCCCCCGGAACGCAAAACACAGGTATTTGCGGTGGGAAGGGCAGATAGTGGATAGGGATATGCAGGTAGGCATCCTGCATATCCAAAGCGCACAGCCACTGTCCCGGCCGGAGAAGGGGCATGAGGCTCTGCAGCGAGAGCATCCTGAACCTCTTGTACTCCACGAACAAGTTCAGGGAGCTGAGATCGAGACTCAGCCTCACATCCAGTTTTCTTCGGGACCAAGAAGAAATGGGAATAGTACCCCGTTCCCTGAAGAGGGATGGGGACGGGTTCTATCGCCTCCTTCAGCAAAAGTGCTAAAATCTCTTCCTGGACCAGAAGATGATGTTCCCGAGAGTACGACGACCTTGGGGGAGGGTGTCGAGGGGGTTTCTGAAGAAACTCTATTGAGTGTACTTCTGCGATCAGCTGGAGCACCCAGGAATCTGAAGTTATCCTCTCCCAACCTGGGAGGTGGAGGGAAAACCTCCCTCCTACCTGTTCCTCTGGAAGGCCCAGAGGCTGTGGGAGAGGAAAGGAGTCAGGTGGTGTGGGGCAGCGTCGCGGCTGAAGCACCCGCTGCTTTTTTGGGCGAAGGGGGCTTGGCAGACGGAGGGGCCCGGCGTTTACTGGCCCGCTTTCCCTGGGGTTTCGCCTTTTGCCGATTCTGCCTGCGAAAGGGACGGCGCTGCGTTTGATGTGGGTGGTACATGGAGTCCACAGACTTCAGTGCAGTCCCCTTCTCCTGCAGACGGTTATAATGTCCTTGACATCACCACCGAACAGCACGGAAACCCAGAAGAGCGCTTCCTGAATATCGGACTGCACTTCTGGGACCAACCCTGACACACGGAGCCAGGCATGACGCCGTAAGCCTACGGCGAAAGCGGAGCTCCTACCAGCAGTGTCCACTGCATCGTATGTAGCACGAAGCATGTGCCGACTGGCCGAACATGCAGATCGGATGAGGTCAGCCACTTCCTGTTTGACTTGAAAGTTAGGAAGGGAGTCCAATTTGGATTCCACCTCACTAAGAATTGCCTTCTGGTAATCCCCCATGTGACAGACATAATTTAGGGCCCTAATTCCCAGAGTGGAAGAAGCAAAGATCTTCTTCCCATACTGGTCCAGAAGACGGGATTCTGTGTCAGGTGGAGACGAGCTCAGATGTTTCGGGTTAGCTGTCCGGCCATGAGCAGCGCTAATCATGACCGAATCAGCTCGAGGGTGAGAATCTAGAAAGCCAACACCCTCGGGAGCCTGATATAGCCTGTTCGACTTCCGAGGAAGCGGGGCTAAAGCAGACGGTTCCTTTCAAATAGTGGAAACAACATCAGCATGAGGCTCAATCCAGGGTGTCACCAAGGTAGGAGCTGTCTCGGGCAGGTCCAGATGCTCAGCGAGTTTCTTACACTGTGAATCTGGCTCCAAGGAATGCCACTTGTGAACCTCCTGGATTTTGCGCAACTCCGTAAAGGAAGGATCTTCCGGAGGAGTCATAGGCCTGGGTTTAGACGGACAGCGTGGCTCGTCGTCCAGCTTGAAGCAACCGTCGGAGCTGTCCGAGAAGGAAGAAGATGAAGACTCCCTCTCCTGGTGTGAGGGGGGAACGGACCCCTTGGAAGGTCCTTGGGGAAGCGTATCTTGCCCTGCCCTGGAACCAGAGGGCTCGCCCCTAGTGTCCAGATGTGAGGAGGGAGTCTGTCGTCGCAGAAGTACGGGAGCCGGAATCGGCACCATTGTCGTAAGACGACTCTCCAACTCTCTGGTTAGCTAAGCCATGGCCTCAGCCCACCAGGAGGCCAGAGTCTCCAAGTCCACCAGCAGCTGAAGGAGCGGTGGAGGAGGAGAAGGGGGATACGGGTATTCATTGTACCCATAAGACGTATATCCATAACCCAACGGCGGGAAACTCGGCGTCAGGTATTGAGGCACTGGGTACTGCAGCATCGGACAGGCCGGCGTCGGATACTGCGGACCCGGGAAAGACGGCATCAGATACCCGGGAACCGGGGGATCTGCTGGAGACAGCCTGGCTGGAAGGCCCGGCGTTGGAGCGGCATCCAGGAGCGGGATGTCGCCCAGCATCGGAGCCGACGTCCGGGGAACCGACGTCAGGTCAGTCAGCCCAGCGGGCAGACGGCCTAACGGGGGTGCAGCGGGAATCTCGGCATCACCCGGGGATGGAGGGAAAAAATCCACAGGGTCAGGCTGAGGAGACCCAGGGTCCCCAGAGGGCAGCGAAGGCTGCGGGAAGCAGGGAACGGTGGATATGAGAGGGTCCGGCGTCGGGCAGGCAGACGTCCGACTCATCAGTGGAGTCCGGGCAGACTCCGGAGGAGCCAACGCTGACTTGTCAGACCCATCACAGTGGCAGGTCGCGAAAGATTGGCCTTGTCGGGTGGAAGAGGGGCCGGACGCCGCCCCAAAGGGTCGGGCGACTTATCAACTGTCTCCGTGTGGGCGTCGGAGCTGACGTCCGGCTTACCAGAGCCACTCAAACCAGTAGGCCACATGGTGGCAGCTTTACTGGGAGCGGAGGCCTCCAATAGCCCGGAGGCGCCCAAAGGGCCCTAGGGCGAGCCAGACGGGCGGGCCGACCCCGCCTTGGAAGCCTCCCAAGGCCGCCGTGGGTGCGGTCCCTGAGGGGACGTTACCTGTAGCACGGCAACTCAAGAAGACGCGCTGGATGAGGAGCCCTTATCCCGGTGCTTCTCCTTGTCTTTCTTCTTATGATGGCTTCAGGGAAGTGGACACCTGCCGGAGCTTTTTTAACTCCTTCTCCATGGAGGACACTTTCTTCTTTAGTATGTGGGCCTCCAGGGACTGCTGCCTCCGTTTGCGGGTGGCGGCGTTGAATTTAAGGCAATGCTGGCACTTCACCTGTTGATCCGGGCCTAGACAGAAGAGGCACTGGGAATGGCCGTTCTTGTGCGGGAGTTGGGCGCCGCACGAGTCACACAGTTTTGTGCTCGGAAGGTGTAGGGGACGACATACACCGATGAATGCCTGACGATTTAGTCGAAAAATCAAAAAAAAAAGACGGTAGAAACTACCAACGAGAGCTGACGAAGCTGCTGAACTTTACCGCTGCAGGATGCTGACACGAGCTAACGGCGGGAAAGAACTGGAAGGCGGGCATGGGGGACCGCCCCTTTATACTGACACCGCATGACGTCAGTCACCTGACGTGGGGGTGGTCCCCTGCCAGAGACTGCTAGCTAGAAATTTTTCCATTGGGTCCTGACGCCGGCTGGCATCAGTCCTATATGTAATTACCTACTGCAAGAGCCCTCTCGAAGTAAGATGGGCTTTTCCTTGAGCCATGTCCAAAATTGCCCCTATGTATTGCAGCTGTTGACTTGGCCAAAGGAAGGACTTGGGAAGGTTCAATGTTACCCCCTCGTCAAAAAACAGCTGAAAGGTGGTCTGCGTGGTGCTCAGCAGCCAGTCCTTGGTGGAAGTGGTTAGGAGCCAGTCATCTAGGTGGGGGAAGACATAGTGCCCCTGCCTTCTGAGTGCGGCAGCCAATACTGCGAGGCACTTGGTGAACATACTGGGGGCCCAAGGACAGGCCAAAAGGCAGAGCCCTTAACTGATAGTGGCGTCCCTGGAAGCCAAAGGGAAGGAACCTCCTGTGTGGTTGGAAAATCAGAATGTGGAGGTATGCGTCCTGCATGTCCAGGGAGCATAACCAATCCCCTTGATGAAGCAGAAGAAGCAGACCTATCAGAGTGACCATCCTGAACTTTCTGTACTCCATATACTGATTCAGGTGACAGAGGTCTAGGTTTAGGCGCAGATCCCCCGTCTTCTTCGGCACCAGGAACAAATGGGAGTAAAACCCTCTCCCCTGTTGTGCTGGGGGGGACTGGCTCTATGGCTTGCTTTTGCAGGAAGGCCTAAATTTCATCTGCAATGAGAGTGCTGTGGGCCTGAGAGTAATGGGATGGAATCAGAGGGTTGTCTGGAGGAACCTCAGTGAACTCAAGAGTGTGCCCTCTCTAAACAAGTTGCAAAACTAACTGATCTGTGGTTATCTGATGCCACCTTTCTATGTGCAAAGAAAAATGACCCCCCACCACCTCCCCTAGGGCCTCAGCCGGGGGAGGGTGGTAAGGCATCGAGTCAGGTAGAGGCATCGGGGAGAGGAAGTGCAGGCTGGGAGGTTCAGGAGTTCCGAGGGGCTGAACCTCCAGTGGTAGGGATGGAGGCCTTTCGCTTAAAACCTGCTCTCTGCTGCTGCCCTCTGGGTTTTTGTCTAGCATTCCTGCAAAAGGATTGCTTAGAAGGCTGTTTCAGTTGTGATTTGTACATTGTATACACAGATCTTATGGCTCTCCCAGACTCCTGTAAATGGGTGATGATGTTCTGGGAGTCCTCACCAAACAGGATCGTCCCTCTGAAGGGGCATTCATAATCTTGGTTTGGCTGTCTGGGGCAAACCCAGATACCCTCAGCCAAGAATAGAGGCAGATACAGACTGCAGAGGCAGCGGCCCCACCCGTGGAGTCCACCGTATCATAGGATGCCCTCAGAAAAGGATTATCGACATCCGAGCCTGACTTCAGAATAGCCATCAGCATTGCCCTTCCTGGTCAATCTGGAATGACCTGGGCAACCTCCACCACCTTGTCCCACAAAGCATTCTGGTATTGAATCATGTAGGCAAGGAAGTTTTCAGACCGTGTGGCACATGTGGCCGAGGAGCATACCTTCCTGGCCAGACAGTCAAACTATTTAGAGTCTTTATCTGGTGGTTGCGTACTGAAGTGACTGGGGCATCTGGACCGGTTGTGGGCCGCATTAATCATGACTGAGTCCACCTCCAGCTGCTCACCGTAGAACGGGTCTTCGCTGGGTACGGCATATAGCCGGACGGATTTCTTGGAGACCGCCGGCTAGAAAAGGTGTGCTTCCAAGCAATCTTGTTGACATCCTTGTAGGACTATGGGATAACCATAGGCAAGTTGTCCTTTTTCCTTAGAAAGGTGGCCAAACATTTTCGTTCTGAGTCCAACTCTTCTTAGTCCCAGCCATTCAGTGGCTGGATGCGACGCATCACATCCATGAATGTAAGGTCTTCGGGCAGGGAGTGAGGGGTGTCCTTTCCTCCCTCAGGCAGGGAGTGAGGGTGTCCTTTCCTCCCTCCCTCCGGCTCCAACGGCAGGTCTGAATCCCTTGGCTGAAAAGAGGGAGTACCTGCCCAAATCCTCGGAGTCTGGGGAGGGAGAGTGAGGGCTGTAACGTGCTGACCCTTAGGAGCGGGGGTATCACCCTTATCCGGCGTCGGCGTAGGCCTCCTGGGAGGAGAAGGTGAGCAGATTGGAGGCTTATCCGGAAGTGGCCCCTGGGGGTTGGCTGAGGAGTCATTTTCGGAGCCTCTTTATCCTTAAAGTAAGCCCACCAGGCCGCAGAAAGTTCATTCAGGGCCTGTGGAGGATCTTGCGGCAAAGCTGGTGTGTCTGGCGTCGGGGAGTTAGGACTGGAGGGCCCCGGTGTCTGGTTATCAGGTTGAGGTAACCCAGGCATCGGTGGAGGATGAACTAGGTTACCTGGTGACTGACCCAGAGGGGTAGGATCCTCTGGTGTCGGGCGAACTGGACCAAACATCTGATCATCGGGCATCTGACCCTCTGGCACCGGATGATAAGGGGAATCTGGCCCCACCAGCAACTTTGGAGAATTTGGCGGCAATGGGTCACCCAAAGAGGCATTAAGGAGGCCAGCATCAAGGGAACCGGTGTAGGCTGAGGCCAGGCAGGGGACTCTGGCATCGGCCACCTGGGAGGTGTCACCTGAATAGGTGAGATAGCTCACAAGCGGGATGGACGCCCGTCTTTGCTGGAGGTGGAGGGTGACAGTCCCAGGTGTCACCTTGTAGTGTCGGCCCCTGACATCGGGGTGGACTCGGCGGACAACCTAGCCTGGAGAGCAACAGGCAAAGGCCTGCCGCCCAAAGAACCACCAGCCGAGCCACTTGGTTGAGAGCCCGTAGGAACAATGGGCCTGAGCTTAAGAGGCTGAGGAGGACTTCCCACGCCCTGAAGAACCTTCTTCTGCTATGGAAATAAAGGAGGGAGGTTTGGTCGCTGGGAGCACGGAGGGTGAAAGGGCAGCCACGGTGGAGGAGGTCGACCCTCCATTGGGAGACAAGCCTGAAGCGGTTGTTGACTTAGTCGGGGACCGTGAGCGGTCTTCTGCCTGGGATCTCTCCTTGTGCTTATCCCGATGCTTGTGTCTGCCACTCAATATTTTCTCTTTATGAGAAGAAGATGATGATGTGGAGGTCCCAGAGGGCGGAGAGGATGAAGAACTCTTGTGGTGAAGCTCCTTCTCCATGTCAGATACCCTCTTGGAAAGCAGGAAAGCTTTGAGGGTCTTCTTGCGATGGATCCATGTGCATTGGTTAAAGTCTTGGCAATGCTGGCAGGCCACAATGTTGTGGTCTGGGCCTAGGCAGAAGAGACAGGCCAAATGGCCGTCCTTGTGGGGAATCTGCTTGCCGCACACATACTTGGATTGCTGCCTCTCTATCGAAGAGGATGAAGATGATGATGACATGCAAGAAAATCATTCAGGAAATCACTGGTTTTGGGTAAAATAACGAGCGTTATTGAGGTGAAAATGGCTGTCGACTAGCTGAAGGCATCCGAGGAGGTCTGACTTATGCAGTCGACGGTAGGAAAAGAACTGGAGGTGGGCTGAGTGACCATATCTTTCATTCCATATGTGACGTCAGGGGAGGGCCAATGTAGAGGGCAGCCCCAACTGGATACTGCTAGCTAAAAGTTTTCCGTGGGGTCCTGGCACCCGCTGACTTCAGTCCTAAAGGTGTTACCTGCTGCAAGAACGAATCTCGAAGTAAGATCTACATGTTTTGCTCCAGAGATGGTATGATCTGAGAGAGTGACCACCCTGAAGGTGCGCGACTTGAGAAACTTGTTCAGGTCGTGCAGATCTAGAATGGGGCACCAGCCCCCCACCCATTTTGGCACCAGGAAGTACCTGGAGACAGACCATGGGTGTTCAGGAGGATCCGTGACAGGAACCATGACCTCCTTGCAGAGGAGCTGAGCAATGTCATCCCAAAGAATCGACAGAATGTCTGCAGATGCCAAGTCCTCCCATGAGGCGTGGGCTCGGTAAGGAGGGTACTGCTCGAATTCCAGAGGCAGACCCCAATCTACCACCTCGAGGACTCACCTGTCCGTGGTGACAGTGGACCAGGCAGAAAGAAAGTGGCAGAGCCGGACCACCACAGGAGGACCCAGGGGAGGTGCGACAGGTATGAGGGAGGCACGCCTCAGCCCGTCACTGAGCAGGCTTGGAGGAGGGCCCAGCTGAGGAGTTACCGGGACCTCTCCCTCCAGGCTTATGGACAACCAAGGCCACCGACTTGGGTCAAGGACGTCAGGCCTGAGTCTGCTGTATGAATACAGTGCAGGGCAAACAGGTATGGGATAGGCATAAGGGAGCAATAAAGATGAGTTTGAATAAATAGGCCATTGACAGAGTAAAGGCCTATGGCACATTCATAAGGTAGAAAAAATGGGAAGATCGGATGGGCCTTGCGGTCTTTATCTGCCGTCAACTTCTATGTTTCTATGCTGCCCAGCTTGGGGTTGGGCTGGTTTGACAGCAGGACTGGAGGAGGACTGAAAGGGCTTCTTGTTCTGCTGCTTGGAGCCCTTGAGGTCCCTCCGAGAGGATGTCACAGAGCCCAAGATGGCATTGGACTTTTCAATGCAGGTGAGGTGGCCCTCAACTCCAGGCCAGAACAAATCTGTGCCCAGGAAAGTGACATCTGCCAGCTTGTGCTGGGTTATCTGCCATGAAGGTAGAGATCCACAGTCAAGCCCTGCAGCGCATGGCCACTGCAGCTGTCACGGAGCGGGCACAGGAGTCCCAAATGTCCATGGCTGTCTGGAGCTGTTGCTCTGCTACAGCTCGGCTCTGGTCCCAGACCTGTTTGACCGTGGTCTGGAAGTCTGCAGGTACATGAGGGAGCACCTCATCCAAAGTGCCTAACAGAGCATGAGAGACGTGGGCCATGAGGAGGTCAGAGTTCGCCTGGAGAAGGCCAAGCGAAGAGGCAGCGTAGACTTTGTAGCCACATAGTCCAGCTTCTTGGACTGTCGAGCAGCCTGTCGACGTCCCCCATGTTGCTAGACAGCCAGAACACAGAATCGGCAACCAAGTCCTCAGCCGAGGGGTGTTCTGTGAATCCCAAAAGGGAGCCAGTATGGACCGCATACTTCTAGGCCTTTCAGGCTGATGGTGCTGGACAGGATGTGGGACGCTGCCAAAACTCCAAGGCAGGAACAAGGATGGCCTCTGCCACCAGGAAGGCTGTGCCAGGGGAGTCTCCCCAGTCTAAGATCTCGGTCAGAGGGTAACGGGCCCGGTTCTGGATCGGTTCCACTTTAAGCCCCGTAGATTCCGAGATCAAGCGGAGGAGGCCCATAAAAGAGGTAGGGCCTTCATCTATCGAGAGACCCTCAACTGACTCTACGTCCACCAGACAGAAGTGCAAGGAGGAACCCTGCGACTCTCAGGAGTCGCCAAAGAGGAGTCGACCACCAGAATCCCACTGACCCTCCGTGGACAGTCACGAGTGACGGTGACCGACAGCCGATGGGAAAGCCCAGAGGCCGTCCGAGACTCCTTCAATGGAGCACCAGTCTCCGGCTGTTTAGGAGGCGGCTCCACAGGAATTGGTGGAGACACCGGGGTTGGTTGAGCCAGGACCAACTTGGCAAACTCCTGAGGTAAAGAGGGCATTGGCCGTTGAGGCGACAGCCAGGTGATGGCTGGGGTAGAGGCTGGGGTTGGCTTCATATGGGAGAACACCAGCTGTTGCCAATTAAGATCCTCGTAGCGTTGATGCAACTTGAGCCAAAGCCTCTCCTCTACAAAGGAGGACGAGGATAAAGAACAGTGGTGGCGGCACTTCCCCCGGTGTCAAGAGCGGGAGCGACAACGTCGGCGGCAACCACTCAACCCCCAAACGTACGACCAAGACCTCGACTGCAACCGCAAGGGGGACTGGTGGCAGGGCTTGGAGGGTGTCAGCGAAAGTCGAGGCACCTCCAGGTCTTGGTCGGTGACCAGAAGCAGCAGGTAAGCAGACTGATTCCATCCCTCCAACGGTCTGAGTCAGGACCAGAGTCCTGGATATAGAAGTGTCGGCCTCCTCAGTCAACAACTGGTTGACCGGCTCAAGGAAAATCTCGGCCAGCGTCTCAGCCAACTGGCCAGACAGGGCTACCATGGAGCCGGCGGCCTGGGCCAAAGATTCAACTGAAGAAGGATCTGGAGAAGCGTGGGAATCGGAAGCTCTCGACCGAGAGCGTTCCCACTCCCACAATCGACGACGAGACCATTTTTGTTTCTCTTTTTTCAATTTGGATTTGTGCCCCAAAGAAGGGCCCTGACCGAAAGTCGGCAAAGACTGGCACAATTTCTTAAATGCCCCCATGAAGCTGGCGCCCAGCGAAAGCGGAACGAAGGTCGAGGCCAAGGAGGTATGAGCTGCGGCCTGGGCCGCCACCTCCACAAACGCCGCTAGCTGTTCAGCAGACCCTGCAGCTGTGGAGACCACCTAACGGGCATCTTTTGACTAGACCGAAAGGTTCCATTTGTACAGATGGCCTAGAGGAAGTCAAGCTTGACAGTCTTCAAGAACGGAAGGATGGAAGGTGTGACAAATTTTGCAGGCCTGGGGATCGTGCTCGTGTCCTAGATAGTAGATGCACGTGGAGTGCAGATCCGTTCGTGGCATCTTCTGCCCGCAAAGGCACTGACGGAACCCCAGAGCGGACTTGTCATCATCCATAGCGGTTGCGATCGCAGATCGAGTCTGAAGAAAACATTACTTACCATAGTAATCTTTTTTCCTCCCAGTGATGCTCAGATATTCATAACTTTATGCAGTAAGCCTGGAGGGTTGGACTGCCCAGAGAGATGGGACACATGCAAATGAGTAGAATTCTTTGCACGTGAGCATCTTTCAAATACTGCCTCTACCAACTGTAGTGTTCCAACCTCTCCAGATTTGTGAGAAGCCTGGAAGTCAGTCATTAGGAGACTAATGCAACTTTAACATTTTATAAACAAAAGGAGGGGTTACCCCTAATTAAAGCATGGAATTTAACAGAGAAAACCTCCAAAGGGAGGAGAATAATAACATTTGACCAAACCACATCAAAGAAAACTCTGACAGGAGAACACATTGCAAAAAACCCTGTTTTAAAATTATTAAAAGCAGAGAATATGCAACAGAACAACATGGCTTGGTGGTACCAGCATGCAGAGTGCAGAAGCTGAATATCTGGAAGAGGAGGAAGCGATGGAAGTTATGAATATCTGAACATCACTGGAAAGAAAGACGATTACTATGGTAAGTAATTTTTTCTTCTAACCCCAGTAATGCTCAGGATATTCATAACTTTATGCAGACTACCAAGCAGTACCACTGGAGGTGGGCACAAAACTTATTTTGGAAACAGACTCTGCAGGACTGCTGTGCCAAACCTAGCATCACTTCTGGACAGAATGTCAAAGTTGTACTGCTTTGTAAAGGTGTGTACTGTTTTCCAGGTAGCTGCTTTGAAAATGTCCACCAAGGGAACCTCCCTGGCAGCTGCGAGAGTGGCAGCAGTTCCTCTTGTAGAATGCGTCCTCAATGCGGTTGGGGGCTCTTTACCTGCTTTAGTGTAGCAGAATTGGTACACTGGACTATCCATCTAGAAATGGATCTTTTCGAGGCTGGTTTACCCTTTCCTACATCCCCATATGTAAGGGATAGTTGTTTTCTATCCTTTCTATGGTCTTTAGTGGCTGTCATGTAATAGCTGATGGCCCTTTTCACATCCAGGCTATGAAGCCTTCTTTCACCAGAAGTGGTATGGTCTGTGAAAAAGACAGGTAGAATGATTGATTGATTGGTTACAGATGAAAGTCTGAAACCACTTAAGGAAGAAACTCTTTTTGTTCTGAGGACTACATCCCTGTGAAATGAGATATAGTCTTGATCAATGCAGAGAGCCTGGAGCTCGCTAATTCTTCTTGCAGAAGTAATAGCTACTAGAAAAACTGTTTTCCAAGTAACATATTTCAGATGGGCAGTAGCCATGGGCTCAAAAGGAGGGCCCATGAGCTTGGCTATACTCACGTTCAGATCCCAAGCAGGCACTGGTGCTCTGTGAGGTGGGTGCAAATGCATCAACCCCTTAAAAAATCTTTTAAAAATGTTTTCTGATGCCACTGACACTTTAGTCCATGCAGAAAGGCAGGCAGATATTATTGCTAGACGAACCTTTAGGGAACTAGGTTGCAAACCCTGCGAATGCAAAGGAGTGAAATTGTCTAAGACATCTGAAACTCCAGCCTTATTTGGTGTAAAATCCATACTTGAACACCTGAGAGAAAATCTCTTCCATTTGGAGGAATAAGTTTTCTTTATAGAAGGTTTTCTATAACCTTTTAAACTATTTAAGACAGCTTCTGAAAGATTTAAATCTGCATACTCTAACTCAAGAGCCATGCTTTGAGATGAAAGGACTTGAGATTCAGGTGCAACAATGTTCCCTGATTGGAGGTCTGGAGATTGTGCCTGAGAGGCAATTGTACTGGTTTGCTGACAGACATGGAGAGCAGAAGAAGAGCACCATGGCTGCCTGGGCCAGTCTGAAGCTATCAAGATCAGAGATGCTGAGAGGGATCTTAGCTTCAGTAATACTCTGAAAACCAGAGGAAATGGGGGAAAGGCATACAGGTGCCTGCCTGACCAATCCAGAGCCAGGGCATCCAGAGGGACTGTGCCATGCTGGAGGTCTGCAGCAATACCGAGGTAGCTGGTGGTTCTGGTGGGATGCGAACAAGTTAATCTCTGGAGTGCCCCACCTCCTGAAAATAACCTGTACCACCTGCTTGTTTAGAGTCCATTCGTGATGGGCCTGGTTGATGCGACTTAGTGCATCTGCCAAGGTATTGTCCTTTCCTGGCAAATGGATTGCCTATAAGGATACCTTCAAAGAGTACGTCAGAGTCCAAATTTTCATGGCCTCTATGCAAAGGAGGCCTGATCTGGTGTCTCACTGCTTGTTTAAGTAGTACATTGTGGTGGTATTGTCTGTTCTGATCTGTACCACCCTTCCCAATACCAGTGAAGACAAAGCCTTTAAGGCTAGGAGCACTGCTCCGAGCTCCAGTAAATTTATGTGCTGAAGGGACTCTACTGATGACCAAGTACCCCGAGTTGTGTGCTTCCCTAAGTGGGCGTCCCACCCCTAAAGGGATGCATCTGTTGTGAGGACCAGAGAGGGATTCTCTCTCTGAAAAGGAACTCCTTGCCTTAGTTTGGATTCCTCCTTCCACTACAAGAGGGCTCTTAATAGCACCCTTGTCACGGGAATAAGCTTTGAAAAGGGGTCTCTCTTTTGACTCCAGTGAGTCCTGAGGTCAAACTACATGTCCCTCATGTGAAACCTGGATCCCTGCACTGTGCCTGTGAATGCAGCCATATGACCCAGTAGCTGCAGAAACTGCCTTGCAGTTTTTGGCTTGTGCAGACTGAAGGAATTTGCTATTGACTGCATACTTTGCACCCTAAGGGTAAAAAGGCTCTGCCCTGAAGTGTGTTGATTTCTGCCCCTATGAACTGCAAAATTTGAGCAGGAGTTAGAACAGATTTCTTTTGGTTTATTATGAACCCCAGGGACTCCAAGAGGTGGTGGGTGATTCTTAGGGAATTCCTTACTTGGTCTGGTGACTTGCCCACCACCACCCAGTCATCTAGGTATGGGAAGACAGTCATTCCCTGTCTTTGAAGATATGTCACCACAGCAACTAGGCATTTCGTAATTACCCTTGGTGCTGAGGAGAGGCCAAAGGGAAGAGCTGAAAAAGTACAGTTATGTAAGAACTTACCGTAACAGTAGATCTTCGAGAACAGCTCTTGCAGCAGGTTACACCATTAGGACCGAAGCCGTCAGGACCCCACGGAGATGTTCTAGCTAGCGGTCTTCAGCGGGGACCGCCCCCGACGTCAGGCGTAGTACATAAGGAGGCGGTCCCGCCACAATCCCCAGTTCTCCCACCGGAGACTCCTGGCCGCTGGATGACATCAGAAGAAGAGACAGAGGATCCGCCATCAGATGGCTAAGAATAAAAACAAATCATTCCATCCCGAAAGATGGATGTTAGGCTATAACCTACCTCCTCCAACAAAGGGGGAATGGTGGGCAGGAAGGTACCTGCTGCAAGAGCTGTTCTCGAAGATCTACTGTTACGGTAAGTTCTTACGTAACTGTACTATCTTACTTCGAGATACAGCTCTTGCAGCAGGTTACACCATTAGGACTGATTCCCAAGCAATGGCGACATTCTAAAGCCATCGGGAGGAGGGAGAATAGAGAGTACCACCCTGCTCGAGCCTAGGACAGAAGTCCCTGAAGGACGGCTAGGCCGAAACCAGCCCTTCGCCTTGAGGCGATGTCCAGGCTATAATGCCTAATAAAGGTATGCACCGAGCTCCAGGTGGCTGCAGCACAAATAGCTGAAGCGGACACATTCTTCAGCGCTGCAAAGGAGGTGGCCACTCCTCTGGTAGAATGGCCCTTGACCGCGCCTGGAAAGGGTTTGCTGCGTTTGTCATAACAGAAAGAGATGCATTGTATGAGCCAACGTGAAAGAGTCTGTTTCGAAACAGGGGCCCCTTTCATCCTCTCAGCAAAGGATACAAACAGCTAATCCACTTTTCGGTACTGCTTAGTTCTGGTCAGATAATATCTGAGACACACCTGTGCACATCCAGGGTGTGAAGCAGTGCTTCTCCTTGATTGGTGTACTTGGGAAAGTACACTGGTAAGTCGATATCCTGATTAAGGGTAAGGGCTGAAACCACTTTAGGCAGAAACTTTGGATTTGTCCTCTGGGATATCCTATCCTGGTGGAAAATTAGATAAGGCTCTTTGCACATGAGTGCATGCAATTTGGAGATTCTTCTCGCCGAAGTCACTGCAACTAAAAAACAAGGTTTTCCAAGACAGAAAACGTAGCTCGCAATCCACGGCTGGTTCAAAGGGTGGCAGCGTAAGCTGCTCCAGGACGAAGGGAAAGTCCCAAGGAGGAACCGGATCCCTGATAGGCGGCCTAAGGTGGAGGACCCCCCCTTTAAAAAGGCACGAGTAGTTTCCAATTGAGCCACCATACGGTGGCCTATGGGGGCATGATAAGCTGAGATTGCACAAAGGTGCACCTTGCTCGAGGGTAAGCTAGCCCAGCTTGAAAAGGGAAAGCAGGTACTCCAAAACCGCTTCTCAGGACAGTCTAAGGTGAGAACTCCGCGTTTGAGCCCACAGGCAAAACCTTCGCCACTTCATGGCGTATGTTGCGTGCGTTGCCGGTTTTCTAGCGGCAGAAAGAACATCTGCCACCTCTTGCAAGACCCCGTGCCGCATCATGGCTATGTCTCTAGGAGCCAGGCATGTAGGTTCAATGAATGTAAGTCCGGGTGGACTAATGAACCCTCCCTCTTGAGACAACAGATGGGAACTGATTGGCAAAGAAAACGGAGGCTCCCGGGATAGCTGATGTAGTAGCGGGAACCAGATTTGCCTGGGCCAGAAAGGCGCTATCAGGATAAGCGTCGCGTGCTCCCTGCGAAGTTTGAGAAGAACTCTCTGGATCAACAGGAAAGGAGAGAAGGCGTAGAGGAATCTGCCTGCCCAGGAGAGGGACAACGCGTCTCGTCAGAAAACATCAGGCCCTGGATCTAGCGAGCAAAAATTGGGCAGTTTTGTTGAATGGGGACGCGAATAGATCTAATTCTGGAGTGCCCCATCTGTGGAACAGATCCTCTGCCACCTCCTGTAGAAGTTCCCATTCATGGACTCTGGCCTGGGAACGACTCACGCTGTCTGCGACAGTGTTGTCCACCCCAGGAACGTGAACAGCAACAAGGTTTGCACCGTGTCGAATTACCCATTCCCACACTCTCATGGCCTCCCTGCAAAGGGGGTAAGAGTGTGTGCCTCCTTGTTTGTTGAGGTAATACATCACCGCAGTATTGTCTGTTTGCAACAAGAGAGTACTCGGTGGAATCTCCGACTGGAAGGCTTGCAGGGCATAAAGGACCACCCTCATCTCCAATATGTTGATATGGAGATGGGATTCCTGGGTAGTCCATGTTCCCGGAGACCTCACCCCGTTCAAGTGCGCTCCCCACCCCAGCCCTGAGGCGTCTGTGGAGAGTGTTATAACCGGGAACGGCGCTGTGAAAGGAACCCCCACGGAGAGGGTTCCCGAATCTAGCCACCATTGCCAGTCCTGAACCACGGCCTTCGTGATTCTGACTGGATGCTGCAGATGGTCTTGCCGTTGGTCCCATTGCACCCTTAACATCCACTGGGTTACCCACATGTGGAGTCTTGCCATCGGGACTGTAGGAATGACCGCAGCCATGTGTCCGAGCAGGCGAAGGACCAGTCTGGCTGGGACGGTCTTCTTCGCTGACAGATCCCTTATGAGGGATCGAATGCGTTCCGCTCTGCCTTCAGGAAGAAAGGCTTTTCCCTTGACGGTGTCCAGAACTGCCCCTATGAACTGCAGTTTCTGGGACGGTACCAGGAGAGAATTCTTGTAGTTGATGAGGATGCCCAGAGACTGAAAAAGGGTCTGGGTACATTGGATGGCTATCAGTAGTGCCTCCTTGGAAGGGGCCATGAGAAGCCAATCGTCCAGGTACGGGAACACGTAGTGGCCCTGTCTCCTCAGAGACGCTGCCTTAACTGCCATGCACTTGGTAAAAACCCGAGGTGCTGATGACAGTCCGAAGGGAAGTGCCCGGAACTGATAATGGCAGCCGAGAAGCTCGAAGCGCAGGAACCTCCTGTGCGCCTGAGCAATAGGAATGTGCAGGTAAGTGTCCTGCATGTCCAGAGATGCCAAGAAAGCTTCCTTCTTCAGCATGGGGATTAGCCCAGGAAGGGTCACCATGCGGAAGCACTTGTAGACCGACAGATTGAGGTAGCTGAGGTCCAAGATTGGACGGAGGTCCCCTGTTTTCTTTGGAACCAGGAAGAAGTGTGAATAGTATCCTGCTCCTCTCTGGTTCCCTGGAACGTGCTCCAAAGCTTCCTTCTCAAGAAGCGTGAGCACCTCCTGCTGTATAAGCAGGGCGTGCTGACCCGAATAGCAGGAAAGCAGAGGAGGCCTTGTGGGCGGGTTGTCTACAAACCCTATATAATGGCCTTTTTCGACCAACTGTAGCACCCACCTGTTGGTGGTGATCGACCGCCACCCTGGCAGGTGGTCCGCAATGCGACCCCCGACCTTCATTTCCCGTTGATCCTGAGGAGGGGCGGGGGCCGGGAAGGTGTCATGCTGTGGCAGCACTGGATCCTGCAGGCTGGGCCGACTTTGTGGCTCGTTGGCCTCTGCCTGAGGATGTCTTGACCTGGACTTTTCAGGTGAAAGAGCCCCTCTGTTGCTGGCCGGAACAAGGTTGTTGCTTTTGGATCTGGCTGCTAAAACGACTCTGGTTCCTGCGAAAGGAACTAAGCCAAGACCTGTACATAGCGTGGACAGATCTAATCGCTTTCCCGGCTTCCAGCAATTTGGTGATCACCTTTTCCGAGGCTTCACCAAACAGAACTTCGCCATGATAAGGGGCGTCCATGATGTTCTTCTGGACGTCCGTGGTAAACCCGGAGACACGGGAGCCATGAGCGTCTCCGGAGACACACGCCTGAGGCTGCAGCTCTGGCCAAAGAGTCCGCAGAGTCGTATGTGGCTCTAAGCACCTGGGTCCCCATGTCCGAACCCGTACAGAGGAGCTGCAACAGCTCCTCCTTCTGGCCACCGTCTGGCAATTTTTCTACTAGGTCCTGTCCCTGTTCCCACAATGCGTTCTGGAACTGAACCACGTGGGTGAGGTAATTTAACGACCTAATGGCGCAAGTCGCGGCCACGTACATGCGCCTGCCCAGGACGTCCAACTGCTTGGACTCTGGGTCTGGTGGCTGTGTGCTCAAGTGTTGCGGTTTTTGAGACCAGTCATGTGAGGCTGTAATGACCAGGGAGTCGGCCAGAGGATGGTTCACCAGGTACTGGTCCTCCCTTGGGGCCTTGTACAGGCGGTCAGCCTTCTTCGGCATTGCCAGGATCGAATGTGGACGCTTCCACGCAGCCTTGGTGACGTCCACAAAGGTGTCCACCAAGGGTGGCACTACCACAGGCTTAGGATCTTTTTGCCGAAGGTAGCGGGCAAGGCGTAGTCTCTCGGGGTCCAGCTCTTCAGCATCCCACCCCATGTTCTCTTGAATGTGCCTCATTATCTCGGAGAACGAGGGGTCTTCCAGAGGGGACCTGGGAAGGTCATGTGGGTCCGGAGAAGGGACGCTGATTGGAGAAGGAGATCTGGAGCACGCAGAAGTGTCAGATCCGGAGTCCTACAAGGATCGGGTATACCGACGCCGTCTGGGTCTCTTGGGGCTGGGTGACCCTGAAGTGGATCCTGAAGGAGGCCTTCTCCTCTCCGAAGATCTGCTCCTAGGAGGGGATGCTGGCTCCTCAGGGGTCGATGCCCATCCTGCTGACCCCCTGGGTGATGGAGGGGGCGCAGGCATTGGAAGGGCAGCAAGCGCAGGAGGAGGTTGTGTGGTGACCACATCCTTCTTGCTGGTGTCCCACCAGAAGGTGAAGAGCTCCTTCACCTCTGACAAATTCAGGCCTGACAACGGACCGGGCGCCGGTGGCCTGTCGTCGGGGCCGGGCGTCGGGTCCCCAGGGGTCTCCTGCCCGGGAGGGATCCTGTGAACTCGACGGGACCGGGTCGCCCGCCTGGTCTTCGGGCTGGGTACAGTCCTCCTCCTACAATGCCTTCCGACCAACGTTGGTGGCGGTGGTGTGGTCCTTCTTTCCTGCGATAGCCGGCGCCCGGTCGGTCCCCCGCCGCGGCGTCTTGAGGCGAATGCCTGACCGGTGACGGGTGACGAACAGTAGCCAGTTCCCGGGAGTGCCTATGTATCTTGGCCAACGTCGGGTCCGACGACCGCTTCAGAGAGGTCAGCTCCTTAGTTTTGCACTGGGGTGGCGGCGGTTGGGAGACAGACCTGACGTCAGAGGCCGGATGACGGGAGGAAGATTTGTGGCGCTCCCCAGACCTGGACGAGGCCTTAGACGAAGTGGACGAAGATGCAGGCCTGGAGGTCTTGACAGGCTGCAGAGAGGAGGAACCACTAGCCAATCTGACGAGAACTGGGGGAGGCTGAGAGCGAGCCCTCGAAGGAGAGCGGTCCGACCTGGAGCCGGAGCTGCGGGAGTCCGAGGCCCTGGAAGGGGATTTGGGTCTCTCCTTCTCGCGGTGCTTATGGGACTTCCCTGAAGACTCCCTTTTGGAGGAAGGGTCTCGATCTACTGCTTTGAGTTTTTTCTCAAGGAGGAAAGCTTGGAGGGCCTTCTGGCGGCGGATCCTTGTATGGCTGTTGAAGCCCTGGCAGAAGGAGCAGGCCTGGGTGTCGTGGTGTTGGCCCAGGCAGCGAACACAGGCCGAGTGGGGATCCTTAAAAGGGATCTGTTTGCTGCAGGCAGACTTCGATGAATGGCCCTCCAGAGAAGTTGGAGAGGACATCAGACGAAATCCGTTGAGAAAAAATGGTTGAAAATTTTCCTAGTCGTCGCACGCTAGAAACTGACCGAGAGGCCGATGCTGAGATGTCGATGGCGGGAAAAGAACTGGGGATTGTGGTGGGATCGCCTCCTTATGTACTACGCCTGACGTCGGGGGCCGGACCGATGGAGGCGGTCCCCGCTGAAGACTGCTAGCTAGAAAATTTCCGTGGGGTCCTGATGCCTGATGGCTTCAGTCCTAATGGTGTAACCTGCTGCAAGAGCTGTATCTCGAAGTAAGATCTGGTAATGACCCGAATGGAGCCTGAATCTGAAATACTTTATGTATGATTCCTTTTTGGGGATGTGGAAATAGGCATCTTTCAAATCCAGGGATGCCAGCCAGTCCCCTTTTTGGATTGTTGGCAATATCCGAGCCAGAGTTACCATTCTGAACTTTGTTTTTTTTCAGATGCTTGTTTAAACCTCTGAGATCCAATACTGGCCGCCACTCCCCACTTTTCTTTGCTGTTCGAAAGTATATGGAGTAAAAACCTCTTCCTCTCAGGGTGGTGGGAACTGATTCCACTGCTTTGAGCTGTAACAATTTCTGAACATCTGCTTCTAGTATTGTTCTCTCTGCTAGAGGAGGTGAGCAGTAAACCCTGCTCTTTTGTGGAGGAAAATATTTGAAATCCAGAGACAGACCCTGGCCCACTACCTCCAGAGCCCACTTGTCTGTGGTGATGCTTAGCCAAGCCTGGAGGAAGTGGGACAGTCTGCCTCCGACAAGGAGGGAGGAGGCAGCCTGAACCTCAGGGATTCTGCTTTGACTGGGGCTGAGGCTGGGTCTGAGAGCCCCTCCTGGAGTCCCTTCTACCCCACCCCTAGAGTATCCCTGCTGTCGATACTGCTGGTACTGGGGCACAGCTACTGGCTGGAAAAAGGGTCTGGTCATAGAAGACCTTCCTCTGCCTCCCCTTCCATAGGGCCTAGTGGATGAAGAAACTCTCTCTTTAGAAGAGTTGCTTCTAAAAGTAGCCTTATATTCATCCACTTTCTTCATGTAGGCAACAGTGTATTCTCCAAAAAGGGAATTTCCCTCTAAAGGAAAGTCCAGGGCCTTGGATTGAGTATCCTGAGTAACGTTCGTGGCACTGAGCCAAGCAAATCTTCTCTGTGCCACAGTGTTAGCCATCCATCTGGCTGCAGTATCATTTGAATCAGCAGCCACCTGGAACTGGTACTTGGCCGCCTCCAGCCCAAACCTGGCAGTTTCAGCCAGGTCTTCAGACAAGGGTAAGGGAGCTTTCATGGACATGTCCAGTACCGACTGCCACAGGGATTTTTGATACTGGGCAACATAAGCTTGAAAGGTAGCCTGTCTCATGGCCAAAGAAGCTGACAAATGGCCTTTTTTGGCTATACTGTCTATTTTTCTGGAGTCCTTGTCCAGAGGGTGGGAGGACAGGGGGACTCTGGCGTTGTCACAGGCTGTCTGCTGTATAACCCCTTGATAGTCTGGATGGTAGAAAAGGAAATCGGCTCCAGTCCTGTCCAACTGATATTTTTTATATATTCTCCTATCAATAGGAGGAACAGAATTATGGGTCTGCAGAAGTTTCAGGGTGTCCTTTTTAAAAAATGTATAAACTGGCAGAAGAAGAGCTGTTGTGGATATTAAACCCATCATATTCAAGTATTCAGTTTCTTCCTCATCCTCAATCTGCTCTGTGGTAGCAATGTCCAGAGCATCTGTCATTCTCCTCACAAATGTAAAATGTGAGGAATAATCCTCGGACACCCTTGGGGGAGAACCAAAGTCCTGTTCAGGGGACACCTCTGGGGGAATTGGTTCATCCTCCTCAAAAGGATCATCATCCTCCTCCTCAAAAAACTGCTCCCTGGCAAGGAGGGCAACACATCACTGCTAGCCTGGGGAGAGGGGCAGGCTGCTGGGGATGATGTTTTGTAGTGCCTGGATAATTTTAAAAGCATGGGCTATTTCTTGAGCCGAGGGCAAAGCAGGCACTTGTGCAGAAATCCCTGGTTTAGTGGGAGAGGGTTCTGCATGTTTCACTTTCTTTGGTTTCTTTAAGGGAACCAGGGAGTCAGCCGGTTCCCTACCTCTTTTTGGCTCTTTTTCACCCGTATCAGGGGTGAACAAACTTGTGGGTTCAGCCACAGCAGATTGGAGTGTGAGCTGGTCAGAGCCTGAAGGACCCTAGGAAATCTTTTATTGAGCCTTTCAAGGTGTTTTTCCATGGTTTTATCCTGGAAAGTTTTGCATATTTCACAATTCTGGTCCAGATGTTCGAACCCCAGACAAGCCACACATAAGGTGTGCCTGTCTGCCTTAGCAAACACATCTCCACATTTTAAACAATTCTTAAAACCGGGCTCTCCAGTTTTCTTTTTTTTTTCTATTTATACTCCTTCCCTCCCACAGCACTCCCCTCTCTTCAGGAGACACCAATGGACGTTCTAGTCCCCACCTCCTACCTGAATCCAATGGCGGTCCATCCTCCATGCTGCTTTGGCTTACTCCCCGGCGGGGACAAGGTGGGGAGGCACGCACCAAATCCTTGTGTCGTCCAGGACCCGTCACCGGGCAGGTAGGGGTGTTTGGGATCGGGATCTGGTGCTCCGTCTATGCAGGAGTGCCGTGGGGAATTTCTCGATGTTCCTCGGGTGGCCTCCTCCTGATGTCAAGGCGTATCCGCCGACGTCTGCCACTTCCCAACCCCAGTGCACTCCTGTCTGCTCACGCCTCGGCCCGCCAGAGGCCAGTCAGGCAGCGAGCATGTGTCCTCTTCCTCCCAGGGAGAGGAGAGCTGTCCTCGGACGCCAATCCTTCCTTCCTCTGTCGACCCCCGATGTTCCGGGCTCATTCCCGAACCCGGGTCACCGGCGTGGAGCAAGATGTGGCGCCCAGCGCCAACCTCAGCACCACCGGTTTTCTTTTTATGTTTCTCTGACACGGTCATGCCCAAAGAGAAAAAACACTCACCACTAAATAAAAAAGAGCTAATAGGGTTACTTTTTTTTTTTTTTTTTTTTGCAGTCGGTTCCGGAACCGATAGGAACCAAGCCAAAGAGATGACAAATGAACCGTCTCAGTGGTTCTGTAACCAATAAAAGCGGTTACAAAAACAGTAAAATATACACAAAAAACTAACCAGTAAATACACTAAATCAAAGGCTCTTTAATCAGAGAACTCCGATGAAAGTAAATAACTAACCCAGTTCCCTCACGGTTATACCGAACTGCGAAGAACCGGAAAAATAACTAATTTAAACAATAAACAAGATTTTTTACCGACAATTTGTAGAGGCAGTAAAAGACATGAGATATACTTAAGTTTTTATGGTTTTTGAATCTTCTTCATGTGAAAGAGGATGACGACAACTCCGAGCGACCAGACTTTCAGGAGGAGAGAAAAATCTGAAGAGGTTAGAACACTACAGATGGTAGAGGCAGTATTTGAAAGATGCTCACGTGCAAAGAATTCTACTCATTTACATGTGTTCCATCTCTCCGGGCAGTCCAACCCTCCAGGCTTACTGCATAGTTATGAATATCCTGAGCATTAATGGGGTTAGAAGACTTTTTATTTTGAATTTGGAAGTAAATCCGTAGATTTAGCAGTCAAGAGCCTACTCAGCGTGAGAGCGATAAGGAGGGAATCTTCTTCCAGCAGAAAGGAATATCTGGAGTCATGGCATGGAGCCGAAGGAGTTACCACACGGGTGGGTGGGAGGAGCTAGCTTGAAGATGTTCCGGCCAGTCTTGAAGGGAAAGGCGACGTAAGTGTGGATAGAACATCATATCTACGTCCCTAGAAACTAGCTAAATGGCTACCAAAATACATAAAAATTAAATTTAAAAGTTTTCCAAAACGTTTAAAATATGGCAGAACAGTTTTAAAAATGTAATGAAAAATTTAAAAAGCTAACACCACTGAGTATCAATTGTAAGGCAATGTAACAAGTAATGCTCAAGCAAACAAAGAATTGATTCTTGTGTGAACCTTTTCCAGGTTCTGGAAGGGGAGGTATTGATTGGGACCGTTAAGCGCACTTAGGGATCCTTTTGGAAGAAACATTACTGCAATGAGTATTTTTTTTCCTCAAACCCCACGAATCCCTCACTTATGCTTCACAACTGCAGATTCCATAGCAGTACCATGGGAGAATGGGTACAGTACCTGTTTAGGGAAAAGGTTCTGCAAGACAGCAGTGCCAAAACTGGCATCCCTTCTGGACTTTATGCCCAAGCAGTAATGGTTTGTGAAAGTATGTACTGTTGTCCAGGTAGCTGCTATACCAATTTCCTGCAGGGAAACAACTCTTGATTCTGCCACAGAAGAAGAGGTGCCCCTGGTGGAGTGACCCCTAAGGCCTCCAGATGGCAGCTTGCCAGCTTTGCCATAATAGAACTGCAGGCAGGAAACTATCCAATGAGAAATGTTTCACTTGGATGCTGTTTCCACTTCACCACAGGTGACAAACAACTGAGTGTTAGTGGACCTTATATCCTTTGTGGGGTCCAAGTAAAACAGTAGCTCAGAGCACTCAGCATTCAAACTGGAGTTTCTGTTCCCCTGAGCTGGAGTTTGCTGTAAAGAATAAGGGAAGTGTAAGTGACTGATTCAGATGGAATTCAGAGACCACTTTAGGAATGAATTGCCCTCAATTCTTAAGACTACTGTGTCACTATAAACTATCATATGGTTAGGATCTGTGCACAGGGCTTACAGCTCACTCACCCTCCTGGCTGATGTCAGTGCCACCAGGAAAAACTGCTTTCAACGTGACATACTTCAGGGAAGCGGTTGCCAAAGGCTCGAAAGGAGCCTCTAACAGCTGGGCAATACACAGATGGAGGCCCTAAGGAAGGAGAGGATACCTTACTGGAGGGTACAGATGATAAGGACCTTTAAAGAACCTTCTGAAAATGGGTTGCGAGGCCACCGACCTGTCTTTGCCAGCTGCAGCATATGCAGACTCTGCTGCCAGATGAACCTTCAGGGTTGAGGGTCTGAGGCCTATGGACTGCAGGTCAACTACGTAATCCAGTACTGAAGCCAGATTCACCTGCAATGCACTGAGCTGTCTGCAAGAAATGAAAATTACGTACCTACCATAATTCTTGATCTTCTTGGACGAAGTCTCCACCACTCATTCATAATGGGACTACGCCCAAAGGTGCTAGGACCCAGCAGGAGCCAAAAATCTTCAGGAGAGCCAGCACCAAGATAGGACCGCGCATGTGTGGCATCGCGAGACTGACTCACGCCGTATAGACTATCTTGGCGCCGACCCTCCAACCACCTCAGTACCTTTTTTTTTTTACCGAGGAGGTGCAGCATAAACTAACCTAGGAAACTAATCTAACTCAGATTTAAGATAGTCCGTATAACCCATGTAAGAAGTGTCAATTCAGCAGTGTCTTCACAGCCTAGCCATCGAGAGAGAAAGAGTGAAGACCAGAAACAGAATGAGTGAGCTTGGGGGGTGGTGGGTGGGCATGTGAATGAGTGGTGGAGACTTCTTCCAAGAAGATCAAGAATTACACTAAGTACACAATTTCATATTTTCCTGGACTAAAAGAAAAAATGACTTACCATAGTAATTTTGTTTCTTCCAAGTGATATTCCAATATTCATAACACTATGCAGTATGCCTTTAAGTCAGATCTGCTCAGAGATGGAACGTTATGTTAATGATGGAACACCACTGGCATGTGCACTTTTCAAATGCTTTCCCTATCAGCTGCATACATTCTAACCTCTCAGATTTCATGGAAGCCAGACAAGAATAATACCTATATAATAATTATAATGACCTTAATACCCAAAAAGCCTCCAACAGCAGGGAATAACCACAAAAAACACCCCTGAATGTCAGAATCACCTGAAAAAGGTAAAAACCAATGCAAACACAGTTTAAAAACAGATATGCCAGAGTGTGGCACTCCTACCCCTGGTTACACAGCATGGAGTGCAGAGACAACTGGTTCTAGAAGGGGAGGCAGGGTGGGAGAGTTATGAATATTGGAGTATGCCCTGGAAGAAACAAGATTACTATGGTAAGTAATTTCTTCTTCTTCTTACCCCAGGAATACTCCAATATTTCTAACTCTATGTAGACTGAGAAGCAGTACATTTAGAGGTGGGCACAGAACCTACTTTGGAAGTAGACTCTGCAGGACTGCTGTGCCAAACCTGGCATCACCTCTAGCCTGGGTGTCCAGGCTACAGTGTTTCGTGAAGGTGTGTACTGTTCTCCAGGTAGCTGCTTTACAGATGTCCACCAATGGGACATCCATGGCAGCTGATATAGCAGCAGCTGTACCCCTTGTGGAGTGGGCCTTCAGCCCTGCTGGGGGTTCCTTCCCAGCCTTTGAGTAACAGAATTGGATACACTGCACTATCCAGTGAGAAATGGACCTTTCAGATGCGGGGTGCCCTTTTCCCACATCCCCATAAGTCAGGAACAGCTGTTGCCTGTCCTGTCTATGGGCCTTAGTGAGAGTCATGTAGTAGCTAAAAGTTCTCCTGACATCAAGACTGTGTAGTCTGAGACTTCCGCTTCCAGTATGTCTGGGTGAGCAAGAAGACGGAGAGGCTCCTGCCTACATCAAAAATAAGAGTGCTGTACCCTCCTCTACAGCTTGAATCTTGCTAACTGACAAAAGATATACTTGGGGATTGCACTCCGTCACCTAGTGATGGCAAGAAATAGCCGTAATTGGTTCCAGCCCATCGCCTATTTGACAGACGTAGAAGACCGCATGTCTGACGAGGGTGACCTGCAGCTTCGGCCTCCTCAGAGTTCGGGGAAGAAATCCACAGCTTCACCTCATCCAAAGGGCCCAAAAAAGCCTCCAGAGTCCAACAATGAAGCTATACTTTAGGCGATTACGAAATTCCGTGGCAAGGTCCGAGAGTCTCTAAAAGACATTCGAACAGAACTGGGAGTACTGCAGGGTCAAGTGCCAGAAGCAGACCTCCAGATATCCCGGAATACTACTAGGCTGGATGAGCTTGAGGGGACAGTTAAAATTCTCATGGCTGAGCAGCTAGCCATCTCCCTATGTCAAGAGGATGCAGAGAACCGTGGCAGGAGGAGGAATATTCCTATCTTCTGTCTCCCTCAAGATGAAGAGGGGAACGACCCCAGAGCCTTCGTCGATTACCTACTGCGCTTGGTACTCAACTCAGAGCCTGACTTTTAGATCGATGTGGAGAGGGCTCATCGAGCCCTAGGCCCTAAACCCTCAGGCCCTGGGGCAAAACCACGCTCTTCTGTCATTTGAATGTTGAGCTACCAAAACAAGGAGACCCTTCTACGAAAGGCATGGCAGAAGGGCAAAGTAATGTGAGGCCAACAGCGTTTGCTTTTTGATAATGACTATGTCCCTTGTACCCAGAAACAACGCCAGGATTATAGCTTACTGTTTCCTGCACTTCAGTCCCAAAAGACTAGATTTCGTACCCCCTATCCAGCTAAACTCACAGTATTCCTCTCCACGGGTCAGCTGACTTGTACCTCAGCTTCTGAGGCGAAGGCAGATCTTTTGGCTAGAGGCATCATCTCTGGTAAGACTGCTGAAGCAGTGAAAATACGACAGAACCAGATGGAGAAGACAGAACGATCTAGAGACTGACATGCGTCATCGTTCCCACTTGATGAAATCCTGAAGAAATTGCAGCAGTATAAGAATCCTATTTTACCAACGTGAACTACCCTCCTGGATTGGTAGATATAACAAAATCCCCCATTTGGGGGCTTGATTCTCCTATGCTGGGAACGGGATGGTGGGGAAGGGGCTGGAGTGGGATGCTGCCGGGGCTGAAGGAGAGGGAGTGCTCCTAATACAGTCCAGGCATTTAAAAAACTTTTTATATCTATCATTTAGCACTAGAATGCCCTTTGGACTTTTTCTCTGTTCTCAGATGGCGAGGTAGATCCCAGGCTGGAGTACGGACATGGAAGCTCCCCCCTCCTTTTTTTTTTTCCCCAGCACCTTCATTGGCGGCGCCGCTGCCTCTCCTCCTCCCCGTTTAACAGCAGAAATTATGACTGGGCTGCTATCCATTGGAGGGAGAGACTGGACATGATGGTCATACCTCAATTACAAGAGGTGCATATAGAAATGAAAATTACGTACCTACCGTAATTCTTGATCTTCTTGGACGAGTCTCCACCACTCATTCACACTAGTGGGATTAGCGCCGGAGGCACTAGGACCCATCAGGAGCAAACTTTTTGCTGGAGGGTCGGCGCGAGAGAGGCGCCGCGAGCAGCGGCTCGAGCGGTAATGACTATCTCGGCGTCGACCCTCCAACTGCCTCAGCACCTTTTTACCAAAGAGGAGCAGCGAACTAACGAAAGAGTAAACCTAACATTAAAACACGGACATAAGATAGTCCACACGACCCGTAAGAAGGGTCAGCAAAGAAGTCCTCACGGCCTAAAGATTTGAGGGAGTGAAGACCAACACAGCGGTGAGCTCGGGATGGAGGGAGGATGCAGATCGAGTGGTGGAGACCGCCCAAGAAGATCAAGAATTACGGTAGGTACGCATTTTCATATCTTCCTGGACAAGTCTCCACCACTCATTCCACACTAGTGGGAGAGTACCAAGCTGATAATCCCCCAAAAGGGCGGCAGGAGAGCCAGAGCTCACGCATCTAAGCTAGAAGCCCATTAAGGATAGTTCTGCCGAATCGGAATGTCGCCTGGCATGAACATCCAGTGCATAGTGCTCAACGAAGGTATGCACTGAGCTCCAGGTGGCGGCAAGCAGATATCTGCAATTGGAACATTGCACTTCCGCTAGGGATGCTGGATCGCCCTAGTAGAGTGAGCGAGTTCTACCTTCTAATTTAACTTGAGCCATGGAATAGCAATGTCGAGGCATGCCACTAACCATGATGAGATGCATCTGATAGCGACAGGTTGACCCAGCCGGGTGTCGCTGAAAGAAACAAAGAGTTGCTGAGTCTTATGAACATCCTTGGTTCTATCTAAATAGAACTGCAAGGCTCTCTTAACATCCAGGAATGAAGAGCCTGCTCCCCTTCATTTTGGAAATTAGCGAAGTAAGCGGGAAGTACCAGAGGTTGGTTTAGATGGAATTTGACACAACCTTGGGAAGAAATTTAGGATGAGTAATGAGAACTACCTTGTCTTTATGGAATACAGCATAGAGGGTCCGTAACCAGGGCATGTATCTCAGAGACCCCTATGGCTGAGGTAATGGCCACCAGGAAGGCAGTCTTCCAGGTAAGAAATTTCAGCTCACAGGTAGCTAGGGGTTCGAAAGGCTTCCGAGTGAGCATGTCCAGCACCAGGTTAATGTCCCAGGCTGCAACTGGACGCTTAACAGGGGTCTGGTATGAAGAATCCTTAAGAAATCTCTTCACCATAGGTAACTGAGCCAGAGTCAAGGACCTAAACCGCTCATGGAACGCTGAGATGGCACTAAGGTGAACTTTAACTGTGGAGTACTGAAGACCTGAGTTAGATAGGTCCAAAAGATACCCAGAACCTTGTAGGGAGGACAGGAAAAGGGATTCCAAGAGGACTTTGCACACCAGAGAGAAAAACGTTTCCATTTGGACGCGTACGTTTTCCGGGTGGCTGTCTTCCCAGCAGCCAGAAGGATGTCCGAGACTCTACGAGAGACGTTGAACCGATTCACTTCTATCTCTTCAGGAGCCAAGCATGAAGGTGAAGTGATTTCAGGTTGGGATGGACCAACGAACCCTGAGTCAAAAGATTGATTTGCAAGGGAAGTGGTCTCGGAGAGGCTGCCAACATACTGTTGAGTAGAGGAACCATAGTTATGAGGCCAGGAGGAGCAATGAGAATCATCTTGGTCCCCTGAGACTCGAACTTGAGGAGTACTCTGGATTAGAGAAAGCGTGGAAAGGCGTAAAGAAAGTGCTTTGTCCACCGCAGCCTGAACGCATCCTGACAGAAAATGCCAGGCCCTGGATTTCTGGAGCAGAAGAGAGGCAGTTTTATGCTGAGTAGGGATGCAAAAGGTCCAGGTCTGGAGTTCCCACTACTTTGAACAGGGACCGAGCCACGGCTGGGTCGAGAGACCACTGTGAGGGTCTGCCTCCGCTCTGCTGAGGTGATCTGCTAGGTCGCTTTGTATACCTGGCAGATAAACCGCTTGAATCAGAGACTTGTGCTCCAAGCACCACTCCCACACCCTCATTGCTTCCTGCAAAGGGATAGATGAGCACCTGCTTGCTTGTTGATGTAATACATCACAGCTTTGTTGTCCGCTTGAAGGAGAATGTTCTGTGACAAAGGACATCCTTCAGAGCTCGGATCGCATAGAGGACCGCCTCATCTCCAGGACATTTATGTGGAGATGAGTTTCGAACTGAGTCCATACACCTTGAGTGTGGAGGAAGAGACAGTGAGCTCCCCATCCCATTCTGGCGCGCCTGTGGTGATGGAGATCTGATGATCCGGAAGAGCAAGGGAATCCTCCAGGAGATTGCTCTTGAGACCACCAGGTGAGAGACCAAGGGGCGCGCCACCCTGATGGGATAAGACTGGGGTGAGAGGTCGGAGACCACTGAGTGGAGAGCATCCATTGGGTGGTTCTCATGTGCAACCGGCCAGGGTACAGTGAACACCGTGACGCTTATGAGATCTAAACATGCGTTGCATCGAGAGCTGTAACCGATTGGTTCTCCCGATGTAACGGGCCATCCGAAGGATGTCGAGTCTTCTGTCCTCTGGAAGGAAAGCCTCATGAAGAGGTGTCTAGAAGCGCCCCAAGAAAAGGAGCCTCTGGGAGGGTTGCAGTTGAGATTTTTCCAAATTCAGCAGAACTCCCATGGACGTGAGAAGACGAGAAGTCGCTTGCACGGCTTCTAAAGTCCCTTGGCTGAAGGGCGCAAGAAGCCAATCGTCAGGTAGGAAACACTCGGAGTCCGCCTTTTCCTGAGATGCGCCATGAGAACTGCACAACACTTTGTAAAACTCATGGCGCCGAGGATAGCCCAGAGGGCAGGACTCTGAACTGATAATGCTGACCCAAAGCTACAAACCTGAGGAACTTGCGGTGGGTCGGGTGGACGGGGATATGCTGGTAAGCATCCTGCATATCCAGAGAGGCCAGCCAGTCATGCTGATGCAGCAAGGGTAATAGGGTACCTAGGGAAATCATTTTGAATTTCTCCCTGGGGAGGAATTTGTTCAACTTTCTGAGGTCTAGGATGGGGCGCATCCCCCCAGATTTCTTTGGAACCAGAAAGTAATGGGAGTAGAACCTGTGTTCCGCGAGATGCGGGGCACCAGTTCTATTGCCCTGTTGTTCACAAGGCCACGGATCTCGCGGTGAGGAGGTCTGACTGAGAGGCCGACAACCTGGGTTGTCGCCTGGGAGGACAATTGCGGGGTTTCAAGAAATTGAGAGAATAACCTCACGAATTATCCGGCGACCCATTTGTCCGGGTTATGGACTTCACTGGTTGTAGAAGTACATCAGACGACTTCCCACTGAGGAGAAAGTTCCACCTCGGCAGTGTGGATGGAACTTGGGCCAACAACTCATAAGGTGGCGCTTGGGGCTTTAGGCCACCGCGCTTTCTGCGCTCTCTTTGAGGTTGGGCAGGTTGGCTTTTATGGAAGCTTCCCCTGCCTCTGCCTCGAAAGGACTGACGACTATGAAACTGACGTCTGTTCACATGCCCCCGAGAGGGGGCAGGCGGAGGTCTGGCCAATTTAATGGCCAATCTAGTCTTCTGAGTGGCCTCTAAGGCTTGCTCCACCTGAGGGCCAAAAAGATAGGAGCCATCAAAAGGCAGCGCCATTACCTGCTGCTGAGCATCATTCGTGAAGCCAGAAGCACGCAGCCAGGAATGGTGCCATACAAATCGCGGCTGCTGATGGTAGAAGCAGTGTTCAAAGCGCCCCATGGCGGCTTTGACTTGTTGGTTGTTGGACCCAATACCTCAATAACAGTCAGAAGAAGCTCTGACTTGAGTCCTAATCTGGAAGAGCTTCAACCATTCTTTTCATAGAGTGCCACAGGATATACCATACTGAGAAAATAGCCTTGATAACTGGCAACACGCATACTTAGAGGGAGGCAGCAAAGACTCTCTTTACCTAATGTATCAATCTTACGAGACCTTTTGTTAATAGGTCGAGCTGTAGTAGTTTGAGGAAGAACGACTTTTGTCATTCTCTGCCAGGACTACAATAGGATCCGCAAAGGCTGGGATGCCAAAATAGGACGATCCTTGGGAGATGAATACTTTATCAATGGATTTAGCCACTGAGGGAATAAGAGCAGGATTATTCCATACCATTTGAGACAGCGCCTCAAAGGAAGGCTGGATCGGAGGAGCCAAACTGTAGGGATCTCCAAGCATGAAGGTACTGGAGTCTTAATATCTTCCCAGGATCGATGTCTGTAGTCTGAGAGAAGAGGGATCTCAGGTTCTTCAACAGAGACTTAAAGGACAGGTCCCGACCACAGGCTCTGTAGCAAAGAAAGATCCTGTTTCCTCCACTTCATCACCCAACCGAAGGTCTGGGTCAGGCTCAACATCATCTCCTGATGGTCCAGGAAGGACTGTTCGACAGGAAAGGAGTGAAATTAGGAGAGGAGGAAATAGCAGAAAACAAGGAGAGTCCTCGAGGGCTCCCCGCCAGAGCGGCAAAACGGGCTGAAGACGGCACTAACGAGGAGGCGACGGCGCGCTGAAGAGGCACGCGTTCCGCAAGCGGCACCGCAAGAGTTTCCCGCGGCGCCACGACGCGAGACGGGACGGCGCCGCCAAAAGCCGACGGGCGCCATTTAACGGCGCCGCTCGACCAAGCGCGCGCCGCCAGATCCATCGGCACCGCCATGACCACGCTGGCGCCGCAGACGGCGCCACAAAACCCAGCGGCACCGAAAACGGCGACAAGCCAACAGACCCTGCGGAAGGCGCCGGAAAAGCCCCAGGAACCTGGAAAGCAAGAGAAAGAAAAACAGGAGATAAGGGCATCGGTGTGGCCCCCTGCGCCGCAGCCATGTGAGGGGGAACACCTACGACGGAGTCGCTGGCACCGAAGAAGGCGCAACTAGGAAGGTCCAACCGCCTAACTGATCGCCGGAGGGCCCGAGGGCTCGGCAACCGAGCCAGGCAGAAGAACCAACCTCCGAGCCCATCGCTCCATAAGAGCGCCCACTGATGAAACTGCTCATCTGGAGCCCTACCTATAGGCGGGAGGGCCCGGCGTCGAGGACGACGATTACCGGAAGTTGGCGACCAAGAAGGAGAACGCAACAGCACCGATAATCGACCGACGCCAAGACTACTCAGAGGGCGACTTCGAGTGATGCCTTCTTTTTGACCTGTGGGTCAAAAGAGTTTCGAGGCCGAACGGTGCCGAATGCGACTGCTTATTTTATGCTGCGGGGACCGCCCATCCCCCGGCATCGGACTGACCGCTGTCGGAACCCCGCTGAGGAGAAGGAGGCTGGACCGACCCAGCCCGCTCACTGAACAGCTTACACGTAAGTCTCCCTACCGCCATCTGACCTGCTCATGGTCAACTCCGCCCAGTAGCCGAGACTACTTCAAGTAAGTTAAATTTAAAATATTAGAAAAATTTTACGAAAATAGAATAAAATTAAGCGATACTACTATCGTGATAATGTTACAAAAAAACAAACTGAAAACTATGCGCTAGTTTGAAGTTTGACTCCCGACAGGCGGCGACGTCAAACTGAAGCGCACTGACAGCGGGGAAGAAAGGAACTGAGGCGGTGTGGAGGCCGCGCCGAGATAGTCATTACGGCCGAGCCGCTGCTCGCAGCGCCGCAGGTCTCGCTACTGCCTCTCGCACGACCGCTCCAGCAAAAAGTTGCTCCTGATATCCTAGTGCCTCCGGCGCTAATCCCACTAGTGTGAATGAGTGGTGGAGACTTATGTCCAGGAAGATCAATAGTTACTGGACTTTTTGAGAGACAAAGAAATATGGGGTGTTCATTTTGGACATTTTAATCTCCCTGCTTACGCCATTCCACAGTTTTCGGTAGAAAGCGAGCTGGGCTTGGTTCCCCAGCAACTGAATTTGGGGAGATAACCTACAGACAGGATTATAATAAAGGTCTGATTGCTGCTGTTAAACCTTCTCTCCACAACAAATGTGAATATTGCCAACCTTTATTAAGGGAATAAACATATTGCCTCTCCTGGGGTATGCTTGGACATAGAACCCAGTTATACTGGTTCCATTTCAGAGAGATATTTACGCCACTCCATCAAGGGGCTTCTCCGCTAAACTAGGGGATAGTAAACCCTGAGTGAGCTATTGAGGCCCCACATCTCTCCCCTGTCCCCTTTTCATGAGGTAGGGGAAGGATGTCCCGGGGGGAGCTCAGAATGAGCACCTCCCACTTGGGAGTCATTGTGTATACAGTTTTTGTTATGGTTACTCAGGTTCCTTGTAGTGAGGGTCCACAAGTTATAACTGGGGGTAGTTTACCCCAGAGTGTTCAAACTTTTACTTTGGTAGGGTGGGGTGGGGAGGGTTTCGGAAGTTCCTTTGGGTGTCAAGAAGCTCAACAACAGCTATTATGGGTTTATGGTTACTATCTGTACTTACTTTCAGGCCCATATATTTTACAAACTAAGATAATATTTACTATTACTTTTGGAACTTTTATAGGTAATTTTATAGAACTGTTTAGTAGATTGATAAACAAGGAGAGTATTGGGGGGAGGGAGAGGAAAAAATTATACACATCTAGACTCTTGGATAATCAAATATGTTTTATTGGTTACAGTTAAAAATCACAGTCAGCAGATATCTCTTTTCTCGCAGCTGGACCGCCGCCTTTGGGGGAGTGTAGTCTGGACTGAAACACAGAAACATAGAATTTGATGGCAAATAAGGGCCACTTGGCCCACCGAGTCTGCCCATTTCCCTACCTAATGGATAAGCTGCAGATCCTAGTTAACCAGCAGCCTACTTCTTCCTACCCCTACCCCTAGAATTGCCTTATGACTGTCCCATGCATGCTTGAATTCCACCACTGTTTTGACTCCACAACCTCCTCCGGAAGGCGTTCCATGCATCCACAACCCTCTCTGTCAAAAATACTTCCTTAAATTACCTCTGAGCTGCCCCCATCTTCAAATTGTGCCCCTTTTCTTGCACACTCTTTTTGAAAGATGCTACCCTCTTGGACTTTGTTGATTCCTTGAGGTACTTGAAAGTTTCTATCATGTTCCCCTCTCCTCTTTTCCTCGAGGCTATACATATTAAGCTCCTTAAGTCTCTCTTCTTATGTCTTCCAGTGCAGACCCTGCACCATTTTAGTTGCTCTCCTCTGGACAGCTTCCATCCTGTCTATGTCTTTGCGGAGATTGGGTCTCCAGAACTGCACGGAGTACTCCAGATGGGATCTCACCAGCTGTCTGTACAGAGGGATAATAACTTCCTGTTTTCTACTGGTGATGCCTCTCCCTATGCATCCCAGTATCCCCCCAGCCCTCCTTGCTGCCCTCTCACATTGCTTGCCCACCTTTAGGTCATCTGATATGACTACCCCCAGGTCCCTTTCCATTTTTGTTGTTATTAGTATCTCACCCCCCATTGTGTACTCTTCCCCTGGGTTTTTGTTTCCCAGGTGCATTACCTTGCACTTCTTAGCATTGAATCTAAGCTGCCATACATTTGACCATTCCTCTAACCTTGCCAAGTCCCTTCTCATCTTTTCCACCCCACCTTGTGCATCAACTCCGTTGCAGATCTTTGTGTCATCTGCAAAGATACATACTTTTCCTTCCAGTCCCTCTGCAATGTCGCTTATAAAGACATTGAAGAGGACCGGTCCTAATACTGAACCCTGCGGTACCCCACTAGTAACCCCCCTTTCTTCAGAGTGGACTCCGTCTACTATTACTCTCTGTGTCCCATTCTCCAGCCAATTCTTTACCCAGGCTGTCATCTTGGGTCCCACTCCCAGGCTGGCTAACTTGTATATTAATCTTTGTGTGGGACTGTGTCAAATGCCTTGCTAAAGTCTAGGTAGGCCATGTCCACAGCCCTCCCTGATCTACTACTTGGTCACCCAGTCAAAGAAATCTATCAGATTTGTCTGGCATGACCTTCCCTGCCTGAATCCATGCTGCCTTGGGTCCTGTGCCCCTCTGGCCTCTAGATACTTGACAATTCTTTCCTTCAGAAGCGATTCCATCATTTTCCCTACCACTGAGGTTAAACAAACAGGTCTGTAGTTTCCTGCTTCTGCCTTGTTCCCACTTTTGTGAAGGGGAATCACATCTGCCCTCCTCCAGTCCTCGGGTACCAGCCCATCCTCCCATGATTTGTTAAAGAGGGTAGTCAGTGGTGTCACAAGTTCTACCCTTAGTTCTTTTAGAATTCTGGGATGAATCCCATCAGGCCCCATTGCTTTGTCCACCTTCAGTTTTAGAGTTCTTTCAGAACCCTTTTTCTGTAAATGGGCTGGTATCAACTTCTGTATCCAGAGTGTTTCTACTGTTTGTTTTAGGTACCCTCCCTTCCTTTGTAAATACTGAGCAAAAATATTTGTTTAGTATCTCTGCCTTTCACAGTCACCCTCTGCCCACCCTCCTCCCTTATTAAGCCTCACTATCCCTCCTTGGTCTTCCTTCGCCCCTGATGTACCTATACAAGGTTTTATCCCCTTCTTAACTGAGTTGGCTATCTTTTCTCGGTTTGGGCCTTTGCTGTTCTGACTGCCTTCCCAGCTTCCTTTTGCTTTAACTGATACAGTTCTCTGTCCTGCTCCTTCTGATTCCTTTACTTCCTGAATGCTTTCTTTTTCTCTTGAACCTTCACTGCCACTTCCTTTGAGAACCATAGTGGTTTCTTACATTGTTTCGTTTTGTTTATTTGCTTCACACAAAGGCTTGTTACCTCTGTGATGGCAGTTTTTATTATTCCCCATTGTTCTTCCACCCCTCCTTCCTGCCCATTTGCTAGTGCATTCCTTAGGCACTCACCCATTTTGGCAAAGTCAGCCCTCCTAAAGTCCAGTACTTTTGCCTTTGTATGGCTTGACTCTATTGCTGTGTTTATTGTGAACCATACTGTTAGACGGTCGCTAGTTCCCAGATGGCTACCCACTTCTACATCTGTGATCCTCTCTTCATCTCCATTTGAGAGAACCAGGTCTAAGATTGCTCCCTCTCAGAGGGCTCCAATACTAGTTGTCTAAGGCATGCCCACCTAGGGCATCTAGAATAACCCCACTCTTCAAGTGCTGCTGCAACTGCACTCAGTTAACATCTGGCATATTCAGATCACCCATCAGCAATATCTCCCTTTTTCTGCCATTCTAAGTATACTTTCTATCATTTCCTTGTCCATTTCCTCCCCTGAGAAGAGGGTCTGTGTAACCCTGTGTGGATTGTGGTGCCATTGCTAGTCTCCAAATTTACCCACAGTGCTTCTTCTCCTCCCTGTTTTCACTTTTGTTCTGTTGCTTTGATTCCTTCCCTTATGTAAAGAGTTACTCCTCCTCCTCTTTTACCCGCTCTGTCCCTCCTGTAGGTAGTGTATCCTGGTATGTTTACATTCCAGTCATGGTTTTGTGTGTACCATGTTTCTGTGACTGCCACGATATCCAGATGTTCCTCCTCCATCAAGGCCACTAATTCAGGAAGCTTGTTACTCAGACTACGGGCATTGGTACTCATTGCTCTCCATTTTTTGATGGCTTTACCTTTGTTGCAGCATCCCCCACTGACCTTTCTACCTCTGTCTTTTTCTCATTTAGTACCCTGTTTTGTAGGGAGAGGCTGGGATTTTCCTGCTGCTTATCAGTGCCTCCCCTCTTGACTAGTTTAAAAGCTTGCCAATGAAGCATTTAAACCGACTGCTCAAAAGACTTGTTCCCTTCCTGGACAGATGCAGACCATCCTGCCAGTATAGGCTGGTGTCCCTCCAGGTAGAACCCCAGTCCCCAATGAAGCTAAACCGCTGTGCTCCACACCATTTTTTCAACCATTCATTAAACTGCATGGTGCAATGTACCCTCGCCTCACTCATGCCATTGACAGGCAGCACCTCTGAGAAGGATACTGTGTGTGCTACTTGTCTTAGGCCCCTCCCCAATTCTACAAAGTCCTTCTGCACTGCTCAAATCTCATGTTGAGCCAAGTCATTTGTCCCTAGGTGGACAATGATGTCCAGCTCAGACTCCCGTGCAGCTGTTCTCGTGATCCTGAGGATGCGCTTCCTGTCCCTCCAAGCCATGGCACCAGGCAGGCACCTTACTTCAGTTTTCCCTGCTCCCCCTTTCTTATACTGCCCTGGGGGGGGGGGGAGAACAAATACAGGTTACTCACCTGTAACAGGAGTTCTAGGAATGGTATATGTTGTTCATCCACACTCATTGGCAGGTATCCTTGCCGCTTTAAATCTTGCCGGAAGGTCTTCAAGCTTGCTCCTCCCACCCACCCGGGCGGTATAACTCTCGGCTCCGCCCCATGACGCCAGATCTGCCCGCTGGAAGCTCAGGTTGTGCCCAAGCCGAGAACAGGAAATGTAGGATGAACAACATATACCCATTCCTAGAACTCCTGTTACAGGTGAGTAACCTGTATTTCTAGGGACATGGATATGTTGTTCATCCACACTCATTGGCAGACTCCTAGCAGTTCTCCGGGAGGAGGGAGGCAAGACACACACCCCAATACTTACTTGGGAAAGAGACTGAGAACCGAGGCCCCAAAACCAGCATCCCGGCGTGACTCAAGGTCATGTGGTAATGGGTAATGAAGGTGTTTGCTGACTTCAGGTAGCAGCCCTGCAGATTTCCTGGATAGGGACGTCCCTGAAGCAGCCACCGTTGCAGCAGTATGGCGGGTAGAATGAGCTCTTATCCCTCTGGGAGGCTCCATGCCCGCCAACTTATAGCAGAGATCTATGCAGGAGGTTACCCACCTGCTTATCGTCCGCTTGGCTGCAGGTCTGCCAGATGCGGCTTCAGCGTAGGTGACAAACAGCTGGCGAACCTCTCCCAATTTCAGCCGATGCTCCTTATAATAGCGGGCGCCTTCTGGGTCCAGAGTATGGAGCCTATATTGACCTCGAGGTGTGATTGGGGTAGAACACCGGCAGAGTCAACACCTGGTTAAGGTGAAACTCCGACACCACCTTGGAAGAATTTCGGTGGGGGGCGCAGGACAACCTTGTCCTCTGGAAGACCAGGTAAGGAGACTCGATGGAAGCGCCTGGAGCTCTCCCATCCTTCTGGCTGGACGTGATAGCCACCAAGAAGGCGGTCTTCCACGACAGGTGAGAGAGAGCACACCTGTGCATAGGTTCGAATGGCTGCCCATGAGCTTTGCCAGTACCAGCAGTAGATCCCACGGAGGTGGGGTTCCCGCACTGGAGGAAATGTGATCAAGGCCTTTGAAAAGCGCCAGACCACCTTCTCCCTGCGCCACCGACTGCTTCCGGCCAGCGCCCGAAGCAGAGATGGCTGCCAGGTGCACCCTTAGGTCGTCGACCTAAGCCCTTGACTAGAAAGGACCATAAATAGTCCAAGATGCTTGCCAAGGAACAGGAGGAAGGGTCCAAGCCCTTGTTCCTGACACCAAATGGAAAACCTTTTCCATTTGAAGGCATAACATTTTCTGTCGACTCTTACGGGACGCCTCAACTACATTGAGGACCTCGTGGAAAGACCCAAGGCCTGGAACTCTAGCCGCCAGGAACCAGGCCCAGGGTGCAGGAATTGAAGGTCCGGATGGAACACCTTCCCTGATTGACTGAGAGCAGGTCCGGCGAGCTGGAAGCTGTCACGGGAGTCCTGGAGCTGAGACTGAGGAGATCTGGTACCAGAACTGGCGAGGCCAGTCTGGGGCTATCAGAATCACCTGCGCCTTGTCCCTCCCTCGCCTTGAGAAGCACCTGGGATCAAGGAAATGGGAAAGGCGTAAAGAGGCCGGGGTCCACTGCCTCGAGAAGGCATCCCCTGCAGCGAGCCCTGCTGAGGGGCGGGCATGAACAGACCAGCCTGTCTCTCCTGGAGGCAAACAGGTCCACCTGAGGTGTGCCCCAATGGGAGAACAGATGCTGTACTACCTCCGCAGGAGAGACCACCGTGGGATGCAGCCCTATCCGGCTCAGGGCATCGGCCAGGGTGTTGGAGGCTCCTGCCACATGAATGGCTAGGAGATCCGCCTCCAGGCTGCGCACGAGTGACCAAATGCGGAGAGCTTCCTTGCATAGAAGCATGGAGCGCGTCCCGCCCTGGCGGTTTAGATAGTACATGGTCGTGGTATTGTCCGTCTGGACTCGGACCACTTGACCCCGGAGGAACGGAGCAAAGGCGGTGAGAGCTAGGCGGACCGCTCGGAGCTCCAGCAGGTTGATGTGGCATCGGGACTCCCGCGGGGACCAGAGGCCATGAGCCCGGTGTTCCCCCAGATGGGCACCCCAACCCATCAGAGAGGCATCGGTCGATCAGAGAGACCGTTGGCTCGGGCGATGAACGGGATGCCCTCCTGCAAATGATCTGACGTCCACCACTGGAGAGTTCCACATCCCTGTGTCACCGACTACAGCTGGTCCAAAGGATCGCAGTTGTTAGACCACTGGCTGGCCAGTCCCCACTGAAGGGGAGCGATGTTCCAGCGGGCCCAACGGACCACGCTGGTGCAGGCCGCCATGAGACCCAGGAGCGCAGGAAGTCCCAGGCAGGGTGCAATTGCCCAACCAGAAATGATCGGGCAAAGGAGGAAAGAACCTGGCCCTGTCCTCGGGAGCCGCGCCTGGCTCAAGAGAGTCAAGCTGCGCTCGATGAATAGAATCACCTGCTCGGCTCGAGTTCTGACTTGGCCTCATTGATAAGGAGGCCCAGTTGAGAGCAGACCTGGAGGGCCAGATCTCTGGACCACTCCGCCTCCTTCCTGGAGGGAGCTGCTATCAGCCAGTCGTCCAGGTAAGGGTACACCCGGACCCCTCGGCGCCTCAGGAATGCTGTCACCACTGCCATGCATTTGGTGAAGACCCTGGGAGCTGGAGACAAGCCGAAGGGCATGGCTTGGAACTCGAAGAGGGATCCTTCCGCTCGGAAGCGAAGGAATCTCTGGTGAGACGGACGGATAGGGACGTGAAAAAACGCGTCCTGCAAGTCCAGAGAGCAGAACCACACGCCGCGTTCCAAGGATGGTATTATCTGAGCCAGAGTGACCATCCTGAAGGTTCGAGACCTTAGGAACTTGTTTAGGTCGTGTAGGTCGAGAATGGGGCGCCAGGCCCCCGTCCGCTTCGGAACCAGGTAGCACTGGACACAAACCCTGGGTCTGAAGGAGGGTCCACCACCTCTCTTATCACCTCCTTCTGGAGGAGGAGAGCTGTCGGCCTCGACGAGCCGCCAGTGAGCTGGGGATCCCGTGCCCCCGGGAGGGGCGACGGCTCTGAAGGGTGGCGCCTGCTCAATTCCAGAGGCAGGCCTCTTCCCACTCACCTCAAGACCCACCTGTCCGTGGAAACAGCGGACCGGGTGGAACAGGAGTGCTGAGCCGTCCCCACGGGGACCCAGTGGAGGTAGACGGAATGGGGCGACACCCTCAGCCCGTCACTGGGCAGGTTTGGAGGAGGGACCGGCCGAGGGACCTCCTGGGCTTTTCATCCCTGCCTCCTGTTAGAGGAAGCCGTGGCTTGGGTTTGGGATGCCAAGGCCGAGCCTGGCTGGCCCTGACGCTTGTCTGGCAGGGGCACAGGGGCACAGAAGGACGAAAGGGCTTAGGCTGTGGTTCTGGCCTTGTCCTTCTGAGCGGAAGAGACCCGTCCAAGGTAGCATTGGACCTCTCGATCCTCTGCAGGTGACCTTCCACCCCAGGGCCGAGAGGTCAGTCCCAAAAGGGAACATCCGCCAACTTGTGCTGGGTATCCGAGTAAAGGTGGATATCCTCAGCCAAGCCCACCGGACGATAGCCACTGCAGCCGCCATCAATCTGGCACATGAGGTCCCTATATCCAAAGCAGTCTGGAGCTGCTGTTTGGCCACTGGCCTGCCCTGGTCCCGCACCTGCTTAACCGTAGTCTGCAGATCGGGCGGAAGATGATGGATGACCATCCAGGGAGCCCAACAGGGCATGAGAAAATGTGCCATGAGGACGGCCTCTAACTCGGCCCGGACGTAAGGCAGAGAGAGAGGACGAGCGAGACTTTTCGGCCCATATAGTCCAATTTCTTGGACCTTGTCAGGAGGTTTGTCCACATCCTGGCGTTGCCGGGCGCGCCGAACGCTGTCGGTAACCAACCCCTCAGCAGAGGGGTGTTCCAAAACGGACAAGAACCGTAGGGACCGCATACTTCCTGGCCATCCTGGCCGGGCGCAGGGCAGGAAGCAGGGCGCCAAAGCTCCAGTGCCGGACCCACTATGGCCTCGGCCACGGAAAGCCTCCGTCGGAGAATCCCTCGGTCCAGAATCTCCGTGAGGGGATACCTGCCTGCTTTGAAGCGGGTTCGAGCCCATCCCGTGGACTCCGAGATGAGCCAAAGCAACCCTAGGAAGGACGACGGGCTATCGTCCATTGACTGACCTCCTGAAGACTCCAAGTCCAGTCGCTTGGAGAAAAAGGAGGAATCATCTTCGGACTCGGAAGAGTCCTCGAAGAGCTGCCTCTGGCCTGAGCCACCCTTCACCTGCCGAGGTCGGTCGGGAGTGAGGGTAACTGACAGCCGATGGGGTAGACCCTTAGCCGACCGAGAATCCTTGGTCGGAGCCCCAATTGGTGGCTGTGGAGGCGGAGGTTCCACCGGAATCGGTGGAGCAGCTGGTTTTGGCCGAACAACCGGCCTGGGTATAGGCTCCTCGGATAAGTCGAGGTTGTGTCGGCGCTCCGGTGACAGCCACTTAATGGCCGGGGAAGGCGACGGGGGCGGCTTACTCCCGGCCAGGAGGAGCTGTTGCAACATAAGGTCCTCGTACCGTCGGCGTAATTCACGCCGGAGCCTCCCTCGTCCGAGGAGGAGGGGCGAGACGGCGGCGCCGCACTTACCGCTGGTGCGAGGCCGAGACCGCCTATGGCGGTGGGATCGGCTGGACCGCGAAGAGGTCCGAGACCGAGAGTCCCGGAATTTCCGAGGTCGGTGCGGGGAGGTGTCGGCCGGAACCGGCACTCCCTTCGGCTCGGATGGTCCATCCGAGGGCTCCGGAACCGGAGGCACAGGCGAGCCCACTGGATCCTCAACTCCTCCCGGGGGAACCGGGGAGAGGGGAATCTCGGCTGCTAAAGGCGACAGCCGTCAATGGGTCGAGAAAATCTCGACTTCATCGGTGGGAGTCTCGGTCAACTGACCTGGCCAGGGACACCCGTGAGGTCAGTGGCGAAGCTGAGCGGTCGACCGAAGCCGACGGTCGACGGCCCGGGGAGAGGGACCTTTCCGCTCCCAAGAGCGTCGACGGAGGGACTTACCCCTGTCCCTCTTTTTGGACCGAGAATAAGGTCCAGCAGACGCAGGCCCTTCTCCTTTAGTGGAGAGGGACAGACAAAGCTCCTTAAAAGAAGCCGTGTAGGAAGAACCCAGAGAGAGCGGGATAAATGCCGCGGCCGAGGAAGATACGGCCCGCGCCGCCTCCTCTTCGAGGGCGACCATCCGCTCGAGCTGATCCGCCGAGCCCGCCGCCGCGGACACCGCCAACCGGGCCTCCTTGGACTTCACCGGAGGGAAACGCTTCTCGGGACGGCCCAGTTGCAATCGGGCAGCACGGTCTTCGAGGACGTAGGCCGAGAAAGATGAGCACAGGTCGCAAGCCTGCGGGTCGTGCTCAAGGCCTAAGCAGTAGACACACGTGGAGTGTGGATCCGTCCGAGACATCTTCTGCCCGCATGGGCATCTCCGAAATCCGGGAGTCGATTTGTCCATCGCAGCCGCGAGGGATAGAAGACTGAAGTCTTTTTCAAAATTTATTTTAAATCCGAAAACGGAGAAATAGGAACCAGTCTCAAACGCAGAGCGTTAAGGAGGGAACCTGAGCTTCCAAGCGGTAAGGAATGGCGTCATGGGGCGGAGCCGAGAGTTATACCACCCGGGTGGGTGGGAGGAGCAAGCTTGAAGACCTTCCGGCAAGATTTAAAGCGGCAAGGATACCTGCCAATGAGTGTGGATGAACAACATATCCATGTCCCTAGAAATCATGGTTACAACTTCAGAAATTTTGTATGATGCCAGTTAATTTGGTTAAGTTTTTATCACATAATGTCAATGGTCTCTATGACCCCATTAAAAGGGCCCGCCTCATGCAACATCTTAAGAGGCAGGGGGTAAACCTTAATTTTCTCCAGGAAACTCACCTCTCGGATGCGGAGCACCTCAAGTTAGACTGGAGAGGCAGATACAAGGTGACTGCTTCTTTGCACCAGAGGGGTAGAAAAAGAGGTGCGGCTATTCTGATTCCCCACACTACTCCCCTAGAAATTTTACAGACACATATTGATGCTCAAGGGAAGTATGTGATTATTAAGAGCCTTTTGTATAGTCAGAGGGTCACTTTGGCCAGTGTCTACTTCCCCCCAGACAAAATTCCCTACTTTCCGGGGATTTATTACAACCTTGTTAGATCTTCTCCAGGGTCAACTGATCCTTGGGGGAGACCTTAATCTAACCTTGCTGCCCCATGTGGACTGTTCCAATCCAGAGAGACATCGGAACTCATCTACTGCTTAACAGTTTAGAAATACCATGGACCACTTGGGGTTGACAGACGTGTGGAGGTGCCAATTTCCTTCTTCCCCTGGCTACACTTACTATTCTCCCAGATTTAAGTCTTATTTTAGATTGGATTATTTTATTACGACGTGAAAATTTGACATCGGTCCAAGATATATCAATAGGCCCAAAGGTCCTCTCAGCCCACCATCCCTTAATGTTGAAGGAGGATATGGGTAGGGAAAACAAACAAACCCTTTGGAGATTGAACTCCTTGACCCTAGCTGATAAGGGATTTCAGGACAAAATCAGATCTAGACTCCCCCTTTTCTTTTCAGAAAATGCCTCACTGGGTATTCCTTAGGCTATCCAATGGGATGTGATGAAGGCAACTATCAGAAGGGAAATATTAGCCTATTCCACCAAAAAATATAATGAAAGAGAGGCTGAATACCGTGGACTCTCTGAGTGGCTTTTGAATTATCAGATGTTGTTTAGAGAGGGTGATACAGAGGTGCAAAGGCTGATCAAAGAATCAAAGGCCGCATTGCAAAAAATTATAGATAATAAGGTCCAACAGTCTTTATTTTATCTTCGACAGTCAATGAGAGCGGGCCAAGAGGGACCAGGAAGTTGGCTCAGAGGCTCAGGTCATACAGACGCACTGCCACTATTTTGAAACTTAAAAACGTAACTACAGGGAAGGTTCGTCACTCAAACGAACATATACTCCAGGCATTTTCATCCTACTATGCCAAATTATATTCAGTGGAGGAACCTTTAAACCCCCCTGACCCCTCACAATTTCTAAATCAAGCTACTCTCCCAAAATTGTCACTCTCCCAAATCAGTGATTTAAAAGCCCCCCTCTCCCAGGCTGAGATAATTCAACAATTAAAAATCTTAATACGGGTCGTTGCCCGGGATCAGATGGTTACACATCAGAATAGTATAAGATGTTTATTAAGGAAATTACCCCCAAAATTCATGCTTTATTTACTGAAGTCCTTCAGGGTGGCGCCCCTCCTCCATCCTAGGAATTCGCAACAATTGCCCCAATACCCAAGCCCCAGAAGGACCTCTCGAATCCTAGATCTTATCCACCCATCTCCATATTAAATGTGGACTATAAAATCTACACGCTCATTTTGGCCTCCAGATTGGAATCTATTATTCCACAAATTATGCACTCTGACCAGTCAGAATTTATCAAAAACAGGAGTACTATGGATAATATTCGCTGAACAGTAGTTCTCCAAGAAAATATCTGTACCAGGAAAATCCCATCTGTATTTATTAGCCTTGATGCCGAGAAGGCTTTTGACCATGTTTCATGGTCCTTTTTGTGGGACACCCTAGGGGCATTTCACTTCCCCTCCTCAGTTATCACAAGTTTAATTAATATTTATAGGTCTCCAAGGACTTATATATGAGCCAATGGGACTCTATCCTCTTCGTTCCATTTGAGTAGGGGTACGCGGCAGGGTTGCCCCCTATCTCTTTGCAATATACCTTGAGGCCCTGGCCTCTGTCTTGAGATCTTCATCCCGGAAAGAGGGCATACCCATAGGTCAGCAGGAATACAAAATTAATATGTTTGCTGATGATATATTACTAACATTATTGTCCCCTAATACGTCTATTCCTTCAGTCTGGAAAGTTTTGACCTGGTTTGAGAAAATAGCTGGATTTAAACTAAATCGGTCTAAAACGGAAATTTTGACATTCAATTTTAAACCTTCTAAGCAACTTAAGAAGGCCTTTCCCTTTAAATGGCATTCCATTAAAATTAAATACCTGGGCTTTCATATACCTAAGGACCCAGCTGTCATAGAAATGATAAATTATGAACCCATCTCATTACAAATCCAGTCGGATCTGGATAAGTGGACTTCTGGTATATTTTCTATCAGCAAATTGAAATTATTTGTATAAATATTCTTCCTCGTCTCCTGCACTTGATCCAAAATGTCCCCTTCTTTCCCTCGACTTTTTACCTTAAATCATGGAATAGAATGATAGCAGGTTTTATATGGGGTAAGGGACGCCCAAGAATAAGGTTATCCATCCTTAAGTTATCATTGGCCCAGGGAAGTTTTAATTTGCCAGACTTTAACCTATACGCAAGGGCAGCATTTCTAAGAATTTTGATACTGTGGCTGGCAGGATCTTAGGTCTCGCCTTGGAAAACTATCGAATTTCACTTAAATGATCTATTTGATATTAATAGAATATTATTTTCCTCTGACGAGAGATCAGTATCAGCCTCGGCCCTCACGAAGGTTGTCTCTCCGGTTTTTAGACTGTGGAGGCATATGAGAAGGTGCCAACCAATTCATACCATTTATGAGTACTGCAAATTAATTTCCCAGGATGAAACTTTTGCCCCTATTCATATGGATAACGCCTTTTCCACTTGGAGACAGATGGGATTATCCCATGTCTTCTAGTTTCTTTCTCCCCCAAGGGATTCTTCCCTTTGAAAAACTACAATCTCAACATAGCCTTTGGGACTCAGATTAATTTAGATACTTCCAAGTCCGTAACCATATACTGCGAAACAGAGGCCTTCAGGTTAAAATGCCCTCCCCCTTCCTGATTTATTAAAAGTATTTATTGAAGCTATCAGAGGAAATTTTGGGACTCACTTTAGAGGACAACTTTACAGGGGGTTGAGGAGTGAGCAGTTAGAATCCACGGCTTCAATCTTACAAGAATGGAATAGAGATTTGTCTCTAGAGGTTTCTCTTGAAGCTTGGCTGGGATTGGCACTACAAGCTATAAAGATTACATCATCTCCTCGTTGGAGGGAATTTGCTTGGAAGTGCCGTTCCCGATTTTTCAGGGCTCCAGCAATTCTCCTAAAGTTTCTACCAGAAAAATATGGGAGATGCTGGAGAGAGTGCGGGTGTCCTAGGGCCTCACTGGGTCATGTGTTTTGGCTTTGCCCTTTGTTGATGCCTTTTTGGCTCTCTCTCTTTCAGACAGAACGTTCTGGGATATTCAATGAGCCAGTGGAGTTAACAGCCGAACAAATTATACTAGGGATCTTTCCGGACTACACTCTCCCATGGTACAAGACACTCCTTCCAGTCGGCCTTTTGGCAGCTAAAAAAGCTGTAACTCGTAGATGGATGTCAACTCTGATTCCTACAGTCCAAGAATGGAGAATTATCATGTCCGATATATACCGTTCTGAAAGTTTCAATGCTAAAATACAAAATAAGGGTCCATGAAATGGCAGCGGTGGGTTCTTCACCAAACAACGGTGGACCCCACCTTCTGCCCATAATTCTCCCCTTATTGTGGGATGTCATACCAGAGTTTCTCACCTAGCAGGTAATGGGTTGGGGGAAGGGGTTAGAGAGGGGCCAAATTGACCTGGATTTCCTCTTATACTCCACCTATATTATGAGGGGAAGGAAATCACAAATACACTCCTTTATACATTGGTGATTGTTTGGATACCTTTTATAACTACAGGATTAATCCCCTTTCCTTGACATTATTAATTGGGGTGCAACATGGAGACGGACTACTTATTATATATCACTACCTGGTGTACTGATCTCACAGGACAAAGTTTTTTACCCTCACAGATTAATGATTCTGCTGCAAAAATAATGCTACCATTGTAAACATTTATAAATTAACTGTAACCCTTTTCTTACTTGCAACGTGTGTAACGAAAACTTTTAATAAAAAACTTAAAAAAAAAAAAAGACCGTGTAGTCTATTTTCACCTGAGCTAGAATGCTCAGTGAAGACGACACGTAGGGTAATGGACTGGTTCAAATGGAAATCAGAGACCACTTTAGGAGAAATTTCCTGTTTGTACATAGGACCACTTTGTGCCTGTGGAATAAAATGTAGTCCTGTTCAATGCAAACAGCCTGAAGCTCACTGATCCTTCTGGCAGAAGTCATTGCCACTAGAAAACGGTTTTCCATGTGACATACTTCAAATGAGTGGAAGACATGGGCTCAAAGGAGGACCCATGATCATGGCTACACACACATTTAGGTTCCAGGCTGGCACTGGTTCCTGTGGGGTGCAAGTGGGCTAGACCATTAAAGAACCTCTTGAAAATAGGGCATGATACCATAGAAATATTCCGTCCAGCTGAGATATAAGCAGATGCTGTAGCTAGATGGACCTTTAAAGTAGTGGGCTGCAGGCCCAGTTAGTGCAAATGTGTAGGGTAGTCCAGCACAGCTGGAACCCCTGCCTTTTCTGGCACCACATCCTTGGTGCAACATCAAATGGAAAACATTTTCCAAATTGAGGTATAGGTTTTCTTAGTGGAAGACTTCCTGTACCCTCTTAAATTGTATGTCCAGAACACTTTCAGAGAGATGCAAGCCTGCATACTCTAGGTTCTCAAGAGCCATGCCTTGAGCCTGAGGGATCTGAGGTTCGGGTACAGGACCCTCCCTTGATTGGAGGTTAACAGACTGTGCCTCCAAGGAAGGTGTATTAATTCGGCCACATATATGGAGAGCAGCAGAGAGTACCATGGCTGCCTGGCCCAGGGCCAGGGACCCTGGTTTTCCATTTTTACCGGTAACACCGGTAACAATCATGGAATCCTGCTTGGTTTGCGGATTTTGAATTCTTGTACCGGTGCCTCACGGAAATTGCATGTCACTGCACAGAATCTATGATTTCAACATCTTTTTAAATTTTTTTTAATTTCTCTGTGTCCCCTTCTCACAGCATCAGTCTCCACTTTTCAGAGATCCCTAGGCTGGGTATCCCTAGCTTCACCCCCAGGTAATGCTCAGGAGCTCTTGTGGGCCTGCCCCTATCCTGCTTGGATTATACCCCCAGGTGGGAAGGAAGGGGATCCCAGATCACCCTTCCACACTCCCTTAGTGTGTGTTGGGCAGCTCAGTGAGTCCCTCATGGAGCCTGGTTATGAAGTTTGGGGCACCTGGGTCCCTTCTGCCAGTGGCCGATGTGGGGTGATTGTTCCTGGTTTTCTGGTCTGTCTCTGAGGGCACCGCACTAGAGGAGATCCAGGAGGTAGGTCACATAGAGACATGCCACTGCTCCAGATCCTGGCTAGCCCCTCCCTCCTGATCACTCTGCAGCACTCATTGCACCACCACCCATGGTCACACAGGTGGTGGTAAAGCAGCAGGACCTACAGCCACCCTCCCCGGAGAAGGAGAGCAGTCCCCCAGGTGCTCTATCCTACTCCCCTGGCCAGACCTCCAGCAACCCGAGTTCGCTTCTGACCCTGGGTCGCTGGCATTGCAAGTAATAGTGCTACTGCAGCACCAGCTGGCTGACCCAGATTTCAGCATCTTAAAATGAATGCTGCTGTGCTTTGCATTCTTTCTGCTTTGCTGCATATAGAGTCAGTAAAGAAATAACCCGCACTGCTTTGTTGTAATCAGCCATTCAGTTTAAGCACCCATGCCTAGTGGTTAGAATAACAAAGAGTTATTGAACTGGGTACATCCAGCAGACTTGGGTTTGATTCCCACAACCTCCACTTGCATGCTGTGTGACTCCAAGCAAGTCACTTAACCTCCCCAGTGCAGTTACTCCTGAAAACAGACAGTTCTGCCTAGTGGGCCTTACCTGTTTTACAAAAATATAAAAATACCAATACATGTTTACTACATCATAGAATAGTAGTCAGGGTACCATATAATTTACCTGAGTTTTACTTGGGCTGCAATAATTTTGTATAGGTAAAGATAAATGTTCAGATACATTTTATGTGTTTTATAAGCTTGTTTTTAAATTTTAGTCAGGTTTTTATTGTATTCTTTGCATATAAGCATCTAGGTTGTAGATTGCTAAATGCAGGATCGCTGTTACCAACTAGCTTATTCAAGTTTATAATCAGTAGAGCCATCCAAAACCTCAGTTGTTTGAATGAAAACTAGTCTGAATGAAAGTATGTTCACAAAGAAGAAACTGCCTTACTACTTATGAAAAGATTTCACAGTTAGCACCCCATTTAGGTGAACTGGATCATTTGCACCTTTCCTCCCACCGCTGTTTCAGTCTCTGTGAGAACAAAAGTTTTCTGATAGACTGCTTCAACAAAAGCAAATGTTAAGTATTTAAGTGTACTTATGTTTGGCCAGTAGATTTTGAAAGCACAGTCAATGACATACAGAAGGTAAGACCCCAGGGCTGTATGATGCTGGTGCAGAGTGGTGCTCAATTCACATCTGAACAAAGACATGAAAACTGGGAGACACCCTTTTCATGGACACCAAGTAAAAGAAAAACATCCACATGTCTGGGAGATGCATGAATCCATTTGAAGGTCCTCCAATAATCACTTGTGGATTTTTTAGGTGAAGACACTTTATTTCAAAGAAGCAAATACAAGCAGTTTTTTTTTGCTCCTCCTACTCCCTGGCCAGCACTCCTTCAGGCCTGCCAAGGCCCCACCACCACTGCTGAGTCCTGACCATCATCCACTGACCCTACTGCTGTGCTACCAGGTAACCCACAGTAACCCTTCAGGGGGTGCCCTACCCCTGTGGGAGGCTACCAGGGAGGAGAATTGCCCCAAAGAGCTTCCTGTGTATAATGGGCATGGCAGGGTCAGAACGGACACGGTCTGGGGCTTTCAGCTTATGGAGGGACGAACGGCTGTCCTTTGGTTGGTCAGTGAGTGTTTCCCATTTTCTTGGGAGCGTAACAGGCCACATGATGTCAAGGCAAGCTGATGTCGGTCACGCCCGGCCCTGCAGTAGGGCTGACATGCTGTCGTGCCTCTGGCCTCCACCAGGGGCCAGCAAATGCTGAGTTGTGAACCCACCCTCCCTCCCAGGAGAAGGTGAATGGTCATTGGACACTCAAGCCTTCACCCAGCAGCTGGCCCTCAAACATCCAAGTCTGTTCCCTAACCATGGTCAGTGGTGTCACAGGCAGAAATCCAATTCAGGCAGTACAATTATAGATGGGAAAAAAACAAAGGTAGTCCACCTTAGCGGTGATGGTTCAGATTAATTCACATCTGAGTTCCAACGAGCAAAGAGACAAAGTCATTTGTAACTTGTGCATGTGGGGTGTGGGTGTTGAAGAAAGGGGATCATAGTGCTGTCATTACTGCCATCACCCCAGAGGGATGTGGACTACATTGTTACTACTGCCATCACAATCAAGGGGTGGGGCTGTAATGCTTGTGCCATCACCACTGGTGGATGGGGAATGTAGTACTGCTGCCGTCCTACCTGAGGGATGGGGCCATAGTGCTGATACTGCCATCACACCTGAGGAATGGTGAATGTAGTACTGCTGCCATCACACCTACGGATGACGCCACAGTGCTGCTGCTTCTGTCACACCTGAGGGAGGGAGGTCGTGGTGCTGTTGCTTGCTGCCATCACACCAGAGGGATGGGGGCCACAGTGCTGTTGGTGCTGCCATCGCACCTTAGGGATGAGACACGTAATGCTGCTTCCATCACACCTTAGGGACGGAGCTGTAGTGTTGTTGTTGCCATCACATCTTGTACCTAAAATAACTTTAAATTGGTACAAGGATGGAAGGATGTAATAGTGGAGGTCAAAACTGCCAAAATGCATGTTAGCAGAGTTAAAATTGCTAAATAAAAGTACACAAAACCAAACACCGGTAAAACTGGATTTTGGCTTAGTAGACACCGGTGACAATAACGTTTTTTACAATGTGCAAAATGGAATATGCCCTTTCTCAATCCCGGTAAACCAGTGTCCCTGCCCAGGGCGAGTCTGGTGCTATCAACATCAGTGATGATGACTGAGACCGGAGCTTGAGCAGCACTCTGTACACCAGAGGGAAGGGACAGAAAGCATACAGGTGCCTTCCTGACGAACCCAGAGCCAGAGCATCCAGGGAAATTGTTACTGAAGCTGAGGGTCTGCAACAATATTGTGGCAGGTGGTGGTTTTCGTGGGATGCAAAGAGATTATCTCTGGGGTACGCCACCTTCTGAAAAATCACTCCCACCATCTGTCTCTTCAGAGCCCATTCGTGATGGGCCTGGTTGACACGACTCAGAGCATCTGCTAGGGTATTGTCCTTGCCTGGCAGATGAATGGCCTGAAGGGAAACTCCTAGAGAGTAGGCCAGGCTCCATATTTTCTTAGCTTCTATGCAGAGAGGGTTTGACCTTGTCCTTACCTGCTTGTTTATGTAATACATTGTGGTGGCATTGTCTGTTCTGACCTGTACCATCCTTCCTTGCACTAGTGGTGTGAAGGCCTTTATTGCCAACAACACAGCTCTGAGCTCCAACAGATTTATATGCTGGAGTGACTCTGCACTGGACCATGTGCCATGAGGTGGTGTGATCCCTAGATGGACACCCCACCTGGTAATGATGCATCTGTTGTGAAACCACTGATGCGGACTTTGCTGAAAAGGAACCCCTTTCCTTAGGTTGGTTTCCTTTACCACCACTGAAGGGCCTGAAGTAACGCTTTGTTACTGGAATCAGCTTTGTGGGGATCTCTCCTTTGACACCAGTGTGCTCTGAGGTGGAACTGAATGTCTCATCTGGAACCTGGACCCCAGGACTGTGCCTGTGACTGCTGCCATGCGGCCCAACTGCTGTAGAAGCTGTCTTGCAGTTTTTGGTCTGCTTGCTGGGAGAAGGACTGACATTTTGAGATTTATCAGAAAAGTACAGTTACGTAAGAACTTGCCGTAACAGTACATCTTCGAGAACAGCTATTGCAGCAGGTTACAGCACCAGGACTGAAGCCATCAGGCAGCAGGACCCCAAGAAAAACTTCTAGCTAGCTACATACAGTGGGGAACTGCCCCTGACATCGGCCCCGGCGTCACATACATCATAAAAGGGGCGGTCCCCCACCATCCCTCAGTTCTCCCGCCGGAGATCCCCAGCATAATGATGCGATTCTGATAGAGAGACAGAGGATACGCTTCCAGAGTAAGACCAACAGAAATTATCTTAATTGCCAAGATGACTGACCTCCTGAGGGGAAGGTGGGTGGGAAAGTACCTGCTGCAAGAGCTGTTCTCGAAGATATACAGGTTACTCACCTGTAACAGGAGTTCTAGGAATGGTATATGTTGTTCATCCACACTTACTGGCAGGTTCCTTGCCGCTTTAAATCTTGCCGAAGGTCTTCAAGCTGCTCTCCACCTCCCACCCACCGGGTGATAAAACTCTAGCTCCGCCCCATGACACCAGATCTAGCCTGCTGGAAAATGAGTTCTTGTCGAAGCCGGGGAGATCGGGTGGGTTGTGTGGATGAACAACATATACCATTCCTAGAACTCCTGTTACAGGTGAGTAACCTGTATTTCTAGGGACATGGATATGTTGTTCAATCCACACTTACTGGCAGACTCCTAGTAGTTCTCCGGGAGGAGGGAGGCAAGGCGCACACCCCTTACTTGGAAAATAAGGACTGGAGAACCGAGGTCCCAAAACCAGCATCCCGGCGTGACTCAAGGTCAATGTGGTAATGGGTGATGAAGGTGTGTGCCGACTTCCAGGTAGCAGCCCTGCAGATTTCCTGGATAGGTGCGTCCCTGGAAGCAGCCACCGATGCAGAGGTATGGCGGGTAGAATGAGCTCTTATCCCTTTGGGAGGCTCCATGCCTGCCAACCGGTAGCAGATATCTATCCAGGAGGTGACCCACCTGCCTATCGTCCACTTGGCTGCAGGTCTGCCAGGTGCAGCTTCAGCATAGCTGACAAACAGCTGGCGAACCTCTCCCCGAACTTCAGCCAACCGCTCCTTAGAATAAGAGAGCGCAATTCTAGGGTCCAGAGTATACAGCCTATATTCGGCCTCCCAGGTGTGATTGGGGTAGAACACCGGCAGATTCAACACCTGGTTAAGGTGAAACTCCGACACCACCTTCGGAAGGAATTTCGGGTGGGGGCGAAGGACAACCTTGTCCCAGTGGAAGACCAGATAGGGAGACTCGATGGAAAGCACCTGGAGCTCTCCCATTCTTCTGGCTGACGTGATAGCCACCAAGAAGGTGGTCTTCCACGACAGGTGAGAGATGTCACACCTGTGTATCCGTTCGAATGGCTTGCCCATGAGCTTAGCCAATACTAGCAGTAGATCCCACGGAGGTGGAGGTTCTCGCACAGGAGGGGATATGTGATCAAGGCCTTTGAAAAACCACCCAACCACCTTCTCCTGCACCACAGACTGCTTGCCGGCCTGTGCCCGGTAAGCAGAGATGGCTGCCAGGTGCACCTTAAGGGTTGTCAACCAAAGCCCTGGCTGAGAAAGGGACCACTGGTAGTCCAGGATGCTAGCCAAGGAACAGGAAGAAGGGTCCAACCCCTTGTCCTAACACCAAATGGAGAATCTTTTCCATTTGAAGGCATAGCATTTTCTGGTCGACACCTTACGGGATACCACAACAACGCTGAGGAACTCGTCGGAAAAACCCAGAGGCATGGAACTCTAGCCGCTCAGAAACCAGGCCGTCAGGTGAAGGGATTGAAGGTCCGGGTGGAGAACCTTCCCCTGGTTGACTGACATCAGGTCCGGGCGGACTGGAAGAAAAAATTACTCACCTTAGTAATGTTGTTTCTTCTAACGGAGTCTTGCTATATTATGACAGTAGCAGTTTGTCCCACCACTAGAACTGCTCCGGAGGTGAAATGGTTAATACCATTCCAGAATGGAACTTTGAGCACGAGCTCTAGAAGCAGCTCTGTCTGTGATATTTCAAACTGAACTGTCAGATCTTTATGAGCAAAACTCACTAAGGTCTGTGTGGAAGCTGTAACCTACACTAGCCAAATGGCTACCTAAATATTAACAATCATTGCTGGTCCCAACACCCAAGACTCAAGTCAGGGGACCAGAACTACCAATACAATTCTAACAACAAGAGAATAAAACAACAGGAGAATAAAACAACAGGATAATAAAACACCCCCCCAAAACCCCCAAAAAGGGGGAGAAACGCTAAAAGGGCATAAAAATAGTGCCCACACTAAATTGCCCGCACCCCACCCAAGTAGAGGTTCTGAGAGGGGCAGGCTGGGGGGGAAGTCATAATATAGCAAGACTCCATTAGAAGAAACAACATTACTAAGGTGAGTAATTTTTTCTTCAAACAACATGAAGTCTTGCTATATTATGACAGCAGTACTCCATGGAGGAGGACAGAACCTACTTAGGGAATAGGCTCTGAAGAACAGCTGTGCCAAATCGAGCATTTCTCCTGGCCTGGACATCCAGGGAGTAATGCTTGGTGAAAGTGTGTACAGTTTTCCAAGTAGCAGCCTGGCATATCTCTAATATAGGAATGTCTCTGGCAGCAGCTAGAGACGCGGCTGTACCCCTGGTAAAATGAGCCCTCAAGCCAGAGGGGGAATCTCTGCCCAGCTTCTGATAACAAAATTGGATACAAGAGACAATCCACCTGGCAACTGATCTCTTAGTGGCAGGTTTGCCTTTCCCAACTTCACCATAGGTGAGGAAAGTTGGAGGATTCAACCTGTGACCTTTGGTACGCTCTATAATAATAACTAAGAGCCCTCTTAACATCCAGGCTGTGCAACCTCCTCTCACCAGAAGAGGAGTGATCAGTGAAAAATACTGGAAGGGAGATAGATTGGTTGAGATGGAAATCTGAAACCACCTTAGGTAAAAATTTCCTGTTAGTCCTCAGGACTACCTTATCCCTGTGGAAAGAGATAAAGTCAGTTTCTACTGACAAGGCTTGCAACTCACTTATGCGTCTAGCAGAAGTGATAGCCACCAGAAATACAGGTTACTCACCTGTAACAGGAGTTCTAGGAATGGTATATGTTGTTCATCCACACTCATTGGCAGTATCCTTGCCGCTTTAAATCTTGCCGGAAGGTCTTCAAGCTTGCTCCTCCCACCCACCCGGGTGGTATAACTCTCGGCTCCGCCCCATGACGCCAGATCTGGCCCGCTGGAAGCTCAGGTTGTGCGTCGAAGCCGGGAGATCGGATGTGTGGATGAACAACATATACCATTCCTTGAACTCCTGTTACAGGTGAGTAACCTTACTTCTAGGACATGGATATGTTGTTCATCCACACTCATTGGCAGACTCTAGCAGTTCTCCGGGAGGAGGGAGGCAAGACGACACCCCATATACTTACTTGGGAAAGAGAGACTGGAGAACCGAGGCCCCAAAACCAGCATCCCGGCTGACTCAAGGTCGATGTGGTAGTGGGTAATGAAGGTGTTTGCTGACTTCCAGGTAGCAGCCCTGCAGATTTCCTGGATAGGACGCCCTGGAAGCAGCCACCGCTGCAGCAGTATGGCGGGTAGAATGAGCTCTTATCCTCTGGGAGGCTCCATGCCCGCTAACTTATAGCAGAGATCTATGCAGGAGGTTACCCACCTGCTTATCGTCCGCTTGGCTGCAGGTCTGCCAGATGCGGCTTCAGCGTAGGTGACAAACAGCTGGCTTAACCTCTCTCGACTTTCAGCCGTGGCGCCCTTATAATAAGCGAGCTCTTCTAGGATCCAGAGTATGGAGCCTATATTCGGCCTCCGAGGTGTGATTGGGGTAGAACACCGCAGAGTCAACACCTGGTTAAGGTGAATCCTACACCACCTTCGGAAGGAATTTCGGTGGGGCGCAGGACAACCTTGTCCCTGTGGAAGACCAGGTAAGAGACTCGATGGAAAGCGCCTGAGCTCTCCCATCCTTCTGGCTGACGGATAGCCACCAAGAAGGCGGTCTTCCACGACAGGTGAGAGAGAGCACACCTGTGCACAGGTTCGAATGGCTTGCCCATGAGCTTTGCCAGTACCAGCAGTAGATCCCACGGAGGTGGGGTTCCCGCACTGGAGGGAAATGTGATCAAGGCCTTGAAAGCGCCAGACCACCTTCTCCTGCGCCATCGACTGCTTCCCGCCCGCGCCGTAAGCAGAGATGGCTGCCAGGTGCACCCTTAGGGTCGCCGACCCAAGCCCTTGACTAGAAAGGGACCATAAATAGTCCAAGATGCTTGCCAAGGAACAGGAGGAAGGGTCCAAGCCTTGTTCTGACACCAAATGAAAACCTTTTCCATTTGAAGGCATAGCATTTTCTGGTCGACTCACGGGACGCCTCAACTACATTGAGGACCTCGTCCGGAAAGACCCAAAGCCTGGAACTCTAGCCGCCAGGAACCAGGCCAGGTGCAGGGATTGAAGGTCCGGATGGAACACCTTCCCTGATTGACTGAGAGCAGGTCCGGGCGAGCTGGAAGCTGCCGTGAGTCCTGGAGCTGAGACTGAGGAGATCTGGTACCAGAACTGGCGAGGCCAGTCTGGGGCTATCAGAATCACCTGCGCCTTGTCCCTCCTCGCCTTGAGAAGCACCTTGTGGATCAAGGGAAATGGGGAAAGGCGAAGAGGCCCGGGTCCATTGCCTCGAGAAGGCATCCCCTGCAGCGAGCCCTGCTGAGGGGGCGGCATGGAACAGACTCAGCTTCTGCCTCCATGGAGGCAAACAGGTCCACCTGAGGTGTGCCCCAAAGGGAGAACAGATGCTGTACTACCTCCGGCAGGAGAGACCACTCGTGGGATGCAGCCCCTATCCGCTCAGGGCATCGGCCAGGGTGTTGGAGGCTCCTGCCACGTGAATGGCTAGGAGATCCGCCTCCAGGCTGCGCGACGAGTGACCAAATGCGGAGAGCTTCCTTGCATAGAAGCATGGAGCGCGCCCCGCCTGGCGGTTTAGATCAGTACATGGTCGGGTATTGTCCGCCTGACTCGACCACTTGACCCCGGAGGAACGGAGCAAAGGCGGTGAGAGCTAGGCGGACCGCTCGGAGCTCCAGCAGGTTGATGTGGCATCGGGACTCCACGGGACCAGAGGCCATGAGCCAGTGTTCCCCAGATGGGCACCCCAACCCATCAGAGAGGCATCGGTCGACAGAGACCGTCGGCTCGGGCGGACGAGCGGGATGCCCTCCTGCAAATGATCTGGAACGGTCCACCACTGGAGAGCATTCCACATCCCTGTGTCACCGCACAAGCTGGTCCAAGGGATCGCAGTTGCCAGACCACTGGCTGGCCAGTCCCCACTGAAGGGCGATGTTCCAGCGGGCCCAACGGACCACGCTGGTACAGGCCGCCATGAGACCCAGGAGCGCAGGAAGTCCCGGGCAGGCGCAATTGCCCAACCAGAAATGATCGGGCAAAGGAGGAAAGAACCTCGGCCCTGTCCGCCGGGAGCAGCTCTGGCTCGAAGAGAGTCGAGCCTGCGCCGATGAATAAAATCACCTGCTTGGCTCGAGTTCCGACTTGGCCTCGTTGATAAGGAGGCCCAGTTGAGAAGCAGACCTGGAGGGCCAGATCTCTGGACCACTCCGCCTCCTTCCTGGAGGAGCTGCTATCAGCCAGTCGTCCAGGTAAGGGTACACCCGGACCCTCGGCGCCCGCAGGAATGCTGTCACCACTGCCATGCATTTGGTGAAGACCCTGGGAGCTGGAGACAAGCCGAAGGGCATGGCTTGGAACTCAAGAGAGATCCTTCCGCTCGAGGCGAAGGAATCTCTGGTGGAGACGGACGGATAGGGACGTGAAAAGCGCGTCCTGCAAGTCCAGAGAGCAGAACCACGCGCCGCGTTCAAGGATGGTATTATCTGAGCCAGAGTGACCATCCTGAAGGCTCGAGACCTTAGGAACTTGTTTAGGTCGTGTGGAGAGAATGGGCGCCAGCCCCCGTCCGTTCGAACCAGGAAGTACCTGGACACAAACCCTGGGTCTGAAGGAGGTCCACCCTCTCTTACCACCTCCTTCTGGAGGAGGAGAGTGATGTCGGCTCGACGAGCCGCCAGTGAGCTGGGGATCCCGAAGCCCCCGAGGCGGCGGCTCTGAAGGTGGTGCCTGCTCAATTCCAGAGGCAGGCCTCTCCCACCACCTCAAGACCCACCTGTCCGTGGTAACAGCGGACCAGGCGGAACAGAGTGCGGGCCGTCCCACGGGGGACCCAGGGGTAAGGTGGCGGGGATGGGCGACACCCCTCAGCCCGTCACTGGGCAGGCTTGGAGGAGGGACCGGCCGAGGGACCTCCTGGGCCCTCCTCCCTGCCTCCTGTTAGAGGAAGCTGGCTTGGGTTTGGGATGCCAAGGCCGAGCCTGCTGGCCCTGACGTTGCTGGGCAGGGCGCGCCGGGGGCACAGAAGGACGAAAGGGCTTAGGCTGTGGTTTGCGGCCTTTGTCCTTCTGAGCGGAAGAGACCGAGTCCAAGGTGGCATTGGACTTCTCGATCCTCTGCAGGTGACCTTCCACCCCAGGGCCGAAGAGGTCAGTCCCCAAAAAGGGAACATCCGCCAACTTGTGCTGGGTATCCGAAGTAAAGGTGGATATCCTCAGCCAAGCCACGCTGACATAGCCACTGCTGGCCGCCCACCCGATCTGGCACATGAGTCCCCTACATCCAAAGCAGTCTGGAGCTGCTGTTTGGCCACTGCCCTGCCCTGGTCCCGCACCTGCTTAACCGTAGTCTGCAGATCGGCGGAAGATGAGGGATGACCTCATCCAGGGAGCCCAACAGGGCATGAGAAAAATGTGCCATGAGGACGGCCGAACTGGCCTGACGAAGGCCGAGAGAGGACGCAGCGTAGACTTTTCGCCCGACATAGTCCAATTTCTTGGACTCCTTGTCAGGAGGTTTGTCCACATCCCTGGCGTTGCCGGCGCGCCGGAAAACGCTGTCGGTAACCAACCCCTCAGCAGAGGGGTGTTCCGAAAAACCGGACAAGGAACCGGTAGGGACCGCATACTTCCTGGCCATCCTGGCCGAAGGCGCAGGGCAGGAAGCAGGGCGCTGCCAAAGTTCCAGTGCTGGACCCACTATGGCCTCGGCCACCGGAAAGGCCTCCGTCGGAGAATCCCCTCGGTCCAGAATCTCCGTGAGGGGATACCTGGCCCGTTTGGAAGCGGGTTCGAGCTCCATCCGGTAGACTCCGAGATGAGCGAAGCAGTCCTAGGAGAGGCGACGGGCTATCGTCCATTGGCTGACCTCCTGAAGACTCCAAGTCCAGTCGCTTGGAGAAGAAGGAGGAATCATCTTCGGACTCGGAAGAGTCCTCGAAAACTGCCTCTGGCCTGAGCCACCCTTCACCTCCCGAGGTCGGTCGGGAGTGAGGGTAACTGACAGCCGATGGGGTAAACCCTTAGCCGACCGAGAATCCTTGGTCGGAGCCCCAATTGGTGGCTGTGGAGGCGGAGGTTCCACCGAATCGGTGGAGCAGCTGGTTTTGGCCGAACAACCGGCCTGGGTATAGGCTCCTCGGGCAAGTCGGGGGTTGTGTCGCGTTCGGTGACAGCCACTTAATGGCGGGGAAGGCGGTCGGCTTATTCGGCCAGGAGGAGCTGTTGCAACATAAGGTCCTCGTACCGTCCCGTAATTCACGCGAAGCCTCCCTCATCGAGGAGGAGGGGCCGAGGCAGCCAGCGCTTACCTTGATGCCGAGACCGAGACCGCCTATGGCGGTGGGAGCAGCTGGACGCGAAGAGGTCAGACCGAGACGAGAGTCCCGAATTTCGGGGTCGGTGCAGGAGGTGTCGGCCGGAACCGACACCTTCGCTCGAAGGTCCATCCGAGGGCTCCGAACCGGAGGCACAGGCGAGCCCACGGGATCCTCAACTCCTCCCGGGGGAACCGGGGAGAGGGGAATCTCGGCTGCTAAAGGCGACAGCCCGTCCAATGGGTCGAGAAAAATCTCGACTTCATCAGTGGGAGTCTCGGTCAACTGACCTGACGGGGACACCGTGAGGCCAGTGGCCGAAGCCGAGCGGTCGACCGAAGCCGACGGTCGACGGCCCGGGGAGAGGGACCTTTCCCGCTCCCAAGAGCGTCGACGGAGGGACTTACCCTTGTCCTTCTTTTTGGACCGAGAAAAAGGTCCAGCAGACGCAGGCCCTTCTCCTTTAGTGGAGAGGGACAGACAAAGCTCCTTAAAGGAAGCCGTGTAGGAAGAACCCAGAGAGAGCGGGATAAATGCCGCGGCCGAGGAAGATACGGCCCGCGCCGCCTCCTCTTCGAGGGCGACCATCCGCTCGAGCTGATCCCTGAAACCGCGCCTGACACCGCCAACCGGGCCTCCTTGGACTTCACCGGAGGGAAACGCTTCTCGGGACGGCCCAGTTGCAATCGGGCAGCACGGTCTTCGAGGACGTAGGCCGAGAAAGATGAGCACAGGTCGCAAGCCTGCGGGTCGTGCTCAAGGCCTAAGCAGTAGACACACGTGGAGTGTGGATCCGTCCGAGACATCTTCTGCCCGCATGGGCATCTCCGAAATCCGGGAGTCGATTTATCCATCGCAGCCGCGAGGGATCGAAGACTGAAGTCTTTTTGCAAAATATTATTTTTAAATCCGCAAACGGAGAAATAGGAACCAGTCACAAACGCAGAGCGTTAAGGAGGGAACCTGAGCTTCCAAGCGGTAAGGAAGATCTGGCGTCATGGGCGGAGCGAGAGTTATACCACCGGGTGGGTGGAGGAGCAAGCTTGAAGACCTTCCGCAAGATTTAAAGCGGCAAGGATACTGCCAATGAGTGTGGATGAACAACATATCCATGTCCCTAGAAAACAGTTTTCCAAGTTAGATACTTAAGCTCTGCAGAAAACAGAGGTTCAAAAGGGGGTTGCATTAACTGGGCAATGCAAACATTAAGGTCCCAGGCAGGGGCCGGTTCCCGGAAGGGTGGATTAGTATGGAGTAATCCCTTAAAAAACTTGGAAAACACAGGGTGAGTGGAAAGAGGGGATGACTTTCCTGCTGAAACAAAAGCAGAGACAGCTGCCAAATGAACTCTCAGGGTAGCTGGTCTGAGACCCAAGGAATTAAGATGGACCATGTAATCTAATACAATGGGCAAATCAGCAGATTCTGGGGAAATATTTTTCCCAGCACACCAAATGGAAAACCTTTTCCATTTAGAACTATAAGTAGCCCTAGTGGAAGGCTTTCTGGAAGCCTTTAGGATTTCAAGAACACCCTGAGAGAGGTGTAAATCAGCAAACTCTAACTCCTCAAGAGCCAGGCCTTGAGGTTGAGGGATTTGAGGTCCGGATACCAAACCCTTCCCTGGGCACAAGTTAATAGGTTGTGATTCCTGGGGAGACAAAGGGGAAGATGGATTGTCAGTGACAGAAGGAGTGGGTACCAGGGCTGCCTGACCCAATCCGGGGCAATCAGAATCACCCTGCAAGGCTGGGATCTGATTTTGACTAATACTTTGAATAGGAGAGGGAAGGAGGGAAAGCATAAAGAAACTTCCCCTCCCAATCCAGGAGAAGGGCATCCAGGGGGACTGAGTCCAACACTGGAGGCCTGAAACAGAACAGAGGAAGTTGGTGATTGTCTGGGGCTGCAAAAAGATCTATCTGAGGAGTGCCCCATCTGGCTAAGACTATCCCCAGCACTTGAGGATCCAGGGACCATTCGTGATGGCCCTGGGAAATCCTGCTGAGAGCATCCGCTAGGACATTGTCCTTCCCTGGAAGGTGAACTGCTATGAGGGAAGTGTTCAGGGAATAGGCCAGAGACCACAACTTCATTGCCTCAGTGCACAAGGCCGAAGACCGAGTGCCCCCCTGTTTGTTGATGTACCACATTGTTGTGGTGTTGTCTGTTCTGACTTGCATCACCTTGTTGTGGACAGATGCAGAAAATGCTTGAAGAGCTAAAAAGACAGCTCTGAGTTCCAACAAATTGATGTGGAGCAGAGATTCCTGGGGGGACCCCACTCCCTGAGTGGAAAGGTCGCCCATGTGGGCTCCCCAACCCAGAAGGGAAGCATCTGTAGTGAGAGTCAAATTGTGAGCAGGTGGAATGAAGGGACCCCCAATCTTAAATTGTTCTGATCCTGCCACCACTGGAGGGCCTGGATCAAGGTTAGATCACTGGGACCAACTTGGAAAGGGGTCTCTTCTCTGAGACCAATAGGTTCTCAAGTGAAACTGAATGTCTCTCATCTGAAATCTGGCTCCCTGCACAACAGCTGTGGATGCAGCCATGTGCCCAGGAGCTGCAGAAAGTGTCTTGCTGGCGAGAGACCTGCAGAGTGAAGAGGAGGAGGCCAGAGCCACTAAATTCCTCACCCTTTCCAAGGGAAGAAAAGCTCTGGCTAGCTTTGTGTCCAACTCTGCCCCTATAAAGGTGAGTAGCTGGACTGGTTCCAGAACCGACTTTGGTAGATTTAGCAGAAAGCCCAGGGAGGTGAGAAGCTGCTGGGTGACTTGCAGGGGAGATTTTACCTGTTCTGGGGACTGGCCCACAATGAGCTAATCGTCTAGATAGGGAAAAACAGCAATCCTTTGCCTCCTTAAGTGAGCCACTGCTACTGCCAGACACTTTGTGAATACCCTTGGGGCAGAGGTAAGGCCGAAGGGCATTGCTCTGAACTGGTAATGACCTGAGGGTAGTTCGAATCTGAGGTACTTTCGATGGGAGGTGAGAATCTGATTGGGACGTGAAAATAGGCATCCTGAAGTCCAGGAGGCTAGCCAGTCCCCTGGCCTTAGGGAGGGTAAAATCATTGCCAGAGTTACCATTTTGAACTTTGGTTTCAAAAGATGCTTGTTCAGATATCTGAGGTCTAATATGGGCGCCATTCTCCTGTCTTTTGGGGTAAGGAAGTATCTGAATACAGACCCCTGCCCTGGTGCAGGGAGGAACCTTTCTACTGCTCTGAGAGCCAACAGGGTTGAGACCTCTGCTTCCAGAGCAAGGGTCTCTGAAGCACTTGCAGGTAGAAAAAATCTGGCTCTCAACTTGGGAAACTTTTTGAAGCTGAGAACCAGACCCTGGCTTACTACTTCCAGAACCCACTTGTCTGAGGTTAAAGAAGCCCAGTTCTGACTGAAGTAAGCCAACCTGCCCCCTACCGGTAAAGGAGAATCGGCCCTGGGCACCCCATCAGGGTGCCTGCTTAGCAGGTGCTTTAGGCTGAGGGGTGGGAGCAGGCCTGCACACCCCTCGTCTGCCTCTGCCTCTGAAGAAGCCCCTCTGAGCATAGGCGCTGGAGGCCTGAGTCTGATAAAAAGGCCTGTGAAAATGCCTACCCCTGGGGGTATGCCTCTGGGGAGTGGCTTGCTGCTCCTTAGCTTGGGCACTTTTGTAAGTAGTCCTATATTCATCCATCTTTTTCATGCAATTCTCTGTCTGCTCCCCAAACAGAGAATTTCCCACCACAGGAAAATCCATAGCCTTAGTTTGGGTATCCTGTGACAGGCTAGTACACCTGAGCCAGGCCAACCTACGAAAAGCTACAGATGTGGCCATGACCCTAGAGGCAACATCATTAACATCCACAGCAGCATGAAACTGTACCTTAGAAGCCTCAATGCCATCAGCAGCCACCTGTTCTAGTTCGCTAGCCAGCTGGCCATGGGCTTGCTTGGCTAATTCCATAACAGTATCCCATCTAGATTTCTGATACTTAGCTACATAAGCCATATAATTTGCTTGCCTGAGTCCCAGAGAGGCTGCCATATACTGTTTTTGCGCCATGGCATCAATCTTCCTGGAATCCTTGTCAGGAGGATATGAAGCCAGGGGAATATTAGCTTTATCACAGGCTGCAGCCTGAACTACTAACATGACTGCATTGCTGAGAAAGGAATTCTGTATCAGGACCTGACAATATGTACCTCCTGTCCATCTTTTTATCTACAGGAGGCACAGAATTAGAGTTTTAACATTTTTATTGTTTGCTTCCTAAAAGACTTATGCAAAGGAATAGACAATCTCCTAGACTCTGGAATATCCATCATTTCTACAAAATCAGGCTCCTCTTGCTCATCCACAGCTTCTTCCAAGGGAAGCTGGAGGGTTTCAGCAACTTTTTGTAAAACATAAAATGAGATGGGGACTCAGATAGCATAGGGAGATTCTAAAAGGTATGTCTGGGGAAATGTCGGTTCAATGGGCACACCCAGACCTTCCCAGCCACATTCATACTGTTCATAATCATCCTCCCCTCCTCTGGTTCATAAAACTCCTCAACATCATATTCCTGAACCACTGGAACGACGAACCGACCTTTTGCCAGATAGTGGCGGTTTGGACGGAACCAGATTTCAGTGAACTGGACAATTTGTATGGCTTTACTATCTCTGCAGCAGTTGGAGAAGGGTTTTGGACTCCAAACCTGCTGACTTTCTTGTTTTCTTCACTGGAACTGGTTCCTCAGAACCAGCTTTTCTTTTGGCCGAGGAAGTCTCGCCCTGGTCAGAGGGCACTCCCTCCGGTTCGGTTGGCACCGAACCGGGCTGGCCATCCAGGTCAGCGGACTTTTTGGCCTCTCGTTCCCTGAGCCTGCCCAATCTCTTTTCCAGGGTGGCTGTAGGGAAATTCTTACATATCTGGCAGTCTGACTGGAGGTGGTCAAACCCCAGACAATAGACACATGTGGTGTGTGGGTCAGCCTCGGCAAAGACTTCCCCACAGACATCACAGTGTTGAAACCCAGTGGGCCTGGTTTTTCTTTTGGGTTTCTCAGACATAATGCCAGCCTAACCAGAAAAACTTGCCCTTTAAACGGCAGTGCCAGGCAAGACACCCTTATCGGTTCCTAACCGTGTCACGGGTATTTGAAAAAAACGTAATAAAATCCGTTTTTTTTAGAACCGATAAGAACCGGGAACCGCACTCTAAAATGCTAAACTTTAAAGTTAACGAGTTTTAAACCCGCTGATCGGTTCAAAACCGAACCGATAAACTTACAAGTTCCACACAGACAAAACCTTTTAATTACTTACGATTACCACAGACAGAGCTTGAACCGAACGGTTTTGCGGTTAAAATAAAGCTATTCTCGGTTGAATCGGACCGAGAAAACACTGTTTGAACCGAGAAATGAACCGAGCAGAAGGAGAAATCTCCAGAGCGACTGTTCACTGAGGCGGAGTAAAGAATCTGACAGTTCAGTTTTAAATATCACAGACAGAGCTGCTTCTTAGAGCTCGTGCTCAAAGTTCCATTCTGGAATGGTATTAACCATTTCACCTCCGGAGCAGTTCTAGTGGTGGGACAAACTGCTACTGTCATAATATAGCAAGACTTCATGTTGTTTGAATACTAATAATAAAATTTATTTAATTAAGCGCCTTTCAGAATTTCAAAGTGCTGTACAGCAAGAATACAAAACAAACATATATTCAAATACATAAGATATAAAATCAAAACAAAACAGGATACACATTTGCCCATAAAAAAGTCTTTAGTGCTTGCTTAAAACAACCCACCGTCCTGCACTCCCAGAGCTGGCAGGGCAGAGAATTCCAGAGGGTAGGTGCCACAAATCCAAAAGCACGAGCACCAGATGACTTCAAGTTTACCCTCGGAATCTCCAGCAACCCCTCGTCAGCCGAGCGGAGCTGTCACAGAGAGGTGTAAGGCACCAGGAGCTCTTTCAAGTAATCGGGACCCAGACCGTGAAGGGCTTTGTAGGTCAGAAGGCCTAACTTCAAGGTGATCCGCCACTGTATTGGCAGCCAGTGCAGAGCGTGCAGCACCGGGGTGATGTGAGATCTTCATGATGCCCCAGTCAACAAACATGCTGCTGCGTTCTGCACTAGCTGCAAGCAGCAGATATCAACCCCAGGAAGCCCTAGGTAAAGGGAGTTACAGTAATCAAGGCGCGATGTCACAAAAGCATGGACTAAAACAGGCAGATCATTGGGTGGAACAAGGTACCTAATCCTGGCAATGTTCCTAAGATGGAAGAAGGCCAGCTTGACGACTGCTGATACCTCATGTCGAAGAGTCAAGCAAACATCAAGCTCCACTCCCAGGTTACGTACCTGTTCGGAGGAGAGAATCTAGTCCTCCGAAGCCGGCTCGGGAGCTGGGAGCTGAGGCTGAGATCAGGATACCAGAACTGGCGGGGCCAGTCTGGGGCTACCAGAATCACCTGCACCTTGTCCCTCCTCGCCTTGAGAAGCACCTTGTGGATCAAGGGAAATGGGGAAAGGCGTAGAAGAGGCCCGGGGTCCACGGCCTCGGGAAGGCATCCCCCTGCAGTGAGCCCTGCTGAGGGGGGAGGGCATGAAACAGCCTCAGCTTCGCATTCTCCCTGGAGGCAAACAGGTCCACCTGAGGTGTGCCCCAGTGGGAGAACAGATCGTGTACTACCTCCGGCAGGACAGACCATTCGTGAGATGCAGCACCTATCCGGCTTACGGCATCGGCCAGAGTGTTGGAGGCTCCTGCCACATGGATGGCTAGGGGATCCGCCTCCAGTCTGCTCACGAGAGACCAAATGCGGAGAGCTTCCTTGCACAGAGGCAAGGAGCGCGTCCCGCCCTGGCAGTTTAGGTAGTACATGGTCGGGGTATTATCTGTCCGGACCTGGACCACTTGACCCCGTACAAACGGAGCGAAGGCGGTGAGGGCTAGTCGGACCGCTCGAAGCTCCAGCAGGTTGATGTGGCATCGAGACTCCTGAGGGGACCAGAAGCCATGTGCTCTGAGCTCCCCCAGATGGGCACCCCAACCCATCAGAGAGGCGTCGGTGGTTAGAGTGACCGTCAGCTCTGGGCGGACAAACGGGATACCCTCCTGCAGATGAGCCGGAATGATCCGCCACTGGACAGCGTTCAACATCTCCTGGGTCACTATCACTGGCTGGTCCAGAGGACCAGAGCGCTGTGACCACTGGTGGGCCAGCCCCCATTGAAGGGGACGCACGTGCCAGCGGGCCCAATGGACCACGCTGGTGCAGGCCGCCATGAGGCCCAGGAGGCACAGGAAGTCCTGGGCAGGGCGCAATTGCCCAACCAGAAATGATTGGGCAAAGGAGGATAGAACCTCGGCCCTGTCCGCCAGGAGCCATGTTCAGGCTCGAAGAGAGTCGAGCTCTGCCCCGATAAAATGAATCACCTGCGTTGGTATGAGTTCCGATTTGGCCTCGTTGATGAGAAGGCCAATCTGAGAGCAGACCTGGAAGGCCAGATCCCTGGACGACTCCACCTCCAGTCTGGAGGGGGCTGCAATCAGCCAGTCGTCCAGGTAAGGGTACACCCGGACCCTTCGGCACCGCAGGAATGCGGTCACCACTGCCATGCATTTGGTGAAGACCCTGGGAGTTGGAGAGAGGCCGAAGGGCATGGCCGGAACTCATAAAGGGACCCCTCCGCCCTGAAGCAGAGGAATCGCTGGTGGGACGGACGGATTAGGACGTGAAAGAACGCGCCCTGGAGATCCAGAGAACTGAACCACACCCTCGTTCCAAGGATGGAATGATCTGAGCCAGAGTGACCATCCTGAAGGTTCGAGACCTTAGGAACTTGTTCAGGTTGTGTAGGTCTAGAATGGGGCGCCAGCTCCCCATCCGTTTTGGGACCAGGAAATACCTGATCACAAACCCAGGGTCTGATGGAGGATCCGCCACCTCCCAGATCACTTCCTTCTGGAGGAGCAGGGCAATGTCGGCTCAACGAGCCGACAGAGAGGCTGCGGACCCTGTAGCCCCCTGTGGGGCGACAGCTCGAAAGGGTGGGGCCTGCTCGAATTCCAGAGGCAGACCCTTTCCTACCACTTCCAGTACCCAGCCGTCCATGGTGATATCGGACCAGGTGGAAAGGAAGTGATGGAGTCGTTCCCCCAACAGGGGGAACCCAATGAGGAGTGGCGAGGTTGGAGGCGACACCCCTCAACCCGTCACTGGGCAGGCTTGGAGGAAGGACCGGCAGAGGGGCCTCCTGGACCTTTCCCTCCTGGCTTCCTGCTGGAGGAAGCTGCAGGCTTGGCTTTGGGGTGCCAAGTGCGAGCCTGCTGGCCCTGATGCTGGTGCTGCTGGGCCGGACGTGCCACAGGGGCAGAAGGCCGAAAGGGCTTACGCTGCTGCTGGCAGCCTTTGTCCTTCTGGGCAGACGTGACCAAGTCCAAGGTGGCATTGGACTTCTTGATCCTCTGCAGATGACCCTCCACCCCGAGACCGAACAAGTCGGTACCCAGAAAGGGAACGTCTGCCAGCTTATGCTGGGTATCCGCCATGAAAGTGGAGATCCGCAGCCAAGCTCTGCGGCGCATGGCCACTGCAGCCGCTACTGACCGGGCACAAGAGTCTCCAATGTCTACGGCAGTTTGGAGCTGTTGCTTAGCCACCGCCCTTCCCTGATCCCGCACCTGCTTGACCATAGTCTGAAGGTCAGTCGGGAGATGAGGAATCACCTCATCCAGGGAGCCCAAAAAGGTATGTGAAAAGTGTGCCATCAGAATGGTCGAACTGGCCTGACGAAGGCCTAAGGAGGACGCAGCATAGACTTTACGCCCAGAGTAGTCCAGTTTCTTGGACTCTTTATCGGGTGGCGTGTCCATGTCCCGAGTGTTTCTGGAGCGACGGAAAACACTATCGGTCACAAGCCCCTCCACGGAAGGGTGCTCCGAGAATCTGGAGAGTGAACCAGTGGGAATGGCATACTTTCGGGCCATCCTGGCCGAAAGTGCTGGACAAGAAGCTGGCCGCTGCCACAGCTCCAGAGCCTGGACAACAATGGCTTCGGCCACCGGAAAGGCACCTGTGGGGGAATCCCCTCGGTCCAGTAACTCCGTGAGGGGATACTTTGCCCGCTTTGAAATGGGTTCAAGCTTCATCCCAGTAGACTGAGATGAGCCGAAGCATTCCCAGGAACAAGGGATGGGCTCTCGTCCACCATCTGACCCCCAGTGGACTCCAGGTCGAGGGGCCTGGAGAACAGCAAGGAATAATCATCAGACTCTGAGGAGTCTGCAAACAGCTGGCGAGGGCCTGAGCCACCCTCCACCTGCCAAAGTCGATCGGGAGTGAGGGTGACCGACAACCGATGGGGCAAACCCTGACCCGACCGAGAGTCCTTGGTTAGGGCCCCAGTTTTAGGCTGTGGAGGCGAGGGGTTCCACCACAAGGGGTGGTGCAGCTGGTTTCGGCAGAACAACTGCTGCCGGCTTCAGCTCCTCGATAACGAGGGGTTGTTTCGGCCGCTCTGGTGACAGCCACTTAATGGATGGGGAAGGCGACGGAGTCAGCTTGTTCCCGGTCAAAAGGAGCTGCTGCCACATCAGATCCTCGAAGCGCCGACACCTATCCTCCGAAGAGGATGAAGACGAGGATGAGCGGTGCCGCCGATTTCCTCGGTGCCAAGACCACCAATGTTGGCGGAATCGGCTGGACCGAAAAGAGGTCCGAGACCGAGACCTTCCGTGTTTCCGAGGGTGGGTCTGAGAGGGAGCGAGTTAAACCCACTCCTCCCTCAGTTCGGGGACCTTAACCGGGGACTCCGGCACAGGAGGAACAGGGGCAAGTCCTCGGTTTCCACCGGGGGAACCGGTGAAGAAGGGTTGTCGGCTTCTCCAGTCGACAGCCCGTCCGACGAGTCAAGAAAAATCTCGACTGCGTCAACGGGTGTTTCGGCCGGCTGACATGACGGGGACACCGTGAAGCCAGTGGCCTTAGCAACCTCGACCGAAGTCGAGTGTCAACTATCCAGGGAAGGGGACCTCTCCCGCTCCCACGAACATCGACGGTTGGACTTACCCTTGGAGTCGTCCTTCTTGGACCAAGAGGAATGTCCCAAAGGGCTCTCTCCCTTGGTGGAGAGGGAGTCACAAAGTTCCTTGAACGAAGCCGTGTAGGAAGAGCCCAAAGAAAGCGGGATAAATGCAATCATTTGTTTGAGCTGTTCAGCCGAGCCCGCCACCAGACACCGCCCAACAGGCCTCCTTCGACTTTACCGGAGGATAACGTTTCTTGGGGTGCCCAAGTTGCAATCTGGCAGGGCGATCCTCAAGAACCGTGGCCGAGAAGGACTTGCATAAGTCGCAGGCCTACGAATCGTGCTCGAGCCCAAGGCAGTAAACGCACATGGAGTGCGGATCGGTCCGGGACATCTTCTGCTCACAGGGGCACCACCGAAATCCGGGAGTTGATTTGTCCATCGCAGGCGCGAGGGGAGATAAAGACCGAAGTCTTGTAAATTTCAAAATAAGTTTCGGGTTAACCGAAGAGTTTAGATCCAGGCCTAAAACGCAGAGCGCAAAGGAGGGAACCTGAGCTTCCAAGCGGTAAGGAAGATCTGGCATCATGGGGCGGAGATGAGAGTTTTATCACCCGGGTGGGTGGGAGGAGCTAGCTTGAAGACCTTCCGGCAAGATTTAAAGCGGCAAGGAACCTGCCAGTAAGTGTGGATTGAACAACATATCCTTGTCCCTAGAACTACTGTTATGGCAAGTTCTTACGCAACTGTACTATCTTACGTCGAAAAATACAGGTTACTCACTTGTAACAGGAGTTTAGGATTAGGAGTGGTATATGTTGTTCATCCACTCTGTCTGGCGGGATCCTTGCCGCTTTAAGATGGGACGGAAAGTCTTCAAGCTGGCTACTCCCACCCAACCGGGTGGTAAAACCCTCGGCTTCGCCCCATGACGCCAGATCTAGCCTGCTAGAAGCCAGGTTGTGCCGTCAAGCCAGGAGGTCGGGTGGGTTGTGTGGATAAACAACATATACCACTCCTAGAACTCCTGTTACAGGTGAGTAACCTTTATTTCTAGGGACGTGGATATGTTGTTCAATCCACACTGTCTAGCAGACTCCTAGCAGTTCTCCGGGAGGAGGGAGGCAAGGCGCACACCCCCTACTTGGTAAATAAGGACTGGAGAACCAAGGTCCCAAGACCAGTATCCCGGCATGACTATAGGTCAATGCGGTAATGGGAAATAAAGGTGTGTGCTGACTTCCAGGTAGCAGCCCTGCAGATTTCCTGGATAGGGACGTCCCTAGAAGCAGCAGTATGGTGCGTAGAATGAGCTCTTATCCCTTTGGGTGGCTCCATGCCCGCCAACCAATAGAGATCTATGCAGGAGGTGACCCACCTGCTTATCGTCCGCTTGGCTGCAGGTCTGCCAGGTGCGGCTTCAGTGTAGGAGACAAACAACTGGCGAACTTCTCCCCGAACTTCAGCCATCCGCTCCTTATAATAAGCGAGCGCTCTTCTAGAGTCCAAAGTATGGAGCCTATATTCGGCCTCCGAGGTGTGATTGGGGTAGAACACCGGCGGAGTCAACACCTGATTCAGGTGAAACTCAGACACCACCTTCGGAAGGAATTTCGGGTTGGGGTGAAGGACAACCTTGTCCCTGTGGAAGACCAGGTAAGGAGACTCGATGGAAAGCACCTGTAACTCTCCCATCCTTCTGGCTGACGTAAAAGCCACCAAGAAGGCAGTCTTCCACGACAGGTGGGAGATATCGCACCCGTGCATCGGTTCAAATGGCTTGCCCATGAGCTTAGCCAATACCAGCAGCAGATCCCACGAAGGTGGAGGTTCTCGCACAAGAGGGGATATGTGAGAAAGGCCTTTAAAAAAGCGCCTGACCACCTTCTCCTGCGCCACAGACTGCTTGCCGGCCCACGCTCGGTAAGCAGAAATGGCTGCTAGGTGCACCTTGAGGGTCATCGACCAAAGCCCTAGCTGGGACAAGGACCACAGGTAGTCCAAAATGCTAGCCAATGGGCAAGCAGAGGGGTCCAACTCCTTGTCCTGACACTAAATGGAGAATCTCTTCCATTTAAAGGCATGGTACTTTCTGGTCAACTCCTAATGGGACACCTCAACAACGCTGAGGACCTCGTCGGAAGACCCAAGGCCTGGAACTATAGCCGCTCAGGAATCAGGTGCAGGGATTGAAGGTCCAGATGGAGAACCTTCCCTTGTCGACTGAGATCAGGTCCAGGTGGGCTGGAAGCCGTCTCGGGAGCCTGGAGCTGAGGCTGAGGAGATCAGGGTACCAGAACTGGCGAGGCCAGTCTGGGGCTACCAGAATCACCTGCGCCTTGTCCCTCTTCTCCTTGAGAAGCACCTTGTGGATCAATGGAAATGGAGTGAAGGCGTAGAAGAGGCCTGGGGTCCACGACCTAGAGAAGGCATCCCCCTGCAGCGAGCCCTGCTGGGGGGTGGAGGGGCAGGCGTGAAACAGCCTCAGCTTCACATTCTCCCTGGAGGTGAACAGGTCCACCTGAGGGGTGCCCCAATGGGAGAACAGGTCTTGAACCGCCTCCGGCAGGATAGACCACTCGTGAGATGCAGCACCTATCCGGCTGAGGGCATCGGCCAGACTGTTCGAGGCTCCTGCCACATGGAAGACTAGGAGATACGCCTCCAGGCTGATCACGAGAGATCAAATGTGGAGAGCTTCCTTGCACAAAGGCAATGAGTGCATCTTGCCCTGCCGGATGAGACAGTACATGGTCGTGGTGTCCGTCTGGACCCAAACCACCTGACCCTGTACAAATGGAGTGAAGGAGGTGAGGGCTAGTCGAACCGTTCGAAGCTCCAGCAGGTTGACGTGGCATCGAGACTCCTGAGGAGACCAGAGGCAGTGGGCACGGAGCTCCCCTAGGTGGGCACCCCAACCCATCAAAGAGGCGTCGGTCGTAACAATGACAGTCGGCTTGGGGCAGACAAACGGGATACCCTCCTTCAGATGAGCTGGGACGAGCCACCAGTGAAGGTCATCCCACATCTTCGGGGTCATGGTTACTGGCTGGTCCAAAGGACTGCAGCGCTGTGACCTCTGGTGGGCCAGCCCACACTGCAGGGGACGCAAATGCCAGGGGGCCCAACGGACCAGGCTGGTGCAGGCCACCATGAGGCCCAGAAGGTGCAGGAAGTACCGGGCAGGGCGCAACTGCCCAACCAGAAATGACTGGGCAAAGGAGGAAAGCACTTCAGCCCTGTCCGCTGGGAGCCGGGCTCTGGCTCGAAGAAAGTCAATCTCTGCCCCGATGAACTGAATCACCTGCGATGGCACAAGTTCCGATTTGGCCTCGTTGATCAGGAGGTCAATTTGACAGCAGACCTGGAGGCCAGATCTCTGCACCGCTCCACCTCCAACCTGGATGGGGCTGCTATCGGCCAGTCATACAGGTAAGGGTACACCCGGACCCCTCGGCTCCGCAGGAAAGCTGTCACCACTGCCATGCAGTTGGTGAAGACCCTGGGAGCTGGAGAAAGGCCAAACGGCATGGCCTGGAACTCGTGAAGTGATCCCTCTGCTCAGAAGTGGAGGAATCACTGAAGAGACAGACAGACTGGGACGTGAAAGAACGCATCCTGGAGATCCAGAGAGCAAAATCACATGCCTAGTTCCAAGAATGATATGATCTGAGCCAGAGTGACAATTCTGAAGCTGCGCGACCTTAGGAACTTGTTTAGGTCATGCAGATCGAGAATGGGGTGCCAACCCCCCCATCCGCTTTCGGACCAGGAAGTACCTGGACACAAATCCTGGGTTTGGAGGAGGATCCGCCACCTTGCTGATCGCCTCCCTTCGGAGGAGCAGAGCTATGTCGGCTCGATGAGCCGACAAGAGAGGCTGCGGAACCGGTAGCCCCCCAAGGGGCGACGGCTCAATAGGGAGGGGTCTGCTTGAATTCCAGAGGCAGACCCCTGTCAACCACTTCCAGCACCCAACGGTCCGTGGTGATAGCGGACCAGGCGGAAAGGAAGTGGAGGAGCTGTCCCCCCATGGGGGGGACCCAAGGGAGGAGTGACGAGGTTGGGGGCGGCACCCCTCAACCCGTCACTGGGCAGGCTTGGAGGAAGTGCCGGCCGAGGAGCCACCTGAACCTTTCCCTCCCGGCTTCCTGCTGGAGGAAGCAGCAGGCTTAGCCTTGGGAGGCCAAGCATGAGCCTGCTGGCCCTGTTGCTGGTGCTGCTGGGCCGGACGTGCCTCGGGGCGGAAGGCTTACGCTGCTGCTGGCAGCCTTTGTCCTTCTGGGCAGACGTGACCGAGTCCAAGGTGGCGTTGGACTTCTCGTTCCTCTGGAGATGGCCCTCCTACCCAGGCCCGAACAAGTCGGTGCCCAGGAAGGGAACGTCTGCCAGCTTGTGCTGGGTATCCGCCGTGAAAGTGGAGATCTGCAGTCAAGCTCTGCGGCACATGGCCACTGCGGCCGCTACTGACCGGGCACAAGAGTCTCCAATGTCCAAGGCAGTTTGGAGCTGCTTGGCCACCGCCCTTCCCTGATCCCACACCTGCTTGACTGTTGTCTGAAGGTCAGCCGGGAGATAAGGAAGCACCTCATCCAGGGAACCCATAAGGGCAGTTAAAAAAAATGGCAGTCAGCAAAGCCGAGCTAGCCTGTCGAAGACCCAGGGAGGAGGCAGCGTAAACTTTGCGCCCGGAGTAGTCCAGCTTTTTGGACTCCTTGTCTGGGGGCTTTTCTACGTCCCTAGGGTTTCCAGACCGCCGGAAGACGCTATCGGTTTCCAGCCCTTCAGCCGAGGGGTGCTCCGAAGACCGGAGAGGGAACCGGTGGGGACTGCGTACTTGCGAGTCATCCTGGCCGAAGGCACAGGACAGGATGCAGGCCGCTGCCACAACTCCAGACCTGGACCAACAATGGCCTCGACCACAGGGAAGGCCTCCATGGGGGAATCCCCTCGGTCCAGAATCTCCTTGAGGGGATATCTGGCCCGTTTTTGTACGGGTTCGAGCTGCATCCCAGTGGACTCTGAGATGAGGTGAAGAATTCCCAGGAACGAGGATGGGCTCTCGTCCACAGACAGACCCCCCCCGGAAGATTCCAGGTTGAGGGGCCTGGAATACAAGAAGTCGTCGTCAGACTCCGAGGAGTCCATGAACAGCTACCAAGCACCTGAGCCACCCTCCACTCGCTGAGGCCGATCGGGGGTGAGGGTGACCGACAACCTATGGGGCAAGCCCTGACCCGACCAAGAATCCTTGGTTGCGGGGGCAGTGGTTCCACCACAATGGGTGGAGCAGCTGGTTTCGGCTGAGCAGTCGATGCCGGAGTCGGCTCTTCGACTAAGGAGACGATGGCGAGAGGTTGCTTCGGTCGTTCTGGCGACAGCCACTTATTGGCCGGTGAAGGCAACGGAGTCGGCTTGTTGCAGACTAGTAAGAGCTGATGCCACATCATGTCCTCATAGCGCCGACGCAACTTGCGCCGGAGCCTATCCTCAAAGAGAACAATGAGGACGAGCATCGACACCGCTTTCCGTGATGCCGGAACTGAGACCGCCGATGTCGGGAGGAGCTACCCGACACAGAGAAGGACCGAGACTGTCGGGGGTCGCCGATGGTGGGTCGAAGAGGGGGCACGGGTTCAGGGTCCTTGACTGGGGACTTCGGCACAGGAGGCATGGGCAAGTCCTCGGTAACCACCGGGGGAACCGGTGAAGAAGGGCTGTCGGCTTCTCCAGTCGACAAACTGTCCAAAGGGTCGGAAAAAATCTCGACCGCATTGACGGGTGTCTCAGCTGGCTGACCTGACGGGGACACCGTGAAGCCAGCGGCATTAGCCATAACCTCGACCGAAGTTGAAAGCAGACGCTCCGGGGAACGAGATCTCTCCCGCTCCCACGAACGTCGATGGTGGGACTTACCTTTCAGTTCCTTTTTCTTCGATCTACTCATGTGAGTCCCTGAGGGCCCTTCTCCCTTAGTGGAGAGGGACTGACAAAGCTCCTTAAACGAAACAGCGTAGGAGGAGCCCAAGTAAAGCAGGATAAACGTTGACGCTGAGGGAAGCAAAAGATGCGGCCTGCACCGCCTCCTCCTCAATGGCGATTAACTGCTCCAGCTGCTCCACGGAACCCGCAGCCGCGGACACCACCCAACAGGTCTCCTTCAACTTCACTAGCGGAAACCGTTTCTCGGGGCGCCCCAGATTAAGTTGGGCAGTACGGCCTTCTAGAATCGAAGGTGCAAAAGACTTGCAGAGATCGCAGGCCTGCGGATCATGAGCAAGCCCCAGACAGTAAACGCATATGGCGTGCGGCTCGGTCCGAGACAACATCTGCTTGCAAGGGCACCGACAGAAGCCGGGAGTAGGTTCTGAATCCATCACAGCCACGAGGGAAGTAGAAGACTTAAATCTTGTAAACTTTAAAACAATTTTCGGAAAAAACGAAGGATTAGGATCCAGGCCTACAAACGCAGAGCGCTAAGGAGGGAACCTGAGCTTCCAAGCAGTAAGGAAGAAAAAATTACTCACCTTAGTAATGTTGTTTCTTCTAATGGAGTCTTGCTATATTATAGACATTAGCAGTTTGTTCCAGCTCTAGAACTGCCCCGGAGTGAAATGGTTAAAACCATTCCAAAATAGAATTTTGGCAGGAGAGCAGCTCTATCTGTGTCATTTCAAACTTGAACTGTCAGATCTTTACGAGCCAAAATCACTAAGGTCTGTGTGGAAGCTGTAACCTACACTAGCCAAATGGCTACCTAAATAACAACAACCATTGATGGTCCCAACACCCAAGACTCAAGTCAGGGGACCGGAAATACTAACACCATTCTAATAATAAGAAAATGGAACATAAGTATAATAAAACACACACACGCGTACACATACACACCCCCAAAGTCCCAAAGGGAACAAAATGCTAACAGGACATAAGTAGTGCCCACACTAAGTTGCCCCCACCCCACCAAGTAGAGGTTCTGAGAGGGGCAGGTTGGGGGGGAGATCTATAATATAGCAAGACTCCACTAGAAGAAACAACATTACTAAGGTGAGTAATTTTTTCTTCAAACAACATGAAGTCTTGCTATATTATAGACATTAGCAGAATACACAGCAGTACCTCCATGGAGGAGGCAGAACCTACTTAGGAATAGGCTCTGAAGAACAGCTGTGCAAACCGAGCATCTCCTGGCCTGGACATCCAGGGAGTAATGCTTGGTAAAAGTGTACCGTTTTCAAGTAGCAACCTGGCAAATCTCTAATAAAGGGATATCTCTGGCAGCAGCCAGAGCACGGCTATACCCTGGTAGAATGAGCCCCTCAAACCGGGAGGCTCTGCCCACATTCTGATAACAAAATTGGATACAAGAGACAATCCACCTGGCTATTGATCTCTTAGTGGAAGGTTTGCCTTTCCCAACTTCACCATAGGTAAGGAAAAGTTGGAGGGATTCGAACCTGTGACCTTTGGTACGCTCTATATAATAACTAAGAGCTCCCCTAACATCCAGGCTGTGCAACCTACTCTCACCCGAAGAGGAGTGATCAGTGAAAAATACTGGAAAGGAGATAGATTGATTAAGATGGAAATCTGAAACCACCTTAGGCAAAAACTTCCTATTAGTCTTAAGGACTACCTTATCCCTGTGGAAGAAATAAAGTCAGTCTCCACTGACAAGGCTTGCAATTCACTTATCGTCCTGGCAGAAGTGATAGCCACTAGAAAACAGTTTTCCAAGTTAGGTACTTAAGCTCTGCAGAAGACAGAGGTTCAAAAGGGGCTGCATTAACTGGGCAATGCAAACATTAGGTCCCAAGCAGGGCGGTTCCCGAAAGGAGGATTAGTATGGAGTAATCCCTTAAAAACTTGGAAAACCCAGGAAGAGAGGAAGAGGATGACTTTCCTGCTGACACAAAAGCAGACACAGCTGCCAAATGAACTCTCAGGGTAGCTGGTCTGAGACCAAGGAATTAAGATGTACCACGTAATCTAACAAAATGGGCAATTCAGCAGATTCTGGGAAAATATTTTCCCAGCACACCAAATAGAAAACCTTTCCATTTAGAACTATAAGTAGCCCTAGTGGAAGGCTTTCTGGAAGCCTTTAGGATCTCAAGAACACCCTGAGAGAGGTGTAAATCAGCAAACTCTAACTCCTCAAGAGCCAGGCCTTGAGGTTGAGGGATTGAGGTCCGGATACAAACCCTTCCCTGGGCACAAGTCAACAGATTGTGATTCCTGGGGAGGCACAGGGAAGATGGACTGTCAGAGACAGAAGGAGTGGCTACCAGGGCTGCCTGGCCCAATCAGGGCAATCAGAATCACCCTGCAAGGCTGAGATCTGATTTTGACTAGTACTTTGAATAGGAGAGGAAGGAAAGCATAGAGAACTTCCCTCCCAATCCAGAAGAAGGGCATCCAGGGAACTGAGCCCAGCACTGGAGGCCTGCAACAGAACAGAGGAAGTTTGTGATTGTCTGGGGCTGCAAAAGATCTATCTGAGGGATGCCCCACCTGGCAAAAACTATCCCCAGCACTTGAGGATCCAGGGACCATTCGTGATGGCCCTGGGAAATCCTGCTGAGGGCATCCGCTAGGACATTGTCCTTCCTGGAAGATGAACTGCTATGAGGGAAGTGTTCAGGGAATAGGCCAGAGACCACAACTTCATTGCCTCGGTGCACAAAGGCCGAAGACAGAGTGCCCCCTGTTTGTTGATGTACCACATTGTTGTGGTGTTGTCTGTTCTGACTTGTATCCTTGTGAGTGGACAGATGCAGAAAAAGCTTGAAGAGCTAAAAGACAGCTCTGAGTTCCAGCAAATTGATGTGGAGCAGAGATTCCTGGAGACAAACTCCCTGAGTGGAAAGGTCGCCCATGTGGCTCCCAACCCAGAAGGGAAGCATCTGTAGTGAGAGTCAGAAGTCGTGAGAAGAAATGAAGGGACCCACGGCTCTTAAATTGTTCTGATCCTGCCACCACTGGAAGCTAGGATCAAGGTTGAGAGTCACTGGGACCAACTTGGAAAGGGGTCTCTTCTCTGAGACCAAAAGGTTCTCAAGTGAAACTGAATGTCTCTCATCTGAAATCTGGCTCCCTGCACAACAGCTGTGGATGCAGCCATGTGCCCCAGGAGCTGCAGAAAGTGTCTTGCTGAGTCGAGAGACCTGCAGAGTGAAGGAAGAGGCCAGAGCCACTAAGTTCCTTACCCTTTCTGGGGAAGAAAGGCTCTGGCTAGCTTTGTGTCCAATTCTGCCCTATAAAGGTGAGCACCTGGACTGGTTCCAGAACCGACTTTAGTAGGTTTGAGCAAAACCCAGGGAGGTGAGAAGCTGCTGGGTGACCTGCAGGTGAGATTTTACCTGTTCTGGGAACTGGCCTACAATGAGCCAGTCGTCTAGATAGGGAAAAACAGCAATCCTCTGCCTCCTTAAGTGGGCCACTGCTAGACACTTTGTGAATACCCTTGGAGCAGAGGTAAGGCCGCAGGGCATTGCTCTGAACTGGTAATGACCTGAGGGCAGTTCGAGATCTGAGGTACTTGCGATGGGATCTTCTGATTAGGACATGAAATAGGCATCCTTGAGGTCCAGGAGGCTAGCCAGTCCCCTGGCCTTAGGGAAAGTAAAATCATTGCCAGAGTTACCATTTTGAACTTTGGTTTCAGAAGATGCTTGTTCAGATATCTGAGATCTAAAATGGCCGCCATTCTCCTGTCTTTTGGGGTAAGGAAGTATCTCGGAATACAGACCCTGCCCTGATGCAGGAGGAACCCTTTCTACTGCTCTGAGAGCTAACAGGGATGAGACCTCTGTTTCCAGAGCGAGGTCTCTGAAGCACTTGCAAGTAGAAAAGTCGGCTTCTCAACTTGGGAAACTTTTGAAGCTGAGAACCAGACCCTGGCTACTACTTCCAGAACCCACTTGTCTGAGGTTAAAGAAGCCCAATTCTGACTGAAGTAAGCCAGCCTGCCCCACTGGTACAGGAGGAATCAGCCCTGGGCACCCCATCAGGGTGCCTGTTCACGAAAGAGCTTTAGACTGGGGGGGGGGCAGGTCTGCCACCCTCGTCTGCCCCTGCCTCTGGAAGAAGCCCCCCTGAGCATAGGCAGAGGAGCCTGAGTCTGGTAGAAAGGCCTGTGAAAGGCCTACCCCTACCCCTGGGGCATGCCTTTGAGGAGTGGCTTGCAGCTCCTTAGCCTGAGCACTCTTTAAGTAGTCCTATATTCATCCATCTTCTTCATGTAATTCTCGTCTGCTCTCCAAACAGAGAATTTCCCACCACAGGAAAATCCATAGCCTTAGTCTGGGTATCCTGTGACAAAGTAGTACACCTGAGCCAGGCCAACCTACTAAAAGCTACAGATGTGGCCATGACCCTAGAGGAAACATCATTAACATCCACAGCAGCATGAAACTGAACCTTAGAGGCTTCAATGCCATCAGCAGCCACCTGTTCTAGTTCACTAGCCAGCTGGCCATGGGCCTGCTTAGGCCAATTGCATAACAGTATCCCATCTAGATTTCTGATACCTAGCTACATAAGCCATATAATTTGCTTGCCTGAGTCCCAGAGAGGCTGCCATATACTGTTTTTTGCCATGACATCAATCTTCCTGGAATCCTTGTCAGGAGGATGTGAAGCCAAGGAATATTAGCTTTATCACAGGCAGCAGCCTGAACTACCCCAACATGACTGCATTGCTGAGAAAGGAATTCTGTATCAGGGCCTGACAATGTATACCTTCTGTCCATCTTTTATCTACAGGAGGCACAGAATTAGGAGCTTTTAAAATTTTTAATTGTTTGTTTCTAAAAGACTTATGTAAAGGAATAGACAATCTCCTAGACTCTGGAATATCCATCATTTCTACAAAATCAGGCTCCTCTTGCTCATCCACAGCCTCTTCTAAAGGAAGCTGGAGGGTTTCAGCAACTTTTTTATAAAACATAAAATGAGATGGGGACTCAGACAGCATGGGGAGATTCTAAAGGTCTGTCTGGGGAGATGTCCGGTTCAATGGGCACACCCAGACCTTCCCAGCCACATTCATACTGTTCAGAATCCTCCTCCCCCTCCTCTGGTTCATAATATTCCTCAATATCATAATCCTGAACCACTGGGACCGGACGAACCGACCTTTTACCAGATAGTGGTGGTTCGGACGGACCCTGAGACACTGACTGGACAATTTGTATGGCTTTTGCTATCTCTGCAGCAGTTGGAGAAGGAATTTTGGACCCAGACCTGCTGATTTTCTTGTTTTCTTTACTGGAATTGGTTCCTCAGAACCAGCTTTTCTTTGCCGAGGAAGTCTGGCCCTGGTCAGAGGGCACTCCCTCTGGTTTGGTTGGCACCGAACGGGCTGGCCATCGGTTCAGTGGACTTTTGGCCTCTCGTCCCCTGAGCCTGCCCAATCTTTTTTCCAGGGTGGCTGCAGGGAAATTCTTACATACCTGGCAGTCTGACTGGAGGTGGTCAAACCCCAGACAATAAACACATGTGGTGTGTGGGTCAGCCTTGGCAAAGACTTCCCCACAAACATCACAGTGTTGAAACCCAGTGGGCACGTTTTTCTTTTGGGTTTCTCAGACATAATGCCAGCTAACCAAAAACTTGCCTTAACGGCAGTGCCAGGCAAGACACCCTCATCGGTTCCTAACTGTCACGGTATTGGAAAAACCGTAATAAATCTGCTTTTTAGAACCGATAAGAACCGGAACCGCACTCTAAAATAGTAACTTTTGTTTAAATGAGTTTTAAACCCACTGATCGGTTCAAAACCGAACCGATAACTCAAGTTCCACACAGACAAAACCTTCATTTACTTGAGTTACCACAGATAGAGCCTGAACGAATGGTTTGCGGTTAAATAAAACTATTCTCGGTTAAATCCAACCGAGAAAACACTTTTAAACCGAGAAATGAACCGAGCAGAAGGAGAAATCTCCGGAGCGACTGTTCACTGAGGCGGTAAAGAATCTGACAGTTCAAGTTTGAAATGACACAGATAGAGCTGCTCTGTGCCAAAATTCTATTTTGGAATGGTTTTAACCATTTCACTCCGGGGCAGTTCTAGAGCTGGAACAAACTGCTAATGTCTATAATATAGCAAGACTTCATGTTGTTTGAAGCTCTGGCATCATGGGGCAGAGCAGAGGGTTTTACCACCCGGGTGGGTGGGAGGAGCCAGCTTGAAGACTTTCCAGCCCATCTTAAAGTGGCAAGGAACCTGCCAGACAGTGTGGATTGAACAATATATCCACGTCCCTAGAAAGAGCTCTTGCAGCAGGTTACACCATTAGGACCGAGTCCCAAGCAGTGAAAGGTATTACCCCTAAATTTGGGAGGAGGATAGGAGGAGGGTAAAGGGAGACCCTCATAAAATAAGCCCCTGCAGAACTGTAAGGCCAAAGCCCGCTTTGCTCTGCACCTAGAGGCAATGTCCAGACTGTAGTATCTAATGAATGCGTGTACTGTACTCCAAGTAGCTGCTGAAACATTTTTCAGAGAAGCAAAAGAGGTTGCCGCTCCTCTGGTGGAATGGCCCTTTACTGGTCCTGGTAAGGGTTTGTTTCGCTTCAGGTAGCAGAACACAGTGCAGTTCACCAACCATTTTAGAGTGTCTGTTTAGACACCAGTACCCCTAACATCCTGTGGGCAAAGGACAAAAACAACTGGTCAGACTGTCGGTGCAGTCTGGTCCTGGCTAGGTAGAACCTTAGAATCCTGTGTACATCCAGTGTGTGTAGGAGAGCTTCTGCTCTATTGGTATACCTTGAATAGTACACTGGTATGTCTATATCCTGGTTAAGGGTTAATTTGGACACTACCTTAGGAAGAAACTTAGGATTGGTTCTTAAGGACACCCTTTCCTTGTGGAAAATCAAATCAGGCTCTTTGCACACAAATGCTTGGAGCTCGGAAATTCTCCTTGCTGAGGTAACTGCAACTAAAAATAACACCTTCCAAGAGAGAAGGCATAGCTTGCAATCTGCAGCTGGTTCAAAGGGAGGTAGTGTGAGCTGTTCTAAAACGAAGAGAAGATCCCAAGGAGGGATCAGATCTCTAATGGGTGGCTTCAAGGGGAGGATGTCACGCAACAATGTGCAGGACAAATCTAGTTGGGCCAAAGATTTATCCCTGAATGGTGCACGGTATGCCGATATGGCACAAAGATGCACCTTTACTGAAGAGTAACTCAGCCCTGCCTGCGACAAGGAAAGGAGGTATTCCAAAACTGGTTCTACTGGGCAAGATAGTGGATCTAGGTCACAGGCCGATGACCAAAGGCAGAAACGGCACCATTTCATGGCGTATGTGGCGCAAGTAGAGGGCTTCCTTGCTGCTACTAGGACGTCTGAAATATTGTCTGATACACTGTGGCGAGACATTGTTAGGTCCTTAGGAGCCAGGCGTGCAGTGCCGGTGCAAGGATCTGAGGTTTGGGTGAATTAGAGACCCGTTGTCTTGCGACAGTAAGTGCGAGCTGAAAAGAAAGTGGTGGTTCACTCACTAGCCCCTGCAGAAGAGGAAACCATATCTGTCTGAGCCAATATGGGGCCACCAGAATTATGACTGCTCTGTCGTCCTGCAGTTTGAGCAGGATCCTCTGGATCAAAGGGAATGGAGGAAAGGCACTGAGGAATCTGCCTGTCCAGGTGAGGGACAACGCGTCACCAGAAAACACCAGGCTCTGGATCTAACAAGCAGAAACTGGGCAGTTTTGCGTTGTATGGGGAGGCGAACAGATCCAAATCTGGCATTCCCCATTTTTTGAAAAGCATTTCTGCTACTGGTTTGTAGCAGCTCCAATTCATGTGCGCTGGACTAAGACCTGCTAACAGATCCTCCAGTGTGTTCTGTAATCCGGGAACATGCACTGCAGACAGTGCGATGTTGTGCTTTATTGCCCAGTACCACGTTCTCATGGCCTCTCGACAGAGTTGGTAGGAGTGAGTGCCTCCCTGCTTGTTGATGTAGAACACTACTGACATGTTGTCTCTTTGGATCAGTAAGTGTCCTAGGGTTATGTCTGTTTGCAAGGCCTGAAAGGCATAAACAACTGCCCTCATCTTGAGGAAGTTTATGTGAAGGGCTCCTTTGATCCCTGGCCATAGTCCCAGAGTCTTTTTGCTGCCCAAATGGGTGCCCCAACCTGATCCCGATGCATCTGTGGTCAGAATCAAGGAGTGGGTAGGCAACCCCTACCGAGAGGTGCTCTGGAACCATCTACCATTTCAAGACTCTGAGAATAGAGTTGGGTATCGAGACTAGCTGGTCAAAGCCATCTTGGCATTGGTCCCACTGGACCCTGAGTGTCCACTGAATGGCTCTCATGTGGTGATGTGAAAGGGGTACCCTGGCTATGGCTGCCGCCATATGCCCCAGAAGGTGCAATATGGTCCTCGCTGGGACATGACGTTGCACTCTGATGTGTCTCATCAGGACCGTAGATGCTCTGTCCTGTCTTCTGGTAGGAAGGCCCTTCCCTTGCTGGTGTCCAGCACCAAGCCAATGAACTGAAGCCTCTGGCAAGGTGTGAGGGTCGATTTGGCCAGGTTGATCGTGACACCTAGGAAGTCGAATAGTAAATAGGTGTCTCATAGAGCATGGTTTAACTCTCTCTGGGATGCTGCCGTGTGGAGCCAGTCTTCCAAATATGGGAAGACATAGTGGCCCTTTCTCCTGAGTGCCGCTGCTACCACTGCCAAGCATTTGGTGAATACCCTCAGGGCCGACGAAAGACCAAAGGGTAGGGCTTGGAATTGGTTGTGGTGACCCTGGAATTCAAACTGCAGGAAACTCCGATGATGTTTCGCGATTGGAATGTGGAGGTAGGCATCATGTATGTCCAGCGATGCGAGCCAAGCGTCTGGGTGTAGCACTGGGATCAAGCCTGGTAGGGTCACCATCCTGAAGCATTTGTATGCCACAAAGGTGTTGAGATTGCTTAGGTCTAAGATGGGACATAGGTCTCCTGTCTTCTTTGGCACCAGAAAGAAGTGGGAATAATGCCCTTTCCCTCTCTGGATCCATGGGACCTTTCCTATGGCTTTTTTGAGAAGGGAAGCCATCTCTTCTCGAATTAGTGTGGCGTGTTGGCCCAAATACTGGGAACGCAGTGGTGGTCTGGACTGTGGTTGTCCTATGAACTCAATAGAGCGCCCTCTTTGAATCGAGTTGGAGCACCCATTGATCTGACGGTGATCTGCTGCCACCCTGGCAGGTGGTTTGTGCAACAACCCCCAATCTTCTCTTCCCTTTGAACCAGAGGGGAAGGAGGGGTCTGCAGTGAGTCAGGCAGTGGGGGGCAGCCTGAAGAGTTTTTGTGTTCCTGGCACCTTGACCTCCAGTACAGCGAGGTTGGCCCTTGCGATTAAAGCTGCCTCCATGCTATTGTCCAAATCAGGGCTGTTGACCTTGTTGATCCTCTTTGCCCTTGAATCTGTTCTGTTGCCTCCGAAATGGCTTCTGTTTAGGTCTGTACATTGCCTGTACTGATCTCACCGCCTTACCGGTGTCCTGAAGTTTCATTATCTTCTCAGACGCTTTGCCGAAGAGTACTGAGCCTTTGAATGGGACGTCAAGGATACCCTTCTGGACGTCAGGTGTAAAACCCGAGACTCTTAGCCAAGAATGTCATCTAAGACAGACCCCCTGATGCCGCACTTCTGGCTGCCAAGTCTGTGGCATCATAAGCCGCTCTGAGTACCTGTGTTCCCACGTCACAGCCTGTCTGGAGGAGTTTTATTAGTTTCTCTTTCTAGTCTCCCTCTGGCATATCCTTTACCAGGTCTTGGCCTTGTTCCCACAAGGCATTTTGAAATTGCACCATGTGGGTCATGAAATTAAGTGACCTTATGGAGCAAGTTGCAGATGCATATTTTTTTCTTCTCATGGAGTCATGTTGCTCCGATTCTCGATCTTGGGGTTGTGTACTGAGATGCTGTGGTCTTTGAGACCTGTCGTGAGTGGCTGTTATGACAACAGAGTTTGCCACTGGTTGTTCTCCTAAATACGGATCCTCAAGGGGGGCCCTGTACAGGCGATCCACCTTCTTGGGGACTGTGGAAGAGGAGGAGGGGTGCTTCCAAGCAGTTTTTGTTACATCTTGGAAGGCGTTCACTAAAGGTGGGACCACCACTGGTTTGGGGACCTTTTGTCAAGTATTTCGCCATCCGGCATCATTCGGGATCCAAGTCTTCGGTGTCCCAACCCATATAGTCTTGGATATGTCGCACAATATCCATAAATGTTGGGTCATCCGAGGGAGACCTAGGCAGGTCCCTTGGGTCTGAAAAAGGGACACTAAGGGGCGATGCCAACCTGGACGATTCAGAAGATGAGGAATGAGACTCATCTGATGATGAAGAGTGATCTATGGTGTCTCTTAGGCCGGTTTGCACTAGGAGAGCGGGAAGGGGTCCGTGAGGGGGATCTCGGCCACTTCCTGTCCTTGTGAGACTTTTTGTCCTTGGACTTGCCTCTAGGTAGTGGACTGTCCTCTCTAGGGGGGTAGTCTGTCCAGGCTTTTCTCTCTTGAAAGAGGTGGGTTCTCCACTGGGGGCTCCGTGGGAACTACATCCTTCCTGATGGTTTCCCCACCAATAGGAAAACAGTTCCTTAACTTCATTTATGTTAAGGCCCGACAACTGACCCAGCGTCGGCTCCTCTCTAGATACCTGCCCGTAGCCTGTATTAGGCTTTCTGTGGCCTGACGCATCCGTCGACTGGTCTTTGGGAGGTGTCGGGTCATGTGGGAGGTTCCCTTCCTCCCTGCCTCCTGGTCGTCACTGATCTGTTCAACCCTGGCGTCGGTACCGTCGTTGTCCAAACGGCTTGGATGCTCGACATCTGGTATGGACGAGGTGACGTCCTTCTGGCAAACAAGGACTTCTGACTGGTCACTGGGACGCTTGGTGGTCGTATGCTCCGACATCCACTTCTGGTCTGAGGTCCGCTTGAGGGACGTCAGATCTGTGATCTGTTTAACGGACATTCCTATGGAACCCCTGGGGGGGGGGACTGACCTGCCATGGTCAGTGTCCCAGCACCGGTCCAGGGAGTCAGGGCCTGCAGTGGTGGCCGACTTTGAATGCGCCTTGGGTGGGAGATCTGTCGACAAAGTTCGGCCTGAACTGCCTGAAAGGCAGCTATGCGACGAGTCCTTGGGCTGGACCTTAAGAGGCTGAAGGGTGGATGTCTTCTCTGAACCACCCAACGTCTGGACTTTTGCCGGCAAAGGTTGGGTCTTTGCTCGAGACGGAGATCTGGTGGAGAGGGCAGAGTCCGAGCTAGGCCTGGAGTCGGACATCCGCGTGGATTGGGAGTGCTCTTTCTCCTTCTCCCTCCTTTTTTCCTTAGGTTTCCTCGATCTGTGGGATGACCCTTCCCGAGAGGAGGAACTTCTCTGCATGGCTGCTAATCTTTTTTCTAAAAGGAAAGTCTCCAAAACTTTCTGTCTGCGGATCCTCGTGCGGCTGTTAAACTTTTGGCAAATGGAGCAGGCCTTAGTGTCGTGTTTTTGGCCTAGGCACCTGACACAGGCTGTGTGCTGGTCCTTAAAAGGAATATGTTTACCACACACACACTCAGAGGAGCGCTTGTCGACAGAGGACGTTGGGGAAGATAACATGCAAAGGTAGAAAAGAAAATCCAACTTGTTCGAGAAAAATAAGAAATAAAGAATAATAAATACTCAAGTGATGGCGTTGTTCGATATTTTGAAGGCATCCGTGGAGCCAATGCTTGCGAATCGAGGGTGGGAAAAAAAAAAAAAACTGAGGGATGCTGGGGACCACCCATTTTATGATGTATGTGACGGCAGGGGCGAGGCCGATGTCAGGGGCGGTCCCCCGCTGTATGTAGCTAGCTAGAAGTTTTCAGTGGGGTCCTGCTGCCTGATGGCTTCAGCCCTAATAGTGTAACCTGCTGCAAGAGCTGTTTCTCGAAGCAAGATCCCCAGTGACTCTGAGTCCTTGGGTGAGCTGCAAATGTCCCCTTACCTACTGTGATTTTCCTACCACCAACCAGTCATCTAGGTATGGGAAAACCGTGACACCTCACTTTCGTAGGTGTGCCACAACCACTGCCAGGCACTTTGTGAACACGCTTGCAGCAGAAGTGAGACCGAATGGCAGGGATGAGAAATGAAAATTACGTACCTACCGTAATTACGATCTTTCTGTGTATCTTCACCATTCATCACCTTTGGGTTAGTGGCCGGAGGTCATGACCCCGCAGGAGGAGGTTATTTATTTTTTTGGATGGGCGGAGCCAACACACCATCGGGCCCGCCCTCGAGGCCTGGCCTTTACTGCAGTGGTGCTTTCATAGGTTGGCCATTAGGTGCCGTCGACTCCGCCCTCACGCCAGTTCTAAGTCACCGGAAAGGTGAGGAAAAAGGGTTGGGAGGGTGGGACAAGGAAATGCAAGGAACAGACAAAGGAAAAGATTAAATCAAAAGGAGAAATAAACGACTGGGAGGACAGAAGAAGAAGGAAGACTAAGGGATTGGGTAGGGGTCCCAATCTCTGGAAATAGTAAAAAGGAGAGAGGAAGGATTTAGGATAAGCTTTGGGGTGGGGGAGAAGGGTAATAACCATACCTCGGAACCTTGACTTGTTTCTTCTGAGTTAACTCTTCCTCTCCGGGCAGTTCAGCTGCAGTGGCTGACTGCTATTGTTATAATATAGCAAGACTTCATGGTGTTTGAATCACTGGCAATAACTCCAAAGCAGAAAACGGCTATTCTGGAAGAAAGATAGGGCACAGGGTTATTCTCCCCCCTCTCGGGAAAAAAAATTTTTGGTGGATGAAATTTTGGTTTCTTAAGGAAACTAAGGATATGTCCACAAGACAAGGGAACTAAGGATTGATGGGATAAGTAAGTGGAGAGAATAGAGGACAGCCGCCAACTCCCACCCCACAGGGCTGGAGCCAAAGCACTGAAGAAGGAGTGCCCCCCCCCCGTCCAGAAAATATTATCCCACTATGTGTCCCAATCTTACCCCGCCCCTGACTGACAGAAGGGGGCAAGAATGGACTCAGAGAGGGAGAGGGACCCAGAGACTGAGGGCCCCAGGGGTGGTGGGTGGGAATGTGATGAAAGATGAAGATGCACAGAAAGATCATAATTACGATAGGTACGTAATTTTCATATTTCATCTGTGTCAATCTTCACCATTCATCACCTTTGGGTGAGTGCCGAGCTCCCCCAAAGGGGGTTTTCAACCCTAAGGGACAGAGTCCCTTAGCTCTCAGTGGGTGACACACTAAGAGGGAGAACCTTCTGGGCCTGGAGAGGCCCGAGAGTGGGGAGTGTGAGACAGGGACCCCCCGGAGGGGGAAGGAAGTTGCCCTGAAAGACGCCGCCTCACTCTACCGGAGAAGAGAAAGATTCTCTGGTGCACGGAGTTAATCACCCTATGTCGGACCAAGGGTGACAACCGGGAAAGACGCAGCCATGCCATCCGCCTAGTGCAGATCGCTGTCCCCACGACCCTAGTAGCTACCTCATTGGCATCATAGGATGCCCTTGCCTGGTGCCTTGCTAGCTCAAGGACACGTGCAGAGTTTGCAATGGCTTGTCTTGTTTGCTCCATGTCAGGCAATGAGGCTAAGAGCTCACCCAGCCTGGACCACAGGAACCTATCACAGGATGCGTAGTGGGCCTGATGTGCTGCGACAGAGAGCAACAACCGTGCCAAGTAGAACGTCCTCCTCCCCCAGAAGTCAAAATCCAAGGAATCTTGATCTGGGGGCTGGGCATGGTGGAGGGTGCGAAGCCCATCAGGAGTGTCCAGTTGCGTCAATCATGACAGAGGATGAGGCATGGAACTTGAAGACTCCGGAGGGGGGTGTGTGTGTGTGTGTGTGTGTGTGTGTGTGCAATAACTCTGGCAGAGATCCCTAGGGGCAGGAACTCCGGAGAAAGGTCTCTGCCAGGAGCGCAATGATGCCTGCCGAAAGGGAGCAGGCCAGGGGGGCACCACACGGGTGTCCTCGTTGAAATCGCCTAGAAAGGCGTGCACCGATTGCTTTGAGTGAGAGGGGTGATGTGCAGGTCCTCAAACATCCTCACGAGGAATTGCTGATACTCTGCAAGATCAGTAGCTGGAGAAATGTGGACAGATGGCTCCTCTCCCCAGAAGAGGGGGATGAGGAGTCAGAGGACCTCAAATGCTCAGAGGGTGGCTGCTCGGGGAGGTGGAAAAACCTGTCTGTCCATGACCCTGACGTAAGCCGGGAACCTAGCAGCCATGGCCCTGAACTGCTCCCAGGAGAGAGGCAAGCTAGCACCAAAGATGCCTGGGAGCGCAGGAGAATGTGGCAAAGGATAGGGACAGAGCCGACAAGAGAAATCGACTGACCTCCGCCTGGGCTATGGAATGCACCAGGAGCCCCAGAAGATGATGGAGCTCCACAGCCGACAGCTGAAAAACCATACCAGAACTTCCTTGGCTGCGCCCGGAAGAATCCCCCCTGTGAGGTGACCAGGGCCGTGCAGGTCCAGAAGGACGGTCCCCTACCTCTAAAGAACGGGGCCCTCTCGAGGAAACCGAAGGGAAAGAGTGGAGATCCGCACTACGGCTCCTCCCAGAGCCCAGGTGGGTTCCGGAAAAAGGCCGCTGGACAGAACTCAAACCCCTCAACCCCTCGGAATCCGAGAGTGCCCTCCTCCTCGAGAGAGCCAGCCTAGGCAAATGGCAACCCTGGTCAGCTCCCGAAGGGGCTATTCAGGGAGCAGTACCCTCCCCTCCCGGGGGTGCTCCAATCGGCCCCAAAGTTGGGCTATCCAGGCACACTACCCGAGGGGGTACCACTGCTGAGGGGTCAGAGAACCCTCCGAGGCCAGGCTGCAGAGCAACGGTGGCCTGCAACACTGCCTGCTGGTCAGCACCCCTGACCCTGGCCATGGTAGTCCCTGCCCGCTCCTCAGAGGGGGACTGGCTGCGGCCTGTGGAGGACACCACCAGAGTGTCCACGTGGGCAGCTAACTCCAGAGAGCTAGTATGCCTGTCCAACTCAGAGTCCGACTTCTCCGAAGAGGTGGAGATCGAAGTCCTGTGCCAGACAGTGCGTGGATGCTCACTGCCATCCCGTCCAAACAGTGCACCAGAAACAGAGATCGCCCTGGGTTGGTACCAGTGCCCCCAGCAGCACCGCGAATGGTGGCAGAAGGGGCCTTCTGCACTGTGGGAGGAACCTCGGCCACGGCTGAGGCTACGAGGCGCGGCTCCCTCCTCCTTGGTCCGTGTAGAACCAGGAGGGGACCGGGAGAAAGGCCGAGAGAACGCCGGTTTGGCCTAACAAGTGCACGCCCGACTTCCGAAATTGGAAGCGGAACCTGCCCCACTTTCCACGACGCTGTTCTCGACGACCCGGAGGTCCATGGAGAAACAGGCGTCGCACAAGTCCATGTCATGAAGCGGGCCAAGACACGCGAGGTAACGGTCATTCTGGTCGGTGACGGAAAACTTATGGCCGCATGGGCACCATCACATCGGGGGTCGTCCCGTCTTAGAAGTCGTCTTGCCCTCCGACCTAGATATGACCTACGGGGCCAAAAACACCAAACAAGACTCAACGTCGCAGATAAAACAAATAATGGAAAGATCTTACTGGGCGACGTCAAGTAAGCTAACAGAACCAGCAGGAAGGGAGCCGACGGACTTCGGCACCGAGGAGAATCGACATGGAGTTGAAAAGGGATTCAATTTGCTGTGTAGCAAGGTAGGCCTCAAAATCTCTGTCTCGAAGCATCGCATGAGTTGACCTCGATGGCGGGAGACGAAGAACTGGCGGGAGGTCAGAGTCGACAGCACCTAACGGCCAACCCGCGAGCGCCACACAGTGCATCGGCCTTGAGGGCGGCACCGATAGTGCGTCAGCTCCGCCCATCCAAAAAATAAAAAGAAGCTCCTGTGGGGTCATGACCCCCTTCCAATAACCCAAAGGTGATGAATGGTGAAGACTGACCCAGATAAGGTAGAAGAAGCAAAATCTGTAAGAGCCTTTACTCTTACCAAGCGAAGAAAAGCCTTTTACTTGGACAGTATCCAACTCTACCCCTATGAATGTAAGGAGTTGTACTGGTTTGAGAACTGACTTTGGTAGATTGAGAAGGAACCCTAGGGAAGTGAGCAACTGTTGTGTCACTTGTAGGTCTGACTTGACTTGGTCTGGAGACTGTCCCACGATGAGACAGTCGTCCAGGTACGGAAAAATTGAGATATTCTGTCTCCTGAGAAAGGCCACCACTACTGCTAGGCATTTTGTGAACACCCTTGGAGCTGATGTTAGGCTGAAGGGCATTGCTCTGAACTGATAATGGCCTGAAGGCAATTCGAACCTGAGGTACTTTCTGTGGGAGCACCTGACTGGAATGTGAAAGTAGGCATCCTTGAGGTCCAGGGAAGCAACTAATCCCCTGGCCTTAGAGAGAGAAGAATTACTCCCAGTCACCATTTTGAATCTTGGCTTTAAAAGGTGCTTGTTTAGGTATCTTAGGTCTAGGATGGGCTGCCACTCCCCTGTCTTTTTTGGGGTAAGGAAGTATCTGGAATACAGACCCTTGCCCTTATACTGAGTAGGAACCCTCTCTACAGCCCTGAGGATTAGTAGAGAAGACACCTCTGCTTCTAAAGCAGTGGTCTCGGAAGGGTTTGCCGGTGGAAATGACTTGGTCCTCAATTTTGGAAACTTGACAAAACTGAGAGCCAGTCCCTGGCTTAGTACCTCCAGGACCCACCTGTCTGAGGTAACAGACTTCCAGACCTGGAAGTAGTAAGCCAGCCTGCCTCCTACTGGGATTGGGGAGTTGACCCGGGCTGACACATCAGGGTGTCTGCTTGGCAGGAGCCTTGGACTGAGAGGAGGATGCAGCCCTGCTCATCCCCCTTGTGCCTCTCCCTCTGAAGAACCCCCTCTGAGGAAAAGGAGAGGAGGCCTGTGCCTGGTAGAAAGGCCTGTGAAAAGGCCTGCCCTAGACTGCTGCCTCTGAGGAGCTGCCTGCCTTTCCTTAGCCTGTGCACTCCTGTAGGTGGTCCGGTATTTATCCATATTCTTCATATAATTCTCTGTCTGCTCCCCAAGCAGATAATTACTCACCACAGGGAAATCCATGGCCTTAGCCTGAGTGTCCTGTGAGAGGCTAGTATATCTGAGTCAAGCAAACCTCTGAAGAGACACAGATGTAGCCATGACTCATGATGCCACATCATTTGAGTCCACAGCAGCATGAAATTGAATCTTGGATGCCTCTGTCCCATCAGCAGCCACCTCCTCCAGCTCTTTGCTAGCTGGGAGAGGCCTGTTTAACAAGTTCCAGAACAGTATCCCATCTGGACTTCTGGTATCTGACTGTGTAGGCCATATAATTTGCCTGCCTGAGTCCCAAAGAGGATGCCATGTACTGTATTTTTGGCCACAGCATCCACCTTCCTAGAGTCTTTATCTGGGGGGGTGTGAAGCCAAAGGTATGTTAGCCTTGTCACAGGCTGCAGCCTGCACTAAGCCAACATGGCTGCACTGGTGGAAAAAGAACTCTGTACCTGAGCCTGAAAGCATATACCTCCTGTCCATTCTTTTATCTACAGGAGACAAATAATTTAGTGTTTGAAGAACTTTCTGTGTCTGTTTCCCAAAAGATTTATGGCAAGAAACAGACAATCTTTTGGACTCTGGGATATCCATTTCCACGAAATCAGGCTCCCCTTGTTCCTCAACAGCTTCAACCAAGGGATGCTGAAAGGGTGTCAGCCACCTTTTGTAGAACAAATAGTCAGATGGGGGCTCAGAAAGCCTGGGAGGGGGGAAACATTAGAAGGCCTGTCTGGGGAGATGTCCAGTTCAATGGGCTCATCCAGACCTCCATCACCACCACCATCGTTGTCGTCATCGTCATCATTATCAGCATCATCGTCATCATCCTGTTCTTCCTCCCCTTCCCATTTCATGGAATTCATCCAGAACATATTCCAGAACCGGAGGGACCGACCAAACCGAACACCTACAGAGAGGTGCCGGATCGGACGGAACCAGACAGAGCGATTCTACAATTCTCAACGCCCTGGCTATTTCTTCGCCGGTTGGACGCTGCAGTTCTGGATCCGAACCGGCCGACATCCTTTTTCTTTTCAACGGAACCGACCCCTAGGGATCGGATCTCCTTTTGCCCGACGGAGTATCACCCAGGTCAGTGGGCACTCCCTCAGGTTCGGTAGGAACCAAACCGGGCTGGCCATCCGGATTAGCGGACTTCTCGGCCTCCTTTTCTCTGAACCTGCCCAACCGCTTTTCTAGGGTGGCCTTCAGGAAATTTTTACAGATTTGGCAGTTTGAATCGAGGTGGTCAAACCCCCAGACAATAAGAAAAAATTACTCACCTTAGTAATGTTGTTTCTTCTAATGGAGTCTTGCTGAATTCTGACTATTGCAGTGATATCCAACCTTTGAACTGCCCCGGAGAGGAAAGAGTTAACTTTCCATGCAAGGCATGGAACGCTGAGCTTGAGCTCGGTTGAGACTCTGTCTGTTGTTGTTTGAACCCAAACCGCCCAGATCTTCTGAGCTATACTCACTCAAATCCTGTGTGAAACTGTAAACTCACACTAGCCAACTGGCAACTAAATTTAATAAAAGATTTTTTGGTTCCAAGGCAAAGACTCAAGTCAGGAAACCCAAAAACAAAACACAACACACACCCAAAAATAAGAGGGTGAGAAAAGGGGGGCACCTCTAGGGTGCCAACACTGTTCCTGCCCACCCACATCCCAAAACCCAGGTTCTGAGAGGGGAGGCGGGGGGAGGTCAGAATACAGCAAGACTCCATTAGAAGAAACAACATTACTAAGGTGAGTAATTTTTTCTTCAAACAACATGAAGTCTTGCTGTATTCTGACTATTGCAGACTACCAAGCAGTACCTCCATGGAGGAGGGACAGAACCTACTTTGGGAACAGGCTCTGAAGCACTGCTGTGCCAAACCGAGCATCACTCCTAGCCTGGATATCCAGAGAGTAATGCTTGGTGAAAGTATGTACTGTTTTCCAGGTGGCTGCTTGACAAATCTCTAAGATAGGAATATCCCTGGCAGCAGCCAGGGAAGCAGCTGTACCTCTAGTAGAGTGAGCCCTCAGGCCTGAGGGTGGGATTCTACCTAATTTTTCATAGCAGAATTGCTATACAAGAGACAATCCACCTGGCAACAGATCTTAGTGGCAGGTTTTCCCTTACCAACCTCACCATAAGTGAGGAACAACTGGAGGGAGTCAAACCTGTGACCCTTGGTGCGCTCTATGTAGTAGCTAAGGGCCCTTTTCACATCCAGGCTGTGTAGCCTCCTCTCCCCAGAGGAGGAATGGTCAGTGAAGAAAAGAGGAAGAGACATAGACTGATTAAGGTGGAAATCTGAAGCCACCTTAGGCAAAAACTTCCTATTAGTCCTGAAACCACCTTAGCTCAATGGAAAGAGATAAAATCAGGCTCCACTGACAGGGCCTGCAACTCACTTATGCATCTGGCAGAAGTAATGGCTACCAAAAATACAGTTTTCCAAGTCGAGTACTTAAGCTCTGCTGAGGACAAAGGCTCAAAAGGGGGTTGCATAAGCTGAGCAATGCAAACATTAAGGTCCCAAGCAGGGGCAGGGTCCCTGAAGGGAGGATTGGCGTGCAGCAATCCCTTGAAAAATTTACAGAATACAGGATGAGCTGAAAGGGAAGAGGGCTTGCCTGCTGACAAGAAGGCAGAGACAGCTGCCAGATGCACTCTAAGTGTAGCTGGTCTGAGTCCCAAGCTATTGAGATGAACCATATAGTCCAGGACTGTAGGCAACCCAGCAGACTCTGGAGAAATATGCTTACCAGAGCACCAAATAGTAAACCTTTTCCATTTGGAGTTGTAAGTCTTTCTGGTGGAAAGCTTTCGAGAAGTCTTTAGAATATCCAGAACACCTTGAGAGGGATGCAAATCAGCAAACTCTAACTCTTCAAGAGCCAGGCCTTGAGATTGAGAGATTTGAGATTCGGATACCAAACCCTCCCCTGAGAACATGTTAACAGGTTGTAATTCCTGGGAAGAGACAGGGGAAGGTGGACTGCTAAGGACAGCAAGAGAAGGTACCGGGCTGTCTGGCCCAGTCTGGAGCAATCAGAATCACTTTGCAGGGTTGAGACCTGATTTTGTGAATACCTTGAACAGGAGAGGAAGGGGAAAGCATGCAGGAATTTCCCTTCCCAATTGAGAACTAGAGCATCCAGGGGCCTGAGCCCAACACTGGGGTCTGCAGCAAAAAAGAGGAAGTTGGTGATTGTCTGGGGCTGCAAAAAGATCTATCTGTGGAGTGCCCCATCTGACGAAGATCACCTTCAAAATTAGGGGATCCAGGGACCATTCGTGATGGCCCTGAGATATCCTGCTGAGAGCATCTGCCAGGACATTTGTCCTACCCTGGGAGGTGCACTGCTATCAGAGAGGTATTCAGGGAATAGGCCAGAGACCACAACTTCATTGCTTCTGCGCACAAGGCCGTAGACTGAGTGCCCCCATGCTTGTTGATGTACCACATTGTGGTGGTATTGTCTGTCCTGATCTGAACTAGTTTGTTCTGAACAGACTTGGAAAAAACTTGAAGTGCTAGAAACACTGCTCTGAGTACTAAGAGACTGATGTGAAGCAGAGTTTCTTGAGGTGACCACAACCCTTGGGTGGTCAGATCCCCCAAGTGGGCTCCCCAGCCCAAGAGGGAGGCATCTGTGTTAAGGATTAGAGAATGAGATTGAGTGACAAAGGGAACTCCTTGCCTTAGGTTGTTGTGATCCTGCCACCATTGCAAAGCCTGGATCAGGGTTCGAGTCACTGGGATTAGCTTGGTCAGAGAATCCTTTCTCTGGGACCAGAAGGCTCTTAAGTGGAACTGAATGTCCCTCACCTGAAATCTTGCTCCTTGGACCACTGCCGTAGAGGTAGCCATGTGGCCCAGGAGCTGCAGAAAATGCCTTGCTGGTCGAGACACCTGAAGGGTGAATGAAGAGGCCAGTGTCACAAGGGTCCTTGCCCTGTCCAGGGGAAGGAAGACTCTTGCCCTTATTGTATCCAGCTCTGCCCCATGAAGGTGAGGAGCTGCACTGGCTCTAGAACTGACTTTGAAAGATTTAGGAGGAATCCTAGAGAAGTGAGCAGTTGCTGAGTTATCTGTAGGTATGACTTGACTTGGTCTGGAGATTGACCCACTATGAGCCAGTCGTCCAGGTATGGAAAGATGGAGATCTTTTTTCTCCTTAGGAAAGCAACCACTACTGCCATGCATTTTGTGAACACCCTAGGAGCTGATGTTAGGCCAAAGGGCATTGCTCTGAATTGATAGTGGCTTGAGGGCAACTCGAACCTGAGGTACTTTCTGTGGGAGCATCTGATGAGAATGTGGAAATAGGCATCCTTGAGGTCCAGTGACACTAGCCAGTCCCCTGGCCTTAGAGAGGGTAGAATTATTCCCAGAGTCACCATTTTGAACTTTGGCTATAAAAGGTGCTCGTTTAAATACCGGAGATCCAGGATGGGCCGCCATTCTCCTGTCTTTTTGGGGGTTAGGAAGTACCTGGAGTACAATCATTTTCCCCTGTGTAGGGCTGGAACCCTTTCTATGGCTCTCAGAGCCAAGAGGGAAGAGACCTCTGCCTCTAGGGCAAGGGCCTCTGAAGGATTTGCAGGTGGAAAGGATCTGGTTCTCATCTTGGGAAAGTGTTTGAAGCTGAGAACCAGTCCCTGGCTCACTACTTCCAGGACCCATTTGTCTGATGTTAAAGACATCCAGTCCTGGACAAAGTAAGCCAGCCTGCCCCCTACGGGTAGTGGAGAATCGGCCCGGGCAAACCCATCAGGGTGCCTGTTTGGCAGGGGCTTTAGGCTGAGGGGTGGTAGCAGGCCTGCTTATACCCCGTCTGCCTCTCCCTCTGAAGAACCCCCTCTGAGCAAAGGCGGAAGAGGAGGCCTGGGCTTGGTAGAAAGGCCTATGAAAAGGCCTGCCCCTGCCCCTGGAATGCTGCCTCTGGGGAGTGGCTTGCCTTTCCTTGGCCTGAGCACTCCTATAGGTGGTCCTGTACTCATCCATTTTCTTCATGTAGTTCTCTGTTAGCTCCCTAAACAGAGAACTACCAATAACAGGAATATCCATGGCCTTAGTCTGGGTATCCTGTGACAGGCTATTACATCTGGGCAAGCCATCCGACGAAGGGCCACAGATGTAGCCATGACTCTAGATGAAACATCACTGGAGTCCACTGCAGCATGAAACTGCACCTTGGATGCCTCAATACCATCTGCAGCCACCTGCTCCAGCTCCTTGGCAAGCTGGTCAGGGACCTGTTTAGCTAGAGCCATCACAGTGTCCCATCTAGACTTCTGGTATCTAGCTGTGTAGGCCATATAATTAGCCTGCCTGAGTCCCAAAGATGCTGCCATGTACTGTTTCTTTGCCATGGCATCAATCCTCTTGGAGTCCTTATCTGGGGGGTGAAGCCAAGGGTATATTTGCCTTATCACAGGCAGCAGCCTGCACTACCCCAACATGGCTGCACTGCTGGGAAAGGAACTCCGTATCTGAGCCTGAAACAGTATACCTCTTGTCCATTCTTCTGTCCACAGGAGGTATGGAATTAGGAGTCTTTAAAATTTTAAATGTCTCTTTCCCAAAAGACTTATAGAGGGGAATAGACAGTCTCCTGGACTCTGGAATGTCCATCATCTCAACATAATCAGGCTCCTCCTGATCCTCTACTGCTTCCTCCATAGGAAGCTGGAGAGTTTCAGCCACTTTTTTGTAAAACATAAAGTGGGAAGGGGACTCAGAAAGCCTAGGAGGAGAAACACCTGAAGGTCTGTCTGGGGAGATGTCTGGGTCAATAGGCACATCCAGACTTTCATAATCACCATCACTATCCTCATACTCTCCCTCCTCCTCCTCCGGTTCATAAAAATCCTCTAAATTATAATCCGGAACTGGGTGAACCGACCGAACCGAGCCCCTAACCGACAGTGCCGGTTCGGTCGGAACCGAAGTTAGCGACTGAACAATCTTTATCGCTTTGGCTATTTCATCAGCCGTCGGAGAAAGAACTTGTGGATCCGAACCGGCTGACTTATCCCTTCTTTTTCTTTTAACCGGAACCGACTCCTCAGAGTCGGTTCTCCTTCTGCCCGAAGAAGTTTCGCCCTGGTCAGAGGGCACTCCTTCTGGTTCGGTTGGAACCAAACCGGGCTGGCCATCCGGGTCAGCGGACTTCTTGGCCTCCCTTTTCCTCAGCCTACCTATACTCTCTTTTCCAGGGTAGCTGTGGGAAAAGGTTTGCAAATCTGGCAGTCTGAATCATGGTGATCAAACCCCAGACAATAAACACAGGTGGTGTGGGGGTCAGCCTTAGCAAAGGCTTCCCCACACACACTACAGTGTTGAAACCCAGTGGGCCCGGTTTTTGTCTTGGGTTTCTCAGACATGGCCAGTCCTAACCAAACTTACCCTTTTTCGGCAATCCATGAGGCAAGACACCCTATCGGTTCCTGACCATGTGGTGCGTGGAAAAAAAGCGTAATGAAATCCGTTTTTTAGAACCGATAGGACCGATTACCACACTCTAAAAAGCAGAACAAACTTTTTACAAACCTGATCGGTTCAAACCGAACCGATCCTATGTTTACAAGTTCCACACAGAAACTAATAATAATAAACCTATCTAGTACTCACGGTACCACAGACAGAGACTGAACCAACAGGTTAGACAGAAGAAATTCGGTTGAACCGAGGGGAAAACGACACTTTAACCGACTAAGTTGAACCGAGTGAAGGAGAAATCTCCGGAGCGACTGTTCAGTGAGGAGGAGTAAATAATCTGGCGGTTTGGGTTCAAACAACAACAGACAGAGTTTCAACCGAGCTCGAGCTCAGTGTTCCATGCCTTGCATGGAAAGTCAACTCTTTCCTCTCCGGGGCAGTTCAAAGGTTGGATATCACTGCAATAGTCAGAATACAGCAAGACTTCATGTTGTTTGAAACACAAGTGGTGTGAGGGTCTGCCTTACCAAAGGCATCCCCACACTCACCACAGTGTTGAAACCCAGTGGGCCCGTTTTTGTTTCTTGGGTTTCTCAGACATGGCCAGGCTACAACTTACCCTTTATAGCTTAAAAGCCAGGTAAGACCCTCCTATCGGTTACCAAGCATGTTACGGGTCGTGGAAAAAAACGTACGAAATACCGTTTTTTGTTTTAAACCGATAGGAACTGGTATCTCACACTACAAAAAAGAAAAAATAAATAACCCTAATACAATCAGTTCCCAAATGGACCAATCAACAGGTTTTTCAATTTCCACACAGAAAATGAAACACAAACCTATAGTCCACTACCTACAACACTTACTGTACCACAGACAGGGATTTGAAGCCAAAAATAAACGAAAACGGTATTTAAACAGACGGATTTTCAAACTGAACCGACAAAGCGAAAGAGCAATTTCCGGAGCGACTCTTCAGTTAGGCGGAGTAAAGAATATTCAGGATACTCACCTGTAACAGGAGTTCTAGGAATGGTATATGTTGTTCATCCACACTTATTGGCAGGTTCCTTGCCGCTTTAAATCTTGCCGGAAGGTCTTCAAGCTGGCTCCTCCCACCCACCCAGGTGGTAAAACTCTCGGCTCCGCCCCATGATGCCAGATCTGGCCCGCTGGAAGCTCAGGTTGCGCGTCGAAGCCGGGGAGGTCGGGTGGTGGTGGATGAACAACATATACCATTCCTAGAACTCCTGTTACAGGTGAGTAACCTGTATTCTAGGACATGGATATGTTGTTCATCCACTTATTGGCAGACTCTAGCAGTTCTCCGGAGGAGGAGGCAAAGCACACTCAATACTTACTTGGGAAATAAGGACTGAGAACCGAGGCCCCAAAACCAGCATCCCGGCGTGACTCAAGGTCGATGTGGTAATGGGTAATAAAGGTGTGTGCTGACTTCCAGGTAGCAGCCCTGCAGATTTCCTGGATAGGGACGTCCCTGGAAGCAGCCACCGATGCAGCAGTATGACGGGTAGAATGAGCTCTTATCCCTCTGGGAGGCTCCATGCCTGCCAACCTGTAGCGATCTATGCAGGAGGTGACCCACCTGCCTATCGTCCGCTTGGCTGCAGGTCTGCCAGGTGCAGCTTCAGCGTAGGTGACAAACAGCTGGCGAACCTCTCACCGAATTTCAGCCGTGCGCTCCTTATAATAAGCGAGCACCCTTCTAGGGTCCAGAGTATGGAGCCTATATTCGGCCTCCGAGGTGTGATTGGGGTAGAACACCGGCAGGGTCAGCACCTGGTTAAGGTGAAACTCCGACATCACCTTCGGAAGGAATTTCGGGTGGTGGCACAGGACAACCTTGTCCCTGTGGAAGACCAGGTAAGGAGACTCGATGCAAAGCGCCTGGAGCTCTCCCATCCTTCTGGCTGGCGTGATAGCCACCAAGAAAGGCGGTCTTCCACGACAGGTGAGAGATCACACCTGTGCATTGGTTCGAATAAGCTTGCACATGAGCTTTGCCAGTACCAGCAGTAAATCCACGGAGGTGGAGGTTCTCAGCGGAGGAAATGTGATCAGGGCCTTTGAAAGCGCCCGACCACCTTCTCCTCGCCGCGACTGCTTCCCGGCCCGCGCCCGGTAAGCAGAGATGGCTGCCAGGTGCACCTTTAGGGTCGTCGACCTAAGCCCTTGACTAGAAATGGACCATAAATAGTCCAAAATGCTTGCCACAGAACAGGAGGAAGGGTCCAAGCCCTTGCCCTGACACCAAATGGAGAATCTCTTCCATTTGAAGGTGTAGCATTTTCTGGTCGACTCCTTATGGGACGCCTCAACAACACTGAGGACCTCATTGGAAAGACCCAAGGCCTGGAACTCTAGCTGCTCAGGAACCAGGCCGTCAGGTGCAGGGATTGAAGGTCCGGATGGAACACCTTCCCTGATTGACTGAAAGCAGGTCAGCGAGCTGGAAGCTGCCTCGGGAGCCTGGAGCTGAGGCTGAGGAGATCTGGGTACCAGAACTGGCGGGGCCAGTCTGGGGCTATCAGAATCACCTCGCCTTGTCCCTCCTTGCTTTGAGAAGCACCTTGTGAATCAAGGGAAAGGGGAAAGGCGTAGAAAGAGCCGGGTCCACAGCCTCGAGAGGCATCCCCTGCAGCGAGCCCTGCTGAGGCGGGCATGAAACAGCCTCAGCTGCGTTCTCCTGAGGCAAACAGGTCCACCTGAGGTGTGCCCCAGTGGGAGAACAGATCTTGTACTACCTCCGGCAGGAGAGACCATTCGTGAGATGCAGCCCCTATCCGGCTCAGGGCATCGGCCAGGGTGTTGGAGGCTCCTGCCACATGAATGGCTAGGAGATCCGCCTCCAGGCTGCGCACGAGTGACCACATGCGGATAGCTTCCTTGCATAGAAGCATGGAGCGCGTCCCACCCTGGCGGTTCAGGTAGTACATGGTCATGGTATTGTCCGTCTGGACTCGGACCACTTGACCCCGGAGAAACGGAGCAAAGGCGGTGAGAGCTAGGCGGACCGCTCGGAGCTCCAGCAGGTTGATGTGGCATCGCGACTCCTGCGGGGACCAGAGGCCGTGCACTCGGTGTTCCCCCAGATGGGCACCCCAACCCATCAGAGAGGCATCGGTCGATAGAGAGACCGTCGGCTCGGGGCGGACAAACGGGATGCCCACCTGCAAATGGAATGGAACGGTCCACCACTGGAGAGCGTTCCACATCTCCTGGGTCACTATCACTAGCTGGTCCAAAGGATCGCAGCGTTGTGACCACTGGCTGGCCAGTCCCCACTGAAGGGGGCGCATGTGCCAGTGGGCCCAACGGACCACGCTGGTACAGGCCGCCATGAGACCCAGAAGGCGCAGGAAGTCCCGGGCAGGGCGCGATTGCCCAACCAGAAATGATTGGGCAAGGAGGTAAGAACCTCGGCCCTGTCCGCCGAGTCGGGCTCTGGCTCAAGAGAGTCGAGCTCTGCCCGATGAACAGGATCACCTGCTTTGCTCAAGTTCCGACTTGGCCTCGTTGATGAGAAGGCCAACTCGAGAGCAAACCTGGAGGGCCAGATCTCTGGACCGCTCCACCTCCCGTCTCGAGGGGGCTGCTATCAGCCAATCGTCCAGGTATGGGTACACCCGGACCCCTCGGCGCCGCAGGAATGCTGTCACCACTGCCATGCATTTGGTGAAGACCCTGGGAGCTGGAGATAAGCAGAAGGGCATGGCTCGGAACTCGAAAAGGGATCCCTCCGCTCGAAAGCGGAGGAATCTCCGATGTGACGGACGGATAGGGACGTGAAAGAATGCGTCCTGTAGGTCCAGAGAGCAGAACCACACGCCGTGTTCCAGAGATGGTATTATCTGCGCCAGAGTGACCATTCTGAAGGTTCGAGACCTTAGGAACTTGTTCAGGTCGTGTAGGTGAGAATGGGGCCAGCCCCTGTCCGTTCGAACCAGGAAATACCTGGACACGAACCCGGGTCTGAAGGGGTCCTCCACCTCGTGATCACCTCCTTTTGGAGGAGGAGGCGATGTTGGCTCGGCGAGCCGCCAGTGAGCTGCGGACCCGGGGCCCCGCTGACGGCTCTCTGAAGGCGGGGCCTGCTCGGAGTCAGAGGTGAGCCTTTTCCCACCCTCCAGTACCCACCTGTCCGTGGTAACAGTGGACCAGGCGGAAAGGAAGTGTCTGAGCGTTCCCCAGGGGAACCAGGGTGAGTGACAGGGATGGGGCGACACCCTCAGCCCATCACTGGGCAGGCTTGGAGGAGGGACCGGCCGAGGAACCTCCTGGGCCTTTACCTCCCTGCTTCCTGTTGGAGGAAGCCGACGGCTTGGGCTTGGGATACCAAGGTCGAGCCTGCTGGCCCTGACGTTGCTGGGCCGGGCGCGCCGCGAGCGCAGAAGGACGAAAGGGCTTAGGCTGTGGCTTGCGGCCTTTGTCCTTCTGAGCGGAAGAGACAGAGTCCAAGGTAGCATTGGACTTCTCGATCCTCTGCAGGTGACCTTCCACCCCAGGGCCGAAGAGGTCAGTCCCCAAAAAGGGAACATCCGCCAACTTGTGCTGGGTATCCAGTAAAGGTGGATATCCTCAGCCAAGCCGAGGCGTAGCCCTACGGCCGCCACAGACCTGGCACATGAGTCCCGATGTCTAGCACGCAGTCTGGAGCTGCTGTTTAGCCACTGCCCTGCCCTGGTCCCGCACCTGCTTGGCGGTAGTCTGCAGCTCTGCAGGAAGATGAGGGACAACCTCATCCAGGGAGCCCAACAGGGCGTAGAAAAAATGTGTTATGAGGGCGGCCGAACTGGCCTGGCGAAGGCGAGAGAGGACACAGCATAGACTTTCAGCCGGCATAATCCAATTTCTTGGATTCCTTGTCGGGAGGTTTGTCCACATCCCTGGCGCTTCCCGCACGCCAGAAAACGCCTGTCGGTAACCAACCCTCGCCGAGGGGTGTTCAAAACCAGACAGGGAACCGGAGACCGCATACTTCCTAGCCAACCTGGCGAGGCGCAGGGCAGGAAGCAGGGCGCTGCCAAAGTTCAAGGCTGGACCCACTATAACCCGGCCACGGAAAGGCCTCCGTGGGAGAATCCCTCGGTCCAGAATCTCCGTGAGGAGTACCTGGCCCGTTTAAAACGGGTTCGAGCTTCATCCGGTGGACTCGAGATGAGTCGAAGCAACCCTAAGAAGGACGAAGGGCTATCGTCCATTGACTGTCCTCGAGGACTCCAAGTCTATCGCTTGGAAGAGGAGGAACCATCATCGGACTCAGAAGAGTCCTCAAGAGCTGCCTCGGCCCTGAGCCACCCTCCACCTGCCGAGGTTAATCGGGAGTGAGGGTGACCGACAGCCTATGGGGCAAACCCAAAGCCGACCAAGAATTTTTGGTCGGAGCCCCAGCTAATGGCTGTGGGGGCGGAGGTTCCACCAGAAATCGGTGGGGCAGCTGGAATTGGCCGAACAACCGGCCTGAGAACAGGCTCCTCGACTACAACGAGGGGTTGTTTTGGCTGCTCCGGTGACAGCCACTTAATGGCCGGGGAAGACGACTGGGTGCGGCTTATTCCCGATCAAAAGGAAACTGTTGCCACATGAGTTCCTCGTACCTCCGGCGCAACTTGCGCTGAAGCCTCCCTCGTCCGAGGAAGCGGGCGCCGCTTGTCTGATGTCGAGATCGAGACCGCCTATGGACGGGGGATCGGTTGGACCACGAGGATGTCGAGACCGAGTCTCGACTAGGCCGAGGAAGGTGAGGAGAAGTGTCGTGAATCGGCACTCCCCTCGGTTCGGGACGATCCCACCGAAGGCTCCGGAACCGGAGGCACAGACAAGCTGACGGGATACTCAACTCCCACCGGGGGAACCGGGAAGAGGGGATTCTCAGCTTCTCCAGCCGACAACCCGTCCAACGGGTCGAGAAAAATCTCGACCGTGTCGACGGGAGTCTCGGCCAACTGGCCTGACGGGGACACCGTGAAGTCAGTGGCCGAAGCTGAGGGGTCGACCAAAGTCGACTGTTGACAAGGGGAGGGGGGATCTTTCCCGCTCCCAAGAGCGTCGACGGAGAGACTTACTTTTGCTCTTTTGGACCTGGAAGAATGTCGAAGAAGTTGGACCCTCACCTTTGGTGAAGGGTCAGACAAGCTCCTTAAAAGAAGCGAGTAAGAGGCACCGAGAGAGGCGGGACAAATGCACGCCCGAGGTAAGCGGCCAGCGCCGCCTCCTCTTCGAGGCGATCATCTGCTCAAGCTGATCCGCCCGAGCCCGCCCGCGGACACCATGTCAGGGCCTCTTTAGATTTCACGGTGGAATTCTTTTCTCGGGCGCCCAGTTGTAATCAGGCAGCCACGGTCTTCCAGGAGGCGTGGGCGAAGGAAGAGCACAATCGCAGGCCTGCGGGTCGTGCTCAAGGCCCAGGCAGTGGCCATGCGTGGAGTGCGGATCCGTCCTAGACATCTTCTCCCGCAAGGGTACCTCCGAAACCGGGAGTGGATCTGTCCATCGAGCCGAGAGGAGAAGAGACCGAAGTCTTTTGCAAAACTTTCAATTTCGAACTTTTGAAGAGATGGGAAGCAGTCTTAAGCGCAGAGCGTTAAGGAGGAACCTGAACTTCCAAGCGGTAAGGAAGATCGGCCATGGGGTGGAGCCGAGTTTTACCACCCGGGTTGGTGGGAGGAGCCAGCTTGAAGACCTTCCAGCAAGATTTAAAGCGGCAAGGAACCTGCCAATAAGTGTGGATGAACAACATATCCATGTCCCTAGAATTGATGGTTAAACTTTGAAGTGCTGCAGACAGAGGTTTGAACAGAGCTCGAGCTCAACGTTCTATGCTTCCTGCATAGAGTTAATTCTTTCTTCTCTGGAGCAGTTCAAGTGCTGGGGCTAACTGCATATGTCAGAATACAGCAAGACTTCATGTTGTTTGAACCAGGTCCAGGAAAACCCCTTTCACTGCCAGAGTCCTGCAGACAGACGAGGTCCTCCTGGTACCCCCCCCCAAATCTGACCACTCAAGGGAAGAGATCCAGAAGACCTCTACAGGATGCCTATAAGGCACAGCTCTGGAGGTCTTCCCTCAACTGGTGCCGCAAGAGGTGTCAGGAGTGGACCCAGTCTTGCAGACAGCTCTGCCCACCTCCCCAGCACCGGCCTTAGTGCCAGAAGTAGAGGTGACACTCTACTGCAACACCAAGGTGCCCGCCAGTGTAGACCCAGCGTATAACTTTGACCTCACCACTGGGGATGACCACTGCTCCAAAGGGGCTACGGACTGGAAGGGGTGCTCAGCCAACCCCCTGGGGGAGGCAGACTGTCCACTCAACCCCTCCCCAAAGCTCTCTCTGTCTTGGCAAGGCAAGGACTAGGAGAAGCCTGGTCTCTCCAATACATACAGTACTGGAAGGAGCTCAGGAAAGAGCCGCAGACCTTACTTTGGAGTCCGGAGGCAGCCTGCCTCCAAAGATGGGAACTGATTACCCCACTTCATTGCACAGATCTCTAGGGTGCGGAGGTACATCGAGAAGCAGGCGTCACGTGGTCCACATCACGGTCAGCTCCAAGGTAGATCCAACAACAGCCATAAGTCTCCCACAGAAGCATCGATGCATGGGGGCATCCTTGTTCTGATCTTTCTTCTTACATCTCAGAGTCAGACATGACTGGAATAGAAAAAAAAAACTGTGAAAAAGAGGCTTGGCGCCAAGAAATAGAAAGAAGATGAAAACAGCACCAAGAAACTGCCAAAAAAATAAAACAGCAAAGAGTGAAAAAGGGGCAGTGAGAGGCGTAACACAGTTACAACACGAGCTGCAGCTGAAGCTCTCACTGTTGACTCAACAGTGAGAAAAACAGAACTGAGGTGACCGGGGGGGCCAGTGTCAGTTACTGACTAGTCCACAAGCACCATGTCATGCATCAGCCTTGTGGACGGCACCATCACAGACATTAGTCCAACTCCCATGGGGTCCTACTGCCTCCAACACAGGTCCATACGAGGTAATAAATAGTTAAGACTGAGTCTTGGAAGATCTACCTTGTCCTTGTGGAAATACAGTACACAAAGAATCTGTGACCAAGGAATGCATTTTAGATACTCCAAGTGATGGCCACTAGAAATGCTGCTTTCCAAGTTAAAACTTCAGTTCACATATGCAAAGGGGCTCAAAGGCTTGCATGTGAGCATATCCAGCACAAGGTTGATATCCCAGGTAGCCTCCGGCCTCCTGATGGGAGATCTTGTGTGTAAGATGCCCTTAAGGAACTTCATGAACAGTGGCAACTGTTCCAGGCAGAGGGTACCGATGGGCTTGGGGTATGCAGATATAGCACACAAGTTGCCCTTAACTGTGGAATTTAGGCCAGCATCAGAAAAGTCCAGCAAGTACTCCAGAATCTTGTCAGGTCACCGCCCAAAGGGCAGGTTTTGATACACAAGATGGAAAACCTTTTCCATTTGGCTCTAAGTCTTCCTCTTTGTTTTTAAATTTAATATACCTTAACTTTTTCAATTGAACACAACAAAAAACAAAAACCACAAAGACTAGTACAGGATAAAAAAGGATAAACAATACATTACATTCTGTAAGTCTTCCTAGTGGAAGATTTAAAGAGCAACTGGCGCCTCAAAGAAAACTATAACAAAAGTATAATAATTAGGCACAATTCTGCTTGCATTCCATTTATATTTTATGTATTTCTCCTACCCATAATTTATTACTAAAGAAATGTGTACGAATATATGACTGTTGTCACTTGCACTTAATTTTGAGTTCATCTGCTTCTATAACTTGCTACCTACTTCAAGTCAACATACTCTGCTGTGACATCACAATCTGTTGCCATGGGAATAACTGTGATGTCACAATCACTGCTCTATGATTTCAAGTAGGGAGAAAGCAGCAGAAACAGATGAACTCTTCATGAGCAAAGATCCTGTTTTCATGCAAATGACCTCGCTACTAAATAATGGGGAAGAGGAATACAGAACTAATGATAAATACAAGCTGGACAGTGTCTAAATATTATATAGTGTATAGTGGAATGCTGTTATGCATGAAATTCCATGCCTGGAATATGCTTGTTCTGCTGCAGTAGTGATGTCATTATGTTGTTCTGCTGCAGTAGTGATGTCACTACTGCAGCAGAACCACTTGGAATGCTGGCACATTGTTGCTTTCCTCTAATTCTGTGGCGACAGTATTCTAGAACCTCTAGAGACGTCACAAGTCAGTTTCATTATGAAAAAGAAAAAAAAAACAATGCACACATTTCACATACTACTACTCTACACTATAAAAAATACAGGATGAGCAACTTTATGCACAACCTGTGTGTTCTGTCACCTCGGGGTTCTGATTCCCATGGACACCTCGAGCTTCGCTCTCGAGATCAGAGGGAATCAGAAGCCCTCTGTGGCAGAACACACTGGTTGTGCACAGTTGCCCATCCAGTATTCTCTATGTTCAGTTAAATTTCTTCTGAACGTGTCACCAGCACTTTAAGAGCAGCCAAAAGTATTTCAGAGACCCTCTGCGGCACTTTTTACCTTTTTATTACTATCTTTTCAGTAACCATTCCTGAAGATGAAAGGAATGCAGGTTGAGATGGATCAGATGACCAAGTCAGCAAGTCTATCCAGGATGAAAGAATTCTCGGTTTGCTGACAGATAGTATGTTTATCTGTCATGGCCAGTAGTGGGTGATTAGTATCATTTTGCCCATGTGCCTCAAGTGTGAGCCATACCCTCTGCACTAAGGGGGACTAGGAGAATGCAGACAATGCAATGCAAAACAGTGTAGCCACAGGATTTTTTTTTTTTTTTTGTGGAGGGAGGAGTCGGCGCCAACAGCGCCGCCCACAAGAGTGATGCACAAGCGTGGTGCACGAGGGGTGGCCGTTAGGCGCCGCAGACTCCTCCTCCATCCCAGTTCTGAAAGCCGGGGAGGAGAAATAAAGAATTAGAAGGATAAGAGCGAGGCAAGAGAGCCAAGGGATAGATAAAGAGAATACTGGATGTTCTGCCACAGAGGGATTCTGATTCCCTCTGACCTCGAAAGCGAAGCTCGAGTGGTCCATGGGAATCAGAACCCTGAGGTGGCAAAACACACTGGTTGTGCACAGAGTTGCTCATCCTGTATTTTTCATAGTGTATAGTACTATGTGAAAAATGTGTTTTGTGAGTTCTTTTGCTTTCAAAAATGGAACTGACTCATGCAGTCTAGAGGTTCAAGAATGCTCTTCTACCACAGTAGGGTAGAACAGCATTGCATGACCTTGGAACTGTGGTAGAACAGTATTTTGAAAGGGATGGAATTCTATACAGAACAACACTCCACTATACACTATAAAGGAAAACAAACTGAAAAGGAATAAGCTGAAGAGAGGAGAATTCTACCTAAGGGGCATGAGGACTTCATTCCTTGGGCGGCTCTGAGGGAGGAACAGATAAAGGGAAAGGAAGGAAGAGGAAGAAGAAAAAGGGATAATAGAAGGAAGGTAAATGCTGCCACAAATTTTGGGTGAAATTGGCTTGAAGCTTATCAGTTCGGAGCTAAAAAGCAAGGGAGCAAGGATCCCTTCAGACAACACCGGTTTAGATGGTTCAACGAACCTTCTGCTCAACTTGGAATGAAAGCTGCAGATTTCCCTCGCATCCCGCTATCCTATGGCCCATCTCTCAAGCTGAGACTCACAGATTGCCAGAGGCAAATAATCTGTTCTGAAGAGGAAAGAGCCCCCAACTAGGTGTACGAGACAGAGAAGAAACTCCTTCTGACTCCCTGGTAGAAGGGCAGGGCCAAATGGAACCAGACCACCAGTTCAAAGATGGCACTTTTTTTTTAATCAGGCTATAACGGACATTGACTAGTCCTGGCATGGCACTCACAAGGCAAGATTCAGGGACACCAGCTAGGTTCGAAGACCAAGTCAGAGGACTGTCTCAGAACTAGTCCTGATGGCTGGTGATTGAACTAATCTATCTTGAAGGTAAAGTCCACAAGGAACACCTTCCAGGAAAAATCAGAAAGAGTTCCTCAGATGGAAGACAAAACTGCACTTAACGCTCCTCCTTCTTGGTCCCTCACTGTTTTAAAGAAGAACAGAAGTCCGAGGACCAGCGGATGTAACCTAACGGCCTCGAGGAGGGCGAGCAGGGTGGAGGAGACCAAGAAATGAGGCCCATGAAGGGAAGGTGGGTGGGATTCAGGAATGAATGGTGAAGATACAAGAGAAGATCAAGAATTACAGTTGGTACATAATTTTCATTTCTCCTTGTCAATCTTCAGCATTCATTACTACTAGGTGATACCAAGCTCCCCAGAGGGCCTGATGTTCAGCCCTCAGAGAACAGATCCTCAGCCTCCTACTGGTGGAAAGCAGGAGGGAGACCCTAACCAACAGACTGGGGCAGTCTAAGATTGCTGAGGGTGAGGGGGTGTCCCCCGTGGCCAGGGGGACAGAGGATGCCCCTGAAGAATCCTCCTCGCCCTGCAGAAAAACAGACGGCTCCCCTGGAAAGCAGAGGAAGTCACCCTACGCCAGGCAATGGGTGACAGTCTGGACAGACGAAGCCATGCCATCCGCCTTATGCAGATCATTGTCCCTGCCAGTTGGGAAGCCACCTCGTTGGCACCGTAAGACGCCCTTGCTTGGTGCCTTGCAAGCTCCAGACCATGTGCAGAGAGGGCAATGGCTTGTCTGGACTGCTCCATATCAGGCATAGATGCCAGAACCTGCGCCAGCATCGACCACAGATGCCTGTTGTAGGCAGCATGGTGTGCCTGATGTGAACCTATACACATCAGCACATGAGCCAAAGAGAAGACTCTCCATCCCCACCAGTCAAATTCTGCAGAATCTCGATCCGGGGGTCAATCGTGTACCAGGCGCCGAGGCCCGGAAGGAGTGTCTAGGAACGTCAAGCCCAAGGGTGGGTGGGTGAGGTAGAGAACCTAGAGACTCGTGGCGGGGGGGCATAATATCATCTCCTGCAGTCCGCTGGGGCTGGAGAAGGGGCCGGTAGAGACTGCCAGATGCAGATAGACACTTCCTGGAAAGGGATTGGCCAGGAAAGCACCACAAGGTGGCAAGCACTGAATTCACTAAGGAATGCATGTGTCTGCCGCTCGGTTTTGTCCCTGCGAACAAAGGCGTCTGGCTCGAGACCAGCTCCGAAAGGAACTGCTGATATTCTGTGAAATCAGCATCGGAGGATAGGTGGACAGAAGGTTCCTCTTCCTCAGAAGAGAGCGGCGAGGAGGAAGTGGAGCTCGAATGGTCAGAAGACTCCTGTGGCGGGGGAGGGACAGGCGGAATACCTGTTCATCCCTGGCCCTGACATCTGAAGGAAGGCTGCTGCAGTAGCTCTGAATGTCTCCCAAGTTAAGGGCCCGTGGGACCCACATGGCCTGGGAGGAGGGGTGGTTGCAGAGGGATGGGGAGGGCACCTGAGAGTACATGCCCGGCCTCTGCCAGGGCTCTGAGATCCAGGAAGCAATGCCACCATGACTGGGGACCCTGAGACCATACTAGGTTGCTGAAGAGGTAACTTGAGAGGCAAACTCGGAACAGCCCAGAAGGGAAACTCCCTCGTGACACGACTGAGGTTGCATGTGTCCAGAAGGGCAACCCTCAGTACCGCCACTAGAGGCGCTCTGGAGACTTGAAGGAGAGGGGGGTTCAACACTCGGCTCCTCCCACCCACAGGGCAGTGGGAATGCACCGCTGCTCCTCACCCCAACCGCTCAACCCCTCCGACACTGAGGCAGCCCTCTTCCTCGACACCAGCGGAAGCTCCCCCGCGGGCCTCTAGAGGAGGCTACAGTAGCAGGGCTCTTCGCCCTTTCCCCAGAAGCCCCAGCAGCACCAGAAATGGCAGCTGTCTGGGCCCTCTCAGAAGAGGGCACCCCTTCACGAATCCCAGAGCTATAACCCCTAGGGGATCCCAGGCCACCACTAGCCGTGGGACCCCCATGGCGAACCTGTTCTGGGGACTCAGGAAGAGGAACACTGGGCTGCCCGACACCCCCCCTACAGAGAGTTCAGATCCCGATGAATCGGGCTGCCAGTCCGGGTCCACCTCTGAGTCATCCTCCTCCGAAGAGCTGTTGAGCAGAGTGACCTCCAGAGAGGCAACCCCCAAAACATTTCCGACAGCACCAGAAACGGCGCCAACATAGGCCGCGATGTCGCCAATGGCACCACTGGTCCCCGCCCTGCAGATGGTGCTGGAACCCAAAGCAGCTCCCTGAGTCCCCAGTGGCGGGACCCAAAGCAGCACCACCACCAACAGCGCCACAGACAGCGCAGCAACCCAAAGCAGCCCCGCTCGGCGGCATCGAGGGTCCGCCAGTGCCGGGCCCCACAACCAGAGGCCGCGACATTGGGGGGATCCTGCACTTCCAAGGAGGTGACTGCCAGGATGGCGCCAACAATGCGACCCCGGGAGGAATCGCACCGCTCCTCCGACGCCGAAGAAGAAACCTCCTCCTCAGCAAGGCTGGAAGCGGAGGAGATCTCCTCCTTGCCAGGCCATATATACCCAGGAGGGGACCCAGAGGAAGGGTCAAAAGATCTGGCCTGGGAGGCACGCAGGCGACGCCATCCTCCAAAAGTTGGCAGAGCCCTGCTGATCTTAAACATGCGGAATTCTAATACACGGCGGTCCATGGAAAAACAGGCGTCGCAGTGATCCACATCATGTAGGGTCCCAGGCACTGAAGACAAACATCATGTCAATCCGAGACGGAGAATTGTCGGCCACAAGGGCACCGACGCATAGGGGCATGGCCTGCCTTGGATTTACGCTTGGCCCCCAAATCGGACATGATGCAAGAATATTTTACAAAACAGCAAAGATCACGGTGTCGTCGAAATATAAATAAATGAAACGGTCTTACCGGCTTCAATGGCGTCGGGATGGAGAACCGGGATGTAGGAGTCGACCAAACGCCGTTGAAAATGAAAAGACCTGATGGCGCACTATAAAACTTTTTCTCACTCGTGCAGCAGGTGCAGCCTCGATGGCAGGAGAAACAGAACTGGGATGGAGGAGGAGTCTGCGGCACCTAACGGCCGCCTCTTGCACACCACGCTTGTACGTCACTCTCATGGGTGGTGCCATTGGCACCGCCTCCTCCCTTCAAAAAAAAAAAATTAAAATCCCATGGCAGGTGCGCCGCCCGCTTACACCCAGCAGTAATGAATGGTTAAGATTGACAAGGGGCTGAACTGAGTCAGTCGCCCCAAGCGAAAGAAGAAAAGGTGTGCCTTGCGCAGCTGAAGCAGGAGCAGGGCTGGAGCTTCAGAGGGTGACACTAGGTGCTTTCAGTGTCTGTGCCTTCAGCTACACTTTCTTGTGAAGCTGAAGAGGCCGAGAGTTGTTCTGAGCTCCCCTGCCTTTCACTCGAAAGGACTGCCGGTTCGGAAAACAAATCACATCCTTTCCCCCTGAGGGTTTGCAGGAACTGGCATGGAAGTCTTAAGGGTTGTTCCTAGTTTTCTGGGATGGCTCAAGAGACTTCTCTACCTGCTGTCCAAACAAGCAAGTACTGTCAAAGAGAATATTCATAATCTGTTTGACATCCTGAAAAAAACCCAGCAGTACGTAACCAGGAATGCCTTCTGACAAAGATGCCTGCAGCAGCAGAACGGGAGGCTGTATTAGGGCATCCATAGCAGCTTTGAGTTGATGAATGTTAAAACAAAATTCCATGTGTTGCACTCAGCAGACTCTTTTGCATAGTTTCAGAATCTGGCAGGGACTCTGCCTCAGACTAAAACAAACTCCAAAGGTAAACTCATATTTGGAAAAATGCCCTTGGTAGCTAGCAATCCACATGCTAAGGGTAGCTGCTGTGAAAGTCCACTTGCCTGTAGTGTCAATCTTGTGTAACTACTTGTTACTAGAACGCCCAGTGACCTCTTAGGAAACAATGGCTTTGGTATTCTCAGCTAGAATAACAACAGTATTAGCTGTAGGTTGAGAAACATACGTGGTTCTTATCCTTAGAGGCAGTGCATTTCCTGTCTATCTGCTTGCAGACAGAAGGGACAGAATCAGGTCTATTCCAGATTGCATCAGACAAGGTTTAAAATGTAGGCAGAATAGGAAAAACTAAACTGACTGGCATAATAGAAACATTTAACCACTACAGACGGAGACTTTACCTGGGTCAGTGGCTGAAGGTTCAAAATCAAGTGTACAATGCATATTCCTGAGCAATTCGTGGAAAGTTAGATCCTCCTGTGGAACAGGAGAAGAGTCTGAGTCCTAAGAGTCTGGGGTAAAGAAAAAGTGTTCATCGCTGCCTCAGAAATGAAGAGGTTGGGGTCAAATGCATCTCCCTCTGCATCCTCCAAGGAGGGAGGGTCATCTCCAATCCAGAATGTAGCCTTAGCAACACTGGCTCAAGAGATGAGGGGCCAATGCCAGAGGTGGGGCTGTAGCCAAAACAGAATCCAGCGCCGGTGAGATACCTGGCACAGAAGGCAGTACCAGACCCAGCACGGGCCAGGCCCAGAAAGGCGTAAACCCAGCACTGATACCGGCACCAACAACCCAGTCAGCACCAAAGTGACCGGAAATTATAAAGCAGCCAGTCCCATCACAGTGATACTGAATGGGGTGTGTACAGAGGAAAAGGAGTTAGCAGCATGGTCACCGGCAAGAGCCCAGGGGCTGATGCTGAGCCAAATGCCCTGCTTTGGGTTTGCCTTGGGTTCTGTGAGGGGACAGGCCTGCCTGTAGGAGGCGTGACAAAAGAAGCCGCTACCCGACTTTGGCTGGGTATGGTACATAGAATGGATGTATCTGAGAGCCTGTCCTGAGGTCTGGAGTTCAGAGATGATATCCAGGACATCTCCCCATAAAGTTTGAAACCCCTGAAGGGTGCATCCATTATGTTAGACTGAACATCCTGCACAAACAACAGACCTGAAGACAGGAGTGGCACCTCATGCAGATGCAGATGGCTGCTGCCTGCCCCGAGGCATCTAGCGCATCATAGGCAGCACACTGAGGATATGGGTATCAACGTCCAAGACCGTTTGAGGGCCTGGTGGGCCTGCTGCTTGGAATGGTTATCTGGCATGGCTAGGACTGTCTCCCAAGCCTGGTCCCATAGCAGGTTCTGGCATGTCACCATATGGGCCAAATAACTGATGGCCCAAATTGCAGAGGCGAAGACACGCTTGCCCATCTGGTACAGTTGGCGAGATTCCCTGTCTGGGGGATGGGAGCTTAGGTCGCTTGGTGTGGTTATGTGCCACGTTGATAATGACTGAATCAGTCTTGGGTTGTTCACAAAAGTACAGCTTGCCAGCCAGGGCGTGGTAAAGCCGATCAGCTGTTTTGGAAACTGTCAGGACCGCATGGGTCAGTTCAAGCAGTCCAGGTAATGTCCTCATAGGATTGATAATTTTTGGAGTGGGGGCAGGCACCAGAGGAGGTGCAGGCACCAGAGGAGGTGCATCTGGCTGATGTGAGTAGATGGCAAAGCGAAATCTCTTTGGATCCCGTTTTTCTGTTTCTAACCCATAGTGGCCTGAATGTGCCTCCATGATGGCCATAAATATAATGGTCATCCGGGGGGACTTGGGGATGTTGGTGGTGCCTATTCCCTTCTGAGGAATCTGGGCCCAAGGAGGAAAACTCACTGCTGAAGCTCTGGTAAGCATTGTCTGCACTGTCATCCCCACTATCCTCAGCACAGTGATCTTCCGAGCGTCCTGCTGACCCAGCGTCAGGCTCATCCCTTGGTGTGGAGGAGCACTAGGGCCATATTGAACAGGGACCGGGGAAATGGGTCCCAAGTGAGGCCCTTGAGGGGTGGCCATGGCTGGTGTCCTTGGGGCCGGGACCTGTGTCTGTATAAAGGACCAGAGGGCGAGAGCAGACGTGATAATCCAAGGGGCCAGTGTTGATCCACAGGCGTCGGTTAAGTGAGTGCTGGCCATGGTACCAACTGGTGCTGGGTGAGGGGTATACAAGTGCCGAACCAGCAGGAGCTGGTGTAGGTCCTACAGGCATTGGCTGCAGCAGGACGACAATGGACCCAATGGAGTGTGTGGCAGGAGGATGGGCGATGGGCCCACAGGCACCGGCTGAGGCAGGGCTGGCATGGGACCCGCAGGCTGCAGCAGAGGAAGGACAGGTGCAGGCCCTGCGGGAGTCGGCCGAGTTAACACCAGAGGGGTGTCCACGGGTGCCGGCTGTGGGGACACAGGCGCTGGAGTAGAGGGCGGCCCCAGTGAGGGCTGAGGTGACTCTGAGCTCTGGGAGGTGTCAGTGTCCTGCAGGGTCTGCCCCTGACAAGGAGGGGCAGAACCGGCAGTGGCCCCAGAAGTTAAGACCGGAGTCGGTGATGTGGGTGTTGGGGAGGTGACAGCCGGGAGACTGCTGCTAGCTGTACCTGCGCAGGCCGAAGAGACTCCAGCCGAGCCGCCTGACTGTGAGCCCGTGGAGAACAAGGGCTGGAACAGAGTACCCTGTCCCAAAGAACCACCACCAGCGAGGGAGACATGGGTGGGCGGAGGGACCACCAGTAGCCCAGTTGAAGTTAGGGCATGCAAGGACGAAGAAGTCGATCTCCCAAAGGAAGAGGACCATTTCGTGGTTGAAGACTGCTCGTGTGGGAAGCGCGAGCGGGAGGCAGACCGGGGTCAGTCCTGGTCCTTGTCCCTATGCTTATGTTTCGCGGTAGATATGTCCCAGGACTTTGAAGATGAAAATCAGAGGACTGGGCTGGGAAATGGAGGAGCTCCTGGCCTGCAGCTCCCGTTCCACTGTGGATCTTCTGCTTAAGGAGTTGATTCTGCAGGATCTTCTGGCGAAAGTCTGCGGGTGGCCAGCTTGAACTTCTGGCAGGGCTACATGAGCTTGGACATTCGTGGTCTGGGCCTAGGCACAAGATGCAGGCAGAATGGCCATCCTTGTCCAGGATGTGTTTGTCACAGGCACACTTTGTGGAGCAGTCGGAAGAAGAGAAAGGTTTTGAAGACCCAAACCATCCAGTAAGAACACCAAAATTTCAATGTTGAACTGAAATAAAAATCGAAAAATAAAGCGCGGTTAAACGCGGGAAAATGGCGGTCGACTGTAGCTGCGGCAGTATCAGTGGTCCGGTGTGCATTGGTCTACGGTTAGAAAGAACCGGGGAGGGTGTTGGGGCCACCCACCTTTATAGGACTGGCTGACGTCTGGCACGGACGTTGGAGGTGGGTAGGTGGGTGGCCCCCTTTGGTAGACTGCTAGCTAGATCTCTAAGCAAGGGTGCGTGTGCCACAACCAATATAATAAACAAGTGCCTCTTATTCACATTATTCTGCAACTGTATTTGTTCCAAAACAGCAGTGCAATTTATTGGTCTAAAAAGGAGGAACAAGAAGAGTAATATAAATAATGGAGAAAAGAAAGACCAGCAAACCCTGCCCAAGACTCGAGATAAAAGTCTGCTGATATTACAAGTCAGTTCAATTGACTAACTCTTAATTCAGCAAGATGAGATTTGCTACAGAAGAGCAGTATTTCACTTAGGCTGAATTAAAAAAAAAAAAATTTCCTAGAGTCTTTCCCATCTGACACTGCCCCGTGTCTGCCTCCCTCTGCTAGCCAACAGCTGTGACCAGCTTCTTTTACACTAGGTGATTCGAAGTCCTTGGCTCCAGTCACGCTAGTCACTTACTAAACCTCTCCCATTTTCTAAAAGGTTTCTAAAACACTACCAGAGTCCTACTCAGGCTCTAGTCAGCTGTAAAAAAAAAAAAAAACTCAATTTTTCAATTTTAACTTTACAATTTGTTTGTTTGTTGATGTTGCCCTGGTTTTTGGAGTTTTCCCACCTAGGCGGTGGACTATACATCCCAGCTGCCCTTTCACTTCACCCAAGTAGACAGATAATAGAGATAACTTTTTCTATTTTCTTATTTTACCAGACAAATATTGCAAAGAACTTCATTTTGTATTTTAGAGTGAGACAGATGACTTACAAAAGAGATACAGCTTTCAATCACGTTCCTAGCTTGTGCACATACAGACCAGCCTCTCCCATGTCTGACTCCACCTGTGCTCATCATTTAAATATATCCAACAAAACACTCACCTGTAAGCAGTCCCTATGAAACCAAGCATTTGTACAGCATGGACTTTTAAAATACAGAATGAAGGGTAGGTTCAACATATTCCAAGCATATTGTGCAGTGAGTGGGTCCGCTAGGTTTGGCAAGACTTGATGTTTTCTGAACTGGCGGTGATCCCAACAGTATGACCTAAGTGAAATGCAATTGAAAGTTTGTTTACTTATTGCTTGACTGATTTATGTAAATTTGTTTAACAAATTCAAACAAAGCTGCCCTATTAACGTATAATGTAAATACAAAATAGGAGCTCTCCACACCAGTGATGTGTGTAATGTTTTGGGCTACGTTTGGTAGACTTGTATGACATCACCAATAAACTCTTGTTGTTCCAATCATTTATGATACACTAAATTTAATGGTAAACAGGAGACATACTAAGCAATCCCAGCAAGGAAAAGGCAACGAATGCTATGTGGCACGTCAAGCTCGACTTCATCATGGAGGATATATTGAAAGAATTAAATTATCCTTCAGTGAAAAACAAGAAAAAAGTCTGGCAAAATTTTTTATAAAGAATCATCTGGGTCATAACAACTGCACACATCATCAGTTCTCATTAGCATTACTAAAGGTGTACCCAGGTTAGCCACAGAGCACACAAACTCATTTTAAAACAGGACTCCTTCCTATGGTCTGGCCAACAATGTTCTATTATTCGTTTATTTAACTTATTTTATTTATTTAAGGATTCGGAAAATACATTTGTTTCTGATGTGTCCTAGTACCTGCCAGTCCAGCACCAGAGTGGGGAAATATGGAGGAAGATATTCTCAATGAAGATGAAAAGTTTCTTTCTTTTGAACTTTCTATCAATTCATTGTGAATACAAAACAATCCAGTACAGTACAGAGTGGCAGATTAGGATAAACAATATGAAAAAAACATTACATACCCTTGTAATGTTCTTTCTTCTTGAGGGAGTCATCAGTAGTATTCACAAAGTGCAATCAGTCTCCAGGAATGAGCTGCCCCAGAGCTGGAATATGTGCAAATTATGGAACGTCGAAACAGAATTAAAATCAAACTCTGCTCTGTGGTCATGCTCCACCCAGCCTCTTAACGTCAGATTTATTTCTTTAGGTAGGTGAGCTATGACCAAGGTCCCTGGACTTTTACGATTCTGTGGTTGAAGAATTTTCCATAGAATTTGCAGCATACCGTAGAATATATAGATCACCACTATAGTTAGGGTTGAGTAGGCAGTTCAATGTTAAACCTCTAATTTTGCACTTTAATAACTTTGCAAGCATTCAACGGATTTGCACAAAATTTGGTATCTGCCATCCCGTGGGGTAGATCTCTTGATGTACCAAGTTTTGTTTCGGACGGATTTGTAGATTCCGTGCAGCTAAATAGTGAAAAAAGTGAACAAGTCGCTTTTTCGTCCATTTTTGCCGATTTTTCCTCATCAAGCTGCGAATACACCGTTTGGAACTGTGGCCTGAAATTTTCAGACTAGAAAGGAGCTTGCCCCAAAGGACAAGACAGCGTTGGTGTGGTGAAAAAATATAAATCCGTTCCAAAGTTATTCAATTTTGAAATTCTGGGTTCTGAGCATGCTCAGTTCAGTCTTTTGGATAGCTGCACAGTTTCAAACAAGGATTTCGGTTCACAAACAGGGATTCATTAAATCCCTGTTCGTATGAAAAAAATCCCTGTTCACGAGCCATCTTGTTTTCAATTTTCTCCAAAAACAAAACCTTGTCACTTGCCCCAGGGATGTCTTCTGTAGAGACTGAAGTATGGGTTTTGTTCAAGGCATCGTCCTCTACAAACCCATGGCTTTGGTTCCATTTAGTATAGTCAAAAAATTGCCATTTTTAAATTTGAAAATCCCTTTTTGCGACTTGCTTCCGATCCCTGTTCGCGAGCTGTTCCCTTTTCGTGACCTGTCAAAATCCCTGTTCGTATGGGGATGATCAAATAGCCCTATCTCACGAACATGTATTTCTCATGAACAGGGATTCTGACACCTCACAAACAGGGATTCGGCTCACGAACAGGGATTCCGACACCTCACGAACAGGTATTATAAAAAGGAATCCCTGTTCGTGAGGTGTCAAAATCCCTGTTTGTGAGCTGTCAAAATGCCTGTTCGTGAGAAATCCCTTTTTGTGAGCTGTCAAAGTCCCTGTTCCTGAAGGGACAACCAGATGGCACTATGTCGCAAACAGGGATTTTGACAGCTCATGAACAAGGATTATAAAAACAAATCCCTTTTCGTGAGCTGTCAAAATCCCTGTTCATGTGACATCCTTGTTCGTGAGCTGTCAAAATCCATGTTCATGAGGGGACAACCAGATGGCCCTACCTCGCAAACAGGGATTTCTCATGAACAGGTTTTTTTTTTAACTTTATTTTTATTATTTTCAGTTATTCATACAAATAACATTCTCCATATCTTAGACAGACCATATATTAATAATACATTTCCAGGAAGGTCACAGCCTTCTTAATCAAAGGATAGGTGCATCCAAAATATTATGATACCACATTTGGGGGTAACAAGTTTGAATACTTCAAGTCCATCATAAGAGGAAAAAAAGCTGCATATGAACCCATAAGCAGTACGACTCACTAAAAATCTAAAGTCCGTATACATAAACCAGAATACTTTACCCTATATAGGGTTGATGGTGTCATACTACATCTCGTAAGAATCTTTAAGACCAAAAATATAAATAACTCTTGGCAGCAACGTTATAAATTCCTCCATATTATCACACGAAAGCATACTGTATTTTAATGAGGCTTTTCTCTAATGCCCCTAGCTAAGTATCTGAGTAAATAAATCTTAAATGAAGTAAACTGTAATTTTTATATTTCTTTCAACTTGGCTTATCCATAAATGGAGTAATCCCAGACAAAAGGGATAATATTGTTTCATAGCAGGCGACTGAGAAGAAAAATAAACCCACAAACTGTATATGGCAACTGTACTACTCAGTCCATATATAGGATTGTTGTAACAAATAATTAAAGTCTAGTTTTTCTGAACTGGGGCATAATGTGCAACAACCAGCAAGAAGGAATTAAAGAGGTACAGAGCTATACTCAGTTCAATCATCGTTGTCGTCTTCAAATCGGATCTTTCTCCTTCCCTCTTGTTCCTCTGCTTGGAGAGTCGATCTGAAGTCTTGTGGCCCATTACGGCCTCAGCTGGGTCATGAAAATCAATTTTCCCTTCGTAGGCTATCCTAAGTTTGGCAGGATAGATCATTGCATGTGGGATCGAGGAAGCTCTCAGCTTCTGACGGACCGCATCAAACTTTTTACAGCGCATCCGTGTTGCATAGCTGATATCGAGGAACAAATATATGTTCCGATCATCTTGTGTTAGCGGACCTGCTTGCCGTGCCAAGCATAACAATCTGTCCCGTGTGCCTACCCCATCTTTTACCACCAGTAGCGTACGAGGGTTATCGGTTTCTTCCCTTCGTCCCCTAGGGGTGATGCGGTATGCTTTCTGGAGGGCAAACTGCATCTGCTGTCTTGGGGGTACTAGTTTCTCCATAAACCATTCCTGAAGAAACATAAGAGGATGGTCACCTTTGATGCCCTGAGGCAGTCCCAGTATCCGAATGTGGGCTGCATGGGCCTGGTTTTCTAAAGTCTCTAGACGGGCCCGCATGTGCGCATTTTCCTTTATTAACATCGTGGTAGATGCGACTGCAGTTTCCGTTTGTCGCTTAGTATCAGACAGATCAGTTTTAATACAGTCCACAGCTGTCTCCATCGTAGACACACGTACCCCAAAAGAGTCCATTTTCGTGTTTAATTCTGAAACAGAGGATATCAATCTCTGTATTTTAAGCCCAAGCGATATGAGAGTCTCCTCAGTCTCTGGCCCTGCATCGGCCTGTGCTGTCGAGTGCGAACTCTGAGATATGGACATCGCGTTCGTTTTCCCGCAGGATCCTCCTGCTCGATCCTTCCTAGGATTCCCCATTTTATGGTATTCTCCACTCGCAATTTCAAATTTAGAACCAGTTTCTTGGAATTTTTACTCAGAATAGCACTTTTTAAGCTTTTGTTCCACAAAATTGTGAAGAGCTGTAGGAAATTGTTGCCAGTCAGCTCGGGCTCCACAGCGCCCCCTCATGAACAAGGATTTTGACAGCTCACGAACAGGGATTTTTAAAGGTTGCTGCTTCTTTGCCACTTTACTGCAAAGAAACAGAACTTTTGGCTTGAAATTTGCAGGGTACAAAGGGGTTATCCCACAGATGTGACTTATGCTGATTTGGTGCAAAAATTTTAATTGGTACCATACTTACGCCATTCTGAAGTTGAAAAATTTCCCATAGGATAACACTGTGGCAAACACGGTGCCTTTTGTGCCTACATCTCGAAAACCATTCGAAATATGGATTTTTCGCTAAGCATGGCTTAGTACACCTTTAGGTGCAGGTTACCAGTCCATGATTTTACAACTGCAGTGGAATTTTTTCCAAGGTTGCTACAGTTACTGAGATATTGCGCCATTTGCAGCACAAGGGTTACTTGGAATATGTCTAGGCCTGCACTGCGTCTCTACAATTTAGGTAGGTGGGTCCTTGCGCTCCTACATATGGATACCAATATGCAGTAATGGGACTGCTGAGCCATCCATTATGCAATACTGGGAGAGCAGGGAGATGACAGTTCATTACAAAAAAACTGATACCAGAGGGCTCTGAGCTCCCAAAACCATATAAGGGTAAGATTACACTTTCTCAAAAAGCAAGGAAATTAATTGCAAAAAAAACTTGTTAATTCATCAGTTAGAGTTGAAGCGACAAAAGTAGCGAAATGAGGCGTTAGGGTTGAGATCCTAACTAAGCCTCCCCCCCCCAACCCTCCACAGACCAATCCTACCACCCCACCCCACTCTCCACATACCAACAGGCATCTGGGGTGTGCCTTGGGGTTGCAGGCACAACTCTCACCCCATTCTCTTATACTGTATCATCTCAGCTTCCTTACAAATGGCATGGGGTGAATGTTAGCCTGATGACCCCAAGACACGCCCAATGCCTGTTGGTATGTGGAGAGTTGGGGGTAGGGTTGGTCTGTGGAGGGTGGGGTGGGGTGGTGTTAGGGTCTCAACCCTAATGCCTCATTTCTCCCTACTTTGGTCACTCAACCCTAGTGGATGTATTAATGAAGTTTTTGCAATGAATATCTGTACCTACATATACACATCCACGGAATTCATTGTTTTTAGTGAATTTTCATTCAAATACACAGCTTTTCCATAGTTCCAGGCTCCCTTGCCCATCTTGTTCATCCTGAAGCCCCTCCTCTATGCTTGGAATGTGATGTCATCAATGACATCACATATTTTAGCCAATGGCACGACTGCATTCTGCCACAGAAATTAATAAATTGTGCCACAGAAATCAGAATATGTTGCTGCAGAGCACTAGGGGCCTTGGCTATGACGACTAAACTAGCTAAATGGCTACCAAATATGTTTTAAATTATTCTGTAAAATTTTGAAAACTGTAACAAAACAAGGCAGAACAAAGACTATATATTGTAAAAGATCTGTAATCAGACCACTGAGCAACAATTGCACTGTAAAGTACAGTTACGCAAGAACTTACCATAACAGTAGATCTTTTGAGAAGAGCTCTTGCAGCAGGCTATAACCATTAGGACCAAGTCGTCCAGGTTTCAGGATCCCATGGGCAAATTCTAGCTAGCAGTCTTCAGTGGGGACCACCCCACATCCGCCTATATGGTATATAAGGTACCCCCCTGCCACCATCTCAATTTCTACTGGAGGCCCCGCATACAGAAAATGGAGAACCGAGGCATTCCCAGACGCAGGAAAGAGGAAGGAAGGAGACAAACACCAGGGGGATGGTGGGTTGGAAAGCAGCACCTGCTGCAAGAGCTCTTTTCCAAGATCTACTGTTACGGTAAGTTCTTACATAACTATACTATCTCACTTCGAGTTGCAGCTCATGCAGCAGGCTATAACCATTAGGATGGAGTCCCAAGCAGTAAAAGGACTGACCCAGTAAGACAGGAGAAAGTAGAAGTAAGTGTAAAACCTCCCAAAAGAAGGTGTGGAAGGACAGCGAGTCCAAAACCTGCTCTTCACCTAAGAAAAATATCCAGACCGGAAGCCAGAAGAAGGCGACAGCCGTACTTAGGAGGTTGCTACAAGAATGTTAGCTGAGTGTCCGTTAGTAAGGGAGGCACAACTATATTCCTGGTAGAATAGCCTTGACCCAAGTCGGAAAAGGCTAGGGGGTATGCAATTTGCTAACACATAGGGAAACGTATAAAAATGAAGTCCCCACTGTTCTCGGGGGCAAGAAAACCAGAATTGAACAGATGTTCCGAATGCTCGGGTGTGGACCAGAAGTGAAATAATGAAGCACCCGGCGAACGACCAGAGTATGGAAGAGGTTACCAAAAACTGAAAAAAAAAAATATGGAAGAGGGACTCCCCTGAGATGAAGAACTCTGGATAATAAGAAAAAAAAAAGTAATGCCCTGACCAGCGGAAGCCTTACATTCCCTGAGAAAGAGAATAGGTTTAATGCATATTCTAGCCAAGAGCTTAGAATGCTTGCAAGCCAAAAAAAAAAGGAACAAGTCACTAAAATAGATGCTTTCTGGTAAGAAAGCGAAGATTGCAACCAGTGGCAGGCTCACAAAGGAGTCTAGATCAGAAAAATCTCACAAGGATGTGCCCGGAAAGGTAAGCAGAGCACAGGTCTTGTGTTGGATAGGTGCAAGGTAAGCAACGAGGGTTGAAGGAAACACTAAGAACATGAGAAACTCGGCCCTGAGAAAAACAGGGAACAAAAGGAGAAAATTCCCAAACGAAGTTCTCCGGACAGGTAAACAAATCCAGTGGATGAGCAGTAACCCATGGGAAGAACCATTATCACTGCTAAACGAAGGGGATCTAATGGAGGGAAATCCAACAGGCACTAGAACCCCTGCCACTTGGAAGGGGGAACCCCCCACGTATGGCAGCCACTAAACTAACAGAAAAAGGGCAAGAAGGATGGTCCTAAGATGTGGAAGGACCTGGGCGTCCAGCTCTGGAGAAGGCAGAGCGGAGCATAAAGACTGTCGTGGTCAGAAGGGAATCACTACAGACATCAACGCCCCTTATGATCGCAGGCAAAGTAGAAAGACTCTGTACCCAAGGAAAGGGAAGAGGCAGGAAGTGACCTACCTGTCCATCAGAGGAGAGAAAGGTTTGCTACGGCAAATACCAGGTCTGAGAGCGACTCCGCTAAGAGAAGGAGCTTGTGCCCAGGGTTCTGAAGGAGAACACATAAGGTCATCGGATGAAGGTGCTTGTAACACCCAGAACCTGAATGGCAGTCGGTTCCCAGTGGGCTCCATCCCCAAATAGGGATGATTTCCCTGAACAGGGAGCACTGTTTGTCTATGAAGAAGACCACAGCCCGATAGTTCTTCTGGATGAAACGAGGGCATAAGCACATGGATGGTCAAAGCGGACCGCCTGGGTAAAGACAAAGCCCCAGCTCCAAGTCAGTGAACTGAAGGCTTCCTTCCTGAGGAGGAAGGTTTCTCTGAATCCAATGGTCTACCAGATGGAGTCCGATGGAGCAGCCTAACGCGGAATCAGAAGAAAGTAAAACTGGTTGGCTTAAGGCGCAGCCAGCACTGCAAGCACACATGTGAAGACGGTGAAGCCAAACACGGGCCAACTGGCAGGGTCCAAAAACTGTTAAAGGTTTCTGTAGTGACAGAAGAGGAGAAACCTTCTATGGGGCTGGAAAAGGAAGAAAGACAGCCTCTATGCCCTAACCAAAGCCTGATGCCCTAGGATTGACCAGGAAGAAGGCTGGCTCAGATCCAGGATGGTACATGGGACCCTGAACTGTAGGGATGAAATGGGATAACCATCCTGACCCTCTACCGCGGAGGAACACATACTAAGGTCTGCTTCTGCGGTAGTGTCTGAATCATGTCTGTATTGAGGGTAGGATACAGAAAGGGGGACAGGCCGCAGCCGTGTGGGCTGGCATGACAGTCTGGAAGGTCCAGGGTGCCACCAAATCTTCAGAGGCCTGAGAGCGACCAGTGAATGGACACTGGGTAGGGACTGGAGTGATACAGGGAATAGATGCCAGTAGCAATGCCCCACTCTTGATGGCTAGGAAAGGATGTTCTCAGAGTCTTTGCCTAAAAGAATAACCCCTAGAAAGGGGGATGTCTAGGATGGTGACAACGTCAGGGACAAATACTAAGATTCCCAACCAGAAGAATCACCTAGAAGAGACAGATGAAGGTGTTGCCTTTCCAGCACAGTGCCACATAGAGGAAGGACACGAGGACCTAGATGCTCAGAACCATGCCATTGTCGGAAACTCAAAAAAAGTTTTCTCTCAAAGGGCATGAGCCAGGATCGGCACCATTTCACAGTATTCTTTTCCCATAAGGAAATCCATAATTGGGCCATGCGGGTGGTGGAAAGGCACAAGGAGGATTAGAGCACCAGAACTGACCTCGGGCAGAAAACTATGGCCTCAGAGACCTCCTCTGGGTGACCAGCAGAGGAGGGCTCATCTCTAGATGCCCAGACAGGGTGAACAGTCTCCTCTACTCCGTCGCGGCGGTAGAAGACATCCATCTTTCAAAATTACTGATTGCCTCAGAAGAGGCTAAGATCGGTGGGACGACCCCTGAGAGCGGTGCCTTCCCGTGGGGTATACCACCAGAAAACGCTCCATAATGTCCACATTCTTTGTGTCTCACCTCTGACAACTATGGACATGCCGCACTGCGGCCACAGTGGAGGGATCATCCGGAGGGGACTTGGTGGTAACCGGAGACCCCTCGAACTGGAATGTAGGACAGCAGAGCCCAAAGGAGGGAAAGGCAAACAGCAGTGCTACCCCCACGGAGACTTGCAATGCCCTGAGTCAAATACACTAGCCAAGGAGAAGTCACCCTCAGAGGAGGTGGAGGTGGACCTTTTAGACGTCTCCAGAACCCTGACCCCTATCCCCAACACTGAAAAGGGGGGGGGGTCCTCCTTGTACATGAAATGAACCAACCAAGAAAGAGGGTGAGAATCTCTAAAAGGATGGCAGTTGCCAAACCCCTGGTACACTGACATCGGCCCTTAAGTCACTGGGTAGTGCCAGCTGAAGGGACGAAGGTAAACCCGGCGTCAGTGGCCATAGGTCTGGCCGACTAATGAGGAGCACCCTGGGATGACCGCGGAGGCCTCACTGGGACAGAAGTAACACATAAGTCAGTTGTCGTTGTCCAGGTGTACAAAAAGTGGCCCTGCAGGCACAGGGACAGTGACCATTATCAGAAGCGACGATGCTCCCATGGGCGTCAGCTAGCTGATGACATGGTCATCCGATGACTGAGGAGCATGCAAGGACAGCCAAAAGGCGCCACTAGGGAAGTAATAACCTGGGTGTGTCAGTGGCGGAGGGTCAGCATCAACGTGGCCCTTGAGGCACAAGGACCACGAACGTCATCTGAAGTGGTGGATAAGGCCAGTCGGGCGATTGAGGAGCATCTATAGGCAACCAAGAGACGCCGGATAGAGGAAACCCGGACGCCAGTGATGGAGATCTGCACTGACATCGCCCTCCCAAGGACCGTGAGCGCCGACTGAATCGATGTCGATCACCATGACGGCAGGCTGAGTGGCGACAAGGCCGCTAACGACTGAAAGGCGCCTGCGACTACCAGAGGACGCTTGTAATTGAAACCCAGACGGCAGTAGTAAAGCCCTGGGGCACTGACTGCATCGCGGGCGTTGGCTGAGTGGAGACAAGGCCAGCCGACAGCTGAGGAGGGTCCGGGAACAACCAAGAGGCATCGCTGGGGTTGACGGAGGAGCCGCCATCAGCCTGATGCTAAGGCTGACGCCCGCAGAGAGAAACGGCAATCGTCTGCCCAGAGAGGGCAACATGTGGAAGGGAGCAGACTTCTGAGATAGCGGTAGAGGTGTCACACACGCAGGGGAGGTGATGCATGCCCCAGGCATCGCTTGGAGGAGGAGGACCCCAATGTCTGAGTCGACCTAGCAGATGCCCTCGGCTGGGGGGGGATGAGAGGCAGAGACCCACCGTCCCACTTGGAAGGTCCCGCCGAGCTTTCTGTATTAGGCCCCTGTGGAAGTGAATGAGGGGCTAAGGGACAGGGAAGAAGAGAACCACCACCTGATGACTGAGGAAAGGCAGGGAGATGTACCCCCGGAAGCCTATGGAGAGATGAAGGCTGCCAGGGCCCGTCGACTGGAACCTGGATCCAGATCTGGAGACAGACCAGAGTCTCGCCTGGAGCATTTTCCAGAGTCAGCGCTTGCAACGGACTTCATTCTCCGAAGAGCTGGGTTAGTCAAGGCCCTGGATCTTCATATTGTCGGGCTTGAACTCCTGTAGAAGCAGAAAAAATTCCATTTCAGCTGGTGGAGGAAGTGAAGTCGGGAAAACCCTGGAGAGCAGGCAGGCCTCAGGATGCATGATTTGGGCCTATGCAGGACCAGAGGAAGCGATCGTCTGCTTGCCGCCAGACAACAAATCTACCGTCATTTCTGAGACGAAGAGTGGAAAAGTTCCTAAAATTAAAAGAATAAAATAAAAAAAAAAAAAAGCATAGTTGGAAAACTCGATAGAAAAAAAGGCGGTTGACTAAAGCAGAAGGCGTCCATGGAGCTGATGTGCACGGGTCAGCAGCGGGGAAAAGAACTGAGGTGGTGCTGGGGGACTGCCCCTAATATACCATAGGCAGATGGGGGCGGGCCAACGTTGGGGGCGGTCTCCCGCTGAAGACTGCTAGCTAGAATGTTTCCGTGGGGTCCTGTGCCTGCCGCATAGTCCTAATGGTTATTGCCTCACTGTTAAGAGCCCAACTCAAGTAAGATCGAGTAATGCTCAAGCCAGTGGTTTCTGCCTACTGCAAGAGCTCCAACTCGAAGTAAGATCGGGTAATGCTCAAGCCAATAGAAAATAAGAAAAAAATTACTCACCTTAGTAATGTTGTTTCTTCTAATGGAGTCTTGCTATATTATAGACATTAGCAGTTTGATCCAGCTCTAGAACTGCCCCGGAGTGAAATGGTTAAAACCATTCCAAAATAGAATTTTGGCAGGAGAGCAGCTCTATCTGTGTCATTTCAAACTTGAACTGTCAGATCTTTACGAGCCAAACTCACTAAGGTCTGTGTGGAAGCTGTAACTCTACACTAGCCAAATGGCTACCTAAATAATAACAACCATTGATGGTCCCAACACCCAAGACTCAAGTCAGGGGACCAGAAATACTAACACCATTCTAATAATATGAAAATGGAACATAAGTATAATAAAACACACACACGTACACATACACACCCCCAAAGTCCCAAAGGACAAAATGCTAATAGGACATAAGTAGTGCCCACACTAAGTTGCCCGCACCCCACCAAGTAGAGGTTCTGAGAGGGCAGGTTGGGGAGGTTATAATATAGCAAGACTCCATTAGAAGAAACAACATTACTAAGGTGAGTAATTTTTCTTCAAACAACATGAAGTCTTGCTATATTATAGACATTAGCAGAATACACAGCAGTACCTCCATGGAGGAGGGGCAGAACCTACTTAGGGAATAGGCTCTGAAGAACAGCTGTGCCAAACTGAGCATCTCTCCTGGCCTGCACATCCAGGGAGTAATGCATGGTAAAAGTGTGTACCGTTTTCCAAGTAGCAGCCTGGCAAATCTCTAATAAAGGGATATCTCTGGCAGCAGCTAGAGACGCAGCTGTACACCTGGTAGAATGAGCCCTCAAACGGGGGGGGGGCTCTGCCCACTTTCTGATAACAAACTTGGATACAAGAGACAATCCACCTTGCTATTGATCTCTTGGTGGCAGGTTTGCCTTTCCCAACTTCACCATAGGTAAGGAAAAGTTGGAGGGATTCGAACCTGATGACCTTAGTACGCTCTATATAATAACTAAGAGCTCTTTAACATCCAGGCTGTGCAACCTCCTCACACCGAAAAGGAGTGATCAGTGAAAAATACTGGAAGGGAGACAGATTGATTAAGATGGAAATCTGAAACCACCTTAGGCAAAACTTCCTATTAGTCCTAAGGACTACCTTATCCCTGTGGAAAGAAATAAAGTCAGTCTCCACTGACAAGGCTTGCAATTCACTTATGCGGCTGGCAGAAGTGATAGCCACTAGAAAACAGTTTTCCAAGTTAGGTACTTAAGCTCTGCAGAAGGCAGAGGTTCAAAGAGGTTGCATTAACTGGGCAATGCAAACATTAAGGTCCCAAGCAGGGCCGGTTCCAAAAGGGAGGATTAGTATGGAGTAATCCTTAAAAACCTGGAAAACACAGGATGACAGGAAAGAGGGGATGACTTTCCTGCTGACACAAAAGCAGACACAGCTGCCAAATGAACTCTCAGGGTAGCTGGTCTGAGACCCAAGGAATTAAGATGTACCATGTAATCTAACAAAATGGGCAATTCAGCAGATTCTGGGGAAATATTTTTCCCAGCACACCAAATGGAAAACCTTTTCCATTTAGAACTATAAGTAGCCCTAGTGGAAGGCTTTCTGGAAGCCTTTAGGATCTCAAGAACACCCTGAGAGAGGTGTAAATCAGCAAACTCTAACTCCTCAAGAGCCAGGCCTTGAGGTTGAGGATTGAGGTCCAGATACCAAACCCTTCCCTGGGCACAAGTCAACAGATTGTGATTCCTGGGAGGCACAGGGGAAGATGGACTGTCAGAGACAGAAGGAGGGTACCAGGGCTGCCTGGCCCAATCGGGGCAATCAGAATCACCCTGCAAGGCTGAGATCTGATTTTGACAAGTACTTTGAATAGGAGAGGAAGGGAAAGCATAGGGAACTTCCCCTCCCAATCCAGAAGAAGGGCATCCAGGAACTGAGCCCAGTACTGGAGGCCTGCAACAGAACAGAGGAAGTTTGTGATTGTCTGGGGCTGCAAAAGATCTATCTGAGGGATGCCCCACCTGGCAAAAACTATCCCCAGCACTTGAGGATCCAGGGACCATTCGTGATGGCCCAGGGAAACCCTGCTGAGGGCATCCGCTAGGACATTGTCCTTCCCTGGAAGATGAACTGCTATCAGGGAAGTGTTCAGGGAATAGGCCAGAGACCACAACTTCATTGCCTCGGTGCACAAGGCCGAAGACAGAGTGCCCCCCTGTTTGTTGATGTACCACATTGTTGTGGTGTTGTCTGTTCTGACTTGTATCACCTTGTCGTGGACAGATGCAGAAAAAGCTTGAAGAGCTAAAAAGACAGTTCTGAGTTCCAGCAAACTGATGTGGGAGCAGAGATTCCTGGGGGACCAAACTCCTGGTGGAAAGGTGCCCATGTGGGCTCCCAACCCAGAAGGCAGCATCTGTAGTGAGAGTCAAGTCGTGAGAAGGGAAATGAAGGGGACCCCGCCTTAATTGCTCTGATCCTGCCACCACTGGAGAGCTAGGATCAAGGTTTGAGTCACTGGGACCAACTTGGAAAGGGGTCTCTTCTCTGAGACCAAAAGGTTCTCAAGTGAAACTGAATGTCTCTCATCTGAAATCTGGCTCCCTGCACAACAGCTGTGGATGCAGCCATGTGCCCCAGGAGCTGCAGAAAGTGTCTTGCTGGTCGAGAGACCTGCAGAGTGAAGGAAGAGGCCAGAGCCACTAAATTCTTACCCTTTCTGGGGAAGAAAGGCTCTGGCTAGCTTTGTGTCCAATTCCGCCCCTATAAAGGTGAGTATCTGGACTGGTTCCAGAACAGACTTTGTAGGTTTAGCAGAAAACCCAGGGAGGTGAGAAGCTGCTGGGTGACCTGCAGGTGGATTTACCTGTTCTGGGAACTGGCCTACAATGAGCCAGTCGTCTAGATAGGGAAAACAGCAATCCTCTGCCTCCTTAAGTGGGCCACTGCTAGACACTTTGTGAATACCCTTGGAGCAGAGGTAAGGTCAAGGGCATTGCTCTGAACTGGTAATGACCTGAGGGCAGTTCGAATCTGAGGTACTTCGATGGGATCTTCTGATTAGGACATGGAAATAGGCATCCTTGAGGTCCAGGGAGGCTAGCCAGTCCCCTGGCCTTAGGGAAGGTAAAATCATTGCCAGAGTTACCATTTTGAACTTTGGTTTCAAAAGATGCTTGTTCAGATATCTGAGATCTAAAATGGGCCGCCACTCTCCTGTCTTTTTTGGGGTAAGGAAGTATCTGGAATACAGACCCCTGCCCTGATGCAGGGGAGGAACCCTTTCTACTGCTCTGAGAGCTAACAGGGATGAGACCTCTGTTTCCAGAGCAAGGGTCTCTGAAGCACTTGCAGGTAGAAAAAGTCTGCTTCTCAACTTGGGAAACTTTTAGCCGAGAACCAGACCCTGGCTTACTACTTCCAGAACCCACTTGTCTGAGGTTAAAGAAGCTCCACCCTGACTGAAGTAAGCCAGCCTGCCCCCACTGGTACAGGAGACGGCCCTGGGCACCCCATCAGGGTGCCTGTTTCGCAGGAGCTTTAGGCTGGGGGTGGGAGCAGGTCTGCCCACCCTCGCCTGCCCTGCCTCTGAAGAAGCCCTCTGAGCATAGGCAGAGGAGGCCTGAGTCTGGCAGAAAGGCTCGTGAAAGGCCTACCCCTACCCCTGGGCGCATGCCTTGAGGAGTGGCTTGCCGCTTCTCCTTAGCCTGGGCACCTTGTAAGTAGTCCTATATTCATCCATCTTCATGTAGTTCTCTGTCTGCTCTCCAAACAGAGAATTTCCCACCACAGGAAAAGCCATAGCCTTAGTCTGGGTATCCTGTGACAAACTAGTACACCTGAGCCAGGCCAACCTACGAAAGCTACAGATGTGGCCATGACCCTAGAGGAAACATCAATAACATCCATGCAGCATGAAACTGAACCTTAGAGGCTTCAATGCCATCAGCAGCCACCTGTTCTAGTTCACTAGCAGCTGGCCATGGGCCTGTTTGGCCAATTGCATAACAGTATCCCATCTAGATTTCTGATACCTAGCTACATAAGTTATATAATTTGCTTGCCTGAGTCCCAGAGAGGCTGCCATATACTGTTTTTTGCCATGGCATCAATCTTCCTGAATCCTTGTCAGGAGGATGTGAAGCCAAGGGAATATTAGCTTTATCACAGACAGCAGCCTGAACTACCCCAACATGACTGCATTGCTGAGAAAGGAATTCTGTATCAAGGCCTGACAATGTATACCTTCTGTCCATCTTTTATCTACAGGAGGCACAGAATTAGGAGCTTTTAAATTTTAATTGTTTGTTTCTAAAAGACTTATGTAAAGGAATAGACAATCTCCTAGACTCTGGAATATCCATCATTTCTACAAAATCAGGCTCCTCTTGCTCATCCACAGCCTCTTCTAAAGGAAGCTGGAGGGTTTCAGCAACTTTTATAAAACATAAAATGAGATGGGGACTCAGACAGCATAGGGAGATTCTAAAGGTCTGTCTGGGAGATGTCCGTTCAATGGGCACACCCAGACCTTCCCAGCCACATTCATACTGTTCATAATCCTCCTCCCCTCCTCTGGTTCATAAAATTCTCAATATCATAATCCTGAACCACTGGGACCGGACGAACGACCTTTACCAGATAGTGGTGGTTCGGACGGACCCTGAGACAGTGACTGGACAATTTGTATGGCTTTTGCTATCTCTGCAGCAGTTGGAGAAGGAATTTTGGACTCCAGACCTGCTGATTTTCTTGTTTTCTTTACTGGAATTGGTTCCTCAGAACCAGCTTTTTCTTGCCCGAGGAAGTCTGGCCCTGGTCAGAGGGCACTCCTCTGGTTGGTTGGCACGAACCGGGCTGGCCATCCGGTCAGCAGACTTTTGGCCTCTCGCTCCCTGGAGCCTGTCCAATCTTTTCCAGGGTGGCTGCAGGAAATCTTACATACCTGGCAGTCTGACTGAGGTGGTCAAACCCAGACAATAAACACATGGGTGTGGGTCAGCCTTGGCAAAGACTTCCCCACAAACATCACAGTGTTGAAACCCAATGGGCCGGTTTTTCTTTGGGTTTCTCAGACATAATGCCAGCCTAACCAGAAACTTTGCCCTTTTAACGGCAGTGCCAGGCAAGACACCCTTATCGGTTCCTAACCATGTCACGGTATTGGAAAAAACATAAATAAATCAAGGTTGTTTTAGAACCGATAAGAACCGGGTCCGCTGACTCTAAAATAGTAACTTTTAGTTTTAAATGAGTTTTAAACCCACTGACGGTTCAAAACCGAACCGATAACTACAGTTCCACACAGACAAACCTTCATTTACTTACGGTTACCACAGATAGAGCTTGAACCGAACGGTTTTTATGTTAAAGAAACTATTCTCGGTTAAATCCAACCGAGAAAAACACTTTAAAACCGAGAAATGAACCGAGCAGAAGAAGAAATCTCGGAGCGACTGTTCACTGAGGCGGAGTAAAGAATCTGACAGTTCAAGTTTGAAATGACACAGATAGAGCTGCTCTCATGCCAAAATTCTATTTTGGAATGGTTTTAACCATTTCTCTCGGGCAGTTCTAGAGCTGGATCAAACTACTAATCTCTATAATACAGCAAGACTTCATGTTGTTTGAAGAAAAGTTACTTAGCATAGTAATGGTTCCTTCAGGGATCCCTCATTATGCTTCACATATGCAGGAGTCTTGCAGGTGAAGCTGCTCCAGCGACATGGAATGGGCTTAGAAAGCAATTCAAATTCTACCTCTGGTGCTGTGTTTTGCAGCTTAATATCAAATCCTTTGTAGCCAACCCAAAAGTAGCCCCCACCCACTAATCTATCTAAGCTATATAACAATATTAGCCTAAAGGACAATAAAAAAAAAAAATGGCCCCAAGAGCAAGTACAGCAGAAAATGACAATTATGTAAAAACTTACCATAACATTGGATCTTCGAGAGGAGCTCTTGCAGCATGTGACACCGTAAGGACTGAAGCCAGCAGGCGCCAGGACCCAACAGAAAACTTTTAGCTAGCAGTCTATAGTGGGGGAACACCCACTGATGTCGGCCCGCCCCCAACGTCCCTTGTGGTATAAAAGGGGCAGTCCCCCAGCACCACTAAGTTCTCCCATCGGAGACCCCAGCAAGCATAAACAAAATGGACAACCAAGGTATTCCTCTGAAACTGAGGGAAAAAGATGGAGAAGCAGTCACCAGGGGGATGGGGGGAAGCAGCACCTACAAGAGCTCCTCTCAAAGATCTACTGTTACTGTAATTTCTTATGTAACTGTACTATATCACTTCAAGGGGGGGCTCTTGCAGAAGGTTACACCATAAGGACGGAGTCCAAAGCAGTGACAGGACTGACCCCAGGTGAGCTGGGAGGAGGTAGAAGTCAGAGTAAAGATCTCAAGAGAGCAGGCCCTGCAGGACAGCCAGTCCAAACCTGCCCTGCACCTAGAGGCAATGTCCAGACTGTAATGTCGGATGAAAGTGTGGACAAAACTCCAAGGGGCTGCTGCACAGATGTCAGCAATGGACACATTTTTGAAGGATGAAAACGAAGCTGCTATATCCCCGGTAGAAAGGCCTTTAACTGGGCTCAGAAAAGGCTTGTCGGATTTGAGGTAGCAATAAACAATGCAACTGACTAACCATTTGGACAAACATTGTTTAGAAGCTGAAGCCCCTTCTTTCCTCAGGGTGAAAGAAACACAAAACTGATCAGTTTTTCTGATGACTTGGGTGCAGTCCAAATAATAACAATGCACCCGGTGGACATCCAGAGTATGTAGTAAGGCCTCCCTTGATTCAATACTCTGGGTAATACACAGGAAGGTGGATGTTTTGAATCAGGGTAAACTCAGACACCACCTTAGGAAGAACTTAAGACTGGTTCTCATGGACACCCTGTCCTCATAAAAACTAAGTAAGGATCTTGCACAACAGAGCCTGATGCTCGGAAATCTTTGAGCAGAAATAATAGCAACTAAGAAAAATTACTCACCTTAGTAATGTTGTTTCTAATGGAGTCTTGCTATATTATGACCATTAGCAGTTTGGTCCTCCTCTAGAACTGCCCCGGAGATGAAAGAGTTAACCCATACAGGATGGAGTTCTGAGCGAGTCTCGGTTTTCAAAGTTTATCTGGGCAGTTTCAAACTGAAACTGTCAGATCTTTACGAAGCAAGAACTCACTAAGGGTCTGTGTGAAGCTGTAACCTACACCAGCCTACTGGCTACCTAATAACAACAACAACAATAGCAACAATAACAACAACACTGCTGACCCTACCCAAAGACTCAAGTCAGGGGCCCAGCAAAAATACCATTTAACAATAGAAACAACACTCCCCAAAAACCCCAAAAGGGAAGAAAATCCTGCAATGGCATAAACAGTGCTCAGACTTAGGTTGCCCACCCCTCACCCAAGTAGAAGTTCTGAGAGGGGCAGGCTGAGGAGGTCATAATATAGCAAGACTCCATTAGAAGAAACAACATTACTAAGGTGAGTAATTTTTTCTTCAAACAACATGAAGTCTTGCTATATTATGACAATTAGCAGACTACACAGCAGTACCTCCATGGAGGAGGACAGAACCTACTTAGAATAGGCTCTGAAGCACAGTTGTAGCAAATCGAGCATCTCTCCTGGCCTGGATATCCAGGAGTAATGCTTGTGAAGGTGTGTACTGTTTTCCTGGTTGCAGCCTGACAAATTTCCAAAATAGGAATGTCTCTAGCAGCAGTTAGAGACGCGGCTCAACCTCTGGTAGAAGAGCTCCTCAATCCGGGGCTTTAACCAGTTTCTGGTAACAAAATTGGATACAAGAGACAATCCATCTGGCAATTGTCCTCTTAGTGGCAAGTTTCCTTTGCCAGCCTCACCATAGGTGAGAAACAGTTGATGGATTCAACCTGTGACCCTTGGCACGTTCTAAATAGTAACTCAATGCCCCTTTAACATCCAAACTGTCAACTCTTCACCAGAGGAAGAATACTCAGTGAAAAATACTGGAAGGGAGATGGATTGGTTAAGATGGAAATCCGACACCACTTTAGGTAAAAACTTTCTGTTAGTCTGGAGGACTACCTTATCCTTGTGAAAAGAAATAAAATCATTTTCTACTGAAAGGGCTTGTAACTCACTTATGCGTCTAGCAGAAGTGATGGCCACTAGAAATACAGTTTTCCAAGTTAAAAACCTAAGCTCTACGGAAGACAGGGGTTCAAAGGGAGGTTGCATTAACTGGGCAATGCAAACATTAAGGTCCCAGGCAGGGGCTGGGTCACGAAGGTGGATTGGTATGGAGTAACCCCTTAAAAACTTGGAAAATACAGGGTGAGCGGAAAGGGAGGAAGGCTTTCCTGCTGAAATAAAAGCAGAGACAGCTGCCAAATGAACTCTAGGTAGCTGGCCTGAGGCCCAAAGAATTAAGATGGACCATATAGTCCAACAAATGGGCAATCAGCAGATTCTGGGCAATATGCTTCCCAGAACACCAGAGGGAGAACCTTTCACTTGGAATTATAAGTGGCTCTAGTGGAAGGCTTCCTAGAGGCCTTTAGGATGTCAAGGACACCTTGAGAAAGGTGCAAATCAGCAAATTCTAACTCCTCAAGAGCCAAGCTTTGAGGTTGAGGGATTGAGGTTGGATACTAGACTCCTCCTGGGCACAGGTCAGCAGGTTGTGAATCCTGGTAAGACACAGGGGCAGTGGACTGCCAGAGATAGAAGGAGGGTACCAGGGTTGCCTGGCCCAGTCTGTGCAATCAGAACTCCTTGCAAGGCTGGGATCTGATTTTACTAACACCTTGAATAGGAGAGGGAAGGGGAAGCATAAAGAAACTTCCTTCCCAATCCAAGAGAAGGGCGCCCAGGGGACTGAGCCCACCACTGGGGCCTGCAACAGAACAGTGGAGTTGGTGGTTGTCTGGGGCTGCGAAGAGGTTCATCTGAGGGGTGCCCCATCTGGCAAAAACTGTCCCCAGCACCTGAGGATTCAGGGACCATCTGATGGCCCTGAGAAATCCTGCTGAGGGCATCCGCTAGGACATTGTCTTTCCCTGGCAGGTGAACTGCTATCAGAGAGGTGTCTCAGGGAGTAGGACAGAAACCACAACTTCATTGCCTCAGTGCACAAGGCCGACGACCGAAAGTGCCCCCTTGCTTGTTGATGTACCACATTGTTGTGGTATTGTCTGTTCTGACCTGGACTACTTTTGTTCTGGACAGATGCAGAAAATGCTTGAAGAGCTAAAAGACAGCTCTGAGTTCCAGCAAATTGATGTGGAGCAGAGATTCCTGGGGGACCACACTCCTGGGTGGAGAGGTTGCTCAAGTGTGCTCCCCACCCCAGGAGGGAGGCATCCGGGTGAGGGGGGTGAGGGAGTGGGAAAGAGGAATGAAGGGACCCCCAGTCTAAATTGCTCTGATCCTGCCACCACTGAAGGGCTAGGATCAGGTTCGGGTCACTGGAATCAATTTGGTAAGGGGGTCCCTCCTTTGAGACCAATAGGCTCTCAAGTGAAACTGAATGTCTCTCATCTGGAATCTTGCTCCCTGCACCACGGCTGTGGAGGCAGCCATGTGCCCCAGGAGCTGCAAAAAGTGTCTTGCTGGTCGAGAGACCTGCAGAGTGAAAGAGGAGGCCAGAGCAATCAACTTCTCTACCCTTTCCAAGGGGAGGAAGGCCCTGGCCAGCTTTGTGTCCAATTCCGCACCTATGAAAGTGAGTACCTGAACTGGTTCTAGAACTGACTTTGGTAGATTTAGCAGGAATCCCAGGAGGTGAGAAGCTGCTGGGTGACTTGTAAGTGGATTTCACCTGTTCTGAGACTGTCCCACGATGAGCCAGTCGTCCCAGGTATGGGAAACAGCAATCCCTTGCCTCCTTAAATGAGCTACTGCCACGGCCAGACATTTTGTGAATACCCTTGGGGCAGAGGTAAGGCAAGGGATTGCCCTGAACTGGTAGTGGCCTGAGGCAGTTTGAACCAGAGGTACTTTCGGAGAAGGCCTGATGAGGACATGAAAATAAGGCCCTGAGGTCCAGGGAGGCTAACCAGTCCCCTGGCCTCAGGAGGTAAAATCATTGCCAGAGTTAGCATTTTGAACTTTGGTTTCAAAGGTGCTTGTTCAGATATCTTAGATCTAAGATGGGCCGCCATTCTCCTGTCTTTTTGGGGTAAGGAAGCATCTGCACATACAGACTTTTGCCCTGGTGTAAGGGAACCCTTTCACTGCTCTGAAGGTTAACAGGTAGAGACCTCTGCTTCCAGAGCAAGGGTCTCTAGGGGCTTGTAGGAAAATGCCTGGCTCTCATCTTTGGGAATTTTTGAAGCTGAGAATCAGGCCCTGGCTTACTACTTCCAGAACCCATTTGTCCGGGTTAGGGACACCCAGTTCTGACTGAAGTAAGCCAACCTGCCCCCTACTGGTACAGGAGAATCGACTCTGGGCACCCCATCAGGGTGCCTGCTTGCAGTTGCCTTAGGCTGAGAGGTGGGGACCGGCTTACCTGCGCCCATCTGCCTCTGCTTTCGAAAAGCCCTGAGCAAAAGCAGAGGAGGCTTGAATTGATAAAAAGGCCTGTGGAAGGGCCTGCCCTTACCTCTGGATGTGTGTGCTCTGGGGAGTGGCTTACGCCCCTTGGCTTGGGCACTTTGTAGGTAGTTCTGTATTCATCCATCTTTTTTTATAGTTCTCTGTCTGCTCCCAAACAGAGAATTCTCACCACAGGAAAATCCATAGCCTTAGTCTGAGTGTCCCAGACAGATTAGTACACCTGAGCCATGCCAACCTACCTAAAAGTTACAGAAGTGGCCATGGCCCTGAGGAAACATCATTAACATCCACAGCAGCATGAAATTGAACTTGGGAGGCTTCAATTCCATCAGCAGCCACCTGTTCTAATTCACTAGCCAGCTGGCCATGGGCCTGCTTGGCTAACTGCATAACTGTATCCCATCTAGATTTCTGATATCTAGCCACATAAGCCATATAATTTGCCTGCCTGAGTCAAAGAAAGGCTGCCATATACTGCTTTTTTGCCATGGCATCAATCTTCCTAGAATCCCTGTCAGGAGGATGTGAAGCCAGGGGAATGTTAGCCTTGTCACAGGCTGCAGCCTGCACTACTCCTACATGACTACACTGCTCAGAAAGGAAGTCTGTATCAGGACCTGATAGAGTATACCTCCCATCCATCTTTTTATCGACAGGAGGCACAGAATTAGGATTTTCAAAATTTTTATTGTTTGCTTCCTAAATGACTTATGCAAAGGAATAGACAATCTCCTAGACTCTGGAATATCCATCATTTCAACATAATCAGGCTCCTCCTGCTCATCCACAGCCTCTTCTAAGGGAAGCTGAGGGTTTCAGCAACTTTCTTATAAAACATAAAATGAGATGGGGACTCAGACAGCATAGGGGAGATTCTAAAGGTCTGTCTGGAGAGATGTCCGCTCAATGGGCACATCCAGACCCTCCTAGCCACATACATACTGTTCATAATCCTCCTCCTCCTGTGGTTCATAAAATTCTCAACATCATACTCCTGACTATCAATGGACGAACCAACCTTTGCCAACTAGTGGTGGTTCTGACGGCCCCGAGACAGTGACTGGACAATTTGTATGGCTTTTGCTATTTCTGCAGCAGTTGGAGAGGAAATTTTGGACTCCAGACCTGCTGATTTTCTAGATTTTTTTACTGGGGTTGGTTCCTCAGAACCAGCTTTTCTTTTGCCTGAGGAAGTATCGCCCTGGTCAGAGGGCACTCCCTCTGGTTCGGCTGGCACTGAACCGGGCTGGCCATCTGGGTCAGCGGACTTTTTGGCCTCTTGTTCCTGAGCCTGCCCAATCTTTTTCCAGGGTGGCTGCAGGGAAATTCTACATACCTGGCAGTCTGACTGAGGTGGTCAAACCCTCAGACAATAAACACATGGTGTGTGTGGGTCAGCCTTGGCAAAGGCTTCCCACAAGCATCACAGTGCTGAAACCCAGTGGGCCCGTTTTTTTGGTTTCTCGACATACGCCAGCCTAACCAAAATTTGCCCTTTTAATGGCAGTGCCAGGCACATCTCTTATCGGTTCCTAACTGTGTTAGGAGAGTTTGAAAAAAAACGTAATGAAACTGCTTTTAGAACCGATAAGAACCGGAACCGACTCTAAATATATTTTAAAATGTTTAAAATGAGTTTTAAAGAAACCAATCGTTCAAAACCGAACCGATAATGACAATTTCACACAGACTAAAACCTTGTACTTACGGTTACTAGATAGAGCTTGAACCGAAAGCGTATAATAAACACTGTTCTCGTTAAATTTAACCGAGAATACTTAAAATGAACCGAGCTGAAGGAGAAATTCTGGAGCGATATTCAGTGAGGCGGAGTAAAGAATCTGACAGTTTCAGTTTGAAACTGCCCAGATAGAGCTTTTGAAACCGAAGTCAACAGAACTCCATCCTGTATGGAGTTAACTCTTTCATCTCCGGGGCAGTTCTAGAGGAGGACCAAACTGCTAATGGTCATAATATAGCAAGACTTCATGTTGTTTGAAAAATACAGGTTACTCACCTGTAACAGGAGTTCTAGGAATGGTATATGTTGTTCATCCACACTTATTGGCAGGTTCCTTGCCGCTTTAAATCTTGCTGGAAGGTCTTCAAGCTGGCTCCTCCCACCCAACCAGGTGGTAAACTCGCCCGCCCACTACGACGCCAGATCTAGCCCGGCCAGCTGTACAGCGTCAAGCTTGGGAGGTTATGTTGTCAGGATGAACAAATATACCATTCCTAGAACTCCTGTTACAGGTAAGTAACCTGTATTTAGGACATGGATATGTTGTTCAATCCACACTTATTGGCAGACTCCTCAGTTCTCCGGGAGGAGGAGGCAAGGCACACCTCCGATACTTCCTTGGGAAACAGAGACTGAGAACTGAGGCCCCAAAACCAGCATCCCGGTGTGACTCAAGGTCGATGTGGTAGGGTAAAAGGTATGTGCCGACTCCAGCTAGCAGCCCTGCAGATATCCTGGATAGGGACATCCCTGGAAGCAGCTACCAAGAAGCGGTATGGCGGTAGAATGAGCTCTTATCCTGGGCGGCTCCATGCCCACCAACCCATAGCAGAGCTCTATGCAGGAGGTGACCCACCTGCTTATCGTCCGCTTGGCTGCAGGTCTGCCAGGTGCGGCTTCAGCGAAGTATGAAAAACAGCTAACCTCTCTCTCGAACTTCAGCTGTCCGCCCTTATAATAAGCGAGCGCCATCTAAGGTCCAGGCATGGAGCCTATATTCGCCCCCGAGGTGTGACTGGGGTAGAACACCGCAGAGTCAAGACCTGGTTAAAGTGAAACTCCCACACCACCTTCGAAGGAATTTCGGTGGAGAGGACAACCTTGTCCCTGTGGAAGACCAGATAAGGAGACTCGATGGAAAGCGCTTGGAGCTCTCCCATCCTTCTGGCTGACGTGATAGCCACCAAGAAGGCGGTCTTCCACGACAGGTGAGAAATATCGCACCTGTGCATCGGTTCGAATGGCTTGCCCATGAGCTTGGCCAATACCAGCAGTAGATCCCACGGAGGTGGAGGTTCTCGCACCGGAGGGAAATGTGGTCAAGGCCTTTGAAAAAGCGCCCGACCACCTTCTCCTGCACACTGACTGCTTCCCGGCCCGCGCCCGGTAAGCAGAGATGGCTGCCAGGTGCACCTTAAGGGTCATCGACCAGCCCTTGCAAGAAGGGACCACAGGAAGTCCAGAATGCTTGCTAAGGACAGGTGGAAGGGTCCAAGCCCTTCCCCGACACCAAACAGAGAATCTCTTCCATTTGAAGGCGAGTATTTCCTGGTCGACCTACGGATGCCTCAATGACGTTGAGGACCTCACAGAAAGACCCAAGGCCTGGAACTCTAGTCAGCCAGGAACCAGGCCCAAGTAGGGATTGAAGGTCCGGATGGAATACCTTCCCTGGTTGACTGAGATCAGGTCCGGGCGGCTGGAAGCCGCCCAGGAGCCTGAGCCGAGGCTGAGGAGATCTGATACTAACTGGCGGGCCAGTCTGGGGCTACTAGAATCACTCGGCGCCTTGTCCCTCCTCGCCTTGAGAAGCACCTTGTGGATCAAGGGAAATGGGGAAAGGCGAGAAGAGGCCCTGGGTCCATGGCCTCAAGAAGGCATCCCCCTGCAGCAAGTCCTGCTGAGGGGGGCGGGCATGGAACAGCCTCAGCTTCGCATTCTCCCTGGAGGCAAACAGGTCCACCTGAGGTGTGCCCCAGTGGGAGAACAGATCTTGTACTACCTCCGGCAGGAGAGACAACTTGTGAGACGCAGCCTCTATCCGGCTTAGGGCATCGGCCAGGGTGTTGGAGGCTCCCGCCACGTGAATGGCTAGGAGATCCGCCTCCAGGCTGCGCACGGACCATATGCGGAGAGCTTCCTTGCATAACAGCATGGAGAGCATCCCGCCCTGGCGGTTCAGACAGTACATGGTCGTGGTATTGTCCGTCTGGACCTGAACCACTTGACCCCGTAGAAACGGAGCGAAGGCAGTGAGAGCTAGGGCGGACCACCGGAGCTCCAGCAGGTTGATATGGCATTGGGACTCTCAGGGACCAGAGGCTGTGCGCCTGTGCTCCCCCAGATGGGCACCCCAACCCATCAGAGATGCATCGGTCGATAGAGAGACCGTCGGCTCGGGCGGACTTAACGGATGCCCTCCGCAGAAGTGCCCTAACGATCCACCACTGAGAGCTGCCCACCTCCTGGGTCACTGTCATGGGCTGGTCCAACGGATCGCAGCATTGTGACCACTGGCTGGCCAGTCCCCACTGAAGGGGATGCATGTAACAACGGGCCCAATGGACCACGCTGGTGCAGGCCGCCATGAGGCCCAGGAGGCGCAGGAAGTCCCGGGCAGGGCGCGATTGCCCAACCAGAAATGACTGGGCAAAGGAGGAAAGAACCTCGGCCCTGTCCGCCGGGAGCCAAGATCTGGCTCGAAGAGAGTCGAGCTCTGCCCCGATGAAGAGAATCACCTGCTTCGCATCGAGTTCACTTGGCCTCTTGGATGAGGAGGCCAATTTGAGAGCAAACCTGGAAGGCCAGATCTCTGGACCGCCTCCACCTCCACTCTGGAGGGGGCTGCAATCAGCCAGTCATCCAGGTAGGGGTACACCCGGACCCTTCGGCGCTGCAGGAATGCTGTCACCACTGCCATGCATTTGGTGAAGACCCTGGGAGCTAGGGAGAGGCCGAAGGGCATGGCCCGGAACTCGTAAAGGGATCCCTCCGCTCTGAAGCGGAGGAATCTCTGATGAGACAGATGGATTGGGACGTGAAAGAACACGTCCTGGAGATCCAGGAAACAGAACCACACGCCTCGTTCCAAGGATGGGATTATCTGAACCAGAGTGACCATCCTGAAGGTCTGAGACCTTAGGAACCTGTTCAGGTCATGCAGGTCGAGAATGGGGCACCAGCCCCCCTGTCCGTTTTGGGACCAGGAAATACCTGGACACAAACCCTGGGTCTGGAGGAGGATCCGCCACCTTCCTGATCACCTCTTTTTCAAGGAGCAGGGAGATATCGGCTCGGCGGGCCGACAGCGAAGCTGCAGACCCCAAAGCCCCCCGAGGGGCGACGGCTCGAAAGGGTGGAGCCTGCTCGAACTCCAGAGGCAGGCCTTTTCCTACCACCTCCAACACCCAGCGGTCCGTGGTGATAGCGGACCAGGTGGAAAGGAAGTGGCAGAGCCGTCCCCCCACGGGGGGAACCCAGGGGGGAGAGACGAGGCTGGGGGCGGCGCCCCTCAACCCGTCACTGGGCAGGCTTGGAGGAAGAACCAGCCGAGGGACCTCCTGGGCCTTTACCTCCTTGCTTCCTGTTGGAGGAAGCCGCTGGCTTGGGTTTGGGACGCCAAGCCCGAGCCTGCTGGCCCTGTTGCTGGTGCTGTTGGGCCGGTCGAGATGCAGAGGATGAAAGGACTTCTGCTGTTGCTTACAGTGGCCTTTGTCCCTCTGGGCGGCACTGGACTTTTCGATCCGTTGGAGGTGTCCCTCCACTCCAGGGCCGAAGAGGTCAGTCCCCAAGAAGGGGACTTCTGCCAACTTGTGCTGGGTATCTGCTGTGAAGGTGGATATCCTCAGCCATGCCCTGCGGCGCATGGCCACCGCGGCCGCTACTGACCTGGCACAGGAATCACCTATGTCCAGAGCAGTCTGAAGCTGCTGCTTCGCCACTGCCCTACCCTGGTCCCGCACCTGGCGGACCGTGGTCTGCAGGTCGGTCGGGAGATGAGGGACAACCTCATCCAGGGAGCCCAAGAGGGCGTGGGAGAAGTGTGCCATCAGCACGGCCGAGCTGGCCTGTCGGAGGCCAAGGGAGGATGCAGCATACACCTTACGCCCAGCAAAGTCCAGCTTTTTGGACTCTTTGTCGGGGGGCTTATCCACATCCCGAGCGTTACCAGAATGCTGGAAAACGCTGTCGGTGACTAACCCGTCGGCAGAGGGGTGCTCTGAGAAACCGGGCAAAGAGCCGGTAGGGACCGTATACTTCCTGGCCATCCTGGCCGAGGGCGTAGGACAGGAAGCAGGCCACTGCCAAAGCTCCAAGGCTGGGCCGACAATGGCCTCAGCCACCGGAAAGGCCTCCGTGGGGGAATCCTCTCGGTCCAGTATCTCCATCAGGGGATACTTGGCCCGTTTGGACACAGGTTCAAGCTGCATTCTGGTGGACTCGAGATGAGTCGGCAGACCCAAGAAGGACGATGGACTATCGCCCAATGACTGACCCTGGAGGACTCCAGGCCCACCTGCCTGGAGAACAGGGAGGAGTCCGCCGGATTCCGAAGAGTCTGCAGAGCTGCCTCGGCCCTGAGCCACCCTCTACCTGCTGAGGACGATCGGGAGTGAGGGTGACCGACAACCTGTGGGGCAGGCCGTGATCCGACCAAGAATCCTTGGTCAGTGCCCCAGACTTCGGTTGTGGAGGCGGGGGTTCCACCACAATCGGTGGAGCAGCTGGTTTTGGCCGACTAACTGGCCCTGGAACAGGCAACTCGACTGGAGCGAGTGGTTGCTTCGGTCGTTCGGGCGACAGCCACTTGATGGCCAGAATCTGGACCGGAGTCGGTTTAGAACCGGAAAAGAGCAACTGCTGCTACATAAGCTCCTCGTAGCGCAGACATAATTTACGCCGAAGCCTCCCCTCATCCGAGGAAGAGGACGAGGAGGAACGGTGTCGCTGCTTACTTCGGTATCGAGACCAAGACCGCAGATGGCGGGAATGGCTTGACCGAGATGAAGTCTGAGATCGAGACCCTGGGGCCGAGGGTCGGTCTGGGAAGGGCGGGACATCCGCCTTCCTGGGCTCAGGAACTTTAACCAGGGACTGCGCTCAAGGCGCAGGCAGATCTCGGTCCCCACCGGGGAACCGTGAAGGTGGGTTGTCGGCTTCACCAGTCGACAGCCCGCCTAACGGATCGAGAAAAATCTCGACTGCCGCCGATGGGAGTCTTGGCAGGCTGGCCTGACGGGACACCGTGAAGCCAGAGGCCTCAGCCGCACTTCTCGACTCAAGTCAACGGGTCAGTCCAGGGAAGGGGACCTCCCGCCCCACCTAACGCCGACGGTGGATGACTTACCCTTCGACTCTTCTTGGGCCGAAGAATGTCCCGATGGCCCCTCTCCTTCGTGGGAAAGGGACTGACAAAGCTCCTTGAACAAAGCCGAGATGTGAGGAACCTAGAGACAGCTGATAAATGTCACGTCGAGGAGGAGGAAGATGCAGCCTGGGCCGCCTCCTCGAGGGCGATCATCTGTCGAGCTGCTCAGCCGAGCCAGCCGCAGCGGACACCACCCAACGAGCCTCTTTAGATTTTACTGGCGGAACACTTCGGGTGCCCGAGCTTCAATCAGGCAGCGGATCATCCAGGACGCTGGTCGAGAAAGAGGCACAACTGCAGGCCTGCGTAGTCGTGATTCAGGCCTAGGCAGACGCACGTGAGTGCGGATCCGCCCTGACATTTTCACGCAGCGGCACCTCCGAAAGCCAGGAATAGATTTGTCCATCGCAGCCGCGAGGGAAGATGAAGACCGAAGTTTAGAAAACTTCAAAACCAATTTCGGACGAACCGAAGAGTTAGGATCCAGTCTAAAACGCAGAGCGCTAAGGAGGGAACCTGAGCTTCCAAGTGGCAAGGAAGATCTGACGTCATGGGGTGGAGCCGAGAGTTTTACCACCCGGGTGGGTGGGAGGAGCCAGCTTGAAGACCTTCCGGCAAGATTTAAAGCGGCAAGGAACCTGCCAATAAGTGTGGATTGAACAACATATCCATGTCCCTAGAATTAACGCTTTCCATGACAGAAAATGAAGCTTGCAACTTGCAGCAGGCTCAAAGGGAGGCAATGTAAGTTTCTCGAAGATGAAAAACAGATCTCAAGGAGGAACAGGGTCCTGTATGGGAGGTTTCAGATGCAGAATACCCCACAAGAATGTGCGGGATAGGTCAAGTTGAGCCAGAGTCTTTCTTTCGATCGGTGCATGGTACGCAGAAATGGCTGAAAGATGCACCTTAATTGATGAGTAATGCAGGCGAGTTACACAAGGAAAAAAGACACTCTAGAACGATATTCTCCGGACAAGCAAAGGGATCCAGTTGACGAGCGGTGGCCTGATGCAAAACACTTCCACTTTATAGCACAAGTAGATCTAGCAGAGGGTTTTCTGGCAGTCACTAAAATCTCTGCCACCTTGTGGGAAACTCCAAAACAGGCAATTGCTAAGTCTGCAGGAGCCATGCATGCATGTGCAGCGACTTTAGATCCAGATGGACAGGGTATCCTGCTCCTGTGAGAGCAGGTCGGAAAACAGAGGCAGGGGGATCGGGGGTTCCACTGTAAGCAGAAGTAGAAGTGGGAATCAAATCTCCCATAGCCAGAAGGGGGCTATTACAATCATCTCCGCCCCTTCTCACTGCAATTTGAACAGGACTTTCTGCAGCAATGGAAAGGGAGGGAAGGCATACAGAAACCTCCCTGTCCAAGAGAGGGACAAAGTGTCTCACCAGAAAACAACAGGCCTGGGATCTAACGAGCAGAAACTGGGCAGTTTTGCATTGGATAGGGATGTGAATAGATCCAGCTCTGGTCAGCCGTATCTGTTGAAGAGATCTTTGGCCACTGTGGGAAGAAGTTCCATTTGTGAACCTTGGACCGAGACTGGCTTAAACGGTCAGCTGGCTGCTTTGAATGCCTGGAAGATGCACATCCATCATGCTCAGGTGATGCTCTGTGGCCCAATACTACACTCTCATGGCTTCCCTGCAGAAGGGGTAAGAATATGTTCCCCTGCTTGTTGATGTAAAAACCACTGACATATTGTCCATCTGGATCAACAGGTGACTCCAGAGCAGGTGCGTCTGAAAAGCTTGGAGAGCATACAGTATTGCTCGCATCTCCAAAACACTGATGGAGATGCTGCTCAATGGGGACCAGGAGGTCGCCCCAGGTCTGACGGTATGTCAGATGGGCACCCCAGCCTTGGACCGACACTTCTGTGGTCATAATTTGCCGAGGTGACACCGACCGAAGGAACTCCATCGGAAAGGTTGGAGGGGTTTAGCCACCACTTCATAGTTTGGTGGACCAAGTTGGATACCGACACCGGGAGGTCCAAGTCGTCGGAACGTTGGTCCCATTAGAAACATAGAATTTGACAGCAGATAAGGACCGCTTGGCCCACCCAGTCTGCCCATTTCCCTACCTAATGGATAAGCTGCAGATCCTAGCTAACCAACAGCCTACTTCTTCCTACCTCCACCCCCTAGAATTGCCTTATGCCTGTCCCATGCAGTCTTGAATTCCACCACTGTTTTTGACTCCACAACCTCCTTAGGAAGGCTATTCCATGCATCCACAACCCTCTCCATGAAAAAAAATACTTCCTCACATTACCTCTGAGCCGAACCCCTCTAGCTTCAAATTGTGCCCCCTTGTTCTTGCACACCTCTTTTCTGAAAGATGCTACCTCTTGACTTTGCTGATTCCTTGAGGTACTTGAAAGTTTCTATCTTGTCCCCTTCTCCCTCCTCTCCTCGAGGCTATACATATTAAGCTCCTTAAGTCTCTCTTAATATGTCTTCTGGTGCAGACCCTGCACTATTTTAGTTGCCTCTCCTCTGACTGCCTCCTTCCTGTCTATGTCTCTTGCAGAGACTGGTCTCCAGAACTGCACATAGTACTCAGATGGGGTCTCACCAGCTGTCTGTACAGAGGGTTAACAACTTCCTGTTTTCTACTGGTGATGTGTCTCCCATGCATCCCAGTATCCCCCCAGCCCTCCTTACTGCCCTCTCACATTGCTTGCTCACCTTAGGTGATCTGACAGACTACCCCCAGGTCCCTTTCCATTTTTGTTGTTGTTAGTATCTCACCCCCACTGAGTACGCTTTCCTGGATTTTTGTTTCCAGGTGCAATACTTTGGACTCTTAGCACTGAATCTAAGCTGCCATACATTTGACCATTCCTCCAACCTTGCCAAGTCCCTTCTCATTCTTTCCACCCCACCTTGTGTATCAACTCTGTTGCAGATCTTTGTGTCATCTGCAGAGAGACATACTTTTCCTTCCAGTCCCTCTGTAATGTCACTTATAAAGACATTGAAGAGGACCAATCCTAGTACTGAACCCTGCGGTACCCCACTAGTAACCCCCCTTTCTTCAGAGTGGACTCTATTTACTATTACCCTCTGGGTCCTGTTCTCCAGCCAATTCTTTACCCAGTCTACCATCTTGGGACCCACTCCCAGGCTGGCCAACTTGTATATTAATCTTTTGTGTGGGACTGTGTTAAATGCCTTGCTAAAGTCTAGGTAGGCCATGTCCACAGCCCTCCCTGATCTACTACTTTGGTCATCCAGTCAAAGAAATCTATTAGATTCATCTGACATGACCTTCCGCTGTAAATCCATGCTGCCTTGGGTCCTGTGCTCTCTGGCCTCTAGATACTCAACAATTCTTTCCTTCAGAAGTGATTCCATCATTTTCCCAATCACTGAGGTTAAAGTAACAGGTCTGTAGTTTCCTGCTTCTGCCCTGCTCCCACTTTTTTGAAGTGGAATCACATCTGCCCTCCTCTAGTCCTCAGGTACCACCCCATCCTCCCACGATTTATTAAAGAGGGTAGTCAGTGGTGTCACTAGTTCTACCCTTAGTTCTTTTAGAATTCTGGGATGAATCCCATCAGGCCCCATTGCTTTGTCCACCTTCAATTTTAAGAGTTCCTTCAGAACCCTTTCTTCTGTGAAATGGCTGGTATCAACCCCCGTATCCAGCGTGTTTCTATTGTTTGGTTTAGGAACCTCCCCCTCTTCATTTGTGAATACTCAGCAAAAATATCTGTTTAGTATCTCTGCCTTTTCACAATCACCCTCTGCCCACCCACCCTCCCTCCCTTTATTAAGCCTCACTATCCCTCCCTTGGTCTTCTTGCTCCCTGATGTACCTATAAAAGGTTTTATCACCCTTCTTAACTGAGTTGGCTATCTTTTCCTCGGTTTGGGCCTTTGTTGTTCTGACTGCCTTTCCTGCTTCCTTTTGCTTTAACTGATACAATTCTCTGTCTTGCTCCTTCTGTGATTCCTTGTACTTCCTGAATGCTCTCTTTTTCTCCCTAACCTTCCCCGCCACCTCGTTTGAGAACCATAGCGGTTTCTTACATCCTAGATGGCGGCCACGCTGGGCTAGCTGTCTGCATGTCTGGTTTGCTGTGTATGATTATGTTTTAAATCTGTTTTAAATTGGTTTAAAATTTGGCTAAATTTGTTTTAATTCGTTAAAATTCATTTATTTCATTATTTGTTTGTAGCATTAGGCAGTTAGGGTAATTTAGTGAGGAAGTAAGCGTTAGTCTCGTTTATCGGGTTAATGTAAGTACATAAGATTATTCGGACAGCCTACTTAACTTTTATTTAAAATTTGCCTTCCATCGAATCCTCAGTTTTATTTCTCAAACTTTGGCAGTGAATTCGACAGTGAAGATACTACTCCCCAACATATGCGCCAGTGTGTATACCAGGTTTTGTGGGTGAGAGCTGTTTCGGGATGTTCGCTGGTGGTGGGAGCTAGTTTGGGAGGATCTGAGCGGAGTTGTGTTTGGTCTGGCCAAGGTCGGCCAGCCTAGGGTCCTTGGACGAGGAGTGTTATGGACTTTCGATCTGATGGGATGATTCTAGCTTGAAGAGGAAGATTTTTGTGGCAGCTTCTGTCGGTTCGAGTGTCCCATTGTTTTGGCCAAATTATTTTAAGGTGTTTGTTGCTGCCTTTTTAAACAAGCCCTTGAGGAGAAAGAGTGACTGTCGGGGAAATCGACTGAAGCGACTGGCTCTATGGATGGCAAAGTTGTCAGGTGGTCCTAACCCTGCAGGGTTTCCAACGGCTGAGCTTGCAGCTTCTCAGGGGCCTGCCTTGGTCTCTGCTGGGTAGTCGGCTGACTGAGCCAGTGATCCTCTAGATCTCCCGGGGAGCCAACTGGTGTGTTGGTGCTAGCGGGGGTCTACAGTGGTGCTGTGGGTAATTTTAGCTGTGGTCTCCCTTGTTTGGGCATTGGGCAATGTTCTCTGCTTCACTTGGACTGCAAGAGGTAGACTCATCCTTAAACTCTTCTGCCCGTCACGGTCAGATTTTTCATTCTATTGTTGTATTTTGGAGGCAGTGAGAGTGCCTGCTTTAATCCAGACTTCCCATGTCGTGAGTGGACTTGGGGGCTGGAATTGTCTGGGACATTAACACTGTTTGGCCCAGGTAGTGAGAGTACCTGTGCTAAATTTACTCTAATATATTATTTCAGCTGGTAATAATCATTAGCTGCCTGGTCTGTGAGAGAGCCCTTGGAGCTGATGTTTTTCAAATGTTTTATTTTATGATTGACTCCTCCTCAAGCTAAGTTGCTGTCTTGGACTCAGACAATTATTCATACGGGCCTGATTGCTTTTTATTAGATCAGTTTAAGAGTTTTATTGTATTATTGTTGTTATTATTATTATTATATTACATAGTTATTTGTGGGGTATTGATTTGGGGTTGGTTTTTGTAGATTGTAGGTAATAAAAGTGTTTGGGGGGGGGGTTTTATGTTTAAATTGTCCTCCAATCTGTGAGAGAGATTGGCAGGACATTTATTATTACTTTTGATTAAACTGTTTGGTGTGTGTTGATTGATTTGAGTGTTAATATGTGTAGGGAAGATTACAGAATGGTCAGGCATTATTCACCTACCAGCCTCAGGGAACTGCGCCCCTTTGACTGCCCCCCTTTGGCTACAGAGACTTACAAACATTGTCAATCCCTCGGGATTGCCATGAAGGCGAGAAGACAGGGTTGGGCCTGGTGGGGGAATGGAGGGGGGACGATTGGGTGGTAGGGTTCATGGACGCCCTGGGGCTTAAATGGTGCCAGGACACTAGTAACCCTTGTCTTGTTTCCATACCCAAGGGTACAGTAATAATTACTGGTCAGGAGTCGAGGTCTTCCCAGCATCTCATCCAACCCAGGCGGTATAGTAATGCTAGATCTCGTTAAAAACAAGACAGCTATTATGGCTGATCTTGTTGAAACTGTGATCTAGCTTGCATCAACGGCACACCTGGCTAGATGAAAATGCAGGTCCAGTATTGGCTTCTGCAGTTCCAGCTGGGTTCTCGGTGATTCATCGCCCAAGGTTGGATCGCAGGGTGGGGTGTAGCCATCTTTTTAAAGACTGTACTGGACCTTGTGGATGTGCCAGTGGGTCTACCAGATCCTTTGAGTGCATTATGGGTGAGGGTGTAGGTTGCAGGATACTCCTCATTTCCGACCACCAGGAGATGGGGTGTTTTCCTGCAGGAGATTGTGGACTTCATCATGACATGGTACTGGAGTCCCCAGATGGATAATTCTGAGGGACTTCAATGGGGTCAACGATGAACTTTCGCCATTTGGTCAAAATCTCCTCCAGCTAATGTCAACACTGGGCCTTACACAGGTAATTATCTCCTCTACCCATACAGGAGGGCACTCATTGGATCTGCTATTCCCCCTGGGGATGGAGATCACTGATGTGGGGGTGGAACCAGTCAGTTGGTCTGACCATCACACCATAGGGTTCAGTTTTGGGGCCCCCCCAAATGGATCTACGCCTGTGGAGATGGTCCGGTACCACCCTTTAAGGAGAGTTACCCCAGATGGTCTATCGGCGGTGCTGAACCTATTGAGATTGCTGGGTGAAAGCACAAGTCCAGGGGAACTCGTGCTAGCCTATAATAAGGCAGTGGGAGAGGCCTTGGACTTGATTGCTCCTGTTCATCTTCGACCACTCACTCTTCTCCCAAGGTCCCCTTGGTATGACGGGTCCTTGAAGGAGATGAGATGAGTTGGTCGAAGGCTGGAGAGAGCATGGCTGAATTCTGGCCTGGATGCTGACAGACTTAGACTGATAGAACATTATAAAGGCTATCAATCACAAATCACCCGTAAGAAGGCAGAGTTCCTGTCCAGGGAGATTTCAGCTGTGCAGAACCGACTGGCTCAACTCTTTGTCTCGGGTCCGAAAGAGTCTTTTCACAAATTGAGTGCGATGAGCTAGCTCGGGTTTTTCGCAGATAAGGTTGCCAGCATCAGGTCTGGAATCGGCCCAGCCCCTTCCAAGAGGGGTTATGGGGGTCGACGGGAGGTGATGAACACCCAGATTGTCTGCACGAATTTCGACCGAACGGTATTCATGGGCATTGTGAAGACCGTCCAGACTTTGTGTCCAACCTGTTGTAGTTTGGATCCGGGCCCTACCTCCCTCTTAGTGTGTTGTGGAGATGTCATTTGCCCGATCCTAGCTGAAATTGTATGGAGATCCTTTAAAAGGGGTGTTTTTCCTGACCCCCTAAAGGAGGCAGTAATTCGACCACTCCATAAAAAATCTTCCTTGGACCCTGCTGATCCAGCTAACTACTGACCTGTCTCAAACCTTCCCTTTGCGAGGAAGGTTATTGAGAAGGTGGTTGCACTGCAGCTGGATAATCATTTGATAACCCACAATGTCTATGAAGCTCTCCAATCTGGTTTCAGGAAGAGGCATAGCATAGAGACTGCCCTTGCTCGGGTATTAAACGACCTCCTAATGGCTAGAGATCGAAAGGCATGTACCATCTTGGTCCTTCTCGATCTCTCTGCAGCTTTTGACACTGTGGACCCGGAGGTGCTTCTGGAAACCCTGTGGTCTCTCTGGCACAGTCCTCGAGTGGTTTCGATCTTTTCTCGTAAGCAGGTCTCCGAGGATAGTCACAGGAATTTATTCTTCTGACTCCCTCCCCCTGACCTGCAGTGTGCCACAGGGTTCCATATTGGCCCCCATGTTGTTCATAGTGTATATGCTGCAATTAGAAGACAACATCAGGCGATACAGCTTGAGTTTTCACTGCTATGCAGATGATACTCAGCTGTATATGTCCTTTATGCCCATACAGGAGAATGTGATTTCAGTGCTGAATAATTGTCTCGCTGAGATCAAGGACTGGATGAGCTTGAGCTGGTTGAGACTGAATCCAGATAAGACTGAGGTGTTGGCGGTGGATCCAGGATGCCCGGGGGTGGGTTTTGGAGCTGGATGCATGTCGGGCCTATGGCTTGACTGTGCCCAGCTCATTACCTCAGATCGGGTGCATAACATGGGCATTATTTTTGATGACGGCCTGACCCTGAAATCTCAGGTGTCAGCAGTGGTCAAATCCTCATTTTACCATCTGAGGAATATCACCCGGGTGAAACACCCGATTGCTCCGGGCGACCTTCCCACATTGATCCACGCCTTCATTACTACCTGTCTTGATGACTGCAATGCCCTCTACCTAGGGCTGTCTGGGGTTGATATCCGCTGCTTGCAGCTAGTGCAGAATGCTGTGGCCAGGTTATTGACTGGCACTTTTAGGACCAGTCATATTAAGCCTGTGCTGCGCGATCTGCACTGGCTGCCAGTTCAGTGGCGGATCACCTATAGGGTAGGCTTGCTTACCTTTAAAGCCCTACATGAACAGGAACCTGACTACCTGAAAGATCTCCTGGTTCCCTACTCCCCCAATTGCCCTCTCCGCCCTGCCGGCGAGGGATTGCTAGAGATTTCCAGGGTCCTCTTGAAGATGTCTGGAGCTCGAGCATTTTCTTTTTGCAGCACCGACCCTGTGGAATTCTCTACATCATCAGTTGACAGAATGCCTGACAGTCAGCAATTTTAAATCAATGCTGAAAACTTACTTATTTTCTTTAGCCTTCCCTAATTATTAACTGATTGTTTTAATTAGTTTATTGTTTTTACTGTATTTACATGATGTACAGCGCCTTGATTACGAAAGGCGCTATATAAATAAAGTTGCTTTGCTTTACACCGTTTTGTTTTATTTGCTTCACACAAAGGCTTGCTGCCTCCGTGATGGTAGTTTTGATTATTCCCCATTGTTCTTCCACCCCTCCTTCCTGCCCATTTGCTACTGCATTCCTTAGGCACGCACCCATTTTGGCAAAGTCAGCCCTCCTGAAGTCCAGTACCTTTGCCTTTGTATGGCTCAACTCTACTGCTGTGTTTATCGTGAACCATACTGTTCGATGGTCACTAGTTCCCAGATGGCTACCCACTTCTAAATCTGTGATCCTCTCACCATCTCCATTTGAGAGTACCAGGTCTAAGACTGCTCCCTCTTGAGTGGGTTCCGATACTAATTGTCTAAGACATGCCCCCTGTAGGGCATCTAGAATGACCCCACTCTTGGAAGTGGCTGCTGCAAATTCACCCCAGTTAACATCTGGCATATTCAGATCCCTGATTAGCAATCTCTCTCCTTTTTCTGCCATTCTAAGGATATTTTCTATCATTTCTTGTCCATTTCTCCTCTCCGAGATGGGGGTCTGTATACAACCCCTGTGGATTGTGGTGCCATAGCCTGTCTCCAAATTGACCCACAGTGCTTCCTCTCCTGTTTACCTTTTTGTTCAGTTGGTTTGATACCTTCCCTTATGTAGAGAGCTACCTCCTCTTACCCTCCCTGTCCCTCCTGTAGATAGTGTATCCTGGTATGTTTACGTCTCATTGAACAAGGAGGTTCCACTGGGCCACCCTCATGTGCAGGTGGGCCAAGGGCACTGTTGCAATGGCCGCTGTCATATGTCCCAGCAGTCTGAGAACCGTTTTGGCTAGGACTTGCTGAGACGATGAAACCAGCCGAGCCCGAGTCTGAAGGCATTCGGCTCTGTCCGACGGAAGAAAGGCCTTGCTCAGTGTCTTGGATCGCCCCTATTTACTGGAGTCTTTGATATGCCCAAGGGGAAGACTTTGGGAGATTGAGGGTTATCCCCAGATCCCAAAACAGGTAAAAGGTGGCCTCCATGGTTCTGAGCAATTTCTCCTTTGTAGGAGCTATCAGAAGCCAGTCGTCCAGGTAAGGGAAGAGATAATGTCCTTCCCTCCTTAAGGCCACTGCCACTACCGCTAGGCATTCTGTAAAGATTTGAGCCGCCGAGGACAGGCCAAAAGGCAGGACCCAAAACTGGTAATGGTTTCCTTGAAGCAGAAGTGCAGGAACCTCCTGTGGGTGGAAACACCAAAATGTGGAGGTAAGCATCCTGCATATCCAGGGGAGCGCCAATTCCCTTGCTGAAGTAAGGGAGAAGGCCAGGAGAGAGACAATCCTGAACCTTTTGTACTCTATACACTTGTTCAGATGACTGACCAGAGTAGGCGAGATCTCCAGTTTTCTTGGTACCAGGAAGAAATGCGAGATAAGCCCTTCCTGCTGCCAGGCAGGGGAACGGGTTCAATGGCCCGGGCCTAGCAGAAGTGCCTATATCTCGCCTTGGATCAAATCGAGATGGGCCTGGGGGTAATGGGAGGGAGCTGGAGGATTGTCCAGAAGAATCTCCAACAATTCTAGCATACGTCCCTGTTCTAATTGAAGGACCCACTGGTCCGAGGTTATCCTGCCCAAACCTTCCCTGTAAAGACAGAAGCGACCGGTCGGGCAGGGAGTCAGGAAGAGGAGCTGGGGACAGGCGACGCGGCCTACGAGGTTCTAGGAGCTCTGGGTGCTGAACCTCCAGTGGTTTGGGAAGTAGCCTTTCTCTTAATGGCACCTCTAGGTTGCTGTTTTGAGCTGTGAAGAAGTAAGCTAAGACTCATACAGGGTATGAAGTGATCCGATAGACTTACCTGATTCTTGGAGGCGAGTAATAATATTTTGGAAATCCTTGCCAAACAAGACGGCGGCTCGGAAAAGGGCCTTCCAGGATCTTAAGACATCCGGAGCAAACCCAGAAACTCTAAGCCACGACTGACGGCGTAGGCTAACTCCCATAGCCGCGGCTCTTCCGTCGGAGTCCGCAGAATTGTAGGAGGCTCAGAGGACATGGGTCCCCACGTCAGAGCCTGACTTGAGAAGTTGCAGCAGCTCAGCTTTCCCAGGGAGATCCGACCGAGCCTGAGCCACCTCAAAAGTCTTCTCCCACAGGGCATTCTGATATTGAACAATGTGGGCCATAAAGTTTAGGGAATGGATGGCACTGGTGGCAGATAAGCAGACCTTTTGCCAAAAACAGTCTATCTGCCTAGAGTTCTTATGGAGGAGGCTGAGTACTGAAAGTGTCTGGGACATTGTGAAAGTCATGAGCCGCGTGTAATGACCGAATCAGCCTTGGTGCTCCCCACAAAAGGTTTGTTCCTTGGGGCATTATACAAGCGATCTGCCTTTTGGATGTCACGGTGTAAAGGACAGGTGTTTCTAAGCCGCCCTGTTGACATCCTTGAAGAAGTCTATGACAAGGGGACCCACTAGAGGCAAGGTCTTCTTCTTATGAAGGAAAGTGGCTAACTGTCGCCACTCAGGTCCACGTCCTCAGTGTCCCACCCTATGAGGGCATGGATGTGCCTCATCACATCCACGAACATTGGGTTGTCTGGGGGAGATCATGGGGTGTCCTCAGAGGTGACATCAGTCCTTGACTTCAGAATCGACTTCGCAGACGCCTTCACTGGGAGGGCAAGGACACGCCACCTGAAGCAGAAGACCCAGTCGTGCCACCTAGCTGAGTACCCGGGTTCAGGATGGGCCTGAGCTTCAGGGACTTTGAGACTGAGGTTGGAGACTCGAGTCCCAAGGAACCACCGCCTGCGACAGAAACCAGAGCGGGTGGTTTGACCACTGGCAGCCAGGAGGGAGGGGGACGACCTCCTGCAGGAGGAAGACCCATGGTCAATGCCCAACTTGCGTGGGAACCTGGAGTGGGAAGAAGACTGGGGTGTCTCTCTGTGCTTCTCCCGGTGTTTGAGCTTTCCCGAAGATTTCTTTGACTCCATCACCGAAGAAGTGGAGACCCCGGAACCCAGGAAGAAAAAATTACTCACCTTATTAATTATGTTTCTTCTAGTGGAGTCTTGCTGTATTCTGACAAGTGCAGTTAGCCCCAGCCTTTAAACTGCACGGAGAACAATGGGTTAACTTTTCTATGCAAGGCATAGAGTGTTGCTCTCGGGCTCGGTTGATGTCTCTGCCTGTTGTATTTTGAGCTGCAACCGTCAGATCTTTACGAGCAAAAACTCACTAGGTGTTCTGTGTGGAAACTGTAAAATTTTACTAGCCAACTGGCAGAAAAATAATCTTTTGGGTTCCCAAAGGAAGACTCAAGTCAGGAAACCCAAAAAACCAAAACCAATAAAATTGAAATAACAAATCACCCCATGAGTAACAGAGGGTGTAAGGGGGCACCCCTTGGGTGCCAACACTGCGCCTGCCCACCCACATCCCAGAAAATACAGGTTCTGAGAGGGGAGGCAGGGGGAGGTCAGAATACAGCAAGACTCCACTAGAAGAAACATAATTACTAAGGTGAGTAATTTTTTCTTCAAAACAACATGAAGTCTTGCTGTATTCTGACAAGTGCAGACTACCAAGCAGTACCTCCATGGAGGAGGGACAGAACCTACTTTGGGAATAGGCTCTGAAGTACTGCTGTGCCAAACTGAGCATCACTCCTAGCCTGGATATCCTGACAGTAATGGTTGTAAAGGTATGTACTGTTTTCCAGGTGGTTGCTTGACAGATTTCTAAGAGAGGGATATCCCTGGCAGCAGCCAGGGAAGCAGCTGTACCTCTTGTAGAGTGAGCCCTCAGGCCTGAGGGTGGAATCTTTCCCAGTTTCTCATAACAGAATTGTATACAAGACACAATCCACCTGGCAATAGTTCTCTTGGTGGCAGGTTTGCCCTTTCCTACCTCTCCATAACTGAGGAACAACTGGAGGGAATCAAACCTGTAGCCCATGGTACGTTCTATGTAGTAGCTAAGGGCTCTTTTAACATCCAAACTGTGTAGCCTCTTCTCCCCTGAAGAAGAATGATCAGTGGAGTAAACAGGGAGAGACACAGACTGATTCAGGTGGAAATCTGAAACCACTTTAGGAAAGAACTTTCTGTTAGTTCTAAGGACCACTTTATCCCTGTGAAAAGAGATGAAATCAGGTTCCACTGACAGGGCTTGCAATTCACTGATACGTCTGGCAGAGATAATGGCTACTAAAAACACAGTTCTCCAAGTCAAGTACTTAAGCTCTGCTGAGGACATGGGTTCAAAGGGAGGTTGCATAAGCTGAGCAATACAAACATTAAGATCCCAAGCAGGAGCAGGCTCCCTAAAGGGGGGATTGGTATGAAGCAATCCCTTGAAAAACTTACAGAATACAGGGTGGGATGACAGTGAGGAAGACTTGCCTACTGACAGGAAAGCAGAAACAGCAGACAAGTGTACCCTGAGAGTAGCTGTTCTGAGGCCCAGGCTATTAAGATGGACCATATAATCCAGATCTGTACGCAATTCAGCAGTATCTGGGGAGATATGCCTCTTGGAACAACAAATGCTGAATCTCTTCCATTTGGAGTTACAAGTCTTTCTGGTGGAAGGCTTTCGAGAAGCTTTGAGAATATACAGAACAGGATTTTATTTAACTCCAAAAATTGATTAGCGTTTTGCTCATAAAAGTGCTAAAACATTGTGAAAATGCATAGCATTGCCTCATTATGTTTAACAAACATAACACTTCTAGAAAACCTATATAAATACTTTCTGTACAGTTAGCATTGTCCCAAGAAAAAAACTGCTAATCAATTATTTAAAACCCTGCAGAACTCCCAGAGACAGATGCAAATCTGCAAACTCTAATTCTTCAAGAGCCATGCCTTGAGATTGAGAGACTGAAGATTTGGGTACCAAATCCTCCCCTGAGAGGAGGTTAACAGGTTGTAATTCCTGGGAAGAGACAGGGGAAGATGGACTGCTAGGGACAGCAACAACGGATACCAAGGCTGCCTGGCCCAGTCTGGAGCAATCAAAATCACTTTGCAAGGTTGTGACCTTATCTTGACTAGAACTTTGAACGGGGAGGGGGGCAAACAGAAATCTCCCATCCCAGTTCCGAATCGGAGCATCCAGGGGGACTGAGCCCAAGACTGGGGGTCTGCAACAAAAGACAGGAAGTTGGTGATTGTCTGGGGCTGCAAAAAGATCTATCTCTGGTTTGCCCCATCTCGAGACAATCACTTTCAAAACTAAAGGATCCAGGGCCCATTCGTGATGGCCCTGGGAAATTCTGCTCAATGCATCTGCTAGGACACTGTCCTTCCCTGGGAGGTGAACTGCTATCAGAGAGGTTTGCAGGGAATAGGCCAGGGACCACAACTTCATTGCTTCTGTGCACAAGGCCATAGACAGAGTGCCTCCTTGCATGTTGATGTACCACATGGTGGTGGTGTTGTCTGTCCTGACCTGAACCATCTTGTTCTGTACAGATTTGAAAGCTTTGCAGTGCCAAAAGCACTGCTCTGAGTTCCAAGAGACTGGTGAAGCAGAGATTCTACGGTGACCACAGTCCTTGGGTGGTAAGATCCTCAAATGGGCTCCCCAGCCCAGCAAGGAAGCATCTGTGGTGAGTATCACTGAATGAGACTGAGTGACAAATGGAACCCCTTGTCTCAAACTGTCCTGATCCTGACACCATTGCAAGGCTTTGATCAGGGTTGAAGTCACTGGGATTAGTTTGGAAAGGAACTTTCTTTGGGACCAGAAGGCTCTTAAGAGGAACTGAATGTCCCTCATCTGGAATCTTGCCCATTGGACCACTGCTGTGGAAGCTGCCATGTGGCCCAGAAGCTGAAGGAAATGCCTTGCTGGTCGAGACACCTGAAGGGTGAATGAAGAGGCCAGTTCCATAAGGGTCCTTGCCCTTTCCAGGGGAAGGAAGGCTCTTGCCTTTACTGTATCCAGTTCTGCGCCTATGAAGGTGAGGAGCTGTACTGGTTCGAGAACTGACTTTGGAAGGTTGAGAAGGAATCCTAAGGAAGTGAGCACTTGCTGGGTCACTTGCAGATGTGACTTGACTTGGTCTGGAGACTGACCTACTATGAGCCAGTCGTCCAAGTATGGGAAGATAGAGATATTTTTCTTCTTAGGAAGCAACTACTACTGCCAGGCACTTTGTGAAAACCCTTGGGGCTGATGTTAGCCAAAGGGCATTGTTTGAATTGATAGTGGCCTGAGGGCAACTCGAACCTGAGGTACTTTCTGCGGGAGCACCTGATGGGAATGTGAAAGTAGGCATCTTTGAGGTCCAGGCAGGCTAGCCAGTCCCCTGGCCTTAGAGAGGGAAGGAGAATTCCCAGAGTTACCATTTTGAATTTTGGCTTCAAAAGATGTTTGTTCAAATATCTTAGGTGTCCAGGATGGGCTGCCATTCTCCTGTCCTTTTGGGGGTTAGGAAGTACCTGGAGTACAATCCTTTGCCCCTGTGTAGGGTAGGAACCCTCTCTATAGCTCTGAGAGCTAGGAGAGAAGAAACATCTGCCTCTAGGGCAAGGGTCTGAGAGATTTGCAGCGGAAAAGATCTGGTTCTCATCTTGGGAAATTTTTGAAGCTGAGAACCAGTCCCTGGCTTACTACCTCCAGGACCCACTTGTCTGATGTAAGAGACTTCCAGTCCTGGACAAAGTAAGCCAGCCTGCCCCCTACTGGTATGGGAGAATCGGCCCGGGCAGACCCATCAGGGTGTCTGCTTGGCAGGGGCTTTAGGCTGAGGGGTGGATGCAGGCCTGCTCATCCCCCTTCTGCCTCTCCCTAAAAGAACCCCCTCTGTGAAAAGGAAGAAGAGGAGGCCTGAGCTTGGTAAAAAGGCCTTTGGAAAGGCCTGCCCCTGGACTGCTGCCTTTGAGGAGTTGCTTGCCTTTTTCTGGCCTGAGCACTCCTGTATGTGGTCCTGTACTCATCCATCTTTTTCATGTAGTTCTCTGTCTGCTCCCTGAGAATTACCAATTACAAGAAAATCCATGGCCTTAGCCTGGGTATCCTGTGAGAGGCTAGTACATCTGAGCCAAGCCATTCTCCGAAGAGCCACAGATGTAGCCATGACACTTGATGATACATCATTGAAGTCTACAGCAGCATGAAACTGTACTTTCGATGCCTCAATCCCATCTGCAGAGACCTGCTCCAGCTCCTTGGCAAGCTGGTCGGGGGCCTGTTTAGCCAGAGCCAGCACAGTGTCCCACCTGGACTTCTGGTATCTGGCTGTATAGGCCATATAGTTAGCCTGCCTGAGTCCCACAGATGCTGCCATGTATTGTTTCTTTGCCATGGCATCAATCTTCCTGGAGTCCTTGTCTGGGGGGGGTGTGATGCCACGGGAATATTTGCCTTATCACAGGCAGCAGCCTGCACAACCCCAACATGGCTGGACTGCTGAAAAAGGAACTCCGTGTCTGAGCCTGAGAGAGTGTATGTCTTGTCCACTCGTCTGTCCACAGGAGATATAGAATTAGGAGACTTAAGAATTTTGTGTGTGTTTCCCAAAGGACTTGTGGAGGGGAATAGACAGTCTCCTGGACTCTGGGATGTCCATCATCTCAACATAATCAGGCTCTTCCTGATCCTCTACTGCTTCTTCCACAGGAAGCTGGAGGGTCTCAGCCACTTTTTTGTAAAACATACTGTATAGTGTGAAGGGGACTCAAAAAGCCTAGGAGGAGAAACACCTGACGGTCTGTCTGGGGAGATGTCCGGGTCAATAGGCACATCCAGACTTTCACTATCACCATAATCATCCTCATACTCTCCCTCCTCCGGTTCATAAAATTCTTCTAAAGTATAAGCCGGAACCGGGGGAACTGACTGAACCGAGCCCCTGCCAGATGGTGCCGGTTTGGTCAGAACCGAACTAAGCGATTGCACAATCCTTATCGCCTTGGCTATCTCATCGGCAGTCAGAGTATGAAATTCTGGGTCCGAACCGTCGATTTATCTTTTCTCTTCTTTTTACGGAACCGATTCCTCGAATCGGCCTCCTTGCCGAAGTATCGCCCTGGTCCAGAGGCGCTCCCTTCTGGTCTGGTCGGAACCGAACCAGGCTGGCCATCCAGGCCGGCGGACTTCTTGGCATCCCTTTCCCTCAGTCTACCTAATCTCTTTTCCAGGGTAGATTTGGGAAAATTCTTACAAATTTGGCAGTCTGAATCGAGGTGGTCAAACCCCAGACAATAAACACAGGTGGTGTGGGGATCAGCCTTGGCTCAGACTTTCCCACACACACTGCAGTGTTGAAACCCAGTGGGCCCGTTTTTTTTCTTGGGTTTCTCAGACATGGTAATCCTAACCAAAAACTTACCGTTTTATGGCAATCCATCGAGCAAGAGACTCCCTATCGGTTGCTGGACAAGTATCACAGGTCTTAGAGAACGCCAATTGAACTGCTTTTTCGGAACCGATACGGACTAGTTACCACACACCAAAGTAATCATGCTTTTTATCTCAAACTGATCGGTTCAGCCGACCCAATCCACAATTTACAAGTTCCACACAGAAGCAAAACAAAAAACCTAACTAGTACACACGATACCACAGACAGAGACTTGAACTGACTAAGCGGTAAAAGCAATTCGGAGCGACTGTTCAGTGAGGCTAAGCAAAGAATCAGACAGTTGCAGTTTAAACAACAGCAGACAGGCGCCAACTGAGTTCGTAGAACATTCCATGCTGGCCATGGAAAGTTTAACTCTTGTTCTCCGGGCAGTTGAAAGCGGGACCTAACTGCATATGTCAGAATACAGCAAGACTTCATGTTGTTTGAAACACCATCTTTTTTGTAGGAGGAAGACCCATCATATTTTTATAGTCGTCGTCCTTATCCTTGGTAGACTCCTGAGCAGGGAAGTCCAGGGTGTCCACCATGTGCTGTAAGAAGATCAGGAGGGAGTAAAGGTCCTCCTGGCTATCTGGACAGATACCAAAGCGTGGCTCAGGTAAAATGACCGTCACCAGAGGCTGGTCCCCATTGTTATCTTAATCCTTATCATCACCATCATCCCCCTGACCGTAGTCGCAGGATGTTCCAAAGTTTGGGACAGAGCTGCTAGGGTCAACAGGAGTAGAGGGAGCAGAGAAAAGGCCACCCCCATACCCTGTGACATTTGATACAGGTGCTATGCCTTTGCCATTTCTTTTACAGGGGTTAAATCTTTATTAGGGACAGAGAGCTCAGTGGGTGACACACCCCTTTTTTTCTTTATGCTTTTTGCCACTGACGCCTCCCCTTACCTTGACGTGAGGGGCAGTGGTATGCTCGTCTTACATAGCTTTTGCTGGCACAGACTCAGTGGGGTCTGTTCACCATTTCTTTTTGGGGCATGTCACCATTTTTATTGGTTTATCAGACTCATTTTCTGAGGGGTCCTCATCTTTAGCCTTAGTCAGGGCAATGGACCCCTCCTTAATAGGAGAAGCATTAGAGGCCATCTCTTCTAGTCTTTCAGCACTCTTTTTAATAGTTTTTGAGCAGAATTTAGAGCAAAAATGTAAACACACCACATTTAATATAATTTTTAAAACCCATGGGCCCAGTCAACTTTTTGGCTTTCCTGACATAACAATGTGTCAGAAAGCTGAAAAACATCAGTTCCCAAAATGAAAAACTGTAAATGCAGTTGGTTCCCAAGCAGTAAAGAACTGCTATTTAAAATAACAAAACTCAGTAGAAATACAGAAAAAAAAGGTTCCCAGTAAAATAAGGGGGCCTTTATTAAAAAGACCTTGAAAACTGTAAAAATACTCAAAACATGGTATATTTTACCTCAGAAAAGTTAAAGGAAAAATGGAAGGTATGGTTCCTGAGAACTGGCAAGGAACCGCTAACCCCCTTTAAAATGATAAACTGTAAAATACTTACAAACTCGCACAAAAGTAAGATTTAGGCACAAAAGTTTGTTTCCCAGAATGAGAAAGAGCACCTCAGAGGCAGTGTTTCTCAGTCAGCAGGAGAAAAACTTCTGAATCCCTGTGGGCTCTTTGCACTCAGCTCAACTTCCTGCTCGATTCCGACTGGCCACGTAAGCAATAATACCCCACAGGGTGGGCATTATTGGGAAATACCAGACCACACAGGAGCATAATGAGGCCCGATGCCACAGGCGGAGGGCCTTACAGGCCCCAGAAGGTCCCGTATTTCCCAATAATGTCCACCCTGGTGGGTATTATTGCGCTTAGAAAATGGCCATCTGTGTACATTTTTATGAAGTTGTTTAATACAGTAAAGGACTGTGAAAAAATTAATACAGGTATCATTGATAAATGTATTAATAAAGTAGTCCATAGGCTGTTCCTGGTCCTGCTCCCTGCAGCATTCTGGTGGATTGCCGCCGCCACCCCCCAACAGAGAGTCTCTCACACACACACACTGCTTGCTAAAGAAGAAAGGCAGTGTTCTGTGAAAAATCTTTGTAGCAGTCTCTGTGAAGTTTTTTTTTTTAATTTTTTCAGTCTGAAGTTGCGTCTGTGTGCCCTGCGACCCTTGACCCAATGTACAGGAAGGACATAAAGCAACATTTGAGTGCTATGTACCATGAAAGAAAAGATTTCTTTTTCATTTCTTGAAATATTGAGGTAAATGTTTGTTGTTTCTTTCTCTACAGCAGGCTCAGTGATTGTGGGGGACCTGTGCTAAGTGATCACTATCTGTCTGTTTGCGGTCAGCATGGTAGTGCAAGACCACAGTCAGGAGTCAGTTGTCAGAGTACTGTGAGAGTACAGTCGGGAGAGTGGTTGTGTCACTCTTCCAACTGCAAGATGACTGGTGTGTTTTTAAAACAAGGAACGGCTGCAAGTACATACTGTTTGCATTGAGTGGGGGAGACCAGTACCTCTCACTAAACGAGAGAAAAAGATGGTGGGCGTTTCAAATTTTATTCAGTGTGTTCAGCCAATTAAAAAAGAGGCTGGGCACCACTAATGATACGCCTGCCAGTGAGGTGCCACTTGGACTGGCACTTATTTTTTAATGGCCATCTATTGAAAAAATATGTGCCCAGGTTGGAGGTATTTTCAGTCAGTCAGGATACAGAATCCATTCTGGCCATTTTCTAATCTATATTAATGAATATTCATGGCTCCACCTCAGAGGCAGTTCAGCCTGGTCAGCTTACTGCTATTGTTACTGATGCTAAAGGACTCCTGGGGTGAGAAACATTTGTTTTTTTAAGAAAATCTGCCCGAGTGAGATTTTTATATTGTGTGTGATTGTGACACGTTTATTAAATAATCTGTGACCAAACTATTATTGCTAAAGTGTTGCCACCATAAGCTACCAATCGAGCAAGGATCTGTATGAGAAATCTGGGTAAATAGGCAGAATACAAAAGTCTCAGGAAGGAGTCTGTGGGACATTTGAACCAGGTAATTGCAGGCCCTGTGGGAGAAGACAAAATGAGGGTCACAAGGCTACCTCAAGAGATTGTGATGCCTGGATCTTCTCACTTTGTGCAACAACCAAGAAAGGTTCTCATTTGGCTACAAGACTGATATTGCACCTTATCCAGAGTCTAAAGAGAAAGCCCTGGGACCTTGTAGCGGGTGTTCAGTCGTGAACTCGCAAACACACTAGGAGAATACGAGGAAGGTATTCCTTCCCCGTCACGGATTGCACTTAGGCATGGGCACTGTGAACTCAGTGGACCTGACCCCCAGGAGTGGGTTCGTACCAGATCCAGTGCACAGTGCTGGGAGCCGAGAGATCTGGTTGCACAGTGTTGCAATTTGAGAGATATTGGTGGCTCGGGCATAACAGTTGGATTTGAGGCCAGTGAATCAGAACGATGAACTTGAGAACACTCGACACACAATCAAAGCAGAGATTTGGGAAAAAATTATTTGGTTACATCAGAAAGTTCCCTACCAGTTTTTGGTTTTTATTTTTTCGGTGTAAGGGTAGCAGTAGTTAGGGAAGAAGATGGCGTCCAACTACAGTGAATACACTGCAGACTACCTAAGGCAGTTGTGTCAGGAAAGAGGGGTCCAGCACGAGGGGCGAACCAGAATTAACCTTGAGGAGGCTCTCATAGCAGCCGATGGATGAGCAAGCGGCTGCCCCAATCCTAGAGTCACAGCAAGTGACTAAAAGGGACCAGACCTTGGGTGCAGTAACAGCGCTAACATGCACCAAAAGGGCAAAAGTTGCATCCTTTCCAAAATTGACCCCTCTTCTTTCCAGTGGGCCCAAATTGATGCACCTACTCTATAACAATATCTAAAGGAAGGGAATGTGGACTGTTCAAAATCTGCCACTGATTACGCTTTGACCCAGTAGATTCTTCTTTAGACTCATTTTTACACCAGTGGGTCCAATTTGACCAATGTTTTAAATCCCCAGCTGTCACTGCTTGGGTGTGGGGTGCCAGGGACATTGCAGTGTCTAGTCCCAGGGAGGAAGACAGTGAGACCAGAGGGAACCCAGAGCCATGGCACCAGGGGAAGGTCACCACAGAGCTAGAGCTGGAAGCGATCAGGCTACAATTTGAGCTAAGGAAATTGGAGCTGGAGCAGAAAAAGTTTGAAGCCCGGCAAGAAAGAGAGCAGAAAAGGTTCTAACTGGAGATGCAGAAATGGCAGTGCCAGAGAGAGGCCAAGGAAAAGCAGCTTCAGAGGAAGGTCGAGGAAAAAGAAAGACAGCGCCACAGAGTTTTTGAACTTGAGAAGCTAACACTCCAATGACTAGCGCCAGAATAGGTAAGTGGCAGGGGTGGACCTGAAACTCCAGGGCTGGGTATAAGTTAAATTCCAAATTAATAGCCGAGTTTAAAGAGGGAGTATATGGATGCATTTTTAAATTTGTTTGAAAAGGTCTGTATCCAGGCCAAAATACCCAGGGAGTCCTGGAGCTTCCAGCTATCCCCACTACTTACTGGTAATGGGCGTGAGGCTTAGGGCAAGTGGACAATCAGACAGTAGCAATTATGAGAAACTTGAAGCTGCTTTGCTTAAAAGTATGAACTTACTTCTGAGGCCTACAGGGTTAAGTTCGTAAACTCCGAAAAGCCCTGACATGTGCTTTGAGGAACTCACCACAAGGCAACGTCAGATTTTAAAACACTGGTGGAAGGGAGTGGAAGCGAACTCTGGGGGGAAAACTGCCGCGGTTGTACTTTTAGAGCAGTTCTTTTGGGCTTACCCAGCTCAACTGAAAACCTGGCTAAAGGACAGAGATCCAAAAACAGCACAGCAGGCTGCTGAGCTCTTGGATTGCTATGCCAGGAGCAGGTCTGCTCTGAAAGGAAGTGGGGCAGGTGTGGAAGGGCAGAAAGGGAAAAGTGCACCTTCAGGGCAGCGAAAACCCTCACTGCCTCCACCAAAAGGGGGAAGACCCAAGTTACCAAAAAGGTATTTCTTGGATAAAAGAAATGATGACTGTTGGTTTTGTAAATAGCCAGGGCATCTTGTTAAACAGAGTCCTAAAAAGGCACAGTGGACAAAGTGGTGCTCGAACAGAGTTGGGTGCACTGTGTATCCCTCAAAGCACACCTGTAAACATGAAGGAGCACATACACGCGTGGTTACTGTAAATGGGGTGCAGACCCATGGGTTAAGGGACACGGGGGCGTTTCTTACCTTAGTAAAAGGGGATTTTGTTGGGCCTGAACAGCTTATATCTAATCAGTTTGTAACACTGAGGGGATTCACTGGGGAGGAGAAAACTCTGCCACTAGCTAGTGTTCTCCTGGACTGGGGTGAGACAGAAGAGAGGGTACAAAAAGTGGCAGTGGCAGACAACCTCGCCCTGGATGTGATTATTGCAATAAGACATGACTATGGTTATGTTAATCGTCTGTTAATCACCTTCTAGGGGGTGTACTGTGGCATGAGGTAGCAGAGTGCCACATGCCCCAAAGGGTGATTAACTGACCATTAACATAACCCCTGGGAGTGCCTTTTATTGCTATTATAATAAAACATGTTTTAAACAGTGTTAAACCTTGTTCATATGTATTAAGCTCTACATATGACGTTAATAAAAGATTAACATAAGGCTGTTAGAATGTTTGCAGCCAATCAGAAAGCTCCATTTCGCAGACCCTTTTTATAATAGGAAATAATCTACAGCAGGGGGTGGAGTGTGCAGTTACCCACAATCAGACAGCCAAGGCCCCTTGCAATTGCCTGAACCCCCAAAGAAGCCCCTGTGGGAAAAGATAGGCTGGTTCCTCAGCCTGCGTCTCTGGACCTGGAGAGTAGTGAAAAGGGGGTAGGATTTCCCCAAGTAGCCGTGCACTAAACAGCTACAGAAGGTTACTCTGATGAGGGAGGGGTAACCAGTGGTCAGAAGATTAGGGATGGCAATGACCCAAATGCCCTGATGCCAGAGCTCATGGACCCCAGTTTAGGATCTGAAGGGAAATGTCCCATGCCTTGGGAAAATGTGAAGATTTTGCGGTTGCTCAGAGAACTCACCCTAGTTTGGAGAAGCTGAGGGCATGTGCAGAATCTGACGGGACACAGGAAGGTGACAAGAGACAGAGTATTTTGGGACAATGGACTGTTGTATACACTGGACGTGAGGACAAAGGGAAGGGTGATGGGCAGGTAGCGTGTCATTTCCCTGGGGTAAAAGGAGCAGTTGCTCAAGGCCGCTCATGATATCCCCATGTCCGGACATCTGGGCATCGCATGCACCACGCAGTGATTGGTCCAGAATTTCTATTGGCCTGCCTTCACCCAGCAGGTGAAGGAATATTGCAGGTCTTGTCACTGGTGCCAACAAATAGGGAAGGCAGGTAGTAAAACCAAAGCAGCCCTAATTCCATTGCCCATCGTGGAGAAGCCATTCCAGAGGGTAGGAATGGATATTGTAGGGCCTTTGAATGCCCCATGCTCCTCCTGGAAAAGGTTTATCCTGACGGTGGTAGACTATGCCACCAGATACCCAGCGGCGGTCGCCCTCTCCTCACGTAGGACAGACAAAGTGGCAGACGCCTTGTTAGGGATTTTCTCCCATGTCGGGTTTCCGCAGGAGGTTATCACTGAACAAGGGGGTACCTTCATGTCGGACCTGATGAAATGTTTGTGGGAGAAGTGTGGGGTGGTGCAGACGCGCATGACACCTTATCACCCACAAGCCAATAGGCTTGTGGAAAGGTGTAATGGTACCCTAAAAAATCGATGCTCCAAGCGTTTGCTGAACAGCATGAGAGGGACTGGGAAAAATACCTTCCCCACCTACTGTTCACATACAGGGAGGTGCCCCAAGAGTCAACAGGGTTCTTCCCCCTTCGATCTCTTATATGGACGTAGGGTGCATGGGCACCTAGACTTGATCTGGGAAAACTGGGAAGGCAAACATGCCACCCTGGGAACTCCCATAGTGGAGTATGTCCTTAAGTTTAGGGAGAAGCTGAAGGAGTTTATGGGAGCGACCCAAAACAACCTGTCAGCTGCCTAACAGAAGCAAAAAGGTCTGGTATGACCGTGGAGCCAGAGCTCGCTTGTACAGTGTAGGTCAGGAAGTCATGGTCCTAATTCTGGTCCAGAAGGACAAGCTGCAGAGTGAGTGGGCAGGACCATATAAGGTAGTCCGACAGATCAATGACATGAACTATATTGTAGAACTGCCTGACAGGAGACATACCCATAGAATGTACCATGTCAACATGATGAAGCCATACGCAAATAGGGCTGACATGGTATTTGCAGTGTGTAGTCCTAGGGGCAGAACAGACGAGGAAAACCCTTTACTGGACTTGCTAGAGGAAAGCATGCGGGAGTCCTCTGTGGAGACAATCAAACTGTCACTCTAGTTGACCTCGGAACAGTCCCAGGAAGCGAGGGAGGATTTAGAGGACTTTGCCCTTTTGTTTACAGCCAAGCCTGGATAAACACCCCTAGCGACACACGATGTAGACACAGGGACACAAGCACCCATACGGCGGACAACCTACTGAGTTGTCTGAGGCCGACCTAAAGGACATTAGGAGGGAGGTGGAGGAAATGCTGGACTTAGGATAATCCAGAAATCCCACAGTCCCTAGGGCCTCACCCGCAGTCCTTGTTCCCAAGCCGGTGGCTCTTCTCACTTTTTGTGGACTATCGTGGACTCAACACAGTCATGAAGTCTGACGCCCGACCCAATGTCACAGATGGACAGTACAGTTACGTAAGATCTTACCGTAACAGTAGATCTTCAAGAGAGGCTCTTTCAGTAGGTAATTACATTATAGGACTGAACCCGGCAGGTGCCAGGACCCCACGGAAAAATTTCTAGCTAGCAGTCTCTGGCGGGGGACCACCCCCACGTCAGGTGACCAGCATCAGATAACATCAGTATAAAGGGGAGGTCCCCTACACCAGTCTTCCAGTCCTTTCCCGCCAAAGGCCAAAAAAGGCAAGACGAGAGAGAAGCGGATGTTTCCCCTCCTGGAAAAGGAGCTGAAAAAAGCTAAGGGGGATGGAGGGCGGGAAGGTATTACCTACTGCAAGAACCTCTCTCGAAGACCTACTGTTATGGTAAGTTCTTATGTAACTGTACTATCTTACTTCGAGAGGGCTCTTGCAGTAGGTGATTACATATAGGATTGAGTCCCAAGCAGTCTGGAAGAAGGAGAAGCACACAGGAGGAGGAAACCAACACATCCATGGAACCTCCGGCTGTAAGGGTCTCAAGAAATGAGACCTTGAGGAACAGCCAACCCAAAGCCTGCTCTATGGCGAGAGGCAATGTCCAAACGGTAGTGTTTCGTAAAGGTATGGACAGAAGTCCAAGTTGCAGCTGCACAAATGTCAGCCGCTGACACATTCTTGAAACAAGGCGCAGAGGCAGCAACACCCCTGGTGGTGTGACCTCTGACTTGACCCGGCAGGATCTTGTGGTACTTGTCGAGCAGAAAGTGATACAATGAGCCAACCACTTAGAAAGGCATTGTTTAGTGACAGCCTTGCCTTCACTTTGCAAGCGAAAGACAAAAGCTGATCAGACTTCTGAGCTCCTTCGTCCTGTTGGTGTAGTATCTCAGAATTGATGAACATCCAAAGTATGCAAGAGATACTCCTTGATTGGAGTGTTGCATAAAGAAAGCAGGTAGCTCAATGGATTGATTCAGTGTAGATTCTGCCACCACCTTAGGGAGAAACTTAGGGTTGGTATGCAGAGCCACACGTTCCTTGTGAAAAATCAAATAAGGAATTTTACACATCAAGGCCTGAAGCTCGGAAATACGTTGAGCTGAGGTAATGGTCACTTGGAAGAGAGCCTTCCAAGAGAGGAACTTCAAGTCTGCTGAAGCTGCCGGTTCAAAAGGAGGCAGAGTAAGCTTCTTGAGAATGAAATTCAAATCCCAAGGGGGGGCAGGGACACGAATAGGGGGTCTCAAGTGGAGGACCCCCTCTAAGAAAAGTCTTAGAGACTTCCAACTGTGCAAAAGTTCTGTTCCCAAAAGGAACATGATACGTGGAGATAGCCGCCATGTGAACCTTCAGAGATGGATGACTGAGACCCAGGTCAAAGATATGGTGAAAATAGTCCAAAACTCTCCGACAGGGCATGAAAAGGCTTGAAATTCCTAGAAGACGCCTAAATAGAGAACCGCTTCCAATTCATGGCGAGGTAGATTCGTGGAAGGCTTTCTCTGGTCTCCACCAGAATCTCAGCCACAGCGGGCAAACCCCAATCGAGCTTGAGCTACATCTGCAGGAGCCACGGATGCAACCTATGGGATTTGAGACCTGGATGAACCAGAGTCCCTGATCCTGGGTCAACAAAAGCTGCGACGGAGGAAGAGGAGGTTCCTCTGAGTACTGTTGCAGAAGAGAGAACCAAACTTGCCTGGGCCAGAAAGGAGCGATCAGGATGATGCGAGCTCCTTCTGAGCTGAGTTGTGTAAGACCCTGAATTAAAGGAATTGGGGGAGAGACAGACCTAATATGTCCCTTCCAGTCTAGAGACAGAGCGCCTCCTCAAAAATGCCTCGCCCTGGAGCGAGGGAGCAGAAGGCAGGAAATTTTGCATTGTGAGGAGATGCAAACAGGTCTTCCTGAGGTGTCCCCCAACGCAGGAAGATGACGTCTACCACCCCCTGATCCAGTTCCCACTAGTGAGCCTGTGTAGACGACCGACTCAGGTGGTCTGCCAGCGTGCTTTCGACTCCCGGGTTGTGAATCGCCGTGAGGTGAAGGTTGTGTTGCACTGCCCAATCCCAAACTCTCATTGCCTTCCTGCAAAGGGGGTAGGAACGCGTTCCTCCCTCTTTGTTGATGTACCAGACTACATTCATGTTGTCTGTCTGGACAGCCAGATGACCGGGAAGCACATACAGAATCAGAGTTTGAAGAGCATACAGTACGGCCCTGAGCTCGAGGACGTTTATATGAAGTGACCGTTTGAGCCTGGACCAGGAGCGCAGAGTCCTGTGAGACCCCAAATGGGCTCCCCAACCTCTCCCAGGCATCTGTTGTCAGTGTTTGGGAGGAGGCCTGATGCAGAAGGAACTCCCAGCAAAGGTTCTCCTGAACCACCCACCATTGCAAGTCCCGAACCATGGGGTCGGAGACCAGGACTTCTTGGTCTCAGGCCGCCCACCAGCTGATCCTACTGAGACAGAAGCACCCACTGAGAGATCCTCATGTGGAGCCGAGTGCAGAGACTTGTCGGAATCACAGCCGCCATGAGCCAGAGGAGGCGGCGACTGACCGGCACTGACCCGCCTCGCGATTGGACAGCAGGCTCGCCTGAGCCTTAAGGGTATCCACCCTGTCCAGTGGCAGAAAAGCCATGCCGGTGGTCGTGTCCAGGATTGCCCTGATAAACTGGAGCCTCTGACACGGGACCAGGTGGGACTTGGCCTGATTGATGGTGATACCCAGGCTGGTAAAAACCTGCAGGGTAAGGGAGAGAAAATGCAGGAGATCCTCCCTGGATGGTGCCGCCAGGAGCCAGTCGTCCAGGTACGGGAAAACCTGCACTCCCTGGGTATGCAGGTGAGCCGCTACCATGGAAAGGCATTTGGTAAACACTCAGGGTGCCGAGGAAAGACCAAATGGGAGGGCCGTGAACTGGTAGTGGTCCCCCTGGAACGAAAACTGAAGGAATTTGCGGTGGGAAGAGCAGATAGGGATATGCAGCTACGCATCCTGCATATACAGGGCGCACAGCCACCGTTCTTGCTGAAGTAAGAGCAGAAGGCTCTGCAAAGAGAGCAAGCTGAACCTTCTGTCCTCCACAAACATGTTCAGGGAGCTGAGGTCTAAACTGGGCCTCACATCTCCCGATTTCTTTGGAACCAGGAAAAAATGGGAGTAGTAACCTGTCCCCCAAAGTTGGGAAGGGACAGTTTCTATCGCCGCCTTCAAAATAAGGGAGGATATTTCTTCCTGACCAGAGGAAGATGTTCCTGGGAGTAAGATGACTGGGGCGGTTGGGTGGTTTCTGTACAAACTCGATTGAGTGCCCTGCTGCTATCAGTTGGAGCACCCAAGCATCTGATGTGATCCTCTCCCAACCCGATAGATGGAAGGAGAACCTCCCTCCTACTGGTTCCTCTGGGAGCCCCAGAGGCTGTGGGAGAGGAGAGGGTCAGGAGGACTGGCAGCACGCGCTGAAGCTCCCGCCGCTTTTGGCTCTGGGGAGCTTGGCAGCCGAGGGGCCCAACGCTTTGTTTGCCCACTCTGCCCTGAGGGTTTCGCTTTGGGCCGAGAATGTTCATGTAAAGGCGACGCTGTCCCTGGGGAGGGGCCTGTACAGAGAGTCAACAGACTTATGTAGTGCCTTTCTCTTGCAGGTCAGTGATAATGTCCTTGACATCCCCACCGAATAGCACCGAATCCCTGAAGGGCACGTCCTGAATAGCGGACTGCACTTCAGGGACAAAACCTGACACCCAGAGCCAGGCATGATGGCAAAAGCCGAGCTCCAACCGGTAGTGTCCACTGCGTCGTACTTGGCACGGAGCATGTGCCGACTGCCCGAACGAGCAGAATGGACTAGATCAGCCACTTCCTGCTTAGTCCGTGACTCAGGAAGGGATTCTAACTTGGCTTCCACCTCACTCAGGATCGTCTTCTGGTAATCCCCCCTATGGGCAACGTAATTCAGGGCCCTTATCCCCAGAGTGGAAGAAGCATACACCTTCTTCCCATACTGGTCCAGAAGACAGGATTCCCTGTCAGGCGGAGACGGGATTCCCTGTTGGGTGGAGACGAGCTCAGATGTTTTGGGTTTGCTGACCGTCCGTGAGCAGCGCTAATCACGACCGAGTGAGCATTGGGGTGTGTATTCAAGGAATCCACACCCTTCAGAGCCTGATACAGCCTATCCGCCTGCCTCGGAAGGGGTGCTAATGCCGATGGTTGTTTCCAAATAGTGGAAACAAGGTCCGCATGAGGCTCAATATAGGATGGAATCAACATCGGAGCAGTTTCGGGCAGATCCAGGTCAGCAGCAAGTTTCTTCTGCTGTGGATCCGGCTCCAGAGATTGCCACTGGTGGACCGCCTGGATCTTTTTAAGCAACTCCAGGAAAGTAGGATCTTCCGGAGGAGACTTCGGAGGAGTCCTTGGCCTGGGACGGTCTGGAGTGTGTGGCTCGTCTGGATTGGAGCACCCGTCGGAATCAGAGTCTGAGCTCTCAAGAGGAACAGGAACAAGAAGAAGAAAAAGACCCCTCCTGACGCTGGGAGGAACAGACCCCTGGGGAACCCTCAGGGAAGCGGGTCTCCACAGTTCCTGAGCCAGAGGGATCACCCTGGCATCAGGCAAGGGGGAGAGAGTCTCTCGTCTTCGACCACGGGGGTCCGGAACCAGGTCCGGCATTGGCAGGCGGCTCTCCACCTCCCTGGTGAGCTGAGCCCTGGACTCAGCCCACCAGAAAGCCAGAGTCTCCTTCAGGTCCACCGGCGGCTGTGGGGGCGATGGAGGAAGGGGGGGGATACGGATATTGTGGATATCCGTAAGGTGAGTATCTGGTATCCCAACGGCGGGTACTGCGGCGCAGGATGCCACAGTCCCAGGTTGAACGGCGTCAGATAAGACGGCGCTGGATACCCGGCACCAGGGGTTTGACGGCGCAGAAGGCCCTGGGAAAGGCCTCGCCGGTCGAGCCAGGTACAGGAGGCCCTGTGGGCGTCGGGTCCCGGCGCTGGGACGGCATCTGATAAGGGGATGTCGCCCGGCGTCGGATGAGCAGCATTGGAGCCGGTATCCAGGGTCCGCGACGAGGTCATCCAGCCCGCGGAGGGAGACTTGATGGTAGTGTACCTGAACTGCTTGTTGCCCAGGAAGGGGGGACTAAATCCTGGGGTCTAACAAAGGAGACGCTGGAGCCTCAGACACAATAGCGAGCCGGGACGCCAGACTTGACGTCGAAGGGTCCAGCATCGCTCCAACGCCGCAAGGCCCAGAGAGGCCAAGTCCCATATATCGGACCCAACTCCCGTAAGGCTGCGAGGAGGAGCGGTCTTGGCGGGAGTCTTCAAGGCATGCGCTGTCTCAAGGGTCGGGCATCTTAGCGGCTTTGACCACGCGCGGGACATCAGAGGCACCAATATCCGGTTTACCGAGCCGCCGACCCAGAAGGCCACACAGTGGCGGGCTTCTTGAAGCGGCTGCCTCCTTTGTCCCGGAGGCTTCCGATGGGCCCGAGCGACAGCCCGATGGGAGGGAAGATGCCGCCGTCTTAGAAACCTCCAAGGTTGGCCAGCGAAGGATGGTCCCCCAGGGGGCGTTACTTGGAGCACGGCGACTCCAGCCGAAGTCGCGGTGACCGTGGAAGTGGAGTCCCGGTCCCGGTGCTTCTCCTTCTTACGGTGACCCTCAGGAGAAGTTGAAGCCTGCCGGAGCTTCTTCAGCTCCTTCTCCATGAGGACATCTTCTTCTTCAGGATGTGGGCCTCCAGGACTGCTGCTTCCGTTTCGGGTGGCGGCGTTAAACTGCTGGCAGTGCTGGCACTTCTCCACGGGTGATCTGGGCCTAGGCAGAAGAGGCACTGGGAGTGTCCATCCTTGTGTGGGAGCTAGTTCGCAGTAATCGCACTTATTTTATGCAAATCGGATGAAGTAGGGGACGATATATACGCCGGCGCGTGATTTAAGAAAGAAAATCAAGAAAAACAGTAATAAACCGACAAACTGACTGAAAGCAGTGAACTTAACTGTGAGGCGCTTCAAGCTAACGGCGGAAAGAACTGGAAGGCGGGTGGGGGACCGACACCTCTATACCGACATCATCTGATGCCAGTCACCTGATGTGGGAGAGGTCCCCGCCAGAGACTGCAAGCTAGAAATTTTTCCGTGGGTCCTGGTGCCTGCCGCTTCAGTCCTATATGTAATTACCTACTGCAGGAGCCTCTCAAAGTAAGATCTGCTGGACAAGTTGGGAGGGCTACATACCTTACCACAACTAACTTGATGAAAGGTACTGGTGGCTGGAGTTAACTGCCAGAGCTAAAGAACAGTCGGCCTTCATCACTCCAATAGGGTTATTCGAATTCCGGGTAATGCCTTACATACGAACATACAACATTGCTGGCAGAGTTAGGCCACTAGGTCTATCAAGTCTGCTCCAGTGTGCAGCTAGCATTTTTAATTTGCAGCTGCCACACCCCCTCCTCCCGTTTCCCAATTACCACCCCCCTCACCATATCCCACCCCCCTTTGAAGCTACCACCTTGCATAATACAATCTCCTCTGGTAAAGCATTCCATTCTGCTACCACCCTCTCCAGAAAATAGTCTCCTCATTTCCCTCTTGATTTTACCCGCTTCCAATCTAAGACCATATCCTCTCATATCCCTCCCTCTTCTGAGCCTGAAAATGTCTTCATTACCAGTTTTGTTTATCCCTTTTAAGTACCTGAAAGTCTCAATCATATCTCCCCGATCTCTTCTCTCCTCCAGGGAATACAAATACAGGTTACTCACTTGTAACAAGAGTTCTAGGAATGGTATATGTTGTTCATTCACACTTATTGGCAGGTTCCTTGCCGCTTTAAATCTTGCCAGAAGGTCTTCAAGCTGGCTCCTCCCATCCACCCGGGTGGTAAAACCTCGGCTCCGCCCCATGACGCAGATCTGCCCGCTGAAGCTCAGGGTTGTGGCCAAAGCCGAGGTCGGGTTGTGTGGATGAACAACATACACCATTCTAGAACTCCTGTTACAGGTGAGTAACCTGTATTTCTAGGGACATGGATATGTTGTTCATCCACACTGTCTGGCAGACTCCCAGCAGTTCTCCAGGAGGAGGGAGGCAAGCACACCCCTACTTAGGAATAGAGACTGTAGAACCGAGGCCCAAACCAGCATCCCGGCGTGACTCAAGGTTGATGTGGTAATGGGTGATGAAGGTGTGTGCTGACTTCAGGTAGCAGTCCTGCAGATTTCCTGGATAGGGACGACCTGGAAGCAGCCACCGATGCAGCAGTATGGCGGGTAGAATGAGCTCTTATCCTCTGGGAGGCTCCATGCCCACCAACTTATAGCAGAGATCTATGCAGGAGGTGACCCACCTGCTTATCGTCCGCTTGGCTGCAGGTCTGCCAGGTGCTGGCTTCAGGCGTGGTGACAAACAGCTGGTGAACCTCTCCCTGAATTTCAGCCGTGCGCTCCTTATAGTAAGCGAGCACCCTTCTAGGGTCCAGTGTATGGAGCCTATATTCGGCCTCCGAGGTGTGATTGGGGTAGAACACCGGCAAAGTCAGCACCTGGTTAAGGTGAAACTCCAACACCACCTTCGGAAGGAATTTCGGGTGGGGGCGCAGGACAACTTTGTCCCTGTGGAAGACCAGGTAAAGAGACTCTACGCAGAGCGCCTGGAGCTCTCCCATCCTTCTGGCTGACATGATAGCCACCAAGAAGGCGGTCTTCCATGACAGGTGAGAGAGTTCACACCTGTGCATTGGTTCAATAAGCTTGCCCATGAGCTTTGCCAGTACCAGCAGTAGATCCCACGGAGGTGGAGGTTCTCGCACGGAAGGGAAATGTGATCAAGGCCTTGAAAAAGCGCCAGACCACCTTCTCCTGCGCCACCGACTGCTTCCCGGCCCACGCCCGGTAAGCAGAGATGGCTGCCAGGTGCACCTTAAGGGTCGTCAACCTAAGCCCTTGCTGAGAAAGGGACCAAAGGTAGTCCAATATGCTCACCAAGGAACAGGAGGAAGGGTCCAGGCCCTTGCCCCGGCACCAAATGGAAAATTTCTTCCATTTGAAGGCGTAGCATTTTCTGGTCGACTCCTTACGGGACTCCTCAACTACATTGAGGACCTCGTCGGAAAGACCCAAGGCCTGGAACTCTAGCCGCTCAGGAACCAGGCCGTCAGGTGCAGGGATTGAAGGTCCGGATGGAATGGAGGACCCTCCGCCTGCCTGCCCAGGTACCTCCGAAGAGCCGCCAGCCCTGCCACAACCGCCAAAGTCCTGCGCCCAGCCCTTCCAGGAAGCCTGTTGACAGGGGCCGACCGCTGATTCGCACGCCCAGAAGGAGAACCACGAGCTCGGCCGCACCCTGGTCCTTGACCCGCTTAAAGGTGTAAAGCCCAGGTCCTCTCCTAGCCTCGCCGGGCTTAGGAACCCGCCATCGAGACCCCAGTGCCGCCGAGGACCTCCGCCTGCCTGCCCAGGTACCTCCGAAGAGCCGCCAGCCCTGTCAAGAACCGCCAAAGTCCTGCGCCAGCTCCTTCCAGGAAGCCTGTTGACAGGGGCCAACCGCTGATTCACATGCCCAGAGGGAGAACCACGAGCTCGGCCGCACCCTGGTCCTTTGACCCGCTAAAGGTGTAAAAGCCGCCAGGTCCTCTCCTAGCCCGCCGGGGCTTAGGAACCCGCCATCGAGACCCCCAGTGCCGCCGAGGACCCTCCGCCTGCCTGCCCAGGTACCTCCGAAGAGCCGCCAGCACTGCCGCAACCACCAAAGTCCTGCGCCCAGCCCTTCCAGGAAGCCTGTTGACAGGGGCCGACCGCTGATTCGCACACCCAGAAGGAGAACCACGAGCTCGGCCGCACCCTGGTCCTTTGACCCACTAAAGACGTAAAAGCCACCAGGTACGTCTTCACCGCTTTCCAGCTGCCGGTTGCCTCCAGCTCAGTCTGCAGTGCTCCCTGGCTGTACTCCCTAAGGAAAAGCGGCTGTTTTCACCTGAACTGCTGGCCTTGGGGAACTTTCTTGGACTGGGACTACTGGAGCCGCTGTAAGCACCTCCCTACCCGCTTCAGGTTAACTCCGAGCGGATTCAAGACTCAAGTGCTACAGCCCTTCGGTGGCAGTTTGTTTGGACTGGTTATCCCTGGATTTTGAGTAATTCTGGCCTTTTGCCCTGTTTTTCGCTAGAGCGCTTACCTGAGCTATTTTTCTGTGTAGTTAGTCCTCTTATACTGCCTAGTACTTGTATTTTCATAGAGCCTAAGTCTTAACCTGTAGAGCTATCTTGTAACTAACTTAAAGCTTGACTTTACCTGCCTATAGTGTGTTACTGCCCCTCTCTCTCACTGTTTTCTTTGGATCCCCTACCTAATCTCACACTCCCGCCCTTTTTCTTTGTCCTCTGACCGCGCCTTATCCTTTAGCTTCCCTTACTTAAGTCTCTCCCTTGCTGCTCTCCTTAGGTCCTCTCCTGCCCGCCGGGGCTTAGGAACCCGCCATCGAGACCCCCAGTGCCGCTGAGGACCCTCCGCCTGCCTGCCCAGGTACCTCCGAAGAGCCGCCAACCCTGCTGCAACTGCCAAAGTCCTGCGCCCAGCCCTTCCAGGAAGCCTGTTGACAGGGGCCGACCGCTGATTCGCACGCCCAGAAGAACCACGGGCTCGGCCGCACTCCTGGTCCTTTGACCGCTAAAGGCGCAAAAGCCGCCAGCGTTTCACCGCTTTCCAGCTGCCGTATGCCTCCAGCTCAGTCTGCAGTGCTCCCCTGGCTGTACTCCTCAGGAAAGCGGCTGTTTTCACCTGAACTGCTGGCCTTGGGAACTTTCTTGGACTGGACTACTGAGCGCCGCCGCAACCGCCTCCCACCTGCTTCAGGTTAACTCCGAGCGGATTCAAGACTCAAGTGCTACAGCCCTTGCGTGGCAGTTTGTCCCACGGGCGCTTGCGCTGGCTCCCACCCCCCCACCTCACCCAATCTGGTCGACCCTTAGATTTACAGCCTCCCAGCATCATATGACCAAGTGCCCACTTTCCTATTGGTCCCTTTATACTCTCTCACCGCTGGGGTGATCTACCCAACGCCTGTCTAAACTTTCAAATTCCTCCTCGCCAAAAAGTTCGTAGAACCTCCCTTGAACCAAATCGCCCTCCTTCTATCCAACGACACCTAATGGTTTCGCTATATATACTCACTCCTAAACTTCCTCTCTCATTAGCCGCCATTGTTTTCCTTCTCTCTTTCCCTACCTGCTCTAACTTAATTCCTAGGAACCTTGTCTCCATTCTCCCACTCCCCAGCTCACCCTGTAAAACCCCTCAGCTGCAATTTCAAAAGTGTTGGGTCTAAGTGTGAATCATGTCCTCCTCGCCACAAGCATCTTGTCCCCATGGCAGACTGAATAGGATTATCTTCCTGATCTTCCTCTCCCTCCTCTGGGGCATAAACGAAGTCTCTCTGTCAGTACGCACCGACACTCTCAGAACTCCCCCCTCAGCCTCTGACTTCTGTTTCTCCAACCTCATGACTGCAGACCTTAGACCGAAACCCTCCTGGGAACACCTTCTCCTCCACAAAGGCTGCACTTATCGAGCTCTGTCCTCCCTCAGAAATAAATGGAAGTGTTACAAGAATGCTCCAGACCTCCTTAGCACACTGCTTTTGTACCTAGCATCACTCCTGATAATACTTTCTGGGGACATTGAGCTGAACCTAGGCCCGCCCAGCAGTGGGGCTCCCCCGAATGGATCTTACAACAAATCCAAGGGAATTTTTATATCACATATGAACATCAGAAGTCTCTTAAATCACCTGCCTGAAGTAGAAGCATGGCTCAAAGTACACGATCCCGACATACTGTGCCTATCAGAGACCTGGCTGAAACCTGGAACACCTGATTCCTTGTGCACCATACCTGGCTACTCATTTATTCAGAAGGACAGACCGGGGTCAAAGAGGGGTGGAGGACTTGCCCTCACCATAAATCTCACCTGGACGTTAGTATCATCACTGACTCAAACCCCAAACCTCAAGTGAATCAATGCACGCCACCCTGTCCCTTGGCTCTAAAAACTTCACATAATCTGTATTTATAATCCACCTCTGGGGAGTAAATGGGCTTCAGGAAGCACTCCGGCTCACCCTAAAACGCATCAACAAAAATTAAGCTATCATCCTTGGTGATGTCAACTTGAACTGGCTAGGTCCTTCGCACAATTCCCTGGCTTCACTAGTGCAAGGTCTAAACTTTCAACAACAAATAACGGAAATCACTAGACAGTCTGGCACACTTACTGACTGGATCATGACAAACAGACCTGAACACATCACCTGCTCTGGGATCTTGGCAGATACTATCACTGATCACTCCCCTATCTACTGCCAGTGGAGGGCTGGTCAACCCCCCACCTCGGCAGGTCACTTTATGAATTTTGCAAACTTGGATACAGACTCCTTCCTCGGGACATCTCAAATATTGACTGTTCGATATATACCGGGCAGAGAATCGAGGATGCCCTGAACGATTCCTACAACATTACTCCTGTACAAAACAAGCATGCTCCAAAACCACTAGTAGAGTCAGGGAAAACAAACTAGATGGCTATGCATAGGATCTCCTAAAATAACTAAGGTACAGGGACAAGCTCTGGAAAACCTTCAAAAACTCTAAATCGACTAGGACTATGCAAACTACAGGCAGGAAAGAAATTCTTGCAGGAAAACATTAGGCTGGCAAAAAGCGTGTACTATCAGAATCTGCTAAAGAACTCAGCCCATGACCCCATAAATTTTGGGCCACATAAAAACCTTCCTGGGGACACCTCTATCAGTTATACCCTCTGACATGATAAGTGGCTCTCATTGCAATAACCCATCACTATAGCAAACGCCTTCTAATAGCATGTTCTCAGATCTCTCCCCTATAAGCACCAGCACTCTACCACCAGCAGCCTCCACTGCCTATTGGTGCCTCTTACTGAATTCCCAAGCCACCCCTGCCAGTGATCAAAAACCTATACCACACTTCTCCTATTTCAAAGCCATCACCAGCTCTCAGGTTCTGTACCATCTAAAAAACTATCGGAATTCACCAGTCCTGGCTCTGACCACTTGAACCTCACCTTTTAAAAACTAGCTGCATTTAATCTCCAAACCTCTGGCTAGATTTTTTCTTATCCCTCACCAGCGGTGCAGTCCCAGAACTATGGAAATGGCCAGGATCTCCCTATCTTTAAAAAAGGAACAAGAAAGAAATCTCTAATTACAGGCCTATTGCAATACTATCCCCACTCAGCAAAATCCTTGAAAACTGGTTGCCACACAGATCCAGGAATTCCTTGAAACCACTAAACAGCTCAATAATGCTGCAACATGGATTCAGGAAAGAACCACAGTACTGCGACAGCTCTAGCTAAGTTCGCCACTGACATCCTCACTGGCATGGGATCAAGGAAAGCTCACAGGGCTGTCTTTATAGACCTAACCAAGGCATTTTGACCTTGTTGACCACCTCCTGCTCCTATCCACCCTAAGCGAAATAGGTTGCTCTTTCCTGTGCTTGAATGGTTCAGGAGCTACCTGACCAACAGGTCCCAGGCTGTTAAATTCAACTCAGCCATCTCCTCCACTGTGAAACGAACGTTGGAGTGCCACAAGGCTCCATTCTGGGTCCTCTTCTATTCACTCTATTCATCAATAACCTACCAGACGAAATACCTGCCTGTTCATTGCTCCTCTACGTAGATGACTTAGTTATCTATGCCAACTCACCCAATGTAGAGCACATTAACTCCTCGCTAAATAGTGCCTACTCCAGTGTCCAGAATTGGTTAAACTCCCACCGCCTTATTCTGAATTCCTCCAAAACTAATGCCATGTTACTAGGCACCACACAAAAGATCCGTATGTGTTCCACTCCTCCGAGCATCACAGATTGAAATGGCGATGCTCTGCAGACAGTTACCACCTTTCGTTACCTGGGCATCCTACTTGACCAATCGCTTGATTTAAACCTTCATATCCAAGCCACTTGCAAAAACATTAACTGCAAGTTAGGAGCTGCCTATAGAACAAGCTATATGCTTACCTCCTCCACTAAGTTTGCCACAGCCAGAGGAATCCTGCTACCAACGCTCACCTACTGTGCGCCCATACTTACCTCTCTGCCCACAAATCTACACTGCACAAATGGGATGTAACCTATAACAACATGTCGATACGCCTTTCAATCCCCAGGCTTCTTCCTCACTGCCAGCTATATAAGGACCTCGGGTGGCTCTCCCCTCAGCCCTCAGGAGCTACTTCCTGGCATGCCTAAATGACTCTATACTGAGACAAAGTCAGACTGCCGCCTTGCGAAGCTCCTTCTTCCTGTGATTCCTAAACGTCCGCACACTCAGATCTGCTGACAAAGACCTGCTGAAATTCCTCATTGCCAAGACCAACAAAGGAACAGGCTCCTTCCAACATGCAGCCCCTCAAGTTATGGAACCAGTTCCCTGGACCTCAGGCATGCACCCTCCATCCCTCTTTCAAACGGGATTGAAACTACACCTGGCTGCCAAAGATCCATGCACCTGCTTTGATCCTACCTGATTCCCTGATCTTCCTGCCCCTGCTCCCACCCCTGCTACTGGTCTCTATACCACCCTCCTTTTTCTCTCTCCCTGATTCCTACCCCTCTCCTCAAATCATTATCGATTATAATCATATAAGAATTTTATGAATGTATGCACTTATCTTCTCTTACCTGTATTTACTGTATATTATATACTGTTTTTATCCTCTGCACTACCTAAACACTGCCCAAACTTACTTCTGGGTGGATGTACTGGTACTATAAGGTCCCACCTCCTCCTCCTTCAGTTGTCCTTCTTTACCGTGAGATCCCGATTAGGGACTGTCAACCTGCCTCTATGCCCAACCTGGAACCACGAGCCCGGCCACACCTTCCTGCTTACTACCGCTAAAGCCGTGTTTTAATGTCACCTTTCCTCCCACCCACCCCCTTTTTCTTTTCTTCATCCCTGACGGGGGACACAAACCTGGCGTCCCTCTAGCCTGCCGTCGGGAACCTCTCTTACTTCCCCCACACCCCCTGAGGCTGCACGGGCTGGCTGCTGACGGCCGTCAGTTTATGGCACCTCTCACCCTTCCCCCGTCTCTTACCCTCTGCGCTACCTGGGCTCTGCCCATACTTGCCATAGGTGCATGTTGGCTTAACCGCCTCCCTCCCCTTTCTCTTATCTACCTCTGCCGATAGACGTTAATAGCCGGGACTGCTCCGGTCCTTATGCCCAGTCTAGGAACCACCTGCCCGGCTACACCTACCCGCCTTCTACCGCCAAAGCCGTATCTTTAGCCGCCTCTCTCACTCGTCCATCCCTCCCTTTTTTTTTTTTCGACACCCGACTGTGAGGCCATGAACCTGGCATCCTCCAGCTGCATGGGATGTTCTTGCATCCCCTTACTTCCCTCATCCCCTGGGCACTCTGTTTGGCTGGCTGTGAGGCCGCTTGGAGTCAATGTTTTCCCATTCCCCTCTCCTGTCTTTTCCTGTCCGTTTGGGAACCCCAAACCCGGCAGTCTCCTATGCTTTCCCGGTAAAGCAGCTATGCAGTCCCCAGAGTCCCATGCCCTTCCTTGCCTGCCACCTGTACCACATTCCTGAAGCTGCTCTTGGCCTGCTGGTCATGCTTAGTATAGACTAAACCATGTTAGACTAGCTGGAACCGTCTCTATATAGACGAGGATTGTATTATGTATGGTTTTTTGCCTAAGTTGTATTGTTTGGTTCCATGTGTTATGCTGTATTGTACTCTCCCGGGTCGTGCCTGAAAATAGTCCACTGTTGGCTAGCGCACTTACCCGGTAAACAAAAACTAAATAAATAAATACCTTCCCCGGATTGACAGAGCAGGTCCGGACGAGCTGGAAGCTGCCCCGGGAGCCTGGAGCTGAGGCTGAGGAGATCTGGGTACCAGTACTGGCGGGGCCAGTCTGGGGCTATCAGAATCACCTGCGCCTTGTCCCTCCTTGCTTTGAGAAGCTTCTTGTGGGGAATGGGGAAAGTGAGAAGAGCCGGGTTCCGCGGCCTCGAGAAGGCGTCCCCTGCAGCAATCCCACGCTGCTGGGAGCGGCATGGAACAGCCTCAGCTTTATTCTCCTGGAGGCAAACAGGTCCTGAGGTGTGCCCCAATGGGAGAACAGATCTTGTACCACCTCCGGCAGGAGAGACCACCGTGGACGCAGGCCCCTATCCGCGCTTTAGGGCATCGGCCAGGGTGTTGGAGGTCTCGCCGCCCACATGAATGGCTAGGAGATCCGGCCCAGGCTGGGCAAGAGAGAGACGAGTGACCAGATGCGGAGAGCTTCCTGCATAGAAGCATGGTAGCATCCCCTCCTAGGCGGTTTAGGCATAGTACATGGTACGTGGTATTGTCCGTCTGGACCGGACCACTTGACCCTCAAGAAATGGGCGAAGGCAGTGAGGCTAGGCGGACCACTCGGAGCTCCAGCAGTTGATGTGGCATCGACTCGCTGACCAGAGGTCGGCACTGGTGTTCTCAGGTGGGCAATTCTAACCCATCAGAGAGGCATCGATCGATTAGACCGTAGGCTCCGGGCGGACAAACGGGATGCCCTCCTGCAGATGAACTGGAGCGGTCCACCACTGGAGAAGCGTCCACATCCCCGTCACCGTCACTAGCTGGTCCAATGGATCGCAGCGCTGGGACCACTGCTGGCCAGCCCCCACTGAAGGCGCGATGTTCCAGCGGGCCCAATGGACCACGCTGGTACAGGCCGCCATGAGACCCAGGAGGCGCAGGAAGTCCCGGCGGAGGCCGACTGCCCAACCAGAAATGATTGGGCAAAAGAGGAAAGAACCTCGGCCCTGTCCGCCGTGAGCCATGCTCTGGCTCGAAGAGAGCCGTAGCTCTGCCCCGATGAAAAGAATCACCTGCTTCGGCTAGAGTTCCAACTTGGCCTCGTTGATGAGGCGGCCGACCTGAGAGCAAACCTGGACGACCAGATCTCTGTACCGCTCTACCTTCTGTCTGGAGGGGGCTGCTATCAGCCAATCGTCCAGGTAAGGGTAAACCCAGACCCCTCGGCGCCGCAGGAATGCTGTCACCACTGCCATGCATTTGGTGAAGACCCTGGGAGCTGGAGATAAGCCGAAGGGCATGGCTTGGAACTCGAAAAGGGATCCCTCTGCTCAAAAGCGAAGGAACCTCTGATGTGACGGACGGATAGGGACGTGAAAGAACGCATCCTGTAGGTCCAGAGAGCAGAACCACACGCCGTGTTCCAAGGATGGTATTATCTGAGCCAGACTGACCATCCTGAAGGTTCGAGACCTTAGGAACTTGTTTAGGTCGTGTAGGTCGAGAATGGGGCGCCAGCCCCCCCCCGTCTGTTTTGGAACCAGGAAGTACCTGGACACGAACCTCAGGTTTGAGGGAGGGTCCGCCACCTCTCATCACTCTCCGTCCTCGAGGAGGAGCGATGTCGGCTGAGCTGACAGCGAGCTTCCGGACGAGGGCCCCCGGTGTGGCGGCTCTGAAGGTGGGGACTGCTCTCGAACTCCAAAGGAGGCCCTTTCACCACCTCCAACACCCACGGTCTGTGGTGATAACAGACCAGGCGGAAAGAGTGGTGAGCGCCCCCACGGGGGGCACCTGGAGTAGCGGCGGTTTGGGGCGTCACCCTCAACCCGTCCACTGGGCAGGCTTGGAGGAAGAGACCCGACGAAGGTCCTCCAGGGCCTTCACCTCCTGCTTCCTGGAGGAGGCTAAGCAGAGGGCTTGGATTTGGGACGCCAACACTGAGCCTGCTGGCCCTGATGCTGCTGGGCGGACGTGCCGCAGGCGCGGACGGACAAAAGGGCTTGGGTTGGTCTCGCGGCCCTTGTCCCTCTGGAGCGGATGAGACAGAGTCCAAAGTGGCATTGACTTTTCGATCCTCTGGAGGTGGCCTTCACTCCAGGGCCGAAGGAGGTCGGTCCGCAGGGAGGGACATCCAATTCCATCTGGTCATCCGCTATGAAGGTGGATTCCTCAGCCATGCCCGACTGCGATAGCCACTGCGTGCCACGATCGACCTGGGCGTGATGAGTTCCAATGTCCAGAGCAGTCTGAAATTACTGCTTGGCCACCGCCCTGCCCTGGTCCCGCACTCCGCCTAACCGTGGTCTGCAGGTCACGGAAGATGAGGGACTACTCGTCCCAGTGAGCCCAACAGGGCATGGAAAATGTGCCATAAACACGGCCGAGCTGGCTTCTCACGAGGCCAAGGGAGGACTTGGAGTAGACTTTTCGCCCGGCATAGTCCAATCTCTGACCTCTTGTCGGGAGGTTTGTCTGACGCCCCAGCGCTTTCCGCACGCCGGGAAACGCTGGTCGGTAACAACCCCTCAGCTGAGGGATGTTCCGAGAAACCGACAGAGAAACTCGGGATCGCGATACTTCCTGGCCATCCTGGGCGAAGGCGCAGGCAGGAAGCAGGGCGCCACTAGAGCTCCAAGGCTGGGCCCACAATGGCCTCAGCCACAGGAAAGGCCTCCGTAGGGGAATCCCCTTGGTCCAATATCTCCGTGAGGGGATACTTGGCCCGCTTGGATACAGGCTCGAGCTGCATCCTGGTGGACTCCGAGATGAGCCTAAGCAAACCCAGGAAGGACGAAGGGCTGTCGTCCAGCGACTGACCTCCAGAGGACTCCAAGTCCACTCACTTGGAGAAAAGGGAGGAATCGTCGTCGGATCCAGAAGAGTCCGCAAAGAGCTGCCTCGGGCCTGAGCCACCCGCCACCTGCCGAGGGCGATTGGGAGTGAGGGTGACAGACAGCCTATGGGGCATACCCTGAGCTGAATGAGAGTTCTTGGTCAGAGCCCCAAACAGCTGTGGAGGCGGAGGTTCCACCGGAATCGGTGGAGCAGCTCGTTTTGGCCGAACAACCGGCCTGGGAACAGGCTCCTCGGGTAAGACAAGGGGTTGTTCGGTCACTTCGGTGACAGCCCTTAATGGCCGGGGAAGGTGCGGTGTCGGCTTGTTCCCGTCAGAAGGAGCTGTTGCGCATGAGGTCTCGTATCGTCGGCGTAACTTACGCCGAAGCCTCGTCCCGAGGAGGAGGACGAGGACAGCGGCAGTGCCGCTATCAAGGGTGCCGAGACTGCCTGCGATGGCATGATCGGCTGGACCACGGGAGACCAAGAACCTCGCCTTTATGAGGACAGTGCAGGGAGGGACGGTGGAACCGGCCCCCTCGGCTCGGAGGGTTCACCCAAGGGCTCGGAACCGGAGGCACTGGCAAGCCCATCGGTATCCTCAACTCTCACCCGGGGAACCGCGAGGATTTTTCGTCACGTTGACAACCCATCCAACAGGTCGAGAAAGATCTCGACTGCATCGACGGGAGTCGGTCAACTGACCTGACGGGACAGCCGAGACCAGTGGCCAAAGCGAGCGATCGACTGAAAGTTGTGGCGATACGGCTAACCGGGAGAGGGACCTTTCCCGCTCCCAAGAGCGTCGACGAGGGATTCTTCTTACCTCGTCTTCTGCTTGGACCGAGAAGAAGGTCCAGATGTTGGTCCCTCCCTCTAGTGGAGAGGGACAGACAAAGCTCCTTAAAGGAAGCTGTATAAGAGGAACCCAGGAGAGCGGGATAAATGCCGCTGTCGAGGAAGATGCGCCCGCTACCGCCCTTCGAGGGCCATCATCCTCTAGCTGATCCGCCGTAGGCACCCGCCGCCGACACCACCGACCGGGCCTCTTTTGACTTCACTGGAGGAAAAACGCTTCTCAGGGCGCCCAGTTGTAAACGGGCAGCACGGTCTTTGAGGACGAGGGCTGAGAAGGAAGAGCACAGGTCGCAGCCCGCGGGTCGTGCTCAAGGCCCAAACAGTAGACACACGGAGTGCGGATCCGTCCGAGACATCTTCAGTTCATAAGGGCATCTCAAAAACCGAGTCGATTTGTCCATCGCAGCTTTGCGGGGATAGAAGACCAAGTCTATAATGCAAAACTTTTAAATTCGAAACCGAAGAATTAGGAACCAGTCTTATACGCAGAGCATTAAGGAGAGAACCTGAGCTCCAAGCTGTAAGGAAGATCTGGCATCATGGGGGCGGAGCTAAGAGTTTTACCACCTGGGTGGGTGGAGGAGCCAGCTGAAGACCTTCCGCAAGATTTAAAGCGTGAAGGATATACTAGTTAGGATGAACACATATCCATGTCCCTAGAACCTGTATTTCTAGGGACATGGATATGTTGTTCATCCACACTTATTGGGTAGACTCCCAGCAGTTCTCCGGGAGGAGGGAGGCAAGCGACACCTCTACTTAGGTATACAGACTGAGAACTGAGGCCCGACCAACATCCCGGGCGTGACCCAAGGTCGATGTGGAAGGGAAATCGGTATAGACCTGCTTCCAGGCAGGAGCCCTGTGGATATCCTGGACAGGAGTGTCCCGGAAGTAGCCACCATGCAGCGGAAGGGCGGGTAAAAGAGCAAATATCCTCTGGGAGGCTCCATGTCATGACACCCATAGCGAGACCTATGCAGGAGGTGACCCACCCGTGCTGCCGTCCGCTTGGCTGCAGGTCTGCCAGATGCGCTTCAGTGTAGATGACAAACAGCTGGCAAACTCTCCCTGGATCTCAGCCCTACGCCTCCTGGGTAGGTGAGCTAGATAGGTCCCATGGATCCTATACACGGCCTCCGAGGCGTGAATGGGGATGAACCCCTGCAGAGACAACACCCGGTCAGGGAAGACTCCGCCACCGCCTACAGAAGGAACTTCAGGTGGGGCGCGGGACAACCTTGTCCCTGTGGAAGACCAGATAGGGAGATACAAAGGAGCGCCTGGAATTCTCCCCTTCTTCCGGATGGCAGAGTAGCCCCAAGAAGGTGTTCTTCCACAACAGGTGGGGGAACTCGCACCTGTGCAAGGTTTGAACGGCTAAGCCCATACCAGCGAAGATCCCACAGAATGGGGATACTCTCCCCCAAAGGAGAGGTGTCATCAAGGCCTAGAAAAGTGCCAGACCACCTTTTCTGCGCCACCGACTGCCTTCCGGCCCGCGCCCGGAAGACAGGGGTGACCAACAGAAGCACCCAGAGGGTCGTCGGCCGAAGTCCTGGTTCAAACTAACGGACCGCAGATGGTCCGGAATGCTCGCCCAGAGAGGGGAGATGGGCCCAGGCCCTATCCCATCATCAAATGGAGAACTCCTCCAATTGAAGGTGAACATGTTTGGCCGACTTCTAGCAGGACGCCTCGAAAGCATCGAGGACCTTGCCGAAGGACCCAAGACCTGGCCCCTAGCCACACAGGGACCAGGCCTGTCGGTGCAGGGATTGAAGGTCCCAATGAAAAGACCTTCCCGAGAAAGAGAGAGAGATCAGGACCGGGCGGGCTGGAAGCCGCGTCGGGAGCCTGGGGCTGAGACTAAGGAGAGCTGGATACCAGAGCTGGCAATCCAGTTTGGGGCTACCAGCATCACCTGCGCCTAGTCCCTCCTCGCCTTGCCCGTAGGTCAAGGGAAATGGGGGAGAGGCGCGGAAAGACCCGGGGTCCGCGGCCTCGACGGCATCCCCTACAGCAAACCTTGCCGAGGGGGCGGGCATGAAACAGTCTTGGCCTCGTATTCTCCCTGGAGGGAAGGAGGGAGAAGATCCTGTGCTACCTCCGCAGGGGAGACCACTCGTGAAGCGCAGTCTATGTACGGGCTTAGGTCATCAGCCAGGGTGCTGGAGGCTCCTGCCATCAAATGGATGGGAAACCACCTCCAGCTGCGCGGAAAACCCAATGCGGAGAACCTCCTTATACCGAGGTAAGGGGCTCGACCGAACCTGGCGGGGTAGGTAGCACATGGTCGTAGCGTGTTCTCCGCCTGGACTAAAACCACTGAACCTCGCTGAAATGGAGCGAGCGGTGCAAGGAAAGCGGACTCGCCAGGAGCTCCAGCGGTAGGAAAGACATCTGGACTCCGAGAGGACCAGAGGCGAAGTACTCTGTATTCCCCTAGATGGGCACCCCCACCCGTCCGAGAAGCATCAGTCGGAGAAGACCGTCGACTCGGGGCGGACGAACAGGATGTTCTCCTGCAGGAGCTGGAATGGTCCGAGGGGGAGCGTTCCCCTAACTCCTGGGCTGCAGTCACAAACTGGTCCGAGGAACGCAGCACTGTGACCGCTGGCTGGCCAGTCCCCACTAGGGGGACGCATGAACCAGTGAGTCCAACAGACCATGCTGTAGCCGCCGTGAGGCCCAGGAGGTCCCGGCAGGGCGCAATTGCCCAGTCAGACCTGACTAGGTAAGGGAGGAAGAACCTCAGCCCTGTCCACCAGGAGCCGAGCTCGACTCAAGAGTCTAGCCTCATCCCAAGCAGCATCACCCGCTAAGACACGAGTTCCAATGTGGCTCGGTAAAGGAGACCAGTCTGAGCCTGGAAGGGTTGTAATCAGGCGCCATCCGGTGGGGTTACGCCTGACCCTCAATGCCGCAGAAGCTGCTGAGCAGAGAACGAAGGGCCTGGCCAGGAACCTCGTAAGGAGATTCGAAGAGAGGAGTCTCCCAAGGAACGGACAGAACGAGGAGGCACGTCCTGGAGGCCCAGGAAAGAAGCCACACGCCTGCCTTGGAGGATGGGATATCTGAGGCAGAGAGACCATCCAGGCGAGAAGGATGGGCGCAAGCCCTCGTCCGCTTGAGACCAGGAATACCTGGACATGAACCCAGGGTCAGAAGGAGGGTCCGCAACCTTCCTGATCACCTCTAATTTGAGCCAGGCAAGTCGACTCAGTGGGCCGACGAAGAGGCTTGTGGATCCAAGATCCCCGTGTGGGGCAACGGCTCAAAGGGGACCCCACCGTAACCCGCGACAGGACTCTACCCATAGCACCACCCAAGAGGAAGAGGTGCGGAGCCGTCCCCCCATGGGGAAACCCGGGCAGGGATGACGGGGCCGGGGACAACGCCCCTTAGCCCGTCATTGAACAGGTTTGGTGGAGGAAGAGGCCGAGGGAGCTCTCGGATCCTTACCTCCCTGCTTCCTTTTGAAGGAAGATGCTGGTCTGCGCCCAGCGCATGCCTGCTGGCCCTCTTGGGCCGGTCCAGCCACAGGGCCGGGGGCAAAGGGGCTTACGCAAAGGCTGCCGGCTGCCCTTGACCCTCCCGGCAGGAGTGACCAAGTCCGGAGTGGCATCGGACTTCTTGGAACCCTGGAGGAGTCCCTCCGCTCCAGGGCCGAAAAGGTCGGTCCCCAAAAAGGGGATGTCCGCCAACCTCGTGCTGGGTTTCCACAGAGAAGGAGGATAACCTCAGCCACGCCCCTGCGGGCGCATGGCCACAGGAGTCCCAGATCCAGAGCCGTCTGAGCTGCTACCGCCACTGCCCTACCTCTGGTCCCACACTCTGTGACCGTGGTCCGCAGGGCGGACGGGAGATGAGGAGGACCTCATCCAGGGAGCCCAAGAGGGCATGGGAGAAATGTGCCATCAGTGCCGCCGAGCTGGCCTGACGGAGGACGCATGTGAAACCCTATACCGACATATAGTCCATCCTTTTGACTCTTGTCAGGGGCCTAGCCACATCCCTAGCATTTCCAGAACCTTGGAAAACATTGTCGGTGACTACCCTCAGCTAAGGGGTGTTCCAGAAACCGGCAGAGACCGACAGGGACAGGGTATTTTCCTGGCTACCCTGACCGAAGGCGCAGGGTGGAAGCAGGGCCGCTGCCAGAGCTCCAAGGCTGGGCCTACGATTGCCTAAGCCACTGGGAAGGCATCCAGGGTGAACCCCCTCGTCTAGAATCTCCGTAGCGGTAAGGCCCGCTTGAAACGGCTCGAGCTGCATCCCGTGAATTCCGAGATGAGCTGGAGCAGACCCATAAAGGACGATGGGCTGTCGCCCACAGAATGTTCCGGGAAGACCATGGGTCCTCCCTGCTGGGAAACAGAGGAGCCGATTTGGGGCTCCAAGGGGTCTGCAAAAAGCTGCCGCAGGTCCGAGTCACTCTTCATCCGCCAAGGGCGGGCGGGAGTGAGGGGAACAGATAACCTGCGGGACAGGTCATGGCCCGGCCTGGGTTCCACCAAGGACGGTGGGGCAGCAGGGATCGGACAAGCAACCAGCCCCAGAGAGGGCACCTCGACTGCTTCGAGTGGCTGCGTCAGCCGACCAGGCGGCGGCTGCTTACTAGCCGGAGAATGAATCGGGGTCAATTGATTCCCGGACAACAACAGCTGCTGTCACATCAACTCCTCGTAACGTCGACGCCAACGGCATAGAACCCACTCCTCATCCGAGGAGGGGGACGAGGAAGAACAGCAAAGCCACTTGACTCGGTGCCCCGACCGAGAATGCAGAGGTCGGCGTGAGCGGCTACACCGAGAGGAGGACCGAGACCCGAATCCTCGGGAGAACCGAGGGCGGGTTTGGGAGCGGGCACCGCTTCCCCTTCGACTCTTCAGAAGAAAGGGCCGAGGACTGTCGCACCAAGGTACAGGCAGAACCTCAGCCTCTGCTGGGGAACCGCGAGGGATGGCGGCACCAGCAGAAGACAGCCCAGATGACGGGTCGAGAGACTCGACAACATCGACGGGAGTCCTGGCCGGCTGACCTGATGGGGGTACTGTGAGGCCAGCGGCCGAAGCCGCATCCTCGACCGAAGTCGAACGTCGGCCGGCAGGGGAGGGGAACTCTCCCGGCTCCCTCCGTGCCGACGGCGGGACTTAGCTCATGACTCCTTGGACTTGGGCCGAGAGGCAGGTCCCAAAGGTCCCTCTCCCTTCGAGGAAAGGGACTGACGAAGCTCCTTGAATGAAGCAGTATGAGGAGAACTCCAGGAGAGCGGGATAAGTGCCGCAACCGAGGAAGAGGGAGGGGCAGCCGCCTGCCCCTGGAGGAAAGAAGATCGAGCTGCTCAGCCGAGACAGCCGATGCAGACACTGCCCTAAGAGTCTCCGAGGAAATTTCCGGTATGGAAAACTACCGTTGCCCGGACTTGAACGGGCCTCGCTAACTCCAGAGAGCTGGCCAAAAGGGCACAACAAAATTCGCAAAGTTGAGGATCGTGATCCAAGTCAAGGCAGTAAACGCACATGGAGTGCGGTCTCCTGGAGGAAATAACCGGCGCCTCCCGGAGCCGGAAAACGAATGGGCCATCGCCACAGCGGAGAAGAAAAGATCGAAGTTTCAGAAAACTTCCAATTGATTTCGTAGACCGAAATTTCCAGGAACCAGTCAAAAACACAGAGCGCTAAGGAAGGAACCTGAGCTTCCAAGCGGTAAGGAAGATCTGGCGTCATGGGGCGGAGCTGAGAGTTTTACCACCCGGGTGGGTGGGAGGAGCCAGCTTGAAGACCTTCCGGCAAGATTTAAAGCGGCAAGGAACCTGCCAATAAGTGTGGATGAACAACATATCCATGTCCCTAGAAACTTAGTTCTCAGTCTATCCTTGTACGGCCTATCCTGCAACCCCTGGATCATCTTCGTTACCCTACGTTGAACACTTTCTAGTAATCTCACATCCCACTTCAGGTAAGGGCACACAGAATTCAGGCACAGTATTCAAGGGTGCGGTCTGACTAGCATCTAGAGTGGCAGGATAACTTCCTTGCTCCTAGAGATGATGCCTCACAATACAGCCCATCTTGTTGGCCTTCGCTGTCGCTCTCCTCCACTGCTCAGAATTGTTCCTATTCCCCATTACCACTACCCCAAGGTCCTTTTCCTCCTCAGTAGTATCTATCTGCACCCCCCAGCTGATAACTCATCCTAGGATTCCTCGCACCAAAGTGCATTATTTGCACTTCTTTACATTAAACATCAATTGCCACACTTCTGACCACTCCACCAGTTTATTTAGATCCCCTTGCAGCCCTCAACATCCTTCTATATCATCCACCATCACACCCAACTTCATATCATCAGCAAACAGACGTATCCTATTCCTGATCCCATAAGAGATGTCAGCAATAAAGATTCCAAACAGCACTGGCCCCAATACCAAACCCTGTGGCACCCCACTAGTCACCGGTCTCGGAGACGAGAAATCCCCCCACTCCCACTACTACCATCTGCTGCCTATCATGTGACCAGTTCTCAATCTATTTAACCAATTTAGTCCCCACTTGCAGGTATCTCAGTTTACCACCCAGCCTCTTATGTGGCACCAAATTAAATGCCTTGCTAAAGTCCAAGTGAATGACATCCACTGCATGTCCCTTATCCAATTTCCTCGTAACCCAGTCATAGAACTCGACTAAGTTAGTCTGACAAGATCTTCCAGAACAAACCCATGCCGATTATCGTCCTGGAGTCCATAATCATCCAGGAAACATACCAGCCTCTCCTTAGTGGTCCAAGGAATAGTTTCTACTTGGAACAAGATGAGCGGAAGGGGTTGGGGTCTTGCGTTTACAAGAAAATGTATGTAAATTCCATTGAGAGTCCTAAAGTCAACAGTATAGTTCCATGGCACAGGAGTACTATGGTGACAAAAGACAGGTTTGAGATACTTGCTTCAGTGGAGGGTGATGAAGGAGGGGAGTTTAGTGAGTGGGTTGGAGTTGCACGGGGTTCTGTTGTCCTGAGGGATTGCTCTCAGAAGGTGGACAGAGTAATGGTTAGCGGCAAGATTGGTCAGGCTAAAAGGGAGGGCACTGAACGTAAAGGGTGAAGAATGACAGGAGAGACTGGCCAAGTGAACAGGAGAATGCTAGAATTGGGTGTCTGGAAGCTTTAGAGGGGAAACGAGGTATATCTATATTGAAGAGCATTAAGGGAGGAGATTTATTTATTTTATTTAGTTTTTGTTGACACGGTAAGTGCATTAGACAAATTCTTGCCACTTTTCAGTCACGACCTGGGGGTAGGGGGTACAGATGAAAGCCAACTGATCCTGAACCAGATTAAGCTGTTTTTGGTATTTTTAGTGAATGGGGTGAAATTTGGCTAGGGCACCAGGAAATTCCCCTACTCTGCCAGCAGGGGGCCTGACTTCCTGGAAGCAGAATAGAGGAGCCCAGATGGGAGCCGGACAGAGGAGGCGGAGGAAATGCTGATGTGGAGGAGATGGACGTGTGTGGTGCAGGCCTCCTCTCCTAATCCTATCTCACAAGACGCCAGCATGGTAGAATCTGGAGATACAGAATCTATGGAAGCCTTCCCGGCTGCTGCAAAGGAGACAGAAAGGCCACGGATGGCCAGCCAGAAAGGAAATAAAATGCAAGGCACAACTGAGAAAAAGACCTCTGGTAAGAGTAAAACATCCCTGCTGAAAGAAAAATCTATGCTGTTAAAAAAAGTTAAAGATCTGGAGCAAGAACTAGAGGGTTTTCAAGAAATTGTGCCCCCTGCTACGAACATTAACATTCATGCTGTTGCTTCTACTAGTCAACAATCTACTGATACGCAAATGCAGACCAAATAACTGAGGAGCTAGTTGATAAAATTTTGACTGAAACTGCAGAAGAAAATCAGGCTGGCAGCTCTAACAGCGTTAATTCCATGTGCCAAAAGCCAAATGATAGTTCAATACTGCTGAAATGTAAACATGTTTAAATGGCAAACGGAGGAGATAAGACTACAGATTTTGTTGCTGAACATTTTTAGTCTCTGAAAACAGCAAGACAGCCTTACCATATCCCTCCCAATTCCCCACAACATCTGACACAGCTAATGCTAAAGCCAGCGGTGGCGCCATATCAGCACTTCGAAAAGGGAGAGACTCTCCCTGTGGATTTGGAGATTCAATCTGGTCCCCCAAGGCTGCTCTCCGAGCAGCAGGATGGCAGCAAAGCGATACTAACAACGCTTGGACTTCTCCAGGACCTGTTTCTGCTTCAGCAATAATGCAGTCCTCTGAGGAAAATCATCAAACATCTGCCCAGAACTCAGAAACTTCACAGATGTCAGAGCAAACTGTTCAGCGTTCAGGAACTGTTTCCAGTGGTGCACTCATTGAATGTAATCAAGACACCTCACAATCATTGTCTGCACAGGGCCCTGCAACCGACACAGAACTTGCCGAGAACAATTTTCCAGGACAAAATTCTAGCACAGCTAATCAACCCAAACGTTTTTTCATGGCTGATTTAAGAATGTTGGTGAGCCTTCACAGCGCAGAAACGCTGTAAGGCTTAAGTTTAATGGGGCCCCAGTTGACATACCAGATAGGAAAGCTGTATTACATAAAATGTTAACAGAAACTATGGGAATTTATAAAATGGCAAGAAAAAATCTAGAAATCTCATTGGCCAAGACAGATCAACTGACTGTACATTAATTCTTTGTATATGCACAGTCATCCTGGTCCTAAACCAGATTACACAATGAGCAGATCAGTCCTCCTACAACCACAACTATCTTCCATCAGTCTCCCTACAACCAGAACTGATCTTCCACCACTAACATGGCACTACCATTACACTGTAGAAACCTTCAACTGGTCCCTAACATTAAAATTATCTTAAATATAAAATAAAACAAATTAATGAAATATAGCTTACCAGATTGTGACACTATCCTTACACACATAAATTAGAAACATTAAGTATTGTTTATAGTTTTCATTACAACTGTTTGTTTGGTAACAGTGAAAAATCTCCCTTCTATCCTTACCTGCTCATCGGGGAAATCTCTTCTGCTTTCCCTGAAAAGTGAGATAATTGAGTCTTTGGCTCTAAAACAGGCCTTTGTTGTCTGTGTGTACAGAATGTTAGTACAGGAACATTATGCTAGTAGAACTGAGCAGAATTTTGAATCCCTGTATTCCATGGTCAACATTCCATTTCTTGAATGTGGGGAAACACAGAGGGGGAAAAAGAAGAAACTAAGCAATACTACTATATAAACAAAAAGAAAAGGTGGCAAATGACTCACCCTGCTGTTTATCTTGTAGGACAGAGCGAGCAGCTCATGGTGCTGTCAGTGAGTGTGGCAGTTCTTTGTTTTTCCCCTCAATTCTATTTTTTTCCCCTGCTTCCCATGCAGGGACCATATGCCCGGTCATGGACTCCGACTGCAGCTGCTCACTTTTTTAGCCGCCCTCACTGAACCCCCGGCTTGCCCCCCAGGGCGGGGTACTGGCACCTTCACCAAGGGTGACGGTAACATGGAAAATAGCGTGAGTCGGCCCTGGGCACCTATGCAGCTGGAGCGGGCATCATACAGGCAGTGGGAGCAGGATTTTTTCCCCCCTTGTGTGTGCATGCAGGGGGGACATGCAATGACGTCCTGTGTCTGCCCCGCCTCCGAAATCCTGGCAAGCGCCGGTAGCTGCGGTACCCCCAGCTTCCGCCAGGGGTCCGTCAAGCGCCGGACGGTGTCCCCACCCTCCCCCCAGAGGAGAGCAATCCCTAGGACGCTCCATCCTTCTCCCAGCCGCCCTCCAGCCGACCCAGATCCGTTCCTGAACCCTGATCGCCAGCGACGCAAGCGGAAATCTAACCGCAGCGCCAGCAGGCCGGCACTGAGTGTGGCAGTTCTGAACCATGCTCATGCTTGCAGCACTGGGGAACTGAGAAGCCTCTGTTATGGCTTCCTTTTAGTTTTGTCTACAGAGTGAGGACAATGAAATAAAACAAGGGGGCTACGTGTCATACTTAGAATGAGAAAAACAGCATTTGTGAATTGTTGTGGTTGGCAGGGGAATATGAAGCTTATGTGGGCAGAGAGGCACACACTGTATTACACTACTTTAATCTAACACCAATAGGCGGAAGGACTATTTTATGGTAAAAGCACAGATTCACTTACATTTTCAATTATTTAAAAATGTGTTTAGAAATAAAAAACTGCTTCTAAAAATAAAGGGACATTTTATAAGTGCAATAAGACACTTCCGGGTTGGCATTACGGTGTGATAACCGCACTCAAGTGGATTTTACCGCACTCAGCCTTCGCTTCGCGCTCAACTACACCCCTAGGGAGTGTGGTTATTACACCATAATGCACACCCCAATATGTCTTATTGCTTACCTACCCTCATGAACTGTCTGCCTGCATTCATGTAAAAGGGGAATTTATATTTGATGTTAGTTTTAAGAACTGTGCTACCTTAGAGAAATTCTGGGAAAAATATACACAACATTCTGCTTTATGGAAAAAGTGCTTTCCCATCCCATTAACTAAGCCTACTGTTAAGACGGTTACACTTTTATTTAGGAGTGAAGGGGTCAATATAGCTGATGAGCAGTACTGGCTGCAGCAGAGGTGCACGGTACTGGATAAACCTTCCCCCATATTAGATGAAGATTTGATGTGGACAGGCAATTAGAGAGTAAAAGTACAGCTTAAGCAGTCTGATTCTGGCATACTGCATCTCCCAAGTAGTTTTTTTTATATAGGTAGGGACAGGGGGTTATGTTTTTATGCTGAACAGCCCAAAGCATGCCGTAAGTGTGGGGCCAGAACTCACCTAAGTTCTGTCTGCGATAAACCTCGTTGCAACTTATGTCTGGAATACGGGTCACGGCTAGTTTGGGTTGTCCAAATCCATTGCACTGTAATTTATGTGATGAGGAAGGCCACTTATAAAACCTAAAGGACAAGCTTTAACGCTCAGGGAGCACTTTCCTTAGAGGTTTCAGTGCCTAATATCCCTCCTCAACAACAGGAACAAGGGCAGACATATAGAAACCCCTACGAAGGATGCTCCCACCATCTCTCAGGAAGAGTTCAGGCCTGATGGAATGCGCCCCACCCCCACCCCCACAGGCTCCTTACCCTTTCAAGAAGCCAAAGGCAAAAGGAATGCAGAGGCCTCCCTAACCCCACATGCCAGGTAGTTACCAGAAATAGGTATCAGGCCCTGACAAAACGAAGACAATGGGGGACGGTGAGGATGTAGGTTCAGACTCTTCCTAAGTATCTTCACAAGCTGATTCTGTGTCAGAACCACAAATAGAGGCTAAAGTAAGAAAAAAAGGAAAGGCCGAAGAAATAAAAAATTTTCTTTACGATATGATGGGTACTCAGCATTTAAAACTCCTTTCCTTAAATGTCTGCACTGAGTATTCAGTCATATCAGAAGAGGCTGACTACCATTCAGATCTTAAAGGACTTGCCAAACAATGCGTTTTCTGCAGGATACCCGTTTAAAAACTATGGATGAAATTGCACAAGGAAAAGATATTTGGACATCAGGCCCATCTTACTGGTCACAAGGCCTAGATAAATGTGATGGGGTAGGCATATTATTTAAAGGTTCCCAGGTCTCAGTGCACAGAGTGTTGGATATCTGCCCAGGAAGGGCTTTGTTACTAGATGCAGTTACTGACAAACTTCCTTAAGGTTTATAAACGTCTATGCTCCACAGAGCATTACTTCACGCTCAGCACTATTTAAATCAATACAACCTTTTACTTACATTCAAATACGATATTGTGTTTGGAGGAGATTTAATTGTCCTCTCCTTAACTGACAAGGGGCACCAATGAAAATTATTTGAGAACACCAACTGTTTAAAATTAATATTGGACACAGCTAATTTAATGTGATAGATACATGGCAAAGCATTCTATTGTAGCAAAGTCTTTTACAAAGGAGCTCTAGCTACCCAAATTGATTTTTTTGTCAAAAAAATTTGCAAGTACTGCATGCCGAAACACTACCATGTGAGACATCTGACCATATGGCAGTATCATTAACTTGTTCTTCCCACCACTCTAGGACCCCTTCAAAAAACAGGTAGATGGAAGCTAAACAATTGCTTTCATCCATCCACTGAGAAAAACTCTTGATTTCTTTGCAACTAGATTCTCAGTTTTGGAAGCTTACGAGTCTGTTATCTGGTTGGTGGTGGACTACAAAGCAGGACCTGTACCAGTCCTAAAAGTTTTCAGAGCCAGAAAACAGCCCTGAGTTCCAACAGGTTTATGTGCTGGAGGGACTCTGCAACTGACCAGGTGCCCTGTACTGTATGATCTCCCAAGTGGGTGCCCCAGCCCAAAAGGGATGCATCTGTTGTGAGAACAACTGAGGGGTTGTCTTTCTGAAAGGGAACACCTTCCCTTAGATTGGGAACTTCTTTCCACCACTGCACGGCCTGCAACAGGGTTCTTGTGTCCATATGGGTTTTGACAAGAGAATCTTTCCTTTGACTCCAATGAGCCCAGAGGTGGAACTGGATGTCCCTCATTTGAAACCTTGAACCTAGCACTGTGGCTGTGGATGCAGCCATATGTCCCAGAAGTTGCAAGAACTGCCTTGTGTTCACGGTGAAGGAATTTGGTACCTCTTGAAGATTCTTGACCCTGTCCAGAGGGAAATTGGCCCTGCCCTGCAGGGTGTCTCTCTCTGTCCCTATGAACTGCAACCTTTGTGCAGGAGTGAGGACTGACTTTTCAAGACTGATAATGAATCCTAAGGATTCCAAGAGGCCTTGAGTAAGGATTAAGTACTGAATGACCTGTTGTGGTGATTTGCCCACCAACATCCAGTTGTCCAAATACAGAAAAACTGTCACACCTTGCCTTTGAAGGTGTGCTACCACTGGTGCTAGGCACTTTGTAAACACCCTTGGGGCCGAAGAAAGGTTGAAAATTGGTAATGACCTGAAGGGAGTTTGAATCTGAGGAATTTCTGTGAGACTCTTTATGGGAACGTGGAAATAGGCGCTTTTCAAGGCCAGTGATGCCAACCAGTCCCTCTTTGATTGTGGAGAATCAATGCCAAAGTTATCATTTTGGACTTTGGCTTTCTTAGATGCCGTTTAGGGCTCTGAGATCCAATACAGGCCGCCACTCCACCTCTTTTTTTTGTGGTGAGGAAGTATCTAGAGTAAAAGCCCTTCCTCTCAGTGGGCTTGGGACAGGTTCCACTGCTTTTAAAAGTAGCAGTTTTGGATCTCTGCCTCCAGCAGAATCTTTTCTGCCAGGGAAGGTGCACTGAAACCCTTGGCTGTTAAAGGAGGAAGGATTTGAAACCCAGAGATCGGACCCAGCAGGGATACTATCCTAGCAACCAACCTAACACAGATGGTCAGCTCCCCTACTAGAAAAAAATGAAAATTACGTACCTACCGTAATTCTTGATCTTCTTGGACGAGTCTCCACCACTCATTCACACTAGTGGGATTAGCGCCGGAGGCACTAGGACCCATCGGGAGCAAACTTTTTGCTGGAGGGTCGGCGCGAGAGATGGCGCCGTGTCAAGCAGCGGCTCGAGCGGTAATGACTATCTCGGCGTCGAACCTCCAACCGCCTCAGTACCTTTTTTACCAAGGAGGTGCAGCGCAACTAACGCAGAGAGTAAACCTAACATTAAAACACGGACATAAGATAGTCCGTACGACCTGTGTAAGAAGGGTCAGCAAGAAGTCCTCACGGCCTAAAGATTTGAGGGAGTGAAGACCAACACAGCGGTGAGCTCGGGATGGAGGGGGTAGGAATGAGTGGTGGAGACTCGCCCAAGAAGATCAAGAATTACGTAGGTACGAATTTTCATATCTTCCTGGACATAAGTCTCCACCACTCATTCACACTAGTGGGAGAGTACTAGTTGATAATCCCCAAAGGGCGGCAGGAGAGCCAGAGCTCAGCTGCCTAAGATAGAAGCCCATTAAGGATAGTTCTGCCGACGCGGAATGTCGCCTGGCATGAACATCCAGTGCATAGTATTAACCTGAAGGTATGCACTGAGCTCAGGTAGCGGCGTTGCAGATATCTGCAATTGGAACATTCGCAATTTCCGCTAGGGGATACATAACACTTCTAGTAGAGTGAGCTTATAATTTACCTTCTAATTTAACTTGAGCCATGGAATAGCAATGTCAAAGGCATGCCACTAACCATGATGAGATGCATCTGATAGCTACAGGTTGACCCAGCCGGTGTCGCTGAAAGAAACAAAGAGTTGCTGAGTCTTATGAACAACCTTGGTTCTATCTAAATAGAACCGCAAGGCTCTCTTTAACATCCAAGGAATGAAGAGCTCGCTCCCTTCATTTTGGAAATTAGCTAAGTAAGCAGGAAGTACCAGAGGTTGGTTTAGATGGAATTCTGACACAACCTTGGGAAGAAATTTAGAATGAGTACGGAGAACTACCTTGTCTTTATGGAATACAGTATAATGGAGGGTCCGTAACCAGGGCATGTATCTCAGAGACTCTCATGGCTGAGGTAATGGCCACCAGGAAGGCAGTCTTCCAGGTATGAAATTTCAGCTCACAGGTAGCTAGGGGTTCGAAAGGCTTCCGAGTGAGCATGTCCAGCACCAGGTTAATGTCCCAGGCTGCAACTGGATGCTTAACAGGGGGTCTGGTATGAAGAATCCCCTTAAGAAATCTCTTCACCATAGGTAACTGAGCCAGAGTCAAGGACGAAACCAGCTCATGGAACGCTGAGATGGCACTAAGGTGAACTTTAACTGTGGAGTACTGAAGACCTGAGTTAGATAGGTCCAAAAGATACTCCAGAACCTTGTCAGGAGGACAGGAAAAGGGATTCCAAGAGGACTTTGCACACCAGAGAGAAAAACGTTTCCATTTGAACGCGTACGTTTTCCGGGTGGCTGGCTTCCGAGCAGCCAGAAGGATGTCCAAGACTCTACGAGAGACGTTGAACCGATTCACTTCTATCTCTTCAGGAGCCAGGCATGAAGGTGAAGTGATTTCAGGTTGGGATGGACCAACGAACCCTGAGTCAAAAGATTGATTTGCAAGGGAAGTGGTCTCGGAGAGGCTGCCAACATACTGTTGATTAGAGGAAACCATAGTTGCCGAGGCCAGGAGGGAGCAATGAGAATCATCTTGGTCCCCTGAGACTCGAACTTGAGGAGTACTCTCTGGATTAGAGAAAGCGGTGGAAAGGCATAAAGAAAGCGTTTTGTCCACCGCAGCCTGAACGCATCCTGACAGACAATGCCAGGCCCTGGATTTCTGGAGCAGAAGAGAGGCAGTTTTGCGTTGAGTGGGGATGCAAAAAGGTCCAGGTCTGGAGTTCCCCACTCTTTGAACAGGGACCGAGCTACGGCTGGGTCGAGAGACCACTCGTGAGGGTCTGCCTCCGTTCTGCTGAGGTGATCTGCTAGGTCGCTTTGTATACCTGGCAGATAAACCGTTGAATCAGAGACTTGTGCTCCAAGCACCACTCCCACACCCTCATTGCTTCCTGCAAAGGGATAAGAATGAGCACCCTTTGCTTGTTGATGTAATACATCACAGCTTTGTTGTCCGCTTGAAGGAGAATGTTCTTGTGACAAAGGACATCCTTCAGAACTCGGATCGCATAGAGACCGCCTCATCTCCAGGACATTTATGTGGAGATGAGTTTCGAACTGAGTCCATACACCTTGAGTGTGGAGGGAGAGACAGTGAGCTCCCCATCCCATTAGCGATGCGTCTGTGGTGATGGAGATCTGATGATCCGGAAGAGCAAAGGGGAATCCTTCCAGGAGATTGCTCTCTTGAGACCACCAGGTGAGAGACCTTCGAAGGGGCTGCGTCACCCTGATGGGATAAGACTGGGGGTGAGAGGTCGGAGACCACTGAGTGGAGAGCATCCATTGGGTGGTTCTCATGTGCAACCGGGCCAGGGGTACAGTGAACACCGAGGACGCCATGAGACCCAACATGCGTTGCATCGAGAGAGCTGTAACCGATTGGTTCTCCCCGATGTAACGGGCCATCCAGGGATGTCGAGTCTTCTGTCCTCTGGAAGGAAAGCCTTCATGAAGAGGTGTCTAGAAGCCCCCAAGAAAAGGAGCCTCTGGGAGGGCTGCATTGAGATTTTTCAAATTCAGCAGAACTCCCATGGACGTGAGAGAGACGAGAAGTCGCTTGCACGGCTTCCAAAGTCCCTTTGGCTGGAAGGGCTTGCAAGAAGCCAATCGTCCAGGTAGGGAAACACCGAGTCCACTCTTTCCTGAGATGCGCCCGAGAACTGCACAACACTTTGTAAAACTCGCGGCGCGAGGATAGCCCAAAGGGCAGGACCCTGAACTGATAATGCTGACCCAAAGCTACAAACCTGAGGAACTGGCGTGGGTCGGGTGGACGGGATATGCTGGTAAGCATCCTGCATAACCAGAGAGGCCAGCCAGTCGTGCTGATGCAGCAAGGGTAACAGGGTACCTAGGAAATCATTTGAATTTCTCCTGGGAGGAATTTGTTCAACTTTCTGAGGTCTAGGATGGGGCGCATCCCCCCAGATTTCTTTGGAACCAGAAAGTAATGGGAGTAGAACCCTGTGTTCTGCAGATGCGGGGGCACCAGTTCTATTGCCCTGTTGTTCAGAAGGCCACGGATCTCGGCGGTGAGGAGGTCTGACTGAGAGGCCGACAACCTGGGTTGTCGTCTGGGAGAACAATTCGCAGGGGTTTCCAAGAAATTGAGAGAATAACCCTCGCGAATTATCCGAAGGACCCATTTGTCCGAAGTTATGGACTTCCACTGGTTGTAGAAGTACATCAGACGACCTCCCACCGGAGGAGAAAGTTCCACCTCGGGCAGTGTGGATGGAACTTGGGCCAACAACTCATAAGGTGGCGCTGGGGGCTTTAGGCCCCTGCGCTTTCTGCTGCGTCTTCTTTTGAGGTTGGGCAGGTTGGCTTTTATGGAAGCTTCCCCTGCCTCTGCCTCGAAAGGACTGACGACTATGAAACTGACGCCTGTTCACATGCCCGTGGAGGGGCAGGCGGAGGTTCTGGCCAATTTAATGGCCGATCTAGTCTTCTGAGTGGCCTCTAAGGCTTGCTCCACCTGAGGGCCAAAAAGATAGGAGCCATCAAAAGGCAGCGCCATTACCTGCTGCTGAGCATCATTCGTGAAGCCAGAAGTACGCAGCCAGGAATGGCGCCGAGTACAAATCCCTGCGGCTGCTGAGCGAGAAGCAGTGTCAAAAGCGTCCATGGCAGCTTTGACTTGTTGGTTATTGGACTCAATACCTCTAATAACGGTCAGAAGAAGCTCTGACTTGGAGTCCGAATCTGGAAGAGCTTCAACCATTCTTTTCATAGAGTGCCACAGGATATACTCATACTGAGAAAATAGCCTTGATAACTGGCAATACGCATACTTAGAGTGGAGGCAGCAAAGACTCTCTTACCTAATGTATCAATCTTACGAGACTCTTTGTTAATAGGTCGAGCTGTAGTAGTTTGAGGAAGAATGACCTTGTCATTCTCTGCCAGGACTACAATAGGATCCGCAAAGGCTTGGGATGCCAAAATAGGATGATCCTTGGGAGATGAATACTTCTTATCAATGGATTTAGCCACTGAGGGAATAAGAGCAGGATTATTCCATACCATTTGAGAAAGCGTCTCGAAGGAAGGCTGGATCGGAGGAGTCAAATCCGTAGGGATCTCCGAGCATGAAGGTACTGGAGTCTTAATATCTTCCCAGGATCGATGTCTGTAGTCTGGAGAGAAAGAGTGGATCTCAGGTTCTTCAACAGAGACTTAAAGGACAGGTCCTCGACCACAGGCTCTGTAGCAAAGAAAGATCCTGTTTCCTCCACTTCATCACCCAACTCGAGTCTGGGTCAGGCTCAACATCATCTCCTGATGGTCCAGAAAGGACTGTTTGGACAGGAAGGAGAAAATTAGAGAGGAGAAATAGCAGAAAACAAGGAGAGTCCCCGAGGGCCCCAGCGCCGAGGCGGCAAAAGCAGGCTGAAGAAGCGGCGCAAGGAGGCGCCTGGCGCCGAAGAGGCTCGCGGCACCGCAGAGCTTCCAGCGCCCGAAAACGGGCGCCGACAAGCCAACAGACCCTGCGGAAGGCGCTGGAAAAGCCCCAGGAACCTGGAAAGCAAGAGAAGGAAACAAACCAGGAGATAAGGGCATCGGTGTGGCCCCCTGCACCGCAGCCATGTGAGGGGGGGGGAACACCTAAGCACGGAGTCGCTGGCACCGAAGAAGGCGCCGCGCAACTAGGAAGGTCCAATCACCCTACCTGATCGCCGGAGGGGCCCGAGGGCTCCGAGGAACCGAGCCAGGCAGAAGAACCAACCTCTGCGCCCATCGCCCAAAGAGCGCCACTGATGAAACTGCTCATCTGGAGCCCTACCTATAGGCGAGGGGTCCGATGTCGAGGACGATTTATTACGGAAGTTAGGCGACTCCAAGAAGGAGACCGGCAACTTAGCAACGATAACCGACCGTCGGCGCTTTAGACATACCAGAAGGCGACCTCGAATGATGCCTTCTCTTTTGACCTGTGGGCGAAGAAGAGTTCGAGGCGAGCGGGCGCCGAGAATGCGACCGCTTATTTTATGCGGGCGGGGACCTCCCCATCCCCAGGCATCGGACTGACCATCGGTCGAACCCTCTGAGGAGAAGGAGGCTGACCGGACCCAGCCCGGCTGACTGAACAGCTTTCATACGAAGTCTCCCTACCGTCACCTGACCTGCTCATGGTCGACTCCGTCCAGTAGGCCGAGACTTCTTCAAGTAAGTTAAATTTAAAATATTAGAAAAATTTAACGAAAATAGAATAAAATTAAGCGATACTACTATCGTGATAATGTTACAAAAAAAAAACTGAAAACTATGCGCTTAGTTTGAAGTTTGACTTCCGACAGACGAGCGGACGCTGGTGAATCGGAAGCGACTCGGCCGGCGGAAAGAACTGAGGCGGCTGGAGGGTCGGCGCTGAAAGTCATTATCTCGAAGTTGCTGCTCGCTGCGCGCCTCTCACATGTAATTCCTCCAGAAAGTAAAAACCTTCTTTGCTCCCCGATGGGTCCTAGTGGCCTCCGCGCTAATCCCACTAGTGAATGAGTGGTGGAGACTTATGTCCAGGAAGATCTACAAGACGAACCAGCACTCTCATTGACTGGATTCTTACTAATCACCCGGATCGGATAAAAACACCACCGCTCTCTCCGACTCCCTCAGTGACCACTCCTCGTGGATCTGTATCTGGACAATGAATTCCACAAACCACCTCCTAAAACCATCCTAAGTCAAATACTACCGCATGGAAACCTTGCTATGCGTTAAAGACCTGCTTCCTACAAGAAGACTGGTCCCTATCTATAATACGCTGGATGTGGACGCTGCCTAGACTCTTCATTAAAATCTTTCAACACCGCCTGTGACACCCACGCACCTTTCAAAAACGTAAAATCAAAGCCTCTCTCCATCCCTGGCTAACAGCCAAACTACTATTCAGCTTAAAGCATGTGACTATCTTTGGGCTATAGCCAGGGCCACAGGCTTCATAACAGACTCACTTAACTATAAACAGAGCCAACCTATGCACTATACAAATCAGGCAAATGAAGAGCTCCTATTTCAAGAATGCTCTAGAAACCACCTGGGGTGACGGAGATCCTTCTGGGACAATATAGGTAATATTACGGGCAAACAGTCTAAATCTTCTCTCACGGCAATGAATATTGATGGGTCCACACCCGTGACTCCTAAGACTATGGCCGATGCCCTAAATAAAACCTTCACTGACCCTCAGTGGTGTCCTCTCACCAGACTTCTTCCAGGACTTGTCAGTTCCAAAGCTCGTATCCCAAACCACCCTGCGCCAGACAAACCGCTATTATCACTTAAAATAAATAGTTAAGACATATGAAGCCTACAGATACATAAAACCGTCTGCTCTAAATCTAGAAATAGTAGTGACACCATTGATCTAAAACTTCTGTCCCTCACCTTGGAAGAAGTGATCCACCCCTCACTAAAATTCTTTCAACCTCTCCTGTGCTAAAGTCACTCCAACACATGGAAGGCTGCTATAGTCACACCAGTGCATAAAGGGGCGAGTAACCACACCAGGGAACTATCGCCCATATCTATACTTTCCACCCTCTCCAAAGCTCTTGAACGGATCGTGACAGATCAACTATCAGACTATCTGCAAAAGTATCGTATCTACTCTGCATTCAGCAACACGGATTTAGGAAAGGACACAGCACGTTGACTGGCCCTACTTGATTTCTAGTGAAACTCACAAAAGCCTTTGATAAGGGTTATTTAACCGGGTTGTTTTCATAGACCTCACAAAGGCCTTTGACACTTGTTCACTCATAGCCTTATCTCTTCTTCTGCTCAATGTTGGCCAGCTTATGGACCTGGAGCCTGTAAAAGTTACTCAAGTACAACGCTCAAACAGTAAAAATCTCTGAGGTTCTCTCCGACATCCAAACCGTCCTCTCTGTGTCCCCAGGGCTCAATTTTAGGTCCTCTCCAGCCTATTTCTAAACTTGCTTCCCAAATCCTGCCCTGAAAAATTAATACTCTATGCTGATGACGCTGTAATTCTCTCCCCATAAGGATCCAAATCCACTCGGTTTGAGCTTGCAGCTTGCTTTCTCATGCTGTTAAAGTGGTTCCTGAGCACAAACTAGTTTCTAAATCAAAAAAAAAGTAAGTGCCGCCAGTCATCAAAACAGAAATAGGCATACTCCATCATTATAAAATTCTTCGAAATATTACTTTGAACAAGTGAACACTTCAAATACCTTGGTATCACTTTGACCTAATGTCTTACTTTTATGCCCATATCGATAACACTGCAAAACAGTGCACCAACGCATTGGAATTCTGCATCGAACCGTCATTTTTCAACTAGTTGCCTTGAGGATTGCTGTTCAAAGCTCCATCATCTCAATCATAGACTATGGTCTAATTGTCTATGGCTCAGCTACTACCACTGCATAAGCGCATCCCAACAGCACTAAACAAACCTGTAGACTCCTTACTGGAGCATAGAGACAGACCCACACTTGTGACTTCTACATGGAAACCGTGGTTGTACTTCCATCGCCTTATGTATCTCACCCGTTGATGGCAAAAATCAATCTTGGGACTCACCTCCATGTATCCGGGACCTGTTCTACCTGAACAATGGCACCTATACCACCAGAAGATCTGGACCACTAACCTTTCCTTGTCCCTAGATGCCGGACTGCTCAGGGACAAAGATCTTTACATACTGTGCCCTACCTGGTACAATGCCCTAACCTGCCTCCCTATCCTCCACAACATTGGGAGCTTTCAAATCCATACTTACGCTCACCTCATAGCCTCCAGCTCCTGTGACGCTTTGACTAAAGTCCTCATCCCACTGAGTGCACTGACATTTGTTTCACTCAACCACCATGGTCTCCTCTTTGACAAAGACAATCTGAGTACCACTAAACTGGTTCTGTCTGCCTTAAACTTCTTATTTCTCCCTCTTCCTCTCTCAAGCTCTCCAATCCTTATTCCTTGCCTTGACACTGCATCTGAGTTCCTTTTTGTTTCTGTATATAAATTTACCGTTGTTGTGGCCTTGTTAAACGGGTTACTGACTGTTTGTAACAACTGTCTACTAGTGTTTTTTGTATTTACGTTGAACTTTGTAAAAGAGCCTTGGCTCAAAGGTATTAATTCCTAGAACAATCAATCTCAAACAGAGACAGACCCTGACCGACTCACCTAAGACCCACTTGTCTGTGGTGATGGTCAGCCAAGCTTGGGGAAGTGGAGTCTGCCTCCGACAGGGAGTGCAGAGGCTGCATATACTCAGAGAGTCTGCTGGCTTGGGGTGGAGGTTGTGCCTGGAGCTCCACACCCAGACCCCTTCAACTCCTGCCCCTAGAGCACCCCTGCTGTGGGTACTGCTGGTACTGGGGTATGGCCACTGGCTGGAAAAAGGGCCTGATGTGGAAGGACCTGCCCGGCCTCCCTTCCATAAGGCCTGGTGGATGGAGAATCTCTCTAGTAGGTTGCTCCTATAGGTGGCCTTGTACTCATCCACCTTTTCATGTATGCCACAGTGATTCTCCGAAAAGAGCATTTCCTCTAAAGGAAAATCCAGGGCCTTAGAGTGTGTATCAATGCAGTGTTTGTGGCCTCAGCCAGACAAATCTCCTCTGGTCTATGAGTATTTGCCATCCATCTGGCTGCAGTATCAGTGGTATCAGCAGCCATCTGGAACTGGTATTTCTGCTACCCTAGCCCAAACCTAGCTGTTTCGCTAGCTCATCTGACAGGGGAGAGCTTCGTGAAAATGGCCACTACTGACTGCCACAGGACTTCCTGGTACTGGGCTAGCATAGGCTGGAAGTTAGCCTGTCGCATGGCTAGAGTGGCTGACAGGTATCCTTTCCTTGCCATGTTATTTTTCCTGAGGAACTTATCTGGTGGGTGGGATGCTAGAGGGACTCTAGCCTTATCACAGGCTGTCTGTTGATAACCCCTTGAGCATCCGGATGGTAAGTGAGGTCCTCTGCCCTCCTCCAACTGAGATTGCTATTTCGTCCGCCTCTCATCCAGAGGACAGAATTTGGGGTCTCAACAACTTCAGAGCATCTTTTCTAAAACAAATTTATTGACTGGAAGGAGGAGGGGCTTCTGCGTGGAGCTAAAACCCATCATCTCCAGATGTTCTATTCCTCTCCTCATCCTCCACTTCTTCCCTTGTGGAGATGTCAAGGGCATCTGCCATCTTTCTTACACAGGTAAAGAGAAGAAAAATCTTCAGATGTCCTGGAGAGGGATCCAAAGTCCTGCTCAGGTGAGACATCAGGCAAGATGGGTTCCCCTTCATCCTCCTCCTCATAATCACTGCACTCCTCCTTTTCAATAGGAGGAATAATGTCAGGCTGACCTGCCGTGCAGGGGGCACCAAACCCTGCAAAGCCTGAACAACTTTAAAAGCCTGTTCGATTTTAGAGGAGTTGGCTATGACTTATGAGATACAGAAGTCCCCTGGTTAACATTTGGGGTTCAGTATGCTTCTAGACAAGTTTCTTAGAGGAACCAGGAGTCAGCCGTTCAGAAGACCTCTTAGTAATTTTATCACCTGTATCAAAGTGGAAGTAACAACAGGTGTGGGTTCAGCCACAGTAACAGAGGTACAGTTGGTCAGAGCCAGAGGGACCCTTTCGGGAGCTTTTCTTTAGCCGTTCCAGGTATTTTTAAATTGTTTTCTAGGGGAAAGTCAGGCAGATTTGACAATCCTTTAAGATGCTCATAACTCCAGACAAGCTTGACACATAGTGCGCTTTTATCTGCTTTTGCAAAATGTCCCTATATTATGTATACCTCGTAAACCGAGCTCGCTGTCTTCTTTCTTCTCGGTTTTTCTGCAATTTAAACGGAAAAGAGAACTTAAAAAGCAAAAAGTTTAACAATAATAAGTGTTATGGTTCGGTTCTGGAACCGAAGGGAACGGAGGAACCGAACTAATAAAAATTCTGGAACTGGTACTAGCTGTTCAGTAACGATAACTTGCTTTACAAAAACAGTTTTAAACAATATTTTGGAAACAAAAATAAAACGGGTTTTGCGCTAGAAAATCCTAAGACTACTAAACTACTGGGGTTACCTCCTGGTTATCCTCATGTAAACCAAGAGGAACCGCAAAATAACTAAATCGCATACAAAAAAACAAGCTAGCTAAATAAAAACAACTGAATAAGTAAGGCAGCAATTTAAAAATAAAGGAATACTATATGTTTTATAAGTTTCTTCACTTCTAACAGATGATGAAAGAGCGACACTAGGAGCGATGCAGACTGTTCAGGTGGAGAGTAAAAACTGAGGAGAGTTTGAGAACATTTGGCAGTTAGTATAGGGCAGCATCAGAAAAGTTATCACGTGCTGATGATTCCATCATTTGCATATGTTCCATTCTCTCTGGGCAGCCCAACCCTTCAGGCTTACTGCAGAAAGTTATGAATGACTTAGTATTACTTGGGTTAGAAAAACAGGATCCCTTCCTGCAACCAGTCTGGGGTGGTCCACCAGTGGAGAGCGTCCCACAACTTAGGTTTCAGTGATCAGCTGGTCAAAATGACCTGGCGCTGAGTCCACTGGGCGTGGCTAGCCTCCCACTGGAGGGGCGATAAACGGGGCCCACCTGAACACTGAGGTGCATGCCGCCATGTCTACTGAAGGTGCAGAAAGTCAGCGGGGGCACAGGTGCACAACCAGAAATGATTGGGCAATGGAGAAGAGAACCTCCGCCCTGTCCAACTGGAAGCTGAGCTCTGGCTTGACAAGAGTCGAGCTCTGCCCGATGAAGCCATCACCTGAGAGGGCACGAGTTCCGACTCTGGCCTTTGTTGATCAGGAGGCCAACTGGGAGCAGGTCTGAGGCCAGATCCCCGGGGCCTCCACTTCCTGTTGGTGGATCCTGCTAGGAGCAAATCGTCGAGGTAAGGATAAATCCTGACCCCACCTCCTAACGCCTGAGAGGTTGCCACCACTGCAATGCATTTGAAGATCGTGGCAATGACGACAGGCCGACAGCATGCTGCCTCGGAACTCGTATAGGGTCCCTTCAACCCTGAAGCGGAGGAACCACTGATGGGATGGACAGATTGGGACGTGAAAGAATACATCCTGCAGATCCAGTGAACAGAACCACATGTTTTGTTCCAAGGATGGTATGATCTCGTACAGTGTGACCATCCGAAAGGTGCGTGACCTGAGATATTGATTCAGGTCATGCAGATCTAGAATTGGGCGCCAGACCCCTGTCCACTTGGGCATCAGGAAGTACCTGGAGACAAAGCCTGGGTCTGCTCGAGGATCCGCCACTGGAGCTGCAAACCTCCTTGAGGAGGAGCAGAGCAATGTCATCTTGGAGAGCCGACTGAGTCTGAGCAGATACTCTTTCCTCCTGAGGGGCGCGGGCTCGGCTTGGAAGGTACTGCTCGAATTCCAGAGGCAGTCCCTGACTGACCACCTCGAGAACCCACCTGTCCGAAGTGACAGCGGATCAGGCGAAAAGGAAGTGGCAGAGCCGGCCCCCCACAGGAGGACTCAGAGCTGTCGTGACGGGAGAGGGGTTGGCAGCCCTCGCCCCGTGACTGAGCAGGATTGGAGAAGGATCCAGGACTGGTACCTCTGCCTCCTTTTCAGGTCTGGGGGGGGGGGCCTGGGCTTGGGCAGGGGTTGCTAAGCTTGTGCCTGCTGCCATTTGCCAATGCTGCTGACCTCCTTGAAAAGAGGACTGCTGAGCCGCAGGGGAAGAATGCCGAAAAGGTTTCTTCTTTTTTCTTCTGCTGGTTCTTGCTCGAAGAACCCTTGCCAGAAGTAGCGTCCAAAGTGGCACTGGACTGCTCAATGCACTGAAGGTGACCAGCCACTCCTGGGCCGAACAGGTCGGTCCTTAGGAAGGGCACATCAGCTAGTTTGTGCTGAGTATCCACTGGGAAGGAGGAAAGTCTCAGCCAAGCCCTGCGAGGAGAGGCAACTGCGGCTGCCATCGAACGGGCACAAGAATCCCCAATGTCCAAGGCCATCTGAGGCTGCTGTTTGTCAACAGCTCGGCCCTGATCCCGGACCTGCTTGACCGTGGTCTGCATGTCCGCGGGGAGATGTGGGAGGACTTCATGCAGAGACCCTAGAAGGGTGTGGGAGAAGTGTGCCATGATGACAGCCAAACTCGCCTGATGAAGGCCCAAGGAAGAAACCGCATAGACCTTCCTGGCTGAATGGTCCAAAAGCTTGGACTCTTTATCAGGTCGGTCAGTATCAGCAGAACTGCCAGTACAAACCTGAATACCGAGGCGGTCACCAGACTCCCGGCCGAGGGGTGCTGTAGAACCTTGGCAGGATTCCCATGGCACCGATACTTCATGGACCATGCGGGCACATGAAGCTGGACAAGAGACAGGGCCAGAGTTCTAAGGCCGGGCCAACAAAAACTTACTCACCTTAGTAATGTTTCTTCTAATGGAGTCTTGCTATATTACGACATATGCAGTTTGTCCCACCCTTAGAACTGCTCCGAGGTGAAGAGCTAAAGTCCATGCCAGGCATGGAACTTAGAAGCTCGGTTGAAAATTCTATCTGTTGTTCTTCAAACTAAAACTGGTCAGATCTTTACTAGCAGAAACTCAACTAAGAGTCTGTGTGGAAACTGTAAACCTACCACTAGCTAACTGGCTACTTAATTGAATAAACACATTTTTGGTGCCAGAATGAAGACTCAAGTCAGAAGACCCAAATGACAAACATAACAAAGATCACCCCAAAAGAGGGTGAAAAAAATGTGGGTATCAAGAGGTAAGCATCTGCCCGGCCCACCCACATCCCCAAGAGTAAGGGTTCTGGAGAGGCCGGCATGGGGAGGTCATAATATAGCAAGACTCCATTAGAAGAAACAACATTACTAAGGTGAGTAATTTTTCTTCAAACAACAAGTCTTGCTATATTATGACTTATGCAGACCACACAGCAGTACCTCCATGATTTTAGGGACAGAACCCACTTAGAAGTAGGCTCTGAAGCACAGCTGTGTTAAAGCGAGCATCACTCCTAGCCTGGATGTACAAGGAGTAATGCTTAGTAATAAGTGTGCACTGCTTTTCAGGTAGCTGCTTGACATATCTCTAGATAGGATGTCCCTGGCAGCAGCCAGAGACGAGCTGTACCTCTGGTGGAGTGGAGTCTCAGGCCTGAGGGAGGAACTTACCCAGTTTTCATAGCAGAATTGATACAAGAGATGATCCACCTGGCAAGTGATCTTTCAGTGGCAGGTTTTCTTGCCAACCTCACCATAAGTGAGAACAGCTGGAGGGAGTTAAACCCCAGACCTTTGTACGATCTATGTAGTAGCTAAGTGATCTCTTGACATCTAAACTGTGCAGTCTCCTCTCACCAGAAGAGGAATGGTCAGTGAAGTACACAGGGAGAGATATAGATTAAGGTGAAATCTGAAACCACCTTAGGCAAGAACTTTCGGTTAGTCCTGAAGACTACCTTATCTCTGTGAAAGGAGATAAAATCAGGCTCCACTGACAATGCTTGTAACTCACTTATGCGCCTGGCAGAAGTGATGGCTACCAAAAACACAGTTTTCCAAGTCAAGTACTTGAGCTCTGCTGAAGACAAGGGCTCAAAAGGGGGTTGCATAAGCTGGGCAATGCAATATTAAGATCCCAGGCAGGGGAGGATCCCTGAATGGGGGGTTGGTGTGAAGCAACCCTTTTGAAAAACTTGGAGAATACAGGATGAGCTGAAAGAGAAGAGGGCTTACCTGCTGGCGAGAAGGCAGACACGGCTGCCAAGGCACTTTTTGAGGTAGCTGTCTCCCTAAAGTATTTAAATGAACCATAATCCAGGACTGTGGGTAAGTCAGCAGATTCTGGGAAATATTCTTCCCAGAGCACCATATGGAAAATCTCTTCCATTTAGAATTATAAGTAGCCCTGGTGGAAGGCTTCCAGAAACCTTCAGAATATCCAATACACCTTGGGAAAGGTGTAGGTCAGCAAACTCTAACTCTTCAAGAGCCAGGCCTTGAGATTGAGAGATCTGAGGTTCGTGCCAAACCTCCCTGAGCACAGGATAACAGATTGTGATTCCTGGGAAGACACAGGGACGGTGGACTGCTAAGGACATAAGGAGTGGGTACCAGGGCTGTCTGGCTCAGTCTGGAGCAATCAGAATCATCTTGCAGGATTGAGACCTGATTTTGACTAGCACTTTGAACAGAGAGGAAGGTGGAAAGGCATAGAAAACTCCTTCCTAACTGAAAAGGAAGGCATCCAGGGGACTGGGTCCAACACTGGGGCCTGCAACAAAAAGGGGAAGTTGGTGATTGTCTGGGCTGCAAAAGATCTATCTGGGGTGCCCCATTTGGCAAATACCACCTCCAGAAAAAGGGGATCTAGAGCCCATTCGTGATGGCCTTGGGAAATCCTGCTGAGAGCATCTGCCAGGACATAGCCCTTGCCTGGGAGGTGAACTGCTACAAGGGAGGTGTTCAGGGAGTAAGCCAGAGACCACAACTTCATTGCTTCAGTGCACAAGACCGTAGACCGAGTGCCCCCTTGCTTGTTGATGTACCACATTGTGGTGGTATTGTCTGTTCGGACTTCAATAACCTTGTTTCTGAACAGATTTGGAAAAAAGCTTGAAGTGCTAGAAAAACTGATCTGAGTTCCACAGATTGATGTGGAGCAGAGATTCCTGAGGGGACCACAATCCCTGGGTGGTGAGGTCGCCCATGTGAGCTCCCCACCCCAATAGGGATGCATCTATAGTAAGGATTAAGGAGTGAGACTGAGGAGTAAAGGGGACCCCCTGTCTCAAATTGCCCTGGTCCTGCCACCACTGAAGGGCCTGGATCAGGGTTCGAGTCACTGGAATTAATTTGATTAGAGGGTCCTTTCTTTGAGAACAAAAAGGCCCTCAAATGGAACTGGATGTCCCTCATCTGAAATCTGGCTCCCTGCACTACTGCTGTCGAAGCAGCCATATGTCCCAGGAGCTGTAGAATGTGCCTTGCTGGTCGAGAGACCTGCAGGGTGAAGGAGAAGCCAGAGAAATCAGGGTACTTGCCCTTTCCAGGTGAAGGAAGGCTCTGGCTTCTTTTGTGTTCAGTTCTGCACCTATGAGGTGAGAAGCTGGACAGGCTCTAGAACTGACTTTGAAGATTGAGAAGGAAACCTAGAATTTAGCAGTTGCTGAGTTACTTGAAGGTGTAACCTGACTTGGTCTAGGACTGGCCTACTAGTGAGCCAGTCGCCCAAGTAAGGAAAGATGGCAATTTTCGCCTTAGTGGGCAACTGCTACTGCCAGGCATTTGTGAATACCCTTTGGGGCAGATATAAGGTCAAGGGCATTGCTTTGAACTGGTAATGACCTGAGGACAGTTCGAATTCTGAGGTACTTTTGATGGGAGCTCTGATGAGAACAAGAAAATAGGCATCCTGAGGTCCAGGGACACTAGCCAGTCCCCTGGCCTTAAAGAGGGAAATAACTCCCAGAGTCACCATTTTGAATTTTGGTTTTAAAAGGTGCTTGTTTAGATACCCGAGATCCAGGATGGGCCGTCATTCTCCTGTCTTTTTAGGGATAAGGAAGTACCTGAAGTACAACCCTTTGCCTTGGTGTAGGGGTGAAACCCTTTCCACAGCTCTGAGAGCCAAGAGGGTAGAGAGTTCTGCCTCCAGGACAAGAGCCTCTGAAGAATTTGCAGGTGGAAAAGATCTGATTTTCATCTTTGGAAATTTTTTGAAGCTGAGAAGCAGTCCCTGGCTTACTACTTCCAGGACCCACTTGTCTGACGTTAGAGACTCCCAGTCCTGGACAAAGTAAGCAAGCCTGCCCCCTACAGGTAGTGGAGAATCGGCCCTGGGCGCCCCATCAGGGTGCCTGTTTGGCAGGGACTTTAGGCTGAAGGGTGGAAGCAGGCCTGCCTGCACCCCGTCTGCCTCTCCCTCTAAAGAAACCCTTCTGCAAAAGCTGAAGAGGAAGCCTGGGCTTGGTAAAAAGGCCTATGAAAAGGCCTACCCTTGCCCCTGGGTGGGGCTGCCTTTGGGGAGTGACTTGCCTTTCCTTGGCCTGTGCACTCCTATAGGTGGTCCTATATTCATCCATTTTCTTCATGTAATTCTCTGTTGCTCCCCAAACAGAGAGTTGCCTACACAGGGAAATCCATGGCCTTAGTCTGGGTATCCTGTGACAGGCTAGTACATCTGAGCCAAGCCATTCTACGGGAGCCACAGATGTAGCCATGACTCTGGATGAAATATCATTAGAGTCCACTGCAGCATGGAATTGCACCTGGATGCCTCAATACCATCAGGCGGCCAGCTGGTCCAGCTCTTTGTCAGCTGGCCAGGAACCTGCTTTGCTAGAGCTAAAACAGAATCCCATCTGAATTTTTGATATCTAGCAACATAAGCCTATAATTAGCCTGTCTGAGTCCAAGGAAGCTGCCATGTACTGTTTCTTGCCATGGCATCTATCTTTCTGGAGTCCTTGTCAGGGGTGAGAGGCTAAGGGAACATTTCCCTTGTCACAGGCTGCAGCCTGTACCACCCACATGTGGCTGCATTGTTGTGTAAGGAACTCCATATCAGAGCCTGATAAAGTATACCTTTTGTCCACTCTTTTATCAACAGGAGGTATGGTGTGAGGAGCTTTTAAAAACTTTACTGTCTGTTTCCAAAAAGATTTATGCAGAGGAATAGACAGTCTCCTAGACTCTGGGATATCCATCATTTCTACGAAATCAGGCTCCTCTTGATCATCCACAGCTTCCTCCATAGGGAGCTGGAGGGTTTCAGCCACTTTTTTTTTTTTTTTTTAAACATGAAATGAGAAGCGGACTCAGAAAGCCTGGTTGGGGGGGGGGGAACACTCTGAAGGTCTGTCTGAGAGATGTCCGTTCAATGGGCACATCAGACTTTCAAAACCACATTCACTCTCCTCATACTCTCTTCCTCCTCTAGTTCATAAAATTCCTCTAAATAATACTCTTGAACCGGAGGAACCAACCGAACCGAGCGCTTACCTGATGATGCCGGTTTGGTCGGAACCGGGGAGAGTGACTGAACAATTTTTATTTCTTTAGCTATTGGCTGATTTTCTAGATTTCTTTGCTGGAACCGACTCCTCAGAGTTGGCTCTCCTTTTGGCCGAGGAAGTATCGCCCTGATCAGAGGGCACTCCCTCCGGTTCGGTTGGAAACGAACCGGGCTGGCCATCCGGGTCAGCGGACTTTTTGGCCTCCCGTTCCCTGAGTCTACCAACTCTGTTATCCAGGGTAGCTGCAGGAAAACCCTTGCAAATCTGGCAGTCTGAAATGAGGTGGTCAACCCCAGACAATAAACACATGTGGTGTGGGGGTCAGCCTTGGCAAAGGCTTCCCCACATACAACACAGTGCTGAAACCCAGTGGGCCCGGTTTTTCTTTTGGGTTTCTCAGACATAGTGCCAGCCTAACCAAAAGAAACAATTACTCACCTTAGTAATGTTGTTTCTTCTAATGGAGTCTTGCTATATTATGACAGATGCAGTTTGTCCCACCATTAGAACTGCTCCGGAGGTGAAAGAGTTAAATTCCATGCAGTGCATGGAGCTTAGAGCGCGAGCTCGGTTAGAGAAGCTCTGTTAGGGTGGTTTCAAACCGAAACCGTCAGATCTTTACGAGCAAAACTCACTAAGGCTCTGTGTGGAAGCTGTAACCTACACTAGCCAACTGGCTACTAAAATATTCACATATTCCTGGTCCCAACACCAAGACTCAAGTCAGGGGACCAGAAACAACAAGATAAAATAAATAAATAAAACACAAATCCCAAACATAAAAGGGCATCAATAAGTGCCAACAGTGGACTGCCCACCCCATACCAGTAGAAGTTCTGAGAGGGCAGGTTGTGGGAGGTCATAATATAGAAGGACTCCATTAGAAGAAACAACATTACTAAGGTGAGTAATTTTTCTTCAAACAACATGAAGTCTTGCTATATTATGACAGATGCAGCTACACAGCAGTACCTCAAGGAGGAGGGACAGAACCTACTTAGGGAATAGGCTCTGAAGCACGGTTGTGCCAAACCGAGCATCCCTCCTGGCCTGGATATCCAGGAGTAATGCTTGGTGAAAGTGTACTGTTTTCCAAGTAGCTGCTTGACACTCCAAGATAGGGATGTCTCTAGCAGCAGCTAGAGATGCAGCTGTACCTGTGGTAGAGTGAGCCCTCAGGCCTGAGGGGGGAACCTTACCCAGTTTTTGATAGCAAATTGGATACAAGAGACAATCCACTTGGCAATGGATCTCTTAGTGGCAGGTCTCCCTTTCCCAACCTCACCATAAGTGAGAAATAGTTGGAGGGAGTCAAACCTGTGACCCTTGGTACGCTCTATGTAGTAACTTAGGGCCCTCTTAACATCTAAGCTGTGCAGCCTACTCACCAGAGGAGGAATGTCAGTGGAAGAACACTGGAAGTGAAATAGATTGGTTAAGGTGGAAATCCGAAACCACCTTAGGCAAAAACTTCCTGTTAGTCCTGAGGACTGACCTTATCCCTGTGAAAGGAAATAAAGTCAGTCTCCACTGATAAGGCCTGTAACTCACTTATGCGCCTGGCAGAGTGATGGCTACTAAATACAGTTTTCAAGTCAAATACTTAAGCTCTGCCAAGACAGAGGCTCAAAGGGGTTTGCATCAGCTGAGCAATGCAAACATTAAGATCCCAAGCAGGGCAGGGTCCCTGAATGGAGGATTGGTATGAAGCAATCCCTAAAAACTTGGAAAATACAGGGTGAGCAGAGAAGAGAACAGGGCTTCCTGCTGAAATGAAAGCAGAGACAGCTGCCAAATGCACTTTCAGGGTAGCTGGTCTCAGTCCCAAGGAATTAAGATGGACCATATAATCCAATACAGTGGGTAAATCAGCAGATTCCGGGGAAATATGCTTCCCAGAACACCATATGGAAAATCTTTTCCACTTGGGAGTTATAGGTAGCCCTGGTGGAAGGCTTCCTAGAGGCTTTCAAGATTTCGAGAACACTTTGAGAAAGTTGTAGATCAGCAAACTCTAACTCCTCAAGAGCCAGGCCTTGAGGTTGAGGGATTGAGATTCGGATACCAGACTCTCCCCTGAGCACAGGTTAACAGATTGTGGTTCCTGGGGAGGCACAGGGGGAGATGGACTGCTAAGGACAGAAGGAGTGGGTACCAGGGCTGCCTGGCCCAATCTGGAGCAATCAGGATCATCTTGCAGGGCTGAGACCTGATTTTGACTAGCACCTTGAACAGGAGAGGGAAGGGGGGGGAAGGCATAGAGAAACTTCCCTATCGAGGAGAAAGGCATCCAGGGGGACTGAGCCCAACACTGGGGGCCTGCAACAAAAAAGTGGAAGCTGATTGTCTGGGGCTGCAAAAAGATCTATCTGAGGAGTGCCCCATCTGGCAAAAACTATCCCCAGTACTAGGGGATCCAGTGACCATTCGTGATGGCCCTGGGAAATCCTGCTGAGAGCATCTGCCAGGACATTGTCCTTGCCTGGGAGGTGAACTGCTATGAGGGAAGTGTTCAGAGAATAAGCCAGAGACCACAACTTATTGCCTCGGTGCACAAGGCCGAAGACCAAGTGCCCCTTGTTTGTTGATGTACCACTTGTAGTGGTGTTGTCTGTTCTGACCTGTACCACCTTGTTCTGAACAGATGCAGAAAAACTGAAGTGCTAGAAAAACAGCTCTGAGTTCCAACAGATTGATGTGGAGCAGAGATTCCTGAAGGGACCATAACCACTGGGTGGAGAGGTCGCCATGTGAGCTCCCCATCCCAAGAGGGACGCATCTGTAGTAAGGGTCAAGGAGTGGGACAGAGGGATGAAAGGCACCCCTTTGTCTCAGATTGCTCTGATCCTGCCACCACTGAAGGGCCTGGATCAGGGTTCGAGTCACTGGGATTAACTTGGATAGGGGATCTCTTCTTTGAGACCAGAAGGCTCTCAAATGGAACTGAATGTCCCTCATCTGAAATCTTGCTCCTTGCACTACAGCTGTGGAAGCAGCCATGTGTCCTAGGAGCTGCAGGAAATGCCTTGCTGGTCGAGAGACCTGCAGAGTGAAGGACGAGGCCAGGGCCACCAAGGTCCTTACCCTTCTAGGGGAAGGAAGGCTCTGGCCTGCTTTGTGTCCAGTTCTCGTCTATAAATGTGAGTACCTGGACAGGTACCAGAACTGACTTTGGAAGATTGAGAAGAAAGCCCAGAGAGATAAGCAGCTGCTGGGTAACTAGCAGGTGTGATTTGACCGGGTCTGGAGACTGACCCACAATGAGCCAGTCGTCCAGGTAGGGAAAGATGGCAATCTTTTGCCTTCTTAGATGAGCAACTGCTACTGCCAGACATTTTGTGAACAGCCTTGGGGCAGAGGTAAGGCCGAACGGCATTGCTCTGAACTGATAATGGCCTGAGGGCAGTTCAATCTGAGGTACTTTCGATGGGAGCTTCATAAGAACATGGAAGTAGGCATCCTTGAGGTCCAGGGAAGCTAGCCAGTCCCTGGCCTTAGGAGGGTAAAATCATTCCCAGAGTCACCATTTTGAATTTTGGTTTTAAAAGGTGCTTGTTTAGATATCTTAGGTCCAGGATAGGCCGCCACTCTCCTGTCTTTTTTGGGGTATGGAAGTACCTGGAGTACAGACCCTTGCCCTGGTGTAGGGGAGAAACCCTTTCTACAGCTCTGAGAGCCAAGAGGGTTGAGACTTCTGTTTGCAAAGCAAGAGTCTCTAAAGGGTTTGCAGGTGGAAAAGATCTGGCTCTCATCTCTGGAAATTTTTTGGAGCTGAGAACCAGACCCTGGCTCACTACTTCCAGGACCCACCTGTCTGATGTTAAAGACTCCCAGTCCTAGACGAAGTAAGCCAGCCTGCCCCCTACAGGTAATGGAGAGCCGACCCTGGGCATCCCATCCAGGTGCCTGTTTGGCAGGGGCTTTAGGCTGAGGGTGGGAGCAGGCCTGCTCGTACCCTGTCTGCCTCTCCCTCTGAAGAACCCCCTCTGAACATAGGCTGAAGAGGCGGCCTGGGTCTGGTAAAAAGGCCTGTGAAAAGGCCTGCCCCTACCCTGGGGGGCTGCCTCTGAGGAGTGGCTTGCCGTTCCTTGGCTTGTGCACTCCTATAAGTGGTTCTATATTCATCCATTTTCTACATATAATTCTCTGTCTGCTCCCCAAACAGAGAATTTCCCACCACAGGAAAATCCATAGCCTTAGACTGGGTATCCTGTGACAAAGTAGTACACCTGAGCCAGGCCAATCTCTAAAACCACAGATGTAGCCATGACCCTAGAGGATACATCATTAGAATCCACTGCAGCATGGAATTGCACCTTAGATGCCTCAACACCATCAAAAGCCACCTGCTCCAGCTCCTTTGCAAGCTGGCCGGGGGCCTGTTTGGCTAAGGCCATGACAGTATCCCATCTAGATTTTTGGTATCTTGCAACATAAGCCATATAGTTTGCTTGTCTGAGTCCCAAGGACGCTGCCATGTATTGTTTTTTGGCCATGGCATCAATCTTCCTGGAGTCCTTGTCAGGAGGATGTGAAGCCAGGGGAATATTAGCTTTATCACAGGCTGCAGCCTGAACTACTCCCAACATGACTGCATTGCTGTGAAAGAAATTTTGTATCAGGACCTGATAAAGTGTACCTCCTGTCCATCTTTTTATCTACAGGAGGCACAGAATTAGAGCTTTTCAAATTTTATTTTGTTTCCTAAAGATTTATGTAAAGGGTGGACAATCTCCTGGACTCTGGGATATCCATCATCTCTACAAAGTCAGGCTCCTCTTGCTCATCCAAAGCCTCCTCAAAGGAAGCTGGAGGTTTCAGCAACTTTTATAAAACAAAATGAGAAGGGACTCAGCAAGCCTAGGGGAGATTCACCTAAAGGTCTGTCTGGGGAGATGTCCGGTTCAATGGGCACATCCAGACTTTCAAAGTCACATTCACACTGATCATAATCATCCTCCCCTCCTCTGGTTCATAAAACTCTTCTATATCATATTCTTGAACCGTGGAACCGACCGAACCGACCTTTGCCAGATAGTGGCGGTTCGAGGGAACCGGGACAGTAACTGGACAATCTGTATTGCCTTGGCTATCTCTGCAGCAGTTGGAGAAGGGATTTGAACCCACACCTGCTGACTTTCTAGTTCTCTTTGCTGGAACTGGCTCCTCAGAGTCAGCTTTATGTTGCCGAAGTCTGGCCCTAGTCAGAGGCACTTCCTCAGGTCCGGTTAGCACGCACCGGGCGGACAAGCCTCTGGTCAGCGGACTTTTTGGCTCTCGCCCCTGAGCCTACCAACCTCTTATCTAGGGTAGCTGCAGGAAATTCTTGCAAATCTGGCAGTCTGCATTGAGGTGGTCAAACCCAGACAGTAAACACATGTGGTGTGTGGGTCAGCCTTGGCAAAGGCTTCCCCACAGACACTACAGTGTTGAAACCCAGTGGGTCGGTTTTCTTTGGGTTTCTCAGACATAATGCCAGCCTAACCAAAAACTTGCCTTTTGATGGCAGTGCCAGGCAAGACACCCTTATCGGTTCCCAACCGTGTCACGGGTCGGAAAACCGTAATGAAATCCGCTTTTTTAGAACCGACATAAGAACCGGAATCAAGATCTAACAAAGCCTTAAAAGGCTTCAGAATAAAGTTTAATATAATTTGATCGGTTCAAACCGAACCGATAAACATTTACAAGTTCCACACAGAAAACCTATCTATTACTTACAATGCCATAGACAGAGCTTGAACCGATCGGTTTGAGTAAAATAAAGAATATCACGGTTGAATTTAACCGAGAAAAAGACACTTTAACCGAGAAAATGAACCAAGCAGCAGGAGGAATCTCCGAGCCACTGTTCAGTGAGGCGGAGTAAAGAATCTGACAGTTTCTCGTTTGAAACCACCCTAACAGAGCTTCTCTAACCGAGCTCACGCTCTAAGCTCCATGCACTGCATGGAAGTTAACTCCTTCACCTCCGGAGCAGTTCTAATGGTGGGACAAACTGCATCTGTCATAATATAGCAAGACTTAATGTTGTTTGAAACTTGCCCGTTTACGGCCATCTGCCAAGCAAGACTCCCTTATCGGTTCCCAACCGTGTCACGGGTTGTGGAAAAAACCGTAATTAAATCCGTTTTTTTTTTAGAACCGATAAGAACCGGGAACCACACTTCTAAAAGACTGTAATGTAATAGAAGTAACTTGATCGGTTCAAACCGAGCCGATGAAAATGTTTACAAGTTCCACACAGAATTAAATGTAAAACCTATCTAGTACTTACAATACCACAGATAGAACTTGAACCCGACCGGTTGCGGTTTAATTTGGTTAAAAACTGAAAACTTTATACTTTAACAGACAAAATGAACGAGCAGAAGGAGGAATCTCTGGAGCGACTGTTCAGTGAGGTGGAGAAAGAACCTGACAGCTTTAGTTTGAAGAACAACAGATAGAATTTTCAACCAGCTCATGCCTAAGTTCCATGCCTGGTATGGACTTTAACTCTTTCACCTCCAGAGCAGTTCTAAGGCTGGGACAAACTGCATATGTCATAATATAGCAAGACTTCATGTTGTTTGAATGGCCTTTGCCACAGGAAAAGCCTCATGCGTGTATCCTCTTGAGGATGTCCGTGAGAGGTACTCCGCCTTCTTCTGGATTGGCTCGAGGGCATCCTGTGGACTCAGAGATGAGGCGAAGAATGCCCTGAAAAGACGAGGGACCTTCCTCTGTCTCTAACCCAACGGCTGATTCGTCATCCCCAGGATGAGAATGCAGGCCGGTGACATCCGAATCCAAGGAATCCAGATATAATGGTCGACTGCCCAGGTCACCTTCGACCTGCCAAGGGCGGTCTGGGGTTCCAGTGACCGACAAACGCTGGAGAAGCCTGGTGTCTGGCCGGTCTTCCTTGGAAGGAGTCCCCCCCCCACCACAGGCTGCTTGGGCGGTGGTTCCACCACAATCGTTGGAGAGACCATTTTAGGCCGAACTGCAGGTTTCACCGGCTCCACGGGCGGGAGAACCGACTTGATCAGCTTCAAAGAAGTCGGCTTCGGCCTAGGGGGCGAAAGCCAAGTAATGGCTGGGGTGAAAGTCGGGGTCAGCTTCTGCCCGGTCAAAATCAGCTGCTGCCACATGAGGTAGTTTCTGCAGGAAGCCTCTCCCCATCCCTTGGACGACCCGATGGCGTCACCACCTCTTTTAGAGCTTTTATGGCTCTTCACTCAGCCTTCGGTCAAGGGGTCCAGACCTCGATCGAGATCGGACAGGCCGATTCGGTCACTCAGGAGACACCGGCGGGACCGGCAATTTCCCGGGGTCAGGGACCACTTACTCGATGGGAGTCCCAGCAGGCTGGATCTCCTCGTTGAGGAAAGTAAGAACTGGAGTTTGATCAAGAGAATCGTTGACTGGAGTAGGGCGATAAAGGATCGATCAGGTCAATGACAATTTCTACATCGTCGATCAACAGTTCGGTCGACTGATCAGATGGCAAAGCCGAAAAGCCAGCGGCCGAAGAAGCAATCTCGACCGAAGTCAGGACTGTGTGTTCCTGGGGCCCGAGATCTCTCCCGCTCCCAAGAGCGTCTCCATCGGGATGAAGATGATCCCGGAGCCTTCTCCCACTTACGGGATCGAGAGGATTGTGTGCCCGCAGGACCCTCTCCCTTAGTCGGGAGAGACTGGCACAACTCTCAGGAAGAACCCGAGAAGGTGGAGCCCAGGTTGAGTGGAACGAAGAAGCTCTGAGTCATTTCTGTAGCCCGAGCCGCTTCCTCTTCGAATGCTTACATGCATTCCAACTGCTCAGCGGATCCCATAGCCATGGAAGCCGCCCACTGAGCCTCCTCGGATTTCACTGGAGGGTTCCGTTTCTCTGGCCTCCCCAACTTCAGGCGTGCGAGACAGTCGTCGAGGAAGTTAGGATGGAAAGTGAGACACAAGTCGCATTTCCATGTGTCATGGTCGACACCTAGACAGTAGATGCACATTGTGTGAGGATCAGTGCGCGACATCTTCTGGCCGCAAGGGCACTGACGAAATCCAGGGGAAGACTTGTCTTCCATAGTCGAGGATATCGAGTCACGATCACTAATGCGAACTAGACGGATTTTCGGAATAACCGAAGGTTTTTGAGCCAGGGCCAACAAAATTTGTGAGTACGAGGGAGACAACCCGACTCTCCAGCGGAAACGAAAATCTGGTGTCATGGGGCACAGCCAAGGTATATACCACCAGGGTGGGTGGGAGGAGCCAGCTTGAAGACTTCTGGCAATATTTAAAGTGGAAGGGGACATGCCAAAAAGTGTGGATGAACAACATATCCACGATGCTAGAACAAAGTTTTTCCGTATATCAAATGGGGTGGTCTGGGGAATCAGTATTGCTACTCCCCGGCATCTACCATTTGGGTGAGAAGATGCATAAACTTCATACCTCTGTCCCCATCTCAACTTTAAGTGTTCAGTCTCTGATAAGTGGGTTTCCCCGAATAAAATATAAATCTGCTGGATGTTTCTTAAGATAGTGCATGAATCTTGTTCTCTTAATAGGACTGTTCAATCCATTAATGTTCTGCGAAAACATCTTTACAGGAACGGATGACAACATGATTCCTGAAGAAGGTGGTGCTGCCCCCACCAAGGAGAAATCCACCCCGGAACGGCAAACCCTCGAGTGCCTCTCTTCAACAAACACCAACAGACCTCCATCTCACCCCCCCCCCCAGTCATCCCAAAGGACCCAATGCAGCAGACCAGGAGAAGAACCAGAATTTGTCATCCCGGAGGCCACGGCCCCATCCAGAGGAGCACTTTTTTTTTTGATAAAGAATGTTCCACAACCAACCATTCTAGTGTGTGCCTCTTTTTCAACTAATTAAAAAGAGACGGGCGTGCTTAGCTTTCATAACAACCACGCCCAACTAGTTAGTGAACAACGCCCAACCAACATTCCTCCCCCAGAGTAAACGCCTTTCCCCTTTTATATGGGAAAGGAACAACAACCTGTTGTAACCAAAACTTTAATACAAATTGACTTCCAAAAACGGAGGTGGGAACTACCCTCCACCTCCACGTAAAGGGCAGATCCAAGAACAGAGATCCCTTCAGGGCAGAGGGTATGTATCATGTACAACGTGAAAAAAGCCCCATAGGGACGAAAAGGTCCCCAAACAATATACGTACTGCTGAGTAGGCAAAGAAAAAAATGTAAAAGGTGGCACCATGAGTGCCAGACACAGCAGGGAGCTTCGAGCCCCCCCCCCCCGTGACTGAGCTAATGTGCAGTTAGAAGAGTGCCCAACTTTTCCCATAGTGCAACCACATTTTCCCTATAATAATCATATTCACCTCCCACTATTCCCCTGCCCCACATTCCCCTTTGGGCCCTCACCCAGTGTCCCAGCTATGGTGGACACCTTCCACCAGACCCTGACTTCATTGTGTTGTCAGTGCTTGAACCTTCTGACCGCATGTCTTATTCAATCTCATTGAAAGGAGCAGCATAGTTTCTAGGAGAGGATCCAACCAACTCCAAGGGTTCATATTGACCACACTGAACCAAAAAATAAAAAATAGTGCACCCCCCATCATGAATAATGTCTATTCATTTATAACAATTGCTCCCCATTACCATTCTAGGGGACCAGTGAGAAATAAAGTACAGTTATGTAAGAACTTACCGTAACAGTAGATCTTCAAGAACAGCTCTTGCAGCAGGTTACACCATTAGGACTGAAGCCAGCAGGCGTCAGGACCCCACGGAAATCTTCTAGCTAGCAGTTTCAGCGCGGGATCGCCCGACCGCCGGGTCCCCCGACGTCAGGCGTAGTACATAAGGAGGCAGTCCCGCCAGAATTCTCAGTTCTTCCACCGGAGACTTCCAGCCACTGGATGACATCAGAAGTGGAGACCAAGGATCCGCCTTCAGAAGGACAAAGGAAAGAAAGCTCCTGCCGAAGCCTGGTTAGGCCTAACCTCCTCCAAGGGGGAATGGTGGGCGGGAAGGTACCTGCTGCAAGAGCCGTTGTCGAAGATCTACTGTTACGGTAAGTTCTTACGAATCGTACTATCTACTTCCCGAGATACAGCTCTGCAGCAGGTTACACCATTAGACTAATTACCAAGCAATAGCGCCTATAGACACTCTGGGAGTAGGCGTAACAGGGAGATCTTGAAAATCCTGACTCTAGGACAGGAGACCCTGTAGAACGGCGAGGCCGAAACCTGCTCTCCGCCGTGAGGCGATGTCCAGGCTGTAATGCCTAATGAAGGTGTGCACTGAGCTCCATGTAGCTGCGGCACAAATGGCCGAGGTGGAGACGTTCCGCAGCGCTGCAAAGGAAGTAGCCACCCCCCTAGTCGAGTGGCCCCGGACTGTGCCCGAAGGGGCTTCTGTTTGTGGTTGTAGCAAAGAAATGCACTGGACAAGCCAGCAGAAAGGGTCTGTTTTGAGACTGGTTGGCCCAACATCCTCTCTAGCAAAGGAGATAAACAGCTGCTCGGATTTACGGCGCTGTTTGGTCCTGGTCAGTAGTATCTTAAGGAGCGTGAACATCTAGGGTGTGAAGCAGTGCTTCCTCTGTTGGTGTACCTGGGAAGTACACCGCAGATCGATGTCCTGATTAGGGGTAAGGCTGAGACCACCTTAGGCAGGAATTTAGGATTCGTCCTCAGGGACACACTGTCCTGGTGGAAAATTAAATAAGGTTCCTTACACATGAGGGCATGTAGCTCAGAGATTCTCCTTGCTGACGTAACAGCAACCAAAAATAACGTTTTCCACGACAGAAAACGCAGCTCCCAATTACGGCAGGCTCAAAAGGGGGCAGCGTGAGCTGCTCCAGGACCAAGAGTAGGTCCCAAGGAGGGACGGGATCCTTGATGGGTGGTCTAAGGTGTAACACCCTCAGAAAGTCACGAGGCATCGAGTTGTGCCACTGTGCTTGACCTATCGGGTAGTGGTAGGTCAAATCGCACAGAGGTGAACCTTAATAGAGGAGTAGGCAGGCCTGAGTGAAAGAGGAAAGCAGGTATTCTAGGACTGATTTCTGGGCATTCTAAAGGGAGAGACTGCGTGCCTGAGACCACAGGCAAAACCAGCGCCATTTCATGGCGACGTCATGTATGCGTTGCGGCTTTCTGGCAGCAGAAAGGACTTCACACCTCTTGCGGTGACCCCGTGTCGCATAAAGGCTATGTCTGGAGGAGCCAGGATGCAGGTTCAGACAGCGTAGTCCGGATGGACTAGCGAACCCTCCTCTTGAGAGAGCAGATGAGAGCTGATGGGCAACGGAGTGGAGGTTCCGGGCAATTATGCTAGCATAGGGAACCAGATCTGTCTGGGCCAGAAAGGCACTACCAGGATCATTGTTGCGTGCTCCCTGCGAAGTTTGAGAAGAACTCTGATCAACGGGAAGGAGGGAAAGCGAGAGGAATCTGTCCGCCCAGGAGAAGGACAACGTGTCTCCCAAAAACACCAGGCCCTGGATCTAGCGAGCAAAATTGGGCAGTTTTATGTTGGATGGGGAAGCTTAACAAGTCCAATTCTGGAGTGCCCATCAAGAAACAGATCCTCTGCTACCTCCTGAAGAAGTTCCCACTGTGACTCTGGCCTGGGATCGACTCAGGCCGCTCATGATTGTTGTCCACTCCAGGAACATGAACTGTAATCAGGCTTGCGCCAGGTCGACCACCTATTCCCACACTCTCATAGCTCCTCTGCAAAGGGGTAAGAGTGTGTGCCTCCTGTTTGTTGAGGTAATACATCACCGTATTGTCTGTTTGAAGCAGAAGAGTACTGTGGAATTCTGACTGGAAGGCCTGCAGGGCATATAGGACCACCCTCATCTCCAGAATGTTGATATGGAGGTGAGCTTCCTGAGGGGTCCACGCTCCCTGGGACCTCACCCGCTCAGGTGTGCCTCCACTCCAGCCCTGAGAGCATCTGTGGAGGAGTACCCAGGACGGTGTTACAAACGGGACACCCACGGAGAGCATCCCTGGGTCTAGCCACCATTGCCAGTCCCAATCACGGCCTTCGTGATTCTGACCGCCGTGCATATGGTCTGCCTTTGATCCCATTGCACTTTCAGCATCCACTGGGTTACCCGCATGGAGCCTTGCCATCGGACGGGTTGAATGGCCGCAGCCATATGTCCGAGCAGGCAAAGGACCAGTCTGGCAGGGACGGTCTTTGCTGAAAGGTCCCTGATGAGGGACCTGATACGCCCGCCTGTCCTCGAAGAAAGCTTCCTTGACGGTGTCCAGAACTGCGCCTATGAACTGCAGCTTCTGGGACGGTACCAGGAGAGACTTCTCGTAGTTGATAAGAATGCCCAGCGACTGAAAAAGAGCTTGGGTGTTGTGGACAGCCAACAACAGTGCCTCTCTGGAGGCGGCCATGAGAAGCCAGTCATCCAGGTACGGGAACACACAGTGGCCCTGTCTCCTTAGAGATGCTGCCACGACTGCCATGCACTTGGTAAAGACCCTGGGGGCCGAGGACAGTCTGAAAGGAAGTGCCCGGAACTGAAAGTGGTGGCCGAGAAACTCTGAGTGCAGGAACCTCCTGTGCGCTTGAGCAATGGGGATGTGCAGGTAGGCGTCCTGCATGTCCAGTGACGCTAAAATGCTTCAACATGGGAATAAGCCTTGAGGGTCACCATGTGAAATCGTCTGTAGGCGACCGACATATTGAGGTCGCTGAGGTCCAATATTGGACAGAGGTCCCCTGTTTTCTTTGGAACCAGAAAGAAGTGGGAATAGTAGCCTGCTCCTCTCTGGTTCTCCGGGACGTACTCCACCACTCCTTTTTGCAGAAGCGCGAGTACTTCTTGCCTGATAAGTGATCTGTGCTGACCCGAGTAGCGGAAGAGCAAGGGAGGCCTTGTGAGTGGGCTCGTCCACGAATTCTATAAAGTGGCCTTTTTTGACCAACTGGAGTACCCACCTGTTGGTGGTAATAGACTGCCACCCTGGCAGGTGGTCTACAATACGACCCCCGACCTTGGTGTCCCGTTAATCCTGAGGGGCGGGGGCCGGGAAGGAGTAATGCTGTGGTGGCTGAGGGTCCTGCAGGCTGGGCCAACTTAGCGGGGTGTTGGCCTCTGCCTGAGGACAACTTCCCCTTGGCTTTTCGGGAGAAGGAGCCCTCTGTTAGTACATCAGAACGGGACTGTTGTCTCTCAAGTCCAGCTGCGAAACGGCTCTGGTTCCTACGAAGGAACCGGCCTGGGTCTGTACATGGCTTGACAGACTTCAAAGCCTTCCGCCTCCTGAAGCTTGGCGAACCTTCTCCAAGACTCACCAAGAGAACTTCACCATGGAATGGGGCGTCCAGTATGTTCTTCTGGACGTCCAGGGTGAATCCGGAGACACGAAGCCATGAGTGTCTCTGGAGGCATACGCCTAAGGCTGCCGCTCTGGCCAAAGAGTCCGCAGAGTCATACGCAGCTCGAAGCACCTGGGTTCCCATGTCTGAACCCGTGCGGAGCAGCTGAAGCGGTTCTTCCTTCTGCTCACCTTCCGGCATCTTTTCTGCCAGCTCTAGTCCCTGCTCCCACAAGGCATTCTGAAACTGGAACATGTGGGTGAGATAGTTGAGGGACCTAATGGCGCAGGTTGCAGCAGCGTACGTGCGCCTGCCCATCCCGTCCAATTGCTTGGACTCTGGGTCCGGTGGCAGGGTGCTCAGATGTTGCGGCCTCTGGGACCGGTCATGTGAGGCTGTAATGACCAGGGAATCGGCCAGAGGATGAGATGCCAAGTACTGGTCCTCCCTAGGGGCCTTGTACAGGCGGTCAGCCTTCTTCGGCATCACCAGGAGCGAATGTGGACGTTTCCACGCTGCCTTGGTGACGTCCACGAAGGGGTCCACCAAGGGCGGTACCACCACAGGCTTTGGGTCCTTTTGCCAAAGACAGCGTGCGAGGCGTAGCCTCTCGGGGTCAAGTTCCTCTGCGTCCCAGCCCATATTCTCTTGGCTATGCCTCATAATCTCAGAGAACGATGGGTCATCCGGAGGAGATCTCGGGAGCTCACGTGGGTCCAGAGAGGGGACGCTGATGGGAGAAGAAGATCTGGATCTGTCTGAGAAGTCCGATCCCGAATCCTCCATCGAAGGCGAGTGGCGGCGTCTTCTGGGTCTCTTAGGGCTGGGTGACCCTGAAGAAGATCTGGACGGAGGTCTCCTCTTTTCTAGTCTGCCCCTAGGAGATTCTGCAGGCTCCTGGGGGGAAGGTACTCGGCCTGCTGCCCCGGATGGGGTGGGGGGCGCTGGTCGGTGGAGTCACGGGTGGAGGAGGAAGACGAGGAGGTGTGGGAACCACATCCTTTTTTATGGTATCCCACCAAAAGGTAAACGGCTCCTTGACCTCAGAAATATTGAGACCCGACGACGGGCCGGGCGCCGGTGGTCGGGTTCCGCGGCGCCCCAGGGGTCTCTGGTTCGGGAGAGGGTTCCCTCGGGGGTTTGACAGGACCGGGTTCGCCCACCGGTCCTCGGGCTGAGTCAACGCCTCCGTAAGCGCCTCCTGGCCGACGCCGGTAGGTGGCGAGGGTTCCTCTCTGCTAGGGGTGGGCGCCGGTCCCCAGCCGGCGCCCTAGTGGAGAAGGCCTGACCGGCAATGGCGCTTGGCAGTCGCCGGGTCCCGGGACCGGTGGTGCTTGGCTGACATTGGGTGGGCCGACGGGTCCAACGTCCTCTTGAGCGATGTCAGCTCCTTGGTTTTCCGCTGGGGTGAAGGAGGCAAGACCACCGACCAGACATCGGGAGCCGAGTGGCGGGAGCCGGACTTGTGGTGATGGCGGTTCCCTGACCTCAGCGAGGCCTTGGACGAAGAGGAAGAAGGCCTGGAGGTCGAAACAGGCTGCAAAGTGGAGGAACCGGAGGATGACTTGACCGCGACTGGGGGGGGCTGAGAGCAGGCCCGGGAAGGCGAGCGATCGGACCGGGAGCCGGAGCTATGGAGAGTCTGAAGTCCTAGAAGGGATTTAGACCTCACCTCTCCCTGTGCTTTTCGAGGTGCCGAGCGGCTTTTCTCAGATGATTCCCCTGAGGCAGAATCCATGGCCTTCAATCTCTCTCTCTCTAGAAGTAAGCTTGGAGGGCCTTCTGACGGATCCGGGTCCGACTGTTAAAGCCTTGACAGAAGGAGCAGGCCCGGATGTCGTGGTCCTAGCTTCAGGCACCGCCACGCAGGCCAATGCGGGTCTTTAAAGGGAATTTGCTTCCCACAGGCTACACTTTGATGGATGGCCCTCCTGGATGTTGAGAGGACATCAGATGGCAGACGATCTGATGAAAATAGAGTTTCCAGTTTGAGAACGGGAAAAGAACTTTTCCAGGCATCGCGCGCTAGGTACTGACCGGAGGGTCGAGACATGCAAGTCGACGGCGGGAAAGAACTGGGAATTCTGGCGGGACCGCCTCCTTATGTACTACACCTGACTTCGGGGGCCGGACCGATGTCGGAAGCGGTTCCCGCTGAAGACTGCTAGCTAGAAGATTTCCATGGGGTCCTGACGCCTGCTGGCTTCAGTCCTAATGGTGTAACCTGCTGCAAGAGCTGTATCTCGAAGCAAGATCAGTTAAATAAGAACTTACCGTAACAGAAGATCTTCGAGAGAGGTTCCTGCAGTAGGTATTCACAAGTAGGACTGCGCCCCCTGGCGTCAGGACCGCACGGCAAACTTGTAGTTAGCAATCGTCATCGGGGGACTGCCCACGGCGTCAGGTGATGGGATGTCAGCATGACTATAAATAAGGGCGGTCCCCCGCCCGCCCTCCAGTTCTCCCGCTGGAGACCTTGAAAGAGGAAGCAGGAGAGAGGAGTGAAAACTCCTGATACCCTGAGCCCTAGATAAAACAAAGTCCTGGGAAGGGAATAAAGAGCAAAAAACACACAAGCTGGGGGAAGGTGGTTTGGAAATCTAGACCTACTGCAGGAACCGCTCTCGAAGATCTACTGTTACAGTAAGTTCTTACGTAACTGTTATATCTTACTTAGACAGGGTTCCTGCAGTAGGTCTTCACAAGTAGGACTGAATACCAAGCAGCTAACTAAACAGAAAGAGTTGCAAACTAGGTTCCGGAGGAGGAATGTCTCACAATGACAGTCTGCTCATGACTGAAGTCCTTGCAGGACTGCTAGACCAAAGTCAGCCCTGCGCCTAGAAGCAATGCCCAGATTATAGTGTTTCGTGAAGGTGTGGATGGAGGACCAAGTGGCCACTGTGCAGATGTCCGCAGTGGACACATTTCTAAGGAAGGCAATAGAAGCAGCACTCCGCTAGTCAAGTGGCCCTTGACCACCCCCAGAAGGGGCTTCTTGTACTTCTGGTAAATGTAATGGATACAATTAGCCAGCCACCTAGACAAAGTCTGTTTGGAAATGGCCTTGTCCTGGCACTTGGGAGCAAAAGCTATGAAGAGTTGATCCGACTTACAAACCTCCTTAGTCCTTGAGACGTAATATCTCAAATTCCTGTGCACATTGAGGGTGTGCAGGAGATATTTCCCCCAACTGGAGTACTCTGGGTAGAACACTGGCAGTTCTACATTCTGATTTTGGGGTGAATTCCGAGACTACCTTCGGAAGAAAGGAAGAGTTAGTCCACAGAGCCACCCGGTCTCTGTGGAAAATTTAAAAAAAAATGGCTCCTTACAAACTAGAGCCTGAAGCTCCAAAACTCTTCAAGCCGAAATGATAGCAACTAAAAATAGCGTCTTCCATGAAAGGTAACGCATATCACAACTTGCTGCCGGCTCAAAAAGGGGCAAAGTAAGTTTCTAAATGAAATTAAGATCCTGGGAGGATTCCAGACCAGAGGTCTGAGGTTATGATCCCTTCAGGAAAGTTCTGGAAACTTCTAGCTGAGCTAGGGTTTTGCCCTCAACCGGAAGGTGGTAGGTCAAAACCACAGAGAGATGGACCTTCAGAGAAGAATAACTGAGGCCCAACTCTGACAGGTGCAAGAGGTACTGAGGACCTGGGAAGCCGGGCAGGAAAACGGGTCTAGGCCTTGGCAGTGGCCCAGATCGAAATCTTTCCACTTCATAGCGTACGTGATCTAGTGGATGGCTTCCTGGCCCAACTATGACCTGAGTGACTCTAGAGGAGACGCCATAACAAGAAACCGCTATGTCCAGAGGTGCCACGCATGAAGGTGGAATGATCTGAGGCTCAGATGTACCAGGGTGCCCTGCTCCTGGGACAGAAGGTCGTGAAAGAGAGGTAGAGGTACTGGGGACTCCATCACTAGCTGTTGCAGCAGGGGGAACCATATCTGCCGAGGCCATAGGGGACAATGAGAATCATGTGTGCCCCCTCTGCCTGTAGCTTCAGCAGAACCTTCTGCAGAATAGGAAAGGAGGAAAGAGTACAGACATCTCTGTCCAAGACAGAGACAGTGCATCTGAAAAAAAAAAAAAAACACGCCAAGGGAACAAGCGAGCAAAAGCTGGGTAGTTTTATGCTGATGGGGAGTAAAGAGGCTCATTTCGCCGACCCCACTGAAGGAAGAGATCTTCCACTACCTCCTGCTTTAGTTCCCACTCATGAGCCCGAGCAGCTGAGACTGCCCACCAGAATGTTGTGAACACCTGGAACATGGACCGCTGTCAAGAACAGGCCATGTTGGACAGCCCACTACCACACCCACATCGCTTCCCTGCAAAGGGGGTATGAACGGGTGCTTGTTGTTGTACCAGACCGCTGTCATATTGTCGGTCTGGATGAGAAGTGTTCCCAGAACTAAGAGGGGCTGAAAGGCTTGGAGAGCACAGAACACTACTCTCTTCTCCAGGATGCTGCTGTGAAGATTCTCCTCCATGGAAGATCATGTTCCTTGTGTTCGATGGTCTCCCTGGTGGACCACCCCATCTGTGGTCTGGAGGCATCTGTCATAAAGGGTCATGGAGGGGGACAGGGAGTGAAATGGAACCCCCATTGAAAGGTTGGATGGATCCTGCCACCAGAGGAGATCCCTCTGCAGACTGTTGGAGACTAGAACCTTCTGGTCCATGTCATCCAAGCACTGATACCATGGGGCCACTGGGTCACCCTCATGTGCAGTCTGGCAAGTGGGACTGTGGGTATGGCGGCCGCCATCAGTCCCAACAGTCGGAGGACAGAGCGCGCTGTGGGTCCGAGAGGAGGTCACTAGTGCTGTTTCAAGGAGAAGGGTCTCCACCCTGTCTGTGGGCAAAAAGCCCTGCCCTAGACCTGTCCAGCACTGCCCCTATGAATTGGAGGCGCTGGGAGGGTGACAGTTGAGACTTGGGGTAACTGACTGTAATGCCAAGTCTGGAGAAAAGGTCTAGGTGAAGAAAGGGAATCCTTCAGACTGTCCTGGGATGGAGCTGAATTCAGCCAGTCGTCCAGGTATGGGAACACATAAATGCCCTGGTGAGCGCGAGGCTACCACCGCAAGACACTTGAGAAACCTAAGGTGCCGAGGAGGGGCCAAAGGAAGGGCCTTGAACTGAAAATGCTCCTCCTGAAAGGAGAATCTCAGAAAGCGGTGGTGGGCCAGGAGGATTGGGATATGTAGGTGAGCATCCTGCATATCCAGGGAACACAGCCAATTGTTTTGTTGGAGCAAGGGCAAGAGTCCCTGGAGGGTTAGCATGTGGAACCTCTTGTATTCTACGAAGAGATTGAGCATGCTGAGATCTAGGATGGGCCTGAGATCTCCCATCTTTTTGGGCACTAGAAAAAAGTGCGAGTAAAATCCCCTTCCTGTTTGTGCTGCTGGAACCCGCTCTATAGCTGATTTTTGCAGTAGAGCTTGAATTTCCTGTAGGACACAACTCTGTTGTCCTGACGGGTAATGAGACCTGCCCGGCGGGTTGCTCAGGGGTCTGTTCAGAAACTATAGAGTGACCTCTTGCGACCAGTTGTAAAACCCACGTATTCGTGTTACACCTTCCAGGTGGAGGCCGAATCTTCCCCTCAGGTTCCTCCACGGGAGGTAAGGTAATGGGGGTGCCGTAAATCAGGACACGGAGGGAGGGAGTGCCATGCCCCACTGGCTGCCTTGGAAACTTATCCTGCGGGGTTAGCCGGAACCAGGGGCCCAATGCTTGTTTTGGCATCTGCCCTGGTTCTGTTTGTTCCATTTTCGTTGGGGATGATGAAAATTCTGCTTGGGTTTTGACCTGATCCGATATATAGAGTGGACATCCTTGAGGATTTGCTGCTTTCTTATGGCTCGGTGATTATATCTTTGGTGTCACCTCCAATAGAACTGTACCCCTGAATGGGGTGTCCAGGAGGATGCTCACATCCAGTGCCAAATCTGTGAGACGGAGCTAGGCCAGGCATCTCAGACAGATGCCTGTAGCCATGCAACGTGCCACTGAGTCGACCAAGTCATAAGTGGCTCGTGAGAGCATGGCGGCAGGACAATTTGTTCATTCTGATTTTGTCCAGATGTTTATTCCTGTGCTGTTCGTCAGGGACTTCTTGGATGTCCTTTTTCAGGTCGGACAGAGCCGACTTTGCAAAGCTACCATGTGGGCTATGAAGTTGAGCTAACATATGGCGAGAGGTAGAGGAGGTACAGACCTTGCATCCATATTTGTCCATTTGTTTCACCTTGTCAGGAGGAGAGGCACTGAGATGTTTGGCTGGGCCAATCTATCGTGGGCTGCAGTGATTATGATAGAATTGAGCTCAGGTTGTGCTCGTAATGGGAAACCCCTTACAGGTAAGTCCTGTTGGCTTTAGAAACCACAGGAATAGATGACGTTGCTGCCAAATGGCGGCTTTCCTCGAGAACGGCTCCATTCCCAGCGCCCTTCTCTCCCCAGGGCAGGTGGTGATGATTATTCCTCAGCTCCTGGAGCTCTTTTTCCATCGATGCCAGTCGTTGTTTTAATAAGTGGACATCGAGGGTCCTCTGGCGATGGGTGCGCATGGCCTGGTTGAAAGCCTGGCAGACTGAACAATCGGCGGCCTTGTGTTTAGGCCCCAGGCAGAGGACGCAGTGGGAGTTGTCATCCCCGTCCGAGATCTGCGTGCCGCACTTGAAGCACTTTTTCTTGGGGTGATGTGAAGACATGCAATGCCGGAGGGGAAAAAAAAAAAAAACTACGGTATACTATCGAAAAAATGGCAGGTGACTGTAGCTGTTTCACCGCGAGGTCCGACGAGTCAGGTCGATGGCAGGAAAGAATTGAGGCGGGACAGCCTCTATAGTCACGCTGACGCCCCACACCTGACGCCAGGGGAAGTCCTCGCAGATGATTAGTAGTTGCAAGTTGCCTGCATGGTCCTGATGCCAGGGGGCGAGTCCTACTTGTTAAGACCTTCTGCAGGAACCTCTCAAGTAATAGTATCTTGTACGAATGCCCTCTCCGAGAGAGAGGAGAAGTGATACGCAACCCCTCTAATGTTCTGGGAAGGGCCACCAGGAGAAAAATCCAATGCCCGACCCTGACCAATATCAGGACCACAGCTCCTCAGATATAGCCACCCCCCACCCCCACCATCCAGCTATTCTTAGAGGGAAAAGGAAGAAACACATTAGGGCTAGAGCCAACAAAATCAAAGTTATACATAAAGGCAAAGTTATTGCCCCTGGGGCCTTCAAAGTCTCAATTTTTATTTAGGTGAGTGGTCAGTTTGTAATGCACGTTCTGGGCAAGCTGAGCTGGGCAGTAGCTATGGATGCCAGGGACTAGGCTCCCATATAAAAGAAAGTACAAATGATGGCAAGCTCCAATCCCAGTCCCCCTTCCACAGGGATTGACCCCAGGAGGATTGTCAGTTCTCCCCTATATTGTACTTAGTTCAAGAAATGTCTTGTCATTTATTGCAAGCAGGGGGAGAACACAGGAACAATTTTATTGACTCAGACTCCAGGAGCCGTCTCTTCCTGTAACCCGGCAGTAAATTAGGTTCCCTTTAGCATCCATTCAGCTCTTCTTCTTTGCCATATGTGCCAAGAGCACCACCGGGGTTGGCTATACTTTAAAGCAGACTCACTGAATTTACATTGTTTCAAGAGGAGTGTTCATGTCCCATTGCAGTATGGCTGTACCTATTTAAGGAAAATCACTAACTTAGCTGCTCCATCTGTGCAGTTCAACTTGAGAATTAGAGCTAAAATATAATTGTCCAGCCCTTCTCCAAGCCATGAGATCGTCAGGCCACAGAGAAGCAGAGATGGAGGGGCGGGTCACACAGAGGCCCGTAACACCGCAATGCCCGCAGTTCCCAGGCAGCTCACAGCACTCCCAGCCAGGCCTGTTGTGCCCTACCACCTGAAGAAGCCAGGACCCACTACCGGTTTCAATACCTGGGACAATCTGAGAGGGCACCATGCATGACATAGCCTCCCATGCTGTCCCCCCACCTGATTACCACCAACCTGATGCTCCAAGTGTCTCTTGACCAGAAGTTCTGGCAAAATAATATTTTCCTTTCAAGGGAACGGAGACTGAAACCGGAACTTCTGAAGTTGTTTCATGATCTCAGTCAAAGGCAATTCAGAGTCCTGGGGCCCTCTCCTGTTCACCACTCTATCTGATGTACTGGCTGCAGCCTGTTCTCTCCCATCTTGGTTTTGATTACCAAGCTTCACCAAAATCCCCCTGCCTTGCAAGCCCTTCTTGGCCTCCTCCGCGGTGGCATACACCTGCTGTCCTGATGAAAACTGAGCTACCAACTTAGCTGGGTAGGGAGTTTTAAATTTTAAGTTGTTTGAATGCACACAAGGAAACAGGAATGTATTCCCTGTCACGAACCCACTCCTGAAGGTCAGGTCCACTGAGCTCACAGTGCCTACCCCTAGGTGCAATCCGTGACAGGAAGGGGGAAAACAGGGGATACCCTCTTCATGTCATCCTAGAATGCTCGCTGAGTTCACAACTGAACACTCGCCACAAAGTCCCAGGGTCATCCCTTTACTCTGGATCAGGGTACAATACTAGTCTAGAGTCTTGTAGCCAAATACGAACCCTTCTAGGTTGTTACACAAAGGGGGAAGATCCAGGCATTACAACCTCTTTGGGGTAGCGTTGTAACCCTGATTCTGCCTTCTCCCACACGGCGTGAAATAGCTTGGCTCAAATCCCCACAGACCCTTCCTTGAGATTGTGGTATTCCCACCATCTTTACCCAGACTTTCCCTTTTCAGACCCTTGTTCGATCTGGTAGCTTATGATAGCAACCCTTAGCAATAACAGTTTAGACACAGATTATTACTGAACCTTCCACAATCTCACTCACTCACACACACACACACACACACACACAATATAACAATCACGCTCAGGCACATTTCTTAAAAACAAATGTTTTTACAAAATAATTATCATACAATTACAACGAAAAGGTTTTATCAATTTGGTCACAGAATAACACAAATATAAGTGGAAAATATACATGAAAAATGCACTATAACGTATCTAAAATTCTACCTTAATGTTCACAGTGAATTAAAGTCCAGAAAAAAAATAAATGGGTTTTCAAAGGTTTCAGTCCTCTCTGTAGCAGTCTTGCTTCTTCTGTGTCTGCTGGCAGTTGTTCTCTTGTGGTCAGAAGAGTGTCCAAAAGCAAAGTGTCCTCAAAATGCTCTGTAGAGGGTCTTATATATCTGTGGTCCAATCTGAAAAAAAACTCTGTCCGATTCCGAGGGTGGCCTTTTCTTTTAGGCCAGTAGATGTCATTCTTGTTCTTTCCCCACAACCCAGTATTCTGGCTGCCTTTGAAGACTCACTGTCTTATTGATAATACAATGGATACATACTATTTGCCAGCAGATTAGGCCTTATGGTCTATCAAGTCTGCTCGAACCTAGATCCTTAGTTGGGTGCCGAGACCCTCCCATCCCTTGTGCTCCAGAAACCCCTATCATCCATCCGCACCCCGGGACAGGCTATCATCTGATACATCCACTTTCTGTGTCTGTCCCACCCTCTCTAAAGCTCTCCACTGTGGATCTCTGAACCAGCTCACCAGGCAGAGCATTCCAAGGGTCCACCACCCTCTCAGTGAAAAACCTCCTCCTCTTTTCCCCCCTCACCCTTCCACCTTCCAACTTCAAACCATGCCCTCTGGTGATGCCTCCCTGCTTTAGTCTAAAGATCCCCTCCATGTTTACCCTATTTATTCCCTTGAGGTACTTGAAGACCTGTAAACAAATTCACACAGGTCTGCCAGAAAGGATTTTCTTGTCCTTTCACCCCATGAGATGTAATATACTGTAACAGTTTCCCGGGAACCAAAAGTCTCCCCCTTGAAGTGCAGGGTTTATTCCAGGCAAACAGATTTTGGCATATCCTTGCCCCCCCCCCACACTTCTTTTTATCGCCCTAAAGACCCGGCATCCTTCCGGGGAACTCTTCTCGGCTAGGCGTCTCACTCCCCGCCTGAACCCTTGCTGCCAGTATTCTCCCCACCAGAACACTCCAGTGAGTCAAGTCCCCCGGCAACCAAGTTACCCCCGGGGGAGGGTCCGCCTTCCCGTGACGACCTTACAGACTCAAATGGACCTACCTGGAAGTCGGGTTGGTGCCTGGGGAGATCCCAGGTGTGCTGGGCCAGTCATGGGATGTGGCCTGCCCCTGGAGCCCCCTTCATTTCTGTGGCTCCATAGAGGGTATTTTCACTTTTCCCCCTGTGAGGTTCTTCCCCCCTCGAATTGCGACGTGCAATAACACCTTTAGCACATGGCAAAGCTGCTGGCGTCTGTCTCACCCAGCCCACCACATTAGTTGGTAGTCCTGCAATGCCCCCGTCACCATCGGGGGCCCCCAGGACACTGAACATCCCCGAAACCCTCCCCAAAGGGTGGGGAGCGCTGTCTTCAGATCGCCCATCCTCTCCTCCCGATGACCCCTAAGCAACCCAACCAGATCCGAACCGTGTTGCCAGCGCGCAAGATGTGGTGTCCAGCACCTCAGCCCTCAGCGCCACTGGCCAGCCATATTCTTGGTCGAGCAGCTCAGCCTTTGAAGTAATTTGGCTTCCACCCAGCAAACGCCCCCTGCTAGGTCAGAGGAAGGTCAAACATTTTAAAAATCCAGTCTCACTCTCTCTCATTATATATATATATATATATATATATATATATATATATATATATATATATATATATATATATATATATATATATACACACACACACACACACATATACATATATATATACACACATATATATATATATATACACACACACACACACACACACATATATATATATATATATATATATACACACACACACATATACATTATACTATACACACACACACACACACACACACATATATATATATAAATATATCCCCTTTCATCCATTTTCCTTGTGGCAGTTTAAACATACATAAAATATAACACCATATATCTGTACATCTGACTGGCAGTGGCATAGCTCGCCACACTCCAGACGTAATTTTTCTGAGTGGTAGAAGCATAGTTGTTATCAATAAAAATTATTTTGTACCCTTACATCAGTGTTTTCTTTTACCAGGCTTTCTGTAGCACATGATCTCTCACTGCAAAGTTCAAAAAGCAGGCTACAGTGGACTGGGGGCGAGCATAGGGCGCTCTGGGTTTCGGGCCCAGCACCCTATGAGCCTGTTCTATTATCTTTTGGGTATTCGAGTCCAAGATCCAAAGTGGAGCACAAGAATTGGTCGAGGAAGGCTGACATATCCTGGCCTTCCTCGTTTTTCCGAATCCCGTATATTCTTACATTTTTTCGACGGTCAAAGTCCTCCGCATCTTCCTGGCAGAACCATCTTGGTTGAGTATGAGCCAAGCTGGTTCCAGTAGTCTTGAAGCAGTCGAGGCGAACCGAATTAGTAGCCATCTGATGGTCCGCCTCATCTAGTCTTTCTTGTAATGTCCCAGATTGGACCAAAGTTCTTGACTCCATCATCTCTTCCCGAAAATGGAAATTAATAGCCATCAGAATCGTTGATCTTCTGGACAGTCTCCATCACTCATTCACACTAGTGGGATAGCACCAGAGGTGCTAGGACCAAGCGGGAGCCAAAATTTTTCAGAAGGGTCAGCGCCGAGACAGGACCACGCATGCATGGCACCGCGACACTAGCTCGCGCCTGTGTAGGCTATCTCGGTGCTGATCCTTGAACTTCCAGCACCTTTCGACCGAGGAGGTGCAGCGTAACTAATGAAAATAACTTATCCTGACTTTCTGGGCCCGAGAGGACCCAGATGGCCCTTGCAAGAAGGGTCAAAGAACAATGTCTTCACAGTCTGGACCACAGGACCATGAAGACCAGGAAAGAAAACGAGTGAACCCAGGGGATGGTGGGTGAGCGTGTGAAAATGAGTGATGGAGACTGTCCAAGAAGATCAACAATTACGGTAGTACGTAATTTCCATATCTTCCTGGACTAAGTCTCCATCACTCATTCACACTAGTGGGAGAGTACTGAACTAAAACCAACAACCCAGAGTAGGGTGGCAGGAGATAGGGTTCACTCAGAAAGGATGGCCAAGGACTGTCCTGCTAATAAAAAGAGCTGTCTTGGAAAGAGCATCTAGAACACAGTGCTTACAAGATATGCACTTGAATTGTAAGTCACCACTTTTCAGACAACTGCAATGGACACAAAATGAAACTCTGCCAGGAAGCCGCAACCACTCTTGGAGAGTGGCGATAACCCAGCCTCACCATTTGGTCTAGGACCAAAATTAATAGTGTCAAAGACATGTACTAATCTAATGTAAAAGGACCTCAGGAACTGAAACAGCCGGAGGTGAAGTCTACTGGTTCAGGGTAGACCGAAAAGCGCAGATGGAAACCCCCACTACCAAGTATGGTTGACCTGCGAACAACAGGTCCAGGAGCACTTGAACCCCTTACTTGGTGAGCAAAAGAAGGTCCAGGTGGGGTTAGCCCATCAAGGAGAATGGTTTTCACTTAAGTCACTGAAATCTTCCTGATAGAAGGTGAAAGCACGACTTAGAAGCCTCTTATGGTGGTCTAGTAGAACCAGATCCTATCCACTTCATATTCCGGAAAGGAGCCATCCTGTCCCTGTGAGTACTACTGTAGTAGCAGTCTTTGAACTCAGGGAAGAAAGGAAAAGTGTACAGGAGGATGTGTCCACTGCGGAAAAACATTCAGACAGAAAAAAACAGGGCCTGGATTTCTAAGGCAAATAGAGGCAAATGTGCGTTATAGAAACATAGAATTTGACGGCAGATAAGGACCGCTTGGCCCACCTAGTCTGCCCATTTTCCTACCTAACAGATAAGCTGCAGATCCTAGTTAACCAACAGCTTACTTCCTCCTACCCCCCTCTAGGACTGCCGTAGAGGAGGGACGCAGCAGGACCAAGTTAGGGCTAACCCATTCGTTGAAAGTGACTGAATAGCGGCAGAAGTGACTCAGTGCAGTGAGGCACCACTCACTCCAGCCTCCCTGAAGGGGGTAGGAAAGGACTCTAGTTTGCTTGTTGATAAACATCACAGCTCCATCATGCACTCGGAAAGGATAACTTAGTGAGTGACCGGCACAGAACCAGTGTGCAGAAAATGAAGGTGTGAATATTTGAGAAGCCATCTCAGAAAAAAGACCTACTTGACCAACGGTCAAGAAAAGAGCATGACGTCTGTTAAGCTGAAGCAAGGAAGAAAGTAGGAACCTGAGTTCCGATTCGCTGGAGAGTCACTGCTGTTGCTGCGAGGCTCTGATCAAGAGAAGGAAGCCTGATTAAAAAAGGGGGACCAACAGACTGGGCATTCGCCTAGGTCTAGGAAATATCTCTGAATAAGAAAAATCTCGCTTGGAGAAAGAGATGACCCATAACTCCGCTGGATCAGACTCCCCATAGGGATAGACAAAGTCAGGTACTCTTTACCGTAGTTTAGAGACGACTGCCTCAGTGGCTGAGGCGGAACCTGACCAGATCCAAAAGGGTGGTACTGGGTAATTTCAGCTAGGCCCTGTGCTGTGATAATTTTTTTTTTTTTTACCATTAGTCCGAGCCTGAAAAGGCTTTCACAGGCTGCTATTTAGCAAGGATTGCCTGATACAAAATGATGAAGATGTCATCTATCTGAGGGCAAGAGGAGCCTGAGCATCCATAACTGAAATCTTGACCGACCAATAATTACAGCTGAAGAGATGTTAACCATCTGTGCCATGAAGCTACTGAAGGGCAGTATCAAAAGGGGCTATATACCCCTATCAAAGGATGGAAGAGCCTGTGCGCTCCCCATCATTGAATTAGAATGTTACACAGAGTGTAATTGTCTTGACGACTGAAAGAGTCTAGACGCAGTGTATGGTCCACGATGCAGTCTGAAATACTATAGTGGACCCTATCACTGAGGAACTACTGAAAAGATTTCCATCATGGACTCTGATAAATAAAATGAGTCATCCACTGTATCACTGACCAGAAGGACAGGGAGACACTCATCTAGATGCACTTCTACCCCAGAAGGACCCCGTAAGGGAGGTCTAGGTCAGAGTCACTAGAGACTCCACCACCAGGAAGAATGTCGAGGAGCTCTGCACCACATAGGGAGCCGAGAAAGTGCTGAGCAGAATGACAGATTCCGCTGGCAGAACAGTACAGAAAAGTTCCATCAGCGGAAAACCGCTGGATGTCACAAGATCCCACGCAGACCGCCACTCACTAAGATGTGTGGAAAAATAATCCGCAGAACAGGACTTCGTTCTGTGGAAAACATCTTGCTCACAAATTCCACAGAGGAGGAGGTCTGCAGAAGGAAAATCCATCATTAGTTCTGCCGGACAGCACCAACTAGCACCCCACTGGCACCCAGCATCACTTGTGGCAGACAAGGGCATCACGGAGCCTATGCCAACCTGGGCGACACCCGAGGGCACCCGCGGGCGTACCTGCAGGCACTCCCAGCACCCATGACAGCAATGGCACCCGAGGGTACCAACACCCATGGCAGCAATGGCACCCATGGGTGCCTGTGGTGCCACCCGGAGCACCCATGGGTGCTCAGCCCCACCAGCAGGTGCTCATGGGCGTCCATTGCATCCCGCGACACCGCCAGTGGCGCCGGCAACCAACGGCACCCACGCTGCTGCACAGAGCGACTGCAACAACCCAGGGCGCCAACCCAAACATCAGCGATGCCACCTACAACACCGGCACCATGGCGCCAGACCTGCGGCATCACCCATGGCATTGGGCATGGCACCAGGACAAACACCACTGTGGAAAATGCCAATGGCAAATCCTGAGGAGAAGTGGAGAAGGAAAAGGTGGTGCCCGTGATGGCCCCTGCATGGAAAGAGAGAGGGGGGTAGGCACGAGGGGTCAACGCGAAGGCACCAAGAGGGCACCATGCTCATCCTGATCCAATTGACCCGGCTCCAGTCCAGTGGCTCAGAAGCCCCGAAATCAGGAACACTGGCCAGGAAAACTGGACAAAAGTCAACCCCCCTGCTCCACAGGAGCGGCCCAGAGGTGAAACTGCTCATCGGAGCTCCATCGAGGATAGAGATGGAGTCCGGAGTCGAAGAATGCGGCAGTCAGGAGCGGGGCCAAGGGGCACCCACCATAATCGGTTCAGGCCTATCGCTCCTCCCGAAGAACAATTCTCATGCAGACGTACCAGAGGGCAACCTTGAGCGGCACAGATTCTTCTTCCCCAAATGAGGAAGAGCTTGAGGTTAAGCGGAGCCAGATCCTCGGAACCGCTAGATTCGTGGCTTCAGTGGACTGTCTCCCCCCGAGCACAGGACTGTCTGTAGTCGGCCCCCCTCCCCGTTTATCAAAGGGCGGCGGACTGGACAAAGCCCCTCAGCCATAAGAACTTTCAAATGAAGCCTTCCCACCATCACCGCTACAGTCCAAGGACGACTCCGTTGATGGCAAGTGAGAATTTCTTCTTCTTCATAATCATCTTTTCATGTTCGTAAAATAAGAAATTACTACTAAAATGATAAATTAAACGCTAAAAACTGCTGTCGTATAGACAAAAACTGACTCCGGCAGACGAGCAACGCCAACATCCAAGCGCACTCGGACGTGGGTAAAGAAATCGAGGCGTTTGGAGGGTCGACGCCAAGATAGCCTCACAGGCACGAGCTAGTCTCATGGAGCACTGCATGCGTTGGTCCTGTCTCGCCGCCGACCCTTCTGAAAAATGTTGGCTCCCGCTTGGCCCTAGCTCCTCTGGCGCTATCCCACTAGTGTGAATGAGTGATGGAGACTTCGTCCAGGAAGATCTCCTGGATTGCATATAAAAGTGTCCAGCTGATTTTTGTTCTGATGTGGTTTGTTTGAGCGGCCCTTTTTCCCCCTTCATCATTGTTCGCTATTACTGTCTCCGTATCTGAGAGGCCACTTTCACCTGCCTCCACGTCGTCTGCCAGCACCTGGAATCTATTCCAGGTATTTCTGGACATCGAGGGCAATAAAATGATAGCCTCTCTTTTGTGTTATATTTTTATAAAAGTTTTAGACAGAAAATTCAATTTTAGAAGTTCTAGTCTGTAATTCAGAGGGAGTCTTCACCCTGCTGCTTACTGCTCCATAGCGCCACCGAAGTCCCACACCCATCACATTCTAAAGTTGTGCATCCTTGCTGCATTCCAAACCTGCATGTCCCCACATTTCAAAATAGTTTTTTTTCCACTGAAATTACATATTCTTGCTACATTCCAAAACTTCACACCCTGCCATAAATTTTGCACACACACACACACACACACACCCCCTGCACATTCTGAAACTGTATGCACACTTGTGCGCATGCACATACTCTCTAAAACTTCTTTTCCTCTCTATAATCCCACACTGTCCCACCCCACACATTCCAAAATTGCACAGCTCTAATATTCCAAAACTGTGCATTTGTGCAACAGTCTAAAATGAAATGTCCAGATGTCCTTCTGAAATTGGGCCTACCACGAGCACACATGGGTGTGATTTTAATCTATCCGGAAGGATCCTCAATGCCGTGAATGATGCACGTGTCTGGCAATATAGAGGATTATGTATGAGCAATCACACACAACAATGCTGCTTTTCAATCAAGAGGTTTCTGTGGTAACAAGAGATCTCGAGAGCGCAGCTTGAGAGGTCTCATTACCACGGAAACCTCAAGACTGAGAAACAGCGTCATATGTGTATGATTGCTCATACACAGTCTTTTATAGTGTATGTGCAATTATTGCCATCCAGAGTACAAAAAAGGTCCCCACAGTACTAAAAGTTCCTTACTGTAGCACCCACAGCCTGTAGTGATTCCTTCCAGTGCCACTCACTTCCTCATTGCCATGCCTGCTTCATTGTGCATACACAAAGACGTTCCATCTTGTGCTGCAGTAATGATGTAGCTAGTGCAGCACAACAATTTTAAGTCACTACAACAGCACAACAAGCTGATTCCAGTAACCAACTTCCATACTCAATCACGTTCCACCATACACTATAGTTGAATCCTTGTTGTTAGACATGGCCTTGTCATTGGAGCAGTGGCACAGCTGCTGTGAGCAACGCCAGCAACTTAGGTTAGGTAATGAGCCTGGGATGCTGGCGACCAGTGAGGGGAGAAACGCTCGAGTATCCCAGAGGATGCCGGCTTCCTCCAGGGTGGTCAAGTCTCTACTCCCACTGTACCAGCGCCACCTGGGTACCAGAGGTTGGACAGCAGGCAAGACGGAGAGGTTTTACCTAATATAGCATTATAAAATCCACGGCTCCATTTTTATGTTTTCATCTATTAGATACTGCCAGTCACTTACTAAATTTGGGAATTAAATTGCTTGTTATTTTAATGTTTGTCGCTGTTTTTAAAATCGTATTTATGTATTGTTTACAGGTAGTCCTTGTGAACAAAATCTTGTATCTAAGAAGGAATTTCCTGGGTAAGTAATAGTTAAAAAAAAAAAAATGGGCCGGCACATGGCCCAGTGGCAAAGTACTGTGCTACCATGCCAGCGACCTGGGTTCTTAAGAAATCCTGATTGCTGTCAAGAAGGGGTTGGCCAGGACAGGAAATTCTACCGACAGCTGCACTTCCCTGACCAAAGAGAAAGTACAGTTACGTAGGAACTTACCGCAACAGTAGATCTTCAGGAGAGGTTCCTTCAGTAGGTCGTTACATATAGGACTGGCGCCACCTGGCGGGCTGCACGGCAGACTTTTCTAGCAATCCCTGATGGGGCTACCCACCTGACATCACGCGACCGACGTCAGCTGCAGTCGATATGTGCGGGCGACCTCGCCCCCGCCTCCAGCTCCCCGCCGGAGCTAGGAAGAGGCCTGATAGCAGAAGTGGGAAACAGGATTTGGAGTACCTGTGCAAGAAATAAAATGAGGGGAAGAAGGGAGGGAAAACTATGACTTACTGAAGGAACCTCTCTCGAAGATCTACTGTTACGGTAAGTTCCTACGGAACTGTACTATCTTACTTCGAGAGGGTTCCTTCAGTAGGTCATTATATATAGGACTGAGTCCCAAGCAGTCCCTCCAAAGAAAATCCGAGAGAAACAAGGGAGGACAAGAAAATAACTCCAATAGAACTGGGAACAAGAATGGACGCAGCCTAGGACAGAAGGCCCTACAAGACAGCTAGGCCAAAGCCTGCCCTCCGCCCAAAAGCAATGTCCAGACTGTAGCATTTAGTAAAGGTGTGGACAGAACAAGTGGCTGCGGCGGAGATATCAGCCGCAGAGACGTTCCGCAAAAAATCAGCGAAAGCGGCCATGCCCCTAGTAGAATGACCTCTGATGGAACCCAGCAGAAGTTTTTCATACTTTTGGTAACAATATCGAATACAGTTGCCTAACCAGCTGGAAAGACACTGCTTCAAAACCGCTTTGCCCTTCGACCTGGGGTCAAAGGAAACAAAAAGCTGATCGCAGCTACGGAAATCCTTTGTTCGGTGTGTGTAGCACCGAGGGATCCAATGGACGTCCATGGTGTGCAGGACTGCCTCACCTCTGTTCATAGGGAACGGAAAGTAAACTGGAAGCTCTACTGATTGGTTCAGTGTGGCTTCTGACACCATCTTGGGTTAAAACTTAGGGGCTGTCGCGAGGACCGCACGGTCCTTGTGAAAAGTAAGATAAGGCTCTTTACAAACTAGAGCATGAAGCTCCGAAATCCTTCTCAGCTGACGTAATGGCAACTAAAAATAACGCCTTCCGACCGCCCAGTGGCGCTTGAGGGCTGAGGCGCCAGACGCCTTTACCTGCATCACGCCGCAACCCGTGTTCGAACGGACATGGGGCACCGGGGTTGGTAGGGAGGAGAAGGACTGAACGTCCCCAGGACTGCTCTCCTCCAGGAGGGGGAAATCGTGCAGCCGAGTGAATTGCCTGCCACCCAGCTTAAGGCTGGGAGGTGGCATGCCAGTATTGAATCTGTGGGCTTAGAGTCTGCAGCAGGCGCTACAGGATGTATCTGGGAGGCTGCACAGCCGCCACTGGTGCCACTGCATGACAAGACCTCGGGGAAGGAAAGAGGAAAATGGGAGTCCTCTGTGAGAGGACGATGGTCCCTCCACAACGGCCGGAAGGCACCTCCCGAACACTAAATCCATTCCGTGGGTCGAGTCGCCCCCTGCCCCTGCCATGAAGGATAAGTCGTGGGGTCTGAGAGGGGTCTAATACCGGTGCTGGGCATGGGGGGAGGATGTCAGAAGGGACTCCAGGAGTGAAAAATAGATAACTGCAAAAAAAAAAAAAAAAAAGTCTTCCAGGAAAGGAAGCGTAAATCGCAGCTCATCACTGGTTCTAATGGGGGGGAGAGTGAGTTTCTCCAACACAAAAGTTCAAATCCCAAGGTGGGGTGGGCTGCGGATGGGGTTTCAGATAGAGGATCCCTTTCAGAAAGATTTTTGAGAACTCCAGCTGAGCCATGGGTTTACCATCCACCAGCTCGTGGTACGCCAGAATTGTCAAAAGGTGGACCTTCAAGGACGAATGTGACAGACCTGAGTCTGACAGATGAAGGAAGATTCCATGACCTGTGAAGCAGAACAAGAAAAGGGGTTCCAATTCCTGGAAGTCACCCAGATGGAAACGTTTCCACTTCATGGCATAAGTGGAGCGAGTAGAGGGTTTCTAGCCTCTAAAAGAATGTGAGCTACTGAGAGGAGACCCCAAAGTGAGAAATTGCTATGTCCTGCAGGAGCCACGATGAAGATGCAGAGTCCTGAGCCCCGGATGGACAAGGCAACCTTGATCCTGAGTCGGGGTCGTGGGTCACTGGAAGTGGAACCAGTGGTTCCCTCATTAGCCGTTGTAGCAGCGGGAACCAAATTTGTCTCGGCCAGAGAGGGGCGGAGGATCATCCTTGCCTTCTCTGCCTGAAGCTTGAGAAGGACCCTTTGGAGAATGGGAAATGGAGGGAAGGCATACAAAAATTTCCCGTCCAGGGGAGAGCGAGAGAGAGACAGCGCATCGTGCCAGAAAGCACCATGCCCTGGAAAGAGCGAGCAAACCCTGGGAAGTTTTATGCGTTGCACTGGGAGGCAAAAGGTCGATTTCGGATGCCCCATCCTAGGAAGAGAGATTCTGCCACTTACTGATTTAATTCCATTCGTGAGTTAGGGTCCAAGATCTGCTGAGACTGTCCGCCAGGACACTTTGAACGCCTGAAACATGCACGACCACTAGGGCCAGATCGTGCTGGACTGCCCAGTTCCACACCTGTATCGCCTCCCTGCACAAGGGGTACGAGCGAGTTCCTCCTTGTTTGCTGAGGTACCAAACTACCGACATTGTCCATTTGGACCAGCAGTGATCCCTTGGGAAGGAGGGTCTGGAAGGCCTGGAAGGTGTACAAGACCACCCTCATCTCCAGAACGTTGATGTGTAATGATGCTTCCAAGCTGGACCACAGTCCTGGAGCTTGGTGCTCCTTTACATGTGCTCCCCATCCCATGTTTGATGCATCTGTAGTAAGGGATGCTGAGGGAGCCGGGCTCCTGAAAGGAAGACGCAAGGAAAGGCTGCAGGGGTCCCTCCACCAAAGCAATTGTTTCTTAACTGCTGAGGAGACTAGGACCAGATGGTCTAGGTCGTCCAGGAGTTGGTCCCACTGCACCCGCAAGGACCACTGAATGACTCATGTGGAGCCTCGCCAGGGGAACAGTAGTGATGAAGGCTGCCATCAGGCCAAGAAGGCGGAGGACCTCCCGGGCCGGGATGGTCCTGGATGAAGCCACCAAAGAAGCCTGATGGACCAGGATCTCCGTCCTGTCTGGAAGAAGGAAGGCTCTTCACTGGACCATATCCAAAACTGCCCAGATGAATTGTACTCTCTGGGACGGAGTCATGGATGACTTAGGAATACGGACAGTAATTTCCAGTTTGCCAGAGAAGTTCAGAGTAAAGGACAGAGCCTTCAGTAAGAAGTCCCTGGAAGGTGCTGAAATCAGCCAATCATCCAGGTAAGGGAAAACCGCAATACCCTGGCGGTGCAAAAAGGCTGCCACCACCGCCAGGCACTTTGTAAACACCCAAGGTGCCGAGGATAGACCAAAGGGGAAGGCCCGAAATTGGAAGTGCTCCCCTTGGAAAAGGAACCGCAGGAATCGGCGGTGGCTGGGGAAGATCAGGATGTGCAGGTAAGCATCCTGCATGTCCAGAGAGCACAATCAATGATTCTCCAAAAGCAGTGGAAGAAGGCTCTGGAGCGTTAGCATCCGGAACTTTTTGTACTCTACGAAAAGATTGAGACTGCTTAAGTCGAGAATGGGTCTCAAGTCTCCAGTCTTTTTTGGAACCAGGAAAAAAATGGGAGCAAAACCCCCTGCCCCTTTGCCAGAGGGGAACGTGCTCTATTGCTTCCTTGAGCAAAAGGCTTTGAATTTCTTCCCGAACGAGAAGAGCCTGATCCCTGCAGTAGGAAGACCTTTCTGGTGGAGATTCTGGGGGAATTTCCAGAAATTCTACAGTGTGTCCAACGGACACCAGTTGCAGGACCCATGCGTCTGAAGTTGTCTGCCATTCCTGTGCATGGCGGGTGAACCTCCCCCCCCCCACCTGTACCTCATCGTGAGACGGAGGAGGTAGTGGAGACAGGGAGTCAGGAAGTGGCAGGACATTCAGAGGGAGGGCCTCCTGAACATCTCTGGTTTTTGGACGTAGGAGGAGTGGTGGAACCCATGGCCTTGCGTTTTCCCAGGCGTTGAGCCGGGGCCTGCTTCCTCTGTCTCCAGGGCCTTTTCCGAAAGAGCTGTTGCTGCTGCTGAGTGCCTGATCGGTACATTGACCTCACTGATCTGAGGGCGAGGCCTCTGTCCTTGAGATCAGTAATATCATCTTTGGTGTCCTCACCAAAAAGCACTGAGCCCCGGAAGGGGGCATCCTGAATCGCAGACTGTATCTCGTTGGCGAGGCCAGAGATACAAAGCCAGGAATGCTGTCTTAAGGCGACGGCAGTCGCCGAGGCACGAGCTACAGAATCAACAGTCTCGTATGTAGCCTGCAAAGCATGCCTACCAGAGAAGTGAGAGAGGCAAAGATCCTTGGCAAGTTCCTCCTTGAGGCTCCAGGGGTCCATTGCTTGGACTCGGACCTCCAACCTGGCCAAGGAAGCTTTTGATGTGACTCCACGGGCCACATAGTTAATGGACAGGAGCGCACATGTGGCCGACGCATAAACCTTCCTGCCGAACTGATCCATCTGCCTCGACTCTGTCTGGAGGAGAGGTGCTCATATGCTTGGGTGCAGACAAGCGATCATGGGCAGCTGAAAAAACAACAGAGTCTGCCTTGGAATGAGTCTTGAGAAAGGGAGCTTCCTTCGGCACCCGGTACACTCTGTCTGCCCTCATAGGGACAGCCGGGAGAGAATGAGGCATCTGCTAGACTGTAGAGGTGAGGTCCGATCCAAGGAGGAATCGGGACCGGGGACAGAGACTCTAAGTCCAGGTGTTCGGCTAGTCTCTGTCTCATGGGGTCCTGATCCTCTGACTCAGAGTCGAAAAAATCTTTCATGGACCTCAACAGATCCGAAAAGGCAGGGTCCTCCGGGGGGAACTTGGGAGAAACCTTGCCCTTCGGACTCTCGGGTTCCTCCAAAACATCCTCCGTCAACTCGTCAGCATAACCAGCACCATCATCATCCGCCCGGGAGACCACGAATGTCCGGAAAAACGACGGTTTGACGTGTCGCCGAGAAGGAGAGGAGCTCCTCAGGGACGGAGATCTGGGAGAGCGTGGAGGTGGGAGCCTACTCTCCAGATCTGAGACTAACTCCAAATGCGCCCCCTGCCACCAAGACTGGATTAATGTTTTGAAGTCTGACATTGCTGGTGGAGGGGAGGTTGAGGCTGGGGGGAAGAGGAGGTGTAAGGAACGATGGGGGGGGGTAATTATACCCATGATAGCCCAGGAAGTGGTAACCCTGGTAGGGATTGTACCCAGGGTAATACTGTCCCAAGGAACTCCAATCAGGAGGGTAATACTGTCCCAAGGAACTCCAATCAGGAGGAGGACCAGCCAGGTAGTGGTCCCCAGGATATCCCGGTGGGTAGTGAGGAACACTTCGGGGTCTAGAAAAAATCCCCGTCGTCAGGGGGTCTAATGGAGGAGGGACCCACGTCAGACCCGCCGCTGTATAAATTGGTTGCGGATCCGACGTCGAGATAGCCAACGTCAGGGGTACTGACATCGGGACCAGCACCACCCGATCCAGCACCGGAAGAGGATCTGGCATCAGGGACGGACGAGGGAGACCCGACGGAGGGACCATGTCTGGCGCTGGAGCCAAAAGCTGGGGCAGACCACTGGGTCAAGACTGAGGAATAGTCGTCAGAGGTTCCGGCGTTGGGTTGGAAGTCGCTGGATCGGGACCGGGCTAGTCGCTGGATCTGAAGGGATCCCACCGGATGGGGGAGGACGGGCCTCCACCGTAAGGCCAGATGGCTGAGGAGGAGCCTCCTTCCCCATGACCCCATCGGGGGAGCACGGGACAGACTCCAAGGAATGGTCTTCGACGTCGAGGGGTCCCGCACTGTCCTTGTCTGAGGTACCCACCTGAGATGGGGAGGGTACTAGCGGGGGAGAAGGACAGTCTCCCCCTAGTTCTGCCGGGCGTCAAGGGTGGCGTCGTTAGGTCCCCACGGGAGAACAACACCTGAGCAGCCGTCAGATACGGGCATCTTATCAGATAGAGCCGGGGAGGAGCACCTGGTCGGCTTATGGGCTGTAGCCGGGTGGATCCCCGAGGCTTGGAGAGACAACTTACCTGCAGCTGGGCAGTCCCCAGAGGAGCCGTAGCGGTGCGGCCGTCAGGGGAGCCGATGGACGACTGACCCATGGAAGTTTTATCAGACTTACCGTCCGAAGTCTTCTTAGGCGGCTGTAAGGTGGCCTTGCTCATTGACTGCCTCGAGGCCTCAGGCTAGGCCTCCGCACTGCGCTCCCGAGATTTCTCCTTGTGTTTCTTGGAGGGAGAAGATTTTTCTGAAGAGGATTCGCAGATCCGGTCCATTTGCTTTTTAAGAGAAGCAAGACGGACTTTTAAAAGGTGGGCCTCCAAAGCCTGCTGTCTCAGTTTTTTGGTAGCCTGACTGAAAGTTTGGCACTCTAAGCAGGATGAGACAGGGTGGGCTGGGCCCAGACAGATCACGCACTTCAGATGACCGTCCTTATGAGGTATTTTGTGTGCCACAGGATGAGCACTTCATCTTGGGTGAAGATAGAAGAAAAAAAAATTTGAAAGGAATGGTGAAGGAAAAAATTTGACTCAAGAACTAACACAACGATCGCTACTGGAAGTCTGCTATGCGACTGACACAAGGCGATGGCAGGAAAGAACTGGAGGGCAGGCGTGGAGACTGCCCACTATATACGGCCACGCTCACATCAATCACGTGATGTCGGGTGGGCAGTCCCCCGTCAGGGATTGCTAGAAAAGTCTGCTGTGCAGCCAGACATCAGGTGGCACCAGTCCTATATGTAATGACATATTGAAGGAACCCTCTCGAAGTAAGATCTGGTGCTACACCCACAATGCCAGCAACTTCAGTGGTTGGCTACAGAGGAGCTCCTCTGTCCACAGGGGATTGTGGTGTGGACATGCCTATAGGGTGGTGCAGACTGGTATAGGGAGACAAACTGGTCTCCTCTCAAGCACCCTTGGGTACCGTCAACTGGAGATGGGGCTGGGAGGTGGCCTGAAACTGTGTTGTGGTGGTGGTGGTGGTGGTGGGGGTTGCTAACCACTTCTAAGCCAGTAAGCACCCCTGGAGAGTGGGTAAAAACCCCGATTAATAGAAGGAAAAAAAACTAAAACAAAAAAACAATAATCAGCACACTCATTCCCAATGCAAACTGTAAATCATGACTTTGACATGAAGTGCAGTGCTAAAGTGTCATATGGAAACCGACTACATTTTCACATGTTTATAACAATACCTCATGCCATCATGCAATCTGCTTGCAAAAAGAGACTTACGTAAATGGATCTGTAAACTGGAAAATACACTCCTTTTCCAACCCACAAGGGAAATGATAAGTTCTCCTGCATTTCTTCGTCGAGCACCCTATTGAAGCTCCATTCTTCTTACAGACTCTACATAACTAAGGGGGAAATTAAAAAAAATTAAAACATTATTTTGTAGTCATGCTCGTGAAACAATATTGTATGTTAATACATTACAGAGGACACTTACAGTTGTAATAGTGGTTTCTCGTGCATTCTTAGGGTTTGAGAGCCATGAACCAAAGGTAAGCAGTTCTGGTCCCCCAAGCATGTACTGTGAGAGAGACCACTCTCATAACTGTAAGAGTGACTGCCACAGATATATCAATATATTATTGATCAAGCAATACTATGTTACAGAATAGCAGCATGGGTCAGTTAAAATGTCTTAGGTTTTTGGAACTATTTACCATGTTATAAATGCGATGACACACTCCAGGGTGAGCCATCATCCTGAAATGCTCTTCCTAAGTGGATGAACTTACACAAGGCGTTTAGCTCTTACTGTATAAATGCACACCCTGTCACCTGTTATTGCTTACATAAGAAGGAAACTACTACTAACTTACCTGAACATTTTCCTTTAATAAACCATGTATCTATTTCCATGTTTACTAACATGTTAAATTTGCTCTTACCAGCTTGCAGGCTCTAGAAACTTCCTTTCTGATGTCCTCTATCAAGAATCCATAAATCCCTTCATCTTCATTTCCTCTCTGCCAAATACCGCTTGCCATGAACTGCAAGAGATGTAAAAGAAACTGAATGATACATACATAAATAAATGGCCTTTATAAAATCTCCAAAATTTTATTAGACTAAGGTAAAAACACTGTGCCTCAAAGGTGGCCCAATTTAGGTTTGAGTATAGTTCACAGTAACGGGTGTAACGTGGACTTAGGGTGTCAAAGCAGCAGACTTGGTTGTAGTGGACTTCCACCCTTCTTAATGTAGTTTTATTAGCCGTGCAGTAGATTGGGAGGCCATAGTCTATATGGGATAGTAGCGTAGACTGGGCTAGTAGTCTATAAGGGATAGTAGCGCAAACTGGGCTAGTACTCTCCGTGTCTGTGCAACTAGGCAATTTTGGATTTTATACACTAGACCTAGTCTCACGTGAGCAGTCTCGATCAAGTGGTCATTATGATGATTAAATAAAAAGGAGCTGTCAAGTGCAAGTCCCAAGTATTTGAATTTATCAACCTTTTCAACCTCTTGTCGAGCTAGTGGACAATTTAATGAGGGTCCCAAAAACCATGAACTTGGTTTTAGCGACCTTGTTTGTTAAAAAACCAGTAAGTGAGACGTGTTACTACCAGGGCTACACTCAATTACTTTTATTAAACACTGACTCCTAATGTCTCCAAGCAATAGCAAACTATACAACAAATTTGGGGGACTTAAAGACCCTGGTTAGCAGCTCCTGTGGTAGTATGCTTCACTTTTTGTGCAAAAGCAACCATGGGAGGTCTCAGCTGGCTTTGTTTATTAGCCAGCTTTTCCCTGTTATCTAATATGAATGGACCTCCAGACAGTTCTGATTCCAATAAAGAGACATGCCCTACGCTACCAGTATACCCACATAACAAGACTATGTACATAACATGCTGCCCCTGTTTGCCTCTGATTCACTCAAAGTTTGTTGAATCTACTCGAAGTGGGACAGCAATCTACTCTGCTATGCATGGCCCCAAACCTCAGCCACCTAAATGCTGCATAGTCTGGTGTTACTCTGCATGGACCTTAAGCTACGCATTGGCAGGGCAACACAAGAGGACGATTCGGTCCCTGGATCCCCGCACTCAAACCTACACTAAACGCAACAAGGTCAGTGCTTTTAAAACTCTCCTTGCCAATCTGAGAAAAACTGTGTTCCTTCTACTACTGTGCTCAGGAGACACTGAACTTTATCCAGGCCCCACAAAATTGATTTCATCGCCAAGTAAAATTACTACTCTAAAAGGAATCAGTCTCCTGCATGCCAATGCCTGCAGCCTTCTAAAGAAGTTGGATTCCGTCCAGGTCTGGATTATTCACACTGCCCCAGACGTACTTGCGATCTCGGAATCCTGGCTTTGGGCATCCACACCAGACAGTGAGTTATATCCCAACTACCTCCTCTTCAGAACAGACAGAAAGACCCGGGGGAGCCATTTATGTTAAAAACAAATTCACAGTATCTATATTAGATGCTACTTCCGTTGCTGGTGGATTTGAATGCCTGTCTCTTAAGGTTGAACCTTCCCCATCAGTGGCATTCCGCATAATAGGCTGCTACAGACCCTCAGCAGCAGGATCACAGCTCTTGTCACATCTGTCATCCCAAATGGACGTGACACCTCTGGAAACAATTATATTAGGCGACCTTAATTACGACTGGTTATCCAACGGCTCGCTACCACTAAAACAATTCTGTGACTCCCATGGGTTCACTCAACTTATAACTCAGCCAACTCGCATCAACAAGAAAAATCCAATGAGAAGCACCCTCCTTGTCAACAAACCACACTACTTTTCCCATGCCAGTACCCTTTCAGCGGATGTTAGCAACCACTGCCTTATAGCTGGCATAAGAACCATCACTAAACCACTATCTACATCAAAGTTTTCTACTAAAAGATCCAGATGGAACTTTGACCCTCTGGCCTACTTCAACGACCTAAAAAACTCTTTGCTCTGGCAGAGATTCCACCTGGCTAAATCAGTGGGTGATGCCTATGATATTATCCATGAAATCATAACCAGTGCCCTAAACAACCATGCTCCTTTGATTAAAGCTCGAATAAAAACCAGAACCTGCCGTTGGTTTTCACCGGATCTGAAGAATGCCTTACAAAAGAGACCAGCTATGGAAAAAGGCCCGGAAATCACATGCCGATGCAGACTGGTGTCTCTTCAGGACAGCTGGAAATGCCTGCATGAAACTGGTCAGAGAGGCCAAGGCCAATTTTTATCAAAATGAATTGCTCTCTGCATCCAAAAGCCCAAACAAATTCTGGTCCATCATAAAGGAACTGTCTGGCCACTCCCCAGGTAGTGTGCTACCTTCCAAAATTACCGTTGATAATGTTACCATCAGTGATAAATCTGAGATTCTTCAAGCCTTCAACAACCACTTTGCCACCGCAGGCATGGTATTCTAAAATGCACCAGTAAGTAGTCTCCGTCCACAGGTCAACGCCCAGTCTCCAGAACCAAGCAACAAAAATATGATCATCTCCTTTTCCCCAACCACCATAAAAGAAGTTGAAGACCTCCTGCTACGGCAAGATACTAGAAAAAGCGCAGGAGCCGACTCCTTCACCCATACTTTCTGAAAATAGCATACCACATACTTGCCACACCTATATCACACCTATTCAACCTGTCCCTAGCCCAGGGCTCTATCCCACAGAATGGAAAACTGCTCATGTTATCCCTCTGTTTAAAGCAGGGGATCCCTGTGACCTAAATAATTATAGGCCAGTCTCTCTTCTACCTATACTTTCGAAAATGCTGGAAAAAGTTGTGGATATACAGTTGAGATCGTTCCTAGACAACTCTACATTGCTTAACCCCATGCAGTCCGGCTTTAGAGCAAAGCATAGTACTATCACGGCACTGGCCAAAGTCACTAATGCCTGGCAACGGGACCTCAACAACAAAAAATTTGTTTGCGCTGTGTTTTTAGTTCTCAGCAAGGCTTTCGTTACAGTTGACCACTGCCTGCTTCTCTCCACCTTAAAAACTACAGGCATGGACTCAATCTCATTGGATTGGTTCCAAGACTACCTCTCTGATAGGCAACAACAAATCAAGGCCAAAGGAGAGCTCTCTCCACTCAAACCAATAAAAAGAGGAGTCCCACAGGGATCCATACTGGGCCCTCTACTGTTTGCCATCTATATTAACAACTTGGACTTAGGCATCACGGAAGCCAGTATCCACTTGTTTGCCGATGATACGGTGCTCTATCTAAGCCGTGATTCTCCTGGAGCTGCATGCGCTGAACTACAAACTGAATTCAATACGCTGCAGCACCAGCTTCTCAGCAAAAAGCTACTGCTAAATGCAAAAAAAACAAGACCATGCTCTTTTCACCATCTAGCACTGGGGCTTACTCTGCTGCTGCTGGTACTTTTCCTCCCATAACCACCCTACTAGGCGAAAATCTTGAGTTCGTGCCTAAATTCAAATATCTGGGTATATGGCTGGACAACAAACTCTCCTTTGTGGAGTACACAGAAGAATTGATGAAAAAGCTTAGGCAGAGGCTTGGTCTTTGTTTTAGAATTAAACACCTCCTGACTGCAGACGCAAAAAGACAGCTTGTTCAATCTACATTCCTCTCATTAAATCGACTACACCGACATTATCTATGGCCAATGCCCTGTCTCACACCTTGCAAAACTGGTTGTTCTGTACCACAGAGCATTAAGATTTATAACTGGCCTTCCATCCTCCACACATCACTGCTCTCTATAAGCAGCAGTAGGGTGGCCTTCCCTTCAATACAGACGGTGTAGAAATGCAGCCCTCTGGACACTTCGCGCCCTTACCAACAAACTCCCATATTACATTGTTGCCTGTCTTCCCTCGAGTCCAATCAGTAGCTATGCCCTAAGAAGCCACTTGCTAGTTTCCCTGAAAATCCCCAGGATCAGTACCCGCTCTGGTAGGGCTGCCATAAGCTATGCTTTGCCCACGCTCTGGAATAGGATACAAAGATCGTTGAGACTCAGCTCCCCTGTCAGTACTGCCTTGTTTAAGGCCATTTATGACAAAACATTTGCCAAAATCTTTAAGTATTTCCATAGTTCCTAGCAGTCCTGATGCCGGTTCTCTCTCTATCCTTAGCACATCCAGCCAGTAACCTAAGTTCCTTCCTTCCCTATTAACTAGTTCACTAGTCAGCTACCATACTGGCCCACAGCACCCTCTGTACCACATTTTCCCCATACTTCCCTCCTCCCGCCACTCAAGCAGGAGAAGCAGACATCATTATGGGCCCCTCCGTAGCCTAGGATCCTCCACCCAAGCTTGTAAATGGTCACTGAGAGCTGAAATATAAATAATTGTACTTTTCTATAGAGGTTTGAATATATATATATTACTACAATTTCTGTATCCATGGATGTTGTAAATACCACAGTAATGTTGTGTGATGCATATATTTTCGTACGTGAACACTTGGAATGTATACTTTGCGCCTACCACTCTTTGTAATCATTGCTTGTATCACTTTGTTCATTTTGTATTCTGTACCTTTAGTCTATGTATGTATAACTGTCCTCTACAACAGCAGGTCCACCTTGTAAATGAGCTTGCTCAACAGTTATCACCTGTATAAATAAAGATTTTGATTGATTGATTGACATTCAGGATCAGCTTATTTTTGGCCATTTCTGTGCCAAGGAGAAGTCATACTCTGCTTTCACCATTAAGGTTGAAGCACAAGAGTCATCAGCGAATAGGACTATATCATCAGCATACAAGAGAATGCGGGTCATGGTAACTACCTGTGGTAGGCTGTTTATATAAACAAGCTAAATAGATAAATAGAACTAGGCCTCAGATGGATCCCTGGGGTACTCCAACTCTTGCTTCTCTGAGGGAGAATTTTGTGGTGCCTAGGACAACCCTCTGTTTTTTATTGAATAGGTAGTTGGAGAACCAGGAGATCACACTATCGGAGGAACCAAGGAGCCCGAGTTTAGTTAGCAATGTAGCAATATCCTCCTTGTCCAAGGTCTCATGCAGAGATCATGAGACAGCAGCCAAGGGTACTTTAATAGAGGAGTACTGCAGGCCTGCATCTGACAAGGGCAGCAGATACTCCAGAACCTGATTTATTGCACAGGTAAAGGGGTCCAAAGTGGTGAGAAGCAGCCCACAAAGCAAACCGCTTCCACTTCATGGAATAGGTGGCCCTTGTAGAAGGCTTTCTAGTGGGCACCAAGACATGAGCCACTTTTTAGAAGACCCCAAATCTAACAATGGCTATGTTTTCAGGAGCCATGCATGTAGATGAAGCGATCTGACGTCCAGATGGACAAGGGTTCCCTGCTCCTGTGACAAAAGTCCCTAGCATAAGGGCAGAGTGTGACAGGGTTGAAGACGACCCTGTCCCATTTGTTATGCAGAAATAAAAGCAAGGATCTGTTCCCTCCTTTTCTGTCCCTTGTCTGACTGCGCAATCAAATTTTTTTGAGCCCTAGCAACTGAATACTGACAGTCTCACGGTTCTCCACCTCTCACTAGCTGTTTCTATCTTTACTACACCCTTGCATATCTGCAGTTATAAAAATACATGTGAATCTTTTTGTGAAACTGGGATCCCTTGGTTTGAAAATGTATATTGTTATATTGTTGAAATTATTGCAAAAAGCTGTTTGGAACTCGGGGTGTTAACTTTGAGATGCAGTCTGACCTCCTCAAACTCTTTGAAGAGCTGTCAACAGGAGAATAGTTCTAGAACACCATCTTCTTTTTTGTTGCATCTGCAAGGCAAGAAACTGACAAGAACACCGATACGTTCTGTGACAAACATGATGTCTCAATGCGCACAGGATGCAGAAATGCCAAGCAAAGACTTCTTATAAAAAGAGCAGCAATGTTTGTTAGAGACTGAAATTTAGAATTAGAGATGCATTCAGAGGAAGGACTTTGCTCCGTTTGAACTGCCTATGTTAAAAAAACATTCTACACAATTTTTTTTAATTTTTATTCTATTGTTACTGTGAATATGAAAAATGCTACTTGCAAATTTTTTAACTGCTCCTGGTTTTCCTATGCTTCCTGACTTATGCCTCAACAACAGATGGTGTCCAGACTGAGTGGGATATATGCCGTGCATACTCTAAGCCAGGAGTTTCGTGTGTGGGTACTCAACCTTGTACCAGGGAAGCATAGAAGAAAGTTATGGATCCTGCAACAGCAAAGCCCAGGAGTGACTACCAGAAGAATGGCAGCCAAACAAGCAGAAACAAAAGTCCAAACAGACTACAGCCAGCACCAGTGATGGAAGAGAACAGGCAGGAACAGAACCTGAAAGCCTGTCTGCCTTCTTCAAATGGTGGGCTATACAACAAAGAGAGATGAGAATGGAAGAGATGCAGCGAAAGGAGTGGCAGAGAAGAGAAGAGATGCAGCGATGGCTGGATGCTTTGCAAGCTATCAAAGCTGTAGGAGGATCTGGCACAAGCCAGCAGAGAAACAAAACTCAAACAAATTAAGACATAGCCAGCCCGGTGGCGTGGAGGGCTGAGGTGCTGGACGCCTTACCTCGCACCACGCCGGCGACCTGGATTAACGACCTCAGGTCATCAGGGAGCCGGCACGGGGTGGGGGAGAGAAGAGCAGGACTGCGCAGCTGAAAGGCAGCTCTCTCATCCCGGGGTGGTTCACCACCCTTCCTGTAGTTCTGCTCCCATCGGGTGGAGGTCCAATGGGAGGCATAGGCGGGAGGGGGTGGCAGCAATTCTCAGGGGTGGGGTGAAAGGGGCGAGCCAGTACCTGGCATGCACCCATGCCTTGCAGGCGTGTCTGCGGGAGGCGAAAACTGGGGAAAAAAGCATATAAAAATCTAATTTACAAAAAAAAACTTAAGACATTAAACTTACAAAGTTGTGTCCCTTGGATGATATTGAAGCATACCTGACATGTTTTGAAAAGACTGCTGCAGCCTGCCAGTGGTCAAAGCAGCATTGGACAATCGGCCTGGTACCTTACCTGACAGGTAAAGCCCAACTTTCCTACAGCAATATAGACCCTGCACAGTCAGAAAATTATGACCTTGTGAAAAGAGAAATCCTGAAAATAGGACATCTCAGGAAAGACCTACAGGCAAAGACTCTGGTCTTGGATGTACCATCAGTCAACAATCCTCGCGAAGCCTTCACACGAATCAGAGAACTCCTCATTATAAGGCCCCAACCAGAGGGCAAAACAGGCCCACAGACCATCAACATATTTGCGATGGAACAATTCATCAATATCCTGCCTATAGATGTGCAGCTCTGTGTAAAAGAATACTAACCAGAAAATGGGGAAAAGACCATTTCTTTGGCTAAGGACTATCAAACGGCCAGACAGGCCAGGCAACAGTGAACAGCCAAGGACTGATAAGACACTCTTCTTCTCAGTTTAACTCCAGGTCAGATAAGAACTCTGGTGGGGGTAACAAATCTGCACCCAAAGACTATTTGCTGTACCTGTACCTATAACAAAACAAGGCAGGCCATACTGCAAGATACTGCCTTAAAAATAAGGAGGGTAACACTGGAGCAGATTTGGCCTTAGCAAATTGGGGTAAGTATTTAGCAGATGTCAACGTGGGGATAAGACTGTGAAGGGCCTTACTGATTCAGGAAGCAAAACAGGCCCTAGTACATGTTGAACAGCTGGGAAAACACTGTGCAAAAAGACCACAAACTGGTGTCATCTGCATCCACAGGGACACTCTGTACTATCCCACCACCCAAGTGACTCTGAATACTAATGGGGTGTCACACCAAATGAAAGTGGGGTAGTACCCAAGTTAACTGAACCTGTGATCATTGGAAATGACTTTCCAGGATTTGCGGAGTTGATTACAGGGGGAGTGATTCCAGCTGTTTCAGCAGCATGATTACAACAGCACAGGCAAAGAAAATCTCAGACACTAGGGACTCTTTTCCTTTTGGTGATTTTGAATCTGACTTGTTTGAGCACAGCTCCAAGATCCGTTAATCCAGCAAAGAAAGGAGACGCCTGAGGAAACAGTGACAACAAAAGACTGATGGACATAAGGGGTTAATATATGAAAATGTTGAAACTAAACTGAAACGGATTGTGATTTTTGTTTCCGAGCAAACAAACAATGCTTCTCTCCAAGGTTATTTTAAGCAGCAGGGATGAAACAAAAACAGGGTGAACCATTGTTTAAAAAATGTAATGGGCTACTGTACAGAGTCTGGGTTAAACCTCAGACACAAGAAATGAAAATTCCGTACCTAACGTAATTCTGATCTTTCTGTGTATCTTCATCATTCATCACAGTTGGGTAGTGGCCGGAAGTCATGACAACGCAGGAGCCGACGCAGCTACGGTGCCGCCCCTCGATGCCGACGTACAACAAGCGCTTGAGAGTTGGCCGTTAGCTTCTGTCGGCACCACCCCCTTGCCAGTTCTGAGTCGCCGCAGTGTAAAAAATGGGGTGGGGGTTGGACAAGAGAGTCCAAGGGACAGATAAAGGAAAAGGATGCATGGTTTCACAGCAGGAAGGTCATGTCAGCTGAACCTAATAGATTTCTTTGACTGGGTGACCAAAGTAGTAGACCAGGGAGGGGCTGTGGATATGGCCTACCTAGATTTTAGCAAGGCATTTGACACAGTCTAACACAAAAGATTAATATACAAGTTAGCCAGCCTTGGAGTGGGTCCCAAGGTGGTAGCCTGAATAAAAAACTGGCTGGACAACAGGACACAAATGATAATAGTAAACAGAGTCCACAGTGAAGAAAGGAGGGTAACTAGCGGGATACCGCAGGGGTCGGTACTGGGACCAGTCCTCTTTAATGTCTTTATAAGTGACATTGGAGAGCACCTGGAAGGAAAAGTACGTCCCTCTGCAGATGACACAAAGATCTGCAACAGGGTTGATACACAAGGTGGGGTGGAAAGGATGAAAAGGGACTTGGCAAGGTTGGAGGAATGGTCAAATATATGGCAGATATGATTCAGTGCAAGGTAATGCATCTGGGAAACAAAAACCCAGGGGAAGAGTACACAATGGGGGGGTGAGTTAATAACAACAACAAAAATCGAAAGAGACCTAGGAGTAATTATATCAGATGACCTAAAGGTAGGCAAGAAATGTGCGAAGGCAGTAAGGAGGACTGGGGGGCTACTGGGATGCATAGGGAGAGGCATCAACAGTAGAAAATAGGAAGTCGGTGTCCCTCTGTACAGACAGTTGGTAAGACCCCATATGGAGTTCTGCCTGCAATTCTGGAGACCCCATCTCCGCAAAGACATAGACAGAGTGGAAGCTGTTCAGAGGAGGGCAACCAAAATGGTGCAGGGTCTACACCAGAAGACATACGAGGAGAGACTAAAGCAGCTTAATATGTATACTCTTGAAGAAAGGAGGGAGAGGAGGAACATAATAGAAACTTTCAAGTATCTCAAGGAGTTAAAGCACAAGAGGGTAGCATCTTTCAGAAGAAGAGATGCAAGAACAACAGGGCACAATTTGAAGATAGAGGGGACGCTCAGAAGTAATGTTAGAAAGTATTTTCCACAGAGAGGGTTGTGGATGCATGGAACAGCCTTCCTGAAGAGGCTGTGGAGTCAGGAACAGTGGGAGAATTCAAGAATGCATGGGACAGACATAAGGCAATTCTAGTGGGGGTAGGAGGAAGTAAGCTGTTGATTAACTAGAATCTGCAGCTTATCCATCAGGTAGGGAAATGGGCAGACTAGGTGGGCCAAGTGGTCCTTATCTGCCGACAAATTCTATGTTTCTATGGATGTAATACACAAAAGGAGGAATAAGTGACCAAGAGAACACATGAAGGAGAGAGCAGAATCTAAGGGGATTCGGAAGGGCCCCAATCTCTGGAAAAGAGGAAAAGGGAAAGAGGAGGGAAGGAAAGAATGCAATTAAATGGGAGGGGAGAGGACAAGTCCAAGACTCGTAGTCTGGACCCCTGTTTTTAGAAGATGGAAATTACTGCCTAAGGGAGCCAGCTAGAGAGCTTGGCAAAGCTGGCAAGATCCCAAGTCAAGGATTACTTGACCAAGAAGAAAACTCCCAGGAAACGACTTCTCCAGAGCTACTGTTAAAGGCAGGGACAGGAGCCAAGGTACATCCTCTCCCTAACCAGCAAAAACAAGGGGGAATATAGGTTACTACCTGTACAGGAGTTCTAGGAATGGTATATGTTGTTCATCCACACTGTCTGGCAGGTTCCTTGCCGCTTTAAATCTTGCCGGAAGGTCTTCGTTATCTTCTCCCACCCATCCGGTGGTAAAACTCGGCCCGCCCCATGACACCAGATCTAGCCCGCTGGAAGCCAGGTTGAGCGTCGAAGCCGGGGAGGCCAGGTGGGTCATGTGGATGAACAACATATTCCATTCCTAGAACTCCTGTTACAGGTGAGTAACCTGTATTTCTAGGGACATGGATATGTTGTTAATCCATACTGTCTGGCAGACTCCTAGCAGTTCTCTGGGAGGAGGGAGGCAAGGTGCACACCCCCTACTTAGGGAACAATGACTGGAGAACAGAGGCCCCAAAACCAGCATCCCGGCATGACTTAAGGTCAATGTGGTAGTGGGTAATGAAGGTGTGTGCTGACTTCCAGGTAGCAGCCCTGCAGATTTCCTGGATAGGGATGTCCCTTGAAGCAGCCACCGATGCGGCGGTATGGCAGGTAGAATGAGCTCTTATTCCTCTGGGAGGCTCCATGCCCGCCAATCTATAGCAGAGATCTATGCAGGAGGTGACCCACCTGCCTATCGTCCGCTTGGCTGCAGGTCTGCCAGGTGCGGCTTCAGCATAGGTGAAAAACAGCTGGTGAACCTCTCCCCGAACTTCAGCCGTCCACTCCTTGTAATAAGCGAGCGCTCTTCTAGGGTCCAAAGTCTGGACCCTATATTCGGCCTCCGAGGTGTGATTGGGGTAGAACACCGGCAGAGTCAACACCTGGTTAAGGTGAAACTCCGACACCACCTTTGGAAGGAATTTCGGGTGGGGGCGCAGGACAACCTTGTCCCTGTGGAAGACCAGATAAGGAGACTCGATGGAAAGCACCTGTGGCTCTCCCATCCTTCTGGCTGACGTGATAGCCACCAAGAAGGCGGTCTTCCACGACAGGTGAGAGGTGTCACACCTGTGCATTGGTTCGAATGGCTTGCCCATGAGCTTAGCCAATACCAGCAGTAGATCCCACAGAGGTGGAGGTTCTCGCACCAGAGGGGATATGTGGTCAAAGCCTTTGAAAAAGCGCCCAACCACCTTCTCTTGCGCCACAGACTGCTCTCGGCCCACGCGGGGTAAGCAGAGATGGCTGCCAGGTGCACCTTAAGGGTCGTCGACCGAAGACCTTGCTGAGAAAGGGACCACAGGTAATCCAGAATGCTTGCCAAGGAACAGGAGGAAGGGTCCAGGCCCTTACCCTGACATCAAATGGAGAATCTCTTCCATTTACAGGCGTAGCATTTTCTGGTCGACTCCTTACGGGACGCCTCAACGACGTTGAGGACCTCGTCAGAAAGACCCAAGGCCTGGAACTCTAGCCGCTCAGGAACCAGGCCGTCAGGTGCAGGGACTGAAGGTCCGGATGGAATACTTTCTCCTGATTGACTGAGATCAGGTCCGGGCAGGCTGGAAGCTGCCTCGGGAGCCTGGAGCTGAGACTGAGGAGATCTGGATACCAGAACTGGCGGGGCCAGTCTGGGGCTACCAGAATCACCTGCACCTTGTCCCTCCTCGCCTTGAGACGCACCTTGTGGATCAAGGGAAAGGCGTAGAAGAGGCCCGGGGTCCACAGCCTCGAGAAGGCATCCCCCTGCAGCGAACCCTGCTGAGGGGGGCGGGCATGAAACAGTCTCAGCTTTGCATTCTCCCTGGAGGCAAACAGATCCGCCTGAGGCGTGCCCCAGTGGGAGAACAGATCTTGTACTACCTCCGGCAGGAGAGACCACTTGTGGGACGCAGGCCCTATCCGGCTTAGGGCATCGGCTAGGGTGTTGGAGGCTCCTGCCACATGAATGGCGAGGAGATCCACCTCCAGGCTGCGCACGAGTGACCAAATGCGGAGAGCTTCCCTGCACAAAGGCATGGAGCGCGTTCCGCCCTGGCGGTTTAGGTAGTACATGGTCGTGGTATTGTCCATCTGGACCTGAACCACTTGACCCTGTAGAAACGAAGCAAAAGCAGTGAGGGTTAGACGAACCACTCGAAGCTCCAGCAGGTTGATGTGGCATCAGGACTCCCGAGGGGACCAGAGGCCATGCGCTCGGTGCTCCCCCAGATGGGCACCCCAACCCATCAGAGAGGCATCGGTCAACAGAGAGACCGTCTGCTCGGGGCCGGCAAACGGGATGCCGTCCTGCAGATGTGCTGGAATGGTCCACCACTGGAGAGCGTCCCACATCCCCTGGGTCACTGTCACTAGCTGATCCAGCGGATCGAGGTGCTGTGACCATTGGCTGGCCAGCCCCCACTGAAGGGGACGCATGTACCAACGGGCCCAATGGACCACGCTGGTGCAGGCCGCCATGAGGCCCAGGAGGCGCAGGAAGTCCCGGGCAGGGCGCAATTTCCCTACCTGAAACGACTGGGCAAAGGAGGAAAGAACCTCGGCCCTGTCTGCCAGGAGCCGTGCTCTGGCTCGTAGAGAGTCGAGCTCTGCCCCGATGAAATGGATCACCTGGCTTTGGCACGAGTTCTGACTGGGCCTCGTTGATGAGGAGGCCAACTTGAGAGCAAACCTGGAGGGCCAGATCTCTGGACCGCTCCACCTCTGCTCTGGAGGGGCTGCAATCAGCCAGTCGTCCAGGTAGGGTACCGGACCTTCGGGCGTCGCAGGAATGCTGTCACCACTGCCATGCATTTGGTGAAGACCCTGGGAGCTACGGAAAGGCCGAAGGGCATGGCCCGGAACTCATAGAGGGATCCCTCTGCCCTGAAGCGGAGGAATCTCTGGTGGGACGGACGGATTGGGACATGAAAGAACGCGTCCTGAAGGTCCAGAGAACAGAACCACACACCCCGTTCCAAGGATGGGATTATCTGAGCCAGAGTGACCATCCTGAAGGTCCGAGACCTTAGAAAACCTGTTCAGGTCGAGAATGGGGCGCCAGCCCCCTGTCCGTTTTGGGACCAGGAAGTACCTGGACACAAACCACGGGTCTGGAGGAGGATCCGCCAGCTTCCTGATCACCTCTTTTTCAAGGAGCAGGGCGATATCGGCTCGGCGAGCCGACAAAGAGGTTGCGGACCCCGTAGCCCCCCAAGGGGCGATGGCTCGGAAGAGCAGGGCCTGCTCGAACTCCAGGGGCAGGCCCTTTCCTACCACCTCCAACACCCAATGGTCTGTGGTGATAACGGACCAAGCGGAAAGGAAGTGGCGGAGCCGTCCCCCCACGGGGGGAAACCAGGGGGCGACACCCCTCAACCCGTCACTGGGCAGGCTTAGAGGAGGGACCAGCCGAGGGACCTCCTGGGCCTTTACCTCCCTGCTTCCTATTGGAGGAAGCCGCGGGCTAGGGTTTGGGATGCCAAGTGCAAGCCTGCTGGCCCTGGTGCTGGTACTGTTGGGCCGGACGTGTCGTGGGCGCAGAAGGGCGAAAGGAATTGTGCTACTGCTATCGGCGGCCTTTGACCTTCTGGGCGGAGGTGACCGAGTCCACAGTGGCACTGGACTTTTCGATCCGCTGGAGGTGACCTTCCACTCCAGGGCTGAAGAGGTCGGTCCCCAGGAAGGGGACATCTGCAAGTTTGTGCTGGGTATCCGCCATGAAGGTGGATATCCTCAGCCATGCTCTGCGGCCGCAACCGATCTGGCACAGGAGTCTCCAATGTCCAGAGCAATTTGGAGCTGCTGTTTAGCCACCGCCCTACCCTGGTCCCATACCTGCCGGACCATGGTCTGCAGGTCAGCTGGGAGATGAGGAATCACCTCATCCAGGGAGCCCATGACGGCGTGGGAGAAGTGTGCCATCAGCACGGCCGAGCTGGCCTGGCGGAGGCCAAGGGAGGATGCAGTGTACACCTTGCGCCCGGCATAGTCCAACTTTTTGGACTCCTTGTCGGGGGGGTGGGCTTGTCCACGTCCCTAGCGTTCCCGGAACGCCGGAAAACGCTGTCGGTGACCAAACCCTCGGCGGAGGGGTGTTCCGAAAAACTGGGCAAAGAGCCGGTAGAGACCACATACTTCCTGGCCATTCTGGCCGAAGGCGCAGGACAGGAAGCAGGCCGCTGCCAGAGCTCCAAGGCTGGGCCAACAATGGCTTCAGCCACTGGAAAGGCCTCCATGGGTGAATCCCCTCGGTCCAGTATCTCCGTCAGGGGATACTTGGCCCGCTTGGATACAGGCTCGAGCTGCATCCCGGTGGACTCAGAGATGAGCCGAAGCAGACTCATGAAGGACGATGGGCTTTCGTCCATCGACTGGCCTCCGGAGGACTCCAGGTCAATGGGCCTGGAGAACAGGGAGGAGTCATCGTCGGACTCAGAGGAGTCTGCGAAGAGCTGCCTGGGGCCTGAGCCACCCTTCACCTGCCAAGGACGGTCGGGAGTGAGGGTGACCGACAACCTGTGGGGCAGGCCCTGACCCAACCGAGAGTCCTTGGTCGGCGCCCCTGATTTCGGTTGTGGAGGCGGAGGTTCCACCACAATCGGTGGGGCAGCTGGTTTTGGCCGAACAACCGGCCCAGGCTTGGGCACCTCGGCTACAGCGAGTTGTTTTGGCCGATCAGGTGACAGCCACTTGATGGCCGGGGAAGGCGATGGCGTCGGCTTGTTCCCGGACAGAAGTAACTGCTGCCACATCAGGTCCTCGTAGCATCAACGTAATTTGCGCCAAAGCCTCTCCTCTTCCGAGGACGAGTGGCAGCGCTTACTTTGGTGCCAAGACCACAGATTCGGCGGGATCGGCTGGACCGAGATGATGTCCGAGACCGAGATCCTCTGTGTTTCCGAGGACGGGTCTGGGGACACCCACTCTTCCCTCGGCTCGGAGGCCTTAACCGGGGACTGCGGCACCGGAGGCACAGGCAGTTCCTCGATCTCCACCGGGGGAACCAGTGAAGAAGGGTTGTCGGCTTCACCAGTTGACAGCCCGTTCGACAGGTTGAGAAAAATCTCGACCCCATTGACGGGTGTCTCAGCCGGCTGACCTGACGGGGACACCGTGAAGCCAGCGGCCTTAGCCGCAACCTCGACTGTCCAGGGAGGGGGACCTCTCCCGCTCCCACGAACGCCGATGATGGGACTTACCTTTTGAGTCCTCCTTTCTGGACCGAGAGGAATGTCCTGATGGCCCCTCTCCCTTCGTGAAAAGGGACTGGAAAAGCTCCTTGAAAGAAGCAGAGTATGAGTTACCCAGAGAGAGAACGGGATAAATGCCGTGACCGAGGAAGAGGATGACGCGGCCTGTGCTGCCTCCTCGAGGGCGATCATCTCGTTGAGTTGCTCAGCCGAGCCAGCCGCCACGGTCACCGCCCAACAGGCCTCCCTCGACTTCACCAGCGGGCAACGCTTCTCCGGGCGTCCAAGCTGTAACCGGGCAGCGCGGTGTTCCAGGACGTTGGCCAAAAACGAATAGCATAACTCGCAGACCTGCGGGTCATGTTCTAGGCCGAGGCAGTAGATGCACGTGGAGTGCAGGTCCATCCTGGACATTTTCTGCCCACAAGGGCACCGCCAAATCCGGGAGTCGATTCGGTCCATCGCGAGCCGCTGAGGGAGAAACTTGACCAAGTCTTGAAATGTTAAAATAAGTTTCAAGTAACTCAAGAATTAGGATCCAGTCTATACGCAGAGCGCAGGAGGGAACCTGAGCTTCCAAGCGGTAAGGAAGATCTGGTGTCATGGGGCAGAGCAGAGAGTTTTACCACCCGGGTGGGTGGGAGGAGCCAGCATGAAGACCTTCCGGCAAGATTTAAAGCGGCAAGGAACCTGCCAGACAGTGTGGATGAACAACATATCCATGTCCCTAGAACCGACGGGACTTTTACGACGTTAGAAGCCAATCAAAAACTAGGCCGTAGCTTGTGACGCAGTTTTCTTCAGGAGCACCACACGAGGTCCAATCTCTACGGCGGGAGATGAACTGGCGAGGGGGCCGCACCGACAGCAGCTAACAGCCAACCTGCGAGCGCCACATTGTACGTCGGCCTTGAGGGGTGGTGTCGCTGCTGTGTCGGCTCCGCCCATTTAAAAAAAAAAAAGCTCCTGCGGGGTCATGACCTCCGGCCACTATCCAACTGTAATGAATGGTGAAGACTGACACAGAAAGATCAAATTAAAAAATTGGTTATACCACAAAGTATAGAACTCAGTTGTTACAAAAAGCACATTACAGTCTTATGGGATCACACCCGTGCCAGATTGCTGTACAGATTTTATGGGCCTGGAATTCATGAAGATGTTGCTACTTCTTTCATTTCCTGTGCTGAATGTCAGAAAGTAGCCCCAGTGCCCAAAAAGGCAAGGTGCCCCTGGTGCTCCTACCCTTGATGTGCCTTTTGAAATAATTGCAATGGATGTGGTTGTTACCTTAGACAAAAGTATGAAGGGTAATCAATTCATTTTGGTAGTATGTGACTATGCTACTTGATACCCAGAGGCAGTTCCCCAAAATGGCAGCAGAGCTTGCCAACATTTTCAGCAAGATGGGCATACCTAAAGAGATTATTACTGATCAAAGTAATAATTTTGGTGCTGCATTACTAAAGGAGATGTACCGAATACTACGTATCACTGCAGTCAAACAACATGAAGTCTTGCTGTATTCTGACAATATGCAGTTAGCCCCAGCACTTGAAATGCCCCGGAGAGGAAAGAGTTAACTCTATGCAGAAGCATTGAACTTTCAGCTCGAGCTCGGTTTTCAAACCTCTGTCTCTGGTACTTACCAGTGCAACAGTCAGATTCTTTACTCCGCCTAGCAGTGAAATCGCTCCAGAGATATCTCCTCTGCTCAGTTCGGTAGAGTTTGAATTAGTGTTCGGTTTTTCAGACCATTTTTTTTATTTTTGGATTTCCAGCCTCTGTCTACGGTACAGGTAGTGTGGTAGATAGGTGGTGACTTGTCTTTTATTTAAAAATTCTGTGGAAATTGTTTTGTCTCTGTTTCTCATCGGTCAGTCAGGTTAGGAACCAACCCTTTTGCTTGTTTTCATTTTCTCTGGGCTTTAGTGTGGTGATCCGATGCTGATCGGTTTCAAAAGAACCAGACTTTTTCTGGTTCTTATACAGAACCTGTAACATGGTTTGTAACCGATCAGTTGGTTATTACCTGGCTTAAAAGCTTTTAAGGGTAACTGTTTAGGTTGGCCATGTCTGAGAAACCCAAGCAAAAAAACCGTCCCTCTGGGTTTCAACACTGTTCTGAGTGTGGAGAGGCCTTTGCCAAGGCCAATCCCCACCTCATCTGTGTTTATTGTCTGGGGTTGACCACCTCAAAACAGACTGCCAGATTTGTAAAACTTCCCTAAAGCCACTATAGAAAAAAGTTTGAGTAGGCTGAAGGAAAGGGAGGCCGAGAAGTCCATAGATCCGGATGGCCAGCCCGGTTCTGTTGCGACCGAACCTGAGAAGCTGCCTACTGACCTAGGTGATACCTCCTCGGGCAAAAGGAGGTCCGACTCCGAAGGGTCAGTTCCATCGAAAAGGAAGCGTAAGTCAGCCGGTTCGGATCCAGCACCGCATACTCCAACCGCTGACAAGATAGCCAAAGCGATTAGTATACTTCAATCGCTTCGACCGATTCCGTCCGAACCGGTACCACCGGTTAGGCGGTCAAATCAGTCGGATCCGACTCCATCGGATTAAGATCCAGATGCTTTCTATGAGGAGTGGGAAGGAGACGAAGAGTATCCCGAGGATGAAGGAAACGACTGAAGGTCTGGATGACTGAACCGGACATCTCCCCAGACAAACCCTCCCAGGCTTTCTGAGTCCCCTTCACACTTCTTGTTTTACAAGAAGGTGGCTGAAACCCGCCAGCTCCCAATGGTTGAAGCTGCTGAGGAGGAGGAGGAGGAAGAGCCTGATTTTATAGAGATGATGGACATCCCAAAGTCCAAAAGATTCTCTCTCTCTCTTTACAAGTCCTTGGGGAAAACAGACAAAAAAGATTTTACAAACACCTAACTCCTTACCTCCTGTGGATAAGAGAATGGACAGGAGGTATATGCTATCAGGCTCAGGTACTGAGGTTTTTATACAGTCATTGCAGCCATGTTGGGGTAGTACAGGCTGCAGCATGTGACAGGGCTAACATTCCTTTGGCTTCACCCCCAAAGACGCCAGAAAATTCAATGCCATGGCCAAACAACAGTATTCGGCATCTTCTTTGGGACTCAGGCAGGCTAACTATATGGCCTACACAGACAGGTACCAGAGGTCCAGGTGGGATACGGTTCTGGAACTGGCTAAACAAGCCTCCCCCAGCTAGCCAAAGAGCTGGAGGAGGTGGCTGCTGATGGAATTGAGGCATCCAAAGTGCAATTTCATGCTGCTGTGGACTCCAATGATGTGGCATCAAGAGTAATGGCTACATCTGTGTCTCTCAGAAGACATGCTTGGCTCAGATGTACTAGCCTTTCAAAGGATACCCAGGCCAAGGCTATGGATTTCCCTGTAGTGGGTAACTGTTTGGGGAGCAGACAGAGGCTTACATGAAGAAAATGGACGAGTACAGAACCACCTACAGGAGTGCACAGGCCAAAGAGAGGCAAGCCACTACTCAGAACCAGCAGTCTAGGGGCAGGGGCAGGCCTTTCCACAGGCCCAACTACCAAGCTCAGGCTTCCTCTTCCTTCCCACAGAGGGGCTTCTTTCGAGGGACAGGCAGGAGGGGGATCAGCAGGGCTGCATCCTCTTCCCAGTCCAAGGCTCCTGCCAAGCAGACATGATGTGTCAGCCCGGGTCGACTCCCCCATTCCAATAGGAGGCAAGCTGGCTTACTATTTCCAGGCCTGAAGTCTGTTACCTCAGACAAGTGGGTCCTGGAGGTAGCAAGCTAGGGACTGGCCCTCAGCTTCAGAAAGTTTCCAAAACTGAGGTCCAGGTCTTTCCCACCTGCATCCATCTCAGAGACCCTTGCCCTAGAGGCAGAGGTTTCGACTCTTCTGGCTCTCAGAGCCATAGAGAAAGTTCCTACTCAGCACAGGGGCAAAGGCCTGTACTCCAGGTACTTCCTTACCCCAAAAAAAGACAGGAGAGTGGCGACCCATCCTAGACCTAAGGTATTTGAACAGACATCTCAAAACCAAAATTCAAAATGGTGACTCTGGGAATAATTCTTCCCTCTTTAAGGCCAGGGGATTGGCTAGCATCCCTGGACCACAAGGATGCTTATTTCCACATTCCTATCAGGTGCTCTCACAGAAAGTACCTCAGGTTCGAGTTGCCTTCAGGCCACTATCTGTTCAGAGCCATGCCATTCGGCCTAACATCAGCTCCAAGGGTGTTCACAAAGTGCCCTGCAGTAGTAGTTGCCTTCCCCAGAAGGCAAGGTATTTCCATTTTTCCATAATTGGATGACTAGCTAACTGTAGGTCAGTCATCCGACCAGGTCAAGTCAGTTCTACAAATCACTCAGACTTGCTCAGTTCTCTGGGGTTTCTTCTCAATCTCCCAAAGTCTGTTCTCGAACCAGTACAACTTCTTACTTTCACAGGGATAGAATTTGATACTATCCAAGCAGAGGCATTCCTTCCTCTGACAAGGGTAAAAGCCCTAACAGACCTTGCTTCCTCTTTTCGGCCTCTGGTCTCTCATCCAGCAAGGCAGTTTCTTCAACTCCTGGGCCACATGGCAGCTTCCACTGCAGTGGTGCAAGGAGCCAGATTTCAGATGAGGGACATTCAGTTCCACCTAAGGTCCTTTTGGTCTCAGAAAAGAGACCATCTCACCAAATTGATTCCAGTGACTCAGACTCTGGTCCAAGCTCTCCAGTGGTGCCTGGACCAAGACAACCTCAGACAAGGAGTTCCATTTCTCTCTCTCAAGTCCTATCAGTAGTCCTAACTACAGATGCTTCTCTCCTAGGTTGGGGAGCCCATTTAGGAGTCCTTATGGCTCAAGGGGTCTGGTCTTCACAAGAGTGTCTCCTTCATATCAATCTCCTGGAACTCAGGGCAGTTTTTCTAGCCCTTCAGGTCTTCTCTGAATCCGTCAGGGGCAAGGTGGTCCAAGTCAGGACAGACTCCACCACCACCACAATGTGGTACATCAACAAGCAGTGGGGCACTCAGTCCACGGTCTTGTGCACAGAAGCCATGAAACTGTGGTCTCTAGCCTGTTCTCTTCAGACTTCCCTGATAGCAGTTCACCTTCCAGGAAAGGACAATGTACTAGCAGGTGCTCTCAGCAGAATCTCCCAGGGGCATCACAAATGGTCCCTGGACCCTCCCATACTACAGCTCATCTTCTCCAGATGGGGCACTCCAGAGATAGATCTCTTTGCAGCCCCAGACAATCACCAACCTCCTCCGTTTTGTTGCAGACCTCCAGTTCTGGGGACTGTTCCTCTGGATGCTCTCATTCTGGATTGGAAGGGCAGGTTTCTCTATGCCTTCCCTCCCTTCCCTCTGCTGTTCAGAGTCCTGATCAAAATCAGATCTCAACCCTGCAGTGATACTGGTGGCTCCAGATTGGGCCAGACAGCCTTGGTATCCTCTGCTGCTGTCTCTGGCAGTGTCACGTCCCCTGTCTCTTCTCAAGAGATACAATCTCCTAATCTCCTCTCAGAAGAGGATCTGGTACCCCAATCTCCAGTCTCTCAACCTCAAGGCCTGGCTCTTGAAGAGTTAGAATATGCAGGCCTGCATCTTTCTCAGGGAGTCCTAGATATTTTGAAGGTTTCCAGGAAACCATCCACTAGAAAAACTTACAATTCCAAATGGAAAAGATTCAGCTATTCGTGTTTTCAGAAGAGCATTGTGCCTGATTCTGCAGGCACTGCTACAGCCTTAGATTATCTGGTTCATCTTAATGGTCTAGGCCTTAGGCCTGCAACTCTGAAGGTTCACCTAGCAGCTGTCTCTGCACTCCATTTGGCAGGGAAGGGCTCTTCCCTGGCATCTCATCCTGTTTTCAGTAAGTTTTTCAAAGGTCTGTTTCATATTAACCCTCCCTTTCGAGAGCCTACTCCGGTTTGGGATCTTAATGTCTGCATTGCCCAGCTTATGCAGCCACCCTTTGAACCTCTGGCTTCAGCCGAGCAGAAGTGCTTGACCTGGAAAACTGTGTTCCTGGTAGCTATTACTTCTTCCAGATGGATTAGTGAATTACAGGCCCTGTCAGTCGAGCCTGACTTCATATTCTTCCATAAGGGATGAGGTGGTCCTAAGAACCAATAGGAGGTTCTTGCCCAAAGTGGTATCTGATTTTCATCTGAACCCGTCTGTGTCTCTTCCTGCGTTTTTCACGGACCATTCTTCTTCAGGGGAAAGAAGATTACACAGTTTGGATGTTAAAAGGGCTCTTAGCTACTACACAGAGCATACTAAGGCACACAGAAATGACCGTCTTCAATTGTTCTCATTTTTGGTGAAGTGGGGAAAGGTAAGCCTGCTACTAAAATAACTATTGCCAGGTGGATTGTCTCTTGTATGCAATTCTGCTATGACAAATTGGGCAAAACACCCCCTCCAGGCCTGAGGGCTCACTCGACTAGGGGTAAAGCTGCTACTCTGGCTGCGGCCAGAGATATACCTTTGCTAGAAATCTGTAAAGCAGTCATCTAGAAAACAGTCCATACATTCACCAAGTATTACTCTCTGGACATCCAGGCTAGGAGTGATGCTAGGTTTGGCACAGCAGTACTGCAGAGCCTGTTCCCAAAGTAGGTTCTGCATTCCCTCCTCCGGGGACTGCTTGGTAGTCTGCATATTGTCAGAATACAGCAAGACTTCATGTTGTTTGAAGAGAAAAGTTACTCACCATAGTAATGTTGTTTCTTCTAATGGAGTCTTGGTGTATTCTGACCACCCTCCCTGCCTCCCCTCTCAGAACTTGGTTTTTGGGAAGTGCGCTGACAGATAAAGGGTTTCACCTCAGCGGTATACCTTGTACCCTCCCTCTTAAGAGTGGGGTAGTTGTTTTATTGTTACTATTGTTATGTTTAATATTAAATTGTCACTACCTTTTTTCCTTGGGTTCTCGACTTGAGTCTTTTTGGGACCCAAAGTGTTGCCTTTTAGCTATATTATAAACAATTTCCATAGTTTAGAACTTAGTGTGCTCATAAGAATCTGACAGCTACACTGGTAAGTACCAGAGACAGAGGTTTGAAAACCGAGCTCGAGCTCAATGTTCTATGCTTCTGCATAGAGTTAACTCTTTCTTCTCCGGGGCAGTTCAAGCGCTAGGGCTAACTGCATATTGTCAGAATACAGCAAGACTCCATTAAAAGAAACAACATTACTATGGTGAGTAATTTTTTCATAAGAACCTCCCCCTTATCACCCTCAGACAGACGGTCTTGTTGAGTGTTTTAATCAAACCCTAAAATGCATGTTAAAAAGGTTTCTAAAAGGGGACGGGAAAGACTGGGACCAATACTTACCTCACCTGCTTTTTGCTTACAGAGAAGTGCCACAGGCCTCAACAGGTTTTTCACCATTTGAAATACTGTATGGTAAACAACCGAGAGGGCCACTAGACGTAATATAAGAAACATGGGGAGATCACCCCACTCAGAAAAAAATATTTATTACATTCTATATGTGGGCCCTGAGAAAGAAACTGGCAAAATATGTTGAAACTGTCCATAGTAATCAGGAGGAAGCCCAAAACCAGCAGAAGCTGTGTTACGACCATGTGGTAAAAGAAAACTTTTTTGAGCCAGGTGAAAAGGTCTTGCTATTGTTACCCACTACATAAAATAAACTGTTAATGAAGTGGTAAGGGACTTATAAAGTGCTTAGACTTACTGGCACAGTTAACTATGAGATTGAGACCCCTGATAGGAAAAATCCTACCAAGATATACCATGCTAACCTTCTTAAAAAAAAAAAAAATAAAAAACACCACCAAAGGCCGCTTTGTTCATGTTACCAGAAATGTCTACAGAAGGTACTGATATAGCTGATGACAGGCTGGGACAAACTAACTGCTGATGCTGTAAAGGTGAATGTTTCCTTAACCTCCGAACAAACCACAGCAATTTATAACCTGGTAAAGACATTTAACAGTAACATTACCACTGGGCCAGGCCCTATTAGACAAAAAACATACGGATTATCAGAGCAATTAAGAGAAGAAGTGGTTAAACAAGTACTGAAAATGAAACAGTTGGGTATTATTGAACAATCGAGAAGTGCTTGATCACCAGTGGTGACTGTAAATAAAGAAGAGGTGCAAGAATCTGCCTTGATTTTAGGAAACTTAAGAGTCCGAATTTGACAGTGATCCTATGTTCAGGATAGATGATTTGGTGGACAGACTGGGAAGTGCCAAGTACAGCAGTACCCTCGATCTCACCAAGGGATACTGGCAAATTCCCCAAGCTAAAGAATCTAGAGACAAAACTGCTTTTGCCACTCCAATTGGATTCTGTCAGTTCACCACTATGCTGTTTGGTTTACATGGTGCACCCACTACATTACAGCAGTACATGGATGTAATGTTAGCTATATACACTGGTTACTGTGCTGCTTAGCAGGATGATGTCACGGTGTACAGTCCAGACTGAAAAAGCCACCTGGAACACCTACAAGTAATTATCCAATCTAGCAAGAAGGCAGGTCTGACCATTAATCCTACCAAATGTGCATTGGGCATGCAGGAAAACAGATCTTTGGGATATGTTTTTGGGAAACGGAGAAGTAAAGCCAAAGACTTCTAAGATGGCAGCTGTAGCTAACAGTCCTGTCCCTAAAACAAAGAAACGTGTCAGGTCATTTTCAGGGCTGGCTGGTTACTATCGGAGGTTCATTGCCAACTTTGCCCAGTTAGCTACTCCCCTCACTGAACTCAAGAAAAAAAAAACGGTACCTGAATAATGTGAAATGGACCCCCGAGTGTGATGAAGCTTTTAGGGTCAATAAGGGTGCATTATGTCCAGCCCCTGTTTTAAGAAGCCCAAACCCTGAGAAACAATTTTTGTTACAGACAGATACATCAGAGGTAGGCCTAGGTGCAGTCTTGAGTCAGAATAACAATGGGAAGGAACATCCCATTCTATATATCAGTAGGAAATTGCACGACAGAGAAAAAAGGTACTCCACCACTGAAAAGGAGTGCCTTGCAGCAAAGCAGTCCATGGAGACCCTTAAGTTTTATTTGCCAGGAGCTGACTTTATGCTTATAACAGATCACAATCCTCTCTGTTGGCAAATGAAGGATAAAAATTCCAGAACCACACTGTGGTACCTGGCACTACAGCCATTTAAATTTAAAGTGATGCACAATCTGGAAAAGAGAATGTCAATGCTGATCTGTCACGATATGGATCAGGAATTGAGAATTCTGAAGGTTAAAAAAATATGTGGGAGTAAACTTAACTGTTTGCTGTACTGGTTGTTATGGAAAAAGGAATGCTGCATATGCGCCAAACTGTAAAGGTTATAAGGTAATGTTAGAAGTGAATTAAAAGAAAGTTTTGGAAACCTGTGTTTTGTTTTCTAAAACAGGTTCCCTCTTAAAGAGCGGGGGCCGCACTCTGATCCAGAAAATGATCCTCCCCATATCGGACTACGGTGATGTGGTAGTCTATAGTGCCACTCCCAAATCTTCCCTAACCAGGCTGGAGACTCTCTTCCATTCATTCTGCTGTTTTGCTCTTGACTGTCCTCCACGCACCCATCACTGCAACCTCTACCAGTCTCTCTCCCTTCCCTCCCTTGCAGACAGGCATTTTATCCACTGCACCTCCTTTCTTGCTAAATTCTGGTTTCACTCTCTCCTTTCGTACCTCTCCTCCTCCATTCCCTCAAACCACCTTCCTCACACAGCCTTAGAAACAAAGACTCACAAACCTTAACCCTTCCGCACAGGACCTTCTCTGCAGGCCAAGCAGCTTTTTCCTACCACTTCCCAAACATCTGGAACTCCCAATCGCAGCCTGTCCGCCACACTACCTCCCTCAAGATCCTCACCTCCCTCTTAAGGGACCTTTTCCTTCCTGCCTAACTGAGCTTAAACTCCCATCCTCAACCTTTTTTAAGTACTTCTTTTTATTGGTTTCTCAGCCCTGGTTAGTACTTGCTCAATGTTCAATGTTAATACCTTTGCACTTTATGACTAGTATTTTACCTCATAATGTCTGTGCTTTTAATTTGACAGTAAGTCTTTGCCATCCACATTTTACTGTAAGTGTAATTGTTTAATACTGTATGTATTGTTTGTACTATTTACTGTATTTTTGCCTTTGTACCTTTACAGTTTATTCCCCATCCCCTCTCCCCAGGACGCAGCTGGAAATGAACATTCACTGCTCTGTATGCCTTTCCTAGTAAAACATTTAAATTAATAAATAAATAATGCTCAAGCAAAACAGAAAATAACCGATTTTTGTGTGAACCTTTTCCAGGTTCTGGAAGTGGAAGATAGGGATGGGATATATTTTTTTTGCTCCTCCTGGGCCATCTGTAGCTCCACACCTTTGGTCTCTCTCATGCAGGGGTCAAAATAACCACCTGTCTGCCTGTCCCAGACACCCAGTTTTCCTCAGAGACAGCTGGTTTTATTCCTCTGCCTATCCCTGGGACAGGTACCAGGTGAAAAAGCGCTGGCTGGCACTAGGAGCCAGGTACAAATTCTATGGGACAGTCAAAATGAATATTGTACTTCTGCCTTGGACAGCAATCAATAAAAAAATATTTCTTTCCCTGCTCTCACGCTCACCCTCTGCTCGCTGGACTCAGCCCTCGCTGCTGTACTTACCTCCAGGCTCCCCTGAGATCCCCGACACCCAAGCTGGTCCTGCTAATCCTTACTAGTGCCACTTGCGAATGCTACCGCTAAGCCCTCTGTGGTTTTCAGTTATAACCGGCACTTAGCTTGCACCCCTTGTGATCATCCATCTCTGCAGGTAACTTCTAGCACTTATCTCTTCCTTCCCTTCTACCTCATTTAGCACTACCCTGACACTACACCTCCCCCTCCTCCCTTTCACCACGACACCCGCTACTTCATTCTGGCAAGATCTGCCAAGCTTGTTCCCTATACTCTCTACCTCTTCTGGCCTACTTGTTACCCAGTTCTACCTGACAACGTATATATTGTACCCGACTTGACGAATGTTATGTAACCCACTTGTAATTCCCAGTATTTTTACTCCTGTAATTGACTTGGTATAATTTACCTGTAGTAATGACTTGTCTGTATGCACTGTATTTGTCTTCTGACGCGGAACCTATGTAAAGAGCTGCTGCTCAAAGGTATGAATCCTAGATTTCAATAAATAAAATAAATAAATAATCCATGCGGGGAGTGGGCAGTGGCAAAAGGGAGGGAAATGCCTCAAAGACTGAGATTGTCATTCAGGGTGTACAGGCAAAGTGTGCAGGGCAGTCAGGCGGCGTGGAGGGACTTGCCAGGGTCTGTCATCCGGCACTGCAGGACAGCTATTTTTCTGTGTTCCCTTTCCTCCCCCACATCAGGGTTGGCTGCCCCGTTTGTGGCATCTTGGGAAGGACACACTGCAGCGTGTGGTCATCAATACCAAGTGCACCTCCACCGGCCCACTACCTGGCGCTGTTCCATGCAGTGCAAGCCATACCCTCCCTCCCGAAGAGGAGAGCATCTGCATGAATGCTTTCCACCCTCCTTGCTGGTCTCCGCTACAGCTGCCCCGATGCAGATTGCCAGCATGCTGAGCGGGCGCCCCACTGCTCAGCGCCACGAAGTCAAGTGGGATGGGACTGTTAAGCATAGAGAGAGATCCCTTGGAAGAAACAACATTACTACGGTGAGTCATTTTTTTTTTTTTTTCAAACCCCAGGAATCCTCGACTTATGCTTAACTGCAGTCTCCAAAATAGTACCTTGGGAGGCTGGGTACATAACTTACTTGGGGAAAAGGTTCTGCAAGGCAGCAGTGCCAAAGCTGGTATCCCTTCTGGATTGTATGTCCAGAGAGCAGTGCTTTGTGAAACTGTGTACTGTCATCCAGGTAGCTGCTTTACATATTTCCTGTAGGGACACCCCCCTTGAAGCTGCCACAGAGGCAGACATGCCCCTTGTAGTGTGAGCCCTAAGGCCTTCAGGTGGCCACTTGCCCGCTTTGACACAACAGAACTGAATGCAGGAAACTATCCAATGAGAAATGGTTCTCTTGGATGCCGGTCTACCTTGCCGTATTTCAATGGTAGGTGATACACAGCTGTGTACTGGTGAACCTGACATCCTTTGTGTGGTCCAAGTAGTACCTCAAGGCTCCCCCAACATCCAGACATAGAAACATAGACTTTGACGGCAGATAAGGACCGCTAGGCCCATCTAGTCTGCCCATTTCCCTACCAACAGGATAGGCCGCAGATCCTAGTTAACCAACAGCTTATTTCTTCCTACCCCCCACAAGAATTGCCTTATGTCTGTCCCATGCATTCTTGAATTCTCCCACAGTTTTAGACCCCACAACCTCCTCAGGAAGGCTGTTCCATGCATCCACCACTCTCTGTGAAATAATACTTCCTCACATTGCCCCTGAACCGCCCTCCTTCTATCTTTAAATTGTGTCCCCTTGTTCTTGCAAGTCTCTTTTTCTGAAAGATGCTACCCTCTTGGACTTTGTTGATTCCACTGAGGTACTTAAAAGTTTCTATCATGTCCCCCCTCTCCCTTCTTTCCTCAAGGGTATACATATTAAAAACTGTAAGAGACTGTAGAGCTTTTGCTCCCCTGGGCTGGGCTTTACTGCAAAGAACACTGGAAGTGTGACTGACTCAGAAAACCTTCAGACAACTTTGGGGAGGAATTTTTTGTTAGTTCTCAAGACTACCTTGTTCCCATGGAACATGATATAGTTAGGATCTGTACAGAGGGCTTGAAGCTCGCTTAGTCTTCTGGTAGATGTGAATGGCACCAGGAAAATGAGGGTTACTCAGCTGTAACATAGTTCTAGGAGTGGTATATGGCGTATATCCACACACAGACAGTCTTCCTTACCCCTTTAAATCTGCCGGACGTCTTCAAGTTAAGCTCCTCCCATCCACCCGGGTGGTATATTCACCGGCTCGCCCTGTGATGTCAGATCTTGCATGCTGGAGGCAGGGATGCTTATGCCACTTCTCAGTGGAGGTCGGGCGGGTTGTGTGGATGTGCACAATATATACCACTTCTAGAACTACGGTTACAGGTGAGTAACCTTCATTTCTAGGGGTGTGGATATGGTGCACTATCCAAACTCTGGCAGACTCCTAGCAGTTCTCCAGGAGTAGGGGGCAAGGCACACACCCCTACTTAGCAAACAAGGACTAGAAAACCAATGTTCCAAAACCAGCATCCGAGCATGACTCAAGGTAGATGTGGTAGTGGGAAATGAAGATGTGTGCTGACTTCCGGGTAGTAGCCCTGCAGATTTCCTGGATAGGGACATCCCTGGAAGCAGCAACCGAGGTGGTAGTCTGTCTGGTGGAATGAGCCCTAAGCCTTATGGGAGGCTCCCTACCAGCCAACCTATAGCAGAGGTCGATGCAGGAGTGTATTCACCTGGTAATTATCTGTTTTGCTGCCGGTCTGCCAGGTGTGGCTTCAGCATATGTTACAAATAGCTGGCGGCCCTCTCCCAAACTCCAGCCATATGCTCCTTATAATAAGCGAGCAGGGGCCTGAGGTCCAACGAGTGAAGCCTATGTTCGGTCTGCGAAGTTGGACTGGTGATGTACATCGGGAGGTTCATCACCTGATTAAGGCAGAACTCCGACACAACTTTTGGGAGGAACTTTAGGTGGGGGCAGAGGACGAGACTGTCCTTGTGGAAAACTAAGTAGGAAATGCCACTTAGAGCACCTGGAGCTCACTGATCCTTCTGGCGGAGGTGACAGCCACTAAGAAGGCAGTCTTCCACAACAGGTGTGACATCTCACACCTGTGCATTGGCTCAAACGGATTGCCCATGAGCACTGCCAGCACCATCAACAAGTCACAAGGCGGTAGTGGTTCATACACTGGTAAGAAAAGGTGGTCAAGGCCTCTGAAGAAATGCTCCACCACCTTGTCCTGCGTTACCATAGGCATAACAGCCCGCACCCAATATGCAGAGATGGCTGCCAGGTGCACCTTGAGGGTTGTCGACCATAGTCCCAACTGGGATAGGTACCACAAATAGTAAAGGATGTTAGCCAGGGAGTCAAGCTCGATGCCCCGGCATGAAATGGAAAACCACTTCCATTTAAAAGCGTAGCACTGACGGGTCAGCTCTTTTCAGGAAGCCTCCACAAGGTGGAGCGCATCTTCCGAAAGACCCAAAAGCCTGGAACTGTAGCCACTCGGGAACCAGGCTGTGAGGTGAAGGGATTGAAGATCAGGGTGTCTGATCTTCCCCTTGTGACAAGACTGCAGATTTGGGCACAGAGGCAAGCGCCTCAGAGTCCTGCTGCTGAGGTTGAGGAGAGCTAGGTACCAATACTGGTGGGGCCAGTCCAGAGCTACCAGGATCATCCATGCCTTATCCCTCTGCACTTTTACCAACACTTCGTGGATCAAGGGAAAGGGAGAGAAGGCATAAAAGAGGCCTGGGGTCCAAGGCCTCACAAAGACATCCCCCATAAGTGTCTCACACTGTGGGGGTGGGCACAGAACAGCCTTAGCTTTGTGTTCTCACAAGAGGCAAAGAGGTTGACCAGAGGCATGCACCACAGGGAGAACAGGTAGTTTACCACCTCCTAATGCAGAGCCCACTTGTGAGACACATCGACCACCCAGCAAAGGGCATCCACTAGCTGGTTGAAGGCTCCTGCTCCATGGATAGCAAAGAGATCTGCATCCAGGCTGTGCACAAGGATCCAAGTGCAGAGAGCTTCCCGACACATATGATGGGAGTGCACAACGCCATGCCTGTTCAGGTAATACATGGTCGTGGTATTGTCTGTCTGGAAACAGGAGTGAATTCCATGAGAGCTAGGAGCACTGCACAGAGCTCAAGCAGTTTGATGTGGTGATGGGACTCTCTGGGTGGGCCAGAACCTGTGGGTTCTGTGGTTCGCCAGATGTGCTCCCCATACCACCAGAAACGCATTGGCTGTAAAGGTGGCCATCGGCTCTTGGCAGACTAGTGGAAGTCTTTCCTTCAGATGTTCTGGGATGAGCCACCACTGGACAGCATTGTATATCGGCTGGGTCACTGTGACCGGCTGGTCCAAATGACCTAGGCACTGAGACCACTGGCGGCCCAGCTTCCACTATAGGTGGCGCATCTGCCAGCGGGCCCATCTGACCATGCTGGTGCAGGATGCCATGTATCCCAGCAGCCTCAGGAAGCTTCTGGCAGGGCACAAGCCCCACAACCTGAAATGATTGGGCAAAGGAGGAAGATCCAGTACCCTGTCTACAGGGAGTCGGGCCTTGGCTCGAAGAGATTCTAGCTCTGCCCTGTTGAAGTGAATCACCTGCAAGGAGTTTAGTTCTGACCTGGCTGGGCTCACCAGAAGGCCCAAGTCCCTGCATGTCTGGAAGACCAGATCCCTGGATTGCTCCACAGCATCTTTGGACAGCCAGGATATCAGCCAGTCGTCCAGTTAGGGGGGAGACTCTGACCCCTCTGCACCTCAGGAACGCAGCCACCACTGCTATGTATTGGTGAAGACCCTGGCAGCCAATGAGAGGCCGAAAGGCATTACTTGGAACTGATACAGAACCCCTTCTGCATGGAAATGGAGGCACCACCAGTGGGACGGACAATCTGGAATGTGGAAGAAAGTGCTCTGGAGGTCCAGGGAGCAGAACCACATGCCCTGCGCCAGAAATGGTATGAGGTTCAGAGTGACTATCCTGAAAGTACAGTTATGTAAGAACTTAACATAACAGTAGATTTTCGAGAGGAGCTCTTGCAACAGGTTACACCATTAGGACTGAAGCTGTCAGGTGCCAGGACACCACGGAAAACTTCTAGCTAGCAGTATATAGTGGGGGACCGCCCCCTGTCGACGGCCCACCCCCGACGTTGCCTATGGTATAAAAGGGACAGTCCCCCAGCACCACCTCATTTCCCCCACTGGAGGCCCCGGCAAACACAGAAAATAGAGAACCAAGGGGTTCCTCTGAAACTGAGGAAAGACAACAAAGATGGAATAACAGTCACTAGGAGGATGGTGGGAGGGAAATCAGTACCTGCTGCAAGAGCTCCTCTCGAAGATCTACTGTTATGGTACGTTCTTACGTAACTGTACTATCTTACTTCAAGTGGGCTCTTGCAGCAGGTTACACCATTAGGACTGAGTCCCAAGCAGTAAAAGGACTGACCACGGTCAGCTGGGAGGAGGCAGAGGTCAGCGTAAGGCGACCAAGGGAGCAGGCCCTGCAGGACAGCCAGTCCAAAACCTGCACTGCGCCTAGCAGCAAGGTCCAGGCTGTAATGCCTGATAAGAGTGTGGACAGAACAACAAGTGGCTGCTGTGTAGATGTCAGCTATGGACAAGCTGCTGAAGGATGCAAAAGAAGTGGCTACACCCCTGGCAGAATGGCCTTCATCCGTGTCTGGCCATTCGTTGTCTGGTAAAGGTACGCCGTATCTGCAGTAGCAATAAACATTGCAATCTATCACACTGTCTGACTGCTTGAGTGCAGATCAAATAATAAAGCACCCAGTGAACCTCCAGAGTATGTAGTAAGGCCTCTCCTGAGTTGGAGTACACTGGATAATACACAAGAGGTGGAGGTCTTGATCCAAAGAAAAGTCAGAGACCACTTTTTGCAGGAGACCCATTTGTCTGCTCTTGAGCATGAGAAATTCACCAAGTGGGGGTTTTCAACGGTGATAGCCTCCTCCCACAGCTCGGGCACAAGACGAGGAGCCGCTATCCTGATCAGAAGGGGAGTGCCATTTGACCTTCAGCGGAATGGTTATAGACCCGGAAGGGAGATATGCAATTGTCACGGGCACATTACATGCCCGCCCAGTCACCTTGGCCTCTGTATTTCCCCCCAGGGCTTCAAAGGGATTGGCTCAGAAATTCTTTTCACAACTCCTGGAAGTTCTTCGGGGCAGCTCCTCATCGGTGGAGACCTGAATATAACCCTGATCACGGCTAAGGATGCCTCTGTTTACCTCCCCCATAGGACCAATCCCCTCCAGAAATATGTGAAGGGTACGATTGCCTCGTTGGGACCAGTTGATATTTGGCACCACTGCTTTCCCTCTCAGAGGGAATATACTCACCTGGCTTCTGGATCGGGGTGATCATCACGTATCCCCTATATATACATACACACACACACACACACATATCCTAAGAACACACACACACACACACACACACACACATATATATATATATATATATATATATATATATATATACACATACATACACATACATATATATATACACACATACATACATACACACATACATACATACATACATATATATATATATATATATACACATATATATATATATACACACACACACACACACACATATACGTACACACACACACACACACACACACACATACACACAAATATATATATATAATTTTATACAATAAGGGTGAGACATATTCTAGTGAAATAAACAATGTTATTTTCACTGGAGTGAAGTAAATCCTGATGACATCAGCAGAGTTAAAATAAATACCATTTATTACACCCCCGAAACCCGCGCTAACCCCACGCAAATTGTACATCTTGCAACAGCGCCCCATTGTATAAAGAGAATACATGATGGGCACATCGTGGAATATGAAAAATATTTTCACTCCTGCCTCGTGAGCACTGGATATCCCACTCGTGCCTCGCACTCGTGAAATATCCAGGCTCACTCTGCAGGAGTGAAAATGTTTTCCATATTCCACTCGTGCCCATCATGAATCCCATATTTATCTCCATCCCAAGGGCAATCAGATGCCTTGCTGCTGTCATTAGATATTTAACTATAAGGAGATAGTCCCACAAGAAAAAATTACTCACCTTAGTAATGATGTTTCTTCTAATGGAGTCTTGCTGTATTCTGACTATTGCAGTTTGTTCTCCGGGGGCAGTTGAAAGGCAGGACCTAAGAGTTAACTTTCCATGGCCAGCATGGAACGTTCAGCAAGCTCGGTTGAAGCCCCGTCTGCTGCTGTTTAAACTCCAACCATCAGATCTTTACGAGTAATAATCACTAGAAGTTCTGTGTGGAAACTGTAAAACTCACACTAGCCAACTTGCAACTAAATTTATTAAAAAGGGTTTTTTGGTTTCAAAGCAAAGACTCAAGTCAGAAAACCCAAAAAAGAAAACACAACACACACCCAAAGTAAAGGAGGGTGAAAAAGGGACACCCCTAGGGTGCCAACACTGCTCCTGCCCACCCACATCCCAAAAACCAGGTTCTGAGAGGGGAGGCAGGGGGGGGGGTCAGAATACAGCAAGACTCCATTAGAAGAAACAACATTACTAAGGTGAGTAATTTTTTTCTTCAAACAACATGAAGTCTTGCTGTATTCCCGACTATTGAGACTACTGCCAGTACCTCCATGGAGGAGGGACAGAACCTACTTTGGGAATAGGCTCTGAAGTACTCTGCAAAGAAACCGAGCATCACTCCTAGCCTGGATATCCAGGGAGTAATGCTTGGTGAATGTATGGACTGTTTTCCAGGTGGCTGCTTGACAAATTTCTAAGATAGGAATATCCCTGGCAGCAGCCAGGGAAGCAGCTGTACCTCTAGTAGAGTGAGCCCTCAGGCCTGAGGGTGGGGTTCTACCCAGTTTCTCATAGCAGAATTGTATACAAGAGACAATCCACCTGGCAACAGATCTCTTACTAGCAGATTTGCCCTTACCGACCTCTCCATATGTGAGGAACAACTGGAGGGACTCAAACCTGTGACCCTCGGTGCGCTCTATGTAGTAGCTGAGGGCCCTTTTAATATCTGTTGTGCAGCCTCTCTCCAGAGGAGGAATGGTCAGTGAAGGAAACAGGGAGAGACACAGACTGATTAAGGTGGAAATCTGAAACCACCTTAGGCAAAAACTTCCCATTAGTTCTTAGGACCACTTTATCTCTATGGAAAGAGATGAAATCAGGCTCCACTGACAGGGCTTGCAATTCACCGATACGCCTGGCAGAAGTAATGGCTACCAAAAACACAGTTTTCCAAGTCAAGTACTTAAGCTCCACTGAGGACAAAGGGTGGTTGCATAAGCTGAGCAATGCAAACATTAAGGTCCCAAGCAGAAGCAGGGTCCCTAAAGGGGGGGATTGGTGTGCAGCAATCCCTTGAATAACTTACAAAATACAGGATGGGCTGACAGAGGAGAGGGTTTGCCTACTGACAAGAAGGCAGAAACAGCTGCCAAATGCACTTTAAGTGTAGCTGGCCTAAGTCCTAAGCCATTAAGATGGACCATATAGTCCAGAACTGTAGGCAACCCAGCAGAATCTGGAAAAATATGCTTATTAGAGCACCAAATAGTGAACCTTTTCCATTTGGAGTTATAAGTCTTTCTGGCGGAAGGTTTTCGAGAAGCCTTAAGGATATCCAGAACCCCTTGAGAAAGGTGCAGATCAGCAAACTCTAACTCTTCAAGAGCCATGCCTTGAGATTGAGAGATCTGAGGTTCAGATACCAAATCCTCCCCGAGAGGATGTCAACAGGTTGTAATTCCTGGGAAGAGATAGGGAAGGTGGACTGCTAAGGATAGCAACAGTGGGTACCAGGGTTGTCTGGCCCAGTCTGGAGCAATCAGAATCACTTTGCATGGTTGTGACCTGATCTTGACTAACACTTTGAACAGGAGAGGGAAGGGGGGAAAAGCATACAGAAATTTCCCTTCCCAATTCAGAATCAGAGCATCCAGGGAGACTGAGTCCAAGACTGGGGGTCTGCAACAAAAAGAGGAAGTTGGTGATTGTCTGGGGCTGCAAAAAAGATCCATCTGTGGAGTGCCCCATCTCGAGAAAATCACCTTCAAAACTAGGGGATCTAGGGTCCATTCGTGATGGCCCTGGGATACCCTGCTGAGAGCATCTGCTAGGACATTGTCCTTCCCTGGGAAGTGAACTGCTATCAGAGAGGTTTGCAGGGAACAGGCCAGGGACCACAACTTCATTGCCTCTGTGCACAAGGCCGCAGACAGAGTGCCTCCTTGCTTGTTGATGTACCACATGGTGTGGTGTTATCTGTTCTGATCTGGACCACCTTGTTCTGTACAGATTTGGAAAAGGCTCGCAGTGCCAGAAACACTGCTCTGAGTTCCAAGAGATTGATGTGAAGCAGAGATTCTTGAGGTGACCACAGTCCCTGGGTGGTAAGATCCCCCAGGTGGGCTCCCCAGCCCAGCAGGGAGGCATCTGTGGTGAGGATCACTGAATGAGACTGAGTGACAAACGGAACTCCTTGTCTCAAATTGTCTTGATCCTGCCACCACTGCAAAGCCTGGATCAGGGTTCGGGTCACTGGGACTAGTTTGGTAAGGGAATCCTTTCTTTGGGACCAGAAGGCTCTTAAGTGGAACCAAATGTCCCTCATCTGGAATCTTGTTCCCTGGACCACTGCTGTGAAAGCTGCCATGTGGCCCAGAAGCTGAAGGAAATGCCTTGCTGGTCGAGACACCTGTAGGGTGAATGAAGAGGCCAGTCCCATAAGGGTCCTTGCCCTGTCCAGGGGAAGGAAGGCTCTTGCCCTTACTGTATCCAGTTCCGCCCCTATGAAGGTGAGGAGCTGTACTGGCTCGAGAACTGACTTTGGAAGGTTGAGGAGGAATCCTAAGGAAGTGAGCACCTGCTGAGCTACTTGCAGATGTGACTTCACTTGGTCTGGAGACTGACCCACTATGAGCCAGTCGTCCAGATATGGAAAGATGGAAATCTTTTTTCTCCTTAGGAAAGCAACCACTACTGCCAGGCACTTTGTGAACACCCTTGGGGCTGATGTTAGGTCAAAGGGCATTGCTCTGAATTGATAGTGACCTGAGGGCAACTCGAACCTTAGGTACTTTCTGGGGGAGCACCTGATGCGAATGTGAAAGTAGGCATCTTTGAGGTCCAGGGAGGCTAGCAAGTCCCCTGGCCTTAGAGAGGGCAGAATTATTCCCAGAGTCACCATTTTGAACTTTGGTTTTAAAAGGTGCTTGTTCAGATATCTTAGATTCAGGATGAGCCACCATTCTCCTGTTTTTTGAGGGTTAGGAAGTACCTGGAGTACAATCCTTTGCCCTTGTGTAGTGTAGGAACCCTTTCTATGGCTCTGAGAGCCAGAAGGGAAGAAACCTCTGCCTCTAGGGCAAGGGTCTCTGATGGATTTGCAGGTGGAAAGGATCTGGTTCTCATCTTGGCAAATTGTTTGAAGCTGAGAACTAGTCCCTGGCTTACTACTTCCAGGACCCACTTGTCTGATGTCAGAGACTTCCAGTCCTGGGCAAAGTAAGCCAGCCTGCCTCCTACAGGTATTGGAGAATCGGCCCGGGCAGACCCATCAGGGTGTCTGCTTGGCAGGGCTTTAGGCTGAGGGGTGGAAGCAGGCCTGCTCATTCCCCGTCTGTCTCTCCCTCTGAAGAACCCCCTCTGATCTGAAGTGGAAGAGGAGGCCTGGGCTTGGTAAAAAGGCCTTTGAAAGGGCCTGCCCCTGGAGTGCTGTCTCTGAGGAGCGTCTTGCCTTTCTTTGGCCTGAGCACTCTTGCAGGTGGTCCTGTACTCGTCCATCTTTTTCATGTAATTCTCTGTCTGCTCCCCAAACAAAGAATTAACAATGACAGGAAAATCCATGGCCTTAGCCTGGGTATCCTGTGATAGGCTAGTACATCTGAGCCAAGCCATCCTCCGAAGGGCCACAGATGTGGCCATGACCCTAGATGAAACACCACTGGAGTCCACAGTAGCATGAAATTGCACCTTGGATGCCTCAATCCCATCCGCAGCCACCTGCTCCTTGGCAAGCTGGTCAGGGGCCTGTTTAGCCAGAGCCAGCACAGTGTCCCATCTGAACTTCTGGTATCTAGCTGTGTAGGCTATATAGTTAGCCTGCCCAAGTCCCAAAGATGCTGCCATGTACTGCTTCTTTGTCATGGCATCAATCCTCCTGGAGTCCTTATCTGGGGGGTGTGATGCCAAGGGAATATTTGCCTCATCACAGGCAGCAGCCTGCACTACCCCAACATGGCTGCATTGCTGAGAAAGGAACTCTGTGTCCGAGCCTGAAAGGGTATACCTCTTGTCCATTCGTCTGTCCACAGGAAGTATGGAGTTAGGAGTCTTTAGAATTTTAAATGTCTGTTTCCCAAAAGATTTATGGAGGGGAACAGACAGTCTCCTGGACTCTGGGATGTCCATCATTTCAACAAAATCAGGCTCCTCCTGATCCTCTACTGCTTCTTCCATTGGAAGCTGGAGGGTTTCAGCCACTTTCTTGTAAAACAAAGTGGGAAGGGGACTCAGAAAGCTTAGGAGGAGAAACACCTGAAGGTCTGTCTGGGGAGATGTCCGGGTCAATAGGCACATCCAGACTTTCATAATCACCATCATCATCATCATCCTCATACTCTTCCTCCTCCGGTTCATAAAATTCTTCTAAAGTATAATCCGGAACCGGGGGAACCAACCGAACTGAGCCCCTGCCAGATGGTGCCGGTTCGGCCAGAACCAAAGTTAGCGAGATTGAACTATCCTTATCGCTTTGGCTATTTCATCAGAGGTCGGAGAAAGAATTTGTGGATCCGAACCGGATGATTTTTCTTTTCTCTTTCTTTTAACCGGAACCGACTCCTCAGAATCAGCTCTCCTTTTGCCCAAAGAAGTTTCGCCCTGGTCAGAGGGCACTCCTTCTGGTTCGGTCGGAACTGAGCCGGGCTGGCCATCCAGGTCAGCGGACTTCTCGGCCTCCCTCTCAGTCTACCTACTCTCTTATCCAGGCTAGCTTTGGGAAAACTTTTACAAATTTGGCAGTCTGAATCGAGGTGGCCAAACACCAGACAATAAACACAGGTGGTGTGGGGATCAGCCTTAGCAAAGGCTTCCCCACACACACTGCAGTGTTGAAACCCAGTGGGCCAGTTTTTTTTCTTGGGTTTCTCAGACATGGCCAATCCTATCCAAAACTTACCCTTTTTTCGGCAATCCGCCAGGCAAGACACCCCTATCGGTTCCTGACCATGTTACAGGTCTTGGAAAAAAACGTAAATTAAATCTGTTTTTTTTTTTTTTTTTTAAGAACTGATACGGACCGGTTACCACACTCTAATTAAGACTAATCTGATCGGTTCAAACGAACCGATCCCAAATTTACAAGTTCCACACAGAAACTAAATGTAAAACTTATCTAGTACTCACAGTACCACAGACAGAGACTTAAACCGACAGATTCGGTAACAGAAATTCGGTAGAACTTGAGCGAAAAAAATGACACTTCAACCGACTTTTTTTGAACCGAGCAAAGGAGAAATCTCCGGAGCGACTGTTCAGTGAGGCGGAGTAAAGAATCTGACGGTTGGAGTTTAAACAACAGCAGACAGGGGCTTCAACCGAGCTCACGCTGAACGTTCCATGCTGGCCATGGAAAGTTAACTCTTTGTTCTCCGGGGCAGTTGAAAGGCAGGACCTAACTGCAATAGTCAGAATACAGCAAGACTTCATGTTGTTTGAATATACTATTCATGTGTGTACCTGCATGCATAAGAATACAAAGATGCATAAAGGTACACATATATAATCGTACCTGCCTATCAAAATGGATGGAACACATAAAGATAAAAAGTAAGCAGGATATACATCACTATCCCAGAACCCATATCCATATGTAAATGTATACATATTTGTTGACACATGCATAAATATGCACCTCCCACACCACAACTACAGGATCCATTCTTATAAGTGCCATTCAAAATATTTACTTATGCAAGTGGACAGATAAATCAATTTCATCATTTAGACCTGGTGGATGTAATGCTCCAAGTTCATATATCCAAAAGGATTCCTTCTCTGCAAGAATTTGTTTTAAATTCCCACCTCTAAGCCCCACAAAAGCGTGGTCTATCCCACAGAAGGTAAAGGTGTGACTACCAGTATCTCCCTGTCTCAATATGTGAGTACACAAAGCACTTTTTTCATCCCTAAGTCTGATGGAGCTAAGGTCTTCACAAACTTTATTTTAATGTATATGAATTTGTTAAAATTAAATGGGTGTTGTTGAATACCATGTTAATGTTATGTATTGTATATATCAATATGAGCACTGTACCTTTAAGGACACAGTTTAAAACAGAGTGTATGTGGGTGTGGAACACTTCCTGAGGAAGCCTTTTGGTGAAACCGGTTGAAGTTTGAGTGGGGCCCTGCCAGTTGTTCCTGAATTTGGTGCATTTGCAATTGGTGGGGTTAGCACTTTGTGTGCCTTTTACGTATTTTGCCTCAATAAATGCTTTGTACTTCACAAGCTTGTTGGTTTTCTTACTTGTGGTGAGTGGTGCAGGATTTGAGAGATTTGTTTGAAGTTTTGTCATTTGCACACCCTGCTGGAAGGGCGGCTTTCTTTGAGATGTGGTTCCTCACAGAGGAAAATCATTCTATCGAGTGTCCTGAGAAAGGTTTGTGGTTCTAAGCCAAACAAACCTTCATAAGGAAACTGCATATGCCATGACCCTGGATGCACCGTCACTGGTGTCCACTGCCATGTGGAACTGGTACCTGGTGGCATCAATGGCGGTCTTTGCTGTTTCAGCTAAGTCCTATGCCAGGTCACCAGTAGCTTCCTCACTCACTGCCAGAATGCAACTCTAGAATACTTTCTGGTACTGAGCTGCGTAGGCTAAGTATGCCAGCATTAAGAGCAGGAAAGCTGAAATATAGACCCCCCCCCATACTATCCATTTTCCTGGAATCCTTCTCAGAAGCCTAGAAGGAAATGGGCAATTTGGCCTTATCACGGGTAGCAGTCTGGACCAATTCCTCATGATCAGGGTGGGAGTGCAGGTATTCAGTGCCGTCTGTACATGTAATATTTTTTTCTCTGTTTTCTTGTCTATACCAGTAGCTGAAGTGGGTGCTGACAACATTTTGTAAGTGACCTTTTTGAGGGAATTGTGGATGGGCAACAGCAACCTTTTTGTGGGAGTTAAGACCACGATCTCCAAAAATTCCAACTCATC